>OY979626.1:0-2500000 GCA_963855885.1 Coenonympha glycerion
CTAACCTAACCTAACCTAACCTAACCTAACCTAACCTAACCTAACCTAACCTAACCTAACCTAACCTAACCTAACCTAACCTAACCTAACCTAACCTAACCTAACCTAACCTAACCTAACCTAACCTAACCTAACCTAACCTAACCTAACCTAACCTAACCAGTCGCACGCCGAACGGCGCAGTGTAAGCAGCGTTTCTGCGACGCTCCGCGCTCAAAAAATCGAATCAGTGGGTTTTATAAACCAAATATACCTATGTGATACATCAAAAGATGCGCGTTAGCGAGCGCTACACTACTGTGCTAAAAGTTCGGAAATCGGACAAGTTTTCAGTGAAATAGACCCAATTCAGTGATTTTTCTCCCAGTTTTTGACAGTTTTTCGCGTGCGGCGCTCGATTTGTCGCGAAGCGACCTCGTTTTGAAAGTGCAGTTCTGTGCGTTATTACGTTGTGCAATATCTGTGAACATTTCGGATTTTTCGCGGAGTGCGCCAAGGAGTTACGCTCCAAAAACAGTGATTTTAAAGCTAAAAACACACTTTTTCGTAAATAACTCTGCAAAGCGATCGACGACCTAGTGTTTTTATTATTTCACTAGATGGACGTTTGAGCACTCTATCTGCTCATCAAGTTTCAGATTTTTCCACTTTGTAGTTTAAAAGTTATAAGTGTTTTACTAATTGTGACCGTTAGGTGAAAACTCGGTTCCGGATACTTTAGAACTAATCTTAACAGTTTGTGAAGTGCGCGGCATCAAAACTAAGAAAAGGACACATCGGGCGGATTTTTACCATCAAATTTCAGGGGGTGAGGCCATTTTTCCCTTCATTTATCCCTAACTTTTCAAAACCTTAACTTTAATATGATATATATCCAAGCGCCTTTCATATAAAATTATATATGTTATTTGTTTGTGTATAAGTGCTATCTCAGTATATTGCCTGAAAATTTCAGGCCGCTAGCCCTTATAGTTTAGGAGTAAATTGACTTTTTGTGACTGGGGGATTTAGTTGAATCTTTTGTAAACTTCATTTGCTCATTTGGGGGGGTTACCTTAGTCGGATCCCCTCCAAATTTTGCGGCAAGCACTTTTTTAGCCATATCGACCTATATCAGTTTTTAAATTTTTGAAATCGGCCCAGACAAAAAAGTCGATTTTCAAACTACGTAATTTTTAACAAAAGTCAATAAAATCAATATATAAGTAGTTTATGCACCGATTTTGATGCGGTTTCCTTACATATTCATATTTTATGTATATCTACTATAATCCGCTCACAGAGAACTGCATATGTAAGTATTTCTATTTTCCAATTTTTTTCCTATTTTTTTAAAACTTAGAAAAACCGCTTAAAATCGATTGCTCGGCTTCCAGCCGGCCGATTTTTGAGCGGTTCTCACATAAATATGTAGTATATCGCTATCTATTTAAATATATATCCAACTACCCCCACCTCCCCGCCGCCCCCCATACACCTATCCCCCACCACGGCCACGCCCCCCAACTACTCGCTGCGCGGACAGTTTTATGTGACAACTACAACGTAACATGGCCCCGCCTTCGAGTGGTCCCAGGGCTCCCCCGCCCCTCCCTGTGACAGCAGAGACGGTGAGGGACGCTGACACGTTTATGGCGGCAGTCTCCGCTCTCACAACAGCGATCATCAAGGCGGTGCACGATGGGAAAAGTGTGACCGCTGTAAACAAGAAGATAATCTGCGCAGCGGCGGAGGAGATCAGGCGGTCGGCACATGCATTCACTGCCGTCTCCTCTGGTGCACTTCGGGCACCCGAGCCCTCAGGTGACCTGCACACCGATGGTGCTGCCGGCGGCTCCGCCGCCCCTGCCTCCGAGTCGGTGGGCGCGGCGGTAGCTGCAACGGCGCCCACCACCTCCGTGAACATCGAGGGACTTCGCAGGGAGCTCCACACCTGCACTGAGGAAGTGAGGAGACTGCGCGACGAACTTGCGTCTGCTGCCCCCCCATCACCCAAAAGCAGATCACCAAGCGCATCCAGGAGGAGGTAGGGAAACTCAACGTTTCAGCGGCTACGGCTGGCACGGACGAACAGACTGACCCACCGACCTACGCACACATGGCACTCCGACGATTGCCGCAGCGCGGAGCGGCACAGCAGCAGCAGCAGCAGCAGCTGCAGCACGGGGACGCCGCTCTAGGATCGGCGCAAGCGGCAGCGTCCAGGCCCGCGATAGTAGTTGCGACCAAACTGCCCGCCAACAGCAGGCCTGCAATCATTGTCTCCACTAAGTCTCCCGTACAGAGTAGGCAAGAGGCGGTCTCCGCATGGAGAGAGGCCATTAGTTTTAAGCAATTCCCATACGCGCCGGCTAGCGTGCGACCACTCTCCAAGAGCAAATTAAGGGTCGAGTTTGAGACCTCTGAGCAGCGGGACGAGACGTTGGGTAGGCTCAGGGACTCGAGTAAGGTGACGGCCGAGCCCGCGAGGAAAACACGCCCCTTGTTTATCCTTAAAGGCATAAGTAAGGAAGTCACGGTCGAGGAGTTGGTTCAAGTACTCAAACGTCAAAACCCGGGAGTTGGTAATCCGGACCGCGAAGGTGACGTTGAACTTAGATTTCTGCGGAACAACAGGAACCCCAGTTTATACAATGCAGTGCTGTCTGCGGAGCCCGCCGCTTGGCGGAAAGTAATTGAGTTAGAACGGGTAAACATTGACCACCAGAAGGTTAGGGCGCACGAATTCACCCCCTTCATACAGTGCCGCGTGTGCTTGCAATTCGGACACACCAGCAAAAACTGCGGCGAGGGGGCACCCGCGACTTGCGCCTACTGCGCCGGCGCGAGCCACAATGGGGCTGAATGCCCTGATAGGGAGAAGAGGGCACCCCCCAAATGTTTCAACTGTGTGCAACGCAACCAAAAATTCAGCACCAGGGGCGAGGAGGCGCACATGGCCAGCTCCTCTTCTTGTCCAATCCTGCGTGCTGTGAGAAAGCGAGTTGAATCTAACATTGATTATGGGGTCTAACTCGAACATCGACATTATACAGTGCAACCTGGATAGATCGAAGAGCTGCCTCCAGGAGTTCACTCGCTTTTTCATGGCAAGCAAACATTCTTTCGCCCTGATCTCGGAGCCCTATATAGGCTCGGGAATCGAGGTAAAACCAATACACGGTCTGCAAATCTTTCAGTTTCCCGGCCCAGATAAGAACAAAGTCAAATCCTGTATTTTCTCTAAATCAGATTCACCTGTTGCCATAGGCCTTTCTCAATTTTCCTCCGCCAACTTGTGCGTCGTGCAGCTGAGCGCGGGGTCGCGGAGGGTCTACCTCGCTTCTGTGTACATAGAGCCCGGTGAGGACACTCTCGGTACCCTCGCTGGAGTTGAAGGTTTCATGGGCCGGATTGGGAGCGCTAGCTGCGTTGTCGGGGGTGACTTCAATGGCTGGCACCCGCTCTGGGGCAGTAGACGTGCAAACGACAGGGGTAAAGCGGTTGTCGAAATGGCTTACGGACGGGACCTATACGTGTGCAACGTCGGAGACGTTCCCACTTTTGAAACGGTTACGCACGGAAGAGCCAGATCGTCCATCGTGGATATCACACTTGCGACTGCGGATGTTGCGGACTGGGTTGTTGGCTGGAGGGTCAACCTTGAGGGCTGCCCCTCTTCTCAGCATAATGCAGTGGACTTCTCATTGGTCTTAAACCTCGAAATGGACAGACCTACGGACGGAAATTCAACCTTCAAATACAAGAGTGAGAAGGCCCAGTGGGCTGAATTCAAGGCATCGCTACACACACGCATTTCACTCGCGGACACACTCGATCAAGACATACACGCTATGGACGCTACACAAATAGACACACTCATTGACCACATCACCGACATCATCAACGCGGCGTGTCTGGATTCGATGCCGGTCAAGTCACCCGGGGGCCGTCATAAGCCTCCCTGGTGGACAGACGCTCTTGAGGCCCGAAGGAAAGAGGTCATCGAGCTACATCGAAGATTGCACGCTGCATCCAAACACAACAACACGCCTCAACAACACAACTCACCACACGACTGTACGACTATACAGGCACTGGTCGAGGAGCTTTCCACAGTAAAGAGCACCTACGCCAATGAATTGAGAGAGGCCTCTTCATCTAACTTTAAGGAGTTCTGCAATCTGCAAACTAAAGAGAATGTTTGGTCTTTAACCAACAGGCTTTTGAAAGACTCGAATCCTAGGAGGGCCCCTGTCACGCTACACGTCAGCAACACACACACATCCGACGG
This sequence comes from Coenonympha glycerion, assembly GCA_963855885.1. Lineage (NCBI taxonomy): Eukaryota > Metazoa > Arthropoda > Insecta > Lepidoptera > Nymphalidae > Coenonympha > Coenonympha glycerion. Next base: position 4,274 of record OY979626.1, read on the forward strand.
TAAGGAAACTGCTCAGGCGCTTCTCGACCACTTTTTTCCGGGCGACCTTCACACACAAGACAGTCACCCGCGGCATTTTGAGTTACGACAAAAGACCCAACAAACACCTGACACTGAGGACGATCTTCCATTTGCTAAGGAAGAGGTGCTGGAACTCTTGGGGCTCATGAGCCATAAGAGGGCGCCAGGGCTGGACAACCTTACTTCGGATATCTGTTACCAATTCACGGCTGCTTATCCGCAGTTGGTGGCAGACATCATGAACAGGTGTCTAGCACTGCAGTACTTTCCTGGCAAGTGGAAGACTGCGTATGTGAAGATCATTCCAAAACCAGGCAAGACTAACTACTCCACACTTGACTCACACAGGCCAATCGGTTTGATTCCAGTGTTTGGCAAATTACTTGAGAAACTATTTATAAAACGAGTTTCGTTAGCGCTTGACAAATTAGGTAACAACCATCCAGCCCAGTACGGATTTAAGGAACAAACGAATACAGTTATGGCCATTGACGCGGCTCTCACGAGAATCCGGCGAGCCAAGGCAAGCGGGGAACTCGTGATGGCGGTGTCTCTGGACATCAAGTCAGCATTTAACAACGCATGGTGGCCCGCTCTTCTGGAAAGACTGCGCGTCTCAGGCTGTCCGCGCAATATCTACGGGCTCATAAGCAGCTATCTCACGAACAGAACAGTCATTTTGGATCACGCCGGGGCCAGAGTTTCTAAGGTCATGACCAAGGGGTGCGTACAGGGCTCTGCCTGCGGTCCTGTCCTTTGGAATCTGGTTTTGGATGAGCTATTGAGCGCGCAACTTCCAGAAGGGTGCCACACTCAGGCATATGCCGATGATGTGCTCCTGATCACCCATGCAACTCACCTTAACACTCTACAGGAAATCACCAACAAAGCCTTACAGATCATCTCAGACTGGGGGAAGAGCGTCAAGCTATCCTTCGGACCCTCCAAGACGCAACTCGTGGCATTTTCCAAAAAGGCAGAGGCAGCCCGGATCTCCATGGATGGGTCTGACCTCCCCTTCGTCAGGGATTTCAAATATCTGGGTGTCGTTATTGATCATAAGCTTCTATTTAATAAACATGTGGAACACATCATTAACAAAGCCTCGCACATTTTCACCAAACTCTGCCTCTTCTGCAGGCCCACTTGGGGCACGCACCCCGAAAATGTCCAGACCATTTACCGGCAGGTGATTGAACCAATCGTCACTTATGCTGCCGGTATATGGGGGCATGTGGCTTGCAAAAAAGGGGTTAAGAGGAAGCTACTAAGTTTGCAGCGAGGGTTTGCAATAAAGGCAATTAAGGGATTTAGAACCATCTCCACCCCAGCTGCTATCGCACTAGCACAGTATACACCTCTCGATCTGAAGGTTCGAGAAAAACACGAAATCGAACACACAAAGCTGACTCACACAACACGATTCCTGCCTCGAGACATCTCTTTGGAACGCCCTACACCACCACACAGACTGCTGCATCCTGCCTCTCGGGTCGCGGTTACACACGAACAATACACGAACACTGAACTCGCCCATCTACACTCTACACCTCTCAATACACTCATCTACACAGACGGCAGTAAGCTGGAAGACGGAGCTGTTGGCGCGGGTTTTGTGTGTTATGACGGAAACAATGTCCTCGCCACCAAAAAATTTAAACTGCACGACAGCTGCTCCGTCTTTCAGGCCGAGCTGTTTGCTATTCATAAAGCCTGCCTCTGGGCAGTTGATCACACGCGCAGCAACAGTCATAAACAATTCAGGTACACCATACTCTCGGACTCCAGAGCCGCCCTGGCGGCCCTGCGAGAAAGAAGCAATACAAATCCCTTGGTAGCATCCATTCATAGCACCATACATACACACCCCACCCCTATCCACTTCGCGTGGGTCAAGGCTCACGTCGGCATTGCCGGCAATGAGGCAGCAGACGCTGCAGCTAAAGATGCAACGTCGCTGCACAGGCAGCCCGACTACTCTTCCTTCCCCATCAGCTTTGTCAGGCGCGAAACACGAAGTGAATCCCACCGAGTCTGGCAAGCTAGGTATGGCAGCTCGGATCAGGGGAGTCACACACGCACACTACTACCCCGCCTAGAGGACATAAAAACATTATTCAGCCACACAAAAATAAACTTCTTTTTCACACAAATGCTCTCTGGGCACGGGTTCCACAGGCAGTACTTAAAGAGATTCAAGATTATTGACGATGACAGTTGTCCATGCGATGGCGCAACTATCCAATCGGTGGATCACTTACTGAGAGATTGTCCAAGATTTGCCAATCGGCGATTCCAGCATGAATCGTTATGCGAATTCCTCCGGTGCGCACCTTACTCGATCCCTGACCTCGTTAGGAAACAAGCGACCATTGAGTCTTTTGTGGGGTTCTCAGAATCCATTTTCAGAGTGTTAAAAGAATACAATAAATAGACAGCACAGATCAAAAATGAGACGCATCCGCAAACCAATTGAACCCCACCTCATTGGAGAGTGGGCGTACGACTGTTTTCTTCACACTCGGCTTAGTGTATATATTGTAAATTGCATAGTAAAATTATATTAGTATAGTAAGTTTAGCTAAGTTTTCTCTTTTGTATGTTCAGCGTTACCTGAGCGCTATCTGCAGATATAGCACTTTGCATTTGTTGTGTATAAAATTTCTTCTGACAGTTTGTTTGTATAACCATAAGTTTTAATTAGTAAGTTCACCCGCTAAATGAAACTGGCGAAACCCTTACTCAATTGAAATATAATTTAAGCAAAGTCTTAATTGTCATTATCATAAGTATGTTTAGTTTTAGCATATAAGGTGAATAGTGTCTATGTAACATTTACTCTGTAATTTTGAAATGTTAATTGCCTAATGGTCAACGTATCAAATAGCGGAAACCATTATGCTGGCATTTCCATATGTGCGTTTTAAACAATTTCTTCATGTCTGCGAACAAATAAAATAAATCAGCTTGTGGCTAACTTAGATTAAGAAAAAAAAAAAAAAAAAAAAAAAAACCTAACCTAACCTAACCTAACCTAACCCTAACCTAACCTAACCTAACCTAACCTAACCTAACCTAACCTAACCTAACCTAACCTAACCTAACCTAACCTAACCTAACCTAACCTAACCTAACCTAACCTGGCCTGGCCTGGCCTGGCCTGGCCTGGCCTGGCCTGGCCTGGCCTGGCCTGGCCTGGCCTGGCCTGGCCTGGCCTCCTGGCCTGGCCTGGCCTGGCCTGGCCTGGCCTGGCCTGGCCTGGCCTGGCCTGGCCTGGCCTGGCCTGGCCTGGCCTGGCCTGGCCTGGCCTGGCCTGGCCTGGCCTGGCCTGGCCTGGCCTGGCCTGGCCTGGCCTGGCCTGGCCTGGCCTGGCCTGGCCTGGCCTGGCCTCCTGGCCTGGCCTGGCCTGGCCTGGCCTGGCCTGGCCTGGCCTGGCCTGGCCTGGCCTGGCCTGGCCTGGCCTGGCCTGGCCTGGCCTGGCCCCTGGCCTGGCCTGGCCTGGCCTGGCCTGGCCTGGCCTGGCCTGGCCTGGCCTGGCCTGGCCTGGCCTGGCCTGGCCTGGCCTGGCCTGGCCTGGCCTGGCCTGGCCTGGCCTGGCCTGGCCTGGCCTGGCCTGGCCTGGCCTGGCCTGGCCTGGCCTGGCCTGGCCTGGCCTGGCCTGGCCTGGCCTGGCCTGGCCTGGCCTGGCCTGGCCTGGCCTGGCCTGGCCTGGCCTGGCCTGGCCTGGCCTGGCCTGGCCTGGCCTGGCCTGGCCTGGCCTGGCCTGGCCTGGCCTGGCCTGGCCTGGCCTGGCCTGGCCTGGCCTGGCCTGGCCTGGCCTGGCCTGGCCTGGCCTGGCCTGGCCTGGCCTGGCCTGGCCTGGCTGGCCTGGCCTGGCCTGGCCTGGCCTGGCCTGGCCTGGCCTGGCCGAGCTCTTTTGCGGCGTGATCTCGGTCCTTTTCGCCTTGCGCGGTCCCGTCGTGCTGTGCTCGACACTCCCGATCGCCTACGGTGTACTGGAAGCAAAAAGAAAATTTTAATTTTCGGAAAATTCGTGAAAAATTGGGAAAAATTCTTTACGAATTTTCCCCAATTTAGCGCGGATTCCGTGCTAGGTGCACTCGTAGGTGCGTCCTGAGGCGTGCCGGCGCGATCGCGAGCGCGCGAGACGCGAATAATTGCGATTTTTGCAAAAAATCTGCATAAGGAATAGAGTTGAGTGGCGCCAGCCGCTTGCTCGCTGTACCGTGGTGAGAACCGCAAAATTTAAGTTACGTTTTTTGACTGTTAAAAAGCTATTGACGGCTTGAGGACGTCTTGTGGGGCCCTTTACACTTCCTAAGTCGCTTCTCAAGTCGAAAATTTGACATCAGGGGGCTTTCTACACCCTAAAAACTGCTAAATTAATTAAAATTGTTAACTGTGTTTTTGTTTGTCAATATTCTTAACGGACAAGGGTGGGAATACTTTGTTACCTCAAATTGACTGTTGGAAGGCTCTTTACACCTTCCAACGAAACATAATTCTTAGTATAATTTATTTTATTTGTTGACTTTGGGAGGATTTTACACCTCCCAATTTGAATTGTTTTTAGATTTAGGTAATTTTAATTATTGACAGTTGGAGGCTTTTTACACCTCCAACCAAATTGTTTGTTGTGTTGTCCATAGTTTAAGTATTTATTTATTTTTAATTATTGACTGTTGGGGGCTTTATACACCCCCGACTAAATTATTTGTTTGTATTGTCCTAGGTTAAGTAAATTATTTATATTTTAATTGCTGACTGTTGGGAGGCTTTCTACACCTCCCAACTTAATATAAACCTAACTTATTTTGATTTAATCGTTATAAGTAACACCTCTCTCTTCGCCTCATTATAGTGGACTCCCTTACTTTTTAGATAGACTGGGTTAGGAGTTTAAAAAAAAAAATTCTATTTAACAAAGAGGTCTTTAAACCTCCGTATAATAAATATTGCAAAAAATTATCATGTTCGGATATAGAACGCCGAATAAAGGACAAAGACGATCGCAATCTCCAGAAATGTCGGAGTCCGCTATTTTAACACCAAAAGGAAGCCTAAATAATTCAGAGAACCTCCCTAATACCCCAAATGAAGTTACGAACGACAGTACATTCGTGCTTCCCGAGACGGCTTCTCAGAACCCTCCCAAGTTAAAATCTAGGGCAGTGCCCTCCCAAAAGGCTGTTGCTCCACCAACGCAATCCATACAAAGCTCAGTAGCCGATCGTGGGGCCTCTTTTGAGCTTTGTAGGTCCCCACCGCCGAAACCAAAGTACGGCAGTAGACCAGCCGAGGCGAAGGCTTGCCTAATAAAGGCAAAAACCCTATTGGGCGAGTCGCGCAACTTGAAGGCGGACATAAAAGCTGGGGTCACGCAAGCAGTGGAGAGGCTCTACCGATTGGTTATTGAAGCGGCAGGGTCAAAGGAGCAGCCTGCTGGCGGTCTCCCGAGGGACACGCCAGCAAAGGCTGACAGCGTCGCGAGCGATGCACCACAGATTGAGCTCATGAAAGACCTCATCAAAAATATCAAAGAGCACAATGACGCATTATCAGATTTTAAGAAACATGGTGGTGCATCGTCCTCCACGACTCTCCCAGCTGTCACTGCCGACTTCGCCAAGGACGTGATGGCAGAATTGCGGCAGCAGAAGGAACTGGTCGCCGCAGCCAGAGCCGACATGGGTGCCGTCAGAGACCAAGTACAGAAACTACCGGATGTGTATGCAAAGAACAAGGTCACTGACGGCATCACGTACGCGGCGATGGCTGCGACGGCCAGACCGATTGGCGTCTCCCCGCCCCCTCGGCCTGTCCACTCGATGGTCGTGTCGTCTGTTGACGCTCACGATACGAGCGAAGATGTTATAAACAAGATTCGCACGGCCGTGAGCGCCAAAACAACGGGCATAAGGGTGGACAGACTGAGGAAGGCCCGGGAACAGAAGGTGGTGCTGGGCTGCCAGTCTCGGGAGGAGCTGGCCAAGGTTGCCGAGAGGCTCAAGGCCGGCAGCCCAACGCTACTCATGGAGGAGAAAGCCAATCGGGATCCTCTCGTCATATTACATAACGTTTTAAAAATAAATAGTGACGAGGATGTCCTGGGTGCCTTAAAGAGGCAGAACTCTGCCGTACTGGGGGCGATACCGGAGAGCGAGTATCGGGCGAGTGTGCGGTTCCGCAGAAAGGCTAGGAACCCACTCGAGAGCCATGTCGTTCTCCAGGTGTCGCCGGCAGTGTGGCAGAGCCTAACTCTGGCAGGCAAAGTCCACGTGGACCTGCAGCGAGTAACGGTCAAAGACCAATCTCCACTGGTGCAGTGCTCCAGGTGTCTCGGATACGGACACGGTCGAAAGACCTGCACCGAATCCGTAGACACCTGCAGCCACTGCGCGGGCTCACACCTGCGTAGTGACTGCCCAGTGTGGAAGGCCGGAGACGCAGCTACCTGTCGCAATTGTCGGGATACCAAACAGGACCGTGCTGACCATAACTGCTTCGAAGAAAGCTGTCCGGTCAGACGGAAATGGGAGGCACTGGCAAGGGCGAGGGTGGCGTACTGCTAAAGGCGAACCGGGCGAAACTCAGGACACTGCTGCTGCTGCTACTGAGCGAGTTTACCGTGCCGTCCAGGCCAACCTGCAACGAGCGAAGCTGGCTACAAAAGAACTGTTATTAGAATGTCAAAAGAGGAAGGTCAGCTTCGCGTTAGTGCAGGAGCCGTATGTGGGGGCGGACGGTGAGCTCGCTCAGGCAAGGGGTTATCGGGTCGTCCAGAGGGTGCGCGACAGGGTCAAACCAGTCAAGTCTGCGGTGGTGGTGTTGGATGACGATCTCGTTGTGATCGAGCATCCAACACTCACGACCGAGAACATTGCGGTGGCAACCCTGAAAACGCGCTCTTGGGAGGTATGTGTCATTTCCATCTACTTTGAGGACAGCCTGCCCATCGAACCCTACCTCACTCATGTTAAAATGGTCAAAGACCAGCTCCAGGCAAAACATGTAATCATTGGAGGCGACGCCAATGCCTGGAGCACATGGTGGGGTAGCGATTCGGAAGATTATAGGGGCGAGGTGCTTGTGGGCGCTGTTGAGGAGATGGAGATGCACATACTGAACGAAGGGACGGTCCCGACATTCTTCACCATCAGGAACGGCGTTGTCTGCAGGAGCATAGTTGACGTGACGCTGTGTAGCCACGGTCTGCTCGGGCTGATCAGCGACTGGAGGGTTGACCAAGGTTTAACGAGTTCTGATCATAATGCAATCACCTTCGCGATACGCCTTAGTAAATCAACTGGTGTGCGACCCGCAAAAACAACGCGGAAATTTAACACAAGGAGAGCGGCGTGGACAAAATTCAACGAAGTTTTGAACAATCAGTTACACGTAAAGGAGATGTCCACGTCCAAAATAAATGACATATGCACACCAGTTGAACTAGAAGACGCGATAAAAATATATACGGATTGTGTAGAAAAGGCGTGTCGCGAGTCAATCCCTCCCGTCGCTGGAAAGCCAAAGTTCGACTTGCCTTGGTGGACCGACGAACTCGAGGCCCTGAAGAGAGAGGTGATGACGAAGAAGCGGAGAATATCTTGCGCAGCACCACGTAGAAGGCAATTCGTCGTCGATGAGTACCTGCGGACAAAAGAAAAATATGAACTTGCAGCATTAAAAGCACAAACCGAGAGCTGGAAAGAGTTCTGTGGGAAACAGGACCGCGAAAGCTTGTGGGATGGGATATATAGAGTCATTAGAAGGACCTCTAAAATATATGAAGACCATCCCCTCACTGACGGCGGCGCGGTCCTGAGTCCCAGAGACTCGGTCCAGCTCTTGGCCAAGACATTTTTTCCGCGGGACTCAGAGACTGACGATGACCCTTCACACACGGAGACGCGGCGGATGTCTGAACGATGTACTGACGACAGCACGGAGGGCGTCCAAGATCCGCCTTTTACTTTTGACGAGCTGCTGAGGGCGGCCAAAAGTTTCAATCCTAAAAAGGCGCCTGGAGCCGATGGCTTCACGGCAGACATTTGTTTGGCCGCCATCAGCGGGGACGAACACGTATTTTTCAGTTTGGTAAGCAGGTGCTTCGCCCTGTCATACTTTCCAGTATCGTGGAAGGAGGCGACGATAGTAGTCCTACGGAAGCCGGGCAAGGATGATTACACTAAGCCCAAATCCTACAGGCCCATAGGACTGCTATCGGTCTTCGGGAAGATACTGGAAAAGATGATAGTTAAAAGGCTTCGGTGGCACCTGCTTCCCAAACTGAACACCAGACAGTATGGGTTCGTCCCCCAACGCTCGACGGAGGACGCTCTCTATGACCTCGTTCAGCACATCCGCGGCAACTTAGATGATAAGAAGATAAGCGTGGTGGTCTCGTTGGACATTGAGGGGGCATTTGACAGCGCGTGGTGGCCGGCCATCAAGTGCCGGCTAGTGGAGAAGAAATGCCCCCTCAATCTGCGCAGGATATTCTCAAGCTATCTTGAGAACAGGAGGGTGTGTGTGAGGTACGGAGATGAGGAGTTCCGTACCTCCACCACCAAAGGTTGTGTCCAGGGGTCCATAAGCGGGCCCACACTTTGGAACCTGCTTCTGGACCCCCTGCTTGTTTTATTAAGCGAACGCGGCACTTATTGCCAAGCGTTCGCTGATGATATAGTTCTGGTTTTCTCGGGGTTCCAAACCGCAAATTTAGAGCGAGAAGCTGCCCAGGTACTGACCTGTGTGTATGAGTGGGGTCTCGCAAATAAGCTGAGGTTTGCCCCTCACAAAACAAGCGCGATGGTGGTGACCAAGAAGCTGAAGTTCGACACCCCGCGCATACACATGGGCGGTACCCAGATTGAAATTGTAAATGAAATAAAGATCTTGGGCCTTTTGGTAGACTCCAAGTTGACATTTAACAACCACGTCAGGGCAGTCTGCCAAAAGGCCACAAACATCTACAAGCCCCTAGCTAGGGCAGCCAAAATTAACTGGGGGCTGAACCCCGAGACAATCAGAACTATTTATAACGCGGTGATTGAGCCCATTATATTGTACGCGTCCAGCGTATGGGCACCGGCCACACAGAAGATTAAGGTCCAGAAGCAGCTAGACACGGTGCAGCGCGGATTCGCGCAAAAAATTTGCAAGTCTTACCGCACCGTGTCGCTCAACGCTGCACTTCTGTTGGCCGGTCTCATACCGCTGGACCTGAGAGTGCAAGAAGCGGCTCAACTATACGAAGCCAAGAGGGGACGTCCACAAGCTATCCTGTGCGGCAGAGAGGTCGAGAAGAAGATCAGCTTTCTCGAAGCTCCGCACCCCTCAGAGGAGGCTGTGGTGGAGTTTCGGTGTCTTGAGGACTTGGAGCCGGAAACCGTGGCGTCTCACGCGATGACCGGTCTGAGGATATTCACAGATGGCAGCAAGATGGAACGTGGAGTGGGTGCGGCTCTAACCTGCTGGATGGATGGAGAGGAGACTTTCTATCGGAAGTTTCTTCTCCAATCCTATTGCACAGTCTACCAGGCGGAGCTGTACGCACTCTACCAAGCAACAGAGGTTGCCCTTAAGACCAGGGAAACATCTGTGAATATCCTCAGCGATTCAAGGTCTTCGCTGGAGACGCTCGGCAGCGCCGAAACCTTCCACCCGCTGGCCTTTGCCACTAAAAGAAATTTGTCTCTTTTAAGGGCTAAGGGTACGGCAATCAGCCTCTTCTGGGTGCGTGCGCATATTGGATTAGAGGGCAACGAGAGGGCTGACTTCTTGGCCAAAGAGGCGGTTATGAAGCTCAAGACCAGACCACATTACGACAGTTGTCCAATCTCGTTTATAAAGAGAAGCATTAAGACAGGAAACTGTCGTGAAATGGTCTGGTCGTTACGTGAGTGGAGAAACCGCCTCCGTAACCAAGACCTTCCTGCCGACAGTTGAAAAAGCTTGGGCATTTTTAAAAAAACAGACGCTGACTCCCCTCTTGGTACAAGTACTCACGGGACATGGCGGGTTTGCGGAGTACTTGCACAGATTTAAATGCAAGGATAGTCCCGGCTGTGTCTGCGACGACGGCGTCGCAGAAAGTATTGAACATTTGATATTAGATTGTCCGCAGCACAGCCGGGCCCGCGAGGATCTGCAGCAGCAGATCCAAATGAATCTGTGCAGGGACTCCATCCCCGCCATTTTAGATCACCATAGTTCCCGTGAGCCGTTTCTTGCATTCTGCTGCATGGTAGCAAGGACGGCTATAAAGAGGAACAAAACACAGTAGCAGAGATGCATAGTGTTTCTTCTATTATGAGAATAGCTAGAATTCACTTGCATATAAGCTTCACGTGTTTTGTTCCTCTTTATAAAAACTTATTTTAACTTCACTTTTAAATTATAATAGTTTCAAACAGCACACAGTCTGTAAAAGTCTCCGACTCGTGTCGGGGGTCGCCGCCTTGCTACCATGTAGCATATTATTTAAAAAAAAAAAAAAAAAAAAACCTAACCTAACCTAACCTAACCTAACCTAACCTAACCTAACCTAACCTAACCTAACCTAACCTAACCTAACCTAACCTAACCTAACCTAACCTAACCTAACCTAACCTAACCTAACCTAACCTAACCTAACCTAACCTAACCTAACCTAACCTAACCTATCTTGCTAAAGAGCTCTTTTGCGGCGTGATCTCGGTCCTTTTCGCCTTGCGCGGTCCCGTCGTGCTGTGCTCGACACTCCCGATCGCCTACGGTGTACTGGAAGCAAAAAGAAAATTTTAATTTTCGGAAAATTCGTGAAAAATTGGGAAAAATTCTTTACGAATTTTCCCCAATTTAGCGCGGATTCCGTGCTAGGTGCACTCGTAGGTGCGTCCTGAGGCGTGCCGGCGCGATCGCGAGCGCGCGAGACGCGAATAATTGCGATTTTTGCAAAAATCTGCATACCGAGGTTACCTTATAGCTGCCGTTCTTAGCGAATTTCATCTTGCTAAAGAGCTCTTTTGCGGCGTGATCTCGGTCCTTTTCGCCTTGCGCGGTCCCGTCGTGCTGTGCTCGACACTCCCGATCGCCTACGGTGTACTGGAAGCAAAAAGAAAATTTTAATTTTCGGAAAATTCGTGAAAAATTGGGAAAAATTCTTTACGAATTTTCCCCAATTTAGCGCGGATTCCGTGCTAGGTGTGATAGTGTGTGACCGGTCTGAGGATATTCACAGATGGTAGCAAAATGGAGCGTGGAGTGGGTGCGGCTCTAACCTGCTGGATGGATGGAGAGGAGACTTTCTATCGGAAGTTTCTTCTCCAATCCTATTGCACTGTCTACCAGGCGGAGCTGTACGCACTCTACCAAGCGACAGAGGTTGCCCTTAAGACCAGGGAGACATCTGTGAATATCCTCAGCGATTCAAGGTCCTCGCTGGAGACGCTCGGCAGCGCCGAAACCTTCCACCCGCTGGCCTTTGCCACTAAAAGAAATTTGTCTCTTTTAAGGGCCAAAGGTACGGCAATCAGCCTCTTCTGGGTGCGTGCGCATATAGGTTTAGAGGGCAACGAGAGGGCTGACTTCTTGGCGAAAGAGGCGGTTATGAAGCTCAAGACCAGACCACATTACGACAGTTGTCCAATCTCGTTTATAAAGAGATCTATAAGACAGGAAACTGTCGTGAAATGGTCTGGTCGCTACGCGAGCGGAGAAACTGCCTCCGTAACCAAGACCTTCCTGCCGACAGTTGAAAAAGCGCGATCCTTCTTAAAGAAACAAACGCTGACTCCCCTCTTGGTGCAAGTACTTACGGGACATGGCGGGTTTGCGGAGTACTTGCACAGATTCAAATGCAAGGATAGTCCCGGCTGTGTCTGCGACGACGGCGTCGCAGAGAGCATAATGCACATGATACTTGAATGTCCGCAGCACAGCCGAGCCCGTGAGGATCTGCAGCAGCAGATCCAAATGAGTCTGTGCAGGGACTCCATCCCCGCCATTTTAGATCACCCCAGTTCCCGTGAGTCGCTTCTTGCATTCTGCTGCATGGTAGCAAGGACGGCCATAAAGAGGAACAAAACACGGTAGCAGAGATGCATAGTGTTTCGGCTATTATAAGAATAGATGGAATTCACTTGCATATAAGCTTCTCGTGTTTTGTTCCCCTTTATATAAACTTACTTTAAAATCACTTTTAAAAATATAATAGATAAAAATAGTGTTAAGTCTAGAAAAGTCTCCGACTTGTGTCGGAGGTAGCCGCCTTGCTACCATGTAGCAATTAAAAAAAAAAAAAAAAAAAACCTAACCTAACCTAACCTAACCTAACCTAACCTAACCTAACCTAACCTAACCTAACCTAACCTAACCTAACCTAACCTAACCTAACCTAACCTAACCTAACCTAACCTAACCTAACCTAACCTAACCTAACCTAACCTAACCTAACCTAACCTAACCTAACCTAACCTAACCTAACCTAACCTAACCTAACCTAACCTAACCTAACCTAACCTAACCTAACCTAACCTAACCTAACCTAACCTAACCTAACCTAACCTAACCTAACCTAACCTAACCTAACCTAACCTAACCTAACCTAACCTAACCTAACCTAACCTAACCTAACCTAACCTAACCTAACCTAACCTAACCTAACCTAACCTAACCTAACCTAACCTAACCTAACCTAACCTAACCTAACCTAACCTAACCTAACCTAACCTATCCTAACCTAACCTAACCTAACCTAACCTAACCTAACCTAACCTAACCTACCAGCATACGCTATCGAAGTGGTAGATGCAAAGTCGCTGTCTAAAGTAATTTTTCTGCTGTGTACAACGGCCATAAAAGCGGTGACAACGGGGAAAAGCGTAACCGCCGCTAACAAGCGCCTCGCCGTCGCGTGCACTACCGAAATAATGCGCGCGACCGAGGCGTTCAATCGATTCGCCGCCGCGCCGGTGGCGCCTTTCGCTTCAACATCGTCTGCTACTGCGCCGAATGTCGTAACGAAAGTTATGGATACGGTCACTGAAGATTATGCAGAGGCGCCGGCTATTGCTTCGGACTCTTTCACCTCGACGGACGGGCCTGGTGGGGCTGTGACTGGAGCGAGGGAGACGGCACCCGTCGTTGTCGCGACGTCTTTCACTCCGGCGGCCATGGACAACCTTAAGCGCGATCTGGCGTCCTGCGTTCGAGACGAATTCAATAAAATCAAAACAGCTCTATCGAGAGACGCGCGCAGGGCCGCCGCACGCGACCTTCACCTCGAGGCACCACCGTCGCCGCCAACATCACAGCAAGCGCCCAGCTACGCGCAGATGGTGCGCCAGCAGCAACGAGCTCAGCAGCGGGTCGACGTCTCGCCCCCTTCACCGCCGGTGACGCGTCCGGCACTACTGGTAACATCCAAAGCGCCCACCAAAACGAGGCAAGAGGCCATAGCGGCCTTCAGGTCGAGCATTAGCTTCCGTGAATGCGACTACGCGCCTACGCGAATCCAACCGGTTTCGAACAACAAGTTGCGTGTCGAGTTCGACACGACCCAACAACGCGACGACACGCTCGCCCGACTGAGCGACTCCGAAAAGGTGACGGCTGAGCCTGCCCGCAGGCGGCGCCCGATGTTTATCGTCAAAGGCATCATCAAAGAAACCCCTTCGGAGGAGCTAGTTAATATACTAAAGAGACAAAATCCTGCACTAGGAGGCTCAGAGGCGGACTTCAGCCTTAAATTTGTCAGGCGAAATAGGAACCCAAGGCTGTATAATGCGGTGTTTCTGGCCGCTCCAGAGGTATGTCGAGGAGCTGTGGGACTGCAGCGTCTCTATGTAGATCATCAGCGGGTACATGTGGAGAACTTTAGCCCGTTTATGCAGTGCTTCGCCTGCTTACAATTCGGCCACGGACAGCGACACTGCCCAAACCCGGATAAAAAGTGCGAATATTGTGCCGAAAATGCGCACGGCGATACGGAGTGCCCGCTCAGGGCGAAGAGAGGGACGCCGCGTTGCCTCAATTGCATCCAACGAAATAGCAAATTCAACGGGAGGGAGAGCACGGACCATCCAGCCACGTCGAATAAATGCCCGGTAGTACAACTTATTAGAAACAGGGTGAACCAACAAGTCGATTTCGGTAATTAAAATGGATCACAAAATAAAGATCGTACAGTGCAACATCGATAGATCGAAAAACAGCTTACAGGAATTCACCCAGTACTTCATGGGGAGTGACCACTTATTCGCTTTAGTATCGGAACCCTATACCGGGACACAAGACTGCGTTAAGACCGTACCTGGTATGGAAATTATTCAGTTCTCGAGAACTGGTCGTGTGAAGGCGTGCATATGGGCTAAGAGCGGCACGAGCTCCCCGTCCATCATTGGTGTATCGCAATATTCGACCACAAACCTGTGTGTAGCCAAATTGACGATCGGAGCGCGGCCAATCTATCTAGCTTCCGTGTATGTCGAGCCCGATGATACTGGAGAAGAGACATTGAGGCATATCGAATTGTTTTTGAATAGAATAAATGGCGCAAAATGTATTATAGGAGGGGATTTCAACGGATGGCATCCGATCTGGGGCAGCGCTAAGACTAACAAGCGGGGAAACTCCGTTGTAGAGATAATGTATAGCAACTACATGTTCTGCTGTAACACTGGCTGTACTCCCACATTTGAAACGGTTACACACGGACGTGACAGATCTTCCATAATAGACTTGACATGGACATCACAGGACCTTATTGACGACATAGTCGAGTGGCGTGTGAACCTTGAAGCCTGCGCATCGTCACAGCATAACGCTGTTGAGTACACGCTCAACACAGACCGCACTTATCAACCGAGACAAGGCAACACGTCGACATTTAGATACAAAACCGACAAGGCACACTGGGCAAACTTCAAAAGCGCTCTAAACGCTCACATGTTCAACTCTGATAATATAATGGATAAAGACGTCGCTACTATGGAGGAAGGACAGATAGACCATTATATTGACTTAATCACCGACATCATCCATGCGGCCTGCTCGGATACCATTCCCACTAGAAAAGGCGACGGAAAATACAAACCACCATGGTGGAGCGAGGAACTTGAAGCTCGCAAACAAGAAGTTGTCCGTCTGCATCGGGAACTTCACGCTGCTAGGCGGCTTTCGTTGCCGATGGAATCTTTGAACCAAAAGTATGTTGAACTCAAAGCCAAATATGCAGAAGAGCTAAGGTCCGCCTCCTGCGCTAACTTTCGAAGCTTTTGCGAGCTTCAAGACAAAGAGACAGTATGGACCATGACAAACCGACTATTGAAGGACAGCAAGCCACGTCGAGCACCGACTACTATTAATACAGGACGAAACTTTACATTAGATAGCAAGGATACTGCCCAAGAGTTATTAAATCATTTCTACGCCGATGACGGCCCGGATACGCAGTCAAGACATTTTGATCTGAGAGGACGAACGAACGATCCAACGAACACCACGGATGATCCCCAGTTCACCCCGGCTGAAGTTCTCGAGATAATAAAAAAGATGAACCCTAAAAAAGCGCCGGGCTTGGACGGGCTCACATCAGATATTTGTAAAAATTTCGCCTTTGCGTATCCTCAACTTCTAACTGACCTACTGAACAGATGTCTTGAACTTCAATATTTTCCTCGTAAGTGGAAAACTGCCTACGTGAAAATCATCCCGAAACCAAACAAGCAAGACACAACATCCCTCAATTCGTATCGACCAATAGGCCTCATACCAGTATTCGGTAAATTACTAGAAAAACTGTTTATAAACAGAGTAACTTACGCAGCGTCAAAGGCAGGCAAGCTGAACCCTCACCAATTTGGATTTAGGCAACAGACCAACACCACCATGGCAATCGACCACGCGCTCAAAAACATCCGCAACGCTAAGGCCGCCGGGGAACAGGTCCTCGCGGTATCTTTAGATATAAAGGCCGCCTTTGACAACGCCTGGTGGCCGGCGCTATTTGAACGACTGAAGCGTATCCAGTGCCCGAACAATATTTTCAACCTCATACGAAATTACCTCTCAGACAGAGAGGTGATTCTAGATTATGCAGACGTCAGAGTCACCAAACGCATGTCGAAGGGATGTATCCAGGGATCCACTTGTGGCCCAGTACTCTGGAATATCATCCTCGACGAACTCTTGGACGAAGAACTGCCTACGGGCTGTCACATCCAGGCGTTCGCCGATGATGTGCTTCTAGTCGCCCATGCAAAAGACACGAATGAATTACAACAAATTACGAACAAGGCATTGCACATCATCACTCAATGGGGTGAGGGCGTAAAGCTATGCTTTGGGCCAACCAAAACAAAATTAATTACTTTCACACCCAAATCAAAAACGGCCGAAATTACCATGGCAGGAGAGAAACTTAAATTTGAAAAAGAGATCAAACTCTTAGGCGTCGTAATTGACGCAAAACTGCTGTTCAATAGTCATGTTAACAATGTCATTAGCAAGGCCACGCGCATTTTCGATAGATTGTGCCTTTACTGCAGACCGACCTGGGGAGCGCACCCTGAGAACGTGCGGATCATATACCAGCAAGTGATCGAACCCATAGTCACCTACGCGGCCGGTGTATGGGGGCATGTCGCTCAAAAGAAAGGCGTCAGGCGCAGGCTACTGAGCATGCAACGGGGCTTTGCGATTAAGATAAATAAGTGTTTTAGGACCACATCCACAATAGCAGCAATATCTCTCGCACAACTTACGCCTTTAGATCTCAAAGTGCTAGAGGTGCACACCCTCGAGAAAACACGACTCACACACACCACTGACCTACTACCACATGACATCACACTTGAGCGACCCACGCCGCCTCATGATCTACTGCATCCTGCAGATAGAATAACGGTTTCACCTTTTTCGTTCACCAACGATGAAGAAATCGCTGAATACACCAAATCGGGTAATATTATACAATTATACACCGATGGAAGCAAGTTGGAGGAAGGACAGGTGGGTGCTGCTTTTGTCCACTGGGAGAATAACAGAGCCAGAGTGACCAAAAAATATAAGCTGCACAACAGTTGCTCCGTTTTCCAAGCCGAGCTGCTGGCAATCCAGAAAGCCTGCTCTTGGGCTGACGCCAAATATTCAGGAAAATCTATACAGATATTCACGGATTCACAGTCTTCCCTGGCGGCTATAGCCGACCGCAGTAATACACAGCCGATGGTTACAGAAATACACAAACTCATGCATAACACCACATGCATTATTGACATCGCTTGGGTGAAGAGTCACGTGGGTATAGCAGGAAACGAAGCGGCGGATATGGCTGCCAAGCAGGCTGCCACTCTACACAGCCACCCAGCGTACACTGCTTTTCCTATCAGCTATGTCAAACGTGCCATAAAGACCAAACATAAGCAGATCTGGCAAAATAGATATGACTCAGCCACACAGGGACGACATACTCACCAACTGCTACCAAAACTGCAAGACATCGACGATCTTTTTAAAATTACTAAGCGTGATTTCTATCTAACCCAAATTCTCACAGGGCACGGCTATCATCGCGAGTACCTTCACCGTTTCGGAATCACTGAAGATGAGACCTGCCCCTGTGACAACTCCTCAACTCAGACATTAAAACATCTGCTTGAGTGCTGCCCGAGATTCGGATACGCTCGAATGGAACACATATTTATTTGCGAAAATTTGGGAATTAACCCATTCCTTATCACAGACCTCATGCGGAAAATATCTGCAATTGAGTCCTTTATAACTTATTCTACTGGCATTATTAAACAGCTAAAGTTCTTTAATGAAAATAGCAGCACATGAAATAGCATAATGGTTAAAAATAATTTCACAACTATAACCTAATAACATAAAAACGCGCGGGAACAAATAACAAATAAATTATTTAAATATTAATATTTTAAGCACCACAGTACGCGAATAATACAAGATGGAGCTGACAAGGAAAACGTATCAAATTGCGGAATCGTGCCAGCTCTATCAAAATGACCGTAAGTCAATCACAGGTCGTAATGCTATGGAACAGAAATCACATTGTGAAACAACAAGAAAGTAGAAAAAAAAAAAAAAAAAAAAAAAAAAAAAAACCTAACCTAACCTAACCTAACCTAACCTAACCTAACCTAACCTAACCTAACCTAACCTAACCTAACCTAACCTAACCTAACCTAACCTAACCTAACCTAACCTAACCTAACCTAACCTAACCTAACCTAACCTAACCTAACCTAACCTAACCTAACCTAACCTAACCTAACCTAACCTAACCTAACCTAACCTAACCTAACCTAACCTAAGCTATGCCTTCGTTGCGCGCGCCGTTGTGCGAATTCCACCCGGTCTCGCCCGGAAAAATCGCTTTTTCCCGGATTCTGACTCCGGGAATAAGCAGATTTTCCTCGCACCGGGGAGGTCGGACGGCGCCCGCCTAGACGCGTGCAACGAGCCCTCGCGCGCGGCGATCGGCTCAGCCGTTCCCGAGAAAATCGCGAAAAACGCTTTTTTCAGGCCCGCCCACCCGCCTTTATTGTATATATAGGGAAGAGGGGTCAATTCTGGGACGAAAAATTTTTATTGCCTTATCTCGTGGAGGGTATCGAGAGGCATCAGAATCTTGCTGTAAATCGTCTGGCACTCATACCCTCCACGAGTTATCGTCGCGGGAAATCATAAAATATTGACTTTTGGGGGCAGTTTACACCCCCAAAACCTTAGTCCTAAGCGTTAACTGACTAAGTTTGTCACAACTCCGATAGCTTCCGTATTTTAAGTTGACATTGGATGGCTATACACCTTCCAACTTTTATTTGTTTTAATTTTAGGCATATTGTATTTATTTTGACTGTTGGGGACTCTTTACACCCCCAACAAAAATTGTGATATTTAGACGAGACTGTTTTAGTCCTAGGTTGTTTTGTTGACACTGAGAGGCAATTTACACCTCCCAGTTATTATTTATTTTGTGTCTGTGTTGATTTTAGTTTAATTTAATCACGTCTTTTAAGGTTGGGTTAGGATTTAGATATTATATTTGACTGTTGAGAGGCTCTTTACACCTCCCAACCAGTTTAGTTAGATTACGTTAGATTTTAGAAATTAATTATTGACTGAGTCTTATTCAAATATCCCCAAAAGATCACTATTGTCCCAAATTCATTATGTTCGGATATAGAACCCCGAAAAAAGGTCAAACGGGATCGAAATCGCCGGACATGTTGGAGTCGGTTACGTCACCAACGACAGAAAACGTTAACAGTTCGGGGAATCTTCTTGGAACCCCAACTGATGTGACTTTCGTGCAACCTGAGTCCGCTCCCGAAAATCCTTCTAAGATAAAGAAGCCAGCACACTCCCAAAAAACTGCAGCCTCACTCAAAGAAAAGGCGCCCATACAAGAAAGCTCAGTAGCCGCTCGTAGGGCCTCCTTCGAGCTCACTAGATCCCCACCGCCGAAACCAAAATATGGCAGTAGATCAGCAGAGGCAAAGGCTTGCCTAATAAAGGCAAAAACCTTATTGGGCGAGTCGCGCAACTTAAAGGCGGATATCAAATCAGGGGTCACGCAGGCGGTAGAGAGACTCTACAGACTAGTGCTCGAATCGTCAGGGTCAAAGGAGCAAACTGTTAGCAGTCTCCCGTCTGCTCCGACTGCTTCGGCCGAAGACCTCGCCAAAGTGGTTATAGCGGAGCTCAAACACCAGACGGAATTGGTTGCTGCGGCCAGGCGAGATGTGAGTGCCGTCAAAGAGCAAATGGAGAAACTGAATAAAAACGCCACGCAAAGCAGAGTGCAAGATGTTATCACGTATGCCGCCATGGCTTCGGCACCAAAACCGGCGGCCCCTCCAGCCTCCCACCCTCGCCCTGTTCACTCCATGCTCGTCTCTTCCGTTGACGCTCACGACTCTAGCGAAGACGTTATAACTAAAATCCGTGATGCCGTGAGCGCAAAAACGTCGGGCATCAGAGTGGACAGGCTGAGAAAAGCCAAAGATAAAAAAGTAGTATTGGGCTGTCAGACACGCGAGGAGCTGGCCAAAGTGGCAGAGAGGCTCAAATCAGGCAACCCAACATTATTAATGGAACAAAAGGAGAACAGGGATCCATTAGTAATTTTACGTAACGTGCTCAACATAAACACCGACGAGGACGTGCTGGGCGCCCTACGCAAACAGAACGATCACATACTGGGGGGATTCCTGCAGAAGACTACAGAGCAAGCGTGCGATACCGTCGAAAGGCCAGGAACCCGCTCGAGTCGCACGTGGTCCTGCAGGTATCGCCCCCGGTCTGGAATCAACTAACTTCAACTGGAAGACTGCATATAGATCTGCAGCGGGTAAAAGTCGAGGACCAGACGCCACTGCTGACCTGCTCCAGGTGTCTGGGCTACGGGCATGGCCGTAAAGCGTGCACGGAGTCCGTGGACACCTGCAGCCACTGCGCAGGTGAACACCTGCGCAGTCAGTGTCCTGTGTGGAGGGCTGGAGACCAGCCCACCTGCCGCAACTGTCAGAGCAGTAAACTAGACCGGACGGACCACAACAGTTTCGATGAGACATGTCCGATTAGGAAAAAGTGGGATGCTCTGGCAAGATCTAGGGTAGCATATTGCTAAGGGCGCCCCGGGCGTAGAAAACGCTGAACACGATTACCGAGTAGTCCAAGCCAATCTACAACGTAAAAAACTAGCTACTCAAGAACTTATAATGGAGTCACAAAAAAGGAAAGCCTGCTTTGCATTAGTCCAAGAGCCATACGTCGGATCAGAAGGCGAACTCAAACAATCAAAAGGATTCAGGGTTGTCCAACAAACGCAAGGCAGAACAAAACCGATCAAATCGGCGATAATTGTATTTGATAATGATGTCGAGATTAATGAATTCCCTACGTTGACCACCGAAAACGTAGCTGCAGCGGTGCTGAAAATCGGCACATGGTGCATAGGTGTAGTCTCCATTTACCTTGAGGATAGTCTCCCCATCGAGCCCTACCTAGCGCAATTGAAACACGTAACACGCAGTTTGGGAACGGACAAGATAATAATCGGGGGTGACGCAAACGCATGGAGTGCTTGGTGGGGCAGCGATGAGGAGGACTTTCGCGGCGAAGCTTTAGCGGGTGTGATAGAGGAGATGGAGATGCACGTGCTTAATGAAGGAACAGTGCCGACCTTCTTCACTATAAGAAACGGGAAAATATACAAAAGCATAGTGGATGTAAGTATATGTACCCAACAGCTCCTTGGACGCATACACGGATGGAAGGTAGACCAAGAGCTGACTAGCTCAGACCATAATGCCATTACCTTCTCTATTAAATTAGGAAAACAATTAAAATCTAGGATATCAAAAACAACCAGAATCTTTAACACTCGGAAGGCACAATGGAAAAAATTTAGGGAAACTTTGGTCCAAAAATTTGAAGAAAATCAACTAAATTTAGCAGGCATAGAGGAAACAAGTACGGCATCAGGTCTGGAAGCAACTGTACAAAAATATATACAATGCGTGGAAAATGCGTCCAGGGAAGCTATACCTCAAATAGCGAAAAGTACACACCGCTACTTACCTTGGTGGTCTCCAAAACTCGAGGACCTGAAGAAGCAGATGACAACGATGAAGCGAAGAATCCGGTGCGCATGTCCATCCAGGAGGCAGTACGTCGTAGACCGGTATCTGAAAGCAAAAAAGAAGTACGAATTAGAAGCAGCGATTGCTCAAACAGAGAGCTGGAAAGAATTCTGTGGCACCCAGGACCGCGAAAGTCTATGGGACGGCATTTACAGGATAATAAGGAAAACATCTAAACAGTATGAAGATAAGCCGTTAACCAAGGACGGAGTGGTCCTGAGCTCCACAGAATCAGCAAAGTTGCTTTCGGAAACTTTCTTTCCAGACGATCTGGTCGAGGACGATCTCCCGTGTCATACCACAACGCGAATGGACGCCGCGAACAGTACAAAGAGCTCCAATTCTGACGTAGACGATCCTGCGTTCACTTTAGCGGAGCTTATGCAGGCGGCTTCCAGCTTTAACCCCAAAAAGGCACCTGGGGCCGATGGATTTACTGCGGATATCTGCTTAGCTGCTATCCGAGTAAACCCACAGATATTTCTGGGGATAATAAATGGCTGCCTGAAGCTTTCACATTTTCCAATAGTTTGGAAAGAGGCGTTGGTGATAGCCCTACGTAAGCCAGGAAAAGACGATTACAGTCACCCTAAATCATACAGGCCGATAGGGCTGTTACCCGTCTTTGGAAAGGTATTGGAGAAGGTGATGGTTACCCGCATCCGTTGGCATCTGCTTCCAAAGCTAAATCCGAAGCAGTATGGTTTCGTCCCCCAGCGCTGTACGGAAGACTCCCTATACGATTTGGTCCAACATTTGAAAGGAAATTTAGAAAAGAAAAAGATAAATGTAGTGGTCTCCTTGGACATAGAGGGAGCTTTCGACAGCGCTTGGTGGCCGGCGATTCAATGCAGGCTAAAAGAGAAGGGCTGCCCAGTAAACTTAAGGAAGATGGTTCATAGCTACCTTAATGACCGTAGAGTACGCATACGGTACGCCGATGAAGAAATCGTAAAATCCACGACGAAGGGTTGTGTACAGGGGTCAATTAGTGGTCCAACACTGTGGAACGCGCTGTTGGACCCCTTACTAAATGAAATAGATGCCTATGGAGTATACTGTCAGGCGTTCGCAGACGACATTGTCCTGATCTTCTCGGGGAGTCAGACTGTGGATATTGTCAGAGAGGCAGAACGGGTATTGCACCGTGTGTATGAGTGGGGTATAGAAAACAAGCTAAAATTTGCACCCCATAAGACCTACGGGATGGTGGTAACAAGAAAGATGAAATACGATGCCCCACACATACGCATGGGCAATACTCTGATAAAAATTGTGAATGAAATCAAGATACTGGGCCTTATTATTGACAATAAACTTACCTTTAATAGCCATGTTAAGGAAATATGTAAAAAGGCTATTAATATCTACAAGCCAATGGCGAGGTCTGCAAAGATTAGCTGGGGCCTGAACCCCGAGGTGATTAGGACAATGTATAAGGCTGTCATAGAGCCTATCATCCTATACGCGGCCGGTGCGTGGGCGCCGGCGGCAGAGAAGTTAACCATCCAGAAACACCTAGGCAGCGTGCAGCGGGGGTTCGCGCAAAAGATTTGCAAAGCCTACAGAACCGTGTCCCTGCACGCTGCACTGGTTCTGACGGATCTCCTGCCGCTGGACCTACGCGTAAAAGAAGCATATAGGCTCTATGAAGCAAAGCGTGGCAAAACACAGCCTGAGCTCAATGGCCATGAAGTAGAGGGGAAAATTAGCTATCTAAAGGCCGTGCATCCCGCAGACGAAATCGAAGTTCAGTTCAAATGCCTCGAGGACCTCGAACCGGAGACGGTAGAGAAGCATAAGATCCAGGGGATGTTGATGTTCACCGATGGCAGCCGGATTGAGGAAAAGGTCGGAGCATCACTCTCCTGCTGGAGGGATGGCCGGGAAACACTGGCCCAAAAATTCCGCTTGTCAGACTTTTGTACAGTGTTTCAGGCGGAGTTGTATGCTCTGTACCGGGCCTCAATCGTTGCAAACTCGGTAGCCGACGGGAACATCAGCATCCTCAGCGACTCGAGGTCAGCCCTCCAACTCCTTTGTAACGCAGATGCAGCTCACCCATTGTCGTTCTTAATAAAAGAAAATTTACGAAAATTAAAAGAGAACGGCAAGAACATAAACCTGTTCTGGATTAGAGCGCACACAGGGGTGGAGGGCAATGAAAGGGCGGATGAACTGGCAAAACAGGCTGCGAAATATACTAAAAAAGCCCCTGACTACGATAAGTGCCCACTGTCATTCATTAAAAGATCAATTAGGACGGAGACAATAAAAATATGGAATGACAGGTACATAAAGAGCGATAAAGCAAAAATCACGAAACTCTTTTTCCCGGAGATACAAATGGCACACAAAACTTTAAAAAGCTTAAAACTTGCACCTATCCTTGTACAGATATTGACAGGTCATGGCGCCTTCTCCGAATACTTGTACAGGTATAGGTGCAAGGACAGTCCAGAATGCGCGTGAGAACCCGGGACAGAGGAGACAGCGATTCACCTGTTGACAGACTGTCCAGTACTTTGTAGGCAAAGAGTCGATGCTGAGATCATGACAGGCTACAAAATCACAGTGGATAGTCTGTCAACATTGATATCCAGCAAGGAAACACAAAGAGAATTTAGAGATTTTTGCATTAAGGTAGCACAATACGCGATAAAACGAAATAAAACTAGATGAGATATATAGATATTTTATAATATTATATAGGCCAATATAGACCTAATGTATTATATATATTAGTGTAAGAATATATCATTCTACATAGGTAAAAATTGTAGCATGTATAATAACATAAAATAAAAATTTAAAATCATAAATTATAAATAAAAGAAATAAGACTAGACAAAGTCTCCGACCATCTCATTGGAGAAAAAGCAGCCCCGAAAAATAATACGGGAATTAAAAAAAAAAAAAAAAAAAACCTAAGCTATGCGGGCTTTTATTTCCGCCATCTGATCACCCGAGAAAACCAGGACAATGTCGTCAGCAAACGCCTGACAATGTACTCCCTGCGCAACAATCAGGTCCAATAAGGGATCCAGTAACACGTTCCAAAGGGTTGGACCACTTATTGAACCCTGGACACATCCTTTTGTCGTTGGTTTTTCAACCTCTTCTCCAGCGTACCGGATGCAGACCGTTCGTTCCCTGAGGTAGCTGCTAACCAGCTTTCTTAAGTTTAAAGGACAGCCCTTTTCCTTTATTCGACATTTAATAGCAGGCCACCAAGCGCTGTCAAAAGCCCCCTCTATGTCCAAGGAAACTATGACATTAATCTTCTTGTTTTTTAAGTTTTCCCTAATGTGTTGGACTAGGTCATAGAGGGAGTCTTCTGTACAGCGTTGAGGGACAAAACCGTATTGCCTAGGGTTCAACTTTGGCAGCAAGTACCAACGAAGCCTCTTCACCATCGCCTTTTCCAATATTTTCCCAAACAACGGCAATAGCCCTATAGGTCTGTAAGATTTAGGTTGGCTGTAATCTTCTTTACCCGGTTTCCGTAGGGCTATTACCGTTGCTTTTTTCCAGACTACTGGGAAATGCGAAAGCCTCAAGCATGCGTTCAAGTGAAGGCAGAACAGGTATTGCACCGTGTATATGAGTGGGGCACGGAAAATAAACTTAAATTCGCACCCCACAAGACCCACGGGATGGTTATCACGAGGAAGTTGAAATACGACGTCCCACGCATATGCATGGGCAATACCTTGATACAAATAGTTGACGAAATCAAAATATTAGGCCTCACAATAGACTCAAAATTAACCTTTAATAGCCATGTCAGGGAAGTCTGTAAAAAAGCTATAAACATATATAAACCCATGGCTAGATCTGCCAAGATAAACTGGGGTCTGAGCCCCGAGATAATCAGGACGATGTACAAGGCAGTCATAGAGCCAATAATCCTATACGCAGCAAGCGCATGGGCGCCAGCGGCAGAGAAGATAACGGTCCAGAAACACCTGAGCACCGTGCAGAGGGGGTTTGCCCAAAAAATTTGTAAGGCTTACAGAACCGTATCCCTGCACGCAGCGCTAGTATTGACGGGTCTTCTTCCGCTGGACCTACGTGTAAAAGAGATGGCGGAACTCTATGAAGCCAAGCGCGGCAAACCGCAGGACATACTCCGTGGCAACGAAGTCGAAGGGAAGAAGAGTTTCTTGGACGCTGTACACCCTGCCAAAGAGGCAGAAATCCGGTTCGACTGCCTTGAGGACCTCGAACCAGAAACTGTAGAAAAACATAATATCCAAGGGATGTTGATATTTACTGACGGCAGCAGAATCGAGGAGAAGGTTGGAGCGTCACTCTCCTGTTGGAAAAACGGCCGAGAAACGCTGGCCAGAAAATTTCGGTTATCGGCTTTCTGTACAGTGTTTCAAGCCGAGTTGTACGCTCTGTACCAGGCCTCCATTACTGCCAACTCAGTAGCCGACAGAAATATCAACATCCTCAGTGATTCGAGGTCAGCCCTCGAACTCCTGTGTAACGCTGGTGCTGCTCATCCATTGTCGTTTTCCACTAAAGAGAATCTGAGACATTCTCAAGAAAGCGGCAAAACAGTTAATCTGTTTTGGATTCGAGCGCACGCAGGAGTAGAGGGCAACGAAAGGGCGGACGAACTGGCAAAGCAGGCGGCCAAACACAAAAAGACAGCGCCGGATTACGACAAATGCCCACTGTCATATATAAAGAAGTCGCTAAAATCGAAATACATTCAAGTATGGAACGACAGATATATAAACAGCGACAGGGCAAAGACTACGAAGCTCTTCTTCCCGGACGTAAAAACGGCTCATCAAGCCCTAAAGACAATTAAATTGACACCTATACTTGTGCAGGTCTTGACAGGTCACGGTGGTTTTGCTGGATACCTGCACAAGTATAAGTGTAAGGATACTCCGGCGTGCCAATGTGACGAGGAGGCAGAAGAATCTGTTGTCCATCTGTTGACGGATTGTCCAATGTTTTGTCGGCAACGGTACGATGCTGAGCACATGACGGGCCTACAAATATCGCTGAACAATCTGTCAACACTGATGTGTGTAAAGAGCTACCAAGATGCCTTCATTACATTCTGCACAAAGCTGGCTAAGTACGCAACTAAAATAAATAAAACAAGATAGAATAGGTATTCTTGCTATATTATACACTATTATAAAGATCCAATGTATTATATATATTGTAAATAGAATATATTATCTTACATGGGTAAAAATTTGAGGGTATAGTATGGGAAAAATACTCATTAATATTATAATAAAATAAATTAGGAAAAAACATTCTAAAATAAAATATTAAAATTATCAGTAAAAAAAAAAAATCGTTGGAACAAACGACTCCGACCACAATATCGGAGGGAAAAAGCGTCTCCGAAAGACGGAGCATGTAAAAAAAAAAAAAAAAAAGCTATGCGGGCTGTGATGCAATCTGCGATACTTCAAGGGGATGCATACAAGGATCGACGGGGGGGCCACTAATGTGGAACATACAGCTCGATCCGCTATTAGAGGAAGCAGATAACATCGATGCACATGTACAGGCCTTTGCAGATGATATACTAATAGTGGCATCCGCTGACAATATTGAGGAGCTCAACCGTAAAATCAACACGTCCTTAGATATGATCACCACTTGGGGACTAAAAAACAAAATGCGGTTTGCGGCCCATAAAACACAGGTGGCAATCTTCACGAAAAGGCAAAAATATAAGGCACCACAATTTGTGTTTAATGGAGCCACATTGCAGTTGGCAAACGCAGTCACGGTACTGGGAGTGACAATCGATGCAGGTTTGACTTTCCGGGAACATCTGGACAAGACCACTAATAAGGCATTAAATATCTATAAAACGGTATCCAAAGCTGCGAGAGCCACCTGGGGACTGAACTCAGAAATCATTAGAACCTTATACATAGCTGTCGTAGAGCCGACCATATTATACGCAGCTAGCGTGTGGGAACCGGTGGTTAAGAAAAAATATGCCCGCAAAAAGCTTGACAAAATAACAAGAATGTTCGCAATCAAAATCTGTAAAGCTCACCGAACGGTCTCCCTAAACGCAGGAGTAGTCCTGGGTTCCATTCTTCCATTGGATCTCAGGGCCACTGAAAACGCGGAACTTTACCGATGTAAGAGAGGGGCATCAATCCCTGGACTCCCGGGCAGAGACCTTGAGAGATTAGCTAGTGTCTTTGATCTACCACATCCTGCCAAAAGGAAAACAATGGAGTTGTCGTACATCACGACAACGGAAGACCTAGAAGCACTCCCGAGGAACATAATCAAATTTTTTACGGACGGAAGCAAAATAGAGGGTAAAGTCGGAGCGGCGGTCTCGTGTTGGAGAGAAGACCAAGAGATTTCATACTCCACAATAAGACTAGCGGACTACTGCTCAGTGTTCCAGGCAGAGATGGCGGCCATCAAAAGGGCGGCGGAAATGGCTCTAGTAAAACATAAAAAAGAGAAGGACATTTCGATAATCTCAGATTCAAGGTCAGCGTTACAGACAATTGTAGACGGACAGCATCGACACCCTCTTGCAATTAAAATAAGGGACTTAATTCAGGAATTGGAAGCAAGGGGAACGCATGTAACACTGCACTGGATTAAAGCACACGAGGGGTTATCCGGGAATGAGAGGGCTGACGAGCTTGCTAAAAATACAGCCCTCTATAAAAAGACAGCCCCGGCGTATGATAGCGTACCGGTCACCACCGTTAAGTGGCTCCTACGGGAAAAAACAGTGAAAGAGTGGCAGAGTAGGTATACAGAGGAAGACACCGGCGCTAAAACCAAGCTTTTCTTTCCTGACGTACGAATAGCTCACAAAATTCTTAAAGACATAAAAATGGACAACAAGCTTTGCCAATTGTTCACGGGACATGGAGGGTTTGGTGAATATTTGCACCGCTTTAAATTGAAGGCCAGTCCATTCTGTGAATGTGACGGTGTATCACCGGAAAGCATTATACATCTTTTGTGCGACTGTCCAAGATTTCTGGCAGATAGGACAAGTTTAGAGAGCGCGACGGGGATCTCCGTCACACAGAATGGACTATACGAATTTCTTAACTCGATAAAAATAAGAAAACAGTTCCTTGAATTTTCTCTTAAAATAGTAAATAAGGCCAATATTGACAACAAAAGTAAAATAGTTTTGTAATATATTACTCCGAATTTTAATTAATTCCGATTAAAAAAAAAAAAAAAAAAAAAAAAAAAAATTAAAAAAATCAAAAAACCCGACTGCAAAAATGTCAACTAAAATGCAATAACTTAAAAGACTGAAACAAGGCGGACAACGAAAACAAAATTATAATAAACTTAAAACGATGCAATTTTTACTTCATTTTAACAAACAACATTATGAGCTGAAAGCTTTAGTTAAATTTTCGCATTCAATTTAAAAATAAAGCAGGCGGGACCTATTTTCGCAAATTATAAATTAACATAGAGAAAATTAATAGGTCCCGCCTGCTTTATTTTTAAATTGAATGCGAAAATTTAACTAAAGCTTTCAGCTCATAATGTTGTTTGTTAAAATGAAGTAAAAATTGCATCGTTTTAAGTTTATTATAATTTTGTTTTCGTTGTCCGCCTTGTTTCAGTCAATAAGTTATTGCATTTTAGTTGACATTTTTGCAGTCGGGTTTTTTGATTTTTTTAATTATTTATTTTATTTCAGGCTTTTTAGTTGCCACACTTTACGAGCGAAACCTAAGCACTTTTATCTACACAATGTCAAAGACGTAAAGTGGGTATATTTGGTTATATATTATATTATGTCGGTTCAAGTCAGTCAGTCACTTGGAAGAAGTAAAAGTTGTAAACAGTGTCGTCAAACGAAACCTGGATTTTATCCCGGAAATATATAAGCTGACCAGTAACATTTCATAGGTGTAGTTTGTGTACGTTTAGGGCTCAGGCGTATCTAACTCACGTCGCTTTAAAGTTTAAGCGGATCGTTCGGGAAAAACATCGTTCGACAAAGTGGAGCGCGTCTTAAAGTACACACAGCGCCATCTAGCGCGAGTAGCGAAATTATAGATGTTAAATAATTGTTTAATGATTATATTAAATTATGTTTTCGATTTATGCTATGATATACCAAGTAAAAATGCACAATATAAAGTACGACACACATTTGGTCAATACAAGATTAACGCTATCAAAAACTACAAATATTACCATTTTGAACGCATTGATCGACTGTTTATAATTCCAAATTAATTCGAAACATATGACTTATATATATTTTTGTAATCTCCTTGTAATTCCCTTCATTTTGATACCCCACTCGATAGGTTTGGTTATAAATATTTTGTAAATGACTGACAATTTTAGGCCCAAAATCCGCCATTTTGCTTTTTATTTTCAAAAACCTATCTAAGAACACTTGGGTTAATGAGACGAATCTAACGATACCATTAACGTCAAAATCCATCCAGCCGTTTGGAAGATACGTGGTCATAAAGGAATTTACATGCATACATACAAGATACGCGCGAAAAACATAACCCTTCTTGCAGTCGGGTAAAAAAAAGAGAATATATTTTCTGTTCATTGTTTGGCTGTGGTATAGTCTTGTTGATAAGAATAATCATATTAGAAATTATAAAATATATGATAAGTATGGATAGAAATTGTCAGTATAGTTTTTGTTTTTGTTTGGTGTGTTAGAATTGTGTTGTTAGGATGTAGTATAGTCTATAATCATGTTGTAAATTACATAATATTAGAGGATGGATAGAATATATTTCCCTTGTTGGTTTGTTAGCATAGTTTGTTAGTTAATAGGAATCATCATTCGATTGAATATCTTTTCTTGTGTTAGTATAGTTTTGCTGAGTAATAGAACAGGCTAGTAGTCATTAGTTATGCATCACATTATAGAATCACTACAAAGGTGAAGGAAAATAGTCGGGTCAAAATCTAATAAAGCATATAAAGAGAGTAAAGGTGCAAGATGCAGATAGTAAGTTAAAATTAGCAAGTACTAAAGGATGTGGGAGTTTCAATACCCACAGTTTTGTTGTAGGACCGCTGGTGGTTTTTAGTGGGTAGTCCGGGTATCGTCACAGCCCGGGAGTCCCACATACCCGGGTTGGAGATGTGCATCAAGTAGGATAGGGCAGTTTGGTGTGCAGCTCCAACACGGGATGCGTAAATGCATTTCCCACCAGCGGGATATAAAAAAAAAAAAAAAAAAAAAACCTAACCTAACCTAACCTAACCTAACCTAACCTAACCTAACCTAACCTAACCTAACCTAACCTAACCTAACCCACCTTGCTAAAGAGCTCTTTTGCGGCGGTATCCCGGTTCTTCTCGCCTTGCGTGCTCCCGTCGTGCTGTGCTCGACACTCCCGATCGCCTACGGTGTACTGGAAGCAAAAAGAAAATTTTAATTTTAGCGCGGATTCCGTGCTAGGTGCACTCGTAGGTGCATCCTGAGGCGTGCCGGCTCGGTCGCGGGCGCGCGAGACGCGAATAATTGCGATTTTTGCAAAAATCTGCATACCGAGGTTACCTTATAGCTGCCGTTCTTAGCAAATTTCACCTTGCTAAAGAGCTCCTTTGCGGCGGTATCCCGGTTCTTCTCGCCTTGCGTGCTCCCGTCGTGCTGTGCTCGACACTCCCGATCGCCTACGGTGTACTGGAAGCAAAAAGAAAATTTTAATTTTCGGAAAATTCGTGAAAAATTGGGAAAAATTCTTTACGAATTTTCCCCAATTTAGCGCGGATTCCGTGCTAGGTGCACTCGTAGGTGCGTCCTGAGGCGTGCCGGCGCGATCGCGAGCGCGCGAGACGCGAATAATTGCGATTTTTGCAAAAAAATCTGCATAAGGAATAGATACACCTCCCAATTTGAATTGTTTTTAGATTTAGGTCATTTTAATTATTGACAGTTGGAGGCTTTTTACACCTCCAACCAAACTGTTTGTCGTGTTGTCCATAGTTTAAGTATTTATTTATTTTTAATTATTGACTGTTGGGGGCTTTATACACCCCCATCTAAATTATTTGTTTGTGTTGTCCTAGGTTAAGTAAATTATTTATATTTTAACCGTTGACTGTTGGGAGGCTTTCTACACCTCCCAACTTA
The DNA here is from genome assembly GCA_963855885.1 of Coenonympha glycerion. Classification (NCBI taxonomy): domain Eukaryota; kingdom Metazoa; phylum Arthropoda; class Insecta; order Lepidoptera; family Nymphalidae; genus Coenonympha; species Coenonympha glycerion. The sequence goes on from OY979626.1 coordinate 36,068, forward strand.
ATATAAACCTAATTTACTCTGACTTAGTACTTATAAGTAACACCTCTCTCTTCGCCTCACTATAGTGGACTCCCAAACTTTGTAGGTAGATTGGGTTAGGAGTTTTAAAAATTTCTATTTAACAAAGAGGTCTTTAAACCTCCGTTTAATCAATATAACAAAAAATATTATGTTCGGATATAGAACGCCGAAAAAAGGGCTAAGACGATCGCAATCTCCAAACATGTCGGAGTCCGCTATATTATCATCTAAAGGAAGCCTAAATAATTCGGGGAACCTCCCTAATACCCCAAATGAAGTTACGAACGACAGTACATTCGTGCTTCCCGAGACGGCTTCTCAGAACCCTCCCAAGTTAAAATCTAGGGCAGTGCCCTCCCAAAAGGCTGTTGCTCCACCAACGCAATCCATTCAAAGCTCAGTAGCCGATCGTAGGGCCTCTTTTGAGCTTTGTAGGTCCCCACCGCCGAAACCAAAGTACGGCAGTAGACCAGCCGAGGCGAAGGCTTGCCTAATAAAGGCAAAAACCCTATTGGGCGAGTCGCACAACTTGAAGGCGGACATAAAAGCTGGGGTCACGCAAGCAGTGGAGAGGCTCTACCGATTGGTTATTGAAGCGGCAGGGTCAAAGGAGCAGCCCGTTGGCGGTCTCCCGAGGGACACGCCAGAAAAGGCTGACAGCGTCGCGAGCGATGCACCACAGATTGAGCTCATGAAAGACCTTATTAAAAATATCAAAGAGCACAATGATGCATTAGCAGTTTATAAAAAACATGGTGGTGCATCGTCCTCCACGACTGTTCCAGCTGTCACTGCCGACTTCGCCAGGGACGTGATGGCAGAATTGCAGCAGCAGAAGGAACTGGTCGCCGCAGCCAGAGCCGACATGGGTGCCGTCAGAGACCAAGTACAGAAACTAACGGATGTGTATGCAAAGAACAAGGTCACTGAGGGCATCACGTACGCGGCGATGGCTGCGACGGCCAGACCGATTGGCGTCTCCCCGCCCCCTCGGCCTGTCCACTCGATGGTCGTGTCGTCTGTTGACGCTCACGACACGAGCGAAGATGTTATAAACAAGATTCGCACGGCCGTGAGCGCCAAAACAACGGGCATAAGGGTGGACAGACTGAGGAAGGCCCGGGAACAGAAGGTGGTGCTGGGCTGCCAGTCTCGGGAGGAGCTGGCCAAGGTTGCCGAGAGGCTCAAGGCCGGCAGCCCAACACTACTCATGGAGGAGAAAGCCAATCGGGATCCTCTCGTCATATTACATAACGTTCTAAAAATAAATAGTGACGAGGACGTACTGGGTGCCTTAAAGATGCAGAACTCTGCCGTACTGGGGGCGATACCGGAGAGCGAGTATCGGGCGAGTGTGCGGTTCCGCAGAAAGGCTAGGAACCCACTCGAGAGCCATGTCGTTCTCCAGGTGTCGCCGGCAGTGTGGCAGAGCCTAACTCTGGCAGGCAAAGTCCACGTGGACCTGCAGCGAGTAACGGTCAAAGACCAATCCCCACTGGTGCAGTGCTCCAGGTGTCTCGGATACGGACACGGTCGAAAGACTTGCACCGAATCCGTAGACACCTGCAGCCACTGCGCGGGTTCACACCTGCGTAGTGACTGCCCAGTATGGAAGGCCGGAGACGCAGCCACCTGTCGCAATTGTCGGGATACCAAACAGGACCGTGCTGACCATAACTGCTTCGAAGAAAGCTGTCCGGTCAGACGGAAATGGGAGGCACTGGCAAGGGCGAGGGTGGCGTACTGCTAAAGGCGCACCGGGCGACACCCAGGACACTGCTGCTGCTGCTACTGAGCGAGTTTACCGAGCCGTCCAGGCCAACCTGCAACGAGCGAAGCTGGCCACAAAAGAACTGTTATTAGAGTGTCAAAGGAGGAAGGCCAGCTTCGCGTTGGTGCAGGAGCCGTATGTGGGGGCGGACGGTGAGCTCGCTCAGGCAAGGGGTTATCGGGTCGTCCAGAGGGTGCGCGACAGGGTCAAACCAGTCAAGTCTGCGGTCGTGGTGTTGGACGACGATCTCGTTGTGATCGAGCATCCAACACTCACGACCGAGAACATTGCGGTGGCAACCCTGAAAACGCGCTCTTGGGAGGTGTGTGTCATTTCCATCTACTTTGAGGACAGCCTGCCCATCGAACCCTACCTCACTCATGTTAAAATGGTCAAAGACCAGCTCCAGGCAAAACATGTAATCATTGGAGGCGACGCCAATGCCTGGAGCACATGGTGGGGTAGCGATTCGGAAAATTATAGGGGCGAGGCGCTTGTGGGCGCTGTTGAGGAGATGGAGATGCACATACTGAACGAAGGGACGGTCCCGACATTCTTCACCATCAGGAACGGCGTTGTCTGCAGGAGCATAGTTGATGTGACGCTGTGTAGCCACGGTCTGCTCGGGCTGATCAGCGACTGGAGGGTTGACCAAGGTTTAACGAGTTCTGATCACAATGCAATCACCTTCGCGATACGCCTTAGTAAATCAACTGGTGTGCGACCCGCAAAAACAACGCGGAAATTTAACACAAGGAGAGCGGCGTGGACTAAATTCAACGAAGTTTTGATCAATCAGTTAGCCGTAAAGGAGATGTCCACGTCCAAAATAAATGACATATGCACACCAGTTGAACTAGAAGACGCGATAAAAATATATACGGATTGTGTAGAAAAGGCGTGTCGCGAGTCAATCCCTCCCGTCGCTGGAAAGCCAAAGTTCGACCGACGAACTCGAGGCCCTGAAGAGAGAGGTGATGACGAAGAAGCGGAGAATATCTTGCGCAGCACCACGTAGAAGGCAATTCGTCGTCGATGAGTAGCTGCGGACAAAAGAAAAATATGAACTTGCACCACTAAAAGCACAAACCGAGAGCTGGAAAGAGTTCTGTGGGAAACAGGACCGCGAAAGCTTGTGGGATGGGATATATAGAGTAATAAGAAGGACCTCTAAAATATATGAAGACCATCCCCTCATTGACAGCGGCGCGGTCCTGAGTCCCAGAGACTCGGTCCAGCTCTTGGCCAAGACATTTTTCCGCGGGACTCAGAGACTGACGATGACCCTTCACACACGCAGACGCGGCGGATGGCTGAACGATGTACGGACGACAGCCCGGAGGGCGTCCAAGATCCGCCTTTTACTTTTGACGAGCTGCTGAGGGCGGCCAAAAGTTTCAATCCTAAAAAGGCGCCTGGAGCCGACGGCTTCACGGCAGACATTTGTTTGGCTGCCATCAGCGGGGACGAACACGTATTTTTCAGTTTGGTAAGCAGGTGCTTTGCCCTGTCATACTTTCCAGTATCGTGGAAGGAGGCGACGATAGTAGTCCTACGGAAGCCGGGCAAGGATGATTACACTAAGCCCAAATCCTACAGGCCCATAGGACTGCTATCGGTCTTCGGGAAGATACTGGAAAAGATGATAGTTAAAAGGCTTCGGTGGCACCTGCTTCCCAAACTGAACACCAGACAGTATGGGTTCGTCCCCCAACGCTCGACGGAGGACGCCCTCTATGACCTCGTTCAGCACATCCGCGGCAAACTAGATGATAAGAAGATAAGCGTGGTGGTCTCGTTGGACATTGAGGGGGCATTTGACAGCGCGTGGTGGCCGGCCATCAAGTGCCGGCTAGTGGAGAAGAAATGCCCCCTCAATCTGCGCAAGATATTCTCAAGCTATCTTGAGAACAGGAGGGTGTGTGTGAGGTACGGTAATGAGGAGTACCGTACCTCCACCACCAAAGGATGTGTTCAGGGGTCCATAAGCGGGCCCATACTCTGGAACCTGCTTCTGGACCCACTGCTTGATTTGATAGGCGAACGCGGCACTCATTGCCAAGCGTTCGCCGACGATATAGTTCTGGTTTTCTCGGCGTCCCAAATCGCAAATATAGAACGGGAAGCTGCCCAGGTACTGACCTGTGTGTATGAGTGGGGTCTCGCAAATAAGCTGAGGTTTGCCCCTCACAAAACAAGCGCGATGGTGGTGACCAAGAAGCTGAAGTTCGACACCCCGCGCATACACATGGGCGGTACCCAGATTGAAATGGTAAACGAAATAAAGATTTTGGGCCTTTTGGTAGACTCCAAGTTGACATTTAACAACCATGTCAGGGCAGTCTGCCAGAAGGCCACAAACATCTACAAGCCCCTAGCTAGGGCAGCAAAAATTAACTGGGGGCTGAACCCCGAGACAATCAGAACTATTTATAGCGCTGTGATTGAACCAATTATTATGTATGCGTCCAGCGTATGGGCACCGGCCACACAGAAGATTAAGATCCAGAAGCAGCTAGACACGGTGCAGCGCGGATTCGCGCAAAAAATTTGTAAATCTTACCGCACCGTGTCGCTCAACGCTGCACTTCTGTTGGCCGGTCTCATACCGCTGGACCTGAGAGTGCAAGAAGCGGCTCAACTGTACGAAGCCAAGAGGGGACGTCCACAAGCTATCCTGTGCGGCAGAGAGGTCGAGAAGAAGATCAGCTTTCTCGAAGCTCCGCACCCCTCAGAGGAGGCTGTGGTGGAGTTTCGGTGTCTGGAGGACTTGGAGCCGGAAACCGTGGCGTCTCACGCGATGACCGGTCTGAGGATATTCACGGATGGTAGCAAAATGGAGCGTGGAGTGGGTGCGGCTCTGACCTGCTGGATGGATGGAGAGGAGACTTTCTATCGGAAGTTTCTTCTCCAATCCTATTGCACTGTCTTCCAGGCGGAGCTGTATGCACTCTACCAAGCCACAGAGATTGCCCTTAAGACCAGGGAAACGTCTGTGAATATCCTCAGCGATTCAAGGTCCTCGCTGGAGACGCTGAGCAGCGCCGAAACCTTCCACCCGCTGGCCTTTGCCACTAAAAGAAATTTGTCTCTTTTAAGGGCTAAAGGTACGGCAATCAGCCTCTTCTGGGTGCGTGCGCATATTGGTTTAGAGGGCAACGAGAGGGCTGACTTCTTGGCCAAAGAGGCGGTTATGAAGCTCAAGACCAGACCACATTACGACAGTTGTCCAATCTCGTTTATAAAGAGATCTATAAGACAGGAAACTGTCGTGAAATGGTCTGGTCGCTACGCGAGCGGAGAAACTGCCTCCGTAACCAAGACCTTCCTGCCGACAGTTGAAAAAGCGCGATCCTTTTTAAAGAAACAAACGCTGACTCCCCTCTTGGTGCAAGTACTTACGGGACATGGCGGGTTTGCGGAGTACTTGCACAGATTCAAATGCAAGGATAGTCCCGGCTGTGTCTGCGACGACAGCGTCGCAGAGAGCATAATGCACATGATACTTGAATGTCCGCAGCACAGCCGAGCCCGTGAGGATCTGCAGCAGCAGATCCAAATGAGTCTGTGCAGGGACTCCATCCCCGCCATTTTAGATCACCCTAGTTCCCGTGAGTCGCTTCTTGCATTCTGCTGCATGGTAGCAAGGACGGCCATAAAGAGGAACAAAACACGGTAGCAGAGATGCATAGTGTTTCGGCTATTATAAGAATAGATGGAATTCACTTGCATATAAGCTTCTCGTGTTTTGTTCCTCTTTATATAAACTTACTTTAAAATCACTTTTAAAAATATAAAAGATAAAAATAGTGTTAAGTCTAGAAAAGTCTCCGACTTGTGTCGGAGGTAGCCGCCTTGCTACCATGTAGCAATAAAAAAAAAAAAAAAAACCTAACCTAACCTAACCTAACCTAACCTAACCTAACCTAACCTAACCTAACCTAACCTAACCTAACCTAACCTAACCTAACCTAACCGATGTCCACAAGCAATTCTGAGCGGCAGGGAGGTCGAGAAGAAGATCAGCTTTCTCGAAGCTCCGCACCCCTCAGAGGAGGCTGTGGTGGAGTTTCGGTGTCTGGAGGACTTAGGACTTGGAGCCGGAAACCGTGGCGTCTCACGCGATGACCGGTCTGAGGATATTTACAGATGGTAGCAAAATGGAGCGTGGAGTGGGTGCGGCTCTAACTTGCTGGATGGATGGAGAGGAGACTTTATATCGGAAGTTTCTTCTCCAATCCTATTGCACTGTCTACCAGGCGGAGCTGTACGCACTCTACCAAGCAACAGAAGTTGCCCTTAACTCTTCCCGTGACGCGCGCGCACCGTATGCGCTCAAAATTTTGTAGGCTGTCGTGTCTCGAGCGCAGGGTATGCGCTCGGAGAAAGTTCAGTGTCTTTGACCACGTGATGATCGATGGTTTTGTTTTATTTTAACAGACTATTGTGGTAGTTTTGTCATCTGAGTTCATAGAATGAAATGACGTTTCGAATGTTGGTACTAGTATACGAATGCTACCATAAATCGAAAAAAACTAGCCAAGGGCTGCTTGGTCCGCCATTTTGCCGCGCAGTTTCTTGTTTTTTGTAAAATGGTTTATTATAGTGAAACAAATGAGTTTTGAATCAAACAAATGAAGTTTAATGGAAGTATGTATTTAGTGTTTAGTGTGGCAGTGTTCGAAAATATTATCTAACAATTAGTGAAATGAGACGAAATATTCACAGCCTACGTGTAAGTTTTACAAACACAATATTTACATTTCGGAAATAACCTTTTTGGTGCTTTTACGGACATAAACACATATGTAGTCAAGTAGGTCATTTCGTATCGAACAAAATGGTATTAGATACATGTCATAACCTTTATGCATAATTGAGAAATATAGAATTTACTAAGTGCATGCGCAAATTTTTTTGCAAGTGTCTACAAGTAGCGACACTCGGCGGAGATACGTAATTAGAGGGGCTCGGCATTTGAAGGGTTAAGACCAGGGAGACATCTGTGAATATCCTCAGCGATTCAAGGTCTGCGCTGGAGACGCTCGGCAGCGCCGAAACCTTCCACCCGCTGGCCTTTGCCACCAAAAGAAATTTGTCTCTTTTAAGGGCTAAAGGTACGGCAATCAGCCTCTTCTGGGTGCGTGCGCATATTGGATTAGAGGGCAACGAGAGGGCTGACTGCTTGGCCAAAGAGGCGGTTATGAAGCTCAAGACCAGACCACATTACGACAGTTGTCCAATCTCATTTATAAAGAGAACCATTAGACAGGAAACTCTCGTGAAATGGTCTGGTCGCTACTTGAGCGGAGAAACCGCCTCCGTAACCAAGACCTTCCTGCCAACAGTAGAAAAAGCGCGATCCTTTTTAAAGAATCAGACGCTGACTCCCCTCTTGGTGCAGGTACTTACGGGACATGGCGGGTTTGCGGAGTCCTTGCACAGATTCAAGTGCAAGGATAGTCCCGGCTGTGTTTGCGACGACGGCGTCGCGGAGACAATTTTGCACATGGTTTTAGAATGTCCGCAGCACAGCCGGGCCCGTGAGGATCTGCAGCAGCAGATCCAAATGAATCTGTGCAGGGGCTCCATCCCCGCCATTTTAGATCACCCTAGTTCCCGAGAGTCGCTTCTTGCATTCTGCTGCATGGTAGCAAGGACGGCCATAAAGAGGAACAAAACACGGTAGCAGAGATGCATAGATTTTCTTCTATTATGAGAATAGGTAGAATTCACTTGCATATAAGCTTCTCGTGTTTTGTTCCTCTTTATATAAACTTACTTTTATATCACTTTTTAAAATGTAATAGTTTATAAATAGTTAATAGATAGAAAAAGTCTCCGACTCGTGTCAGGGGTCGCCGTCTTGCTACCACGTAGCAATTAAAAAAAAAAAACCTAACCTAACCTAACCTAAACTAACTATTCGGAGTATACCGTTAGCTCCGCCTTGTTTTGTACATATGACACGCCCCTGGGGTTTAGTGGGTATTCAGGACGCTTCACGTCCTGCGAGTCCCACATACCCACCCCGCAGCATCTCGGGTTCCCTGGAGGGGAAGTCAGTCACCCTGACTTCGCCTCGGGAGGCCTAGGGGTGGTGCGGGGTGGGATGCGTAAATGCATTCCCCAGTGGCAAAAAAAAAAAAAAACCTAACCTAACCTAACCTAACCTAACCTAACCTAACCTAACCTAACCTAACCTAACCTAACCCATTCGGAGTATACTGTTAGCACCGCCTTGTTTTGTACATATGACACGCCCCTGGGGTTTAGTGGGTATTCAGGACGCTTCACTTCCTGCGAGCCCCACATACCCACCCCGCAGCATCTCGGGTTCCCTGGAAGCCAGTCACCCTGACTTCGCCTCGGGAGGCCTAGGGGCGGTGCGGGTTGGGATGGGCTAAAAAAAAAACCTAACCTAACCTAACCTAACCTAAACTCCCACCAGCGGGTATAAAAAAACCTTACCTAACCTTACCTTACCTAACCTTACCTAACTTACCTCACCTCGAGTTACACGGTTTGCAGTCTACTGGCAGGTCATGCATTCCTACAACTCCCAATTAAAAATTTAAAAAATTGGGTTCAACAGTTGTTACGCGCGTGTGATTTTGTGTAGTGGTTTTTAAGTGTGTGACTCACCAGGATTTACGTTTGTGGTACCACCTTCCCACGGAATCATGAGAAAAACCGGTCAACTTTGAGCAACGACTGCGCTGCAGGCAACCATTGAAAAAAAAGCGCATGTTATAAGTACGCAGTTCTTTACAAGACCTATCCGTTGGTGAAAGTTTGGTGAAAATTCGACTTCTGTATCGTGAGTTATAAGCCTCGGAATTTCTATAAAACACGTGGTCGCCGCATGTGGAAAAATACCATCTGACCGAGATTGGCTAGTTACACGTGCCGTAGAGTCGTCGAGGCCGGCCGCGGAACGGACCAGGTGACACCAGTACGGGACCGAAGACTGCGCCCCTGCAGACTTGACGAGCACCAGCTAGGAAACCAGGTAAGCTCGAGAGAACTCCGCAACCCCTTATCCAAACATACCCCCCTTACCCCTTCTTCCACCCTCTCACTTCTCCCTTCAACCCCTCGCTACTCCCCCTTATGTCCTACTTCCGCCCCTCAGTTTCTTGCTCTTTCTTTACAACCCCTCGCTCCTCCCCTAACACTTTCGTGCTTCTCCATTGCCCCTTCATCCTTTATATTCACTCCCTTTCTCCTCCCCTAACTTTCTTTCTACCCCTCACGGCTTACTTATCCGCATCACCCCCTCGCTAATCCGCATCACCCCTTCACTCCTCCCCGTCACCCCTCGCTCGAATATGAGGAGTAAGAACTGATGTGCATCTCTCGATCGAAGGTCGCAAAGCATCCTTATGTAGAGAAGTAGAAACCAAGGTATCCTTTCTAAAATCAGACCGATCTGCAAAAGAGGCAATAGAGAACTTCAACTGTCTCGAGGATCTGAGTGCGGTAAGTGTTGGAGAGAATGGCATAATCGGGCTGAGTATATTCACGGACAGCAGCAAGATCGATGGGAAATTTGAAGCAGCATTATCATGCTGGGATGGCGACAATGAAATACGGAACGGTAAATTCCTGTTAGAGAACTATTGCGTAGTATTTCAAGCCGAAAAGTACGCGCTCTGGAAAGCCCCCGAGATCGCTATAAAATGTCATGAGCCAATTGTGAATACACTCAGCGACTCAAGGTCTTCGTTAGAACTAGTGAAAAATCCAGTGACGTTCCACCCACTGGTATTTGAAGTGAGGAAAAATATTATAACACTGTCACTAGAAAAAGGAATTGACACTGGGCTGTTCTGGATAAGGGCCCAAGTCGGGGTTGAGGGCAATGAAAGAGCAGATGTTCTTGCCAAAGAAGCAGCAAGATCAAAGAAAACTGCCACTAACTACGTTTTCTGTTCTTATTTTTTTAAATTACTTACATATCACGTATTACGTAATTACGTACATACGATAAACGATATCTTGAGTTGCGATCACTATCAAACTTCAAACCAAATAAGATATAATTAACAAATCCTGAAGTAACTAATTAGAAATAAGCTTTTTTTTCTAATTTTATCAGGCATATGAATAAAACTATCTCAATAAAGTAAAAAAAAAATAGAGGCGCGGCTTCCGCCGCCCATCGGAGCCTGCCGCCCTGGGCCATGGGCCACTTGCCCCTAGGGATGTGATACGACGTTGGGATCTGACTACCTTCCATATATACAATCGCTTCGAAATTTGGTACTGTGTTACTTCAACTATATTAAATGTATATGGTAAGGTAACCATGTCCTGATTTGCCGTTTGAAGATCATCAGCTCCCGTCATCATCATAGTTGATGAGGGGATCTGACTACCTTCCATATTATGTTCTATTGTTTCGAAAATAGGTGCTGTCTTATTTCACTGATATTTAAAGCGTATGGTAAGGTAAAAACACGGTAATAATGACCTGATCAGCAATTTGAAGAAGATCAGCTCTTTAATTGTTGATGAGGGGATCATTTTACCTTCCGTAATATGACCTATCGATTCGAAATTTGGTACCGTGCTACTTCAATGGTACCTATTTCAATTTTAAAAAGGATAAAATAAAAGTAAAATTACAAATTTTAAAAACTCTCGACACAAAAAATAAAATGTAAAAAGTAACGAAATTAGTAAAGAATATTATTTGTTACTTTTTATTTTATGTTCATTTGAATTTTTTGTCTTAGTTCAATCAGTCTACGTTCGTCGTAAGTTATAGTTTAAGTAGCTCTTAGTTCTATTTATTTTTCCTAAGATATATTAAGTCATTCTTGCGTTTCAAGCTCATAAATACTAATAGTGATGTGTTAGTAGTACTAGTTCTCGTAGATCTTATCGCTGTTTCTATAACTCTTACCATATCATTTTTCTATATTTAAGTAATTGTTCATACGAAACTTAGTTCGAAATTTTCTTTTTTATACTTTATTTATAACCATAGTATTAATTTTACAGTCTCGAACCTGGTTTAGTTGTTGTAATTTTGGTTGTAATTCTTATATTTCTATTTCCTACCATAACTTTAACAGATTGTAAAGTTTCTATTTCATACTTGTTCATTCTATACCTGTTGTAATGCGACGAAGGATGGGGGATGTTATATATTCAATCTTGCAGTTTAGTGACACACATGTACAAGGTTGCTGATCCACCAATTTTAAGTAGAGCATTCGTGACGTCGAATATCGACCACAATTTAAGGTTTCCTATAAAACACTGAATTTTATGATCTAGACTCCGGCGTGGGTGCTCGCCCAGAGCTAGCCCTCTCCAGGGGCCCAGCCTCTGTATCTCTGTATACTAAGTCCTCATTAAAATTATTCTCCTAACTCGTCTATCCTGTATATTCCCTGAAACCCACGTATATAACTATAAATATAAAAAGTAACAAATAATATTTTAAACCTATTATAATAATTATAATAGGTTAATAATTATTATAATTATTATAATAGGTTTAAAATATTATTTGTTACTTATTATATTTTATTTTTTGTGTCGGGGGTTTTTAAATTTGTAATTTTACTTTTATATAGGATATGGAGATCACTATGTAATTTTTCTAGTGTAATTAGCCCACATACTGCACGTGTAGAGAGTGGTGCAATCAAAGTTATACAACCGAATATATAATATTACAAATGTATATACGCTCGCCCTAAATAGCGAAACTTTAACTTCTGCCACCTTCCGCCGAGCATCGTACATTATGCCATCCTGTGAGCTGTCATATTGTTATTGGCTCTTACCGACAAGTCCCTTCACTCCTGCTCAAAGTCAGCATCGTCCCGGGTTCAGGTCTAAAGTCATCACATGCCCCATGAACTTAAGCTGATTCATCGTGTCTAGAGGAACTCAGACAGGCACTGGTAGCAATCAGGGCATTTACCACCACCAGTCTCAAAGACTGAGTTTTCGCAACATTGTATTTTAGACCATGACGACAAGCGTACTCCTCCAGAACTTCACTAGCCTCCAGCTGGCGTCTGCGTAACGTATTCTGCGTAGCGTTATTCACACGTAAACCTCATCAATACGACAGCCGATATGCTGACTCAACGTTGTCGTGCTCTTCTGCTGCTCGCGTTTATCACCCGCCAAGAAAGGTGAAAAATTGTTAGATCTGTACAGTTGCTGGCAAGTAACCTGGCAAGGTTTTGGCGTGGGACAAAATTTTTGCTCTTCGTGCAACGAGTGCGAGAGAAACAACAGTCAACGACCAACCAATAGAGCGCTTGGATCCTGTCTATAGAGAGGGAGAGAGCATCTTCTACATATGAAACGAATCTAGCCAAGCTATTTGCCGGCAACTGTATAAGGTACCCGATCTCATTCATGCCGGTTTTATACTACCTCAAATGTCTACTTCCTTCAAACTTCTATCATATTATGTCACCAGTAATAATGTAGGTACTATAACTTACTTGTTCTAATGAACAAAAGTACAGCTAGCAAAAGAGGAATTGATGGACGAATGTGAAAAATGGGGCGAGGCAGCACTGAGGCACACATTCGTGAGTTCATCAATGCCTAATTGTGGCGAAGGCTTGTATATTGATGGGCTCGCTGCTTCGGCCCACATTTACAGTTTGTCCGTCATTCCTCTTTTGCTGGCCGTTGCAGTAATGTACTTTATCCACTCTTTTTTAGGGTTCCTTAGCCAAATGGCAAAAAACGGAACCCTTATAGATCCGTCATGTCTGTCTGTCTGTCTGTATGTCTGTCCGTCCGTATGTCACAGCCACTTTTTTGTTTTTTTCAATAAACAGTTTTCTATTCGCATTTTGTAATCCAGTTCGAAATTTAAATAAAACCGTCGATATTATTATTGTTATTATATTAGTACACGACCAACAGATTATTAAGTTTAGTATGGAATTTTTTCGATCGCTAGACCATGACAGATATGGATTTTCATACAATTTTCGCCAGCCACTGATTGACAGGTAGAGCAATTTAGATTTGTCTCGAAGGTTATCAAAGTAATGCTCGAAATTCCAAGCACGTTCGAGGAATATTATAATATTGTATTCGTAGTCTAGCAGTCATACTTTTCGGACGAGTATCTACACCTTGACAAAAACGTCTTGAAACGGAACTCATTTTCAGTTTTCTTGATACGAATAATAAATTACACTCAATAAAACTGTTATGTCTCTATTCTCAGAATTATATTATATTATTTGCTGCTTTTTAGTTAAGTTTATAAATTATTTTAATTTAGACTATCGATTATTTTATAAAAACAGTAGCACCACTATTTTTCCTACTATTTTTTCCAATTACAATACTTAGTTAGCGGCAAAAATATCTATGGTTCAACGATGCATCTGTCGATTGCATAACTTTATTATAAGAAATGGTTTAAATCAATAACTAGTGATAGTTAAAATTAAAACTTTACTAGTATAATAAATATATCGTGTCTCAGTTTTAATATTAATTATACAGTACACGTGTAAGACCAATGAGTTACAGCTCTTGTTAGCGATCGTTGGGTGCGGTTGCGGTTGCGGCGCGGGTGCGGTGCGGCGCGGTGCGGCGCGGTGCGGCGCGGTGCGGCGCGGTGCGGCGCGGTCGGCGCGTCTAGCACGCCACGGCCTCGCAGATGGGGTTCTCGGTGATGCGGATGACGGGCGAGAGGCGGCAGGCGCGTCGTCGGCTCGCGTCCGACAGCCGCCGGAACAGCACGATCTTCGCCGGCGACAGCGGTGCCACTGCAACACCACACGCGGGGTCAGTGCGTGCACTCGATAACCCTGAACCCATGTGGTGCCCCTGACAGCCCTGGGTCCATATTATGTGTGCACCTGACCACTTTGAACCCGTACTGTGCTCCTGTCAATCCTGACCCATGCTATGCCCTGACAACCCTAGGCCCATACTGTGTGTGCCCCTGAACCCATACCTACTGTGCTTACCCCTGACACTCTGGGCTTGCATTGTGCCCCTAACAACTATGAGTCAATACAACTGACTACCCTGAACCCGTACTGGGCTCCTGACTACCCTGAACTCGTTCTTTCCGAGCAGGTGGAGTGTAAGACAATTGGACATTTGATACCTTCGTCTCGGTAGCTACTGATACTTGTGTTTGGTACTGTCACCGGTAGGGTGCGCGTGTGTCGCTCACCGTAGCCGAGCCCCTGCAGCAGCAGACGGAAGGCCTCCGCCACCTTGTGCGGCTGCTCGTCCAGCGGCATCGCCGACTCGTCCAGCTGCAACAGAGCGCGCGCTACAGCATGCCACTCCGCTCGCCGCCGCCGAGCGCCGCGCGCGCGTACCTTCATCCAGGTGGCGCTGGCGGGGTCGAGGCGCGCGTTGAGCGCCACGGTGTCGGGCAGCGCGGGCGAGTGCGCGCCGGCCACGTTGAGCACGGGCGGCAGCGCGGCGCGCGCCACGCGCAGCTCGCGGCGCCGCGCGTACGCCAGCAGCAGGCGCGCCAGGTTGCCTGCGTTGCGGCGCCGCAGCTGTGCGCGGTACGCGGCCGCCGCCGAGCCGTTGCGCTGCTCGAAGCCCTGCAACCGACGGCCGCGGTCAGACTAGTCGCCACTAGCAGTGACGTGTCGATCGTCTGGAGTACAGCGCCAGCCGATAGACGCCTAGCTTCGCTAGGCTTCGCTAGCATGCATTTCGCAATCGCATCGATGAGCCAGGGGGTACGTTCGGAGTTTAGTAAGCGGCAAAAATCAATCAGTATTCTCGCTTCACTCGTAACACAAAGTTTGTGCTACGAGTGAAACGAGCGGAGCTTCGATTTGGATATGTCGGAAGTTTATTGATCTTCCTATCTACTATCGATTGATCTTTCTATCGGAGCTTCGGTTCCGATACTATAAATCAAAGGTTTTAATCGGTAATGGAAGTCGCATAGCAGTTAACGCCGGCACGGTAGCGCCGCGCCGTCGGTCAATTTGGACGAATCACGAAGAATGAACGGGTTTATACATCACCCGGTGAAGGAGAACTCACTATAGTTGCTACGCAAACTCAATATCCCCCGACTCCGATTCCGGTTCAGGTTCCGGTTCCGACATCGAAAAACCAAATTTAAAAATTGAACTCCGAATTCGGTTCCGATAAAACCACCTCCGTGACAGCCTTGACACAAACTTCGCCACCTGGCCGTTCATACTCGTATATCACAATTTACCTGCATTGAAGCGAAGTTTTGATGTACAGCGCCACTGAGCTAATCGCTCGTATAATCTAGGATTCCGCAGAAAATGAAGTACATTTGCACGAGCAGCGGCATCGCAACAGCAACATCGTTATTAACAGTATTGAAAAAAATCTCTCTCCCGTTTAGTGATAGAGTTAAAAATAAATTGTGTTCCACCTAAGTAAGCCATTTAATTTAAATAAAGATAATAAGCAATCCACCTCGCATTAAATGTGCGATCATCACACCATTAATTTTTGCATACTGCAAGTACCTTATAATAAACCTAACCCAACCTAACCAAAGTTATAACTGTAACAGAATTTGATTGTAAGAGAATTTTTACTACACGCATGATAATAAAATAGTGACGCTGCCGATTAAGATGAAATTTTACGTACCTAAACGTTCAGCTTGAATGACAATACACGTCTTTCTATGTTATTTTGGTCTTTTCTTGATGTGGGTATCAAACATGCAAATGCCATTCTAAGTATTATGCCACAGGTCGAAGTAATTTTTTACAGTAGAATCTCGATTATGCGAACTTTTTATTTATTTAATTATTATTTAAGCATTTTTTATAAATTGACTATCCGGATCCTCGATGATACCCTTTGTTTTAATTGATCCGATAATCGAGATTCTACTGTAATTCTAAAAAGATGAACTTTCGCTTTGCGATCGCTGGCAACGACGTTGGAGTTTGTGAAATTTAGTATTCAGCCAACAATGTGGAAACAAAAGCTCCGAAAAATACCATGAATATAACACGAGCGGCCAAGCTGATCATATTATAAACTGAATTTCAGCGAAACTTGGCAATTTTAGTGTCAAAAAGAAATAAGAACTAAAAATAATAAACTTCTCGGTACGCGCGCACATAAAGAAGCTATAGTAACGTGTACAGAGGGTTCCGCGGTCAGTGGTCCCTGGTGTAAATGACCGCGCATAGGTTTGATACGTGACATACTAACGTGCTACGTTAGAGCAATCAATAATCGAGTAATAAATACAGAGCTTTGGAAAGTGTAAGAAGATGTGAGGTCGATGTGGAGCACCCACTCACCCTGCCGAGGAGGTAGGTGAGCAGGTCGTGCACGACGCGCGGCACCATGCCCCGCGAGCGCATGAGGCGCGCCGCGTGCACGTGGCAGCCCCACTCCAGCCAGCCCGGCGCCTGCGCCGCGCAGTTCACCAGCATCAGCGCGTCCACCTGCGGCACACGCGCGTCAGTGCGGCTGCCGAGCGACACTCCCGCCGCGGGGAACCGCCGCCGTCGGTTACCTTCTCCGGGTTGGCGAGCGCGAACCGCGCGAGGACGTTGGCGCCCAGGCCCACGCCGAAGCCCACGAAGCTCTTGACGCCGAAGTGCGCGAGCACGCAGCTCAGCTGCGCGGCCAGCTCGTCCATGGACGGGTACTCCTGGCTGCACACACGACGGGCGGGTCATCGATATTTCGATCCAACGTACGCGCCTCCACCTTTCCCGAGATGATCGCGTCCGATCATAACATGATTTCGTTTCGGTCGAACCCTTCTAATACTTGTGACTACCGTCACTGTGATGCCGAGGCTCGACATCACAATGGCGGATGAATTTCCCGCTTGTCATCACGTCAGTACCGACCTATGCTTATAATAATCTGTTATAGTGATTGCTTAGAAGAAAAGAGGTTTGGAGAGAAGACTGTCTGCGAGTTGGCGTTGAGTTGAGACAGAGATCTGATTTTTCATGCAAACGCAGACATCGGTACGGTCCCGGACCGGACTATCAGAGAGGGGATCTGACCATTTCTTCACCTTTTAACAATCTTTAGAAGAGGCTGTAGGAGTGTGTCAATCAGACGTTTGCCCAACGGGTCGCGCAAGGAGGTTCCGGTGCGTTTAACATGTGCTGAAGATGTCCATCGAGCATTTTAGTGGTTAAAAATCCCACATAATCGAACCCTGGTAGATTACTCCAAACCGCTTTAACAAAGTTTGTCGAAGTTGCAAACATCCAGCGAACGAGCGGCGGTGGTGCGCGTGGCGCGCCGCAGTGTTACATCACCGGCCGCTCGATAGCGCACCGGCGGCCCGCGGCGCGCCCGCTGAGCGGCACCGAGTCCCGGCCGAGCCACGCGAGGTGCTGCACGCTGAGCGTGTCATGGAGTTGCATCGATCAAAGCCGCGGTCTGCTTGTCCTCTCCCGTACCCTCCGAACACCTTTGAGTTACTCGAAGTGTTGTTCCCTACACATTACAATGATGGAAATATATTGAGAATAAATCCCAGATTGATTCAATGAGATCACTGTCGGTCTCTGTAGGTAGAGTGAAAATAATTTCAAGCAAAACGTATCGAAGAAACTTACACAGACTAAGTGGGTCAGGACTAGGACGCATGCCGAGTGACCTAGGCCATTACGAACAACTGTTATGAAAGCGTATTCCGAGAGCCTACGAGTATGACCTAGAATCTAGATGGTATACTACTACCTACTACATAATGGATTGAAGATCTTTATTAAAAATCCATTAAAAATCAGCCTTACAGGCAACGACGCAATTATTTATTGTCGTCGTGTCGTTATGTACTCACCTTTCTAAAACAATGGGCCTATCTTGACTATTTTTATCAATTAACGGGACCCTATTAAAAAACAGAATAAAATAATTATTAAAGGGGCTCACATACAACAAACGTGATTTTTTTGGTTTTTTTGCCAGAAGCCCCAATACCCCTCATTATCGTCTCAGAAACAGAATGCAGAAACCCCAACCAATATTTATTGAGCTCGATATTAATTAAGATATTAAATACAATATTTTATAGATAATGGTACGGAACCCTTGATTAGCGAGTCCGATTCGCACTTGACCGATTATTATTAATTTCCATACATTCCCACGGTAGAACTGTATAAAATCGTGTATTGATCGAGTGACAAACTGGTCTCTAACTACAATTTTTTTACGATAATTTAACTGTCCTACATTAAGTACTCGTATATTATGTGTTTGCGTCACTATCATTTACATATTACATGTTATTCTCGTATATTACAGCAGGTACGCTTTGAATCCATTGTAACGTGAACAGCTGAGCTTTTGGATTGTCTAGCTTTATTTTTTTGAGAGTTTGTAGACTTTTTGATATTTGTGAAGAAGACTTTAGTGACAGCTTCGGTGCTTGCCGCGCAGTAGCGTTCAAGTTGACGCCACGCATTGAGTGTCGGGCTTCTAATAAGCCACTTAGCGAGAGCCAGCTATCGTAGACTAGAATTATTTAAAGCTGCCCACTTTGCCACTTTATCAGTTCGTTCATTGATACCGGAATGAGCACGTAGCTGATGAAGTTTGATTTATTTGGCAAGCAGGCATGTCAAGTTGTTAGAGTTTGCTACACTTTCCAGCTCCGATCTTGAGCCCGAAATTGTACCCCTTTTGCTCCCGTCCGGACTCAGCGGCTGATTTGAGTGCTCCTTGTATCGCGGCTAGTAGTTCCAAGCAGTGGAACACGAAGCAACGTGTACGCAATACCTACTGATGTTGCGGCGCCGTCTATTCTATTTACTTTCGTCGGTATACATTTTTTAATCAATTATCTTTCACGACTTCCAGTCATCTTGGTTGTATCTTTATTTATTATCTTGGCTCTTCATGAAATCAAATTGTAGCATTCTGATCTAATAGAAGGGTGGGGCAGATTTAAAGGGCTAAATGGGAACGGAGAGTTACAAAACTAAAAACATTAAACGGTCTATGATTTCATGGAGGTGTAAAACCATTGTGGGGTCAGCACTCACTGGTCGGGCAGCGTGGCCGCGTGCTGCTCCTGGCCGGGCGCGTTGACGTGCAGCACGCAGAAGTGCTGCAGCAGCGCGCGCATGTCCACGAACTCGAAGAACTGCTGCATGCTGCTGCCTGCGGACAACGCGCGGAATGAGCGAGGCGTGCGGCCTACATCAGCATCATCGGTCGTGCAATCTACAATATTTGTGTTTCAGTTTAAGCGTATGCTAACGCCTGGAAAATGTCCTCTTCCAAGTATAAGATGAGTATATTATTGTTTTAAGAGTCTATGTGAGACATCTTGGGTAAGCAGATACATTATTCATAATATACATTCGTAATACCAAAATCATTTGTAATTCGTGCAAATTTCGATCATGTTGTGGTGTTATTCGGGTTCATATTATAGTAATAATCTATGCTCCTGGCTATATCTGGTTCCGAAATGCTTTTGTTAAACGTAATTGTAAAGAATTTAGTTTTGCTTATTTTTATGTCAAAGAGGACATGTTTTCTGCTTATTTGTTTTGTAATAAAAACAACACTATCTTACGTCGCATTAGTTCAGGAGCACAGTTTTTACCGACCAACTAAAGAAAAACACCAGTTAATAAAGAAAGTTACAAGTTTTAATTCATAATTTTTGGTATTACGGATCTCGACCAAAGTTATAAACATTTTGATCAAAATTGATTATTATTTCGTTTTAAAGAAGTATTTCCGAACCAAATATGGTCAGGAGCATAAATTATTACTATATGAATCCGAACAACACCACAACATGATCGAGATATGCACGAAAATGATTTGGTATTTTGAATGAATAGAGACTTCGTAGTTCACAGGACTCGCGCACTGTGCAGTGCCATGTCATTAAAGGTACTTCTTGGTGATTCAATGAATTCACGTGAAGTTAACTAAGGGTACCCTTTTATGATAACATACGTGTGTTAATTACGCCATAAGTTTTGAATAAAATGCTAACAGTAGAGCCTGTAACTTATACGAAAGCCGCGGGAACACCTACTACAGTATAATCTATATATACTTATAATAAAACTGTAAAGGGTCAAATTCTGTACATTGAAGATATTTTGAAAATTTTTGTTGGAAGACACTATTTAGTCGATACTGAAGCCAAAACTGTAATTTGTTTAATTTTTGTCCGTCTGTCTGTCTGTCTGTCTGTCTGTCTGCTTCACGACCGGGCATCACGGCTAATCCGCTGGATGGATTTAAATGAAACTTGACATGATTATAGTTCATACCCCGAGGTAGGACATAGGATACTTTTTGTCCCGAAATTCATCATGGTTTCCCTGGAAGACGGCATCAAAGTCCAAACGTTTTTTAGTTATAATTCATTAACGCGTTGTCCGATTCCATTCATTCTTTTTTTGTTAGAAAGGAGGTTCTTTAAAGATTATTCCTCACAAATGTTATCATCATCACTTTTGTAGTTCAGAAATTACAGACATCAGAACCTTTAAGTTCAAGTAGGTAGGTGACTTGAAACTCGGAATGCACAAAGAACCTAGGGCTAGGACGTAGGGCTCAAGTAAGACGGGAGTACCCTTACAGCCTTAAATAAATAGGCTTAGCAGGAGATTTTGTATGGTTTAAAATTTTTCACTTTTAGGGTGAACAAAAATCATGTAACTGGCGTTATCGCTACGTTATACCGTATAGCGCCATCTCTACAATTTATGTGGAACTTGAATGTAAAACTCTGAGATAGATGTACTACCGAATTTTTTTTAATAAAAATTAACTGTCATGTTATTTACTGTTTCCTGACTTTATATTAAGATGGCATCACTGTTAAGACATGAACAGATTTAAACTTTATCATCCGCAATATGGAAAGGGTAAGATAATGGTTCACAAATATTTTTAACTCTTATGTCTTATCGATCCTAACCGACTGACTGTCATCTAAGGTCTTTTTATACGTAAGGAAATATATAGCCATTGTCCATTCTGATGTTTTGGATTGTATTGAGTTGAAGCAAAGATTTTTAAAAGACTCTTATATTATGTTGGGCTGGGGAATATTGTTAGTAGAGTAATTTATACCAGTGGTACCTACTCAGCCGAACTCTAAAAGAAGAGTTCTACCACCAGTACCTACAACTTTTCACATGGTTTAATAATTTTTGACATATTTCGTGGTTTCAGAATAAAAATCATAATGAAAAGGACGATTTTAACTGTCGATATTTCAATACATTGGTACAAGTGCCACTGGATCGAAATATCGACAGTTAAAATCCTCCTTTTGATCTTTCAACTACGTATTAATGAAACTTTATATTATTATTAAGAAAAAGGAGTTTTCAAAATCACCACAAGATAACCCGTGCAAAGTAAGAACAGGTTTCTGTACAACGTCACACCAGAATCCCGCGAAAAATCAAGGAATTCCAGTAGGAAGGTATATTATGTAAAAAATCGTAATTCACGCGGGCGGAGCCGCGGGCAACAGCTAGTATTATATATATTATGGTATATATAACTTTATACGCATATGTTGTCATTATTATTAAATTCTATATTATTCACTCGACACAGATCTTGGAATAATATTTCTTGCGCCAATTTGTCCAACTTCAAAGCGGCGCGTCAGTAATGAGGCCGAGCTTTATACGGTTTATATTTTAATGAGACGTATCCGTAAAGTACTCGACTGACAGGAGGAGGAAGGCAAACTAGTTCTTCCTACAAAAACGGATCCAATCATGCTCGTCGTACCAAACTATATATATGTAAGGCCAACCATAGACCATCCGTTCTAATTTCTATCGTTCAATCGGCATAGTGCGGCAGGCTTGATCCAATCTGCAGTTCGACCATTTATACAACATACTATCAGTTAAAACTATCCAACTGCCAACTGGCAGCTTCAATTTGAAGCCATGGAGTCAACGGTGCAGACAAACGACAATGTTTTCATCCAATCGGAATGATCAAGCGAAAGGAATTGAAATTCGATTGTAATTATTTCAATTAGGTAATGGCAAGTATAATTATAGGTCATGCCAATCCACGCCCTCACACGGTAACTCATTCGATCGGAAACGTTATACTAATTAGACGATAGAATGGATGGATTTATGGCTAGCCTAATGTATATATATATATATATGCTATAGCCTATAAGCCGTAAACTCTTGTTCGTCACTTAATTATTTTTAATAAATTAATCATGAATTTACTTTATGGTTTCTACTTATCGCACCAATAATTTTAAGTGCAACACTTCCATCACATATAATTGATGATTAAACGAACTTACCTGTAAGTGAAGTTCTATCACAATTGTATGAGTATATTTAATTCGAAGATATAAGTATAACACACTTGTAGTATACTTTCATTGTATACGGCAACTTCGCACTTTCAGATATTCAGTTTATTATCTATTTTTAAAACTTACCGCCCGACACACCCACGTTGGAACACGTCATCCGAGCGAGCCTCATTTTTTAGAGTACATTTAACAAAATTTTCGTAATACTTATGGGCTTTGGGTATGGGAGGGACCTTATATCTTCGAATTAAATATACTCATACAATTGTGATAGAACTTCACTTACAGGTAAGTTCGTTTAATCATCAATTGCATTTTGTATATTTAATTCTCAATATAAGTATAACACACTTGTAGATGTTTAGAGATGAAAATTTTTGTTAAATTGTGGACATAAATAGATTGTAAATTGTTTTCTATTATAATATGTCCTCTTTATACCACAGAAGAATTTAATTAACCAATCTTTACGTTTAATTCACTGGATTAATAAAACAGTCACATTATTTAAATAATGTTAATGATTAATGATTAGAAAGCAAAATAGCTTTTGTGAATGAAGCATCATCGCTCACTGGGCGGTTATAAAACTTAGCAAAAGTCTGCAATAATTGTGACCTACCGACTGTCTTTCTGATGAGGTCAAGCAACAAACTACGTGCTCACCTCGAAAGTGTTGCGTACCTGGTTCTGAGTGAACTGAAACGCAGACCCCTCTCGTGAGAGAGCATATTCCTCGGCAGACACGTTCTTATACTGACCGCCGCCAGCACCTGTTCCGTGGTGGTCTGTTTGCAGGCGACCTTATGACGTCGCTTAAACGTTATCAGGAGGTTGTCTATCGTATGTTTTAGTCTAAGATTTTATAACCAACATATCGATTTGTTTTTCAAAGCTGTGGCATATTTTTATAATTTCGTTAAAGTATGTTATGAGTTACACTAAATTTATAATTAAAAAAATATTAATTTAGATACGTTTTATATTATTGATTGCATAGGTTATTGTTCATCTTGCTTTTAATTAATCTTAAGAAATTTAATCAAAGAATAAAAAAGGCTTTTTGTATTATTTATTTATGGTATGAGTAAAACTGGTTGGCCACGAGTGGTAGCCGACGTTGTATAAATTCAATAATTTTCTTGATTTATACAATAATGCTAACTTTTACTGATATTAATGTTTTCATTATATGTGATGTGCATACTGCCTAAGGCTAATAAAGTTACAGGATCAATTAACTCTTATTAAGACCCATTGAGCAATGTGTTAGCATACGATCTTAGGATCCTATGTAGTATTTGACGTTAATTTATTTATTCCTTTTAGCATTGTTTTAATTTGTTAATTTGACCCAAAATCATCAGCAAAAAATTAAACTCAATGCCGACGTCACAATGCTACGTCGTTAACAAGTTGTTCTGTTGGAAATTACGAGGTTGAGTTATAATTTACGGATTGTACGGGTCTCTGTCGTTATTAAAGCAGTATTGCCACAAAACTTTGTAAATAACACAAAAGTTTTGAAACATATAAATTATTAAAAATTCCAACAAAATGTCCTTCTTTTTTCTTTAATGCCTTCAGAGAACTTCCCACAGTAATTCCTATGAATTGTGGTTCCCTACGAAAAGACCATATTTATTTATTTATTATCAATAAATATACTATAAGAAGTAAGTCTTTTGACACTTTATGTAAAAGGAGAAGACCCTAAGTTGTAAAGGTCCTTAGACGATGTATGCCTTAAGCATTTTCTATAATAGTATCTTTAAGCATTCTAACTCTAGAAGAATGGATAGAAAAGCAAAGGTAAACTTGGTGTTCCAAAATGTTCAGAATGCGTCTGTTTCTAAGACGTCTGGGTTCAGACATCATTCGTATTGATAACATTTCGCATTTTTGCAAGAAGCGATAAATTCAATAACTGGATTGAACTCTTTGAATAACTTTAAAGTGAATTGGAATAAATTCTTTGAATAACTTTGAAGTATATAATTTTACAGCGATAGCTTAATCCCATTAACTGGATGTAACTCTTGGTCAGCTTTTTGATTATCTTTAATTTCAATATAAGAAACAATTAACCCAATCGTTTAAATGAGGATATTTGATATCCCCTAAGCAACTGATGTAAATCATGTGTATCAAAATAAATGTATCGAAAAATATGGCCATCAACTCTGTAAAGAGGTATTTCGATTCATCTTAACGTTAATTATTACAAAAACAAAAATCTCTCTAATTAAAAGAATTATTTTTCATCTAGACCGGGAAATCGTGTGAATCACTAATTCAACCTTTTAGGTTTAAGGGAGTTAGATGACTTCAAAAAATGTTTTGTAACCACTGGCCATCTGATAGAATAACCGATGATGGACTAACAGCTGCGTCTAAAGTCTAATTTTTCATACGGACTAGGACTTTTAATCGGAATTAAGCTTAACTCTTAGGTGACACAACGCGTTAAGCGTATAAAATTCTTTACAGAATTTGAATTGTTACATCATTCACGTCATAGTTTGCGGTAACGATACTGCCATATCGTCAGAAATTAAAATAAAACCAGGAAACTGAGCTTGTTTTGAGGGTAGTAAATAACTTTAACACTCTAACACCTAACAAATAATCTTCATGAAAAAACCGCGGTAAGTATCTGAGATGAGTCACAACTTCTTTGTGTATTTTGCCAAGGATGAATCGGTACTTTAAAATAAGATTCTTCAGTTCATAGGCATAAAACCCTTTTTAGGTATTCGCTTGTAAGTTGTTCTATGAACTATCAATTTCAAAAGATTTTGAACCACAAATTCATTCAACGCCTTTAAATTTAGAATGTATCTTTTACTACGTAAGATTTTGAGGTTAGACACATCTTAACTATAATCGAACATGCAGTGACTCACTCTCACATTATCTCACCCAAAAATGAAATGTCGATTGTCAAAGACATTTGTCGCTTTTCCTTTGCTGTGAACGTGTAAAGGCGGTACACTGTGTTAGTGTACGATTTTTAAAATGGTATTATGTATTAATAATTTTTTGGAGCTAGTTCCTTAATTTGTTCAATTCATTAAAATATCTTATTGAATGTACGTACATTTGTACACCTAGTGAAAGTCAAAAAATAGTCTTCACTTATTATAACTCCCGAAATTCTAGATTATAGATCGTGACGGATTCCTTGTCAGTGATATGTAACCAATAAACTTCAAAATGTTGAAGACAACTGGCATATAGGTACCTTAATGTCTAGCGTCGTCGATGAACCTGGTCGTTGTTGTGGCTGATGCTGGAAACTCGCTGTCACGTCGCATCTTCCTCGCGGCTGATCGCCAATACTCAAGTGTGTCACGCCCCCCCCTGCTGGCCGAGCCGTAACGAGAGGGGGCCAGCTAGTTTCTCGAGAAACGAGATTGCGCTGTCCCAGCGGTGGGTGTCGATAGCAAAGTCGCCCGCCGCGCCCTGCTATACTACTACTATACTGCTGCATATACCTGCTATACTGCTGCGAAACTATTTCTCCGAAAAAACATCTGGTCCCGTTCGTGAACTTTAATTACTTATCATTTGTCGAAACAAAATGTCATTTGTCAATACTTAAGCTTCTTCTCAGTTCAGGACGCGTTGTGGTTTAAGATTTTTATTAGTTTCAGAAAGAATTTAACAATTCACTTCAATGAAACTTCCAGACTAATGGTACATTATACATAATATTGTTAACTTATTGAGTTTTGAGCTAACAGTTAAATTATCATCCCATTACACAATCTGAACATTAATTTTCGAAAGTAAGTAAAATTATTTTCCACCACAAAATCTAAACATTATTGTTGTAGGTATATAGTTGTAGGTAGGTACATAGTTACAAAAGTTCGACGCGTTGGTACCCTCGTGGAATTAGTTTTTAAGTCGTGAAATAGTTATCACTGATAAAAGGCTATAACATTTAACTGGCTATTCATAAGCCAGGCAAGTATATCAAATAAACTATTTGATTCTTTGCAATGAAGGTCGGCTAGAATTTTACAACTGTCGGGACTAACCATTAATATAGTTCTTGTGACTGAGCGCCGATAGCAATTCGGGATCAAAGTCCTGGAGGTCATGCGGAGCCACTTGTAGTGAAGCCGAGAACAGCGCCACACCGACATCGTCCCCCGTTGGTATCCGCAAAGTCCTTTGAGTTTTTTTTTTTTTAGAATCCTTCGTGTTGACCCGCAGTCAACCTCCAGGAGCATTGACGCATCATGCTATGCTTTCGTGGTAACCTCAACGTGATACCCTCCAAGCTAGCTTAGAGATGCCTGGACTATTTCGCGCATCATGCTATACTTTCGTGATAACCTCAATGTGATACCCTCCAAGTTAGCTTAGAGATGCCTTAGGATTTCAATTTTTGGACACACTTTCGTCAGCATTGATATTTGAGTTGATGTGATATCTGGAAAAAAGGTTAATTTTCACTTACCCTCTTTCCTCGGAGTCTGACGAAGATGAATGCACAATTATATGATTTGATTTTATTTTATTTTTGTTATAATAATAATTTTTACTAGCGTCTAAGCATTATCAGTATAGAAAATTAAGCAAGTTTTAACACTGAACACTTAATTTTTTTTCACTTTGAACCTAAATTAACAAAAACGAGACGTGTTTTTGTAGTCGAGTGCTCGTTGCCGCGCACAATAAAAGAATGAGGCTCGCTCGGATGACGTGTTCCAACGTGGGTGTGTCGGGCGGTAAGTTTTAAAAATAGATAATAAACTGAATATCTGAAAGTGCGAAGTTGCCGTATACAATGAAAGTATACTACAAGTGTGTTATACTTATATTGAGAATTAAATATACAAAATGCAACAAATATCTTATAGACCATTCATATGTGAAAAGTTAAGTTAGACCTTGGTGAAATAAAGATATTATTTTAAATACGAAAACGATAATATAAATACATTACACTGTCAAGAAACAAATTTTACCAAATTTTGATTAAGTAATTGATATTATAGTTAGTATATATGTATTGATACCAATCTTGTTTCTACATCCTAAATACAGTTTCTAAGGGGACTCGATATTACCAAATATAATAACTTGCAGTTTTATTACTATAAAGACTTAATTGTATCACACAAAAGTACTGAACCATAATTAAATTTTTCACTTTACGCCCAAGTGACGGAAGCGCAAAGTCAAGATAATCTTTAATATATACAAATCTCGTGTCACAATGTTTGTCCTCAATGGACTCCTAAACTACTGAACCGATTTAGTTCAAACTTCGTGAATATCTGTCATTTGGTCCAACTTAAAAGATAGAATAGTTTTTATCCCACGTGGACGAAGTCGCGGGCATCAGCTAGTAATAATATAATATTTTGACCAAAGTGTAGATTTTGTGAAGTTAGGGAGTATAGAGTTAGAAGTTGTCTACATTGGATGTTAAGCAAGTATTTGACAGTGTGAGCCATATTATTTATGTTCTCATCTTTGCCAACATTTTACGTACGTGTAATTTTTTTTTTGGTGGGATTATAATAATTGCTCAACCCGCCCAGTTCGCTGTTCTGTGACCTTTTGTAGGGGGATTTACGTAATTTCTACCGTCTCCTACCCGAACGTCATTCCCGAGCTCCCTGTACATTGTACAATGCTCTTTTCGTTCGATAATATCTCTTTGTCCCACTTATAGCACCGGGACTACCGGGCAACAGATGCAGTCCTATTTCCCACCTCGTAGCCCCGTGTACAGCGAGATATTGCGACCAGTGAGTTGTCGCCACTACGTAAGCAGTAAGCACATACAGTGGCAAAATTGAGATCGATAAAACCACTGCGAGTGGATCGAATTAGAACGGTGCGGTCTGTTGATAGACCGTTGCCTGGCGACGGCCACGCTACAGGCGCACTGCAGCTAGTGTAAGAAAAACGTATTCATCGCCATCGTAATCGTAAACAAATTCTGTCCGCTGATTGGTTGCAAAAAAATGTAAACACCTTATTTGGCCAATCAGCGAGCAGAGATACGATAATTATTATACTAGGGGCTCTCTGTTACGTAAAATACAATGATGAAAAATATAAGATGTAAAGTATATTAACCCATAAAAAATTGGTCAAGTGCGAGCCGGGTTCGCGCACTGAGTGTTCCTTACTATCGAGAGAGTGTTCCCTTTATCTATTATATTAAAGTAAACTAAACACCCCTGCCCACTAAATCGAAAACCGTAAAAATCACGTTTATTGTAAACGTGATTTTTATTCACGGTTTTCGAGCCGCCCTTAATTTTTCGGAGGTTTCGGAGCCCCCCTTAATTTTTATGTTATTTTAATTTAACTTTTTATTTCTACAGTAAGTATATAACTAAATATTCTGTGAAAATTTGAAGCGTCTACCTGTTACCTTTATCAATATCGAGCAAAAACAAGCAAAATTGTCACGTTTTGTTGTATGAGAGCCCCCATAAATGATTATTTTATTCCATTTTTTAGTATTAATATATATATAGCTACTCGTGCTGATTGGCCACTGACTCATTGATCACCTCTCCTGAATAATTTTGTATGAAAAAATTTTTTTTTACTAATCGTTTCGTATAAAAGGGAAAAATTCATTCGGAGGAAAAATACGGAGAGAGCTGATGATTGAGGATTTCGGAGACCGGTGAAGAGCACGGGGAGGGTATTAAAGATAGGTGGGGGGTGCTCGACCAAATGTCATTCGAAATGTCATGCAATTGACAGTGAGCTGAAAAAAAGTTCAAAATGGCGGATTCAAGATGGCCGCCATACAAACTTCATCGGTGTCCATCTCGAAGAGTATAAAAGATGGAAGAGTGGTTTCTTGACAAGAAATGATCAGAACCCCATGGTCCATTCGATGGATAGAAAAAAAAATCAAAATGGCGGAATTTATTTTTCCATAGAAAATGTATGGGAAATGTTGAAGTGACTAAAATTGGTAATTATGCAAGGTTTTAATGCGGTTTTTTTCGGAGAATTACTAGAGAAAAATATGGAATGAGATGATGATTGAAGGTTTGGAAGACAGTTGAGGAGCATGGACGAGGTATTATATTTAGGTTGGGACTGCTGAAACAAAAAATACTTGGAACCTCATGCAATTGGCAGTGAGCTGAAAAAAAAAACCAAAATGGCGGATCCAAGATGACCACCATATAAATGTCGTGTTGTTCTGTCTCAGAAAGCATAAATGAGAAGAGTATAGTTTCTTAGCAAAAGGTGATGAGGACCTCAAGTTCTATGGGATGGATGAAAAAAAAATGGAGGAATTTATTTTTCCCATGGAAAATGTACATACTACGAGAAGTGACAATGATCTAGGATTTGGATGATGATTGAGGAGCACTGTCATGGTTTTAAAGATAGTTAAGGGCAGTTCGAAGAAAAATTACGCTGAACCTCATCTGATGAGGTTCAGCGTATTTTTTCTTCGAACTGCCCTTAACTATCTTTAAAACCATGACAGTGCTCCTTGGTAATTTATTCAGCTCACTGCCAATCGGATTCTAATGGGCGATGGAGATGACGGCGATAACTTTATGGGCGGGAAGACAGCACGCGGGCCACATGTGGCCCGCGCACACACGCGCCCTACTAGTTAATATATATATAGCTACTTGTGCTGATTCACTGACTGACTGACTCATTGATCACCTCTCCTGAACATTTTTGTATGAAAAAAATTTTTTTTACTGATTGTTTCGTATAGAGGGGAAAAATTCATTAAGAACAAAAATATGGAGAGAGCTGATGATTGAGGATTTCGGAGACGGGTGAAGAGCACGGGAAGGGTATCGTAGATAGGTGGGGGGTGCTCGACCAAATGTCATTCGAAACGTCATGCAATTGGCAATGAGCCGAAAAAATTTTCAAAATGGCGGATTCAAGATGGCCGCCATACAAACTTCATCGGTGTCCATCTCGAAAAGTATAAAAGATGGAAGAGTGGTTTCTTGGCAAGAAAAGATCAGGACCCGAAGGTCTACGCGATTAATAGAAAAAAAATCCAAAATGGCGGAATTCGTTTTTCCATAGAAAATGTATGGGGAATATTGAAGAGACCACGAGTTGTAAAACATGAAGTGCTTTGGTGTGGTTTTTTGGAAGACTAACAGAGAAAAATATGGAATGAGGTGATGATTGAGGATTTTAAAGACAGTCAAGGAGCATGGGCATTGGGCAAGGTATTATAGTTAGGTGGGGACTGCTGAAACAAAAAATACTCGGAACTTCATGCAATTGGCAATGAGCTGAAAAAAATCCAAAATGGCGGATTCAAGATGGCCGTCATACAAATTTCGTGTTGTTCTATTTCGGAAAGTATAAAAGATAAGAGAGTGGTTCCTTAGCAAGAGGTGATCAGGATCTCAAGATAGAAAAAGTATGGAAAAAGATGACTAAGGGTTGCGATACCTTTATAGGCGGGAAGACAGCCCGCGGGCCACGTGTGGCCCGCGCACCCACGCGCCCTACTAGTTACTATATATATAGCTACTCGTGCTGATTCACTGACTGACTGACTGATTATCACCTCTCCTGAACAATTTTGTATGAAAAATTTTTTTTTCACGGATGGGGTCTTATAGAAGAAAATAAATCAATCTGAGGAAAAATACGAAGAGAGCTGATGATTGAGGATTTCGAAGACGGGTGAAGAGCACGGGGAGGGTATTAAAGATAGGTGGGGGGTGCTCGACCAAATGTCATTCGAAATGTCATGCAATTGCCAGTGAGCTGAAAAAAAGTTCAAAATGGCGGATTCAAGATGGCCGCCATTCGAATTTCGCCGATATCTCGGAAAGTATAAAAGATGGAAGAATAGTTTCTTGACAAGAGGTGATCAGGACTCGAAGGTCTATTCGATGGAAAGAAAAAAAATTCAAAATGGCGGATTTTTTTTACCATAGAAAATGTATGGGAACAATTATGACTGAGGGTTACAATACCTATATAGGCGGGACGACAGCCCGCGGGCCACATGTGGCCCGCGCCCCCACGCGCCCTACTAGTTTGTTATATAGCGGCAACAGAAATAGGTACATCATCTGTGAAAATTTCAAGTCTGTAGCTATCACGGTTCCAGAGATACAGCCTGGTGACAGACGGACGGCCAGCGAAGTCTCGCTAATAGGGTTCATTTTTTACCCTTCGGATACGGAATTTTAAAAATAAATAAAATAATATAATAAAATATTAACCCATATTATGGAATAAATCAACCACACTTACCAGACGAAAAGTCAGCGGATGCGGGATGTTTCTTTTTTTATAATATGTTTTTTGTGTTTGCCTTTGCAATGAAACTTCTATAATCCTAAATGAAATTTACCTACGTTTGCTCGTAAAACATACTTCTCTATGTGCGTGTGGAAAGTTATTCTTTTTCGCACTAATGTTTTTTTTCACGTTATATACTCATCCTGCCGTGCTATTCCGCAAAAATACTTAAAGCAGCGACGAGCGTACATCTATGCATCTATGAATTTGTCAGTTGTAATAGAGTACAATTTTGCATGCCATCTTCGGCTTGGCAGCTGTCTGGCAGCTGTTTCAGAGATGGACATTTTGTAGAATAGCACTGCTGAATTAAAGACTGATACCTATAACGAATTTCAAAAAAGTTTTACTGCCAATGGGAGTTAATATGTTATAGCCCCGATATTCACTGCGGTCGAAGTTCGATCCTTGAGTCATTAATAATTAACACGTCTGGCAAGTAGCTTTTTCGGTCCTTTGTGACATGACTAGGAAAAACCGATATATTATTGAACAGCTGGCGTCGGCGTCGGATTTTGGTAGCTGCATATACCTAATGGCTAATATCCAATAATAGGTATGTACCTTTACTATATATATAGCTACTTGTGCTGATTCACTCATTGATCACCTTTCCTGAACAATTTTGTATGAAAAAAATTTTTTTCAAGGATGTCATCTAAAAAAACTAAGGACAGTTATTGGACTGCAACTTAGATTTATGAAAATAATCAATAATAGGAAATTTAAGTTCGAATAATATTACTAATTAGCTCATATGCTAGATTGTAGTATAATATTGTAAAGTATCCATTTGGCAATGATACTTTATAAGGAAAAAAAAAAAGGATATCATCGTATAGAGGGGAAAAATTCATGAGGAGGAAAAATACGGAGAGAGCTGATGATTGAGGATATCTAAGACGGATGAAGAGCACAGCCAAGGGTATTGGAGATAGGTGGGGTGTGCTCGACCAAATGTCATTTGAACCGTCATCCAACTGGCAGTGAGCTGAAAAAATTTTCAAAATGGCGGATTCAAAATGGCCCACATTTGAATTTCCTCGATATCTCGGAAATTATAAAAGATGGAAGAACGATTTCTTGACAAGAGTTAATCAGGACAAAAAGCTCTATTTGATGGCTGGAAAAAAATTCCAATATGGCGGAAAAAAAATTCCATAGAAAATGTATGGGGAATTTTGAAGGGATTTTTACAGGCGGGAAGACAGCACGCGGGCCACATGTGGCCCGCGCCTCCACGCGCCCTACTAGTTATAATATATAGGTATTAGGTATCGTAGCCGCCCCGCAGCTAGCGCAAGGCGAGTAGGTACTCACAGTCGAGACCGAGGTCGTGGTAGGTGAGGATGGCGGGCTTGCCGCGGTCGCCGTGCGCGGCCACCAGCAGGTCGCCGTACGCTGTGCGCACGCGCTCCCCGGCGTCGCGCGCCGCACCCAGCGCGCCCAGCTGCAGCGACACGCCGCGCAGCTCCACTGCCTCCATGCAGCTCGGTGATCGGCGGCTGTGGGAAACGAGCCAGCTCAGTGTGGGATCATGCGCACACTACCTATCACATAAGCCTAAAATGAATTAATGACAGTGAAGGACAGGGAGGAAAATCGACTATTAATAAAGGGCACCTTTGCTCTCATTGTTCGAGTATATGCTGTTTTGCATCGACTCTTGTTGTATCTTTCTTTCTTTAATATGTACTTTAATAAAATAAATAATTAATAATACATCAGATTACATCAGAATGATGTGAACATCTGATGGTTTATACAGTTACTTTCAAGGTTTGTACTCGTAATAACGATCAGGTAACCCCGGAGCAGGCACGCGGCAGGTTGACGGTAGGCCTCATGTAACAGCCAATACACGTACAATGCTGACTATCGATTGAGCGAGTGGAAGTCGGTCTGCATCGCAACAGGCACGCGCTAGTTTGTGTCGGCTTTAGCCTTCACCGGTGGGCTGGTACCTAAATGTATGCCTAAACGTAATTTGACTGTACCTATTGGCACAAGGAAAATCCTCAAAAGGCATAATGTAACGTCTCTAAAGCATGCTTGTAATTCTGTAACCGACTACAAAAAAGACGTCGAAGGACATAAAATGATAAAGGCCTTACAGTAGATGGATCGAGCTATTCGGCATTCAAGTGGATGGACGCCAATGATGAGGTGGATGGAGCCCGCTTGCCTAGAAATGCCTATTCACCATCTCTTGAAGACACCCAGATTATACTAGCCTGGGAACACGGAAGCTGGAAGGGTATGCCCACACCCTAGCGGATCGTATTAGAAACGTGGGAAGTAGAAGAAGAGAAAGAAAAACGTTTCTTTCGAGTTTCTGGACATTAGCCATTTGAGGATGTTCCTTCTCTCGGCGACTTGCACTTTTGTGGTTGAAAAGTGAAGGAAAAACCTAGTAAGACTGTGGAGTTCCTAAGCACACCCTCCAAATCATGTAAAAATACCGTTAACCAGGCAACGTTGCTGTTGTAAACTAAGCAATCTTGCTCGTGTTAGCGATTCCTTGCCGATTATTCTGCGTGCTAGCGGGGTTTACCGAGTCCAATGCATCGAGCTGATATTTAGCAGATCCATGATAGATTTGACTTAACCTTACTCTGGGGCCTGAGCTATGGAAGTTGAAGTCAAATTGCTTGCAATGATTTGGTTAGGATGTAATTGGTAAGTAGAAGCTATCGTGTGAGCGTGTCTGGCTAGCACCGCCCGGCCGCCGCTCGCTGGCGCCGCGCCAACTCGAGCGGTCGATGTGACGCCCCGTACCAACTATAGGCTATGTACCCTTTTTAATTGACTGCTACCCAAAGATTTAAATCGTAGATGGGCCCTAAGCCTACATTGCGCACATCAAAAACGTCCACAAATATGTTGAGTGAGTGCTCTCAACATGCTATAGTTTCACTAATGTGTCAAAGAGAGTGACATCGTGTCACACAAGACAAAAACGTGGACGTTTTTGAAGGTTTAGGGCCCATCTAACAATTTAAATCTTTGCTGCTACCATTAATCACATCACTTTACATTGTAAAGTTAGTTTTAAGTCGAAGTTTACACCCAAAAATATATCTCATAGACCTCTCATAATATATGCCTGTAAGTTGATCTTTGTAAAATTAGAATTTATTGATTTAGTCAATTTATTATTTATACAAGTGTACGAGTTGGATTTGTGCACGAAAAGTTCCGCCGTACCATTATTTTGCAAAACGGCAAAAAAGTTACGTTTGTTGGAGCCCCCTTTGTTAACCTCCAGATGTTTTTTTTTTTAATTTTACTATTATATTTCAAGTTTACACAGCCTGGTGACAGACGGACGACGGACGGGCAGCGAAGTCTTAGTAATAGGGTCCCATTTTCCCTTTGGGTACGGAACCCAACGGAACGGAAAAGGTGAATTAAGAATCGATCGATCAGCTGTGTACTTGCTCGAGTCACTGACCTACGTTCCCTCGCGTAGCCGCTAGCGTTGTACACAATCCATTGCGCGCTCAAAAATGGCAATATTTCTAATCATTATTCAGTAATTTTACAGGTTACATTGACCGATTGACTTTATTGAGATAAAGTCTCAAAGTTTTTGATCCGGATGTTTGTCGTGTCACTAGTGTCCCATGCTAAACTCTGTTTAATACAATATTCATTTTAATTTTCGTCCTCATGCTAGTTCTCCGTAAGTTGGATGAATACCAGAATAAGTAGATAAGAAATCTCACCAAATGAAGACACATTTTATGGTGCGCTTGTAGTTTCAAATTCAGAATATTATAATATTTTGTCAGGATGAGCATATCCTTACATATTACTGTCTTTGAACCGTAATGTGACGAGCTCGAGTTTTTTTAACGATTGTTTTTTTCAGTCATTGATTGATGACTTTCGTCCCTTAATGAAGGGCCACGAAAGTCTAGGGCGATGAAAGATGGAGTACCTACTTCACAAGGTGCAAGGTCGGGCCTCTAATGTTATCCTTCCGCGGTGGAGTAATTCCCAAAAATGCTTTTGGGAATTACTCCCAAGACATCAAGTAGACAATAAGTAAGGGGTTTACACCCAAGACATCGGTTCCCAGACATATAGGACATTCATACTGGAGCGGCCAGCAAACGAGGCACTGATGGACGAACGTGTAAATGTGGGCCGAGGGAGCGTCGCTGACCCAGCTTAGTTGGTCAACATGTTGGCCTAACGTGAAAAGCATGCATTTCGAAATTCAAATAAAACGTTTGTTAAGTTACCTCCTTGGTTGTCAAGTTTTGGAGAAAATTATCGTCCCATTTTTAAATTACACGACAACTATGAGTTTACTATGTAATTTGACTTTGACTTTGAATTTATACAACCACTAAACCACGGCAGATATGAATTTTCATACAATTTTTCGCAGTCGCTGATTACCGCAACAGCACGGTACAGCAAATTCGATTTATTTCGAAGAATTTATCAAAATTATGCTCGAATTTTCAAGCATGTTTGAGAAAATATTACAGTTATGTAGATCATCGCTCGTGACGCGCACTGCAGTGAGCTGCGGGCTCGGCGCTGGTTGCGTCATCACTGCTCCCAACTACTTCATACTTCGAAATTAAAAATAAATGTATACTGGACAGGTTCCTGGAGAATCATAAATAAGTCATAGTGGCTAAAGCTGTCCTGTCTCCATTCATTGTAGGTTTGACGGGTGATACCTACTTAGGTGTGAGTGATGACTTTTTTTATTGTAGAGAGTACTTATAGACGGCGCTCGTTGTTTTGCTCTCGACAACTGTATTTTACAATATTATGCTGACGGGTAAACATGGTTTTACCAGACATACCGAATTCAGACAAAAGAAATCAGTCAAACCATTTCGAAGGAATTTGGGTACAAACGCGACACGACATGAATTTTGTATAGGTATAGGTATTACAGCTACCCAGATTACTAGACATAGTTGACGATACTAGGTGTGATGATCACTAGACGCGGTGACTCACCTCAAGAGGGCCGCTCCCTCGGCGCCGCTGCGTGCGCTCGCGCAAACACCCGGCATTTCGGGGGTCGAGGCTCAATCACGGCTCGGTTGACTCGTCTGAAATAAATAATACTACTCCATATGAACATCATACAGGCATTCTACGTGGTTGGGTCGAATCACCAACAGAGGTCACTTTAGTTGAGTTGGAGTCAAAATCAAACGTGAAGAAGTTGATTTGAAATAAATATTTGGCTTAAGGAGGGATTTCCTAAAATAAGTTTTACACGTCATTTAAATCTGACAACCTAAATGCAGATTTTCAAGTCTCTAACTGCAAAAACATAGACTTTCATAAAAACTTATGAAGCTGACAGAGGTACGAAATCAGCCAATCCACCCCAGTTAAGTCGGTGACCTCACTTTGCTCGATCAATATTGATTAATGTTAAAACTTAGTTTTAAGTCGACTTGGAGTTATCGCCATACAAATGTGACAAATATCATAAGGACCTTTTACAAGAGCCTGTATATTAGGCCTATGTGAAATAAAGATATTTTGATTTTTTTTGAATTTTGAATTTTAATGAGTGAATGAAAACAACTATGAACAATCAAAAATTTGGAACTTCGAAACCACAAGTATGAGAGTAACTTGTGAATACCACGAATCTTTCATTGCTCTCCTCCCCCAAGCCATTATTAATTACTTGAGTTTTAAAAACAAACACCGAGTAGGTACCTATAGCCATGTGGCTGATCTGTACCAATAACAAAGCTCACACAAGCGGCTACAAGACGAATATAAAGTGAAATTATAATTGCTACTTATTTCATTTTGTTTGAATTGCTGGAAACATCGTCAGCACAATTGCGTCACATTTTTGTACATTTCCGTTCGTGACTTGTTTCGAGAGATTCTTTAGCTGTTTATATATGACGTCAGAGCTATTTTATACTTCCAAAAAACTTCCTTTATCTCCACTTTTATCAACAAGCACAGATAGAGGTTTTCACCACATTCCACTTGTTTTAACCTCTTGCGAGTGTGTTTAGTACACCAATCAAATTGTTCCCGTATCTATCAAATAAACAGAAAACAAGAACATAAAGTTATATCGAAACAAAAGTCATCAGTCATCAGTAATAAAACTTTAAATTATATTTCATACATTTTATTCTTCAATAATAATAAACACAATCAGGTACACTTTCATTGTACTGGCAATTTCGCACTTTTATTTATTTTGTTTTTTAAAACTGACCACCCTGATGGACACGCTCTCCCAGCCTACGTCCGCGCCATGCTTCATTCTTTTATTGTGCGCGGCAATGAGCACTCGACTACAAAAACACGCCTCTTTTTCGTTAATTTAGGTTCAAAGTAAAAAAAATTAAGTGTTCAGTGTTAAAACTTGCTTAATTTTCTATACTGATAATGCTTAGACGCTAGTAAAATTTATTATTATAACAAAAATAAAAACAAATATCAATGCTGACGAAAGTGTGTCCAAAAATTGAAATCCTAAGGCATCTCTAAGCTAACTTGGAGGGTATCACATTGAGGTTATCACGAAAGTATAGCATGATGCGCGAAATAGTCCAGGCATCTCTAAGCTAGCTTGGAGGGTATCACGTTGAGGATACCACGAAAGCATAGCATGATGCGTCAATGCTCCTGGAGGTTGACTGCGGGTCAACACGAAGGATTTTAAAAAACCTCAAAGGACTTTGCGGATACCAACGGGGGACGATGTCGGTGTGGCGCTGTTCTCGGCTTCACTACAAGTGGCTCCGCATGACCTCCCGGACTTTGATCCCGAATTGCTATCGGCGCTCAGTCACAAGAACTATATTAATGGTTAGTCCCGACAGTTGTAAAATTCTAGCCGACCTTCATTGCAAAAAATCAAATAGTTTATTTGATATACTTGCCTGGCTTATGAATAGCCAGTTAAACGTTATAGCCTTTTATCAGTGATAACTATTTCACGACTTAAAAACTAATTCCACGAGGGTACCAACGCGTCGAACTTTTCTAACTATGTACCTACAACAATAATGTTTAGATTTTGTGGTGGAAAATAATTTTACTTACTTTCGAAAATTAATGTTCAGATTGTGTAATGGGATGATAATTTAACTATTAGCTCAAAACTCAATAAGTTAACAATATTATGTATAATGTACCATTAGTCTGAAATTTTCATTGAAGTGAATTGTTAAATTCTTTCTGAAACTAATAAAAATCTTAAACCACAACGCGTCCTGAACTGAGAAGAAGCTTAAGTATTGACAAATGACATTTTGTTTCGACAAATGACAAGTAATTAAAGTTCACGAACGGGACCAGATGTTTTTTCGGAGAAATAGTTTCGGGCATTATACTAGTTTCAATGGTTACTGATCGTCAGGTGTTGTAAATAAAGAAACCAGCAGGGCGCGGCGGGCGACTTTGCTATCGACACCCACCGCTGGGACAGCGCAATCTCGTTTCTCGAGAAACTAGCTGGCCCCCTCTCGTTACGGCTCGGCCAGCAGGGGGGCGTGACACACTTGAGTATTGGCGATCAGCCGCGAGGAAGATGCGACGTGGCAGCGAGTCTTCAGCATCAGCCACAACAAGGAACAGGTTCATCGACGACGCTAGACATTAAGGTACCTATATGCCAGTTGTCTTCAACATTTTGAAGTTTATTGGTTACATATCACTGACAAGGAATCCGTCACGATCTATAACATGATCTAGAATTTCGGGAGTTATAATAAGTGAAGACTATTTTTTGACTTTCACTAGGTGTACAAATGTACGTACATTCAATAAAATATTTTAATGAATTGAACAAATTAAGGAACTAGCGCCAAAAAATTATTATTACATAATACCATTTTAAAAATCGTACACTAACACAGTGTACCGCCTTACACGTTCACAACAAAGAAAAAGCGACAAATGTCTTTGACAATCGACATTTCTTTTTTGGGTGAGATAATGTGGGAGTGAGTCACTGCATGTTCGATTATAGTTAAGATGTGTCTAACCTCAAAATCTTACGTGGTAAAAGATACATTCTAAATTTAAAGGCGTTGAATGAATTTGTAGTTCAAAATCCTTTGAAATTGATAGTTCATAGAACAGCTTACAAGCGAATACTTAAAAAGGGTTTTATGCCTATGAACTGAAGAATCTTATTTTAAAGTACCGATTCATCCTTGGTAAAATACATAAAGAAGTTGTGACTCATCTCAGATACTTACCGCGGTTTTTTCATGAAGATTTGTTAGGTGTTAGAGTGTTAAAGTTATTTACTACCCTCAAAACATGCTCAGTTTCCTGGTTTTATTTTAATTTCTGACGATATGGCAGTATCGTTACCCAACCGCAAACTATGACGTGAATTATGTAACAATTCAAATTCTGTAAAAAAAATTTATACGCTTAACTCGTTGTATCATCTAAGAGTTAAGCTTAATTCCGATT
Source organism: Coenonympha glycerion (assembly GCA_963855885.1). NCBI lineage: Eukaryota > Metazoa > Arthropoda > Insecta > Lepidoptera > Nymphalidae > Coenonympha > Coenonympha glycerion. The sequence continues at coordinate 75,913 of OY979626.1, forward strand.
AAAAGTCCTAAAGTCCACTTCTCCAGCTATTAGGTATGGATGGGGTTACACAGAACGTCTGTAGAAACAAAAAATGTAGCCCGTAAGAAAAATTAGACTTTAGACGCAGCTGTTCGTCCACCATCGGTTATCCTATCAGATGGCCAGTGGTTACAAAACATTTTTTAAGTCATCTAACTCCCTTAAACCTAAAAGGTTGAACTAGTGATTCACACGATTTCCCGGTCTAGATGAAGACTAATTCTTTTCATTAGAGGGATTTTTGTTTTTGTAATAATTAACGTTAAGATGAATCGAAATACCTCTTTACAGAGTTGATGGCCATATTTTTCGATACATCTATTTTGATACACATGCTTTACATCAGTTGCATAGAGGATATCAAATATCCTCATTTAAACGATTGGGTTAATTGTTTCTTATATGGAAATTAAAGATAATCAAAAGCTGACCAAGAGTTACATCCAGTTAATGGGATTAAGCTATCGCTGTAAAATTATATACTTCAAAGTTATTCAAAGAGTTCAATCCAGTTATTGAATTTATCGCTTCTTGCAATAATGCGAAATGTAATCAATATGAACCCAGACGTCTTAGAAACAGACGCATTCTGAACATTTTGGAACACCAAGTTTACCTTTGCTCTTCTATACATTCTTCTAGAGGTAGAATGCTTAAAAATACTATTATAGACAATGCTTTAGACATACATCGTCTAAGGACCTCTACAACTTTGGATTTCCTTCTTTTACATAAGGTGTCAAAAGACTTACTTCTTATAGTACATTTATTGATGATAAATAAATAAATATGGTCTTTCCCTAGAGAACCACAATTCATAGGAATTACTGGAGGAAGTTCTCTGAAGGCATTAAAAAAAAAAAAAAAAAAAGGACATTTTGTTGGAATTTTTAATAATTTATATGTTTCAAAAATTTTGTGTTATTTACAAAGTTTTGTGGCAATACTGCTTTAATAACGACTGAGATCCGTACAATCCGTACATTATAAGTCAACCTCGTAATTTCCAACAGAACAACTTGTTAACGACGTAGCATATGGTACGATTACTAATGGTTATCATTCGGCATTGAGTTTAATTTCTGCTGATGATTTTGGGTCAAATAAAAAAAAAAAAAAAAAATATATATATATATATATATATATATATATATATATATATATATATATATATTATATTGCGAAAATGAATAGATAAATTAACATCAAACACCACATAGTAGCACACAATATAGTATGCTAACACATTGCTCAATGGGCCTTAATAAGAGTTTATTCATTCCGTAACTTTGCTTTGCTGATCTTGTAACTTTTTTAGCTTTAGGCAGTAGACACAGCACAGAATGAAAACATTAGCATTAGTTAAAGTTAGTATTATTGTTTTTATATAATTCAAGGGAATTATTGAGTTTATACAACGCCAGCTACTACTCAGGGCGAACCAGTTTTAATTATACCATAATCAAAACTGAAGAGAAAGTATAAAAATTTGCCACAGCTTTGAAAAACAAATCGATATGTCGTTTACAAAATCTTAGACCAAGATATATAATAGACAACCTCCTGATAATGTTGAAGCGACCTCATAAGGTCGCCTGCAGGCAGACCACCGTGAGAACGTGTCTGCCGAGGAATATAATCTCTCACGAGAGAGGTCTGCGTTTCAGTGCACTCAGCAACACTTCCTCGGCGAGCACGTAGTTTGTTGCTTGACCTCATCAGAAAAGCAGTCTGCTGGTAACAACCATTACGGACGTTACCTAAGTTTTATAACCTCTTATTGAGCGATGATGCTTCTGTCGCAATAGCTCTTTTGCTCTCTAATCATTAATCATTATAATCTATCTAAATATAAATTAAACCTGTTTGTAATGTGACTGGTTTATTGATCCAGGAATTGAACGAAAAGATTGTGTTAATTAAATACTTCTGTGGTATAAAGAGGACCTATTTCCTATTATAATAGGAAACAATTTACTATCTGTTAATGTCCATAATTTAACAAAAATTTTCATCTCTAAACATCTACCTGATTGTGTTTATTATTATTGAAGAATAAAATGTATGAAATATAATTGATGATTAAACGAACTTACCTGTAAGTGAAGTTCTATCACAATTATGTGAATACATTTTATTCGAAAATAATAATATAAGGTCCCTCCCATACCCAAAACCCATGAGTATAATACGAAAATTTTGTTAAATATTCTCTAAAGAATGAAGCATGGCGCGGACGTAGGCTGGGAGAGCGTGTCCATCAGGGTGGTCAGTTTTAAAAAACAAAATAAATAAAAGTGCGAAATTGCCAGTACAATGAAAGTGTACCTGATTGTGTTTATTATTATTTTCGAATAAAATGTATTCACATAATTGTGATAGAACTTCACTTACAGGTAAGTTCGTTTAATCATCAATAATATAATCATGGACGTTATTTGGGACAAATGTAATGTAAAAGTTTACGTAGTAATCAATTCAAAACGGGTGTAGCCTTGCAATTTAAAAATATTTTCAAAGTGTGACTTAGTAAATATAAACACGAGAAATTAATATGTCGGGGATGCTATTGGCCATTGCTTTTTCCGTTTCCAAAATATAAACATATTGTGAGGCCCTCTGCTCAGTATATCACCGTAACAACTGTCTGCAAACCATCGCCAATGAATCACAAACATCAGGAATCTGTAACTTAATCGGTCCAGTTTTTTTTAATATGTAGAAATATTGCATTATGTGCTGTGTTGCGTCATAGGTAAAAGTAGGGATCGACTTTTAACATTAACTTTATTCTTCAAAACATATTATTTATGTAGACGATGCAAGACCAGGAAACATTTGTTAGTTAGTCTGTAAACAAAGATCAAACAAAAATATAAAGTTGGAACATCCCCCACGTGGGCTGGGAACAGCTAAAGTACAATATTCAGACAGTAAAATACTTAATTAACGCTTCGTCGGTAAGTTAAGTTGGTAGCTCGCGTGCGGCTCACCTCGGCGCACGCCGGCTCGCGCTCTGTCAACAGCACGCGACGCACGCGACACACGCAGCGCCCGCGTCCACGGAACAACCAGCACTGACAGAGAACTGACAGCGCGTGGGGTCTCGCAGCTGATCGCCAGAGAACTGACACCACGCGTCAATGGCAAGCGCTCGCCGAGAGCGCACGGCGCACGCGCGGCTGCTATCGAAGTTAAAAACGTGAACCTTCCAATAAACTTGCCAACTTCAGGCTCTCTATGTAGTATGTACCTAGCACCAACAAACACTAAGTACGTAGCTCACACCTTACGATTATGCTATACGATTATTATTATTACAATCCATACTTCAACGTTTCCAGAACTCCTAATGTAGTCTGTCAAAACATATACAGCATTTCAATATCCACGTGCATCGAATTCAAATAATTTGTTTCATACTAGCTGTTGCCCGCGGCTCCGCCCGCGTGAAATACGTTTTTTTTACATATACTTACCGTGGAATTCCTTGATTTTTCGCGGGATTCTGGTGTGATGTTTGTACAGAAACATTTTTTTACGGGTTATCTTGTGGTGATTTTGAAAACTACTTTTTCTTATTAATAATAATATAAAGTTTCATAAATACAAAGTCGAAAGATCAAAAGGACGATTTTAACCGTTTAAATTCGGTAGTACCTATGTATCTCAGAGTTGTACATTCAAGTTAAATTAATTGTAAAGATGGCGCTATACGGTATAACGTGGCGATAGCGCCAGTTTCATAATTTGTGTTGACCCTAAAAGTGAAAAATCTTAAACCATACAAAATCTTTTGCTAAGTATATTTACTATTAACGGCTGAATGGGTGTTCTAGTCTAACTTGAGTCCTACGTCCTAGCCCTAGGTTCTTTGTCCATTCCGAGTTTCAAGTCACCTACTTGAACTTACCGCCAAAGGTTCTGATGTCTATAATTTCTGAACTACAAAAGTGATAATAGTAAAATTTTTATGGAATAATCTTTAAAGAACCTCTTTTCTAACAAAAAAAAATGAATGAAATCGAACAACACGTTAATGAATTATAACTAAACTAGCTTTTGCCCGCGGCTCCGCCCGCGTTCAATTCGATTTTTCACAAATCTAGAGAAAAATTCTTTTAATTAATTACCCTAAAGACCCTTACACCTACTTCCAAGAAAGTTTGTCAACCTAATCTACCTATAGCTGTAGATTGCAGTAATGTGAAAATGTGGGTCTTTTCATATGTGTGAAGAGTATTTCCCCGCGTGAAATTTGGCTTTACACAAATCCCGAAGTGAGCATAAATTTTTATCTATCTGTTTATGCAGGATATAAGCTATCTTCATTCAAAATATCAACCAAACCGGTTCTGTATTTGCAGAATGAAGGATAATTTCTCCCGTGTGGCTTTCGTTTTTCACAACTCCTTCAAAAACCATGGCATTCCCGGGATAAAAAGTAGCCTATCACAGGTTGCAATCTATCTGCATTCCAAATTTCAGGCAAATCGGTTTAGTAATTGCGGCGTGAACGATTTTTCTCTCACGTCGAGAACGATTTTTCAAATAGATCGTGGAAACCGTGGATTTTTTCTGAGATAAAAAGTATCTTATGTGTTAATCCAGAATATAATTTATCTCCGTTTTCAGCCAATTAGTACACATTTAGGTTGCTTAAGGAATATTTCCTGAAAATTTCATGTTCTTACCATCAGCGGTTTGGGCTGTAGCTTGTCCAAAAAGCAGTGAGTCGGAGCCAAGCGTTAGGGGCGCTAGTTTCAACCCCTTTTTTAGAGATTTAGGGGTGAAATTTCCAAAACCCCTGGGATAACCATTCTCTTATTTTTATCCGGAAGTCTATATAAAATAACCCTAACTTGAAAAATGAGGGTCTTTCATACAAACCTAAATCCCTGATTTAACCACTTGGGGGTAGAATTTTCAAAAACCCTTATAGTTATATATAGATTTAATTATTATAGTTATGTATAAAGTTAGAATAGAAGTTGTTCCTCAGAACAGCCCCCCGACTGCCATATGAATTTATCTGTTCAACTAAAATAACTTGTTTCTTACTTTTTAGTTCGTTTTATAACAGGGCAGTCGTGTGTTTTAATTTTTTAATTACTTATTTTTATTTCTTTTAAGGTACGGAATCCTTTAAAAAATGGCGGATTACTGCGGTACTTTTATAGATGGGAAGACTGCCCGCGGGCCACATGTGGCTTGCGCCCTCCACGTTCAGTTATTAGGCCAGTGGTTCCAGACCAATGAGTGGTTCTCTCATCTCGGAAAACCTGCCTTTTGTGCAAATTGTAGCCGGCAGGGCAAGGAGATACTAGCGCCTACCGCAAGATGGCGCTAGACATTTGTCTCGTGCACATTTTGGTAATATAATATTATTTACGTTTTTAGGGTTTCGTACCCAAAGGGTAAAAACGGAACCCTATTACTAAGACTTCGCTATCCGTCCGTCCGTCCGTCTGTCACCAGGCTGTATCTCTTGAAACGTGATAGCTACAAACTTGAAATTTTCACAGATGATGTTTTTCTGTTGCCGATTACCAATATTAAGTTATTCCTTAGTGTGTGGCGAGTACCTTATTTGTGCGAATAACGTTGCCATTCCTATGCAATATCAATTATGTGTAAGAAAAAAAGAAATTAAGAAAAAACATTTATTTCTAATAATAATTTATGCAAAACACAACAAGTTACTTACGTAGTAAAACGATGCCTGAAGCTTCCATCACCCGGGAAAATAATAATTGTCCGAGTGACGGAAGCACCAGGCACTGCGTGTCACAGTTGGCACAACTCAGATATAAGCCTCAACTGAGGCACGGTTTCCACCAAAGCAGAGCTGTGTTTTAGTAACCAATCAGATTTCGTTATTTCGACATTCCTCTCCCCACAGTTTTGGAGATGTCAAAATGATGAGATCTGATTTGTTTCTCATACACAGCTCCGCTTTGGTGGAAACGGGGCCTCAGGCCTCTGCAGCATGGTGCTGGTGCCAGCTGTGTGCCACTCGACACCACCATGCTGAGGCCCGGCATAAGGATTACATGCTTAAATTAAACAATTTTTCCCTTTCCTTGGTAGTTTCCTGTACAATAAAGCTAATAAAGTTTTTAGTATTGATTCACAATCTTCCCATAACTGTAAAAAACAAAGTAATAACTAGACTTAGATTATGATAAGACAGATTTACTTACCATACTAAAATAAATACCGTGCACACGCATGCAATTAATACAAATACACATACACACACACATATTATTTGAGCATGTAATCCTTAATTTAATTCTAATTTTTTAATAATATCTCTTCGTTTGGAACGCGTTGCGACGCGAAAACATCTGCATTTGGCTCCGGTGGGACTGCGTGACCGCGCCCTCCTCGCGCGCGCGGCTGCGGACGAGCTCGTCGAAGGAGAAGGGCTGGAAACGCGGCGGCACCGTGATGGCGAACTCGGAGAGCAGCGCGTCCCTTACACACTTCACGAGGTCCGGGCACACCCCGATCAGTTGTGCAAGACGCACCGCCGTCGCCGTCCTGGCGGCCGTGCTGAAGCGCACTGCCGCCGCCACCACGCCGGCCGCGTAGTCGAGCGGCGTGAACCGCGGCTTCGCCACTGAAAAGTAAAAGCATATACCATTGTAAGGGCGTTTGCACGGAACCCGGTGGAGCGCGGAGCTCAACGGTTTGTTGTTATAGCGGCAACAGAAATACATCATCTGTGAAAATTGCTGTCAGGTCTGTAGCATATCACGTATCACGGTTCAAGAGATACAGCCTGGTGACAGACAGACGGACAGACGGAGAACAAAGTCTTATTCCCCCCCCCCCCCTGGTGGGTCCCCTCTTTACGCTTTGACTACAGAACACTAAAAAGCGCGTAACATGTATATTGCACCTGCAGTCCGAACTTGGCGGTAGAGTTTTTGACATTTCATGGGCGCCTATTATTTAGGCCTATGTGAAATAAAGAATTTCATTTCATTTCATTCTAAAACAGATCCCACCAAAAAGTTATCAAATCTCATGCCTAAAGTAAGACTTCTAACTTTACGCAGCCTTTACTCTACAAGCCCTAACTTCACAAACTCCACACTTTATTCAAAATATATGTCTTGGCAGGTGTGGTCAAACGTATGCAGACTATATTGAATTAATTATCTCTGACTATATTTTTGCTGATGCAGGACTTGTTTGATGCAGGACCCGCAGTATCCAACATCCATATTCCAGTTAGGGGGGTTGCTCCCATTACGCCCGCCATTAGGCACAACCAATTTTCTATCCAATTTCCTGCGTGTAACTCTGTTGTGTTTGACAATCGCTCGTATCGATGTATACTATGATGATGTGATCTGTAAATATGATGGGATAGTTACCAATCCCTCGAGAGCGCAGCAAATACTCCACGCAGTCGTCCGCGTCGCGGCGGTACATTAGCAGCAGCCTGAGCAGCTGATGCAGCGCGCAGTAGTGCGCCTCTTGCATCCGCACCATCGCAGCGAGGTCATAGGCCAAGTCCACCACCATCGCTGTCCGGATGAACACTATGTTGGTGACTGAAAGTGAAACGACACACTTGGCACCAACGCTTTAGCCGGCCGGCATCGACAAGTATAAGTTAGCTAGATGGGCAATGGCGTTAGTGTAGGTTTTTCACGAATTTCGAGTAGACTCGCATCGCACGAACGAATCGAAGTCCTCTATACATTTATGGACAGCCAACGCCATCTATGGACAGTCACTGACACCCGGTTGTCAATAGATGGCGCTTGCTGTAAATGGCATTCGATTCGTTTATGCGAGGCGAGTCGACTCGAAATGTTCACCTTATATATTGATACCTGTAACATTATATATATTTTTTGCAAATAATGAACGTACCTATTACGCATCGTAGGCTTATGGCAATGAGTTTTGCGAACATGACGTTTATGCGACTCAATTACGAAATACGCTACACTAAAAGGACGGGAAGATGTGACGTATGTTGAAGCTAACTCAAATATTATGTCGTCGCGCGTCGTACATTTCGGTACCGCTGACAGCACATACCGTTGTCGATCGCTTACATTAGCGCCGTTTTAGTCGGATTTTTAATTTGTCAAAACTGACAAATTAAAAATCCGACTTCAGGGCGGAGTCTAAAATAAAAAGTGCTGATGCTTAATCAATGATGCGTCTACATGTTTTTCGTAAAAACTTTGGCAAAAAACACACTTAGTATTTTATATTGGCTAATCTGGCAAACTGAAAAGAAAATAATCTTTTGGAAACCAATATGAGGTGAATGTGAATTTTTAAACAAAGCATTTGATAAAAACATGTAGATGCATAAAATATGTAATATTCTTTATTTATATAATATTTTTTTATTTCCGATTCGAGAAAATATTGCGTAACTTAACCTAACCCTTTTGCATCCTACAACTGCAGTCAACATGACTCGGATCAAAGAAACTCAATCCCGACGACCTATTATAGATCTATGCTAAATTCTATAGAATTAGGATGATAGATTACTTTATAACAATGATTTATAATTAGGAATTTAAAGTTACATTTGCATGCCTTTAAAAGGTAGAAATATTGATAATAATTTGCCAGCTTTTGGCACGTTTTATGCAAATACATTTATGGATTTATTGGTTGAACCCATCTCCAATGGAAATTTACCAAAAGAACTCGTAAACGCTATGACGCTTTAACTATGGAAAAATCATTTCAAGCTTTCACTACCACTCCGCTATAAAATAACATAATCGTCGTTAATTCTACATCATAACTACTTATTTTCAGAAATAAATACTGAATAACTTCATCTTAAAGTGAATTTTTAGGAAATTACAAATACATACTGCCAACACTAGACGCCGCTACCGAATTAATGTTATAACATTTACAAGTTCCAATGAAATCATATTTAATATTTTGTCTTAATAGGTACTTATAATATACAAAAATAATATTCAAAAGAAATCTTACAGCGGCGCTCCTGGTTTCGGAATCCTGGCTTTGACATTTTCGGCGGCAGGTTTTACTAGAAATGTTAACTAGTAATTATTCGCGAACATACATACATGGTACACGATCACACACACTTGTAATCAGCGAAACACTCAATTCGAACTAAACGGCTGATTCCAAAGTATAATCCAAAGTTTTCTTGTCCTACCTTCATTAGTTATAATTTCGCAGGTACATGAGTGAATTTCGCCCAAGAACCCACGACGGCCAGACTACGGTTGTTTTAGACGCGGCGCGGCGCCCACTTAAGCTACATGATATCGATAGTATGGCTTGTAGCATGATTTTGACGATGCTCTGACGTGACACTGATGTCACTTACGTGACACATTATGTGACATAGTCAAAAAATTCAGTTTGAGCCAAAATGTAGTCTGATTAGAATGAAGATGCTCTTGCTTTGCTACAGATTATTATTATTTAGGTGCCTGCAGAAGATATTGAGTTGGTATATCCTTGGTGGAAAAAGTGGTGGTAGGTACTTTCCGATTTTTAGACAATTTTTGCTAGAATTAAAAATTAGTCAAGTGCGAGTCAGGCTCGCACACTGAGGGTTCCGTACTATCAAGCCCCATTCTCAATAGTATTATAAACTAAACAAAGCAGCTTCAAATACAAAAACGACCAAAAAATCGCTTTTTTGCAAATTTGTTGTATGGGAGCCCCCTTTAATTCTTTATTTAATTTTAATTTTAATATTTATTTCTACAGTAATACATCATAATATATTCCGTGAAAATTTTAAGTTACCATTATCAATATAATATAGCAAAAACAAACAAAAAAAAACATTTTTAGTCTAGTTTTTAATATTAATTGTTGTTATAGCAGCAACAGAAATATATCATCTGTGAAAATTTCAGGTCTGTAGCTATCACGCTTCAAGAGATACAGCCTGGTGACAGACAGACGGACAGACCGCCGGACGGACGGACGGACAGTGAAGTCTCCGTAATAGGGTTCCTTTTTTACCCTTTGCATAACGTGCCACAACGTGCTTACCTTTATGATAAAATAGCATAGCATTGTATAACTATGCATTTCACCCAACTAATGCAATTTTATGTAATGTCATATCATAATATTTGTTTTTGGTTTAAATAAAGGCTATTTTATTTATTTATCTAGAATAGAATAGAAAGTTCTTTATTTCATATAGGCCTAGCATACAGATTATAGGCCTAGCAAAGGCTCTTATGACAATTAATTCCAGCTTACACGGTCTCTCCATCGGTTCACAAACGCGCCCTGCCGCTGAGAAGTAGCCCACAACAAACTCAGCCGGGTATTTTTATGTATTACACCAATTAACAATAACAAGTACAAATAACTAAATAACAAGCTTGTGTCGCTAACATAGTCATAAGTCAATATTAAATTGCAGTATTGTATACTGATTAATAAGGCATTAATCAGTTTAGGGTTGACAAACCCTTTGAATTTATTAAGTGACATTTCAGATACATGACGTGGTAACTTGTTATAAAATCTTATACAATTTCATGCAAAGGATTTGCTTATAATATTAGATAATTTCTTGCCGGACACCCCTAAACCATAATTATACTTTCGTTATAGTAAAAAACTTACAGTTCGTATATATATGTAACTTGGAGACCTATAAAAATGTTACCTCAATAGCCAAAAGTGTTAATGTTTTAATTTCTTACCGGAGTCCTCTGTTGATGCGAACGCCACGAAAGAACTATTCAAATGGATGCGATTGGGATGGGGTTAGTGATGTGCCGAGTTAGGCTGTTTTTGGTAATCGAGTATTTTAGTGCTCCAAAAAAGAAACGAGTTAAAACTCGAGCCTATAGTATCTGTCAAGTGCTCGACTCAACATAAAGTACTTTAGTACTTTTTTTTACCTACTAAGACATTTATTAAAATAAAATAAAAGAGGTGAGTGCCGTAAGAAGTCGGAAGTTTTCCGTCGCTTGATAGATGGTGCTGCCTCCAGTTAGCTCGTGCAATCTAAATGTATTTACTCGTAGGTGATAGCGTGCGTTCCCATTCTATTGTCTAGTTAGGGAACTTCCATTCTACATTTTCAAAGATTTTTTGTAGATTTTCTACATGACGAAATTTTCGTCACGCTAAAATTCATTTTCTTACGCCTAGCCCCTTTCGCAATACCCTCCGAAAAGAAACTTTGTATCAATAAACAGAATTTCAAATCGAATGATAAGTTAAATTTACAATAACAACGTATACAAGCGGATATTATTGAGTTTACGTCTATTATTCAAATATAAATTGACGTAATGTTTAATTATGCTATCCTACTAATCTTATTATCTATTGGTAACATTTATTTATGTTTCGATACATAAGTATTTTTATTTCAGCACCTTATGAAATTAGTATTTTATTAATTTTTTTAGTATTTTTTGTTATAGCCGCAACAGAAAAACGTTATCTGCGAAAGTTTCAAGTGCCGAGTTCAAGAGATACCTGGTGAAAGATGGACGGACGTACAGCGAAGTCTTAGTAAATAGGCTGTGTAAATAGGATCCCATTTTGCCGTTTGGGGGAACCCTAAAAATATTAATGTGAAATCTAGTAAACAATAAATTAACCAAAAAAACAATGTCAAAACGTTTTACATATATTTGTCTTTGTATAATAGCAAAGTAGTAGGTACTGTAAGAAAGATGCTATTTGATTTCTCTCCATAAATTAAAGAACCTAAAAGCTTTTAATACTCGATACTCAAGTAAACTTATGTAAATGTCTAAACTTACTAACAAACCTACTAACTTACTAAACTCTACTAATTAAACTTACTCTGTGGTCACTTCTGTTCTAAAAGAAGTGAATAAAATAAGATTTTTTTAATAGTTTTTGAATAGCCCCATGTTCCACTTATACGGCGGCAACTATAAACGCGCTAATACTGTATATTAGGAGTAGCGCTAACTCCTGTGACCACTGTCCATAAAGTGTACGGATAGCAGGCTGCAAGAAAATTAACAAGTTTTTCTATCGATATAATTTATCGATGGCTGGTCATGGCCTCACTATTCGTTCACTGGTTTCACGTGGAAGAATCACGACGGAATTATATGAAAAGGCGTGTATTAAGAAAAAAGAGGCGGTACGAAATGTCAAAGGACACGTTTTCCTTCTGTAAACATTTATCATTTCACTTTGAGGTTTTTATTGATTATTAAACGTACCTGAAATATCCGAAATGATATTCCATTCTTTGCGTAGGTGGAAGATCTTCCCACACCGATTAATAGCACAAAAAGGTATATCTCACGTGCTTTTTAGGGTTTCGCACTCAAAGGGTATTACGGCGACTTAACCGTGATAGTCACAGACTTGAAATTTTCACAGATGATGTATTTCTATTGCCGCTATAACAACAAATACTAAAAACTAGAATAAAATAAATATTTAATTGGGTTTCCATACAGAAAACGTGATTTTTTGCTTGTTTTTGCTATATATTGGTAGATACAGGTAACAAACAGGTAGACACTTAAGATTTTCACATAATATATAATTATATATTCACTGTAGAAATAAATATAAAAATTTAAGGGGGCTCCCACACAACAAAAGTGTTTTTTTTTATCGTTTATGAATTTTGTAGCCAGGGGTGTTTAGTTTAATACTATTGAGAATGGGGCTTTGTAGTACGGAACCCTCAGAGCGCGAGCCCGACTCGCACTTGACCAATTTTTAAATATTCTTTTATACCTGTTTCTTCGCAGTCGGACTCTGATTGGTGACTAGAAATGCAAAGGCGTTGAACACGACGTGCCATACCGTAGATGTTTGGCAACCGAGGGAGCCCGGTATGAGCAGTCAATTAGATAAATAGCACAGTTTAAAGATATTCTATACTAACACTGTGCCCATAGTACGAAATAATTATATTAGGATTTAAAATTGTCATAATATCTTCATCAAAGTGTCTTTACTCACTAACGTAGGTAGGTACCTACCTATATTATTTATTTCACATAATATTTTCACATACGCACTTAGGAGTGCGTGGAATGGAACCCTAAAACCCTATGGAACCCTAAAAACACGACTGCCCTGTTATGAAAGAACTAAAAAGTAAGAAACAAATTATTTTATTTTAGTTGAACAGATAAATTCATATGGCAGTCGGGGGGCTGTTCTGAGGAACACTTTCTATTCTGATAGGTCATGTATGTATGTAAGTTTCTTTATTCCACCACATTTTCTGAATGGCTGAATAGATATGGACAATCCTTACATCGTTCCGAGTAACATAGGCTATTATATTTTTTGGAAAATTCGTTGTTTCATGGAGCAGTCGTGCTTTATTTTTATTTTTTATCTAATTAATTGTAACCGTTTTGTACCTAGCCCTAAAAATATGTGGATACAATTGAAGTATTTCTGATACGGTGGCTGATGCCGATACCAATAATTTCCAGAATACATAGAAGTCATTGGTCGAAACATGATTTCGCAAACTTCTCTCGACAGAAAAATGCCAAAGTTAATTCTGCTAATAGGTACATAATCTGCATTTTCCTCAGAAATGGTTGCGTGAATTTTTGTTTTTGGTTGTGTTTTATTGTCACAGAGATAATGGCCGTTTTAGATTATATTCATTAAGTATGTATTTTCTTTAATTTCACATTTTATTGATTTCCTAAACTTCCATGCGACTTCTTCGTCATTTAAAATTAGTCATAATATTTTTGTACTAATAAGTTTGTACATAATATTTGAATGTATCCAATTTTCAGTAAGTATTCATTAAGAAGGTACGTATTCTATTCATAAAATATTCAAGTACTTGAAACTATATGTTGGAAGCTGATATGATCTATGAATTATGATAAAATTGACGTAGAAGATGACTATTTCACTGTTATATGTATCCAGATCAAATTCCTATTCGTGTCCCTAGATTTTTTATTTCTTTGTCGGGAGTTTATTTCTTTTTCTTACAAACCTAAGAAAATCTGCTCAGATCACTCAAACACAGTTTGTACTCCTTCGATCGAAAGTTAACGCCGATTCGTATGGGGTTGGAACAGTATGGAAAGGTTTTAGGTGTTACTACAGTCTTATACAAATTCGCGTATACTCTCTCACTTACGAATAATAATAAAACTTGGATAGGCACATCAAAAATATCGGAATCAGCACGCTGATTATTATTCGCTAATCAAGCTAATACCGCGCTACGATACAGGGCTACGAGCTACGCACCGCAGCAGCTACGGGCATCGCTGCGTCTACGAGCTACGCGCAGCGACGTCAACGGGATTCGCACGGTGGCAGCCACGCACCGCTGCGTCTACGAGCTACGCCCACGGTGGACTGCGAGCTACGCACGGCAGCCGACCACGAGCTACGCGCCACGGCACACAACGAGCTACGCGCAGCGACGCAACGGGCTAACGTATACGCACCGCTGCGTCTACGAGCTGCGTACGGCGGGAAGCTACAGTCTACGCATGGCGCTGGCTTCAAGTACTTCCTCTGAGCATACGAGCAGCGAGGGAAGCACCCCCTCCTGGCTACAGAGCAAGCTACGCATCAGCGAGGAGAGCACTTCCCCGAGTCCACGAGCAGCGAGGGGAGCACCCCCTCCTGGCTACACGACGAGCTACGCAACAGCGAGAAAAGCACTTCCTAGAGTCCACGAGCAGCGAGGGGAGCACCCCCTTCTGGCTACATGACGAGCTACGCAACAGCGAGGAAAGCACTTCCTAGAGTCCACGAGCAGCGAGGGGAGCACCCCCTTCTGGCTACACGACGAGCTACGCAACAGCGAGGAAAGCACTTCCTAGAGTCCACGAGCAGCGAGGGGAGCACCCCCTTCTGGCTACACGACGAGCTACGCAACAGCGAGGAAAGCACTTCCTAGAGTCCACGAGCAGCGAGGGGAGCACCCCCTTCTGGCTACACGACGAGCTACGCAACAGCGAGGAAAGCACTTCCTAGAGTCCACGAGCAGCGAGGGGAGCACCCCCTTCTGGCTACACGACGAGCTACGCAACAGCGAGGAAAGCACTTCCTAGAGTCCACGAGCAGCGAGGGGAGCACCCCCTTCTGGCTACACGACGAGCTACGCAACAGCGAGGAAAGCACTTCCTAGAGTCCACGAGCAGCGAGGGGAGCACCCCTGTCCGACACCAAGTCACAGGACGGAGTCGTGATCCTGTCGTACCGGCGCGCGGCGGCGATACGACTAGCCAGCTGCTGCGTCCACTAGCCCCCTAACGAAAAAATTGGTGCGTCCGACTTGTGATAAAGTGTATAGTTAGTAAGTTCTCGTTTGTTTAAGCAGGACAGCTTAATTTGTTCGCTATAATCCGCTGCTTGAAAAGATTCTGTTTGGTACAATACGCTGGAACACTACCCTCATGAAACACCACGCACAATTTTCTAACACTTTCTTCGACGCACGTTTCGCCCCGACACCTGGACATCCTCAGGAATTAATCTGTCTTCAAGTACCACATAATTTGTAGAGATGGCGCTATACGGTATAGAAGGCGAAGGCGGAGGTCTGTAATTTCTGAACAGCAAAACTGATGACCCTTAAATGTTTCGAGGACAATTTATGAAGTACCTTCTTTCTAACAAAATAAGAATGAAAGAAATCGGACAGCGCGTTGAATTATAACTAAATACAATCTGGGGACACGGTAGTGTCCCCGCCAAGACGAGCCATGCGAAGCGCGAGGGCACTACCTATCTTTTCTCGAAGTGTTTCGCCGTATTTTTAAGCCCTTATAACTTAGGCCTGAATTATTTCAGATAATCAAAATTCTCGGAAAATGATGTCGCCAGTGAACTTATTAAACCTATAAAGTTTCAATTTTATAGGTCTTATACTTTAGATTTTATTGACGTCTAAAAAACCCAAATTTCGTCACTGACTGACTGACTGACTCACTGATGATCATCAAAATTCCTAGGTACTTCCTGAAGACCTAGAAAGCTGAAATTTGGTATATAAGCTAGTATTAGCACACAACCAACAAAAAAATTCCAAAAGTTGGAAATTTAACCCCCCAACCCCTTAAAATAGGGGATGGAAGTTTGTATGAAATTACCGCAAATATTGATGCTAGAGGTCTCAAAATTGATATAGGGACTCTTTGTAATAAACAATTAAATACGTGTTTCAGGATTTTTAGTTAATCACCCCACATCCATAAAATTAGGGGGTTGGAAGTTCGTATAAGGTTTCCCGTAAGTATATAGGTATAATAAAAACTTAATTTCTGAAATTTGGTATATAAGCTAGTATTAGCACACAACCAACAAAAAAATTCCAAAAGTTGGAAATTTAACCCCCCAACCCCTTAAAATAGGGGATGGAAGTTTGTATGAAATTACCGCAAATATTGATGCTAGAGGTCTCAAAATTGATATAGGGTCTCTTTGTAATAAACAATTAAATACGTGTTTC
Source organism: Coenonympha glycerion (assembly GCA_963855885.1). Lineage (NCBI taxonomy): Eukaryota > Metazoa > Arthropoda > Insecta > Lepidoptera > Nymphalidae > Coenonympha > Coenonympha glycerion. Next base: position 92,396 of record OY979626.1, read on the forward strand.
AGGATTTTTAGTTAATCACCCCACATCCATAAAATTAGGGGGTTGGAAGTTCGTATAAGGTTTCCCGTAAGTATATAGGTATAATAAAAACTTAATTTCTGAAATTTGGTATATAAGCTAGTATTAGCACACAACCAACAAAAAAATTCCAAAAGTTGGAAATTTAACCCCCCAACCCCTTAAAATAGGGGATGGAAGTTTGTATGAAATTATCGCAAATATTGATGCTAGAGGTCTTAAAATTGATATAGGGACTCTTTGTAATAAACTACAAATAAGGAAAAAAATAAACTAGGTGAACCAAGGAGGGTTCCCTCATTTAAATGATAGAGGGGGGGGATACTTGATTCGGACAAATATCCACCTTGCAATGATATTCAAGAAATACACCAAAGAAAAGGAAATTAACCAAATAAAAAATATAGTCGTAAACAACTTACAAAAAGAAGTGAAATCCCAGCAAAAACATTTTCATGTAAAATGTTGCCAAGACGAGAACATGTGGCTCACACTATCAAAAAGTTATCAGATCTCATGTAGAGCAAGACTTCTAACTCTACACGCCCTAACTCTATAAATCCTAACTTTATAAACTCTACACTTTAGTCAAAATATATTATGTCTTGGCTGTTTCGTTACTGTCACATGGGTGTAAAGTAAAAATATTATTCACTGACTTTGTACTTTTCTGATATACAATACCTAGTTTCTGTAGTAACGATTATTTATTAGATAGGTATTGAGTCTCCTCAGAAACTGCACTTAGGTTTTACTAACTGCATTGGTTTCAAATACTTCATCACACTTTGCAAAAGTGTGTTCCTTTGCTTTAGAGGATTTTTTAAATAAATGGAAGTTTTTTCCCATAACAATGGTGATACCATTTAATTTTAATGTGAAATTTCTTGAATTTTGCATGGTCCATTATGCCACTTGCAAAACTCTATTAGAAAAGTACTGAACAGTGACTAAATTCTTCACTTTACGCCCATGTGACGGTACCGAAACAGCCAAGACATAATATATTTTGACTAAAGTGTAGAGTTTATAAAGTTAGGATTTATAGAGTTAGGGCGTGTAGAGTTAGAAGTCTTGCTCTACATGAGATCTGATAACTTTTTGATAGTGTGAGCCACATGTTCTCGTCTTGGCAACATTTTACATGAAAATGTTTTTGCTGGGTATGTTTTGACTTAGAAGGCGTCTTCTAGGGAAACCATGCTGAATTTCAGAAAAGTATCCTTTGTCTTACCTCGGAATACGAACTGAAATCATGCCAAGTGGGTGACCGGTAGTTTAACTACTGGCCAATAGATGGCAGCAGGAGTCATATTTTTTCTGGTAAATTCGACATTTTCTAAATATATACATATATATTTCTATATAATTTGGATCTCGAAAACGGCTCCAACGATTTACATGAAATTTAGTAGGTATACAGGGAGATTTGGGGGCGATAAATCGATCTAGCTAGGATTCATTTTTAGAAAATGTTGAATTTACCAAAAAAAAAATATGACTCCTGCTGCCATTATTGGCCAGTAGTTAAACTACCGAGCGAAGCTCGGTCACCCAGATATCGCCGGCTTACTGTTAGAACTCAAATTCAGAAGTTCGAGAAAACAATTAATTAGTTTTTGAAATATTCATTGCCTTATATCATCGTAAATTATGACTGTAATAAAGAAAAAAAAAAACACATTTTTTGTTAAAATTCTATATGAATTATTAAAATTAACTCGGTATTTTAAATATTAACCTGACTTTTTTTAATTGCAAATTTTAAATTCTTGTAATAGTTACTTTGGCCATAAGTCATTAACTTAGGTCCGACCAGGCTAGTTCCAACATCCCTGGTCTTCCAGGGACATGGAAACTGGGGGCCTACCACCGTGACTTAAAGTAATATTATCTATATACTTATAATAAAACTGTAAAGGGTCGAATTCTGTACATTGAAGATATTTTGAAAATTTTTGTTGGAGGACACTATATAGTCGATACTGAAGCCAAAACTGTAATTTGTTAAATTTTTGTCTGTCTGTCTGTCTGTCTGTCTGTCTGTCAAGACCGCGCATCACGGCTAATCCGCTGGATGGATTTAAATGAAACTTGACATGATTATAGTTCATACCCCGAGGTAGGACATAGGATACTTTTTGTCCCGAAATTCATCATGGTTTCCCTGGAAGACGGCATCAAAGAAATGTGTATTTAGTTATAATTCATTAATGCGTTGTCCGATTTCATTCATTCTTTCTTTGTTAGAAAGGAGGTTCTTTAAAGATTATTCCATACAAATTTTATCATCATCACTTTTGTAGTTCAGAAATTACAGGCATCAGAACCTTTAGCGATAAGTTCAAGTAGGTGACTTGAAAAAGTAATATTATCTCTACTTATAATAAAACTGTAAAGGGTCGAATTCTGTACATTGAAGATATTTTGAAAATTTTTGTTGGAGGACACTATATAGTCGATACTGAAGCCAAAACTGTAATTTGTTAAATTTTTGTCTGTCTGTCTGTCTGTCTGTTTGTCTGTCTGTCTGTCTGTCTGTCTGTCAAGACCGCGCATCACGGCTAATCCGCTGGATGGATTTAAATGAAACTTGACATGATTATAGTTCATACCCCGAGGTAGGACATTGGATACTTTTTGTCCCGAAATTCATCATGGTTTCCCTGGAAGACGGCATCAAAGAAATGTGTATTTAGTTATAATTCATTAATGCGTTGTCCGATTTCATTCATTCTTTCTTTGTTAGAAAGGAGGTTCTTTAAAGATTATTCCATACAAATTTTATCATCATCACTTTTGTAGTTCAGAAATTACAGGCATCAGAACCTTTAGCGATAAGTTCAAGTAGGTGACTTGAAACTCGGAATGGACAAAGAACCTAGGGCTAAGACGTAGAGCTAAAGTTAGACTGGACTACCCTTACAGCCGTAAATAAATAGGCTTAGCAGAAGATTTTGTATGGTTTAAGATTTTTCACTTTTAGGGTGAACAAAAATCATGAAACTCGCTACGTTATACCGTATAGCGCCATCTCTACAATTTATGTGGAACTTGAATGTAAAACTCTGAGATAGGTACTACCGAATTTTTTAAAATAATTATTAACTGTCATGTAATTTACTGTTTCATGACTTTATATTAAAATGGCACTGTTAAGAAATGAACATATTAAAGTTTTCACTTCTGTCGACATTCCCAGAGTGCCGCGTCTTTTTTATTATCCGCAATATGGAAAGGGTAAAATAATAGTGCACAAATATTTTTAACTCTTAGGTCTTATCGATCCTAACCGACTGACTGTCATAGGTCTTTTTGCCCATTCGGATATTTTGGATTGTATTGAGATAAAGCAAAGATTTTTAAATGAATCTTATGTTGGGCTGGGGCATATTGTTAGTAGAGTATTTTATCTCAGTGGGACCTACCCGGCCGTACCCTGAAAGAAGAGCTCTACCACCAGTACAAATTTTCACATGATTTAATGATTTTTGACATATTTCGTGGTTTCAGAATAAAAATTACATTGAAAAGGACGATTTTAACTGTCGATATTTCGATACATTGGTAGAAGTCGTGGTCACGTAGTGACCACGACCTTTGCCACTGGGTCTAAATATCGACAGTTAAAATCGTCCTATTGATCTTTCAACTACGTATTAATGAAACTTTATATTATGATTAAGAAAAAGAAGTTTTCAAAATCACCACAAGGTAACCCGTGCGAAGTAAGAACAGGTTTCTGTATAACATCACACCAGAATCCCGGGAAAAATGAAGGATTTCCACGGTATATGTAAAAAAATCGTAATTAACGCGGGCGGAGCCGCGGGCAACAGCTAGTTGTAATATATTGTTTTGACATTTACATACAATGTCAGTATGGAACTTTTAAAACAATATTACAATAATATTGCTTTAGGTCATGGTGGTAGGGCCCCTGGTCCTGATTCGAATAGAAGAAAGTCTGGTTGAGTCGCGCCATACCGGCCTATGATTTTGCTGGATGAGATGGGCGTTGTTCGAAAGAGTCGTTGCAGATCGCATTGTTTACCATCTGGAAGAAAGGGAACCGAATGTCAGTAAATATCAGTTCGGGTTCCGACGGCGCAGGTCATTAATGGACGCCATTGTCGGTGTGAAAGCCCTGACAGAAGATGCAATGTCTCAGTGTGAGGCTGTGCCTCTTGACATTGGCAAGGCAAACGCAATTTAACGACATTAATTCCTTACCTTTTTTATTTTATTCCTTACCTTACCTTTATTTTATTTATTTTTACGGCGGACCGTGGATAAAACGCGAAAAATCGTGCGGTGTTTCACGCATATTATTTACGATTAGCTAACTGTGAAAGCGCATAGGTAAACATTGTGAAGGTAGAACTTAAAATGATCCATTGAGGGTCAGATACCTTAGCTTACAGGAGAGGAAGTAATGAAAACTCTGGTTTGTGCAAGGTACTTTTTACCACGATTTATTACATAAAACAGCGATCGAGGAAATGTCTCAGCGGTTCAGTAAAGCCACCTCCAAGAGAAATAAATAAACATAAATACAACAAGTAACGTTTATTTCAATCCATAGAACCATATAAATTAAACTCTTTTAAATACTACTCGTACATCAATATGGTTTTATGTTGTCGCAACACCAGCGAACGCGCGCGCGCCGCTCGGCAGCGTAGCGCGCGAGCGGCGCGCGGGAGTGCGAGCCGGGGCGCGCGAGTCGGGGCTCGCGAGTTGGGGCTCGCGAGTCGGGGCTCGCGAGTTGGGGCTCGCGAGTCGGGGCTCGCGAGTTGGGGCTCGCGAGTCGGGGCTCGCGAGTTGGGGCTCGCGAGTCGGGGCTCGCGAGTTGGGGCTCGCGAGTCGGGGCTCGCGAGCCGTGTTCGGCGCGCCCCGGCGGTAGAGAGGAGGCGACAGCTCCCGGGTCTTACTGTCTACTGCGTATGTTACACGGCATGGTTATATACGCGATCATTATGTCTGCGGAAATAATTTCGTTTTAATTCATTATATTTATTATTTATGTAAACTGTATAAGTACCGTAATATACATTATACATGATATTTTGCATAATTAAATGTATACCGTTTAACAAACAAGATGGAATATCAAATGCCGATTAACATTAGTCATTACACAATATAAGTAATATCGTTTGATATGAAACAGTGCATTTTAAAAGTTCAACGCCACACCTTTATAGTATCCTTCACATGTAAACCTTTATAGAAAAAACATTTTATTGTTCTCGCTTTGTATTCATAAAATACTTTAAAATGCAACAACTTCTTAGTCTTAGACCTTAGTCATAAACATTTATTTATTTCAATTCAATAAACATTCAATTGACTCATTTATCAACGACAAAAACCTACAAAAATATATTGTAACATTAGCACGAGTCAAATAGAATACGGAGGAAACATCCAGTCGATGCAGACAGTGCGCGGAGGGGGAGGGGGAGGGGGGAGCGAGACCGAGGCGAGACCGAGCCGAGACCGTCCCGTGCCGGCCCGCGACCGGCCGGGCAGCCGCGAGCCGGCGTGGCCGCAGAGTCGACGCGGTGACGCGAATTCTTTACGACTAAAAAAAATATAAACCTTTTATAACGTTAACAACTACAGCCATAACAAAAATACACTAATAACAACTACGCTACGGAACCTACGAACTACTTAAACTATTCACTAAGTAAACTTGAAACGAAACTAGTGTTCGCTCACTACGGGAACAACAGACCCGCGCCGGACGCGGGGCGCTCCGGAGAGACGGACGGGCGGCGCGGGCGCGGCGGCGCGGGGGGCGGGGCATTACAACTAGCTATGTACAGACGCGCCGGCAGCCAGCGCGCCGCCGGCCGCCGCCGGAGCAGCGCCGGCTGCCGGCCCGTAACTATCAACAACGTTATCCTACCGGCCGCGCTCCGCCGCCGGGCGGGGCGGGCGCGGGCGGGGCGGACGCGGCGCCGAGCGCGCACGGGACGGGGACAAGAGAAACATTGTTAAAAATAACGACTTCGTAAAATTTGGTCCGTACGTCGTTGACTAACCCTGTAGAGTGTCGAACCGAGTTCGAAGAGGGAATCAGAGACGACGATAGATCAGAGTTCGAGCGGAGCTTTGGTAGAGATTTACTATTAAACTAAGTAGATAACTTACGGTAACTGCACATCCATTACTCCTATCGTTCACCAACCTAATACAAGTCAGAGAGGAAGCGAACCCGTCGACTCGCCACGGCTCCCGCGAGCCGCGCGCGTCCGCTCAGCGAACAGCGAATTCTACTACTTCACACTGGTGTCTGTTACGCGTGCCGAGCGCTCGGGGAGCGTTGGCGGACCGAGTCGTTGGGTTACGAGAGGAGTCGGTCGAAGTGGGAGTCTGCGTGGAGAGTACAGAGGGGGAGGGAGAGCGGCGAGCGAGCCGGGTGGAGCGGGGTGGGGGATGTGTTACACATTACGTTAACAATAACATTAGTCAGTAAAGTACATTTTAACCGAATATTTGAAAGCGCTACAAATAGATGATGGAGCGAAGTGGCCCGGCGGCGGCGGCGGCGCGCAGTGCCCGCAGTCGCGGCTCCCTGCAACCGATAGCATAATTATGTATTACTAACATGAATCGACTTCCACGATTAGCTCCAGATACAAGACATTTTCGGTGGTCGCACAGAAATACTTTTTATTAAAAGTATTTATGTGTGAGTGTGAGCAGTTTAAAGGAGACGTTTCATAAATGTATGAGCCCTGGGCCAGGTCTATGAACGGTATACTTGGATGTAGCACAGATCGCAAAAAACAGTTTTCACCTACATATTTTCTCTAAAAATGGCTTTTTCGGTTGTACAAAACAAGTGTTTCTGCATATAACTCTTAACAAAGATTCAACATGGCGGTAATATGTATTTCATTGTAAATTGACATTTGACTTTGACAGAAATGACAAATATTGACCGATAAAGTCGTGGTTTACGTCAAATCGTACGACACCATATTGAAAATGGGTCATATAAATAATGAAATAAAGATATTTTTGTACACCGAAAGTATTCGTTTTAACTAAATAATTTTATTTTTCCCGTGAACAACAGATTTTTCTTGATTTTTTAAGATACCGTACAAGACCTAGCCTAATTTGAAATATCTCCTTTTCTATTGTAAACTAAACACTTTGAACGCAGATTTCTAGTTAAATATGCGGGAAGATAGGTGGATTTTAGTACTATCATAAGCCTACGATGTAGGTTATACCTAAATACAAATGGCAGCAGACGCGCGGATAGTACTTTAAGGATAGTCTTAAGACTGTTTTCCTGTAGTTAATGTTTGTCAATCCCTCGTCTCAAAACTACAACCTATTTACTCCCGTTCAGCCAGGCTACTCTTTTCTCACGGACGACGCGTGACAGTGAAGTCGACGATTGCATGCGACGCACGCTAATCTCAGAAAAGCGCATAATAATACAAGATGTAATTCAAAGCTTCAGTCTGTATAACCCAGTTACAATATCTGTGGACCTGGCTCGATGACGTCACGTCGTGTCAGCGCTCTGATATGGTGCGCGAAACTATCAAGCCGGGGCCAGCGCGGGGAGATGAAAGGAGAACGGGAAGGGGGTACGCATTCCAGCGAGGTCCACAGATATTGTAACCGAGTTGTAAATGGTTGGAGAGAGTCGAGTTCAGTGTCGAGTGCGACTTACTTGCGAGGCGGCGCGGCGCGGGGCGCGGGCGGCGCCTACACGTCCGCGTACTTGGACAGTTTCTCGCGCAGGATGTGGTTTTCCTTCTTCAGCAGTTCCACCTCCTGCCGCAGCCCCATGTTCTGAAACACACCCGCCTCGCGGTCACTTTCTACAATCAAACATTTGTATGACAGGCCTGTCCCGATGCTGATGCCATGATCTTATATCCAAAAGGGACTTTTCACGGCATGGACGGACGAGATTGTCATTTAGCTACTGTTCTCGATTGCGCAACGTGGATTTTAAAACTAAATCGGTTAGAGAAACAAAACGTGGTGGGCTTTCATCCCTATGTCGTCGATATACCACCAGTGCGTACAAAGCGGTTTGCTTCGTCCTTTCTCATACGCATGGCGAGGGATTGGAATGGTCTCCCGTAATCTGTGTTTTTCGGTATCTTACAACCCGGGTACCTTTAAGAAAAGAGTGAATAGGCATCTTCTAGGTAAGCGCGCTACATCGTCAACCACATCGTCACTTTCCATCAGGTGAGATTGTGGTCAAGCGTAAGCCTACATAGATAAAAAAAGAAAACGTCCAACTAATGTTAACAGCGTGCGGCGTGTCCAATTCAAACGCAGAACGTACTACAACTTCACATTGTACCATACAACGCGCGGTCCTTCGCAAAAACGTCCAACTGATGTTAACAGCGTGCGGCGTGTCCAATTCAAACGCAGAACGTACTACAACTTCACATTGTACCATACAACGCGCGGTCCTTCGCAAAAACGTCCAACTGATGTTAACAGCGTGCGGCGTGTCCAATTCAAACGCAGAACGTACTACAACTTCACATTGTACCATACAACGCGCGGTCCTTCGCAAAAACGTCCAACTGATGTTAACAGCGTGCGGCGTGTCCAATTCAAACGCAGAACGTACTACAACTTCACATTGTACCATACAACGCGCGGTCCTTCGCAAAAACGTCCAACTGATGTTAACAGCGTGCGGCGTGTCCAATTCAAACGCAGAACGTACTACAACTTCACATTGTACCATACAACGCGCGGTCCTTCGCAAAAACGTCCAACTGATGTTAACAGCGTGCGGCGTGTCCAATTCAAACGCAGAACGTACTACAACTTCACATTGTACCATACAACGCGCGGTCCTTCGCAAAAACGTCCAACTGATGTTAACAGCGTGCGGCGTGTCCAATTCAAACGCAGAACGTACTACAACTTCACATTGTACCATACAACGCGCGGTCCTTCGCAAAAACGTCCAACTGATGTTAACAGCGTGCGGCGTGTCCAATTCAAACGCAGAACGTACTACAACTTCACATTGTACCATACAACGCGCGGTCCTTCGCAAAAACGTCCAACTGATGTTAACAGCGTGCGGCGTGTCCAATTCAAACGCAGAACGTACTACAACTTCACATTGTACCATACAACGCGCGGTCCTTCGCAAAAACGTCCAACTGATGTTAACAGCGTGCGGCGTGTCCAATTCAAACGCGGAACGTACTACAACTTCACATTGTACCATACAACGCGCGGTCCTTCGCAAAAACGTCCAACTGATGTTAACAGCGTGCGGCGTGTCCAATTCAAACGCAGAACGTACTACAACTTCACATTGTACCATACAACGCGCGGTCCTTCGCAAAAACGTCCAACTGATGTTAACAGCGTGCGGCGTGTCCAATTCAAACGCAGAACGTACTACAACTTCACATTGTACCATACAACGCGCGGTCCTTCGCAAAAACGTCCAACTGATGTTAACAGCGTGCGGCGTGTCCAATTCAAACGCAGAACGTACTACAACTTCACATTGTACCATACAACGCGCGGTCCTTCGCAAAAACGTCCAACTGATGTTAACAGCGTGCGGCGTGTCCAATTCAAACGCGGAACGTACTACAACTTCACATTGTACCATACAACGCGCGGCCCTTCGCAAAAACGTCCAACTGATGTTAACAGCGTGCGGCGTGTCCAATTCAAACGCGGAACGTACTACAACTTCACATTGTACCATATAACGCGCGGCCCTTCGCAAAAACGTCCAACTGATGTTAACAGCGTGCGGCGTGTCCAATTCAAACGCGGAACGTACTACAACTTCACATTGTACCATACAACGCGCGGCCCTTCGCAAGTTTGATCAGTAATCTCATCGGCTGCAGTGCTCTTCATACCGAAACACAGCAAGATATGACTGCTTCACGGTAGAACGACTGACACCGCGGCGTACGGCGCCGCTCGCTGCAGAGGCAGCAGCTCTCACCTCCTTCTCCAGGTAGCCGGCTCGCAGCGCGATCTGGTTCTCCTTCATGCGGCGCGCGTCCCTCGACCGCTTGGCCGCCATGTTGTTCTTCCGCCGGCGCGCCCAGTACTTGTCGTCCTTGAGGTCGTCCGGCACGAACTGCGGCCACAACCACACGGGTTAGTCATCGTCTCGCTCCCCCGCCCGTCACCCGTCACCCGTCACCCGTCACCCGTCACCCACCACCCATCACCCACTACGACATCCCCCGCATAGCATGCTCGTGTCACCGCGAATATCCAAAATAAATGGTTTTTTAACTCCAGGGACCGTATTCTATATCTCTTTTTGGGTTTCAATGTTACTTATAGGAGTTTTTTCATGTAAAGGATTTTGTCAGCTTCAAATAGAATTCGAGAATGTCATCTTTATTATTTCTAATTATTAGATATGCTATTCCTTTCATGCCGATAGCTTTAAAATAAATGTTACTGAAATATTTGAGTTCATCACAGACGAACAAAGGAAGTCACCAGAAGGGCACCACTTTTGCAATTTTCATATGAAACCTGAAAAATGCAGTTAGGAAATAAGTAATTTGGATATTAATTAGGTAATCATTGAATAAAACGCATAGGTAGACCTTTTCGTGTTTAAGCTACATTTTCTTTTAGCTTTCGGAATTGTGGAGGAAATATTTACAACACGGAAAATTGGAAATTTGCTAAGCGCGACGAGTAATAACCAAAATCTCAAGAACATAATTAAATATACCCATAAAAAATTGGACATTTTAAATTTTAAAACAACAGATTCACAACAAATTCATTGAATTTATTTAAAATTATTAAAATTGGAAATTTGTTTCTTATTGCACTACGAACGCTGTACAGTGTACGTTATCATTTTACAAACGTTTAAGGTGGGTCTACGCTAGACGAACCGAGCACGAGCGAACCACAAGCGGAGCCGTTCTCGGCTTCGTCGTTCGCGACTTCAAGTGTGGACGTACAACGAACCTACAACGATCACTGGCCTCTAAATCCCTTTGTGTTTGTCAAAAAACCGACAACAGGCGGAACGCACGAACGAAATGCTCGCAGCGCGCTCGTTCGACGCTTGTAAGTCGGTCCACACTAGACGAATTGTGATCGGCTCGTGCTAGGATTTCGCTAGCATTTAGCCGAGCACGGACATTTCGTCCGTGCTCGGCTCGGGCTCGGCTAAGTTCCACCTGTTGTCGGTTTTTTGAAGGGTGAAAATAAGTAGTTCACATATAAAATCTCCCGCCGCAAAAGTCAACGGCGACAATAATATGGCCGCGAACGCTAATTCTATAAAAATGCAAATCAGTTAAAAATTTAAAATATATAACATTATTTTTTAAATTATAATAAAAGAAGTAAATAATTAAAAACACGACTGCCCTGTGGTAAAACTACTTATTCCAAAAAAGTATAGCCTCTCGTACTTGGAATGATGTAAGGATTCTAACGATACCCCATGTGTCCAAATCTGTTAAGCCGTTCAGAAGTTATGGTGGAATAAAGAAACATCACATACATGCATACATACATGAACCCTAAAAACAATACACTACTTTTTTGGGCAGTCGTGTAAAAAATCATATTTTTAGTAAAAAGTCTTAATATTCATCGTGAAATACCTACATCCCAGCAAAAACATTTTCATGTAAAATGTTGCCAAGACGAGAACATGTGGCTCACACTATCAAAAAGTTATCAGATCAAATGTAGAGCAAGACTTCTAACTCTACACGCCCTAAGTCTATAAATCCTAACTTTATAAACTCTACACTTTAGTCAAAATATATTATGTCTTGGCTGTTTCGGTACCGTCACATGGGCGTAAAGTGAAGAATTTATTCACTGTTCAGTACTTTTCTAATAGAGTTTTGCAAGTGGCATAATGGACCATGCAAAATTCAAGAAATTTCACATTAAAATTAAATGGTATCACCATTGTTATGGGAAAAAACTTCCATTTATTAAAAATATCCTCTAAAGCAAAGGAACACACTTTTGCAAAGTGTGATGAAGTATTTGAAACCAATGCAGTAAGTAAAACCTAAGTGCAGTTTCTGAGGAGACTCAATACCTATCTAATAAATAATCGTTACTACAGAAACTAGGTATTGTATATCAGAAAAGTACAAAGTCAGTGAATAATATTTTTACTTTACACCCATGTGACAGTAACGAAACAGCCAAGACATAATATATTTTGACTAAAGTGTAGAGTTTATAAAGTTAGGATTTATAGAGTTAGGGCGTGTAGAGTTAGAAGTCTTGCTCTACATTTGATCTGATAACTTTTTGATAGTGTGAGCCACATGTTCTCGTCTTGGCAACATTTTACATGAAAATGTTTTTGCTGGGATTTCACTTCTTTTTGTAAGTTGTTTACGACTATATTTTTTATTTGGTTAATTTCCTTTTCTTTGGTGTATTTCTTGAATATCATTGCAAGGTGGATATTTGTCCGAATCAAGTATCCCCCCCCCCCTCTATCATTTAAATGAGGGAACCCTCCTTGGTTCACCTAGTTTATTTTTTTCCTTATTTGTAGAATATGTATTATATTTCTTGCGCATCAAAGGTGCCTTTTTTATAGCCCACACTACCTATCTTCTCGTTTATCTTTTTTAGTTTGGTCTGGGGTGCTATTGAAGTTCAACTAAGGAAAACTATCACGGTTAAGTAACGAGTTAACGAGTATTGGCCTTAACTTATAAAATATACTTGAAAATAGTAAGAATTTCGTTATAATTCCATGGAAAATATTTATCAAATACAAGATGCATACCTACAGTGTCTATTATTTATACTTTATAATGTATGACTGCGCGTGGCCCTTTTTTTAGAGTTCTACTCGTATATTAAAATGTTAAAAATGCAAACTTTATGTTGAGACTTCCTCCGTCCGTCCGTCCGTCCGTCTATCACAAACAATAGAATATTTCAGCAACTACCTACCTACTTACGCTATCTACATGGAAATAGATGTCGGCGTTAATGGCCCAAGGTCATTGCAAAATCACCCGGAGCAATATTTCAAGAACAAAATTCCCAGCTCTGAACTTGCAAGTCTTTCTATACGGGCATGGGCATAAGGCATAATTAATATCATTTTTGAAAATACCTACTTGCTTGCGCTAAGTAACTGGACGATTTTTTTTAATAATCCACACGTGCGTTTCCACAGGGTCGTCACTAGACGATACTTTTAAGTTTTGTCCGAGTGCAGTCTGCCATTCAAATGAGAGAACTTAGTACCTGCCTACTTGGTTCTTGTAGTTCTACGTAGGTAGGTATGTAACGAAATTTTTGAACGTGATTTTAACCCACTTTTAAGCATCGGATTAACTTAAATCCGTGCGTTTGGGCACTAAGCAGGTATTTGAGCGCTATATAACGCTATTCAAAATTAGATTTGACGCTTGGCACGTTCGACAGCTCACGCTGGGCACTGGGCACTCGGCTCAATGTGGGTTTTTGTCACTGAGCACTGGATCATGGTCACTCGACGTGCAGTGAAACTCGGCTCGTTAAACATGAAATGCTTGGAACTTGGGCTTGAAACGTGTAATATTACTGGGCACGTGGCACTGGGCACTTGGACGCTTGGCCGCTTGGGCACTGGAATCAGTGGAATAATTTACGTGTTTTCCATATGTTTACTAGCATTACTAGCAGATATCTAACATGAAATTAAGTTTTTATTATACCTATATACTTATGGGAAACCCCATACGAACTTCCAACCCCCTAATTTTATGGATGTGGGGTGATTAACTAAAAATCCTGAAACACGTATTTAATTGTTTATTACAAAGAGTCCCTATATCAATTTTGAGACCTCTAGCATCAATATTTGCGGTAATTTCATACAAACTTCCATCCCCTATTTTAAGGGGTTGGGGGGGTAAATTTCCAATTTTTGGAATTTTTTTGTTGGTTGTGTGCTAATACTAGCTTATATACCAAATTTCAGCTTTCTAGGTCTTCAGTAAGTACCTAGGAATGGGAAACCCCATACGAACTTCCAACCCCCTAATTTTATGGATGTGGGGTGATTAACTAAAAATCCTGAAACACGTATTTAATTGTTTATTACAAAGAGTCCCTATATCAATTTTGAGACCTCTAGCATCAATATTTGCGGTAATTTCATACAAACTTCCATCCCCTATTTTAAGGGGTTGGGGGGTTAAATTTCCAACTTTTGGAATTTTTTTGTTGGTTGTGTGCTAATACTAGCTTATATACCAAATTTCAGAAATTAAGTTTTTATTATACCTATATACTTATGGGAAACCCCATACGAACTTCCAACCCCCTAATTTAATGGATGTGGGGTGATTTACTAAAAATCCTGAAACACGTATTTAATTGTTTATTACAAAGAGTCCCTATATCAATTTTGAGACCTCTAGCATCAATATTTGCGGTAATTTCATACAAACTTCCATCCCCTATTTTAAGGGGTTGGGGGGTTAAATTTCCAACTTTTGGAATTTTTTTGTTGGTTGTGTGCTAATACTAGCTTATATACCAAATTTCAGCTTTCTAGGTCTTCAGGAAGTACCTAGGAATTTTGATGATCATCAGTGAGTCAGTCAGTCAGTCAGTGACGAAATTTGGGTTTTTTAGACGTCAATAAAATCTAAAGTATAAGACCTATAAAATTGAAACTTTATAGGTTTAATAAGTTCACTGGCGACATCATTTTCCGAGAATTTTGATTATCTGAAATAATTCAGGCCTAAGTTATAAGGGTTTAAAAATACGGCGAAACACTTCGAGAAAAGATAGGTAGTGCCCTCGCGCTTCGCTTGGCTCGTCTTGGCGGGGACACTACCGTGTCCCCAGATACAGTAGAACCTAAAAAAACTGTATTTTTAATGTTAACTTCTGAAAATACCAGAATAAACTAGCCCGAGAACCAGTAACTTCACCTAGGGTACATATTATACCCTACCTTGGTGACCTAAGTGGTAAAAATATAGTTATATTTTAAATTTTTAACCGTTTTTCTTTCAACAAATACAGGCCGAGATCGATTTGGTGTTTTATATAACTCTGTCTGTATACGTACCATATTGCCCTGATATATCACTACCATTATTTATTTACAAGTAGCTGAGTATTATATACCTTTAGATCGCGCAAAACATTTACCAAAAATGAACACCTTACCTCCTGAAATACTAGGCGGTTGGCTGTAGACGGATGACACATGGATTATTATTATTATTAATCAATGCTGAAGTTAAACAGTACGTCATAATCTATCAACCAAGTGTGAGTCAGATCCATGTTTCGGTGTCAGGGTACGGAACCCGCGGTACAGGAGATTGACTCACACTTGACCAGTTCTCTCGTGACGATTTAGGGGTGTAAGCGTTTTGACAGCTCTGTGGTTGCATCCCTGTTACTTTGTCTATTCTATTTCTAAAATTGCTAATGGAACTAAATTAAAGAATGTTTATGAATGGCATACCCGAGCGACAAACTAGCCACGTTTTATCAATGACAATGACATGTAATTTTCATGCATTTTATGAATTTCGTAGAAAATAGACTATATAAAGTGAAATGGCTATGGCTGATGAATATTTCGTATGGTATTCTGTTACTTCATTCATATTGCAATATCAAGAAAACTTGCCCTGATGCTGTATCACCTGCTGTTGGGATCTGCAGGATAGATACCCAACTCAAAACCTACTCAGTCTGCGTATCTAATCTAACTAATTTGTTTTTTGAACATTCGGGAATTTGGAACTTTTATAATAATTTATCATGCTCATACAAACAACAAAATCTACATAATAGAGAACAATAACTACTTTGATGCTTGGGCGCCTATTTTTAACCGACTTCAAAAAAAGGAGGAGGTTCTCAATTCGTCGGAATCTTTTTTTATTTTGTAAGTGTTGATACAAGTAATTATATTAAAAACTAAGTTAATTTGTTGGAAGCAAGAAAGATCGCTTTTATAGCGAATACAATGGACACTAGCGGCGTAACAAAGGGGAGAATGTAATGCAGCGCAAATATATGCATTGATAGTTCTTTCAAATCATTATTCGCTCGGAAAAGAGATCGTAAGAGATATTGAGCAAAGATTTAAATGCCCAAAATGCGGTCCGAGTATTCTTTAGGCCGGAAAAGCATTTCCAAATACAACCATGACAAACTCTCGGATCTAAACGGAAAATAATTGAGGTTCGTCCTTATAGTTTTTATAGATACCAAGTGATCCGTAGGGTTTAATTTAATAAAGAACAATAAAACCTTTAGTTGAAAAAAGTATGACATTGAATGAAATGTATAAATACGAGCGGGTGAGATTAAATAATAATTAATTGCACATTAGTGCCGTTTGGTTTAGAATCCAATACAAATCGGCGTTAACTCTCTCGTAAACTTTTTTTCGAAAACTCTGAATCAGCACACAGATATTTTATGTAAACGAAAATTTTATACAAAATCATTATTGTATCTCAATGTGATTTTTTCAAGTTGAAGTGGATTATGCTAGACTTATTCTAGGAGTTAATGCTGATTATATTTTTTTTATTAGTAGGTAACATTGAAGCGTTACAAAAGCGTTTGTCATGCTGTGTGTATACAGTTGCGGTTCATGGTTTGTCGTAAAAATTTTGCTGAATCTGACGTTTTGAATGTAGGTACTGGTCTAGTAAATAAACTCGTAAAAATGCAGTCGATGTTGCAACATCTTTTGCAAGTGGTTGCGACAGATAATATGTGGTTGTGTCCGTCAATATGTGATTGAGTTCTGCGCTAAGAAGCTGCGCCGTGAATATGTGATAAAGTTCGTCAACGTTTCGTTGCGTAATTATATGGTTGCGTCCGTCAATGTATGGTTGCGTCTGTCGATATGTCATTGCGTTCTTCGTTATGAAGCAGCGTGCATGAATGTGTCATTGCATCAGCCAACATGTGAATACGTCAGTTATTATATGATTGCGTCCGTCAATGTATGGTTGCGTCCGTCAATGTATGGTTGCGTCCGTCAATATATTAGGTATGATAACATTCTTCCTTCTGTGACTGCGGCCATGAATATGTGGTTGCCTCAGTTATAGCGTGAGTACGTCCGTCAATGTGTGATTGCATTGTTATGTAGAGTGGCCGTAAATATGTTTTTTCTATGAATATGCAGCTCAATATTTAGTACGTAAAATTGCTTCTGTTGACATGTTGTGCGGTGTGTACGATTGTGGAGCGGCAGGCCGCACTGGCGCGGGGCCGGTCGCGGTGCGCCAGTGCGGCCGCGCCCGTGTGCGAGTGTCGCCGCTCCCCGCAGGCAGCCCGCGCATGCCGCTAGGAATGGTCAGCGCACTAACTTCATTTACCTGTTTCCGGGACTTCTTGATCATCGGCTGCGGCTTCAGCTCCTCGTCGGAGAAGGCGCGCGTCCGCGGGTCGAAGTCCCGCCCCGACGACGCCATCGAGAACGCTGGAAAAAGGCAGGCGCCGCGTCACTCGAGCACTAATTTACACCGACCGCATCACGCGGTCATGAAGAGAAAACTTTCGTGATTCTTTAAAATTAACTATCTCGAAAAGTTATATTAATTCTACGAAAGTAAGTCTATAAGTTAATTATTATTAATACATTTAGCGTTTCAATAGAGGAAGATGTAAATAGAGAAGGCGTTCACCGGAATACATACTGGAGTCGGCGGGCGAGAGCGGCGGGTTGATGGTGTCGGGGCTCATGCAGTCGGAGGGCGAGGGCGAACGCTCGCGCTTGGTGACGGGCGCCTGCAGGCCGAGCGCGAGCCCGCCCGCGGCGCCGAACGCGGAGCCGCCCAGCGCCTCGCCCGGCATGCCGTTCTCCGACAGGAACTCGTCCAGGTCCACATACTGCAACAGACGGCGCCGGTCAGAGCGAGCCGCGAGACTCGCGCGGACGATCACAGTCGCTAATAGCACAGTGGGAGAATTTCGCAGACAATTCGCAAGCGCGTCTTACATAATGGGTAATGCAGTATAACAAAAATTATGCAATACGCATTTTAAGTAGTAAATAAAATAACAGCGCAAATGCAGGAGAGGAGGGAGGACGGGAGCGGAGAGCTGCTCTACGCGGTGAGCGGAAGCGGACTGACACACACGCGACACGCAGCAGGTGACGGTGGCGATTACTGACTTGGTGTACCTTGAGATCGGGGTCGTAGGGCAGCGTCTTGTCCCACAGGTTGGGGCCGAGGAAGGCGGCCTGCGCCTCCCACAGCTCGCTGTCATCTTTCTTGTCTTCCAGCGCATCCTTCGCGTTCACCGACTTGCCTGCAACAAGGAGGCGTCGCGTCACTGAGCGCCTGCGCCCGATCCTCTGCGCCTGCGTCTGCGCCCGCGCCGACGAGATGCGAACGAACGTGCCGACACCGTATGGAATGCGACTCCCTGGCTGCTCTTTTGGTTGCAATAGAATCGTTAGTTTTGGAATCGTTTGCATCTCGTTCGGCTCGTACTCGCACATGCAACAGGATGTACCATGCACCGGGGCGGTGCCACGAGGGTGCCCGGTCGTGCACGGAGTTTAATGACAACGCACACTGAGCGGTCGCTCGCTCGAACCGACAGTAGGCTCAGTGTGCGCGGGCTCCAGCGCGTGTATAAGCAGCACACAACACGTAAAGGCAACGGCGCAACCACCAGATCACATTCGCAATGCATTCGATATTTAAAATTAATAACTGTCCAATCAACGAGCCACACACGCCGCGCAACCCGTATTAAAGTAGGATTTGACTATTGCGGTTTTAAAATCTAAGCAAGAAGCGCTCAGATAGGGGTCGGCGTTATACCGTGGCGTGTATGGCTGCCATAAGTTTAACTTATAAAAATAAAAGTACGTATAGGTATGTAATCACAGCATGATATTATAAAAAAAAAAAACTAAAATAATAAAAAATATCGCAGGAGCATATAGGATAACTTAACATAATATTGTATGATATACGAGTACATGTGAAAACACCACCTCTGCCAAAATACCTAACTCTCATTCAAAATCACAAAGCCAAGTACCTAAATGTCTGATGAAGTGTGGAACGACAGATCGATCCTCACCAGCTCGGTGTGGGGGCACGGCCGATCAACTCACAAAACAGCATCAGCACAAAGTTGTACTTACTCGTACTATTAATCTAAACCCAAATCTAGATCTCGAACTTTAAATAGAAAATGGCAACCTTACACTTTGTTGTCATCTATCCACCACTTAGAGTACTTTTTCTTAAGTAGCAAAATGGTTGTCGAATTTATACAAAATAAGTACCTACTGCCGTGCTATTCTGCAAAACAGCGACGAGCGTACATCTCAGTTTTCATATTTGTCAGTTGTAAATTGTAATAGCGTACATCTCATATTTGTCAGTTGTAGTAGAGTACAATTTTGCATGCCATATTCGGGTTGGCAGCTGCCTAGCAGCTATTTCATTTTGTAGAATAGCACAGCTGAAGTCTATGTTATCTGGTATACATGTTCTTGTGTTTAGGTCAGTTCAATCAAAAGTATAATTAAAATAATTAAGATGGTGTCTGAAAACGAAAAACTTGAAAGACACTTTACCTTCTTCCCGTAATCCAAAAATTATTATAAGTAACGAAAATTGTTATCATTATCATTATGAAATAGATATAAGGTGTTTTTTTGTATGAGACAACTTCATCCAAAGTAATCGTACACATTGAGTAGGTATAACACCTTTAAATACCTTTTCAATTTCAATGAAACCTAATAGAGTTACTTCCTTCTCGTTAACCTACAAACATGAATTTAGGCAAGAAACAAGGTCCCATAATACACCAGTTGAAACTTATAGAAAGTTCAAAGTATGTAAGTATCAAATCCTTTCCGGAACTAATTTAAGTTTGTCTTATTGTGCAAAAATTGCTATTTGCTATTCTGCAAAACAGCGACGAGCGTACATCTATGCATCTATGAATTTGTCAGTTGTAATAGAGTACAATCTTGCATGCCATATTCGGGTTGGCAGCTGTCTGGCAGCTATTTCATTTTGTAGAATAGCACAGCTGCATCACACAGACGCAAGCGGTCGATGCTAAATAATTATGCGCGAGTGATCGATCAATCAATACCGATGCGCGCTCACCGTAACGAGTAGGAAAGCGTGGCGGCGCACGTAACAAGTGGGCCACTTCCCGCTTCCTGCGCTTCCTGTACCCCCTCCCCCGCACGTTGCACCCCCCCAGCAGCAACGACAACACTTCCCCCTGATCACCTGTCGCCGCCGACGACGTTCTGCGGCCGAGATGGTGTATGTCGGCACTTTTGATCAGAGCCCGGTCGAGCACTACCGAGTGGCAACTTTTTTTTTATTATTGATAGGCTTGCGCTTGACTACAATCATATCTGATGGACAGAAATGATGAGGTCTAGGATGGAGCGCGCTTGCCTAGAAAATGCCTATTCACTCTTCTCTTGAAGGCACCCAGGTTGTACTTGGCTGGGAACACAGAAGCTGGAAGGAACAAGGAAGCTGTTCCACACCTTAGCGGTACGTATCAGAAACGTGGAAGAAAATCGTTTCTTCCGAGCTTGCTGAACATCAACCACATAAGGATGCCACTTCTCCCGGCGTCTTGCGGTTGCGGCATGGTAGAAAGGTGAAGGAGGTACTAGATTGTGGAGTTCTTGAGCACACTCTCCAAAGTAACTTAGTTACGAAATATATTTACGACATGAAGGAAGCGAAGTTGTAATTATTATTTTCATCGGTTAAAATACAAAATATTTTTTGCTTTTCTCAAGTTATAATTTTCATTTTTTCACAAAATAGCGATTTGTTGCTATGGTCGCTGCATAAACGTATCAACATAAATAAAATTAATGAATTTAATCACATAACTTCCAGTACACGAGGTTACTCGTACTTGACCAATTTTGTATTGGGAAAGAAAGACGAGACAAGCGAGACGTTTACTGGAGACGTTTACTTGATGCTGGAAGTGATCCCTGGCACAGTGGAAATTGCATTGTGATATCGTGGTGATATCATACTTATCATCATCCTTAGTAATATTATTGCTTTATAATTATTTATTGGGGTTACTGGTGAACATATAACCTACAGGCCGATTCAGCAGCTTTTCCGTTTGAAGAAACTAACACTTCTACCAACGATAGTGAAAAATAACGCGTAAAAGACTTCTATAACGATTTACAATCGTTATCCACTCGGTTAGCGTGGTGAGCAGTGGGCTGATTCTTTATCGTTAAGTTAGTTAGTAATCCAAAAAATGGGAAATGCTTTCCAAAAAACCAACTTCAAATGCCACTACAAAGAGTGAAATAATTTTTATTTAAATTTTAGGTACCTACACCAATTCGAAGTCGGGCAATGTTTCATACAATCCCTAATAGTCTTTCTTACTTACTTGATGTGCGAAGAAATGACGAAGTCATAGACAATCGCCCGACTTCGAATTGGTGTAGGTACCTAAAATTTAAATAAAAATTATTTCACTCTTTGTAGTGGCATTTGAAGTTGGTTTTTTGGAAAGCATTTCCCATTTTTATTTTATACTTTTTAGTGGAAAACAATAAAATGCACAAGGCGTTGTAAAAATACCCAAATTGCTTGAGGTGTGTTTATAAAATCTGAAGAGATACCTCAAATTCACCAAGATCCCATCATCAGACCCTGACTTGATGACTTTAGTCATCAAATCAGTATCTGCTAGCAAATGCACCAGTAACTATAAAAAATACCCAACTCGCTTCAAGTATACTAGCAAAATTTGAAGAGTTCCCTCGATTTCACCAAGATCCCATCATCAGACCCTGACTTGATGACTTTAGTCATCAAATCAGTATCTGCTAGCAAATGTACCAGTAACTATAAAAAATACCCAACTCGCTTCAAGTATACTAGCAAAATTTGAAGAGTTCCCTCGATTTCACCAAGATCCCATCATCAGACCCTGACTTTAGTCATCAAATCAGTATCTGCAAGCATATGCACCAGTAACTATAAAAAATACCCAACTCGCTTTAAGTATACTAGCAAAATTTGAAGAGTTCCCTCGATTTCACCAAGATCCCATGATCAGATCCTGACCTGATGACCATAGGACAACTTGGAAAATATTACTCTTTCTAATAATACTCAAATAGTTTCATGTGTCCATATAAAATTTGAAGAATTCCCTCGATTTCTCCAGGATCCCATCATCAGATCCTGACCTGATTAAAATGGGACCATCTGGAAACAAAACCCTCTTAAACAAAAAAAGAATTTTTCAAATCGGTCCACGCGTCTTCGAGTAATCGGGGAACATACATAGAAAAAAAAAAAAAAAAAAAAAAAGATTCCGACGAATTGAGAACCTCCTCCTTTTTTTGAAGTCGGTTAAAAATGGCCTGTTAACAAACAAAACGGAGGCAATGTGTGGCAAAATGCTAATTGGCAAAAAGAAAAGAAAAATAGGATTTTTGCCTCCGTTCTCTTAGTTAAAGACCCAGTGAGAGTTACTAACAAACTGAAAGATACAGAATCTTCCCACTGGCGTCGTGCCGCCAGTCGCCCAGCGCTGGGCCGCTGCGGGAAGACGGCGGGACTGGCGGCGGCACCGAGCACCCCCCACGGGAGGAAGTGACGCGGGAGGCTGTAGCGGCGCTTCCGGACGGCGCTCAGCGCTCTCACTTTCGCGGAGAAAGTTGCCGTGTGACGTCACGCACTCCCCTCCCCCTCAGCCGCCGCTCACTCGGGCGAGAGCACTTCCTCGTCGCGAGATTGTCGGCTGCTGAGATCACGGGTCTATAAACCTTGTAAGCCTGGTACATACTCGTGGCTGGACTAAACCACTATGCGCACTACACAACTTTCAGTGTTAAGCCCTTTAGACACGTCAACAGTCCATCAGAAACAGTTTAGCAGCAGAAAGGTCTGGAAGACCAGTATATCCATTTTATTCTGAAGGACTTAAGTGTTATTCGCCATGGGACGTTACTAATCTGTGAGACTACAGTCTACACTCTACAGTGTCAAAAAAGAGAGGCACCGAACATAAGTGTATGCTCGAATAGTATACATAATAATGTACGAGTGTGTGGTGTGGCGCTGAAAGTGAGAGTGGTACATCTAACATCGCTATGCCGTCGTGTGCGTGCAAACGAAAGTGTGCGCCTGCGCCGTGCGGGGAATACCGGATTCGGAGTAAACACATCTTACCTAACACTCGTCAACTATTAGTTGGAATTACTCGTATGTTTATACTAAAGTCATGCCACAAAGCAGCCCACGAGCTCGGCGCTCGCTCATGCTAAAGATTTGATTACGGGAAAATTTTCTTTTATAATTTATGAGTCGTCTAGGGAATGGCTCTTTGTTTTCTTGTTTTTGAAATGGACAACCGTTTAACATTTTTTTTACGCTATAAAGTTAGTACTTGACTGCAGCCGAAGATGTTAGCGTACTAACTTGGAAGGGGTAACATCCACCAACAGTTAAGAGATAAACTTATGATGTTAACAACCTAAATACACGACTGAAGAGATACTGATACGACGACTGAACATAATAATAAGTCTATAGGCTGTATCAGCTAAACGAATTGAGACTTAATTATAGTTAAAGACTCTCGCCATGTAAAGTTGACCGCCCCGTATGTCGTCTTCCTGTTTCTCCATTTCACTGACACCCTAGCAGCGACCGCTTGCTTGCTGCTGCTTGTGTATGCTTGCTAATTGCTACGTGCGTGCAGCGCGGGATGCAGTTGGAAAGCGCTTGCGCAATCTTAATATGAGCACTTCCTTGTCGGAAAATATAGGTAAGGAGTGCCGCGCGGTGCGGGCGGGGTGCGGGGGTGCGGGGAGGGGAGGCGCTGTGGAGGGGCGAGCGGGAAGTGGCCGCCGCGCTTGCGTAAGAGTGAAAGCAGCGTTTCCGGCGTCGTTTTCGTCGACGTGTGAATCAAAGCGAAAGTAAGAAAGTGCAAGATCGGGCTCTGCGCGCGCGCCGCCGGAATATTGACGCTTATTATAATTCGCCGACGTCATCGCAATGAGAAATGCTTGCTGTGGATGGTGCAACAAAAATATACACTATCCCTCAAGCTGTAGAATTGATTCGCCAAGGCAAATTTTTGGAGAAATTGCGGGATATCGTCGACAGACTATATTAGCGACACAAACCCTTGGAATTGACTAATAAGGGGTAGATTGCTCTGTTGTCGTTGCTAGCCTATATTTTAGTATTTATACTTTGTTTGTTAAATGATGATAACATAAAAAATACCCGGCTGAGTTTGTTGTGGGCTTCTTCTCAGCGGCAGGGCGCGTTTGGAACCCTCGTAAACTTAGTTTTAAGTCGACTTGTAGTTATCACCATTCTTATGCAACAAATATCTTACCGACGCTTCGCAAGAGCCTGTATGTTAGGCCTATGTGAAATAAAGATATTTTGATTTGATTTGAGACCAACGCGCATAAAGATCCGTATCCGGGTTCGATAACAGTCTGAGCCGTATGAATTCCCTTCTACTCTATTTTTACTGCTACTTTTGGTACTGACGCCTGTGACTAAAGCATTGACAAGGCGTAAACATGGCAGCAGACCGCCAGTAGCGAGGCTGTTATGCTATCGTCCAGTCTAAAAATGGACAGAATGAGCACACAGAGACAAATAACGACCGAAAATAACTGGTATGGAGTCAAGAAGGAGCCTCAAGAACAAGCCAAGAGCTTTACCAAACGGGCGCCTTACAGCGATTCGGCTCCCATAATCGTGACATTGATTGGCCCTATGGCCATGGGTTGTCCCTAATAATTTCCAAGGATGCAATATGGAAGTCACAGCTGCTCGTGCGCGGCGTGCGACGCGCAGGGAATGCGAAGCGAGCACTTTTACCGCGCGCGGAGTGTACAACATTTCCACCTTCACTTCCCCGCTGCCGCTTTCGCTTTCATCTCGCAGCGTGACGTCACCTCTCACACACGTGGCGACCAGCCATCACACAGGTATTCAGCCTTCGGTGGCAACTGGCACAAAGGGTGTTTTATAATAAGTATAACAAATGATTAATCAATCACACATCACTTCGACGCGAGTATGTTTGCAACCAATATGCAACAATGTACTCTGAAAATAATCGCGTATTCGTTCATGACAAAAATAAAATCGATCTTAAACTGATTAATGAAGTCAAAGGTGGTTACATAGTAAAGTAACGACATTATTAATTTTTTTATCAGGACATTACACACATCGCAATCTAGCCCCAATGTAAGCGGTAGCTTGTGTTATGGGTACTAGATACTGATATTTGACATAAAATTTAGTGAGTCCGCTTACCCACGATGTCTCCTATGCAAAATCATTTGTAATTCGTGCAAATTTCGATCATGTTGTGGTGTTATTCGGGTTCATATAGCTAATCATATGCTCCTGGCCATATCTGGTTCCGAAATACTTTTGTTAAACGAAATTGTAAACGAATTTAGTTTTGCTTATTTTTATGTCAAAGAAGACATGTTTTCTGCTTATTTGTTTTGTAATAAAAACAACACTATCTCACGTTACCTTAATTCATGAGCACAGTTTTGATTGTCCAGCTAGAGAAAAACACCAATTAATAAAGAAAGTTACAAGTTTCGATCAAAATTGATTATTATTTCATGTTAGAGAAGTATTTCTGAACCAAATATGGCCATAGATTATATAAATCCGAATAACACCACAGCATGATCGAAATATGCACGAATTAAAAAATATGATTTGGTATTTTGAATGAATGGAGACATCTTAGCCTATATATTTTACTTAAGATTCCAGTTAAGTAAAATTTATTAACGCTGTACATAATTCTTATAAAATATCTTAAATAAAAATATACAATTAAAAACTAAAATAATAAAACTACATAAACTATAAAATACGTTAAAACTAAATCCTAAAAAATACATGAAAGGGACCTAATCAAAAAGGCCACCCCTGGTTGCACCTGAGCCAAAGGTACCCATCAAGCTTGCAGCGTTGCCACGCTGAATGGCGATGGATAACCTTTGGACCAGGTAGGCTCCAGAGCGTGGATCGTAGCCCCTCTCTCTTAAACGACGGCCGTTAAATATTAGTACATATTGTTTATTAATTGTATATTTTTATTTAAGATATTTTATAAGAATTATGTACAGCGTTAAGTAAAATATATAGAAATATATGTACATATTATGATTTCATCGATTATTATACAGCCAAGACACCAATTGGCTGGTGGTGGCTGCGTTGCTATGGTTGGCCGATTTACAATTTTATTATGATAAATACAATACAATTTTATTTGTGATAAAAAATAAGATTTGTTTTTTTTTATTTAATTAATTTTTTAGTAGTATAATTATTATTCTTTACATTTATCAATATATCATATTTTTTACATTTTTAAATATTTCATTATGAAACTTAAAAAAAAAAAAAAAAAAACATTTAAAAATATAAAAAATAGCGGTCCACCGGCTTCGGGAACAGGGTCCAAGCAACCGGCGGTCAGGGCCCCAGAGAGAGGAACCTCCTGACGATGCGAGCCGTGTCCAGGAGTACAGCCTTCTGGATCTGGCCCTTGACCCAGCTACCCAACGAGAGCCTCGAAAGATGTTGGTCGAGGCTCTTGGCTATAAGACCATTAGCGGTAATGACTATCGGTACAATGATTGCTGAGTCTATATTCCACATAGCGACAACCTCGTGCGCCAAGTCGAGATACTTGGCGAGTTTCTCTTTCTCAGCTTTCACGAGGTTCTCGTCATGCGGAACAGCAACATCAACAATCATTGCACGGCGCTCTGATCGATCTATCACCACTATGTCAGGCTTATTGGCTACAATAGTCCTGTCTGTAATGATAGACCGATCCCAGTATAGTGTGATATGACCATTTTCAAGAACTGGGTCGGGCACATACTTGTAGTACGGTACCTCCGATTCCACAAGATTGTATTTCAAGGCAAGTTGCTGGTGGATAATCCTGGCCACTTGGTTATGTCTGTGTAAGTATTCGCCGTTAGCTAGATGAGAACAACCAGAAACAATGTGACGGATAGTTTCTCCAGGACGGCGACATGCCCGACATATGTCTACCGTTCCATCCTTCACAATGTATTTTCTGTAATTGTTCGTCATCATGACCTCGTCCATAATTGCACAAACAAACCCTTCGGTTTCCCCAAAGAGGTCACCAAAGCGCAGCCAGGCCACGGACGCTTCAAAGTCAACATCAGGCCCGTGGAGGACCCGATAAAAGCGTCCGTGAAGCTCCTTACCTTGCCATACAACCCTGCGGTCATTGGTACTGAGCACCACAGGTATGCGCCAGTTCTCGTTAGCCAAGGAGAGCGGCGTCAGACCCCTGTCCACTGCGACCACATCGCGGTGCATCTCCGTCTCGGCGTGGAGAAAGTACTCCCTGAGACTGCACACCTCGCGGTTGTGGAGGGTTTTGGCATTCAAAAGGCCTCTTCCCCCACACTTCCGCGGAATGTACAGCCTCATCACCGAGGAGCGCGGGTGATGCATCCGATATGCGGTCAGCAGCGCACGAACTTGTCTGTCCAGGGCGTCAAGCTCAGTCTGAGTCCACCTGATTATGCCGAAGGAATACATTAAGACCGGCATGACCCAACCGTTGAAGGCGCGCACCTTATTGCCGCCCGACAAAAGGCTTTTCAGTACTTTCCTCAGACGGCCAAGGAAACGCTCCCTCACCGACTGCCTCATGTCGGCCTCTCTGATACCTAACGCCTCCGCCATGCCCAGGTATTTGTAGGTTTCAGTTGAGGAGAGCGATCTGAGGTATATGGAATCCGAGAGCTCAACCCCCTCAGATTCCACAATCCTCCCTCTCTTTACATGCATAACCGCACATTTGTCCACACCAAATTCCATCCTAATGGAATCACTAAAGGCTTTAGTTACCTTTAGTAACTCTAGTAGATGTGATTTGTTGGGGGCAATGAGTTTTAGGTCATCCATGTAAAGGAGGTGTGATATAACCTGACCACCTCTCCTCAACCGGTAACCTAGCCCTGAATTCTCCAAGAGAGTACTCAGAGGATTCAGAGCCAGGCAAAACCACAAAGGACTCAGACTATCGCCCTGGAATATGCCTCGCTCAATCCTTATAGGCTCCGCGCTCCCCAGGTTCCGGCGACATCCTGGATAGTGAAGGACCGTCCTCCACTGTCCCATACACGTCTGTAGGAAGGCGCGTAGTACTGTGTTTATTTTGTACAGTTCCAGCACCTTCATGAGCCATGTATGGGGCACAGAGTCGTAGGCCTTCTTATAGTCTATCCAACATGTCGACAGATCCCTTCGGGAGCGCCGAACCTGCTGACAAATGGCCATATCAATGAGGAGAAGCTCCTTAGTACCACGGGAGCCATTCCTACATCCATTCTGAGAAATAGACATGATGGATTTTCTATTGATATGATCGTTAATTTTTGTTCTCAGAATGGATGTAAGAAGTTTATACAATGTTGGCAGACACGTAATCGGCCTATAATTTTTGGGCTCCGTGGTACTACCTGACTTATGGAGCAGGAGGGTAATACCTGTTGTCAGAAACTGGGGTAGCGACTCTGACTCTAGAGATGATTGGAATTGGGATGCCAAACGAGCGTGCGAGCTGCGTAGCCACTTTATCCAAAAGTTGTGCAGCCCGTCCGGCCCAGGGGATTTCCAATTGGGCAGGAGACGCGCTGCAGTGGCCACGTCTTCAGGGGTGATAATAACTAGGTCCATTTCTGGAATTTGCTCGCAGGCTCTTTCTAAATCCCACGTCCAACCACCCTCAGTGTGAGCGACAGGCTCCGACCAGATGTTGCGCCAGAATGAGGTCATGGCTTCATCATCCGGCAGGCGCGCATCGTTGACACCTTGGTCAGGGTGTTCCCAACCTCGATATACCCGCCTCTGATCGCTTTGGAAAGTGCGATTCAGGGTATATCTCTCAATCCGGCTTTTGTATCTACGAATACGGCTAGCCCATGCCGAGACCTTCTGTTTCAGGAAGTCAATGCGCTCAGTGACGCGCGCCATATAATCTTGAGGGCTGATATCAGTCCCCAAGAAAGCGCGCCTCACAAAGCGCATGACTCTAGGGCGAGTGTTGCCCTCCCTGAAGCAGAGTAGTTTGCCAATGAGTGCCCTAGCCCCATCAATACGACGTTTGATCCTGCACTGCCAGGCTGGTACGGTAGGCTTCGGTCGTGTTGCTGTATCATTATTAATAAACTTTACATTAGCAACACGACATGCCGCAACAGCCGCGCAGTACAGAATCGAATGTGTGTCGGAAAGGTCTTCGCTGCTGTCAAAATAACTCGGCAGCAGCGAATCCAGGGCACCCATTAGCGCTTTGTTCTTATTTTTCATGGGTAACCGAGGTAACCGCGGTCTAAGCTCGGGTGGTGAAGATCTATATTCCCGAATAGCACTCTCCAAAGCACTCCTCAATTGTTCACTACACTGGGTACTTACATGTGCAGCCTCGCTATCCTGTCCCTCACCAGCTTGAGTGGGCTGCAGCGAAATCGCATGAGCAGTTTGCGATTGTGCTGGAGCTTGCGGTGAGGGGGGGGTAGCGCGGTTACATTGTAGTTCAGAGCGAAGCCGATCAAGCACGGCGTTGTCCAGCATGTGATTACGCTGAATAACCCGCACCTGGTCCGACAGTCGCTGAGCCGACACATTGAGAGCTGGTTCAAGGACCTGAAACAAAGCATGCATCCTAGCACGGTACGCGGTCATGTTGGTTCCACCCTCAGTAGCCCCAAAGTATGCGCGCATGACATTTTCATTAATGGATGTTGTCCACCTCATGCGCGACACACTACCGCCGGAAGCGGGGACCCTATCAGGACCCGGTGGGCCTCGGGATCCCAAGCAAGACGGCGGCCGGCCTCTCTAGTATAATTATTATTAATTAATTTTTTCCACTGTTTTTGTTAAAATTTTGTACTTTAGATCATATCCATTTTCTATAATTATTTGTAATTTTTTATAATTTAATATTGTATTTGTATGACTTTCAAAAAGTGTACTTGATATGTACCTACTTTGAAATAAAAAAAAAAAAAAATATTATGTAGAACCACATCAACCGATCGCGCTGTGTGTGTGTCGCCGTCTTAAGTAAACAAGTACCCGCGAAGCTGCTCCAAATCGTGACGTTAGACATTTGAATTATGCATGGTTTTACCTGTCAATCATAAATTAAGCCTCCATTAGGTAATTAAGAAATGAATAATCAATGTAACTGTGCACCTTGGAGGCAGCCTTGGCGGACCTCGGCTCATGCTGGATACAGTCTACTCGCGTCGCGTCGCCGGAAAGTAAAAGTCGGAAGGCGCCGCGCGGATGGGGGGGGGGGGGGGACGCGGAAACTAACGGGATCAGTATCACTCTCACTTCTTGCCGCACAGCTGTAATGTACGTATACATATGTAGCTACGGCTGTGGAGCTCTGCGAATAAAACATTAGGTACGCTGAATACATAACGTGTTTCATGCTAGAGGGCACAACAGTTCATCCGTACGAGTGTCAAGTTCCGTAGAGCGGAGTGCGATTTTTAAAACTAGTTTCTTTTCGGACGGTAGGGCGCTGGGGGCTAGGCGAAGAAAATGGAATTTTTCCTTCAGGAAGGATATCAACGAAAAGCCTGTCATATTTTTATGCATTTTTTTCTTCCTTTTTTTTCTTTTCTGTGTTAAGCAGCACATTCGATTTCGAAATGTTACATTTATTAATCATTTCTATTTTTTTCCGCGATGAGGTAAGAACTTAGACTTGAAAGATTTGTACCGCTACGCCACATACCAGCGCTGCATACTAACTAGCTAAGAATTTATCTTATGAACGACTTAATCAAATCGCCTGTCACTCTTATGAAAATCGATATTTCTATGGTGCATGGGTGCAATTAGACTTAGACTTGGACATCCAAAGTAAAAGTATTATTGCAATGCCAGATTGTTCTATACAGTCCGCGTTTTTTAATTTTGTACATGGCCCAGTCCTGTGGAAGCTTTTTTCCCTTAAAAAGAAGCGCCCCTTGAGTTGTGCGTGAAGTAGTCGTCTCTTTGAAGGGATATCATTAACATACCACTTGCAACTAAAATAGCAATATATATTTACAAAACACGATTCTGTACCTACTAAAAATTTGTTGTCACATTTTTCAAAAAATGTAAAAATCTAACATTTTGCTACTTTACACTCTCCGGAACTCTGGGACCGTTCACTTTAGCAAGATTATGCTAAAGACTATTTTTGTTTGCAGTTAAATGTAGTTTACTTTGGTCTTCGGCACTTTTGTGCTAGGTTGTATAGTTTTTGAAATATTTAAGAAAATTTGATAAAACGCAATTACTCCCCACCCGCTCTCCCCTCCAAACCTGAAGCTGTCGGAGGTTTAACTTTTTACCAAACAATAAGTATGTGAACTGCATAAAACAATCTGTCATTGGAATAATGCTTTTACTTTGGAGGTCCGGGTTCGGTCGTTTTTCGAGCTAATTGCACCGTACTATATTTTGTTTTAGGTTTTATTCAAACTTTGTTTCAATCGAGTTGAGGATTATGCGAAAGGTTGTTACTTTTAAATTCTAAAACAATTTTTTATTTATTATAAATGTCCAATAAGTCTTGATTATTTGGCGAAACCGTCGAAAAATATACCGTTACACTATAATAGGATGAAACTTGAAGAGTTCCCTCGACTTCTCCAGGATCCCATCGTCAGATCCTGACCTAAAAAAAATGGGAACATCTGGAAAGTATACCCTTTCAAACAAAAAAAGAATTTTTCAAATCGGTTTACGCGTCTTCGAGTAATCGGTGAACATACATAAAAAAAAAGATTCCGACGAATTGAGAACCTCCTCCTCTTTTTGAAGTCGGTGAAAAAGGTTTTATACTAACGACCGTTGATTGTAAAGGAGTGGAAAATTACAGCAGCATGTAGATACTACTACGATCGTACACGCTACTGGCTGGTGAACACACGTGCGGCGCGGCTGCGCACGTGCGGCGCGCTCACGTGCCGCCGCGTGACGACTACCCATAGCAAAGATTATTCATACCTATTTATTTCTCTATGCCCATAGTACCGTCCGTTAGTTTGTGTCAGCCCGGACGTCCACTGCTGGACATACACGTCCTGCATTGATTACCAGCCCGCACGTTCCTGCGTCACTTGCATCCACCGACTCCCCGCGATTCTTCCATCCAGTCGGAAGTCAAACAGTGCGTGTTGCAAGTAATGACAAAAGGAACGGGCGATGGACAGAGCTATGCTCGGAGCCTCTCTGTGTACGTAAGAATGATAAGACAAGTGAGAAGTACTGATGTTCAGTAAAACGTGTGTCCATGTCGGATGTAGTGAGTTTTAACAATATCTTACGACGCAGTGGACTGCGTTTATCATCCCGAGACATCAGTCGTTGAGCAGCACCTACTATTACATTACCGCTTCACGGTATAATCACTGATACTGCGGCGGTACCAACTCCGCAAGGAGAGTCTTACAACCAGTAAAAAAATAATATAAGTACAAGTGTACCACGACAGCGAAAAACTTTTGTGTATATCAGAAGTTCTTGCAAATGCAGTCGATAGAACCAAAGCAGAACTACGAAGGCAAATAATATATCTAGCGACAAGTTTAGGATAAGAGACTTTGAATATAATTCTTGAAAAGATCCTACTTTTCTAACAAAAATTCTGAAATATAACTCACGGAGCTCTGGGCAAGAGTTGAGAGATATTTGAGGACCCGGATTCTAATCCCGCCGCGAGTGATTTGATACGTATTATTATTATATGACTAACATTGTAAGTGTGAAACACACAATTGTTACTTTTAGTATGTCGTTCATAGGAAAATTTTACAACTATGCAAAAATTATTATTGGCCTTCACATGAATTATTCCCGGACTTTTTTCTTCGTTGATTGGATTATAAACTTGTAGCATATACCGCTCCAATGAAATGATAGCTAGTCGTTACAACTGCCGCTATGGGCACGTGTGTGTGAGAAGGAGTCAATTGAATTGACGCCCTAAAACGGTTATTATCAAACTGTTTTGTATCGACTTGCAGGTTCAAAGCTATAAATTCCTTTCAGATTTAAACGTCATAACCCATTCCCTCTCATTCCCTGGGTCTTTAAGGTGTTGCGGCCCTACCAGCCCGTGAAATTCAAATTTTATTCAGTTTTTCGCAAATATTACACTAACTACACATTGTAGATTTATGGCAATGCATTTTGTGGGCCTACTTTTAATGCATCTACATGTTTTTAATAAAAACTTTGCTCGAAAGTTCCCACTCATCTCATATTGGTTCCCGAAAGATAATTATTTGCAGTTTCCCAGATTTCGAGCTATCGGGAACCAATATGAAGTAAATGAGTATTATTGAGCAGAGTTTTTATTAAAACATGTACATGCATAAATGTTGTGCCCGCAAAACTCATTGCCATTAGCCTTCGATGTATAATTAGCCCACTATAAGCGAAAAACTAAATAAAATTTGAATTTTCGCGCCCAGATGGTACCAATCGCCCTTAATCTGAACTCGCTTTGAGGCAGAAACAATTATTATTGGAATAAAAATTACTTTGGAATCTCCATTGGATCTATTGGAGTCACGGATCCATGGATTTTTATGATTTTTTTTGTTATTTGTGCAGTTGATATTAATAACTACTGAAAATAAATATAAAGGCACTAAGAAAAAGAAAAATGATAAGTGACTTAGTTTTAGGGTTTTCTTTCCAAAGGGTAAAAGCGGTAAAACCCTATTTAGTAAACTTCGCTGTGCGTCCATCCGTCCGTCCATCCGTCTGTCACCAGGCTGTAGCTCTTGAATCGAGATAGCTACAGACTTAAAATTTTCACAGATGATGTATTTCTTTTGCCGCTTTAATAGTAAATACTAAAAAATAGAATAAAACAAATATTCAAGGGGCTCTCATACAGCCAACGTGTATTTTGCTTGTTTTTGCTCGGTAATAGGAAGCTTCAAATTTTCACAGAATAAGTATACTTACTGTAGAAATAAATAGTGAAATTAAAATAAAATAAAAAATTAAGGGAGGCTCCCATATATTATACTAGCTGACCTGGCAAACGTTGTTTTGCCCTTTGGGGATTTAAAAAATAGTTGAATTGAGATTTAAACTATCCTATCTCTCAAGTTGGATCGAACTGCACATGGTGTGCGAATTTTATTATAATCGGTTAAGTGGTTTAGGAGTCCATTGAGGACAAACATTGTGACACGAGATTTATATATATTAAGAAGATATTAGACGTGTTTTTTATGCTCGCTTTTGATTTAGTGAGCAGGCGTGTTTAGTTTACTTTAATACTGTAGAGAATAGGTCTTTAAGTGCTAACAAGTAATGGCCTATATGAAATAAATTATTTGATTTGATTTGATGGTAAGGAACCCTCAGTGCGCGTGTCCGACTGGCACTTGACCATTTTTTAGTAATGAGGAAAAACGTTTTTCTGTGACATTCTTACGCGATGTTGCCTGTCGCATCAACCACAGCGTATTCGGAAAAGTGAAAAGACAAATATAATCTGTATATATTAACACCTTAAGTGTGTGTCGTGACGTTTGCCCCGCAAAATCATTTGAGCTCAATATATAACAATTGACGCTCCGTCCTAATGTACCTAGTTGTACTCGCGTATTGCGCTTGTACAGTATACACATAATATACACTGCCGCGCGGCGCTAGCTGCCAGTAGGCTGCTAAAATGCAGTTTACTCAATGACGAAATACTCTACGCCAAGAGGACGGGAAAAATGTGACGTATGTTGAATCCAAAAGTTTCTCAAATAAGACGTCGCGCGTCGTACATATCGGCACTGCTGAAAGCAGGTACCGCTGTCGGTCGCTTACATTAGCGCCATTTCACAGTTTTCACAAATCAAAAATCCGGCTTCAGGGCGGAGCCTAAAAATACGTGCGTGAGTCGTGACGTCACTAAGTCCTGATCCTTTATA
Organism: Coenonympha glycerion; assembly: GCA_963855885.1. NCBI lineage: Eukaryota > Metazoa > Arthropoda > Insecta > Lepidoptera > Nymphalidae > Coenonympha > Coenonympha glycerion. Next base: position 127,485 of record OY979626.1, read on the forward strand.
TGTTTAATCAATGAGTTTACTGGGTTTAATTTCTTTGTAATCTAAGTGAAAATAATAATACCTACTTATGTATTAATCTAATAGGCATTAGTTCATGAAATACGAGTAAATAAATAATATTACTGTATTTTATTATACACGAAGACTATTTTACAAAAAAAATCTTTGTTTATATTTAAATTAAAACAAAGTTTAAATTGTTTTTTGCTAAAAATATAGGGTATATAATAAAACTTATAATACAACCTAAGAGCTACGGTCAGGTTTACAACTAAATGATAAAGAAAGTTGCTAACTCATTTGTAATAAGCTATGTACTACATACAATAATAATTGTACAAAACAGTATGCAAAACGTTTCAGTGAATAAAGGCTTATTTATTTATCTAAGCCTAAAAAGCTGATTGTGTTACTCGGTCATAAAAACCATTTAGACATCATCGCTTGCCTTCTGCTCATGTGATACGCACCTCGAAGAGATGAATTGTTTTATACTCTTGTAGCACTATTTACTATTGGTATTGAATATACCATTTATTGAAAAAAGCTATTAGGCTAAGAGATATGTTATATTTATACTCTTTGAGCAATAGGAGCGGAGCATCAATGAAAAATGTTGCAAAAACGAGACAAATTGTTCCTTTTGGGGAGGCTCGGTAAACTGTTTAAGTTATAAAACAACCCACCTTTCTTTTAACAATTAAAAAAATAAACAGTGAACGGATACATTGTTTGGATAACCGTTGTGAGGCCCCTGAGTCGGTTGCCTGCTGTTCATAAGCCCGGTACGTCATAATAGCCCATTCAAGAAGTCAGACGTCACGCTCCCAGTACCTAAACAACTAAAAATTAGCAACTGAAGCACACTCGCGAAAACGTGCGGGAAACTGACCCGCGGCCCGCGGAACTTTTCCAAGTAATAAAAGTATAAATTTCACGTTGAGAAGGTGAAGGACGTCAAAAAGGATTGTGGCTGAGTTATATAAGTTTAACGTTAAGGACAATAGACACCGAAGTATTTGTTTACCTACGTAAGGCATTCAGAAAATTGAATGAATGAAAAAAGCGGGTTCTATGCTTACGTAGTAGGTATGTGTCACCAGCTTAATTATTAACTGTAAGTATGCTTTTTTACAGAACAAACACTGGTCGCTCAGCTGATCGTTTTTGTAAAATCCAACGATACAAAGTGTTCGCATACAAGTTTATTTTTCGGTATCTTCATCATTTTACGAGGTTTAATCCCATCTTACTATATATTCGGATTCGGTTTCCACATAACTGAGGGCCGGGTGATAGGGTTTATACTGTAGATATATTAGTTGTCATAATATCATGTAAGGTCGGCACGGTACTAGTACACGTTGTATGCAAATAAGCGATGGCTCTGATGCTGGGTTTCAACTGCGAGCTGGTGGAGGGAAGGGGAGGGGGGAGGGGGGAGGCACGTGCGCGTCGGCGTGACCGCGTGTCCGCTGCCCCTCTGACGCACTTGAACAAGCGGTCGCGAGGGCTTCCCTCCCGCTGACTATTTTAAAACAGGTGTACTATGTACGGGGTGCTATAGCTACGAGTTAGTACTTTGCAAAAATCTAGCTGGACAGACAGAGCGAAGGACTAGGTCTCCGATTTTGAGGGGTGATCATGAAAGGAAATGGGGGAATAATATAGCTTAACATAAGCTAGTAAGATATCGTTGAAATCCTCGATCTGGATATATTCCACGTAGTCGAGTGTGACGGACGGAGGGAGAAAGTTTCACCGTTAGGGTTAAATTTTTTACCATTGTGGTATGGATCCCTAAAACGCTGTTTTAGTTCGGATACGGAACAGCAGTGCTAATCTACAAAATTTCCATCTCTGAAATAGCTGCCAGACAACTGCCAAGCCGAAGATGGCATGCAAAATTGTACTCTATTACAACTGACAAATTCATAGATGCAAAGATGTACGCTCGTGGAATAGCACGGCAGGAGAATTAGTGGGGCTTGCACGATAAAGAAATAAAATTCCTCGTCACAATATAATATTAAATAACAAACAAACAGACCCGCAGTTCGGCGCACCGTAAGCTAAGAGTACGCTACGTAGGCAGTTTCCGGAAGTGCGTAATTAAATTAATATCTCTTTTATTCAAGCGACTTATCGCGTTGTTCAAATATTCCGCTGAGCTAAGACGTGACCTTTTATCAGCATAGGTGACTCGCGGACGCGGCTGATATTGCTCCAAACAGTGGGTAGGTACCGTTCGCGCCGCTACTAGATATACGGTGTCAACGCTACTGTATTATACCAACGCTAGAGTGCGGTACGGTATCAACGCTACTGTACGATATGGTACCAACGCTACTGCACGGTATGGTACCAACGTTACTCCATATAGGGTACGGTATCAACGCTACTGTAGGGTACGGTGCCAACGCTACTGTACGGTACGGTATCAACGCTACTGTAGGGTACGGTGCCAACGTTACTCCGTATAGGGTACGGTGCCAACGCTACTGTACGGTACGGTATCAACGCTACTGTAGGGTACGGTGCCAACGTTACTCCGTATAGGGTACGGTGCCAACGCTACTGTACGGTACGGTATCAACGCTACTGTAGGGTACGGTGCCAACGCTACTGTACGGTACGGTATCAACGCTACTGTAGGGTACGGTGCCAACGTTACTCCGTATAGGGTACGGTGCCAACGCTACTGTACGGTACGGTATCAACGCTACTGTACGGTACGGTATCAACGCTACTGTAGGGTACGGTGCCAACGCTACTGTACGGTACGGTATCAACGCTACTGTAGGGTACGGTGCCAACGTTACTCCGTATAGGGTACGGTGCCAACGCTACTGTACGGTACGGTATCAACGCTACTGTAGGGTACGGTGCCAACGCTACTGTACGGTACGGTATCAACGCTACTGTAGGGTACGATGCCAACACACACAGCCTTCTGGCGCGGCTCAAAAACATACCGAATATTGCATAATAAGAGTACTACGCAATGTATCTACTGTTTTCGAGTTATACCAAAAACGGTCAAGAAAGAGTTGGGCTGAGAATAAAGGTAAAACGAGTTGTAAGCTATTTTTTTTCTACGCAATTAGAAATAAAAACTTGTTCTTTATTAGGTATGCTACTACAACTTCCTGATTTTCTCCTTGGTAAGACTTGCTTTTAATGAAATTTTATGGTTCTTGGTCAACGGGAAGTAGGTCAATCCTGTCACAAGTTTTGAATCTTCTGGTTGTAAAAAATAAAACGATATAATATATTATGGCCATAATTTTTGATTGGATGGACTCAGACCAATTGACATATATTAATTTAATTTAACACACGAATATTTTCGACCAAGTTCGAGCTGATGTGTTTCGCGTACACAGGTCAGAAATAATGAGATATCACCCGTCCCCTTTTGATATCGAAGACGCAAGACAATCAGGAAGAACGGAATTGGTCCATGCCAAGTAAGAAAAGGTACTGTTAACCAAAAGGGAGTCATTCTCGTAGTTCAAAGACTCCCGACTAAAATCCCCGAGCCAGCGCGCGGCAAAAAGACAATATCGGTGAAATGGCAGCCGCCGCCGAGCCCCGAGGAGAGCGCTGCGGAGCTGCAAAGTAAAAGTGGTTTCTGCGCCGCACGCGGAAGAGCGCGCCGGGCGAGCGGAGGGCGGCGCGGGGGCGGGGAGGGCCGAGAGAAAGTCGCGAAAAGGTCGCTACTTTTTCCCAAATATTCAGAGTGAAAGTACGCCACGCTCGAATTGATCAAAATAAGTAGACCCGCGCTGCGTCGGCGCCGGGCTGTGGACAGCGTCCGCTGAGTACGGCGCGGTGCCGGTCGACACGTCAGCTCATCGCGGAGCAAAGGTCGCACTACACGTGTCGGCGCGCTGATAGCCGCGCGCGCCGGCGGCGAGCGACGAGCGCTGCGGCCTCGCCGTCACTTGTGACTAAATTACTTGTAATGTTCCAAACCAAACAGTAATGAGACGATCAGGATCTTCTGATGACCTTTCTGATATTTACTTGTACGCCTATCTTTGTTTCAATGATCCGAGACGCCTATCCATATCAGATGCAGTGCGTTCTAAGACTATACACTCCGATGTCATGAGGCGCACTGCTTTCTTCATCCTGAGACTGGACATGAAGAGTTCTACCGCCTAGAACCGCCGGGACGCTTCCTGGATATACTGCTGATGGTGATAACACTCAAACATGTTGTTGCACTGATTAATAGTACCGCGGATTCCGGACATGAGGGACAATAGCAGCCCTATATAATAGGACTTAATGTACATCACAATACGGGTCAAAGTCGGGGTCAGGGTTGCTATACAGCAAGTACCAGCGAACATCGTGAGAGAGAAGATCGTGAACGTGAGAGAATTATGCCATTCTTTAACAAATATACAGAACATAATATATTTGAATATTTTAACAATAACTCAACAGCTGTAGAGTTTTGAAAAATGATTAGGTTGTTGTTTTCCAAAACTGTTATTTAAATATATGAATAAAACTCAGCATAACAAAACCATACGAGCGTCAACACTAGCTGTAGTGTTGACGCTCGAAAAAGAGAATAATTCCAAAATGTCTTGGTTTCGACGAAAGCGTCTATGATATAACACCCAATATTTCTGCAACTAATGGGCAAAAAGTGAGAAATTTACTCCATTTTGAGACAATTAATTTTATATACACGATGACGATCTGGAAGCTAAAGTTAATTAGTATTTTATTGCCCATGAAAGTAACGTGTGATGTAAAATCAACAGAAGGAATGTTTGTCAGAATTGAAGCAGACTCACTACGCTCACTAGATTAATTTTGTTTATCTAGTCTTACTTGCATGCAAGAAGCTAACTATGATAACGTGTGTTTCAATTCATAAGTTACGTAAGCTCACACAAGATGATCCCACGAGTCTGATGTGGTAACATCAAGAGGATGTGTCGCATCGCAGTGCGGAGCGCACCGCACGCGCCGCCCGCCTAGTGTAGCGCTACCCGATCGCACTCGCCACAGAGAGTGGACATTGTAAGCCGAATTAAAGCATTTTCCTTTGGTTTTTGAAGCCATAGTAACGCAGCGCTAACCTTGTTACATGTATATTCTTGCCCGTGTGCAAGCGGTCGTAACTAAAAAACGGGATTTATTTTTAAAATTGTAAGTTTTTAGTAAACGTCAAGTTTTCCTTTTTAGGGGATTTTTCTAGTTTTGAATTTAATTTTTCATGGATTATGTAATTTACCTACAATACAGTAAATCAAGCTGAATAGGCTGTATTTGCACGTGTATTCGCGGATTACCATTCGATAGAGCAAAAACAACCAAAAAAATTGTTTTGGTCACAGCTTCAGAATTGCATTATTTATAGGTTTGCGTTTTCTGTACTTATACTGTATAATATCAGATAATTCATTATACATAAAAAATATATATACCTTTAAAGTTTCTAATTAGCTGTTTTTGAGATGGAGCCCGTGACAACAATATAAAACTTTCCTATTAAAAAAGTCTAAAACCAAATTTTTTACATTTATAAATCGAACATTCTGAATCGAAGGGCTGGTGGTACAAGCTTAAAGAAAATAGCATTGCATTTCTGCGATAAAGTGAAATAAGCCAAAAATAAAGATCCGATGGGAGACGGATGAATGCAGATTCTGCAACGAATTGTCTTGGAACTATTGAAATGCTAAACTAGGAGATACAAGGATGAATTCATACGAGCAATTAAAACTTTATTAATGATTTGACAAAAATACTAAGCTATAAAAAAATTGAGTTATTATGTTTGTTTAGAAAATTTCTTGATATTGTATAGCAATGCTGGGAGATTCTGAAGTGATTCCACTGCAGACTATTAATAAAATAACAATGTTCTCAGACTACGGTACTGACCTACTGTAGAGACAGTAAATGGTGCTAGGATGGGATGCGTGTCCGGAGGTTACAACCAGGTCCATTTGAGGCACTACACTGGTTTAAAGGAAACTGCCACCTCATGGCTCAGCAGTGCATCGTAACTCGAGATTGTTAAAGGCAAATGAGATGGCAAAGAGAGGTTCAGCATGTAAGGGTACTCAAAACATCATGTTACGCGTGCGGAGAGTAAGGATACGAAGCAGTTGCTCCAGAAAAGAACAAGCGAGGCGGCGGTATATAACTATATATAATACTTCACCTAACAAAGGCTGACCAGCAAAGGGTGGCGCCCCCAGGGGGAACCACGACGTTATTGAATTTAAATAGACGGTAGATGGATCAAGACAAAACTCCTTGAATACTGGAGCATCATTTAATGTCTGAAAAGATCAGCAGGGAGAGCACATTGGCAGAGGTAATTTGGAGGAGAAAGGCAATATACCACGTAACAGCCACCGGCCAGCGCCTAATTGTCTGGTGGAGTAAAAATATTACCACGTAAATTGAAGACGTCGATAACTGCATGGTTTGTATTTTTCTAAATCTTTAGTTGAGACTTGGCATGAAACATGGGGTCTTGAAGTGTGGAAATCAAGAAATCCCGATGAACGGTGGCGTATGTGAGAAAGTTCACTGATTTCCCTTTATCTCTAGATGACATATCACTGTTACGATTACAGGCAATGAAGACGTAAGTACTTTTGGAATATAGATTCAGAGAACCCTCACAGTTCTGTTAACATTTTTATGACCAATATTAAATATCCTGCTCAGGTACTATAAATTGACATTATTTTCCTGGATAACATCGAGGCACTCTCGAGCTTTTGTGTACACAGCACTCGAAGAAAGCTGTCTGCGGAAATCATCGCCACATTGCGTTTACGCGGATTTTATCGTTCCGTGCGAGGGCGGGCGAACGAACGCGGTTCGGTGGAAGGAAGCCTGCGGGCCCGGGGCGCGCACTTTCTCCTCGGCGGAACGCGGCGGCAACTGACCGTTGACGAAGACGTGCTGTCTCCAGATGTGGTACTGGCTCCAGCGGTCGTCGTCCTGGTGCTGCGGCAGCGCGTGCTGGTGCTGCAGCTGCGGCAGCGAGGGCAGCGGCGGCGGCGGCGCCGGCGGCAGCAGCTGCGGCGGCGCCGGCGGGCCGAGCGGCTGGACGGGCTGCGCGTGGTACTCCATGGCACTCGCTCACTGCTCACTGGCGAACATCGCGGGGCGCGCGGGGCGCAGGCGCGGCGCGGGCGTGCGTGCGCGGCGACGACGGGCGCGCGAGTCGCACGCCGCCGCGCTGCGCCCCGCCGCGCCGCCACCCTCGCCACCACCGCCGCCGCCGCGCGAGCCCCGTAGTGAACTTTCAGAATGCTCCGTTTGAACCACGACGCAGCGCGCGCACGGCTCGCGAGGTGAAAGCCGCCGGGCCCTGAAGGGCGCGCGTTGAATTCTTCCGTACGGGAGATCGTGAAATGCAGTCCACGCGTTTGTTTCGATAATCTTTGGGAACTACCTACTTTCTTTCCATTACCTCTGTCGGTATAGTTAGTTTATCTATATTATAATTGAAATAATAAATTGGTACTAAACATAAGCAATTATTATCTTTACAAAATGTGATTATTCCTTGCTTTCGATCCATACATTTTTAGGGTTTCATACCAAAATGGTAAAAATGGAACCCTTATGGTGGGACTTTCTCCGTCCGTCCGTCTGTCACTCTCGATTATTTCAGTAACTATAATAGCTATCGACCTGAAATTTGGAATAGTTATAGACAATAGTGACCCAACGCCATTGCAATCATAAAAAAATTGAAAATCGTTTTTTTTTTATATTTAAAAAGGGGGGAAAACCCGGTCGTTTAAATTTCATAATGAGATAACAATATTAGGTGGGGTATCATATGAAAGGGCGTTACTTTTTTATTCCAAAACCGATTTTTACTTATTTTTATGCCTGATAGTTTTCGATTTATTGGGCAAACTGTCGAAAAAATACCGTTCCCTCCCCCTTATCTCCGAAGTTTACCAATCGAAAAATGTGAAATAATTATGATCAATAGAAGTAAACGTATATTTTACAGGAAAAATAAAATCAACTCTCTAACTATTTTACTTTTTTAGGGTTCCATACCAATTTGGTAAAAATGGAACCCTTATGGTGAGACTTTCTCCGTCCGTCCGTCCGTCCGTCCGTCCGTCCGTCTGTCACACTCGATTATTTCAGTAACTATTCAAGCTATCGACCTGAAATTTAGAATAGTTATAGATAATAGTGACGCGACGTTATAGCAATCGTAAAAATTTGAAAATTGTTTTTATTTTTATTTAAAAAGGGGGGAAAACCGGGTCGCCAAAATTTCAAAATGAGATAACAATATTGATTTGGGTATCATATGAAAGGGCGTTACTTGTATATTCTAAAACCAATTTTTATTTATTTTTATGCCTGATAGTTTTTGATTTATTGGGCAAACTGTCGAAAAAAATACCGTTCCCCCCCCCTTATCTCCGAAGATTACCGATCGAAAAATCTGAAATAATTATGATTAATGGAAGTAAACGTATATTTTACAGGAAAAATAAAATCAACTCTCTAACTTATGCACTTATGTACGTATTTGCTACTGTACTGTAAATTTGTGTCTCATTGCGCCGTTAATAATATTATCGTTTTTTTATTTTATTTTTATTTAATCTTTTTTTTTAACTTTAATAATTTAAATGTTGTTCAGATTGTTATGCATGCCTTTTTTTTTTTGAGTATTTAATTGTTACTATGTTTTGTTTTAACATTTAATATTTTGCGGGGAGTCGTGGATTGCGGGTCTCGTCCGTGACCGCACCCATCTTAGGCTCCACTGAAAATCAGCGCTGCAGCTTGCTGCAGCTTAATGCTGAGTGGAGACCTATGTTTGGTCACGCCCTTGTGTTAATTAGTTATTTAAGTCTTTTCTTATAAGTCATAAGTATTATTTTGTGACCATTAAGTTGTGACCAAATAAAAAGTATTTCTTTCTTTCTTTCTTCTTAACTATTATACTTTTTTTGATAATAACAATAAACCGGAAAAAACAAAGTTATGTTTGCGGTTTGCCAACAAAAGTACCTACATGTAAATTATACTCGTAAATTCATGAACCAAAGTGATTATTTCAATATTTAACTTCTTTTATGGTATGGAACCCTCGGTGCGCGAGTCCGACTCGCACTTGGCCGGTTTTTGATACTTAATAACAATAAACTGGCAAAAACAAAGTTACGTTTAAATTCATGAACCAAAGTGATTCTTTTAATGTTTAACTTCTTTTATGGTATGGAACCCGGTTTTTTTTTACATTAAAGTGGAAATAAAAATGGGGGTATACCTACATATACAATGCGATAGGTACAGTAATAAGAAAGATAAAAAATAGTTAAAGTTGGTATGAACGAGAGTTTTAAGAACAATCTTAAGGAAGTGCCTATCTTTTTCTTCGGAGTTTTATTCCTTATGAAATAGACTTCTTTAAATCTACCACGTATCCTAAACTATCTATTTAAATTAGTAGTTAAATATCAGTCATTCTTAAACTTTAATAAATTGTGGTAGAGACAAAAGAATTTAAAAATCTGTTTACTAACCTACATTTCTTTTTAGTTTTATGAAGCTATTGGGTATATGCTCAAAAGCCTGCGTTTGGGTAGACGTCAGATATAATATCTAGCAGGTATGCAGCGCCAGATCGTCGGTCGTCGGTCGTCGGTCTGTCGGTCTGTCGGTCTGTCGGTCTGTCGGTCATCACAGGTCGTGTGCCAGGTGCATTGCAGTCACTTGTTATCACTTGATATCGCTCCAGTAACAATGGTGTTTTGGTATCGCCACCAGGTGTTCGCCTCGTGGTTGCATTTTTTTCAAACACTAATTATGTATGTACCTAACTACCTACGTATTTTCAAATATGTATTGAATTTTTTTGTTTAAAGGAAGTGGCTTTTTTGGTCCCAATCCCAAATGAAAAGATTGCGCACAGGTACTTAAGTACTCGTAGAGTTCTGAGGCTGCGGAAATTAATTAAGTAGGTATATAAATCAATTTTTCGCTTACTGTATTACTTTTAAAAATAGACGTTGTCTGTTTTCCAATTTCAATTTCATACAAAACAACTGAGAGACAATTAGGTACGAGTGGAGTTTTTACCAATGAAAATAAAAAAGAAGTATGTCACTACTAGGAGACTGCCGCGGTAAAGCTATTGCATAGCATTTTTTATCAACTTATTTTTGATAAACTCCTAACACCCCCCACTCCGTGGCGGATGTTAGGTTATTTTCATTCCGGAATTTCTGGATTCAGTCTCCACGCTCAAGGCCCGCGATAGAGAGGGCCGGTCGAAGTGGAGATGTTAGGTTATTTTCGTTACGGAATTTCTGGATTCGGTCTTCACGCTCAAGGTCTGCGATAGAAGCTATGCAATATCTTAAAAAATCTTTAGTTTTCACAAAGGCATAATTTAAAGGTTCTATATTAGGTATATCAAAAGTCAACTCTCTACCGCCAAGTTCCGAAAGCATCTCGAGAAGAGCTGGCAGGAAACTCAGCACTGCCCTTTTTAAAAATTTCCTTATAATATTATACTACTTTTCTTACATAGTATGAAAGTTCATTAATGAATACTCTCGCGGCATTCAACAAAAAAACCTATACTCATTGAAATAACATACAACATCAAAGGCGATGGCATGATAAACATGGCAAATGATGATGGCAGGAATAGAACATCTAGGTACTTATACGCTATTCTTGGACGTCTTATGAAGGCTTTTCTCACAAAGGAAAATCGAATAATAGAAAAAGGATGTGTTTTCCAAACAAAGCCATTGAAGCGGCCCAGGTGCCCGCCTTTGTTTATAAACACTCATCGTCGTCACCCAAGCCTGGCTGGAATCTTGGCTACGTAAATTTAACCAATGCAAAAGGTCCCATACGAAAACCCTTATGCCTGCTCTTCACCAATACCTATGGCAATCTAGCAAAACTAATATTGGCCCAAACCGATACCGAAGCATATATATACAGCAACCTACCAAGTGTCAACGTATGTACGCCATTATGAACTCTTGGCTAATACCTTCACGATATTTGCCACAATTTTGGCCAACGAGAAGAGTAGCCAGCACTATCCGAAACGCAGCGAATGCGGCAGGGCAATTATAGCCATAACACGCAGCAGACTTTTAATTTTCTTAAAAAACCCGTAGACGGATCATCGTGTTCATAGCACATACCTACTGCATACGGAAAATTCGCTGACACAGGAAGATCACACGGTCAGTGGTCTACACTACAGAAATATAGAATAAACGATCTGCAATTTTGAAACATCGTTCCGGAATGCTCGTAGTATCGCGGAGAGCGTGGGGAGGTTAGAGGACAGATAACCCTGTGCTATCAGTGTGTGAACTTGAACCCGCGCACACATGCGCGTGTGTGTGTTACACGGTGACCCAGTGCGCGGCGTCACGTCACGACACACGACACGCGCGGGGTGCGTTTGTTTATAACAATTATTATGTCAATACGATCAGCGCACCGACGGAAACTTATCTTGGCTTGTTACTTTATCAAACATCGCATCGCAGAGAAACAATATAATCCGAATTTTTTTTCGCAGCATTCATCCTGCGAATTCCTTAAACTTTAGAAACGATTGCCAACAAATCGTACAAAAATCGCGGGCGAAAACGTAGCAGGCGCAGTCGAGTCCGAACCTAAGGTAGGGTCGGTGAAATATATTGACCCAAAAATTAAAAGCAAAGAATTTCATTTAATTACCAAAAAAAAAGTCCGCCTTTCAACAGTCAGGCAGTTGATCGCAGATCGGCGAAAACCATTGTCTCGAGCCGAAGCTGCGGTCGAAAGTTGAGCGCGGGTTTCACTTTCATACCGGCCGCGGCGAGCAGCGGTCGCGGGGGGCGGGGAGATTGCCTCTTAGCACAAAAAATAAACTACTTTTCCTTTCTCAAAAATATACACTTTCACTTGTGCCAGAATCGGTGCGACCACGAGCGGCCGGCGAGCGACGGAGCGACACCCGCCGGCCTCCGCACGACCTGCGGCGACCCGCTGCAGCAGCGGTTACAAAAGGGTAGTCGGTTTGTTGCCCGATGGAGAGTGGCCTCGAGCCGGGAGGTACAGCTTTGTGTTCACGATGCACCTCTGTCAGGGTATTAAGAACCTTAGTTAAGAAGGAGGTTCGGTCTCGTTGCCCAGACGACATCATGTGGCGGGGTTCTAATGTCTCCCCGAGGCACACCGGTATTCATAACAGATTTTCCCACGTAAAAAAATTGATTCGATAAGGTTCCTAATTTGTAACAAGCTACTTATTTCGTCATATGACGCTTGCAGCCCGACCCATGTAAGGCAGACCTATAATGCCTCTTACAGAATATGAGTATGATAAGAATGATGAGTAAGCATGTGGACGGACGAAGTTTGGGAAGACCTAAGAGGAAATAGATGAATTACGTGGTAAGAAAAATAAAATAGATTGCACGTTGTCAGCTCATACGAGTGAATGGAAGAAAACGTATTGTGATGACTCCACATACACGTATTATCTCAAGGAAAATATTTTCTTGATGATTACTACAACTTAGCAAAAAACAATGTCAGAGTGAGAAATGAAAATTGAAATCGTTGTAGACTCTTGTCAGTCCTACCCTCTTATTTAGCTACCCATACATGTAACAAAGAAAAATGTTGTTTCAGCACGAGCACTTTCAGTCCGTCTCGAGCAATACAGTACCGGGTACGGTAAGGTACGACACTGGGTAGGTGCCGGGCGCCGGCTGAGGTACGGGAGCCGCGAGTCGCTCCCGCGCTGTGGGCGGCAGGACGAACGACTTTCTCTGCACTCGCGCTCGCCAGATGTAGCGACATCTCGCCGGACACTCGAGCGCTGGTTTTGCAACGCATTCCATTCCATTTGCCACGAGAATGCAAATTTTTATGGCACTATCCAAAATTGCACATTAAAAAGCGGAGATATCTAAAGCCGGCACAGAAAACAGAAACTCCGCAAATGGAAACCGCCAAATTAGTAATTACTCCTAACGTCATTGACTCTAATAACTTTTGTGATTTTTTTCACTGCTTGAACTTTGAACTTATTTAAGTCACAGATTTTAATTTAAGTAAAAAAAGTTTCTTGAGGCAAGGTACCCTTTAGGGATTTCAGTACCTACGTACCTTCCCGTCCCTTTACGCACACGAGCACGAGTGCCGCTCATTCCATTTCTATACGGAATGATATTCAAAAGACGTTTCAGAGTGTTCAATTTGTCGGTCGGATATGTCATTCTCCATGAGCCATTGGCAGGTTTCTATGAAGATCGTGGATAGGACATAATATCACATATTGTTGAGGGCAATGTTCGTATATTATGTCCACACATATTACATCCACAAGTGAAGTTCACAGGTCCTTGTGAGATGAAACTTTTCAACTTTTTCTGTTATTATAGAATGGCGCTTGACTATTATTACATATACTGATGGAAAGTGATGGTACAGCTAAGGATGGAGCTCATTTGCCTATGAAATGCTTATCCTGTCTTTATTTGAGGGTAACCAAGTTACAGGAGGTGGGGAAGACGCAGGCCGAGATGACATTCCTGACCTAGCGAGTGTAACTAATATCAAGAACAAGGAATCAAACCGCTTCGTACCTACCTATGGTATGTCAACTATGTATAGGGGTGTTAGGCTTTACGATGCTTTGCAGTTCTGATGTAAAAACGTGACAGAAAGAGCAACTAAATACTTAACATACTCTCCGAAGATTATTCTATAGAATACCGAGAGACAGGCAACCTTACGACGATGTTTTAGGCTTTGAAGTTTTTTGTTGACCAGTAACTGTTAGCCAATTATAGCACGAACTTTCATAATCCTATCCTATACCTTTAAACGAGCAATTCTTGTATATATATTTCTAAATAATCTGGATCTCGGCAACGGCTTCAACGATTTTCATGAAATTTAGTATACAGGGGGTTTTGGGGGCGATAAATCGATCTAGCTAGGATTCATTTTTATAAAATGTCGAATTTACCAAAAAAATAATAAAATATGATTTCTGCTGCCATCTATTAGCCAGTAGTTAAACTACCGAGCGAAGCACTCCTGCAGCTGCCATCTATTAGCCAGTAGTTAAGGGCGATGGGTACCATCTGGGCGCGAAAATTCAAATTTTATTTAGTTTTTCGCTCATAGTGGGCTAATTATACATTCAAGGCTAATGGCAATGTGTTTTGCGGGCACAACGTTTATGCATCTACATGTTTTTAACATAAACTCTGCTCAACAATACTCATTTACTTCATATTGGTTCCCGATAGCTCGAAATCTTTGAAACTGCAAAAAATTATCTTTCGGGAACCAATATGAGATGAGTGGGAACTTTCGAGCAAAGTTTCTATTAAAAACATGTAGATGCATTAAAAGTAGGCCCGCAAAATGCATAGTCATAAATCTTCAATGTGTAGTTTGTCTAAGATTTGCGAAAAACTAAATAAAATTTGAATTTCGCGGGCTGGTAGGGCCGCAACACCTTAAACTACCGAGCGAAGCTCGGTCACCCAGATATTTTATATAATATTAGCACGTCCTTGTAAAATGTATTTCAGGAAAGATTGGCATTGGCTTTTATTGAGGAGAATGGCATCGCTTGACATCGGGACAGATATAAATGACAAATCATACCACCGGCCTCCTACGCCCATAAGTGTGTGTCCCACAGCCTGACTTATAAATAATTTTAGAAATGTTTTGTAACAAATTAGTTACCTTCGGATTATGTGAATCAAAGTTACTTATTATACAAAAATGTTAAATTCAAACGATAAAAACCTAATTAACAAATCTAATGTTCAACTAACCTCATTAAAATTATATTAACTTTTAAAGGTACTGTGAGAATGAAATTGAAAATGAAAATCCTTCGCGTTGGTCTTAAATTCCATGTTACGAGACTCAAAACTCTTCCGCCAAGTTCGGAAAGCTAGTAGCACCGAAAATAACTGGCAAGAAACTCGGTACTTGCTCTTATTAACTGTCAAAATTAAAAGAAAACTAAGCAATATTAAGTAAATTACTTCCTCTGCAAGATTTTTTGTAACTTTCTTTAAATAGAAGTTTTAAAGAGATTGTTAAATTTATCACGCGGTAAGTTTAAGATTCTAAGTAAACGCTGATATTGGGAAAAACGCGATAGCGAACGACGATCTATTATAAATCTATGAATAAAACGTTTCAATGACGCCAGTGTTAGTAATAATAATGTTTTATACATATGCATAATATATTTTTTACTTATCTCCTTGTACAACTACGTGGGAGATATAGATAGCACAAACTTGGGTGCATTTTAAACTCCCTCACTCTCAAAGTCCGATGGGCGGCAGCTCGCTACGACCGGAGCTAGATAAGTGACAAGACATCTCCAAGAATCTAGATGATTTTCATGCTTACCGCAACCATTCAACCATTCAACAAAAAAACGCAACAATGCATTTTTCAGTGTATATGTAACAACGCGCTCTGCAGAAGCGTTTCCATGTTCGCTACCCGGCTGGGCCTGACTCGGAGGTCCACGCGTGGGACACATGCGACGGATTTTATTTACTAATGCAGAGCCGCCGTGCGAGATATGTAAATGGATGAGGCGGGTCACGCAAACAGCGTTAGGCGTCCCACCGCCGCCGGCGAGGGACGACTTGCTAGCAACATGTTACGCTCAGCACACGCTTGTTCATGACAAAGAGACAAATATCGCCGACTACAGTGTCCGCGTACACACTGGCTCTACTTAGCAACAAGAACTATAAAAAAACTCGCCCAGTGACGCTCACTTTCCAATCTTACGCTGGGCAGAGACCGCTGCTGTCGAGTTGAGAAGAGCAGACCAACTACAAATGTATTAATCTGTGAACTGAAAGAAGTTATTTAATGTCCATGCCTCAGATCACACAAACTGAGGTCCATGCGAAGCAGGTTTTAAATTTAACTTAAACTTTATTCTTATTGGGCAAATCACTAATCATCATAAACCTATTTTGTCGATCGACTCTCAGATTGAGAGGAATCGCTCACTTTGGATAACATTACGGAAAACTTCTCATGCATGCAGGTTTCGTTAAGATATACTTATTCATTCACTGCTTAGCATACTTAATATAATATATAGTACCCAAGAGTAATACCTACGTAAGTCATATCTTCGATACAACCCCCTAATGATGCAGAGATCTGAACGAAAGGACTATCACGTTCCTTGCAAGCATATTTTAACAATGGTATCTAACAACATGAACTGGCTCAAGAATTGAGAATAGTATTATATTTGGTTTCCCTATGAAGACGGAAGTTCTCAACGAAAGGTGTAACGTAAGTGTTTCGTGGCGCCATCTATGAGCGCGCGCGCGAACGGCGGCGAGAGCCGAAAGGTGCCGGACGAGACGCAATCTCCCTGCGTCACACGCAGTGCCAACAAGCACGCACTCTCATGCCGTAAGTCACAGAATACATAGTACATACCTATTAAGCCACGACGGTGAAGCCTTAGCTCCACAACTCGGGGTTTAAAGACACACACCGAAGTCCCGTAATACTCTCGCGACATATCCCTCGAGGCCCGTAACGATAGATGATAAACTGTTAAGCACCTTCGTTAGCAATGATATTCGTGTTCGTCATACTAGAAAAACATTACTGAAATGCTCTTAATTTAAAAAGCATTGTATGCGCAATGTATGGAGGGAAGCAAGGGGCACGGAGGAGGATAAAACACTGGCACACGTGCTACTAAGTTGCACTGAAGTGTCGAATCTACGCGGGACCTACTTGGGCTCCTCAGAAACGCTCCCAAGATATCCTGCGCGGCCTGGAAGGCCTCCTCGGATTCTGGAGTAAGCTCGGCCGGCTAGAGACATCAGGCGAGGACCCGCATCGGCTACTCTACGTGCAATAGGCGCAAGTATTCGCCCAATCGCGGGGAAAAGTTTCAGGAACAGAAGAAGAAGGGGCATGTTACATGTATGACACAGTTAAATTCTGTTCATAGCGATGCAATACAAACAGAAGCTCGTAGAGATTTCATTCATTACGTCCACGCTACAGTTGCGCCTAGAATTATTAGCATATCTATTTGTACCTGAATTGTATTCGGTATAATATTATGTGAGTCTGAAAAACAGAGTCTTATTAAAAGTCCATCGAGTTTGATAAGTATATTTCGTGAGGCTGAGGCATTAAACACAAGCCTCAGTAAGTACCACTTACCTCAAAGGATTATTGCAAAACAACAACGCTAATTAGAAACTTCATCTTATTTTAATTGAAAATTCACGTAAACATCTATAGGTATTCATACTGATTAAGTCATTCATATGTTTTCATTGGCTGTTATTGATATCAATAAAGAATTATCGATCGAGCATATTTGTAATATTGAATCCCATCAAAAACATAAATGTAAAATGATAATGACTTAAAAATAAATTTCAGGATTAACCTGAACTTGGCACAATTAAGATCTCACTTCTTTTGTCGTTGAAGTCAACAATCAAAGCATATATCATAATATTGAGCTTGGCTCTCATTTTACATTTATGTTTTGATGAGATATCATTACTTTTCGTTTAAATTATTAGTAGGTACTTATTTGTAACAAAATTAATACCAAATGTTTAGAGGCACTAAGTATAAGTTAAGTATTCCTAATAGTAATAAGGGAATAAATTTACTAATTTTGTCAAACAATAATGGTCCTAGGTAACATTGCTGTCTATGTGCATGTGATAAACCATAAATAAATATGATGTGATAAGAAACTATGGAACCCTACACTGCACGTAGCCCGGTCCGCACTTCACGGGCTTTATATTTCAGTGCGTGAGAATGGACGAATTGAAAATTAATACGGGAATGTTTCCGGGAATGAATCGCTTCGTGTAATATGTGTTGCTATTTGCTGCTCCCGCACACCCCACGTTTAATTACGACCGTTGCCTACACTTCATTTCGTGCTGTGTATGTTTGAACTGTTATTTTAATTTAAAATGCATTTTTTTTAAATATCAGACGTAATCACTTATGCACCTAGATGGGAAAATTTTAATTATTTATTTCGGACAAACCGGCGTCTAACGATTAAAGAAAAACGAACTGCTCGCCAGTGAAGAAACCAGCGTAGGTAAATTGCAAATCCTTTAAAGAACCAAGAGGTTCTTAGAGGTTTGCAAACGTCGCTTATCAAGGACCGTATGCAATAGTTTGTATATTTTAAAAGTTTAGTTCTTTGTCACTCAATCACAACACAAGCACTGAACTAATTTGGTGGAGAATATAGACAGCTATTACCTTTGACTAACACTTAGTTAGGTAAGCTACTCTTTATTTACGACAAATCTACGGTTCCCGTGGGATGTGAGTGTTGTTCTCTTTGTAAACTATTTTAATTATTATTTATATTGTTGTAGGAATTCACAGACAACTTATATTTAGTCGCCGGTTCAAACGAGTTTAACCTTGTACACTCATAATACTTTGTTCATCATTTTTGCCATCGCAATTATGTCAGGAACCTTACAAGTATCGATGAATAGATATTCTAAAATGGATGTTGATTAATTTCCATTCTTCATCTTCTGGAGTTTCCGCCGCTCGGCAGTGAACTCTCGCAGTGAGTACGAGCGCGGCCGCGACAAGCGAACCCTTACAGCTGCAATAAGCGGTATAAGCTAATTAATTTCAGCAATCTTCAGGTTAAAGGTCACCGCACAATGATACGCGTGCCTTCGAGCTCGTTTCGGGAAATATCAATTTGTTATTTTTCTACCAATACTCTTTCCTATTTAAAGAGTCAATTACGCGTCTCTGTAAATCTGTACCTGTTGATATAAACGCGTGGGGACTGGCACGAGTGTCGACAGCCATTAACTGCGGTGGGTATTGTTAATTGTAATAATATACAACGTGTGGGTTATTTGCCCCAATTAGCCAAAACCCTCAGGTAGGGAACAATGTATAGATACATGAAAAAATATCATAAGAAGTGTTAGCTCATATCCTGAGAGAACTATAGGATGTCCAAAAATGTACAATAAATTTTATGTGACTGCCCCAAAAACAGCAAATTCAATATAAACTGGGATTAATGAAAAGTGTATTACGATAGCCAATCCAGACTCTCGAAAGTTTATTAACGTATGCAACTTATTCTTACTGGATAGCGTTTGCAACTAACATTTCAAACAACCAATAGGACTCAAAAATGGGTGGTGCCTACTGCCTACTTACTACAATCAACGATATAAATCGACAACAATCAGAATTCAAAATGAAATGCAAAGTCTGACATGACAGTTGATTCGTGTCAACTATTACTTTGTGACAATTCTGAAATGAGAAAATGAGTCGCTAGAAACAGGAATATTACAACCTGTAATTACAACATAATTACGAGTGTACTTGTGAGAGAAATGTAGCAGCAGTTCGGTACAGGAGTTGTAAGTAGAGGGAGTTCTTAAACCGCGACCCCTCTGTCACCTGCGAGGCGTACTTACGAGTACGGAGTTTGGTGCATCCAACGATGTAAATACACTTTACTTCGGCTGTGCGAGACTGGTCGTTACAGCGACCCCAGCGAGGGCCGACCGTTGACCATTATACGTAGTCCCGAGTTGGAAGTTGAAATTCTGGATCACTTCAAACAAGGTCAAATCGAATTGATACGAGGTTTATTGACATCACTATTAGGGTTGCTAAAATATTTTTCAATATTTTTCTGTCGTCACTTTTCTAAACAATACTAGAATTGGGATCAGAGCAAGAATAATAAAAATACAAAACTTTTTTTAAATTAGAAAAACAAAAGAAGGAGAAGGTTCTCAATTGAGTTATGCGTTTGTTTTTTTTTATTATAATGATGCGCAGATTTATAATAATACGTTGTCGGACCTCTATGTTATGATGATTATTTTTTATGGATGTATGTACAACGATTTCTCCGATTAATACGCAACTGATTATCATGGTTCTACATTTGATCGATAGGAAATAGTCTCGAATGGGTGTCATGTAGATTTTATCGAAAATGGTTGGCTTTTTATATTATCCCTAAAAAAGGGGATTTATATTAGAATTTTGTCCAAATCTGGTGACAAAATCACGAAAATAGAATACAATTCTATTTTGACGATGACGATTTTTAAAATTTTTTGCTCCGTGAACGTTGCGAGCGTTTAGATCAAGCCACTAATCATGAACCCACTTTGTTTTCCCTCTGCTGGGCACCGGTCTTCAGCGCCATTTATTTACAGATCTGTAGAGCTACCCTATAGAGATAAAACTACACTACAAAAAAATAGTACCATTCAAAATAAACCTAGGTGTACAATTTGGAGCATTATCGGCTACCTACCGCTACAAAGTGATTTTTACCAGGTTTACTATTTACTAATATGGCAACTACTACTCTGCATTAGATATTATGGGCGCGCTTTCAACGAAATACTGATTCGCAGGTGCCTTCAGTTTTCCAGAATTTTCTTCCAGGATTTCAAATAGCGTAGTCGGTTCGGTGAGGTACGTATGTCAACGCCGGTATGGTAAATAGCGCGAATTCAAAAACAGGCCACACAATGTCTGCTGAAGGCGAAGAATGAATATTTTAATACTTTCATGTTTATATTCATGATTTCTTATTTATCGATGAAAACTAAGGCCGTGACCGCCGCTATCGACATACATCTCGGAGCACGCGTTCGCGGCTCGTAGGCTGCACACGCACACAGTACACACCGCATTCGTGGCTGAATGTATGTGATGTTGTCCACTATTTGATTTCACATAGGCCTAACGTACAGGCTTTTGAAAAATGTCAATTGTCGCAAATGATCAAACACTTGGTCGCGGAATTTTAATTCTTATTTTATTAAGGAGATGAGGTTTATCAATTAAATTATTAATAACTAGAAGTACCCGCGGACTCCGTTCCGCGATAGAAATATTTTTGTGCCGGCCCGTTTGTCCCGCGTCAGCACCGCGCGTTTTCTAAAAAGATTACGTCTGTAATTTTTGATTAGACAGACTTGAATCAAATTTTCCCCAAAGAATCAAGTATCGAATACCAACTTCGACTCGATAAGTACCTAGCACTAGCACGTTCCTAGGAAAAAGGCTGCAAGTGGTGGACAGACGTGACACTCCAGGAGTGCTATTCTTCAAAATGAAACAGCTGCCAGACAGTTGCCAAGCCGAATATGGCAAGCAAAATTGTACTCTATTACAACTGACAAATTCATAGATGCAGAGATGCACGCTCGTCGCTGTTTTGCAGAATATAGCACGGCTGCTCCTGCGTGTGAAAATCGTATAATGTCATGTAGAGTATCTTTATCTACGTACGTTGTTCTAATCGCCGGCGTGTGCGGCGTGCAAATCCGCTTTGAGGTCCGCTTTCAGCGGTGGACACAGCACCCCAGCTCGTCGGCGGCGGCGGGCGGTACATACCTAACGGCACGGGGTAGGGCGGCTGGAAGCAGGAGGCGCCGAAGTAGGCAGCGGAGTCGATGCCCATGTCGATGTAGCCGTGGCGGTCGAGGCGCGGCGGGCAGCGCTCGCGCGCGCCGGCGGACTGGCCTGCTCGCTCAATGGTGGCGGTGGACGCGACCGATCCCGGACCCGTGTGCGGCGGGATTGAGACGCTGGGGCGGCGCGCACGTGGCTCCCACCGTGCGCGGCACGCTCGCCCGCAACGTGCACGCCGGCCGCACGTGCGCGCTGCCGCACTGCCTGCCGCGCCCTGCCGCCGCGTCCTGACCACTGTAGCTACGGTTGCAGCATCCACAATTAATGCTCGCGTGCAGCGTACGGCGATTAACCCCCTCTACGTGACCCCACGCTCTACGTGAAGTATAACGTCCCTCGTGCGAGTCATGACTACGAGTATATCGTATGCATGTTTGTTCAACACGCCTGAGTGACATTCGGCGAGCCACCGAGGCTCAGAGGCGCAGGTTAGGAAGCAACAGCAGTAGCGCAACATGTGAGAAATGCGCGCTCTATACATTGTACCTACTCGTATGTCCTTACGGCGATGACAGCTCTCCATATTTTTTTCTGGAGCTAAGTTATTTAGCAAAAAAAAAACAACTCTTTTAAGATGAAGGCTCTTATACGGTATGATAATATATACAGGACAATTTTTCCCGCAGAGCGGGTTCTGCGGGTTATTAAAATATAAATAAAACTCTTAAAATTACCATCCAGGAAGGACTTACCCTCTGCAACACAGGCTTTCCTTCCTCAGAGGGTAGGACGTTCATTTGTGACATGGCATGTATTTAAGATTATAATCAAAAAAATATTGAATTGAATTATTGAATACTTTATTCAACTTATCTACTATGAAACAGTAGGTTAATTTGTTTTGCTATAATCTGCTACTTGCTACTAAGATGCTCTATGTTACAATATGCAAAAACAATGCCCACATGAAACACCACACACAATTTTCCAATACTTTGTTCGATGCACATTTCATCCCAACACCGGGACATCCTCAGGAGATGTTGACTTCACAATGCGAAATCAAAGAGTCTATCTACATCATACGTATATATCTACTATGAATACAGTCGAAATTGTTTTCTAAACCTCGTTGAGTAAAATGTTCCATTTTCAATAAATAATTTTGACACATTTAAAAATTATGCTACCCTTTTTAAAATTCTCGCCATGAATAACAACAGTACGTACTATTTTTAAACGAGTCAAATTAGTTAAGAGTCCACTAGCCCACGATGTCTACCATACAAACGTAATGCCAAAATCATTTGTAATTCGTGCAAATTTCGATCATGTTGTGGTGTTATTCGGGTTCATAAAGTAATAATAATCTATGCTCCTGGCCATATCTGATTCCGAAATACTTTTGTTAAACGAAATTGTAAACGAATTAAAGTAATTAGGTGAATTGTAGTTTTGCTTATTTTTATGTCAAAGAAGACATGTTTTCTGCTTATTTGTTTTGTAATAAAAACAAAATTATCTCACGTCGCATAAGTTCAGGAGCACAGTTTATTGTACAGATAAAGAAAAACACCAGTTAATAAAGAAAGTTACAAGTTTTCATTCATTATTTTTGGTATTACGGAACTCGACCAAAGTTATAAAAACTTTGATCAAAATTGATTATTATTTCGTTTTAAAGAAGTATTCACGAACCAAATATGACCAGTAGCATAGATTATTACTATATGAATCCGAATAACACCACAACATGATCGAAATATGCACGAATTGCAAATGATTTAGTATTTTGAATGTATGGAGAAAACGTACGTTAGTCATTCATTCAGCATTCTTAAGAAATTTTGCACAATTACAGAAATGGCACGAATATATCAAACCTTATACCTACCTGTTTCTCAAATCCAATTTGTTTGAAAAATTAGTAAATACCTTGCCAAATTAATAAATAAATTGTTGCAGTCAATATATTCGGTAGAGAGCATGCTACGCGGCGTAGAGCTACGCGCTACGCTGCCGCGCGTCGCCGGGCGGGAGTTGCGTCATTATCATCACGGCCCAACGCCGGAAAACTGTAATGTCAGCAATTGCATACCATGATGAAAGAGCTAGCTGCTAGACAACCGAGGATGGGCAATCGCCGTAGGCAATTTAGATGACTTTTTGCTTACATTCAACTCCGATGGTGCAGCCCAAAGCGCCCTAAAAGATTTTACTGATTCCCGTCCGAAAGGTTCTCAATTCGACTGTTTTTTTATGTTTGTTACCTCAAAACTTTTGACTAGGTGAACTGATAATTCGAAAATTGCAATTACATCCAATAAAAATTAGAAAAATTGAGATTTTGAAGCTGCTCTTAGAAGAACTTTCAATCGAGAAATATTTAATCCAAGCGTGTTTTTGCTTCATAGCGATTTCAAATTAAAGACCCAAAATATATGACGATTTAATTTTAAACTGTCTTTATAGTTTTTAAACTACAGTACGGTTAGTACAGGTTTTTTCGAGTGTACTGAATACTGGAGTGTATGGAAAAATCCATTTCCATTTACAACCAGCGCCCTAAGTGGTCACTTTGCGAACTAAACTTTCCGCGACAGTTTCTTTCGAGTTTCTTGCGAGTGGATCGCTATTATGGGTGAATTATGGGCAATGTCCGAGTATAAGTAAGGTACAAGTGCATAGTTTGACATTTTAAAATTCGAAAATGATATTATTTTGAATTACAATACGATTCGATTGTACGAGTTTTCATGGTCTAAGATCCCGCCATACAACGACCTTCACCGAGCTGCTTATTGGATGAAAACTATTTTATATCCAATTAAATATGTCAATAAATATATCGCAAGTGGGTTGCCTAAAAAATTTCAGTCCAGGGTATGATTAATTAAGAATTTAAAAAAAAAACCATTGTAACATGGACTCCTATTTGTTACAGTTTAGTTGAAATCGTAGTTCAAATTAGATTGGATGTTATAAATCGTGCTTTTTGCCAGAAATAATTTCCAGGCTGAGGAAAGTATTTCTGCTCTATATTTTTTGGCAAAAGAAAGTTAACGGATAATAAAATCGCAGGTAAATAAGCACAATTGCAATTTGCGACCTGAATCGCTCATCCAATCTAATTTGAACTAAGATGTCAACGGAACTCTAACAAAGCGGAGTTCATGTTACGATGGATTTTTTTTTAATTCTTAATTAATCATACCCTGGACAGAAATTTTTTAGGCAACCCACTTGCGATATATTTATTGACATATTTAATTGGATATAAAATAGTTGTCATCCAATAAGCAGCTCGGTGAAGGTCGACCTTACTTGGGATCCCCTACTATCATTGTTTACTTTTAGTAAGAGCTATTATTTAGTGGCGTAATATTTCAAGGCGATATTTTGTATGACAAATGGTAACAAAGGAAGCGGAAACGAAGGAATGAAAAGAAGAGATCGCCGATCTACGATATTAGGCCGCACATTTCGGCTTACGAAGAGAGCTATTAATATATTATGTGCACAGTGTTAAGGCTTCAAAACCTACTAAAAAGTACCTATCGCTGGTCTCGATGGAAGCTTCATTTGAAAAATATATACCAGTAATAATAATAAATAAGTAGCTTGGGAAAGATGATAAGAGTTTTATTTAAATGCAGAATATTATTTTTAATTATTTTTTTTCATAATCCAATAGGCATTGTTTCAAAATCATTATTTACCTTATAACACAACAGAGAGCTTTGTAGAGAGCAAAAGAGAAAGATTTATAAAAGGCACAATGAAATATGCACTACATCAATTGATTTTTCGTCTCATCTGCTCAGAAGAGAGATCTTTAATTCCAAAAACGCAGGCGGGGAATGCTATTATATTTCCGCGAAATCATTTTCTAATCTTTTCCCCTAGAGCTATTGTATAGCATAGAGTTTGTTGTATAGTAGTAATATCAATATAAATATTAACTCGTAATAAGTTAAGTTTATTGTCTCAGCCTTACGTAACGCTTTATCACCCTTTACGACAACACGTCCTTCCGCGCAAAGCGTTCCGCGAACAAGGCGGCTGCGCTCGTGCTCGTTATGGCTGTAAGTCCTTTGTTATCAAGAATTATTTTTGGAGTCCCCATAGAAAAACTTCCAAACATTTACACGAGCCGCGAGATTTCATCAAGTCTTTTCACATCTCAATAGGTATACATTTATAACGATGTGCGACAATGAAGCGATCCCAAAAATAAACTTGGGAGCACATCACGGGTGTGCCCGCGAAATTCCATTTCTTTTGTGGTTTTTCGCGATTTTTAAGCTAATAAGACATAATAGACTTATGGCAGTCCAATTGCGGGAATCCCAATATCATTTTCACGTGTTTATATAAAAAATTCTGCTTGAAAGTGTCGAATTAAAGAAATTAGTCCGAGACCTCTGATGTGTAATTAGCGTACAAATTGCAAAAAACCATGAAAATTTTGAATTTCGCGGGCAGAGTCGTTGATTTCGCCTTAAAGAGTTTTGTTTGGTTATACAACCTATCTAAGGCACTAATCTCAGGAAGTACCTATCTTGAAAAACTATTTCTGTGTTACATTGTCTATTTATCGAGGACGGCTGTAATCCCAAACCTTTAAACGAGCAATTCTAGTATATACCTATATATATTTCCACATAATCTGAATCTCGGAAACGGCTCGAACGATTTTTCGTGTAATTTAGTATACATGGGGTTTTGGAGGGCGATAAATCGATCTAGCTAGAATTCATTTTTAGAAAATGTCTAATTTACCAAAAAAATATGACTCCTGTTTGCCATCTATTGGTGAATAGTAATACCATTATAAAGGCTCATTGTAAAGGTCTGCCCGCGAAATTCAAGTTTTATTGGGTTTTTCACAGTTTGTAGGTTAATAACATATTGTAGGCTTGCGAGTTGCGACACTAAAATTGCAGAATAGAAGTATCATGTTATCTACATTACAAAAAAATACTGAGCAAGGCTTGGTCACCCAGATACTCGTATTATCATTTTGCTACGACCACGGACCAACAGGAGCAACGATAGATGAATAGCAAGACAGACATATAGCCTGGGAGCTTTGGGCTGGCCTGACCTTCATTAAAGGTGGCAAATGTTAAGGGTCAACCAGAGGTGAGCGCAACGGGCGTTGTGCAAACTTCCGGTGCGTTTGTATGACTTCCAGGAGGCTTGCAACGTGAGCGCTGAGGATATCCGAGGGGGGTTTATAATATAATCAAATCTACTTACATAATAATATCTCAATTAAGATTTATATCCGAAAAAAAAAACCGGCCAATTGCGAGTAGGCCTTGCGCACCGAGGGTTCCTTACTATAAGTAAGAAACCCTCGGTGCGCAAGGCCGACTACTCTCTCTACTAAGTGCATAAGTAAATCCTTAAAAGATTTTGATCATTGATTTTACGAGTATAATTTCAAGTAGATACTTCTTTTAAAAACAAACCTAACTTTGTTTTTAGAAGTTTATTTTTAATATCAACGAAAGTGTGCTTGTTAGATAGTTGATTTTATTTTTCCTGTAAAATATAAGTTAACTCCTATTGATCATAATTATTTCAACTTCGGAGATAAGGAGAAGGGAACGGTATTTTTTCGACAGTTTGCCCAATAAATCAAAAACTATCAGCATAAGAATAAATAAAAATCTGTTTTAGAATATACAAGTAACGCCTTATCTTACGATAACCGACGCAATATTGTCATCTCATTTTGATATTTCAGCTGCACCCGGGGTGTTCCCCCTTTTAAATAAAAATAAAAACGATTTTCAATTTTTTATGATTGCAATGAAGTTTGGTCACTATTATACTCGTTTACAACTA
Organism: Coenonympha glycerion; assembly: GCA_963855885.1. Lineage (NCBI taxonomy): Eukaryota > Metazoa > Arthropoda > Insecta > Lepidoptera > Nymphalidae > Coenonympha > Coenonympha glycerion. The sequence continues at coordinate 154,854 of OY979626.1, forward strand.
TTCCGAATTTCAGGCTGATATTTATAATAGTTACTGAAATAATCGAGTGTGACAGACGGATGAACGGACGAAAAAAGTATTGACAATTTTGGTATGGAACCCTAAAAAGAAGCAACCATGAAAAATCTTGCAAAAAGAGAAACTCGTCGTCGTAAACATTTTTCCATAGCCTTAATGGCAAAACAAAGTTTGTGTGGTCAGTTAGCAATATACATACGAGTATATATATCTATCTCTAACTAAGATTAAATAACCTATTTTGACGTCGGTAATTTGTTTTTGATGTAGTGTATTGTGCAGTTGCAACAAAGCATGGACCGGAATTTTAAATCGCTGGGCGGTGCGTCTTCGCTGGTAGGATGGTAACCAGACTCAGCTCCTAAACTTTCGGTAGTATCCACATCTTTCTGTTAACTTTATTGACTGCTGTCACAGTCACACCTGATGGAAAATAATGCTACTGCAAACTGTGAATCGCGCTTGTCTAGAAGATGTCTATTCACTCTTGATTCAAAGGCACCCACAAGTTGTGGGAAAGATAGAGGCCTGTAGCCTGTAGGGTATGCAAATGCCTATGGTTTGCACGCTTAGCAAAGCATTATCGTATTTTAGTTATATAATTTTTATGGTAGGCGTAGGTCTCTTGCACAGTAATCAATCGTGAAGCAATAATGCTGTCTTTTGTTTCTTAACTTAAGAGTCCGCTTACCCACGATGTCTCCCATACATTCGTAATACTAAAATAATTTGTAATTCGTGCAAATTTCGATCATGTTGTGGTGTTATTCGGGGTCACATAGTAATAATCTATGCTCCTGCCCATATCTGGTTCCGAAATACTTTTGTTAAACGAAATTGTAAACGAATTTAGTTTGGCTTATTTTTATGTCAAAGAGGACATGTTTTCTGCTTATTTGTTTTGTAATAAAAACAACACTATCTCACGTCGCATTAGTTCAGGAGCACAGTTTTTACTGTCCAGATAAAGAAAAACACCAGTTAATAAAGAAAGTTACAAGTTTTCATTCATATAATATTTGGTATTACGGAACTCGACCAAAGTTATAAAAATTTTGATCAAAATTGATTATTATTTCGTTTCAAAGAACTATTTCCGAACTAATTATGGCCAGGAGCATAGATTATTACTATATGAATCCGAATAACACCACAACATAATCCAAATATGCACGAATTACTAATGATTTGGTATTGAATGAATGGAGACATTGTAGTTCACAGGACTCTTAAGACTTAAAAATCAGGATGATAAGCTCTGAGCAGTGCCTTGTTTTGTGTATTGTACATATTGTGTGAACGTTTTACGTGGGTATAAAAAATTATAACCTTCACTTTTATCAATTCTGTTCATTATTCACATTCACGTAAACACTGTCCACTGTATAGGTACAGTGAGATCATGTCGGGGGAAAAAAATTTGAATTTTGTTATCTCGTGGTCGAGAAATCATTAGGTATATGCCTAAGGCAATAAATATCCTTTCATAAATATTTACCCCATTACAAATAAAGGTGGAATAGAGGTGGAATAGTAATACTCTGTTTTTCAAATGCCAAATGATTGATGACAGGGAAGGATAAAGCAGCTATTCCACCGATATTCCACGTTTATTTTTTAGGCGGTAACAGTTTTCCCTCATAATAATCATTAAAGATTCACAAGTGCTGAGAGGATTATTGTCAAAACCTTAAGATGCATTTCAATATTCATTTCATTGAAGATAAATGAATATGAGTGCACAATTCGCAAGCTTCATCCGTGTTACCCGCGGTCAGGTCGCTGACAGGCGAAGTGAAGAGGCTCGCGTTGTAATGTCATGAAGGCTCACCGTATTTTTTGTTGAAACTCGCCCCGTGACTCAGGAAATCTGCGAACAAACAAAAGAGTCACATTAGAATAGCTATTTATCACTAGCAATGCCTGCGGGTCCACTCGCATGAAGTTAGTATTTTTACAAATCCCGTGGTATTACTTGATTTTCCCGGGATAAAAGATTGAAAATCGTTTTTCCCGGGTTTGACGGGCCACGAATGCAGTCTTCTTCCATTCTCTACAATCCTCTTTCACACAATCCATCCATCTCTTCTTTGGTCTTCCTCTACTTACTAAACAAACCCCTATTATTCTGAGAGCAACCTCATTTCCAGCTATTGTGAGGTTCAGAAGAAACTCAATTAGTTAGGTCCTATTATATTACCTCTAAAGTCTGAGCGTTCCGTCAAGAGATTAAGCGTTCTGGTGCGAAGCCGTGCATCTTCGGCCGTCACTTATCATCAAGCGAAATCGCAATCAAGTTTTAATCAATAGTACTTAATAAGAATCTGGTCTGCATGCTGAATGCTGATACCACTTACATTTACAGCAGAGCTCTTGGAGCATGGAAAGAATGCATGAAATCGGACAGCGCGTTATTGAATTGTAACTAAATACCTAACAATGACGAAATACGCTTGCTAGTTCAGGAAGTACAGTAAATAAATTACAGTTTTGGTCTCAGTTATCAGTATCGCTATCGACTAAAGAGTGCCCTCAAAATTTTCATTCTTCTTCTTCACAAAATTCATAAACAACACGTGTAGCTATAGATAGTACCCATTATAGGTAGGTATAGTCAAAAATCAAAATAACGTTATGTACTTAGTTTGGAAGTTTCGATACCTATTGTAACTATTAGGTACAGAAATGAACGCCATGGCCCACTACGCCAACGTGGCAGTAGCGATCCCATCACGTAAAATTAGAAGAACCCTGAGGAAGAACTCTGAACTGTTAAGTACCTATTCCTCGAAAACTAAGGATTATTAATATTACCAAAATCCATAAAATATGAAAAAAAGCGAAGGAAATAAAAGAAAGCAGAAAGGCGGGTTCGCAGTCTGTACACAAAATTTAAGTGACAATAATTATGTAGTCATCATAGATTTATATTTTTTACTAGCGGACGCCCGCGGCTTCGCTCGCGTTGAACCTCTGCTTTACATCCTCAGGCGTTTAATTACCAAAATTCCTGTCTTAACTGCCATTTATTTTAATAATTTAAAGACAACAAATTCTTCCTTTGTGCTTGCTGCTATAGTCACTTATCGGTTTTGAAAATATGAGGTCGTTACAAAAAGTTTCATATAGTTCATTTAGGGTACCGTACCTACCTATAGGGGAAAAAGGCGGGAACCTTATTACTGAGACTACGCTGTCTGTCCATAATAAATGGCGGCCACGTTTTTTAATTCTGACCATAAATTCGTTCTCTATTCTTGCTGCGATACTCAAATATCGATTTTCAAAGCAATCGGCCCAGTAACAAAAAAGTTCAAAATGGCGGCCACTTTTATTAAATTTTGACCACAAATTCCTTCTCCATGCTTGTTGCGATACTCAAATATCGATTTTCAGACCAATCGGCCCAGAAACAAAAAAGTTCAAAATGGCGGCCATTTTATTTAATTCACGGCGGCCACTTTTTTTTAATTCTGACCATAAATTATTTCTCTGTGCTGGCTGCGATACTCAAATATCGAGTTTCAAAGCAATCGGCCCAGTAACATAAAAGTTCAAAATGGCGGCCACTTTTTTAAATTTTGACCACAAATTTCTTCTCCATACTTGTTGCGATACTCAAATATCGATTTTCAAAGCAATCGGCCCAGTAACAAAAAAGTTCAAAATGGCGGCCACTTTTTTTAAATTTTGACCACAAATTCCTTCTCCATGCTTGTTGCGATACTCAAATATCGATTGTCAGAGCAATCGGCCCAGTAACAAAAAAGTTCAAAATGGCGGCCACTTTTTTAATTCTGACCATAAATTCGTTCTCTATGCTTGCTGCGATACTCAAATACCGATTTTCAAAGCAATCGGCCCAGTAACAAAAAAGTTCAAAATGGCGGCCACTTTTTTAAAATTTGACCACAAATTCCTTCTCCATGCTTGTTGCGATACTCAAATATCGATTGTCAGAGCAATCGGCCCAGTAACAAAAAAGTTCAAAATGGCGGCCACTTTTTTAATTCTGACCATAAATTCGTTCTCTATGCTTGCTGCGATACTCAAATACCGATTTTCAAAGCAATCGGCCCAGTAACAAAAAAGTTCAAAATGGCGGCCACTTCAAAATTTGGATTTCAAAAATCCCCGAAAAACCTGAGTACGAATTGATTTTATTACCTGATAAAAACCTAGGTACCATTTTCAGATCTGAACTACTTTTACTTCTTCAGGAATTCCTGGAACAACGAAAAAATTCACTTTTGTATGGGAAAATCCCTTAAATGTACGATTTTTACCCCTTAAAATTTTAATTTCTGAAATCCCCGTCTTAGTACGAATTCATGACCTAATATCAACCTAGGTACCAAATTTCAGATCTCTACGACTTTTAGTTTTTCGGGAATTCCTGGAACAACAAAAAAAAATCACTTTTGTATGGAAAAATCCCTTTAATGTACGATTTTTACCCCTTAGGATTTGAATTTCTGGAATCCCCGTCTTAGTACGAATTCATGACCTAATATCTATCTAGGCACCAAATTTCAGAGCTCTACGACTTTTAGTTTTTCGGGAATTCCTGGAACAACGAAAAAAAATCACTTTTGTATGGGAAAATCTCTTTAATGTACGACTTTTACCCCTTAGGATTTGAATTTCTGGAATCCGCGTCTTAGTACGAATTCATGACCTAATATCTATCTAGGCACCAAATTTCAGATCTCTACGACTTTTAGTTTTTCGGGAATTCCTGGAACAACGAAAAAAATTCACTTTTGTATGGGAAAATCCCTTTAATGTACGATTTTTACCCCTTACAATTTGAATTTCTGGAATCCCCGTCTTAGTACGAATTCATGACCTAATATCTACCTAGGCACCAAATTTCAGATCTCTACGACCTATATAGTTTAGGCGGAATCCGTGGAACAAACCAAAATTCCTCATTCTTTACTATATATATAGCTGCTTGTGCTGATTCACTCACTGACTCATTGATCACCTCTCCTGAACAATTTTGTATGAAAATTATTTTTTTCAATGACCGTTCCGTATAGAAGAGAAAAAATCATTAAGAACAAAAATATGGAGAGAGCTGATGATTGAGGATTTCGGAGACGAGTGAAGAGCACAGCCAAGGGTATTAAAGATAGGTGGGGGGTGCTCGACCAAATGTCATTTGAAACGTCATGCAATTGTCAGTGAGCTGAAAAAAAATTCAAAATGGCGGATTCAAAATGGCCGCCATTTGAATTTCGCCGATATCTCGGAAAGTATAAAAGATGGAAGAATGTTTTCTTGACAAGAGCTAATCAGGACTGGAAGGTCTATTAGATGGATAGAAAAAAAAATTCAAAATGGCGGAAAAAAATTTTTCCATAGTAAATGTATGGGGAATTTTATGAGACTAAATTTTGGTAACTATGCAAGGTTTTGATGCGGTTTTTCGGAGAATTACTAGAGAAAAATATGGAATGGAAGATGGTTGAGGGTTTTGAAGACAGTCGAGGAGCATGGGCAAGGTATTATAGTTAGGTGGTGACTGCTCTAACAAAACTTACTTTCAACGTCATGCAATTGGCAGCGACCTGAAAAAAAAATTAAAATGGCGGATTCAAGATGGGCGCCATACAGATTTCGTGTTGTTCTATCTCGGAAAGCATAAAAGATAAGAGAGTGGTTTCTTAGCAATAGGTGATCAGGATCTTAAGTTCAACGGGATGAATAAAAAAACTAAATGGGGGAATTTATTTCTCCATGGAAAATGTACATGCTACACTAAGTAGGGAACTATCCAAGGCATTGACGCAGTTCTTCAGAGAACTGCCAGAGGAAAGTATGAAAAGTGATGATGATCTAGGATTTGGATGATGGTTGAGGAGCACTGTCATGGTTTTAAAGATAGTTAAGGTCGGTTAGAGCAAAAAATACGCTGAACCTCATCTGATGAGGTTCAGCGTATTTTTTGTTCGAACAGCCCTTAACTATCTTTAAAACCATGACAGTGTTCCTTGGTCATTTTTTAAGCCCACTGCCAATCGGATTCCAATTATTGATGGAGATGACGGCGATACCTTTATAGGCGGGAAGACTGCACGCGGGCCACATGTGGCCCGCGCACTCACGCGACCTACTAGTTAATATATATATAGCTGCTTGTGCTGATTGACTGATTGATCACCTCTCCTGAACAATTTTGTATGGAAAATTTTTTTTTCACTGATCGTTTTGTATAAAAAGGAAAAATTCATGAGGAAGAAAAATATAGCGAGAGCTGATGATTGAGGATTTCGAAGACGGGTGAAGAGCACAGCTAAGGGTATTGCAGATAGGTGGGGGGTGTTCGACCAAATGTCATTTGAAATGTCATCCAACTGCCAGTGAGCTGAAAAAAAATTCAAAATGGCGGATTTAAAATGGCCGCCATACGAATTTCGCCAATATCTCGGAAAGTATTAAAGATGGAAGAATGGTTTCTTGACAAGAAGTGATCAGGATCCAAAGGTCTATTTGATGGATAGAAAAAAAATCTAAATGGCAGAATTTATTTTTCCATAGAAAATGTATGGGGAATGTTGAAGTGACTAACAGTTGGTAATTATGCAAGGTTGTGATGCGGTTTTTCGGAGAGTTACTAGAGAAAATATGGAGTAAGCTGATGATTGAGGATTGCGGAGACGGGTGAAGAGCACAGTCAGGGGTATCGAAGATAGGTGGGGGGTGCTCGACCAAATGTAACTCGAAACGTCATCCAATTGGCAGTTAGCTGAAAAAAAAATCAAAATGGCGGATTCAAGATGGCCGCCGTACACATTTCGTGTTGTTCTATCTCGGAAAGTATAAAAGATAAGAGAGTGATTTCTTTGCAAGACGTAATTAGAATCTCAAGGTCTACGGGATGAATGAAAAAAAATTAAAGTGGTTGAATTTATTTTTCCATGGAAAATGTGAATGCGACAGTAAACAAGGCCTATGAAAAACTATGAAAAGTATGAGAAGAGATGATGGTCTACGATTTGGATGATGATTGAGGAGCACGGTCATGGATTTAAAGATAGTTAAGGGCTGTTTGAATAAAAAATACACTGAACCTCATCGCCGATGAGGTTCAGTGTATATATTTATTTTTTATTCAAACAGCCCTTAACTATCTTTAAATCCATGACCGTGGTCCGAGGTAATTCTTTTAGCCCATTGCCAATCGGATTCCAATTGGCTTTTATAGGTGAGAAGACAGCCCGCGGGCCACATGTGGCCCGCGCTCCCACGCGCCCTACTAGTTTATATATATAGATATTAAAGGTAAAAACGAATATACAATATTAGTGCTACCTAGTTAATTAATAACATTGAAAAAACCAGAACATCATCTTGCGAAGAGCTGTACAAAATTACTTATTCAAATATTTTATACTGGAAATATGACGATTTAGGGGGGTGGGGCCCAGATTGGGTGACAAAAGGCGGATGGGAGTGGATGTAGGGGGAGGGGAAGGGGGGGAAGAGGTGACTTTGCCCCGCAAGGCAAATATCTAGATTCGTGATAGTTTTCGAGAAATATATTTTTTAAGTTTTAAAATTTTAAGGTTAATAATTTAGTTTTCCCTTACACTTTTCAAGGCTCGTTCGACGGAGACCCGCTTCGCGGGGTTCCTATTTCTGGGTGGTCATAAAAGAAAATACCCACTCAGAAGGATGGTGGGGCCTGCAAGGCCTCTTCGTCACCTTACTTATCCGAGTCGGGGTGCCCTCAAGTCCCGAGCTCGCTTCGCTCGCTCCTGGACCCTAAGTTGTTTGTGCAGTGATTTACGAGACTTAGTAACATTATGAAGTGTATTAATACTACAATATTAGCAAACTGGCAAAAATACGTAAAATGTCGTCTGAAATAACCTAAAAAATGTGATTTATTATAATAATTTTTCTTATTATTTCGCGTTAATTTGAGTTATTTACGAAAGCTAGTGACATTGTGAAGTGAATTACATATAAAACATTCATAAATAAGTTGGTAAACACGTAAATAATGCGACTGTCACCTAATCTGGACCACAGCCGGCTTTCATACCAGATTTTCCCGGAGGTAGAACGGCAGGGCAGGTTTTAGTTTTTCGAACCACTATAACATTAGAACTGTAAGGATTGCGACATCTATGACATAAACCCACAACCAAGTCTGAAAATAATGAAATTCTTGAAAACCCGTCCTCATTATTGTAAGTAACGGAATAGCGCCATCTATTTTAACTTAGTTGAACGAGCAACTGCGTGCCAGCCGTCATACGTTCGCGTAGTCCCACGGCCCGCCACCAATGTTATCGGCGCTACTGACCACGTGCCTCAGCATACAGGAAAAATATATCATACGGACTCACCGTTTCGACTCATCGCCGGGTGAAGTAACGTCACAGTTACACAGCACCAAATAAAACTCGTATTTTCCGATTAGAATCTTACAAGATTAACAATAGGAAACGCGTAAAAATATTAATCGAGTGCAGTATAAAGTAGAGCCGAAGTCACATGTGCGCGCGACGAGCGCAGTGCGGGCGACCGCGATTGGCGTGCAGCGAGGTGTCGGTAAAGCAGCTCGGCCTGCTATTGGTGGGCACCCGGCGCGTCGGTGCAGCAGGCGCGCCGCCGCACGTGACAAGCACGCTCTCGCGCGGCGCGCCGCAGATGGCGCCACGGTTTATTTTGTTTACAACTCCCACAATCGCTGCGGCTGTGACATAATTTCGCATAATCGCACCGAGCCGAACAAAAACTTTGTTGTAACCGGTCGGTGTGGTTCGGAGCGCGCATTTCCAATACAGATATTGTGTGGCACACGGTATTGCCGCGTAGATATGCGGCGCGGCCTTGGGCCGAGCGTGATTTAGCATTGAACTAGATGAGTAGATGACAGAAACTTGGTGCGGCACAGGCGCGAAATAGCTGCACCCAGCGAGCAATGCGCGTTTTGACACTAATTGTGACTTGTCTAGTGTGTCGCATAGTGTTGGATTGGAGCAATAGTACCTATCTAAAGTTCACTAATGGTTCACTACCTACTTTGTCACAAACTCACAACGTGTAGCTAGAGTAGGGTCATTTTGTTTAATCTACGTACAAAATTTGTCGGATTTTAATATTGAACGCGCGTCTCCATGTTATCGCGGCTGGGTGGCAGATTCACCCAGGCGGTACAAATAGGATAAGTAGTTATTAATAATCTAAAGGAAATTAATAACATCCAGTGTTTGAAGCAACAATATAAACATCATTGTACATGTAGGTACTTACCTATAGCTTAGGTACCTACATGTACAATGTACATACTTAAATAATGAACGATCGCCCTATGAGTTAAAAGTTTGGATTTGTCTTGGTGCACTGTATAATGCACTCGTCCACCAAAAAACATAGCAGAAAAGTAATGACAGACACTTTTCACATCTCAAGGTAGGTCACTGTCGAGCAATATTTTAAAGGTACGTAGTAAGGACCTTAAATATATCGACGGCAAATGCGATTCGTTGGACAACTGTTGGCAAGCGCGAAATTGGTGTAAGTTACCACACCATTAACAAATAAAACGCTCGTCACACGTCAGACGGAAGAGTATCATTGATGCTTGCAGACCAGCCCAGTGGTGTGGTTGGAACCGGTTTGTTCTGACTCTAATCACAATGGTTATCCTGCGGGCCTAGAAAAAGTGGACGACAGCAGAAAAACCACGTGACCACCAGTACACAACAATGTACTTAATGCGTTATTCACTGCTGCTGCTGCTGCTGTCGCTAGTCACGCTGTGTACGCTAAAGTTATCTACAAGTCTGCGAGAACGCCGGGGAGCGTTCAAATTGTCGTATTCGATTTTCAAAAACAGGGTGTTTTCCTCTATTCGATGACGCGGTTTTTCTACCGTAACGTGGTTTGTCCATACATTTTTATCTACTGTCGTCAACGCTAAACGACTGTTTACTTTGTCTAGCCCTGCTGATGACAGTTGACGATACATAGTCAGCCTATCTATATATGTATTGCCTATATATATATATGTTTGCACGTTTTGACATCATTAGCATTCACATCATAGGACGTCCATCGGCATCTGAAGAAGATTGTTGGATCAGAACCGTCCCGCATGATGAGCATAGCCACAGCTATCATGAGAATGATGAGCACAGTGCAGTGTTTGGCATTGCAATGCAAACTCCTTAGACACAATTCATCTGTAACATGCAGGCGTACTACAACTAGCCATCATTCTATGCTATAAAAATAAAAACAACATTAGTAATAGGTATAAAGCAATTATATTAAAAATGGTTTCAGTATCACCTTCCTGTGTTAAGAACTGCAGCGTTAGAACAAAGCTGCGAATTCGATATCGTTCACGTTTTCGTTTCCTGCCCGGATATTGATTGCATGGCGAAACCGAATCGAGATTCGAATGGAAATTTATTTGCTGATTTCGTTTAGTCGATTAGATACCTAATAAACGAAATCTGAAGCAATGGCAAATCCAGTGCTGCGGTTGGTGACACGGCCTGAACCTAAGCCGGACGGACTAGGTCGGGGTGAGCAGACAGCGCGACTCGGGGCTTCCTCGCTGAGGCGCCGCCGGGCTAATCGAATAAGGCGTTATCCCACCCTCCTCCCAGCTCCGACTGCGAAAACCGATACGCTGCAACGGCCCGGCGAAGACTCACTGCATTGTCCATCCCCAAAATCGGGAGAATGCAAACAATATAGAGGCGCTTCGTAGGAAGTCAGGCTCCCCAAGAACCGGCGTCTTCCTGCTATCGGCCCCCAAAATCGCAAGATTAATTGGGCCATTTTGTAGAGGGATGTCCACCCACTACAAAATGGCCACGAGCCTCGAACCATGCAACAAAATCCGTCGCATTTTCGTAAACTGCAAAAATCTAACATAAGTTCAACAACATAATATTCCGATGCCGAACGCGGATGACAGATCAGATCAGTCAGTGTAATAAGCGTCAGCGGCAAAATATAGTAGTGTAATTGAGGAAATCCCCCTCGTCTTCCAAGTCGGTTACGCGGTACAGGCAGGTGCACTCGACCTCGGCGCGGCGACGCGGCGTCTGGTGCCCGGTGCTCGGTTCCCGTCCCTCCGTCCTCCGTAACTATTAACTAATGTTTTACTGATGTTCTAAACAAACTTGTATTCCTGGAAAAAATTACGGAGGGAAGGAATAACAAGATTTCTTTATAAAAGTATAATATAACTGTAGTTGGGATGGTACTTGAAAACACTTGGTCGTAATCTCAATGGTCGTAAATCGTAATGTTATTATAGCTTGATAGAGATCCCACTCAAAGCGATTAATTGTCCCGGAGTGTTTTCAGTACTTACGTTCCTTCCACGGCTTCTTCCGAGTGTTTACTTTACGTTCGTTAATTCTACCGACGGACGTCCACCGCTGGACAGGCCTCTTGCAATGATTTCCAAACGACACGATTCTGAGCAAATTGTACGAGCTCAGGGCCCCGTCTATACACCTATACATAATATAATTAATCGAAAAACTAATAAACAAGTGGAAAATTAAAAAAAAACAAATACCCACGACTTTTGTAGACTTTTTATTGAAAAAGGATTAAATATTTTTTTAACTCCCCGACTAAAGGAAATTAAGAACTAAGAAGAAGAACCTACCCGTATTATAAAAAATCCAAGAATATCCATCGGAGCTGCCTTTGCTATTTCCATTCCATATATAAATTAACGCAGTTAGTATAGGTAAGCTGCCGGTATAGGTATGAGAAGTATCGAGAAATTGAATTAGTTACCAACTGGCAAACATCAACATCTTGCATCATCAACACACAGGCAGAACACAGTAGCTCTGGCCGATTCTCTTGGGTTTTTAATTATACTGATGATGAGGTCTAGGATGGAGCCCGCTTGCCTAGAAAATGCCTATTCCTCTTCTCTTGAAGGCACCCAGATTGTACTCGGCTGGGGAGACGGAAGCTGGAAGGGTGTTCCACACCTTAGCGGTTCGTATCAGAAAAGAGAAAGAAAAACGTTTCGTTCGCGTACACTGGACATCAACCCCATAAGGATGCCACTTCTCTCGATGTCTTGCATTTGATATGAATATAAAATTAGGTATGTACATGAGACGCAGACGAAGAAGGTTATCGTTAAAGGTTGCTATGTAGGTAACCTATATTACGGTATTTTTGTTATCAGGTTTAAATTTTAATTATGTACTAGTAGGTACATTATTATTTCGGAGTTGTCGCTATCAGTCGTCGGTCGTCCTAGCGCCGTGAGATAAGATACGATACGATACGACGCACGCGCAAGTCATGCAGCGCTATTTTGTCTACACTTGCCTCTTCCGGGGTCCCACATGTCCAAGACATATTTTTCATTAATTTTTGAAGGGAAAATATCTACTGTGCTATTCTTGAAAATGTACATCCCTGAAACAGCTGTCAGATACTTGCCATACATAAAGACGGGGACCTGAGAATCAGCATTCAGTTATTACACCTGACAAATTCATAGATGCATAGATGTACGCTGCTCGCTGCTTTAAGTATTTTTGCAGAAAAGCACGGCTGTTGGACTGCACTTTATAGATGGGAAAACCGCATTGAAGTCGTGTCCAGTTGTCATACACTCTGTTACCGTAACTGACACCTCTATTGGACAGTGGCGTGTGGGTACAGTAAATATCTAGTAGCATCTCGAATAAGTCGAGGAGCATCGTAGAAGAAGGTCGTTATTACGCGAGATGACTCCACTTAAGACCCTTTGCTACTATTTAAAGGTCACCTGCAATCGGCCTATATTATGTGGCGGATAGCGAGCCTGCAGTGAGTGCCCGTAATATGGAGCGATCACAATCAGCATCAGCCGCTCCGCCGCAACAACGCCGACAGTCTCCGATCGATCACCATGCGCCGCAAATTCAGAAGCCCATGGCCGCCTGGTCGCTCGCAATGATACAACTTTCACAGTCCGGATGCAACTGGGTTCAAAAACTATACCTACCTAGGTACTTTACTAGGTACCTAAAGGTTGGGTTGGGAAAGGGTACCTTGTAAGGTACCTTTTTCCATTTTCTTCAACCATAATGACAATAATAATTAACTTGGTCATAAGCTAATCTACAGGCTACAATCACAGATTTACGAGTAAGCTACAATATTACACAAGGTTTTTATGACGAAGTTTTTATCTGATACATGCACTGGAGCCTTAACTGAGTGATTGCAGTGCATGTGTACGTGATACATCCAATCTTGGATATTATTCTTTCATTGGTTCTGCATAACACTTTCTTGTATTAAGTCCCGTAGAGGTAGAGTACCTAATTCTAATATCTGGGAAATTCGGTCCAACTAGGTAGGTCCAATTCGACAGCGATCGGGAAGCTTCGTGATGTTTTCTCGTCCAATATTCCTCATTGCCTGAAGACTAAGGTCTTTTTGAAATAAATGGGAACATTGATGTACACAAACAAACGAATCAACACATAAAACAAAAATATTTTTGTATGCACAATTTAACATACAAACAAACATAAAACTACATCAACAAACTAATATACAAATGGTCGCGCGCAAAATACAGTTTTTGTAGTAACACTTTCTTAGTTGTCACGATGCAAATCTAGATGGCGCTAGTATTACTTTAGCTTGCGCTTGTGTTTTACTGGCTGCACCACGCTATATTGAGGCAAAGTTTAAACACTAATTACTATAATAGTTTACTAATAATAATCATAATAAAATTTTTGGAAAGGTAGTACTGTACTACTTTAACTTTATATAAATCTCCACTACATAGTACATTATATAATCATGAATTATTATAAAGCAATTATTCAATAAATCATAATTCATCAATTACTATTCAGTATTCACTAATAATTAATTTAATGTTAATAATTAAAATTATTAATAATTCATTAATTACAAATTAAGGAATTCCGAATTACAGTACTAAAAAATAATAAGTAAATATCCAGCCATAGTGCAGTACGACATAATGTAAGTCAAATAACTTTAGACCTTTTTTAAGGTACCGTACCTCAAAAAAATAAAACGGAACCCTTGTAAGATCACTTCACACGAAAAAAATACCGTTCCCCCCTTTTATCTCCGAAGTTTCGTTCGTTCGTTCGTTCGTTTCAGCCGACGGACGTCCACTGCTGGACAAAGACCTCCTGCAATGATTTCCAGCCCGCACGGTCCCTTTTTTTTTATCGTGGGGAATTCTCATGAATACCCAGTCGCCCGGGGGAGCGGCTGGGTTATGCCGGACTCTTACCGGCTAAACCCCACGGTGCTTTATCCTCGCACCGTATGACGGGAACACGGGAACGCTTGCGCAAACCCCCGCGAACCCGCCGGTGCCCGGCCGCTTGCGCAGCCCCTCCACGAGGTGGAGCATGGAGCTCCCCTCCAACAGCAAGGCCCGCCAGAAACACCTAAGCCGGCCTTACCTCCTCGGCGCCCATCCGTAAGGTGGGGCCACCCAGGGGCCGTGGGCACGCGTAAGCCGATACCTGCGAAGCTTGCTCCTGCACTTCGCAGGCATCGACCTCCCATGCCCCGCGGTGGATCTGATCTTTGGCTCCGCCGCAAACCACCAAACGGCCGCAGAGGACAGGGAGAACGGCAACGACACACCAACACTCCTCTTCCCCTGCGGCCCCGCCGCCGACGCATCTAACGGTGCGCCACCGTTTGGCCGCGGGAGATAGGGCGAGCGGCAACGACACACCGACACGCCTCTCCTCCCGCGACCCCTCCTGGCTGCAGGAGACAGAAAACTCTGTCCCCTGCACCCCTCTTGGACGCATCCAGAGCGGGCCCATCTCCAGGCCCACTCCGAGCGTCCCCTCCTGGATTCCTTTTGGCTTCACCGTGGGGCCCAACCACGGCTACTGAGCCCGCCCATCGCGACAAGATTGGAATCCATCCTGGGCTAACTGTATCCAGCGCCTTCCCGCGACCCTTTTAATGTCGTCAGTCCATCTGGTCGGAGGCCTGCACTTACCCGTGCGGGGTCGCCATTCCAGTACTTTGGGTCCCCTACGTCCGCCCAACGTGCCCCCTTTTATCTCCGAAGTTTACCAATCGAAAATTCTGAAATAATTATGATTAATAGAAATCAATGTTTATTTTACGGGAAAATTAAAATCAACTATGTAACTGTATCTACGAGTATTATACTTTTTTGGTATTAGAAAAAGTTAAGTTTGCGGTTCGGTAAAAAAGAGATTCTTATAGGCCCGGTTTCCACCAAAGCAGAGCGGAGCGGAGCTGTGTTTTAGTAACTAATCAGATCGTAATTTTGATATCTCCGAAACTGAGAGGAGAAGAGATGACGAAATCTAGTTTTAGCTAAATCTTATTTTAGCTAGTTTTAGCTAAATCTAGGTTTAACTTTTTCTAGTATAGTACGGAACCCTCATTACGCAAGCCCGACTCGCACCTGACCAATTATTTTTGTTTTGTTTGCATCAAAATGGGAAAATGGCAGCGTGCCTATCGAAGCCCGGGGCGTAGGTACGTATTTTTCGAATCCCGCCGGTCCATTGTCGCCGCAGTGTGCAGTGTGCGCAATACGAAGGGGTCGATCCCACCCTTCCCGGCGCCTTACCCCCTACCGGATTGCCGAACCAAAGCCGAACAGACCAATGAGTTTAGCCGGACATTTGGGTAAAAAGGCCGGACACATAATTGAGGATTTTATGTTCATAAAAAATGGGAAATGCTTTCCAAAAAACCAACTTCAAATACCACTACAAAGAGTGAAATAATTTTTATTTAAATTTTAGGTACCTACACCAAATTTTAAAAGTTCCCTCGATTTCACCAAGATCCCATGATCAGATCCTGACCTGATGACCATCGGACAGCTTGGAAAATATTACTCTTTCAAATAATACCCAAATAGTTCCATGTGTCCATATAATATTTGAAGAGTTCCCTCGATTTCTCCAGGATCCCATCATCAGATCCTGACCTGATTAAAATGGGACCATCTGGAAACAAAACCCATTTAAACAAAAAAAGAATTGTTCAAATCGGTCCACGCGTCTTCGAGTAATCGGTGAACACACATAGATAAAAAAAAAAAGATTCCGACGAATTGAGAACCTCCTCCTTTTTTTGAAGTCGGTTAAAAATAAAAGTTTGCATATTTGGTTTGTAAAACGAATTTTATGGATTATAATGTGAACTGCTGAGTGCTGACTACAGCTGCGATCGACGACGCTCTGTGCTCGCTCCATTGCGATTTGCGAAATATAGACAGATTACCAAAAGCCGGACACCGTTTATTTTGGTCGGACATGCAATCAAAAAGTCTATCTAAAAATCTACGAGTAAGTCTGGCTTTATCCGGACGCGTGGCTACGTTACCGGGGTGGATGGGAAAATATATCCCCAATCGAACAGATTAAAAAAATATATGAATTATGTATAGCATAGGCGTTTATATCGATAAATCACGTGGCTAAGCGATAACTGTTCTGTTATTCTCAAACAATATTTGAATTTCGTTGTATAAGCAATCGCAGGAACAGAATAGGCGGAGTGGCATGGTAAGTATTTCTCGTGGGTACCTCCTGTACATATAGTTGCTATCAGTGAAATTGGCGCAATGTGTACGAGGCCTCTGACCCCCGAGGTCGGCTCGAGGCGTTATCTCATAGACAGATAGCTATCGAAACTATATCAGTCACCTCTATTTATGGCTAAGGTCGTTCTCGCGATGCGTCTTTACTATTACTGTTTAATAAACCATTACCCATACGTATTTTTGACACCCAATATGCGTATTTAGCTAATATTCTTCGCATGTACCTACTAGGGCATGCAAATATTCGAATATTCGTTTTTTTTGAGAATTATTCAAATTAATTATTATAATTTATCAATTATGGGTAGCAAACTCACGACTTCCACGCAGACGGCAGGAATACTACCGCTGCGCCAGTCTGTATCAATGACTATACTCTACTTTTGCTTTTGGAACGCTTACAGAGCTAAATTCAAAAAATACAACCGATCTATTGGTCACGTGCTTATCGATGACTACTGTCATTCTCTAACAGTACATACAGAAGTGGGCCCTTAACCTCTCACTCCTAGAACGAAAACGTGACATACGCATCGTCGTATACAAAGGGGTCGACGATCGATCTCGTGAAGCATGTCAGTTCTCACTTCACGTCGCAATCAGCCTAGTTAAGAATAGCCACAGAATTTTTGACAGAAGTATGGGTGGTAACAGATCATCTATAGAACTTATAATGGGTGCACTATCGCTGCAAATTAAGATTGACGAATTGATATGAAACAACTATTTTATTATAATACTAAAACATGTTAGTCTTGTAGAACGGCGTATTTTTGAAACGCTAAAAATAAAGTACATAAAACGTTACAGGACAAAACTATTATTGCCTAGCAGAAATAGCATAGGTTAACGCCGAGTCGTTGGCCCAATCGTTGGCGACTGGCGCTGGCGCATTGGCGTATCGGAGGCAAGCGTCACATGACTCACATTTCAGTCACGAGCGACTCCCACAGTACACTTGTACGACTGTACGTACAGAATTACGTCAGGGCCACGGCTTTCGGTAACGCGGAGCCACGAGCGGCGTCCGGCAAGCGCATATACACAGTTCAGTACAGTGCAGCGGGGTGATTAGTGACTACATCGCTAAAACATCGCCGGTAACCATAGCGACGCAGACATCAACAGACAACCCAGTGTCTACGCTGCACAACCAATGCGAGCGTTAACCAATCAGTGCCTACATTAGTATATTATGCAGAAGAGAGATGTAAAGCAACAGTACAGGTTCAGAGTGAGTTGGACTGAAGTAGCGTTGGGTGAATGACACCATGCCAAATCACTGTTTGCAGCTTGCTGCTACTGCAGTTACCACTAAACAGCCCCTATATTGTGTAAGATAAACGTATTCATCGTTATTGTAATCGTTTACAAATTCTGCCCGCTGATTGTTCCCTGATTTACATGAGCCAATGGGGGACGAAGCATTTGGTAGGTAACGTTTACGCTTAGGATGAGTACCTACATTAATCTCATGCAATTAGATCCCAGTTCCTATGATAATTCCCATGACCGTTGCGTTTATTCCACACAATCATTATCGCTGCACAAAGTTATGGCCCCGCAATACGGCGGAATTCATTGGGATTAAGATAATAACAATTTTTACGCATTAAATAGAAAAAGTTGTAGCGGCGCGACAACTGGGTATAATTTGGCAGCCAGATTTAATTTGATTTAGTTTTTCGTAAATAACAAAACAATTACACGTCGCAGGTTTGTGATAATGATAACTGCGTAAATTACTGAGTTACACGTCTACATTTTAAATAATAACTTTTCTCAATAAGTCACCGGAACGGTTGTGCTAGCACTATTTGCCATAAACCTGCAATTGTAATTACTAATTAGTTAGGCTTAATTGTGGCAAACCAACTCCGATCAAAGATTGCAATAATTAAGAGCATCTGTGAGGACATAATTAATACTGTACGAAACTATATTCCCCGATTTTTAGGGTTCCGTATCCAAAGGATCAAAAATTTATTCACGTCAAAAATCCATCGCAAATAGAGTTACGAGTATCTCTGCTTTACCCTGCGGGCCTGCGCACGCGCTGCGTCGGCACTCGGCCGGTCGCAATACAAATATGAATCTCTGCGGAGACTCGGGGAATTGTGTCACTTACTCACAATGTCTATTTTTCCACGAAGATATTTGCGTCCAATATTTTTACTTTTAGGATTCCGCGCAATATTTTTAGTTTAAATTAAACGACTGCTTGGAGCTGTAAAATCCGGTGTTCTAATTTTTTGTGGCTCTGATTCGGAGACGGAATCCTATGGAAAACTTCCCACTGTCCTATACTATAAGTATATCATCAGGTGAATTATAAAATTTATTAAGAAAGTAAGGCCTCATGGCAGAAAGGGATCCTATAAAATATTGGTTTTTTCCTTTGGGATACAGAAACCGAAGAAGTCGAAAAATTATTACCACATATAAATTTAGATTTTGTTATCGTGGGTACATCACGGAGCTGTCTGTCTCATGGTCAATGATCCATGCGCATTTTTTCAAATTGTCATGTTGAAGCTACTATAATAAGAATAAGTAAAGATTAGACAAACTTGGTTTTAAAGTACGGAACCCTTCGAGCGCGAGCGCGGCCGACGCACCAGGCCGGTATTTTTGCCCGCGAAAGTATTTTATTTTTTTAGGGATGTCTTCGAAAACATCACGTGGATGAGGCGGGAAGTGCGACGGCTCTTTTGTTCATTTTCTAAACTGAAAATAATAAATAATAGGTACATAATAATATTTGCGTTTTGGTTTGAACATTCGATCTCGCTTATTGGTTTCGTAGGTAGTAGGTATAATATCTATCTTCTATCTACTATCTACTATATAAAAATAAATCGGGTTTTCCTTCCTGTCGCTATAACTCCAGAACGCACGAAACGATTTCCACGGTTTTGCATTCGTTGGAAAGGTCTCGGGCTCCGTGAGGTTTATAGCAAAGAAAATTCAGGAAAAATTTCAACAGAAAAGCGGGAAAATCTTTTTAGCTGGAAAGCCATCTGGTGGCGAAACGGAGTTCGCCGGGTTTGCTAGTAGTTATATAAAAAATAGACAAAAATAGGGTTCTAAATATAATTTCAACATATTAAATCACAATGAGATTATTTATAAATAATTGAAATCCTAAGAAGAGAAGATTGTCTCTAAACGCAATACTATTTAGCAAATAATAATAATTTCTCATCTCACATACTTACGCTGTTGAAATGCGGGTGGAAAATGCCATTAGGTATACGAGCATTCCCGTCGCAAAAGTATTTCGAAATTCAAACATGTTCAAGTACTGTTTAAAGCAAAAGTTTTCTTTTAAAAAATAACACAATGACATGTTCAGAAATGAAATCCGTCTTTTACATTAGTAATTTCTTGGCACATTTTCATATCTAACATCAATCAAATTAATGAGTCAGATTCAGTTTCATTAATTGCAAAGAAAATAAACTACTCGTAAACAAACTCGTAAATACATTTTTAAATACTTGACATTTTGGTATTTTTAAATTCATGCAATGTTATTGTAGTAAATTCGAAAATATAATAGTAGGCCCGTTTTCGCATAATTATTAATAGCTGTACGAGTATGTCACCGTGACGAGTAATGAACCATACGACTCGCTACTCGATACTCACGATGAATCGATCCAAGTCTGTATTACGAGTAGTATTTCCTCGATTTAATAATGCATTGTAAACTGCATTGGATTAAACTTGATATTGTAGGTATTTTGAAATGGCTTGTAATTAAATGCCTAACAGAAATGCACTTAAATTACTCCCAATAAATTCCCAATACCTGCCAAAATTAGTATATGCTCACCAAATTGTGTTCACTGAAGTATTGTAGAAATGAAGAATCTCCTTTTTATTGCATGCCATAAAAATATTTAAATGGCGTTAAAAATAATTTCAGAACGCTTGGTCAAAGACAAGCCATCCTATAGAGTAGGTATAGATCATATAATATGTGTCACCAAGCTCATTCTTTTCAGTGAAAATCTATACACAATATTCGATTACTACGAGTATTAAAATCGAATGAAGCTGTTGAAATTCAGAAATTAAGTGGTTGCAACACTTAAAAAATAAAAGTTTATTATAAACTAGGATAAAAATAATAACGTGCAGTGAAAGAAATATTAAAATCCAACGAAGATTTACAAAGTTACAGGCGTTTAAACTTTGGAGTGGGGGGATCTTCTATCCCTTTCTCGCAAAACGAAAATTTGTATGAAGCCGCACGAAGCTACTATGGCATTGGTACTTTGTGACGTCACAATTTCATGTTGCTATCTCTGTCTAATCACAAATCTTTAAATGCTTATAACTTTTTTGTTATTTGATCGATTTAATTAGTTCTTTCAGTGCACGTCATTATTTTAATTCTACTTTATAATAAAGTAATAAAAAATTGGAGTCAAATACCCTATTGAATAATAAACACTTTATGTAGGTAATAAATTAAAATGGCACTATTTCTTTCAGTTTCGTTCCAAGTTACATTATACTGGTCTGTCTCAAACGCCGAAAAGGGCCTCTTATATTTTTTCATCTATAACTTGGAAGGGGTAAGCAACCCCGATTTCGACAGCATCGCGCCGGAAACGCCATTTGTGTCACTAAGGTAGGTAGAGTAGAGGGGAGTCAGGTATAAAGAGAGAATAGTTTTATACGGATATCATAGATTTACATAAGTGCCGTTCCATGATTTAAATGATTCTTTGAAGATAGTGGAGCGTTTGACAATAACTTTGTAGGCACTAGGTATTAGACTAGCAGCTACTTAGATAGGTATCCACTACCTAGTTGTCGCCGTGACCTCACAACAGAACCTCGTCGCGCTAGTGAGCATCGAACATCGCTCAATATAATATGCCTTGTGAGGGCGTTATGAGATGGCGCAGAGACAACTAACAAGTAACAACCCTGTTTCATTATAAGCACTGCCTTCCTCAGTGATACAATAATTTTGTAATAATGGCTAGCTAACCGGGCAAATTGTTTTGCCATTAGGGACATAAAAAATAGATTAGGATTTATTCGCAGGTCCTACTGAAAGTTCACAAAAAATCATCAAAATTGGTCAAGCCGCTTAAGAGGAGTTTTGTTACAAACACGCGATTTTTAAACACATAGATATTTGAAACCCAGTTCACACTTGGCCAGCGCGGTGGTCCAGCAGTGGGCTATAAACAGGGCTTGATGATTATAATAATGACACGAGAAAAGTCTAATTTCCGGGTAGCCGAGATAATTCTACCTACAATTGAATGGACAATTTTAAAACAAAATGCAGTAATCGCCATGGCAACCGAGCGCAAACACTTTAAAGCTTGCTTCTAGAATGGACAAGTGCCTGTCTATTTCTGCCCTTAATTGTAGCCCGCTTGATGTCTAGAACGCGAGTGCTACTGCGAAATGAAAACACTTCTTAGGAGTGATAAATATTGAATGAGGTGCATACTGCATACCTTTTTACAAGTTTTAATTTAACCTTAAAGTTGATTTATGTTTGTTCTGGTGGAATGTATGAGTTGAAATTTGAGGTACACGTTTAGTTTCAATGACAATGGGTAAGATGTGACGTTATTCTAAATCCAACATGGCGAAACACCCAAAATGGCGGATTAATTATTTTTATTGCACTCCTGCAAGAAGTGAATTAAGAAGAATTAGGAAGTGAATAAGGAAGAATTAAGAAGACTTCGGATAAATTGTCGTAAAAAGCTTATAGTTTTCGAAAATTTTGAATGATAGCTTAGAAATGAGCGCTAGGAAACAATTTTTTTGGTAAATTACGACCGCAATCTGGATGCGAAGTCTCAGCAGCAGCTCTTGCCATAAGTCCAATACATGCATTTTTCAAAAACAGAAAATGATCCTACAAAATGATCCTACAAGAGTTTCGTTTTAAAAACCCTTGTAGATTCATTTTGTTGTGTTTCTGTCTGTCTGTCATGATTCTTTATTTCAGTAACTTTTGGAGAGCATGGTTTACGAAATTCAAAATATCAAGTATAAGAATGCGTAAGGATTGGCGTAAGGTCACTTGACAAATTTAGCTAATATTTTCATCTATTTTTTTTAATTTAATTCCATGCGTATCGCAAAGTGCCATATCGCTATAGCGGAATCAATAATTCACTGGAGTTTATTGACATTTCCAGTGTAGACAGTTTTTAATAAAAGAAGAATAGTGTTGAGTCTAAATGATCGACATCAATGACTCACTCATTCAAACATCATGATACTTAAACACATATTATTTAAATACTAAGAAATTTCCCCATTGTATGTTTTAAGTTTAAAACCGATATCAAAATTTCGGTTCACGCGGTTCACAGATGCGTGTATGTTGAAGTCGTGCTTTTGAAGTTGGGTTGACAGATAAGATGATAATTGCATAAAGTCTACAGTGTAAATATTTATATTATAATATCTTTAAGAGGCCTGGGAACTACGATGTCTCCGTTAATGCAAAATACCAAATCATTTGTAATTCGCGAATATTTCGATGATGTTGTAGTGTTATTCGGATTCATAAATTATAGTAATAATCTATGCTCCTGGCCATATTTGGTTAGGAAATATTTCTTTAAAATAAAATAATAATCAATTTTGATCAAAATTTTTATAACTTTGGTCTAGTTCCGTAATACCAAAAATTATGAATGAAAACTTGTAACTTTCTTTATTAACTGGTATTTTTCTTTAGCTGGACAATAAAAACTGTGCTCCTGAACTAATGCAACGTGAGATAGTGTTGTTTTTATTACAAAACAAATAAGCAGAAAACATGTCCTCTTTGACATAAAAATAAGCAAAACTAAATTCGTTTACAATTTCGTTTAACAACAGTATTTCGGAACCAGATATGGCCAGGAGCATAGA
Source organism: Coenonympha glycerion (assembly GCA_963855885.1). Classification (NCBI taxonomy): domain Eukaryota; kingdom Metazoa; phylum Arthropoda; class Insecta; order Lepidoptera; family Nymphalidae; genus Coenonympha; species Coenonympha glycerion. Next base: position 178,390 of record OY979626.1, read on the forward strand.
TTATTACTATATGAACCCGAATAACACCACAACATGATCGAAATATACACGAATCATTAATGATTTTGGTATTACGTTTGTATGGAAATACAAATATCATAAGGACCATTTACAAGCGCCTGTATATTAGGCCTATGTGAAATAAAGATATTTTGAGTTTTTTCGAGTTTTTTGAGTTTTTATGGGAGACATGGTTCACAGGACACTTAAGGAATTAATGGAGTGTTAGATATTTTTATATTACGTTGTGTCAGTGAACTGAATCACTACTGAACTGGAACATTACTAGTAGAAATAAATATGGCAACATTATTTTACAAAGTGACATTAGCAACTGTCAGTTTACTCGACTGAATTATTGATTACACTATAGAGCTGCAGTTCCTTACGCGCGAACATAAATAAGCTTTTTGCATTCGTTTCGTAGTGAACATTAAAATGTCAAGAAACGTCATTTGTGCTGTTACGATATCGTTCGAGAGATCGACGTAAACTAAAATGCGCGTTAATCACCCGCCGTGGGTGATGGGTTCCGCGCTCGTTCGTGATAAAGCTTGCTTAATATTCATTTTTAGGGTTCCGCACCACCAAAGGAAAATACTGAAACCTTATAAGAGTTTGTTGTCCCTCTGTATCTCTGTCTATCACATGTCTGTGTATAAAGACCCTCGGCTAGGGAAAATTGCTTCGTAATTATTTATATGATTATCGCGGACCTATAAATAAATAGAAATAAAATTGTCTTTTATCCATCGTTTTCACGTAGGTATCGAATTTTTGCCTAAAAGTTATGGGTAATACTTTTCCGCCACAAGGAATATTGGAAGTGCTTTTCCGATCTATGGAAAATTACAGCATTTACCTGCAATTTGAGCATTAAAAAGATCTCTTTTCCGAGCGGGTGGACATGAAAGATACTTTATGTAAGTAGGCTAACATATGGGCAGTGGACTATTTTCTCCCCGGAGAAAGAACAAAATTTTATCCTCTTCTACGTTTTACCACTATCCCATGAGCATTGAGCATGGGCGCAAGGGTGAAGCTAAAACTCCCTCTGTTATGTCAGGGATAAAATTCACCCGCAACAATAGCAATAACTGAAGTTCAAGCCCGTCTATAAATGTCAAAAACTTTGTGTCACAATGTTTACGTGAATTGTCAAACAGGGATAAATTTCTCCCTTTCACTTTGTCCATGCTATGGCAAGCATTTTCTCCTGTCAGAGGATACGATCGGGGAAATAAGATTTAAGCCCCAGCCCATGTTAGGGGGGCTACATGATATAATTTAGTCTCAGTCAGTGGAGGGACGGTAAAGGAGGGCCGCGATGCATGCTCAGCACTGCAGCGTTCGCGGTCAGCTGGTCAGTCATCACGCGGAGGCGGGAGGGAGGGATGGGGGGAGGCGTGCTCGCTTCCCTGCAGTCACGGGACCGATATTAATAGAGCGACGAGCGAGCGTCTCGATGGTGCGTGTTTTGCCACTTCAACACCGGGGATCTCCTGGCGAGACTGAACCAAGCTTTTTTACGAATGATGAGACGAGCAAAAACCATATTATGCCTGCCCGCCCATGCCAAGTATAGTGCGTTCCAGGAATTTGCGATACAGTATTATACGAGTACGTAGCAATGTATTGCACTGAGTTCATAACACTTCAGTCCAGGCAATTCACTGTTTGTCCAAGATTAGTGACTAGGTTTGTGATAAACAGGTTCGGGTAAGCCACGAGTTATAATTTACCGCAGGCCAGGCAGGTAGAAAATCCCTATCTTCTATTGAAGGCATCCAGATCACGGAAAACAGCGATTCTCGTAAATAAAATTTTATACTTCAACTCAAACATCGCCGGTAATCTTAGCAAAGCTACCATCAGAAGCCAATCGAAAGATGCAAGTATTCACCAATCATGGGTATGATTCTCGAAAATAAAATTGTATATAGGCCAATCGCCGGTTACCCTGGCAACACAGTCATCATCAGCCAATTGGCGCATTGGCTGCATGATTGATGCAATCTTTAACCAATATATGCCTATGCGACTCGACTGATGCAAGGATTAACCAACCAGCTGTATAGGATGTAAGCTCTTGGCTGCTATAAATATTTTTGCAGAGCCCTTGAGGCTAAGTCGCAAGATATTCATCGATGCTATTATTATTTTTTCAGAATTGCACAGCAGGGACTGTAGTGGAGATGTCGCCGCGCCGGCAACCCCGGCGATTCACCTCGACGATGTGGGGAGCCGCGAACCGCGAACGAGTGTGATTCATTCACTGACCGAGTGACTGTAGTGACTAGTGAGCAGTGGTCAATAGTCACGCCGCGCTGATGTTCGCTGCTCGCTGCGAGCTCCGAAACAAACCCGTCTTTATAAATAAACGTCACGGCGCAGTTCATCGCGCCAGTCGTAGCTCCAGTTATCTATTGGAACAGTTTTATTTAGCTCCATTTCTTTCATTCGCTATACGGAAGTCTTGCTCTAGAGCCGAGGTCTCCAAACTACGACCCGCGGACAATATCCGTTACGCCATCCAGTGCCATCGATCGGGCGGCGGCAGGCAATGTCTAATTGTAAATTCCACGGAAACCAGGAATATGATTTACCTCAATTTCGATTTCCAGTCGAATGGTTGATTAGTTGCGGCGTGTATTTCCACCACGTCAATTGCAATTTCATCACTAATTCCACGGGGAACCATGGATTTTGCCGTAATAGAAAGTAACCTTTATTATGTTCAGACAGGATATAATCTTTCTTTCCAAATTTCAGTTAATTTGGATCAGTAGTAAAGGCGTGAAGGAATTTTTCTCCATAAAAAAGAAACCTCGTTTCACTCTCTTAGGGGTATTCTCATTAGTAGAGTTGGAACTTCCAGAATCTCCATTATTTTTATCCAAAACCCTATTGACCAATTTTAACGAACATGTAACTTAAAACATTAACGGCTTTTCAACTTACCTTACAGATAGAGTTTTAGAATTTTAGTTTTATTTTTGGTAGAAGTTGTTAGGGGTTGCTTAGTGCGGATGGCACCAAGTTAGTACGCTAAAATCTTCGACTGTATCAACAACACTTAGCATTATCAGATACCTACGAGTACAATCGCATTTATAATATGTGAAAAAAATCGTCGACTTTATGCTCGTTTTTACCAACATTTTAAGAGACACCTAAGCCTAACCTAACCTAACCTAAGCCCTTAGGTGACAGTTGTTGTAAGTGAAAACTGTCACCTATCGGCTTAGTTGGTGAAAACGGACCCTAGACTCTTAAATTACTCAGATTACTCATAAATTTTAGGGTCCCTTAGCGGCATTCAATAATCAAAGAAATTGACGGCATGTCCGTAGCAATGGTAAAATCAATCACTGAGACACAATTGGCGCGGCTCCAGCGCTAGCATGAATAAAAAGTATGTGGGCCTTTATATTGTACCGGAGCCCGCCGCGCGCTGCCGCCCCGCACGACACAACAAGAGGCAACGTCTGTCTGGCAAACCAGAGTTCTTCACCATTTAAAGATTCATTATCACAGATCGTTTGAACCTAGGTAAAGGTAAGTCTAAAACTGCCTTCGGGATCATAGGTAACAAAAGATAGAATACACTCAGCATGATCATGATGTAACAACAGTCGCCTGGGTATGTACTTACTGACTGATCTAATAGCCGATGCTCACCTGAAACAAAAATGTATTCAACTCATTAAAGTGCAGAAACATCAAATTAAGTAAGACTTGAAAGTTCAAGACTACAAAAAATTCTTTCCTTTATACAAAGGTATATGTAAAGAAACACGACGGGAAAAATTTCTCTCTTAGAAAGTTTTCCCAAATGAAATATTGCTCTATTTTTTTTTATATTTTTCGGAAACAGCAGTGAATATTATAAACACTCAGTATAAACAATTAAAATTCTATCGTTCCTGAGGGCGCTAGCCGCTAACCAAAACCTTTAGTCGCTGCAGGCTCGGTAACCAAGATAAATAAGTTATAACATCAAACATGGTTGTAAGCTACCGCAGTAATATTTTAGCGACCGGAGATTTCCCACGATTATGGGGTCCCTTACCTCGAAAAGCTGTTGTCTCTCCATATAAACATATTTTTATTATAGCCACAGATAATATAATACTATATTAGCTATAGCCCACGGCTGGATACGAATGTCCTCTAAGTTAAAGTTGGCAGACTTTACATACCCTTAGAATACTGACGTGAACTCCCAAATAAGCGAGGTTCATGACGTTTTGCTTTATCGCTAAATAATATTAAGTTTTCTACGACATTCTAAGTCGGAGAGACAACTCTATCTCTTTTTTTCTAAGTCGAAGGTACGTACATGCTTTAGACGTATCATACCACTAGCAGTGCTCGCGGACTCCATTCCGCGTTAGAAATATTTTCGTCCCAACCCGTTTGTCCCACAGTCACTTCCCACACAGCGCTGGACGCAATCAGATAGATACTGCCCTTATTATTCGCCACGCAACGACCATTTTGCACGTTTTTATTTTGCTAATTATGATATGATTAGTATAGACTAGTAGGGCGCGTGAGTGCGCGGGCCACATGTGGCCCGCGTGCAGTCTTCCCGCTATATACGATAAAGGTATCGCCGTCATCTCCGGCAGTGAGCTGAATAAATTACCAAGGAGCACTGTCATGGTTTTAAAGATAGTTACGGGCAGTTCGAAGAAAAAAATACGCTGAACCTCATCGGATTAGGTTCAGCGTATTTTTTGTTCGAACAGCCCTTAACTATCTTTAAAACCATGACAGTGCTCCTCAACCATAATCCAAATCCTAGATCATTGTCTCTTCTCATAGTAGGTATGAACATTTTCCATGGAAAGATAAATTCCGCCACAGTGAATTATTTTCCATGCATCCCGTAGAACTTGAGATCCTGATCACCTCTTGCTAAGAAACCACTTTCTTATCTTTTATACTTTCCGAGATAGAACAACACGAAATTTGTATGGCGGCCATTTTGGTTTTTTTTCAGCTCACTGCCGATTGCCTGAAGTTCCGAGTATTTATTGTTTCAGCAGTCCCCACCTAACTATAATACCTTGTCCATGCTCCTTGACTGTCTTTAAAATCCTCAATCATCACCTCATTCCATATTTTTTTCTGGTAGTCATCCAAAAATCCGCATCAAAGCACTTCATGTTTTACAACTCGTAGTCTCTTCAATATTCCCCATACATTTTCTATGGAAAACTAAATTCCGCCATTTTGATTTTTTTTTTCTATCCATCGAATAGACCTTCGGGTCCTGATCATTTCTCGCCAAGAAACTACTCTTCCATCTTTTATCCTTTTCGAGATGGACACCGATGAATTTTGTATGGCGGCCATCTTGAATCCGCCATTTTGAAATTATTTTCAGCTCACTGTCAATTGCATGACATTTCGAATGACATTTGGTCGAGCACCCCCCACCTATCAACGATACCCTTCCCGTGCTCTTCACCCGTCTCCGAAATCCTCAATCATCTGCTCTCTCTGTATTTTTCCTCCTCATGAATTTTTCCCCTTTATACAACTTCGTCCTTCAAAAAAAAATTTTTCATACAAAATTGTTCAGGAGAGGTGATCAATGAGTCAGTCAGTGGCCAATCAGCACGAACAGCTATATATATATTAACTAGTAGGGCGCGTGGGTGCGCAGGCCACACGTGGCCCGCGTGCTGTCTTCCCGCCTATAAAGGTATCGAAACCCTCAGTCATCTTTTCCCATACATTTTCTATGGAAAAAATAAATTCCGCCATTTTGAATTTTTTTTCTATCCATCAAATGGACCTTCGAGTCCTGATCAGTTCTTGTCAAGAAACCATTCTTCCATCTTTTATACTTTCCGTGATATCGGCGAAATTCGAATGGCGGCCATTTTGAATCCGCCATTTTGAAAAATTTTTCAGCTCACTGCCAATTGGATGACGTTTCAAATGACATTTGGTCGAGCACCTCCCACCTATCTCCGATACCCTTGGCTGTGCTCTTCATCCGTCTCCGAAATCCTCAATCATCAGCTCTCTCCGTATTTTTCCTCCGAATGAATTTTTCTCCTCTATACGAAATGGTAATTGAAAAAAAAATTTTTCATACAAAATTGTTCAGGAGAGGTGATCAATGAGTGAATGAATCAGCACAAGCAGCTATATATATAGTAACTAGTAGGGCGCGTGGGAGCGCGGGCCACATGTGGCCCGCGGGCTGTCTTCTCACCTATTTAAGAATCGCCGTCATCTCCATCGCCAATTGGAATCCGATTGGCAATGGGCTAAAAGAATTACCTCGGAGCACGGTCATGGATTTAAAGATAGTTAAGGGCTGTTTGAATAAAAAATACACTGAACCTCACCCGGTGAGGTTCAGTGTATTTTTTATTAAAACAGCCCTTAACTATCTTTAAATCCATGACCGTGCTCCTCAATCATCATCCAAATCGTAGACCATCATCTCTTCTCATACTTTTCATAGTTTTTCATAGGCCTTGTTTATTGTAGCATTCACATTTTCCATGGAAAAATAAATTCAACCACTTTGATTTTTTTTCATTCATCCCGTAGATCTTGAGATTCTAATTACGTCTTGCAAAAAAATCACTCTCTTGTCTTTTATACTTTCCGAGATAGAACAACACGAAATTTGTATGGCGGCCATCTTGAATCCGCCATTTTGATTTTTTTTTTCAGCTAACTGCCAATTGGATGACGTTTCGAGTTACATTTGGTCGAGCACCCCCACCTATCTTCGATACCCTGGCTGTGCTCTTCACCCGTCTCCGAATCCTCAATCATCAGCTCTCTCTCCATATTTTTCTCTAGTAACTCTCCGAAAAACCGCATCACAACCTTGCATAATTACCAACTGTTAGTCACTTCAACATTCCCCATACATTTTCTATGGAAAAATAAATTCCGCCATTTTGATTTTTTTTTCTATCCATCAAATAGACCTTCGGGTCCTGATCACTTCTTGTCAAGAAACCATTCTTCCATCTTTTATACTTTCCGAGATATCGACGAAATTCGAATGGCGGCCATTTTGAATCCGCCATTTTGAATTTTTTTTCAGCTCACTGGCAATTGGATGATATTTCGAAAGACATTTGGTCGAGCACCCCCCACCTATCTTCAATACCCTCCCCGTGCTCTTCACCCGTCTTCGAAATCCTCAATCATCAGCTCTCTCCATATTTTTGTTCTTAATGATTTTTTCCCCTCTTTACGAAATGATTAGTAAAAAAAAAATTTTTCATACAAAATTGTTCAGGAGAGGTGATCAATCAGTGAGTCAGTCAGCACAAGCAGCTATATATATAGTAATGTACCAGGTTTCTAATTCTGAATTCAAGAACGAGCAACAGAAGTCTGAAGCAACGCGCTATCACTGCTTTCACCTGGATTTAGTTAAATATGTCAGCTCGTGGCTCGAAAAGCACAGACCAATTCCGTGTAAGATGGTCAGACGGACGTTTGTTTCGATTCGGCTCGGGAACCCTTAAAAGCGATCGTTCTTTCGTACGTTCGTTTTAGTCGACGGACATCCAGTGCTGGGCAAAGGTCTCCTGCAATGATTTCCAGCCCGCACGGTCCGGCACCACTTGTATCCAGCACCTTCCCGCGACTCTATTCATGTCGTCAGTCCATCTGGTCAGAGGTCTGCTAACACTGCGCTTTCCCGTGTGGGGTCGCGTTTCAAGTACTTTGGGTCCTCAACGTCCATCGGTTCAACGTGCTATGTGCCCCGCCCATTGGCACTTCAGCTTCGCGATATTAGTAATATTATATATTCGTTGGCGATACGTTGATCTATATCGGTTATTTGTGGACAAACGCATTGTGATTGTCATATCGACATTCGAGCGCGCACAGAGACAGCTTACACGCAGCGCTGGACGTTGGACCTAATTAAGAAAGCCATTAAGAATTCCAAATTAAATTTCACATCTTTTGATGATTTACCATAAACGTAATTGAAACGCAACTTCCTTTTCGGTCGGGACGCATAGCGCAGGGGTTTTTCCGTCTCGAAAATCCCGTCACAAACAAAATTCACGACAATCACATACACATTAGTCAGAACTTTGGTAAATCGTTTAATGTATCCTCGTACAAAGTCTCCGCCGATACAAAGATGCTATCAACTACTTATACTATATCATTTGATACCCAGAACGTGTTTCTTTTTAATTTTGATTCCGAAAAAAGAGATTTTTCTTTTAAAACAATAATTATAATAATATGACTAATTAGGTATAATCGACCACTGTCCAATTGGTTCGCTTTCTCGGATCGGTCGCTGCTCAGCCGCTAATTAATTTCGGGTCGGTGGTGGAATTAATTCAAAAACAAATTACGAGATAAAATCACGGCGTTCAACCCAATCGCCACTCGATTACACGGATATTTTGTTTCGTTTAAAATCTATTTTGTTACTTGCTCAATCTAGTTAAATGGAATGACACGCGCTTAATTAAGTATCATTTCATCATTATCAACTCACTATCCCAGGGCTACTCAATGACAGAAGTTTGAGCTCATGACGACGACTGAGACCAAATGGCGATAGCGCAGCGGTAGAAGTCCTACCTTTTGCGTTGGAGGTCGTGGGTTCAATTCCTATATTTGAAAACTGTTTGCGTGATAAGAATGAATATTTCCAGTGTCTGTCAAAATAGTAAGAAATCTGAAATCTATTTCCCTAAAGGTGCTATTTCATGATTCTCAATTATTATTAATTCGTAGTTCTATTAAATCCATTAACATGAATCTTGTACATTTTAAAACAGATTCAAACTTTCAATATTTTTTTCATATTTTACGTGCAAGAAACCAAACCTTTGCGGTTCGTCAACGAAAGCACGGAATACCCTAATAGTACCTCCGAAATGATTCTTTATGTTGTACTTACTTTGTTTCTTTTGTACTTAGTAGGTACCTATTGAACCCTCGGCGTCAGTTACTTACTCAGTTTTGTAATTAAAAAAAGGTGTAAGATGAGAATCGGAAAGTTGTCTCGTCGTAAACAAGTAAGTATTCAGTTACTAAGTTGCAGCAACTGTCCTTTCTCTAAGATGTTGTATGAAGCTGGGTCGGTACCGGTAGTTATCCAATCTCATCGGCGATCGATACGGTATCGCACAGGCATCTCCGCAGGTTCGCTAGGTCTAGACTGAGTGTGTTCCTCCCGCGGCTGGCCCTGTGCCAAGTGCCGCGCGCCCCGCCGACATAACAAAATAAGCCTCGCATGTACTCGTACCTAGCTTTATTAAGGGCGATGGGTACCACCCGGGCGCGAAAATTCAAATTTTATTTAGTTTTTCGCTCATAGTTATACATCGAAGGCTAATGGCAATGAGTTTTGCGAGCACAACATTTATGCATCTACATGTTTTTAATAAAAACTCTGCTCAACAATACTCACTTTCTTCATATTGGTTCCCGATAGCTCGAAATCTGGGAAACTGCAAAAAATTATCTTTCGGGAACCAATATGAGATGAGTGGGAACTTTCGAGCAAAGTTTCTATTAAAAACATGTAGATGCATAAAGAGTAGGCCCGCAAAATGCACTGCCATAAATCTACAATGTGTAGTTAGTCTAATATTTGCGAAAAACTAAATAAAATTTGAATTTCGCGGGCTGCAGTTCAGACAGAACGGGATATTACAAAAAACTACTTCAACTCTATGAAACTACCCTTAGTTTCTCAATCTCGCTCTCCAGTTCTTCATTCCTGAATATCGTGTTCCTGGGGATTCTTCCAGCGGATTCTGTCTTAAACGGGTCTTGTCTGGTTTAACCATCTGTTTAGTGAGCGGTCTCTCGATCTTTTCCTATCGGTTTTGCCCGTCACGTTAAGCTTTCCTAAGCTTTCTTTACCACGTCGCATAATGTGTCCGAAGTAGGAGAAGAGGCGTTGGTTACATACTTATGGAGGAAAGTTGCGTTTACACCCCTAGCTGTGTCCCTTGAAGTACCTAGGTACGTCCTTACACTTCAGTACAATAAAAAAATAAGTCATTGAAATCGGTAAGCGTGATTCGTGCGTGAATCAGCTTGGAACGGGATTCCGTACATCCATGGTCATTATCCTTTAAGACATTTTTTTACTCATTGATGCCATTGTCTCAACTGGACAAAATTAGGGAGCACACGGGAAGCTCCAGCTTTCAAATAAAAGCATCAAAATCGGTTCACCCAGTCGAAAGTTAACAAACATTTAAAAAGAATCAAACAGTATACCTACCTACCTATAAGGTATTTTATGTACTTAGGTACTATTATGTATTCCGTGGTATAACCATTTTAGTACATAGTAACTCAATGGGTATAACAGCCTACAGAACAACACAAGGTAGCGCACGCGGCACGACCGTGTTATCATTGAATACAATTTAGTTCTGAATTTACCCAAAATACGGAATTTCAACGAAGCCATTTTCAGAAATAATAATTGTACGTAAAGTGTACAATTTCAACTCATTTGTACTGCGATATCAAATAAACAATGCCCCAAGCGTAGAGAACAGAGTAGTTGCGGTGTATGTGTTTAATTGGCGCAGTGAATTAGTGTTGGTTCATTAGGCGTCGCTGGTGTGTGGTGACTGCCCACTAGGAGTGTCGCTCTGCTACAATGCCACCTTACCTTGCTGTCGCGTTTGCTTCAAAGAAGCATGCTTTTTTTAAGGTAAAATAAATAAATAAGTAAAAAATAATAAAAGTGTTAGGTGATGCCCATCTGGGGACACGGTAGTGTCCCCGCCAAGACGAGCCAAGCGAAGCGCGAGGGCACTACCTATCTTTTCTCGAAGTGTTTCGCCGTATTTTTAAACCCTTATAACTTAGGCCTGAATTATTTCAGATAATCAAAATTCTCGGAAAATGATGTCGCCAGTGAACTTATTAAACCTATAAAGTTTCAATTTTATAGGTCTTATACTTTAGATTTTATTGACGTCTAAAAAACCCAAATTTCGTCACTGACTGACTGACTGACTGACTGACTGACTGACTCACTGATGATCATCAAAATTCCTAGGTACTTCCTGAAGACCTAGAAAGCTGAAATTTGGTATATAAGCTAGTATTAGCACACAACCAACAAAAAAATTCCAAAAGTTGGAAATTTAACCCCCCAACCCCTTAAAATAGGGGATGGAAGTTTGTATGAAATTACCGCAAATATTGATGCTAGAGGTCTCAAAATTGATAAAGGGACTCTTTGTAATAAACAATTAAATACGTGTTTCAGGATTTTTAGTTAATCACCCCACATCCATAAAATTAGGGGGTTGGAAGTTCGTATGGGGTTTCCCATAAGTATAATAGGTATAATAAAAACTTAATTTCTGAAATTTGGTATATAAGCTAGTATTAGCACACAAACAACAAAAAAATTCCAAAAGTTGGAAATTTAACCCCCCAACCCCTTAAAATAGGGGATGGAAGTTTGTATGAAATTACCGCAAATATTGATGCTAGAGGTCTCAAAATTGATATAGGGACTCTTTGTAATAAACAATTAAATACGTGTTTCAGGATTTTTAGTTAATCACCCCACATCCATAAAATTAGGGGGTTGGAAGTTCGTATGGGGTTTCCCATAAGTATATAGGTATAATAAAAACTTAATTTCTGAAATTTGGTATATAAGCTAGTATTAGCACACAACCAACAAAAAAATTCCAAAAGTTGGAAATTTAACCCCCCAACCCCTTAAAATAGGGGATGGAAGTTTGTATGAAATTACCGCAAATATTGATGCTAGAGGTCTCAAAATTGATATAGGGACTCTTTGTAATAAACAATTAAATACGTGTTTCAAAATTTTTAGTTAATCACCCCACATCCATAAAATTAGGGGTTGGAAGTTCGTATGGGGTTTCCCATAAGTATATAGGTATAATAAAAACTTAATTTCTGAAATTTGGTATATAAGCTAGTATTAGCACACAACCAACAAAAAAATTCCAAAAGTTGGAAATTTAACCCCCCAACCCCTTAAAATAGGGGATGGAAGTTTGTATGAAATTACCGCAAATATTGATGCTAGAGGTCTCAAAATTGATATAGGGACTCTTTGTAATAAACAATTAAATACGTGTTTCAAAATTTTTAGTTAATCACCCCACATCCATAAAATTAGGGGGTTGGAAGTTCGTATGGGGTTTCCCATAAGTATATAGGTATAATAAAAACTTAATTTCTGAAATTTGGTATATAAGCTAGTATTAGCACACAACCAACAAAAAAATTCCAAAAGTTGGAAATTTAACCCCCAACCCCTTAAAATAGGGGATGGAAGTTTGTATGAAATTACCGCAAATATTGATGCTAGAGGTCTCAAAATTGATATAGGGACTCTTTGTAATAAACTACAAATAAGGAAAAAAATAAACTAGGTGAACCAAGGAGGGTCCCCTCATTTAAATGATAGAGGGGGGATACTTGATTCGGACAAATATCCACCTTGCAATGATATTCAAGAAATACACCAAAGAAAAGGAAATTAACCAAATAAAAAATATAGTCGTAAACAACTTACAAAAAGAAGTGAAATCCCAGCAAAAACATTTTCATGTAAAATGTTGCCAAGACGAGAACATGTGGCTCACACTATCAAAAAGTTATCAGATCTCATGTAGAGCAAGACTTTTAACTCTACACGCCCTAACTCTATACATCCTAACTTTATAAACTCTACACTTTAGTCAAAATATATTATGTCTTGGCTGTTTCGTTACTGTCACATGGGTGTAAAGTAAAAATATTATTCACTGACTTTGTACTTTTCTGATATACAATACCTAGTTTCTGTAGTAACGATTATTTATTAGATAGGTATTGAGTCTCCTCAGAAACTGCACTTAGGTTTTACTAACTGCATTGATTTCAAATACTTCATCACACTTTGCAAAAGTGTGTTCCTTTGCTTTAGAGGATATTTTTAATAAATGGAAGTTTTTTCCCATAACAATGGTGATACCATTTAATTTTAATGTGAAATTTCTTGAATTTTGCATGGTCCATTATGCCACTTGCAAAACTCTATTAGAAAAGTACTGAACAGTGAATAAATTCTTCACTTTACGCCCATGTGACGGTACCGAAACAGCCAAGACATAATATATTTTGACTAAAGTGTAGAGTTAATAAAGTTAGGATTTATAGAGTTAGGGCGTGTAGAGTTAGAAGTCTTGCTCTACATGAGATCTGATAACTTTTTGATAGTGTGAGCCACATGTTCTCGTCTTGGCAACATTTTACATGAAAATGTTTTTGCTGGGATATTATATTCCAGAAACGCCCAATATCTTTTTGATGACCCCAGCACGAACTTGGGTATAGTGCTGCGAACTTTGTAGGCTATATTTATTTCTATTTTTTCATTTAGTGTACTTTTTTATACTAATTCCTTATCCCATTCCTAGTTCAAACTTCATATTATCAGCCCTATACATGTTTAAAAGTGGGTACTTAGGGCTAAAATGGAAGGTGGGCTTCTTCCTTTGTGTCGCCCAGTGAGACATATTGGCGCGAATACTTCATACGACTTGCAGGCAGCATGTCAGACTTGTTCTTGAGTACCCCAGCTACAGTACACTACTACTAGTGTACACTCAGAAAGCATCGACTGGCTTGCGATTTTGTCGCATGCTCAGAATAAGCAAGCTCATTACTAGAAAACACTTGCTAGTCAGGCAACAGTTCGAAACTAGCAGCTTACGTGCTACTAGGTAACTTATTGTGTATCTATCTGTATTTAAAACAACAGAGTAGACAGCGCTGAACAAATCCATCGCAACGTAGTTTACAGTTTTGGCTACCGGGTCACTAAAGTTTGTGGGCTGTGTAACTCGTCTCCCTTATATGGCCTACAGCCGGACACGAGTCTCCTCTCAAAATCAGAGGTTTAAGCTCGTGGGTTGGCGGGCTTCGCATATCTTGGCTTGCTAAGCTTGCCTTTCTATTTTGCTTCGTGTCTCCTTTACTAGTCCAGCTCCAAACGCACGTCGCTTATCAACTCGAAAAACTGAATTGCTCGTCTGAGACTCGACTCCGACGAGCGTTTAATGTGTAGCCACTTTTATGTTTGTTTAATCGGCTGTACTCTTTCTTGGGAAATTTGTGCAGCGGTTTCCCATTCCACGAAGCTAGGAGAGGAAGGCTACTGACAGGATGCGGCAGGAGATGCACCAAGATATTTGTTGCCGATGCTTAGTCACGGGGGACCTATAGAAGGGCTCGTGCTGACTGTATGTCGGAGGTGCGGAGCTGAGGTGCGATGGACATCAGCACCGCGCCACTGGTCTGGCGGGTCGGCGCTGACGCAGCGGTGCCAGTGTAATTGGGACACGGCTGGCAATTAACTGTGACATTTACATTGAGCGCCAAGCTAACGCTTGTGCGCGTTTTGTTTTGTTTTGTTTTAGAACTCCTAAACTACGCGCCACTCGTACCGTAATTAAACATATCCACCGACGTTTTCCGTAACAAGTTCTCTCGTGAACATACTATACGTATTATAATAGGTACTAGCTGTTGGCTAAACGCTGTTTTGCCATGTACTCTTTTGTTATTTGTCACTAAGGTACATACTATTCTCAAATCTACCGAATTTACTGAATTAAATAAGGATTAATGGAGTTTAGTGGAATACGAAACGTCATTTTACTGTCTTGAATTAAAAGTCAGGGTATATAGCAAATGCCCGAAACTATAATTCCATTTGCTGGCATCACGGTACAACCAATAAGAGTGGAGCACCGACGAAAAATCGGTCAAGTGCGTGTCAAATTTACAGACCGAGTGTGCCATACTACAAAACCAGTGAAACATTATTTTTTTTAATGGAACTCTGTGCGTGTGCGTGTGTGCGTGTGTGTGTGTGTGTTTGTGTGTGCGCGCGCGCGTTTTCCGTAAAGTAATATAAGTAAAAATAAATGAGAAGGTATCTAAAGTGTCCGCACCTACAGTGGTCACAAGAGTTCAACGATATTTGTAAATTCTACCAATAAAATGCGCGCGCGCGCGACGCATACAAATACAATAACAAGACAATAACATTGGGCATTTCATGTGCAACGTAATTTTATCAAAGTGAATTATTTGCTACCTAAGTACCTGATTTAAATTCGGCACATTCTTAACACTCGTGCCATGTTAAAAGGACAACAAGGAGGATGGGATAAAATCTAATAAATTAAGTCAAGATTTTAAGCAAATTAGGACAGTAGACCGTATAGTCTTGGCGTGAAGGATTAACAAATACACACATTAAAAGTTAAAACATTTTTTCTTAAATGTAGCAAGGCAGTTCTGATTTATTCCCATTTTTACCGAAGGAAAAATCTGAACTATTTTACATGTGACGGCAGCGAAACGGCCAAGACATAATTATATTTTGACTAAAGTCTTGAGTTTATAAAGTTCGAGCTTGTAGAGTAAGGGTTCATACGCACTATGCGGGTAGCCGCATTACGGCTAGCCGTGCGGCTGACCGCAGGATGCGGTTGCGAATGCGGCCAGACGGATCGCGGGCAGCCGCATTCGCAACCGCAACGTGCGGTTGAAGAACCGTTGCGATTTGCGGCCATGTCGATCCATTTCAAAGATGGACGTGGAAGAAGTTGCAGCTATTTACTACATTTACACACGTTACGTAAAGAAGAAAAAACAAAGAAAGAAGTACTGGGTGCATCCTTATTTGCAAACACGAGATGAGAGCAAGCATTTTGCAATATTTTTCGAAGAACTAAAAAAATATGAAGATAAGTTTTTCGGATTTACTAGAATGAGCATAAAAACGTTTGAAGAATTATTGAACATTTTAGAAACATTTATAACGAAGCAAGACACACTATTTCGCAATAGTATTAAACCGGAAGTAAAGTTAATAATAGTGCTACGGTAAGTAAAATAAATATTTATAATTCAATTTTTATTAAAATAATGTAGGTAAACATTTCAAGCATCATCGTCAGTGATGGAATTAAAAAGTTCTAGATAATCACTCTCCTGAGAATTTTTGGAAATTGGCGATTGTGCATTCGTCGGATTTCGATAATCACTCTCCTGAGATTTTTCGGAAATTGGCGATTGCGCATTCGTCGGATTCCTCACAATTTCTTGAGACGTGTCTCGTCCAAACTCCGAAGACTGCACAGGCTGCGTGTAGACATGACTTCCTGAATACTGTGCCGTTTGATATCCATGATGGGTATTCCCTCGTGCAACTTCCGAGAAGTTTGTACGGTGAGAATAGGGACTATTACCAGAATAATGTGACGTTTGATATCCCCGGTAAAAATTAGGCCTTGGATAATCAATGTTCGAATAATTGAAAATCTGCGCATCTTTAATTACCTTTAAAATATCTAATTTACTTTGCAATTGCATATGTTCTGGAATTTTTTTAAATTCTTTTACTAGAGACAAGAAAAAGAGGCGATCCTCGTCATCTTCAACACTCTTTCTTTCTAAATTTCTATTCAAGGCCCCGACTAACTCTCTACCGATAAGATCATCACTATTATTTTTCTTGTTTCTCTTTGGTGCCCATGAAGTATTTGATGGAAGTGTTTCTACATTTTGCATAGCTGTGTTACCATCTTCATTTTCTGTAGTTACATTCCCCGTTGTGCTATTGACAGTTACAGTATCTTTTAAAAATAACAAACTATCGTAGAAAACATATGAAGCCTTTTTTTTTGCCGCTGATCCGCTCTTAGTCTCTTTCGCTTTATGGGCCTTCACAAAACAGTCGCGAATATTTCTCCATTTTTTTTGAATACTCAAACCTAAAAAAAAAACATTGTTTCAGATATTTGGCGTCAGGCTGTTCATTCGCAGAATTGCATTATATGTTTAAGATTGGTATTAGTACTATCGCCGAAATAGTTCGAGAAGTATGTGCAGCTATATGGTTTTGCTTAAAAAATATATGCCTACCACAACCAACCAAAGATATGTGGCTTCAAATTGCAAATGGTTTCTCTACTAGAGCACATTTTCCGAACTGTATAGGTGCTTGTGACGGAAAACATATTAGAATTATAGCACCTAACAATAGTGGATCAATGTGCTTCAATTATAAAGGATATTTTTCTTTGGTATTGCTAGCAATTTGTGACAGCAGCTACTGTGATGATTGATGTTGGAGCATATGGAAGATTCGGTGACTCAGCAATATTTCAAAACTCAAACTTTTATAAAAAAATTCAAGAGAACCGCTTGAACATTCCTGAACCAGCACCTATTTCAGGAAACAATGCAACTTGTTTCCCCTTCGTTTTTGTAGGAGACGAGGCATTTGCTTTAAGTACGAGTATGATGCGCCCTTATCCGAGAAATAATTTAAATATTACAAAAAGAACATTCAATTATAGACTTTGTGTGGCTAGACGTTACATTGAATGTACTTTTGGCATACTTGCGAATAAGTGGCGCATTTTTCACAGACCAATTAATGTTCACATCGATTTAGTTAGTGATATTATTAAGTCTGCTTGCATTTTACACAACTTTGTAAGAGACAGAGACGGATATTCTTTTAGAGACTCATTAAGTAATCCACTAACTGAAACTATTACTCGAGATAACGTGCGAAGAAACAATAGAACTGCTTTCGGATATCGAGAATTATTTGCAGAATATTTTATGCATGAAGGGAGGGTAGAATGGCAGGATAATTACATTTAAATAAAATGATTTTGATAATTACCTAGTTTTTGTTTTTCCTCCTTTGTCAATTCCGTACTGTGATAAATATGCACTAACTCTTCCCATGCTCTTTGTTTTAATATTCTATCAGAATACTCTGGTAATTTGGTGTTCCAAATTGCTGGCCGACTCTGGATTTCGATGATAAATTTTTCGGTATCAAATTCCATTTTACTAGACGTACCACGTGCACACACTCACTCAATGGCGGGCAGCCGCAGACTGAACCGCACAGTGCGTATAGCAACCGTCCGGCTAGCCGTCACTCGGGCCGCAGCCCTCCGAGCGACCGGAGCGGTCTGCGGGTAGCCGCATCGCAGTGCGCATAGAAATGAATATTACGTACATAATTATGCTTGCGGTCAGCCGGACGGCTAGCCGTAATGCGGCTACCCGCATAGTGCGTATGAACCCTTAGGGCGTGTAGAGTCTTGCTCTAAATTAGCTCTAATAACTTTTTGACAGAAAACCTCCCTCTTCTTGTCTTTGTTATCTTATCCTCCCTCTTGTTGTCTTATCCTCTCGTCTTCGCATCATTTTACATGAAAATAGGTGGGTTATATTTTACAGGAAGATTAAAATACCGGGGGTATAGGGTACCGATATAAAAAGGTACCGGTTAGGTTACAGTCGTATACGTCGCTTCACTCCGCGGCCATACGGGGTCATATTCTGTAATCTTGACACTTTCAAGTTTCATTGATGATCACTGTTGCAGCTATGGTTCGTTACATATTTTTGAGTTCAACCTTGAATGGATAAAATGATCACTGAGATACAGAATTGGGGCCCAGCGCTGTGATTGCGTGACACTACGTATACACCGTGTGATCAGTATTCCACTGCGGCTTGCAGTGCAGTGCACGCTGTGCGCGAGCGCGTGCGGGAACGCGCGCCCCGCTGGCGCAGTGGCGTGCGCCCTCGTCGGAGGTTCCGGGTTCAGTTCACCGAATCCGGCTCTCGAATTAAACACAACGCCTTTGACTTCTCGTAAACAAGTAAATAATTTAAAAATTAAAAAACACGAGCCCTGTAGGTATTTAAATGACTTTTTCCAAAAAAAATTAGCCTATGTTACTCGGAATGATGTAAGGATTCTAACGCTACCCCATACTTATGTACAAATCTATTCAGCGGTTCGGAAGTTATGGTGGAATAAAGAAACTCACATACATACATACATGAACCCTAACAAGCGATGCAAACAATAACCAATCGGTGGCCAAGATCACAAAGGCTAGCTGCAATTGAATTGAGCTTTGTTGTATATACCTGGTGAACAGACGACATCAAAATCACGTGAAGCCAAGGCGCGGACATTGGTGGCGTCCTAACTTCTAGTTTCTAACCACCAAAATAATATGTGCGAGTACCCCCTCACTATACGTAGCGCTGTTCGAACACGTTCAGAGAGTTAATACAACACACTAATCGATTGATACAATACTGTGGCTCTGTTGCGCACTGTTTCAGGTTTAACGCGCAATGTAAACAGACGCGGAATTACAACCTTCACGCTCGATACAATGTTCAAAGCAACGATTCTTTGGTTCAAAGAACATACGGTACACGAGAGTATTAATTTATATTCAGAGAAAAAATTTCGCGTAGATATATATTATTATTGGAAATCTTCAAATGATTTGTAGAATCAGCTTCAAATAGCCGTATGTAGTTTCTCTATGAAAGGATAGGTTCACTATCATTTTAAATCGAAAACATTCACCTACTGTTTATTATATTTGTGTAGAAGATAATTCTACAACTCTTGTATTACAGGCTAAGATATTATTGGTAGTGAAAAGTTGAGTGAAAGAATGTTAAGTTGTCGAGAATCAGCTATTTCTGGACAAGATTTCAAAAAACGCTTTTATGTACTTATAGTATTAATTTAAAATGGGTACTGACTGTGCTATTACAAATTAATAAAAAGATCAAAAAAAATTAAATCCGGGTTATCCGAAAACAGGGTTTTTTAAGTAAGACCCCATAAAATAACCGGTTCTCAATTTAGAACGGTTTTGCATTCCACTGGGAACGTTAGAAACATTTCCTGATTTACGTGTTTTTTTGTTCGATATATTTATCTGGTGTGCTCACGAACAAATGGAAGAAAACTCAAATATAACTCTAGTAATACGACTCGTCGCACCTCTCGACTAATGGCGGCTAAATATACCGCTGTCACTCAGCGCCGCGCTCCGACACTCCACGAGGGCTGCGGCACTGGGAGTCGAGGCAGCAACGCTCGCGTGCTGCTTCTACATCTTGTTGAGAAGCGACACACTCGCATTCGTAAACGTAGGAGAGGTGGCTGCGGCGGCATCGAGCCGGGAGCCCTGCGACTGATTCCGAGTTTTTTGACATGAAGAGAGTTTACGCCGAATTATATGGAAATAGTTTACAGTTGTCAATGCATGTCGTTACAACAATCCTATACAACTTCACGATTATTCTCTCATTATAGAATAAGTAATAAAACTCGGAATCAGCACTGGAAAGAAGGGATGCGTTTCTATAGCTTCTTTAGAAATAAATGGATGCGGGTACGCTAAAAAATTGGAGTGTCTAAGGCAACCTGGAGGCGTTCGAGGGCGCCAGCGCTGCGCTCGACTCTTGCAGTGTGCTGCGCTCCTTACACAGAACACAATACGATCTCTACTAGGGTTTCGAGCACTTCGCTACACAGCATCGCCATAAACCAATTAGTGTAAGTGTCCCAGACAACACATCGATTAGAAGCTCAAGTCTCATACCGTCTATCAGCGCAGGAGAAATTTGTTCGTTACCGTTGTTACCATTCGATAACTTCTCACTTTGATAAAGGTATCTATAAAATTTCAATAATGGTAAGCGTTAAATTTATGCCAGCAAACCTCGCGATTGGAGTTTATTTGAATTTGGTCAGATTTAAGAAGAGTACACTTATCGTTGTTTTCGTAAACAACAATCCCACCAAAAACATTCTGTAAAAAACTAGCCAAAGTCAAAATGGAGCTGCTTGTTTATCTCTAAAAAGTACTGAAATCTAGACAAAGTCGTGCCAAGTCTAAGGTTCCTTACTGCGATTTCTTTATTATTATAGTTAATGTTGCGTGACTTGGCCGCTGAAGGGTACACAAGGGTTCAAACCAGGTGCTCCATGACACCATTGCACCAATCTGTCGCCAGAATTCATCGTCAATGAGTAGCGGTTCTTGGTCTTCAACGGCCAAGTCACACAACA
The DNA here is from genome assembly GCA_963855885.1 of Coenonympha glycerion. Lineage (NCBI taxonomy): Eukaryota > Metazoa > Arthropoda > Insecta > Lepidoptera > Nymphalidae > Coenonympha > Coenonympha glycerion. The sequence goes on from OY979626.1 coordinate 199,355, forward strand.
TTAACTATAATATTAAAGAAATCGCAGTAAGGAACCTTAGACTTGGCACGACTTTGTCTAGATTTCAGTACTTTTTAGAGATAAACAAGCAGCTCCATTTTGACTTTGGCTAGTTTTTTACAGAATGTTTTTGGTGGGATTTCACATCTTTTTGTAGAAACTTCAAAATATTACAAAATATTTCTGTCCGTTTTTCTAGATACATTAACTGCATAAATAACTTTGTAATCTCATATAATTTATATGGAATTACAAAGTTATTAATGCAGTGATCACCAGGTACTCCAGATCTTCGATTATCCTAGTTTTTATAGTTTTCCCTTTATGTGGCCATTAAACCCTAACTCTGTACCAAATTTCAGCTCTCTGAGTTTATGGGAAGTACTAGTTCTATTTTGATGATCATGAGTCAGTCAGTCAGTCAGTCAGTCAGTGTCGAAAATGCGAAACTTTGCTTTTGCATAACTTCGGAACTATATGACCTACAGACTTGAAATTTTGGGTTTTAAGTATGTGATTATAGCTTACTGGATAGCGAAAATTTCAGCGTTCTGGTCTTATCCAGAGGTTCTCAAATAGGAGCCCGAAAATGCGGCGAAATGGTTCCTGTAAAGATGGTACGGCAGTTTTGCTTCGCGCTTTGACTTTGGCGGGGGCACTGCCGTGCCCCCTGATAAGTGTTACTCTTGAAAGTGTACAATGTACATCCCTGAAACTGCTGTCAGATAGGTATAACCTGCCATACCGAAGATGGCATGCAAAATTAAATTCTATAACACCTGACGAATTTATACATGCATAGATTTACCTGTTACCGTTATCAATATGGAGCAAAAACAAGCAAAAAATTATGCCCCTTAAATAATTATTTTATTCTTTTTTTTAGTATTTGTTGTTATAGCGGCAACAGACATACATCATCTGTGAAAATTTCAAGTCTGTAGCTATCACGGTTCAAAAGACACGGTCTGGTGACAGACGGTCGGACGGACAGCGAAGTCTTCGTAATAGGGTTCCTTTTTTACGCTTTGGGTACGGAACCCTAAAAAGCGAAAGTAGATTAGAAAATTGATAGATTAGGTACCGAGATTTTTCTGAAGAATCTGCTTTACTCATGAACCAACTAAAGTAAGAAGTATTGAATGGAAGCAGGCGTTATTTTGCGGAAATCCATAATTACCAGGACTGATTAATTTGTTTTGCTATTATCCGCTACTTGCAAGGATTCTGTATGGTGCAATATGCAGGAATACCATCCACATGAAACACCACACACAATTTTCTATCACTTTCTTCGACGCACGTTTCTTCCCGACACCGGGACATCCTCAGGAGGAGGAGGTTGACTTCACAATGCGAAATGACTCTACGATTTTTGATCAAATTGATTTTGATTGATTGACAAAGATCAAAAGCTTCATTTAACATAAAAATATGTTTTATGTTAAATGAGAGACGAGTCTTAATTTTTAGTGCACATGGTTGCCGTACGATAACACATCGACTGGATCGCCGCGTTTAAACGGATCCAGCGGCACTGGCACGGGAGGGAGCGGGTGTTTCTGCTCTATTCTGAGCAGAATACTGGATTCTGGACTGGATTGCAAAGTGTTTACATTGGTCAAGTATCGATCCAGTCCACTGAATTGCTGGCCTGGATCCAAATACTGGACCAATGCAAACCAGCCTTAATTGCTCAAGTGTTGTTTGCGGAACCAATAAATAAATAAATAAAAATTGTACAAGAACACTAAGAAGTTTTCATCAAACCACTGGGCGGTTAGCGGTTTAATTTGTAGCCTTTGCACCTAAAGAGCCAGTTAAATTCTGTTCTGTTGGAGCAGAAACTGAACTCGTCCCAACGTAACACAGACTTGTATCATTCTGACCATAGATGACCATAGAGGTAGGACGTAGTTGAGTGTCGTAGATAAACAGTGTAGTTGGTCGACAGCCTCTCCCACAGCGCACGGTCGGGAGTAGGAACAGGGACGCGGGACACGAGGCCGCGGCTATTTCAGAACTGTAGTTATTATACAATTATCATACCTAGCGTACTTTACCCACAAGTACCCACTACAAGTGCCTATTATAAACGGTAGCTAGGGCTGCCGCCTGTCGTCACATCAGCGATGCCTGCTGACTCTAAAGTAATCGGCGTCAATATTTTTTATGAAAATTAATACGCTAGAACTAACTTACAGGACTCCAGATTAATAATGATAAAGTGAACGCTGTTTGTTACGGTTAACTTTTAACTTTTCCCTATGCTTTGAAAAATGTAGGTGTATGGCACGCGTGAAGCAATTAATTGAATAGGTAATCATACGCCAAAAATGTCTTATATCATTTTGGAAAAGAGCTGATACTCTAAACCTGCTGAACCGATTTTTACCTGGCTTTCAAATGAAAAATTTGAATCAAAATCGATCCATCCATTTAAGAGCTATGATGCCACAGACAGACACACACAGACGTCGACTGCAACTTATAACACCCTTCTTATTGCTTCGGCGGTTAAAAACGAGACTCTATTAAGAAGCCCCCGCAGCCCTATAGTGATAGTTAAACATTTGAGATTTTCACAGTTGATTAGATCGAAATTGTTATTAGATAATATCGTATATAATCGTACATTAGATTAAAAGTAGCGGGGACAGCCCTGCGCGCAAAGCATCCCGCGCCGCCTACATCTCACTGCAATGGAGTCGGTGCGATCCATCAATAGATAGTCTAATCCAGAGATTCTCAAACTTATTTCTTTTACCGCCCCCTTTGAAAATCAATTGTTTTTCAGCGCCCCCTGAACTTGAAAAAGCATACTTTCATTAATTTAATTAATTTAGTTAGTGTGTGCTATAGTTATAAGTCGTTTGTTTTTAAACTTACATTCTAAACTACAGTTCGACAAGGCTATCTTGGCGCTTGAATGACATTGACAGGAGGGCGCTGTTATAGGACAAAGGCATCCAAAAAATAAATTTTCCTCAATTTTACTTCAAGTTTAGTTTAATTAAAATAGTTAAAAATAAGCAAAAACAACTCAACATACAATAGCAATATATCGCCAGAGCGAACTATCAATCAGTATCACAAGATAGCAGCGTTAGTACCGATTTTGGCCACGTGCCAAGATAGCCTTGTCGCACTGTAGACATTATTATTGTACCAGTGAGAGATGAATTTGATGATTTTTAACAAGTTTGTTGATGTTATGTATGATTATACTCAAAAACAGTCGTAAGTCGCCACGTTCTTATCATATCATGCAAACGATTTCTGTTTTTAGTAAGCAGCGTTGCCACAGCGCTAAATCAACGATCACACAAATATGACGATGGGAATACTGTCAAAAATCTTTGAATCCAGGGTACAACTGCGGAATTGACTTTTGCAGCCAAAATTCTTGGTAGCCATTTTTAAATTTCAATTTTATTTCCCCGTTCGTTGTCAGTTCCAAAAGTTGTTCTTCCAATTGGGGTGAAACTGCTTGCCATCGCCCCCCTAAACTACGCCAATGCCCCCCATTTTTTTCTGGGCCCCTTAACGCCCCCTTCTAGGTGTTCAACGCCCACAAGGGGGCGTTATCGCCCACTTTGAGAAAGACTGGTCTAATCGGATAATATTTGGACGTGATAGTGGTTGACGCTTTGATCTTGATTTATTTCCTTCATAGCAGCTTATTTCCGTCATGTTCGGAGGCATAGAACTATGGACACTCACAATGGGTGTAATAGATGTAGTATTTGCTCCATGATTGGCGAAACAACACCAATGTGCAACATTGTAACATCGAGTGCGATGGGAAAACTAAACACTACACAACACTACAACTAAAAAAATTGGCCAAGTGCGAGTAAAACTCGCGCACCGAGTGCTCAAATTTCAACGTTAAAAATCACTTTTGTAAAAGAACCGCAAAACTACCTTTGTTATAAGTACTCGTATCTCTAATATATACAATTCTCGTGTCATAGAGCTTGTACCAAACCCTGGAGGGGTTTGGTATAGAGTTTGCTGCTTCGCCGATTTTTTTGTCCACATTTGATAGATCTGAGAATAGATCGTCAGCTATTTTTCATACTCCTGAATGCCAAAAAACGTGTGCCCGATTAGATAGTTGTTAATAAAAAAATACATTAGATGAAGAGTTTGTTAAATTTTCGTCAGAACCCATAAAGTTTTTCGATTGAATTGTGTAGAGCAGATTTCTCGGTAAACCTCATTCATTTCGTTTTATAATTAACCTGCAAGCAAAGCAATGTTTCAGTGAATCGTGATGAAGGACTTTACGTCTAGAAAGAGCGAAATGTGCTCTGTGCACGCGCTTAAGCGAACTGGCATACCAGTTGTTCGGGCATTGCCGACACCGCGGTTCCCACATCGTCTAATCGGCACGATGCTGCAGGCTTGGTCCAATCAGCAGTTCGTTCATGTATAACACACAACACACACGACTTAAACTGTCCATCATAGTGACGTCATCAATAGTGACGTTAAATGAATGCCATGGCGTTATCAGCGACAGATGACGATGTTAAGTTTTAGCCGTTTTGAGCATTTTAATCGCGATAAGCAAACAACGGTCAGTAAAAATAATTGCTCATATTTCATTACAAGAATTATTACAAAAAGACCTTTTTAATTGCTTCATCTTATAAAACAAATATTGTATTGTTTCTTGCCTTAAGAGTATTCCGAACATGCATGTGATTACGAGTATACTATTCAACTTTAGAATAAATCGGACCGTTATGAAATTGAACCTATGGTCAGCAAATGCCTGTAATAATCGAAAAAAAAAAATAGTCTGATAATAATCGTCAAAGATGTTGGGCGAGGCCAAAAGGTCGAACTTTTTACAGTTTAACTAAGAAATGAAAATCTCGCATAGTCACACATTTCGTTATGTTTCTTTGCCTACTAAGAGTCTCTTCTCAATATCAGAGTGGAGTATGCTTAGCCCATCACGCTGGCCAAGTGCAGATTGGCGGGTTTCGCGCACCTTTTAGAACATTGAGGCAATTTCTCAGCCTGCAAAGTTAGTGATATTTTTTGCCTAAAACAAAACTCCGCAAAGTCTGAAATATATGTCCGGGGTATGTACTATGTGTGTATCTGAAACAAAGGACTGCTTCTGAAAATCTCACATAAGAAATTCCCGAAATCTCCACCGTGTAAGCTAAAGAAACATGAGCGGTGTAGACTGTAGAGTGACTGGCGGCGTGCGAGGAGGGCATTAGTGGAGGGCGGGGCGTTAGCGCTGTGTCAGAGCTGTCGAAGTTTGTACGAGTTTGATGGCCATTGTTCACCCAGTTGGCGCCGCAGGGCTGCCATAAGTTTATTTCATCGAAAACCTTCAAACTCTTTCACTATATTTGGTGACAAAAATTCCACCGCAATTATTGATCAGACGAGGCAAAGACTAAAAAAATAAAAAAGACTAAATAATAGATATCTAAGGTTGTTCAGTGGGTCACGCAAAGGGATATTATAGATTAGGAATTTCCCTGAGGGATAAAATTCTAAATGACCACCAAGCAAGCAAGCTGAAGTGGCAGTGGACACGTGGACAGGGTCTCAACCACCATCTCCCCTGGTCACGCATAATGCTTATCGTAGGGACAAATGACCGGAGGAGCCGAAAAGTCTTGGAGTGCGTATAAGTAAGCGTAGCGCGGGCTGCGTGGGGCGTCTTCCAGCTCGTTTATCGTACGACATGGCGCGGGTGTCGGAAAGTGGATGAGAAAGGCTGAGGGCAGGGTGTCGTGTTGCTCGCTTGGGGAAGTCTCTATGCAGATATGATGATGATGACATATTGTGTCTCAAATGCCCGTGCCACTGGTGGCAGCCCTGGGCTGTCGGCGCGTCTGCGAGTGGCTCTCGAAGACGCTCTCCTGAGACGTCGCCATGTTGGAAGTTAGTGCCACAGCCGCAGAATATAACACGCCGAGATGACAACCGAGCCAGGTGACAAATATGGAACAAAATTCAAAAATATGTATGCGGACTCGCACTTTGACGCTAAGATTTCGTGAATGATGCGTTGTGCGATAATTTTCAGTGCGCATTCGAATAGCGACGGTCCGCATATATTTTTTTTAATTTTGTTCCATTTCTATGCCAAGCGTAGTATCGCTATTTGTCACTTGGCTCAGGGGCTCGGCACGTCTCGCTGTGCCGCCTGGATGTGAATGCTGCATGTAATAGTTTTGTGCACATTCGGTCATGAATAAAATTGACTACAGCTCATCCATTTAGTACAAAGTAACACAATGAGCTTATCGCGTTACTTTTCCAGGACACATTACTAATTTTTAAACCAGTTCACTTTCAGTAACGTCCTAAGACCTATCTTATTTTATTATTGTAGTTATCGTTCAACCTTTTGACTGCTTGATACAAAAACTTATTAATTTTTCTAAGTCATTTTTATACCTCTGCAGTTGCTCTTATCACCAGGTCGGGGGTTCGAATCCCGGGCATCCAGTTCTGAAATCTAAATGAAGAAATCGTTTACAAAGTTCTCAAAGTTTTGCGAGTACCCGACTGGCGCGATGACAATCTTATAAATCTGCTGCTTCTCAGCGGTTGAGCTAGAGAACTTAGGACTCGTACACACGCGAGTCACGCGCGACCTTTTGTCGCGAAACAAAATGCCGACATTATTCGTGGAAAAAGCTTTAATCGCGACAGCTAGGCTTCGCGCGTGATTGGCGCTAAGTGTGGAAAGCCCATTATGGTTCCGTCGAGCGGAACGCGGTCAGTCAGCCATGAGCTTAGCCTTTACACTGCTGATGGCTCGATCTTTGACCATTTGACCACATCAATATTGCTATTTGCTACCGATTTAAAAGTCGTTCTATCCCTTTAAAAATTCCAAATGTACCGTTATAGGATAGCCGATTTTAGGATGCCGATGATAGGATTAGCATAATGCTTTTTTTATTCTTGTATTTACTTACTCTTTCATTGATACAAAGACACAAAGTCCTCAATAACGTTAGGTTGTTAGTCATTAGTACCGCGTTTTTACCCTGATTTCCGGCCAAACTTGCTGGTCTTGCCGACTATTAGGTTTGGCAACCTAGCGACCCTGTGCGAAATTAATGAGAATTCGAAGAAAAGCGGAGATTGTTCAGACTTTCAGAGGAATAAATAACTAGATTGTTTTATATTATTTATTAATGGATGGCGAAGTACTTCTGTAACAGTAGCTATCGCATCGGCCTATTTAAAGACAATAGAGTTAAAAGCAGAGGCTGTGCCGGCTCGCGCAATCATATGCGCGAATTTGCATAAGAAAGAGGACAACGTGACCACTGAGCATTGAAAAATAACTGCCAGTGTACACGTACAGTGTACACTTGTACAGTGTATGCTTTTAAAGTGTACAGTGTTCCATTAGCAAGTGAGTATTTCGCTTATTTCTATGACGTCGGGTTACGATGACGTCATCTTATCTGTCAATTGGGAGCATTGACACGTGTGACACGCGGCAAGTTTAAATGAGCCATTGATCTATAATCTTACCTCTTTGAAATAAGCAAATGGCACCTAAATGTGACATAACTTTGAAAAGACATACACAAAAGTATGTTAACTGAAAATTGAAATGAGTGTCGTAAGACACATAATAATAAGAATAACATCTAAAACAAAACTGCATTGTATATTTAATGTGTCCTTCTCATTTCCAACAGCGCTCGATAGATAGCGCTGTCTTCAGTTAGCTCGCGCTAACGAGTTGAAAAGGTATCTACGTGATTGCATGCGTGACCATTATTTTGACTAGTAAGAGAAACTTTCATTCTAAATCTTGGAAGATTTTCGAAATTTTTCTTCGTGACGGGATTTTTGTCACCCAAAAATTCGTTTTCCTTCGCCTAGTCACTATGCGAAACCCGCCAAAAATAAACCCGCCAAATATGAAAATCTTTATTTTAGAAGTTTGTATTATACGTGCAATATATAATGTTTCGTGGGATCTTGCAACGGAATTTTAAAGTAAATATCTTCAACCGATTGAGCTGACACGTTGAGTTTGGATGACAATGATTACTTGTGTGACGTCATTTTAAATACAATACAACAATATGTCGGACTAGTTATTTTTAATGCACGCCTGAAATTAAGATTATTATCAAATTTAATTATTTCCCGTTAAGAATACGAATAGAATTGCCGTATGAAAGCTTATTTCCAAATCTGCTTATTAATCTGCTAAAAAAATTTTGAGAAATTTGTATGTACATAACGTGTATATTTGAGTTTGGGTGTGTATGTGTATATGTTTGTATATGTACGTACGTATGTACGTACGTATGTTTGTTTATTCCTTCGAGATTTGAGAAATGCCGAATTTCACGAAGCGAAGTCGCAGGCAACAGCTAGGATGAGCTGGTATTGTATTGCGTTGGATTGCTATTAACAATTCAAATAAAAATTGTATTGTATACATTACGCGTTCGCGTCGCTGCGACCGGTGCAATGGTAGGTTTATATTGTTAATGGAATTCAATATCGGTATTTGCACAAGGCTCAAAACTCAATTTTTAATTATTCTTTATTACTCTTCGTGTCCCGTAAACAGAGCGCCAGTTTCCGCACTCCTACGCACAGAACAGAAAACACTCTCTATTAGTAAAATTATATAGCTTTGTTTAAAGGTATTACTGAAAAAAGCTCTCAGTAATGGCCAGTGGGACATCGGGCTAGTCGACCGTTACCTGTTGTTTGTTAATAACTGAATGTGGTCGCGTGTGGACTTTCTGTTGATTTCATTAGACTCCACAGTGTGGAGTCAAATGAAATCAACAGAAGTAAGTACTCAAGTAGTTAGTATCGAGACGTCAGATGACGCTCTCAGACGGTGTCAAATAGCTATATTAACATTCTGATTACACGGATGATTAGCGTTACACTACCCATAATGTGGCCAGTACCTGTTGTTAACAATCGCTGTCAGTTCAGACAAAACCGGCGATATCCCGAGCAATTTATTGGTTCCATTGAAAAACGACCAACGCAGGTATACCTATACGTAAAGTAGAAAATAGTATGAATATCATCGATATAATATTATCTCGATGGTGAATATTAACAGTTACTCGTGCATGCTCGACTCTGTCACGCGCTTCCTCACATACTTTTAATGGAGCCAGTGTGAAGCCAGTGAAAAGCGCAGATATTTATTGGTTCTGTCTGAACGGATCCTAGGCCGTAGATGGTTTTTATTAGTTCTGTCCTCCTCGCTCTTACGAATATGTTAGTGGGTGTTAACAGGCAGCATTGCCAGAGAATATATGACAGAATAACGACGTTTTGTCTAATTACTAAATTATAAAATTTATTCTTTCATATAAAAAAATGATTTATGTTACTATACTTGAAAAAATATAATTGATTCTGATTTCTGACACTGATTTCTATAGGATCGGTAGTCTTTGACCAAACGGCACGTGACTGAGTGAATGCCTAATTGAGTGAGAATCAAATTTAGCTTTCGTATCGTTCTATCATTCCAAAATACCTACCTATAAATTATAATATGAAGTTCAAGTTACATTTTCTGATAAGTGTTTTAATCCAATGCACTTGCACACAAATTTGAATCGATTCACCGTGAGTATCGAGTCGTATGGTTCATTATTAGTCTCGTCACGATGACATATGCCAAAACGGGCCTGTTATATTTTTACAACTTAACCGATGCGAATAAAAATACTATTTATACATAATTACAAAAAAAAGATATAAACAAGTAAAGACGATAGGTACTGCCATTCCCGCAATTTGACTGCCATAGGGCTATAATGTATAATTAACGTACAAATTGCAAATTTGAATTTCGCGAGCAGACTCATTTGATGGTAGCCATACATCATTTGGCTCGCAGTTCGTTGCCGCTCTGCCTACTCGAAGGTAGAATTTCTTATTTATAAACGACAATGCATCTCATCTCGAGGTTGCATAATCCGACGGGGCATATCGTTTGCACTGTTGCCGAGCGACATCGATCCATTCATCTCGGGACTTGGGAGCTGTGAATGAACGAAACTCACGCCCGAACGAATGAAGGCAAATTCTCTCTCTAGTTTTAATTAAACTTCACTTTTACTGGTTGTTTATAAGTTTGACGTGTCCATTAATGTATGGGTCTGTTTGTGGCATCGTGGCTCCCAAACGGATGAAAGGATTTGGATTTTGATATTTTTATCTAAATTGGTCCAAAAAGTAAATAAAATAAAATTATTTTATTTTATTTTATTTTAAAAAAGGCCGCCGCCACAAAATGTAGAGTAAATTTTTTGAGTCGGGACTCGGGAGTTTCTTAATTTTTAATAGAATTTTTCTGGTAGTCTTCTTCTTTAGCCACTACATGAACCAAACAGAACTGTGAAGATAATAAGTTTAGAGTAAGAAGTTGTTCATTTGTTAGAGTGTAAAATCCAATATGCTCATTTAATGCCAAAATGGCTGGACCGATTTTGACAAAGATTTCTGTATGTTCGTGATTTAGATTCACTTGTGAGCTATACAGATTTAGTCTTCTCCTCCTAAACATAAAAAGCGATCATTAACTATACAGATTTGGACAGTTAAATTTTAAAACAAACTGGACAAAGTGGTTACCGCACTTTGATCGAAAAGTACTATTTCCTTTCAATAGGGACCAAATACAAAACAAGGAATAATGGCAATTATTTTAGACTTATTATAAGAGATTGCCTTCGAGTAAAATTATAGTCAAAAGCGAAATAGCGAATATTGATAAAAAGTAGTCTAGTATTACAAAATACTGTTTCGAAATTAGGCTGGTTGTGGCAACTGGCCATAAGAATTTGACACACAGTTCTTGTTCCAATCGTTTATTAATTATAGTACCCTACTCTATAAGTAGTATAAGTAAATTAAAAACATTATTTCATTGCGAATATTTTTTGTTAACAAAATGAATATCATACATAATAATTATCGGTATTATACATTTATCCTGATTAAATATTGTTAAATGTTGTCATGTAGATGCTGCATGTGTAATGTGTATTGCTTAATGTAGTGCGTCGTGAGGACCTATTTATGTGACACGACATGAAAGTTCCATCCACGCACAAAAATACTCAAAAAGGTATGTAAAATGTATACCAATAGTCCAACACTGTATTGGGTAGTTGATAAATAAAAATAATTATTTTTCACTACAAAACTCCACAACATTAAACTAGTTTCATAGTAATTATGATCTTTGTCATAATTTCAGCGCGCGCAAGCTGCGGGCTCACCATTCACGGCACTTTGGGCATGCCCACAACCACACGATCTGTGACCTCTTACTTACAGATCATTTAGATTCGTATTTAATTAAAATTACAGTCGTTTTTAAAAGAAATTATTTTTCAGAAGACGAGAGGCAAAATTCACTAGGGCTATGGTAACAGAGTTCAGAAGTAAGACCTGAAACCATGCATTTTAGTGGATCAAATAGAAGATGCCGCCTCCCGTTCTGACATTGGACACCTGGCGCTGACATTGGATTGGTTGAAGTTGGGTTGGTCCACGTGGTCCGCCGCCGACCCACGTGGGGCTCGCGACGGGTCTCGCAAGTGGCAGCGCCGCTTATCAGTAGAGAACACAGCTATCTGTACATCGGTATGACTGATTACACGCCTTATCGCGCACCTCGCAGCGATTGACCTAGAAACTGACGACATGCGGAGGCGCCGCGGGCAATGTGGCTACACCGGCGCACGGTGTACACATTGTACACTGAACACTGTGTACTGTGCACTGCATTGTGTACTTTGTACTTTGCACTGTACACTGTACAGTCTGCTATGTGCATTGTGCACTACACATGATATATTTTATACTGTAAACTACTACTGTTCGCGCTGTATATTGTGTGGAACACGAATGTCTGGATCATACATTTTATATTTAATCAAACCAACATTCATCTATACAACCAATTTTTGCTTTGCTTCGGGGGGCAAAGCAAAAAATGTTTTTTTCTATCGCATCGTGATCAAAATTGATAAGTTGTTTATCTCAATAACCTTGCAAGGACATGGTGACCTCAACCTGACGCCGCAGCATCACCAGAAATCTACCAGATGCCCAAATACTCATAGTTTAGACACCAAATATTACATACCACTACAACAGACACCAAATATTACATACCACTACAACAGACACCAAATATTACATACCACTACACATACCAGTCGTCTTGTCTTCTGCGTCGGAGTTCAATTCCCACGACTGGAAAATGTTTGTGTGATATGCATGACTGTTTTCCTGTGTCTGGGGGTTTTCCTATATATTGCATTTATATACAATTATACATAATATATTAAATACCCATAACACAATCTATCACCTGCTTTCAAAGATTTCTATGTAGGTATCCCTACTTTGGGGCTAGATTGCGATGTCTTATGGGATTGTTGAACATAACAATATCAGACATTAAATAGTTTGCAAGTTTATTGAAGTGGTCTACGATCGTTACTTGACGACTGCACTGCAAGTTGCAACTGCATTCAAGAAACGTGTGTGTATAGTGACGTATACTGTAACTAGGTAGCGTGAGAACTGGGAACTGAGATTCCATTGATCTCTGCTTTTCCTGTGGCAAATTAGGGACGAAAAATACACTTGCGATGACCCTATAAAACTTATTACTAAAATAATCACTTTGACAAAAAGTCTGACGCGATTGAGACCTCGAAAATATGGCATAATTGGCAATCTTCGCGAATCGGATAGAAAAAACTCGGACAATTCACACGATGCGTTAGTTATAAGAATGTATGAACTACGATATGACTTGTCTGCTTCATACAAAAAGATGTTCTGCTCCCTGAACCAATAATAGAGATCTATAAACAGACATGCCTGACCTTTCCAACGAAACAGTAAAGAGCTATGTGGTAGACACGCGCTCTGTGCTCTCTGAATAAAATAAACTATAAACCGTTCGCGCTCAGGATCGGCAGAGGTACATACAGTATAAATACGCTTCTAAACTAAGTGCTGTAATTTGACAGTTGACACGGTACTGGCTTCTGAACATTGATCACCGTAAAGTTTCCGCAGGGAAAATTTGGCCAATCGTGCCACTTATTTAATAGGCCCAAGAGAGTCGTTAAGTGGATACACTGATTTTATTTTTGACATTTGAAATATAAACCGCTTTTCATCAATAACGGTATTGGAAGATAAATCTTGTTTTGATAAAATAATATTATGTATTTCTGTCGCCTATTTGTAAACTGCGACCTCAATTCCTTATCTAATTTAAACTTTATACACTCCCGCTCCATATTATGTTTCCGAGACGTCAAATATAACACTAGTCTCGAATTATTGCTAAAACCAAAATAGTGACCTATTATCTAGTTTACGTATATTATATACTTAATTTAATATATATCAATATTATTATGAAATTATTATAAGTAAATATTAAAAAATAAGTGACTCTTCTTAATAATTTAATCTAATCATAAATACATAAATAAAGTAAACAAATAATGTCGTTGCTCACCATACTAATTTCGAAGAACTTAAATTAAATTTATAACCATTTCACATTATACCATGATATATTAATTATGTATTTATTCCGGAGGTAGTTCTCAACAAATAAATATATCAAGCCATTACATACCAATTACTAAGTATTAAGCATTTAAATGTATTAGGTGCCCGGCCCCAAGTTAGCGATAGCTTGTGTATTGGATACCTATATTACATCACTTATCTAGTGCCCATAAAATACCTATTATCATAAGTGGGAATCGTACCCACCACTAATGCTATTTTTTACCCGGATGAATGGGCAACTAAATCAGCATTTGCTCTTTAAAAACCCTAAAAACTTCTTGTTTTTAATAATAAGAAGTACTTCAGTAACCCGGACTTAGAGAAAGGTTTATGACAGATTGCTTGATATGTAAAGGGAACAAAGATTTTTTGGGATACTATTATAAAAGCATATACTTACACACTCAACCATATAAATCATTTCTGTGCGAAAAATGCTTTGAAACCTAAAGCGCGTTTTTAATAATTATTTTAATAAAATCACTACATTGAAATACAAGGTATTAATCGATGGAAACTGGTAGGTATTAAATGCGCACACATTATTTTGTGCAAGTTTTCCTTCACTGTAAAGCAAACATTAAAAATAAACTACAGGAGTCAACATCGTGTGAGGATAACGACTGGCAAGTATGAATGAGCGATACTTCGTATGTTGTATGTATGTTTTTTAAGGGCCAGGGCCATGTCATGTTTATGGCGTGGATCGTTTACATTAATGTTTTCTATTGTAATTTGTGTACACTATGCATAAAGACGTGAGGCATAAATGTCGTGGAACACTCGGTAAAAACAAAGATTATACTTAATGACACCTAAAACAAAATATCCATTTTATAATACTAACTCGATATCGATTCTTAAAAAAGTGACGTCGTGATACTATATGAAAATTGGTAGTGAGGAGTTATTATACATGCCTGAGAGTTAATCATAATATTATGTTCTCAAAGGAGTGCGAGCCTAGGTACACTTGGCTAGAGTTGTGGGCTATAACCAAACCTTTTATTATGAGAGGACTTCAGTGTCCAGCCGTGAGACCGATATTTAAAATGAGATTGAGATGAACGATGTTAACAAAAAAAAGAATCAAGACTTTTTTAGAATTCCATGCTGGTTCATACAGGGAATAAATTTTCCGATGTGTTGGCAACTCATTACATTTTAGCAGCGTACAGCAGTGAATGGCGGCATCGCTAGGGCTTCCTGGAGCGCGGCCCTAATACGCGGTCGCATTATCGGGTAGCAGATAAACCGTGATAATTGACTCCGCAGAGCTCGCGCCATTAATACTGCTTACGACACCGGTGTCATGTCGGAGCCGCCTCGCCTTGCACGCTGTCGGTGTACCGACATATCACTATCAGACAATAGGCACCCCGTCAGAGTGGCTACAGCTAAAACTTGAAAGACCCAATTCTGGTTTATGCCCTTCAGGTCTCACACGACACTGTTAATATTCATATACGAGTATATTATTATTAGAAGCACTGTGATAAAGAATAGATTTTTCCCATTCATAAGCTGTAAAAACCTAGGGATGCCAATACTCTCGAGATATTACAGGTAATAACTTTGAGCTGATGTCACGACTATAAACTATCGAAAATGGTTATAACTGCAAGTCAATCGACGTCAAAGACCTTGGCCCTTACTCCATGAGCACTGAAGGTTGACCTAGGTTATGTCACCCGACTGAGAATGGCCTTCGAGCCGAGAAGTGTATCTTGTGTTCACTATGCACCTCTGTATTGAGACTCTTAATTGTGATTTGTGGCTTACATTCGGCATACTTGGTTTGCATGGCGTCAGCCGTGGCATAACTTTGGGATCATAGTCAAGAAGAATTGTCAGACAGTCGGACGCCGCTGGCTGGGTAGAGCGAGTGCTTTTGGTCCCGTGGCCCAAAGGCAAGGCGACGAGGTGATAACGACAATACCGAAGTGCCTCCCCGAGGCATACCGGTATTCATAACGGGATTTCCCCACGTTAAAAAAGATTGTTTCACGTCCATCTAGCTGCCGTCACTTGGGCAACAATGGTATTTTTTATACCTATTTATAGTAGGTATATTTGTACAAAAACTACCAGTGACTCCAAAAAAGTACGAGTATATGCAGATTAACACTATACTTAAATTATTTTGCTTGCCCGTTTGGCGAGTGGTCGTTGCAAGTAGTCCGGAGAAATAAATATTGGATAATGTATTAAAGTGATAATTTATTATTATCGCGGTAAAAGTTTGCTTTAAAGCTTTCGCACACAAGCTGCTTAAATGTTACGTTTTTTGCTTCAGAGCCTTTGAACTGTTTTTCTGCTTTTTTTCCTGAACCAGCACTCCAGCTGATTGAGAATGAAAGTATAAATATTTTATTAAATTGATGAGTGGGATCATACAGCAATTACAATTTCACGGGGACTTCGAGGCTAAGCTTTCCTTTTGCACACTCAAGTAATGAAAATGAAAATCTTTATTTTCCACAAAGGGCTAAATAACAGGCTCTTATGAAAAGTCAAAACCCTACCGCCGGCAGCTTCGGAAATTTATAAAAATATACGTGACATGTAACCTCGTTTATGTGTATAGATTTCTCGGGACACTTTTTTGATATCCATAGATTTATATGCCAATGTTCTCGAAGATCATTCTTGTAACTTTTAAAAGGAAAATCTCTTGAAAGGTTTCTCTTCGTTTTTACGTCACAATCTTCATTTCAGTGTTGTCTTCTTCAATTCAAATGGTAAATGGGACTGGGCGCAGGTTCGCAGCCCAAAGAAACTCGACCCGAAATAATTTCCTTAAGTTTGAGTTGCAGTTAAAAAGAAAGTTAGGCGAATGCAAGTAACCCGCTCGCGGATCGCACGTGCTCTCCGAGGGGCCGAGGCCGCGTGCCGCCACTGCCGGGCACATGCCACATGCCACATGGCAGTCATCCAGTTGCCGACTTGGGTGAACGTCAACTGACGGAATCGACCGAGCCAGGCAACCAGTAGGGCACGCCGCTCTAAAAATAAATAAAACAAAACATTATCACCGCCTCCGTGTACCTACTCGAGAGACGCAATAAATTATCACTTTGCGCAGTAATTATATTATTACGTACTCATGTAATCATTCAAGAAATTCGAATGCGGCAATATAATCAGGGAGTTACTCACGCCTCCAGTGCTTGTGTGCGTGTGGCATCCGTGATACCCGCGATGGTGTGCGTGCGACTTATCAGATACCGCTGATGATATGGATGTACACACACGACCTTATAAAAGAGTTGTATATTTGCCACGACAAACGTGTCGTGGAGGCCCTGGGGCCATGGAGTCTTAGTGCAAAAAAATCCTTCGAAATATGTTTTCCCCGTGGTTAATAGCTCCATCTGCGATAGAAAGGCTGGCACATTTTTTTTACACAATGCAGCCAGTATTCTTGGCCCACAGTCTTGGCCATTCCACGCCGGAAAGACTTGTACAATGTACTGTACAGTAACTAGCTAGCGATAAGTTTTGTTGTAACATTTCAATAAATAAACTTATGGTCATGGTTGTAGTAGCAGGTAGGAGTGAATAGCAGTATAGCACGAGTGAAATGAACTCACAGGTGATATGCGGACAGAGGTCGAGGCTGCACTGATACCTACTCGATGTTGAGTCGAAGACGGAGATCACAGGGTTCCTCAAATCTTCACACTGATGTACTTTCAAAAAT
This sequence comes from Coenonympha glycerion, assembly GCA_963855885.1. Taxonomy (NCBI): domain Eukaryota; kingdom Metazoa; phylum Arthropoda; class Insecta; order Lepidoptera; family Nymphalidae; genus Coenonympha; species Coenonympha glycerion. Next base: position 216,672 of record OY979626.1, read on the forward strand.
TACGAATATATAAATTACGCGTCACGTTGTTTGTCCGCGATTGATTCCTAAACTACTTAAGCGATTTTATTTAAATTTGCACACTGTGTGCAGTTTGATTCAACTTAAAAGATTTAATCCACGAAAACACGCGCCCCACTCTGTCTAAATCGCTTATGTATCAACTAGCTGTTGCCCGCGGCTCCGCTCGCGTGAATTACGTTTTTTTTTTTGCATATACCGTGGAAATCCTTGATTTTTCGCGGGATTCTGATGTGATGTTATACAGAAACCTGTTCTTACTTCGCACGGGTTACCTTTTGGTGATTTTGAAAACTCCTTTTTCTTAATCATAATATAAAGTTTCATTAATACGTAGTTGAAAGATCAAAAGGACGATTTTAACTGTCGATATTTCGACCCAGTGGCACAGGTCGTGGTCACTACGTGACCATGACTTGTACCAATGTATCGAAATATCGACAGTTAAAATCGTCCTTTTCATTGTGATTTTTATTCTGAAACCACGAAATATGTCAAAAATTATTAAATCATGTTAAAAGTTGTACTGGTGGTAGAAATCTTCTTTCAGAGTTCGGCCGGGTAGGTGCCACTGGGATAAAATACTCTACTAACAATATTCCCCAGCCCAACATAAGAGTCTGTTAAAAATCTTTGCTTCATCTCAATACAATCCCAAGTATCAGAATGGGCAATGGCTATATATTTCTTTACATATAAAATACCTATGACGGTCAATCGGTTAGGACCAGTTAAGACCTGAGAGTTAAAAATATTTGTGAACCATTATTTTACTCTTTCCATGTTGCGTATGATAAAAAAAGACGTGGCACTCTGTTGGTACTCTGGGAATGTCCACAAAAGTGAAAACTCTAATCTGTTCATGCCTCAACAGTGCCATCTTAATATAAAGTCAAGGAACAGTACATTACATGACAATTAATTATTATTTACAAAAATTCGGTAGTACCTGTCTCCAAGTTTTACATTCAAGTTCCACATAATTTGAAGAGATGGCGCGATACGGTATAACGTGGTTATAAATTCATGATTTTTGTTCACCCCTAAAAGTGAAAAATCTTAAACCATACAAAATCTTCTGCTAAGCATATTTATTTACGGCTGTAAGGGTACTCCAGTTTGACTTAAGCCCTTACGTCCTAGCCCTAGGTGCTTGTCCATTCAGAGTTTCAAGTCACCTACTTGAACTCATCGATAAAGGTTCTGATGTCTATAATTTCTGAACTACAAAAGTGATGATGATAAAATTTATACGGAATAATCTTTAAAGAACTTCCTTTCTAACAAAAAAAGAATGAATGAAATTGGACAACGGATTAATGAATTATAACTAAATACACATTTTGACTTTGATGCCGTCTTCCAGGGAAACCATGATGAATTCCGGGACAAAAAGTATCCTATGTCCTACCTCGGAGTATGAACTATAATCATGTCAAGTTTCATTTAAATCCATCCAGCGGATTAGCCGTGATGCGCGGTCGTGAAACAGACAGACAGACAGACAGACAGACAGACAGACAGACAGACAGACAAAAATGAAACAAATTACAGTTTTGGCTTCAGTATCGACTAAATAGTGTCCTCCAACAAAAATTTTCAAAATATCTTTAATGTACAGAATTCGACCCTTTACAGTTTTATTATAAGTATATAGATTATCATTCGATTTGCATATGGAGTTTGACAGAGTGTGGTCAGTGGTGCATAATCGTGAATTGAAATATCTATATATCTATATATATTATATGCTTCAAATAGCTGATACCTGCATCTTCACCCGTGTGAATTTTAATTTCTCACAAATCAATACGACTATAAATTTTTCGAGATAAAAGTAGGTAGTCTACCTATTTAATTATTCATGTTATATCTTCATTGCTTTCAGCCCAATTGGTCCAGTAGTTCTATCATTTTATTATAATAACTTTTCAAATTATAAGCAAAAGTCCGAAAGTCCAATAAAATACGTACGTTTGTACTTCAGGGTTGCATATTGTGATGGTTTTACGCCTTTATTTAATGTCTGAGGTTTTACGTATTATCATTCTAAGACCTAGAGCTGAAATATCATTTTTAACAGTAGATTTTCAAACCTATCAGCAAAAGACAAGTGTTGTAAATTACTGCAAAGATATTTAAAATTGTTAGTACACATTACAATAGCTATATTTCGAACTGAAAAGCTACGATACGCACGTGCGTTCTTAATTTATTACCCGCCTCGGCATTTGCTGCGCCCGCGCAACCGCGCCGCGCCGGCCTCCAATACTGTGCAGAGATTAGCGCGCTCAAACAGACACACTCGACTGCTGTTCAGCAATAATAGTATAATTTATATCGGTGATAATAATATAACGGTATCCCGAAGATAAAATAATCCACTGATTGTTTGTAATATACACTAGAGAAAACTGGCACCGGCTTATTGTTGGCACTTGAATTTTACGCAGATTACGAAGATTTTATGGAAATTCCTTACAGATGTATACAAATGTGTGGGTTGATCGCAGTTTGCTATTTGCGGTTCATAGCAACTTGTGATCGCTCTATCTAAATTGAACGAAATGGGAACAAACAACAATAATTAATGATCACCTGGATTATCGAAGTTTTTTTTTATGGTGTATAGGTTTACGTTTGACCACAATCTCACCTGATGGAAAGTGTCTGTGGTCGAAGTTGGAGCGCGCTTACCTAGAAGATGCCTATTCACTCTTTTATAAAGGTACCCAGGTCGTAACATGCGGTTAACACAGATTTCGGGCTAGAATTCCATACCTTAGTCATGCGTTATGCGTACTAAAAATGAAGAAGCGAATCGCTTCGTGCGTACTGGTGGTGTAGTGACGACATACTCGTAGGGATGCCGGATGAAAGTCCACCCGGTGTCTTGCGGTGCGGTGCAAAAATGAGGAGGGAAGGACCAGATTAAAGAGCTCCTGAGCACACTCCCCGAAATATATCCTATAAAAACCGTCAGGCTCGCTACTAGCTCTAGAGTCTAGACTATGAAGCTTCGCCACAAGAGGCGAGCTCTCGCCAATGAATTTCCTAGCCCGAAGATCTGCAGTATCTAAGGCCGCCAGCTGGTATTGGCGGAACCATTGAAGAGGTGGACTACAGTACTCCATACAATACCGAACTTGTGTCTGGTACAGAGTGGTCAGTTGTTTTGGAGTGAAGTACCGCTTGAGAATGCCAAGCTTTTCAAGAAGTCAGCTGTCATTTTCATTTGTTTTCCGAATTTATACATACAGATTACATGTCTTGGCTGCTGTTCTTTGATTACCATTTTGTAAACATCGCTCCCATTTGAATTCGTGTACGTTTATTACTCGAATCGATTTGTCTGTTGAAATGGATATACTCGTAGGGTATCGCGCATTGCTACTTTTTATCTCTGAAAAATACATCGTACTCACGTGATTTTCAAAGGCCAAAATTTTTAAGGACGGAGTCGCCGGCACACCGCGGACAGGGTGTCACACTGGTTAAATGACAACAGATGTCGTGACTTAGCCAGATAATTTTGTAGTTCCTACAATTTATAAATTTTTATTAATTAGAATTCAGATTTGTTAGGCAAATCGTTACAAGGGGAAGCGCTTCGAGACGGAAAATGGCTGGCAGCTCTTAGCACAGAGTCCGGCCAGGCCAAGTTCACTTATCACGTGATCGAAAAAACTATAGGTAGCCGTCTCGACGTACTAATTTCAGACGGCCGCCGCGTGCTGGCTACTTTGCTCGCGTTAGTTCTTGTACGGCTATTTCAGTGCTTGCGCCCGATTGTGAGGCAACCTTAGTACGTCGAATGATGATAGAAAGGGACCACAACTTTGCATTTGCTGCCTGTTGTTTGCGGAAACGGAGCCAGAAGCTATTGCGAATAGAATTGCACTTTTTGTGACAACGCTGGAGTCGCTATTTCTTTAAATCATCTTGCGGAGTGAGCCTTTTGCACCGTTAGGTACTATTATGTAATACGTGGTCCGGCACAGCCCTGTTCCGGCGGCGCACGCGGCCTGTTCGCCGTTTCCTTGGCATGTCAGAAGCGCATTGAAATATTCAAAGAGTTGCGGAAGGCGCGCTAAATATATCTATATCGCTGTCGAGTCGAACTGAACTATTCGGAGGATTATTTATGGGCTGCCCGCGCCGCTCCATCACCCGTGGCCGTACGCAGCGTGTGCCGCGTGCGATGCGTGTGCTGCATGTACCCATTGTAATGCGCGACCTCAGTGCATACAGCTAAAAAAGAAGACGTCGACGCAAACGTCACTTATTTACATATTAGGTATATGTAAATAAGTGACGTTTGCGTGTGACATTTTGCACGGTGAAGTCAACATCTCCTGATGATGTCCCGGTGTCGGGATGAAACGTACGTCAAGCGTCGTAAAAATTAAGTGTCGTAAAAGTGTGTGGTTTTGCATGAGGGTGGAGGTTGCTTGCTTGCTTAGAAACTTGTCTTGGTGCTTGAGTGGAAGGGCGGGTGGAGCTTATTTCCTCCCTGACAGTTTTGAAGTTGAAATACTCATGGATCTCACTCATTCGCAGATAGCATGGTCCTCTGGAAAGTTTTAGTATGTAATTTTATGTTCTTTGTACCTATATATCTACATTAGAGTCACGTTGAGCCTCATAGTTGGATTCCATAGCTTAGGAAAAGCCTTGCATTACCTATCACTGTTACCACAACATTTTGACATAAAAAAGTGTTGGATATAAAATGTCTATAAGTCGTGCCTACATCTCAGCTGGCCACAGGCGCTGCAATCATTAGGTATGAGTTGGCATCTATTCGGAACAAACCTAGCAAAATAAAACAATGATTCTGACGTCATTTTAGAGGATAATTTTATTGATGTGCGAAGTAAATGACTCTGTTTACAAAGGTTTCATCTAGATGAGTCCCTGTGGTATTGTTGAAATGCGAATTGAAACATTTTACTTCGTGTTTTATAAACCTACACGAAATTTAATTTCGGCAATAGATATATCTTATCCTACTGAAAACATTTTCATGTAAAATTTTGGCCAAGACTAGAGCATAAATGGCTCACACTGTCAAAAACTTATCAGATCTCATGTAATGCTTGACTTATAACTCTAGACGCCTTAACTCTACAAGCCCTAACTTCACAAATATTTTAGTCAAAATAAGTAGGTATACCTATCGTCTTGGTCATTTCGCTGTCACATATGGGCGTGAAGTGAAAAATTATTCACTGTTTAGTACTTTTCTTGAAAATTATCGTTTATACTCGGTGGCTCTGTCATACCTACACCTTCATAGCGTTTGCCGCACAGAACACATTATACTTAGTAGTTTGCTGCGTGAACAGTACCTATTTATGAACTAAATTCCTAAACCATCAAGAAAACTGAAGTAGCGTTTTCAAGGCCGAAAATATCAAGCTCGCGGAAAAATAAAGTTTACAATATTTTGGAATACCTACAATACAAATAAATTGCGCTGAGTGTCGGTGTTGGAACACGACGACGCACCGCGAGTTCAAAATAAATCGGCGCCGGATTTAAAATCACGTGCTTCGCGATAAAAGAAAACATCGAGAGCAAATCGCGAGGCTCGCAGTCGCTGGAAACCGCGGATCGAAGATAATCTGCATACAGCGTGCCGTGCGGGGCCGCGACCGGTCGATACGCCGAGGAAGACGAGGGGCACTACGAAACAGCCTCTATGTGTTCCCTTAGAAGTAGAACCTACGTGGCACGAGCGCTGCACGGACGGAGGCAAATGTAAAGTTCCAAGTCGAAGAAACAGCTCTACATCCGCGCTATTACCGAATCGTGCAGGTCGACAGACGCGTCAATGCCAGCGGACACTTTGCCTAATCTTTTTCACACCAGAGCCAAACGACTCCGGTAGCACGCGCCACACAACCGGCTCGTCGCTGAAGACGGGGAACACCGGCGTGCGGATAACGTCAGTTCCGGTTCCGGACAGCAATTCCGCCGCCAAGACCTAAGGTCGCAGGCTATCGATCCGCCACATCAGGGCACCTCCCGCACCGACGCGCCTCCTCCCGCTCCGCGCTGCGCTCCACGCCGTCTGCCGGCCACCAGCGCGGCACCGCTGCCGCACGCCGCACGCGGTGCCAGGAACGAGCGGCGTCCGCGAGACAGCGTTCGATACCATCAACCGCATGACTTCGTCCTCAACTGCAATTCCGTAAAGTTGCAGTCGCGTACGTACGAGGAGCAAAGATACGTATCTAGTGAACTTTGCCACTAACCGGTCCTCAGCCGAACGAGCCGTGTCCTCCGTGTCCACCTCTACCACTGATTTTATCAACTACGAAACGTCCTAGTCGAGCTTTAGTTTAGCGATGTCCCAAATGGAATATTTCTTGGCCGTCCGGCATTGCCGTCCGGCACCAGCCCATTTTAGCTAATGATAAAATGTAACGTCAGGAAAAAGTTTATGAAATTAGTTCGCACTAGATTCGAAGGGTAGTTTCATAATATGATTTCGTCACAGTCGAAGCCTTGTTAGCGTTAGCGGAAAAGGGGTATCAGGATCACGAATGCGGGAGTCCGGCGACCGGAGAGCGCAGTGACGGGTGTAGCGTAGTATATCTAGTCCACCGGGCAGCGTGCGGCGTGCTCGGGAGACGGGTCGATCGCTCCGCGGCCCACTGCGGCAAACGGCTCGGCCGCAGCTGCGGGGTCGCGGCACCCTCGAGCCCGGCCCGCTGGCGCAGCTCGGTGCGCGCTCGGCGCTGGCACTCACCGTTTCCGTTTATGAGGGGGTAGTCGTCGTCGTGCCGGCCGATGTACGTCTTGAGCGGGGTGTCCGTGAGGGAGGGCGACGACCGGTCCCTGTCGCTCATACTAGTCACTTGCAACACCGACTGGGAGTTCGGAAACGACACCGGACGACCGGGCGGGGACACGCCGGCCGCGCACGCACACGACCGACTCGAGCAACCTCCGGCCCGCGCGAGCCGCGGCGAATAAATAAATGACACCGTTCGCCGCTGGCTCGGTAGTCGGAACTCGCCAGCCGCCTCGCTCTCGAGTCGCGAGTCTCGATGCCGCGCTGCACTGTCCGCCCCCGCGCGCCGCGCCGCCGCGCCGGCCAATCAATTCGGGCCCGTGGAGACATCTGGCCGAGCGCGCCGGAGTTGCCTTCACTCGCCCAGATGGCGCTGCGCCTAGCGCCTCAACTCAACTGACACAGCACAGCGGCGCTCGCTGCTGGTTGTCCCAAATACAACAAGAACGACGGGCATTCTTTCCGCAGCTCGGAGATGATCGCCGGTAGATATACGCAAGAACATGCTTTATAATCACTTTAGGCAACAGTAGGTATTGCAGTTGTGGCAACATTAGTGCGCAACTATATACATGATTACTTCCAGCAAGGTCCCGCACATTTCAGGTTCTCGCAGCTGTGAAGATGTTAGGTGAGGTGCTCCTCACCTTCACACAGTAGCACAGCATTACAGGCTGAGACGTCGGTTTGAGTCCTATGTGCTTAGGTACATAGGGCGTTTGTTCTCTCTGATCTTGAATAGAGACGTGGAGAAACATGATTTCGATATAAAAAGGTACGATTGGCTAGGCTTACCTTTACGCTTGGCACTCTTTCGGTATCAGTTTGCGGACAACACGATGGACGACGATGATCCCTCATCCCGATAACTCGGTGCACCATTGCTTCAGTTATCAGACATTGAAAACTGAAAAGTTAAACAACATCAAGACAGTCGCTTTAGGTGGCGCGACATTCTACTTGTCAGTTGGCATCCGGCGACCATTCAGGAAACTTATGCGGCAGTGGGGATCCAGCGACTGAAACGAGATTTCTAAATTCCGGATTGGGGCTGTTTTGACCACAGGAGCGAGTTTCATCTCACCCGTGTGGTCAAAACAGCCCCAATCCGGATTTCTGTATGGTTTATCCAGACGCAGTTGCTGTGACCAGTCATAGTCATCTGGGTGCACCCAACAGACAACGACATCTCACGAAGCGACGTGGAATTACGTTGCGAGGCTGAGCTGTGAAGCAACCATTATAGGACTTTTGTCAAGTTGCGTATGTTGCGAACACAATTCAGCTGCAATCTATGCTGCAATTTGCAATGGGGATAAGTAGTTTGTGCCCTGAATTTGCATGTAACCTATACATATATGCACGTGTATCCCAGAAAATGCATAATTCCCATAAGATTAGAGAGAAACCGAAATTGACGTGGGTGGATTAAAATCTAGTATTGAAAATACATATTGTGACGAAAGTAATCCAAATGAAATATCTATCTATAATATTGCAAACCGTTTATTAAAGCTAACACCACCACACACAGCTTGCACGTAGTCGCAGAGTTGGTGGCCAGGAACCGCTGCCACTCCTCCTCGGCGGCAGCGTCCACCGCGCCGGGGGGGAAGGCGGCGGGCAGACGCGCGTGCTCATCTGACGAGGACACGTTCGTCGCCTGTCTCTGGCGCAGACCGAGGATGGCTTTGAGCTCTTTCTCGGCGATGTTCTTTGCCGTGGTGGTCGCTGGAACGTGAACTTCAATTAAGATATTAGGTACGTTGTGAATACCTTTTTGATAGTTGGCAGTAATTAGAAAATCGTCGTTTTGTTTGTGGCCCTTAAAAAAGTTCCCGGTCCCGATTCCCAAGCATCCCGAATATGAATGCTGTTTTCTACAAATCAGTCACCGAAACAGTTCTACGCTTTGCAAAGCTGGTAACGTACCGATGTACGTTAGGAACTTTAGCAGCAGTGTCAACAGACTGCCCACCAATTGGGTATTTGACTCCAATTTTTTTATTACTTTATTATAAAGTAGAATTAAAATAATGACGTGCACTGAAAGAACTAATTTAATCGATCAAATAACAAAAAAGTTATAAGCATTTAAAGATTTGTGATTAGACAGAGATAGCAACATGAAATTGTGACGTCACACCTTACCAATGCCATAGTAGCTTCGTGCGGCTTCATACAAATTTTCGTTTTGCGAGAAAGGGATACAAGATCCCCCCACTCCAAAGTTTAAACGCCTGTAACTTTGTAAATCTTCGTTGGATTTTAATATTTCCTTCACTGCACGTTATTATTTTTATCCTAGTTTATAATAAAGTAATATTTTTTTATCAATTCAAAAGTAGTGTAAGACCCAATTAGAGTACTAATGTCTGATGACATTAAGAGAGCTGCGGAGAGTCACTGGATCCAAGCGTAATAAAACCGTGCAGGTTGGAAATCCCTTCAGGAGACCTACGAGTATGTCCAGCATTGTACGGTGGTAAGCTTTGCGCAAGTTATGGAAAATATGGAACCCTCGTAAGCTTAGTTTTAAGTCGTGAATGGTTATCACCATTAAAGTGACCATGTAAACAAAACGACGTGTCACAGGAGCCTTTGTATGCTAGGCCTATGTGAAATAAAGAATTTTTCTATTCTATTCTATTCTATACATTAGGAAGAATATTGTCTTCAGGTGATACATAAATACTTGTAGCGTAGCCTATACTTACAACTGGGCTAACAGGTTGCAATAAAATAATCGGCATTTAATTAGAGTAACATTTTATTTTAGAAACAACGACCGTCATAATATTCATTATACTAATACAAATCAATCAACCACTTTAAAGGAATATCGTAGACCAATATAAGCAGATCGGGCTTAAAAACAGGCAATGTAGTGTAACAACGGGGCGTGCAGCTCCGTCCAAGAGGGACACGTCGATGTACTCGCAGACCAGCTCGTCCCAGTTGTCCGTCAGCTCGTGGACGCTGCGCGCGCCCGCCACCAGCTTCCTCCGCATCAGCTGCTTCGCCTTCTCGAGCCGCTCGGGCGAGTCCTGCGACACGACCGCGCGAGGTCGCTCGTCTGCAGGCTCCACCATCACCAGGGTCCGCATGCGCCTCGTCACCTGCATCAGCACCGGCGGCTTCGTCGTCCACGTCGCATTCCGCACCTCGTCCTTCCTCTGCGCCTTCCTCAGGATCGACAGCCTCGACTTCTCCGCGAGGGACGCTTCCGTAGTGTCGGCTGCGGAGCTCCGCGCGGTCGATGCGACTTCACCGACGGTCGTTAGGTTGACGGAGGTCACCGCGGGAGATGTGGTTCTGGACACGATGTGCTCGGTGGGTGGTGTAACGGCGGGGCCGCTAGGGGCTCCTTCAGAGGTCGGTGGGCGGTCGGCGCGGCGGGAAGTGAGCGGGCGCACTGACCGCGTCCACGGAGTCTCCGTGGTGCTTGCTGGGCACACACAAACTGCTGTTAAACTTAAGAACCGAACGAAAACATAACTCATTCATTTATTCATTCATTTATTTATTTAGTTACATTAAAATAACGGAACCTTAAATTTCACTTTAAATACGTTTCAATGCTAAGCTTTATAAGACAAAAATAAATTAACGGCAGATTTTTTTTAGGGTTAGCTTGCTTGTTCTTGCTTTTTAGTTTGCAAATACGACAAAAATCGGTGTCAACTTTCGAAGAGTTCGGTACAACTTTAACTAATTTAGGTACTTCTTGTTAGCATTTACTGAAGTCACGAAAATTATACTGATGAGTACCTAGTAATGAATGATGTATGAGAACTCTCATACAACAACAACAAAACAATAATGATGGTGTTGTACGAACAACAGCAGCAACAGCAAAAATAGAAGTATCTCTTAAGTAAGTTTAGTTAGTTAAGTAAATAATATCTCCTAAGTAAGTTAATTTTGCTAAGCCGATTATTTCTGAAAAAAATAAACATATTTCAGTTACCTTGTGTTCTCCGAAGTAGATCAGGCAATTTATGTTTCATTTCGTTCACTCTTTTCATATCATAATAGTCGTCATCATAATCTGGAAAATCTTTGTGTTTCAATTTGGTTCTCGGCCCCTCGACCATAAATCGGCGAGAGTTAGGTCTCCGGTCCTCCGCGTATTCAGGCTCATCGTTCCTCGCAAACGGGTTAACATCCTCTCTCCTCAAGTTCCTCATATCGCCTCTCTCTAAGGACAAATCACCATCGTCGTCGTCTAAATCGTCTACGTGTTTTCTCCTCAGATTTATTCTTCTGTCTCGTGGTTTTCTTCTGATTACTTTTTCTGTCGTTTCTCGTATGATATCGTCGGTATCTAACCTGTTATCTTCCCGTGCACGTCCTTTTCTTGTGTAGTAATTGTAGTCAACGGCATCCTTGTCGATTCTTCCACTTCTCACTTTAGAAGCAGCCTTTAGTCTGTAGTCGTGTTCTTCTCTATCTGTATTTTCCATACTTTTGATCCGAGCTCGGTGCCTTCTGTTTTTGCGTCTCGTTTTGGGTTTCTGTTCGGATTCCTCTTCGTTTTTGTGCAGCTCATCGTCGTGGGGGTGATGTGATAATACTCTTGGTTCTTCTCTTGATCTTTGCCAAGCTTCTTCTTGCATATCTAATTGCTTGTTTTCTTTATCTGAAATCATAGAGACAAATCCTGATTATTAAGTAAGCATGGACATTATGTAACTTATTTTATATCCTTTTAAGTAATATATGTTCGGTTATGACTCGCTTTATATTAGACTCGCACTAAGCCGGTATCTTTATCGGCACTTGTACAATTTTCATTTCATCCTCTCGGACTGATAGTTTTGAAGTCAGTAAAGCAAACTCACAATCAAAAAATTAAATCCCACCAAAAACATTCTGTAAAAAACTAGCCAAAGTCAAAATGGAGCTGCTTGTTTATCTCTAAAAAGTACTGAAATCTAGACAATGTCGTGCCAAGTCTAAGGTTCCTTACTGCGATTTCTTTATTATTATAGTTAATGTTGCGTGACTTGGCCGTTGAAGGGTACACAAGGGTTCAAACCAGGTGCTCCATGACACCAGTGCACCAATCTGTCGCCAGAATTCATCGTCAATGAGTAGCGGTTCTTGGTCTTCAACGGCCAAGTCACACAACATTAACTATAATAATGAAGAAATCGCAGTAAGGAACCTTAGACTTGGCACGACTTTGTCTAGATTTCAGTACTTTTTAGAGATAAACAAGCAGCTCCATTTTGACTTTGGCTAGTTTTTTACAGAATGTTTTTGGTGGGATTTCACTTCTTTTTGTAGAAACTATTACAAAATATTTCTGTCCGTTTTTCTAGATACATGAACTGCATAAATAACTTTGTAATCTCATATAATTTATATCGAATTACAAAGTTATTAATGCAGTGATCACCAGGTACTCCAGATCTTCGATTATCCTAGTTTTTATAGTTTTCCCTTTATGTGGCCATTAAACCCTAACTCTGTACCAAATTTCAGCTCTCTGAGTTTATGGGAAGTACTAGTTCTATTTTGATGATCATGAGTCAGTCAGTCAGTGTCGAAAATGCGAAACTTTGCTTTCGCATAACTTCGGAACTATATGACCTACAGACTTGAAATTTTGGGTTTTAAGTATGTGATTATAGCTTACTGGATAGCGAAAATTTCAGTGTTCTGGTCTTATCCAGAGGTTCTCAAATAGGAGCCCGAAAATGCGGCGAAATGGTTCCTGTAAAGGGCAGTTTTGCTTCGCGCTTTGACTTTGGCGGGGGCACTGCCGTGCCCCCTGATACTTAAATAAAATATACGTCCTATGGAGAGAAAGTTTTGATGCTCTATAGTTTGAATAAGAGGCAAGACTAATAGATTTTGAGAGTTCAAGACTGATTTTGATGGTTTATTGTAAGGGATGAAGCCGCGGGCTTAATCTAATAAATAATTTGATATTACCGCCGAATTATTTGAAGTTTAACCGTCAGATGAAACCGACCTCGAACCCTTTCTTCATACTTGTAATCGAAAGGTAGCGGCGCGTCCGGCGAGCGCTCCAGGTAGTCGTCGGCGGGCGGCGCGGCGTCGCGGGCGCCGTCCTCCAGGCTGTAGAGCGGCATACTCGCGCCGTACTCCCCGTAGCGCTGCGCCCGCGCCGCCGCCAGCGCGCAGCCCAGCAGCGCCGCCCACAGCGCGCTCATCTGCGACATGCCTGACTGAGCTATAACCCGGTTACAATATCTGCGGACCTGGCGTCGATGACGTCACGTCGTGTCAGCGCTCTGATATGGTGCGCAAAACAATCAAGCCTGGGCGAGCGCGGGGAGGTGAAAGGAGAACGGGAAGGGGGTGCAAAGCAACCCCCCCCCCCCCTCAGTAGTAAGCTGTAAGCCTACACAGTACGGCTCTACAATTTCTTGTATGATGAAGGTTTACGTTAAATGTTCGGATGGGCTCATCTTGATGTTATAATCAAAGATTGGCTGTCAGTTGAAAGACTTCTACCAACTTCTACTAAGTACACCCAGTCATCGGTCCAACGCACGGCGACCTCTAAGCTGCGCTCACCGACACTGTCTCCACTCCAAAGTACGTACGTCCGTCTGCTTCGACGATGGTCGTCGGTTATGCATACTAGATGCAATAGAATATCTACACAAAACACTAATTAGCATGTTGGGATTTATCTTAGCACGGATCTTATCAGGCGAATGACGTAGGAGTGCAGTCGCGTTGGTATTCTAAGTCCAAGATTATCGTTTCTGGGAAGAAACTCGGGTATAAAGAAGTAGGTATTACCTTTTTTTAACAAAGTCTGAAGATGTTTCTGTAAGTGAATAGTTAATAAGGTAACGTCTGAGTTTATAACGTGGTACTGGATATTAATACTAAGTAAAATAACCCAGCGGTAAATATAAAAATTATAAGCGACATTATTCCGAGAGTTGACTACGAATTTGACATTTAAAGTACCTTTTATGTGTCAAACTACCAACATTCTAAATCCTTTTGCGCCTAATGCTTTTGAGTTTTGCGTCAACGCTTTGACGTTGAAAGTTCCTAATTTATTAATTATTTTAGTCTAATTTTAGTACTATAATCAACGGTGCCAGCTAGTGCCACTGCCAGCCTACCTGTAATGCTGTAATCACACGACAATTGCGCTGCTGAAGTACCTACCATTCTTTAATCAATGTTTTCGGTGCAGATCTTGGTGGGTAAGAATCCCATTGAGCACTTACTGACATCACGCATAATTTTTAAGCCCATCCTGAAGCTTTCAATTTCAATTTCTCAAAACTGTAAAATGGCGCTAATGTGTGCGACCGACAACGGTACGAGTATGTTCTGTCAGCGGTACTGAAATGTACGACGCGCGACGCCATATTAGAGAAGTTTTTGGCTTCACCATGCGTCACATATTTCCCGTCCTCTTAGCGTAGCGTATTTCGCCATTGAGAAATCCCGAGCACGCATCTCCGACTTTGCGAAGTTATGTACGTATTAGGGAACTAAAGAAATGTGGGCAAAGTTTATAAGAATAATATTTATATAATTAATCATATTTATATTTTTATTAATCCTCCTCCTCCTCGGTCGTCAGTCTTCATTGCTTAAGGTCGTGTCCGCACTTCAATTCCTTTGTCATGTTTTTAATGTCCCTCCATCCATTTCTGTCTTCAGCTTTTCTAATGGCTGTTGCGAGAGAAAGGCCCGTGAGCGACTTCACTTGGTCAGACACGCGGCTAGGCGATCGACCGCGTGGTCTTTTCCCCTCATCCTTACCCACAACTATAAGCTTATCTAAGTTACTTATCTGGAAGGCGACGGGCAATATGACCAAAATAACTTAATATCCTCTGGTAACATATTGTTAAAAGGCTAGTGCTAACGCGAAGTTGAGGATCGAGCTGTTTGTCCGTTTAGCTGTCCACTGTATATTTTTAATAATATTTTACCTCTATTATGTAAAATTAATAAGTATTTTTCATTTTTACAAAATGAAGAAAATTAACGGACCAGTTGGCTTCGATGAGGCTTTAGCTTAAATTTGTATTGATATAAATTATATTAATTTTTTAATCTTTTACTGTAAAACGGACCAGTAGGCAGTAGCATCAAACAAACAAACCAACTCTTTAGTTTTATAATAATGTCAGTATGGAGCGCCTGTTGGAATTTGAAGGCAATTAGTAACACCGGTGAAACGGGTGAAGCAAGTGTTCTCCATAATGAGGCGCACGTCGGAACATTTGTTTTTTTGTATTGTATGCCGACAAGACTATGGATAGAAGACTTCATTTCGATTCCAAAAATAATTAATTTAAACAGCATTCATAGTTTATTTTTATGTGGGTAATTGTCTGGTTGAACCCTCTTTGCGGACTATTATGGGTGACTTTAGAAATGTCAGACAGCCCTCTTCCCGGACTAATGCATTTTATGTCATAGTTTTTATCTTTTTTTATCTTGTTTTTATGCAGTTCAAAGAATATAATAAATAATATATATATATATATAGGGGATTGCAGTTGCAGAAAGAATGAGAGCGTGTTGAGTCCGTAATTTTCATTTTAATTAAACAACGACTCTGCCCGCGAAATTATAAATTTTCATGGTTTTTTGCAATTTTTACGCTAATTACACATCAGAGGCTTATGGCAGTCAATTTGCGAGAGTAGCAGTATCATCTTTACATGATTGTATCATAATATTTGCATAAAAATGTGTATCCTAGGAAATAAGTCCGAGTATCTCGAGTTTTATGTGAGTAACTCGCAAATCTCGGACTAATTTCAAGCAGAGATTTTTATATAAACACGTGAAGATGATATTGGGATTCTCGCAATTTTACTGCCATAAGCCTATTATGTCTGATTAGCTTAAAAATCGCGTACCTTTGGCGTACCTAAAACCACAGAAAATTTGAATTTCGCGGGCACACCCTTGGTGTGCTATGACTTACAATTTTTGTAGTTGATGTACACAGACATAACACATGATTTTTTTAAAGATTTATATTTCTAACACTAATTTAAATTAAAAATAGCTATAAAATTAAATAATAATAATTAATAGGTACACATGATTAATAATACGTCTGTCGGTCTGTGTTGATGTTCTTTGCAACTGGCAGCCCTTAGTATATTACCCCTCCCATTCTCTCCCACTCCATGTTCCGTGATTATAACGTAGTGATTATATCCTCTTTGGTTCTGTGCTTTGTGCAATCCTATATACCTAAGTATATAACAAAAAGTACTCTGTGGTGCAATTATTGTGCATGGTTCACCCATTGCTATAAAATGATCGCTTTATAATCGCAATAAAGCAACAAATATGAGAATAATCATCTGACAAATCTGTATCAGTTTTAGTTTTTGTTTATTTGTTGTGTTGACCAGTCCCTGGATCCATAATAATATGTCTGTGACTTCTGTGAGTGCGAGTGCTGAAAACCTGTCGACCGATGCCCAGGTGAGTCGTTAATTGGATCACGGCAATTTGAATTTAGAATGTAATAAATAATAATTACAGTTTTTCTTCAACTTATAAGTAAGATATACCCAACTGTACTACAACTGTAGTATCATTGGACGACAATTTGCATTATAAACTACAGTTCGTTGTACAGGATAGGCAAGCCAAGTAATCGTGTGACTCATAAATACCACTAACCCTAATACGGAAGCAAGGGGTTATACGCGTACCTAAGTTGTTAAACTGTTGTTAAAACTCATAGAGTTCCCCACTAAAGCTGTTAGTCATAAGATTTCATATGTGCGCCCAAATAAATTGCGAACACAACTAAAGTTTGTCTGTAGATACTTTTTATTAAAACTATACAGCAGTCATACCATTTGAAAGTACAAAAAGTTGACAGTATACGTGCCATAAAGTTACAAGGTTCATAATGCAACTATGGGTAAATGCTTACCAACAAATATTAATCCTTTTTTAAGCAAATTGCATTGTATGGGATAGTGTGATCAGTATAGACTATAGAGATTGACTGCTCTTACTCTTGTGAAGAAGATCCTGCCGATGGGCAGAACAATGCACAAGAGATTGGAGAACCTATCACGAAGGAAAGGAAATCAATCTGAATATATACCATCACTTCCATAAATTGACACCTCAGTACCCCGTAAATGGTAAACTTTTGAGTAGAAATATAGCAAAATAGTTTTGTTTGATATTACACAAGCAGATGCTTGTTGCCAAATGGACTGCATAAGAAGGATGCTTTAAATTGTGTAAAGTGGTTAAATAAACAGATGGACAGCCGGACAGGCCAGGGCAAGTTCTCCCAACTTAACTCTTAAGAACTCTATGCTTGGTTGATAAATCAAGTGTCCACTTTGAAAATAGTACCTCCTTTCTCTTCCATCATCACACACTGTTAGGGCTACCGCATTATTTAACATAAATTTGAATTAAAAACTTGTAATCATTTGACCACCATTATTGCCATACTTTGACCAGTGTCGGTTTATTGCCTCGCAATGTACCAATATGATAATTTGTCATCATCGGGAAGACTCTTTATAGTGATCTGCGGAGTACCGTTCTAATGTTTAAGTTTACAGTCGAAGTTTCTCTTTGACAATCGAATTGGGGCTACTGGTTTTTGTAATGCACAGCAAGCATGCAATGTTGTTGTATAATGTTAGGTAATCATTGAATGGAATGCTGTCCAACAACTTTGTGCTCACATTTTCAAATGAAACTACAAAATGAAAAATGGTTTTAGATCAATAACCTGCTTTGCATAAAATAATTATGATTATTTATTGTTCTGCAGGTATCATTGAGTCTTTCCAAAGTAGTGCATGACTCTTATCACCAGATCGTAAGTGATGATGATGACAGGGGTCAAAGATAAAATCACACTCTCTGTCATAAATCGCGTATGGGAGTAATTAGTTGTTGACTTGCACAGTACTCCAAAACGGTGGGTTATCAAAACTTAAAGTGAACAATGTTTTATGAGGGGCAGAGCTGCGATGGTGGCTCCATGTGCCTGGAGCTGGCACTGGAAGGCGAGCGGCTGTGCAAGGCGGGCGACTGCCGCGCCGGCGTCGCCTTCTTCCAGGCGGCCATCCAGGCGGGCACTGACGACCTGCGCACCCTCAGCGCGATCTACAGCCAACTGGGCAATGCCTACTTCTACCTCGGGGACTACAATAAGGCTATGCAGTATCATAAACACGACTTGACACTGGCGAGGTGAGCAAGGATGTTATTAGTTTTTTTAATTCAGCTAGTTTTATTCTGACTGCTAAATGCACACATCATCAACTACAGTCCGACAAGGCTCTTTTGGCACTTGAAGGAGGGCGCTGTTGCAAAACAAAGGCAGCCATAAAATAAAATCTCCTCAATTTTACTTTACTAATTTTAGTTTAAAATAGTTAATAGAAAGCAAAAACAGCATAAAATACAATAGTAACAATAGTAACATACAATATACCAACAGAGCGAACTATCAAACAGTAGCACAAGATAGCGGCATTAGTTCAGACTTTGGCCACACACCAAAATAGCCTTGTCGCACTGTATCTGGTAATTTGGTGGCTTCCTTGTTTATGGGCTATGGTATAGTAGTTCTCATGCTGCACTGCTGTTAGATGATATGTGCATTGGTGAGAACTTAATAATAAAGTGGCAAGAAAAAAATTCTCTGTAATCTTTTGAAAGGAATCTGATTGGGACCAGCATCATGCGCTATTGTCTAACACTGCTTATGTTGGAGGAGGCCTGTGCCTAGCTCTGTATATAAGCCAATCCAGTCATGTCTAAGATAGTTATAGGCTATTTTTAACGTAGCTGCAGCATGCAGCATGCTCGAATAAGTAAACTCACATTCCTCATCATACTCCTGTTAATCGGATGTTACTGTACTTACACCCTTTTTTCAGAACAATGAATGACAAACTGGGCGAAGCGAAGGCATCTGGCAATTTGGGGAACACATTGAAAGTGATGGGCAAATTCAATGAAGCGATCCAATGTTGTAAGCGCCATCTGGAAATATCCCGGGGCCTGGGGGACCGGCTGAGCGAGGGCAGAGCTCTGTACAACCTGGGCAACGTGTACCACGCGCAGGGCAAGCAGCTGGGCAGAGTGGGCCAGAACGACCCCGGACACTTCCCACCGGAGGTCCGGGACTGTCTCATGCAGGCTGTGGCATATTATGAGTGAGTCATTATTAAGAATTTGTTGTTCTAATACTATTGACAGACCCTTATTACAGACCTGTAAATAGCGACTATTTTATACTCCATAAATGCTGGATGTATAACCCTCGGTCAGGAGAAATGGAAGGGTTATGTGGGGTTTGAAAAGTTGCACCTACCCTCATGAGTGATGCGACCCGAACAGGACGCGACATGTGACACACGCCAAAGTCCTTTACGTCTGTCACCAGCGGGCAAGCACGCCGAGCCAAATGGCAAGCATTATTTGAGACTTAATTTTAATTCATTTTAGAGAATTTGTATGTAAATTATTATGATATGCACCAATTAACACCGCTTCGAAGTAAATCGGTAGTGTTAGTCTCTAATAATCACACCTTGTCTTCCAGGGAGAACCTCGAGTTGATGCGCAGCCTGGGCGACCGGCAGGCGATGGGGCGCGCGTGCGGCAACCTCGGCAACACGTGCTACCTGCTGGGCGACTTCTCGCGCGCCATCCGCTACCACACCGAGCGGCTGCGCATCGCGCAGGAGGTCGGCGACCGCGCGGCCGAACGGCGCGCCAACAGCAACCTCGGCAACTCGCACATCTTCCTCGGCCAGTTCGAGAACGCCGCAGAACACTACAAGTGAGTAGCCGCTAGCCACCCCACGCGTCCACACCCTGCGACTTCATCGTGTCACTATCGTATGTGTGTGTGTGCAGACGCACGCTGGCGCTGGCGGAGGAGCTGCGCGACGCGGCGGTGGAGGCGCAGGCGTGCTACTCGCTCGGCAACACGTACACGCTGCTGCGCGAGTACCGCGCGGCCGAGGAGTACCACGCGCGGCACCTGGCGGCGGCGCGCAGGCTGCGCGACCGCGTGGGCGAGGGCCGCGCTTGCTGGTCGCTGGGCAACGCGCACGCCGCGCTCGGCAACCACGAGAAGGCGCTCTACTACGCCAAGGAGCACTACAACATTTCCAAGGAGGTGCGCTTCTTCGCTGTTACTTTACCGAGACGCGCTTCAAAATTACTACAGATACAGAAAAGATAAGAATAGTCGATAGGCCCATCCGAACATTTTGCGTAAAAGTTCTTCATACAAGAAAATGTAGCGCCATCTGACGAATTTCCTGCTAAAACATGTTTATTTTTTATATTTTTTTTTATCTATGTGTCTGTGGTCACCTTGCCTGCAATATTATTATTAATTAAAAAAAAAAGAAATAGGTCTTTAGGCAGTAGTCAGTATAGGTACATAGGTATCTACCTATACTGACTACTGCCGCGGGGGTTGCGTCTTTACCTATCTACCTATACTGACTACTGCCGGGGGGTTGCGTCTTTACCTATCTACCTATACTGACTACTGCCGGGGGGGTTGCGTCTTTACCTATCTACCTATACTGACTACTACTATCCAATAACATTTCGATTCCGCCAAGTATTGACTTGGAGCTTCTAAATCAACATTTCTCTTCTGCTTCGAACTCTTTTGACAGTTCATGTAAATTACGCACTCTTCATTCACTTGCTGAAGCTCCGACTCCTAATTATCCTCCGTTCGAGTTTCGTCAATTCACTGTATGTGATGTTAAGAAGAACGTGTTGTCTATTTCTTCGAATGCTGTCGGCAGTGATGACATTAGTCGTACTATGATTATCCCTATCCTTGATATCGTTGCTCCTGTTATTGCTTATATCCTAAATGAATGTATTTCTTGCTCCAAATTTCCTGAACCCTGGAAAAGCGCTCATGTTATACCTCTTCCGAAGAAGGCTGTTCCTGTTAACTTCTCTGATTTCCGTCCTATTTCAATCCTTCCTTTCCTTTCCAAAGTTTTAGAAAAGCTTATTTATCAACAGTTAAATTTATTCCTTAATAGAAACTGTCTGTTTAATCCTTTCCAGTCCGGTTTTCGTCCTGGTCATAGTACGGTTACAGCTTTAATAAAAGTTACTGATGACATACGTTGGGGCATGGACAACAAGCAACTCACTGTTATGGCTTTGCTGGACTTCAGCAATGCTTTTAACACGGTGGATTTTGATATCTTACTGGGTCAGTTGCGTTCTCTTAACATATCTCCATCAGTTATTGACTGGTTTCAGAGTTACCTTAGTGGTCGCCGGCAGCGTATTCGCTTTGAGGAAACTCATTCCTCTTGGTGCGATATCTCTGCTGGTGTGCCCCAAGGCGGCGTGTTGTCACCATTGCTCTTTTCCATCTTCATTAACTCAATCAGTCATAACCTTTCTTCTCTCTATCATATGTATGCAGATGATGTCCAGCTTTATACCCAGTCTTCGTTTGAAAACCTGCCAGATGCAATTGCCAGAATGAACTCAGACCTTTGCTCCGTCCTTGAGTGGAGCAAATCATTTGGACTTAATGTTAATCCGAGTAAATCACAGGCAATTGTTATTGGTAGCCAAAAGCAGATATCCAAAATTGACTGGCGGTCACTTCCTCCTATTGCGTTCAATAATGTTGTTATTCCGTACTGTGAGAACGTAAAGTATTTGGGAGTGTATCTTGATAGGACCTTAAGCTGGGCTCAACATGTTAAACAAGTCAGTAGGAAATTATTTGCATCCTTGGGCTCCTTGCGTCGCCTTCGATCTATTCTTCCAATTCCTACAAAAATTATGCTCGCACAGACTCTTCTCCTTCCTATTCTTGATTACGCTGACGCAAGCATTGTCGACTTAAATGAAAACCAATTAAGTAAGCTTGAGAGACTTCAGAATTCCGTTATTAGGTTTATATTTGGTTTACGCAAATATGACCATATCTCACAATTTCGTTCTCGTCTTAATTGGTTACCTATCCGACTTCGCCGGAATCTACACATCCTTTCTATTCTGTACTGTGTTCTGTTTCATCCTTCTACGCCCCCTTACTTAAAAGAGAAATTCAATTTTGTAGGTCAACCGGGAGAATTGCTCCGTTCTTCGAGGAAACTTATTTTGATGATGCCTGCGCATAAGTCTTCCTTCTTTCATAAGTCTTTTACGATTCAGGCTATTAATCTTTGGAATGCCTTACCTCTCGATATCAGAGAGGCCCAGACTATAGGACAGTTTAAAAGACTTGTAAAAGATCACTTTATATCTCAGTTGCCTGAGTGCTGATAACTAACTGTCACCTATAAGTTTGTCATTTCAATGTTTATTATATCCTCACTTATTCTATTGTTTTGAGGATTATTTTTATTTTTATTGAATTTGTATTACTTATATATTATTTTATGTATATATATAAATATAAATATATATATATATATATATATATGTGTGTATATAATATATTATGTAGATATGTTCAAGTATATATAATATTATTGTAAGTAGTTTATTTTATTTATTTATTCTGGCACCACCAACCGCGTATCCAGTTTCAAATATTCCTTCACATTATTGGTTGCCTGGTAGAAATCGCTATGTAGCGATAAGGCCGCCAAATTGTACTCCTAAGTTTGTTTGTATTTAATTTCTTTCTTTTTTATATTTTTATTCTGTGGTGTGCAATAAAGTGTTTTATCTATCTATCTATCTACCTATACTGACTACTGCCGGGGGGGTTGCGTCTTTACCTATCTACCTATACTGACTACTGCCGGGGGGGTTGCGTCTTTACCTATCTACCTATACTGACTACTGCCGGGGGGGTTGCGTCTTTACCTATCTACCTATACTGACTACTGCCGGGGGGGTTGCGTCTTTACCTATCTACCTATACTGACTACTGCCGGGGGGTTGCGTCTTTACCTATCTACCTATACTGACTACTGCCGGGGGGTTGCGTCTTTACCTATCTACCTATACTGACTACTGCCGGGGGGGTTGCGTCTTTACCTATCTACCTATACTGACTGCTGCCGGGGGGTTGCGTCTTTACCTATCTACCTATACTGACTGCTGCCGGGGGGTTGCGTCTTTACCTATCTACCTATACTGACTACTGCCGGGGGGTTGCGTCTTTACCTATCTACCTATACTGACTGCTGCCGGGGGGGTTGCGTCTTTACCTATCTACCTATACTGACTACTGCCGGGGGGTTGCAAAATAGTCATTCTTGCTCCCTTAAACTGGCGACATTTTTTCGCGCTGTGCGCCCTGTCTTTAGTATACAAGTCTGTGAGATACAGAAAATTTCTCTAAATTCCTCTGGATCAGCTTAAGGGTTGATTTTCTGCATAACCTTAGGGTTATGCAGAAAATCAACCCTTAAGTATCGCCATGTCTGGCCGCTTGTGGTTTAGCTCAAAGACTATGAATTTTGCAGCTGGGCGACGTGCTCGGCATGGCCACGGCGCAGATGAACATCGGCGACCTGTGCAAGGTGCTGGGGCTGCCGGTGGACGCGCCGCCCGCGCCGCCGCACGACGAGCGCGCCGCGCCGCGCACGCCCTTCAGCGCGCTGCGCGTGCGGCGCCAGAGCATGGAGCAGCTGTCCCTCATACAGGTACACTATCTAGTACCTCCTTCACCTTTCTACCATAGAACCGCAAGACGCCGGGAGAAGTGGCATCCTTATGTGGTTGATGTCCAGCAAGCTCGAACGAAACGATTTTCTTCCACGTTTCTGATACGTACCGCTAAGGTGTGGAACACCCTTCCAGCTTCTGTTTTCCCAGCCCAGTACAACCTGAGTGCCTTCAAGAGAAGAGTGAATAGGCATTTTCTAGGCAAGCGCGCTCCATCCTAGACCTCATCATTTCTGTTCATCAGATATGATTGTAGTCAATCGCAAGCCTATTCATAATAAAAAAAAAAAGATGCGTGCGCCCGCCGCTGCGTCGCGACGCGCGACGACGACCGCAGCGAGTTTGAGAACTGACCGAATATCGTTTCCAGATAACGCCAGACGCCAAGAAGAAGGAAGGGGAAGAGAAACAGGAGAGGGAGATGGTGCGCGACGAGTCGTCGGAGACGGAGCAGCCCGCCGAGATGTTCATGGAGCTGGTGGCGCGCTGCCAGGCGTCGCGCATGGACGAGCAGCGCGCCTCGCTGGACAAGGAGAACCGCCCGCGCGCCAAGCTGCAGCGCTCCGCCAGCAGCGGCAACAACAACCCGTGAGTACTATTGCTTCTCACTTGTAGGGGGTTGTGTCGCGCACGGACGAGCAGCGCGCCTCGCTGGACAAGGAGAACCGCCCGCGCGCCAAGCTGCAGCGCTCCGCCAGCAGCGGCAACAACAACCCGTGAGTACTATTGCTTAACTGTCTTGTAGGGGGTTGTATCGCGCACGGACGAGCAGCGCGCCTCGCTGGACAAGGAGAACCGCCCGCGCGCCAAGCTGCAGCGCTCCGCCAGCAGCGGCAACAACAACCCGTGAGTACTATTGCTTCTCACTTGTAGGGGGTTGTGTCGCGCACGGACGAGCAGCGCGCCTCGCTGGACAAGGAGAACCGCCCGCGCGCCAAGCTGCAGCGCTCCGCCAGCAGCGGCAACAACAACCCGTGAGTACTATTGCTTAACTGTCTTGTAGGGGGTTGTATCGCGCACGGACGAGCAGCGCGCCTCGCTGGACAAGGAGAACCGCCCGCGCGCCAAGCTGCAGCGCTCCGCCAGCAGCGGCAACAACAACCCGTGAGTACTATTGCTTCTCACTTGTAGGGGGTTGTGTCGCGCACGGACGAGCAGCGCGCCTCGCTGGACAAGGAGAACCGCCCGCGCGCCAAGCTGCAGCGCTCCGCCAGCAGCGGCAACAACAACCCGTGAGTACTATTGCTTAACTGTCTTGTAGGGGGTTGTATCGCGCACGGACGAGCAGCGCGCCTCGCTGGACAAGGAGAACCGCCCGCGCGCCAAGCTGCAGCGCTCCGCCAGCAGCGGCAACAACAACCCGTGAGTACTATTGCTTCTCACTTGTAGGGGGTTGTGTCGCGCACGGACGAGCAGCGCGCCTCGCTGGACAAGGAGAACCGCCCGCGCGCCAAGCTGCAGCGCTCCGCCAGCAGCGGCAACAACAACCCGTGAGTACTATTGCTTCTGTCTTGTAGGGGGTTGTGTCGCGCACGGACGAGCAGCGCGCCTCGCTGGACAAGGAGAACCGCCCGCGCGCCAAGCTGCAGCGCTCCGCCAGCAGCGGCAACAACAACCCGTGAGTACTATTGCTTCTGTCTTGTAGGGGGTTGTGTCGCGCACGGACGAGCAGCGCGCCTCGCTGGACAAGGAGAACCGCCCGCGCGCCAAGCTGCAGCGCTCCGCCAGCAGCGGCAACAACAACCCGTGAGTACTATTGCTTCTGTCTTGTAGGGGGTTGTGTCGCGCACGGACGAGCAGCGCGCCTCGCTGGACAAGGAGAACCGCCCGCGCGCCAAGCTGCAGCGCTCCGCCAGCAGCGGCAACAACAACCCGTGAGTACTATTGCTTCTGTCTTGTAGGGGGTTGTGTCGCGCACGGACGAGCAGCGCGCCTCGCTGGACAAGGAGAACCGCCCGCGCGCCAAGCTGCAGCGCTCCGCCAGCAGCGGCAACAACAACCCGTGAGTACTATTGCTTCTCACTTGTAAGGGGTTGTGTCGCGCACGTACGAGCAGCGCGCCTCGCTGGACGCGACCACGCCTATGTATCTTCTATTTTAAGATTTGGGTTAATGTTATGGGGAAATAGAACAGACGTAGATAAAGTTTAAAGTAAAATATCTGGGTGACCAAGCTTTGCTCGGTTGTTTTTCTACCTACTCACCAATAGATGGCAGCAGGTGCTATATTTTTTTTGGTTAATTCGATATTTTCTAAAAATGAATCCTACGAAGATCGATTTATCGCCCCCAAAACCCCTTGTATACTAAATTTCATGAAAATCGGTCGAGCCGTTTCCGAGATTCAGATTATATAGAGATACTAGCGGACGCCCGCGGCTTCGCTCACGTTGAACCTCTGCTTTACAACCTCAGGCGTTTAATTTCCAAAATTCCTATCGTAACTGCTATATATTTTAATTTTTACGACAAATTCTTTCTTTGTTCTTGCTGCTATAGTCACTTATCGATTTTGAAAATATGAGGTCGTACAAAAAGTTTAATATACACTGGCCTGCAAAAGAAAGTATCACACTTTGTATCAATTTAATTTGAAAAGTGTGATACTTACTTTTGCAGGCCAGTTTAGTTCAATTAGGGTTCCGTACCTAAAGGGTTAAACACGGGAACCCTATTACTAAGACTACGCTGTCTGCCCGTACGTCCGTCCGTCCGTGCTTGCTTGCTACTATGGTCCGATATCGGTTTTAAAAGCATTCGGCCCATTAACAAAAAAGTAAAAATGGCAACCACTTTTTTCTTCCTTTCTTTAAATTCTTTCGCTATGGTTGTTGTCATAGTAAGATATCGATTTTCAAAGCAATCGGCCCAGTAACAAATAAGTTCAAAATGGCGGCCACTTTTTTAAATTTAAACCACAAATTCCTCCTCCATGCTTGTTGCGATACTCAAAGATCGATTTTCAGAGCAATCGGCCCAGTAATAAAAAAATCAAAATGGCGGCCACTTTTTTTAAATTTTGACCACAAATTCCTTCTCCAAGCTTGTTGCGATACTCAAATTTCGATTTTCAGAGCAATCGGCCCAGTAACAAATAAGTTCAAAATGGCGGCCACTTTTTTAAATTTTGACCACCAATTCCTTCTCCAAGCTTGTTGCGATACTCAAATATCGATTTTCAGAGCAATCGGCTCAGTAACAAAAAAGTTCAATATGGCGGCCACTTATTTTTGATTCTGACCATAAATTCGTTGTCTATGCTCGCTGCGAAACTCAAATATCGATTTTCAGAGCAATCGGCCCAGTAACAAAAAAGTTCAAAATGGCGGCCACTTTTTTAAATTTTGACCACAATTTCCTTCTCCAAGTTTGTTGCGATACTCAAATATCGATTTACAGAGCAATCGGGTCACTAACAAAAAAGTTCAAAATGGCGGCCACTTTTTTAAGTTTTGACCACAAATTCCTTCTCCAAGCTTGTTGCGATACTCAAATATCGATTTACAGAGAAATCGGGTCAGTAACAAAAAAGTTCAAAATGGCGGCCACTTTTTTAAAATTTGACCACAAATTCCTTCTCCAAGCTTGTTGCGATACTCAAATATCGATTTTCAGAGCAATCGGCCCAGTAACAAAAAAGTTCAAAATGGCGATCACTTTTTTAAATTTTGACGATAAATTCGTTCTCTATGCCTACTGCAAAACTCAAATATCGATTTCGAAAGCAATCGGCCCACTAACAAAAAATGTTCAAAATGGCGGCCATTTTTTAAAATTTTGACTACAAAGTCCTCCTCCATTCTTGTTGCGATACTCAAATATCGATTTTCAGAGCAATCGGCCCAGTAACAAAAAAGTTCAAAATGGCGGCCACTTTTTTTTTCTGACCATAAATTCGTTCTCTATGCTTGCTCCCATACTCAAATATCGATTTTCAAAGTAATCGGCCCAGTAACAAAAAAGTACAAAATGGCTGCCACTTTTTTTTTAAATTATGCCCACAAATTCCTACTCCATGCTTGTTGCAATACTCAAATATCGATTTTTAGAACAATCGGCCCAGTAACAAAATAGTTCGTAATTTTTGTATGGGAAAATCCCTTAAATGTTTTACCCCTTAAAATTAGAATTTCTGAAATCCCCGTCTTAGTACGAATTTATGACCTCATATCAACCTCGGTACCGAATTTCAAATCTCTACGACTTTTAGTTTTTCGGGAATTCCTGGAACAACGAAAAAAAATCACTTATGTATGGGAAAATCCCTTAAATGTACGATTTTTACCCCTTAAAATTTGAATTTCTGGAATCCCCGTCTTAGTACGAATTCATGACCTAATATCTACCTGAGCACCAAATTTCAGATCTCTAGGACTTTTAGTTTTTCGGGAATTCCTGGAACAACGAAAAAAATTCACTTTTGTATGGGAAAATCCTTTTAATGTACGATTTTTACTTCTTAGAATTTGAATTTCTGGAATCCCCGTCTTAGTACGAATTCATGACCTAATATCTACCTAGGCACCAAATTTCAGATTTCTACGACCTATAGTTTAGGCGGAATCCGTGGAACAACCAAAATGCCTCATTCTTTTATATATATATTTATTTAGGAACTCTGTTTTTATGTACTTAAGATTAAAATTTCAATGGCAAAAAATAAACTTTAACATTTGAAAGTGTAGTGATGCATTAAGGTGGAAAGTTATTTACCGCGACTCGTAAAAATATCGATAAAGTTGAAAAAACTAATATTGAAAAAATCCAATTTAATTAAATTTCTACCAAGTCATAAAAAATCACATAAAATAACACAATGGGTCATTGAGAGAACTGTTGAAGGAAAAGAATATACTATTACCTAATTTGAGAAAACTTTTTATCATAAGTTGCTACATACAAAACTTTGTTTAATCTTATGTCTTCAAACGTGTAAGCAATTCGTGTATATAGTAAGTTCAAAAGCAATTCTTGTATATATTTGAAATAAAATCAACTCTGTATCTAGATACCACTTATGGTAATTCTTCTTTGAACATATCATAATCAATCTTTTTATTTTGACAATCGTCAGTTCATTTACTTGATATCTAAGGATAGGATGTAAAAAGATGGATCAATACATCTTCGGGTAACATTCAGAATCATAGTTTGCCTGCTTTTCTAAATTCAAAACCGTACACTGAATGCGGTCCACTTGTTTTTGCATTCTCTACAACTGAAACCTGGTTAATTGGGATAAGTGAGAAACCTCTATTATTGTATTGAGAGTAGCAATGAAGTCCCGGTTCATTATCATAAAATTACTTCTTCAAAAATACGATATTTTTTAACATTTCCACCTCTAAAAATGGAATAACGGCATTTCGACCTCTGTAAGCGGCGGCCTCTGTAAATGAGACAACTATAATTTTAAACCTGCTTAATAGAAAAACTGGATTATTGGAAACCCTCAATAATTATATTGTGATTCCAATTAACTAGGTTTCATTGTATGTCTTTGATTGTGAGCCTTACAGCCGTTTTCACTAAACCTAGGAAACGCCTAAATCGAATGCTTAAGCCGATAGGTGACAGTTTTCACCTACAACAACTGTCACCTAAGGGCTTAGGTGACTCTTAAAATGTTGGTGAAAACGAGCATAATATCGTTAAAATAACATCCACGTTTAGTAAGAGGGATGAGAAGCGTTCTAAAGAGTTGACAACCCTAGCTCGCCGTATCCTTATCAGTTATATCATTCCGATTGATATCGATCACCGTCCTCGACTATACAGTATACACTCCACTTTACATTTCTATTAGGAGGCAACGAGTATATAACAATAGAATTCAGCGTCACGTAAAAAGGACGCTGACGGTTTTCGCGTTTCTTGTTTCCTGATATTTCCATGATATCTAAAAGTGAGATAACTATACCAAGTGGCGTATCATATGAAAGGGATTTACTTGTACATTCTAAAACAGATATATGCCTGATAGTTTTTGATTTATTATCTAAAATGTCGAAAACAAGATCCCGAATCTCCGAAGTTTACTGATCAAATAAATGGTTTGTTTTTGAAGGCGGTTCCTTTTTTTTTCAAAAAAGAAATTGAAATATCGTGTGCTTTGATTGGGATTTTTTTATTTTCATTTATTTCTTACTTTTTATTGATCTAGACACGCGGCAGCGTGTCAAGCCAAGTTCAAGCAAAGGAATTGGCTAGTCAGCGCCGAGTGTATAATATTACACGATAAGTATTTACTTAGGTATCTTAGGTTTTGAGCTAATGACTATCTCATCAATGTATTTCAGTGGTAGGTTTTTAGTGATAGGTTTTAGGCTAAGTACTAGCCTAAAACTTATCACTAAAACCATAAGTACCAGATTATTGTGTAATAATGACTTTGACATACCTATACTATTATATTATTCTGTATTCCTCATATCGAGGATGAGGAATGTCCTTTTTGCGATAAGTAGATTAAATAGATCGGTTCAGCTAAACAAGAGATAATCGCTGACAAACCTAAATACTCGTGCCAATATGGTTATTAAACTGACAACATCTTTGTTGAAGTCGGTTAATTAAAAACATATTATGGTCACCTTGAGAATCTTCTTTTTTGAAGTCCGATAGAATATATACTGTTTAGTAAACTATTATACTGATCTCTTTTTCGTTGAGGGGTTTCAATCTCCATCTCCGAAGGTATTTATTAAATATTGACTTATTGGATATGAGACTGATGTATGACCCACAAAGAATCGTCAAAATTGGTTGCGCCGAAGTCGAGATAATCGCGGTCAAACTTACAAACATACTTTTTCAAGATTAATATACCGGAACATTTTACGCTGTTTGTACACAAAATGATCATCAGTGCTCGTTTTACGTAACTCGAACTATCCGATACGTGTGTTAGAACTTCGCGATAAATACTAAGTACTATCTAACGAGTAAAGTTTATAGTTTATACAGGAATATCGATTGTGCAATTTATGTTAAACTACTTTTATTAGTGGCTCCCTAGTCCCTCTGAAACTTAATGGTGTTCTATGGCGACTCAAAGGTAAAAACATCTGAACGAATTTTCATCACTAAAACCGTAACTTCAATTTCATCAATTGCGAAATTTTCATCCCTAACTAGCTGAACCGCCCATACTTTGATACTTATCCCTTGTCTACTCATGAAATTAACTTAGTTTGTTATATGATGTATAAGCCAGTCTCGTCTTTTTATGTCTCACCTCTCATCATCTCAACACCTTTTTATGTCCCACTGCTGGGCACGGGTCTCCTCTCAGACTGAGACTGAGATTGGCCATAGCCCACCACACTGGCCAATTGTGGGTTAGCGGGCTTCACACACCTTCAATAACATTTTTGTGAACTCTCAGGCATGCAGGTTCCTCACGATGATGTTTAGTTTCCTAAAAACGCACATAACTCGGAAAAGTCAGAGGTGTGTGCCCAGGATTCGAACCCGCGACCTCCTTATGAGAGGCAGAGGTCAGAACCACTGAGCTATCACTCCTTTTTTGCCTAGCATACCTATAAGTTCGTGGAACGTCCGACGATTTTATAAAGCGCTAATGGATCACTGTATGCTGAAAAGTGCAGGCTAATTGGGAACTAGTAAAAGCTTTTTTAATACAGTTGCTCAAAAAGTGGCGTATTGCAGGGACGTATAGCGTTCGGGATGTGGGCTATTACATACTCGTGCTTTTTTTTTACCTTTCCCGAACTCGTGCGTTATCTTTCCCAACTGTCAAAAAATGTCTATTAAAAAGAAAAACCAACCATGAAGTTTTTACTAAAAAAAAATCATAGAAGTTTTTATGATTCATGCAAATACGTATATTTCTAAAAAGAAGCTACTAATTTGTTTCAATATCAGATTTGATTGAATAAGTTTGGTTAGGTTTCATTTCATCTCATTAAATTTCATTTTCATTTCATATCAATAAAAAAAAATCTACTGAAGACTTGGTTGTATGGGCATAGTTCCCTTTGCATACCAGAATATTATTTAGTCTATGACCATTTTTTTTTTTTTAAATCACCAGAATAGGTGAAGAAAAAAAACTGCTTATATTCTACGGTTGGCGCCATTTTTCAGAAATTTTCTTTGCGAGTTTAGTTGTTTGTTGCACAAAATGAGTAATTTCGACCCTAGTTTTTTTGAATTAACACCACCGGAACTCAGTATAATTGCACAAAATGCTTCGGAGAACATTTTACCGGAAAAGGCAAAAAGTCGCTACATATCTACATACGACGAATTTATTGCGTGGAGAAAAGAGAAAAAAGCAAATAGTTTTTCAGAAAATGTTAAGTTAGTTGAGTTTATTGTGTTTTTATTATTTTATTAAATTGCTTAATTTTTTCGCAACTGTATTAAAAATAATCGTTCAGTACACGTGCGGAACCGTCATTGCAACTTGTTCCGACTGTCAACCCTCGCTTTCGGCTGCGCCTCGGCTCGGGCAGACATTTGTCGGAACTCTTTGCAATAACAGCCTTTCCGCACTTGTAATGAAACATACTATTCCGCCTCCTGGCGGCGAAAAGCTGGCCCTGCAGCGCCGCAGACGACTCTCACGGATTCGACGATATAGTATACAACGTGTAACGAAGTTGAATAAGTCCATTTTTCCATGGATATGCCTATTTCTATTTAATATTTTCACAGGGCAATTCGTTAACAAGTTCACTTATGTATTTATGTTATTTCAACTTTTCGTTACACGTTGTGTATTACTGTATCATCACAAATTCGCAGAGCTGCAAATTCTTCACTAACTAAAAAAATCAAAGTGTTCATTCTTTTACATAGGCTTAAGAGGATACACTTTATTTTTAACGCCCGACGCAAAAGGGGTGTTATAAGTTTAACGTGTCTGTGTATCTATCTGTGGTATCGTAGCTCCCAAACGGATGGACCGATTTTCATGAAGTTTATTTTGTGTGTGTGTTAAGTTAGTGATGTTTTTTAATAGTTTTATAGTCAGATACTGAAGAGATAGTATAATAAAAGGATTTATGTATTTGTATTTTATCAGTTTTCTTTTAGTCCGTACCAATCGATCTTATATTACCAATTATAATGTGCAAATTCTGAAGAGAGTCAGTCGACTTATGAACAACACCCTCGGATGCGATTAAAAGAAGCGAAAATATGGGTTAAAATAAATAATATACAATGGTGCAAAACCACAATCTATTCACATATTGGCATGCGAATAATATACAAATATTTACATTATACTTATGCTTTATAGTAAGTTTATTTGTACTTATGCCTTATAGCAACGAATATATAAAATTACTAACGTACTTCTAGCTTGTTTTTGGTAGAATCTCGGATTAGCTACCGCAGTTACCTCGATCTCAAATATGGAACCTATTTCTGCTTCGACAATATCACTCAAAATAGTTTGAATAGTTTGACCTATGAGGTAATATATTATAGATCAATGAGTTTGATTGATATAGACAAATACATGATAGGAACTCGTGACAATGAAAAGGGCATAATAAATATAGCCGCCTGACGGAAATAACAACCTTCGCGCATTTGTAGTTGAATTATTTTCTAATAACTAAAAAACTAAGCCTGTTATCAAAAATCCTTTTCAGAAAAGTAAATACCAAAGATTTATATCGTTGGTAAATACTAATTGTGTATTCCAAATACGTCGAATCAAATTAAACTTGTCAGATTGTGGTCCCTTCATTTCCGGTGATGTGTATTGCGAACAGCGGTTAAATGATGAGAAGTTGTCACACTGCGCCCGCTGGATCTACTTCCATAGCGCTAATTATTAATTCACGGCTATTGATTTGGTCGGTTTTTTAAAGAACTATCGATATTGTCACCTGACTCGACACTGACCAATTGGGTATTTATTTCCAATTTTTTTATTAGTTTAATGTATTCTTAGATAAATAAAAATAATGACGTATACAGAAAAAATCAATTAAATCTATCAAATAACAAAAAAGACGAAATCTGATTGGTTACTGAAAAGCTCCGCTCCGCTTCGCTTTGGTGGAAACCGAGCCTTACGATAGAGCATGACTTGCAAGGTGTACTCCCTTCATCACCTTTAAATACAACAATCTGTGTTAGCTATCTAACTAAATGGAGATATTTTAGTAATTTGTGTTTTAGTTTAAAATTTAATTCTGGCCGGCTAAGACGCCCTCAATCTTATAGACGGCCTCAATCTTAGAGATGCCCATTAGGAAATTCAGTTTGTCACCCCTGCCTAAGTAGCCATTTTTTTTTGATAACTTTATTCAATTGTAATAAAAATGTAGTGGGTCGAATTTAAAAGGGTTTATCGAAGTCAATATAAATGCCTACGTGCCACGTATTTACTGGGCTGTGAATTGTCATATGAAAGTGATATAAAGTGAGTGGGCGGGACTAAATCGAAGTACTTGAATATATAATTTATTTAAGTACTTCGGTTTACTTTGTGGTGTGTTGTAGTTGTTTTTTTTTACTTTGTTGAGATGAGCGTCCTTTTTTGAATATTAAACATTTTTTTTTCAATACAGTTGTTAAACAAGATGTACTTTCAGAGGCTTTCATTATGATTCGAAAATTAAATCATACGCACAGGCATCTTCTATTTTACAATGGTCGTGATTTTCTTTTACGAGCTCGATCGTTACTTTTGCAGTTTAGTTTTAAGTCAATTATAAAGGTTTGATGATAGGCAGAAATTTTCATATTGGAATGAAATCGAATACATTTTTTACAAGGAAAAATTAATTTTATTTTTGATTTCAATTTCGATTTCGACTTCGTTTTTTATATCGATAGCGATATCGATTTCGATTTTGTTTTTGTTTTTGGTTTTTGTTTCCAGTGCAAATTAAATCATCATCATCATCAATCATAAATTACAAATGATGATATTTTATCTAAGGTAAAAACTGCACAAGATGGAATTTAGCCCCAAAACTCAAGAAAACACATTATTCTCTGATTTGTCTTTTACTTTTTCCCACAACTGTATTGAAAAACGTCGTGTGATACATGGGTATGTAGGTTATTGCAAACCCGTGACATTAAAGACCCTCACCTTCGGGCTCGGGCGTGTTAATTACAGCTCGTTTGTAAAAACCTACTTTCCACCCTTGTATCACAATGTACTAATTAATCACACGGAGATAGCTCGAGAAAATCAAGGGAGGGTCAGTCACTTTGTTAACAATGACCTTCTACGAACATAACTAATTTTGCGGTTCGATAACATTTTACTCTTTCTGCAGTACAGATTATGAAACGCTCGGTGCAAAGTCGACTCGCACTGCCCACGCTTTTTTTTATAAAACTATAGTTTCATTTAATTTTGCATGAAACGAAACGCAACTTTTGGCGTGGAGAAAACGGAAATTTTTCGCTCGTCTCGGTGTTTTGTAAACTTCTCCAGTGGACCGATTACGATCTATCATTCACTTCAATTCGTTCCTTGATAGAATGAGTTATTCGAGATTGAAATGAAAATTATTTTTTTATTTAAATATAGTAATTTAATTTCATAGTTACAATATGAATTTAGGAAAATACTTATAATATTATTATTTTTGGAGTAAAACATTGGATTTTGATTACATTGATTTTATCATATGATTTAGCGAAAGCTCACTGGTTCTGACCTCTGCCTCTCGTAAGGAGGTCGCGGGTTCGAATCCTGGGCACGCACCTCTGACTTTTCCGAGTTATGTGCGTTTTTAGGAATCTAAATATCACTTAACGGTGAAGGAAAACATCGTGAGGAAACCTGCATGCCTGAGAGTTCACAAAAATGTTCTCGAAGGTGTTGGAAGCCCGCCAACCCGCACTTGGCAGCGTGGCGGGCTATGGCCAAACCCCTATGAATCTGAGACCCTGATCAATCTGACCCGTGGCCAGCAGTGGGACATAAAAAGGGGTTGAGATGATTTAATCTAATGATTCGTGTCAACCCTAGCAAACATAACAACATCATTTTATCATTACTATAATTAAAATGAGAGCCCTCAAACAAATTTAATTGTTTGCCATGTGAGTACAAAATAATAAGCCTTTTAACGTGGGGTTGCTCGCGAAGTAATCAACTCAAAGTAACAGTTCTTTCGCTGCTTCTTGTTTAACAGTTTTTCTTAGTTTAAACAATACCTTGTCTGTCCTTTGAGAGAAAGACTTGAGAAAAAGAAAAGTTTTGGTTAACGACGAGAGCATCCTTTAAGAGAGAGAGAGAGAGAGAGTTTTATGCAAATGGATGATTTTATTATTATTATTGCCAAATTTAATTACTTTCAACTATGTATATCTAATTGTAAATTAAATAATGCCGTGTACTTTGATGGGTAAAATAGTTAGACTTATATTTAACAAACGTTCAAACAAACATCTAAGTTAGTAAATTTAATAGCAAGGACCCTTGGTTTGGAAGTGTATATTCCGTTTGGTCACGAGTTGCTATTCTTATCTGATGTTTTATTTAAAACCAAGAGCAAGTTAAGAGTTTCTTGCCAGCTATTCTCGGTGCAGAACTGCTTTCCAAACTTCGCGGTAGACGGGTAGAGACTGACATTTCTTAAGTGCCTTTAATCTAAATTCGCTTCGAGTTTTTACGATTGCAAAAAAAATCTCGATACAAAGTTTTCCTAAAAGTTGCTCCATCATTTTTTTTAATATGTATCGGAAACTACATTGGATTTGTATGTAGTGAAATGGTTAGGGTACCAAAGGGTGAAACAGGACCTTATTAATAAGACTTCGTCGGTGGGCCGTCCGTCAGTCACCAAGCTGAAAATCTCTTGAACCCACGTGAACCGTGATAGTAAGCCAGTTAAAATATGCACACATGATGTAGCCGCTGTAAAGAAAAATACTAAAAAAAAAATATTAAAGGGGGCTCCCATACTACAGACGTGATTTTTGCTACTGTTTGCTCGAAATTGATAATGGCAACAGGTAGACCCTTAAAATATTCACGAGATATTAAGTAATATATTCACTTAAAAAGTAAAAATTAAAATAAAATAAATATTTAAGTATTCGTAAAAGATGGGAAGGGCAAGAATCCAACTACAGTCAAAGGACAATACCTTTCACTCCATCTTATCTTCTTATGTATAATAATGAATCGCAAAATTGTTGGTAAGCGCATAATTCAACAATGCCTGGGCCAATTTTGCCAATTTTTTTTTAAAACGTTCGTTGATGTTTAAGGATTGTTTTTACGTCGAGAAAAGTTCGAATAATTGCCGGAAAAACCCTAAAAAAAGCTCTTTTCTTTTTCCTATACAAACGTTATTATTATTATTATTATTATTATTACTAACCTAGCTTTTTGCTCCGACTATAAAATAGGTAAAAGCAAAAAACTGCCACAATAAAAATCTTTTCTGTCTGTCGGGTCCGCTAGTATATTATAGATATCCTGGCGGGAGCGCGGTGAATACGCAAGTGAATCCCGTACTCCCGCCAATGTGGCCCGTCGTGGCAAAGCACAGGTTTTAGTTGGTGCAAGCCCCACATAACCCCTCCGTTTCCCCTGACGGAGGGGTATGCGTCAGGCATTTCCTGTGGGTAAAAAAAAAGTACTCGTATATTGTAGATATATGGCGGTTCCTAATATTCGATCTATCCATGGTTTGCCTTACTAGAGATAGAAATTTTATGTTAAATTTCATAAAAGTTATGTCAACTTTCTATCCCTAGTAAGGCAAACCATAGATATATCGAATATTGGGAATTGCTATGAGACATGTAGGTTCAGTGTTTAAGTTAAGGAACTAAGTTATAGTTGGTAACTTGCGAACTTTTGCAAGCTCGCACGGCTCGTGTTCAGTGTACACTGTGTACTGTACAGGTTAGCGATCAACATAACTTAATCGGCGGAGTATGCGCGTTTCGCGTAGTCAGTTAAGAGTCCTGCGAACTAAGATATCTTCATTCATTCAAAATACCAAATCATTTGTAATTCGTGCATATTTCGATCATGTTGTGGTGTTATTCGGATTCAAATAGTAATAATCTATGCTCCTGGCCATATTTGGTTCGGAAATACTTCTTTAAAACGAAATAATAATCAATTTTGATCAAATTTTTTATAACTTGTAAATTTTTCTTATTAGCCGGTGTTTTGCTTTAACTGGACAATAAAAACTGTGCTCCTGAACTAATACGACGTGAGATAGTGTTGTTTTTATTACGAAACAAAGAAGCAGAAAACGTGTCCTCTTTGACATCAAAATAAGCAAAACTAAATTCGTTTACAATTTCGTTTAACAAAAGTATTTCGGAACCAAATATGGCCAGGAGCAAAGATTATTACTATATGAACCCGAATAACACCACAACATGATCGAAATTTGCACGAAATACAAATGATTTTGGTATTACGAATGTATGAAAAACATCGTAGTTCACAGGACTCTTAAGGGGATATTATACTGAATTTATTTTTGTGCTTGTCACTCATACGAATACGTTGGTGGGTGCGACAGGCAGTGTTGCGGGAGATTTTTTACAGAAAAACGCATTTTTCCTAATTACTAAAAATATAACTCAGTCATCAAATATCCGTTCTCGGTGTTGTTGGAATTATTATTACCGACAAAGTCAAACAAAAATTACAAATATCGGAGCAACTTTCAGAACAAATTTCTATCGACATTTTATCCGATCGTGTTTCTGCTTCACGGAGAATTTAGTTTAAAGACCTAAAATACATGATCTAAATTGGTCACTAAAAATCGCTTTAAACGAACGGTTTTCGCCGTTAACAGAATAATCCTGCATCGCTCAATCAATTCCCTTCGAGTTACTGAATCACGTGAACATCGAATTGCATTGCTGAAGTCTTTGAAGGATCTTTTAAGTTTCTGAGTTCCGACTTCTTCACGGTGACTTCTCCGACCCACATTTGATGTAGGCCGCCAGCTCGCTTGGTGTTTACCACTGTAACAATGCAGTATACCGTGTACACCCTTGATGCTGTGCAAAAACCGTTAGGGGTTATTATTCCTTTCGAGTTAATACGATTACAGTTTCAGCTGCATCGTCACCAGGGGTTATTATTCCTTTCGAGTTAATACGATTACAGTTTCAGCTGCATCGTCACCTACCATTAAGAACCAGTAAATAATTTAAAAAATAATAAACACGACTGCCCCGTGGTAAAACAACTTTTTTCAAAAAAATATAGCCTATGTTACTTGGAATGGCGTAAGGATTCTAAAGATAACCCATATGTCCAAATATATTCAGCCGTTCAGAAGTTATCGTGAAATAAAGAAACTCACATACATACATGCATACCTACATGAACCCTAAAAACATTACACTCCTTTTTTGGGCAGTCGTGTAAAAATTGCAGCCTAATACTGACATGTAGTGTGTAAAAAACACGTAAAAAACCTTCGCATATCATTTTCTAATTTTTTTTATTTATTTATCTCCATTTAAACAAATAATT
Source organism: Coenonympha glycerion (assembly GCA_963855885.1). Taxonomy (NCBI): domain Eukaryota; kingdom Metazoa; phylum Arthropoda; class Insecta; order Lepidoptera; family Nymphalidae; genus Coenonympha; species Coenonympha glycerion. The sequence goes on from OY979626.1 coordinate 255,629, forward strand.
ATAATTAATACAGTATCCGTCAAACTGTACAACAATTTGATGACGGAGACATCTCTCTCATCCGCTATTCTGATATAATCATATTAGGCATACTTTATGAACATTATGTTGCTTATAGTTCCTTCCTTAGAAAATAGATTTTCTCTCGTCCTGCTTTATTTTCATTGTTTATTTCGATTGCCTATAAGGTTCACTTATCCTAGAGATAGGATGTAGGTATAAACATGGGAGATATCATTTTTTTGAAATATTATTAGTTTTAGTCGTATGAAATTCTCAGCGCGCGAGTCCAACTCGCAAGGTATTCGCAACCGTCGCGGATACCAGTCGCTCGCTTAAACGGAATTAAATTCCATAGATATATAAGAATGATATATCCGTTCGCTAAATTCATCACATGACTTCCGCGCATACAATATAATGTATAGTTGTATGGTCATACATTTATTCGAGCGATCGGCAGCTTTCTAATATATGTCATTATGCTCCAAAGATTTATTGAGGTTGATTAGCTGATAGTTAAACAATATATAAAGAGAATACAATATTACTGTCTCTATTTCTAAAATTAAAATTTAATTAAAATAAATGTACACTTTGCAGATTTTACCTGTACAAGTGTAAGCTTATACACGTGCGGGAATAGTATGGTATTAAAATTAAAAAAAAAAGAACATGTGAAGAGGGTGGTAATCTTCACATTTTCTTTCTAATATATTTCTCATTTCATACTACGACGTCCTACGTTTATGAAATTTTTGTGTACCTATATTCGGTACGTCTGAGAATATAACTATTTTTTGTATGCGTAATTGAGAAATGTTTTTATGGCAAAACAACGTTTGCCGAGTCAGTGTTTATATTGTAGTTAAATAATAATTTACAAATAAAAATATACAAAAATGATTTCCACTAATTGAGGCGACCTCCTCTATGGCGGGGGCTGCGGCTACTAGTGCCGAACGGGCCAAGGGACGCAAATATGAATCTCTTGACAAGATTTTCATATTTGCGCCTTTTGGTGTGGAGACTCTGGGGCCGTGGGGCCCGGGGGCTCGAGCTCTTTTTGAAGAAATTTCAAAGAGAGTTATACGCCGGGGCACGAAAGTGTAGCGTTGACCGTTAATGCGCAGAAGTCAAAAATAAGGTATCTGAGGGGGCTGAGGGGGCTGAGAGGGATAAAGGGCGGGCGTGCGTAGCGCCGATTGGCTCTCCATATTGGATTGCGTGATCTAGCGCTGATTGGATTGCGTGCGCGACAGTACACATGCGCAGCTATCCCCTCCAAATTTCGCTCACCGCTACACTTTCGTGCCCCGACTTATATCGAGTCTACCGGGGATCCAAGAGCTGGCAGCTACCTTGGCCAACGTATTAGTTTGGCCATCCAAAGAGGCAATGCTGCCAGTATCTTGGGTACCATGCCTCGTTGCGATGGAATCGATGAGGTTTTAAATTTATAACCTAGTTTTTAATCTGTTATTTTTCTTTTAAATCTTTTATGTACATATATTTAAATTTCTGTAATAATAAATATACAATAAATATGTGACAATATAGTATTTCCACTAATTATTTTAAGATGTTGTTTGTTATTTGTCAGGTGAAAGATCTTATTAGGGGAAAATTGCGTGGAAAATTTAAGAATACGACAATTTAATTTTGCCATACAAACTGTCCCTAGTTGTGGCTAAACATTTGATGGGAGAAATAGAAAATGTAAAGAATTGTTTTGAAGCATAAATAACGTCATATTTGTCTACCGCTATGCAATTCGGTCCTCGTATGGCAAAACGACGTTTGTTGGGTCAGCTAGTCTTTAAAATTTTCGCTTGAAAGTGTCCAGTAAAGGAATTAAGTACGAGGATCGACTATATTGTGTTTCAAACTCAATACTCGGACTAATTGTTTTGAATTGACATGGTCATTGGTCACAGAATGGCATAAGTACACACAGTTCCGTTGTTTTCGTTTGAGATACTGAACCCTAAAAAGAGTATCTCACAAGTAACATAAAAAAAAATACGATAAAATTCGCGACATTAATCAATAATCGGTATAGCCAAGTCTTTGAAAGTTTTATGTAAGTTTCAAACGTTCGTATGTCAATTTGTATGGTCCCGTTTTACGTTATATGCAATTTTGCCCTCGCCTTTAGCGTGCGTATCCACGCCTCGCGTCTAGACTAGCCTGCTTGCGCCTGTGCCATTCGGGCGGTTGCATCAATTCAGTTCTAACGTGCACCTGACTTAGTCTTAGACATCTAGACTTAGTCTTTCTCGCGTACGTTGCTTCGCGATCGACGATAGCAAAAATGCTGTGCTTCAATTTCTTTAAGCGTGAAAATAAGACGAAGAAGAAGAACCAGGATGAATATTCGGAGTAAGTTATTTTTCAGTTGCTTTCAGCGGCGCTTGCGAATTTTATTGAAGTTTGAAATTCCTTGATTTCATGAAAACAATGTGTTGTAAACTCGACGATTGGCGAACGTGTTTTCTTTTCTTGTATAGTCCTATTTTCTCGTTTAGTAGTACTATTTTTTTATTAATTTTCTGAATAGCCTCCCACTTTGCAAGCAAAACGTTTTTAGATCAAAACATTTGTAGAGCGCTGCAACTTCCGCGAATGCTTTATTTGATTTGACATTGCCGCTTGCTGTGCGTTAATGAACATTTTGGCATTCAACACTTTCACTAACCCCCGATGCAAAACGAAGGGACAGGAAGAAACCTAGATCGTCTAAGGAAAACTTCCCTCTGCGGGCGAATTCTGCCCGCTGATTGATCCTTAATTTACGTCAGCCAATCAGGGGGCAGAGTTATTACGACTACGATAATGATGAATACGTTTTCCTTACGCAATCAGACCCCTGTTTATCTATTTAATGTCATTCTTAAAATTTTGAATGCATAAAAAAATTTGCAGCTTCGCAGCTCTCGCGGCTGGGTGCTGTCTGTACCGTTAGAACATATTTAATATTTTTCTCAAACATGATTGGGAGCTTTACTTTGACAAATTCTTCGAAATAAATCGAACTTGCTATACAAGCCAATCAGCGACTGCCAAAAATTGTATGAAAATCCATATCTGTAGTGGTTTAGTGGTTTAGTGGTTTAGTGGTCGTATAAATTACATACTAAACTTATATATATGTCCTGTAATTTAAATAAGTGACGTTCCTTCAATCTGACACATGGCAACCAAGGAGGTAACTTAACAAATGTTTTATTTAAATTTCGAACTGGCTTTCAAATAGAGAAAGCTGTTTTGAACAAAAAAAATGCAAAAAAAATACAAATGAACACGCTACACACAGATCGCAGTGAATGAGTTTCATATTACGTGTCGGTTTTGAAAATTTCTGCCTAGGTATTACTTAGTTTTTCCGCGCATTGTTTGAAAAAGTACTATACAAGCCTTGGCCACAACTAGGCATTGATAGACTCACATAATATGTGTGCCTCGGCTGCGCCTCGCCCCATATTTACACGTTCTTCCATCAATGCCTCTTTTGCTGGCCGCTTCAGTAATGTACTATAATTGTATATAATATTTTTATGATTGTATATTTATATTGTCTATTTGTTTGCTTTATGTTAGAGCTGAGGGACTCGTTCCATTTCTTTGCGTTGCAAAGTCTAGCAAACAGCAATGTAAACGCGGGTCTCAAAGAGTATTTATTGTATGCTCTGTTGAGTTATGAGTTCCCAGTACGCGCCATTACTGTAATGATATAATTCAATAAAAAACCTTCAATCTTTCAATATCGATATAAGAACTCATGAGAATATGCTCTTATAAAATATATATTTACACGTTTTAAAAGTTATACTATTTCTAATAGAATACGTATAAAAATGGGCGTGTTTAGTGGGATTTGAATCCCACTAAACACGCCCGCCCGAATCCGCGTCCCTCAGCTGTATGTGCGGCGGGGACGGAAATTGTTATACAAATTATCTTCATAGACACTGATACCTTTTTTTTTCAACTACACTACAGGCTAGGGCTTGACTGTGATCACACCTGATAGAAAAGTTTCCAATATATTTCAAAATACGAGTATTTGCTGAACGTAAGAGTCTCTAAGTTCTATCTCGGTTATTGCATAATATGCAAATAATATGTAATGTGTATTGCAGGATCAGTATTGTACATAGTGCACTAGGATAAATGTTAATAGCGGAACCACTCGAATATGCGGATTTGACTATACCCCTCCAACAAAATACCCCTCCAACAAAATACCCCTCATCAAAATCCCCTTCAACAAAATGCCCCTTAAACAAAATACCTCGCAAATCTCATCCGAAAATGTTGCTTCTGTTGCACAAACAAATGTTTGCGGAATTCCAAACACTTCTAAGGTATTTCTCAGTTTAAGGATTACATTATTATTAATGGCTAGATTTTGCCCGCGGCTTCATTTGCGTGGATTTTTACATAATATGTAGCACAGCCATTGAATAACTTTAGCAGGCCTTCAAGATCTCAAGGGAATCGTTGATTAGATTATTTTCATGCGTTAGAATATCGTTTCAGCCGACGGACGTCGACTGCCTCCAACAATGGTTCACACGGCCCTGCGCCGCTTGTTTCCAGCACCTTCGCACGACTCTCTTAAGTCTCCAGTCCATCTGGTCGGAGGTCTGCTAACACTGCAAATACAACCAAATCTTTACAACAGTCTCCGAGATTAATTTTTAAATCAATGAGGGTATTTTGCAAAGTTCACAGTAGCCCAGCTCTAACAAGTACCCACTACGCCGTAGAAGCGCTATAAACGGTTACGCGTAGAGTAGTGTAGCGTCGTAGCGTGCACTGCTGGCAGGCTCTATTTGCTAGCCTACGTTTTGGTGTATGTATGTAGGACATATTATTATAGTACGGTCACGGAATACATAATAGTACTAAGATACAGAAGGCTCACTCGGCGAGATGATTTAATGAAATAGCGACTCTAGCGCTGACACAAAAAGTCCAATTCAGTTCGCAACAGCGCCTGACTCCGCCCCGAAAACAGCACGCAACAAATGCAAATCTTGTGATATCTTTCTATGGCGTAGCTTTATCTCTTACGTACGTACTAGGGTTGCCTCGTAATTAGAGACGTTTCAAACAAAAATAGACTTATAAAATATTGACGTATTGTCAGTTGTGACAGCGATCGAGCGCAAGCAAGACGTGTTTAAATGTGCAGCGTTTGTAAATAGTGTCACTCTAGTCTCAAATCGTATCTAATGTGAACCCTTATTAAAAATCGTTCTATTAATTATTTCTTCGGCTAATTTGGTGCGAAATAATGTCAAAAGAACTACTTCCATCGGAATCCGACGCAACCCCCATATCAGACGCGGACTCGGGGTCTAAACAAACCCGGAATTACACTAAACGCCGGCGCGTGAGTGGGAATTCGCCCAAAGGTGAGGATATTATGCAGTGCCTACGTGATGAACTTAAGGATATGTTTACTCAGTTTAAGCAGGAACAAAACACAATATTATCCAAATTAGTGGCTGACATGGCCGAGATTAAATTGCAAAATCTCGATATAAAAAATACCTACAGTGAAATTGAGAAGTCACTCGAATTCATCAATAAGAACTACGAGATGATTAATGAAAAAATAACTTATTTTGAAAAGGAGCGGCAAGAAGTTTGTGTTCAAATAAAAAAACTTGAAGACAAGTTGGATGATATACAGCGGCGTGCGCGCACCTATTGTGTCGAAATTCGAAATCTACCCCACGCTAACAAAGAAAGTAAACAAGACCTCTGCGTTTGTTTGAAAAAGATTCACAGTGTTTTAAATATCGACTTAGACACAAACGTCGTGCGGGATATCTACCGTAAGCCCGGGAAACCGGACAAAACTCGTCCGGTGGTTGTAGAATTTAACAGTATTTTGTACAAAAATAAACTACTGGCTGCTACAAGGAAATATAATGTTTCGAATAGGAACAACAAACTTTCCACCCGCTCAATTGGCTGTGAAGGACCCACCCCTCAAAATATTTACATCTCTGAATACCTCACGGATAATACAAACAGACTGTATTTTTTGGCTCGGGACTACGCGAAATCCAACAAATACATGTTCTGCTGGACGTCAAACGGCAGGGTATATCTACGCAAAGCTGAAGGAATGCCGCATGTATTAATAAAAAATGATTTAGACTTGGAGAAACTTAAGAAAAATGTATGACTACTGATATCCACTACGGAGTTTACTGATCATATTGTATTCTATCGAATCTTATTAATTACAACCTATTATTCTACTAGTAAATATTTTTACATAAAAAATCACATTTACACTTCACAATTTACTCTTTACACCGTTTGCTTAAAATTATTTAGTATAAACAAGAAAGATTCTATATTATTATATTATGCAATTTTTTACCCAACTTACAGAAAATATATTGTATTACTTTACAACTTTATTCTAATAGTGAGATTGATGAATGTGTTGAAAGATCAAAACTTTTATTCTGTACCATGTTCATGTTGTAATTATTTAAATTTATTATAAAAAACTTTAATACTAAACTTAAAACTGTAGGAATCTTTTTAGATCTTTCTAAAGCCTTTGACACTGTCTCTGTCCCAAACCTACTAAACAAGCTTGAACGTATTGGCATCAGAGGAATAGCCCTTAAGATTTTTGAAAGCTACCTGTCCGATCGTACCCAATCTGTTGCCATTGATAATTTTGTCAGCGAAACGGAATCCGTTTATTTTGGAGTTCCTCAGGGTAGCGTCCTCGGACCTACTCTATTCTTAATCTATATTAATGATTTGTGTTCACTTCGGCTTCCAAATTGTAAAATTGTCAGCTATGCTGATGATACAGCACTTATTATAAGTGGAAAAAACTGGAAGGAAGTCAGCGAATATTCGGAACTTGCTATGAGAGCCGTTATAAATTGGTTAAACTGGAACCTTCTAACGTTAAACGTTGATAAAACTAAGTTTATCACATTTACCGCAAGCAGAGCCTCACAACCTCCTGCCTCCTTTACTATTTGTGCCCACAGATGTAGTAACATAAGTTCGAATTGCTCCTGTCCAGCCCTCGAACGTACCTCTTGTATTAAGTACCTTGGTGTTCTAGTAGATTGCTCCTTGTCTTGGAAACAACATATTGAATCTGTTGCTTCACGAACTAGAAAGTTAATGTTTGTTTTTAGGAACATAAGGAATGTTGTTGACCTACAGTGTCTAAAGACAGTATACTATGCCCTTGCACAGTCAGTCTTATCTTATTGTATAACTGTTTGGGGTGGATCTCAGAAAACGCTCATGCTAAGAGTTGAAAGAGCCCAAAGGGCAGTTCTTAAAGTTATTCTCAAAAAACCCATTCTCTTTCCTACTGTTGAATTGTATTCGATATGTCAGCTGCTCACTGTCCGCCAACTATTTATATTACAAACAATTCTACGCAAACACTCTGAACTATCCTACAACCCTCAAGGAAACTTAAAAAGGAGATCTGATATGGTGTGTACCTACAGACCTCGTCGAACTGCTATTGAGAGTCGCCATTATTATCACATCAGTCCTTCATTGTACAACCGAATCAACAAAATTCTACACATATATCCCTTGACAGCGGCAAGAGCTAAAAAGATATGTACTCAATGGCTTTTAACTCTGTCCTATGATGAGTCGGAGCAGCTTGTAAAGTCTTGGTCTTAAAATAAAGGTAAATAGAACACACACTCACACGCAAACATACACACACACGCACACACACACACACACCACACACACACGCAAACACACACACACACACACACACACACACAAACAAACACACACAAACAAACACACACACACACACACACACACGCACACACACACACACGCACACACAATAACCACAAATCTTACAGCATGCATTTGTAATAATATTTTGCAACTAGTTACAATTGTTTGTCACTTGAGACATTGTGATATTGTATGAGGAGGGCGTTGATCACTGCAACACAGTTCATACTTATGCAGGATCAACGTTCCCATTTGTTACTGTATCTAAATCATAAGTTTCAAATAAAGCAATTATTTATTTATTTATTTATTTATTTGTTGCAGTTTATTAAAGCATTATCTGGCGCAGGGGATTATATTGTTGGATTAAGTTGTTTAAAAAATGTACTAGTGTTGTTATACTTTATGTTTTAATACCATATTTTAAATGTGAACATGTGACATTGAACCTGTGTTCCATAATAATAAATTTGTGTTATTTCTTTTGTAAATTGCAGGTAATAAATATATTAGTTTTATGTGTTAGTATTTATATAAGATGTAATAATTTTTATGGTATACGTTTGTGTATAAATACTTGGAGTCAAATAACTTTCCTTACATTTAAAATTCAACATTAACCAAGTAAATGTGCAGCAGGAAATTGATAGCAGTGCCCCTGTTAATTGTACTGTGTTAAGTAGCCTCCTGGACTGTAAACAGATATTAGACACCTCAAAGTTTAGTGAATGTAGTTCAATTCGTATATTAACCCTAAATATACGTAGTATTAGATGTAATTTTGACACTTTTTTGGCCTATATCTCCGCGGCAAGCATACAATTAGATTTGATTGTCTTAACTGAGTGCTGGTTAAATGAAAACTTTATACCTCCGAATCTAACTAATTACAGTACTTTTTATACTAAAAGATATCTTAATAAATGTGATGGAATTGTAGTTTACGTTAGTGACAAATTTAACACAAGTTACTATGAACCTTGCATGACAGATGGAAACTGTTTGGTTATTACAATAAATAATCAGTTTTCAATAGTATGCTCATACCGCCCTCCTTGTGTTGCAAATCCTAGTAGGTATCTAGACGCCCTTAATACTATACTGACTGATATAAAGACTGGCAATATTATATATACAGGGGACATCAACATAAATATATTAAATAGTACGGATACTTTTTCTTCTGACTATCTACAACTATTGGCTATGCACGGGTTACATGTTGCTATAGACAAACCGACAAGACTAAATAACTGTCTGGATCATTTTATGGTTAAAACGAAATACGAATGGCAAAGCTTAGTTCTACCAGAACTAACAGATCATTGTCCTATTCTACTTTGTATCTCTTGTGTTAGCATCTCGAATAATTTGTATAAAAATCTAAATAAAACTAAAATGAGAATTACTTATGACTACGATGGTATTCGTAAAGAGCTAGATGATACTTCATGGCATGAAGTTTGTTCTTTGAGGGATGTTAATCTAATGGCAGATACGTTTGTTAATAAGCTGCAGACTGCCATTGGCAATAATAAAACTGAAAAAATTATATCATGTAGAAATCAACCACTCAAACCTTGGATAACTTATGGAGTAGTTAAATCAATTAAAAAAAGGGATAAACTTCATATAAAAACGAAACAATCTCCAAATAATGTAGATCTACTTAACAAATATATACAGTACAGAAACACATGTAATAGAATTATAAAGTCACTTAAAAGAGAATATTTTAAAATGAAATTCAAAGACAGTAATGGTGATAGTAAAAAAACGTGGCAAGTGATAAAAGAGGCTTGTAACATGAATAAAAAATGCGCTTCTCCTAGTGAGTTATTAACCATTGATGAGACACCTATAAAGTCACTAGATGTAATAAATAGCTATTTTACATCAGTGGGACCAAACCTAGCGGACAAAACTCTCTCGCTACTTAATGAGACTGATACAAATTTAGCTAAAAACGCGCTTAGGCAAACATCACCTCTGGATTCTATGGTAATGCTTCCTACGGACCCTATTGAAGTTATTGAGATAATATCAACCCTAAAATCGGGTAGTGCTTGTGGATGGGACCATATACCAACTATTATTTTGAAAAAATTCGGCGCCCTTCTTGCTGTACCTATCTCTTCTATATGTAATCTTAGTTTTGAAACAGGCAAATTCCCTAATTGCTTTAAAAAGGCAACAATATCGCCGATACACAAGTCCGGCGATAAATCCCTACCAAGTAACTACAGGCCTATTTCTCTTCTCCCTGTTTTATCTAAGGTCCTAGAAAAACTCGTTAATAAAAGGCTATATACTTATCTAGAAAGTAAAAACTATCTTTCTAAGAACCAATTTGGATTTAGAAGAGGTAGGTCAACAGAAGATGCAATATTTACAGTCACTTCTAAAATAGCGAACGAACTAGACATAGGTAATAAATGTTTAGGGGTTTTTATTGACTTACAAAAGGCTTTCGACACAGTTTCAGTTCCTATCTTGCTATCACGGCTACAGAATGTGGGGATACGAGGAGTTACCCTTGATTGGTTCCAAGATTATTTAACAGGGAGACAACAGGCCGTAAAAGTAGATAATTTCAAAAGCTCGGTTGCTTTCAGTTCATATGGTGTCCCTCAAGGAAGCACGCTTGGGCCAACTCTGTTCCTATTATATGTCAATGAGCTCTGTGACTTGAACCTACCAGGGACAGATATAGTTATGTTCGCAGATGACACAGTGCTGTTAATTAGTGGTAAAACATGGGACGTAATAAAACAAACCACCGAACAAAATCTATCGAGAGTCACCGCATGGCTTGAAAGCAATTTACTTACACTAAATGTAGGTAAAACTAAATACATGTGCTTCAGTAAAACTAAAGTGTCGTCTCCCAGTAGTAGTTATAACATAATAATTCATACCTATCCCTGTAATAGATTAGCTAATCAATATAATGATAGCTGTTTCTGTAAACAACTAACCAGAGTCGAAGACATTAAGTATCTTGGTGTAAACATAGATAGTAAATTAAAATGGGATGTACATGCCAAAACACTATCAGGACGTGTTCGTAGACTAATCTACGTGTTCAAAAGTCTTAGAGAGGTTGCAGATAAAGATACAATACTACAAACATATAAAGCCCTATGTCAGTCTGTTATAACCTACTGTATCTTAGCGTGGGGTGGAATGTCTAAAACTAATATGTTAAAAATTGAGAGGTCTCAACGTGCAGTTTTAAAAGTGTGTTTGTCCTTACCGTTTCGCTATCCAACATCTGATCTGTACAAGCAATCTAAGGTGCTGAGTGTTAGGAAATTATTTGTATGCCAATGCTTAAATAACTACCACCGTACAATCGTTCCTACCATTCCCATTTCAACCTCAAGAAGAGATTTATGTACCATCCCACTTGTGAGAGGCTTTTACTCCAGTAAGTTACATACTAATCTCGCGCCGCGTCTTTATAATTTAATTTTAAGGTACAAACGTGACGCCAAAAGATTGAATAACTTTAATTTTAAAAAGTTAATTATACACTGGATTTCTAAATATGAATATCAAGATGTAGAATCTTTGTTTGTGAAATAAGTCAATACAACATACACACATACACTTACACCTTCATACACCACACATTCATACATTCTTACACACACATATTTATTAATCTTTTCTTTGCATGATTCTAGTTTGTAGTTTTATTTTTGCTTGTCATACTCTCTTGTTTGCCATGCTTGTACCATCATATTTGTAAACACTGACTCCCAAGACACGGGTTTTGCCTAGTTTGGGAGTCAGGGATTGTTCGAAATTGTAACCTTTTTCTTTGGCTAATAAAATTTGTTTCATTTGTTAAAAATTTGTTTCATTTGTTTCATTTGTTTCATTAAGACAGCCGAAGGCGATACAATATGGCTTCATTTTCGTATCTTTAGTTATACCAAACAAAATAAATCTACGTTATATTTCGAACAAAAATAATTCTGACCATAATCTTGCTAAAGTGAACGACTTCAAAGTTACAGAGAATGTCATATTGTTCCAAAAAAAAATGATCAATTGCTACTTTACACCCTTCGTAACTCTGGAACCATTCACTTTAGTAAGATCATGCTTTACATCATTTTTCTTGCGTTTTAGCTTAATTTTTTCTTGATTCTTTTACGCGAAATTGTGTAGTCAGTTAACAACTTTACTAAAAATAACATAATAGGCCCGTTTTGGTGTTTGAGACAGACCATAAAATGTAACTTAGAAAGAAACAGAAAGAAACAATCACTTAATTTATTACATAAAGTGTTTTTGGATCCAGGTACGTTCTCAGTCTTTTATTTGTTTTTTTAATTCAGTGGTTCAGTGTAAATTCAGTAACCACCTAATTACTGAATTTCAATAGCTTCATTCAATTTTAATAAAAGAGAAGAATTTCTATATGATGGGTTGTCATTGACCAAGCGACACGTGACTGAGTGAATGTTTGATTGACTGAATGGTTTTGTAACTAATGCTCGTTTTCACTAACATTTTAAGAGTCACCTAAGCCCTTAGGTGACAGTTGTTGTATGTGAAAACTGTCACTTAAGAGCTTAGGTGACTCTTAAAATGTTAGTGAAAACGAGCATTAGAATATTATATTACAGACAAATTGAACTTTGTATCGTTATATAATTTCAAAATACCTACAGTATTAAGTTTTAAGTTATAAAAATTGAAACTGAAATTACTGAAATTTTGTATACTGGTTTAGTTGGGATGACAATCCATGGTAACACACTCCTACAATATGGATATCAAATGAAAGGACTTAGTGAAAAGATTCTTATAAATTGGCAAAAAGTATCGGTTTTCATTTATTCTGTAGTCAAAGTAGGCATGATAGTCCAAATTGCGTATAAAATACATGTATATTTTGATCCTCTTTTCCCATTCTTTATCGATCTGGATTTTTAATAACAAAATTCCCCGATTAATTATTATTTGTGTAACGCGTATTTAAATAAATAAACAAACATACTCGTACTATCTCTCATTTCCTTTTCTATTTTGCGTAGCTTAGGATTGTAATCCGACACCTGTTGCTTTCAGTTTATCTGTGTTGTTTTTAATCTGCGCGCCGGCAAAACAAACTGGGAGGTTAGTACAGGTTCTTGTACGGATTTCGATTCGACTCGCATAGAACAAACGAATCGAATTCCTCCATACACTTACAGCCAGCGCCATCTATGGATACTCACTAACATGCGGCTGCCTGTAAAGCGGCGTCTTCACAATGGCTTGTGATGGGCCATGCTTGGCAACGCACAACTGTAGGCCACGATCACTTGGTGTTCACACAATGGCGCATGGCTCATTGCTGCCCAGTGAGGCACTTACGATGGACGTGGAAGTAGTTACGGCCGCGGCTATTTATTTTCAATATAATTCTTTGTTGAGATTATTTTAAATATTTATACAATGTTAACTAGTAATTTCGAATATATTTTGCAAAAAATATTGCCAAAAGAGTGCACTAGCCGTATCAGCGGTCGGTTAGGAACAAGCAATGGGCCATAGGCCACGCAACGCCACGATTCCTTTGAAGTGTGCGCCAAAAACCGACAACTTCCCGATCGCGCGCCATCGTTGACCATTGTCCGCCATTGCATACCATTTCCCCCTGTACACAATGGCGATGGCCTGCAGTGGGCCAGCATACGCCATTCTGTAGACAAAGCATAAAGCTATGCTGGCTGTCAAGGTATGGAGCCACTCGATTCGATAGTGCGATGTGAGTCGACTCGAAATTCGTACAAGAACCTGTACTAACCTCTTAGGTTTTAACACGGTCGATCGCATCGTCGCGTAGTACATACACTACCTACAGTGAATTTGTTTTGTTTCAATGCAGTTTTTAGGGTTCCATACCAAAATGGTAAAAATGGAACCCTTATTGTGAGACTTTCTCCGTCCTTCCGTCCGTCCGTCTGTCACACACGATTATTTCAGTAACTATCGAAGCTATCGACTTGAAATTTGGAATAGGTTTAGGTACTAGTAACCCAACGTCATAGCAATCATAAAATTTTGAAAATCATTTTTATTTTTATTTAAAAACGGGGGGTAAACCGGGTTGTTGAAATTTCAAAATGAGATAACACTTGTGTATTCTTCAACGTTACTTGTGTATTCTAAAACTAATTTTTCATTTATTTTTATGCCTGATAGTTTTGGATTTATTGGGCAAACTGTCGAATAAAATACCGTTCCCCCCTCCCCTTTATCTCTGGAGTTTACCAATCGAAAAATCTGAAATAATTTTGATCAATAGAACGTTAACGTATATTAAAAAAAAATGAACTCGCTGACTTACATACTTTTTGTGATATTAACAAATAACAATAAACCGCCAAAAACAAAGTTACGTTTGCGGTTCGCCAACAAAAGTACCTACATGTAAATTATACTCGTAAATTTAGAACAAAAAGATTCCTTTCATGTTTTACTTCTTTTATAGTAGTAAATTTATATCAGTTCAACGTTGAAACTTGAAACAGACTTGAAACTTGGGTATTGTCGCGGTTGTTTCAATTGTATCTTTCAAAAATAAAAATAAAACTGTTGGGAGGATTATAAATCACAAAAGAAAATTTATAAGCTTGGGCCAAGCAAAGAATCATCGTCAAGCGTTCAACGCGATGCTGCGCGCGATGCTGCGTAAAATCTCTACCTCTTCCACAACATAATCACATCGCCGAATGCATTTTCACTATTGTACTAACTTGGAATTGGTAATCATAGTTATAATCCTTACGGTTGCTATACAGCACGCTATATCGCATGGCGTGTCGTAAGTCTTAGCTGGCAGGGTAGGTAGATTGGAAATCAGCCGCGGCCGAAGCCTCTCCCACACCCCTAAGCCAGTTTAGGAAAATAATTTATTTTATTTCCGGTTAAAATAATTAGTTATTACTATTTATTTTAACTGGACAAACTGTTAATGCTGTGTATACCTGTAATGGTTACTGTACTCGGACTAGACAAATATTATGTAAATTTATTAATGACTATACAGTATATCGCTGGTGTATCTATTAAATAAAAAAAAAAATCCTAAATCCGGGAGTAAATTCCCTGTAGAAGATCGTCAATTACAGTTATATAATGTTGTGTAACTCTGCAGAATATTGATATATGTGTTTATGTAGTAGTGTCCTTATTGCTGTAGGGTAATTTTCTCAAAACTGAGGCCGGCCTAGAATTTTATTCAATTATTACTGCGCATCGGCGGCCTTTGAGGCTGCCACGATTATGGAAAACACCTAATGATACAGAATCATTCATTCAATTATTCGAGTTTTTTGGGGCTTATAAAGACGTTCTACTGTTGTCAGACATGTTAAAGCCGACCTATTTCAGTTGAAAGCTATTTTAAAGATACCCGGAGACCCGGTCAAGGGCATAAAATCTACATCAACAAAATATAAAAATTATGGTTTCGTTCGGTTTAGTTCTTTTGGATATGAATTATGAACATCTCACCCAGTCTTAATTTCGGGAAATGAATCGAAGCAAAGGCGAAAACAGCAGCTAAATTGCTTGGCATCCTGAACAGGGCTAAGCGGTATTTCATGCCCGAATAGCTTTTGACACAGTATGAAACTCAGATTCGTACCGGCCTAGAGTGTTACAGTCATCCCTGGAATGGATCTGCTAAATATCAGCTCGATGTAAAATAAAATCGGCAAGAAATCGTTCAAGAGAAAAATTAAAAAAAAAAATATCATACGAATGCACTGCGCTCATCACCCGGTGCAAAGATGTCAGTTCTTAACGACTTATTGTAAGTCTAATTTCTGTCGGCTACAATGCTTTCCAGGCCGAAATACCTTCAGCTATACATGACTGCTTTACTGTGGTGTTTCACGTGGGCAGTGTTCCTGCATATTGTAGCATACAGAATGTTTTCAAGAAGCGCATTAAAGTAAAACAAATTAATCTGTGCTACTTAGTACTAACTTGTACTTGTTGTTGTTGTTGTAAAAGAAACAGAGAGCCTATTTGATATCTTTGCCGCGCATAACAATACCTCAGTCACCTCGGATTGACGTCATGGCTGAAAAAATGCTTACATAAATAGCCTGAAAGAATGTGTCTTGACGCCATGATTATATCGTACATCGCGTCCCTATTGTGTCTCCGTTGATACTATCGCTCAGTCGTTACTTAACTTATCCTATCGTATTACCTCCTTGTCAATTCTACGACTGAATGGCGTAGCGATAGCGAACCTGCCGCCTGCGTCGGAGGTCGTGGGTTCGATTCCCACAATACTATGGTTGGACTATGGAATTCCGAAAAGATGGGTAAATGAGTAAAACTTCCCGGGTTGGACGGGTCAGCAATGGAGTGCTTTCCTCTTTCACACAATCCACCTATTTAATTTTATTCTAAGAGGAAACCCACGGCGTGCTATTGTGGGGTTGAGGAGAAATTCAAGTAGGTCTGATTCAGTGAGAAGCTTCGACCGCGGCTAAAAGTAATAACCATCCTACATGTACAGACTTTCCCACAAGAGATTAAGCGTTGTGCGATTCAGTGTAACCAAGTTATTACTATAAGGTAGAAACATTTACTGTAGTATTCCTATACTACATCTTCGGCCAACACTTACCATCAGAAGATAGCAATCAAGTTTTTCATTTGAAGAAATCTAAAACCAGACTATGCGATTTAGGTACGGCTGGAAAGGAACGCCAGCCTAAGTTGAGCACTAAGTTCTTTATGTATATTCGGGTTTCCAAATTATTCAGACTGGCGGTTTGGAGGTCTGTTATTTCTGAAGTATAAAACTGATGACCCTTAAATATATCTAGGAAGATATATGAAGTATCTTCTTTCTAATAAAAAAATTATGAATGAAATCTGACAACACGTTCATGAATAATATTTAAAAACACATTTTGAGTTTGATGCCGTCTTCCAGGAAAACCATGATGAATTTCGGAACAAAAGGTATCCTTTGAATTTCGGAACAAAAGGTATCCTTTGTCTCTCCAACGAAAAATTTTAAAAATATATCGGCCCGCTACAGTTTAAAAATACAGTTATAAAAATTATATGGGGGACTTAAATATGTTTTAAGCTTACATCTAGGTCACAGTCACGTAGTAACTATTTAGCAATAGTACTTTATTATAAGAAAAAAAAACTTTACCTTATATCATGAAAAACAACATGTTGAGCAGAGGCAACACATTTTTTTAATTTTATTCAAAGGTTTACTTTTCGCGGGCTTTATAAGTCGCTGTTTACTCCCGGGTAGATTGGGTAGTCGTAGTTCGAGGCGAACCACTAGTTTATGTAATAACCCTTTGTGGACCGTCACTCAATATTATTATAGATGAGTTTGAAATAATCCTGTTCTTTGATTCAGGAGGAAATTGATAAAGCTTTTAGGACAGACGAGATTTTGTTGATATAAAGGCCGTTGTAATAATTACCTCTTCTATAATAAATTTGAAATGCCTAGAAACTCTTTTTCTTATGACTCAAATAACTTTTTGGCAACTTTTGAAATTTTTCTTTTATCTTTGTAAGGCTGTTTGTTCACCACAAAAGTGACCGATATCGAAATTATTTCTGTATGAGATCAAGATTACATAAAAGATTCCGACGAATTGAGAACCTCCTCCTTTTTTTTGAAGTCGGTTAAAAAGATGCGCGATGGGCAGATGGCCCATACACGGCTATAAAATAATAAATTTATATGTCCAATAGACATAATATTGCACACTAGCCGTCAGGCTCACACAAAACATGTCGACAGTTTAGTCAATGTAGTTCGCTCTACAGCCACCTGAAAATTTTTGACAGATGTGGCTGTTTGTTTCCTATGTTTCAATGACCACATCCTCAGGTTCATATCGGTGACGTAGCTGCTACTTCGGCACTGCCGCAGCTGCTCTCGGTGACGGATGCGATGGATAAACGGCCTAAGTGTCTTTATAACTATATTAGGTTGTTGCGATCAAAGACCAAACTGCGAGTCACCCACACGACGCTTATAAATGCGTTGCTTGTTCCCAGGCCCCCGGACTCGATGCTCGAGATGCTGAACATGATCTCGGACCTGCAGTCCGAGCGCATGGACTCCCAGCGAGCCGAGCTGCGCCCCGTCAAGAAGTCTCCCAAGGAGACCAAGGCGACCTCGCTGCCGGGCTTGCGCGCCGCGCAGACCACCAGCACGCGTCCTGAAGACGATTTCCTGGA
This sequence comes from Coenonympha glycerion, assembly GCA_963855885.1. Taxonomy (NCBI): domain Eukaryota; kingdom Metazoa; phylum Arthropoda; class Insecta; order Lepidoptera; family Nymphalidae; genus Coenonympha; species Coenonympha glycerion. The sequence continues at coordinate 273,650 of OY979626.1, forward strand.
CATGATCGCCAGGGTTCAGGTGAGTCATGGCCACTACGACCTTAGGACTATTCAAACACACGACCTTAGACCCTACCTACCTTACCTTAGGACCTTAGGACTATTAGGACACAATCTGTAGACGGCTTAAGAGAATACATTGAATCTACCCGTGGTCAATTGTGATATGAGAACGTGGTTTCATTCACCGATCATTTTCAAACATTTTGCCATTTCTATATTTTTATTATGGCTAGAGGTGCGGCTCTCGTATTGAAATTTCGCGTTACTTATGTTTGATTTGTTTCGACCGACGGAAGATCCGGGAGACCTAGGATTCTCAACCTGCACAATTATTGTGCCTTGCCGTTTCCCCGCATGCTTGCCTTCCGTGGCCCCGCAAAGTAAAGCGCAGTGTTGGCAGACCTCGGACCATGGAGACTGAAGACATTAAGAGGATTGCGGGAAGTCCCTGGATACAAGTGGCGCAGGACCGTGTCACTAAGAAATCATTGCATTGCTTTTGCCGAGCAGAGGCCGTCTGTACCCGTAAGCGCGAACGCATTCCATTCTGTCGTGTTTGGCGTGTGAGAGGATACTCGCGTCCACTGGTGACGGAATGAATGTGAGGATGTGCATTCGCAGGGCTCCACGCGCCTGGACGACCAGCGCTCGGAGCTGCCGCGCCCCAAGCCGGCGCCGGAACAGCAGCAGGAGAAGACCGCGGACAGCCTCAACGACGACTTTTTTGCAAACCTCATGCGCGCGCAGGCCGGCCGCATGGAGGACCAGCGCGCGAGCGTGAGTACCTACTGCCCTCATACCTCTCACACAGTATATAAAACAGTGACACAACCAAACTCCTCCGAAACGTCTCGACCGATTCTTATGAAATTTTTTGTCTACGTTCGGTGGGTCGCAAGTTATTTTTCATACCCATCAACGACAAAACTACGTTTTGCCGGTCAACTGGTTATATGTATATGTATAGAAAAACACCCAGACATTGGAGTTGAAGCTACGTTTTGCGTACAACAGTACTTCTGTTATTTTGCTAGTCTGGTATGTGAAATAGAATAGAATAGAATAATTCTTTATTTCATATAGGCCTAGCATACAAAGGCTCTTATGATACGTCGTTTTGTTTTACAGAAGAAAGAAGAGAGACTCTGGTGTTATGATAATCTTGTATTCTCTATTGCAATACATGCATGCTCATTACCAACCATTTTCCAACTGCGGAAATCAAACTCACGACCTCAGACGCATAAGACAGGATCCCTACCAACAAACGTAACGAATTCATGATGAGTCTAAAAAATCCGAAATAAATGTTAGTTGTAACTGCTGGGCTGCCCCTACTCCATATTATATATTAATTAAATAATAATATTTTTGCCCTAATATGGTTCTTATTTCAATTTCAGATCCCGCTGAAAGAATCGTCTCAGAACAAGCCTACGAATTCAAAAAATGCCAAATAAACCATTCACGGAAACGTGAACTCACGTATCGCGAATTAGTTATTTTATTATTCCTGACACTATGTTGTTATTGACGACATCTTTTATTATTGATGACATTATTTCATTTGATTATTATTAATTTATTATTTATTTCATCACATATTATTGACATCACTTTATTATTGACTTAATTATAATTTTGTTAGCAGGACTGATTAATTTGTTTTGCTATTATCCGCTACTTGAAAGGATTCTGTATGGTGCAATATGCAGGAACACCATCCACATGAAACACCACACACAATTTTCTATCAATTTCTTCGACGCACGTTTCGTCCCGACACCGGGACATCCTCAGGAGATGTTGACTTCACAATGCGAAATCGTAGAGTGTGAGAAAGTGATAGAAAATTGTGTGTGGTGTTTCATGTGGATGGTGTTCCTGCATATTGCACCATACAGAATCCTTTCAAGTAGCGGATAATAGCAAAACAAATTAATCAGTCCTGCTAATTATGGATTTCCGCAAAATAACGCCTGCTTCCATTCAATATAATTTTGTTGTATTAATGACCACATAATTTTAATTTTACTTTTATAGTGCACTCAAGCTACTTACTGCAAATCATTTAAAAAAAGATAATGTACAAACTGAAACTTATTTTGAAAGATCAAACGCACCAGATGTAACTCGACCGCGAAATGGGCACATGTCTGAGCCAAGTGACAAATGGCGTTACGTATAGTGAAATGAAATTCTTTATTTCACATAGGCTTAGATATAAGCTCTCATGAAATGTCGAGACTCTACCGCCAGGTTTGGAAAGCAGGTTTGCACCGAGAAGAACTGGCAAGAAACTCGGTACTTGCTCTTTTCAAAAAAATGTCTCAATATCCAATTTTTAGTACTTTGTATGAAACAATAGTATAGAAATGGAAGCAAAATTCTATAAATGTATGCGAACTATCCCTATTTTGGCATTTGGTGACGTTAACTAAACGTCAAATCGCATGCGTTTTTTGATTTTTGTTCCATTTCTAGTGACGTAGCGCTATTTGTCACTTGGCTCAGGCGGCTGTACTGATCGAAACGAGTCGAGCTCGACCATGAAATAGTTGCCAGTGGTATTAGTGATGTTCTCTTTTAAAAAAACTAATCGAAAATATTTCAGAGATTATAGGTACGGTTTTTATTTAATGAAAGTTTGAAGCAGTATAAAGTTTCACAAAATAAAACAGTTTTTTTTCAATAATCATCTTTTTAAAGCAAGTAATCTAAAGTAAAATAAAATCACTGTGCAAGAACTTTTTTCAATTTGTAGGCATTTATTGAGTTTATTACTTATCTGGATTTGGATAGAAGTGAATATCATAGCGCGCCATCTCTTGGCGCAACAGTTTATTAGGTACTTGGTGACAGGCCTCAAGCCAGGAAGGCGTCGGCAGCATGACAGTACAACTATTAATTATGACGCTAAGTTGGTAAGAAAAAAAAATCAACATATAAGTACCACATAAATTTTAGAGATGGCGCTATAAAATTTTTACGCAATCCGCAAGACTGCCGACCACCACTGCTACAGGCCGGCTGTATTACTGACACGCGACATGTTTGAGATGATACAGTAAAAGTTTCACATGAAGTAATTTCTCCAAATATGTAGTAATCTGTACAAACAAAACTACAAACTCATTTGGCGGTCGAGTGCTAGCTTGAAAGTGTAACGGAGCTGTGAAAGAGTTAGGTGTTTCCACTGAAATGGAGTCGGCGTGAGCGTGCCTATCTATCGGAGATGTAAAATGTTGCTATACTATTTGTGTCCACCAATAACAATCAGTGTCCACCAGGGGTCTGATTCGGGACCTAAATGGCTGATTAAATTAGTAAAATTATAATTAGTAAACGATTACGATTAAGATGAATACGTTTCTATTATACAATCCAGGGGTTTATTTGCACATGTCATGAAATTGATCTCATAGTTCAAGAAAACCTAGTGATTTGCAACAGATGCAAAACTTAGCAAAACTACACAACCTATATTTGGTGGACGAGCAGCCTATATCTCTAAAACCGAAAAATATAAAAAAATACCACATCTTAGTATACTTCTACTCTGTTTCTAAGGACACGGTGTGTCAGTTGTTCTCCGGTACTGTTTCGGTTCAAAGGGCACTGTTAGCTGAAGAGCGTCGTATGATATTGCAAAGCAAAACCGTGGGACGCACTGCAGCCGACACGAGCTGACGTTAATATTATTTAACATTTAACATTTAACGACACTATTTAACATCAGCTCACTGAGCAAAGTGACAAACAGCGTGTCCTTACGAAGTATAGAAATGGAACAAAATTAAAAAGAAAGTATGCAATTTGAGGATCACTAACCGTCAAATTGCACACATTTTCTTATTTTGTTCTATTTCTATACATCGCGAAGTAACGGCTCGCACGTAAAAACTTTTTTTTTAGACAAAAAAAATGATTTTACGTGTGACCTACTGACGTATGAAAATAGAGATATGTAACTCACGGACTTGAAATCAACCAACTGTGGGGGCGCGGACTCCCAGTCGCACGTGATTGGTTTGTTCCTATACGAGATTCAACTCGCCGCTCCGCTCCCCTCAATGGAAATGCATATTAGAGATTGATCCATATTTTCTTATTCTATACAAAACAATCAATAATATTCTATTTTTGTAATCAAAAGCAATATAAACTTATATTTGATATGAAAAAATACAATTGTCTTTGAATTTTAATGTTTTCGGATATCGTTATATTTTCTATAGATTTTGCCCGTTGTTAAAACATTGTATTTTGGCAGTCACAATGAATATTTCTCGATCGAGAAGTAGCTCTTGTACTGATTCAGGCTATCTACCCGTATATCCACTACAAATAGTCGAATTGTATCTGCAGTTATGACGAGGCTTAACAAACATATAGAAATACAAAAACACATACAAACACACAAACAAACACGCATACAAACACTCACAAACTTTATGATGACTATGTAGATTCCGAGTAATGCAATGAATTTTATTTTACTGTGGTTATATTTTAGATTATGATGATTAATTATTATGTAAAATTTAAATTCGTATATTTTAGGAACTAATTTACTTTTAATGTTTATTCCATTATGCTTTTATTTTAGTGCAGTTAGCTGTTTATCAATCAATTTATCTATAAAATTATATTATTTTATTATACTTACGTTTTTTTAAATGTATGAATAGGTTCGAGATTTTATATTAAAAAAACTCGAACCTATATGCTTGTAACGAAATGTTTTTAATTTACTTCTCAATATGAAATGAAATAAAACATTTTCACTGAAACAAATAAAGTTAGTGTCATGCAGGAGGCTTTTGTCCAGCAGTGAACACTATCGAACGATGAATGACTATAGTTTTTCCCTGTAGCATGGCGCTATTAATAGAGTAGCAATCTATTGACAGGTGAGATGTATACTCTGTCCTTTCGTTTATTTTCTTTTTGACAAATGAGACAAACATAGCAAAAGCTAGTGACCAAAGAGAGACAAACGTAAGATCTCTCCCTCTGGTCCCTCGATATTGAGATATATCTGTCTCATGGGTAAAGAAGAAAATAAACGAGTGGATTGGGTATCAACAAGAGATCTATAGAGCGAGACAGAGTGAAACAGTATCAGCATTGCAATATTCCACTAAGAGTGAACGTTCGATCTTTTTTAGACCTGAGCTAAGGTTTCCGCATACATAACATATGCGTCCTAAAATAATTATAGTTCATGTTTTAGTTTTAAAAACAATAAATCTTATAGTAAAATACCTTTACCTTATAATAATATATACATGTCAAATCGGTCATCTCTCGGTAGACGACTTTAACAAAAATTGCAACGACTGTTACTTGATGTATAAAAATCATTCCAGCAAATAACCTTGTGGGCTGAATTTGTCTAGATACTAATATATTGTAAGTGAGATTGTTGGTTTGTTTGTCATATAATCACGACATATAAACACGTAGCAAATATGTATCCTTTAAAGGATCAACGTGATTATTGGTACAGGATAAAGTTAAAAAAAATAGGAACCAATGATTCCCACAGGACTTTTGAAAAACCAAAATTCACGCGGCCAAAGCTGTGGGCAAAATTTAATATTAGAAAAAAGCGAATATTAGATTAAAATGAAATTGAAAATTGTGAATGAATGTAGCGTTTTATTTAATGTAACTTGGAGGGTGGAACATGCGGTCCTAGGACTGGTCTACCTTTGGTTGTTGATGCCTAGCTTATAAATATAGTAACTAAAATGATATATTATATTATATATATGTAATAAAACTAATGGAATTTGAATGATGATATTATTTAGCGTCGTAGGCCCGATCTTCGATTTGATCACTTCATGAAATCTTTGTATTTCATGATAATATATGTCCAGGCTGTAAGATTTATAGATCATGTGATCCAAAAATGGACGCCACTCCACCTGTTTACGCTTGCACGTTGAAAGAAAATTGTAGTGGATGGGTGTGCATTTTCAATTAGACGATCTATAACTTAATATTTAAGTCTATTGTTTTGATATTTTTGGCAAAATTAAAGTTATAATGATGTTTTAGAAAAAAATCAGTTCGGCATAATTCGCACTTGTTTTTCGGGAATACAGCCATTTTATGAAATACGGATGGACGAATCATGAACTGACTAAAAATATAATGGCAGAATTATTTTTCTATAATAGTTCTAACAAAATGTAATCTTACCGTCCTGGTATGGTACGTCCTAAAACATTCGAATAGGACTGAACCCCTAAAAATTTTGTTCTTGGAAACACCTTTTTAGGGTTCCGTACCTCAAAGAAAAAAATACGGAACCTTTATAAGATCACTTTGTTGTCCGTCTGTCTGTCACGACCCATTATTTCAGTAACTATTAAAGATATCGACATGAAATTTAGAATAGGTGTAGATAATGATGGCCCGCCGTTAGTGCAATCATAAAAAATTAAAAATCCTTTTTATTTTTATTAAAAAAGGGGAGTAAACCGGGTCGTCGGAATTTCAAAATGAGATAACAATATTGAGTGGGGTATCATATGAAAGGGCGTTACTTGTGTATTCTTAAACCGAGTTTTATTTATTTTTATAAAATCATCACAAACTGTCGAAAAAAATACCGTTCCCCCCCTTATCTCCGAAGTTACCAATCGAAAATTCTGAAATAATTATGATTAACGTGAAATCAACGGGTCTGCCCGCGAAATTCAAAATTTTCGTGGTTTTTTGCAATTTGTACGCTAATTAGACATGATAGGCTTATGGCAATCAATTTGCGAGAATGGCAGTATCATCTTTACATGATTATATCAAAATCTTTGCATAAAAATGTGTATCCTAGGAAATTAGTCCGAGTATCGAGTTTTATGTGAGTAACTCGCAAATCTTGGACTAATTTCTTTAACTCGACACTTTCGAGCAGAGATTTTTATATAAACACGTGAAGCAGATATTGGGATTATCGCAATTTGACGGCCATAAGCCTATTTTGTCTTATAAGCTTAAAAATCGCGAAAAACCACGAAAAATTTGAATTTCGCGGGCACACCCGTGGTGTGCTCCTTAATAGGGATGTATGGCATGGGCAATGTATATTTTACGAGAAAAATAAAATCAGCTCCGTATCTTTATACGTTATCTTTATACTTTTTTTGGTATTAGTAATTAACCTCATTAAACAAAGTTAAGTTGGCGGTTCGGTAAAAAAGCGATTCTTAGGCCCGGTTTCCACCAAAGCTGTTTTAGTTTAAAAGACGATTCAGTCGAGGTTCAGTCACCGATTTGTCAAAACCAAAATTAGGAATTTTGAAAATTAATATAAGTTTAATTATGAATCCTATCAAAGACCGAACCGTGTTATTTTATCTTAATCGTATCATTCCTCATCACACATCTATACTTATAATAAAACTGTAAAGGGTCGAATTCTGTACATTTAAGATATTTTGAAAATTTTTGTTGGAGGACACTATTTAGTCGATACTGAAGCCAAAACTGTAATTTGTTTCATTTTTGTCTGTCTGTCTGTCTGTCTGTCTGTCTGTCTGTCTGTCTGTCTGTTTCACGACCGCGCATCACGGCAAATCCGCTGGATGGATTTAAATGAAACTTGACATGATTATAGTTCATACCCCGAGGTAGGACATAGGATACTTTTTGTCCCGAAATTCATCATGGTTTCCCTGGAAGACGGCATCAAAGTCAAAATGTGTATTTAGTTATAATTCATTAACGCGTTGTCCGATTTCATTCATTCTTTCTTTGTTAGAAAGGAGGTTCTTTAAAGATTATTCCATACAAATTTTATCATCATCACTTTTGTAGTTCAGAAATTATAATCAAGTAAGTATGATAAGTTCAAGTAGGTGACTTGAAACTCGGAATGGACAAAGAACCTAGGGCTAAAGAAGGCGTCGAGCTAAAGTTAGACGGGACATCCCTTACAGCCGTAAATAAATAGGCTTAGCAGAAGATTTTGTATGGTTTAAGATTTTTCACTTTTAGGGTGAACAAAAATCATGAAACTCGCTACGTTATACCGTTTAGCGCCATCTCTACAATTTATGTGGAACTTGATTGTAAAACTCTGAGATAGGTACTACCGAATTTTTAAATAATAATTAACTGTCATTTAACTTACTGTTTCATGACTTTATATTAAGATGGCACTGTTAAGTCATGAACAGATTAAAGTTTTCACTTCTGTCGATATTCCCGGAGTGCCGCGTCTTTTTTTATCATCCGCAATATGGAAAGGTTAAAATAATGGTTCACAAATATTTTTAACTCTTAGGTCTTATCGATCCTAACCGACTGACTGTCATAAGTATTTTTATACGTAAAGAAATATATAGCCATTGCCCATTCGGATATTTTGGATTGTAGGTATTGAGATGAAGCAAAGGTTTTTTATATGACTCTTATGTTGGGCTGGGGAATATTGTTAGTAGAGTATTTTATCCCAATGGTACCTACCCGGCCGAACCCTGAAAGAAGAGCTCTACCAGTACAAATTTTCACATGATTTAATGATTTTTGACATATTTCGTGGTTTCAGAATAAAAAACACATTGAAAAGGACGATTTTAACTGGCGATATTTCGATACATTGGTACAAGTCGTGGTCACGTAGTGACCACGACCTGTGCCACTGGGTCGAAATATCGACAGTAAAAATCGTCCTTTTGATCTTTCAACTACGTATTAATGAAACTTTATATTATGATTAAGGTGTTGTGGCCCTACCAGCCCGCGAAATTCAAATTTTATTTAGTTTTTCGCAAATATTAGACTAACTACACATTGTAGATTGTGTTTAAGCATTTTGCGGGCCTACTTTTTATGCATCTACATGTTTTTAATATAAACTTTGCTCTAAAGTTCCCACTCATCTCATATTGGTTCCCGAAAGATATTTTTTGCAGTTTCCCAGATTTCGAGCTATCGGGAACCAATATGATGTAAATGAGTATTGCTGACCAGAGTTTATATTAAAACATGTAGATGAATAAATGTTGTGCCCGCAAAACTCATTGTCATTAGCCTTCGATGTATAATTACTTAGCCCACTATGAGCTAAAAACTAAACAAAATTTGAATTTTCGCGCCCGGATGGTACCCATCGCCCTTAAGAAAAAGGAGTTTTCGAAATCACCGCAAGATAACCCGTGCGAAGTAAGAACAGGTTTCTGTATAACCAGAATCCCGCGAAAAATCAAGGAATTCCACGGTATATGTAAAAAAATCGTAATTCACGCGGGCGGAGCCGCGGGCAACAGCTAGTACATAAATAAAATTATTGTTCTATTTTAATTATAATTTTTATACTATACAATATATTTTTAGTATAAGGTAATATTAAGTTATGCACAAATAAATATAAGTATAGTAAATCACTAAGTATAAAGTTGGTCACGTTTTAAAAATTATATTAGTTGTATAATTTTTTGATGACTTCGATCATTTTTATGTAAAATCAAATGGTTTTATAATTTGCATGAGTTTGAGGTTGTGTACACGTAGGGCCAATTGAAATGCCAAATCCATTATTAAATTATATTTTATCCCACTCATGTTGTTTTATTTGACACTAGCTCTTTACACAGGGCTTTCAGATTCTAAGGAAAACTTCGGAAAGCGGCCAGGTCGCATCGAGAAGGCAAGTAACTCGGTACTTGCTTTTTTAAAAAATAGCATTATATACAAATTTTCTTACATAATTTGAAAGTTCGTTACATTACTTTTATGATTTCTTGTGAGGATCTTTGCTCGGAATGACATTTTATAAAAATAAATTTTAGCTAAATCTATTTATCGTCCTCGAAACACCCTGCACACTAAATTTCATGAAAATCCTGATATTATTTTTATCTATAGGAAACGGGGACCTGTGGCTGGACATGAGTCAAAACCATCTATCTCATCTACACTAATATTATAAATCCGAAGGAGTTTTTCTTAGTTTGGCATATCTTCTTGGTGATGTGGTTGTGCAGGGCTCCTTTGCCCCCGGTAGCTTGCTGACCGTCTCCAATCTATTGCGCTCTCCACTGTCTATTCTTATCCACTAAGTCTTGTTGCCGCAAGGGACAACAGCACCTTCTTGGCAAGATTGTATTCCTGAGGACAGAGAATATGCAATCCTAACAGTCGACTTCTTGTGCGTACTAGGGCTGGGCACCAACACAGCTTATTCACAGGAGTTGCCTCCACCTCGCTTCTCTGCATTTTTCTGCTTGAGGTTGAACAATGTATGTTTTTTCGAACCATAATGCTCTGTCAGTGACGTTACTACAGTTCCTAGATACTTCCTACTCAATCGCTACGGCTTCGAAGGCCACCTCTATATTGAAGGCCCTTATTAGCGCTTTTTGTGTAATTTGGCCTGGAGTCTGGAGTATGACTCCATCTCATGTGTTTGTTGTAACATCGCAGTAGGTAGTCAGTCAGGCTGAGCTTAGCTCAACTTAAACGTATGTCACAGAAGGGTTCAGGCCCTATCATGCCCTCCCTTACACCCCGTATTGCATGTTCATTGGCCTTTTCGTTGCCAATGATTCCTGCGACCTGCTTGCCATGGAACCAGCGGCGACTTTTTTCCTATTCATCAAGTGAGGTTTGCAAGCCGGTCGAGCTTGCGTTTCCTTGTGATTGGGACAGTTACAGTTTAAGGAGCACACCACGGCTGTGCCCGCGAAATTCAAATTTTTCGTGGTTTTTCGCGATTTTTAAGCTAATAAGATATAATAGGCTTATGGCCGTCAAATTGCGATAATCCCAATATCTTCTTCACGTGTTTATATAAAAATCTCTGCTCGAAAGTGTCGAGATAAAGAAATTAGTCCAAGATTTGCGAGTTACTCACATAAAACTCGATACTCGGATTAATTTCCTAGGATACACATTTTTATGCAAAGATTTTGATATAATCATGTAAAGATGGTACTGCCATCCTCGCAAATTGATTGCCATAAGCCTATCATGTCTAATTAGCGTACAAATTGCAAAAAACCACGAAAATTTTGAATTTCGCGGGCAGAGCCGTTGAGTTCACGTTAATGATTGATCCTTATTCACGATACGGTTAATACGTTCTCTCGGTTATGGCTTAGATTAATAATTCAGATTTAAGCAATTCTGTACTGTACATAATTTAAAAAGGCCTCAAAGAACTATAATATCACAGAGTACACTGTACATCTGTACATTGAATATCCCTATAGTGTTTTATGTCTATGCATTGAATTTATGAGAGCCCATAGAGTAGTATGGTATATAGGAGAGCCGCAAAATAAAATAAATAAAAAAGAATATGTAGAGTAGGTAGGTAACTCTATATTCAATATACTCTATGGGTAGGTACATGAAAGGCAATAGACAAGTTGTCAACCAATGCTTTATGTCAACTGTCAAAGTTAATCATCTGTAGACATAGAGATACCTAACAGAACTATGGAGGTGTCCTATTCATTACAACCTAGCCTTGCGTGACATGCGTGAGTGATGCGTGATGCGTCGCCATGATGAGCGCCAATTTTTTCTGTCAAATGTCCGAGTAGGTATGTACCTACTGAGTTACTGTCCTAGGTGACGTCATCTTATGCCGCTTTACAGATTAAAAATAGTCACGCTAAGTTTGTAGACGGGGCATGTCCATGTTTCTTAGGTCTGTGTCTGTAAAATGCTATGACTAAAGAGGTAATGGACACAAAGTAGTGAGTCTTTTCGGCTGGGTATTTTCGCCATCTTCTGTAGCATCAAAAATAGCCAATCACAGCTATCAGCCAATCACAGATAGGCACCAGTCAGCTGATCAGAAGGGCTGCTCTAGCTATCTATCGATATGAAAATATTATCGATGTAGTTTGTGGTTAGTAATTAAATATTTAAGAGCAAAAATGAATGAATTATTACTATTAAAAATTAATTATTATAGTAAAACTAGGTTTTGCCAGCGGTGCATGCGTTTCCGGATTAGGATTTTTAGCTTATCCCGCGAGACCAAACTACATAATATTTTGATAGCCTTAGAAAAGCTCACAGCTTAGTTCCACAGGATTAAATCCTGGGAATACGGATAAAAAGTAGCCTTAAATGTTGTAGATGGAGTATTTTATTGAAAGAAGACTAATTCAATTTCGTTTCAAAAACAATTTAAACTGCATAAAATTTTAACATTTTGATTTCATGAATTTTAAGTTATCGCCTGATTGAACCGGAATTCTAACCCGTTCAGAGAAAAATACCAGTACAATAGTTTTATCATACCGATCGGCTTATTCACTAGGGTAATTTTTATGAAGTCTTCTTTCAGTAAAATGCTCTAACTACATTATTTAAGATAAAATTATATACCTTACCAGCAAAGACGCATCGCCAAGCGATTTAGCGTTCCGGTGTGATACTGTGCAGAAACCATTAGGGATGAGTTTACTTACCCCTTCCAAGTTAGTACGATAAAACATTCGGCTGCATCATCGCTTACCATCAGGTGAGATCGCAGTCAAGTACTAACTTGTATTGTGTAAAATAAAAAATCCTCTCCACCTGCAACTATTGAAAATCCTTTCAATAGTTGCAGCGTGATTGAGTGACTTTTATGTTAAAAGGGTTAGAAATTAGAAAATATAAAATATTATACAAGTAAAATATAAGCCATGACGGTGTAATTACAAATATATTTAAAAAGAAAATGGTTTGGTTTAATTTACGTGTTTTTTTTTTCAGGACATCCTCAGGAAATTTTGACTTCAAAACGAGTGCTTGTATAGTAAACTAGTAGGGTGCGTGGGGGCGCGGGCCACATGTGGCCCGCGTGCTGTTTTCCCCCTTTTCGCCTTCCAACTTTTAGTCCCTTCAATATTCGCCATACATTTTCTATGGAAAAATAAATTCCGCCATTTTGGATTTTTTTTCTATTCATCGCGTAGACCTTCGGGTCCTGATTACTTCTTTTCAAGAAACCATTCTTCCATCTTTTATACTTTCCGAGATATCGACGAATTTCGAATGGCGGCCATTTTGAATCCGCCATTTTGAATTTTTTTTCAGCTCACTGCCAATTGCATGACATTTCAAATGACATTTGGTCGAACACCCCCCACCTATCTGCAATACTCTTGGCTGTGCTCTTCATCCGTCTCCGAAATCCTCAATCATCAGCTCTCTCCGTATTTTTCCTCCGAATGAATTTTTCTCTTCTATACGAAATGGTAATTGAAAAAAAATTTTTTCATACAAAATTGTTCAGGAGAGGTGATCAATCAGTCAGTGAATCAGCACAAGCAGCTATATATATATTAATGTTCGCATCCGCGGCCCGTTTTCTTAAAGCGGAAATAACTACGAGAAGTCAGAGGTGTAAAACCTCGAGGTCCAAATACCACTAGTATTAGGAGCCCTACTCATCTATTAACATTGAACTTTACATATATGAATTTTATCAATATCGGTATAGCAGCGGTCGCATCATTAGTACTTTGTTTTTGTTTTGTTAACATAACAACCAAAATTAAATCGAATTTATTTCAATCCTGAAGAAATATTTCTTCTTTTACACATTATATAAGTGCATGTAATATGATCATAACACATAATAACACATAATTTTTAACGATTTAACGATATAATTAATGAAATCGAATACTGACCTATGAAATGTTAAATGTGGCCTATTTTTGTCTTTCCGCGATCTGCACTGCACAACACAACACTGAGTAGGCATTTTCACACCTGAATACTAATTATAATTCGCACGCAAATTAGAATAATAATATGATTGTCTGATATTTCAAAAAACATGATACGCATATACTTTGCATACATGTTTCGACATGTTCGAATCTACAAAATGCTACAATTTATGGAGGTAGGCAAAGTAGGGGTAGGCAAAGTAAAAAGTACACATACATTTTAAAGCTCTCGTTTTATTATTATTTTTTAAATTACAATTATATACTTAGGTAAATAAATTATGTACCTGTAAATTGCCTAAATCCGCCAGTCTCCTAGCCAGTGTTTGTGTCACTGTAATTCACTGTTAATACCGAGTGCACTTAACCTCACTTTCACTATCACTGTTCAGTCGCCGCACTATGGAAAACCTACAGCAGAATATTATTGATCTCGGAGAGCTTGTGAAGTCACAACTAGCAGAATTCCAAAACCAGCTAAAAGGTGCCATTCCTGCTACAAGCCCGACCTCCAACATTACCTCCCAGTTTGGAGTCTTCCGGTCATTCGTGCTGACAGCCCTTGAAAACCTGCAGCGGCAAGTGGAGCTGCTGGCGAGGCAGCAGGATGAGCTAGAAATGCGTTCGAGACGTAAGATTCTTCTCGTGCACGGGCTTGTGGAGACAGACGCCGAGGACCCCGAAGTGACCGTGAGCAAGTTCCTTTCTGAGCGGCTTAAAATGCCAAAACTTGATTCTGCCTCTTTTAGTCGCTGCCACAGACTGGGCCGTATTTCTGATGAAAAGCCCCGTGCCATTTTAATAAAATTCAGTGATTATTCATTACGAGCCTCGGTTTGGTCTGCAAAAACTAAACTGAAGGGTACGGGGGTTACACTGTCAGAGTTCCTCATTAAAAGTCGCCACAAGGTGTTCCTGGCTGCTCGGGAGCGATTTGGTGTCGCTAGGTGCTGGACCAGAGAGGGCAATATCATGGTGCTGGACCCCTCGGGTAAGCGTCATCGTGTAGCTACGATGGCAGAGCTGAAGAACATCCCCGCCGCTACTCAGGAGGCCCCGGTGCCCTCAAAGGCGCCTACTGGTACTGCTGCTGCTGCTGCCCCTGAAGCCTCAAAAGCTAGCCAGAGAGTTAAAAGAGTGGCTAAGAAATAAGTTCGTTAGTTTAGTGTTTTGGTTTTTCATTCGTTCGTTGTGTCTGACTTGTCTGTACTTGTTTTATCCGAAGTTTGTTTTTCACTCAAGTTCTGAAGATATGTCGCAGATAGATCACTATGTTTTAATTATGTCGTAGGTAGTTATTACTGTAATTTAATGTTCTTCTTTGCGGTAGGTAGGTAATTTGATTTTCTATTGTTTAATTTTATGTTGTGATTGTTGTGATTGTGTCACCTGTCATCACTGACATAGACCACAGACCATAGACAACCACAGATCACAGACCCTCCGAGCACAGACCTGTCAGTCACGACGACATAATTACATACGGCTGACCATAGACAATGGACAATGTGGACAGAGTTGCGGACACATGGATTTTTATAAAGCTTAGTGCGCATTATTAATTTCTTTTTCGTTGTTGTTCTTTAATTTCATTTTTATATTGTTAATGTATTTAAATATTGTTCTTAGGCCGTTAAAAGTCTACAAATTTCTATCTGTAAAGCGTGATTAATGTTTTATTTGCTTCTGTCAATCAGCTGGCGGATTAGGAATACTGGATTCTAGTTTTATCCACCTTATTGAATAAGTTAGAGTTAAATAATTGATATAGACTATATATAATATATATATATATATATATATATAAATATATATATTTTATTTTAATATAACATTTTTTTATAATATGATAATAATATAATATTATGTCGTCAAGTAGCAACGGTATGGACATGGATAGTGATCTTTTTCTTTCATTGTCGTCATCTAGTAATGATAGTTTTCACAGTACATCTCTTCTTCCTCTTAATGTAACTCTTGATTCTCACTTCTCAGACTGCGTGAAGAACTTCAATGTCGTACATATTAATGCACAAAGTATCCCGGCTCACTTTCCCGATTTGCTTGCGTCTTTCGACTCTCGTAATTTACATGCAATCTTGGTATCAGAATCGTGGCTTAAACCCAGTTTACCTTCCACCTCGTATTCCTTACCTGGATTTAGATTAATCCGGAATGATCGTGTCGGTAAGGGGGGCGGAGGAGTAGCGATCTATCTACGTTCTCATATCCCTTTCTCAATCGTTGGGTCGTCTCCTCAGCCTCCACTACCGGACGCAGCCGAGCACCTATTATTGGAAATTACCCTCTCCCATAAAAAAACATTACTCGGAGTATTTTACTGCCCTCCTTCTGTTCCTAACTATTTCTTTTCCCTTGAAACTCTGTTAGAAAAAGTAGTTCCCCTTTACGACCACACTATTATTATGGGTGATTTTAATACGTGCCTAATTAAAAACGATTCGCGTAGCAAGAACCTGCAATCGTTGGTGGATTCCTGTGCCATGCATATCCTTCCTCTCGCTGCCACACATTTCTCACGTGGGTGTGTTCCCTCTCTTCTAGATTTGATCATGGTGAATTCCAAAGATCTAGTGTTTAAGCATGGTCAATGCCCTGCTGAAGCTTTCTCTTATCATGATTTAGTCTATCTTTCCTATAAAATTCGTCCTCCCAAAGTAAAACCAACCATTCTTCTGCATCGTAACTTTGGTGGAATTGATAGAGATAGCCTCTGCGATGATGCCAGGCAGGTAGACTGGACTGTTGTCGCTGGTGCCGATACTGTTGACCGTAAAGTTGAGGTATTTAATTCGCTGATAACACAACTTTATGATATTCATGCTCCATTACGGCCAATTAAAATGAAGCATCTCCCAGCTCCTTGGTTATCTGACGAGATTAAATCCGCCATGAATAAAAAGAACGCTGCGAAATCTAAATATAAAATTAATGACACTGATGCCTTGCGCCAAAAATACCATAAAGCCCGGAATCGCTGTAATACATTGTGTAGGGATGCCCAACGACGCCACATACATAGCTCAGTTGAAAATGGGGATATGGCAAAAACCTGGAAATTTCTAAAGTCGCTTGGAGTTGGCAAATGTTCTCATAAGACACCTATCAATATTGATGTTGAACTTCTTAATAAACACTTCTCAACCTGTGACACAATTGATAGTGTCGAAAAAGAGCGTACCCTTAGTATTCTTTCTTCTTGCTCCACTCCTGACTTCGTCCCATTTACCTTCGAGTCTTTCACTGAATGTGATGTTAAGAAGACCACTTTGTCCATCGCTTCGAATGCTGTTGGCTCTGACTGTATTAGCCGGAACATGATCATACCTATCCTTGACATCGTTTCTCCTGTCTTGACTCATATCCTCAACTATTCCATCTCCTCTGGCGAATTCCCTGATGCTTGGAAAAATGCACAAATTATTCCTCTTCCAAAAAAGGCTAAACCTACTTCTGTCTCTGACTTCCGCCCCATCTCCATCTTACCTTTCCTGTCCAAAGTCCTCGAAAAGCTTGTTTATCATCAGCTGAGGCTTTTTCTTGATAAACATCTACTCCTGAGTCCGTTGCAGTCTGGATTTCGGTCAGGACATAGCACAGTCATTCGACTGATGACATTCGATTGGCGATGGACAATAAGCAGCTCACAGTTCTCACTTTGCTTGACTTTAGTAATGCGTTTAACACAGTTGACTATGATATCTTGCTGAGGCTGCTACGTTCTATTAACATATCTCCATCGGTGGTAGACTGGTTTCGGAGTTACCTCAAAGGCCGCCGACAGCGCATCCGGGTAGATGAAAGTTTTTCATCCTGGTGTGATGTTACGGCTGGGGTCCCTCAGGGTGGCGTGTTGTCTCCTTTACTTTTCGCAATCTTCATTAATTCTATCACAAATAACATCTCTTCTCTCTATCACATGTATGCAGATGATATCCAAATCTATCGCTCAGCACCTATTGGTGAGCTTAGTTCTGCAGTAGCTGCTGTTAACAGAGACCTCGCTGCTATATCTATTTGGAGTACTCAGTTTGGTCTGAAGGTCAACCCAGCTAAATCCCAAGCTATAATTATTGGTAGCCCCGGGATGATCGCCAGAGTTGACTGGCCTAATCTTCCTCCAGTGTCATTTAATGGGGTTACCATTGCTTACTGCGGTTCTGTTAAAGACCTCGGCGTACATATAGATCGGGAGCTGTCATGGGCCACACACCTGAAAGAATTAAGCAGGAAAACCTTTGCAGCTATGAGCTCGTTGCGGCGGTTGCAGTCTTTTCTTCCAATTCCTACCAAGGTTATGTTAGCACAATCTCTCCTCCTCTCTATACTTGACTACGCGGACGCAAGCTTTCTCAATATGAATGAAGACCAGCTTAATAAACTTGAGCGTCTCCAAAATCTTGCAATTCGGTTTATATTTGGCCTACGCAAGTATGACCATATCTCTGAATTTCGACAAAAGCTCAACTGGCTCCCTATCCGCCGTCGCCGGGATCTGCATGTTCTTTCTCTACTGTACTGTGTATTATATGATCCTAGAACCCCTCCTTACCTCAAGGAGAAATTCAAATTTCTTGGGGAACATTCAGACCTCAGAACCTGTCGTACCTTGACACTTAAAATGCCATTCCATAAAACAAAGATGTTCCAAAAATCCTTCACCGTACAGGCAACTCTTTTATGGAATGCACTCCCCCTCGAGATACGACAGTCTAAATCTTTGTACATTTTCAAGAATGCGGTCAAAGATCACTATTTGAGTACCTAGTTGATGCAAATGATGACTGTTATTTATTCATATTATCTTGTCCTTATTAGTGGACATTATATTATTATATTGTATATATTAGTTTATAGTTTGATGATTATGTATTGAATATCTTTGTTTATTTGTTTAACCTAGTTTATGTATTAGTTTGTAGTTATTTGTATGTATATAGTTTATAAATCTTCACCACCTGCAAAATCTAGTTCCTTTGTTTTCCTTTTCTCAAGGTTGCCTGGCAGAGATCGCTGCTAAGCGATAAGGCCGCCTTTTGTGCCTAAAATTAGTTTATTATGTACCTATTTCTGTTTTGTACAATTTCTTGTGTGGTGCAAATAAAGTGTATTTATTATTATTATTATTATGGAGGAATTGCCCTCCCGGCTATTTTTTCGTGACGTCACAACTTCAGTGTTGCCGAAATCAGAAAAAACAAATATGTTGCTATCTCGTATAACGTAAACAATTTTGAATTAGTTAGAAAGAGACAATGTGATGTTTGTTATAGCTATGTCGATTTCACGCAACATATAAACGCATATGTATGTATAGAAAACTACAGCTGCTCCACTTGTACAAGTCGGCGCGGCGAACCTTGATCCCTATGACAGTTCGTGTTAGTGATGGGTCGTGTCTTTGGTCGTGTCGATAAAGGTGTGGCTTGCATTCAGCCACGTTGGTAAACATGTTTTAAAAAATATTAAAATGTGCATTTTTAATGTCCATTATGTTGTTGTGGTATTAATTTAAGATTTTTGGCATAGATTAAGTAAGTAAAACGAAAGTTTTCAACCTTGTTATTTTCTAATATAATGCTTAACCCGGTAAACACGTTTTTGCTATATAGGTACATATATATTTTATCATGAAAATGAATGTTCCCCATTTATTTAATTGGGCTTAAAAAATTTGTTATTGCAGATTATTATATTATAGGATATTTTTAGATATAGCCACACTATTTGGTCGGTCACTACGACGCGACGCGCGCGATCACTCTGCGGCCGGCGCTCGCTTCTTCAGTATGAGTGCTAACGCCTTGTAGGTATGCGCCACGTGTTTTTTGCTATCGGAGTGTTACTTGTTATAACTGTTTTTTGTTTTTGTTTTGTTTGTTGAAAAATGCCGAAAAGACTACGAAAAACTGTACTCAACAGAGAAGCGCGGGAGTTTGTTGTGCGTTTGCGAGATAACTTTGCTCGTGAACAACAAAATGGCGGCCCTTTGTTCCCATGGTATGATCGTAATATTCTGTTCCATCCCATAATATATGTGAGTATGAAAAAAAATTGTGCACTCGTTTCCATTACCGACATTTTTTTATCGACACTTGCCGCCCTAGTCGATAAACGTCACACGACGTAAGTTTTGCAGGACGTACACAAATTCAAATTGAGATAACTTCTTGTAAATGTTAAGAATTGTTAAAAGTATCAACGGAATATCATTACTAATGGTATAAAGATACGTAAAATTTATAAATGGCATTTTTAGACGCCCCCAATATGATCCCAATTTAGTGGTGACGCCACTACAATGTTATATGGTGACATTAGCTGTCAGTGTCATACGGATCAAGGTTCGCCGCGCCGAGTATCTCGGAGCAATTAACAAGCCTGGAGAAGTAACAATGAATTGAACGTTTTTTATGTAGCGGTACTCTTTTATTCAATATCCATACTAGTGCAATAGAAAGAGACAACACGTTGTAATCGACTTGGCCTTCAAATCCACATGTAGCCAGTTTTCGTTCTAGTCAGATAGTGTTGTTGTCACTTTATCGTATATTATCGACTAGCTGACCCGGCAAACGTTGTTTTGGCATTTCTTAAGTACAGGTTTTGATATTTTTTAAAATTTTAACTTGATGATAACATTTCTAGGGATTATCAAAAAAAATACCAAAGAGAGGATTACATTTTATCATATAGAAATTAAGGTGCGAGATATGCGCATTCTCTATCTGAAGCAGTTTTATTTAGTAAGAATGATTTATTTCTTAGTAAGTACTTTTTACTCTCATGGGCAACAATAGAATTTATCAAGTATTAAATGATAATCTTTTTTAACAACCTTGTATGTATGTATGTATTTATTTATTCATGATCCTTTTGAGTTTGAGGTTCTTTTGAATTTTACGTAGTAACGTTTTAAATAAAACAATAGATACATTTTAATTTATAATACAATTTTTTTTTATTTTTAAGCAAATCAGTTACCAATTTTTATCCAAATATTTTACTCCATCCTTTGCCGCAAAGCTTTTAACTTATTAAAATTGAAGGTTGATCTAAACTAGGAAGATTTGAGATACGTCGTAGTTTTCTCTGCGAGTCGATGATTGTATTTCTGGCTAGTTTAACTGCTTCCTGTAATTCGAAAACAGACAATAGGTATACAAAAAAGTAAGTAATTTTGTGTGTAAACATTTAAGTAAGACCTTAGATTAAGTTATTTTTATAACATATATATCAGTATTTTAGCCGAAATTATTGTTATTATATAACATAAATTAATATTAATTAAAACACAGAAAATAGAACTTAGACAGAAAAGTGATTGGTGGCTTTAACAAGAATTATTCATAAATGTTATTGTGGATATATTAGTTGACATAGTACCTTTTGTAAATAAGTTGGATAAGTATTGAATATGGTCGGGACAGCATATCTGCAAAGCACTTTCCTTTTCTTCACATTTAAATAGCAGGTCGATTCGAAATGCTTTGAGCAAAGCCGCGAATGTTTTGAAGGCTTCCAATTTTTCCTATGGACAGCCTGCACCCAAACATTTTTTAAATTGTCATCCACCGGAAACCTACAAATGAATAACAAAATCAATAAAAAAACTTGTTTTGGTTATATGATTTGAAGGAGTCATTGTCATGGAAGTACCTACATACTACGATGTTCGACGATGTATCGATACCGAAATAGGCTATTTGACAACAATGAAAATATACCTGAAATTGTGGTAAATCTCACTAATAACAACGTAAATAAGCATATTTCACTTTATTTTAATCAAATATATGTATATTTTTCAGCAAAATAAGAGTTTGATAATGTTATAATTTTTGATATTTTACCTGTGACAGGAACGCCATGTGATTGGTTGCAACTCTGGTGACGTCACACTCGAAAATTTGCGGGAAAACAACAGCTTTTTGTACTGATTTTTCTGAGTGTTTTGTTTGGCAGGCGTTTTATTTTATCTTTTAGCTATTTAAACAGTAATTTTCTGGTTAACTTTATAACTAAACATACTAAGGAAATAAATAATTAAGTATTTCAAATCGCAGAATGGAATCAAATTTTGTGCGAGCTGATAATAGCAACCTACCTATAACCTAAGGTATAGATGCTTTTATGGTTGCACTTTACTTAAAGAATAATGCTGATTATTATGGCGCGGAACTGAAAAACATAAAAACAGCAATGTAAGTACTTACCGCGTCGAACATATTAGTCCTTCCTTTATTTATTATAATCATTAATCATTACCTCATTTTAGTTTATGTTGACAAATACTCAGGAAGTTCATGGGAGTTCGGTTTTTTGTTCGGTACAAACACTTTTTGAGGGCAATTTATGGAGGTATTTGTACATAATGGTACTACACAGCATTTGTACACCATTCTTTCTGTTAAAATATATTAATTTTTATTAAATTTAAAGAAAAGCGAAGAAATTCAACTAAACTGTACGGTACTGTAGTCTGTTTATATGCGTTTGACAATGTGTGACGTCACGAGTCAGATGACAAGCGCCATTACAAAATTGGCGTTTTTGGCGCGGTTTTGAAAATTGAAATTTTAAAAGTGGTTTTTAAAGGGAATTACATTAAATTTCCGCGAAATATCAATGTAATGTGCTTAATAGGTAGTAATAAATTCTTTAAAATCATTTTCAAAATTTAGTCAAATAGCCTATTATGACTGCACAACACTACATTTTCTAATAATTGGCATATTTTCCTCAAAAATGGGCTAAACATGATTTTATTTACTTAGTTACGTGTAGAATAAACAGAAGTGTCACAAAATATATCTTATATTCAGAAATTTATAACACATAAGCCAAAAGTTGCTGAAAACACTAACCTGTGAAATGACAAAATTCCCGTCTTCCTCGGATTGTACATTACTACGGCTTTTACAGCCGTATGCAACGCAAGCCATGTACACTATAACTAAAAATCTTCTTGGAAACAAACAATATTACTTGGAATTCACTTCTTTAACTCTGAAAACAATATTTTAAATCGCCATGCGATGATCACCAGACTGGTGATAATATTAAAATGAAATGGCTACGCTTTATTTTCAACAGACGAGTTGACATATGTCTGTCTCGTTTTGGCATATGGCGTTTCGCTTTTAGTTAGAAAGGTCAAGCAACCGCTTTACTCGTTCAATTCATTGTTACTTCTCCAGGCTTGTTAATTGCTCCGAGCCGAGTATAGTTTCCTTTCTCTTGTAAAATGTAATAAATGATTAATTTGTCATCTGTCAAATATAATCTGTCAAAAAGTTAGAAGTTGTGATTGTGAAGTTTACTTGGAAAAGACTGGAAATGTTCCAATTTATTTACATATCCAAATGATAATATTTTTTTAGACCCGAGACTTCAAACAATATCTATATACAAAACGATCATCATATTAGTTGGTTTCGGTGAACTGTTGAAATATCTAATGTGCATTACTCGACATAAACAGCAGTGAAGTAAAGTGGAGTGATATAATATTATTAACAACTTTAATCGAAGTTCGCATTGAAGTTACAACGCGATAGTGTAGAACTTGTTAAGGATAGACACCGCACGCGTTGCGAGGTATATCTCGTTGAACATTTGTTTCCATGTCCCATCAGGGAGGATGGCAGAGCCTCTGCAGACTAGCACATCACGATGTGGCCAGTAAGTACTCAGCACACATGACCTTGAAGGATCTGCACTCGTAGATAGTAATTGCATCTAATACAAACTTGAATTTATATAATAAGCTGTTGTGTAAATAGGTAATCATTGTACAACTAAGGCTTGCTAGTTACAGACTGTGAATTCAAATGAAACTGATTGCAAATTGCAGTATCGTCTGATACAAAATGGTACTGTAATAGTAAACTGTGCAAGTGTATGCATAGTATAATAATGTTTTCCTAGGATGCTTTGGCGTCATTAAAAATATGTCTTGAGTTCTAGAAGATTCATTTGTTGTCGCAAAGCAAACTATCAAATTAATTTTTTCAATGCATCTACTCGAATTGATGCCTATGAGCAAAATCTAGAACTGTTCTAAACTCTAAGTGGAAGCTCTGGCTCAAGAATGATGCTTTTGCTGATTAAACTGACTTGTTATTAATATAACTAACAAATAAGGACAACATTCTGTTTGACACTAATTAGTTTATTATGAGCATACACATCATCACTAGGCTCTTGTTATCAGAGAAATGAAATAGGGTATCAGCAGTAAATAGTTTATTCAACTTGGTTCAGTAGATCTGATTTCAAATAATTGGTCAGGTGCGAGTCGGGCTCGTGCACTGAGGGTTCCGTACTATATTAGAAAAAGTTAGTTACTCAAACACAGCTCCACTCCGCTCTGCTTTGGTGGAAACCGGACCTAAGGATCACTTTTTTACTGAACCACAAACTTAACTTTGTTTTATGAAGTTAATTGCTAATACCAAAAAAAGTATAATAGATACAGAATCTACTATATAAAAATAAGTCGGGTTTTCCTTCCTGACGCTATAACTCCAGAATGCACGAACCGGTTTCCATGGTTTTGCATTCGTTGGAAAGGTCTCAGGCTCCGTGAGGTTTATAGCAAAGAAAATTCAGGAAAAATGTCAACAGAAAAGCGGGAAAATCTTTTTAGCGGGAAAGCCATCTGGTGGCGAAACGGAGTTCGCCGGGTTTGCTAGTTCATTATATTTTTCCCGTAAAATATACATTGATTGCTATTAATCATAATTATTTCAGAATTTTCGATAGGTAAACTTCGGAGATAAGGGGTGGGGAACAGTATTTTTTTCGACAGTTTGCTCAAAAAATCAAAAACTATCAGACATAAAAATAAATAAAAATCGGTTTTAGAATGCACAAGTAACGCCCTTTCATTTGTTAGGGGTAACAAATGAAACTCAATATTATTAAATCTCATTTTGACATTTCGACGACCCAGTTTACCCCCCTTTTTAAATAAAAATAAAAAAGATTTTAAATTTTTTATGTTTGCACTGACAGCGGGCCACCATCTACACCTCATTATCTACACCTATTCCAAATTTCATATGGATATCTTTAAGATTACTGAAATAAAGGGTCGTGACACACAGACAGACAGACAGACAGACAGACAACAAAGTGATCTTATAAGGGGTCCGTTTTTTTTCTTTGAGGTATGGTATACTAACTCCATCTATTTGAATTGATGCTTAATACTTCCTACACTGCTGCTCTCAACAAATGCTGATTTCATGCTCAATGCCCATGGCTCACCTAAGGGGGTCTGGGCCCTTATTCTGTAACTCAGTGATGATCACTCAGTGACCTTCAATGAGCTATTTTGACATATATTTTTTATCTGTTGAAGGTTTGCCACGAAATATTCCTTTCATTTCACTTAATAAAGCAGTAATGTATGACGAACCATAGACAACAGTGATTATCACTGAAAACGTCAATTTGACTAAATATGAGCCTTGGCCTCACTGTGTGTCCAGGATAGAGTTCTCCATTCTAAGGGTGCTTGCCAAACGACACGCCTATGAAATCAAGTAAAAATCTCACAAAACATAGATTAGCAAACACATTTCAATCCTAATGTCTGAGGGTCATGGTAATCATTCCTTAGGGGAACTTTGTGACACTGAACTATGTTCTATATTATACTATGGTACTTCAACCAGATCCAATCCTAAAATTGGGTTGGTCAAAAATATTTTGAAATGTGTATTAAATGTTGACATAACTTTCTCATTAGAGCAGTTTTTGTACAGGCTGTTTACTAAAATAGCGGTTGACGCTCTTTGCAGAAGCAAGATACTTGCCAAGTTTCAAAACACAAACTTATAACAATGTCATATTTAGAGAATATCAATATTTTTTTTACAATTGTAAGTGTCAAAAAAATACTATTTACTTAAATGACATGGCCGGATTCTGCCCTCAGAAAAAAAAATTCATGGCCATTGACAAACATTACGTCATTAAAGCTTATAATTATGTCTTTACAATTGTTTAATTTTTATGATCAGAAAACAGGCGAGTGACATAATATCAGCATAACAACTTGCAACAAAATGCGCCTAAATATTTTTAACAGCAATGATTTTTTAGTTAAAAAATTGCTATTCAAAATGTTTACTTGCATTTTCTAAGCTTTGTTATATGAAAAAATAATAAGTTCATAACCAATACGCATTATTTTTTGGGCCTTGCCACGCTGCGTGTCGCGTACACCCAGCACCTCGTCCCAGGACCCGTGCAGCGCGCGCGTGTCTCCCGTGACCCGCGCCCACGCGCTCCCAACATACTCTTCATTGTGATTCAGCGTTGGGGTGCGCGCCCACTATCGGGTTTTCACGGAATTTATTTACGGAGTTGGCTCTATCTTTAAGATTTCGTAAACCACCCACACACACACACACACACACACACACACACACACACACACACACACACACACACACACACACACACACACACACACATACAAAAATCTCTTGTCCTATGTTTGTAACCAAACTCCCCCGTAGCGGCTCGACCGATTGTTATGAAATTTTCTTTGTATGTTCGGTAAGTCTGAGGTCGTAAAGTATTTTGATATCCCTATAAATGACAAAACAACGTTTTCCGGGTCAGCTAGTCTAATATATAAAATCTCGCGCCAATTTTTGTTACCAAACTCCACCGAAATGGCTCGACCGACTTAAGGTTGCACCCATAACCGACAAGATATCAGAATCAAGGTTCAGATAGTTTGGATCGTGTAGGCCCGGTGTATGTCTTCAAGAAAAAGGGGTTGAGTTTTTGAACTTCTTTCCAAACTCGTACTTGGAATTAGCGATTGACAGGTTTCCTACGAGAATGTCGATCCTAGTTAAGGATTCTATAGTTATAATGGAAATATGGCTAAGTCGGCTGAAGTTGAAAATACGCATAATTATAAAATGTAAATAGCATAGTTGTTCTGAGGTTTTTGATGTGGTGAAGATCGGTACGTTTGTATGTCCGCTGCAGATTTCACCGGGTTCGTTACAGAGCAAGCGATAATCCGCGACTACTTCGTTAGCGAGCTTAAGCTTGTTACCACGCTTTAAATCAATACCCATGTATACTGCACTATATGACTACCAATTGCTCGCGTATAGATCATCCGTATAATATGAAAAAACGTTTCTCATATTCAACACTACAAGCACCAAGGTACTTGATTGCGATCTCGCTAGATGGAATGCGACGATGCAGCCGAAGATATTATAGTAATAATCTGGAAGTGATAAGTAACCACTAACGGTTATTTTCTACACAGCATCGCGCTGAAAGACTAAATCGCTTGCCAATAAGCCTTTGCTAGTAAAGTAGCTGCAACAGATGACGCTACCAAACCTGAGTCAATTTGGAAATTAAAAGAAATACCTGGCAATCATGATATTTCTGTAAAGTAACATTACACTGTGAAACCAATCGCCGCGGTTTCGCGCCGCGAGTTCGCGCGCTGCCTCTGGCACTGGCTCTGCCACTTGCTGATGTTATACATTACAGAGTAGTAACAACTAGAGTGTCTCTGTTAAATAATAAATATTTGATATTTCTCGAAATATCTAATAAAAAAATAAATCGTAGAACAAAACTTGTTAGTTTCCATGTAAACTACAGGCCAAGAGCGATTTGGTATTTTTTGTATTACCCTGCATATATTGCATGTTATTTATATCCGTTATCATAAGGTAAATCAAAGCCAAACGCGAATGGTTTACTATTGTCAAGTTTAGTTGAGGAGCTCGTTCTTTATCAGGCCAGCTCGATTGTGTCTCTCGTTACTCAATTGTTACATCTCGTTGTCATCTCACTTACATAAGGGTTATTATGTGTAGCGTAATCGGCCGCTAGCAACTATATAGTTGTAGGGCTAGCAATTTATTGCATTTTTTTAAACAATAATACCATTTTTTTTACAATAATACACTATGAGACGAGAAAAATGTTCACCCGACGTTAAGTGATTCGTGTGACTATGTCAAATTCAAATCAAAAGTGAATAGGTATGTATAGGCATTTCAATAGGAATAGATGAATGCAGTTGCCGCAAGTGAAATAAAAGCTTGTAAAATGAGCCGTTGTTTAATTGCAGGTAGCGCCACCAGCACCAGAGCACATACCGAGCCATGACGAGATTCGGGCATGCCAGGTATTTGACGAGTCTATAATATTTTAGTCTATACTTATTAAGGCGAACTCAACAGGTCTGCCCACGAAATTCAAAATTTTCGTGGTTTTTTGCAATTTGTACGCTAATTACACATTATAGGCTTATGACAGTCATTTTGCGAGAATGGCAGTTACTTCTTCACATGTTTATATCAAAATTTTTGCATAAAAATGTCTATCCTAGGAAATTAGTCCGACTATGGACTAAAGAGTTTTAAGTGAGAAACTCGCAAATCTCAGATTAATTTCTTTAACTCGACACTTTCAAGCAGAGATTTTTATATAAATACGTGAAGATGATCTTGGGATTATCGCAATTTGACCGCAATAAGCCTATTACGTCTTATCAGCTTAAAAATCGCGAAAAACCACAAAAAATTTGAATTTCGCGGGCACACTTGTCGTGTGCTCCTTAACATGCTTTACTTAAACTTGTAAGAATAAACAGGTCTTCAATGTATACAAATCTCGGAAGTCGAATTTCGCTAACTTTGAGTTTGCGTCTATGCCCTGGATTAGCACAAACTTCATTTTATCCTTCCAATATCAATCGTTCCCGCGGAATTTGTTAGAAACCAATTTTACGCGAGCGGAGATGCTTAAGCTAGTATTGCTATATTTATATGTATGCAAATTGAAAATTAAAAAAAATATTAAATTATTATTATTATCAAATTATTCGGACGGCATGTCATTGATGCCATGGAAGATGGGTAGGCCTTTGGTGTGGGACGCAACTTGCGTGGACACCCTTGCGCCTTCTCATCTTCCTAGCACGATGGGTTGTGCGGGCGCTGCTGCTGCATCAGCAGAGTCCCTCAAGCGGCGCAAATACAGTAATCTCGTTGGAGATTACGTATTTGAGCCGTTTGGGGTCGAGACGCTGGGTCCGTGGGGTCCGAGTACTCGCTTCTTCTTCAGAGAACTATCAAAACGTTTAATCGACGCCTCTCGTGACCAGAGGGCTGGCCTTTTCTTAGGTCAGAGGATAAGTATTGCCATCCAGCGTGGCAATGCTGCCAGCCTTCTGGGCACTTTTCCAGTTGATACCGATTCGGAGGAATACTTTGACGCTTAAAATAAAATTAGTTCTTATTGTTATTATTATTTTTTTCACTTCTTTTTTAAATTAGTTTAGATTTAATTTTAATTTAGATAGATTTAATTTTAATAATATTAGTTTAGATTTAATTTGATTGAATAAACTTTTTAGTGAAATGAAATGAAAAAAAAAAATATGCAAATTCATATTTTTATGGTTGAGTGAAAATTAAGAGAATATAAAGTGCTCGCTGCATATGTATTTTTTCTTTCATATAATAAATCGTATCGCAGTTGTGCTCGCCCAAGGTTGTTACTTGCTTGTCGGTGTGGTTTGTGGTCGCTAATTGTTACAATAGCTAATTGCTTTGTTCGATAGTGTAGTACAATAATATTTCATACCTGGCTTTTTCAATTAAAATAGTAATTATTATGTGAGGACATCATCGCAATCTAGCCCCAAATTAAGTGATAGCTTGTCCTATGTACGAGTATAACTGATAAATATCCATAAATGTAAGTAATATATTGAAAAAAAAAATGAAGCAAATATTTCCAGTTGTGGGAATCGAACCCAAGACCAACGAAGTCTCTCGTAAATCTCGTTTTAAACCGTGACATAGTTGTCACCATTATGTTATAACTTGAGTTATAACTATTTAGTTTATTGTGTCGTTTAAAAGGATCTTCAAGTTTGTAAAGTAATCTTAAGTCTCCTTAAGGCGAACTCAACAGGTCTGCCCGCGAAATTCAAAATTTACGTGGTTTTTTGCAATTTGTACGCTAATTACACATAATAGGCTTATTAGGCATAATAGGCTCATTTTGCGAGAATGGCGGTTACTTCTTTACATGTTTATATCAAAATTTTTGTATAAAAATGTCTATCCTAAGAAATTAGTCCGAGTAAACAATTTGACTGCCATAAGCCTATTACGTCCTATCAGCTTAAAAATCACGAAAAACCACAAGAAAATTGAATTTAACGGGCATACCTGTGGTGTGCTCCTTAATAAGTTAATAACTAATTTAATTTTTATAATAATAAATAGTTTATTTTTTTATTTAATAAGTTAATTATTATTTTTGGTCCGATTTATTAACTACTATGACTCATTATTTATGTGTCATATCATGTCATATGATGACTGGTTTTGTCGTTTTGAAGCGAACCCGCATCCCACTCCACGTCCTCCCGTGTCCTTAGGAGCACGTCCCCGCCAGTGCCAGGCTCGCTCCCCGCGGAGTTGCTGACTGTTTGTTTATTATGTCATCTACACCTGAAATCAGAATGACAACTCCTGTCTACGTGTGATAGTGTTCAACAGGAATTGTATAGGCGGAAATTTATTACTGATTCCTTATTGTTAACAAACGTATCTACGTATCTTGACGACCTCCGTGGTTGAGTGGTTAGCGTGCCGGTTTTCAAGGCGCCGCCATCTCTGAGGTTCCGAGTTCGATCCCCGGTCGGGGCAATGTAGAAAAATAACTTTTCTACATTGTCTCGGGTCTGGGTGTTGTGGTACCTTCGTTGTTTCTGATTTCCATAACTCAAGTGCATAAGCTACTTACTATGGGATTGGAGCAATGTATGTGATGTTGTCCTCTATATATTTATTTATATCTACGACATAATATCTATTACGATTATTCACTTTTTAAGGTTCCATACCAAAATAGTAAAAATGGAATCCTCATGGTGATACTTTCTCCGTATGTCCGTCTGTGAACAAATAAATACCAACAGCCAATGCAGCCCAATAATAATTAGCTTACCTAAGGGCTCAAGATTTTTTTTAGTTACGTTCAAAGCTGCGTTACGTACCGAGTGTATAGTTATTTGTTGAGTGAGCTCTGCTCTGTGTGGCGAGGGTTCCGGTAGCGACTCCGCAACCCGGATGCCTCGTGGCTAGGTCGGGATCAAACCGCGGTACAACTATCAAAGACCAACAATCATATCAAATTGTTTGAACAATTTGACGTAAGTGTCTATTAGTGCCCAAGGGGAAATCAATATTTTTCAAGTCGACGAGATGTGGGTCAATGGCCAACTGAACCAAACCTATAAAAGTTTTAAATTTTTAGGCTTCAGAGCGAAAGAACAGGGGTGTCTAACTGAATTTCCTCAAGGGAAGGGCGTGTGTGAGGCAGTGTCAAATCTAATAACCGGTCAAACACTTCCGTTCCGAGCCAAAACAAGCAAAAAAATCACAAGTTTGCTGTATAGGAGCCCCCCATAAATATATTTTTTTTTTATTTTTTATTTAAAACTATTTATTTCTGCATTGAATATATATACTAAATATTCTGTGAAAATTTTAAGCATGATCTACATTTCGCCGTTAGCGAAAACAAGCAAAAAGATCACGTTTGTGGTATGGAAGCCCCCTTGAATATTTGTTTTATTCTATTTATTATTATTTGTTGTTGTAGCGGCAACAAAAATACATCATCTGTGAAAATTTCAAGTCTGTAGCTATCACGGTTCAAGAGATGCAACCAGACGGACGGACGGCGAAGTCTTAGCAATACGGTCCCGTTTTTACCCTTTGGGTATGGAACCCCAAAAAGCCTTTATTTTGAGAGAAACACAGGAGCTGTGTGTAGCGGTCAGCGGAGTTGTAATTTGTAGATAAATAAGTTTGTCTCAGTCCGTCCGCCCGGCGTCAATTGCCCTGTAATCCGTAACCGGATATCGCTCATCCGAAAATGAAACCTCGTCGAACAAATTACTTCTGTAATTGTGTTTTACGGCGCGCGCACACGCTCCGACTTGCGACTTGACCATCCAATTGCAGTTGCTCGAAATACTGATGATGACACCAAGATATACAAAGCTTGCACTGGTTATAAAACTGCAATAGTCTGTCTGTATCTTTTGCACAAAATTTCGAGCCATGATTCACATAACGTTTAACATTTGAGTGAAGTGAATAAAGAAATAAAATATAAAATTAACACTGAAAAATTTACCTTACGTGTATTGGTTTTGAGTGTAAAATTGATTCAATTTCAACATAGAAAATACAATGACTCAATTAAAATTAGTAATAAAAAATTATTAGTAAAATAATTATTAAAATTAATTTCACGATTCTCGACCATGTTGCGTTTTAAACTACATTCAGTTTTACGCTCTATGGCAATAGTTGTAATAAAATTAATATTTCTGTGACATTTTAAAAAAAATTTTTTTGTTTCAATATCGTCTGTTTATATGCTTAAATGCCATAACCTTTTCAAAACCAAAGGAAGACAAAAAAATTATAAGAATCGGTCGAGCTGTTTCGGAGGAGTTTCGTTACTTTTGCTTGATGACCGCTAGTAATTGAAATAAAGGAAAGTGTCAGGTATCAGTACGATTGCTTCGTATTGTTATCCTTAATTCTACTCGTACTTTGGATGGTACAAAAAAAAATCTTGATAGAAATTTCTACTATCTTCGACCCAAAAGGAGATAAAATGTCTCAAATTCAGAGGTCTGGAAGTTTTATTTCGGTAACTAGACTTTAAGGTACAAAACTGTTCTTTTTGTCCTCACCTCTGTTACGAATACGTTGGTGGGCGCGCCAGGCTACATTGTGGAAAAATATCTACAAACCGACGTTTTACCTAATAAGCCAGTTATCAAAAAAATCTGAGTGTATTTAGAACTCAGTACTGCCGATGCCGTCCGTCATAAATAAATTAAAATACATACATATGTTATAATATACATCCACTGTATTTCCGATAGAAATCGAAAAATCAAGTGCGAGTCGAACTCGCGCGCGATGTGTTCCCGTACCATTATTATGTGAATCTCCTTGTATATGTGAATCTCCTTGTATATGTGAATCTCCTTTAATCTCTATTTTATTCTATTTTTTAGAATTTGTTGTTATAGCGGCAACGGAATTCCGTGTATTATCACAGTTCAAGAGATACAGCCTAGTGACAGACGGATGGACGGCGAAGTCTCAGTAATATACCTAGTCCCATTTTTAACCCTTTGGTGCGGAACATTCAAAACGGAGATCGCAGCAACTTTTGTTAAAGCCTTCTATCGAAAAGTTTTCTTCCAATATTGTTTCTGCTTCTGAGCGGATTTAAAAGACCCAAAATACATGATGTTTGAAGAAAGCGATTGTCTTCATAGTTTTTCAGGTCACTAAAAATTGCCTTAAAAAACCGTTTAACCCGTTAAAAGAATTATTGAGGAGCAAACAATTCGCGGTATTAAAAAAAATAAATTCACGTTAACGAAATTGGCATTGACAGCTAGTTATCATTAAAAATTGCATTCGTGAGTTTAAACTGTTCGACACGTGTAGCGATTACTATGATCTACGGTTATTGTGCTTGACGTCGCAGCTATTAAGTTGTTCTGTGTACATCGCTGGCTTGAGCATTTATTAGCACCGAAAAACCAACAAGTTACGTGTATGCAAATAAAGTATTTCGAATCTTAAAGAAGAGTTATCTTATTCGATGAATACCTGGAAAAAAGTTCAAATAGCGGCTCATTTTCTAAAAATGTTGACCATAAATTCCTTCTCTATGCTTGCTAAGAAAGTCAGATATCGAATTTTAAAGCAATCGGCCCATTAGACTTTTGTACCTATTAATAAACAAGCGCGAGTAATGTTCTGTATGTAGGGTTGCCAATTGCCATCCGTCCGAGTTTCCTCGGATTTGCCCTAGTTTAGAAAGCATCCGGAGAGCAGCCGGGCGGGGCTTCTTTTGGAGTCCGGGTTTAAATTTTTAAAGTCTATAAAGCCGCTCGCGGCACACGAACTGAAGCCGTCGGATCAAACGAGGACGAACCAACTCGCTAACGACTATGTTTAAACAATTGGAGAAGTGAGAATCTGTACCAAGACCAGTTTCAACCAAAACACCTCTGCTCACCCAATTCAAAAAACTGTTAAAAACACGTTTGATGTGTGGGAGCCCCCCTTTAAGAATGCACTGACCTACGTTTTCTCCATACATTCAAAATACCAAATCATTTGTAATTCGTGCATATTTCGATCATGTTGTGGTGTTATTCGGATTCATATAGTAATAATCTATGCTCCTGGCCATATTTGGTTCGGAAATTTCGGCTGGGAACACAGAAGCTGGAAGGGTGTTCTACACCGTAGCGGTACGTATCAGAAACGTGGAAGAAAGTCGTTTCGTCCGAGCTTGCTAGACATCAACCACATAAGGATGTCACTTCTCCCGGCGTCTTGCGGTTCTATGGTAGAAAGGTGAAGGAGGTACTAGATTGTAGAGTTCTTGAGCACACTCTCCAAAGTATATCCTTTAAAAAACCGCTAAACAAGCAACCTTGCATCGGTGTTCTAGCCTGAGCAATTTTGCCCGTGTTAGTGATTCCTTGCCGATTATTCTGCGTGCGCGGCGATCAACCGAGTCCAATGCATCGAGCTGACATTTTGCAGATCCATCCCAGAGTACTCCATGCTGGAACGAACCTGAGCTTCATACAGTGTCAAAAGCTGTTCGGGCGTGAAGTTCCGCTTAACCTTGTTCAGGATGCCCAGTTTTTTGGCAGCTATTAAGTGATAATCCTAATGTTCTCTTGGCAGAGACAGAGCCTCAGCGTTTACACTCTAGTGCGGCTGAGTATTTATTGCCGAGTACAGACGTAAATATACCTAAAGCCTAATAAGTACCTACCGAAGCAGGCTTCGTGTGTCGGTTAAAGCTGACCTATTTTATACCATTGTTTACAATTTCTGATATCGTAACTGTATAATTTGCACAACTGCATTGAAACCTATGCATGTTGCTTTCTTAGGTCGATCTTGTGTGGTTCTATAAAAATCTGTAACCTCGGTGTACGGCCGCAGGCGTTTACAAAATCTTACAGAATGGAACTCAAGCAAGGCGTAACATTTAATTCCTTTTAAAAGTAATGTCATTTAACACATTCTTCGGTGAGCGAATATGTAACAGTTTATTATCGCTCGCTAACAGTTTATGTCAGCTCCTTTACAGACCACTCGAACAAGATAATCTTCTCAGACCGAGAACAGGACTTAACTGGCCACTTAACCTTAACCTTTTTTGGGTGTCACAGTTAATGGGATACAGCCTGGTGACAGACAACAAACAAATAGATAGACAGATGGACATCAAAGAACAAAAATGGAACCCATATACAAATTTTCCCTTCTGTCCGTCCGTCTACGCTTGACCACAATCTCATCTGAGGGGTTAGTAGTTAGTACAGTCCATAGATGGCGCTGGCTGAAAAATTCTATGGAGGAATTCGATTCGTTTGTGCGAACCGATCCGAGTCGACTCAAGTTTCGTACAAAAACCTGTAAGTACTAAACTAACCTCTCAGATGAAAAGTGACAATGTATTCTCATACGGCAGATGGACCGCGCTTCCGTAGAAGATAACAATTCAGTGAATAGTATTAACTATTTTTAAAGATATAGTTTACCGACATAAGCGAATTCGGAAACAAAGTATTCGGAAGAGCATTCTTACTCTATAGTCATGAGTACAAAACACTAACCGCTTTGTGTGCACTGGTGGTATCTATACAGCTAATATCGTAAACCGATTTAGCGACAGATTACATTATTTTGCTACCATCCGCTACATCTACAAGTATCTGTATGGTCCAATATACAGGAACACCGCCACACACACACATCCTCAGGAGATGTTGACTTCACAATGCGAAATCGTCGTGAAAACAGTACGCAGATTGCAGATTTCGTTACGTTTTCCTTCACCGCTAAACGGTGTATACCTATGTTATTTGGTTGCAAGTCTTTCGGGGCATATAAAGAGATGATTTCATTTGCCATAGTCCCATCGATCCTGATGACTCCTAGGTTAAGTTCTGGCCTCATAAACGCCGGTGGAGCGTATTGCCGTGTCTCGTAGAACCACAACGCTGTCGGTGCCGCCCACTGGCCCCGCCCACTTCTCACACCTAAACGAAAACACTGGATTCTTGAAACAAACGATTTCACTTACAAGGTTAATGTAAGGTGTTATTAATAAATCTTATTCAAATGACAAAACTCCTTTAAAGTTCGGTAATTTGAAACAAATTAAAAAAAGCGGAAAAATTGCCGGAATCGTTATTTGCAATTTTTGAACCTTAAAACATGGCAGAAGCCTATAGACATTTCTTGGTAAAGCGCTATGCTTACGATACTAGCATCGTTTAGCTGAGCGCCGATATTACCTATTATCGTAGGTACAATATACGTCGGTGCCTATTATGGATGTTTGCTAACTATGCACCCTGTTCTGGCAAAGGCAAGCAGATCATGTTTCAATCAAACACATTTGTCGAGTGCGCTTTAATGAAACATGTATATTATTGTATCTCGTATGTGAATAATAGGTGACACGCTTCTACACACGTGACCAGTAAAAGTGTCATTTACATAATAATGTTTGTTCTATATGAGAAGTCCTTATTTTGCAGAATGTACGTATGTATATTTAGTGGCGTATTTTTACGGTTCCTTACCGAAATGGTATAGTATGGCAGAATGGTACCCTTATGATGCGGCTTCCTTCGTCCGTCCGTCATATCCGTTTATTTCAGTAACTAATAAAGTTATTAATATAATACTAAAAAAAAAAGTTATTTTTTTTTAGTATTAAAATAGACTGCGTTTGACGACAATCATGCCTGATGAGATCGTGCTTGCCTAAAAATGCCTATTCTTTCTTCTATTGAATGTGCCCAGATTATTTTGGTTGGGGGCACGGAAGCTGGAAGAGCATTTCACAGACATTTTTATACTCAAAACTCAAACTCAAAATATCTTTATTTCACATAGGCCTAACGTACTGCAGGCTCTTGTAAAACGTCAATATGATATTTGTTGCATAAATAGGGTGATAACTACAAGTCGACTTAAAACTTAGTTTACGAGGGTTCACAAACGCGTCCTGCCGCGGCCGCTGCTCAACAACAAGCTCAGCCGGGTACATAGAGTAACATATTTTTTAATACATTATTATAGGAACAATACATTTCCTTACTTTTGAAATTCGAAGATTTGATATTATTTTAGAATCCTTTCTTCTCTCTGAATGACGCCTTGGTTATGTAAGACACCTATTAAGGTTTTCTGTTCAAAAAAATGTTGCTCAATCCCAACATATGACTAAAAATATATTATAAGTCAGTCAGTTACGTCCATGAGCAACTAAATGAATGTTTTGAACCTGGATGCTGTGCTTACGTAAACTTCAGCGTAGGGTGTTAAAAGGTTAACTTTATGACGCGCAATCTTGGAATCATTTTCAGCAGCAGATGTAAGAGTATATATATACGTACGGACTACGGTAGAGACTCGATTTACCGGACTAATTGTTGTCGGTAGGTTTCCATCCGGAAAATCGAAGATCCGTACAGTCGTAAGAAAAGTGGGTTTCGAAACAACTAATAAGTACATATTATAACAATCAATATTATATATTATATCAAGAAATATATAAATTTTCCAACAAACGATGTATGCAATTATTTACATACCTAGATACACATTATTATTAGATCAATAGATTCAAACATTCGGCTGTAGGCATGTAGGTTTGTTTTTACACTAGGTATACAAGTTAGTACTTCACTGCGATCTCGCTTGATGGTAAGTGATGATGCAGCTGAAGATGTTATCGCACTAACTTGCAAGGGGTAAGTAACCTAACCCCTGACGGTTTCTACACAGCATCGCGCCGGAACGCTAAATCGCTTGGCGGTACGTCTTTGCTGGTAGGGTGGTAACTAGCCATGGCTGAAGCTTCCCATCAGACCAGACCTGAGCCAATTTTTTTAGAAATAATAAAATTACAAAGTGGCTCGTGGCGGGAATCGAACCCGCGATCTCCCACTCGAAACCGAGCGCGCGTCATTGCGCCAGGGAGGTCGTTTTGGCGGATAAGGATTCTGTACGTGCAATAACACAGCGGAGCAGCGTTCGAGAAACTCCGCGCTGTCCAATATCCTTCAGTGCCTGAAGATGAAGTATTCGAACAGTGCGTGTTGCCAGAGGTGACTTACGGATCGAAACATGGTCGCTATGTCCAGCTGTGGACGTCCGTTGGCTGACACAACGACGATGACGACTCGCCTAAAAGTTTCCGTTCCCGATGAGATGAGATAGAGTATGGGTTCCGCGAGCGCGCTCGGCGGCACTTGTTGCTTCGCTCCGTATAGAAATATAATATACATATTACCTACTCCTAGAAGCTTTCAATTTTGTGCAGACTGCAAAAGCACTTTATCAACAAAATAATAAGACAAGTTCAACTTTCAAGTGTCTGAGAAAACTTTGATCTTTTACATTTAATGCTGCTTACCTGACTATTTTATAGACAACAACAAAACAAGTAAATAATTAAATTAAAAAACTTAAAACACGACTGCTCTGTGATAAGACGACTTTTTCCAAAAAAATATAAATTATGTTGCTCGGACTCATGTATGGATTCTAACGATACTCCATATTATGTCCAAATCTATTCAGCCATTCAGAAGTTATGGTGGAATAAAGAAACTCACATACATACATACATGAACCCTAAAAACATTTCACTCCTTTTTTGGGCAGTCGTGTAAAAATAACTACTTAACGTTGTGCCCATAACACAAGCTATCGCTTACTTGGGGCTAGATTGTGATGTCTGTAATATCCAATTTATTTTCGGACGGGGCTAGAGGAAAGATAAAAAAAATTTGGAGGCCATCGCGTGGACTGGAACGCATAACGCGTTGGGGTTGTTCTCGGGCGGGCGCCGGGCTCTGCGCTGGGCGGCTCGGCGTGGGACTGTAGTCGCTCGCTAGTGGCTTGACACTCAGTAGTCAGCACTCAGCTCTCAGTCAGTGAGTCAGTGCCGCGTCGGACACACGCCGCGATGGCGCGAGACTACGCGCGCGCTCACGAGCTGTATCTACACCTGCATGAGCTGCAGCCGGCGCACTTCCATCCCTACCAGTATGACCTGCAGTGAGTTGCTTGCAGTATATCCGCCGAACATCTTTTCATAAGTAGGCACTTGTGGCCTATGTGAAATAAAAATAAATTAAGTTTGAATACACCGCACTGCTATCGACACATCGGCATCAAAAATAACCGTAATTTTTTTTCCAAAAAAAACTATGTTTCGTCCCTGACTTTCGCCCGTACGCCACTACGTTACAAATTCCGCGAGATCCGTAGTTTTCCGGGCGTTGGTTCAAGGTATATAACCCGTTTTAAAAAAACAATATTCGCCTTATGTTGGCCCATGGCTTTGTCCGCGTAGACTTCGGTATATCACAAATCCTGCGAAAACCATGTTTTTTCCAGAATAGTGATGAGTTATTTTTTAAAGTAGCTTATGTGCTGATCCAGTGATGTGAGTTGTTTGTTGCGTATAAAGGAGTTATAAACTTATTATTTTCTCAAGTACCTTATGTGTTGATCCAGTGTGTGTGAGTTGTTTGTGGCGTGAAGGAGTAATAAACTTATTATTTTCAAGTAGCTTATGTGTTCATCCAGAGTATATGAGTTGTTTGTGGCGTGAAGGAGTAATAAACTTATTACTTGTTAGAATTCAGCAAGAAATGCATGGGGATCAAACGAACTTTCGATTTCACTACGCTCCATCTGATAACTGATCTTTTGAGGCTTGCAACGTGCTTCTTTTCTCTGTCTATCTATACAGGGTCATATAAAAAACTAGCAGATACCCGCGGCTCCGCACGCGTAAATTTCAGTTTTCCCTATTCTTACGGGAACCATTCATTTTCCGGAATAAAAAGTAGCCTTTGTGTTAATTTAGATGATATCTATCTTCGTTCCAAATTTTAACCAAAAATTTTCAGTTGTTCCGGCGTGAAGGAATATATTTTCTCCCGCCTCAAAATCCGTTTCTCACTATTCTCGCGGAAACCATTGATTTTCCCGGGATAAAAAGAGACCGCTGTATTATTCCAGGATAAAATCTATTCCATTTCAAATTTCAGACAAATCGGTTTCTGTAGTTAATGCATGAAGGAATATTTTTCCCGTGTAGATTTCTGTTTTTCACTATTATCATAATATAACCATGAAATTTCCTGGGATGAAAATTAGCCTTTGTATTAATCCAAGACATAATCTATCTCCTATCCGAATTTCAGTCATATCAGTTCACTAATTCTAATTACAGAGTAAGGTAGTAATCGGAGAACACCGAGTTGTTAGTTAGTTGTTTAAGACTAACAACTCGATGTTCTACGATTTTCCAAAATTCACTATTAATTTATTTGATACAAAAATGTTATTTCTGTAAAGTGACATTACACTGTTGCGGTTTCGCGCCGCAAGTTCGCGCGCCGCCGTGCCGCGGTCCATTGCAGGTGCCACGTCTTGCCGATGTTACATTTCAGAGTAGGAATCAGTAGAGTATCTCTATAAAATATTGAATATTTGATATTCTCTAATTATCCAGTAAAAAAAGGTCGTAGAAAAAAAATTTTTAGGGTTAATGTTAACAAATACAAGCCGAGAGCAATTTGGTATTTTTAGGGTTCCGTGCCCAAACGGTAAAAAAGGAACCCTATTAGCGAGACTTCGCTGTCCGTCTGTCCGTCCGTCCGTCCGTCCGTCTGTCACCAGGCTGTATCTCTGGAATCGTGATAGCTACAGACTTGAAATTTTCACAGATGATGTACGTCTGTTGCCGCTATAACAACAAATACTAAAAACTAGAATAAAATAAATATTTAAGGGGGCTCCTATACAACAAACGTGACTTTTTTGCTTGTTTTTGCTGGGTATTGATAACGGTAAGAGATAGATGCTTCAAATTTTCACAGAATATTTGGTTATATATACTTACTGTAGAAATAAATAGTTAAATTAAATAAAAATAAAAAATTGAAGCTGGGGCTCCCATACAACAAACGTAATTTTGCGCCTTACGCGCCTTACGTGTCAGATGCAGTGCGCCCCAGACTTTACATTGTCCTGCAAGTGCTAGTAGTGCTTTACGACAGAGTAACTGACGCTGCT
The DNA here is from genome assembly GCA_963855885.1 of Coenonympha glycerion. Lineage (NCBI taxonomy): Eukaryota > Metazoa > Arthropoda > Insecta > Lepidoptera > Nymphalidae > Coenonympha > Coenonympha glycerion. The sequence goes on from OY979626.1 coordinate 314,631, forward strand.
GTGAAATCTACGGCGGTTTTTTTTACTTACGCTTGACTTTAATCATGTTTGTTAGACAGCAATGTTGAGGTCTATATGGAGCTTACCTGCAAAATGCCTATTCACTCTTCTCTTGAAGAAACCCAAATAATACTTAGCTGGGACAACGGAAGCTGCAATGGTTACACACACAAATATTCAACACTTTCTTCGACGCACGATTCGTCCCGACACCGAAACATCCTCAGGAGATGTTAACTTCACAATGCGATACATACAAACAGTCATTTACAAACACACAAACGGTCGCATTTTAATGTATTGGAATAGGATAATAGAATTCTCTATTACAAAGACGGCTCTTGTAGTTGACAGCTGTCATCCGCGCTGCTGACAGCGCCTGTGTTTGAAGTGCACATCTCAGTGCTCTCGCCCGCGATTGACACTATTTTACACCGCCATCCTCCCCCTGCCCGTGCAAGTATCTCAATCCCTCTATCCAGCCCACTGCTGGACATCTTACAAGGGTTTTGACTTGGGCACACCTACCTCATCACGCATGAGGCTCCACGTACCTTTGAGAAGAGGGAAACAGGTGTCCATAAGATTTTATTATTTCCTTCCCCGCTATGCAAGTGAAATTAACTTCGGAAACTCGGCGGAAGTTACATAAAATCGGCCAAGTGTGAGTTGTACTCGCGCACCGAGGGTTTGGTACCGTAGAAAAAGTTAAACTATAAGAATCACTTTTTTTTACCAACCCTCAAACTTAACTTTTTTTATGAGGTTAATTGCTAATACCAAAAAAGAGTTGATATTTCCGCTGAAAAATACATTGATCCCTATTAATCATTAATTATTTCAGATTTTTAGATCGGTAAACTTCAGATGTAAGGGGGGAGGGGAACGGTATTTTTTTCGACAGTTTGCTTTATAAATCAAAAACTAGCGGGCATTGTGTATTCTAAAATAGATTGTTATTTAGCATAAAAATAAATATCAATCTGTAACGCCCTACACAAGTACACAAGTAGCCCTTTCATATGCCACCTCACTCAATATAGTTATATAATTTTGAAATTTCGATCACCCGGTTTTTCCCCCTTTTTAAATAAAAATAAAACGAATTTCAATTTTTATGATTGCACTGATGGCGGGCCACCATTATCTACAACTATTCCAAATTTCATGTCGATATCATTAATAGTTACTGAAATAAAGGGTCGTGAGTTCGTGACGACACACAGACAGACAGAAAGACAGACAGACGGACAACAAAGTGATCTTATATTGGTTCCGTTTTTTTTTTCTTTTGAGGTACGGAACCCTAAAAATATCTATTCTAATAGACGCTTTCGATGACACCTGTTCAAATCTGTTGGTGGGTGGGGAATTTTTCTGATCTTACTGTTCCGACCTTAGGTTGGGACGTCGTCTCGATCATTATTATACGATCAAAATTGCTAGTTAGGCAGAGTCCTCTAACCTCATGTGTAGCGCAGATCTGGGTATGTGTCTTGTAGAGGGACTGCCTCGTGCGAATGCCTACGCGCCGCAGCGGAGCCTACGAACCCTTCCTCGACTTCTTTGATGTTTGTTGTTTCGTACACGTTTCACATAATACATTATTATAAATAGTTCTTCGGTTATATCCTACGACTAATATAATAGTAGGCGATATTATGTAAACACCGTGTTATTGTTATCGACATTAAACATTGTTCCATTTCATACGCCCAGGTATCGCTCTGGGGGCTAGGTCATTATATAAACTAAGGATTTTGGGGCAGCGCTAAAAAGTGTTCGAACCTAATGAATGCCAAAACGCGAAAAGAGTTCCAATCGCACTTAAGCAAAATTAGGCGGTATAATACATAAAACATGGTTTAAGACATAAATTACAATGTTTTAGTTTGATTTTAAAAATATACATGTACCCTCGTTTATATAGGTTAACTCGGGACACTTTTTTCGTGAATTTTGTTTTACACCCGGTCCATAGACTTATATGCCAAAGGGCTAGGTGAAAGAAATTGTTTTCTGTTTCTGGAGAGAGCTCGGCTGGCTGGAGTGATCCGACGACTTCACGCGCGACGGACGAAGAGATTTCGGTCAAACGCGGAAAAGTCCCAGGGACAGAAGAAGAAATTGTTTTTTAACTGAAGAAATATGATAATAACATCAAGATGAGCCCATCCGAACATTTTACGTAAACCTTCTTCATACAAGAAAATGTAGAGCCACGTGTCGAAACTCCTGCGAAATACTGAGTAGGCTTACAGCTTACTACTGACGCCGGAGGGGTTTTTGCTCCCATAAACTGGCGACATTTTTTCGCGCGGTCCGCCGGGTCTATAGTATAGGTGTCTTTGTATAAAAAAGAGTTTTGTTTCAAGCGTTATTCCAATCTTGGTTTCGACCGAGTGTCCCACGACGCCCCAACTTTTCTCCTCAATCAGAATGTGTCACGGCACGACAGAACCACACACGGAATGCAGCAATATATGCGTAAACGATATGGAGCAGTACGGGTGAGATTCTGTTTGACTGCATTGTGCAATCGAGTCTTCCATTTATTTCTAAAATGTCTTGATGAATTCCGATATTCCGGTTCTGATTCGCGTTCAATGTTTCGTTGTAACAGTAGACACAAACAAACTATGGTTATAACTGTGGTTAAACAAACTATATACTGAAAGCCCGTAAATGTGACGGAGACGGAGTTTTCCCCATTACATTTCCCACTTACTCAAGGATTTGAAATAAATATATTTTTCTTTCTCTCTTTCTTTCATTCTTTCACTTACATAGTTCCACGGGCAGCGCCTGCTTAAAATACTTACTTATTTCTTTCTTTTAATTTATTTCGTTAGTTTTTTCCCGCTGACGATTCTACAAAAATTGACGAATTTGGTATCTTTAGCTAGTACTGGCACAAAACTAGTTTTTCTTGGGCATTAAAAACGACACTGTTTTCTTCCTCAAAAAAGGAGAGGGTCACAAACAGTGATAAGGCGTTTTTAACGCATTTCAGTTGCATGATGATGTGAACATTTCTTGATTTAACGGCCGCCATCCGCCTCTGGTACGATATTATGGAATTTGGTATTGTTGTGTTTGCCTTTGCGATAAGATGCTGCCGCCATTACTCCACTGTTTTCCACAGCCAATGCCTGTAAAGCGACGGCACAAATGTCGTGTATTTGCAGCTTCTAGAGCGTATAAAAAAATAAAAGAAAGAATTGTGTATAAATATGCGGTAACAAACCAAGCACCGCCCCCCCCCCCCCCCCTCCACACAAGCACGTTTAAGCTAACAACAACAAGCCAAGTTTCCGAGCAAGCAAGGCAACCGCCACCCATACAAAACTTATACAACACCCTACTCACGTTTCGTCCCATCATCCCGACATTCTCAGGAGATGTTGACTTCACAATGCGAGATTCTTTTCAGTTGGCCGCAAAAAAATTGCCCAACTCCTTACGCAACTTTTGTCAAACAAACAATCTCTTCACCGCATATTTTGTTTCGGATTTCGACACAAATCGTCCTTTTCCTCGGTGATCTGAATCATGCATTGAATACATTTACACAAGAAAATATTTTTTAATGCGTTTGCTCAAAAAGTTGACAATTCCATGTGTGTTTAGCGCGCGGAAAGTTATTCTTTTCCGCACTAGATCTGCATAGTGCATAGATCCAAATGCATGAAAGAGGAGGGTTGTTCCTTCCTTTCTCTTTGGCAATTTATTATTAACTATTCTGAATAACAATTTATTTGTATTTATTGTAGCATAGTTCATTTGCAGTACTGAAAATTTTAGTTTTTTTTGTGAAGCGCTGAGAAAAATCAATAGAATCAATTCGTGGATGGAGTAAAGCATAGTTTCACTTCTGTAACCCATAAATGTATAAATATTATGTATAAAAATACATATAGAACCATCGTTCAATGCACTGCATGCCGTTATTTCCACTCCTCTCTATGGTTGACCCGCGACTTCGGCTTCGGTCAACAACCGTAAAGAAATGTCAAACTTTCCTCACTTATATTACAATGTACTATTCCGATTCATATTTGCTCGTAAAGTGGCTCTAATTTGAACGTCTTGTCAACTGAACTATTGGAAGTTGGACCTAATGATCGACAATTGAGGATCGATCGGTACAACAATGGCGGTGATGAATTCGATATAATATTAACACACAACACTTATAACGCACAACATATCCCTGTGCCATATCCTTACAAGGTTCATTGCAAAGATCTATACTTACTTTTTAAATTCACATTTTATACTTACGTATAAAATCTTCTTAAAAGTTTTTATTGTTCGTTTTTAAGAATAATTTCTAAAGATCCAATAACTGGAGAACTTTGCAAGTTAAAGTACATTCAACAAAAAAATAGTATCGAGTTTTGATTGGACAAGTAATTAAAAGATTTGCAGTGTTTGTGACTTTGATCATTAAAATCTATCCTTAAGGATAACTCGCAGACCTGACCGAATTCTTTCTGCCTCGGCGCGGAATCTTTTGTACTACACCCTACGGTACATCCTATACTAGTAAGATATGATCGCGTTCATTCAATCTTCAATCATCTGTCAGTCATTGAATACGACTAAAACATTTCAGCAAAGGTTATTTATACAATTGCTGAATCACCAAGTAGCCAGAGTTCATGGAAATGTTATCTACTCCACTTATCTCTCCGCTCATAATACATATGTAACAAGTATTGGATCACCTACTCCTAAAATTTCACCTCTGTGTGTTAAGCGTGACTTTGCAAGGACAAAAAGCGTAGAAAAACCTTGATTGAATTGCAAAGCCTGTGGGTTCAAACGACGACGTGGTAAATGTACGAGGCCCGTGCTACTTGTATTGGTTCCAAGTTTAGCTAAATAACATTTTATGAAGCTATCACATAATGGGGTATTGTTACACAAACGTAATAGATCTAATTTCATATAAAGTAAAAAATATGTCTATATATTATCTACCTACCGGAAAAGGTAAGTTAGCAATGCGTTGTTGTAGTTATGTTATTTATTCCTAACTAGCATTGCCCGCGGACTCCGTTCCGCGTTAGAAATATTTTTGTCCCGGGCCATTTGTCCCGCGTTAATACCCACAGTCCCTTCCCCCACAGCGCTGGAAAGCAATTTTTTACGACTTGGATTACATAATTCAAGCTTAAATAAAGATGCGTAATTAATTTTGGAAAATATTATAGCCTGTGACACTCCACCATAACGTAGCTTTCTATTGGTGAAATAATTTTGAAAATCGGTTCAGTAGATCCAGAGATTACCCCTTACAACGTCACAAACTCACAAACATCGTTACATTACCTCTTTATAATATTAAGTATACTATATATATATATATATATATATATATATATATATATATATATATATTTATATATATATATAGATAATAATAGTATAGTATAGTATAGTATAGTAGATAATAGTAGTATAGTATACATTGTGTACCTATTGCAGTATGTTGTCAAAAATTCAAGTTATGCAAAGGCCATAACTCGATTCGAGATCATTTGTGTCTTATAGCGAACAAAAATCGCTAACGCAAAATTTCAGAATAGGAAACTATATCGTTACATAGTTTTACAAGAGTTGTATCGAGAGTTCATCATAATGATTTGTATGATATTATGAGATTAGATAATTATGAGTTATACATTATTGCCATAACTCTAAACAATTATAGTAATGAACGGGAAACCGCTTACATAACTGTCGTGCCATGCCAGTTGCGCCATAGGGTTCTGCAGTTTACCTTTACAATAATCGTTAAGGGCCTGACCGCACAGTGAGATTTCGCCGCGAGGTTTCTTTTCGAAATTCGTTGTATCTAAATGACGAAGACTCACTGGCGGTAAAAAAATGTGATCTGTATAAATTGAACGCGAGTTTAATACTGACATTTATCAACTCTTCTATTATCCAACATAGGACGTGTAAATTGTATACTGTATAGATATAGGTACATCAGTATAGTGATCCTAGAAGTAGGTTGGGCAAGACAGCGGGAACAGGTGCGGGAATTGCGTATGGCATTAATCATAGTGTTTGGTGAATACCGGAATCCACGCGGGCGAAGCTGCGGTCCAAACCCATATATAGTAAGCATCGTATAGAATTCGATGACTTTGATTTATCAATAGGAAAGTGATACAATAATAGTAACATAGTTCTGTAAACAACAGGTGGTGATTGTTTGATTGAGTATTAAGTCGTAACTCATGATTGCGACTTGTGAGTGTGTAAACTCAACTCCTGGTTAACAATGAACGAGCTTACTTGTATGTACTTGTAGTTCAAATTGTATTGAGTTCAAAGTTAAACCATTTCTGAATCACGGTTTTATAGTCTTCGAGTTCATAATATGGGTAACTACGAGCATTTAACATCCACTTGAAAAATATACTGCATATCTTAATATATATAAATCTCGTGTCACAATGTTTGTCCTCAATGGACTCCTAAACTACTGAACCGATTTAGTTGAACGTGAATATCTGTCATTTGGTCCAACTTAAAAGATAGAATAGTTTTTATCCCACGTGGACGAAGTCGCGGGCATCAGCTAGTATATTATATGGTCAAAATTTCACCGGATTAATGTCCAAGCATCCCTCCGAAATTATGTAATCTAATAAATTACAGAATTACAAATCATTATTGTTTTTAGGGCTCCATACCAAAATGGTAATAAAAATGAATCCTTTATGGTTCGACTTCATCCATCTGTTTGTCTGTGTATCTGTCAAAGTTTTTATTAATTATTTGAAAAAAAAAATATATATATATATATATATATTAGGACATTACACATATTGCAATCTAGCCCCAAAGTAAGCGATAGCTTGTGTTATGGGTAAATATTATTTAGATAACTGATAATACATTTAAAAACAACCAGACACTAGAAAACATTAATGCTCATCACACAAACATTTTCCAGTTGTGGGAATCGAACCCACAAGTTCTGTCATTTCAGTGACTATTATAGCAAACGACGTGAAATTTGAAACAGTTGCACAAAATAATGCTCAAACACTATTGCAATTAAGAAGAATTAGAAAGTAAGAACTAAGAAGAAGAACCTATCATTATAATTACAAATCCATGAAATCTGATCTTAGCCGTAGACGATTATAAGACTTCAGCATCATGTTATTATGGAAACGGTTACGAGTAATATTGCATCGGGGCACATCACAGAAACGGCGACTTTGATGTTGGGAGTGCTGCGGCGGGCGCTAGGGCTTCGCAATCGATATCCAGCCGAAGTCGCGGCGCTAATACAATAAAACTAATTAACTTAGCGCTTCGGGCCCTCGCCTCACCTCGCCGCTCGTCGACGACTATAAAGGCTCATTTTCACTAGGCGACATGTCGCAGATACTTGTCGCTCGACATTCACGTAGTTGTCTCTGCAAAAGTCGTGGGACAATGTCCCGCGACATACGACTCGTTCACATTGTCCACTCGCGATCAGTATGTCGCCCGAGGAAGTAGTGTTGTTCAGTGCAGCTTACCACACTACTGCCATTTTCGGAACACAAAGCGACACACGTTCTCACTGTCCGGTGACTGACACGAATGTCGCACGAGTCGACGCTCGCAGACCGTCGACTTGCGACATGTTGTGCGACCCGTAAATGTCCCGGGCGATGTCGAGCGACATCGCCCGGGACACGTGAATTTCGTGTCGAGCGACAGAGTCGCGCATCAAATGTCCCCTAGTGAAAATGCGGCTTAAGCGGTACACTCACTATAACACTCACTATAACCGGTAGGTAACATTTAGGTACGAGCGAAAATACACTGGTCGCGGTCGTGGTCACATGACCATGGATGTATAATCAAACTTGGTGTTTTAACTTTTACCCTATCCCTGTGAAAATAATACGCAAAATAATTAAATGGTCTTAGTGTTCGTCAACTATAACATTTTGTATTTTTTTTCTTTTTTAAATCTCCATTTTAATTTTGTTCCAGTATAGGTATAGTTGTGTTCCTATTTCAAAAATAAATAACTTTGTTTTCTTTCTAGTAATTACACCTTTTGTGTCTGTTTTGTGAATGAAGCATTTAGTTAAGCGAGGCCACGAGTACCACGGTAAAAACGCCCGGGCGACTCGGCTTGCAAAACAGAAACCTTCTAAATGTAAACTCGGAGCAACACGATTGCCCAAATAATGAATGTCAGGAAGGGTTACGGGTAAGGGACTTACGGGGCGAACTTCGAAAGGTCGTACGATGAATTTCCACTTGTTGGACGTCTTTTACCAAGCTACTACTACTACAACTGTATGCAGCTTGTAAATTGTAATACATACGAGTATACTTAGTAGTTAGTATGTTACCAATATGTTTTCAGTGGCTACAGGGAAAAACTTAGAAACGCTAAATGGCTTGGCGGTACTTCTTTGCTGGTAGGGTGGTAATTAGCCACGGTCGAAGCCTCCCACCAGACCAGACCTGTGTGCTGATTCTGTATCGTTCACTTAGTTAGTTAGTAACCCAAACTGGGTTATTAACTAAGAAAACGGAGGCAAAAATCTTATTTTTGTATTCTTTTTGTACAAGATAGCAACTAGCATGGTATACTGATATGATACCATACCGACCTAGGTTGGTAATTTGTGCAAAAATAGGATTTTTGCCTTCGTTTTCCTAGTTAATAACCCAGTTAGGGTTACTAACTAACTATGTGTACGATACAGAATAAGGCCCCTGAGCCAATTTATAAATTACAAAATTCCAAAGTGCCTTGACGGGAATCGCACCCGCGACCTCCCGATCCGAGCGCGCGTTCCCTGCGCCAGGGAGGCGTTATAGTATTGTGGTAATGCATGTGATTCGATTTGAAGGATAAGTACTGTACGCCGACGTAATTACTGGACAAAATGAGACCCAACAACTGATTTCTCAGAATTATGAGCGCAGTGAACTGTGTCGTATGATAGACGTACTCGTAGGTACTGCATTTGATACAGGCACGCGTATCACTTAACATCAGGTTGAACGTCTTGCTCGTCTCATCATTAGCAGTATACACGTTTCGTCCTGACACCGGGACATCCTCAGGAGATGTTGACTTCACAATGAGAAATCGTAGTCTCTATGGATTCCCGCAAAGTAACGCCTGCTTCAATTCGATGCGTCTCACCATTCTTACTTATACAAAATTGGTCAAGTGCGAGTCGGGCTCGCGTACTGAGGGTTCCGTACTATTAATACCAATTCTCAATAGTATTAAGGTAAACTTAATTAGGTACCCTGCCCAACACATTAATAAAAGAACAATAAATCGCTTTTTTGTATGGCAGAGCCCTTTTATTTTAATTTAAATGAACTATTTAAGTATTTTTTTAGGTGAATATATTAGTTAATATTCTATGAATGTTTTAATCGTTTACCTGTTATCGTTATCAATATCGAGCAAAAACAAGCAATAAAATCACGGTTGTTGTATGGGAGCCCCCTGAAATATTTAATATATTCTATTTTTAGTAGGTATTTGTATAGCGGCAACAGAAATATTTATATCATATGTGAAAATATCAAGTCTGTAGCTATCACGGTTTACGAGATAGAGCCTGGTGATAGACGGGCGGACGGACAGCGAAGTCTCAGTAATACGGTCCCGTTTTTACCCTTTGGGTATGGAACCCTAAAAAGGAGCCTAAAACGTGGGTAGAGTGGTGTTCTCAGCTTGTCCACTTCGCGCGGCATATCAGTTATCAGCTGGGAGTGCCGGGCGGTCGCTCGCCCCGCCCCGCGCCGCCCACGCGCCGCCGCCGCCGCTCTCACTACTTGAACCACTAAAATAACTACTAGTTTTATTGGCTTTACCCCACACCAGTAAATAACGGCAGGTCTTGTCACCCGTAGCTGCCAAACAATTAATCTGTGAGTTGAGTGCACCTAGCGTTGCCATGTGTTCGGATAATGCCGGCCATACTTATAGGCTTTTGCAGTCCGGCTTTTGTTAGGCATTTTACATTTCGGAAACGAGCGAGCGCCAAGCATGGCCGAGTGCAGGCCTCTGCCTGTCGGTAGATGTTTCATTAGAATTTAACATGATTTATTGTAATTATCAAGAAAGTTTCATTTAACTTACTATCAGCAGTCAGGCAGTATGCCTACACTGCAAGAATCCGGTCGCTGCGACTGTGCAGATGTCAAGTTTCGCGACGCAATCGTCAACTTGAGCCAAGTGGCGGTAGTTGACGGCAGTAACCTGTGACCCAAAAGTTCCGATAGTCAAGTCAAGGGCTCGTCTACAAGAGCATTATTAAACCCGTAATGCTCCATGGCAGCGAGGCCTGGCCAACGCTGACGAAACATATCGTGCGACGAAGAAAGTGTTGGAAAATTGTGTGTTGTGTTTCATGTGGGCAGTGTTCCTGCATATTGTACCATACAGAATCTTTTCAAATAGCGGAGTATAGCAAAGCAAATTAATCTGTCCTATATGTGTAAAAGAAGTTGAAAAATAAAGGCTTTATTTATTTTCCAATGTCCTATGTGTGTCGTGTTATCTGTCCTGTTATACTCTTATTAAGGCATACTATTTCATAGGTAAATAGCTACCATATAGTTATTTAGAACGGAGTTGCTTGTGCTAGTTGACATGACGCTGGTCACGTGTCGGCCCATGTCGCCTGCAAGTTGCAACACGGGCGTACGCGGACCTCGATCCATAATGCATCGCCATCCACTGTCCGCGGCGCTGCTACGTAAGCACACTCGCCTACTCGATACTCGCTGCGTTAGGTGTGCCTGCGCATACGTTCTACGAGTACGATGTAATATAGCCAATATGCCACTTCGGTGCGGGGTCACTTCTTTGAAAGACGGCATTCCCGCAGCTTATCGGAAAAATTGATTCCTATTTCAGATAATTCGCATAAAAACGACGGAACCCGAACATCTAGTGATGTATTATTTTGCAATGCCAGATTGTTCTATGGTGACAATTTTTCAATTTTTTTCTTAAATATTTTAAAAATTATGCAATTTAGCGCAAAAGTGTCAAGCACACAAGTAACCTACGTTAAATTGCAAATAAAAATGATGGTAAGCATAATCTTGCTAAATACGCTTCGCATGCTCTTGTATTCTAAGTTATTTGTAACAATGGTGACAATTAACTTTTTCAAACAATATTTGGTGAGCAAAATATTAACATTGGCCAGCAAAAAGAATATTCAAACAAGACTTCAAATTACTTTAGAGACCTCAGTAAAGAATGGAATGTTTAATTTATTATGGGGTTAAGTACTAAGTTTTAGGGTAGAAAAATTTTTTGGTGAACCCTTAAATTACCACTGTAAACGCTAAATCACCTGCAACCAAGGCAATGGTTACTTGTTTGTGGTGTGATATATTTATTTATTATTTATTTATCGCATTCGGCCTGCTACGATACCTCTTAGACCTATACTTCTTCCTCCCTTCCTTCTCAGTGGCAGAGCGCGTTTGTTAACCCTCGGAAAATTTATTTTAGGCCCTGAAATAGTAATCACCTTTATAGAGTTGATGTACTTATAATATGACTCGTCATAAACTCATAAGTGCCTATGAGCTAGGCCGATAGAGTACATTATTTAGATTTTATTTGATATTATTAGTAGGGAGCTAGTTGCAGCAACAGTTGGATGGCCAAAAAAGGTGAAAATACTGCATAATCGTTAATGAAAATATATTATATTATGTCCTTTCGCAGAGCGCATTCCACCGGGGCGCCGGCTTACGAGCTGACAGCGGGCGCGGGCGCCGCGGACGGCGCCGCTGGTGCGGAAGGCGCCGGCAGCGGCGCGCTCGCGGCGCACGCGCAGCTGCCGCAGCACGCGCCGCAGCCGCAGCGCGCGCCGCACGACCCGCGCAAGTGGCAGACCACCCACGACATGTGAGTGACCCGCAGCGCCTCGCCCGTAGTCTACCCCGTTACACTGACACTATAGTACCGTGCTGCTTGAGCGCACCGTAGAGAAACGCTGCTAATACGCATATTAACTTGGGTGCGAAAAGTACCGCTGACGTCACGACCGCTCACAGAGGCGTGCCGTCTTCGCGCTGATTGTTGTCGATCTGGCGCGAGCGCAGGTCCGCATTGACCGTGTTTGAACGCAGGCAAGCCGGCTGCTCGCACGCGCCGGACGCCGCGCGGCCGCCCGCCGAGGAGCCGATGCCCGCGCAGCACCACTACGTCTTCCTGCCAGAACCCTCCCACCAAATGCATAGGCGGTTCAATACGTACGGGTAAATGTTGTTTTCTCAAACATGCTTGGAAATTTGAGTATGAATCGAAATTGCTGTACTAGCCGAGCAACGGTCGGCAAAAGTTGTATAAAATCCATTTCTTTCATACCAAGGAGGTAGCTTATCAAAGAACGAACTGGCTTGCAAATAGAAAGCTGTTTATCGAAAAAAAAATGAACAGTACTTGAAAAATTATTGTCATTCGTTGTAAGTTTCTAATTTTGAAAATTTCTGCCTAGGTAAGTACTACCTACTTAGTTAAAATTTCCGCGCATTGTTTGAGAAAAATCCTATACAAGCCACTTCTAGGCATTGATGGTCTTACGTAATATGTGTGTCTACCCGCTGCCTCGGCTCTCATTTACACGTTCGTCCATCAATGCCTCTTTTACTGGCCTTTGCAGTGTACTATTTCAGTTTTGGTGACAGATATAAGGTCACAAGTCCAGTTTGTTGTAGGCTTCTTCTCAGTACAGGGCGCGTTGGAACCCTCGTAAACTTAGTTTTAAGTTGACTTGGAGTTATCGCCATACATAATGTGTACAAATATCATACTGACCTTTTACAAGTGCCTGTATAGTAGGCCTATGTGAAATAAAGATATTTTGAATTTTGAGTAAACAAAACTTTTCCGAGTTCACTTCATAGGAATCGGTTCCCAACTTTTTGGCTCTTACTTTTAGCTCTATCTCTAGATTAAAAACATAAAGTGTGAATAGAATAAATGTCTTCCAGGTAAACGCGTTCTAACTTACGCTGTGTCATCATTTTCCATCAGGTATCATAATATCCCTAAGCGCCAATAATGTATCTATTGTCATGAATATTATAAATCCTAGTTTAATATGCCCATGGGCATAATGGATCTCTTTCGTTCATTTGTTCGTTTCAGCCGACGGATGTCCACTGCTGGACAAAGGCCTCCTGTCATGATTTCCAGCCCGTACGTTCCTGCGTCACTTGTATCCAACGCCTTCCCGCGACTCTCTTAAAGTCGTCAGTCCATCTGGTCGGAGGTTTGCCAATAAGCACTTTGGGTCCCCAATGTCCGTCGGTTTTACGAGCTATGTGCCCCGACAATTGCCACTTCAGCTTCCCTTTACTTCACTTAGGTCGGTGACTCTGGTTCGCCTACGGATCTCGTCATTTCTGATTTGACCACGTAGAGAAACTTTGAGCATAGCTCTCTCCATTGCCCGCTGAGTGACTCTGAGCTTTCTCTGGCAATAATAGATCTAGTGCCATAAATATCATAACCCATGGTGCTTGTAATCCTTGTATTCTTAAAGAAAAAAATATGGCAATTCAGGTTGCCTTTTCTACATTAATATTTTTAAATATTGAAATATGCATACAATACTCGTACGGCCTAATGCATTATTTGGACTTGTGGCCTCGTACCCGTCTATCCGTGTATACGATGTGGAGCTTTTCGATGTAGCGCATGTGTGTGCTGCGCCGCGATGTGGACTTCTCCGTCGTCATCTTCTCCGTCGTCTTCTTCACCATTGTTTTCTTCTTCACACGTCTCCAAGGTAATGGAATGCTTTAATACTGGTCTTCTTTCTGCCTTCTCATCGATACGGGACAAGGTTGTTAGGTGAGTTTATAAATATCTGTGTTTATTCCAATGTAATGTATTCGCATGTATTTATAAGATAGGACACGATAGCGAAGCGTACGGTCTACACATTCCAGTAGGCTTTTTATTAGAGTCTATAATTTAGAATCTTATATTAAAAATTTACAAATAAACCATGTAAAAAATAATGGTACGAATTTACTCCTAAAACGTTCAATTATATATAACAATAGTGTGCATATATTTCAAAGAAGTAATAATAAATTATTACTTCTTCCCTTGGCTTCGATTCCCGGGTGTGGCAAGCCAATTTCCAAAAATCTTTGAATGCAGTTTTCTTTTTAATCAGAAGTAAAGAAATGTTTACTTAGAGCAAAATTTTCAGTCGACAGTATTAAGAGTACTTTCCCTTCAGGTGGCATTACAAAATTCCTGCACCATTTATAACAATAGTGTGCATTAAAATTATTTTTATGTGTATTGATGTACATGCATTATTTATTATATGTATTGATGTACATGTCAAAATGTGTGTTATATATATTCTTTATGTCTTAAAATTATATCAAATTTATAGCGTGTGAGAGTGATTTTGTAGCCGTAAACTCACGGGATCAATTTATCGATCGTATTTATGTCATTTCCGTTTGTTGTATGGGGCCTCCTTAAATATTGATTTAATTCCAGTTTTTAGTATTTGTTGTAATATAACAGTAGTACATCATTTGTGAACATTTCAAGTCTGCAGCTATCACGGTTCAAGAGATACAGTCTGATGACACAGACGGACGGACGGACAGCGAAGTCTCCGTAATAGCGTTCCTTTTTTACCCTTTGGGTACGGTACCCTAAAAATCAGCATAATACGAATGCAGAGAATTACGCCTATTAAGTGCAGAAGCTGCGGCGTTATCTCGTACATTTTCATGTGGCTTTTAAAATACACTGGCCTGCAAAAGTAAGTATCACACTTAAAAAATTTAATTTGAAAAGTGTGATACCTACTTACTTTTGCAGGCCAGTTTAGTTTGACAACAGAGTAAGACCCGGTCCCCTCAGTTTTGAAAATATCTAAATGACGAAACCTGATTGGTTACTAAAACACAGTCCCGCTCCTCTCCTCTTCGGTGGAAACCGGGCATTACACTTTTGTCCCTATAACAATAGACTCTATTGTCATAGAATAAGCACCAGTGTCGTGTAATGAGTGTAGATAGTGAATGTAGTGTGGTTCCAACGTTCTAGCTCGGAGGCGTACGAGCCGGCCAGCTGCGACGCGCTCTCCGTCTCCTCGGCGTCCACCGCGGCCACGGGTAGGAAGAGGAAGCCTTCTCCGTAGTAAGTGTAATAGACATATACACAGGATGTATAAATACATAATATGTATATATCAGGACAGTATACAAATCGCAATCTAGCCCCAAAGTAAGCGGTAGCTTGTGTCATGGGTACTAGATAACTGATAAATATACATACATATTAATATACATCATTGAAAAACACCCAGACAGTATGGAAAACATTCATGCTCATCATTTCCAGTAGTGGGAATCGAACCCACGACTTCCGGCGCAGACGGAGGTTCGCTACCGCTAGGCCATTCGGTCGGCAGGATCCGGCGAACCGCGCGAAAAAATGTCGCCAGTTCATTAGTGTCAAAAATGCATGTTTTGATACCAACGGCGTATATGTAGTAAGACGACCGCAGTATTGTCTAATGTCTATAGACCGCGGTCCATGCTACATTGTTATTTATTAGTCCGAACGCGCGTTTTCACAGGAACGGTTTCGCCATATTGTCGTGTATTTGTGAGATTTTTGGCAGATGAATCTACTTTTTCTCGTATGAGGAAAGTTAACATAAAGTGTTCAGATGGTCATCCTTAGGTTAATATCGGTGTTCATAGCCCACCGCAATGGGGTATTTAGACGGGTTAATAGTAGCCGTATACTTACGCCTTAGCCGTACGGTGTTCTTTTAAATTACCATTCATATACATCGTAAGAAGATTTCCCGGGAATTCCCGGATATGATGCTCAGATGCTGGCGGTCGCACCCAGCCCGGTACCATACTTTCAGATTTTTCAGATGCCCGGTTACAGCATGTTTACAAAAAAAAAATCATAAAACCAATCCTTGCATCCAAAACATAAAATCGCGATAACCTTGCATCCAAAGAAATTGATCAACAGAAATGGATCACGGCCCAGAAACAATGACTTTTCAACATCCATTTTACAAATAGTTATACATATTTAAATTTTTAACCTAGGTATAATTCTTTACTATTAAAAAAAAAAGGTATAATTCTTTAACCAAAATATTAATTCTTCGTAACCTCCGCCGTATAGTATATAAATACCGTGAAAAAATCGCCCTTTTATTTACTGCTAATAATGTTTACCATAACGTTTCCTAGCTAAAAGAGTTTTACAGCCGTTTTCACTAAACCTAGGAAATGCCTAAATCGAATGCTTAGCCGATAGGTGACAGTTTTCACCTACAACAACTGTCACCTTAGGGCTAAGCGTTCGATTTAGGCGTTTCCTAGGTTTAGTGAAAACGGCTGTTAGTAATCCTATACCTTTAAATGAGCAATACTTGTATATATATGTAATGAAATGAGTGACATTTCATTCATTTGAATTTGCCGCGCTTCGCGTATCAGCTGTCGCGTATCTATGATATTGATCTGTGTCGATGATTTAAAATGGCGAGGGACGCTGAAATTGTTGTGTGCATTTTTGTCGTAATAAAAACTCATAGAAAGAATGTGATTGAGGACTCGAGATATAGTGAACTTTAAATGTCGTTTCTTTGTTATTTCAGGTGAGATAGAAGTGTAATTGTCGTAACTTGATAATAACTAGATAATTGTAAAATAAAACAAAACTTGTAATAAAACAAAACTTTGTTATTTCAGGGAAACAATTTGTGTTTAATTTTGGAGATCCTCAATGTCTTATAAAACGACATTTTTGTGAACTAAAAGAAGATGGACCGGCTTCAATTTGAGTTTACAATAATAGCCTCAAATGATGGCAAATCAAATGTATTAGCTATAACCTCAATATCTACTGAAGAAGGAAAATGTTATGTTTTACCCGAGGAACTGAAGCCGGTGAGTCATCATACATATATTGTTAAAACGAACACTTTCACAAAAGTAAAAAATAGCATTAAAAAAAGACACCAGAGTAGAAAAGTATGGATAAAGTTGGATGAAAATCTAAAGAAGACATATGTAGATGAGGAAGGTAATATGCAATTTTTAGATCAATATTTAGATGAAGTGAGCACAACACAAGCAAAGGACAAAAATGACACTTTGCAACAAATCTTGGAACAATTAATAGAAACTACAACTAAGAAAGAAAGTCAACATAACTTAAAACATATCTCAGAAAAATTTATTATTGAAAAATTCACAAGCAAAAATCCTAATGCGATGCAATGGATAGAAATTTTTGAAAAAGAGTGTGCGCGCTTTAATATAACAAAAGATGAGACAAAAATAGATATTTTGAGGTTATTTTTAGATAAACCTTGTTTGGATTGGTATAGCTCGATGATCATAAAACTAACAATAAATTCTGAATGGAGTGAATGGAAAGACAAGTTTTTAGAAGTTTTTAAAAACCAAGGATGGGACATAGTCACATATGCTCTCGCATTTAGGTATAAAGAAGGACAGTTAATTGATTATGCCATAAAAAAAGAACGGCTTTTATTAGATATAAACAAATCTATAGATTCCAAAACAATGATAGATCTTATTGCAACTGGTTTACCTGGATTTATCTTAAATAAGTTAAACAGGGATGAACTCAACAACACTACTGACTTGTTCAACGAGATAAGAAAATATGAAGGCACGATGTATAAGAAAAACTCAACTAACATAAAGAGCAGTACATTTTATAATAAAAATAAAACTTATGAGAAGAAGTCATGTAAGACTTGTGAGTCTTTGGACAAAGGGATTAGATATCATCCGGAGGAGTCATGTTGGTTCAAGAAAAATAAAAATGAACCTGAAAAAGATCTTAAAACTAAAAATGTAAACAATAACTCCATAATTGAAGTAGACATAAATACTGAGAAAAAAAAACTAGTAAGCACACCATTAATCAAAATCAAGCTTTTATTAGAAAATAAACTAGAAGTGAGTGGTATTTATGATTCAGGCTCACAGATTTCTATAATAAATTCAAGATTAATAAAAGTAAAAGAAAAAAAAGATGATGTGAACATAGCATACATGAGAACGGTTAATGGTGTGAAGAAGATGGATGGCTTGATAACAATAAAAATTAAAATATTTGATTTAGAAGAAGAGGTGGATGTATACATAGTAGAAAATGAAGATTTTGATGATTTCATAATCGGATTAGATATGATAAAGAAATTCAGATTAACCCAAAATGAGAACTTGCAGATAGAACAAAAGAAAATAACAAATAAAATAGACAGGATGTCTAAAGATAACAGAGAGGAAACATTGAGAATAGTTAATTTAATACAAATAAAAGATATAGTTGGAGACCAAGAGAAAAATGAAACAATAAGAGAAAAGAAACAAAATTTAATACTAAAAAATAATATCTATTATAAAAAAATAAAGAAACAGGAAAAGATTATCCTCTCAGAAGAATTTAGTAAAAAACTTATAAAAAAGGTGCATGAAGAATTATGCCATATTGGGATCAGACAACTGCAGAAAAAAATAAGTTCAATATATACGGCTATAAACCTAACAAAAAATATCATAAATATTTGTAAAACATGTGAAATATGCATAAAAAATAAATCAAGATGTGAAAAAAAAAATTGGATTAATGTCACAACTGGGACCAGCTACCAAACCATTTGAAATAATGTCAATGGATACTATTGGTGGATTTGGAGGATCTAGGTCTACAAAGAAATATCTACACCTTTTAGTAGATCACTACACAAGATATGCATTTATTGCGACTTCGAAAACCCAGAATGCATGTGACTTTATAAATTTAACAAAGAAAGTACTAGAGACAGATGAGATTGGAATTATCCTGACAGATCAATATCCGGGCATAAATTCAAGAGAATTTAAACAATTTTTGCAGGAAAATAATATTAAACTAATTTTTACAGCCGTGAATACACCATTCTCGAACGGCTTGAATGAAAGATTAAACCAAACAATAGTAAATAAAATAAGGTGTAAAATGAATGAGAAAAATAATAAGAGAACATGGACAACACTGGCAAGAGAATGTATACAAAAATATAATGAAACAGAACACTCCGTTACAGGTTTTGCACCAAAATATTTACTGGATGGTACAAATGTCAGTATTCTACCAAATGAATTCAAAACGATGGAAAAGGAAGACAAGTGGATTGCTGATAGAAGATTGGCATTAGAGAATACAATAAAATCTCATGAGTATAACAAGAAAATATTTGATAGAAATAGAAAAATGCAAGAATTTAATGTAGGAGACAGTGTATATGTAGAAAATGGAAATAGACTGAATAGAAAGAAATTAGACGAATTAAAAATAGGCCCTTTCAAAATAATAGAGAAAATATCGAATTCCATTTATAGGATTGATACAGGCAACAGAAAAACAGAATCAACATTATTTCATATAACAAAATTGCAACCTGTCATAACCGAGGCTGAAGAAGATGAAGGAGATGATAATGAATATGAAGATGACTTATAAGTACATTTTACAGATATATTGCTTAGAATTTTCGCTCTTAGGGGGGGAGATGTAATGAAATGAGTGACATTTCATTCATTTGAATTTGCCGCGCTTCGCGTATCAGCTGTCGCGTATCTATGATATTGATCTGTGTCGATGATTTAAAATGGCGAGGGACGCTGAAATTGTTGTGTGCATTTTTGTCGTAATAAAAACTCATAGAAAGAATGTGATTGAGGACTCGAGATATAGTGAACTTTAAATGTCGTTTCTTTGTTATTTCAGGTGAGATAGAAGTGTAATTGTCGTAACTTGATAATAACTAGATAATTGTAAAATAAAACAAAACTTGTAATAAAACAAAACTTTGTTATTTCAGGGAAACAATTTGTGTTTAATTTTGGAGATCCTCAATGTCTTATATATATATATTTCTATATAATCTGGATCTCGGAAACGGCTCGAATGATTTTCATGAAATTTAATATACAGGGGATTTTGGGGGCGATAAATCGATCTAGCTAGGATTCATTTTTAAAAAATGTCGAATTCACCAAAAAAAAATAAGACTCCTGCTGCCATCTATTAGCCAGTAGTTATACTACCGAGCGAAGCTCGGTCACCCAGATATTAAATTCGTTCAATTTCAAAATACTTGTAAAACACGAGACTGAATTTCAAAATACCTATACCTTTAAACGAGCAATACTTGTATATATATATATTTCTATATAATCTGGATCTCGGAAACGGCTCGAATGATTTTCATGAAATTTAGTATACAGGGGAGTTTGGGGGCGATAAATCGATCTAGCTAGGATTCATTTTTAAAAAATGTCGAATTCACCAAAAAAAAATAAGACTCCTGCTGCCATCTATTAGCCAGTAGTTATACTACCGAGCGAAGCTCGGTCACCCAGATATTATAACTAAAAGCAAGCAAGCCTTTGAATATCGGATTTTTGTCACAAGTTGTTTGCAAACATCGTATTGACACTTTAGTGCTCTTGACAAGAGTTTCAAACTTTTATTGCCAGTGTTTTACCGAACTTGTAGAGATGTACCAATACGAAATGACTGCATAAATCTTATGTACTCTATGCGCATTTTCCATTTGTAAGAATCGAACCTACGACCTCCGATCCTGGTCGTCTTGGGTGGATACCGAATTATTTTAATTTTCGTATAATAAAAAACCTTGCATTTTTAATCATCTAAATAATTCGAATAAACTGTTTGTGACAGACGAACAGACAAAAAACTAAATTATAAAGATAAATACTCACCCATTTTCATTCGGCTATAGAACTCTAAAAACAATGATTTTCTTTGCAAAACCCTAATTGTTGTGAATTGTGGTGATTCGAGGAAACACAGAAGTACAATGTAGGTATGATGCGTTTAATTACTTTGTTATAACCAGTTATTGTACTAGTAGCTTGTATTATTATTCAAAAGATTTTCCTTAAACCTAATAGGTGTAAAAACCGTTCAATGGTTTGATGCAACAAGGAAGTCTCAAATATTTCTAATTTTGCTTTTGAGCTCGTTTAACAGAATTTAATAGCTCGAAAATTTAAAAATTATTGAGTTCGTAATTGATAAATAATAATCTGCCTTCCATTATAACTATAGATACATAGTTTTAGTAGTATAGTAGAATATTTTGGTTGTTAAGTTTTTTTGGAACCAATTTTAAACAATCATTTGCGTAACCTGGTCTATAATGTTGTTCATGCTATTGAAAATGGGAATGACAATCTTTATTTTTCACACCATCCCATTGATATATTATAAACTAAGAATTTTGGATCAGCGCTAAAAAGTGTCCGACCTAATGAATGCCAAAACGCGAAAAGAGTTCCAATTAGGCTGTATATAATAATATAATGGTTTAAGACATAAATTACAATGTTTTAGTTTGTTTATAAAAATACACATATGTACCCTCGTTTATATAGATTTTATCGGGACACTTTTTTTTGTGAATTTTGTGTTACACCCGGGGTCCAAAGTTTTATATGCCAATGCTTTGACAACATTGTTGGAACCTTCGTAAACTTAGTTTTAAGTCGACTTGGAGTTATCGCCATACAAATGTGGGAAATATAATACTGACCTGTTACAAGAGCCTGTATATTAGGCCTATGTGAAATAAAAATATTGTGAATTTTTGAATTTTAAATTTTTCATTATCCTAACATATAGGTAGGTATATACTCTTACAAAAAATCATAACTATTCTGCGAAGTTCGGAAAGCAGGTACGCACTGAGAAGAACTGGCAAGAAACTCAGTACCCACTTGCTCTTATCGAAATATACAGATATTTCAATCCACGAAGACGCGCCCACTCTGTCAAAATCGCCATGTTTCATTGTATTCGTATGGAGTTTGATAGAGTGAGTGATCGAAAACTTGCCTCGCACGTACTTAGCAATCTCCTCTCGAGAAAATGCTGAAACCATGACCTCGGGGTCCCCAGGGCCACTTCAATTAAACTTAAACCGAATTTGTTACCCGAGGGACACCCTAGGATAGCGAATTTGACAAATCGCTTATGTAGGTGATAGATCGATACCTTGGAAGCGATCTAATACAAGAAATCTTATATCCGCGGACAACATGGGGATGGATTTAAACATTTTTAACCGACTTCAAAAAAAGGAGGTGGTTCTCAATTCGTCGGCATCTTTTTTTTATGTATGTTCACCGATTACTCGAAGACGTGTATACCGATTTGGAAAATTCTGTTTTTGTTTGAAAGGGTATACTTCCAAAATGGTCCCATTTTTTTGGTCAGGATCTGATGATGGGATTCTGGAGAAGTCGAGGGAACTTTTCAAATTTTATATGGACACTTGAAACAATTTGGGTATTATTTGAAAGAGTAATATTTTCCAAGTTGTCCTATAGTCAGCAAGTCAGGGTCTGATCATGGGATCTTGGTGAAATCGAGGGAACTCTTCAAATTTTGCTAATATACTTGAAGCGATTTGAGTTATTTTTTATAGTTACTAGTGCATTTGCTTGCAGATGCTGACTTAATGACTATAGTTATCAAGTCAGGTTCTGATGATAGGATCTCGGAAAAATTGAGGGAACTCTTCAGATTTTATAAGCACACTTCAAGCGATTTGGGCATTTTTTTCAATGCCCTGTGCATTTCTTGTTTTCCACTAAAAAGTAAAAAATAAAATGGAAAATTATTTAAAAAAAAACCGACTTCAAATGCCACTACAAAGAGTGAAATAATTTTTCAATGTAGGTACACCAATTCGAAGTCGGGCAATTTGTACAATCATAGTCCTTCATATTAATCGCATTTGAAGTCGGTTTTTTTTAAAAGAATTTCCCATTTTATTATGTACAAGGTGTACAAGTAAAGTAATCTGTGTCGCAGCAGCGCGAGCAGCGCTTACGACGACGACGGCACCGACGACGCGCGCTCCAGCCGCAGCGCGACCGACAAGAAGTGAGTGTGGCCCTGTCTCTTATACCAGGCTTTCTCAAACTTTGGTTCCATGTACCCCCAACCAACCCCCATTCTCCCAAAACTCCCATTTATCTTTAATAAATACTTAGTAAGAATCCCTGACTCATTACTCTTTCTCGTTGTGCTCATTGATAGTTTTTCTTGGGAAAAATTAGTGCAGTGGTTTCCCATTGCCTTCTGCACCAGCCATTTTAGGGGCTATTTAACCCCAAGGCCGCTGTGGCCTCTTCCGACCGGGTACGGACGAGTGTGTACTCGTATGGTTATACCGCCATTGCTCGGTCGCCAGAGCCTCGATAAGAGATAATTCACCGCAGGATTACTCGCCGTGATTGATAGTCACGATCCTCAGTCATGAGGGACCGACCGAAGAGAGAGAAGAATCCTTGAAGGAACGCGAACCCCACTTTGAGTTATCCTGCTTCGTACCTTCCTCCGTGTCTCTTGCCCAGCTCTCCTTCTCCTTCGATCTCGCAGTTATGAGGTTTCAGGGGTTATTCTTGACACGATGTAAGTCGAGATTAGTTATAGGTAGTATCCACGAAGAAGGGACTACTCCTTTTTACTCCGAATCGCATAAGACATAAATCAACTGTAAAGATATGGGGTAACTACTAAGTTTCAGTAAAATTACATAAAATTATCAAAATAAGGATATTCAACAGTGAGGCAGTCGTTGCAGATCATTGACCACAACGCACACTGTTCGCAGGCAAAACCACAGCGAGATCGAGAAACGACGTCGCGATAAAATGAACACCTACATAACCGAGCTCAGTGCCATGGTGCCCATGTGCGGCGCCATGGCGCGCAAGCTGGACAAGCTCACCGTGCTGCGTATGGCGGTGCAGCACATGAGGTACTGTGCCCCCCGACGACTAGTCGTGTCCGAATCCACTCATAAACAAATATTTCACGCCACTTTCATACGTAACTCTATAATACAGTTTATCCTTTCCGTGAAGTTTTTTCTAAAATAATTAAATGTTAAATCCCTTAATTAGGTTTGTAGCTTTTCTAAGAGTAGCGAATGACTATGGATACAGCTGACGTGGTCAAAAAAATCATCATTGCCAACGGCAATACCAGTCCTTTGTGGTCTAACTTCTAAGCCTGCTCTAGAATTTTTTCATGGGGCTCTGTCCACTGCGTTCGGGCAGGCTACATGGCCAACAGTGGGACATGCAATAAGCGAGCCCCGTGTGTTGGGCGGCAGGTCGATCCGCGGCGCGCTGTCGGCGGGCCCGCTGACGGCGCGGCCGCGGCCGTCGATCGTGTCGGAGCGCGAGCTGAACGCGCTGGTGCTGCGCGCCGCCGAGGACTGCTTCCTGATGGTGGTGGGCTGCGACCGCGGCCGCCTCATGTTCGTGTCCGCCTCCGTCACCAGGCTGCTCAACTACGACCAGGTGAGCTATTGCGTGGAGAGGCAGTGCATTGCAAAAGTTGGGGAAGTGGGGATATGGCAAACGATCCGTAACAGTAGACTGTCGTGATAGCCATGTCTTGAACAATTCGCAGATGTTTTAGCAGCTTCAAGTTTCAGATGTTCTAAAGCTTCATTGTTTTGTTATTACATTATTAGAAAAGACAAGGAAAAGGATTGGTAATTTCCTTTCTTAAAATGTTAAATGATCGTTTGCAGTCGGAGCTGCTGGGCCAGAGCCTGTTCGACATCCTGCACCCGAAAGACGTGGCCAAGGTGAAGGAGCAGCTGTCGTCTTCCGATCTCAGCCCGCGGGAGCGCCTCATCGACGCCAAGAGTGAGCTATGTTACATCGATCGTTTGCGAGCTACGCTGGAGTGTGTAGCACGCCCGGCTTTTTAGGTCTGATCGGAATCGGGCGCGCTGTCGCGGTCCATAGCGGTCATATTTATACCCGTCCACTTGCAATGGTAAAATGAGGGTCACACTTACAGCGATGCTGCCGCTGAAGGCGGAACTGGTGGTGGACGCGTCGCGGCTGTGCCCCGGCGCGCGGCGCTCGTTCCTCTGCCGCATCAAGTGCCGCGCGCCCGCCGAGCCCGCCGCCGACGCGCCGCCGCTCAAGGAGGAGGCGGACGCCAAGCCGCGCAAGAAGCACGCGGAGAGGAAGTTCTGCGTGGTGCAGTGCACGGGTAAGGCGCAGGCCGGGGGGGGGGGGGTCGCTCGCTGTCGCCCGAGTGCTCGCCGCACGTGTGTTGCAGGCTACCTCAAGTCGTGGGCGCCGGCGGAGCTGAGCGCGGGCGCGGACGGCGCGGCGGAGGACGAGGCGTGCAACCTGTCGTGCCTGGTGGCGGTGGGGCGCGCGCTGCCGGGCGCCGCGCACGCGCCGCGCGCGCACCACACGCGCCCGCTGCAGTTCACCGCGCGCCACGCCACCGACGGCAAGTTCCTCTTCGTGGACCAAAGGCGAGTGCACCCCCCACCACGCGACCCGTCGACAACATGCGAGCTAGGGACGGAACAAGCTTAAACTGACAACAATTAAATGCCTTTTATTTTCTATAATCGCCATAATTTGTATCATAATAAATTCTGCTGCTGTCCCGAAGTTTGAGGTTGAACATGTTTCAAGCCTAGCACAATTCTACCCAGCGCTACGGCCTCGGAGGCCGCTTTCTTGCTAAGGCGAAGGCCCATATTAGCGCTTTTGTTCGATTTTGACCTGGAGTATCCATCCATCCTCCATCGCATGTTTATCTTAACCTCAGGTAGCCAAGGTGAGCTTAGTTAGCCATACTTTGAAAGATATGCCACAGAAGGGTTTAGGTCCTATCATGCGTCATCGCACTCCGCCTTAAAGGCACAGCAGTACAATACTTAATTGAAAACATTTTTGTATCGTCGCTATGATGGAACAACAATTCAACACCGTGTAATAATTACTTTTGGAAATTTGGGTGAGAATACGTTCATGATTAATTAAAAGAAATTATTGCGATTAAATTTTGTAAGGCGTTCAATATTTCCATAGTATGGATGCGAATAAAATGATTCCAGGGTGACGCTGGCTCTGGGCTACCTCCCCCAGGAGCTGCTGGGCACGAGCCTGTACGAGCACGTGCACGCGCGCGAGCTGGGCGCGGTGGCGCGCGCGCACAAGGCGGCGCTGCTGCGCAGGGAGCCGCTGCGCACGCCGCCCTACTCCTTCAAGAAGAAGGACGGCACCTGCGCGCGCGTCCAGACGCACTTCAAGCCCTTCAAGTGAGTACACGAGCCGCTCCTCGGTAGCTTCCGCACAGAGGAGCTCATACGTGTGCTAGCGACGAACCACTTCGCTCACGTTGAACCTCTGTTTCACTCCCTCAGCCAAAATTCCTGTCTAGAAGCCAACAATACACAGTCACAAAAAAGTTCAGAATGGTGGCCACTTTTTTATTCCTTCTCTATGCTTACTGCAATGTCAGATATCGATTTTTAAAGAATTCTGTCAAAAACCAATAACTTTGAAATAAAAGCACAGGGAGGGTATTGAACATAGGGTCGAACAAATGTCACTCGAAACATCATCCAATTTTCATTGAGAAAATAAATTCTGAAAAAAAATTCAAAATGGCGGATTCAAAATGGCTGCCATTCAAATTTCGTCGGTATCTCGGAAAGTATAAAAGATGGAGGAGTGATTTCTTGACGAGAAGTGATTAGGACACGAAGGTCTGTTTGATGGATAGAAAAAAAAAACAAAAGGCGGAATTTATTTTTTCATAGAAAATGCATTCGAGATTGCCCAAGTGACGGAAGCACGAGACATCGCATGTTACATGTGACACAACCCAGAAAAAAAAGTGAATTTGTTGCTCTGTGTCCTTCCAGGAACCCGTGGACGAAGGACGTGGAGAGCCTGGTCGCCAACAACACCGTGATGGCGGACGAGTGGGCGCCGCCCGACGCCGACGACTGCGCGAACTACGACGCCAACACGAGTACGTGCACGCACACGCACACGCACACGCATGCCCACGCGCACTAAATCGCAAAATAGAAATGTCAACCCCTTCAAACATGATTGAAGTAAAGCAAACTAAAGCTATGCCTTCCACTTAAATATGACCCGCTTTAGTATAATTTGTGCATGGACACAGCACAAACCAAATATATCTTGCGAAAGTTACGTTTGACGTTATTATCATTTTTAACCGACTTCAGAAATAGTCTGTTGAAATGTTACAATTTAAGGACCGAATATTGCATTTTTTAGAGAAGTTACAAGTTTTCATTCATAATTTTTAGTATTACGGAACTTGGAAATTTTGATCAAAATTGATTATTATTTCGTTTTAAAGAAGTATTTCCGAACCAAATATGGCCAGGAGCATAGATTATTACTATGAGAATCCGAATAACACCACAACATGATCGAAATATGCACGAATTACGAATGATTTGGTATTTTGAACGAATGGAGACATCGTAGTTCATAGGACTCTTAACAAACTAATCTAACCTATTTTATTAAGTAAGTTTGAGTGTGCGCTTCGAAAATTTGTTACACACATCAGTCCTTTTTGGCCTGGTGGTTAAAAAAACCTCCTCCTTTATTTGATGTTTAGATTACTCATCTTATATGTATCGACGTTTGTGATTCGGGCCGGTATCGCAGCCGAGTGACGGCGCGCTCGTGGGTTGTTGCAGGCGCGCCGCGCAGCGAAGACTTCGACAGCGGTCTTTTGGAGACCGACGTGGAGATGCAGCGCCTGATCGACTCGCAGGTGGAGTCGCACAAGATCGGCGCCACCATAGCCGAGGAGGCGCTGCGCCGCGCGTCCGCCGACCTGTCGCCCGACCTGCCGCCCGACCTGCCGCCCGACCTGCTACCCGACAACATGTTCAGCCAGCAGGTGCGCGCGTGTGCCCGTGACGTAGCTCCTAGCCGCTCCCTGTGCCCTCACGCTCCCGCACGCTACTACCTCTCGTATAAGCTTATTGGTCTACTGCCACCGTCGAAGCACGTCATGTGCCTCACTATTACTGTGATACAAAGTATATAGATGCCTCTTGCCGGAATTTTGAGAGATTCAGCAGTAACCCACCACGTTGACCAACTGCGGGTTGGCCGAGAAGGTTTCCCGACAGTGTTTTCCTTCGCGGTGACGATGATACTCAGTGGTCGCGGTGCTTGCAGCCGTCGCTGATGGACAACCTGCTGGGCGCGGAGGGCTACGAGCCGCAGGTGCGCAACAACGTGCCGCTGAGCGCGGCGCGCGCGCGCTCGCCCGCGTCGCCGCTGCGCGAGCTGCGCCCCGCCGCCGCCAGCACGCCGCGCGCGTCGCCGCCGCTGCCGCCGCTCGGCCCCGACGGCAACGGCGAGGCCGCCATGGCCGTCATCATGAGCCTGCTCGAGGCCGACGCGGGGCTCGGCGGGCCCGTCAGCTTCTCGGGCCTGCCCTGGCCGCTGCCGTGAGCGACCGCCCGAGAACATTCGACAACCGCAACACACTCCGATATACAGGGTTATTTTAAAAATACCAAATCGCTCTCGGCCTGTAGTTGTTTACATTAAAACTAACAACTTTTGTTCTACGACTTTTCAAAATACAGTATTAATTTATTTCATACAAAAAATAATAACTCATGTTATTTCTGTAAAGTGGCATTACACTGTGTACAACCATATAGTAGGTATGTATTATCATTATGAACAACGTCGCGTAGTCGGGTCAGTGACCGTACGATAGGGTCGAGATTCGCGCGCCGCGCGCCGGCCGCGTGGCTAATGTAGCACGTAGGTATACATGTACAATGTAAAGAGTAGTTACGGGTAGAGTATCTGTGTAAAATGTTGAAAATTTGATATTTCTCAAAATATCGAGTTAAAAAAAAGTCATAGAGCAAAAGTTGTTTGTGTTAATGTAAATAACTAAATGCTGAGAGCGATTTGGTATTTTTAAAATAACCCTGTGCATATATCAGATTGAACCCGAGCCAACAAATCTCAATTATAATGTTCACATATCGCTAGTTCAACCGACTTGTACCGGCTGGATTATTTTTTATCAATGATTGTTATGACTTATTTTTCTACTTCTGTGATTGCTTGTGGTACGCTTGTAGGAAGAAATTCAATATACAAAGAATAACGTATCCGATCGATAAATTGATCATTTACCTTATCGATCACAACTGTTATTCGCATAAATTTATTAAGTTTCTTTCGTCAATCGTAAACATAGAATATTATTATTGCATATAGCGATATAGTGCATTGAAATGTTACATGAGCATTGCATTTGTTAGAGGACGCAATTTTATTTTAGGGACATGTTTGGGGAGTCAATAGATGTCGGTTCCCAATATTCGATCTATCCATGGTTTGCCTTACTAGAGATAGAAATTTGACATAACTTGTATGGACATTATGTCAAATTTTTATCTCTAGTAAGGCAAACCATGGATAGATCGAATATTGGGAACCGCCAAGAAGCTCAACCTCGTGGGGTAGCCACCCTTGTCCCCCGGCCGCCATCTTGGAAAAAGGGGAGGAAACGCTTTTTCGCGATATCTCGGAAACTATGCATCTTACAAAAAAATTGTAAAGACTAGTGTAGCAAATTGTTTTGCCTGGAAATATGTTTATATAACTTATTTGCCCTAAATTAAAAATTAAAGAAGTAAAGAAGTAAGAAAACAACAAGGGGACAAGGGTGGCGACCCCACATTCTATTGACCCCCCAAACATTTCCTAAAAATAAAATTGCGTCATCTAACAAATGTCATATTCGGTGCTTAAATTGTAACATTTAAATGGACTAATACTATTATTCATTTCTAAGGGTTCGATCGCCGCACTTGCCATCGGCCTTGGCTTTCGAACGACAATCCAGTGATTGTCGTTTGAAAGCCAAGTGTGAGTCAGTCTCGAAGAGTCCCCCACAGGTAATCAACGAATTTATTGAAACATGGACTGAATGAAATTCGCTATTTTATACCTTTTATTATATTATAGGTTTTGAACCGTTCTCTTTATTTATCTTGACTAACAAAAAATAGACAATAATCTATAACAATATTATTATATACTTTACATGCTATTTGATAAATCATTATTATCAAAATATACAATTTGTACATGTAAAATATATTTACACAACATGTAGATATATCTAGACTGGATAAGCATATCGTGTCATCGACCATAAAAAATGAATTTGTAATGAATCTTTACAGTATTTTGTATATTTAAATAACTTGTACCTTTGTTCTACGAGTGTGCAATATCATACTAATGTTTTGACTGCGGCTGATACGAAAGAAAAATTCATTAATTCCGCAAAAACCATAGATTTTACGTGAAGCCAATGTAAATTCAATCCAACTCCAGATTTCACCTAAATCGGGTTTTCTTTAGCAATAGCAATTTTTTTAAAGCGAAAATAAAAGGAATTAAAAAAATTTTGCAGATCAACAATTTCACAATAAAGCAGCGTTTTATTTTTAAACGAAAAATATAATTTCAGAACAGCACTTCTCATTTTTCCTGCTTTGTATTCAGTTCAGGAATTATGTAAAGTTACATGTTCTAATATTGGGGACTTTTAAAGCTGTTCTTATTTCTTTAAGATTTGGAATTAAATTTGTTTTTTTTTTTCTATCGAGTTTTCTTTATGGAATCGTGTTTTCCGCACATATGCAACAATGTTCGACTATGCCATAAATGAATTGTAGATGTAAAATTAATTTAAATAAGTTAAAATAGGCACCCACGATTCAGGAACGCCTAGTATGGATGTCATCGGACACATCGTATATGACTTATATTGTTTTTGGCAAAATAAATATTTTTCATTTTCAATTATCCTCCAGTATTTTAAATGACCGAGGATCTTGCTAAGCAAGCTGAGGTAGAAACGGCCGTTAATTGGTCAAAAGTTAACCATTACTCTGTAAGTAAATTATGTATAACAAACGAGACATAAGATGAAGTTGCAAGTTATTCGACCTCACACTTTGCTCTTTAATAAGACTGATGAAATTAAGCATAATAAGTACACACCGATCCACTGTCAAATAATATCATTCTGATTTTATACTGATCTTCGTAAGCCTTTGTTGAAACTATATGTCAAGGTTATAGGTAGTAAATAAAAATCTGGGTATCAAAGGTGATTAGGGTATGATAAATATAGGTATACTAACCGCCTATTTTTTTATTCAATTTGGCACATGGTTTGATCAATATTATATTTATATCGCTGGCTTCTTATACAAATAATGTGTTATTTGCGACATTTCTACGAAAGATCATCATCGAAGAAGATATTTGGAATTTGAATTTAATTTTATAATAGACAAATATACTTAATATAAGTTTGACAAAAAAAGACGCCACCATCAATTCAAAATCGATTGAAATTAAATTATAATTTAACACAAAAATATTTAATGTCCCGTTTTTGTCAAGCAATTTGGTGCAGATGAATTTTATGCTTTAATAAAGATATAATCATAAATTATGTATCATATATACATATATTTGTTTTAATCATATAAATACTTGTTTTAATTGTTTTACTGTCTCTGGTAAAAGAATATAAAATAGATGGGTGAAATAAGTATGCATAATTGACAAAAGTAGTCTTGTTATGAATTTCTATTGTTGAGTTTATTTTTAGATATTATTTTTGTTTAGTTTATTTTTATATTATAATAAAGAGTTGTAAGAGAATTTATTGGATTTTTATTTTGTCTACGAAAATAATAGTTGAAATAGACTTTTATATATACCCCCCTCACCCCAGATACCTAAAATAAAAAACCGGCTAAGTGCGAGTCGTGCTCGCGCACCGAGGGTCCCATACTATAAAACACACACACATTAACACACAACACACACACACACAATAACACAACACATTAAAAGAATCACTTTGGTTCATGAATTTACGAGTATAATTTACATGTAGATACTTTTGTTGGCAAACCGCAAACCTAACTTTGTTTTTGGTGGTTTATTGTTAACATCACAAAAAGTATATTAGTTAGCGAGTTGATTTTATTTTTCCTGTAAAATATACGTTAACTTCTATTGTTCATAATTATTTCAGATTTTTCAACTGGTAAACTTCGGAGAAAAGGGAGGGGACGATATTTTTTTCGACAGTTTGCCCAATAAATCCAAAACAAATAAAAATTGGTATTAAAAATAAATAAAAATTGGTTTTAGAAACAAGTAACGCCCTTTCATATCATATGAATCCCCCCTCAATATTTTTATCTCATTTTAAAATTTCGACGATTCGGTTTTCCCCCCTTTTTAAATAAAAATAAAAAAGACTAAATTTTTTATGATTGCAATGACAGAGCGCCGCAAATACCTACAATCCCAGGTCGATAGCTTTAATAGTTACTGAAACAATCGAGTGTGACAGACGGACGGAGAAAGTCTCACCATAAGGGTTCCATATTTACCATTTTGGTATGGAACCCTAAAAACCGGCCAATGCAAATCGGACTTGCGCACCGAGGATTTAATTTGTTTACAAGTAGGTAGGTAAGAGAAAAAATAAAGTTAGGTTTGCGGTACCTAACCTAACCTAACTTTGTTAATTGTTATTATGAAACTGCTACTACAAGTTAGAGAGTTGATTTTATTTTTCCTGTAAAATATAGGTTTATTCCTATTGATCATAATTATTTCAAATTTTTCAATCGATAAACTTCGGAGATAA
Organism: Coenonympha glycerion; assembly: GCA_963855885.1. Taxonomy (NCBI): domain Eukaryota; kingdom Metazoa; phylum Arthropoda; class Insecta; order Lepidoptera; family Nymphalidae; genus Coenonympha; species Coenonympha glycerion. The sequence goes on from OY979626.1 coordinate 347,338, forward strand.
GGGAGAGGGGCAGTTGAGTTTTTGAGTTTGCCCAGTAAAAGCTATAGGCATAAAAATAAATAAAAATCTGTTTTAGAATATACCTACAAGTAACGCCCTTGCTTATGATACCACTCCACGCCCACCCACTCAATATTGTTATGCCCCTTTTAAAATATTTTTTAAATAAAAATAAAAGCCAATTTTTAAATTATGATTCCAATAATTGGATAAGGTGGGAAAAAAATAAAACATCCAAGTAACAATTTAAACCGTTAGGCTACTTTAATTGTTTTTATAAAATTGATTCTATCCTATATAATTATGCGATTGTTCAGTAGGTCGAGCATTTTCCGAACTGATGCTACAAAACAGTGAAAAACAACAATAGTTAAAGCTTACTCTTTAGTCTTAATACTTCAGCGACCGAAGTAGCGAAAACATTCTACTAAAGATGTTATGATTAAAATTTAAAAATCACAATATTATAATGTTCTATCTACGTAACAGTTTTCGTGGAGAATATTCAATGAAACTTTTTTTTTTATTTATGATTGAAATGAAATTCAAATCTAATCAAGTGACAATAAAAACTTTAGTTTAACAAAGAAGCGTAAAAAATTTTCAGTTTAATGCACAAACAATAAAATTTACGATTCCAAAAAGTTAAAAAACTCAATGTACCTACATATTATAGAACCATAACATGAATGAAGGCGAACATAACAGACCGCCTACGAAATTCAAACTGTTCATTGATTTCGCTAAGACATAGGCGCATGACAGTAAAATTGTGGGAGTGGCAGTTATATTTACATGTTTATTTCAAAATCTTTGCTTAAAAATCTTCACTCCAAGTTAGTTAAGTTAGAAACACAAAATAATCAATTCTCAGACAAATTTTCTTTAGTAGCCACTTTCAAGCATAGATTTTTATTTGAATACAAGTAAAGATGATACTGTTATTCCTGAAATTTTGATGTAGCATGGCTACATGTAAAAAAATAACATTTGAATTTCGCGATCACATCTGTATGTTGAGCCTTAAATATAATATAGTCCGACCAGAAATTAACTCGCCCCGCGGGATCCACTATAACAATATTATTATTAATTATAATCACTATTAACCATAAATAATTATTTTTAGGGTACTTAAAAATCACTATTTATTATTGTCTGTAAGCTTTTATTGTCTGGTAAGGCAATAATAAGTAATCAATCATCCGTAGGACTATTAGAATTCTTTAAAATTATTCAAAAAAAAACAACGAATCACACAGTTGTTTCTCGTAGACATTTTAAATGACCTAAAATTAGTCAGACCATCGAAATAACAAACTATAAAGGACTCCCACTGGCAAACATAGTTTACGGCTTTTTCAAATTAAATGCTGTTTGAAATTCAATATATTATAATAGATTAAAGACAAGAGTGATCTCAGAGAGGAAGATATAAAATTAGCCCAACTACACATCATAGGTTTACATAGCAATGAATTTTGTGCAAATAAAATAATATCACTATAAAACATTGGTCACGAACTCCCATTTGATTCACCTCATATTGGTTCTTGATAGATAATTTTCTGCAGTTTTTAAGATTTGGGGCTATTGGGAACCATTGGGAACCAATATGGATTAGTAAATGAGTATCAAAAAGCAAAATTTTATTAAAAACGTAGATCAATGTAATTTATAAATGGTATTGCGCAAAACCCATTGTTATAAGTTAACAATGTATAATTAGCCCAATATTTGCGAAAATACAGTCAACTACACAATAAGGAGAGACTGTCTGTATATTTAATTTTCACTCGCTCGAAATAATTTTAAAACGGGTAGTAGAGAGTTATTTTGAGGTGTGAAAATTCGCTAAGCCTAGTGATTTAGCCAGTGTTCGGTCGCCTGCATAGCGTCAGTCAATCAGTCTACTCCATCTCGTCTCCATATTTGTTGGTCACCGACCGCTGCGCCTCGGGCGCGCGCGAGATCGGGGGAGCGGTGTTCGGCTCAACCCTGAAACACAAGACAAATCACATATCTTTAAACGAGCAATTCTTCTATAGTATATATATATATTTCTATATAATCTGAATCTCGGAAACGGCTTGAAGGATTTTCATGAAACTTAGTACACAGGGGGTTTTGGGGACGATAAATCGATCTAGCTAGGATTTATTTTTAGAAAATGTAGTATTTACCAAAAAATATATTAATAAATCTGCCTGACATCTATTGGCATAAAGTGAAACTATTACAGTAAAGGTAATATTACTCCTGCTGCCATCTATTGGCGTGTAGCTGTAATACTACCGAGCAAAGCTCAGTCACCTAGATATTACTAATAAATACTAATAAATAATAATGTAGAATAAATGTTCAAGGGGCCCCCATACAACAAACGTGAGTTTTGTTCGTTTTGAATTTGTGAGTATGGGACTATGTGTGTTTAGTTTTTTTTTTATATACGGAAGCCTCAGTGCCCGAGCCAACTCGCACTTGACCAATTATTTAAATTTCGTTCCATTCCACGTATGGAATCGCAATACGTCATCGTTCAAGTTTCTGGGATTTAACCATAATGTTTCAAAGGTACCCTATAAGCCCACCAGCCCGCAATGTGCCTGCAAGAAAAAAACCTCATTTTCAGAGATGGCCAGCAGTGGACATAAAGAGGGGCTGCTGATGATAATAATGATGATGTTAATTGCTCGTGGATCTCTGGTGTTGGAGAGCTAGATCGAAGCTCACCTGTAGGGTTCCTGCCTCTTGTCCAAGTACTCGCTGCGATTCCTGCGGCGCAGCTCCTCGTAAGACAGCGTGGCACGCTCGGCCGCGGCCTCGGGAGTCAACGGCGCTGTTGATAACAGTAAACAATAATAAAGAACATTTCCAAGCGATTTAGGGCCTTCGCTCGTAATCATAGCGTATCGTAATCATAATCCGCGCAACGAGAGCAGTATGTTCTAACATGTCAGGTGTTGCAGCAAATCGTAGGAGCCGTAATTGTCAATTTGTCATATCATAGACATCGTAGCGTCATAACGATATGCTTACGCTTACGAGCCGAGTGCGAAGGGGCTTGGATGGGTGACTGCACAACAGCCGCTGATGATAGCACGGACTCACCGGTCTCCTGGCCGGCGCGGTACGAGTCGTCTGCGAACAGCGGGCGCTCCATGTCGAGGTCCAGCGAGCTGCCGGGGCCCGCGTCCGAGTACACGTCTTCCGGCTCCACGCCCAACGTGGCCGGAGCTTGCCTTGATGGGTAACTGAAAATGTAATGCGAGCATAATTATTATAGTGCTTTACACACTTGGGATATTTTTTTATAGGCTTGCGCTTGACTACAATCATATCTGATGGACAGAAATGATGAGGTCTAGGATGGAGCGCGCTTGCCTAGAAAATGCCTATTCACTCTTCTCTTGAAGGCACCCAGGTTGTACTAGGCTGGGAACACAGAAGCTGGAAGGGTGTTCCACACCTTAGCGGTACGTATCAGAAACGTGGAAGAAAATCGTTGCGTTCGAGCTTGCTGGACATCAACCACATAAGGATGCCACTTCTCCCGGCGTCTTGCGGTTCTATGGTAGAAAGGTCAAGGAGGTACTAGATTTGTGGAGTTCTTGAATAATTAATATAGTGCTTTAGTACAATACTGTAAACATACATTAGCAAAATTTCAGGTTCTTACGAGAAGTCAAGACTATACCATGGGTTCCACCGAGTATGAAGATTTTATATACATATACTTAATCAAAATTTACAGGAATAATGTGATTGCACCATACCGGGGTATGGAGCCTGCATATATCAGAGACAACGATGTGTAAAGACATCGTTGAATAGTGTAATCTGCACTCTGCTCACCCAGTCCTGCCTTGTTTCTTGTCCCTCAGCAGCTGGCCAATGTAGCTGCCCTGCAGCGCCATGAGTTTCTCGGCGCACGCCTGCTGGTATGACAGTTTGCCGAGGAAGTAGCCAACTATCACAGCCACCGTCACTTTGGGGAAAGCTCCAAAACGGGGGTTAGGCTTAAAGTGACCTGCACACAAGATATATATATTAAAACATTATGACTATGTGAAAGGAAAACGATTGGGCGAAAAGAGAGAACACTTTCACATGCCATGATTTGGCCCCCTTTTAAAATATTTTTTAAATAAAAATACAAACGATTTTTAAATTACGAGTATGATTGCAATAATGTTGGGATAAGGTGGGAAAAAAATAAAACATCCAAGTAACAATTTAAACCCTTAGCTAACCTTTTATTAAAGTAGCTTTTTTTTATAAAATTATATAAATATGCGATTGTTCAGTAGGTTGAGCATTTTCCAAATTGATGCTTCAAAACAATCAAAAACAACTATAAAGTTAACTCTTGTGTACTCTTAATACTTCAGCGACCGAAGTAGCGAAAACATTCTGCTAAAGATATTATGATTAAAAATCACAAAATTATAATGTTCTATCTACGTAACAGTTTTTGTGGTCAATGTTCACTGAAATATTTATTTTTTTCAATAAGATTTATAATTGAAATCAAATTCAAATCTAATCAAGTGACAATAAAAACTTTAGTTTGACAAAGAAGCGTAGAAAATTTTCAATTTAATGCACAAACAATAACGATTCCAAAAAAGCAATGTACTTATATATTATAGAAACATAACATGAACGAAGGCGAACATACTCGTAACTAATCGCCCACGAAATTCAAACTGTTTATTGATTTCGCTAAGACATAATAGGCGCATGACAGTAAAATTGCGGGAGTGGCAGTATTATTTTTACATGTAATATTTCAAAATCTTTGCTTAAAAATCTCCACTCCAAGTTTGTCCGAGACGCCGAGTGTCGAGTTCGAAACACAAAATAATCAATTCTGAGACTAATTTTCTTTGATAGCCACTTTCAAGCAAAGATTTTTATTTGAAAAGTTAAGATACTGTTATTCCTGAAATTATATTGTAGCAAGGCTACATGTGTTATTAACTTTTATACTGCGAAAAAAAATAACATTCAAATTTCCCAATCACACCTGTATTTTGAGCCTTAATGCAACGTATGAATGTACCTAACGCGTAACAAATCAGAAAAATAGGAAAGCGAGTGTGAGAAAAGAGAGAACACTTTCACATGCTGTCTTTTTAAAACCACTTCTGGCATCGTAAGTTGTACTGCTAGCTGGTTTGAGTGCTTAGTTAGGCTGTACTTGTATTCTGGAAATGTAGTTGCTTATTTCTTCTTTTAATGTATCGCACTTATAGGCAGATGCCAATAAGTAAGATTGATGGGTGATTTAGTATGTTTGAGTATGTAATTTTGCGTCATTATTTATCTACATGAGAGTTGTACGCTGAGCCTTATAGTTGGATACCATGTCCATATGGATTGTTGGATTTATTATAGATCTTATCTTCTTATGCAGGGCTTTTCTGCTCCCAGGAGCACTTTAGTGTCGTTCTACGCTACCTCCGCTTCGCTCTAAGTCTAGTTGCCGCTAGGAAGTGCAGCACCTTAACAAGGGTATATTTGCCCTCCTCTGGGTGGAGAATATGTGGTCCCATGAGATAGCTACACATTTAGATCAGGGCGGGGCTGCTTTAGGAGATTGTGGTGTGGCCCCAATTCTCCTTTTTCCTACTACCTTTATACTGTATCTGAAATAACTGTGAACCACCATATCTAATGTGGAACAAGTGCAAAGCAATATGACTTACCATGTACATATTCTAATTATGCGTTTGAGTATGACTATCTATAAATAATTATTACTATTTTGGACTACACAAACATGTAACAACCTATTCACAAAAGTATAACCTGTCCACAGAAGCTTTGATAACTACTTCCCTTCCCTCTTCCACAGCCCGCATTCATCTGACGATGGACCAGCGCAGGTCACAGTAATTAAAAGAGGGATCGCTCCCACTCAGTCATCGACAAAGCTTCTGTGAATGGGCAGTACCTACTTAGTGAAGTAAGTAATGAACACAGAAGCGAACTATCTAACCTCAACACCTTGCAGTCTTGCTTGTTCTAACCCTAGACTATTTTTTAAGCCAGAGGCGCATAGGGAGCACAGTCCTCGCCCCCTGTAGCAAATCATAGGCACCCGGGCGAGCTGTAGTGGCAGAGGCTGGTCACGAAGGCGGCCAGCATGCTGAGGCTGCGGAGGTGAGCCAAACCGAGAGCAGAGGTGAAGTTTAGCGAGGATCGGGGGTTCTACGACTCACCTCCTTGGACACCAAAAAAGGCGGCGAGACCGAACGCGGTGCCGATGGGCAGCGAGCGCTGGTAGAAGCTCTCCGTGTTGCACTCCTTCAGCACGCGCAGCTCTTCCTGCGAGAACTTGTAGGGGCCCTGCGGACCAGTCATAGCTTTACAACCACTCACTCCGCGCAGCCACACCCCGAAGCCAGGGTCAACTTACCGCCACCCTCGCACCGCCCGCGCCACCCGCGTTCTGCTCGTAAGCCGCACCGAAAGGTCTCGAGTCGCCCATTTCGTGGAAAATATTCTTTAGCACTGTTTTCTATTAAATCAATGATAGTTTGCACTTATTTTAGAATATAACCTTAAACCTATCCAAAAATATTTATTATGATAAATCTTCAATCTTGTTGCAACTTGCACGACTGACGAGTGACTTGTTTTCGAATTGGATAAGAATAAGAATTAAGAATGACACTGACAGAAGACAGATGATAAAATTGATAAAATCATAGATAAATAGCAACTGACAGATATGTCAGGTTACTGTCATGATTTTTCGTAGCTATGAGTACTGGCTTTTTAATACCGCGTAATAAACATTGTACTTCTGTGCTTTAATTTTGTGATGTATAGGTTCACTGATTTTAACATTTTTCAACCTACATTTACAGATCTTCTTCTCTAATAAATATTATCATGCCAAACCGTCTACCGTGGTCGTCTCCGGAAGACTAAGCTAAGGGATAGCAAAAAACAAGTACCTATAGCAATGCAATAGGTAAATATCCTTTGTTTTTTGTATTATTACAACTAGTCTATTTGTATAAGTAGGTAAATACTTGGTGAAAAATTAAAAAAATTCAACAATTTTTTCGTATATACGCAAGAAATTTAGTCGACAGTGATGCTGACGATGTGAACGTCCTATTTGTTAGTGTTAGGGCGCGGATGCCTGTCGTCGTGGTAGCCGCGCATGGTGTTCCCGAGGTGGCTGGTGGCGGGTAGTTCCCGCAGCCGCCGCTCGCACTGCTGCACGTAGCAGACGCGGCCGAGCCAGTGCCCTGCCAGCGCGGCCAGCGCCACCTTCGGGAGCGCACCGAAGTGCGGGTGCCGCGCCACCAGCCCTACAACAAGTTCACAGAACTAAGGCAACTGACTCAGAAGACGGGGAGGTCGTTTTAGTCCGTGCGAGTCGGACATACCCTGCCGTAAGGCAGAAGTCCGTGAGGGATTTTTTCCTCCCCGAAAAAAAAAACTAAGACATCGAACATCACAACAAAGACACGCTTGTGCTTTGCGCTTGTGTTACCTAATGATAATTTAGGGATGTCTATGTTAGTCTTATCGCTATCGAACGGCCGAAGCAGTCGGCACCAATAGGAATCGCTTGATTTTCATTATAATTTCAATGAAAATTAAAAACCAATGATAGCCAATGGAGGTTTTAATCACGGGCACGTACTTTTCGGAGTTACGTGCGTTTCTGGAAAGTTAATGGTATCTCGAAATATTATGACGAAATCTATATTGGTTACGAGTACTCAAACCTCCGGACCGCTCTGCTTTGCGGAAACCGGGCTTTATTGTTATGACCGAAACATCAAAGCTCATGATCTGCGATTTCGTTATAAGTATAGGAACGGAACGTAAAAAAATCTTACTTCTATGAACTTGCTTATTATTGTCTAATCTTATCCTCTTTCAATAATGATTTTGTTGTGATATTGAAATGAAATGCTCGCAGCGCGCTCGTTCGAGGCTTGTAAGTCGGTCCACACGAATTGTGTTCGGCTCGTGCTCGATTCACCTAGTGTAGGCCCACCTTAAAATATAGATAAGGTGTTTCGGCCTTACCGAACCGAAGTCCGCGAAATTACTTATTTAGTTCATCGCAAATATTAGACTAACTAAACATTGTAGTTTTATGACAATGAGTTAAAATATCAAAACAACTTCATGTTCTGAATAATATTATATCACACGGTCACGGTAATGCCATAAGATTGTGACTACTGAAACCGTGCATCTACGGTAACTAATTACCTTGTAGGCTTGTATATGGACACAGGTTGGGATAGGTTTTAGTGTTTTAGTGTACTTAGGTAATTTTATAGAAAAACAAAATTAACAGATTTGAATACTTACTTCTTATTTACTTAGGTAGGTAACTACGGACTAACCTAACCGGGCATCATCTACTTTGGAAGCTCCTCAGGAATATCCGTGCGTAAGCTAAATCCAATAATCCATCGTATCAAACCAAGAACCTGTTAGTTTGAACTATCAGGAACTAGGGAGCCAGCCAACCGCAATGCAGTCCGTAGGTACATCTCTTTCTCTCTCACCGGTTTTGATGCCGGCGTAGGTGAGAGCGGCAAACAGCGTGCTGAAAGGCAAGCAGCGTCGGTAGAAGCTCTCCCGGTCGCACTCTTCGAGAGCTCGCAACTCGTCCGGCGTGAACTCGTAATAGCGCTGAAACATACGACCACCTTATTACCGACTCCGAAAGAGGAACCTTTATGCAGTCGCTGGTTTGCTTTACAATGGAGAATGATGATGCTATGCAGTTGCTGATGATGTCAGACTCTAGACAATGATGATGCGAGGAAGACGTTCATTGAAGTTAAGCAAGTATTATGGTAGAGTGTGCACTCCCAAATCCCATGTCAGATGCAGTGCGTACCAAGGCTTTGCGTTACAATATTATAATGTTAATATTGCACTGCGTTCATCTGTTCATCATCACTGACGCCTGAGAATTGAGATATTATTTGCATTGATATGTGAAGTTATTTTTGAAGTCAGAATGGACATAAAGAAGTTTATTGTAAAAAATGGACTTAGCTTCCTTGCGCTTTTTGGTAACAAAATATAAAGTTAATCTATGAAACTATTATAACAAAGATGTGCGTGTGAGATACTTTATTCTAAGTTCATTATAAAAATATTACAGTAGGTAAAGTCATTTATTACCGCAAACTGGATTTAAAAGGGATAAGTAACGATGAAAAAATAAAAAGCCTTCATATCAGAGTACTAAACTAAATGTCATAATAACTAACAAAAAATACTTAATGGCTAACGAGTTACAAGTTTAAAAAATAGTCGAGGATCAAAGCAAATACTGCTTGCGTCATCTGCTACATAAGTAGCTTACAGATGGTAGGCATGCATGTTATCGGTTTGTTATCTTTAGGATCCGCGGTACTACCGGAATTGTATAGTAAGAACGTGACACCAGTTGTAGGAACGTGACACCAGTTGCAAGGACGTGACACCAGTTGTAGGAACGTGACAACTGACACCAGTTGCAGAATGGTGACACCAATTGTAGGAACGTAACACCAGTTGTAGGAACGTGACGCCAGTTGTAGGAACGTGACGCCAGTTGTAAAAACGTGACACCAGTTGTAGAAATGAGACATCAGTTGTAGGAACGTGACACCAGTTGTAGGAACGTGACACCAGTTGTAGGAACGTGACACCAGTTGTAGGTACGTGACACCAGTTTTAGGAACGTGACACCAGTTGTAAGAACATGACGCCAGTTGTAAAAACGTGACACCAGTTGTAGAAACGTGACATCAGTTGTAGGAACGTGACATCCGTTGTAGCAACGTGACACCAGCTGTTGCAGGAACGTGACACCAGATGTAGGAACGCGACACCAGTTGCAGGAATGTGACACGAGTTGTAGGAACGTGACACCAGTTGTAGGAACGTGACGCCAGTTGCAGGATCGTAACACCAATTGTAGGAACGTAACACCAGTTGTAGAATCTTGACACCAGTTGTAGGGACGTGACATCAGTTGCAGGAACGTGACACCAGTTGTAGGAGCGTGACGCCAGTTGTAGGAACGTGACACCAGTTGTAGTAACGTGACACCAGTTGCAGGATCGTAACACCAATTGTAGGAACGTAACACCAGTTGTAGGAAGAGACACTAGTTGTAGGAACGTGACGTGACACCAGTTGTAAAAACTGGACACGTTGTTATTACTTGGGACCTTACAGATAGCAACGAGGAATCAAATCACTTCGTCGTCAACTGTATAGAGGTTTAAGCCTCTACCCTTTATTTAATGTAGTCTGAGGTCTCTACGATGTCTTGCAGTTCTGTTGTAAAAAGAACGTGGGAACAAATTTACTAATAGTTCCTGACCACACTCTGAAATATATTCTACAGAATACCGATTTCCGACAAACAGGCAACGTACGACAATGTTCAAGACTTTGAAGTTTCTTGTTGACCAGGATCTGATACTTAGATATTATTTCACATGAAAGATTTGGTTGCTAGTGCCAACGTCGATCATTACAAGAAGCTCAGGATGAGAATCCCTTACCAGCGGATGTGTGACGTTTCGCACGGGCGGGCATTTCCATTTGGGTTCAGAAACCTCGTTCTTACTGTCCGCTTGCCCCTTGTCGTTTTTGTCTGATCTCGAATCAGTCATCACGACCTAGCTTCGTCTATCGGAACTCGGGAGGCTGGTTTTCACTAGTTGAGTAGCAAAAGGGTTTAACTTTCTTCATTATTATTCATTACTTAATTTTGTAAAAAACATCAAACGTGATCAAAGGTTTCCATAGCTAATTATGTGATTGACAATTTCAAAAATGATAAACACGTTTTTTTTTGTCATCTTAGATCAATGAAGAAAGAGTGAACTATTTTTAGACGAGTCACGAGACGGTATTATGTGACTAGCTGACCTGGCAAACGTTGTTTTGCCCTTAGGGGTAATAAAAAAATAGATAAATTGAGATTTAAACTATCCTATCTCTCAAGTTGGATCGAACTGCACATGGTGTGCGAATTTTATTCCATTGAGGATAAACATTGTGACACGAGATTTATATATATATTAAAAAAAATAAGAAAAAGATAGAGCCGAACCATGGAGCCGAACCTTTTCCGACTCTCTCTCTTACTCTCGTTAGAGAGTACCTATAGTGTTCTGTGTTCCGAACCTACATCGAACTGAAACAGGAGAGCTTTGCCGTGAGGGGGTTTTGGTAGTTACTCGAGCGTCGAAGGGGCCTATTGAATTTTAAATATTATATTAATGATGAAAAAAAAAACAGGTTATATGATAATTTATGTGCTATTGCTATATGCTACTAGGCGGTGGGGATAAAAAAAATTGAAAATTTTTCTCGAGCGCGTCATACTTATTCTACAGACTTCATCTTGATGTGCTCGTCGTCCTCACTGGTCCTCAGTCTCACCCCATAATCTGTCAATTATGTCCGTTGATTATGTCGAGTAATTTAATCACCCGGTTTTTAATTTTTACTAACCCGGCAGATTAAAGAAATTCCTTGTCATAAACGTCTGATTATGGGTTAGGACGACAAACATAATATCAAGAAGAAGCGTTTGTATAAAAATCTGATGCGCTCGAGAATACTTTCATGGACAGTTTTCTTTTTGATTTTTTGTAAACCTGTATCAGGTTCCCCCACCAAGGCAATAGTAAACTTTATAATAACCTCTTTTACATTTGAGCATCTTATACCTACTTATTTACAACGCAATAAGTCCTCACGACACTCGAGTAACCACCGATTTAGCATCGTGGGCTCTCCCACTAATAGTATAATATTTATTATGTAAGCGTCTACCTCTCCTGTTGCCGTTATCAATAACGTTTTCTTAATAACCCAGTGAAGGTTACTAATACTAACACAAACTGATCGATACAGAATCTGCCCACTGATGGTTACATTATTACATAAGAGCAACATAAGAGACGGTAAGGAAGGACGGTAATGGTTACTACATAAATAAACTGATCGATGAAGAATCAGCCCACACTCCACAGGTGCGATCGCACAGCGTCAATGAGAAATTTTCCCCTCCTTTGCAAATTAAACGGCTAAGTGAGAGTCGGACTCGCGCACCGAGGGTTCCATACTATAAAAGAAGTAAAACCTTTTGTTCATTGAATTTACGAGTATAATTTACAAGTAAGTAAGTATACATACAAGTACAATGGAAATAAGTAAAAACTTTTTTTATACTTATACCTAATTCGTAATCCTTATGTACATTCAAACCATCTTAAAATTCTTCAAATCTTTTATTTAGTTTTTTATTCTTATTTAACTAAAAAATATAATGGGTAATCCTCGTTCGGGAATGAAACAAAAATTTTAATTATATTATGTTGCGTCGTCTAGGCCGTCGTCGTATCGGGCGTCGACGCGGAGGCTTCGGCTGCCGTCGCACGGCGTGGCGAACTCCGACACCAGCGCGTCCCGGACGCACTCGACGTAGCCCGGCCCGGCCCCGATGAGCTGCGACAGACGCGCCGCCGCCGTCCCGCCCGCCAGCGCCGCCACCGCGCCGGCCGCGTACTCCAATGTGGTAACGCGCGGCCTCGCCGCTGAAAACATACCGCTCAAGGGATTACGGCCATGAGAAGCTGGCGCTGGTTCATCAAGAGATGGCGCTCTTATGGCTATTTCAGGAAAAAGAATTTTCACGTCGAAGATTGTAACTAAGAACGATTTTGCGGGCACGTACCAATAAAATGATCATAAATCACCCATATTGTGAATTAAAAGATCAACTTTCATCATATTGGTTCCCTGTTTGCCGGCTCTGGTCACGTGTCATTATATACTCACATATGCGCCATACCATACCCATAGAGTATATTGAATATAGGGGTATGCACACCTAAAGCGGCAACCTCGCTAGTCGCTTCATTCCCGTCACCCGTGTTTCCCGCTCGGTGACGCTATCTAACGGCTGAACGCAGCGACACCATGCAACAGATTACAATTCTAACTGGTGTTCACTGAGTGTGATAGATGGCGGGTAAAATTCTTTCTATACACAGTACTACAGCTGGCCTGTGTTTCTACAAGCAGCTGTTAGAACCTAGTATAGAACTTACTAGATGGCTGTTAGCTATCCGCCATCTTTTTTGATAGTAACTCACACATAATATTATGTACGTGTTTTTGTCAAAATTTTAATTTGAATTATAAAAATGAGACTATATAAAAAAAGATTCCGACGAATTGAGAACCTCCTCCTTTTTTTCAAGTCGGTTAAAAAGAAAAAATATAACACTGGAAGATTATAGTCTAAATTGGTGTCTATTGGTAAATTGGATGTATTTCATCTAGCCCAAGGGCCACGACGGCCAGACCTTAGAGAGTTTATGAAAGCTGAAAGTTTCTCCGTGCATGTCCCCTGTAGGTACAGGTAAGAACGACCAGCGACTAGGCTAGACGACTAGTTTGGGCATAAAGTAAGTTTGGGTTGTGATTATCTCTGGGCAAGTAACATGTAGGGGATCTGTAGATACTCGTATGAGGCGGTAGTCACCAATGCCTCGAGTGCGCAGCAAATGTTCCACGCTGTCATCTGCGCAGCGCCGGAACACTGCCAGCAGCAGCAGCAGCTGACGCAGCGAGGAGCGGAGCGCCGGCTCCATCTGCACCGCCGCAGCGAGGTGGTTGGCCATGTCGTTGATCGTGTACAACGGAACGTTGTTGGCTGAAAGTTAAACTAATATGCATCAGCTAGTAACAGCATGTAATAGTGTATACCTTCTCGTACCTACTTACCTAAAGCACACATCATTTTGATCTCCATAGTTCGAATCTCTCGCAGGGAGTATTCTGTGCCCTGAACCGCCGCCAACGCTGTGCGGATCGCGGTCGCGCAGAGCGGAGTCGTCGCCGACAACATCTTAGCCGCCAGCCACGCGGCGCTCGCAGCTATTAGGAAGAACTCCGACGTCATCTTGCGCAGTATCTGCCGAGACCCAACGCCTGCAAATCAAATTGCCTGTCACGAGGTGGCATACCTCTGAGCACATAGGATTTGAAGGGATTCTCGCGTTCAATAGCAATGTGCTAGTGATCTGTTGACGACTATGAGGCCCGGTTTCAGGGCGGATCGGAGATGTGCTACAAAGTACAAACCTATCAGGTAATTTTCACTAAAGCGGAGCTGTGAGCTGCGCGTAGTAACAATCGAATGACGATTGCGCGTGTGCGGGCTCGACCGCTCAGCTCTAGACATCTCCGCATTGGGCGCGCCACTAGCCCGCTCGCGGCACATGTATATATATTTCTATATAATATGGATCTCGGAAACGGCTGCACCGATTTTCATGAAATTTAGTATACAAGGGGTTTTGGGGGCGATAAATCGATCTAGCTAGGATTCATTTTTTTTAAATGTCGTATTTACCAATAAAAAAAATATAACTCTATACCTGACATCTATTGGCATAAAGTTAAACTATTACAGTAATTTCCTGCTGCCATCTATTGGTGAGTGGCTGTGATATTACCAAGCAAAGCTTGATCAACCAGGTATAATCATTTACTTCATATTTTTTCCCGATAGCTTGAAATCTGGGAAACTACATGACATCTATTAGCGAATAGTGAAACGAATTTTATTGACCGCGGCCGGCATTTGTTTTAACGAGAATAATATTATAATGCTAAAGGTAAAATATGACTTCTCCCGACATCTATTGGCGAGAAGTTATATTAATTTTTTTATTGAGTCAACGAACTGGGCGCGAAAATTCAAATTTTATTTAGTTTTCTGGTTTAGTGGGCTTATACATCCTAAGTTTATATAGTTTATACACAACATTTATGCATCTCGTAGTTGTAATCAAAACTCTGCTCAACAATACTCATTTACCTCATATTGTTTCTCGATATATTGAAAACTAGGAAACAACGTGACATCTATTGGCCAATAGCAATACTATTATAATGGCCCAGGCATCCAACTGAATAAATATGACTTTTTCTGCTGACATCTATTGACGAGAAGTACTTAATACTATTTTTTTTTATGGAGTCAACGAATTGGGCGCGAAAATTCAAATTTATATTTAGTTTTTGCTAATAGTGGGCTAATAATTATACATCGTAAGTTTATGGCAATGAGTTTTGCGGGCACAACATTAAAAGGGGCAAGGTGGTATTCTCTCGTTCAAAGCTAGCTCCATTCGAAATAATGGGCCTTTGAAATTGGTTTTTAATCGTAGTTTCCCAATATCAAAATTATCGTGCCATCCACAGAGCAAGATAATCCATGGCACAATTGGCAGGGCACTCAGCCGTGATAGCTAGGGGGTACGGGTTCAAGTCCCGTTGGCAGCGATAATTTTAAACACTCGAAATAAAATAACTTACGTAATTGGTTGATGTAATGTAAAAAATTAAGTATTAGTATAATATATAAATATTAAACTAATTACACTCGTGATTTTGCGAAATTCAAATTTTTTGTGGTTTTTCGCGATTTTTAACCTAATAAGACATAATAGGCTTATGGCAGTCAAATTGCGATAATCCCAATATCTTCTTTACGTTTTTATATAAAAATCTCTGCTCGAAAGTGTCGAGTTAAAGAAATTAGTCGGAGATTTGCGAGTTACTCACATAAAACTCGATACTCGGACTAATTTCCTAGAACATTTTTATGCAAAGATTTTGATATAATCATGCAAAGACGATACTGCCATTCTCACAAATGCGTAATTAGCGAACAAATTGCAAAAAAACAATGAAAATTTTGAATTTCGCGATACTTACGAGTTCATATATTTTTTTTTATTATTATGTCGATAAGATCGAAAAATATTTTTTCATATTTCATCATTACATTAGTACCTATGTAATTCATATTTAAATATAGGTTCTACTCCAAATTACAATTTACAAAAAAAAACCGAGCGAAGCTCGGTCATCCAGGTACTTCTAAAGAAAAATGAGACATCTCCGCTCAGCTCCTCGATCCTTTCCCACCGAAAGTGATCGCAGCGGAGCTGTGGAAATGACGAAACCTTATTCAAATACAGCTCCACTCCGCCCCGCTTTGGATTTTGATAGAAACCGGGCCTGATATTGAAATGAGAAATCACATTCTATTTTTGTGCGAGCCTTGGGTCCAAAATTCGACAATTATTCTCCAAGAACTTGAATAGTGTCAAAGTGAGAACCTATTAGGAGGCACGTGGGCGAATGAAGACAGATTGTTTTTTATTTGAATTGCAGTTTCTAACACGACTGCATCACACCGTTACCACCGGCACTCGCCGCCAAGTACTCAACACTGTGCGCCAAGTGCGCGACGTACCGCTCCACGCCGCGGCACGCCTGGCTCGGGATGCCGTCCTGGTGGCAGTTCAGCTCTGCATCACACCGCTACCACCGGCACTCGCCGCCAAGTACTCACCACTCTGCGCCAAGTGCGCGACGTACCGCTCTCCTCCGCGGAACGCCTGGCTCGGGATGCCGTCCTGGTGGCAGTTCAGCTCTGCATCACACCGCTACCACCGGCACTCGCCGCCAAGTACTCACCACTCTGCGCCAAGTGCGCGACGTACCGCTCCACGCCGCGGCACGCCTGGCTCGGGATGCCGTCCTGGTGGCAGTTCAGCTCTGCATCACACCGCTACCACCGGCACTCGCCGCCAAGTACTCACCACTCTGCGCCAAGTGCGCGACGTACCGCTCTCCTCCGCGGAACGCCTGGCTCGGGATGCCGTCCTGGTGGCAGTTCAGCTCTGCATCACACCGCTACCACCGGCACTCGCCGCCAAGTACTCACCACTCTGCGCCAAGTGCGCGACGTACCGCTCCACGCCGCGGCACGCCTGGCTCGGGATGCCGTCCTGGTGGCAGTTCAGCTCTGCATCACACCGCTACCACCGGCACTCGCCGCCAAGTACTCACCACTCTGCGCCAAGTGCGCGACGTACCGCTCTCCTCCGCGGAACGCCTGGCTCGGGATGCCGTCCTGGTGGCAGTTCAGCTCTGCATCACACCGCTACCACCGGCACTCGCCGCCAAGTACTCACCACTCTGCGCCAAGTGCGCGACGTACCGCTCCACACCGCGGCACGCCTGGCTCGGGATGCCGTCCTGGTGGCAGTTCAGCTCTGCATCACACCGCTACCACCGGCACTCGCCGCCAAGTACTCACCACTGTGCGCCAAGTGTGCGACGTACCGCTCCACGCCGCGGCACGCCTGGCTCGGGATGCCGTCCTGGTGGCAGTTCAGCTCTGCATCACACCGCTACCACCGGCACTCGCCGCCAAGTACTCACCACTCTGCGCCAAGTGCGCGACGTACCGCTCCACGCCGCGGCACGCCTGGCTCGGGATGCCATCCTGGTGGCAGTTCAGCTCTGCATCACACCGCTACCACCGGCACTCGCCGCCAAGTACTCACCACTCTGCGCCAAGTGCGCGACGTACCGCTCCACGCCGCGGCACGCCTGGCTCGGGATGCCATCCTGGTGGCAGTTCAGCTCTGCATCACACCGCTACCACCGGCACTCGCCGCCAAGTACTCACCACTCTGCGCCAAGTGCGCGACGTACCGCTCCACGCCGCGGCACGCCTGGCTCGGGATGCCATCCTGGTGGCAGTTCAGCTCTGCATCACACCGCTACCACCGGCACTCGCCGCCAAGTACTCACCACTCTGCGCCAAGTGCGCGACGTACCGCTCCACGCCGCGGCACGCCTGGCTCGGGATGCCGTCCTGGTGGCAGTTCAGCTCTGCATCACACCGCTACCACCGGCACTCGCCGCCAAGTACTCACCACTCTGCGCCAAGTGCGCGACGTACCGCTCCACCCCGCGGCACGCCTGGCTCGGGATGCCGTCCTGGTGGCAGTTCAGCTCTGCATCACACCGCTACCACCGGCACTCGCCGCCAAGTACTCACCACTCTGCGCCAAGTGCGCGACGTACCGCTCCACGCCGCGGCACGCTTGGCTCGGGATGCCGTCTTGGTGGCAGTTCAGCTCTCTGCAGAGGTACCGGACCGCTTGGCACGCCCGAACACCCAGCTTGCACTTGCCTATATTTTCAGGCCACGTTTTTAGGGTTCCGATCTTAGACACAACAAAACCCTCAAATACTTGGTTGTCCCTCCGTGTACTTATCCGACACTCTTTTCGGCAATGAGGAATAATTATAAGCTTTTACAAATTTGTTGGTACCTACTACCTACGGATGAACATGACAACATGACTAACAGCCAGTTTTTTCATTGATAGTAACGGCTAAAGTAATAAATAGTTAAATATGGTGGTCTGACCCTTATCACGAAAGACATAAGGATCAGACCGCCTTTACTATTACTTTAGCTGTTACTATCAATGAAGAAACTGGCTTAAAGAAACAAAGAAGCTCAATCCCACCAAACAACCAGGAAAAACCATGACGCCTAAATAAAGTAACTATGTTTTCAAGTTTTCATTACCAAAAACGCTATAAACATAACAAAATTGACGCAATTTTGGATGAAGACTATAGGTACTCATAATACTTATAATAATAGTAACTAAGTAGGTACTTAGGTACCTACTTTCTAATTTAATTTACCAAGTGAACTTTACAAAATAACGCCATAGATTTATATAGTTAATAGGTCGAGCTACGAACCAAAAAAACTTACATTCTTTCCTTGATTGTTTCAGGAATTGTCTTGTCACGTAAGGCATCGTTGGTAGGCAAAGAGCTTAATATCAATGTTGGTAGGTATTTAGAACTTAAGTCGAAAAGTGAAAACTTCTATACCTAACTTACAAAATTAAAGCGTGCAACACAAGCAAGCGCAAAGCAAAGACAAAATAAATAATTCCATTCAAGAAGACAAGAAATATTAAAAAATCTAGATTTTTTTACACCGCCATTAATATTTTTTGTTTTCTTAAATTCTTGTATTCTAAATTTATTGGTTATGGCGTATGACATTTTAACTTTTTTTTGTTTTTTTTTTTTTTTAATAAATTAATCAACGCTACAGTGCGACAAGGCTATCTTGGCGCTTGGCTGAAATCGGAACTAACTCCGCTATCTTGTATTTATAGTTTATACTGTTTGATAGTTCGCTCTGTCGGTATATCGCTGTAGTATGCTGTGTTGTTTTTGCTTAATATTAACTAAAATAAAACTAAAATTGAGTAAAATTGAGGAGATTTTATTTTCTGGCTGCCTTTGTTCTATAAAAACGCCCTCCTGACAATGTCATTCAAGTGCCAAGAGAGCCTTGTCGGACTGTATGTACATTGATTCGCACAAAACATTTTCATTTTAGTTTAGAAACCTCGTGTTTACAGCCCGCTTCCCCTTTGTCATTTTTGTCTGATCTCGAATCAATCATTACGATTTAGCTTCGTCTGGTGGAAGGCTGATTTTCGGGTGTGGGTTATTACTATGGTGAAGGTAAATAGGTACTAACTGTTAGTGTACTGTAATATTATAATGTATTCTGTGGTAGTGTGGATCGGTTAATGTTTGTGTATGAGCTGCAGCCCCAAGCGAGACGTAGCTCGTTAACTATGCAAATATGGCGTCGCACACCACCCTCCATCCTCCCCAACCCTCCCAGTCAGCAGAACATTTCAATATCATTGGACATAATATTCCTGTAGCTGTTCATTTTAAGGTGATATACTGATTTTGTTTTTGTCCTTCTCACTTACAAAAACGTTGGTGGGTGGGACATGCAGCGTCGCGGAAGAACAAAGAACATAACAGTAAAAATCACCAAATTGGTATGGAACCCTAAAAAAGATTCCGACGAATTGAGAACCTCCTCCTTTTTATGAAGTCGGTTAAAAAGATGTTTACCTATCTAATTAAAAAACTAAGACAGTTATCAAAAATCCATTTTTAAGCATTATTAGATATTATTATCACCGACACATTTAAATAAAAAATACAATTAAATCTATTGTACTTTCTGACAAAATTTAGAAAAATGAAGATTTTAAATTAAAGCCACTTTTGGGAGGAAGTTCTCCCAAAAGTGGCTTTAAAATCGAGAAAATTTTACCCGATTGTGTCTCTGCTTCAGATTCAGAGCGAAGTTAGATTAAAGGAAACTGTAGCTGTTGTCTTTATACTTTTCAGTTTTCCACCTGCAGGTCACTGAAAATTTCTAAAATAGCCCTTATATACCAAGTAACGGTTTCCTACGCTTTAGCGCCTACAACTTTTTTTGCGGCAAATACGTACCTAATTTAATTTGCTAGTAACATTCGGTATTAAATACGTAATTTTAGTACTCTAAATTCTAAATATGGAAATACGTAATATTATTATTATAAAGATTATAATATTATTAATTAATAGCTATGCCAACTTGTTGAAAATTGGCAGATATAAATTTGCGAAGGGGATGTTGAATTTTGAGTGATTTATTGCTTCCTTACAAAAGTAAAACTTTGAGAACGCAGTTTAAAAATTTTAAATTATACAAAAACTACTGACAAAACTACTGATTATAAGCTAAAATGAAATATTCACGTTTGTGCCTAGTATACAAAGAATTTAGCGGAAACCTCAGTGTAGTATGACTTATGAGTAGTAGGAGTAGGGTATTATTTAGAGTTCTGGCTTCTGCATCATCATCTCGCCAAATCTCGCTGTTATGTAAATAATGGTAGATACGGAACCCTTCGTGCGCGAGTCCGATCGCACTTAGCTGGTATTTTATATTTTAAAAAGAGCTGCTTTTCCGTTTTGAATTTTCACATTTCACAGAGCTTGGAAGTTAGGCCTACTTATGTGAAAATTATTGATTTTCTTTTACATTTTCTATAAGTCGGCCTCCGCGTTTCTTCAGAATCCTTCAAGGCAGTTCGTTACTGGGTCGTAACGAGCTGTTTGCACGAGGGGCAGGTAATCTAATCCAGCCGCCCGGATCTCCCCGACCCCCTGAATCCCCTTGGACCCCCCCGCCTCACCGGCGCGGCGTTTTTCCCGCTGTTTGTTTCACAATCCGCTTCGTGCCCGGAATGTATTGCGGAAGGGATAGCGAGATACAATACTTGTTTGCTCTATTGATACATTTTGTGAATTGTACTTTGATCAATAAGTAGGGTAGCCTGGGTACGGTCGTAACAGGGTACGGTTGTAACAACGCAAATATCGTCGAAGCTATGAACGGTAGGTGAGGGGTAAAAGGGGAGGGGCATGCGGGTTACAGGTCTCGACACGATCGCCAGTGTTGCGTCACCTCTCGCGCAGTAATAACGCTTACAGGGAAGCCTATTGTGTTTTGTCAACTAAAAGTAAGTTTTTTTGACGTATTTCTTTATGATATAGCTTAAATATTATTATAAGTATCGTATTTCGAAATGTGCTTATGTAATCGTCGTATTTCAGAGATTAAAATAAGCTCATTTGTTTTTGTATAGGTTATGCTAACTCGTGCTTATGACAGACTTATTATCAAAATGGGAGGGTGGGGACGGTTGTAACGATTTTCATGGGGACGGTTGTAACATTAATTTTATAATATTTTTGTATTGCAGATGCCTAGGAAACGCATAAGAAAGACTTCGAGAGGTGAAAGTGACATTTTGTCGTACAACAACGCTTACGATGAAGTTAAATTAGGGGCTTCTTTAAGGCAAGCTGCAGAGAAATACGGCGTTAACTATGTATCTCTTTTGAGATACAAGCGAAAGATGGAAGCAGCTAATGAAGATGACCAAGGACAGGTTGAAAATGTTAGCATGGGGTATGTAGCTCATAACAGAGTTTTTAGCGAAGACCAAGAGCGGCAATTAGCAAAGTACCTGATCCGTTGCGCAGACATATATTTTGGTCTCTCCACAAAAGAGGTAAGAAAGATGGCCTTTGAACTTACCGTAAAATACAATTTAAACGCTCCTTCCAAGTGGCAGGATAATGAAATGGCTGGAGAAGAGTGGTTTCGTTCATTCATGAAGAGAAATCCCGAACTATCTGTGCGCGCTGCTCAAGCCACTAGTTTGTCTAGAGCGACCAGTTTCAACCGAAATAATGTCAATGCGTTTTATGATAATCTTCAGATTGTTATGGATCGCGACCACTTTGAACCTCAAGACATATATAATGTCGACGAAACTGGTGTTACCACCGTGCAGAAGCCTGACAGAGTTGTTGCAAGACGTGGCACAAGGCAGGTGGGCCGCACTAACCTCTGCCGAACGAGGCACTTTGGTCACACTAGCATTTGCAGCTAACGCATTGGGCAACGCCATTCCGCCTATGTTCGTATTTCCTCGAATTAGATATCAAGAGCATTTCATTAGAGACGGACCAGTGGGATCTATCGGTACCGGCAATCCATCAGGATGGATGCAAGATGATACATTTATTGTATTTCTTAAACATTTTCAAAAACATACGAATGCCTCTCTATCGCATAAGGTATTATTGGTGCTAGACAATCATTCCTCACATATACATATCAACTCCTTAGACTTTTGTAAGGAGAATGGAATAGTATTACTGTCATTTCCGCCCCACTGCTCACACAAACTACAACCGTTGGATAGATCGGTTTATGGGCCTTTCAAAAAAGCCATTAATAGTGCCTGTGACGCCTGGATGCGAAACCATCCAGGCAAGACTATGACTATATATGACATACCGAGTATTATAACCACCGCAATGCCACTTGCTCTTACTCAGGCGAATATACAGGCCGGATTTCGAAAGACAGGGATTTTCCCATTCAACCGCAACTTATTCCAAGAAATTGATTTTGCACCATCGTTCGTGACAGACAGGCCTAATCCAAATGCTACTGAAGAGGTGATCACTTCTAATCAGCATAACATTAGACTTGCACCTGATGATGAAACCCCACCTCTATCACCTTCCATATTGAATGCGGGTACACCTTTCGAAAATAGAGCAGCAACTGAACAATCTCCTTTGCAGCCTACATTGGCTAACAGGGATTCAAACAGCATAGTACGTCCAGCCAATCTTGAAATTGACAGTCAATTACCTACACCACGTGAAATCGTTGAGCTCCAAGCAGCAAAAACGCCGCCCAGACAAACATCTCTAGAAGCTAACCAGGAGTCGCAAGCTGTTACACTCGATCGGGAACCAGACATCTCTCCCTGTGAAGCTGTTATGTGTCAGCAATTAGAACCTCGTCCGTCTACAAGCAACCAGTCTGTGTTCTCGCCTGAGGCATTACGGCCCTACCCTAAAGCTCCTCCTAGAAAAATAGGAAACAGGAGTCGAAAAACCAAAAAGTCAGCAATCTACACAGATACTCCTGAAAAGGAAGCTGTAAGAAAAGATTATGAAGAGCGACAAAAACGATTGAAAAATAAAAAAACGAAGAAAAAAGTTCTAGAATCATCTCCTGGAAACACAAATAAAGGGAAAGGGAAAGGGAAAGGTAAAGCAAAGAAAAGAAAGGCTAATACACCTCCAGAATCATCAGAAGAAGAAGAATATTATTGCCTTCTTTGCCTAGAGACGTATTCTGCGAGTCGGTCTGGAGAGAGTTGGATTCAGTGTCAAGGACGTTGCAAACAATGGTCTCACGTAGCTTGTACTGATGGAGATAGATATTATATATGCCATAATTGCGATGAGTCTGATTAAATATTGAAAAAAACTATTTTGTATAACCTCAGATTTTGTTGACTAACTTTGTTTAATTATAATTATTACTAGATTACTTTTGTTTGGTTAGTTTGATTATAAAAGTATCTATTCGATTAAAATACTTTATTATTTCTGTTGATCTATTTTAGTTTAGTTCTAATAACTATCTGAAAAGACTACTTAAATGGGCCTTAAATATTGTTAATTTGTAGTAAGTGCATTTTGTTATTTTTTTATGAATAAAACTGATTTATTATGAGCAACTTATATATTATTTTTGACCGTTACAACTGCCCCCCATGGGTGTTACAACCGCCCCTGGTATGGGATTGGTAGTAACAATCGCACACATTCTTTAAAATGACCTATTCCTGCTAAACTTTCTTGCCTAAGCTCTTGATTTGATATTAATTCGAAGACAAATGAGTATGCTTTCATTTCAAAAGCTTTGGTGGTTGTTTGCAGTTGTAATAGCTGTGCTGTGAAAAATTAGTGAACAATTGTTACAACCGTAC
Organism: Coenonympha glycerion; assembly: GCA_963855885.1. Classification (NCBI taxonomy): domain Eukaryota; kingdom Metazoa; phylum Arthropoda; class Insecta; order Lepidoptera; family Nymphalidae; genus Coenonympha; species Coenonympha glycerion. The sequence continues at coordinate 371,481 of OY979626.1, forward strand.
CCAGTCTACCCTACTTAGGTATTAATTTGTTCTTACTGGAAACTGTTCTTAAGTGGTACGCATAAGACTAAGGTCTTTGTCCAGGACCAAAGCGACTTCGAGAGAACTCCCAAATCGTCAGTTTTATTTCAATTAAAATTAAATAATAATTTATTTTGAAGTTCGAACTATTATGGTTCTTTATTATAACAGTGGTATTTAAAAAGTTCTTTTCAACGAAACCCCTCAACCTTTGATAATGTAAAGCCAAAAATGTTTTTGACGCCATTTTGTTGTACAGGCGCCTCTGTAGATAACTAATTACTTTTTATAAATATCTTCGGCTTTGGGCCGTCAGTTTACATATTATTGAGTTGGAATTAGTACTTAGTTACCTGCTCAATGAATTTGAAGTATTCTGTGCTTATAGGTACATAAGGCTCTAACCGATGGACGGGGAGACAGACGGATAAGAGCAAATCAAGGATAATGTGCCTGATTGACTCATATATCAAGGCACATTTGGATATGTCGGGCTGAAACATACCATACCGGCTGAAATTACAGGGCAGTCTGATTTCCCGCGCGAACAAAGCTGTAAATTTACTAAAGAAATCTGGATTATATTTATATTCCTAGTAGGTATTGTACAATGTGCATAGGCTTGCCCTTCAGGACAAACGTGGCTGATGAAAAGCAATGATGAGGTCTAGGTTCGAGCGCGCTTGCCTAGAATAATAAAATAAATATCTGCATATATAGATAGCATACTATTAGATGGCAGCAGCAGTCATATTTTTTTGGTAAATTCGACATTTTCTAAAATTGAATCCTAGCTAGATCGATTTATCGCCCCCAAAAAACCCTCTGCATACTAAATTTCATGAAAATCGTTTGTGCCGTTTCCGAGATCCAGATTATTAGATTAGCGTAGCTTTCTATTAGTAAATCCAGAGATTACCCCTTACAACGTCACAAACTCACAAACATCATTACGCTACCTCTTTATAATATTAGTATAGATATTCAGCGTTGGAAAATATTGTACTTAGTCGAATGAGACCATTTGAGAATATGTGAAGCAACAGACTGTCAAGTTATTAGCTTTTGTGAGCACATACCCAAAAAAAACGCAACAACTAATAGGTATTTATATTGGAACTAAAATGCCACTGCTATCATTCTGTGTAAAAAGTGAAGGAGACGCAAGGTTGTGAAGTTTCTGAGCACACTCTCCAAAGTACCTATATGTCCTGGGGCGTACTGCCATCTCTTATATAGCAGTATTGCTGCAGAATGCATGTGCATTAGACCGTATTGTTTTGACATTTTCATACTATGTTTGTATGAGCAATACTGCAGCATTACCGCTATAGGGCCCCTGTACAATATACCTATCAACAAAATGAAAATTCATTGATTCGGTAGGTACCCTTAGGAAGTTAGGAGCCACTTTTTGTTTTTATTGAACCCCTTAAATTGGTGGCGTTATAAATAGGGAGTTTTAAAGTGAAACCGACCCACATTTCTGACTTTCCGACATCGCTAAGTCTGTATAAAGTAGCAAAATCCCAAATTATGTTCTACAGTAGAGTGCCATCGAGGTGCCACGCACAAGCGGCCTGATTGCGACGCCGCAAGGACATGCTGGGCGACAGACTTACGTACCTATATCATCTGTCTGTCATCTTTCAACTTCAATTAAAAAAAAATATTTTGTTAAGCTATTGCATGCCTTCAGCGTGGAGACTGAATCCAGAAATTCCGTAACGAAAATTAACAAAAAAAAAATGATAAAAAATAAGTTGATAAAAATGCTATGCAATAACTCTACCGCGGCAGTCTCCGAGTGCCACACGTCTTTTATTTTTTTGTCCAGAATAGAAGCCTCTATACTTAAATGCTAGAAGAATCGGTGTACCTAATCAACGTATAACTTGAAGCACACCAAGCATATATTACGGAGTTGTTAATTGAGCCTCTCTGAGTAAGTTTGGCGGTGGCGGGATCTCCGTGCGTGTCAGTTCCGCGACATTTGTGTCAAGCTGTAATCCCACTCGTGAGCTGTGGCTTTTTGGTGACATGCAAGTTGCAGCGATCAACGAGCGGAGAGTATGCGGACTATCCTTCGACTGTTCTGAACGACGACAGAGCGATTGCCGATTCCTTACTGGCTCTTCCGTACATTTTTCCATACTTACAACGTAACTTTGTTACAAAAATATGATAAGACAAGAAGTACAGGCCCGGTTTTCACTAAGAAGAGCGGAGAGATGCGCTTAGAAGCTATCTGGTTATCTCCACCAATAGAGAAGAGATGCGTCGCGGACACGAAATGTGAGCTGTGCTTAGCGGAGACGTGAGCTGTCAATCGAATGAACTTTCAATTCTGGTATGCGAGGCGTGGAAAGAAGGCAAGAGCTGGCTCTCAACAGCTCGAGTATAATAGACGCTCTAGCTCAGTCGGGGCAGCACAAAATTCTATAGAGTACAGACATCTCCTTTCCTCTCCGCTTGAAGACAAAACATATTTTTCATTTCCTCTTCAGTGGAAACTGGGCCTTACCTACGGTAGAATACACCACTAGAAGCATTAGAAGACCCACGTTCATTAGCTGAGCGTCTTCCTCGTTGCTATAACGAACACCCGTGGTAGAACACCGTCAACCGAGTGGTAGGATGACGGCCCGCGCGGGGGCGGAGCGGGCTTCAGTCTCCGCAGCGTCACAATATAATCAATGGACTCTAACAAGCGTCACTTTTGCTGCCGCCGCTACATAATTATATGTCGCACGCGCCACTGCACCACCCAACAGTGAGGGGTTGCAGCAATCTTGACCCTTGCAATAACAACAACATATGACATAGTTCATAACATTTGATAAAGTGCTAGAATATATAAAATATTAGTTAAACCCAATTACATATGATGATGTTAGCCTAGCGTGAGCGTCCTTGGAACAAAAATAAAATGACATTAAAAATGACAGTCCGGCAAGAAATATCAATTTAGTACTGTGGACCTTATGGCCCGCGCCCCACTTTTAGTACTTACTATATCCTATAGTTTACCATTTTAATTTTTGTTGATATAAATATTATCAAGCCTGAACTCATAAGGCAACCTACCATAGTATAAAGTACTATATTAGCGACACATAAACCCTTGGAAGTGATACCTACTGAATTGCTCTGAACTTTAGGTATTGTTGTTAAACGGCGATAACCAAAATTTTGTAAAAAGAACGATAGTGTCAACTGTCAAGTTACGCGAAAGTTTCAAGTTTCAACGCGGCATTGTCGCGGTATCGCAAAAATGACAGTGCGCGGTGATTACACAGGCCTAATTCGATAAATAGGGCTCCGACCCTCGCCGCGCCGCGCGGGCGGTGTTTAACCGAATTTATTACTTGATTGCGACGCTTGTGTCGCGCTGCGGTAGGGCGGCGGCGGACTGACGAACTGGCAGAACCCGGACTGACAGTATGACAACTGACATCGCGTAGGAGGAAGGTCTACCTCGGTCTCTCTGCGATCCTATCCTTTACCCCGGCTCCACTCGCAGCCGCTCGGCTCGACTCGGCGAGTGTGTGGAGCCGGGGTTAGAATGATGACCCCAGGTTCAACGAGAGTAATGGAACACTAGGAGTCGAAATATCACTATAGTGATCCGAGACTAGTGGAGCACGAAATAGTATTCCATCCCTTCCAATTGGTTAATAATGGTCTTTAGTCAAATGATTGATAAATTTATACGTGGTCGCTGGTCGGGCTACCGAATGTCAGGACGCAAGTGTGTTCGGACCCTTACAACCCTCCAGTATTGCAAACCTCCTGTTTTTGATGACCGAATGGATTAGCGGTAGCGAACCTGTCGGAGGTCGTGGGTTCGATTCCCACTACTGACAAATGATTATGTGATGAACATGAATGTTTTTCAGTGTCTGGGTGTTTTTCAAGATACTTTTATGTATATTATTAAGTATGTATAATTCTAGTGGCTATAACACAAGCTACTAACTACACTACTACTTTACTATATACTTTGGGGCTAGATTGCGATGTGTGATAATGTCCTGATATATATTTATATATTTTAAAAAAGCGCAAGCCATACGACGACGTCAGAACTATAATGAAATGAAATGAAAAGTAAAATTACATTAATATAGGAGGAGGTACATCTTCTCTAACTCCGAACTCCTCCGAAACGGCTCAGCCGATTGTTATTCGATTGGTCTGCCGTCTGCGAATATAGGACATTTAAGTATAATAGCCAATATAGGTATAATCTTTCATATTTGGCAAAACAACGTTTGCCGGATCTGCTAGTATTTTATAATAGGTATTGGTTTTATTTTAACTTACCATGAAGGCCGGTCCACATTTTCGTACTCCCCCATGCCAGAAATGAGGCGACGCGACGCAACGTTGCGTTCTATCAACTAATCAAAAATATGTTGTGACGTTCTGAATGCTTGTAATTTTGTTAATTGCATTGTGGTTCGGGTATCGGAGGACAGGTGCCCTTTTTATCTAGATGTCATAACAATATCAACTTAGGAGTAGAATTAATTAGGTATAGGGACTCTAAACTGTTTTGTAGCGATTGCGGATACCTGGTAGGTACACGATCTGATAGGCATCAAAATCAATGGCATTTGGTACGGTCGAGTGCAAGTATCATAAACTGTAACGTCAACCTCAACCTTAAAGTTAATGACAATTACTTCTTGATCTAGGATCTTGTTTGCATTATCGACTTTTACCCTTTATTGTATGTCAATCGACGCGTTCGGTTAGCGGACGGCACAGTCGTCATGGCAGACGCTCTGGAAAATCTTAACACGATACATACCTGGGACATATGGTAGGTATAGGCCCATTTTCGAGAAAGAGGTGAACCGCCGAATCCAGCTCATTTGGAAAGCGTGAGGAAACTTGATAATGTTTTCGTCCAATACCTATCTAAGGTAATCGATCAGTGCGTGTTGCCACTTGACAGTGCATACCACTCCGAGACGTGGCCGTTGATTCGTTCATCATCATCATCGTCATCACCTCATAAGAATCACAGTCACCTAGCAGCCATTGGAAAGAGCTCGTGCCTCGTATGCTCGGGGTGTCTATCTCTACATGATCAAAACATAAGTGCGTAGCTAATTTTATCTAAATGGCAGTGTCTTTTGACCTCCGAGCCTTCGAGCGATCAGACAAAAGGACCGAAATATGTAGAAATCTTTACACGATCTATGGTTACAGGTTCACGAAATAAAACCTTATATTACACTAAGGACGGGCGCACCGTGAATGAAGCACAAGCAGATGTGATGCGAAGATGTGCATACATAATAACATAACCAATAAGCATAGTACACCCATAGATATACTTATACAGGAGTCTTGAGTCCTACAAAAGCGTATCACTTGCTCAGCATTCAAAAGAGAAAATCCCTTAAAAAGCGTCCTCCGCAAAAATCCGGATACGATTTAACCCAATCAGCGTCCCTCGGAAAGCTATCGGGGCGTTCATAATGCGTTTAAAAATGTAGGCGTTGCAGGAAGGAAGCGATCAGGCGTGCAGCGAGGAGGTGCGTGCCGCTTTGTGTGCCGTCGCGCCGGCACGTGCCCCCGCGGCACGCGCACGCGGCACGCACCGCTGTTGTTATAGATAGATAATCATTGGCACCTAATCGGCTTGCAAATCGTGAATTGAATTTATGTAAGTCTTTAAGAACTTGCGTCCTTTGAACTATCATTGCCATTCTGACCACTGGCGGCCCATGGATGGGGCTGGTCGCACGAGAGCAATAGGATTCCGTTATGGGAATTCTGAACGGAGACCTCGGCATTATAATAACATAAAAAGCTTTTTTTACACTATACAAGTTAGTACTTGACTGCGATCTCACCTGATGGTAAGTGATGATGCATCCGAAGATGTTAACGTACTAACTTGGAGGGGGTAAGTAATGTCACCCCAACGGTTTCTACACAGCATCGCACTGGAACGCTAGATCGCTTGGCGGCACGTCTTTGCTGGTAGGGTGGTAACTAGCCACGGCCGAAGCCTCCCACCAGACCAGACCTGAGCCAATTTAGAAATTATAAAATTCCAAAGTGGCCCGTGGCGGGAATCGAACCCGCGACCTCCCACTCGAATCTGAGCGCGCGTCCCCTGCGCCAGGGAGGTCGTCAAAAGCTTACCTATTTTACTGTTGTAGGATTCTTCTTGCAAATTCTGTTCGGGTAGGTACCAGTACCACCAAAGTGAAGTTAATTTACCGTGAAGCAAAAGGTAAGTACAGTACCGTGGATATTTTTGTATTTCAGTTAAAGGGCACTGTAGCCAATGTATGTAGCTGATATGAGAAATTCAGACATAAGAACAAATACTTACGTCAACGAATATATAATATTACTAACATACTTACGTCGAGGGATGCGACGGGCAGCAATGTGGGAGAATAAGTATGACAATTCCTTTGGAAAGTTCACTAAATTTTAGGCACAGTAACGAGTGCAAAAACAAATCGTAATAAAATTTCTAAAGTCATCAAAAAGCCTGAACGCAACTTGGTTGCTTTATTATTTCACCAGTAAACTGGTTAAAGTAAACATAACTTATAACCCGACCTGACCCATCAGTGATCACTGATCACAGAGTGAGCAGAAGCCGTGTCCGATATACCTAATTGCATCGGAACGTTCGCGTTGGGGCAATCCGCAAAAGAGTGATGCAAATTGCAAATGAACTAAAATGTTCAAAACAATCAAGCCTGTCTTTATAGTGATGATCACTAAGCGATCAGAAAACCGTGGCCGATATAACTGAAGACAAATACAGCTCTCGGGCAATTCACAAAAGGTAGATCCAAATGAACTAAAGTCTAAAGTTCAATACATCCCAGCCTGTCTTGACAGTGATGATCATTGAGCGAGCAGGAAACCTGAAGACAAAGACAGCTTTCGGGCAATTTGCAAAACGAAGATGCAAGTGAACTAAAGGCCATTGCAATCCAGCCTGTCTTGCCAGTGATGATCACTGAGCGGGCAATTCGCAAAACATAGATGCAAGTATAGACTTACGAGTAGGATATGGATTGGCTATTGCTAGGTATTTGTAGAATATATATCACTCATTCTTAATTCTTGTGAGTGAATGTGTTTGAGTTCGAGATGCAGCCGGCGTGCAGGTCTCCCTGGAGGGGAGGGGAGGAGTAGGCTGTTTGCACACCGCGCGATTTATTCCCCACCCGCCGTAAATAACCCAGCGCTCAGCGCCGACAGATATATGGAGCCTCTTATTTACTGCACTCACTATATTGTACCGACAGCACAAAAACATTTATGTTGCAGCGTATCTACAATTGCTCCTTTTTCAACAAAATAGAAAGTCAACATTGTCGTCAAAAAATAGAGTAGGTGTAGGAATTATGTGCACTAAATATTTAAGTAATACTTACTTGATATGAGCCTATGAGGCGAGGACAAAACATACGAAAACATGAAACTATATGATGGAAAGTCTGTTTTCAATCAATCTGTCAAAAGTCGTAGCAAAGATGTAGAAATTAGAGTTTTCACCGTGTTTCAATAATATAATAGGTATTTCGACTTATTCTCACGGTGAAGTAAAGAGTAGAGTTACGGAGTTCCAATACAAGGTACCCAACCCACATTGAGACAGAGCGCTGGCACTTCAACTAACAAGTGAAAAAAAAATATATAGTATTAGACCCGGTTTCCACCAAAGTGGAGCGGAGCTGTGTCTCTTCCCTCAGTTTCGGCGCGGCGATGTCAAGATGACGAAATCTGATTGTTTACTCAAACACCGCTCCGCTCCGCTCCGGTCCGATCCGCTATGTTGGAAACCGGGCCTTATAGTAGAATATATTTAGGAGTCCTATACGTACACATTATGTTTAGACTTGAATGATTATGTTCCTTGATACTTCAATACGAGCATGAGCAGTATTTTTGTGTGGACGTTACCCCGCAGCCGCGTCTGTTTGTCCGCGGTTAGTTCGCGCGGCAGCCGAGTGCAGCGCTGCGAAGCGCTTTATTGTAATATTTCGATATTTAGTACGTAGTTGCGCATCGAATAAATAAGGCTTAATGAAAGCGCGTTTTTATCACCGAACGCTTTCGGCCCGCGTCCACGCCCGATGCCTGAGTTACGAGTCCAGTGTCCGAGGGATATTTTACCATATTCTCATAATCAAAATTTGATTTACTGCTTCCCGAGTTATTAAATCCTTTTAACGCGTGCCCACCCGTTTTGGAGGTCTGGGTCTCGCCTTCTCGTGCGGATCGCACATTAGCTTACACGAAGTAAACACGCACCGCACAGCCGCACAGTTTTGTTGCTAACTGCGTAAGGAATACTCATGAGCTCTATTCGCACGTGAAATAAGTCTTTTAGTTGCTGTCAGAACGTTTGTTTGTGACGATAAAGCATAATATGAGTAAATAAAAATATGACGATAAAGCATAGTATGGTACACAATTTTATCAAAGTACCATTAACATGAATCACTTCACTCGATAATTAAAGAATCTACATCGTCTTAAAGCGGAGACAGTAGACGCCTACGCGTAGACAGTAGGTAAGTAGGTATATGCCTATGTCCGCGGCACACCCAGACTAGAGAGATTAATAAAAGCCATAATTAGCTTGTGCTTGAAAACTAAAAACAGTCAATGAGTTGGTGCGAAATTGAATTAAGAGTAGGTTGGACTGTATTTTACCAAAACAAAGGCGTAGTCCGACGATGTCATATAAAGTCCGCCTACAGGGTCATATAAAAATACCAAATCACTCTCGGCCTGAAGTTGTTTACATTAAAAATTAAAAAAAAAACCTACGGTTTTTCAAAATTCAGTATTTATTTATTTCATACAAAAAATGAATAAATTATGGTATTTCTGTAAAGTGAATTACGACTCAAGAAGCGAGGCGAGCTTGCGCGCCGTCGCCGTTGCTACTTGCCGATGTTACAATATTACAGATTACTAACAATTAATATGGATCAGAAAGAGAAAAGAGAGCACGCATACTAGCTGCCGGTGAACGCACTGGAGCGTTCGGTGCTCGATCTAATATGTGACCAGCTTTATACTTGGTTCTAAGCTGCGACGTCAAAATGTTTGTAATTGATAAACCATTGTAGTTCGGACTCGCGCTGTCCTCGAATAAAATAAATTAATATATTATACAAACAAAACAAAACCCTTTACTTACAAAATATATTTTCATCAAAGTATCTGCAAAGGTTGCTGCCCGTACTACTATAAGAGATACCTCAAGTGGAGACTATAATTACAGCGTAGCAACTGTAGCAACTGACCTATGGCAAAGATCATTGATTAGTAATCTTTGCCAAGGGTGTTAAGGATATTTAGGTACCTACAAATTGAATTAAAGCGGGTGTTAGGCAGTTGTTGCGGACAGTATACTTACTCAATAATATCGTATCGAAGATAGAGCTATATATGGAGGAGCCATCAGAAAATATTTATTATAGCTACTACAATAGGTATATACGAATCTCTCAAGGTCGGAGCCGCAAGCTTCCACGTGATAACAAATTATTGACCCGAAACGTCATGACACATGTTAGCTTGATCCGGGATTGAACCCAGGACTTTCTGATCTGCTCGGGGTGCATGCTCACCCCTAGACCCGTAGTTGCAACAATAACATAGGTACAACATGATACATCATACATTTAACGGCCCATTATCCCGGTTTTTAGCGACTACGCCACTTTTCAAAGCAATTCAAAGTCATGAAAAAATTGTTTTTTTTCACTGTTAAAAATACATATTAAAGATACATGCTTTATCTGTATAATGGCCTCATGAAAACACGATAAGTTAAACTTGCCTCGATCATAAAAATTTTTGAAAACAGGTCGTTTTTGTTCATTTTTTTAATGGTATTTCCAAAGCTTTGGACTAAATTTCATAAAAATTATACGTAAAGTAAGCTCATTGTATTGCCTATCCATTGAGCAGACAGATATTAAATAAAAAAATTGCTGCAAAATTTCGCCTAACAGAAGTCATAAAATGGTCTAACGCATCGAATAAACGATGTACTCAGTGGCTCACGAGCCTCCATACGAGACGGACCTGCGCAAGTTTTCACGACTCACGCTCCTTTCGCGCTAAAATTATTTATTTTTTAAATGCGCTGGAAAAAAAAACTATCTGACAGGAAGCGAAGGAGAATTTAAAAAAATTATATAGTAAGTGTTTCTTGAGTTTATCAAAATACCTAGTCCTCAAAAGCTCCGAAGAAACTCTGATATACGAACTAAGAAAATTATGGTAGGTAGTGTAAATTCCACCACGTGCAAATACCATCACGCGTAACCACAGTTTAAATACTGTTACTGTTTATCTGTTCAACTAAAATAACTCGTTTTTTACTTTTTACACGACTGCTCAAAAAAAGAAGTGTAATGTTTTTAGGGTTCATGTATGTATGTATTTATGTATGTATGTATGTATGTATGTACGTATGTATGTGTGTATGTATGTATGTATGTATGTATGTATGTATGTATGTATGTATGTATGTATGTGATGTTTCTTTATTCCTCCATAACTTCTGAACGGCTGAACAGATTTGGATATATGGGGTATCGTTAGAATCCTTGGATCCTCCCGAGTAACAAAGACTATATTTTTTTGGAAAAATCAATATGGCGGATGTGAGGCGCCATTTTCAAAAGTGGAAAAAAAAATTTTTTCTTCAACTATCATAATATGGGTATCAAAATGAAGGTATTGGAGAGTAGTAACAGAAAATACCTTCACCTAACTGCTGACCATCAGTAAAAAACATAAAATAAAAATAAGTAATTAAAAAATTAAAAAAAAAAACCGGCCAAGTGCGAGTCGGACTCGCGCACCGCTTCCATACTATAAAAGAAGTAAAACATTAAAAGAATCACTTTTGTTCAAGAATTTACGAGTATAATTTACATGTACCTAGGTACTTTTGTTGGCGAACCGCAAACCTAACTTTGTTTTCGGCGGTTTATTGCTATTATCAAAAAAATTATAAAAGTTAGGGAGTTGAGTTTATTTTTCCTGTAAAATATACGTTAATTTCTATTGATCATAATTATTTTAGATTTTTCGATTGATAAACATCGGAGATAAGGGGGGGGGGGGGCTGGTATGTTTTTCGACAGTTTGCTCAATAAATCAAAAACTATCGGGCATAAAAATAAATAAAAATCGGTTTTAGAATATACAAGTAACGTCCTTTCATACCCCACTCAATATTGTTATCTCATTTTGAAAATTCAAAGCCCTGGTTTTCCCCCCTTTTTAAATAAAAATAAAATCAATTTGCAATGTTTTATAATTGCATTGGCGTTGGGTCACTATTACCTAAAACTATTTCAAATTTCAAGTCGATAGCTTTGATAGTTGCTGAAATAATCGAGTGTGACAGACGGACGGACGGACGGACGGACGGACGGGCGGACGGAGAAAGTCTCACCATAAGGGTTCCATTTTTACCAAATTGGTATGGAACCCTAAAAACACGAGTGCCCTGTTATAAAACGAACTAAAAAGTAAAAAACGAGTTATTACTTCGTTTTATAACAGGGCATTCGTGTTTTTTAATTGTTGAAACTGAAATTATTTTTTTTAGAAGGCTTCTATTTCGATGAACGGTCTCATTTACAACATTGGAGATCACACAATGATTGGAGATAAATGTCGACTCGACATATGTAAGGATACTCAATGCCAAACCATATGAAAATCAAAATGTAACCGTTGAAAAAATTGAGTGTCGCAATCACATATTACGCAACTTTTGTAAAAAACTACGCAGACTGGCAGCAGAAACAAATGCCCTGAGACATCGAAAAACACTTACCAACATAAGAATTATGATAATGAGAAAAGCTATCGTGAAATATATAAAACTAGCAGTGCCCGCGGACTCCGTTCCGCGTTAGAAATATTTTTGTCCCACGTAAGGCCCGGTTTCCACGAAAGCGGAGCGAAGCGGAGCTGTGTTTGGATAACTAACCAGATTTCATCATTTAGACATCCCTCAGTTTCAAAAATATCAAAATGATGAAATCTGATTTGTTACTGAAATACAGCTCCGCTCCGCTTCGCTGTGGTGGAAAACGGGCCTTATACCCAAAGCCCACAGCGCTGGACGCGAGGCATTCAGATAAATGAATGATAAATGCCTATCCTATCGCCACGCAACGACCGAAGCGGCTGCGGCGCGCTCCTGCATACCGCGCGTTTTTGTTTTGCTAATATCTTTGAAGATATTTATTTAAACTGTATAGAGTAACGGGCAGAACTATTCTACATTAAATTTCCGTTCTAAAAAACATATTTACAAAGATATAAATTAATACCATATGGGCTAAATAAGCTTCACAAAAATTATTTATTTTTAATCCACAATTTTAAAGTAAAAGCAGTTATTGCGAGTTACCCATAGGAGATAGGCATATGCTATTGCGGACTTTTTTGCAGATTTTGATACTGATTTGATGATTTGATTTTGTTTTGTTCTATCCTCAATCGCAGCGTACGCGATGAAAGCAATTTTTTTGCGACTTAGATTGCATTATTCAAGTTTTAGTAACAATGCAAAGTTAATTTTGGAAATTATTATAGCCTATGACACTCCACGATAATGTATTGGTGAATGAATTTTGAAAATCGGTTCAGTAGATCCAGAGATTACCCCTTACAACGTCACAAACTCACAAACATCGTTACGCTACCTTTTTATAATATTAGTATAGATATCACAAAATATCTGGGAACCCTAAAAACGTTGCCATATCAGTTCTGCACGATATTGTTAAACTCAATGCCGCACTCTTATGGTGATCACAGAATGTGTCAAAACTACTACTGTGAAAAGAAAGATGCGGACGGTAGCAAAGAAGATTAAAAAAAATATAAAACTCTTCATTTCCCTAATATGTACAAGAAAAATTTCTACAAATCCTGCTACTTTAGTAATACATAATTTTTATAAATAAATACCTCGGTTGATATTATCGATTACCATAAAAAAGTCAAAATATACGTAAAAAACGCAACTTCCAGCATATATTTCGTGAAGCGAATTATAATGACAAATAGTCCAACTGTAACAGCACACTACTGCACAGTACTGTGACGCAAATATTTATGAATAGGTTCACGGAGTTCATTCTAACTGCTCGGCTCACGACAATGGTCGCTAGGTATCGTAGAGCGAGTCTGAGTGTGCGACAAATACCTAAAGTGCTGGGATATAGTCGCCTTAACATCTTGCGGGTGAATAAATATTTGGCGCGCCGCCCCCGGCTGGAGCCGTCCCCCGGGAGCTCGTATTAGAAACAATAACAGCGACAATCGCAAACTACTAGTTACACTAACAAGTCCCTGAGGAATTTAATCTAGTTTCGATACCTTTGGGGAGAGCGGCGCTGGAAAGAGGTCTAACAAGTGAGCAATGAACTTTACTTATTAGTAAACCCCCTGCATGCTGTAATTCGGTGCTCATTGACTATTGTTTTTCATCCATTGGGGGTTTGCTACAAAATGTTATACTTAGTACCTTTTCGGACGGTATTGCGCACGGGGCTATTCGAAAGAAAATGCATTTTTTGCATGACGAAGATCGAATTATGAAAAAATCTACGAAAGTCTTCGAAAATCTAGAATTAAATTTTTCTCTTACTTGTCAATAGAATGGGCACAAAATAAATTTTATTATTATTTGAAGAAGTCGTTAGTACGGGCACATGTATGCGAACGAACGTGTGACATCGCACGTTCGTTCGTTTCAATCGACGGACGTCCAATGCTGGACAAAGGCCTTCTGCTACGATTTCCAGTCTGCACGGTTCTGCGCCACTTATATGTATACAAAGCCTTCCCGCGCTTTTTTTAATGACGTCAGTCCATCTGGTCTGCCAACTGCGCTTTCCCATCCGGGGTCGCAATTCCAGCACTTGGGGCACACAGCTCCTCAACGTCCGTCGACTCTACGAGCCCATGGCCATTTCAACTTCGCGATTCGTTGAGCTATGTCGGTGATTCTGGTTCGTCTAAGGATCTTCTCATTTCTGATTTGATCACGTAGAGAAACTCCGAGCATTCTTATAAAGCCCATAGTAAAAGTTCTTTAGTAAAAGTAAAGTGGTAAAAGTTCTCGTTTCTTACCACACGCAGTTCGTGGTGTTTGTGTGTTCGCCAACTTTTAAAAAGGGGGGTGTATTTTTTGTGTATGCGGGCAGCGCGCTGCGGGAGGGGAGGCTCGCTAATCTCATCGGCGCGCTCGGCTGCGCGCGCGGTGCCCGTGTAATCTCGTTGTGCTAATGGTCTTAAGGCGCACAAAGGGATGATCAACTCGACAATTTAACGCACCAAATGTCGCCGGTGCGCCTGATGCGCCCCCAGCACTCTCTTTCTTCGACTTCTGACGCTTTTCGAGACCTCAGCAGGGCTAGACAATGTAACTTTGGCGTTAAGAGTTCTGTGAACTACCATGTCTCCCATACAAACGTAATGCCAAAATCATTTGTAATTCGTGTATATTTTGATCATGTTGTGGTGTTATTCGGGTTCGTATAGTAATAATCTATGCTCCTGGCCATATCTGGTTCCGAAATACTGTTGTTAAACGAAATTGTAAACGAATTTAGTTTTGCTTATTTTTATGTCATGTTTTCTGCTTATTTGTTTTGTAATAAAAACAACATTATCTCACGTCGCATTAGTTCCGGAGCACAGTTTTTATTGTCTAGCTAAAGAAAAACACGAGAAAGTTGAAAGTTTTCATTCATAATTTTTGGTATTACGGAACTCGACCAAAGTTATAAAAATTTTGATCAAAATTAATTATTATTTCGTTTTAAAGAAGTATTTTGAAACCAAATTTGGCCAGGAGCATAGATTACTATATGAATCCGAATAACACCACAACATGATGGAAATATTCACGAATTACAAATGATTTGGTATTTTGTATTAACGGAGACATCGTAGTTCACAGGACTCTTAAGCGTTGACGACACTAGAAAAACCACGTGACCACCAGTAGAAAACATATGAAAGCAGAATCGACTCTATGCTTAGCGTTGTTCACTGCTGCTGCTGGTGTCGCTTGTCACGCGAAGTACGCTAAAGTTATCTACAGTGCGACAAGGCTATTTTGGCGCGTGGCTAAAGTCTGAACTAACGCCGCTATCTTGTGCTACTGTTTGATACTTCGCTCTGTCAGTATATCACTATTGTACATTATGTTGTTTTTGCTTACTATTAACTATTTTAAACTAAAATTGAAGTGAAATTGAGGAGATTTTATTTTATGGCTGCCTTTTGTTTTGCAACAGCGCCCTCCTTCAAGTGCCAAGAGAGCCTTGTCGGACTGTACAAGGTCTGCGAGAACGCCAAATTGTCGTACCTAGTCGATTTTTAAAAACAGCGTGTTTTCCTATTTCGGTCGTGGTTTTTCTACAGTCACGTGGTTTGTCCATACCATACATTTTTACTTATGCGGAACTGGATGTTGATGAAACAGATAATATGGCAGCCTATATTCGGGGCGTTTTGTGACACCATGTGACATTTTTTTAAATATTTTATTTTACGAGATATTATTCAATATTTCTTGATAAAAGTCGTCGATCATCCGACAATATTGATGGTGTATTTATAAAATAATTAATTAAAAAAATACAAGTTTTTTTTGGAAAGCCTAATTGTAGATACTAGATATAGAACAATTAGGTTCATTCATTCACTGAAGATGTCGTCGCGTAAAACAAATAGTTTTTCACGACATTGATTTAACGATGTTTCCCATAGGCCTTGTCCTTGATGCAAGGACAAGGCCTATACCTATATTTTATCTTAATAGATCTTAACGTGAAATCAACGGGTCTGCCCGCAAAATTCAAAATTTTCGTGGTTTTTCGCGATTTTTAAGCTAAGTAATAAGACATAATAGGCTTATGGCCGTCAAATTGCGATAATCCCAATATCTGCTTCACGTGTTTATACAAAAATCTCTGCTCGAAAGTGTTGAGTTAAAGAAATTAGTCCAAGATTTGCGAGTTACTCACATAAAACTCGATACTCGGACTAATTTCCTAGGATACACATTTTTATCTAAAGATTTTGATATAATCATGTAAAGATGGTACTGCCATTCTCGCAAATTGATTGCCATAAGCCTATCATGTCTAATTAGCGTACAAATTGCAAAAAACCACGAAAATTTTGAATTTCGCGGGCATACCCGTTGATTTCACGTTAATCGATATCTTTAAATATCAACAATTAGGAATTTACGATGCTTCTAAACACAAACTCTTCTCTTTATATTTAAAACTTGCACACGAAATGTACGATAATACTTACTTGTACAATGTACTTACATTTTGATGACAATTGAAACAGAGCCCCCGTATTGACTGTCCGCTTCGGAATTAAACAAATCTTTTTATATTGTGCGACAAACTACACAGCACTACATCTTATTTAGACCTTCACACAAAGCTTTAAAGCACAAAATGCTTCGAATCGCCAGCAAAGTTTATAATGTTAAATCTTAGCCTGCGATTTGTAATGAACTACTGTTGCGCAAATAATAAATACCGTCACCACAACCCCTATTACGATGCAGTAAAATTTAAAATCGATTGTTCTCCTGACAAAATGTTTTTAGTATTGAGAGTCGTTGAGGTGAAGAGAGTCGCGTGTCAACTCAGCTCTCACGCGGTTCACTCACTCATCTCGGTCTATGCTGAATGACCGGAGTAATCACGAATGACATAATGGGTGCAGAATAATGTTTTAATGCGCAAATTACAAGGCATTGGAGTCTTACGATTGTTTAGGGCCTTTGATCATTAGGGCGCCGCAACGAGCCTCCGAGCCCCGAGGGTCGATTGGGGGTGAAGTTAATTCGAACGCAGCTACACGGGGCCGGAATTTCTGTGATTAGAATTTAGATACATCAGTGTGCTGATTCTGTATCGTTCAGTTAGTTAGTTAGTAACCCTAACTGGGTTATTAACAAAGAAAACGGAGGCAAAAATCCTATTTTTGTATTCTTTTTGTACAAGATAGCAACTAGTATGGTATATTGACATGATACCATACCGACCTAGGTTGGTAATTTGTGTAAAAAGAGGATTTTTTTTCTTCGTTTTCTTAGTTAATAACCCAGTTAGGGTTACTAACTAACTAACTGAACGATACAGAATCAGCCCACAGGACACACCATTGCAGATTTACGTATTAGCAGAGGTCACATTTGGATTTTTTTTTATGTCGATTGAACTTTTCGAAGTCGTGTTTCGGTATCTGCAGCCATCATGTCAGAAATACTTTCAACTGTAGGTACCTATCCACATATTTGTTTTACAGTGATAATACAAGAAAGTACATAATACGATGCTGCCAGCGTGGTCTTCTCCGCAGGGAGCCCTCAGGGGGTACGGGCCTCGAGGCTTGCCTCCTTACCCGGGCGTTGTGTTGTCAGTTGTGCATGTGGCCTGTAGGGCTGTACACTACCTCTACACTACTCACGAAGTTGACCGAAGTGGGACCGAAGTTGAACGAAGCGAGCAGTGTGGAGGGGCACTTCGTCTAACTTCGCCAACTTCGACCCACTTCGGACTCCCTTCGGGCAACTTCCATTTGTTGTCGGTTTTTGCGCCCGAGTCAAAGGACGACAAAGCGTTCTCGCGAAGTTCACCGACTAGTGTGGTGACCAGCTAGTCTAAAATATAAAATTCTCGCCAATTTTTGTTACCAAACTCCTTACTCAAAACGGCTCGTCCGGTTGAAATTTTGGATGTATGTATGTCGGTGTATGTTCGGTACGGTACGGTAGGTCTATAATATTATACTTACCTGAGAGTCGGAAACTATTTTTCATACCCCTGAATGGCAAAACAACGTTAGCCTAATCAGCTACAGTCCGACAAGGCTCTCTTGGCACTTGAAGGAGGGCGCTCCTGCAAAACAAAGGCAGCCATGAAATAAAATCTCCTCAATTTTACTTTAATTTTAGTTAAAAGTAAGCAAAACCAACATACAATAGTGATATACTGACAGAGCGAACTATCAAACAGTAGCACAAGATAGCGGCGTTAGTTCAGACTTTGGCCACGCGCCAAAATAGCCTTGTCGCACTGTAGTTTGTTGGATAGTCTTTTTATCGAGGTTACCTACATAAAATCATGTTGTGACTTGTGACCCACAGAAAACATGTGCGGTGACCAATGTAGGAGCGGAGCATCAATGAAAAATGAGGCAAAAATGGGAGAGCTTCTGGAGTTCTGTGCATGCGTTGCGTAAACGATTAAAAAGCGCAAAAAATATGCACGGAATTTTTCGTTGATAAATCCGCAATACCACATCTTTTAACTTTTAAGAGTCCTGTGAACTACGATGTCTCCATTCAATCAAAATACCAAATCATTTGTAATTCGTGCACATTTCGATTATGTTGTGGTGTTATTCGGATTCATATAGTAATAATCTATGCTCCTGGCCATATTTGGTTTGAAAATACTTCTTTAAAACGAAATGATAATCAATTTTGATCAAAATTTTTGTATCTTTGGTCGAGTTCCGTAATACCAAAAATTATGAATGAAAACTTGTAAGTTTCTTTATTAACTGGTGTTTTTCTTTAGCTGGACAGTAAAAACTGTACTCCTGAACTAATGCTACGTGAGATACTTAGTCTTGTTTTTATTACAAAACAAATAAACAGAAAACATGTCCTCTTTGACATAAAAATAAGCAAAACTAAATTCGTTTACAATTTCGTTTAACAAAAGTAGGTAATATCTGGGTGGCAAATAGATGGCACCAGTAGTGGTATTTTTTTTTTGGTAAATTCGACATTTTCTAAAAATGAATCCTAGCTAGATCGACTTATCGCCTCCAAAACCCCCTTAATACTAAATTTCATGAAAATCGTTCGAGCCGTTTCCGAGATCCAGATTATATAGAAATATATATACATATAATATATAAGAATTGCTCGTTTAAGGGTATAAGATTTCGGAACCAGATATGCCCAGGAGCATAGATTATTACTATATGAACCCGAATAACACCACAACATGATCGAAATTCTTGATATTTTGAGATATATTCATCAGGCATTTTATAATGTATAGGCATCATTACTTACATAGTAAGTACAATGCCCAGTATCTCACTCATTGCTCAAAGCGGGATCCAGTACCTAAATAAATTACCCGCGCGTGAAAATGCCGCGCCTCGGGCGCCCCGCACACCGAGATTCCATCCCCGCCAGACTCACCCCCTGGTTTAATAAAACAGTGACAATCTGAGTGTCGAATGAAGTGAAACAGTTTGTCAGTATCGGTAACAATTTTTTCGGTAACACTTTGTCAATGTCAGTAAAAACGGAGTTCAATGGTGTTTCCCAACTCAAAAAATACCCAATGCGTCTATAGAAGTTTCCACTTCTAAAACATGCTGAACAGTCTATTTTCTACAATATCCTCATTGACGCATTGATTCAAAACACACTGTTAAGAATGTTTCCTTATGAAGTTTCGTCAGTCGAAACCTATACGGTTAGGTACGTCGAGATGTGTGCTTGAAAAGTACGCTACGCATTCTTTGGGCAACTTACTGGATCAATCCAACTATACTTCCGGTAACCTGAAGGCTTTAAAGTACCTAGAGGACCCCCCCCACAAGTACATGGCGAGAGTCGAGACATAAGGTTATAAAGGAAGGTGACAAAGCCCAGGAACAGCGAAAAAGGAATGATTTCATTGTCCAACTATTTGTGATACCTTTCATCTGTCACGATTTTGTTTGCCCCTTCTTCGCTGTTGCTTTTTAAGACCTTTCATAGGTAGGTATATAAGCACACGCCTCAGTAGTTTATATCAAGAACATTGATAATAATAATTTCATATGAACTAAAAGTAACTGTTAGGTACTTTTCGTTCCGGGTGAACGTCAAACACGATACAAAAATATTAAATGGATAGATGTTGTCTACTAACCATTAGTAGCCAATGACTGCCATCCCTAAGTAGTCTGCTACTAGACGAAGTTAGGTACTGGTAGCATAATGACGCGTTCCATCGCTCACCGTCAGAACAGCTTAGGAGACTAAAAAAAGGTAGTGATGGCGGCAAGAGAAGTAAGTACTTAGGTTACTGTAGGTAGGTAGGTAGGTAGGTAGGTAGGTATGAGCCTGGCGATCGTACTGTCTCCGTCCATCAACGCTATTGGAATTTCAAATTTGCAATTTGCAATGAAAAATCGATCCTTCCGGAGTTCCGGCGAGTCCGGACGCTTTGGAGCCTTTGAGGATTAAAAATGCGGGAAAGCCTCTCCGGAGCGGATGAGCTTTGAAAGAAACGTAATTACGGGCTTCGAGCGGGCTCCGAAATGAAGGACTTTGTACCTGCCAACAGGGGCTGAGACTACCTACGGGAACGTCATTTTATAATTAAAATTAAAATCTTTATTTTTCACATAGTTACATAGGCCTACATTTTTTTAATGCTGTATAGGTTTTCGCTTGACCACAATCTCACCTGATGGAAAGTGTCGATGTGGTCGAAGATGGAACGCGCTTACCTAGAAGATGCCTATTCACTCTTTTTTTAAAGGTACCCAGGTCGTAATATGCGGGGAACACAGATTTCGAGAGAATTCCAAACCTTAGCCATGCGTCCTAAAAATAAAGAAGCGAATCGCTTTGTGCGTACTGGTAGTGTAGCGACGACATAGAGATGAAAGTCCACCCGGTGTCTTGCGGTGCGGAAGACACCAGGTGATGTAGGGAAGGCACTTCTACCGCACAGTTCGGGAAGGAGGTTTTGGACCGAGAAGAATTGTCAAGAAATTCAGCACTTGCTATTTTCGAAAATGTCATTATAATATACTTAAGTTATAACTTTTATTATATTGTATGAAAAATTACCTATAACATTCTATGATATCTCGTGAGGAGATGGAAGCATAATTTTTTATGACAAGGATTAATTTATTGGAAAGATTTTAGGTAGGTATAGAGATATCGGATATGCATCCATCCATAGTGTTAGAGAAAAGTTTTTAGTACCTACTTACCTATAAGGCAAAGATTATTAATATTTGCTTAAGGGATCCAAATTAAAGTCGACATTTATCCATTTGTTTAACGTATTAAAATTATATTTTATCATTTAAAATACCTATATTTCTGAACATATATAGATATATAGGGTTACCTATTAACTTTCAGCCCAGAACAGCCCAGATGATTAATTAACAATTAAGTAAGTATAAAAAAAACATTGTATTGTAACATGAACTATTTGGTACTAAGGTTAAACTGTAAGTAGTTCAAATTAGATTGGAATTTATAAATTATTGTGCTCTTTGCCGAATAATCATATGTACCTACCTATATCAAAGTGTAAAAATTAATAAATTAAAGTATAAAAACAATTTTGCTCGAGCCTACGGGTCCGGTACCTTATACGTTTTCAAACTATCATCATCATTGTAAGCGGCATATACTTAGCGGTCTCTATAATAGAGATACCTACCTATACCAATACTGTCTTATATTTACCTCACAATGAATAGGTACCTATAGGTCAATCAAGCCAAATAAAACCAAAATGTTTTAATTCACATAATAGGCCTAACTTACAGGCACTTACAAAATGTCAGTCTACCGCCACATTCAGAAAGCAGTTTCGAACCGAGAAGAGCTTGAAGAAACTCAGCAAATGCGTCTACTGTTCTGTCTCCCCAAATTCAAGTGCACACGTAGACTGTACTACAAGCTGGCTCGAAACCCCGCGCTACGACTCCGGTATAAATAGTACGGGGGTCGGGGAAGGGAATTTTAGTGCTGCAATTTTCATAGGCGAGGCGCGCCGGCCTCGTGCCCCGCCCTGCGGCCTGGGGCGGCCGGCCCCGCCAATGGCGGCGAGGCCTGCGAGGGCTGAACTCTCGACGCCGCCTAGTCCGCTGCGCGACTTAGTTTGTGCGTCACTAGTGCGTCGGGCGGTCGTTCGCGCGAGGAGGCTCGCTCGCTGCAAGTATCCAGTGACTGTAGTCTGTATGTAACGAGTAGCTGAGGCGCACTGATGCCGTGAGGTGCGCCGGCTCCATGCTGCGCGACAGCACCGAGTGCTTCAGCGCGTGCGGGGACGCCGCCGCGCCCGCCAGGGAGGGGAAAGTGCTGAGTGTCAAGAGGGAAATGAAGGTGAGTGCCGGATAGGTACATCACCTATGATAATAACATCAAGATGAGCCCATCCGAACATTTTACGTAAACCTTCTTCATACAAGAAAATGTAGAGCCATATTGTGTCGAAACTCCTGCGAAATACTGCGTATAGGCTTACAGCTTACTACTGACGCCGGAGGGGGTTTTGCTCCCATAAACTGGCGACATTTTTTCGCGCGGTCCGTCGGGTCTATAGTATAGGTGTCTTTTACATCACACAACCTTTTTAAAGCCATACAAAGTACTTAGGACCATTGATAAAGCCCTTCCGGACGGCGAACTATATCTAAGTAGTAAGTACTTAGTAAGTATCTACTTACCGCTCGCATTATCAGATAACGTATTCTTCTACGCGTGAATTGAGTTATTATTGTGACAAAATTTCAGGCTGCGACGGCGCTCGATCGGCACCGTATGAGTGCATTGCAATGATTTTAGGGTGCACTGTATTTGACTCAGATAGGATTGTCACTTAACATCACGTGAACGTCGCGCGTCGTGCTCGTACTTACTATATCACCACTCTTCGAACTAAGCCTACTACACAGCCTTAATAAAATAGTCTACGTCTTGCCTAAAGTAGGTTTGTATATTATTACTGCAGGTAAGTACCTACCTACCTTTCCATGTTTGTACGGGGTACCTATAGTAGATATACCTATCTACCTATAGTACCAATACCTACCCAAGATTTTGTGGTCCACATTTTGCGCGGTTTAAAATTTTATAGGCCTACTTTTAATACCTAGGTACGACTAATTAGATTTGGTACAGGTATAGGTAGGGACATCATAGGTAGGATGATGAAGGATGATGAAGCTACTTACCTTTACCAAATCTCATATAGGTACCTATACTCTCGAACTTCAAGACTCGAAGTCGAAATTTTATAGGTGAAAAAAAACTTCTTCATTTATTTCAAAATACTTAGGTAGGTATATAGCTACTTACCTACTTATAATTCTTTACCAAATAGGAAATTCATTTCATGCAATGTGAACTAAGTATATTGTTACAATAATACCTACAACACATAAGTATCTACTTACCTAATTACAAAGTCTCTTGAAACTCAAAGTGTATTGTCCCAGCTTCATCCAATCTTCAACTCTGGATGCTAATAGGTATAATCGATATAATCGGATGTACTTGTCTAAATAAAACAATTAGATTTTTTGAAAGAGCAAGTGCCGAGTTACTATCTTGTTCTTCTTAGAGCAAAGCATGCTTTCCACAAGTGGCGGTAGAGTCTGACTATATTCTGCATAAAGCCTCTAAGTTAGGCGTAGGTACCTAACTATGTGAAAGATCATAATACTTATAGATTAAACATTTTGATATTTATTTTTGCACATAAATGCCTAACTTAGGCCCACTTGCGTCGGCCTGGGTTAGTGTTTTAAAACACAAAGTTAGCACGCTAACCCAGAGTAAGTTGTCAAAATTGTCCAATGAGAGTTGTTGACTCTAGGGTTAAAAATGTAAATATTTACCTAACTTCCGCTTCGCGCAAATGGACCTTAGCTACTTAAGTGCACATGTACAGTATACAACATATTGGTTTTTGATGTTATACTTATTATCTTTTCGCTAATTTCATCTTTTTCTATCAAATCTTTCAATTTAACAAAAGCCGTGAAAGTTGCCATACTTTTACGGTAAGTATTCTGTGGCTGCACCAACTTGGCCTGCTTACATTTATAGGTAGGCTAGGTAGGTACCTAATACTTATCTGGCCTGTAAGCATATAGAAAGATTAGAATAGGTACGCAAGTGTTGTTCACAATTTACACTTAGGTATAAGTACCTGATTTTATTGAATTTTACCAATATCTGCTGCTCGCAATGTTTTCGAAGATTTTTTTTTTCGATTATAGGGTATATTTTTGTTATTAAAAGATACACACAATTTAGGAAAATTACAATTTAGTACTCGTATGTTTAGTAACTAATGGTACCTCGAGAAAGAAATACACAGAAACGCTGAACAGTGAATTTTCTAGGGTGAAAAGTTTATTTTTTGCAAACATTGTCATCTGAATCAGTTTGGTAGTATACCTACCGACTATAGCGACTATAGATAGTTGATACCTCGGTTAAGATAAAATATACATAGGTACAAAATTAATGCATTTTATAATGGTACCTATTACCTATTAGGTATTAAGTAGATACGAGAAGTTTTTGGTTTTAGAAGTCGGTTTAAAATACACCTACCTACATAGTCAAATAAAACATACATGGACATATTTTAATAGTTATTCAAAACGAAGTTTCATTTCAATAAATTAAAATAAATAAAAAAACTTGATCTAATTTTATAACTCGAAATTAATCGCTAGGCGGCACGAAGCTATCACTCGAGTGGCATCGGTTAATAAATAATTTGTCGTTAATTACTTTTCTATGTTAATTTCACCTGGTTTCGATGTCTTTGTAGTTGTACCTACATATAGGACTTGTCTTTACTTATAGAAAAACATCAGGTAGGTTAAATACAGAAATAGCAAATTAAATTTTTACTAAACACTTACTTAAGAGGAACGTCTAGCTGTAAGTAATCATACAAAAAGCAATAACGTTTTCTTACCCGTGTATGTACCTAGTCTGATTTTTATAATTTTTATAAAAGTTACAGATACAATGAGGAACTATATGCTCGTACGAATTAATTATTAGAAATGTTGTTTATTTTAAAAGTTAAATTAGCGTCTACAAATCTATATTTATTACCTTCAAACTTTCTGGAGTACCTTTTTAAATTTAACTCTAAAATAAAGAAAGTGTACTCAATGTAATGAGATTGAAATTGTCCAATTGGGTAAGGGGGTAAAAACGTTATCGCCCGAAGCAATAATTGAAAAACAAAATGTAGGCCTCTCTATAAGTAGGCTAGGCACTATATTGTTTTTGAAAATACGTAGGTACTCGCGTCGCGATTCATCACTAGACTCTTAAACCAATGCTTAAACCCCATGCGAAGGCAAAGTGCTTAAAAAATTGCACTTCGCATGTATATATTTTTATCTAAATCTTCCGAGTTTCTTGACAGCTTTCCGAACTTGGCGTATTAATATAGTAAGTAAAGTAAAGATTGAGTATTTAATTTCATAAGTATGTAAGTTAGACCTAGGTATGTGAAAGAATAAAAAGTTTGATTTTGATTTAATTGAAACAATGTTAAATCACAGTGAATGTTTGTAAATGCCCCCATGCTTTCCTACCAGTAAATCATTTGACGCTTTGATAAAACTTTTGCAAGAAGAGTTCTATTAGGAAAGTCACGTTCGCGAGGGTTTTGGCCTAAACTCTAAAGAATCTTTATAAATGTTAAAAATATAGGTAAGTACCTACCTACCTTTGCTTTCTGTTTTAAGTTGAACTTAACTGCAGAGTTACACATAGTTGGAAATACTTAGAAACAATTTGAATTTTTTAATAAATAATTGTATGTATAAAACATTCTAATTAACAGAACGTAGGTAAAGTTATACACTGTTTAGAGTTAAGTTACTCTACCTAAATTATGTTTTCCTTGTTAACATGCTGCAGTGATGGACAGTTAAAGTTTTCAGTTATTTTTATTGCCGCTATAAGAACCGATACCAAATTCAAATCTATACTTATAATAAAACTGTAAAGGGTCGAATTCTGTACATTGAAGATATTTTGAAAATTTTTGTTGGAGGACACTATTTAGTCGATACTGAAGCCAAAACTGTAATTTGTTTAATTTTTGTCTGTCTGTCTGTCTGTCTGTCTGTCTGTCTGTCTGTCTGTCTGTTTCACGACCGGGCATCACGGCTAATCCGCTGGATGGATTTAAATGAAACTTGACATGATTATAGTTCATACCCCGAGGTAGGACATAGGATACTTTTTGTCCCGAAATTCATCATGGTTTCCCTGGAAGACGGCATCAAAGTCAAAATGTGTATTTAGTTATAATTCAGTAACGCGTTGTCCGATTTCATTCATTCTTTCTTTGTTAAAAAGAAGGTTCTTTAAAGATTATTCCATACAAATTTTATCATCATCACTTTTGTAGTTCAGAAATTACAGACATCAGAACCTTTAAATTCAAGTAGGTAGGTGACTTGAAACTCGGAATGCACAAAGAACCTAGGGCTAGGACGTAGGGCTCAAGTAAGACTGGAGTACCCTTACAGCCGTAAATAAATAGGCTTAGCAGGAGATTTTGTATGGTTTAAAATTTTTCACTTTTAGGGTGAACAAAAATCATGTAACTGGCGTTATCGCTACGTTATACCGTATAGCGCCATCTCTACAATTTATTTGGAACTTGAATGTAAAATTCTGAGATAGGTACCTACTACCGAATTTTTTTAAATAAAAATTAACTGTCATGTTATTTACTGTTTCCTGACTTTATATTAAGATGGCACTGTTAAGAGTTAAGACATGAACAGATTTAAACTTTATCATCCGCAATATGGAAAGGGTAAGATAATGGTTCACAAATATTTTTAACTCTTAGGTCTTATCGATCCTAACCGACTGACTGTCATCTAAGGTCTTTTTATACGTAAGGAAATATATAGCCATTGTCCATTCCGATGTTTTGGATTGTATTGAGATGAAGCAAAGATTTTTAAAAGACTCTTATATTATGTTGGGCTGGGGAATATTGTTAGTAGAGTAATTTATCCCAGTGTTACCTACCCGGCCGAACTCTGAAAGAAGAGTTCTACGACCAGTACAACTTTTCACATGGTTTAATAATTTTTGACATAAATATTTCGTGGTTTCAGAATAAAAATCACAATGAAAAGGACGATTTTAACTGTCGATATTTCGATACATTGGTACAAGTCGTGGTCACGTAGTGACCACGGCCTGTGCCACTGGGTCGAAATATCGACAGTTAAAATCGTCCTTTTGATCTTTCAACTACGTATTAATGAAACTTTATATTATTATTAAGAAAAAGGAGTTTTCAAAATCACCCCAAGATAACCCGTGCAAAGTAAGAACAGGTTTCTGTACAACATCACACCAGAATCCCGCGAAAAATCAAGGAATTCCAGTAGGAAGGTATATTATGTAAAAAAATCGTAATTCACGCGGGCGGAGCCGCGGGCAACAGCTAGTCCAAAATAAATCGGATAGAAACATAATATGCGAATCCTATTCACCCTTGGCCGGCTTTTTGGGTTTCAATACCAAAACGGTTACATTCCAATTTCCATAGTGATTCCAATGGTTCCCCAAGAGTAGGTACATTGCTCCTGGTGCGACTTTCTTTTTCCTGCCGTCTGTTTCGCTCGATTATTTATTTATTACAATAACGTAAGGCCGCACTGTTGTGAACTCCTCTCAAAGTTGATTGTTATAATAGATAGTTACTGAAAATATCACCTATAGCCTGACAGACAGACGGAAAGTCGGCCGGATTCAGTCGCGCACCATAAGAGTTCCATTTTCCCCATTTCGGTTCGGTACCCTAAAGGTACAGACACACATGCTGTAGCCACGTAAGCATGCTAGTTACGAGCAGTTGATACTATAATTAGCATGTGTACCTTACGAAGTGTCTGCTAGTAATGAGCATGCTTATTCCGCATGCAAATCATTTTGAACATAATATAAGCTTGTTTTTTTTTTAATGAAATGTTGCAATAAAACTTATAGCTTATTCTATTTACTATGCAAGTCTTGCTCGCGTGGAATGGTGCCAAGAATACTGGCTGCATTTCCACTTTGAACAGCTAGGCTGATACGTTGCGTAAAAACAAATTGCTTGAACAGATTCACATGCAGTTTGCATGACGTGTAAATTGTACATTAAAAGAAGTCCTCTGACTTCGGAGTAGCGTCTCCTGCGCGGGCAGGAGCGTGGCTCGGTCGCGCGAGACGTTCGCGCAGCGCTCCGGAGCGCATCCGCGATGATGCATGCGCATCATTAATATCGGCATTGAGGCGGTGGCAGCGCCATGGGGCCCCGCGCCGCAGCGCCCGCTTCCAATAACATAATATTAGCCTATAAAGCGGCCGCCGCCATATTTCTCCGCGCATCGAATATTTTCGGTAAACCGGCACATAACGAATCGCCGACGACAGGCGGCGAGCCCGACGATTTATCGAGCGCACCCGATTCAAATGTAATCGGATTGCGGCGTGGATTACCGGTGCCGCCGTCGACAGGAGTCCTCGCTGCGATGGTACGACGAGTCGATGATACATCCTGCAGGACACTACCAGTGACGCCTGGCTCGTCACTCGAGTAACTAGTCGCCTCTACTACTATATACTCGTATTATTTAGGACTAGGTATTAGGTACTAGAGTACGAAGGGCTTCACTGTCAACAGAACTATCTTGGGAATAAAGGCTTTCGTGTACTTTAGATAGGTATCTATGACATAGCAGTAAGCAGAAACGTCTTGAATCGAAAGTGAAACTAACATTTTTTCTCGTACGAGTTCAATTAATATAACCATATTTCAAATAATAACACCATTCAAATCAGCTCTATATTCAGGCCAGCTCTACATTCAGACCAGCTCTACATTCAGACGAGCTCTATATTCAGGCCAACTCTACATTCAGACGAGCTCCACATTCAGACGAGCTCTACATTCAGACGAGCTCTACATTCAGACGAGCTCTACATTCAGACGAGCTCTACATTCAGACGAGCTCTACATTCAGACGAGCTCTACATTCAGACGAGCTCTACATTCAGACGAGCTCTACATTCAGACGAGCTCTACATTCAGACGAGCTCTACATTCAGACGAGCTCTACATTCAGACGAGCTCTACATTCAGACGAGCTCTACATTCAGACGAGCTCTACATTCAGACGAGCTCTACATTCAGACCAGCTCTACATTCAGACGAGCTCTACATTCAGACGAGCTCTACATTCAGACCAGCTCTACATTCAGACGAGCTCTACATTCAGACCAGCTCTACATTCAGACGAGCTCTACATTCAGACGAGCTCTACATTCAGACGAGCTCTACATTCAGACGAGCTCTACATTCAGACGAGCTCTACATTCAGACGAGCTCTACATTCAGACGAGCTCTACATTCAGACGAGCTCTACATTCAGACGAGCTCTACATTCAGACGAGCTCTACATTCAGACGAGCTCTACATTCAGACGAGCTCTACATTCAGACGAGCTCTACATTCAGACGAGCTCTACATTCAGACGAGCTCTACATTCAGACGAGCTCTACATTCAGACCAGCTCTACATTCAGACCAGCTCTACATTCGGAACAGCTCCACATTCAGACGAGCTCTACATTCAGACGACCTCTACATTCAGACGAGCTCTACATTCAGACAAGCTCTACATACAATTATGCTTTACTTTCAGATCAGCTCTATTTAAATTTGTGTTCCACTTTCAGATCAACTATATATTCAGACCAGCTCTATATTTACACAAGCTCTACATTCAAAACGAGCTCTACATTCAGCCACCTCTACTTTTAACCAGCTCTACATTCAGACCAGCTCCACATTCAGACGAGCTCTACATTCAGACGAGCTCTACATTCAGACGAGCTCTACATTCAGACCAGCTCTACATTCAGACGAGCTCTACATTCAGACCAGCTCTACATTCAGACCAGCTCTACATTCAGACCAGCTCTACATTCGGAACAGCTCTACATTCAGACCAGCTCTACATTCAGACCAGCTCTACATTCAGACCAGCTCTACATTCGGAACAGCTCTACATTCAGACGAGCTCTACATTCACACCAGCTCTACATTCAGACGAGCTCTACATTCAGACCAGCTCTACATTCAGACCAGCTCTACATTCAGACGAGCTCTACATTCAGACGAGCTCTACATTCAGACGAGCTCTACATTCAGACGAGCTCTACATTCAGACGAGCTCTACATTCAGACGAGCTTTACATTCAGACCAGCTCTATATTCAGACCAGCTCTATATTTAAATTAGCTCTACATTTAAACCAACTCCACATTCAGACGAGCTCTACATTCAGACCAGCTCTACATTCAGACGAGCTCTATATTCAGGCCAACTCTACATTCAGACGAGCTCTACATTCAGACAAGCTCTACATACAATTATGCTTTACTTTCAGATCAGCTCTATTTAAATTTGTGTTCCACTTTCAGATCAACTATATATTCAGACCAGCTCTATATTTACACAAGCTCTACATTCAAAACGAGCTCTACATTCAGCCACCTCTACTTTTAACCAGCTCTACATTCAGACCAGCTCCACATTCAGACGAGCTCTACATTCAGACGAGCTCTACATTCAGACGAGCTCTACATTCAGACCAGCTCTACATTCAGACGAGCTCTACATTCAGACCAGCTCTACATTCAGACCAGCTCTACATTCAGACCAGCTCTACATTCGGAACAGCTCTACATTCAGACGAGCTCTACATTCAGACCAGCTCCACATTCAGACGAGCTCTACATTCAGACGAGCTCTACATTCAGACGAGCTCTACATTCAGACCAGCTCTACATTCAGACGAGCTCTACATTCAGACCAGCTCTACATTCAGACCAGCTCTACATTCAGACCAGCTCTACATTCGGAACAGCTCTACATTCAGACCAGCTCTACATTCAGACCAGCTCTACATTCAGACCAGCTCTACATTCGGAACAGCTCTACATTCAGACGAGCTCTACATTCACACCAGCTCTACATTCAGACGAGCTCTACATTCAGACCAGCTCTACATTCAGACCAGCTCTACATTCAGACGAGCTCTACATTCAGACGAGCTCTACATTCAGACGAGCTCTACATTCAGACGAGCTCTACATTCAGACGAGCTCTACATTCAGACGAGCTCTACATTCAGACGAGCTCTACATTCAGACCAGCTCTACATTCAGACCAGCTCTACATTCAGACGAGCTCTACATTCAGACGAGCTCTACATTCAGACCAGCTCTACATTCAGACCAGCTCTATATTCAGATGAGCTCTACATTCAGACGAGCTCTACATTCAGACGAGCTCTACATTCAGACGAGCTCTACATTCAGACGAGCTCTACATTCAGACGAGCTCTACATTCAGACGAGCTCTACATTCAGACGAGCTTTACATTCAGACCAGCTCTATATTCAGATCAGCTCTATATTTAAATTAGCTCTACATTTAGACCAACTCCACATTCAGACGAGCTCTACATTCAGACCAGCTCTACATTCAGACGAGCTCTATATTCAGGCCAACTCTACATTCAGACCAGCGCTACATTCAGACCAGCTCTACATTCAGACGAGCTCTACATTCAGACGAGCTCTACATTCAGACGAGCTCTACATTCAGACGAGCTCTACATTCAGACGAGCTCTACATTCAGACGAGCTTTACATTCAGACCAGCTCTATATTCAGACCAGCTCTATATTCAGGCCAACTCTACATTCAGACCAGCGCTACATTCAGACCAGCTCTACATTCAGACGAGCTCTACATTCAGACGAGCTTTACATTCAGACGAGCTCTACATTCAGACGAGCTCTACATTCAGACGAGCTCTACATTCAGACGAGCTTTACATTCAGACCAGCTCTATATTTAAATTAGCTCTACATTTAAACCAACTCCACATTCAGACGAGCTCTACATTCAGACCAGCTCTACATTCAGACGAGCTCTATATTCAGGCCAACTCTACATTCAGACCAGCGCTACATTCAGACGAGCTCTACATTCAGACGAGCTCTACATTCAGACGAGCTCTACATTCAGACGAGCTTTACATTCAGACGAGCTCTACATTCAGACGAGCTCTACATTCAGACCAGCTCTACATTCAGACGAGCTCTATATTCAGGCCAACTCTACATTCAGACCAGCGCTACATTCAGACGAGCTCTACATTCAGACGAGCTCTACATTCAGGCTAACTCTACATTCAGATGAGCTACAATCATATCAGCGCTATATTCAGACCAGTACTATACACACGAGTTCTACATTAAGATTAGCTCTACACCCAGACGAGCTCTACACTCAGAAGAGCATTAGGCACATTCAGATTAGCTCTACCCTCAGATCTGCTCTACATTGAGACCATCTCTACAATCCAGTCAGCTCTACGTTAGCTATACACGTCCATTTATGTAGTCGGTTACAGTGCTGTTTGCCTACAGCACTGTAACTGTCTACCTATATAGAAACTCTGCAACAAAGTTCCGCTTCACCGTAAAATAACAGACATCGGACATTTTAAGATACTGCTACATTTTAAGATAATAAATAATCCTTCGGGAATTTTAAAAACCAAAATCCACGCGAACGATGTCACGTGCAATCGCTTGTCAATTGATAAATTATACACCGTGCCGCGACGTTTAATCTTTGAGAAATAAGTTTTTACTCGAGGATTACATTCAAATGGGCATAGCCTCCCTCCGAGCCTCAGGGTTAGGTGTATGACGTATGTAATGCCATAGAGAGCCATTGTCGAGCCCATGGGGTCATTTGTAAGCACACAGAGCGCCTGTGTAAGTCTAATAGGAAACCGATGGTGAAAAATGTGGGACCAGAGTGTTGATGTGGTTATGCTAATGAAGGACTTTTCTTTATCCCCGCTATCTCCGGCTCAATATTGGAACTTGGTGATGTGTCCGTGATATTTTTTTCCCGCGCTTTAGTATGAGGTATTTTATACACTTGTTATAATAGTTTTAATGTGTATTGTAGAATGTTGAATGGTTTGTTTGGGTTGGAGTTATTTCAAAAATGATTTTATACTTACTTTGGAGATTGCAGTGTTCCAATAGCAGAGTTTGTGGTTTTTTGTTATAATTGTAAGCTTAAGTACCACATAATATGGATAGCCTTGTGGCAGTTTTGCTAGAAGTTGCGGTAGGTGTCATCTTCACTTTTATAAAATTCTCGTGTTTTGTCGTGTTTATGACCAAAGGCCTGAAACACCTCAACCGATTTTGATGTGTTTTTTGTGAGTATTCGGTAGGATTAAAAATACTTCGTAACCTTTTTTTAATATCCCTAATGGCAAAACAGCGTTTGCCTGGTCAGCTAGTAATTTATAAAAAAAGTCAGCTTAAAATATGTACATTTTAGAAAAGAATTAGCGAAGAATCGACTGTGCCTATGCTTACTGATTAGGCAAAAAAAAGAGCTGCAGCAGCGGAACAGCAGCACAAATACAGTAGAAGAACAGCGTTTCCCTGTGTGAACAACATGGGTCTCCATCACCAATGATCAACTGTCCGCGGAGTCTAATAAGCTGTGCTTCTGTCTACTGATAACAAAACTCAGGATATGGGCAATCAAACAGTAGCGCCATTTTTTTATTTTCTATAGGTGGCTGCTGAGCGAACTACAGCGTGGCCTTACTGCTGGTGGTGGTGGTAAATAAGCATTTTTGCCACCAGTAAACTGACGACATTTTTCGGGCGGCTTGCCCTGTCCAGGGTAGATGTCAATTGATGTGCCCAATGATAAAATATAAAAAAGAGGCAGATATGGGACAAGCGTCAAGCGTTTTGAAGACTCAATAAAGTTCTAATTGTAACTTTCTTGATTAGTTAGTTAGCGTAGTGAAAATAAATAAATTGCTCGGCTGTTCGGCACGGATTTCAAATGCGATTTACTATATACGTAACGTATCTTGGTGATCTGCAGTGCTATTCTACAAAATTTCCATCTCTGAAACAGCTGCCAGACAGCTGCCAACCCGAAAATGGCATGCAAAATTGTACTCTATTACAACTGACGAATTCATAGATGCAAAGATGTACGCTCGTCGCTGCTTTAATTATTTTTGCAGAATAGTACGGCTGTGGATGTGCCTCGCATAATATTGCCACTCCAGCTTCGCGATCCTCTGACTCATGTCAGTCAGGACTCAGGGTCTTTTACGAAGTCGTGGTGCTCGTGTAACTGTAACTAAACGCCTGTACGCTCTGCCCAGCTGTGGGCCAGGGACCAGGGTCCTCAGCGCCGCAACACGCCTCTAAATCACCGGCGACAATGACGGCCGGTGTGTCGCCGCGCACACAGCCGCGAGATTTATCGCCCCCTTTATACGAATAACATAACTTTAATACGAATAACACGACCACAATAATACACTCCCAACTCCATTGGCGGTTAATAACGGGATTTATTCGTATCGAGGCTGGAATTAAATTATTGAAGTAGGTATAACACCTTTTAATAGAATACGTTCTGAGGAGAAACATCCACTAAACTTGACAAAAGAACAAAATCCGGATCCGGATACTATGCCAGATTAGTCTGGAGGCTTCGGTCGCTGCTGGTTACCTGGTTTGACGACCTCCGTGGCGCAGGGGACGCACGCTCGGATTCGAGTGGGAGGTCGCGGGTTCGATTCCCGCCATGGGCCACTTTGGAATTTTATAATTTCTAAATTGGCTCAGGTCTGGTCTGGTGGGTTTGGCTTTGGCCGTGGCTAGTTACCACCCTACCAGCAAAGTACCGCCAAGCGATTTAGCGTTCCGGTACGATGCTGTGTATAAACCGTTGGGGTGACATAACTTACCCCTTCCAAGTTAGTACGCTAACATCTTCGACTGCATCATCACTTACCATCAGGTGAGATCGCAGTCAAGTACTAACTTGTATAATGTAAAAAAAACCGGCCAAGTGCGAGTCGGACTCGCGCACCGAGGGTTCCATACCATAAAAGAAGTAAAATATTAAAAGAATCACTTTTGTTCATGATTTTACGAGTATAATTTACATATAGGTACTTTTGTTGGCAAACCGCAAACCTAACTTTGTTTTCGGCGGATTATTGTTATTAGCAAAAAAAGTATAATAGTTAGAGGGTTGATTTTATTTTTCCTGTAAAATATACGTTACCTTTTATTGATCATATTTATTTCAGATTTTTCGAATGGTAAACTTCGGAGATAAGGGGGGGGGGGAACGGGAACGGAACTATTCTAAATTTCAGGTCGATAGCTTGAATAGTTACTGAAATAATCGAGTGTGACAGACGGACGGACGGACGGACGGAGAAAGTCTCACCATAAGGGTTCCATTTTTACCAAATTGGTATGGAACCCTAAAAAAAAATTGAATTTGAACAGAGTGAGAGGTGTTTTGAGTGTGGAGTGGTACAGAACCTTCAGTGCGCGAGCCCGAATCGCACTTGACGAATTATTTTACACTACAAGTTAAAAAGCACTTGACTGCGATCTCACCTGCTTGCTTGATACGGCTGAACCACAGCATGGGAGACGAATAATGACGAGTGACCGATAGCTAATGAAAACATTGTTAAAAAAATTACGCGCTACATTTATCATGAAGCGTTTGAAAAAAAAACAAAGTTCAGACAACGCGAGAGGTAGGTCGCAGTCTTTCAATGCGTTCGGAGTGAAATATGTGATGTTTTCACTCCCCAACCATCAAGAGAGGGTTTTTTGTGGGTTGTGACGCAACAATCGCTTTGTGCCGTCGCGCGTCGGTTCGATGCTCCGTCAGTGTATCGAGCACTATTAATATCGGAGGCATCTGTTTGATGGAATATTAATGGGGTGAGATTTTTGAACGAGACCATAATGCTCCGTGACCGCGATCTAATTTATCACACGGCGCGTTGTCAAAGATTTGTATGGTAGATATGATCTAGGCTTCAGTTGGTGTGAATATCTACTCCGAAATGCATCACCGATGAAGTAAGTGCTAGTACAGCCCTCTATAATAATTATGGTCCTTGCCGCCATGATTCCTTTGGTTTGGTTGCCTTATTCCTTTTTTGAGTTCATTATTATGACGTGATTTGCATTGCAAAGACTCGGTATGAGAGACACTTGTTTTATGTCAATAAAATCGGAATAACGATTAAATGATGCACCTTACACGTTTTATTAGTAATTAATATACAGATTAAAACTTTTAACGGCCAAGTGAGAGTCAGACTCAGGGTTTCTTATGACCAAAGTCTCAAGAGTTATCTTTTTTATTTGTGCAACAAGCAATTGAATATTATTATTTGTTTATATAACTAGCTATCACAGCTTTATAAAAATATTCGCTGTAAAGTAATATTATAGCAAACATCGGACTAAGCTATTCAATTTTATTACTACCATAAAATGACACATCTAGGTATGAATTATGAAGGCATATCTACCAATTCTCATCTTTGGCCGTAACGGCCCGCGCGGCTCTCGAGGTGTTAATATTTACAAAGGCTCAGAATAAACCTCCTTCAAATATTAAATCCGATGAAGCTAAGGCTGTTCGAGCCACAAGTGGACATACATACGAAATAGCTCGAAGCATAAGTAGCGTCACTCTATAGAACGAGCCTGTACTTAGCGGTCACTTGGCGTTTTGATAAAAAACTGATTAAAAAGTTCAGCAGTCTATAGCCTATGCTTTTTTTTAAGATTGCTATTGCATTGCTTTTAAACGAAATTTTAAATAATTGGTCAAGTGCGCAGTGTTGGCAGACCTCCGACCAGATGGACTGACGACATTAAAAGAGTCGCGGGAAGGCGCTGGATACAAGTGGCGCAGGACCGTGCGGGCTGGAAATCATTGCAGGAGACCTATGTCCAGCAGTGGACGTCCGTCGGCTGAAGCGAACGAACGAACGGTCAAGTGCGAGCCAATGTTGTATAATGTATACAGTCACAGAATTAAAAGGTTCGTCGATTTTTAAATTGATTCGTTCAACGTATCGCGACCTATTACTTTTTTTTAATATGTTACATATGCAAATACATATAACCTTTAAAAACTTTGTAACATACGCGAATACCTATTACTTTTTAAAATATGTTATTATGGTGTCATGTTCCCAACCAACGAAAACCGACACTAACAGCCGTTTTCACTAAACCTAGGAAACTCCTAAATCTAATGCTTAGCCGATAAGTGACAGTTTTCACCTACAACAACTGTCACCTTAGGATTTAGGCGTTTCCTAGGTTTAGTGAAAACGGCTGTAAGTTACTTTTCATTATGTGACTGTACACGTCTATTGAACAGGCATTTTCT
The DNA here is from genome assembly GCA_963855885.1 of Coenonympha glycerion. Lineage (NCBI taxonomy): Eukaryota > Metazoa > Arthropoda > Insecta > Lepidoptera > Nymphalidae > Coenonympha > Coenonympha glycerion. Next base: position 408,765 of record OY979626.1, read on the forward strand.
AGGCAAACGCGCTCCATCCCCCATCCTCCATCATCGCTTTCCATCAATCATGACGTCATAGTATTTTTATCTGTCATCCAAATGACGTACGAGACCTCCATGAAAGCACCGCAAGTCCGCACTTCACGCCGCGAGTGATATACCTAGTGACGAAATATGTATTAGTATTTTGTATTAATCAAAACCAATCGGAACTCGTTACATTCTTAATTCAATTGTGTTCTTGCAATGAATCTTTTAATTCTCAATAAATGATTAGTCACGTCTGTCCGTCATACGCGGCGCATCTGAGGCTGTGAGGTACCTTCATGGCCTACAGCGTAGGTGCCTATTATTTTGTTTACATGAAATAAACCATACTAAAACTTCGTCAATTTTATGCTCTATCATATGCAATAGATCAGTACTAAGCAAAATATATGTCAATTATCCTAAAAACATTATAATAGTAAGGATACTTAATTATAATATAAGTACTTATTCACATATTTGATAGAGCGAAGTATTCTCCAAGTTAACTTGGGCGGATTTTTTCTGGTCCGTACATCCGCCTGTCAGTTTTCTGCCTATCCATCTGTTAGCCTTGTAGCATTACTTCGAACTCACAATAATACGTTATGCAAGTAAGAGCCAAAGGTCTCTTGTAACTTGCAAGGATTTAATTAATATGAAAATAAAAATCATTATTTTTCAATTAGGCCTAACTTACAGGCCGGCAAGAAACTCGGCACTTTCTCTTAAAAAATGTAATTTTTTACAATTTTTCTAACATAGTATGAAAGTAAATAACTTGCATGATTTTTCATTTTTATGATATCTTGTGAGCAGACTCAACTCAAGCATATTCCTATTATTCCAAGATTCCTTGTTATTAAGCAATTCTTCGATGGTTTATAACCCTGATGAACAATCTGTGGCGTGTCAACCTAATGTTTTTGTCAATCTATTGTAATCAAGGAATCCGCCAACCAAATTGCGTTTCCAATGTGTCCAACGTGTTCCAATTTCCAAAAGGAGTGTGACACCATTTCGCCGTCAGCCTGTATGGTTAAACCTTTATATAACTTTCTTAAACTTTTCATATTGTTCGTGTGTAAAGTTAGGATCTTTGATATAGGTCAACCATCAGCTGAAGGTTCTTGAATGGGTTCTTTTTTAATTACCAAAAAAATAATAGAGCATTTTACATTTTGATTCTGTCTACTAGCTACTGAGTGCGTCGCGGGGATAAATATGAAAAAGAGGCAAGAGTGTGTCGACCGCGTGCACTGTGGTTCCGCACATACAACTGAACATTTACCTTAAACTTGACCTTCTTTTGTAAAGCAGATGAAGATTAAATGTGGAGTAAATATATGAAATTGTGCATTTCATAACTCGTAAAGTGATCACATGAATATGACCGGTGTTCTTGCAACTTATAAGTATAATATAATCTCCAGTGTGCATGTATCGGTCGCATTTAGCATTATGTTATTAATTTTTATATTTTGATTTATAAATAAGGTCAACACAATTATTGTAAATTATTTAAAAATTAAAATAATTTAAAAATCCGCTTACACTGGCTGCTCCAAAACCAAAATTGTCCATTAGACTCGCCCCCGTTTTGCCCCACTGTACTCGTAGGGCGATGGAATGGATTTAATTTTAGTTTAAATTTAAGAAGCACGTATTGTATTTATAAATAAATAAAGGTCGCGTAGTGTATAGGTACATAATATATGACACGATTCTAAAGGACACTTCTCAAAAATTAGATAAAATAAATTAAAAATAGCTTTTATTATACTACCCTTCTTATCTATGATTAGCGACATTTCATTAAATCTTAATATTACAATTTACTAACATTTTTAATTAACTAATATATTATACAGTGTGAGTCCTCACAACGCGCACAATACCTACTGAAACGAGGGAAACCACGCCAAACTTCATCGACGGAAAACGCATTAAAAAAATCCAAAAACCTTCTAAGTATAGTATTTTGTAATTTTTAAAACCCCCGCTCGCCACTATGACCCCCGTGTAAACAAAACGGTGCAGCTCCTAAACTAAATGATCTATCATGTTGAATCAAACCCATCAATAACTGGAAGCAAGTTAGATACGGAACTCTAAAAAATTATACAAAAAAGATAAAAAAAATGTAAAAAGAGTTGACAAGGGACAGACGTAGACGGGCGAAGGGAGGACGGCTGGATGGGTGTTTATTGAATCAACAAGAGCGATCCGTGCGGCACTCATTGTGAGCCGATGACGAGCACTTTCCGCTCTCCGGAGCGCAGACCACAGCGCAGCGCGCGACCAGCAGCGCAGTCTACTAAACCGCTCGATATCGAAGCTTTAAGGCCTATAAAGCCACGAGAAAGAGCGAGCTGTGTCGGATGTTTCCCTGTAATGAAATGAAATGAAGTGAAATGAAATGAAATGAAATGAAATGAAATGAAATGAAATGAAATGAAATGAAATGAAATGAAATAAAATGAAATGAAATTAAATAAAATGAAATGAAATTCTTTATTTCACATAGGCTTAGATATAAGCTCTCATGAAATGTCAAGACTCTACCGCCAGGTTCGGAAAGCAGGTTTGCACCGAGAAGAACGGGCAAAAAACTCGGTACTTGCTCTTTTCAAAAAAATGTCTCAATATATAATTTTTAGTACTTAGTATGAAACAATATTTTTAAGATTTATCTCATGAGGAGATGGAAGCATATCACTATCGTTCCAAGAATCTTTGTTATTTAAAAATTCTTCAATGGTGTAGTAACTCTGATTTATTAGATGTTTTTTGACAGTATCTTTAAACCGGTGCAAAGGTAAGTCCAAGACAGACTTCGGGATCATATTGTAGAAGCGTACACTCAACCCCACAAAAGAAAAACCAAAAACCTGACCCTGATCTGAGAAACCAAACCCGTTAACGAGGAAATCCATAGAAGAACCAAAGATGGTTACACTTATGGTAGTAGGAAGGCTACTCCGGAGTTGCATTAGATGGTCTAACCCCTACTTGTCTGTACTGATTTTTGGCACAGATTTTAATTTTCGGTATCTCAGTTCGCTCTTCCAAAATGATGACAATATTAACCGGGATGTAAAAAATAGAATGAATGCGCGATGGATAAATGGCGACAGGTCTGAGATATCATATTATGTGATCCAGAAATACATCTTAAAATTTGACGGAAAATTAAAAGACCATCGTTAGGCATGTAGCGATGTATGGATCAGAGTGTTGGGCGGCAATACGGACAGATGAGAGAAGAGTGCATGCGACCGAAATGCATCGAATGTTGAAATGGATGTGTGGTGTGACGAGAATGGGTATGATAAGGAATGAGTATATTATAGTTAACACAGATATACCTAAGGGAAAGTATGAAAGTGCGTCGGTGATAGAAAAGATGAGAAGTAAAAAAGCTAGCGTGGAAAATTGTGTTACTAAGATGTATGTTAATAAGATGAGCATTCATGTGCAGGGACTAAAAAGTCGAGGAAAACCGAAAAAGAGATGGATAGATCATGGATTGCGTGAAAGAAAATAATATGTGTGAGAAAGGAGTGGATTACAAGTTGAGGAGAGAATGTGAGAAGAAGACGTGTTTTGCCGACCCCGCATAATATGGGAAATGGACAGGAAGATAATGAGTATGCAGCTGGTAGGCCATGTTTGTATCTAAGCCGACGGTGAATGGGACAGAATTCCTGAAGACCTGACCTAAGTAGATTCCTACTCCTGCCTAGTGGACCGATAATCGAGTCAAAAAAATGCTGCCGTATCCTTGTCCTTGTGTCCACTGCGATGCCCGTCACTTCATATTGATCTCAGCTAGAAATAATCCCGTTTCGCGACAGCTGCTGTGGAAAAACGACCTTAGGCAAAGATTCTCTTTCTTAGGTACACTTAGGTATAAGTATAAATTATGACAAACGGGAATAAACTTCTCCTTTTCCCTTTAGGTGTGCTTTAACGGCGTAGAAGCTGTATTTAAGCGATCTTTAGTGAAGTTTTGTTTAGAAACTATAAAGACAATTAAATTTTAATTTTAATTCAAACGTCATGTATTTTGGGTCTTTAATCTATAATCGTTGAGAAGCAGAAAAACGATTGGATAAAATTTTCTCGATGAAAGTTCTTCCAAAAGTTGCTCCAAAATCTCAGTTTTTCTCATTTTTATTGGAAAATACATGGATATATGTAATTGTGTTGGTAATAATAATATCTAAAAACGTTGAGAAACAGACTTTTGATAACTGGCTTAGTTTTTGAGTAATTAGGTAAAAGGTCGTTTTTCTGATATATTCTTCCGCGACGCGGCATGTCACCCACCAACGTATCCGTGAGAGTGACAAAGACAAAATGGAGAAAATCTCCTAATAAATGATCGTATCCTTAATGCAATGTAGAAGCCTCTTGCCTTTACAAGTATGTAGGTCGTCCGGCAGGTAATCGTAAGATATCGTGTGAAACGCAAACGGACGTCACAAGCCCTTTGACATCTATATTGAAGAAGACCCTTCCATCACTCAAATGTCATAAAGACTGTGCAGCTATTAAAGAAATAACAACCTAATTTAAATATGTTAGAGTTAAAAATAACAAAATTAAATGTTTGTATACACAGATTGTATTCTAAAACTCACTTGTGTCAATTGTTTTATTAATTGAAACATTAACTGAAGGTTATATGCGGTGCAGCTGTTCAAGGGGTAATGAACTCTGCAGGAACTACGTAAGGGTTTAGTTAGTTGAGAGTCTAAGGGGTCTTTGTTACAATTTTCTAAGGCGTGGGTTTTGTATGAACATCGTATATTATACTGTTGGTTTGAATTCGCTTACTGTGAGTCAACAATAGGTCTTTGGTGTCGCCGCGAATAGAAAAAATACTGTTAAAACTATAAGGCCCATTTGTGCCAAAACAGGGGGTTAAATACATTTAAAAAATAGAGTTAAGGGTGTATTTTGGCCCTAGCAGCTCTGCTTTCCTCACACTTTGGGTGCGGTTAGGAACGCATAACGTGAATATCACAAAATAACAACCAGATATCTTCCTGCTTACCCATCTACCGACTTAAGAATTAATCCAGTCATCAAAAAGCGTATTTGGGAAATACAACCGACAGCAAAAAAGAAAAATTTACTGCAATTTCCGATAATAATACCTACATTGGTACCTATCCGAAATGCATAGCTAACAAACTTTTATGTTTAAAATATTTTGACACAGGTAGGCTATTGTTTACCCTGACTTAATACCAACACGTTTATACATTTTCTTTACACTTGTGTAAAGGCACCGAATATTTACTAAATAAATTACGCTAAGTATAGGTTCAAACTTCAGTAATTTCTGTACTCCACGTAAACGGCGAGACTTTATACAACTTGTATGCATCGTATTTATAATATCTTACATGAATTCGATTGTGAACAAACGTTGTATGTATACAGATGTTTATTTGTCGATCAGCATAAAACCACATAAAACTAAATCGATATTGCCGTTCGTTCGCCAACATAATTTATTGGCGCAGCGCCCGTTCAGGCGATGATGTTTGAAAAGGTGATAAAATTTTAAAAGGATCAGACAATAATTAAAATGTGGATTTTGCGTCTTTACATTGTTGGATTTCTCGAAGCGATCATGAGACATTGATGTTGAAGTCCAAAATTCAAAATTCAAAATATCTTTATTTCACATAGGCCTAATATACAGGCTCTTGTAATAGGTCAGTATGATATTTGTCACATTTGTATGGCGATAACTCCAAGTCGACTTAAAACTAAGTTTACGAGGGTTCCAACGCTCCCTGCACTGAGAAGAAGCCCACAACAAACTCAGCCGGTTTTTGTTTTCTGTTATCACCACTTCACAGAGAGCTCTTAAAACTAATTGAGCTAGTATAATTACAGCAGTTTATTCATCCCCAAGGATTTGATTCATGTAAGTCCTTCAAAAATGTCCAATGATAGACGTTAATGGGTGCCTCAGGAAATGTTAATTTCACAATGCGAAAACGATTTTACGGTCTATCGTCTATCTCTACGATTTCGCATTGTGAAGTCAACATCTCCTGAGGATGTCCCGGTGTCAGGGTGAAACATGCGTGGAAGAAATTGTTAGAAGAATTGTGTGTGGTGTTCAATATGTGAGCGGTATTCCTGTACTTATATTGGATTATTCGACCATACAGATTCCTTTCAAGTAGCGGATTACTTTTAGCAAAAAAAATATTCTGTCCTGCTGAACATATTGCAAGTGGTTTTGGGTCTTTAAAATAAATTCGTCTAGACTCTAGAGACAAAAACACGATTGGGAAAAAATTTCCATATAGAAACATTGCTGTGTTGTGTAGGTACCTAACTACTTTGTAAAGTGCAGTAAATTTTTATGTAACTTTTTTTCTGTCGGTTATCATAATTTTCAAACACGGTAAGAAGTCATTTATGATGACTGGCTTACATTTTAGTAAGTAGGGAAAATGTAGTTTTTTGCGATATTCGAGCGTAAGTAAGCCGCACCCGTTTCGTAAAAGTGAGCAGAGCAACTGAAGTTTGGGTTGATACTTGAAAATCGCGTTCCAAACCCAATATGAGCATGGATTACGAATATTATATATGAATCCGACTAACACCACATGATCGAAATATGCATGAATTACAAAAGATTTGGTATTTTGAATGAATGAAGACATCGTAGTTCACAGGACTCTTAACGTGAAATCAACGGGTCTGCCCGCGAAATTCAAAATTTTCGTGGTTTTTTGCAATTTGTACGTTAATTAGACATGATAGGCTTATGGCAATCAATTTGCGAGAATGGCAGTATCATCTTTACATGATTATATCAAAATCTTTGCATAAAAATGTGTATCCTAGGAAATTAGTCCGAGTATCGAGTTTTATGTGAGTAACTCGCAAATCTTGGACTAATTTCTTTAACTCGACACTTTCGAGCAAAGATTTTTATATAAACACGTGAAGCAGATATTGGGATTATCGCTATTTGACGGCCATAAGCCTATTATGTCTTATTAGCTTAAAAATCGCGAAAAACCACGAAAAATTTGAATTTCGCGGGCACACCCGTGGTGTGCTCCTTAACCCTTTCTGATAAATCGGTAAGGAGCGCCGAAAAATTATCGCCTTTCCGTGAATATTAAGGCGATCATCAATTCATCGACCACCGTGCCGGGGATTCCTTGTGCCGGCCAGCGGGGGGCGGCCGGGCCAACAAACAACTGCACGTATGTTTGTGTAGACAATGGGAGGCTTTTACGCGCAAATAGGTGTCCGCGGGCGCGGGCGGCGCGCGGGCGGACGAGCGGCGCCCCGCGGCGAGTAGGGCTGGAGCGGTGGTCGATGTGAAGTTTATCGACTACAAAAGTAGGGTTAGTGACGTGTTGTGGTCCATGGGGAACAACGGGGTACGGGCCTCGAGGCTTGCCTCCTTACCCTGGCGTTGTGTCACAGGGTAACCGCGCTCCGGCGTTGTAATTTTAGCCCCGGTAAAGGGCTAAGGCCTCGCCTTATTCTTGGCTTGTGGCCTCATGTAGTGGTGGTAGGGTTAGTGACGTGTTGTGGTTCATAGGGAACAACGGGGTACGGGCCTCGAGGCTTGCCTCCTTACCCTGGCGTTGCGTCACAGGGTAACCGCGCTCCGGCGTTGTTTAGCCCCGATAAAGGGCTAAGGCCTCGCCTTATTCTTGGCTTGTGGCCTCATGGAGTGGTGGATTTGGAGGCCCCGCGCGGTCAGCGTATGTGTGCCCGCCTTCGCGGAGATGATGGGATCCGATTGCATCAACCCCGCGTCGTCGTCTCGCAAGCGCTCAGGGGACGGAGACCGCAGGAGCAGGCGAGGCAGCGGACGCCCTGTTGGTGGTCGATCTTCGAGTGGAGTTCGAGTTAGTGGACTACAGCCGAAAGCTTATTTCACAATGTTTCCACTTGGGGCGCTGGCTGTAAATGTGTGGATAAATCCGTTGCGCTCATTCAAAGCGAATCGACTCGAAATTTTTACAAACTTGTGTACTAACCCTACTGGTGAGCAGTGTACGTTTGTAAATTACACACACCGTCTGGACTGTAACCAAACTACTTTTGAAAACACTTTTGAACGATACAAAACTCAAAAACAATTTCAACACACTTGAAATTTGACGCCTTTATTAAAACTCTTGTTTGGAATCCCAAATTTTACACAATATATTGTCCAAATTATCGACTTAAATTGTTTCAATGAGTATAATGGAATATCAGCTAGGTATACTTATCTTTGACAAAGTATACGTAATGTATACTTGCTTACGAGAACTGTATATTTAAAACTGAAACGAAACAAAACTCCAAGTAATATTTTAGGCATTATTATGCAGATAGTTTATTGTTATGTAAAAGAAATATTTATCGACACAGTTCGGTACATCACTACTCGTCTCTCAGCTACAAGCTATTCACACCTGCCTTTATGATAATATCTGTCTTTTTTCTTAATCTTTAAGTATCAGACGAATTTAGCAAGAAATCTATCCGATAATATGAGATAATTTTAACATAATAGGTATTCAGGTTCTTTCAGGGTTACGTACTTAATACAAAACAACGGAATCTTAAGTATATGAACACTTTCATCGTTTACAACTTTACTGCCATCTTTTTCGGAAAACATTCAAATCAACGCAATACTTATCTACAGTCTGACGTCCATTGAGATAAGCATATGTCGATTAACTGTTGTAAACACCGCGGCCGGGCCTGCCAAATTCACACAAGAGCAAAAATATGACGTTAATTGTTATTACGAGGGAAAGAGAGAGAGTTTATTCTGTTTTTTAGTATTTGTTGTTGGGTACATCAGCAACAAAAATTTCACGATGAGATTACTTTAGCTAAAAACAAACGTGTCTGCAGACGATGAGTGCAGTGTAGAGCGAGGTTTATTGCAATGCAAAGCCATAGAAGGTCCTGCAACTGATGATCTCTGAAGCAAGCGTATCATTTAACATCAGGTGGTCATCTTGCTAATCTCATCATCCGTTTGTATAAAAAAAACTTGTCAGCGGTAGCGCCGCTCGTCGCCGGGATGCGGGGACCATCTGTCCGGGAGATGCAAATAATTGTGGGTCCGCAGACCGCGCCGGCCGGTCCCTGCCCACGCTCACTTTAATTAGTTTACAATTTTGTTTGAGAACCCTATGAATATTAAAATCCGACCGTTTAATTTACAACTCGCCCGCTCGGGGCAATTAAACGCCCGAAAAACAGAAACGAACTGAACAGGGAAGCGGCCGACGCAAGTGGCCTGGCGCCTTGAGCCGTTTGGACAATGCGCCAAGCGCGACCGCGGCGCGCGCACTGGGTTCCGTTGTTACAAATAAGTAGGTACACTAAAATTCCGGATTACAATGGAAAGAACTGGGTTCGAAGTATCAGTGAGTGATCAAATCAAACCAAGAAGATCCGTAGAACCCACCAAGAAACGAAACGTTTTTACAGCAAAAATATCTGATGAATATACTTTACTTCTACCTAATAGATTTTTAAGTAAATAATACAAGATAACCACAAAGAAGACCGCGCTTTAGTTATTAGCGTTAAAACTATTTTCGACTCGTTTTAATATATAAGATTTTGCTTTTCTTGTTCGTTTCTTATTTTACGGTGCAATTTACAAACGACATTCCGTATCTAATTATTAACAATTCTTATTTTAAAGAACCAAATTAGGTATATTCCAAAAGAAGTAGGTACTTAGTTATACACTTTAATCACCACAAATGTTAGTTGTTTCAGTACTATCTCATAATTCGCTTACATTGCATGCACACACGCTAAACTTGGTGGTTTGGAGTGAATGCGTAACAAATCAGTACACTCAAATAATTAGGTAGACAATCAAATATTCGTACCTATTAATATTTCAGTGTGAGTATTATCTGTAGTTATTTTGAATGCGGAATTCCAAAAAAATTGGAATTTATTCGTCAATATTCGTTTGTCGGGCATCATCGTAAAAGTATTTAATAGTTGGCAAGACGGGCCGCTCCTATTAGCCGTGAGTTATATGACACGCCGCCGGCCTGCGCCCGCGCCGCGCGCTCTACAACATCACCTTTATTGGATCCATTTATGTTCGGGATCACTTCTATGACTGTTTTAAACATTATTTTCTATGGCTATTTTATACAATAATTCGCCCCAAAAGAAACAGCTGAGAAATTTAAGCCCGAAAGACATTTAGTACCTACTCTACCCAGCCAACTGTCATGGAAAACATGAGTGCTTTTTCGCCTAAATGGATTGTAATTACCTACCTAATACAAATAAGTATGTTTACCTATATAAACAAAAAACGTGTTATTCAATATTAATTATATGTAGTAGGTTTTACCTATTAAGTTATGAAAAATAATAATATAATAATAGGTACCATACATTATCTTGAATTACATGTATTATTTATTCGAAGACTCACACTGACATTATATTATATAGACTACTTTTTCCATGGGTCATCATAGTATTTAAGTTCCATAATCACCACAGAGGCACAGAATACCTTAATCAGGGGGCACGGCAGTGCCCCCGCCAAAGTCAAAGCGCGAAGCAAAACTGCCGTACCATCTTTACAGGAACCATTTCGCCGCATTTTCGGGCTCCTATTTGAGAACCTCTGGATAAGACCAGAACGCTGAAATTTTCGCTATCCAGTAAGCTATAATCACATACTTAAAACCCAAAATTTCAAGTCTGTAGGTCATATAGTTCCGAAGTTATGCGAAAGCAAAGTTTCGCATTTTCGACACTGACTGACTGACTGACTGACTGACTCATGATCATCAAAATAGAACTAGTACTTCCCATAAAGACCAGTTGAAGACCAAGAACCGCTACTCATTGACGATGAATTCTGGCGACAGATTGGCGCAATGGTGTCATGGAGCACCTGGTTTGAACCCTTGTTTGACTTCAACGGCCAAGTCACGCAACATTAACTATAATAATAAAGAAATCGCAGTAAGGAACCTTAGACTTGGCACGACTTTGTCTAGATTTCAGTACTTTTTAGAGATAAACAAGCAGCTCCATTTTGACTTTGGCTAGTTTTTTACAGAATGTTTTTGGTGGGATAGGTATATAGTTGACAGAGGTGTAACTTATTTGTGACTAAACTATCTCATAATTCCCTTACAGTAGTAGATAACTATTCAATATAGGAAATAGGGCTTTTAAAGAATAGCTTTTATACGTTTTATAAATCTATCTAGCACTTAAACACTGGTTAAGACGGATCAAACGAGACCAAACTCGTGGGGTTGTGTGGTTTAACTACCAAATTCCTATGCTCAATCACTCACCGGGAAGTGGAACTTGCAAGACTTGATTATAAACTAACAAACAAATACCGGGACAAGTGGAACTAAATAAAAGCTTGTAAGTTGTAACAATGCACTATTAGGTGGAGTAGAACTTCAAAAGAAGGCTGCACATTTAAAAGACCTATTTCGACCATTAAGAGTGTCCACTTGTATTATTTATCGTTAGATGTTCCTTATATAGCACATTCCTAATTCTATTTATTCTTCATACAAAAGACTTCAACGGGATCATGTACGAGTATAGGCGTACTGGGTATAACTATAATTTGGTTAAAAATAAAGTAAATGTAGTACAGTTTATCTAGATTGTTTTTTTTTGTAAAAAATATTTTCAAGAATAAGCTTCAATCCTGAAAACAAATGCAAGATTTTACAATAGTAGATTGTACGTTACAATTCTGGTGAATTTGAGGCAACGCTTATAAAGTGGGAATTTTAGGTTGCATTGTGAAAATTATTTGTTTATTTTTCAGAATCCCGCCAAATCAAAATATCGAGCTTAGCAATGTTTTAGATTTAAGCTGTTTCGGCCCTACTAACTCGCAAAATTCAAATTGTAATTAGTTTTTCGCAAATGTTAAAATTGTAGGTTTATGGCAATAAGATTTGCAAGCTTAATATTTATACACCTACACGCTTTTATAAAAATACAAAAATTCTCATTTACCTCATAATATTGGTTCCCGAAAGACTATTTTTTTTAGTTCAGAATATTTGGAGCTATCGGGAACCAATATGAACTAGAGTGCGACATGGCTATGTTGGCGCATGGCCAAAATAGGCACTAATAATAAATAAAACTTAAATTTAAGTAAAATTGAGGAGATTTTATTTTCTGGCTGCCTTTTGTTATATAACAGCGCCCTCCTAACAATGGCAATTGAAGTGCCCTCTCTTGGCACTTCAATTGCCATTGTAAGGAGGGCGCTTGTCGGACTATAAATGAGTATTTTTGGGTGGGTGGTAATCATCATCATCGAGATACCTATCAACATTCGAAATTTCAGCAAAATTGGTTCGATAATTGTGGCGCTATTGTCTAACATCCAAACTCACAAACTGACAAACTTTCACATTTACAAAATTAATGGGTTTGTAATCATAGTCCCTCAAAGTAGCACGGCGCATCACCTGCTTGTATCCAAGTCCAACAAACAATTCATTATTGCTGCTAAGCTGATCGCTTTATGACACCAGTTGTCAGAGTGACATTTGTATGACGGCGCTATTTCTCTATTCGGAGTGTTACACTAATAACGGTTAAGATTAACCGTTTATTGCGCACACATTCTAGAGATAGGTTTATTGCTAGCGCGTATGAGAACTAGAATAACCGGCCAAGCGCGAGTCGTCCTCACACTCTAGGGTTCCGTACATTTTTTTTATTAACTTGTAATGTTTAAACGTCCAGAGGGTGCGCGATCATTTGTAACGGCATGATGCATTAATATAGGGGTCGTGCGTAACCTAAAAGACCTAGGTAAGTAGGTACTTATATGACATTTAAAAATCATTTTTTATTTTGTAGTCAGATTCATTATTAAGTACTACCTACTACAACATAAATTTTCATTGGATTTGTAAGAAAGTGAATAAATATGTACCTACTTAAACAAATTTAATCGCAAGACTCCAAACATTTTCTTAAACTTGTGATTAAATTAGTTTTAGTAGATAATAAACTTAAATTTTTGAATTAAATTCGAACGACTGACGGAAAATCTTTTAATCTATACGGCACATTCCTCAGTCCGAAAACTATATTAGTGCCGTCGGGCCTTTCTTTTTGTTTCCAATATGCAATAAATAGGGTAGTAACGGCGAGGCGCGCCGGGGGGCGCAACATGGCGTCTAATTGTTCGTAATTAGCGGCGGCCTGCGCCGGCGCGAGTGTTTATTGGCTGTTTATTGCTTAATAGTTGATGCCTTGTGCCTTACGAGCGAGAGGCCGATTGACCTGTCTGCCACGAGAGACGCGGGGTAACATCTTGGGAACAGTCACTGACTTTTTCTTTTTAGGGTTCCGTACCGAAATAGTCACATAAAGCCCTTAGGTAACTTTCTTCGCCCGTCCGTCGATCTATCACAGTCAATTAGGTATTTCAGTAGGTAACTATTAAAGTTATTGACACGAAAGGAATAAGTATGACATCAAAAAATCTAAAGGTGGTAGGGGCAAGGGGTTTGAAATATCAAAGTAAAATGAATACTTATTCTAAGTGGGATATCATATACTTAAAAGGACTTTATCTATACCTCTTTTCATTTTGCGTTCAAAATGTTTAAAAAAGGTAACATTTCCCCTTATTCTTAAGGTACGTCCAGTTTATAAATACTTATTTTACGGAATAAATAAAACCATGACGTTCTTCTTAGGTATATCAAATAGCATACATTGTGTAAACATAGTTATGCGGTTAGACAATAAAAGTAATTCTTGAACCGCTTTACTTCTTCTGAAAAACGGAACTCAGGGTGTGTGAGACAGACTCGCACTTGGCCGGTTTTTATACTAGATACAGAAAATCCCTTATTACCCACGTCCAGTTCCCACGGTCCGATGAAATCTTCTCATGTCTTCTGTGTTAAACACAGTTGGAAAACTGTTTAGTTTAGGCGCGGAGGAATTTTAGACTAGTGGACATAGTCGAAGACAGTTTCGGAATAAATAATTGCACAAATCTACCGTAGTTATCAATTTGATAAGAGTTATTTAGTTTGAACTTAATTATTTCCCAAAATAAAAAAGAACCTATCACGAATTATTCATATTAAGCATAAGTTGGTTTTAACGGTTAAGTATATATTATGTAAATCATTGAATTACCTTAATACTAACCTATCAACCTAGGGTCTCATAATAAATTTGTATTGACTCCTTAGGATTTTTCGTAGATTCCATCTTCTGACAGAACAGCTCGTGGCAGGCACCTATACCTATAACCTACCTACCTGCCGTTTATTTTTAAACGAAACCATTCAAAACAACATAAACATGTCTAATTATCATGAGAGCTGTCAAACACAAAAATTATACTATCGGATATAATTTGGATGTAATGCCCTACAAATAATAAAAATTACAGCCGCTATTAATACATCCTTTGTGGAGCCCGATAGCGGCGAGCGGCGGAGTGTGGAGTGTGGACTAGAGGTATGTTGCGTGGCCATTCTATAAACCGAGAGCTCGATTCGATCCGGGCTTTGATGTTACAAGCATTAGCGTAGAATAGCTGCGAGCATACAGTCGTAGTCCACGAGCCGGCGGACAGTTTTGTGGAAGGGCTCGATCATCAGACGCCTGATGCCTGATGCTTTCACGAGCCTCGTGGATGGGTTAGCTGGGGTTCATCAGACATTTTATCTGGCTTTTCGGACTTACCTGCGGCAGCTAAATATCTGTGCCACAAGTCACAACCTATATCAGTGAGGAAAGCCTTTTATTACAATTACAACCATTTTTTTTAATTTACATCTTTATGCTTATCAAATACTTCCTTAGTGATTCAAGTATAAGAATAAGATTTATTTTTTATATCAGTGAGGATACAATTCCTATACTTATGCTCGTTTTCAGCAACACTTTAAGAAACATCTAAGCCGATAAATAGGTGACAGTTTTCACTTACAACAACTGTCACCTATAAGGGCTTATAGGTGTCTCTTAAAATGTTGGTGAAAGCGACAATTACTGCCTTATGAATGAGATTTTTCAATAGGTATATTGTTTACAACTTGCAAGGTGTGTTAATCTTGTCAAGCCGGGATAATACGGTATAACTAATACCCGCTCTAAAAAGTTAAAACAATGTTCAGTGCAGCAACCTGTACATTATAGGCAACATATTGAAAATTAAATAAGATACCTCGCGTGAACTGAGTAATCAGTGTAAATATTTGCTCTCCACGATTCATCGAACTTTATATAATACGAGTATCTACCCATTGCTTACACAGTCTACAATTATTATTAAACACTAAATAAGCACTTACTAGCAGAGACATATTATACCTACCTACTTCACCTTAAGCTTAACTATTGAATGGAAGCAGGCGTTATTTTGCGGAAATCCATGATTAGCAGGATTGATTAATTTGTTTTGCTATTATCCGCCACTTGAAAGGATTCTGTATTGTGCAATATGTAGGAACACCATCCACATGAAACACCACACACAATTTTCTATCACTTTCTTCGACGCACGTTTCGTCCCGACACCGGGGCCCCAAGTCTGCTATGACAATTTTATCTCGATCGTCCAATAATTACACAATTATTACCGATTTTTGCGATTTTGGTAGTCTGCTAGGTCGATCGTTTACTAATTGTGTAAAAATTACACGACTCACCTACAATATACATCTCAATGAACTTTTGCTAGTCTGTTAACACAATCACATCTCAATTGTCGAATATATCCTAGTCTGCTAATTTTTTGACAGTTCGAAATGGCAATCGACCTGCAATTTTAGATAATTAAGCAGTAATAGCTAAATCAGTGAATTTCTATCATTGCATGTGGATTATTAGTGTTTTTTTTCAAATCTATTGATGATTAGAGCAAGGTGGAACATTCTCCAGCTAGCTAACGGGGTTAATATTCCGGGCCCCAAGTCTGCTATGACAATTTTATCTCGATCGTCCAATAATTACACAATTATTACCGATTTTTGCGATTTTGGTAGTCTGCTAGGTCGATCGTTTACTAATTGTCTAAAAATTACACGACTCACCTACAATATACATCTCAATGAACTTTTGCTAGTCTGTTAACACAATCACATCTCAATTGTCGAATATATCCTAGTCTGCTAATTTTTTGACAGTTCGAAATGGCAATCGACCTGCAATTTTAGATAATTAAGCAGTAATAGCTAAATCAGTGAATTTCTATCATTGCATGTGGATTATTAGTGTTTTTTTTCTAATCTATTGATGATTAGAGCAAGGTGGAACATTCTCCAGCTAGCTAACGGGGTTAATATTGAACGGAACAAGCATTTGGATAAATTCTGTGCGTTTGGAGAATAGAAACCGCCGTCGCCGCCGTTAAGGATATTTCCGAGGCTGAATTTGTTAAAACATTTCGCCTCGGGAAGGAAACTATTAGGGGTCTAGTTGAGGAGCTCTGTTAATTCCCAGACTGTGTCGGAGTGACGGAATATCAGCGGAGATGAAGGTAAACTCTTGTCTAAGTATTAGGTACCTACTAAAGTATTAATAATTCATGATGATGGTTTGATGTGCCTAATGCCATCATTTCTGTTGCAGATTCTGATAGCGTTATCATTCTACTTATCAGGATCTTACCAAACTACAATTAGGTACACTGAGGACTGTGTCAAGAGCTGCGAGGCATGCGGTGGAGAACATGGGTTTTTATTAGGTAAGTATTGCAATTATTATTTAATGAAAGCAATTTAACACTTAATGTCCATACACTGCCATGGGTTCAATTCAGTATATGGATTTTCAGAAGACAGTGGCTATCTTCTTTGGAGAACGATGACCTCAATTGTTAACACCACAACGGAGACGCTGCAGCTCGTGTTTTATTTGAAGCACACAACTGAACTGAATACAGTTGAACATTGTATAGGAGTTTTCAGGCAAAGTAAACAAAATCCTGTTAATCTGATCTAATACGTATAGGTATTTATAGTAGTTTTAGTGGCAATAGTCAATCCTACAATCCTGTCACTGCAAACAATATTTTTGATGGATGTTGTCTTTTGTATTTTAACAAAGCATTTATTTTTTATTTATTTATTTAAAGCATATAAGAAAGCCAGCCAAGTGCAAGTAAAACTTACAAAGTTTCATACCATTACCTAAAAAAACTGCAAAAAATCACATCTGTTGCATGGGAGCTCCCAATATTTTTTATTTTCTATTATTCGTTTTGTTAGTAGAGTATTGTTATTGCAGCAACATTATATTATATCTGTGTAAATTACAACTGTCTATCATAGTTCATGAGATACAGCCTATTCAGTGACAAACAGATACACAGCGAAGTTTTAATAGTAGGGTCCTCTTAAACCCTTTGGGTACGGAACCCTAGCAAATGCACTTGTCCCTCCACTGACACCATAGAAAGCCTTTTGTTTATTAATTCTTTTAGAAAATGCATGTATAGATGGGTCATATTTAAATAGAATGCAACATTTGGATACATTGATTTATTTAATTTTTAAAAGTTATACATAAATTTTGTTTTGTTTGCAAATTCAGGATGTGAAGAACACACTTCGTGGGCAGAGTTGGAAAATGCTCTGGAATTACATTATTACAAAGTCTTCAAGTGAAACAAAGTCTGCTTCAAAATAGAACACTGCAGGAGTCTCTACTCCATAGGCTCTGGAAAAATGCATGAAAATGAATGAATAGTATATTAGTACCCAACTTCATATATAATTGTTACTCTTTTAATATACTAATTTCATTAGAAAAGTTTTGTATTATACAGCTTTGGTTGCATGAAATGTCATACATTCATCTTAATGTAAATAATATAGTATAGCCTCTCCCCCTCAGTCCAGTTGGTCACTGCAAGGGGGTCATGACCAAAACCTTTCAGTTTTCAGTTATTAACCTCATTTAAAAGTATTTAAATCTGAAATGACAAGCAACTGAAAGAGGCCTGTACTCCATAAGGCGGACTGAACACCAATCTTTTTTGTAATTAATAGTAGGTATTGTTTTGTAACATTAAACAACTAGGTAACTATGGTATCTTGCATAAAAAATCCTGTAAAAAAAAATCATGGTTTATACCTATGCATAATCAATTCTCCTGTTATTTTGGTATTATCAGTTGTAGTAAGTAGTTGAAATAAGCTATATTCTATTGTATGTTAGTGAGTATTGAAAGTCTTTCAATTGAATTTATGAAAATAAATATATGAAACTATCTGTAAAATTAAAATAATTTTTAGTGTAATAGGCATTCTATTAGCAAAGAAAAACTTCATACTTAAAATTTTAGCCATAAATTTGTAAACATGGTAGTATATAGAACTGAAAAGAGAACTTATTTGGCTATTTCCATGTAAAAAATCAATATTACTGTAAATTAATCAATTAACAATGTTTCTGGAACTCACTAAGCTATCATTGTACTTCTTACATAGGACCTACTTATAGCAAAGAATTATAAATTTCAATAGGTAAGGTATAGGGTGAAACTATAACTTGAATGGATATGGAATAGATTTATTAAAGTTAATGCAAACATTGGTAAAATACCTAAAACATACCTATTTTGTAGATCTTGATAAAAAATTATATTAAAAAATATTACATACAAACTTATCAAATAAAATTATAAAATAGATACAGTACCTACTATATTTATCTGTATTTTTGTAGTTTTTATAGCAATAAGTAATAATATAAGTTAAAATTTAAAAGGTGTTTCAGTAGTAAAGGGCTTATTTATTTATTTTATTTATTTTGACTTCATAAAATATACAGTCTACCTCAAATCTAGTATAATTTTTCCTAATTATGTATTAATAACAATATTAGACTATATTAACAACTACTATTTTTGTATTTTGTATAAAATATTGATAAATGGTTATGGTAACTACGTTTTTAGACTGATTTTAATTATATTTCATTAGGATTTAACAATATTAATGATACTAATAAAAAAAGCTTGATTTAACATACATTTTTTTTGCCATACCTATTATTCTCTGAACCCCTTTTTATGTCCCACTGGTAGGCACGAGTCTCCTCTCAGGCTG
The DNA here is from genome assembly GCA_963855885.1 of Coenonympha glycerion. NCBI lineage: Eukaryota > Metazoa > Arthropoda > Insecta > Lepidoptera > Nymphalidae > Coenonympha > Coenonympha glycerion. The sequence goes on from OY979626.1 coordinate 427,910, forward strand.
AGAGGGGTTTGGCCATAGCCCACCACACTGGCCAAGTGTGGGTTTGCGGGCTTCACACACATTCAAGAACATTTATGTTAACTCTCAGGCATGCAGGTTTCCTCACAATGTTTTCCTTCACCGTTAAGCATTTAGTTTTAGAAAAGTCAGAGGTGCGTGCCCATGCTTCGAACCCAGGACCTCCTTATGAGAGGCAGAGGTCAGAACCACTGAGCTATCACTTCTTACCTGCCTTAATTACCTACCAACCTTAGGTAATAATGGCTGGCACAAAATCCTTAATAATATAGGGTGTCTTGCCTTTTCCTCTAAATGTCCGGGCAAACTGGATGGTCTGTCCAGTTGTTATCAAACCATTATGTTGACAGACAGGCTGTGATCTGGGTTGGTATTATTGAGTTGTTAGAATATATCTAATAGATGGATACAGAGGACACACAAGTACACCTGTGCAACCTATATGCAGTAAATAATTAAAACAAAGTTTCACTTTTATCCTGCCCTTTATTTTTCTTACAAGTTGTTGTAGCAACCAATTACATACAACCTATCAATAAAGTGCGATTTTAATTTAATCATCTGTATCACTCCCCTTCACTATTCACCTTGGGATTCGTCCAAAGATGGAGCAGTATCCAATCTCATCTTCCGCAATATTAATAATCTCGGAAGAAAGCTTCTGTTAGGACTAAGGAGGTCTGCCTCCTTGTGTTTTAAAAATATTCTAAACTCCTTAAGTATTAAATAATATTCTTAACTCTTGAGTGTTAGAATTCCCTGATGAAATGTTCTTTATACTTATATTTTTAGACCTCTTTTAGGTTTGCTGACTTTTGTACAGCCAAATTAACATTGTACTTAAATTATGTCTGCGGTTTGCTAGGTTCTTCATAATACAATTGTTTTAGATGTCAGGCTTCTTTTTTGCTTCTGTTAGCGACATGTAGGTACTTGATGCTTCAGATGTGGATGTGATGTTTGTGACTGTTGCAACCCTTTGCTTTTATTGCGTACCGAGCTAATTAAATCCTTCTCCATACACTGGCTTTATTTACAAATCTCTTTTATCCAGTGTTATTTGATTTTACACTCAGATCACTCTAGCCAGCCCAGCTTCCTCAAGAATACAGAACACATAGCTCTCTAACGAGAAGCCCATCGTAACTAAAAATTGTTTGGAAGGTCTCTTCTTTAATTCCATCCACAAAATAGAATTATTCGCCAGCACAAACTTTCTGTTGCAGTTTGTTTATTTCTGTGGTTTATTTTATAATTTATATGTAGAAATGTCAAAATTCCAAAGACAAAGTAAAATGTTACAGATGAAATATAGTTTATTTGACGCTTATTTGACGTTAGTTGTGCCAACTTGTCATAAGTTGGACGTAAAATTTTATTTCGGGAAACGCATTTTATGGTAATGGCAATACCGATTACAATCCAAGTATTGTTCAATTAAGTTATCAATTAATTAAATTGAGATCCAATTTAAAAGTTTGCAGACTAGGTCATTTCGGAACTATTACAATTGCATGATAGTTTTATCGTAGATTATGTTAAATTAGCAGACTTGGGGCCCGGGACATCCTCAGGAGATGTTGACTTCACAATGCGAAATCGTAGACTCTATGACTAGCAAATATAAGACTAGGATAATAGCAAAACAAATTAATCAGTCCTGTTAAGCTTAACTGTTGTTAAGTACCTTATATCTATCTATAGGAAAACGTTTTTAGAAAACAGTATCTAGACACGCGGCAGCGTGTCAAGCCAAGTTCAAGCAAAGGAACTGGCTAGCCAGCGCCGAGTGTAATATATTATATACTTGAGTAAACTAGCTACCAGGCAAACGGTTTAAAAAATAGTTTACGTACTTTTCTCAGACTTGCCAAATATTATTATATCCAAAAAAGTATATAAAACTTGGTTAAAACGCTTAGCAAGGAGTTATATGACAAACACAAGCTCTGTAATATTTCAGACGTTTTGTATCTATAGGTATAGGTTGTTTAAAGATAATTTAAGCCTTAAAGTAAGATCCTGGGCAAAAGTTCGTTTTTATCAACAGTTTGATGAAGAGGCTCTAAAACTCCACTATTCGGCCACAAACTCCCGTACTATAATATCCATAGACTATAAACAGATATAATGGCGCAGGGCGCCGGGCGGCGTTATAAAAACGTAATGTTATCTAATAAGACCGAAAATTAATTGGCCGAGACTTTATAGAGGCTCACATACTATAACTGTTGCGTCATCGGCACGGGCGCTTACAACTTTACCTATACGTATAAAAAATAAAATTATTCGAAATCACTATGAGTTTTAACCCAAAAGCGCTAACATACGTCGAATCGACGAGCATCAAAAAGAAATATGTACCTACCTGCAATCTACATTCCATCTATTTAACTAGATATGCATTCGAATGTTGTGAAACTCAATTTCACCAACATTTGACTCCCATTAAGTTGCGTTTTAAACTCAGAGAGATAGAAAGGAGATAGGTAAGTAGGTATCTACCATGATTAACTGCTGGTGATATTGGGTCTAAGACATACAGCCGTTTTCACTAAACCTAGGAAACGCCTAAATCGAATGCGTAGCCCTAAGATGACAGTTGTTGTAGGTGAAAACTGTCACTTATCGGCTAAGCATTCGATTTAGGCGTTTCCTAGGTTTAGTGAAAACGGCTGATAGTCTTCTACGGTATAGTAGGTAGGTAAGTATAATATATACTACCTACTTATTACCTAGGTCTTGGGTCGTTTTGACGAATTTTTATACATAGTTTGATTTAGAAGTTTCTTTTTAACCGACTTCAAAAAAAGGAGGAGGTTCTCAATTCGTCGGAATCTTTTTTTTTTTTTCATTATAATAGAAAATCCGTCAAATATAGATATTATTACATGAACATATTGCGACACTTATTAGGTAAGTACTTACTAAGTAGGTATTTGATATTTATTCTGTGCCAATAGAATAGACAAAGAAGGTAAGTACTTACTTAGCTATTGCGTGATCAAGTAACCAAGCATCAAGCATCCAAATATACAAACTCTGTTATAATATTGATAGTATTATTCATGTAGAACCGACATGGTATGCTGCAGGATCCATACAGTACACATTGTTCGCAGACCTACGAGTGACTATAGGGTTGCCGCAATCGTTCTGTTATAGGTACTCGTACAAACTGTATCTAGTGACGAATATTTTCTATTATTAATAATATATAAACAAGTAAGTAGTTATGCTATTAAAATCACACACTACCGTAGAGGTAAAGTACACAATCTAAATAAGTAGGAAATCAATAAATGATTCATTTAGCTACATTTGCATTGTTGTGGCAATTTACTACAATCTTCAAACATTTTATTATCTTACTAGCTGACCTGGCAAACGTTGTTTTGCTCTTAAGGATATAAAAAAATAGATAAATTGAGATTTAAGCTATCCTATCTTTTAAGTTAGAGCAAACTGCACCCTGTGTGCGAATTTTATTAAAATCGGTTAAGTGGTTTAGGAGTCCATTGAGGACAAACATTGTGACACGAGATTTATATATATTAAGATAATGAAATGTTTGAAGATTGTAGTAAATTGCCACAACAATAAATGATAGCATTATTTTAATGCTATCTTCTTGATTTTTAGATCAAGGAATAAATCTGTATCTACTCGTTTCAATTTTATGTTTATGCCATAGTTGTATTTTTTTTCTTCTGCTTTTCTAGGGTGAAAAGTTGGCAACCCTAGGTGTGACGTATGGCAAACAACACCCATACAAACATACACCGTGACGTCACTGGCCCCGCCCAGCCCCGCCCGCTGTCGGCGCCCGGGTACCCTCTGCACCCACAGAACACCCGAGATTAAACTCTATTCCATTATAATAATAAGGTTTAAAGCTTCATGTAATGTTATATTCTGAAGAATTCGTGTAGCATTCAGAATACTTGTACAACAATTTGGAGCGAAGATCTTTTTGAAATATTGACTTGAATATACAGTATACTTACTTACTACAGGGTAGGAAATCACTTGGGACACATAGAGCAGTATTTTAGTGCAATTTGCTTGTTTTTTAGGGTTCCGTATATCCAAAATGTAAAAGAAAGAAAGAAAGAAAGAAATACTTTTTATTTGGTCACAACTTAATCGTCACAAAATAATACTTATGACTATAAGAAAAGACTTAAATAACTAATTAACACAAGGGCGTGACCAAACATAGGTCTCCACTCAGCATTAAGCTGCAGCAAGCTGCAGCGCTGATTTTCAGTGGAGCCTAAGATGGGTGCGGTCACGGACGAGACCCAATCCACGACTCCCCGCAAAATATTAAATGTTAAAACAAAAACATAGTAACAATTAAATACTCAAAAAAAAAAAAAAGGCATGCATAACAATCTGAACAACATTTAAATTATTAAAGTTAAAAAAAAAAAGATTAAATAAAAATAAAAAAACAAAATAAAAAAAAACGATAATATTATTAACGGCGCAATGAGACACAAATTTACAGTACAGTAGCAAATACGTACATAAGTGCTGGACTGATCTATGTTATCAGCTTTTGTTGGGCTAAGAGATAGCTTTTAAGTTTGTATTTAAAGGTCCCAACAGAAAGTCCCAACATTTTAAGCGGTGGCGGTAAGTCATTCCAGCACTTAGTAGCCGCAAACTTGAAGCTTCCTGTAAATGCTGATGTTTTATGAACTGGCATTGACAAGTTTGCGGATCTAGATTTGCGTTCTGACCTGTCACTACGCCACATCAACTTTAGTCGCAGATATTCTGGGATTCCGGATTTCAGCACTCCGAAGAGCAGCGTGGCAAGGTGCAGTCTTCTACGTGCCTCCATTTTCAAAAGGCCCGCCTTGTTAATATACGGTGTGATATGTGTGCGTGGTGGAATGTTGAAGCAGTATCTGGCGCAAGCATTTTGTACACGCTGTATGATCTTTTTTGTCCTACTCAAAAGTCTAGGTCCGTACACCGTATCAGCATAATTAAGTCTCGAGAGCACTAGAGATTCGCATAGTTGTACTCTCAATTTTACACTTATATATGGCCTCATCTTATACAGTAACTTTAAACGATACAGGGCATTACGGGCAGCGTTGAGGACATGTGTTTCAAAACGCAGTGCGGCATCGAAAACTACTCCCAGGTTTCTGGCCTCTTGCACTTTTTCAACCGAAATATTATTGATTCTTATATCAGGATTCAGCAAATTGATTTTTTCAACCACATTTCTTGAGCCCATGATCATGCATTTGGACTTACTGGGGTTCAGTACTAAACAGTTTTTACTGGCCCATGTGTTGATTCGTTCTAAATCAGAATTTAGTTTTAATACAGCGTTAGCAGTGTCTGATGGATTAAAGGAGATGTATAGCTGAGTGTCATCAGCATAAAGGTGATATGAACAGTGCTTGATGCATTTTATAATATCAGCAGTATATATTGCGAATAAAAGAGGACCAAGAACCGACCCTTGTGGAACTCCCCTGATCACTGGCGAGAGTCCCGAGGCTGATAGAGCACCATCTTCGCTTGTGACCTCTACAAACTGAGCTCTACCACTCAAGTAACTGTAAAACCATTTGATTACTGACATGTCAAAGCCATAGAACGCTAGCTTCGAGAGAAGGAGTGCTGTGTTGATAGAGTCAAAAGCTCTAGAAAAAACGGAAATACTTATCAACTTGACCGTGTTGAACATAACCTATACCTCTACCCATGGCAGGATAAATACCTCTACCTTCCTATCATTCCTGAAAAAAGGTACAAAGAAGTAGAGTATTCAGATAACCGTATTCAGATAAACCGACTCCGCTTTTAACTGTTTTTTACAATTGAGACATACCTGCCTACAACGACCTAAACATTATACCTACCTATACCGTTAGAGAGTTGATTTTATTTTTCTTGTAAAATATACGTTAATTCCTATTGACCATACCTAATTATTTCAGATTTTTCGAACCATAAACTTCGGAGATAAGGGGGGGGAAACGGTATTTTTTTCGACTGTTTTCCCAATAAATCCAAAAATATCGGGCACAAAAATAAATAAAAATCAGTTTTAGAATACACAAGTTACGCCCTTTCATATGATGCCCCACGTAATATTGTTATCTCATTTTGAAATTTCAACAACCCGGTTTCAAGAAGAGGGGGCTCTTTTTAATAAAAATAAAAATTATTTTCAAAATTTTATGATTGCAATGACGTTGGGTCACTATTACCTAAATCTATTCTAATTTTGAAGTCGATAGCTTCGATAGTTACTGAAATAACCGAGTGTGACAGACGGACGGACGGACGGACGGACGGAGAAAGTCTCACCATAAGGGTTCCATTTTTACCATTTTGGTATGGAACCTTAAAAATCGATATAGGTATACTTAAGAATGAACAGTTTGTTAAGACGTTTGTAATTATATCTATCTTCTTATAGGTACTACTTACCTACTCCTTCATGCACAGATGGTCACTTTAGTTATAGAATAAATTAATTTATTCACACAATTAATCAGAATTAACATGTTAATCTGATGTTAATTTTAGTCCACTATGATTGAGTGTTTTGAGGAGATTAATTCAGTGTAAGTATATTTTAACATTTGTCACAACAAATGGACGACAGCCATTTTTATTACACAGGTCGAGGCGTTTAATTATAATCAACTTATAAAACAAACTTAAATAGTTTGGACGAAGTGTCGTGAGTCGTGGTCCAATAAATAAAATCACACAGCACATCATATTAATACGATTACTTTTACTTTTATAAATAGTTATTTGGGTGTACAATAAAGCATTTACATACATATAAACTCAGAAAGATTTGGATCAATTTTTGTCGAGGGACCCGCTTACCTACGATGTCTCCATACGTTCGTAATACCACAATCATTTTAATTCGTGCGTATTTCGATCATGTTGTGGTGTTAATGAATAAATAAATGAATTTCGATGTGCTTATTTTTGCGTCAAAAAGGACATGTTTTCTGCTTATTTGTTTTGTAATAAAAACAATAAGTACTGGTATATAAATTTAAATATGCATCAAAATTTCACTAAAATTTCCTAAGTGTGTGAAAACACTATAATATAAAATATAAGTAGTACTAGGTATATACCTAACGTCGCATTAGTGCAGGAATTTTTGAAAAACACCAGTTAATAACCTAGGTACAGTGCGACAAGGCTATTTTGGCGGATGGCCAAAATCGGAACTAACGCCGCTATATTGTGATATTACTCATATTGTTGATATAGTGCGCTCTGTCGGTAATCGGTAGGTATATGTTGTGTTGTTTTTCCTTAATATTAGCTAAAATGAAACAAAAATTGAAGTAAAATTTAGGAGATTTTATTTTCTGGCTGCCTCTGTTCTATAACAACGCCCTCCTGACAATGTCATTCAACTGCCAAAAGAGCCTTGTCAGACTGTACTTGGCAGGTTTTTTAGCTGGGTTCCAAAAGTAAGAAGCCTTGGAGCTAAGAACCACGGTCTCCCAAAAATAAGGTAGGTTTTAAGATCTATCCACTTGGCAGTTTTGTTTGGTATAGGATCTTCGATGTCAAAAATGAAATTTCCCGTATTTTTCCCTCGTTTTTTCAGTTTAGCGCAAACAATGGATCGCAAACGAGGCGCAGTTTCCTCCTCGAATTTCCATAACAGTAGTCAATCTCTGAAATTGGCATCTTCAGCTCGTTTTATATTCAGGGGAGGAAGAGTCGGCGCGGGCTCGGAAATCTTCATAAGTTAAAGAACTTCGCCCAAAATACCTATATATAATACTTTGAGTGCTTTTGAGATGTTTGTTTTCGCCGCAGTTTTTGTTACTTTTCAGAGTTCCTTTGCGATCGGCTGAAAACGAGAACGCAATTATTTCCAACCTGCGGCCTATATGTACTTATCTTTGTAACTAAGTATAACAGAAAACCACCGTAGTTATTATACCATACGTGACAAGTATCATATTGACATTTTACATAAGAGCCTGTACGTTAGGCCTATGTGAAATAAAGAAATTTTGACTTTGAAAAACCCGTCGATTATATATTTTATGTTATTGGTAAATAGGTACTAGCGGAGGCCCGTGGCTCCGTCCTCATGAATATTGGTTTTCCCGTCAACTCCCGCGAGAAACCTGGATTTTTTTTCTGGATAAAATGTATGCCTATGTGTTATAGTACAAAATTTACACTATCTATAATCCAAATCGGTTTACCTAGTAGATTTTTGAGTAAATTAATAAAGAACACTTTCACGTTTACCTATCTAATATTAGTAAGGAGCAAGGAATAGCTATAACAGGATCCATATTCCAATACATTGTTGACTGTTGGTATAAAAATGGGAAATGCTTTCCAAAAAACCAACTTCAAATGCCACTACAAAGAGTGAAATAATTTTTATTTAAATTTTAGGTACCTACACCAATTCGAAGTCGGGCAATGTTTCATACAATCCCTAATAGTCCTTCTTACTTAATTGATGTGCGAAGAAATGACAAAGTCATAGACAATCGCCCGACTTCGAATTGGTGTAGGTACCTAAAATTTAAATAAAAATTATTTCACTCTTTGTAGTGGCATTTGAAGTTGGTTTTTTGGAAAGCATTTCCCATTTTTATTTTATACTTTTTAGTGGAAAACAATAAAATGCACAAGGCGTTGTAAAATATCCAAATTGCTTGAGGTGTGTTCATAAAATCTGAAGAGATACCTCAAATTCACCAAGATCCCATCATCAGACCCTGACTTGATGACTTTAGTCATCAAATCAGTATCTGCTAGCAAATGCACCAGTAACTATAAAAAATACCCAACTCGCTTCAAGTATACTAGCAAAATTTGAAGAGTTCCCTCGATTTCACCAAGATCCCATCATCAGACCCTGACTTGATGACTTTAGTCATCAAATCCGTATCTGCTAGCATATGCACCAGTAACTATAAAAAATACCCAACTCGCTTTAAGTATACTAGAAAAATCTGAAGAGTTCTCTCGATTTCACCAAGATCCCATGATCAGATCCTGACCTGATGACCATAGAACAACTTGGAAAATATTACTCTTTCTAATAATACTCAAATAGTTTCATGTGTCCATATAAAATTTGAAGAATTCCCTCGATTTCTCCAGGATCCCATCATCAGATCCTGACCTGATTAAAATGGGACCATCTGGAAACAAAACCCTCTTAAACAAAAAAAGAATTTTTCAAATCGGTCCACGCGTCCCCGAGTAATCGGAGAACATACATAGATTGGAATCACACCACAAAATCACAGATTTTACACAAAATAAATATACACCTTACCTTACCTTACCCGTTCCACAAAAAATACTTATAATTAGGTTGGGTTGAAATATTTGCCTCTAACTTTTCTTAGAACCATCGATGCGTAAGTTCGACTCGCACTTGGCTGGTTTTTTTTTCAATATCAACAGTTTAAAACTAACTGGGCAACAAAGGAGGATCGGAAATAAATTATCTGAATGTCAGCGGGGTCGGACTGTGGGGGACTGCGCGGAAGGTCGGCGGGAGGGAGGCGGGGAGGGGTTTTAGTCTGCTTGTACACACGAGAATTGTTGGTTTTTCCGGGATCAAAATATAATGTTCATCTGGACAAGGTTACAAAGTGTTACGGTAGGCTTATTATACATCGTAGATTTATGGCAATGAGTTTTTCGAGCATTCTATACTTTGCTTTTATCTTTGCTCATAAATTCCCATTGGCCTCATATCGGTTCCCGAAAGATTATTATTTTCTGTAGTTCCCCAGATGTGGAGCTACCGGGAACCAATATGAAGTAAATTAGTATTGTTGACCAAAGTTTTTTTTTTAACATGCTAACAACTTACTATATTATGTATAAACGTCATATTATAATAACTGTATGCATAAACACTTATACTATGCTCGCGAAATTCATTGCCACAAGCCTACGCGATGTAATAAAAGTTTACTATTTGCGAAAAACTGAGTAAAACTTGAATTTTCTCGCCAAGATGATATTCACCTTGACACCTCGTAGGCAGCCTAAGGTGGAGCACAAAGCCGCAGCCTCCGCGGGGGGTGCGCAGGCGCAGAGCGGATAATAGAGAGAGTTTCACACCATTCACGCGTCGCTCTTGACGTTTTTTGTGACGGCCCGCGGGTCACGGCGACCATCCGTCATCGGCAGGGCTACCACTAACCACACCACCTTGACATTGTACCACCACCCGAAACGAGAGTACGTCAGTGATACGGACAAAAAAATCTTTTCTTAACAACATATTTTAATGACCTCACTGTTGCAGCGCAAGCTCGGATTCGAGTGGGAGGTCGCGGGTTCGATGCCCGCCATGAGTTCTAATTTATAATTTTACTCTGGGGCCTACCATCATCTCTAGTCGCTACACAAAATTAAAAAAAAAATTCAAAATTCAAAAATTTACAGGCTCTTGCGAAACGTTAAGACTACAATGAGCAATAAGCTATAGCTTATAGAAACAATGAGCTATAGAACACTCCCTTAAATTATCACACTGTATTCTAGTACCTGTACTAGAATACCTCGAATAATTTTAGGTTCATAATATCAGTGCCTACTTTCAAAATTAATGGTAAGTAGGTACTCGTACTTAGTTTCTAAACATTATAAAGTTTTTTATGATTACTTATATAGATAGGACAATAACTCACTGTAACACCAAATAATAATTATGATAAGTCTATACAAGAAACAAAATTCCGTGAAAACAGTAGGTAGATAGGTACAGTCAGCAAAGAAATAGAAAACCACTATTGTTTAAAATCTATTTTCTCTAAATATTTCATAAGAAACCAGAAATAAATCCAGGTTCGTGGTTCATTTACTCACTGCTTCATCATCGCTCAACCTTCGGTAAATATAATTGAAAAGTGAAATACCTCGACCTAAAATATTTGTCTTCGCCGCTAAGCAATGAGGGGTTTCTAAAACGACGTACGCTAAAAGTGGCAGTGGTGGGTGGACCAAACATCTGTCATAAGTATCAAAGCGCCTATATTAGGCCATGGTAACAAAGACTAAATCCAGGACGACTTTTTTTCAAAGTGGCGTACAATTTTCATGAAAACCTATTTAATATTGAGGAAGCGGCAAGGAAGGCTACCGTCCTAACTTGACTCCCCAGAAGGACATCGCTCCCGAAGAAACTGCACTGATACCAAATCATTAAATAATTCTCACAAACGCACGTAATATCCATCTCCGAAAAAGATGGTCTGCTTCCTGAAACCCGGTCTTTCGATCATGACGCTAAAACCTATACCAAACTAGGCTATTATCAATTATGAGAATGACGAAGAAGACGTATACACTAAACAATATTCATACTGACCGCTGTTGACTGTACAGCATATGTACGGCTTGCACTGCACACAGACGGCGTGCGCGCGCGCCCATAGCGTTTAATCTCCAAAATACATTTATCATATTCAGCCGATAAAAACGCCATTGAGATCAGAGCAACACAATGAGCTACAAGCCGCGTACCTGATGCGCGCCCGGAGTCAATTATATTCAAATATAAATCGGATTTGCAAACCTAAGTCCGTGACAATGGGCGTGCAGCGGCGCCGCGGCCGCTGCCACCTTCGCGCTCCCTCTTAGTCTGTGGGCTACTGGCCACAGCCATCACAGGAACATTTCCCGTAGATTTCATACATTGCACCAAAGATTTAAATCGCTAGATGAGCCCTAAACCCCCAAAAACGTCCATGTTTTTGTCTTGTGTGACACGTTGTCACTCTCTTTGACGCAAGTGAAACTATAGCATGTTGAGAGCACTCACTCAACATGTTTGTGGACGTTTTTGATGTGCGCAATGTAGGCTTAGGTCCCATCTAGCGATTTAAATATTTGCATTGCACATTGGATTTGTAGCGTGTGGCAACCACCGGCGTCAACCGTATGCGGCGAGTTAATATAAAATGTATGAAAACTACAGGGAGTATGTCAGGAGCAGCGTTTTGTGGTTGTGGCCAATGGCTCGGGGACACTTATCATATGGATTCATCCTCGCAGTTCGGTACCGACTGCTTGTGTTCGACTCTGCTACAGGCTTTATTTAGGTGATCTTTATGTTAATTATCATATAACAAGCAAAGGGTAATTTTCTCTACGAACTGGGTAAATAAAGGGAAAAGAACTAATAGTCTTTCCTTAGTTTTATCCATGGGGCCGTGCTCATAGAGTGAATTAGGGAAAATAATTTTATTCTTTTTCCATAAAAAAATTTAGGACCTTTTCATCCAGTCTACTAAAAGATATTGATACATACATGTTTCTAAGCAAAGGTTTTTCATATAAAAGAAAACACCATAATGTACCTATTGCATCTACACTCAGTCTATCGATAATTGTAATAGTAACGAATATAGATTTCGTAGATCAAATCCAATTTTTTGCCTCTCCACAGTTGGTTTAGCAACAATGCGCATGTGCAGTGCGCACCTAATAATAGTCAATAGCCCGTAAGTCTATAAGTCACGCCCGCCAAATCTCCGCACAATGGATAGCCATTTCGCCACGCCACTCGTCCTTTACAACCGTTGTACGAATTCTAGTCGGAGAGTCCGTGCCGAAAAATTCGTAGCCAGTCAGTGTACGTTGGCGCGGGTTGGCGCCAAGAAATCTTTGAAGTATAGGTTCAAACCTCACCGCGGAACAAAATATGTTTCTTCGAAATTTTTATTTCTAACACCCGGTTTATTGAACTAACCTTTACTGAGACGTAATCGCGTAAATCTAGCGATCTGACCCTTATCACGAAAGACATAAGGATCACAGTTTCAATAAAAGTCAGATCAAGAAACCGGGTGCAAGAAATGATTAATAAATGTGCTAATATTTGCAAATTAAATGCGCTGGTCACACAGGAAAGACTATAAAATGCATAAAATATGATGTAATTTTTCGTAATTATTCTTCGTGCCAGGATTTCCGTAACGTACCTAATAGGTAAATTCATTTTCCATCGCCTAGCCTCTGCGCTAAAAAAATTTTTTTCAGAAAACACTTCTAAGTTGCTGTCAAGGGTCAACATACCAAATATTTGGAGGTGTGTGCTCTCAGACTAGTACAAGAGCTACGCGACGCGGCCTATTGCCGGTAGTCTTTGTCAAGGCAACCGTCATTAGATCGCAATGATGCTTCTGAAGCTGTTGCGAGTGGAGTATCATTTTCGGATTGTCGCTGCATTGTTGGTGCGCGAGCGAGATGCACTGATAACTCGTTACTTGCATTCCATCGTTGCGTCTCGCTCTCACAGGGCTCAAGATGATTTACGCGAGGTAATTCAAGCGCAGATTGCGGATTGTGCTCTGAACTATGTCCTTCGTAAGTATCATTTGGTGACGATTAAGTTTTGAAGTACCTACCAAGATCTGTTAACATTCTATACCAAGTTATTTCTGACTCGTATCAGCATAGGCTTTATGGTTATTATGCCATCGCCTGTTGGCTAAATGCTGGATGTAGGTACGCCTATATTATGATCTTGGAATATCGTATATCTTTCCAGTTAATTAAACTAAATCAAGTTTTTTAGTTATTGCGAGCATCCTCTTATGCTGGCTATATCTGGCTCTTAGCCATTTCACTTATCTACGATCGTCAAAGAAGCTTGTTTAAAAGTATCTAAATGGAACGAAATTCAAAAATGTATCGAAATAACATATATTCTACCATAAAATGAATTACTAGTAAATAAGTCACACGGTGTATATATTTTGTAAATATTAAATTGTAATTTGTTTAATTTTAAAAATATTCTTTGTTGTGTGATACGACATTTTCATAGAATATCAATATAACAGTCACACGGTTAAGGTTATGTTTCGGACGAAACAACGTATTATTTGATTAGGATCGTATCCAGTCTCCACACTCCACATCCTCATAACCCGGGCACAATTTATTTGATAGAGAAAAGGTTACGTCAGAATCAATGTTGCCATTGTAACACAAAACTCCGCGATATCCCGTGTCCCTCGTCAGTTAAAAAACCTGTCACAAGTAGAAGGACACAAAAACACTCAGTCCACAGAGGTGTCGCTGCCAGCCGTCTCCGTATATTTGCATAATTTGAAGCAAAATGGAAAACAAACAAACCCTTCTAAATGACGCGTTAAATGCGCTCAAACATCATCATTATGGCCAAGTGGTCCCGTCCCGGCCCCGGCTCCGGGCGGGTACCGGGTGTGACTCTCATAAAAACCGCCGTAAAAACCGCATCAGCTGATGTGAGTGACAATGGCCACCGGGGCGCCATTCTCTTGTGAATGGCCCCTTTAAGAAATTTGTTACGAAGCCTCGGATAGGTGACACGCTCTTTTGTTCGCGTTTGGGGTCTCAGTGCTGCTGCGTGATACATAAGTGGTTTGCGGCCGCGATTACTAGATGACAGCGGCTCCCAAACCTTACCAGCTTTTGGGGCCGTACATGACATGAATGCACTGGTGACCTTGCCCTTGTTTTTGCTGTGAAAATTGACGTATAATGTAGTCTGACCGTTCAAAAATAACACTATTTTTTGGACACAAGAATTATTGTTCATCAAGTTTTTTCTTGAACGTTGCCGACACTTCTCTATGCCAAAGATTTAAATCGCTAGATGGGCCCTAAGCCTACATTGCGCACATCAAAAACGTCCACAAACATGTCGAGTGAGTGCTCTCAACATGCTATAGTTTCACTTGTGTCAAAGAGAGTGACAGCGTGTCACACAAGACAAAAACGTGGACGTTTTTGGAGGTTTAGGGCTCATCTAGCGATTTAAATCTTTGCTCTATGCTCTCTCTCTACCGTCCGATACAGTCTGACATTTCATAGCATCTATAATTTAGACTTGAGCACCTGATTTTGATATTAGGTATATATTACGGTACCTAATGCAGTCTTGGAATGCACGTCATATCACCTATTCACGTCTTGCTAATATAGTTTTAGCTTATTTACTAAAATAGGTTTATTTAAAGCTTCTTGCCAAAGTTCTATACGAGATCCTTGTGGACAAGTTTTACACGAGCGTCGCTATTTATTTATAGGGTTCAATATAATAACACCTTCAGATTTCTGAATGTTGTTGGGCTTACTATAGTTGCAACGCTTCACAGATGTTTGCATCTGCTAAAAAAGGCAACTCTTACGCTGTTAGAGGAAAGCGGATAGTGTCTTTGATCCGAAGAGTGTGGGCAAGTAATAGCTCTTCTCAGCTTCTGCGGGTGTTATGTATAGGATGTTTTTAAAATTAAACGTAAATTAAAATATTATTTGTGGTAACAACACTTTGGGGGCCCCTGCAGTGGTATTGGGGCTCGGGGCTGTAAACGGCGTTGTCGAGCATTGTTCGCGGCGTGACGGCCGGGTGCGACATTATGCGCCAAAGTCACAATTGAGTGGATATTTATTAACACGGGGGCTGTTTGACTGCAGTACATGATATCGCGATGTTGAGGGAAACGGTTGGGACTCACGCTGTTTGTTTTGCAAGTCGATACGAACTGCTAAACCTGTTAACGTGTAACGCTGTGGATTCAAGTAGTTTTTATTACACACTATGAGTTAGTACTTGACTGCAACCTCAAATCAAATCATTTAAAGTCGAGGACGCTGTCGAAGTCTGTACTTGGACAAGCTATTTTCCAGGCATTCAAGCAAGGCCTCGGTCTTATACGAGGCCTGAATGTAATATTATGTATAAATTTTACGTAAAAGAATGATGAGTTTGCATGGAGGGATAATAAAAAATAGAGGAAGACCGAAGAAGGGAAGAATGGATTGCGTGTGCAGATTGTACGTTGACAGCTAATTGAAAAAAAAAATCTTTTCAAAAATCCGACTTCAAATGCCACTACAAAGAGTGAAATAATTTTTCAATGTAGGTACACCAATTCGAAGTCGGGCGATTAAAACGAAGGACTATGATTGTACGAATTGCCCGACTTCGAAAAGAAGACGTGTTGTGCCGATCCTTCAAAATGTGGGAAAAGGGCGGAAGAAGTCGCCCCACTGTGACAATTTCACTCATAAAAGTGAAACTCGAGGGAAGACTCCCACCAGGCGGCGCCCCGGGACACCTAATTGTACCATAATATGACGTAACGACCTTCTAGTGCCTCGTGCTCGAGTTCCACTCAGAATACGACGTTATTGCAGTAAATTACGTCCTTGCGCTGTTATGTTATTATCTTGTGTCGGAAGAAATTTGTGTGCAACATTATACATATTTATTTCGTGATTCATTCATAAACTTAGTAACATACCTAACATAGATTTAGGTCGTTGCTTGCGCTCCGACTAGATACTGCCCTTCCCTATATTCAATATACTCTATGACCCTTCCTAACAACGACAGCTCTGTGAGTGCGGACTGCGGCACTTTGGCAACTATTTTTTATAGTGTGAGTGTGTCAATTTGAAAGTATGATGCGCGGATGCTATAGTGCGCGTCAAAAATTGTGTAGCGACGGCTCGAGTTTGTCATCTTTGGCAGAGTATTTGATACCGCACTTTTGAAGTCCAGGGCGGCGGACTTTTGGAGGAGGTCCAAACTCCAAGACTTCTATGATACCTAATTTCAGCAATAAAAAAGACGTGTCATTCGAAAATTCGTGTCGTGATATTACATGAACAATTACGTGAGGTGTCGGTTACAGTAACATCGTGAGGTGACGGTTAAGGTAACCGAGACAAGGGTTCAATTGTTTTTCTCATCTCAAAAAATGCCTAACGCGAAGAAGTTTTCTCTTCAAAAAGTTGACGGCAGTAGAGGTCTGTGTTACCTGTGTCTCTAAAGCTTTTGTTGAGATTTTAGTTGAGCTTGAATACTGCCTGAATGGATTAAACGATAGACGTTGAGTACACATTCCAATCCATTTGCCGGCGGTAGACACTCTCGTAAGCAAGGTCTAGGTCATTATGAAACCTTTTCTTTTTCACTGTTAAAGTTAGAAATAAAAAAGCCACATTATCGTATATTAATTAGCAATGTTACTAAGTATAGTAACGTTGCTAAGATGTAGAATGTAGATATATTTATCCATATATAACTTGTAATATATGGTGCCGGCTCTGAGTGGAACTTGCTTAAATTATTTCCGATTTAATCGTCTGCCGCTATAAATTTCCCGACAGTGATTTGGTCTAAATTAAAAGCATCGCTCAACTGTTTCTCAGTCGTCAAGAATCCTAGCGTCAATAAATTATTGACATTTGTAAGATTTTACGAGCTGTAAAATCTTCTCAACATAGTCAATCAAGATGTAAAGCGGTTCGGGCAGATTTTAATTTTGACGTGAGTTGGTTTTTTGTTTCTCCCATATACATAGTTTGGTAGTGCATCACGGGGCAAGATATTGGCAGTCACATAATCTTAATCTTAATATATATAAATCTCGTGTCACAATGTTTGTCCTCAATGGACCGATTTTAATATAATTCGCACTCAGGGTGCAGTTTGCTCTAACTTAAAAGATAGGATAGCTTAAATCTCAATTTATCTATTTTTTTATATCCTTAAGGGCAAAACAACGTTTGCCAGGTCAGCTAGTTATATTATAAAACATAAGTATAACATATACCTCCCCACTCCAGTTCCTCCTCATTTCTCATACCTCGGTACTTTAAGGATTAAGGGATACTTCATTCTTATATACTTACTTATTTAGTTTCTCTTTATATTTACTTACAAACGTGTCAACTGGAATGCAACACCTCTATGTTAATTTAATTTAAATAACGTTTTATGAATCAGCTTTTTTAGACATACAATTAGATTTCAAACTCAGAGAAATTGTTAGTTGAAGAGGAAATTGCATTCTTCCTTTGAACATTCTAATTACCACGTTTGTTTAATGGGGTAGGATATATGGGGTAGATCATAATATGCTTTGTTGAATTTGACGACCTAGCTAGCCATCGGCTATCGCTTACTTTAGGGCTAGATTGCCATGTGTATGATGTCCTGTGCAAAAAAAAATATCTCGCTAAATACAAATTGACTTTTATCAAGAGCAATTATTGTGTTTGTCACCCGTTCTTCTCAGTGTAAAATAGCGTTCAGATTGTGACGGTTATAAGTCTGACATTTCATACTGTTTGAAGAAAATAAATTAAAAGTAAAAAAAACTTTAAAAAAACCGGCCAAGTGCGAGTCAGACTCGCGCACCGAGGGTTCCATACCATAAAAGAAGTAAAACATTAAAAGAATCACTTTGGTTCATGAATTTAAGAGTATAATTTACATGTAGGTACTTTTGTTGGCGAACCGCAAACATTACTTTGTTTTTGCCGGTTTATCGTTATTATCAAAAAAAGTATAATAGTTAGAGTTGATTTTATTTTTCCTGTAAAATATACCTACGTTTATTTCTATTGATCATAATTATTTCAGATTTTTCGATTTGTAAACTTCGGAGATAAGGGGGGGAACGGTATTTTTTTCGACAGTTTGCCTAATAAATCGAAAACTATAAAGCATAAAAATAAATAAAAATCGGTTTTAGAATACACAAGTAACGCCCTTTCATATGATACCCATTTAATATTGTTATATCATTTTGAAAATTTTAAGTCCCGGTTTTCCCCCCTTTTTAGGGTTCCATACCAATTTGGTAAAAATGGAACCCTTATGGTGAGACTTTCTCCGTCCGTCCGTCCGTCCGTCCGTCTGTCACACTCGATTATTTCAGTAACTATAGCAGCTATCGACTTGAAATTTAAAATAGTTATAGGTATTAGTGACCCGACGTCATAGCAATCGTAAAAATTTGAAAATTGTTTTTATTTTTATTTAAAAAGGGACCAAATTACACTCCAAAAAAGGACCAACTTATACTCGTAAATTCATGAACAAAAGTGGTTCCTTTAATGTTTTTCTTCTCTTATGGTATGGAACCCTCGGTGCGCGAGTCCGACTCGCACTTGGCCGGTTTTTAAATAAAAATTAAAACATTTTTCAATATTTTATGATTGCAATGGCGTTGGGTCACTATTACCTAAAACTATTCCAAATTTCAAGTCGATAGCTTTGATAGTTACTGAAATAATCGAGTGTGACAGACGGACGGACGGACGGAGAAAGTCTCACCATAAGGGTTCCATTTTTACCAAATTGGTATGGAACCCTAAAAACGCTAAAAAGAATAAAATAAATTTTTCTTATAAAACTTTTAGACTTGTAACGTCGTTACCATTTTGGTATGGAACCCTAATAATGAAGTGCCGACAGAATTTGATTACTTCTTAGATAAAAATAGTAAAGATAGGCCGATCCGAACATTTTACGTAAACCTTCTTCATACAAGCAAACAGAAGCGTCATCTGTCAAAATACCGCCGCCGCCGCTGACCGAACCACCGCGTGGCCTTATAGTGTTGGTACTAATGACACCCATAAACTGGCGACATTTTTTCGCGCTGTTCGCCCTGTCTTTAGTAAACAAGTCAACGATTACTTGAGCAATTTCGTGAGACATAGGCTACGGTAACCGGTACGGTGGGTTCAATGGTCTTTTCCCCGTAAAGACCCGTGGGATACGTCCTTTGATGTTGATAATGACACCGGAGGAGCACAGCGCGCGGAGCCATTGTAAAGTTTTATTTGAGTCACGTAGCAAATATTTGACTAAATCAATTTTCCCGTTTGATTATCTCAAAGCGTAGGGGGTGGTGTATTTATGCAAGCCTCTATTGGATTACCGCACCCTCTCGCCCGCCTTGGAACACATGTCGAGTTCGCAATTGTCGCCAATAAATGTTCCATTCTTACAATTACTGTGTGTAACACAATGTTATTATGGATTTGTTTGATTTTAAATGCTGCCGAGGGATTTGCGAGTGTTTGCTGAAGGAGGTCTGTTTTGATAGAGACGATGAGTGCACCCGCGTCGCCTTTTTGTATTGCCTATAATATGTCGAATTCGTGTCATAGTGCCAAAAAATCCTCCGTAATCTTTCCCCGCAGTTAAGAATCCGCTTACCTAAGTACCATGTCTTCATACATTCGTAATACCAAATCATTTGTAATTGTGGTGTTATTCGGGTTCATATAGTAACTATCTATACTCCTGGTCATATTCGGTTCGGAAATATTTATCTAAATCGAAATATGTATAAGTATATCAATTTAGATCAAAATTGTTATACCTAACTTCGGTCGAGTTCCGTAATACCAAAAATTATGAATGAAAACTTTATTTTTTTAACTGGTGTTTTTCTTTAGCTGGATAGTAAAAACTGGGCTTCTGAACAAATGAGACCTGAGATAGTGTTATTTTTATTACAAAACAAATAAGCAGAAAACATGTTCTTTTTTGACGCAAAAATAAGCAAATCGAAATTCATTTATATTTCATTTAACCCTAAAAACGGATCCCTAAAAACACCTAGATAAGTAGATATCTACCTTACAAATCTGTTAATTGTTTTAGCGAAATTAGTTGAACAACTTATAAAGAAACTCAATTTTTTACGTAAAACCCCTTCATATTTAGTCCAATCGAAAAATCTGAAATAATTATGATCAATGGAAGTTAACGTATATTTTACAGGAAAAATAAAATCAACTCTCTAACTAATATACTTTTTTTTGATAATAACAATAATTCGCCAAAAAACAAAGTTACGTTTGCGGTTTGCCAACAAAAGTACCTATAGGTATGTAAATTATACTCGTAAATTCGTGAACAAACGTGATTCTTTTATTGTTTTACTTCTTTGATAGTATGGAACCCTCGGTGCGCGAGTCCGAATCGCACTTGGCCGGTTTTTTTTCTGTATTACAATTGAAAAAACCTGGTGTTTGTACGAATTCATAACCTACGAGTAAGTAGGTATAGGGACTTATCTTTTTTCATACTAAGTACAAGTTAGTACTTGACTGCGATCTTAACTGATTATAAGTACCTAACGATGCAATCTTTAAATAAAATAGTTAAATGTACTGACTTAAAGGGGGTAAGTTTCTCACCTATAACAGTTTCACACAGCATCGCGCCGGAACGCTAATACCTTGGCGGTACATATTTATTGGAATGTAACTTCCAAACTCCAACTGTCGCATTAGGCACCGTCTCTCTAGTCAGCCGCGTTGGCGTATCATGTATCGGAGCGGTAACTTTTTTCTAATACCTACTTATGTACTTACATTTTTAAACTCGTGATATCTTTTGAATGGAATGTCCGATTTGAATAATTCAAAAAGTTACATAAAGACATTGAAGCAGTCTTAATTATGAAGTAAATTTTTTTTATCCAATAATGTTATGTTAATACCAAGATACAAATAAAGAGCGGTAGCATTTTATTTAAAATTTTAAAACAATAAAACTCCTATTATGGCTTAACTATAATAGTTAGACATATGCTGTCGCGACATTTTTGGTGCCTAATGATGTGTTCTGCAAAGTCGTAGTAGATAATTTTATTCTATCTCAAATAGTTTTCACAGCGCACGCGATTTAAATAATATTTTAGGTATTTTTTTTACATCTTGGCTTACATTATTGGAGGTTTAGTAAGGATCCCTAATTTTTTGGAAATATAATATAGCCTATGTCACCCGGGGATACTGCAGCTTTCCAACAGTGAAAGAATTTTTCATATCGGTTCAGTAATTTCGGAGCCTAACTCAATACAAAAAGCCTGTGTATGAAAAAGGTCTGCATCTCGCTATTGAAGTTTTTTTAAGTTGGAGACATATATAGGACCGTCGTTACACCACCAGTTGAGGAGTCAGCGTCCGGTGAACTTCAATACGCTGGTGGTTTCATCCCTCCCTTCTCTCCTTCTCTTTCTTCTACAGTCTACTCTATTGCATGCAGTCTTTAACAGCAACCCATATAGTAAAATCAGCAGTATTGAAGTAGGACGCTCGACTCCTTTTTTAGGGTTCAGCATTAGAGTTCAGCACCGGCCCACAAATTCAAATTAAATAAATTTCTAAATATAATATGTATCATATCATATTATTACAGTTTGTATCAGTCACAGTTTGTAACAAAACTCCTTCGAAGTGGCTTGAAATTTATTTATGGTTTATGATTTTATGATTTTTTAGGGTTCCGTACCCAAAGGTTAAAAAAGGTACCCTAACGAAACTTTGCTGTACGTCCGTCCGTGCGTCTGTCACCAGGCTGTATCTCTTGAACCGTGGTAGCTAAAGACTTGAAATTTTCACAGATGATGTATTTTTGTTGCCGCTATAACAACAAATACTGAAACGTAGAATAAAATAAATATTTAAATCAGCCAGAACAATACATATAAAAATTAAAAAAAAAAAAAGTTAAGTTAAAAAAAAAAACAAAAAAGTACAAAAACACGGTGAGGTTTGAACTCCGGCACAGTAATCGGTGGTATTAGGACGGGGCTACTCGCTGACCAAGTAATAAGTCGGGCTACTGATGTCTTTGAGTTAAAACAATATAATTTGAACTAAGATGTCAACGGAACTCTAAAGAGTTCATGTTACAATGGATTTTTTTTTAATTCTTAATTAATCATACCCTGGACTGAAATTTTTTAGACAACCCACTTGCGATATATTTATTGACATATTTAATTGGATATAAAATAGTTTTCATCCAATAAGCAGCTCGGTGAAGGTCGTTGTACTTACCTTTTACTTATAAAAAACGAATAGCTACTCTTGTAGCTTGTAATATTGTAGACTCGGCTATATGTAGCACGAAGCCAATCGACTTCAGTACATGTTGTACAAGTAATATTATTGACAAAATTAGTAACAATACTAATGTACCTATTTTTACTTCATCTAATAGTAATACTATTATTGTAAACTGTGACCAAAATAAAAATTTAAACTAAATATTACGACAAAGGGTAAGCTCTGTAAAATTTGTTTAGTCCATCAGAATATACAGGGCCTATCCGGCAAGGAACATGAAATAGAGTTATTTGTTAATAATTGTACGGTTGATATTTTATGTATTACAGAGCATTGGCTGAACAAGAGCCAATTGCTCATAAATTTTAACAATTTTTTATTGTCAAGTGCGTTCTCAAGAAAGACGGCCATTCGAGGTGGATCTATGATATTAACGTGAATTATACGGCTCATCCTCAGAGAGATTGCCGCTAGATGGCGCTGTTACGATAGTTACAGTTTTTAATCATTTACGCCAATCGTAATGAACTTTTTTTTAATAATATTTGTTTTGCGAAAGTTAAACATTGTCTTTTATTTTATCACATCATTACTTCAAACTAAAACGTAGCCATTTTGTTATTTAGTTCAAGTATTAATATCTGTCATCTCGGTGAGTGTAAAGACACAACGCGCACGCATACATTGATGCTATGGTTCCAATCCAAGGTTCTGTGGTTCTTACGTGTACTATCAATTACTAGCGTGAAAAAGACATAGATGCAACATAGATGGCGTTAAAATTAAAATACTCAGAGATATCATTTTATAGTCCACAATATCAAATTTTTGGAGAGAAATCTAGGGCAAGACACTAAATTCAAAACTCCGAGCCGGTACTAAAATTTTCTTGATAAATATAAACAAAAAAAAAACTAGTTATTGCCCGACCCAGGTATCGAACCCAGGAGCTCGTGATTACATCCACCTACTTCTTTTACTTGTAGGCAACTTGTAGGTATCTAACAAGTAATTACCTATAGATATTTCAATCAACGGAGACACGCCCCATTCTGTGAAAATCGCTAATGTTTCATTCGATTCATATGAACTTTGTCAGAGTGGGTGCCTCGTCGTGGATTGAAATGTTTATACCTATCTACTTATACTATACCTAATATTGATATCTATTATTTTGACGACCGAATCGCGTAGTGGTAGTGAACCTGCCGTTGCCTTTCTCCGTTGCGTCGTCGGTCGGTCGTGGATTCGGTTCCCACTACTGGTAAAGATTTGTGTGATATAAGCAGGAATGTTTTCCAGTGTCTGGGTGTTTTTCAGTATTTTATATATTATTCTATAATATATAAACTTCTCTCGCCAATCTTTGTTACTAAACTCCTCCGAAACGGCTCGACCGATTGTTATGAAATTTTCAGTGTTTGATCGGTAGATCTGAAAGCAGGAGTTTATCTATTTTTTATATCCCTAATGGCAAGACAAACGTTTGCCGGGTCAGCTAGTTTATGTATATACATAAATAATAATAAATAATATAATACATACACATATGTATGTGTATATATGTATACATATACATGCCTATGCATATATAGGTATATGTATCAGATATCTAGTAGGTACCCATAAGACTAGCTATCGCTTGCCTTGGGGCTATATTGCGATGTGTGTGATATGCTGATATAGGTATAAAGGTACCTAAACTTCCGCTCGCTCGAAGTTGCCACAATTTGCAAGAAAAAAATGATTTATAGGAAAATAATATTGTTACACCCTACTTGCTGTCATAAAATAATCTTACAGTAGAAATACAAGTACTATATAATATACTAGCAGTGCCCGCGGACTCCGTTCCGCGTTAAAAATAGTTTTATCCCGGCCCGTTTGTCCCGCATAAGGCCCGGTTTCCACCAAAGCGGAGCGGAGTGGAGGTGTGTTTGAATAACCAACCAGATTTCATCATTTCGACATCACCTCTCCCCGTTTCGGAGATGTTAAAATGACGAAATCTGATTGGTTACTCAAACACAGCTCCGCTCCGTTTCGCTTTGGTGGAAACCGGGTCTTATACTTGCTTATAACCACAGCCACGAACCACCTAATAGTATGCCATAGCCCACAGCGCTGAGCGCGAGCGATCATTCGTATAGATACTGCGGACTGCCTCCTATCGCCACGCAACGGCCGGGGCGGCGCGTTTTTATTTTGCTAATATCTTTGAAGATATTTGTTTAAACTGTATAGCGTAAAAGGCACAAATATTTTACATGAAATTTCCGTTCTGAACAACATATTTACAAAGATATTAATTAATACCATATGGGCTAAATACGCTTCACAAAAATTATTTATTTTTTAACCACAATTTTAACACTAAAAGCCGTTATTGTGAGTTACCCGTAGGAGATAGGCATATGCCATCGCGGACTTTTTTGCAGATTTTGATACATTCTTGAATATTGTAGAACATTGTTTTGTTCTATCCTCAATAGTTTCCGCGGCGTATGTGATGAAAGCAATTTTTTTACGACTTGGATGACATTATTCAAGTTTAAGTAAAGATGCGTTTTTTTAATTTTGGAATTTATTATAGCCAATGACACTCCACAATAACGTTGCTTTCTATTGGTGAAAGAATTTTGAAAATCGGTTCAGTAGATCCAGAGATTACCAACGTCACAAACATCGTTACGCTTCCTCTTTATAATATTAGTATAGAAGTAAAAGTACACTTACCAGAACCAAAGATACATATTTTTTACTCTATGCCAGAACTACTGAATGTACTTCAATATAGGAAATACGATGTGTCAATCTTATTGTGCAAAGTAAATATAATTACACGAATATCGACCATGTTACGTTTTCAACGACAATCAATTTTACACTCTATGTCAATATGAGTAAAATTAGTTTTTCAGTGTTCCCAAAAAATGTTTTAATTTCAATATCGTCTGCTTATTTACGTAAATGTAATAATCCTTTGTAAAAAAAAAACCGGCCAAGTGCGAGTCGGACTCGCGCACCGAGGGTTCCATACCAAAAAGAAGTAAGACATTGAAAGAATCACTTTTGTTCATGAATTTACGAGTATAATTTACATGTAGGTACTTTTGTTGGCGAACCGCAAACGTTTACGTTTTGGTGGCTTATTGTTATTATCAAAAAAAGTATAATAGTTAGGGAGTTGATTTTATTTTTCCTGTAAAATATACATTAATGTCTATTGATCATAATTATTTCAGATTTTTCGATCGATAAACTTCGGAGATAAGGAGGGGGGAACGGTATTTTTTTCGACAGTTTGCCCAATAAATGAAAAACTATCAGGCATAAAAATAAATAAAAATTGGTTTTAGAATATACAAGTAACGCCCTTTCATATGATACCCCATTCAATATTGCTATCTCATTTTGAAATTTTGGCGACCCGGTTTTCCCCCTTTTTAAATAAAAATAAAAACAATTTTCAAATTTTTACGATTGCTATGACGTCGCGTCACTATTATCTATAACTACAGGTCGATAGCTTGAATAGTTACTGAAATAATCGAGTGTGACAGACGGACGGAGAAAGTCTCACCATAAGGGTTCCATTTTTACCAAATTGGTATGGAACCCTAAAACCGGCCAATTGAGAGTCGGACTCGCGCACCGAGGGTTCCATACCATAAAAGAAGTAAAACATTGAAAGAATCACTTGTTCATGAATTTACTAAGTTATATTTTACATATAGGTAGGTACTTTTGTTGGCGAACCGTAAACCTAACTTTGTTTTTGGCGGTTTATTGTTATTATCAAAAAAATTATGATAGTTAGAGAGTTGATTTTCTCTAGTAGTCCTCAGGGACGTCCTCCTATTTAGTACGGGAAGAGGCGTCCGCGTACCATCCTGAAATGCTT
The DNA here is from genome assembly GCA_963855885.1 of Coenonympha glycerion. Lineage (NCBI taxonomy): Eukaryota > Metazoa > Arthropoda > Insecta > Lepidoptera > Nymphalidae > Coenonympha > Coenonympha glycerion. Next base: position 454,506 of record OY979626.1, read on the forward strand.
AGGTATAGTCCGACAAGGCTTTCTTGGCACTTGAATAACATTGACAGGAGGGCGCTGATATAGAATAAAGGCTTCCAGAAAATTAAATCTCCTCAATTTTATTTTTATTTTAGTTTGAAATAGTTAATAGTAAGAAAAAACAACTCAACATACAATAGTAATATACCGACAGAGCGAACTATCAAACAGTATCACAAGATAGCAGCGTTAGTACCAATTTTGGCCGTGCGCAAAGATAGCCTTGTCGCACTGCACTAGAGTACTTTTATAATTTACTAGCCCGATTCGCATATTTATATTTGCGCGGCGCGGAGCGCGACGTTGCCAGTTCGGCACTGGGCGCGGAGTATATAAAATCAAAAACATAAATGTGAAATGAGAGCCAAGTTCAATATTATAATATTATATGCCTTGGTTGTTGACTTCAACGACAAAATAAGTGAGATCTTAATGGGTGACAAGTTATATGGTCTTTCCTGAAATTTATTTAAAACAACGTAAAATATCATATCTTCTTGTAACTTAGGATAATATATTGAAGCCTAAGGTCTGACTTGGCTACTTCTTATATAAGAATGTCCGATCGCTAGTTTCTACCAGCAGGCCAAATTTTCGGAATAATAATAATAATAATAATAAATTTATAACCAAGCCAACCATTTATAAAATATAGCCAAGACAGACCTTAGGCTTCAATATCTATACTAATATTATAAAGAGGTAGCGTAACGATGTTTGTGACGTTGTAAGGGGTAATCTCTGGATCTACTAAACCGATTTTCAAAATTCTTTCACCAATAGAAAGCTACGTTATTGTGGAGTGTCATAGGCTATAATAATTTCCAAAATTAATTACTTAAATTTGAATAATGTAATCCAAGTCGTAAAAAAATTGCTTTCATCGCGTGCGCTGCGGAAACTATTGAGGATAGAACAAAACAATGTTCTACAATATTAAAGAACGTATCAAAATCTGTAAAAATGTCCGCGATAGCATATGCTTATCTCCTACGAGTAACTCACAATAACTGCTTTTAGTGTTAAAATTGTGGTTAAAAAATAAATGATTTTTGTGAAGCTTATTTAGCCCATATGGTATTAATTTATATCTTTGTAAATATGTTTTTTCCTAACGGAAATTTAATGTAGAATAATTGTGCCCTTTACTCTATTCAGTTTAAACAAATATCTTCAAAGATATTAGCGAAATAAAAAGGTGCGGTCGCGCTATTTAGTATCTCAATGGGTCGCGCTGCTCCGGCGCGGCCGTTGCGTGGCAATAGGTAGGAACACAGGGTAGGTAAGTATAAGTATAGGCAGTAGGTATCTATATGATTGCGTCGCATTCAGCGCTGTGGGGGAAGGGACTGGAGTGTGGGTATTACGCGGGACAAACAGGCCGGGACAAAAATATTTCTAACGCGGAACGGAGTCCGCGGGCACTGCTAGTATTATCCTAAGTTATAAGAAGATATGATACTTTACGTTGTTTTAAATAAATTTCAGGATTGACCATTTAACTTGGCAGTTGGCACCCATTAAGATCTCACTTCTTTTTTCGTTGAAGTCAACAACCAAGGCATATCACACTAATATCACACTTAATACTATAAATGCGAAAGTTTGTGTGTTTGTTTGTTACTCCTTCACGCCGCAACTACTGAATCGATTTGGCTGAAATTTGGAACATAGATAGCTTATAATCTGGATTAAAACATAGGCTACTTTTTATCTCGGAAAATCCACAGTTCCCGGGGGATATTGAAAAAACCCAAAATTTCTACAGAAATCTATACCTACATCTATAGGTAAATTGCTTTAGAAGACTTCCGTGAAAGTAGGTAGGTAGGCAGGCAGGTAGGTTATGGGAATGGGAACGAGAATATCACGTTTCCCTCAGGATTTGTCTAAAGTCGAATTTAACGCGAGCGGGGCCGCGGGCGTAAGCTAATGATTGTTAACATAAATGTGAAAATGGGCATTTTGTTGGTTCTGAAATTATCACTGTTTGTGTTTTAGTTGAGAAATGGGATATGGATTACTAATCACACTAATACATGGAAAAGTAGAGATAGACGATATTCGGGAATTACCAGATTACCGCGTTGGTATGCCGCAACTGCTGAAACGATTTAGCTGAAATTGGAATAAAGATAGACGATATCCTGGAATTATTACATAGGCTACTTTCTAGTGAAAAATCGAATTCAACGCGGGCGGAGCCGCGGGCAAAAGCTAGTATGCTATAAATGCGAAAATTGATACCTATAAATAAGGTAAAGGTTTTGAAATTATTTCGCTCCTAAGCGGATACGTTGATTTCATTTTCGTCCTTCTCACTCTTATGAATACGTTGGTGGGTTAGGTTAGATTAGGTTAGCATGCAGCGTTGCGGAAGAATATAACAGAAAAACGTTAAAACAAAAACGAAAAATGTCGTTCTGAGCGTTTTTGGATATTATTTTCACCGATACATTAAAGGAAAAATTACAAATATGTCCATCGTAGTTTTCGATGAAAATTAGAAAAATGGAGATTTTGGAGCAATTTTTGGGAGAACTTTTTGGCGAGAAATTTTTATCCAATCGTGTTTCTGAATTTAGGTTAACACATATGCTGTTTTTTATCCCAGAAAATCCATGACTCCCACGGGATTTGTAAAACCTCGAAATTCACGCGGGTGAAGCCGCGGGCAAAAGCTAGTATCTAAATAACCGTATCTTGCAAGTCTCAATATATGAACCAAATTTGACACGTTTATGTCAAACAGTTTTTGAGATATGAAGGTGTCAAAAGTGGCACCAAATGGTTCGTGTAATATTACACATGTTGCGCTTGCCAGTTTTGTTTTTGAACTTGGCTTGACACGCTACCGTGTGTGTAAGCCTAATCAATGGCAAACAGCGGTCTTTTGAATCGCGCGTGTTAGTGTGACCGTTACAAAATTGGCGAAACTGCCAGACACTGAAAAAAGATATATACCTATGTGATCTGCCACCTTGATTCCTGAACTGCATAATTACTTAAAATGCTTTCTTTTAAACGGCAAACGGGAAATGTCTTTAACGTAAACGAAAGGTTTAGGTAGTACCTATATAAATATCTTATAGGTAGGTATTATACCTATTCATGTTGATGGTACCTAAAAATACCTAAATCACGAAAGTTAGACATTTTCCGTTCTTTTCGCCAAGTTCTTTTAAAGTATGCAGTTCAGGAATCAAGGTGGCAGATCACATAGTTATATATTATATTATAATATGTAAGTACCACATGTAATATAAATTATAGATTCACATATTAAAATATATTATAGGCATATAAGATATATATTTAAAGACTAGGGATTACAAAGTAGACTATGTAACTTTTTTTAGGAGGACTATTTAATTAAATCATACAAGAAAAATAGACATAAAATCATGCGATTTTTCATTTTATATCAAAGATTATAAGGACTTCCTTGTAATCTGTCACAGTTTGCCACTTTTTTAAATCGTCAGCTTATTCTACCAGACTTAAAATTTATGATCCAAATCTGCCTAATTGGCAGAAATCTGCCATAAACGGTCACACTGGGCCGCGTGGGCGCGGTAAATACCTACCAACTTCAGTTTCTAAGTAAAGTTTTTATTCTTAGAGGAACCCTAAAAATGATAAAAATGGCAGCATTCACAGTACCGTGATTATGATTAATTTATGGCAATTAGCAATAATTACTCCATTTTTATTACTCTACTAGCAAACCCGGCGAACTCCGTTTCGCCACCAGATGGCTTTCCCGCTAAAAACATTTTCCCGCTTTTCTGTTGAAAATTTTCCCGATTTTTCTTTGCTATAAACCTCACGGAGCCCAAGACCTTTCCAACGAATGCAAAACCGTGGAAATCGTTTCGTCCGTTCTGGAGTTATAGCGTCAGGAAGGAAACCCCGACTTGTTTTTATATAGTAGAATAAGAATATACGTCATCACTCATCGCATACTAAGATATGAACCTATCGAATTTCGAACAGCGTCCATATTAGCGACGTATTTTTATCATCTAATAATAGATGGCGTGGCGTTGTTCAAAATGAAGTTGTTTTAGGTAGTTATAATAGATGTCGCTTGTAAACATCACTTAAACATAGCTATAGGTAGGTATGTATTTTCTCACCCACACATCTTTAAATTTGGCGTTTTTTAATTGCTGTATTATTTTTTAACTAAAGTAAATATTTGCCTGATATTGAAATTGCGTGTATAAAAAGTCCTAAGTAAATCATGAATATCAATAGATTTAACAATAAATGCATATTTTTCGAGATTAACTCAAGTAAAAAATGTATGAGAGCGTGTGGTCCTTAACTCGAAATAATATTAATTGCAAGGAACGTAAAGATATAGTTAATCTTTCTATCGAGCGCACCATCGAGTTATCTTGTGTGGAGACGGAAAATTACAATGTAGTTTGTGTTTACCGACCCCCCTCAGGTGAATTTAAACATTTTGAAGATATAATGGAGGATGTACTCAAGCGGTTGTCTGCTTCGAATAAAAAAATTATAGTTTGTGGGGACTTCAATGTGGATATTTTGTTAGAAAACTCAACAACGGATAGGTTTCTAAACTTATTCAAATGTTTCGACCTATGTAATGCGTTTATAGAACCAACGAGAATCACGCTAACTTCTGCTTCCTGCCTAGATAACATTTTTTACAACGGCAATATTTTAGACAAGGCGATAATAAATAAGTTAAGATCAGATCACTGCGGTCAAAAAGTTACTGTTGTAAATAATAATTTTGAAAATAAACAAATTGTGCACTGTAGACAAATAACCAAAAAGAAACTGGCGGAATTTAAAGATGAAATTTCTGCTAAGGTTCCTGCCCTTGTCTTTGAACACGAAAATCCTGACAGCATCTATGGTACTCTCTTTACAATGATAGACAACGAATTTAATAACAAATTTAAACTTAAACGTGTCGATTTAAACAAAACAATTAAATTTAGTGACTGGGCTACTGTTGGTATCAGAAAAAGCAGAAACAGGTTATATGAGCTCTATGATGAAAAAAAAATTAATCAGGCGCCAAGCTTTCTTGAGCGTGTAAAAGCATATTCAAAAATATTTAAGAAAGTCTGCGTTCAAGCGAAAGCGCTTCATATTAAAGAACAAATTATGAAATCTGACAACAAGATAAGAACAACCTGGAATATAGTCAATAGAGAAGTGGGTAAATCTAAACCCCGCGATTCTAAATTTGAAATAATCTCAAATGGCAATAAAATTACATCAGATAAGGAGGTAGCAGATACTTTCGTAAACTTCTTTCAGAGTGTTCCTATATTGTTGACTGATTCACTTAAGTCATCACCCACATCAGCTCAGATTCTACTGAGGGGCAGTGTGAATGAATGCAATGTCTTATTTGATTTTAAACACATTACTGCGTGGGACATCAAAAAGGCCTTTAGATCGTTAAAAATCAAAAGAACTGGTGATCTATGGGGCATGTCTGTACAAGTAATGTCTAACATAATCGACATTATAGGACCTTATTTGGCAATAATTTTTAACCAGTGTGTCGATTTAGGAACTTTTCCAAATTTGATGAAACATGGCAAACTAATTCCACTATTCAAATCCGGAAATAAACAGGATCTCAATAACTTTAGACCGATTTCAATCCTGCCGTGCTTAAGTAAAATTTTTGAAAAAATCATACTAAACCAACTTTTGGATCATTTTAACTCAAATAAATTACTCCATTCCGAACAGTATGGTTTCACTAAAGGTAGAAATACAACAGATGCCGGTGCAAAACTCCTTAAGCATATTTATGATGCTTGGGGTAAATCTCAGAATGCCATAGGTGTATTTTGTGACTTATCTAAAGCTTTTGATTGCGTTGAGCATAAGACACTATTACTCAAGCTTGATCACTATGGTATCAAAGACAGAGCACTTGATCTCATTGCCTCTTATCTGAGTGATAGAAGTCAAATGGTCTGCATAAATGATGTAAAGTCACAGAGCTCCAATACCATAATGGGTGTTCCTCAGGGTTCAATTCTGGGTCCTTTTCTTTTCTTAGTGTATATAAATGACTTACCATTCCATGTAAGTGGCACTTGCGACATAGTACTGTTTGCTGACGACACCTCTCTGATTTTTAAAACTGACAAACATAAGAATGACTTTGACGATGTGAACAGAGCTATCTCGCAGGTATCACACTGGTTCACGGTAAACAACCTGCTTTTAAATGCAAAAAAAACCAAATGTATAGATTTTTCGTTACCAAATGTAAAGAAAGTCGTTGATAAAAATATCGTAGTAAATGGTGAAACACTAAAAATAGAAAACTCCACAGTTTTTCTAGGAGTTACCCTTGATTGTAAACTCCAGTGGGGCGCTCAAATAAAGACACTGGCAGATAAACTTAGCTCTGCTGCGTATGCAGTCAGAAAAATCAGGCAGTTTACCGATGTAGAAACAGCTAGGCTTGTTTATTTCGCATATTTCCACAGTATCATGTCCTATGGAATCTTACTATGGGGAAATGCTGCTGACATTCAATCGATCTTCGTTTTGCAGAAAAGGGCTGTCAGGGCTATATACAAACTAAAGTCTAGAGAATCTCTCCGTGACAAATTTAAGGAGATTGGTATCCTTACAGTAGCTTCACAGTACATATACAGTAATGTTATATTTGTTCATCAAAATATTAATACTTATAAGCGAAGAATTGACATAAGTCATAGACCAATCAGACACGGAGGGCATAAACTGGTTGAATTATCACACCGCTTGCGCAGAGTACAAAAATCCTTTGTGGGGTTGAGTATACGCTTTTATAACGTGATCCCGAAGGCAGTTTCGGACCTACCTATACATAGGTTCAAACAAACTGTCAAAAATCATCTTCTAAGTAAGGGTTACTATACAATAAATGAATTTTTAAATGACAAAGACCCTTGGATCTAAGTGTATATTCCGTCTGCTCACAAGAGGCTTATTGTAATGTGATTATTGTTTAAAACAAAATTGTAAAAAATATTATTTTTAAAAAAAGCAAGTGCCGAGTTTCTTGCCCGTTCTTCTCGGTGCAGTGCTACTTTCCGAACGAGGCGGTAGAGTCTTAACGTTTCGCAAGTGCCTCTAAGTTAGGCCTATGTGAAAGAATAAAATTTTTGAATTTTGAATTTTTATAGCGGGATCCTAGACCATAACCGTAGCGATTTTGCTGTTTGCTTCGGAGGTCGTGTCGTGTGGGATTCGAACCCACATCTGAATTGTTAAGAGTGAGAATGAATGTTTTCAGGTGTCTGACTGTCTTTCAATTTGTATTTATGTATATTAAACATTCAGTTCTTTAGTACCTAGCTACCCATAACATAGGCTGTCAGTTAATTAGCGGCTAGTTTGCGATGTGATAATGTTCTCATATAAACAGGGTTATATCAATATTATATATTCGTTGGTTATATAAAAAATCTGATCGCTGTCGGCCTGTAGTTGTTTACATTAAAAGTAACATGTAACTACGACTTTTCAAAATTCAGTATTAATTTATTTCCTACAAAAAAAAACCTGTACAGTGACATTACACTGTTGCGCTTTCGCGCCGTGAGTTCGCGCGTCGCGCCATTGCCGATGTTACATTACAGAGTAGGAATAAGTAGAGTATCTAATGTAAATATTTCTCAAAATATCAAGTAAAATAAGTAGTAGAAGAAAAGTTGTTTGTTTTAATGTACCTAAACAAAAACAGGCCGAGAGCGATTTGATATTTTTCTGCATTATTTATTCAATTGATCGCGATGTAGATGTATACGAGCTGCCGTCTATGTAAGTCCCTATCGTCCTCAGACGGAGCACCGCACCTGCTGCGCGTGCGGCGAGCCCATCGCGGACCGGTTCCTGCTGGAGGTGGGCGGCGGCGCGTGGCACACGGGCTGCCTGCGCTGTTGCGTGTGCGCCGTGCAGCTGGACCGCCACCCGTCCTGCTTCCTGCGCGACCGGCAGGTCTACTGCAAGCAGGACTACGCCAAGTAAGTCGCCTCGCCACGGAGCACCGCACCTGCTGCGCGTGCGGCGAGCCCATCGCGGACCGGTTCCTGCTGGAGGTGGGCGGCGGCGCGTGGCACACGGGCTGCCTGCGCTGCTGCGTGTGCGCCGTGCAGCTGGACCGCCACCCGTCCTGCTTCCTGCGCGACCGGCAGGTCTACTGCAAGCAGGACTACGCCAAGTAAGTCGCCTCGCCACGGAGCACCGCACCTGCTGCGCGTGCGGCGAGCCCATCGCGGACCGGTTCCTGCTGGAGGTGGGCGGCGGCGCGTGGCACACGGGCTGCCTGCGCTGCTGCGTGTGCGCCGTGCAGCTGGACCGCCACCCGTCCTGCTTCCTGCGCGACCGGCAGGTCTACTGCAAGCAGGACTACGCCAAGTAAGTCGCCTCTCCACGGAGCACCGCACCTGCTGCGCGTGCGGCGAGCCCATCGCGGACCGGTTCCTGCTGGAGGTGGGCGGCGGCGCGTGGCACACGGGCTGCCTGCGCTCCTGCGTGTGCGCCGTGCAGCTGGACCGCCACCCGTCCTGCTTCCTGCGCGACCGGCAGGTCTACTGCAAGCAGGACTACGCCAAATAAGTCGCCTCGCCACGGAGCACCGCACCTGCTGCGCGTGCGGCGAGCCCATCGCGGACCGGTTCCTGCTGGAGGTGGGCGGCGGCGCGTGGCACACGGGCTGCCTGCGCTGCTGCGTGTGCGCCGTGCAGCTGGACCGCCACCCGTCCTGCTTCCTGCGCGACCGGCAGGTCTACTGCAAGCAGGACTACGCCAAGTAAGTCGCCTGCTGCGCGTGCGGTGAGAACACGCTAACACCAAGTACCACTGGTCTCCATTATACGGATCGTTAACTGTCAACATAAAAATGAAGACACGTCTAGATTTTCGCCATTTTGGAGTTGATTGTTGCGTAACCTGGCGTGGGCGTCCATGGGACTAAAATAAAATGTCATTCAAAACGACGGTCACTTGCAACAAATGTCAATTTACTACCGTGGACGTTCGAGGGTGACGTAATGAAGATCAGCGCCAAGTACCGAATAAAAGCCTTCCCGCGATTCCCACACAATCAGCCTGGTTGATTGGGCCGTGGGAGATGGAGGGTTGTCCTTATGCCAAGTAAGTTACGTGCTGATTGCTCGCTGCTCGCTTCGCTACCTTAATAGGGCCTATTCCCAGTTAGACGGATCATTTGCGGTCAGCCTAAAGCTTTGATCATAACGCACAACGCAGAGGTATGCGCCATACGACACAAATCAAATACGACACGAATACGTCCGACAAAAATTGTATGAAAAGCGTCACGGAAACTGCGACGGAACGAGAGTCTTTCTATACGATTAATTAGTATGACGTGTTCGACGCAAAGACTTTCATTGGTTCGATGCCGTATGCGCTGTGCGTTATGAATATGATCGCAAGACCAAGGCCAGAACAATACATAGTATATGTTACATTGTATGTCTTTCAAAAAGTGTACTCTAGATGTACCTATTTTGAAATAAATATTATTTGATTTGATTTGATTTGATTTGATATGACATGACACTGTTTAATGATTCACTTCATTCAGTGTATGAAAACGTTACGCAAATCGCTACCCAGATCCGTGTCATTCCGTGATTTTCATATACATTTGAGTAGTGTTCTGATACAGGCTGGTGGCGGACGAAGAAAACAGATGAGTGATTATCCGTCTAAATAGAAACTGTCCTTTGTGCTTTGTATCCTCTGGAGAGGAGCAGCCTTTAGGCAAACGCTGCTCTCCCAGATGAAATAAAGTGACCTAGTTTATGGCCGTTCGTCCAACTAGCCGATATCCGATATTCGACACGTCGGTCAAATGTGGCGTCTTCTATGTAAAGTCTGATCGGATATATGAGATAATTCCTTAGTCAATGTTTCTGAATGTGTCATCTGTCCTGTCCATAGAACACCTGTCTATAGATTAAATAGAAAAACCGATAATTTCGCTTTGTCGATTGTTTCGCTACACCGGACCGACTGATATCGTGTATGTCGGTATGGTGGACAAACTTCTATCGACATCGCTTACCGACAATCGATAACTGAAGAGTCGATAATAGCAGACAAAATAATGGCCTAAAGGACATAGTATTATACGCGATAGCATCTCCGCTAAAGGATTACTCAACATACGCTTGCTCTTATAGTGGAGAAGTTTTTTGTATTAGTTCCCCATCAGCTTGCTATGAGCTGGCGGATAAGGAAACCTCCAAATTTTCTTCGCTTATTTACCGTTGAGCTGTTGATATAACTAGAGCACTGGTAGGTCGTAAATGTATTAATTTTTCTTGGATTTACGAATACCTAAGTAGTTTTATGGTTGAGTCCACCTCGTAGACAATGGGGAATTTCTTATTGTTTGTATCATTATAATAGTCGCCGGTGGACTTAATGGATTTACTAATGAACATAGGACCTGGGGCCCTACCACCATCTCTTATAGCAATACTGCAGCATTACTGCTATAAGAGATGGTCCCAGTATAAACAATTGATATGCCCATCCTGGGCATTCACATTACAAATTGACTACACATTATTATTATTTTTATTGTATATTGTGTAATGATTGTATATATGTGAAATGTCAAATAAAGAAAAGAAATGAAATGAAATGGTGGGTAACCCTGGAAACCCCACTACATCAAGATCAGTAGAACTTTTCTCTTCTTTCATTTCTCCTCCCCCATCCTTATAATATCCTGCTTATAGCCCTCAGATCACTCAAACACAGTTATAGCCACTATACAAACCGTCATTATTCTGTCAATTCCTCTCGTGCGGATGTGCGATGGACTTCACAAACATGCGTCAATCACACGATCATCTCAAAGCCAAGTGAAACCGATACGCGACGAGCAACAAAACGCTACGGTAACAATTTTTCATAATCTCGAAGTTCATAATAATCGTTTATATTAATTCCCTCACAATGCACTGCCTGAGTCCAATTAACCTTCGGAGAAGGCGATTTCCCAAGTCATCAACACAGAGTAACGGAAAAATGTAGACGGATCTCTTATGACAATTAGTGTTCGTGAAATCTTACGTACAAGAACTGGCTTCAAATGTAAACGTACTTATTAAAAAATCCCGTTTGTTGTATGGGAGCCTTATCAAATGTTTATTTTATTATATTTTTTAGTATTACATCATGATGAAATACATAATCTGTGAAAATTTCAAGTCTATAGCTATTCAAGAGACATCAGCCTGGTGACAAACGGACAGAGGGATGGACAGCGAAGTCTTAGTTATTTATATTATAGGGTTCCGTGTTTACCCTTTAGGTACGGAACCCTAAAAATGAAGGAGGCAAGCTTTTGTTTAGTAGATAAGTATCTGTATATGTATAAAATAATTATTATACTAAATTATGCATTCTTAGAATTTCGTTTTCGTGTTCACCTTTAAATATTGGTTCCAACAGGAATCTTGTCTAGGATCTTGAATTCTTGGCTATCCGTTATCCAGTAAGAATTTCTTATTTCAACTACTTAAGTATCAAATTCAAGAATTGGTTCAGAATTGCCGTACAAGATTATATCCTTCAATCACATAAGGTAATATCCATCTAAAGTCACAGTAGATTTAGGGCTTTAAAGTAGGTAAATATTATCCGAAATGCAACCGCTTTTCTTGAGCGTTGAAATGTTAGAAGACATCTTTGTAAAACTGGATAACTTGGTGTCATTCGACTCGATTTCTGTCTGACATGATAAGACTGTTACAAAATCTACAACACAAAATAGTTAGGTTCGTTTTTTCTGTATCAAATTTGGATCGGCACCATTTTGCGTTTTCTTCTTGGATCTTTCATCTTGCCATATACAGTTTCCTTGTAATCTGAGAGCAGCGATGTCATGTAGAGATGGTCATCGCGATGAGTGTGTGTCATGGGGGGAGTGGAGGTGTAGTGGCGAGTGGGGGAGGGGTAGCGGCCCGCGGCGCGCCGTGCGGTGTGCGCGCACCGCTGACCCCTGACCCGTGCTGTGTGGCCATGACTGTGCGACTTGTATAATGTGCGAGCATGCTTGGGATGCTTGGACCCGGAGCACCCGACGCGACAAAGAGATGCCAGTGACGTCATCAATATATCAGAATAGACTACATAAATCACTATCACTCACAAACCGATAAACTCAATGAAAACGCAGGTTCTTTTTCATAAATCGAGTTTATTTATTAAATTCCTTGTTTCACTCTACGGGTAATGGGTATGCAACCCTTAAAACATGTGTTGGGGTAATTTAATTATACAAATAACCTATATTTTAAGCATATTGTGGACGATTGTAGACGATGGACAATTATAACATAATGATAATATAAATATTAGCATATTTATTTCGGAGGAAGCAAAAATTTAATCATAATACTTTTAGCTACAAATTACAAATTTAAAGTCATAATTATTCTATTAAAGGCAGTAATATCAAAATTACAGTCAGATAGTTCCATTTTATTTATTTATATGAATGGTGCATAAAGATATGTGCATGGGTGTTGTGGTACCTTCGTTGTTTCTGATTTCCATAACACAAGTGCATAAGCTACTTACTATGGGATCGGAGCAATGTATGTGATGTTGTCCTCTATATATTTATATATTTATATATTTATATTTATATATTATATATATATATATTTATATATATTATATATTTATATATATATATCCTTACGCCGAAAGCCAACAGGTGCGTGAGAATAACCTTTTTATTAATAAAAAAAAGTCGACCGGGATGTCCTAAGAGTGATCTCATTGAAAGACTCCTCGAGTGCGCCGTGTGGTGCTGGTGTGCACAACAACAAAGCGTCGACGGGGAATGTTGCCAGCGTAAAAAATACCCCGGAGCACCGTGACTTGCAACACTGGCGTTTTCATTTGTCATTTATTTTGATTGTGATAAGTCGATGCGACGGCAACGATATATTTGAATCGCATTTGAATCATGTTTGAAATCGGAACGCGGTGGATGTACGCCGACCACCGGGTTGGGCGGCGGGCTGACCGGCTGCACACCTATTCTGTGAAGGGGATTGTGTAACTCGATAGCGGCTGCGTGAATTTCGAATCCCTTCTTTTCACTCTATCTATCGTGGCTGTTTTTAAGTAGCGACAAAAGTTGACAAGTTCGAAATATAGAGCTCATAAAAATTAAATATAATTTTGTCAAATTACATTTGTAGGAGTAATTATTTTGCGCTAAATATTACTCATAATATTATTCCTAATGAATAATTGTCGCACTTATTTAGTGGAATTTGAACCGTTCTTCTACCTCTTCTGGGTCAGTAAGACTTCAACCTATTCCACAGAAACGATACTTTTTATGCCTTAATTTTTATTTCTTAGGCGGAACTGATGCAATCCAGTAGAAAACATTTTTCTTTGTATTTGAAACACTTATTTATATTATTAAATTCACGCTTTTGTTTGCTAATGTTTTCAATACGGTTTATATAAGTTCTTGTTTGTTTGAGGCTTATCGGATGATAATAAGCATTACGCACGATAAGGCTCTCACTCTCACTGAGTGAAGCTTCGATATCGAGCTGGAATACTTGTGTTGTGAATAGCCCTATGTGTACCGCTCGCGCGATTCGATGGAACCTTTGATGAAATATTTCGGCTTCTTGTAAAGAGATAGCCTTTTGATGTCCATCAGAGACGTCGTCTGTATATGTGATTGATTTCAATATACTTCAACTTCGAACTGCTTTGTTGGTTTAACAGAAAGCTTGCTTGACTGACTAAGTATAGACCACTGTCGTATTTACGATTCCTGGTTTCGAGATAATTATTTAGTAATGGACATTTCTATAATACATGAGAACTGAGAACTGAGGCCTAAGCCAAAACAGAAATTGAATTCATCTAAGTTTATCGTGGGCTTATGTTCTCAGTACACGACGCGTTCGAACCCTTATTAACTTCGTTTTAAGTTGACAAAATATTATATATATAAGTACATTGCCCGAACGCCCCTCTTCAGTAGGTATCATACCTATTGTATCATTTCTCAATAGACCAATACAACGTTATTCTTTAGTTCAAAATAGCATAATCAAAGGAATTTCCTCCAAATACATAAGCGCATGACCTAAGTAGGTATCACAATCAATGCCGGGTCATGCGTCAACCACTGCTATTCGACACAGAGTAAAGATAAATAGATAGAAGGAAAACGGACAGTCATAAATCATGCCCAGAGAAGCCGATTGGATAGGCTCGTATGTTTTTGATGAGATTAAAGAAAATAAAATCATCATCATCCTAATAAATGTCCCTCGGGTCGCCACGAGCCGTCGTCTCTTTTTTCTAGGCAGAAATGGTTTTAAAATAAAAATAAAAAAAGTTGGTGATGTCTAGAACTCAACCCTCGGTTTGTCCCGTGGGCGGCCAAACCGATTTGGCTTAATGGAGACAAAACATTATATCTTATGGAGTGGTGCGTAAATTGGTTCATTGGGCTGATTCTGCATCGTTCAATTTGTTAGTTAGTAACCCTTACAGGGTTATTAACCGAGAAAACGGAGGCAAAAATCCTATTTTGTTACAAGTCCCATTCAAAAAAATTCCCGGATTCAAACTCCCCGACCAACTGATGAGAGGCAATAGAAACGTGAGACCATTTTCGGCGTTTTTCATACGATTTTATGTCCGACGCCGTAAGCCGCGAACCGCAGCGTTGCGCGTTAAGCAGAATAGCACGGAAGATCGCGGGACCGGCTTAAGGGAAATTTCATTTACTCTGTGACATGTACTGTGCACAGATCAGAGAAGTACGTTTATATTGACAAGGTACTGCGCCGACGTCGCGACTCGCGAGTGAAGTAAGGCCGCCATGACATCGAGTGCGACGGGCGATCATGCGCAAGTATTTATTTTTTATTCCGCGCGCCATCATTATAGCTTTTGTTGGGCCGAGTCACGGGTCGAGCGAATCACGTCGCTTCGATCATTGATCATTGATCATTGCTAGTACTGGACTGTGCTAGGATTTCCAGTTAATTTCGTAATGTAGGAATATAAACCATAACTTGTATACCTTTTTTAGTTTTTTAATAACGGAGAATGATGAGACGAGGAAGACTTACGTGATGATAAGTTATTCACCTGCTCGTGTTGAAATTTTTGGTCTACATTCGGTCGGACTGAGAGATGTGTAAGAAAAATCAACTTGTCTATTTCCTAAAATGTAAAATTTTCGTGTGTCAATGTTTGTCCTAACCAAACGCCTTCGAAATTTCTTAACGAATTTTTATGATTTTTTTTATCTACTGGGTCTTAGAACAGGTCGTTGTAAGACATTTTTATATCTCTGTATGGCAAAACGACGTTTGCTGGGTAAACTAGTCTCATATATTTACATATATTGTGTTACTGTGTTTGTAACCTCCTCTGAAATAGCTCGATCGATTTGCACGAAATATTTCGTCACGTTCGATAGGTCTGAGAATAAAAATATCGTAATTCGTAAGCTATTTTTCATATCCCTAGGTAAATGGCAAAACAACGTTTGCCCGGCCAGCTGTCCGTATGGATACTAAGTGAAGGTTCCACATACAAATGACCAAATTCATAGAGAAAAGTTAAAATTACAATACTCGTTACAGACAAATAAGCTGCCACCAAACATGGTGCACGTTGACAAATAACCATATTTCTCCAAGCTTGTTAGCGGGGACCCCATTATAATCAAATTAACAACGCGACAGAAGCCGGGGCGTCGCACGATGTTTGTAAATGTTGACAAATGATATCCATCCGAGCCCAAGCCGAAAAGTGTTAATTTTGAATAATTATTTCTTTATAATCTTGGGATGTCGGGGATTTAAGTAATTAAGAAGCTGGCACAGGTAAGATGGGCCTTGGCAAGATCTTAGGATTTATCACCTCGTGAAATGGTTGTATTCTTTATTATATACTTACCGTTACAGAGTTTGTTCGCTCGCGCTATCTCTGCAACTTTACTGGTTCAAATTGAAAAAATATTTTTGTGTGTTGGATCAATGGAAGGTCAATACGATATTTGTGGTATCTGGGGACACGGTAGTGTCCCCGCCAAGACGAGCCAAGCGAAGCGCGAGGGCACTACCTATCTTTTCTCGAAGTGTTTCGCCGTATTTTTAAACCCTTATAACTTAGGCCTGAATTATTTCAGATAATCAAAATTCTCGGAAAATGATGTCGCCAGTGAACTTATTAAACCTATAAAGTTTCAATTTTATAGGTCTTATACTTTAGATTTTATTGACGTCTAAAAAACCCAAATTTCGTCACTGACTGACTGACTGACTCACTGATGATCATCAAAATTCCTAGGTACTTCCTGAAGACCTAGAAAGCTGAAATTGGGTATATAAGCTAGTATTAGCACACAACCAACAAAAAAATTCCAAAAGTTGGAAATTTAACCCCCCAACCCCTTAAAATAGGGGATGGAAGTTTGTATGAAATTACCGCAAATATTGATGCTAGAGGTCTCAAAATTGATATAGGGACTCTTTGTAATAAACAATTAAATACGTGTTTCAGGATTTTTAGTTAATCACCCCACATCCATAAAATTAGGGGGTTGGAAGTTCGTATGGGGTTTCCCATTCCTAGGTACTTCCTGAAGACCTAGAAAGCTGAAATTTGGTATATAAGCTAGTATTAGCACACAACCAACAAAAAAATTCCAAAAGTTGGAAATTTACCCCCCCAACCCCTTAAAATAGGGGATGGAAGTTTGTATGAAATTACCGCAAATATTGATGCTAGAGGTCTCAAAATTTATATAAGGACTCTTTGTAATAAACAATTAAATACGTGTTTCAGGATTTTTAGTTAATCACCCCACATCCATAAAATTAGGGGGTTGGAAGTTCGTATGGGGTTTCCCATTCCTAGGTACTTCCTGAAGACCTAGAAAGCTGAAATTTGGTATATAAGCTAGTATTAGCACACAACCAACAAAAAAATTCCAAAAGTTGGAAATTTAACCGACCAACCCCTTAAAATAGGGGATGGAAGTTTGTATGAAATTACCGCAAATATTGATGCTAGAGGTTTCTAAATTGATATAGGGACTCTTTGTAATAAACAATTAAATACGTGTTTCAGGATTTTTAGTTAATCACCCCACATCCATAAAATTAGGGGGTTGGAAGTTCGTATGGGGTTTCCCATAAGTATATAGGTATAATAAAAACTTAATTTCATGTTAGATATCTGCTAGTAATGCTAGTAAACATATGGAAAACACGTAAATTTTTCCACTGATTCCAGTGCCCAAGCGGCCAAGCGTCCAAGTGCCCAGTGCCACGTGCCCAGTAATATTACACGTTTCAAGCCCAAGTTCCAAGCATTTCATGTTTAACGAGCCGAGTTTCACTGCACGTCGAGTGACCATGATCCAGTGCTCAGTGACAAAAACCCACATTGAGCCGAGTGCCCAGTGCCCAGCGTGAGCTGTCGAACGTGCCAAGCGTCAAATCTGATTTTGAATAGCGTTATATAGCGCTCAAATACCTGCTTAGTGCCCAAACGCACGCATTTAATTTAATCCGATGCTTAAAAGTGGGTTAAAATCACGTTCAAAAATTTCGTTACATACCTACCTACGTAGAACTACAAGAACCAAGTAGGCAGGTACTAAGTTCTCTCATTTAAATGGCAGACTGCACTCGGACAAAACTTAAAAGTATCGTCTAGTGACGACCCTGTGGAAACACACGTGTGGATTATTAAAAAAAAACGTCCAGTTACTTAGCGCAAGCAAGTAGGTATTTTCAAAAATGATATTAATTATGCCTTATGCCCATGCCCGTATAGAAAGACTTGCAAGTTCAGAGCTGGGAATTTTGTTCTTGAAATATTGCTCCGAGTGATTTTGCAATGACCTTGGGCCATTAACGCCGACATTTATTTCCATGTAGATAGCGTAAGTAGGTAGGTAGTTGCTGAAATATTCTATTGTTTGTGATAGACGGACGGACGGACGGACGGAGGAAGTCTGAACATAAAGTTTGCATTTTTAACATTTTAATATACGAGTAGAACTCTAAAAAAAGGGCCACGCGCAGCCATACATTATAAAGTATAAATAATAGACACTGTAGGTATGCATCTTGTATTTGATAAATATTTTCCATGGAATTATAACGAAATTCTTACTATTTTCAAGTATATTTTATAAGTTAAGGCCAATACTCGTTAACTCGTTACTTAACCGTGATAGTTTTCCTTAGTTGAACTTCAATAGCACCCCAGACCAAACTAAAAAAGATAAACGAGAAGATAGGTAGTGTGGGCTATAAAAAAGGCACCTTTGATGCGCAAGAAATATAATACATATTCTACAAATAAGGAAAAAAATAAACTAGGTGAACCAAGGAGGGTTCCCTCATTTAAATGATAGAGGGGGGGGGGGTACTTGATTCGGACAAATATCCACCTTGCAATGATATTCAAGAAATACACCAAAGAAAAGGAAATTAACCAAATAAAAAATATAGTCGTAAACAACTTACAAAAAGAAGTGAAATCCCAGCAAAAACATTTTATGTAAAATGTTGCCAAGACGAGAACATGTGGCTCACACTATCAAAAAGTTATCAGATCAAATGTAGAGCAAGACTTCTAACTCTACACGCCCTAACTCTATAAATCCTAACTTTATAAACTCTACACTTTAGTCAAAATATATTATGTCTTGGCTGTTTCGTTACTGTCACATGGGTGTAAAGTAAAAATTTTATTCACTGACTTTGTACTTTTCTGATATACAATACCTAGTTTCTGTAGTAACGATTATTTGTTAGATAGGTATTGAGTCTCCTCAGAAACTGCACTTAGGTTTTACTAACTGCATTGGTTTCAAATACTTCATCACACTTTGCAAAAGTGTGTTCCTTTGCTTTAGAGGATATTTTTAATAAATGGAAGTTTTTTCCCATAACAATGGTGATACCATTTAATTTTAATGTGAAATTTCTTGAATTTTGCATGGTCCATTATGCCACTTGCAAAACTCTATTAGAAAAGTACTGAACAGTGAATAAATTCTTCACTTTACGCCCATGTGACGGTACCGAAACAGCCAAGACATAATATATTTTGACTAAAGTGTAGAGTTTATAAAGTTAGGATTTATAGAGTTAGGGCGTGTAGAGTTAGAAGTCTTGCTCTACATTTGATCTGATAACTTTTTGATAGTGTGAGCCACATGTTCTCGTCTTGGCAACATTTTACATAAAATGTTTTTGCTGGGATCAATTATACAGTATTCGGTGTTAACAAACAAATTAACTCTGTATCTTTATAATATTATCTCTACGTTATCAGAAATGAGGACAACCCTCCACCACCCATGGCCCAATCAACCTCGCGGTTATGGGGGCCGAGTCGCGGGAGGGCGCCCGTTCGGTACTAGCTCTGGGCGTGTTCCCGGGGCGCCTTCTTGACTCCCTACAAGTCATCAGAAATGAGGAGAAATGTAGACAAACCAAATTCACCGACACGACTCAACGTACGCAAGTAGCATTGGGTAGCTCGCAGAACCGACGGGCATTGAGGACCCAAAGTTCTATAAACGCGACTCCGCACGGGAAAGCGCAGTGTTGACAGACCTTCGACCAGATGAAATGACGACATTAAAAGAGTCGCGAGAAGGCGCTGGATACAAGTGGCGCAGGACCGTGTGGACTGGAAATCATTTGGGAAGGAAGTCCTTGACCAAGACTCAGGAGCGTCCGTCGGTTGAAACGAACGAGCATCATCACAATATAGCTGGGCCCAAGGACGCAATCTCTCGCGCTAAAATGGAAACTCCTTGCGTCTTGGAACCTCGCTCGGTCCCGACTGCCGGTCGTTAGCAGGAGGCGGCGCGGCTCGAGCAGAGCGCGCCACAGTATAAATAACAGCATAACGAGTGTCGGCAGTAAATCCCGCGTCGCCGGCGGCTGCCGCTGTAATTGCTTTTGTTGATGTATCACGCGCTTATTGTTTATTCAGCGCGCCTTTTTGTCAGGTAGCCCGGGAGCCGGGCCGCGCCCGCGCCTTGCGGAGCGGTGCGCGCGCCGGCGCGCGGGCGCGGCCGGAGCGCCTTTTGTTTTAATATCCTGTCACACTTTGAGTCTTGACTTTTCTCACACTCAGACACTGCTCTACGCTCTACGCTGTCTACGACCGTTTTAGGGTTCTGTAGTCCGTACCAAAATTTGAAAAACCTGTGTAAGAAATGTAGTACATTTCAATACATGTGTGGAAAGTATAAATAATCCCGAGATAAAAAAATACACTATGAAATAAATAAAGATTAATAAATGTAAGTACCTAGTACATTTGCGAAAACAATAAAACAACGAAAGGAGTAGTAAGGACACATTGCAAAAAAAACTATTTTAAATATAATTAATTCATAGATCATTACAAATAAATGCCCTTTATTTATTTATTATTATTTATCAACACGCGATATCTGGACAAAATAATACTTTAATTCTAATCATTTCACGCTCTTACATGAGTTGTCAAGAAGATGCAGTGCAATGCGTAGTATGCTGTATGACACATCACACACTGCAATGTTATGGGACGCATTGCATCTGATATGAGCAATGTTGTGTTTTGCTCGTCTGAGAAATATGAGGTTTGACGTACTTAGTCTATTATAAGAGGGAATGCAGAAAGCTGAATTTAATTAATTAATTATTTAATTTCGATCAATGTCATGAATTCATGATCTTGCTAGTCTATAGCTAATAGCTTCTACATTTCAAATTGTTAGTAGAGCGAGTAAATTAATATTTGCTCCATTTAAAAGAGCCCCTCCTTTCATATCAATTCAACAGAGACAAACAACATACATTGCTCATTGCACTGACAGGAGATGCTATCTCTCGAAAGTAAGTTTTGCAATCTATGTGTCTACGGACAAGCGACCGATATACTAACAACTCATCATGGCTCCCGGCGCTATGTTTGAGTGAAGCATGTTTTACTACACACACATCTTTTCACTCACACAAACTGCGTACCTATTCTGTAACTCGGTGCCTATCAAAGAATGATAGCCACTAGCAAATGTTTTTCATCCATTGAAGTTTTGCTAAGGAAATGTTATTTGTATTTCATAGCAAACTTTCAATGGATAAAAAACAAATGCCAGTGGCTATCATTCTTTGATAGGCACCAAGATACAGAATACGGGCACTGAACTGCAAGCCGAATGTCTATAAACTCACGCACACATGGCACAGCGCGTAAACATGAGTCGAACCTAGCGCATATACTCGTATCTACTCAAGCGGTGTTATGATTGCGCCTGCGCCGGGTGCATTGTTTAATATGCAGGGTGAATCGATTGCGGCAGGCTTATTTATGCGGCCGGGGATTAATTAAAGCAGAGGCAACATGCGCCATTTACATAAGACATGGTGCGCGCATTTGGAGCCGAGTGGGCGATGCTCGCGGCTCGAGCGGTTTATAAGAGGAGCTGCCAGGCTGAGAGCCAACGTTGGACTACCGACTAGGACAGCTTCTTGGGTAGTTGTAAAGGCGTCCGGATAAAGCAGGACATAGTTAGGCTATTTGATTGCGTGTCCGACCAAATAAACGGTGTCCGGCTGGTCCGGCTTTTGTTAGGTTAGGATATTTAGCGCCGTGCGTGGCCGGCCGAGCGCAGACCAGTCGGCTGATTAATCTTAATATATATAAATCTCGTGTCACAATGTTTGTCCTCAATGGACTCCTAAACCACTTAACCGATTATAATAAAATTCGCACACCATGTGCAGTTCGATCCAACTTGAGAGATAGGATAGTTTAAATCTCAATTTATCTTTTTTTTTTTACCCCTAAGGGCAAAACAACGTTTGCCAGGTCAGCTAGTAATAATATAAAGTACTTGCTGAGACTGATTAGGCATTAGATGTTATTTATATTGAATTCAAAATTAACAAGATTTATGATAATAATCAAAAAGGTTGATTTTATTTATTTTTTGTCGCCTCAATAATGTATGGTGTCCGGCGTCGTTACCAAAAATGTCCGGCTAAACAGTTTTGTCTGTCCGGCTATTTGGTTTGACGTTGGCTACCCTGTTCTTGTAGATTTATGATTCACTAGCTTTAGCGCGCAACTCCAAACCCCGTAGGAAATCCCCATTTCCCATTGCATTTCCCATTCCTGATTCCGACGTAAAAGTGCCTATTTTCAAGGAAATGCCTACTCTAAAGCAATCTATAGTTGTCGCTATGGATTAATGTAGAAAATTCAGGTTTATTAAATATCCCACAGATTTCAAAGTGATGGGCAAGTAAATACGTTGTAGGCGTATTATATAGGTTCTTCTCAATAACATCTATCTACCCACCTATATGACAGAAAACGTGTATCGAAAGTCATGTAACTTTTTATTCTTATAAAATTACATTCCGGATTTGTTTTAAATGCCTTAGTGACAATGGTTCTCGAAAAATTCCTTTTTTTTCTAGAATATTTTAGTTTTAAAACGTGAGAGCACTTGATAGCACCATGGGAGTAATAGTGAATTCAAATAATTTGGTAAATAGTGATAACGGAAAACAGTACCGACTGAGTTTGTTGTGGGCTTCTTCTCCGTTCAGGGTGCGTTAGATCCCTCGTAAACTTAGTTTCTAAAAATCGTGAAATAGTTTTCACTAAGTAAGTATACTAATCATAGTCCACTGACTATTCATAAGAGCCTGTAACTTAGGCCTATATTTATATGAAATAAAATCCTCCTCCTAGGACAACTGTCGCTAGTCCCTGCAGAGAAACTCTCCACCGGCTCTCGGACTGTCTTTGCAATAGAGCCTCCAGTGTCCTTGTTGGAATGTTTCAGTATTTGTTATAGCGCGCGGACACGTACTACGCAGCAAGTATACCTGCGTACTCGCGACACGTACGATAATGTTTGTCGGTAATGAAGAGGCAAATTGTACTGATGCTTATACTTAGTTGCACAGCTTGCAAGAGCACCTACGTACAGCTTTTATTCCAAGAACTAGAATACATAATTTACATAGGCATTCTCTCAATATTGACTTTCAAAGTGCTTGACTGTGACTGAGAATGTCTTTTAATCATTAATACGTCTAGAAAAAGTTTGCAGGTATTCCTTTTTAGGGTTCTTTACCTAAAAGGTAAATATTACCATATTACCGTAGAGTAATTTAGTATAATATTGTATTTACTAGCCTTAATTATCTTTACTATAGGACTTCTCCGTCCGCCCGTCCGTCTGTCACCATCAGGCTGGATGTCTTGAACCGTAATAGTTAGTAACAGAGAGAAAAACAATTTGTTCTCTCGATTCTCAGTTTGGCAGGTTGTTTACAGCACCGAATACCTACAGTAAATTATAACTATTGCAGTAGGAAGATGGCAGAAAACAACATAAAAGGGAGCTCAAATAATATGTAAATTCTGGCAGGTGGCAGATCAAATAATATTTAAAGAATTTGTTTTTGACCCTGAAACTAGAAAAATATGTAATGATTTTATTAAAATGTTACAATAAAACTTATTATTAGCTTATTCTAATTACTATACAAATCTTGCCCGCGTGGAATGGTGCCAAGAATAGTGGCTGCATTTCCGCGTTGAACAGCTAGGCTGATACGTTGCGCAAAAAATGAGCCAGCCCTTCTGTCACCAGTTGAGGCTATTAACCGCGGGGAAAGCTCTCGAAGGAATTTTTTGGCACTATGACTCCATGGCCCCAGGGTCTCCACGGCAAACGGGACAAATATGTAACTCTCTAAAAGAGAGGCATACTTGCGACGCTTACCGGATTCAGAAACTAATAATTAATGAAATATCTAAAAATGGTCGGACTGTGAGACCTTATTGAGTTAGAAATTAATTTTGAGCCAGATGTCAGCTAAAATTTTGTATACACGTTTAGTTTGGATGGCAGTGCATGGTTAGTTGTGACTCGTCATTCTAAATTCAACATGGCGGAACAACCAAGATGGTGGACTACAGTTATTTTTAATGCACTCAACAAAAGTAAAGAGTTCGCTGAGAAGAAAATTGACTTATAAAAGCTTGTTTTGAAAAAAATGATTTTGTAAGATGACTTTTAAGCTTATGTTTACCAATATACCTCTTGTTCCGTCGTACCAATATAACGGGTTGGGGCCGTTAAAGCAGATTTATAGTTGTCTATTAACATTCTTCGCCTCGGATGCCCGGCGGCCGGCGACCGGTCGGCTCAGGCCGGCCCGGTGACAACACCCCCGGTCCGGGTACGGCCCGGCTGCGACTGCACCCGCCTCGGGCTTGAAATAAATCCTCCGAGCCTTGATTGCTTTGCATTTGCTTTTTGGAGTAAATAGAACACAGGTCGCCTTGGAATGAGAATGGTTTGGTTGTAGTAAGCTACGCTGGCCATATGCGGATGGTCTGGCTTTTGTCTGGTTGGAGGCTTCGGCCGCGGCTAGAACAGCCTAACCGTGCAGTGCAGTGTTCTTCTCAGTGCAGGGCGCGTTGCAACCCTCGTAAACTTAGTTTTAAGTCGACTTGGAGTTATCGCCATATATCATAAGGACCATTTACAAGCGCCTGTATATTAGGCCTATGTGAAATAAGGATATTTTGAGTTTGAGTTTTGAGTTTAACCACCGCGATGCTGTCTATAGGAACCGTTAGGGATTACGTTTCCTTACCCCTTCCATGTTAGTTAGTAGGATTATTACATCTTCGGCTGCATGGTCACTTACCATCAGGCGAAATCGCAATCGAGTAACTAACTAACCTAACCTAAACTAGCTTGTAGATTGAAGAACTATCAATCATGAGAGTTTCATGTCCATTTTCATTGGAGTTGCTTGATAAATCTATATAATATATTATGTATATCTAAGTATAAGTATACATACCTATAAAAAGTTCTCATCTAATGTGTTCATACTCCATTCATTTTCTAACTCAACTAACCCAACCCAAGTTTATGAATTTACAAAACACAGGATCCCTTTAAATTGATAAAAATTGGAAAAGCTTTCCAAAAAACCAACTTCAAATGCCACTACAAAGAGTGAAATAATTTTTAATGAAGGTACACCAATTCGAAGTCGGGCAATGTTTCATACAATCCGTAATTGTACTTCTTACTTACTTGATGTACGAAGAAACGACGAAGTTATAGACAATCGCTAAAAAGAAATAATAGATTAAAAAAAAGATTCCGACGAATTGAGAACCTCCTTCTTTTTTTGAAGTCGGTTAAAAACAAAGAATAAAGAAAGATTTCTCGATATTCTCAATGATGCACGGTGCACGCCAACAAAGCAAAGGTGGAAAGACTGGCATCAATTTTACTGAAAATAAAATAAAGTCACACTTAAATGTATATATTTTCAAAGGAGATAGAAGAATTAAGAAGGTAGTATCGGCCATAATAATTAATCACCACAGGGTAGTCATCTCTCCACTATCGCTCAAACTTGCATTGTCAATTTTTGGTCCGAGAATCGAAACCGAGACCTCGGAGTTCGGACCTAAATAACCACTGTACTAACGCTGTCATCACCTCTGGCGGATGATTTAGGTTATTTGTTTTACAAACACCACCGAGGTTCATTTTCATATTTTATGCGTTTATTTCCAATCGCCAGCGGCACTGTCCAGCGCGCCAACGACGGCCAACGAGACTACCATCGCCAACGCCAACGCCAACGTCTGACTGATAGCTTTATATACATGCCGTAATTAGTTGTCGGTTATTGAGTTATTGCCCGCGCGTTTATATTCATTGTTCTCTCATCGCGCCACGTTTGCTGTGTTTGTTGTTTTAATTAAACTTTTAAGTTTGATGAATTGCACCTACAACGGTATTACCGCGTTAGGCCTACAATCGCAAGTACTTAGTCGTTATCTCTCAACTCTGTCCGTTCGTTTATTTTCTTATGACACATGAGATAGATAGATGTAGATGAGATAGATGTAGCAATAGCGAGGAACCAGGGAGAGACGTACCTACTCGTACGTCAAGTGGTCTCTCGGTGTAGCATAAGAATTAAGATCCATAGCTAATCCATAGGTTATTTTGACGACCTCCATGGCGCAGGGGACGCACACTCGGATTCGAGTGAGAGGTCGTGGATTCGATTCCCGCCACGGGCCACTTTTGAATTTTATAATTTCTAAATTGGCTCAGGTCTGGTCTGGTGGGAGGCTTTGGCCGTGGCTAGTTACCACCCTACCAGCAAAGACGTACCGCCAAGCGATTTAGCGTTCCGGTACGATGCTGTGTAGAAACCGTTGGGGTGACTTAACTTAACCCTTCCAAGTTAGTACGCTAGCATCTTCGACTGCATCATCACTTACCATCAGGTGAGATCGCAGTCAAGTACTAACTTGTATAGCGTAAAAAAAAGGTAGGTTCTAACTTCAAAGTGGATTGTATCCTCGTTTCTGATAAGCACTGCCGAATAGGCATTGTTTATAACTTCTTCCCCATCCACACGCAAGCATGGAACAGATAATATGATGTCCCAGATAAAGTTTTGGACTTAGCTTTACATTCTTCGAAAAAATCTGTAAATCATCATCATCTCGTTTTGCTTGCGTGATAGAGAAGCCTCAGTTAATATTTATTTTTGTCGTTATTAGTCGTAGTCGTTCGTAGACAATGACAAAATTAAAATTTAACAAATAATTACTTGAAGGGGCTCCCATACAATGTTATTTCTTTGCCGATGTCATAGATGAATGTTAAGAAAGTCCGACTCGTGCTTGGCTGATTATAATTTATTTTAAAAATCGGTATTTTATTCCGCATTCGGGAACGTATAATCTTTATCAGGGTTATAGGGACGATTCCTGCGGGTGGTGGTGACGTCTAGTGCCCACTGCCCAGTGCCCAGTGCCCACTATCCTGTGCCCACTTTTGTGGCTACTGCTCTGGAGAGCCGTCCTCGCGTGTACCGAGGATATTAATTGATCTAACGTATCTGCGGCCGCCTTATCCGAGATTTGCATTTATAAAGACCATCTACGGACGTCCCAACTGTGTATCCAACTTGGTTGGAAGCAGCGGAGCATTTGTTTGTACCTATATGCATATTATCGCCAACTCCAAGTCATTCAGATATCCAGTTGAAATTGCTCAATATAATATTAACTCAATAACCCCTTAGAGGTGAAAAGTGTATCAAAATTAACGCTACCAACGGGATTCGAACCCGTGACCACCACCTGTCGCGGGTGATCGCTCTTTCCGCTGAGCTATGGTAGCGAATACCGTTGGCACGATAATTTCGATACACATTGTTTTTTCAGTCATAGGCTGAAGAGCGATCACCCGCGACAGGTGGTGGTCACGGGTTCGAATCCCGTTGGTAGCGTTAATTTTGATACACTTTTCACATTTATAAAATTATACCTAGTGTGTGAAGCACTATAACAATAAAGTAAAACCCTTAGAGGTTTAAAATCTTCAATCAATTTAAAGAAAAATTTAAACAATCCATTTAATAATAATATAAAAGTTAGTTTTATTAACTTGTAACAACAATGCTATGAATTTGCTTTAGTTTCATCGAAACCAATTTATTTCTTGTCAGATAAAATTAAACAGTATTTGAAATCCAGAGGGCAGTGAGCCAAACTAGCCCACGAAATTTCAGAAAGATTATTATTTTCTGCATATTTTCCTAGATTTAAAGTTATTGGGACCTAGTACGAAGTACTTAGGTGAATGCAATGAAGTGGTTGAAGCAGTGTTTTTAAAACATCTAGACGAATAAATAAATGGATAAATAATAAATAAAAATAAAAAAAATAATAGCTCGCTAAACTCATTGCTCTTAACGTTCGATGTATAAGTAGTTTGCAAACTACCCACTATTTCAAAAAACTTAATACGCTCGGCTTTACCCATTCACCCAAATGCAGAGAACCACATATCTATCGATGATACTAAGATTGATTTTTTTTTGTATTGTAAAAATTCTTTACCAGCTTAAATTGAAACGTCTGTATCCAACTTATCGCATGTACAACTCGATGCCAAGGTAGGTATCCTCGGCGATATTTTTACGCGATTTGCATTTGAGAACCCGGTGTTTGCGGAGGCGGCAGCGGGGGGAGGGCGGAGGCCGCGTGGGCAGGGGAGGGGGGTGAAGTTTCGCTACCGTTATCACACCTTATTAACATTTTGTCGCCGGCTGAATCAATTAAGGCGGCTCTTGCATAGTAATTAACAGTCTGACAGATGAACACGTCTTAACACTCGCGGTAATGAAGATGTCCGGTGGACTCGATAACGACCGACGTTGACTATTCATGCGCTGCTTCGGGTGGTCCAGCGACCGACGCGCGGCCAGCGTCCAACCACCAACGCCCAACGGCATTCTAGTCAAACCAAGCTGAGCTGCATTGATATTAGTTTATCTGGTGAGGCATTCTATTAATTTTGTGTACCTAACTTGTCACTTGATATAAGTACCTACCTGTTAGCATAGCTATTGAAATACCTTAAGGTATTCGTAGGTGTTCATATTCTCTCCTGCTGAGTGGTCACTGTACTCAATGTTTAAAACGTACGTATAAAAAAAAACGAGACTCACAAAACGTAATAAACATGCAAATCCATTAATACATCGACCGCATCGACACACAAACCATTTTAAAAACATCGGAGCGCTTTATTAGGGCGCTGTAATTATCTCCCTGGTCTGGATGCTGCGTAGGGTTGAGATCGAAGCCGCGTTGATAACAGGCTGATTATCAATCGCCGATGATCCGCCGAAGTTGCTTCTGAAAAAGCAACAACAAAAGTTGCACCGGTTTAGCGCGAGGAGTTTGCACCTAGCAGAGTTCCGTATAATCTTTATCTATACTAGGGTGTGTTTGAACGCACTTATCTCTGGAACTACTGCTGTGCTATTCTACAAAATGAAATAGCTGCCAGACAGCTGCCAACCCGAATATGGCAAGCAAAATTGTACTCTATTACAATTTACAACTGACAAATTCATAGATGCATAGATGTACGCTCGTCGCTGTTTCGCAGAATAGCACGGCTGGTCTGAATTGAAAAAATCTTTTTGCGTTGAATAGTCTATTTATTGAGAAAAGCTATCGGCTATGCAACATCACATTATGACAAATAGGAGCGGAGAATCTGTGAAAAATGATGCAAAAACGGGAGAAATTGCTCCTTTTGGACAGCTTCCGCTGCGTAAACGGTTTAAAGTAAAGCAAAAATCATGTATGACTTTTTGTTCTCTTTTAAAAGATATACAAAAAATCCGCGACACCACATCTATCTCTTAAGGTTGACTCATTATAACGGTATTTGTAGAATTTGAACGCGTGAAAAAGCTAATAGGATAGGACTCTAGTATAATAATTGTTATATGTATCGATCGGCTTCGGCCGAGGCTATATAGCTGTTACCACCCTACCAATAAGCGCACCAGCGCCATTCATTCGCCTAGCCATTCTCTTTACCGTGATTTTTCTATTATAGAAACCGTTGGCGGCGAGTTACTTACCCGTATCACTTTAAGATAGATCGCAGTTAAGTGCTAACATGTAGAGGAAAGAAAAGTTTATCTTTTGAAAGTCGGTTAGATTTGAATCCATTTTGCAGAAAAAAGTAGCATAATTTCGTAACAAAGTCGCCTGTTCTATTGTGAATAGCAAAATATAGTTCGGTGTGAATTATTTACCACTTTTACTAGGCGCAATGTAAAACTGATTCTGACTGATCACTGAATACTACAAATGGGGAGTCGACTCAATTTTTTCATTATTGTTTTATAAACAAGGATCAAAATAATGACTTCCACACTAAATTTGTTTGCCCCAGTCCTGTTGGTTGTGGACTTCTCACAGACTGAGGACTGTTCACAGAGTGTTTAAACATAAAGAGTTTATAGTACAAAGTTTCTTTTTCGTAATCGTTTACCGTTCTTTCTTGACTAAGTTTTCGTGGTTATACCTAATTGACGATGTCTGTCCCTTCTGCTTTAACCATTATTCTCCAATGATTGAGGAACTTCTAGTTCTTTTCTTAGTGCTTATTTATGATATACTTATTTATCTGAAACGATCATAAACGATTTCAACGTGTATAAAGTTCTAGATATTACTATTAATTAGAAATGGAGGACATAAGCTGGTTATAATAATAAAGTTTCTTGCCTGTTCTTCTCTGTGCAAACCTGCTTTCCGAACTTGGAGTTTTCAGAAGAGTTCGTAAATTAGGCCTATGTGACAAATAAAGATTTTCATTTTTATTCATCGAGTTTTTAATCAACCGGCAGTCTCAAGTTCTAACACGAACGAGGAACCCTAAAAAGAGCCCGTACGCGAATAAGAGCAAAAACTAAAGTGTTTTAGTGTCGCGGCGCGGCCGATATGATACCGTGTTAATGGACGTGTTGCACGCTTAGCCTTTATTAATTAATTGTATTAAGTCCGCAGCGGCACCCGGCGACCGATAAGCGCGTCGCTCCCTCCGGGGAACCCTGCCTGCATGTTGATATTTACACTTGGCGAGATAATCCTCCCGACCGACCCGGCTACGACGGTCAATCTCAGCAGAAGTTTCCATATACGAGGGAGATATTAGAGCGATGTAGCTCCGACACGACCGGAGAGTTTCTGCAGGGCTTCTGGGCTAGTAATAGATTAATAGGTACAATAATTCAAAGAATTCGATATCATACGTTTTTTTGGTAAATCGCCGTATGTGTATATACATAGATTGTATGGCGGAACCCAATCGAGATTCAAATGGAAATTTATCCAACAACTTATACTACCCATCCAGGGTGCAAAATTGATGACTTTTAGCATAGAGTACTTAATAAATATACCTTTATATTATACCTACCTTAAAGTGCTCTCTGAGGCACGGAGGTAAAACATCACCAATTTCTATACTCTTTTCTTCAATTCTGTATTTCTGGGCTTGTACTGCAAACTGCCTGAGTTAAAAAAATACTACATTATTTATTGATTTGCGTTATAAGTTAATGGTTGCAAATTGTAACATTTAAGCCTCAACAGCTCAACGGTAAAGTCTCAACAACCAATAGCATATTCAAATTCACAAGGCCGACAGTTCGACGCTCAGCCGTCGGACCAAAAACCACTTTTTTATATGTTTAGTTGTATGGAAATGGGATGAGAGTCGTAAATTATACTTTGTAAAACATATTATTATTTTTTTGTTATTCTTTTAATAATTACAAAATTATTATAATTAATTGGTAGCCAAGTCTAGCGAACATTAAACTGCCAAGCGAAAGTCTTCAGTTCTTATGCGAATGTTACTGATATTTTCTTGTTATCTATACATCAGCTTGAACAATTATTCACGCTAATGTTATGTATCTATTATCTACTTATGAAAAATTTGTTTATATCTGCCTAATGCTTTTAGTGCGCAATATGTTTAATTTCCGTGCAAAACTAGTCTAGAATTTCCATAATATATTTATAGAAGTCTAGGTCACCCGTTGCAATAAAAAACAAAGAAATTTTTATTTTAAGTAATTAATAATATTGGAAACTAGCCCATGGTTCTACCCGCGCGAATTTCGGGTTTTACATAAATTATCCCCCGACCCCTAATTTTTTCCGGGATAAAACTTCAACCAAACAAAAAAATAAAGGAGTATTTTTCGATACAAACTTTAGACCCCCGATCCAACCCCTAAAGGTGTGAGTTTTGAAAAATCATAAGTTTACCCTTAGACCTCAAGGAACCTGTCTGCCTTTGGAGTCACTAGTGACTAGACCTACTCGTTTTTGGTTTTGGCTTTGCCACCAATCATTTAGTGACTAAGATTTAGTAAAAGTTTTATATATTTTAGAAGATAACGAAGCAAACAATTTTTATGAGGTACGAGACATCGAACATTTCAAGTTCTTTATAATTAATTAAAACTACGATACTGTTATAGTATAACAAAATCTGAGGAGACCAATTTTTATCCCGAACAAACATATTTAGTCCAACAGAACGTGAGAGAAGTCGCGGTATCAGCTAATATGTAGTGAGTTATTTATATATTTGGTTCAATATCCCACGATCGTTAGTGTCGGAGTAAAAAAATTTTAACACCATTACACCAGGTTTAAGCTGATTAACTTTTTAAATAAATGTTCTGTGCATCTTATAAATGTTACCAATTTCCAAATGAGCCGGCGCGTAACAACCTCGGTCGCCCCTCGATTACAATATTTGTCAAAGCATGTGACAGTATGAAATGTAACGATAACTGGGTTCATGTTGTATATGAAGTTAAATGCAATTTTTTTAGTTTAATTTGCAACATTTTTTTGGGTGGAATCTTGCAACTTAATTTTGAAGCAAACTGAAATTTTGTTTACACTTTTAGTGTGGAAGACATTATACCTACATAGTTAGCTGTGTGACGTTATTCCAAATCCAATATGGCGGAAGCCATATGTTTCTTCGGATGGAATCTTCCAACTCAATTTGAAGCAAATATCTTTAACCGAATACGTATTATATTGTCATCCAAACTAATTGGACACAAAATTAACAAATACAATCAATGAACGTTGGTATCGTAAAACAACAACTGGTTTTGTAAAACAATAACTAGTTTTGTAGAACAATTATTGGTTTTGTAAAATAGCTAATTATCACCGAAACCTCAGGATATGGGCATCCGAACGATTTACTTAAACCATTTTCGTACAAGCGAACAGTATCTGTCAAAATTCTATACGTGGCTGCTGAGCGAACTACAGCGTAGCCATTACTTTTGGTGCCAAAACGAGCATTTTTGGCACCGATAAACTGGCGACAATTTCGCGCCGTCCGCCCTGTCTATTCTGACCAAAGATATAAATTGCTAAGTAGATGAGCCCTAAACCTCCTCCGTCCACGTTTTTGTCTTGTGTGCGTCACGTTGTCATTCTCTCTGTCACAAGTGAAACTATAGCGTTATGAGAGTACTCACTCAACACAAATTTGTGGACGTTTTTGATGCGCGCAATGTAGGCTTAGGGCCCATCTTGCGATTGACTATACTCGTACAGTAGTCATTACACGTTCGTCAAGTGCAGTCGCTTGTGCGCAGGAGCTTCGGCGCCAAGTGCTCCAAGTGCTGCCGCGGCATCTCGTCGTCGGACTGGGTGCGCAAGGCGCGCGAGCAGGTCTACCACCTGGCGTGCTTCGCGTGCGACGCGTGCGGCCGCCAGCTGTCCACGGGCGAGCAGTTCGCGCTGCACGAGGACCGCGTGCTCTGCAAGCCGCACTACTTGGAGACCTTGGATGGAGGCTCCATATCTTCTGATGGTGATTATCACTTGACTGCATTGACATATAATTCTATGGACCCCGGGTGTAATACAGAATTCACGACAAAAGTGTCCCGAGAAAACCTATATAAACGAGTAATGTGTATTTTTATAAACAAACTAAAACAATGCAATTTATGCCTTAAACCATTATTATACAGCCTAATTTTGCTCAAGTGCTATTGGAAATCTTTTCGCGTTTTGGCTTTCATTGGGTTCGAACACTT
Organism: Coenonympha glycerion; assembly: GCA_963855885.1. NCBI lineage: Eukaryota > Metazoa > Arthropoda > Insecta > Lepidoptera > Nymphalidae > Coenonympha > Coenonympha glycerion. The sequence continues at coordinate 488,129 of OY979626.1, forward strand.
TTTTAGAGCTGACCCGAAATCCTTAGTATTTATATATCAATGCTTGATTGCATTAACCTTCTTTTATGCCCCACTGCTGGGTATAAATCTCTCTAGCCCATCATTCTAGCCAAGCGCATCGTAGAAGACTTCGCACACCTTTTACATCAAAATGATAAACTTCAAGGCGTGCTTTCCTTACAATGTTTTCCTTCACAGCAATGCTAGAGTAACAACACGTTTTTACTTTTCATAAGTTCGAAAACTCAGAGATACGTCAACGGGATTTGAATCCTTTATACCGTCTGATAAGCAGAGGTTCGAACAAATGTGCTATCATTGTTGTACCTACTTCAATTGACTTCAAAAATTAGGAATCTATAATTTTTCCAAAAGGCCTCTTACATTATTTACTTACTCTGTCAATATCCTTATTCTGAATTGCCACAGGTAGGTAATTCGAAAAATTGTTTGTTCCTACACCTTCACAAGACCAACTTTGTCGACATAGTTAATTGCATCGAAATACTAACAGGCGCTTTCCTTACCATATAATGACATTACATTGATTTGTATTATTACTCTAAAGTTAGTGTTTTATTTTACCCCAATTACTAAATGCTCTTCTTTAATATATATAAATCTCTTGTCACAATGTTTGTCCGCGATGGACTCCTAAACTACTGAACCGATTTAGTTCAAACTTCGTGAATATCTGTCATTTCGTCCAACTTAAAAGATAGAATAGTTTTTATCCCACGTGGACGAAGTCGCGGGCATCAGCTAGTTATTTATAATACCTAAAATGAATCATACAGTTTGTTAGCTACAAAACTATCTTCTACATCAAAATTACAACACCAATTAGATTAAGGATCAATAATTTCATTACACTTATTCACGTACAACTTACAGATCTAGGTACCAATTTTTATTGACCTAATTTCACAAGATTATAATTACTTAAATCTAGCTTCGTCATCTTTAGACGGCTGTGATTCGGAAGGCTACCACAAGAGCAAGGCGAAGCGCGTTCGGACAACGTTCACAGAGGAACAGCTGCAAGTGCTGCAAGCCAACTTCCAGCTGGACTCCAACCCGGACGGCCAAGACCTGGAGAGGATCGCTCAGGTCACCGGCCTGAGCAAGAGGGTCACACAAGTGTGGTTCCAGAACAGTCGAGCGCGCCAGAAGAAACACCAGCACACAGGGAAAGGGAAGCAAAGTCAAGGTATCTCTTACTCTCTCTCCTTCTTCTTCTCTTCTCTCTTCTTCTTCTTGTCCTTCTAGACATTATCTATGGAGGATGGAGTGTCATTTATTCTGCCGTAAAATGGGTACATGCAGAATTGTGTTTATTTGATTACGTAGTTCTTACGTTAAGAATTATGTAATAGTATTTTTTTAATATTATGTCTGTTCTTTGTCTCTACTGCGATGCGAAATAAAATTGTACTTGCGCAAATATGCAACATTAGCTTATTATTGCGAATTGTGAGCGCTAATTTTTCGCTGCGAATATTGTGTGTACAATGTTGAACTGCTTGTTAAGCTGTTTGTCAGTGTAACCCGTGTGTTGTCGACAGCGATGGCGCGCGACGCGGACCCGGCGGGGTTTGGGAGGCCCATCAACCTCCACCTTACGTATTCCTTCCAGAACAAGCCACCATTCGTCCCAATAGGTACGTATTTGACTTTACCCCAAGTACTTTACTGCAATCTCTGTCTGCAATTGTCTGGTGGGAGGCTTCGGCCGTGGCTAGTTACCACCCTACCAGCAAAAACGTGCCGTGCCGCCAAGCGATTTAGCGTTCCGGTGCGATGCTGTGTAGAAACCGTTGGGGAGACTTTACTTACCCCTTCCAAGTTAGTACGTTAACATCTTCGGCTGCATCATCACTTACCATCAGGTGAGATCGCAGTCAAGTACTAACTTGATTAGTGTAAAAAAAAAACTCAATATATGTACCCACTTGACCTTTCATAAGTGCTAACAAGTAGTTGCCTATATGAAATAAATGATTTTGAATCTTGAATCTTGAATCAAATGATGGTACGAGTAAGTGTGATGATGCAGCCGAACATGTTATCGTACTAATTTGGAAGTAAACTCATCCATAACGGTTTCTACAGAGCATCGCGCCGGAACACTAAGCCGCTTGGCAGTGCGTCTTTGCTGGTAGGGTGGTAACTAGCCACGGATGAAGCCTCCCGCCAGACCAGACCTGAGCCAATTTAGTTATTATAAAATTCTTTCCTCTCTCTCTTCTTCCCATGGTGTAAATTGAACCCGCAACCTCCCACTGGAATCTGAGTGCGCGCCACGTTGCGCCAGAACGATCGTCGAAAAATAAGAGTACATTTTTCATTAATTTTCTTATTATTATGACTCTTCCGGTATAGCCCGTGTTTGCACCGTCGTCTATCTCGTCATATTGATCTCAACAAAAATAATCTCAAAAAAAAATCGTGGGTCATAGTCATCGATATGTCATAGTCCCTCATAGTATGAGGGACTATGACCCACGATTTTTTTTTGAGATTATTTTTGTTGAGATCAATATGACGAGATAGACGACGGTGCAAACACGGGCTATACCGGAAGAGTCATAATAATCATAGTCCAAAAAATCTGAGCAAAGTCCAAGTGCACTGTATACATATAAATATTAGTCACTATATAAAGCCTTATATTGTTTAGAAAATTAAGTAGGCACCTAAGTACTTTGCGGAATTTCGTAAATTTAACACAATAACATTTTTCTTATCTTCAGATGGCACTTCTTTCACGGACTCTTCAATGGATGAGCTGTCTGAAGACTCGTCGATCCACTGCATGCAGAGTGAAGTTTGAGCGGGCATGAGGTCTACGGCCCAGCGCATTTATTTATTTACACCTACGATTATCTTAAGATGAATCTTTTTAAAAAAAGCTGAAACTTTAATACTTCTACCAGCTAGATATCGCTACGTTGTACAGTGTACTGCTAGGCTATTCACTAAATGCTATACAGTGGTAAAATGAACATAAAAGTGGTCTAAGTACGCTAAGGGTATATAAACGGACAAGATCATTTCACTCTGCTGCGCTCGCAGATCGCTCGCGACATCACGCGGGCTCGTATCGCAGCGCGGCGGAGTCACCGGATAGACACCAAGGACCAGCAATGGTCCTACCCAGCGCCCCGCCTGTAGTTGCAGGCGGCGCTGCAACCATTGGAAGGGGCCATCGCCCCGAACAATTACCCCGGGACCCTTAGGGGTCCGCGTGGATGACTCGTTCAGTTAGTTAGTTAGTAACCCGCACTGGGTTATTAACTAAGAAAACGGAGGCAAAAATCCTATTTTCGTATTCTTTTTGTACAAGATAGTAACTAGCATGGTATATTGACATGATACCATAGCGGCCTAGGTTGGTAATTTGTGCAAAAATAGGATTTTTGTCTTCGTTTTCTTAGTTAATAACCCACTTTGGGTTACTAACTAACTAACTGAACGATACAGAATCAGCCCACTGGATCTACGAACACTGAAAAATTAATTACAACTATTGAGCGTAAAATGTACGAGTACTTCAAAACGGAACATGGTCGATAAGCGTGACTTAAAAAGTAAAAGTTTAGCGCGATTAAGTCGAGCATTGTATTATGTTAAAGTACCTACATTCGAGACTCATATATCTACAGACATCTTATCTAAATAAGGTGGAATAAAAAGTTCTCGTTCCCTAATGGACTATGTATACCACCATTCCTGGCAACTTTACCAGCGTGGATCATGGAACGTACTTAGCTACTTACACCAGGTGAAAATACACAATTGTAGGTACTTCGCCAACCATCGCCGACAACCATTATCAAAGCTGCCATCACCAGCCAATTGGCGCCGTGACTGCGTTATTGATGCAAGCAGCTGCATTGAATCAAGGCGCTGGCTAAGTGACGGCCGAAGATGTTACCTTAGATACTACTGACTGTAAAAGTACCTTATTGTACTAACTTGGAGGGGGATAGTTAATCCCCTTCACTTGGCAAGCTAAGTAACAACGCAGAGAGTCAAACCCTCCTGAGAATGCTTCGGTGTCGGCGTACTCAATGCGCTGTCCATACACAATTTACTTTTGACGTGTTATTGCAAAATAAGGTTGTCCATCCTTGCAAATTGATTCAGTTACACCTTAACTAAGGTCGTTTTTTTACTCGATTATCTTATGGCGATTAAATAGGTACCTAATAAATAGTAATAACCGAGTACGAAGGTATAGTTCTATTTCTAATATTGTAAAATAGAACGTGCAAAATTTTATTTTAAGATATTCTTATTTACGAGTACTTATAAGGCAATTTATATCTATATGTAAATATTTTAAGGTAATTATAAATATACTAACGCATTTCACCCGCATTTGTATAAATATTTATGCTTATGTTAATTGAAAACAGATTTTTATAATAATAAGGTAAGAAGATAAGTGATTCGTGTAAAAATTAAATGAAATAGTATTTATTTATTTATTTAATAGCTCATTGATGTCCAATTCTAAAAGACCAGCCAAAGTTCTACATGATACGAAGTTCAGAGAATTACTTGTTATAGTACGGTGCTATTAGCTTAGCTCAAAAAACGTCCGAACCCGGACATCCAAAGTGAAAGTATTATTGCAATGCCAGATTGGTCTATGCAGTCCACACATTGTTTGGCAAAAAGTAACACCCCTGACAGCGTCGGTTATGGGAGGGTGTGGAGAGAGAAGTTCTGTTTTTTTTCAGTTTCTCTGAGATATTTCAAAAACTATGCAACTTAGCGCGAAAGTGTCAAGGACAAGAGTAATATACGTTAAATTTCAAACAAAACGGTGGTTAGCATAATCTTGCTAAAGTTACATTCCTCTGTTTAATTCTAATTGCATCGTACTATTAGTATTTACATAATTGATCGGCAAATTGATCATGTGATCTATCGATATTTTTTTACTTCGTTCCATATAGTTATGGAATGAGCGATCGACGGATCTCTACGACGCGGACAATCGTATAGAGCTTTGGCTGCTGGCAAGTCGTTTGCTGGTGAAAAAAAAATCAAAACCTGACTGCAAAAATATCAACTTATAAAGTTACTAACTGACTAAATAGGGGTGTCAAAAATAGTTTACAACCCGTTCTCAGACATACCGAGTGTACACAAAAATTTTCATAAAAATCGTTTAAGCCGATTTGGAGGAGGTTGGGTAGGTAACAAAAATTACACTAATTTGGACATTGAAAACGGTATTTTTTTCGACAGTGTGCTCAATAAATCAAAAAATATCGAGCAGGGCAAAATAAATAAAAATCGGTCTTAGAATACACAAGTTTAAACGCCCTTTCATATTGTTATCTCATATTGAAATTTTGACGACTCGGTTTTTCCCCCTTTTAAAATAAAAATAAAAACTATTTTCAATTTTTTATGATTGAAAATAGTTTTTATCGGGTTATCATTATCTACACCTATTCCAAATTTCAAATCGATAGCTTTAATAGTTACTGAAATAAAGGGTCGTGACACACAGACAGACAGACAGACAGACAGACAGCCCTTTCATATGATACCCCACGTATCATATGAAAGGACGCGCGTTTATTTTTATGCCCGATAGTTTTTGATTTATTGAGCAAACTGTCGAAAAAAATACCGTTCCTCCCCCCTCTTGTCTCTTGTTTACCAATCGAAAATTCTGAAATTCTATACCTTTAAACGAGCAATTCTATATATATATATATATATATGTATATATATTTCTATATAATCTGGATCACGCAAACGGCTCGAACGATTTTCATGAAATTTAGTATACAGGGGGTTTTGGGGGGCGTTAAATCGATCTAGGTAGGATTCATTTTTAGAAAATGTCGAATTTACAAAAAAATAAATAAAAATATTATTTATGATTAATAGTGCTCAATGTATATTTTACGCGAAAAATAAAATCAAATCTGTATCTATTATACTTTTTTTGGTATTAGCAATTAACCTCATAAAACAAAGTTAAGTTTGCGGTTCGGTAAAAAAGTGATTCTTAGGCCCGGTTTCCACCAAAGCAGAGCGGAGCGGAGCTGCGATTGAGTAACTAATCAAATTTCTTCATTTTGACATCTCCGAAACGGAGAAATGACGAAATGACGAAATATGATTGGTTACTCAAACACAGCTCCGCTCCGCTCCGCTTTGGTGGCAACCGGGCCTTAAGGTTTAACTGTTTCTAATATAGTACGGAACCCTCAGTGCGCGAGCCCGACTCGCACCTGACCAATTATTTTCTTTTATGAAACAAAGCTTTACAAAGCGGTCCGTAAAGTTTCAATGCGATTCTCCTAGAGTGATTCTTGGCTAGATGGCGCTGTTACAAATATTAATCAATCTACATCGTGCTTCGGTCGTCGACTTTAGCATTGATAAATGGTAAGTTAACCAACCCAACCCTAGAATTAACACCATGGGTATTGATTACTAATTTTTGGAAAGGTACCTACTCCGGACTCAGGTCTGGAGAGGCCTTAGAAAATAATAAATAATTTAGAGTCCGCTTACCCACGATGTCTCCCATACATTTGTAATACTAAAATCATTGTTAGTGCATTTTAGAGATCCGTACCAAAAGGGTAAAAAAGGACTAGTACCTACTAGTACTGAGACTTCGCCGTCCGTCCGTACGTAAGTCTGTCACCAAGCTGTATCTCTAGAACCGTAATAGTTAGACAGCTGAAATTTTCAGATAATGGATTTATGTTGCCGATATTTTATAATAAATGCTAAAAAATTGGTCAACTGCGAGTCGGGCTCGCACACTGAAAGTTCCGTATCTACTAACAAGATCCATTCCTAATCTAAGTATTTAAGTAAAAAGATTACTTCTTCTTGAAAGAAGGTCCTCACTTCGACTGTATTTGGTTCATGTTTGTTACCTCAGAGCTTTCAACTGGCTAAACCGATGGTGATGATTCTTTTATTATTTGATTAGCGTTTCCCGTGTTATAGCCTCATTTCAATTTGGTCCAGTTATGAAGAATGATGAAGAACGAATACGATATTTATAATAGATATAAACCGTAACCACAGCGCGTTCAGAGCTTTTCGTTTACGATCTTTTATAAAGTAGACTAAAAATATTAAAAAGTTATGATTTAATTTTGGTACTTCTCAAAATGTTGCCAATTAGGTAATTAAATTAACCGTGCATTATAAACTACATTTAAGGTAATTACAGTGTAACATTCACTATAGCTATTAAAGAACAAATGGTTTTTGTAAATATAAATATTATCTTAGATTTAATTAATGTTATTATTGTAAATTTAAAACTTAAAATAATGTAAGTCCATAGTTGTTAATTATTTAATGTTAGTGTCGGTCAATTTGCCAATAAATTCTTTTAGCATCTTGTCATTATATAAAAACATATTAATATTATTATGTAGTTATTATCAAACGAGTACTAGGTACTTGGTTTATTCTGTACAAACAATTGATTATAATATTATGTTGGTTAAGACTGTTGTTTCATTTATATCATCAACATCAGCAATCGCCATCTCCTCTAGCATGAGCGGGTGCATAAAAATTATATCGCTCGATAAAATTATCTTCTCCACTGCATAAGCTAGAAGATAAAAGTAAAATGTATCCCCGTTTAATTAATAGCTTATAAACTCCAAACGATAGGTCCTGATGATAATAATTACCACATCTTTATAGTGGACGAGTATTACGTATATTTGTCACAGCCAAAGCGATTAATCCGGATATTATACATATTATCTGGCCATTATTAATAATGCCAAAGTTTGTTAATATTAATAGTTTAGTGATCTGCAAGAATACAAACAAACGAACATTCATTTTTATTTATTACACACATATAATTAATTAAACATTACATACTTTCTTACCTATCTAGATCTTTACTACAGACTAATCTTTACTTTATACAGAACTACAGTTTGAAAGATTATTTAGCGAATCGGTTTTAGTCTTCAATCTCACAAAAGTAACGGATTTTAAACTCTCCCTTTCCAACCCAGGCGTTGTAAAAGGGATAGCCTACTGCCTAGTATTATAAGACGCGCAAAATTTAGAGACTCTAAAACTAAATCGCTACATGCAAAACTTATATAGCATCAATTACGTCTACTACTTATACTATACCTACTTATAAATATTAAGTTCGCATTTTCACATTTCGTGGTGTGAATTGTTTAAAAAGGTCATTGCATTTAAGTACGTATTGACGATATTGAACTCAAAAAAAAAAAATTGCGAACACAATAATATTAATTTTACGACTTTGAATACACTTCAAAATGCAACATGGTTGACAATCGTGAAAGTAAATTTACTCTCCACGGTAAGGTTGAGAGTCGAATCATTGTATTTTCTATATTGAAATACATTCAATTTTACACTCTAAACTAATAGACGTAAAGTTAACTTTCCAGTGGCGATTAAGAGAGTACCCTACAACTTCTCCATGGTGCTAAGCAGCAGGTCCATCTCGGTGCGGATCTGCTTGAGCAGGTCCGTCATCTGGCGCGGTGAGTCTAGGATGTCGATGCTCTGCGTGTAAGGGTTGTACCGCACGCCGAAGTCGCGGGGTATCGTCTGAGCGAACTTTCTGGAAATGGAAAATGGAAAATGGTTTCATCGCGTAAAATGGAACGAGTGGGCTTTCATGCCTAAGTCGTCGCTACACCACCAGTACGTACAAAGCGGTTCGCTTCTTCATTAGGATTTAGGGTTCCATACCAAAATGGTGAAAATGGAACCCTTATGGTGAGACTTTCTCCGTCCGTCCGTCCGTCCGTCCGTCTGTCACACTCGATTTTAGTACGCATGGCTACGGTTTGGAATGCTATCCCGAAATCTGTGTTTCACGCATCTTACGACCTTGGTATCTTTAAAAAAAAGAGTGATTAGACATCTTCTAGGTAAGCACGCTCCATCTTCGACCACATAATCACTTTCCATCAGGTGAGATTGTGGTCAAGCGTAAACCTATATAGAAACCCTTGAAACTCCTATTTAAGAAGTCCTATTTAAGATTTAAGCTCATTTTGGGCATCTGCTTCTTTAGTTCTTTTCGGCCAAAACTTCAGGACGGCCACAGCAGTCCTGTAGCTTGGATCTCAAACCTGCGATTTTGGTACTGCCATTACCACTCGATAAATTAACTACTAAGTGTGGCTACTGAATATCGAATCTCCTTTGGCACTTATCAGTCTCAGAATATTGATTGAAAAGACAGTTTCTAGGCAAGCGCGTTTCTACCTAACTCCATCAATAAAATTAATATCATTGGTCACCAAAGTCAAAACAAAAATTGTAGGAATACCCTACGGAACCATGAATAAAAGACATGTACCCGGACGGAAAGCGCGGACGGCGTGAAAAAATGTCGCCAGTTTATCGGTGCCAAAAATCCTTGTTTTGACCACGCCAGTTTGCTCAGCAGCCACCTAGATTTTGGCAGATGGCGCTACCGTTTGCTCGTAGGAAAAAGGTTTACGTAAATCGTTAGGGATGCCCATATATCCTGAGGTTTCTTATCGGTGTCAGTAATACATGGTTTCAGTTCTTGCAGCTGAGGGGTTAGTTCAGGTATTTGTACGAATATCGAGTCGACTCGCATCGCACAAACGAATCGAATGACTCCATACGTTCACTGCCAGCGCCATCTATTGACACCCGCATACAGTGGGTGTATACGTATGGATAGGGCTGCCATCCGTCCGGGTTTCCCCGGATTTGTCCTAGTTTGGAAGACGTCCGGAGAGCGTCCGGGCGGGGTTTCAATTGTAGTCCGGGTTTTCGATCAGATCCCGTTCCCATAATTTATGTAAATAAAAGCTATGGGTTAGGTATTTTACCGCACGCACTGCCGACGCTATTTTACTACGCGAGCGGCGAGCGGAGGTGAAGCACGTAACGCGCCCCACCTCTGCTCGCCGCTCCGCGTGCGTTTACCCGACGCATGGCGTGATCTGGCGAATGGCGAGCGCGAGCGATCTATTTAGCCGCGTAGTAAAATGTTAGATGTGTGTGAGCAGCGGCAGTTTGGCGGCAAAACGAAGCGGACTTAATTTTTGCCAGGTAAGTTTTACATTATTTTACGAAACCGAGCACATAACCACTAGAGTAGAAATATTCGATGTTTCACAAAAAGTGACAGTACTTCATCCAAAAAACATCATAACCTATTTATAAATAAGTTAAATTACATAGTACAATTTTTGAAAACCTACCAAAGTTTTTATTCTTTTCAGATAGGAAGATTGCTAGAAACTAACTACAATGCCTAAACGGAAATGCCTGTTTAACAGCGATTTACAAAATAAATTTCCAATGTTAAAAAAAGGGAAATATGACTGGGAGGCTTTCTGTACAATTTATTTATTATTTTATTTATTTATTTAGGTACATTAAGTGTTACCAAAAAGCTAAAATTAATAATATAGTAATTTAAGTTTAAAATTTGAAGACATTTTAATGTTTTTACTTTAAGAGTTGCCAAATAATTAAGAAGTAGAGTTTTATTTGATTTAAATATTGATTTAATTTAGTTACATAGATCTATGAATGAAAACAACAAATTGTCTTTTGTATCTTGTAATATAAAGAAATAAACATGTAAGGCTGTTAAAATTGTTCTGTAGTATAAGTTATTATAACTTTCTGAATTTGATTTAAGATTTAAGTTCTTTTAAAACTAAAATAAATATTGTTAATTGTATGGAAAAATAAAAAATTAAACAAGTTTTCATTTAATTTTATTAACTGAGTAACTAATATTGGGTTTGTTTATCTTTTATTTATTACCTAAGAAGGTTAAAAAATAAAGCACAATTACTCACTTGTCGTCACACACTATTTCATGCAACAAAAGAGGCTTAAAATTTAAGTTCACTTCTATCAAGTACGGAGTAAAATATATTTTAATCAAGATGTAAGTGAATGAAAAAAGTATTGAAATGTCCGGGGTAAAAGCTCCAAAATCCGGGGAACTTACGCTTCCGGTCCTGGGGGGCAGGTTTTAGAGATGGCAGCCCTACGTATGGAGAACTTTTAGTCGTTTCACGTTTGTGCGATGCGAGTCGACTCGAAGTTCCTAAAAAACCTGTTTTAACCCTAATGTACATGGTTGGAGGTAGAAGGCACTGATACCCCCAGTTCTTTTGAAACTTATTTGAAGAACTCACATCATCTTCTCCTTAGCGCTCTCGAAGCTATCAGCGACGAAGTACACCGGCTGGTACTCCGTGATGGGGTACTTCTGGTCGCCGGTGACGCTCGGCTCGAACTCCTTCAGCTGCGGCTGGTCCGAGAGGCAGTACTGCAGCTCCCCGAACGACGACAGGAGGCCGGCGCCGTACGCTTTCAGTTGCCCCTCTTGTCGACACAGACCGAACTCCACCGTGAACCAGAAGCACTGTGAAACAAAAGTTATCCATTACGATTATTATGGAATGTACCTACTAGTTGACCCGGCAAACGTTGTTTTGCCATTAGACCTACCGAATATAAAGAAAGTTTCATAACAATCGGTCGAATTTGTGAATTTGGTTTTAATTCGTGAAATAGTTAGGGTTCACCATTATACAAGATGTGGCTTAATTCTTATAGTGTGCCAGCAGCTAAACTTTGATTTCATTTAGTACAAGTGGAAAATAAAAAAAATTTTAAACACCCACGACTCTTATAGACTTGAAATTGAAAAAGGATTAAATAATATTTTGAAACTCCCCGACTAAAGGAAAGTAAGAACTATAAGAACCTATCAGTATAATTACAAATCCAAGAAAATCCGCCGGAGCTGCTATGTTCTGCCTGTGCCGGTGTTGATGGTGCAAGATGTTGCTGTTTACCAGTGTGTGTGTTTACTTTATTCATTTGGTAACTAATTCAATTTCTTGATACTTCTTATTATAAGCTACCGGTAAGCTTACCTATAGGTACTAACTGCATGAATTGATATTGGAAACAGAAATGTCAATGGCAGCTCCGACGGAACCCGCGACCTCCTTGTGGGAGGCAGATGTCTGAACCAGTGAGCTATCACTGCTCTTATTTTTCATGATTATATTTTGATTTGAGTTGATTGAATTATCCGTACTAGTAACGTACCGTAGCTAGTTTCTCGATGTAATCGTCGGGTGCACCGAGCGAGGCGAGGCCGATCTCCTGCGAGAACTGCGCGAAGGCGGGGTCGGCGAACAGCGGCGCGTGGCCGAGCAGTTCGTGGCACACGTCGGGCTCGGGCGTGTACAGCGGGCGGGAGTGGTGCCGGATGTACTGCGTGCTGTGGAACACGCGGAACGCCAGCCCGGCGAGGAAGTCGCGCGAGGACAGCAGACCCGCCACCGGCCGCAGAGTGAACCCCGTGCAGTCTAAAACCAAACCATATTTTACTGAAGATAGGTTTGCGCTTGACGACAATCATGCCTGATGGAAAGCAAAGATGATGTCTAGGTTAGAGCGCGATTGCCTAGAAAATGCCTTTATTCACTCTTATCATGAAGGCACCCAGATTGTTATTGGCTGGAAACACGGAGGCTGGAAGGTAACCTTAGCGGTTCGTATCAGAAACGTAGAAGAAAATCGTTTCGCGTGAGGATGTCGACCACATAAGGATGCTACCGCTCTCTGAGTCTTGCGGTCTTATGGTAGAAATTTAGACAGGTAATGCTCCCCAGAGTTGGTCACATAACAATCCTGCATTGTGGCTACGTGGATGTCTTATAAATCTTAATAATTCTTCTCTCTCTTCCTTAAAAGAAAAGGCCAGTATAAGGCCTGGGTACAGCAGGAAGACCCAGCTGGACACGACAATGATACGTACCTTTTAGGAAATTGGAGACGTCTTCCAACTGCGGGATGTTATCCTCGCGGTAGCCACAATTTTCAATCAGCAGTGGGAACACGTGGTTGTGTTCCTTGCAAGCGTGAGTCGGGTATAGTTCCGTGAGCTTCCGGAACACAGTTCCCCAGGTGGCGATCTCCTCCTTGGTGTAGTCCACGTGAGGCAATGGCTGGCCGTGCTTGTAGTTGAAGGCGATGTCAGCGAAGTATTTCCTCCTGGCTCGGTACTCAGCGTCGGTGAAGCCAGGGTGGTCGGCATCTAGCTCAGCACCGTACGAGAGGATCTGATTGGCAAATCTGTCTAGATCTCTGATACGCCCGGGGAACCATGGCACGGTGGCTGTGAACAAATCCAGGATTACAAAAGATGGAATAATTATATTAATGGTCTCTGTGAGAAGTAATTCAGTGTTCATAGCATGTGTTTTAGGTTCTAGATATATACCTTTTTACAGATACTAAAAATAAAAAATACTATTTTTACTACTAAGCACTAATGCAAAACTAAAACCGAATAAACACCAACGAATAAGATTCCATCAACAACAAATATGCAGTACTAACATATGTTATCCTTGTAATTCCTGGAAATGACGTTCAGATATCCAGCAATCTGTTTGACGTCCTCCAAAGCTGCTCCGAAGTCGCCGGATCCGTGCTCGCATTCCACCATGAACTCGTAGCCCGGCCTCCTGGCTGAGGAGCGCGACTCGATGTGGCTGAGGTTGACGCCGTGCGAAGAGAAGATGCTCAGGAACCTGGCGAGCGAGCCCGCGCCGTCGGGGGACGCGGGCGAGAACAGCAGCCACGTCGACTTGCTGGTGTCGGGGCCTTCTGCCACGTAGTTGTTGCCTTGGCCGAGCTTCTGGAGACAGGGACATACATTCCCATAAAACAATGATGTTCCAAAAATCCTTCACCGTACAGGCAACTCTTTTATGGAATGCACTCCCCCTCGAGATACGACAGTCTAAATCTTTGTACATTTTCAAGAATGCGGTCAAAGATCACTATTTGAGTACCTAGTTGATGCAAATGATGACTGTTATTTATTCATATTATCTTGTCCTTATTAGTGGACATTATATTATTATAGTGTATATATTAGTTTATAGTTTGATGATTATGTATTGAATATCTTTGTTTATTTGTTTAACCTAGTTTATGTATTAGTTTGTAGTTATTTGTATGTATATAGTTATAAATCTTCACCACCTGCAAAATCTAGTTCCTTTGTTTTCCTTTTCTCAAGGTTGCCTGGCAGAGATCGCTGCTAAGCGATAAGGCCGCCTTTTGTGCCTAAAATTAGTTTATTATGTATTTCTGTTTTGTACAATTTCTTGTGTGGTGCAAATAAAGTGTATTTATTATTATTATTATTATTCCCGTGTGAGTTTCTAAATGGCCAGTCAAGCAAGACATATAATAATCTGCGTTGCGTAAAACGTATTCATCCTTATGGTAATCGTTGATAAATTCTGCTCCCCGATTGGCTGACGTAAAATCAGAGAACCAATCAGCGAGCAGAATGTCTAAACGATTGCAATAGCGATGAATACGTTTTTCTTATGCAATCTAGGGGCAGATGTTAAATGATACGCCTGCCTATGTCAAATGAAGTGCATCCAACAATGACGAAATACAATATCGTCCAACGATTATGCATTGTAATGTCATACGTATCGGAAGAAAATGCACCAATAGTGGCCTGGAGTTTGTGTGGCGGCAAGGAGGAGGTGTTTTGGTCCGTATAGGTCACTAGCACAGACTTTAATGTTGTCTGAGGTCACTAGACACCATTATCAATGGAGTCGGACTATGAAAGTGTTACCCCACCCGAAAAAAAAAACAAACGACGAATTTCATAGTGCTCTTCGTACCGGATCTCATTAGCTAATAGGCAAAAGATTATACGGAGTGTACATAGGTACATAACATAGGATAGACGCGTTCGAGATGTGCCTAGCGCAGAAATGCATCTATCCTGTCACAGCTAGGGGTAAAAACGCGACTTTCCTCTGTATGTTACCAACGCCTGTTTCCCAATTCGGCCACATTATGCGATGTGGGATCAAATAAATAACAAATGGCTTAGAAAAGCTAATTGTGACGAGCAAAGGCCGCTTCCCAACCAGATGGTCAGACCAGCTGAGGGATTTAAAGTGCAAGACTGGCCTCCGATAGAACCCGGTGGAAGAATCCTTCCCCCCGGACCTCTGAGGAGAGCAGACGTGTCACAAGTCAAAATTTAATTATAGTTTTATTTGTGGTCACAATAAATAATATAATAACTAGTCAAAAATAGGAGTGCATAAGTCTACAAGAGCTGAATCGGATCATCATGCTACGTTCGAGTAATACTTAGCTGCACCTGTGTGAGTGAATCTTAACACACCCATATTATAGCTACCATTCGTCCGTGTCAAATCAGTCTATCTCTGCCACACATCACAGCACTGCCATTACAAGATTAGTTGGCCAAAAAAGGACAGATAGCTTCCACTGTTTTCGCTTCACAGCTATCACTCTCACTATCCTCTTTCGCGCGTCTGCAGCCCTGGTACTATTGACATGTCGTCTGATCGTACTCCATCACCAATTACGAATGTACGACGTTTATCTGAGCAAAGTTTACCATGCGAAATGGATGCCGAATATGAAAATATCCCCGATACCCCGTTTCGTATAAGGCGCAAGCGCACAGAAGACGTAATTAGTACTACCGATTTACAAAATTTCATGACTGAAATGAGGAGCCTATTTGTTGAATTCAAAACTGAACAAGATATTAAGTTTAACAAAATGTACACAAAGATGGAAGAAGTTTTAAAACAAAATTCTGAGTTGCGAACGTCAATTGATTTTTTGTCAACTACCTCCGATATTCTTAAATCACAAATTGATGAACTACAATCGGAACGAAAAAATTACCTACATCAGCTACAGTGTATGGAAGACAAACTAGAAACTTTTGAACGCCAATCTAGATCGACTTGCCTTGAGATTAGAAATATACCTATTGCACACTCGGAAACTAAGGACACCTTAATCAACACTACCATTTGCATCGGCAAGAAAATAAACATATCCCTCGAACCTAAAGACATACGGGATATTTTTCGTATTAACTCCAGAGAACAGAGCCGTAAGACCATCATAGTTGATTTTAATAGTGTCATAATTCGGGAGAAGTTTGTTAAGATGTACAGGCTATACACACAAAAACAACGGTTGGACACAGAGTTTCTAAAAATAGAAAGCACTCCGACTCCGATTTTTATATCCGAAAATTTAACCACGAAAATGAAAAAAATATTTTTCTTGGCTCGCGATTTTGCAAAGACAAATGGCTATCGATTCTGCTGGATTTCTAATGGGAAAGTATTACTTCGTAAGAGTGAGGGAGAGAAGTATACCCGTATTGACAGTGAAAACGATTTAATAAAATTAAAAAAGGTGTCTGCGTGACTATTTCGTGTCAATCACAAAACTTGTTCTTATGTTCGTTTAAGATTTATATTAATGTTACTGTATATTTTTTTGTTATGTTATCTTTTAACCGCATTTTATAATATCTGTTTATTGTTTCTAGTTAAACGCGTTATTGTTTCTGAAATACTCCTTATTTATAAACATAATGTTATTGAAAAACGCCTTACACTTCTCAATCATACAGCACAGACATCACTTACTCACACACTGCACACACAAACCACGATTAAAAATCATTCCCTTGTAATCAATTATCAAAAATGCGCATGCAAGTGGCCGCCTACGTATAGTAGAATACCAATGTATATATCCAGAATTTTTAATATTGTTGTTTTTACAGGTGTCCTAAATACCAATCTAGCTAACCGTTGTATTTACAAATTTTTACATAATATTACTTTTATGGTGAAGATATCCATACCCTTTTATAGCTCCTATTATAATTGATCCCTTGTTTTATAAATATCCTGATAATGGATAACGACTTACAAATCGTTGAGGATCTTGAAGATCTGGAAGTCTCTAAGTCATACTGCTGCAACCCCGAAGAATGTAAAAATCATGAAGGATTCATTCAGAGATCATTGAAGATTTTACACATTAACATTCGTAGCATTAACTGTAATTTTTCAGAATTCCTAATATTATTAAATAGAATTGATATAGAATGTGAAATCCTGATTCTTACAGAATGTTGGCTTTCTAAAATTCCCCTATTACCTACGATTGATGGGTACGTGTCTTATAAGTCAAGTTACACCAACCAGAATGATGGTGTTGTAATTTTTGTTCGCAGGGAGCTTGAGCACACTGTACAAGAGCCTTGTATTCTGGATGCAAATTGTCTTGTCATGAAGCTCAAATCCGACACCGCCCTGATCGCAATATATAGATCGCCCTCCTGCCCCAATACAACTAACTTTATACAAAGCTTAAACAATATTCTCATGGATTTAAAATCATTTAAAACGATAACTCTAATCGGAGACATCAATATAAACATATCTCCGTCCCCTGAAATAAAAGATATTAACTGTGACAACTATTTAGATGTAACGGCATATCATGGATTAATACCGGCTCACTCCCTCCCTACCAGAGGATCCACCTGCCTCGACCATGTGTTGCTTAAAACCAAAAATGAGTCAGCTGTCTTCGTTCTTAACTCATACATAACAGACCATGCACCTATTTTACTATGCTTAGGTTATAAGGAGAAAGCCATCAAATGTTCGGTGAGACGACAACTTCATTTTGATACTTCACTTATAACTACTGACTTACTAAATCATGATTTTTCGCCACTTTTTTCTCTTAGAGAGGCAAACCAAGTTGCAGAAACACTCGTAAATGTAATTACCACCATTATCTCAAAACATACAATAATCAAAAAAAATTCTAACAGGAAGAAACTCATCAAACCATGGATCACGCCTGGTCTTCTCAGATGTATCAGGAATAGAGATAATTTGCATAAGAAGGCTAAAAAATCTCCAGAGAATATGTCGCTACAGATTACCTACAAAAGATATAGAAACTTTTGTAATAATTTGTTAAAAAAGATTAAAACTACCTATGATAAAGGTGAAATTGAAAAGGCTAAAAATGATCCTAGGTCAACCTGGAATATTATTAAAAAAATTGCGAATCTAAATCAAAAATCTCACAGTGCTTCAGAGCTCCTTACTTCATCTAAAGACCCCATTCAATCTGTTAACTCAGTTAATTCGTTTTTCTCTACAGTGGGAACGAATCTGGCCTCAAATATTGAAAGGTCTCAAGTAAGTCTCGAGGATTTCTCTGTATCAATATCTACCCACTCCAAACCAGCTACGAATTGTAAACTCAATGGTACTTCTAGATACTGATGAAGCAGAAGTTAACTCAATCATCTCTAATTTACGCTTAAACTGTGCTGTTGGATGGGATAACATACCCACATCAATCATTAAAAGTGCTCGTACTGCTCTTGTAAAGCCACTTACCTTTTTGTGTAATCTTTGCCTAAGAACCGGCACATTTCCCTCAGTATTTAAAAAAGCTACAGTCAAACCTATTTATAAAAGTGGCGATAAACTCAATATTACAAACTATCGACCAATTTCCATCCTCACTACATTATCAAAAATTCTAGAAAAGATACTAAATACTAGGTTAATTAATTATCTTGAAAATAACCGAATCATTCATGAAAATCAGTTTGGCTTTAGAAAAAATATCTCCACGGAAGATGCTCTCCTTAAGCTGACGGAAAATATATCAAGAGCCCTTGATGGAAAAAGAAAGATACTTGGCGTATTCCTAGACCTCTGTAAAGCTTTCGATAGTGTGTCAATCCCTCAACTATTGCACAAAATGGAATGCCTAGGTATTCGTGGTCCGGCCCATGACATTTTCCGTAGCTATCTGACTGGACGGACGCAGCAAGTCAAAATTGAGGACTATATTAGTGAAGAAAGGCATCTTAATTTTGGCGTACCACAGGGTAGCATTCTTGGTCCCACCTTATTTCTCATATATATCAACGAGCTTTGTCACATCGACATGCCTAACTGCAAAGTCATGTCATATGCTGATGACACAGCTCTACTCGTTGATGGGTCTGACTGGGAATCTGTAAAAGAAACGGCTGAAAAAGCACTAGCAGTGGTCTCCAAATGGCTTGCTACTAATGTACTAACCCTTAATATTTCTAAAACGCGTTATATCTCCTTTTCCCTTCGCTCTAATCTGCAACCAATGGACAACTTCTCTATCAAAGCTCACACGTGTGGGTCCCTATGCTCTGTCTCGTGTAACTGTTTACCAATAACTCCCACCAAAAGTATTAAATACCTGGGCGTGGCAATTGATAAAACCCTAAGCTGGCAAATGCAGATTGACACAGCTGTAGCAAGAACTCGTAAACTAATTTTTGTTTTCAAAACTCTTAGAAAAGTACTAGACCGAGACACCCTAAAGTCTGTCTATTGTGCCTTAGCGCAGTCGATTTTATCCTATGGTATAACTGCTTGGGGTGGTGTAGGGCCTACTGTGCTGATGCGCCTGGAGCGTGCCCAGAGAATGATATTAAAAACCATGCTCGGCCTGCCTTATTGGTACAGCACGGAGCTTTTATACAGGGATACTAGGGTTCTAACTGTTCGAAAAATCTTTATTCTGAAAATGTCCCTCCGCAGACATAAATCTATTAATATTACTCACTGGGCAACTGCTGCTGCGGCTGGGGGGAGGCGTAGGAAGAAACCCTGCATTGTCGAATCTCACAAAACATCACTTGCCGGCAAGCAATACTACGTCCTAGGTTCCAAAATTTACAACAATTTAGATGAAATCTTAAATCTTTGTTCACTTACATCACGAGAATGTAAGAGGTCCTTGAATGACTATCTGTTAAGCCTATCTTATGAACAAACAGAGAAATTACTAGTGAGTAAAAATAAATTATAGTGGTAATTCTTTGTACATAAACACGCACGCTGACAAACATGCGCGCACACACACACACGAACACACACGCATGCACACTCACACACAAACGCACACACACACATATACACACACACTCACACACACTCACACTCACACTCACACTCACACTCACACACACACACACACACACACACACACACACACACACACACACACACACGTTCACTTCACACAGTAATAATCAGAAACACGCGTTTAAACAATATATATATATATTTTTTCTTTTATCTTTGTATCGCAAATTACTTTTTGCTAACTATCACGGTGCTCTTTTGTATTTTTCATCTGTGCCATCTGGAAGGTCTGACCACTGAAACACAGTTTTAACTAGCTCAGTGGTCAGTGCACAAACCGCATAGGTACAATTTTTATGTTTATTGTGTTACATATAAGTTTAGCACTTTGTTAAAAATTGTATTTTGAGCTTTTAAATAAATAAATAAAATAAATAAAAATAAAAAAAAAAAATTTTAATCCCCGCGAGGTTGCAAATTCTCCAGGATCACTATCTTCATGCTCATTCGGAACGACTGGAGAGAGAGTTACACCTCGTTATATGCCATCTACAGCTAGTAACATACCTAAGTTATAATCCTGGGAAGCAAATAATTTTCGCAGAACATGAATAGAGTCGCGTGCTGCAGCTAGTTAAGCTGTAAATGGTGTTGATGGGCGATAAGTGATGTGGAATATGAACAATGGACACATTCGGGCTGGGTCTACTGGTAGATAACCCCTGGCCGTGTCGATGTCGACGAACGACCGCGTCAGCGCAATACAATGACGACAATTAAGTTATCAAGTACAAGACATGATATCGATGACAAAAATATACAAATAGTTTAAATAAGATAAACGCATGCTTTTATTTATTCGTTTGTATTATACACCGACGTATATTGTACCTATGGTATTATATTTGCCAAGATTTTTCAAGCATTTTTTAAAAGGATTTAGGTTATTCTATTTTACCTAGATATAAATAAATATATATATAGTGGACAACATCACATACATTGCTCTGATCCCTTAGTAAGTAGCTTATGCACTTGTGTTAAGGAAATCAGAAACAACGAAGGTACCACAACACCCAGACCCGAGACAACATAGAAATTGCCTCGGCCGGGGATCGAACCCGGAACCTCAGAGATGGCGGCGCGCGCTTGAAAACCGGCACGCTAACTACTCAACCACGGAGATAGTTTTGATTAAGATAAAAAAGCCGAAATATCCTACGTTCTTAACCATATGACTTACTTACGACCGATAGAAACCTGCCCATCGTTTATTCCACATCTAAATGGAACGAAATATGGGAATGAACACTCCGCGATAATGGAAGTGTCATTTTCGCGAGAAGTAAAGATAGTTTTTAGGGTTCCGTAGCCAAATGGCAAAAAAACGGAACCCTTATAGATTCGTCATGTCTGTCTGTCTGTCCGTCCGTATGCCACAGCCATTTTTTGATAATTAATTTTGGGTTACCTATAATTTAAAAGCTGAAATATCCTGCGCACAGAAAACATAATAATTATTTTTTCTGCGATCTTGCGTGTTATGATTTACATGCGATCATTATAGAAACCCGCCCATCGCTCATTCCATAACTTAGTGGAATGAAATTCCAAAGCATGTATGAGAATGACAGTCGTCTTCAATATGTCACGCCGATACATTTTATGAATTCCGATCCATTTTTATATTGAATCAGCTTATCGACAGGTTTCTAGACGATTGTAGATAAGTCATAGAAATCGCTCGCTTAATACGAGTAGTAGCCCGAACTTCGAAGTCATGGAGAGTGTGGCTGGTAGAGAAAGCTGAGGCCTGATTGCGTAAGAAAAACGTTTTCATCGTAATCGTAATCGTTTGCAAATTCTGCCCCCCGAATGGCTGACCGAAATCGTTTACCAGAATTAATTTAGATTTTTTTACAGATTTTTTCTGCACAATGTAAACAACAACAGTTCAAAACAACAGGTCCAAGATTTTGATCATTTTATTAATCTGTTGTTATGTACTTAGGTATAATTACGTTCAATAAAAATTGTTGCTAGCAAAAAACAACAATGAATTACGAACTGGTTGTAGCATTATTAGTAACATTTATTTGCAATCGTTCGAACCGGAATGGTTAAACGATTTCCGCGTTGGTGCAAAAACTTTTATCCGCAGTCTATAATTACCTGTGTAAGACCTATATGTAGAGACTATACTGTTTTCCGGAACTGCTGATCCAATTTGGAAGAAGGAATACTTCTTCACTTGATAATAAGTAACCAAATTATTGTTATTCTTCGCGTGAATCTTATCAGTGTAGGTACTGATTCTGTATCGTTCCGTTAGTTAGTTAATAACCCGCACTAGGTTAATAACTAAGAAAACGGAGGCAAAAATCCTATTTTTGTATTCTTTTTGTACAAGATAGCAACTAGCATGGTATATTGACATGATACCATACCGACCTAGGTTGGTAATTTGTGCAAAAATAGGATTTTTGTCTTCGTTTTCTTAGTTAATAACCCAGTTAGGGTTACTAACTAACCAACGGAACGATACAGAATCAGCCCACAGGTATGTATTTAGGTAAAATACTATTACGAGTATGTATGCTATTACGTATGCTTCTTAAAATATCGTGGTTGTGGTAAGTTGAATTTACTAGATATAATTTAGGTACTAGGTATATCAATTTTAAACACAGCAAATGTATACAAGCAAGATATTCACCTGATGCTAAGTGATACGTTGCCTTGCCTTGGGCCGGCATGATGCAGTGCGTAATACGGCCCGGTTTCCACCAAAGCGGAGCTGTATACGGCCCGGTTTCCACCAAAGCGGAGCTGTGTTTGAGTTACCAATCAGATTTCGTCATTTCGACATCTTCTCTCCCCTCAGTTTCGGAGATGTCAAAATGACGAAATCTGAATGGTTACTCAAACACAGCTGCTCCGTTCCGCTCCGCTTTGGTGGAAACCGGGCCTAAGTCGCACTGCACTGTGCTAATCACCCTGACACATCGGTTTTTTGCATGCATTATATTCATAGGTACTCGTAGTAAATTCAATCCATGAAGGCGCGCCCCTCTCTTTCACAACCTCTCAACTCAAAAAGAGTCATAAGTGCTAACAAATAGTGGCCAATATGAAATAAATGATTTGAATCTTTGAATCTTTGAATCTTTGAGTCCTACCACCAGTAACGATGGGCTGATGGGGCATCCTGAAGATGGATAGTGAAACTCTTTTTTGGCTACTTATTACAAAACCACTCTCGTTTCGGCAGATAATTGGAGTCAAATACTTAAAAAAAAAACGGTTTTAGTTTCATATTAATAGTAATCGCTAGCGCATTCATCTTTATGAAATCGTAGTTCGTATCTATATGTTGAGCAATGAAGGGTTAAAGGTTAACAATGAAGTATGGATATTTTGTAAGTAATTTGCATAAAGACCGAGTGTTCTGCTCATAACAAGACTGAGACATAACTCATAAGATCTTAGTACCTAACAAAAAGTGGCTTATCCGGCATGTTTATTATATTTCGCAGTTTGCAGAATTCAGAAATATTTTGAGCATTATGTATTTTCCTTCTTTAAAGATAAATTTTATAAATTACTATACAGTAGGTTCATCAACAAATAATAATTGAAAGTATAAAATTAAATAGAGAAAGTATTAAATTGTAATAAAAATAAATGAGAAAAAGTATAAATTTGAGTATTATTGACTAGGTGGCTGAGGAATCACCCGCTGAGATATATTTAGTTTTTTCATTAAGTATCCCTACCATTAAAATTATCCTATTAAAGAAATTAACTTAAGCGCTAAAGAACTTTTCATCAAAATATGTTCAGGAATAAAGTTAAAATACACAACAAAAACCAAAATACTTTTTATTTACTATTTATGTAAGTATAGATTGTTTTAAGCTATAATTAGTGGGTATTACTATGAAACATACAGTATTGTAAGTGCACATAATATAAAACTATCAATTACAAAATATCAGTCGCCAGCAATTATTTATCACTTTATTTACCTTATCTTTCGACAAAATTTCCTCTTGTCTGGGTGAAATCATCTCCATCTTGGTAGACACAAAAATCTAACCACAAATTGCCCGAAAAATTAAAACTAAATATATTTTACTAACTAGAATTTCGAGAAATCTATGTAAAACAACGCCGTGTCCGGACGCGGGCACCCGTTATAAGAAACAATCACGACCGGAGAGAATCGCTTTTATGCTTGTTTAAACCATATACAGATGTGCCGACAAGCTTGAACTGCCTGCGGATAAGTACTCATGTCAGATTAGCTAACCGAAAATTGAGCAAAAATTGTTAAGAAGATGTTAATAAAAAAGTAAGCAAATATAAGCATCCTAATGGGGCGTCATTATCTCACGTACTTTTGTTGAGACAGTTGTATATGTTTTTAAATAAATAGAGAATTTATAAAAAAATTATGTCCGAATTGTAATATTCCATGTACTTATGATTATAATCAATAAATTATATTATGAAAAATTATATTATGACAGAAACATTGAAAGAGAATGGGACGCACTTTTCAAACCTATCTACGTCCGTTAGTGTTTAAATCTAGTGAGAAAATCTCTTGGTCTATCACAATGTTATATGTATTATGAGCGGTTGATAAAATTATTTGAAACATATTATATCATGTTTATCAGCGCAATAGTATGAAGTCAGTCTCGATTCTCTAGTATTATCAAGCTATGTATCTTCTAACATTCTAGCAGCCTAGGTGTAGGTATATTGATAACTTGACTTTTCAGTCTTTACGTAAAAGAAGAAATTCCTGAAGAGTTAAGCTAGCAAGGCAAGAATAGCCGTGTGATGTACTCTGTACAGCATGCGCATAATAGTGAACAACTGAACACCCCCAATTTATTAGAGGAAGTTAACATAGTTTTTTGCTGCCAACATTTGTTCATTGAGCATCCTAATGGGGCGTCATTATCTCACGTACTTTTGTTGAGACAGTTGTATATGTTTTTAAATAAATAGAGAATTTATAAAAAAATTATGTCCGAATTGTAATATTCCATGTACTTATGATTATAATCAATAAATTATATTATGAAAAATTATATTATGACAGAAACATTGAAAGAGAATGGGACGCACTTTTCAAACCTATCTACGTCCGTTAGTGTTTAAATCTAGTGAGAAAATCTCTTGGTCTATCACAATGTTATATGTATTATGAGCGGTTGATAAAATTATTTGAAACATATTATATCATGTTTATCAGCGCAATAGTATGAAGTCAGTCTCGATTCTCTAGTATTATCAAGCTATGTATCTTCTAACATTCTAGTAGCCTAGGTGTAGGTATATTGATATAGTACATTGTGATACAAGGGTGGAAAGTAGGTTTTTGCAAACGAGCTGTCATTAACAAGCCCGAGCCGAAGGCGAGGGTTTTTAATGTCACGAGTTTGCAAAAACCTATACACCCGTGTATCACACGACGTTTTTCAATACAGTTGTGAGAATTAGTAAAAAAACAAATCAAAGAGATAATATGTTTGCTCCAGATTTTGGGGGCCAATTTCCATCTTGTTTGGTTTTTACCTTAAATAAAATATCGAAGATCGAAATCGAAGGCGACTTCGAATTCGCAATCGAAAAGATAAAAAATAAAAAGATAAAAGATAAAAGATAAAAGATAAAAGATAAAAGATAAAAGGTAAAAGGTAAAAGGTAAAAGATAAAAGATAAAAGATAAAAGATAAAAGATAAAAGATAAAAGATAAAAGATAAAAGATAAAAGATAAAAGATAAAAGATAAAAGATAAAAGATAAAAGATAAAAGATAAAAGATAAAAGATAAAAGATAAAAGATAAAAGATAAAAGATAAAAGATAAAAGATAAAAGATAAAAGATAAAAGATAAAAGATAAAAGATAAAAGATAAAAGATAAAAGATAAAAGATAAAAGATAAAAGATAAAAGATAAAAGATAAAAGATAAAAGATAAAAGATAAAAGATAAAAGATAAAAGATAAAAGATAAAAGATAAAAGATAAAAGATAAAAGATAAAAGATAAAAGATAAAAGATAAAAGATAAAAGATAAAAGATAAAAGAAAAGATAAAAGATAAAAGATAAAAGATAAAAAGATAAAAAGATAAAAAGATAAAAAGATAAAAAGATAAAAGATAAAAGATAAAAGATAAAATAAAAAGATAAAAATATAAAAATATAAAAGATAAAAAGATAAAAGATAAAAAGATAACAGATAAAAGATAAAAGATAAAAGATAAAAGATAAAAGACAAAAGGTAAAGGATAAAAACAAACGAAAAAAAAATTCCTTCTGTGTCCATCCCATCCCAATGTCCATCCCATTTGATTGTACAATGAAAACTCCTTGGTATCAAACGTTTTGCAAAAGTAATGATCGAGCTTGTAAAAGTAAGTTACGACCACGAAAAAGTAAGATGCCTGTGCGTAAGATTTAACTTTCGAATACTAATGACAGCCTCTGAAAGTGCGCCATACCATACAACTGTATTGAAAACTTGACTTTTCAGTCTTTACGTAAAAGAAGAAATTCCTGAAGAGTTAAGCTAGCAAGGCAACAATAGCCGTGTGATGTACTTTGTACAGCATGCGCATAATAGTGAACACCACCAATTTATTAGATGTTGTTAACATAGTTTTTTGCTGCCACCATCTGTTCCTTGACAAAACGGTAATTCGATAGAAGTTCTTTTGTCGTGATGTAACGACCTAACTGGCAACTGCCTCACTGCTGTCTTATTCCACTTTTCGCCACTTCACAGATAAATTGGTGGCACTGTACAATAAAATGAGACCGCGGATGACGATGTAAGTCAGTAAGTCTATTAAAGCTTAAATGACGTTATTTCGTTTACAGGGTAGAAGTTAGAGTTAGAAGATGTAAGTATTATAATAATTATGCTAAGAATTTAAGAAAAGTATTCTTAATATGGTGAATGACTATTTTACATAAAGTAAACGCATATACTTAAAAGCTATGTTTAAGTAGTTCACTATTACTGACCATTACTATTACTGACGGTGTGGATTGCTTTTCTGCGAAGCGTATGCTTACGTAGACTCATAATGCAAGTTGGCTGATCTGTTTCCGCGTCAGATTTTTCTTTCAAATTATCAAATAGTCTGAGGTGGAGTAGGTATTGTGATGTTCATTTTTAACCGACTTCAAAAAAAAGGAGGAGGTTCTCAATTCGTCGGAATCTTAATTATACACTAAAATGATGAGACAAGCGATACGCCTTTGTGTCCACTGTCAAGCGGCTTCCCGTTGAAACTATCATACAACGCACTTACCTGCGCTCATTTTCGCGGAACATTGATTCTTGAATCCCATTTTACCCAGGAATCACGTACCTAGTCATATAATATTAATCTTTAAAGTTCCAATTGGATGATCAGCTTCGGTAAAATCTCTCCACCTTATAGCAGCTTCTATAATCGTTGACCTGGGATCGTACCACCACCTCTCAAAGCGATAATGTTGCAGTATCTGTGTTACAGTAAGCTGTAAGAGATGGTGATTGGTATGGCCCCTGAGTTCAGCAGTGGACTGTCATTCGTAGTATTGCACCCAGAAATGTATGCACTATCAACACCGCATATAAATCTTAAAGTAAATAGGTACCTAGGTAATTATCAGTTGATGCAATACGAGAACAGAGTTGCAATCGAAAGTTTTTTCGTTTCCCACAAGGCCGACCTTATGCAGTGCACTTGTTCACAGTTTTTATTAACTTCGCTTGTAAGAAATCTTTTAAAAAAACCCGGCCTAGTGCGACTCGTGCACTGAGGGTTCCGTAGTATTGGAGAAGGAATAAAGCCTAAGTATCACTTTTCTTAACGAACGAAAAATGCTAACAAAGAGCATGTCAGAGTGCTTAGTTTTATTTATTCTGTAAAATAAACACGAACCTCTACAAATCACAGTTTTTTTCTATATATAGATTTAGGAGCTATGGTACATTTTTTCGACATTTTGCACGATAAATCAAAATATTTTGAGTAGAAACAATTCTGTTATACTTTTTGTCGTTTTGGTACCCTAAAAGGAAATTACAATTTGGACATAAGTTTTACAATTTATTTAATGTCTAGGTAAGTAACGTAGGTAAGTATTGGTAGCAATTGCAATTCCGTTCGACCATTTCAGTGTTGGCAGAATTCATAAAAAAAAACAATCACATTTGGTAAGCAATGTTTATTGCGATTAAAATTTAAAAATCATCTGTTTGGCATCGTAATAATTGTTACATGATTACATTATTAATTTTGCCATCTCTATTTCGATTACCAATTTTGTTTCATAGAGTTTATATGATGATGATGACTATATGATTATGATAAGGTGAATAATTTTATTAATGGTTACTATTAATTGAATTATTTTTGTCTTTCTCAATCTCACGAATACGTTGGTGGGTACGACATGCAGCGTCGCGGAAGACTTAACAGAAAAACGACATTTTACTTATTTACTAAAAAAAATCTAAAAGCCTGCGTTTGACTCTCGGTCTGGTTTTGTTTGGTCTGGTCTCTCGGCTTTAGTCACGGCTGATTATCACCATAGTAGCTCTGTCCTATCTCTAAGGCCTAAGCGATAATGTTCCAACGCGATGCTGTGTATCGTGTGCGAACCGATAAAAATGTTTAAAGTTTCGTCATCACTTACCATTTACCAACAATATGTAAGTTCAACTGCATAATAAATGAAGAATATATGTGTTATCAGAATCAATAACAGTTATAATTAGTAAGGACAGTACATTATTACAGTTTATCGAAAGAGGGTTAATCACGCAATAACAACCGATAACGTCATAAGAAATTGCTAGATTTTTTGTCGGTATATTGTATAGACCGTACGGTACATTTGCAACCATTAAAAGTACCTCATCAGTCTGAAAAAAAATTGAAATAGTCACTTTTTGTTTTCTGTGAGTGTAAAAGTGTTTATATGTTCAAACCTTTGATTAGGTATCTAATCAAAGGTTTGAACATATCGTAAATCAAACAGCATCATAGGCGAAGCTGTCTGCGGATGCTAATGAGGCAATTACTTTGTTAATAAATGAACACGAGAAAATTTTGGGAAAATGAGCTAGTATGAAAGGTTTTCTAAGGTCTTCTATCATGGCTTACTCAGATGCAATGGTTCGCACGCACGACGGTGGGTCCAAAGAGCTAAGAATAGATCAATGGGTGGGTCATCTTGTAGATACCATTGATCTACAATATATAAGATACACACTGATCACCACAGAGTACCTAGTAAGTATATAGAATAGTATAGTGAAGATAGATACAGCATCTTTAATCTGTGCTTCACATTCATCCTGGCTAGGGCATCGAAACTCGGTTCAATTTTGAAAACCCGGGTTTTCGAGTCTTATAGTAATCAAAACCCGGGTAGACCGGTTTTTTCGAGCTTTTTATTTTAATTTTTAAAAAACAATTATCTGTGTTTATATTAGGTCTCTACCTTTGAATTTGCCTTTCTTCAGCACTGGTATAAATTGAAATTAATTTTGTTTTAAAACCATGAAATTCTTTTTACAAACTCAGCCTTTTGTTTTTTGATTAGCGTTATATTTTCATTACAATTGAACATTTTTTTGGTATAATGGATACTTTGAAAATTCGTGTAAATATGGAATATGAGTTCCGTCGTTGTACCAACGCCGTTCCAACAACAACCGTTCTGAAAATTTTGACTTGAAAAATGAAGCTTGTGGTCGTCCGGAGACTTTGATCAACAATAATTGAATTAAAGCCGATTGTGGAAGCTGATGATACTCAATCTACAGCTGAGCTAGCAGCATCTTTTGATGTAAGCATCAAAACTATATTGATCTATTTGCTTGTTTCAATTGGCAACGTAAAAAAAAGCTTGATAGATGGGGGCCTCGCGACTTTAACGATAGCCAGTGCAACGTACGCGTACGCGTACGAGACCTGCCTTGCGCTGCTCAACAGGCAAAGAAATGAAGAAATTTCGAAACGAATTATAAACCAAAAATGACCCCTAAAAAAGTGATGGTCACCGTTTGGTGGTCTAGTGCGGGTGTGATTCCCCGCTTTTTAAAAAACGGCATGAGCATTATTGTAGATGTGTACTGTGAAGAACTGGAGAGAATGATAGAGAAGCTTGCACATCTGCAACCAGCTTTGGTCAATCGGTCGTCCCCACTGCTCCTTCACGACCTCACATACTCACCAGACCTTGCACCTACCAACTATTACTTTTAACTGTTAAATTTAAACAACTTTTAGTGGGTAAAAAATTCAATTCCCGAGTGGCAGTACAAATGTCTTTGAAGAGTTTGTTGCCTGCCGGCCAGCTGATTTTTACAAGAAGGGCGTCAATAAACTGCCAATGTGTGGGCAAAGATGTGTCAATTGTATGGGTGATTACTTTGAATAACAGAAATGAAAAAGTTTGAAAAAATAAGTACTTTCCCTTATTCCAAACAAAACGGCAATTTCATAGGTAAAGACCTATTATATCATCGATTTCCTTCAATGTAAAAGCAAAATGTTAAGGATGGGGAAGAATTTACAAATTACAAAAACAGTTTTAATGTTTGAAAAACTGATAAAGATTAATTTTTCTTCAGAATATCTTAAAAATTAGTAAGTAATGAGAAGGGATTAGGTTAGGTTAGGTATGTACTCCTGTACAAAATCAGCTCTGACATGTTTTTGAAGGATGTTATCGTTTTTTTTAGTTCTTGAAGATTTTTACCACTCTTCGAACTTTTGATAGCACATCATTGTATCTAAAAGACTCTATAAACGTGGATTCATTAGTAAATTCAACACCACCCTCGTCATTGTCTGTAGAATTCGTGTCGTTGTTAAATTCTATAGTTTGCAGTTTTTGACCCAATACCGATAAAGGCATATCTTCATCCTCGTCAAGTTTGGCAAGCTGTGCAACGTTTTCCTCGACGCCGATATTGCGTTTGTACATTACGTCCACAATTGCCAGCTAATGAGCGATGATGCATAGCTGTTGGAATGACTTAAAGGACTTCCCTAACGCAAACATTAGGCTGCAACC
Organism: Coenonympha glycerion; assembly: GCA_963855885.1. Classification (NCBI taxonomy): domain Eukaryota; kingdom Metazoa; phylum Arthropoda; class Insecta; order Lepidoptera; family Nymphalidae; genus Coenonympha; species Coenonympha glycerion. Next base: position 519,100 of record OY979626.1, read on the forward strand.
GTCTGTGGTTTGAGCGACAATGTCACTTGTTAGAGATACCTCATATTCGTCTAACTTGGCCTCAATCAATTGTACGCATGAGGCTAGTAAATGGTTTTTATTCCATTTACTTATTTTTGCATTCGAAGTGGCTTAAACTTAATAAATAATAAAAACAAAAGTATTAAAAAAAAACCCGAAAAACCCGAGTTTTAAAAATCAAACCCGGGTTTTTTTGTAATCCTAAAAACCGGGAAAACCCGGGTTTTTTCGGTCCGGGTAAACCCGGGCTCGATGCCCTAATCCTGGCCGATTCCACAGACAAAAATAAGCATAATAAAAGCTTTCGAAACCGAAACTCAAACTGTGACAAACGTTTGACACCGGATGTCAAGAATAACGTGCCATTTTAAAAAAATCATAATTTAAAGGAAATAAAAATATGGTGCAACTAAAACAAGTAGCGCTTCGTCTGAAGTCTGTGAAAAATATACAGAAAATCACCAAAACTATGAAGATGGTCTCGGCCAGCAAGTGAATAATATTTTACTTATTTAGTTCAGTCACCGACATATATTGTACCTACGTAGGCACAATACTTATATGTCGGTGAGTTCAGTTCACCCGTCGTCACTCGTCAGCCACTAACTACAAAATGCAAATAGACATGCTCGCTTTACCAACAATCGCTGAATTGATGCTGAATTGGGTATTTGACTCCAATTTTTTATTACTTTATTATAAAGTAGAATTAAAATAATGACGTGCACTGAAAGAACTAATTAAATCGATCAAATAACAAAAAAGTTATAAGCATTTAAAGATTTGTGATTAGACAGAGATAGCAACATAAAATTGTGACGTCACACCTTACCAATGCCATAGTAGCTTCGTGCGGCTTCATACAAATTTTCGTTTTGCGAGAAAGGGATAGAAGATCCCCCCACTCCAAAGTTTAAACGCCTGTAACTTTGTAAATCTTCGTTGGATTTTAATATTTCTTTCACTGCACGTTATTATTTTTATCCTAGTTTATAATAAAGTAATATTTTTTATCAAATTCAAAAGTAGTGTAAGACCCAATTGTAACTCATATAAGGAAACCTAAACATTGAGATACTATGTACTAACGTACACCCAAAGCCCTTAGGCATAGAGGTCCCGCCAGCGACGACCTGCACGTTCCGCGAACGGGTAGCTAATGAGTTTTTTTTACACTATACAAGTTAGTATACTTGACTCCGACCTCATCCTCCTACTTCGGCTGCATCATCATTCACCTGGTGGGAAGTGATGATGCAGCCGAAGTTGTTATCGTACTAACTTGGAAAGGATAAGTAAACTAACTCCAATGGTTTCTACACAACGTCGCACCGAAACGCTAAATCGCTTGGCGGTGCGTCGTTGCTTGAAGGTGGTAAAAAAACCCGGTTACAATATCTGTGGACCTGGCTCGATGACGTCACGTCGTGTCAGCGCACTAATATGGTGCGCAAAATAATCAAGCCGGGGCGAGCGCGGGGGTGTGAAAGGAGAACGGGAAGGGGGTACGCATTCCAGCGAGGTCCACAGATATTGTAACCGAGTTGTAGGTACGGCCAAAGCCTCCCACTAGACCAGATCCGAGCCAATTCAGAAATTATAGAATTCCGAAGTGGGGCCCCGACCCCCGTGGCGGGAATCGAATTAACTCGCGAACCTTCCTCGAATCTCGGACTCGAATCCGAGCTCGCAATACTGCGCCAGGGAGCTGTTCTGCATACTGCTGTAATTGTGCCTCATAATATAGATAATAATATGCCTCATAATAGAGAATGGATAGGATAAGGAACGAGTACATAAGGGGAAGTTTAAAAGTTGCGCCCGTAACAGAAAAAATGAGGTGTAAAAGGTTAGCGTGGTATGGGCATATTATGCGGAGGGATGAAAATCATGTTACTAATAGAACGATGAATATGCTTGTGCAGGAGCGAAAAAGTAAAGGAAGACCGAAAAAGAGGTGGATGGATTGCGTGAAAGAAGATATGCGTGTGAAAAGAGTGGATTGCGAGTTGACGGCTGACAGGAGCGAATGGATGAAGAAGACATGTTGTGCCGACCCCACATAATGTGGGAAAAGGGCAGGAAGAAGAAGAGGAGGAATAGATAGTAATATGCCTTTGTTTTCTCCAGGTTTACAAAAGCGGAGCGTGAACTAGCTTCAGCCCGCCCCTTCGGGTACGGACCACGCAAGTTCTACGAGTCCAGCCACCTCGTGAAGCGCTCAAAGACAAGCGGGAAGGACAAGGAGCCCGCTCCCGAACCCGTGGCCGAGAAGCCCGGCGACAAGGACGGAAGGAAAAATAAGAGGCTCTACGTGGCTGTCACTTCCGACAGAGGTTAGGTTACTCTAATTTGACCCTTGCAAATATTAAATACAGTCCGACAAGGCTCTCTTGGCACTCGAATGACATTGACAGGAGGGCGCTGTTGTAGAACAAAGGCATCCAAGAAATAAAATCTCCTAAATTTTACTTCAATTTTAGTTAATAGTAAGCAAAAACTACACAATTTACAATAGAGATATACCGACAGAGCGAACTATCAAACAGTATCACAAGATAGCGGCGTTAGTACCGATTTTGGCCACGCGCCTAGCGAGATAGCCTTGTCGCACTGTACTCTTTGCTCTTTGAAGTTACAGTGAAGAAAAACATCGTGAAGAGACCAGCATACTTGAGTGTTGGACAATGTGTTTGTTGCTTGCCGAACGATATAATTCTAGATGCCTGAAAAAATATCGCAAGAAGTCTAGCTAATATCCTAAGGGAACTATATTATGGAGTTCAAATATGTACCTACCATAAATTTTAAGTGACGTTCCTAAAAACGGCTCATTCAATATGAATGAACTGGTAATAATGAAAAGTATTGGCCCGGTTTCCACCGGTGCGGAGCGGAGCGTAGCTGTGTTTGGGTAACCAATCAGATTTCGTCATTTTCACATCTTCAAAACTTTGTAAACATCACAGTTAGGGTTGCTAAAACAATTTTTCTAAAGTTTTGTATTTAAAATGCTCCCTCTTAAGTCCTACTCCAAAATTGCCTGTAACTTTGTAAATCTTCGCACGATTTTAATATCTTTTTCGAAGCACCTACATCATTATTGTTATTCTAGTTTATAATAAAGTAATATTTTTTTTATCATATTCAAAAGTAGTGTAATGCCCATTTTGAATTTATTACTAAAACCAAATTTCATTCGTCATTATTGTAGTTTCATTCTACATTATTTTTTGATAAACAATAGGTAATCGAATTTTGATCCTAAACAAACTATGAATATGTCGGTCATAAAATATGTTTTGACCTCAAAAACTAGCGATAAAAGTTATCGTGATGAGTAGGTACGACATAAGTAAGTACATCGTGTTCGCGATAGCCCCGCGCTCGGGGTCGGGGCCAATTTGTTCTGCGACATACTATCGAAATACTCAGCCACAATTTCACCTGAAGGAACGGTGACAGAGCTTTGCTCTGTTACGTTTTTAGATTCAAAGCGAATAGGTATTCTAGCAGTGCAATCTCAAGAAAATTTTAGTCAACAGTTGATTAATATTTGAGGATAAAGTTGGTCAAGTACGGGTTCCGTACTATCGAACACCATTCTCAATAGCATTTAAGTAAACTAAACAACTCTGCCTAACAAATTCAAAAAAAGAGCAGAAATAATCGCGTATGGTGTATGGGAGCCCCCTTTATTTATTTTATTTTAACTATTAATCAAATTAATCAAAATCAGAATTAATTATTATCAATAGAAGTTTTACAGGAAAAATAAATTCAACTCACTAATGTAACGCTGGGGTCGTATCCCGACCCAATTATCCCTATTCCCTCACTTCCACCCACTACGCCAGCGGCTCTCCGTCGTTCGATAGTGCGAGTACATTCGTACGGTATCCGCGGGGAGGGGGGCACCGGTGCGGCGCGCGTGGTCCCGCCGATGCCCGCGCGCCGCCACCCCGCGCATCTACCGCGCTGCGGCCGGCGCAGCCGAATTTTAGTGAGCCACAGAGTCCCGACGTAGACACACGCTTCCTTGCGCCGCGCGGCTCGCGTCTTATGTGCGCGATCTCAATAGCATTTATGTAACCATGTCCTTTATTTTATGTTTAAGTAAATAAAGAGGAAAGTACTGTTATACTAGGTAATTAATATACTTTTTTGATATAAACAACTAAAACAAAGTTAGGTTTGCGGTTTGCCAACTAAAGTAGCTACTTGTAAATTATACTCGTACAGTCCGTCAATAAAGTGAAGAAATTAAGGAACACACCACAGGTGTGCCCGCGAATTGCGAAACTCAATTTTTTTGTGGTTTTTCTCGATTTTTAAACTGATAAGACGTAATAGGCTTATGGCAGTCAAATTGCGATAATCCCCATATCTGTGGATAATCCCAAGATCATCTTCACGTATTTATATAAAATCTCTGCTTGAAAGTGTCGAGTTAAAGAAATTAATCCGAGATTTGCGAGTTGCTCACTTAAAACTCTTTACTCGGACTAATTTCCTAGGATAGACATTTTTATGCAAAAATTTTGATATAAACATGTAAAGAAGTATCTGCCTTTCTCGCAAAATGACTGCCATAAGCCTATTATGTGTAATTAGCGTACAAATTGCAAAAAACCACGAAAATTTTGAATTTGGCGGGCAGACCTGTTGAATTCGCCGTAATAAAAAACCGGCCAAGTGCGAGTCGGACTCGCGCCGAGGGTTCATTACATACAATAAAAAAATTAAAACTAACAAAGGAATCACCTTTCAAAGGGGGGAAAACCGGGGCTTCGAATTTTCAAAATGAGATAACAATATTGAGTGGGGTATCATATGAATACTTGTTTATTCTAAAACCGATTTTTATTTATTTTTATGCCTGAAGGTTTTAGATTTATTGGGCAAACTGTCGAAAAAAATACAGTTCCGCCCCTTACCTTCGAATCGAAAAAACTGAAATAATTATGATCAATAGAACTAAATGTATATTTTACAGGAAAAATAAAATCAATTCTCTAACTATTATACTTTTTTTGATAATAACAATAAACCGGCAAACACAAAGTTATGTTTGCGGTTTGCCAACAAAAGTACCTACATGTAAATAATACTTGTAAATTCATGAACCAAAGTGATTCATTTAATGTTTGACTTAACCCGCGGTGCGCGAGTCCGACTCGCACTTGGCCGGTTTTTTTTGTTGTGCACTAACACCGCAACCAACCATCGCCAACCCTCACCCCTTCCGCGCTTAGCTTCCGTCACCAAATATGCCCTCTGTACGCTGGCCAGCCAACATTTTGGCCTAGCGTGTAGAGCATGAAATTCAAAATTAAAAAAAAAAAACTTTTCTCCTTGGGTGTCAAATTTTGGAAAAAAATATCGTTCCATTTTTAGGGTACTAATTTGGTAAAAATGGAACCCTTATGGTGAGAATTTCTCCGTCCGTCCGTCCGGCCGTACGTTTGTCACACTCGATTATTTCAGTAACTATCAAAGCTATCGACTTGAAATTTAAAATAAATAGTTTTAGGTAATAGTGACACAACGCCATTGCAATCATAAAACATTGAAAATGGTTTTTATTATTATTTAAAAAGGGGGGAAAACCGGGGCTTCGAATTTTCAAAATGAAATAAAAATATTGAGTAGGGCATATGAAAGGGCGTTACTTGTGTATTCTAAAACCGATTTTTATTTATTTTTGTGGATGATAGTTTTTTATTTATTGAGCAAACTGTCGAAAAATATACCGTTCCCTCCCTTATCTCCGAAGTTTATCAATCGAAAAATCTGAAATAATTATGGTAAATAGACTTTAATGTATATTTTAGAGGAAAAATAAAATCAACTCCGTAACTTTTATAATTTTTTGATAATAACAATAAACCACCAAAAACAAAGTTACGTTTGCGGTTCGCCAACAAAAGTACCTACATGTAAATTATACTCGTAAATTCATGAACAAAAGTGATTCTTTTAATGTTTTTCTTCTTTTATAGTATGGAACCCTCGGTGCGCGAGTCCGACTCGCACTTGGCCGGTTTTTACACGGCAACTATGAATTTAGTATGTAGTTTATACGACCACTAAACCACGACAGATATGGATTTTCATACAACTTTTGGCAGTCGCTGATTGGCCGGTACAGCAAGTTCGATTTATATCGAAGAATTTGTCAAAGTAATGCTCAAAGGAGAATGCCAGAAAATGGGCTATATTTGCGTCACTCTGCGTCTGAAGCACGTATGCATGAAGAATCTTCTTTCAAATTTTAATATTGCATATATTTATTTTAGTGAAATGTGAACAGGGGTTTAAAAGTATTATTAAAAAAAAAGTAATTAAACGTTTTGAAACATATGGAACCGCCATGCCACTTATAAAACTTAGAAAATTAACCATTTAGAAAATCAGATTATTAGAAATTCCCTGTTATATATCTTACTAATCTTTTTTTTACATAAAATTGAGAATATTTCTAATGTTTTACCGATGATTTGGTTAAGACGCAAGATATAGCCCAATTTTCATACAAGAATTGTCATTATCCTTTCCAAGCATGTTTGAGAAATTAACCTACCAGCCCGCGAAATTCAAATTTTATGTAGTTTTTCGTAAATATTAGACTAACTACACATTGTAAATTTATGGCAATGCATTTTGCGGGCCTACTTTTTATACCTACATCTACATGTTTGTAATAGAAACTTTGCTCGAAAGTTCCCACTCATCTCATATTGGTTCCCAAAGGATAATTTTTTGCAGTTTCCCAGATTTCGAGCTATCGGGAACCAATATGAAGTAAATGAGTATTGTCGACCAGAGTTTTTTAAAAACATGTAGATGCATAAATGTTGTGCCCGCAAAACTTATTGCCACTGGCCTTCGATGTATAAATTAGCCCACTATGAGCGAAAAACTAAATAAAATTTGAATTTTCGCGCCCGGATGGTACCCAAAGTAAATGCCATGACAGGTCTTTGCGGCGGGGTGCACTCGGGCGTGTCGCGACGCGTCCGACGCGCGCTGCAGCAGCGCCGAGCCGACGCCGACGCGGCAGCCGACAGGCTCGTGTGCATCGGAGACAAATCGCGCGCCATGCTCACGCGCATCTTCGCGCGGAACATGCTCGTCAATGTGAAAAACGTAATCACACACTTTTCATTACCTGGCGGGCTATTCACGTCACGTTTCACACACTCTCAGTGATGTGAAAAAAGAAAAAGAAAAAAAACACTGAAAATAAACTTTGCTTGTATACGTAAAATCATAAAATACCATCACCATTTTTAAACATTTTACACCACCAAATGAAGCTGACGCGATACGTAATTAGATAAACACTTCAGTTATACTGAACGGTGCCTGATAAAATGTTGCGAGCAATATTACAAGCATTGTCCTGTACTGACGATAAACTGAACCCTTAGTCCTTACGCAAAGAGTATATAATCACTACGTTTTATCCTTACGTAAGTTTTGTGTCAGTCAGCCGTCTGTCATCCACTCCTGGGCCTTTTCTCTGGAACGATTAAGTAGAGGTAACCTGAAAATGTTGAATACAAAGGCCTACGCCCTACAGTCCCCATAAATAAGTTATAAATTTCCAAGTGATTACTAGGATAGGTATCCGTACTTTTCGTATGAGAATCTGACTTACACTTCGGTCGGTATTCATATTTCCCTGTCGGTTGTTGGATATTTTTTGTTTTTGCAAAAGGTTGGGAGCCTAGCCAGGTTTTTGGCGTAGCGTACTGTCAGCCACAGAGTGTACAGTCCGTCTAAAAAGAGTAGAAATTAATAAAAATGGAACTAAAGTTATATTTAATGCTGGCAACTCAACATTTGTTTACAAAACTTAGGTTCTATAGTCTGTGGATCGGTTGCAGTAAAAGAAAAACATCAGTTTTTTAGAAAGTTTGTTGTTTTTACAAAAAAGAGAACGAACACCATTATTACTATGAACCGGACAATACGAAGCGGAACGCGAAAAGTTATTTATACTTTGGTATTTGCGATGTCTTGCCGATTAACAAGCTGGTACAAATGTATACGGCTTTTCCGATGTTTGCAAGAGAGTTGCTGAAATGAGAGGTATGTTGAGTGTATTTTGCTTATAACTAATACAAAAGTGAAGTAATTTTTGTGATTGTTGCTTGAGAAATTCATTATTTTCGTTTTTATGCAAATTTCTTAGTATTTTGAGGTTATTTGATTGTTATGATATTTTCATAGAATTTGTAGCGCGATCAGATTGATTTGATAGTTTAAGCAAAACGTTTTTTCATTATCATCATATCCAATCCAGTTACTTGTTTTTATTCATTTTTCATTATTTTGAAAACCGGACAAGAGCGAGTCGTACTCGGTCGCTGAGGGTTCCCTACAAATTTTTAATTTACAGCTACAATGTACATAATATTATACATAGTTCAAGAATCGAGTCTTGTAAGATCTTTTGACAAAGAATATAATTATTACGTATTCGTTGATTTATTTGAATGATGATGATGATTTAAAGACATAAATTTTAAATTTTTCAAGTTTGAATGTTTGTTACCAATTGAAGTTCAAAAACTTGTTAATGTAGTGAAATTATTTTTATTTCAGGAAAATCTGAAAGTACGATTAGAAGATTAGCAGAAGAAGGATCCAAAAATAATGCTGTGTTTTCTACGCCCGGCAAAAACCTCAATGGATGTCCTAAAAAACCAATCGGCTGACTTCAACATTGCTGTATTAGATTTAATGATACTCAATGTATGCGACATTTTGGTCACCCAAAACTCATAAATAAGCAAAATAAAACTGAAATGAAAATAACCCATAGGAGTAACACATTGTTCTAAATTACTAGTGACCACTAATAATAATGATCGGCTGAGTGTTTTGCAGGCAGACAGTTCAGGGCGCGTTAGAACCCTTGTAAATGTAGTTTTTAAGTCGTGAAATAGTTATCACTTAGTTATCTTACTATTAATAAGAACATGTATGAAATAAATTATTTGATCCTGTGATTCCTCTCTCAGTCTGAAAGGACGACTGTGAATGTAAATATGTAATGTTTAGTGAAATGTTTAAAAATATATATATGAGATTGTGTGATTTTGTGTTTTTTTTTCTGCAATAAAGTTTATAACAATACACTGAAGTTTTTTTATGTTTTTCTGTTGTAAATAGAAAACTTTTCAAACATTAGAATACGTACAAAGTGTTCAAGGTTATTTGTTTGATTGTAACTTTTAATCGCCTCAACCGATTGATTGGTATAATATGTGTATACGTGTGACGGTTGGTAGGTAGAAGTAATAATTCTCTGGTTCCACAAAAACAAATATATATATGTCGGAGAGCAAGAACGGAACGTCAAGGCATAGTTGTCTTGGGCGTATTCGGTGACTGAGATTGGCAACGTTAGGCGACGTCTGTGGTCATTAAATACCTGTGGTATCTCTTGAGAGTCTGCGAGTTGGTTGTCTATGAATGGCATAGACATCGATGGCGAATAGCGGGTCATTGGCAGTCAAGAGTCGTGGATTTAAGAAATAAGAGTAATGATGGCAGTTGATTGTCATGGGATAAAATGAAAAGGACTTCTGGTATGGACGTCGCCGAGGAAACTGCGTTAAGCCAATCTGGTACCGACTTCGCCGCGTTCCTAATGTAATCTGTTCGCATCTAAGGCATCGTGTATATTGTTAATAATGAGTGTGACTTGTCTTACGATAATTATAACCATCGAATGTAAACCGAGTCTTATTTCTGATATTCGCGTTGGATGAAGAGCCAACGGACAGCGAACGCCCACACCTATTCGTCATCAGAAGTTGGGATGCAACCAAGATGGCAGTCAGTGCGAATCAATCGGTAACGACGATACAAAATGGCGATTATTCATCGAGCTGAAAAACTGTAACTTTGCGACGTTGATTGAAGCGATGAAAGCGTCATCTGCTTGTCTGCTGCAAGTCTGCTGCAAGTCTGCTGCGAGTTTAAATCCGGATAAGGAAAATGTTGATGCTCGCACATGGGTTACAACCGTGGACATATTTTGTATCACGTATGCGGATCCGGATTTGTGAGAAGCTTCTTTCACCATGGGTTTGAGTGGTGCACACTTCACCATGGCTGTCATAAGTATCAAGTTCATGGAACGACGTAGACAAGTGTTAAGAAGCTTTGGTAACGTACGATCGTTTCAATTTTACTACTGTAAAAACAATGTAACTAATGTTTGTTTTAACGTTTCATGTTCAACTGCTACGCGTCGTGTGTTTGCGCATTGCTAAGCGCGCTAAGTACGCCATGTGTGTGAACACCGTGCTGTATTGGTAGCATATTTGAGCGCTACCTCTTGTGTTTCGACGTACATTGAGCGTGTATCCAAGTATGCAAGTATGCAACCTAAGTACTCAGCGTGAGGGAGTACTTGACATCACATGTTGGATGTATGACGTCATCAATTGAATGGCGCCCGGTGAGCTGTATTTATTCCAATTCTTTCTTGATTCTTGAAAGTGTTTTGTAAGGATTATTGACATCACAAATTATGTCATTATGTGATCAAATGAGTTTTCACTTAGTTCCTGAAGTTACTTCGTTTTCAAATTTGGCAGATTAATTTGAATTTGTCAAAAATGTCTAAGATTTTATGAATGTTTTCTTATGTCAACAGTTGCTCTGCTGCGCGTATGTATCCGCGTGTAAGTTCCTCCGTACCTGTCTCCGAGGTGACTAGCGATCAGAGAGATCAGAGAAGACTAGCGACTGAAACGATCCACCAGCAGCGTCCACCGGCAGTGATCCGACAACAGACTTGGTTAATGCATCGGAACGCAGGCGGTTCAACTTGAAATGTGCGACTGAAAATACGGTTGCTGGCGTCGCATCTAGAACGACCTCTTCAGCCTCTTCGGTGACGTGCTTTGTCTGCGGGTTCAAGAGTGACTACGTGCGAAACTGCTCACTACGGGAGGGCGGCTCCAGTAGCGCGGCCGGCGCGACGCAAGAGAAGCGTATCAACGTGTGCGTTGTTAACACATCTGTGAGGATGCTGAACATGTCGGTGAACAGTTCCATTTTACTAACGACTTGGAGGTGGCATGGTTATCGTCACTTGGAGGTGGCATGGTTATCGTCACTTGGAGGTGGCATGGTTATCGTCACTTGGAGGTGGCATGGTTATCGTCACTTGGAGGTGGCATGGTTATCGTCACTTGGAGGTGGCATGGTTATCGTCACTTGGAGTTGACATGGTTATCGTCACTTGGAGGTGGCATGAGTTATTATTGCGCGTTAGGTGATAGTAACGACTTGGTTATCGTCACCTGAGAGAGGCGACATGAGTTACTATTGCCCGTTAGGTGATAGTAACGACTTGGTTATCGTTGCCTGAGAGAAGCGGCATGAGTTACTATTGCCCGTTAGGTGATAGTAACGACATATGACTATCGTCGCTTGGGAGAGGTGGCATGAGTTACTATTGCCCGGTAGGTGATAATAACGACACTTGGTTATCGTCGATCAAGAGAGACGGCATGAGTTGTTATTGCTCGTTTTATGTGGTAGCAACGAAACTTTTTCTGAATTAGAGATATTGTGATATTATTCACTGTGTAGATGCTGCTGTTCATTGATGAGATAGTTAATTTGGTATCTAATTAAACTAAAACGGCATGATATTGATAATGATCTTATTTAGCCCATGAGTCCTTCAACTAATGATTAGTCAGGAAAAGCCGAGCTGAGACATTTTGATATTGCGGCTGGTTTTCTCTTTTACAGGAGCATCACACAGGGACGTGTGACTTGTCATGATGGCCGTGTCGGAGAGCAAGAACGGAACGTCAAGGCATAGTTGTCTTGGGCGTATTCGGTGACTGAGATTGGCAACGTTAGGCGACGTCTGTGGTCATTAAATACCTGTGGTATCTCTTGAGAGTCTGCGAGTTGGTTGTCTATGAATGGCATAGACATCGATGGCGAATAGCGGGTCATTGGCAGTCAAGAGTCGTGGATTTAAGAAATAAGAGTAATGATGGCAGTTGATTGTCATGGGATAAAATGAAAAGGACTTCTGGTATGGACGTCGCCGAGGAAACTGCGTTAAGCCAATCTGGTACCGACTTCGCCGCGTTCCTAATGTAATCTGTTCGCATCTAAGGCATCGTGTATATTGTTAATAATGAGTGTGACTTGTCTTACGATAATTATAACCATCGAATGTAAACCGAGTCTTATTTCTGATATTCGCGTTGGATGAAGAGCCAACGGACAGCGAACGCCCACACCTATTCGTCATATATATAAATATATATTTTAACTTTTTAAAAAGAAAAGTGATTGTACACCTTCACCTATAATTAAAAAGAATATTTTCATAAAAAGCACAATATACATCAAGTATCAAGCCGGTTTTCGTCGAGGTATATGGAGTTGTCAAGTGTTACCTTATAAGCGACACTAGCGCCCTCAGTTATTTTCTACTCTTTATAGATGGACTGTACGGATGTGAAACATTATAACATGCGACTACTGTATGGCTCGAATCCACTTTTGGTGGCTGTACCCAACTGTTTCAGCTCGGTCGTGTGGCGCCGGTGTTTGCGGACGCGTCGCTGATAGCCGCAGCGGTCGCGCAGTCGGGCTACCCGTATGACGTGGGAGAGATCTACTACAACAAGTACTTCACCCCCGTCAAGTACGAGCTCACTGTGGTGCCTTTCTTCAACAAGCTTACGATTGAGGTTAGTACGACTGTGGCGGCTGCATCAAACTTTAATTATTATTTCTGAACGCAGTCGTCACAGCACAACTGTCAGTTTTGATTCTCGATGCTACGTCATTTTTCTGTCAAGCGACACACAAGCTGACAGCTGTCAAGCACTTAGCACTTGTATAATTTTTATTTGCACGACTGTTTTTACATAATATCTAAAAGTTTTGTATTATTGAATGTACAATACAATTATTAAAGTGCATTCGGTTGAAGACATATCTTGTTATTTTCACCCCAAAGAAAATCCTCGGGTGTGTGCAGTGGCGGGATATATAAGCCGTCTTGTTCCGCCATACAACTTACAAAATCTGTTGTTTGTCACTTTAGTGCCAGATACCGCAACAACTTTTAACTTCCAGGCAGCACCAAACATGAACGCCTTCGACGACGTCGACGAAGACGAGCTGCAGAGCTACTCCGAGTGGACGTTTGCAGCGCTGCTGTTTTACGCGTTGAAGGAGTCGGCGGCCTCGGAGCAATCGGCGCGCATGGCGGCCATGGACAACGCGACCAAGAACGCGGACGACATGATCAGGAAGCTGACGCTGCTGTTCAACAGGACGCGCCAAGCCGTCATCACCAGGGAGTTGATCGAGATCACCTCCGGCGCCGCCGCGCTGTAGCGCCGCTGTTCTACGCCTGAAGGAGTCAGCGGCCTCGGAGCAATCGGCACGCATGACGGCCATCAAGAACGCGGACGACATGATCAGGGAGCTGACGCTGCTGTTCAACAGGACGTGCCAAGCCGTCATCACCAGGGAGTTGATCGAGATCACCTCCGGCGCCGCCGCGCTGTAGCGCCGCTGTTCTACGCCTGAAGGAGTCAGCGGCCTCGGAGCAATCGGCATGCATGACGGCCATCAAGAACGCGGACGACATGATCAGGCAGCTGACGCTGCTGTTCAACAGGACGCGCCAAGCCGTCATCACCAGGGAGTTGATCGAGATCACCTCCGGCGCCGCCGCGCTGTAGCGCCGCTGTTCTACGCCTGAAGGAGTCAGCGGCCTCGGAGCAATCGGCACGCATGACGGCCATCAAGAACGCGGACGACATGATCAGGGAGCTGACGCTGCTGTTCAACAGGACGTGCCAAGCCGTCATCACCAGGGAGTTGATCGAGATCACCTCCGGCGCCGCCGCGCTGTAGCGCCGCTGTTCTACGCCTGAAGGAGTCAGCGGCCTCGGAGCAATCGGCACGCATGACGGCCATCAAGAACGCGGACGACATGATCAGGCAGCTGACGCTGCTGTTCAACAGGACGCGCCAAGCCGTCATCACCAGGGAGTTGATCGAGATCACCTCCGGCGCCGCCGCGCTGTAGCGCCGCTGTTCTACGCCTGAAGGTGTCAGCGGCCTCGGAGCAATCGGCACGCATGACGGCCATCAAGAACGCGGACGACATGATCAGGCAGCTGACGCTGCTGTTCAACAGGACGCGCCAAGCCGTCATCACCAGGGGACTTATCTCCAGCACCGCTGCTCTACGCGCAGGAGTCTGTTATCACGAGTTGTATTAGAAAACAATTGTTCACCGTTATCGTGGTTCGTAATTGTAGCAGCATTTCTTCCTGTGAGTTGAAAAAATATGAACAGTAGGTAACTTACCTATTGGTCTATTTCCATTTTTACCATTTATTATTTAAAAATAGGCTGTAGAAATAGGAAGTCCGTTTCTTAGTGAGATATAATAGTAAGCGAAATAATATGTAAAAGAGCGTTGTATATTCTAAAACAGATTTTTATTTATTCTTATGAAAATTGTTTCCGATTTATCGTGAAATTCGCAAAATAAAAAAAATCGTGACACTTTTCAAAACTATAGTAAGTAAATGTCCGACTAGTGCCTTTTCTCAGTTTCATTTGACTCCGCTGGTTCCCCCAGCTTTTAGGTATACTTGCAAATAAAACAAGATTACTTATACTCAATTTATAATAAAATATTACAACTTAAAAACGTGTTTAGGCTGATTACATTCTTATTATGTTACTCTATTGAAACTTACATTTTAATGATATTAATATAGAATAAATAAATACATTTTTACATCTGATTTCTTCTTACAATAATAATAAAATAAGAGTCCGTTTCAAAAGAAGCTGCCAAAAATTACATAAACAAAATGTAATAATATTATATAGTAGAAACAGATGATTGTAGAAATTCATTGTTTTTAGGTTAGAATTAATAAACCAACGTCAGCAAAAATAAGACCATAATATTTCAAATATAGTTCACACAAAACTTTAAGGAGCCCTTTGAACATAGAAACTGTATCCCGTTTTCCACGTCCTTAGGCGGTTCCCAATACACTACCCATTTGTTCTACTAGAGATATTAATGCTACATAAGCTCCATACAAGTTATATCAAATTTCTATCTCTAAAGACTAACTATGGATAGATAGGATATTAGGAACCGCCATGTTTTAAATTGCGAATATGTTGTTCCTACTTTCGCGTTCCAAATCTTCGAGACCGTATTCTTAGCTGATGTCAGTGTATTAAAACAGACCTAGGACCCGAGCTCACCAAGCACTTGAAGCTGCTCGTCCACCAGACACGTGCCAGGTCGGTACGTTTCGTGTAAAACGCGCCAATAGAACCGCGCCATTTCATTGGCTATGGAATCAAATGAAATTCCAAGGGATCACCAGCATCATAGTTAGGTTTGATATTCTTTATATTTCTCTTATCTTATACCTTACGAGCAATTCTTGTACATGCAACGTGTAGATTAATTGCACTAATTAACCAAAAGCCTAAATAAGGAAACGATATATAGATGCATGACCAAATATCACAAGTGTAGTATATGCATATCCTGAGGGAACTATAGGGAGTTCAAAAAAGTTTCATAAATTTTAAGTGACATCCCTAAAAACAGCTGGTTCAATATCGATGAACTGGGAATAATTAAAATGATATGAGGTTTGTCGATATCACAGGGTTGCTAAATTTTATTTTTCTTAAATGTAATATTTTTTGTACTGAAAATAAAATAAAATAATAGGGACTTCTTTTGACATTAATGTGTTTCTAGAATATAAAGTTTAGCTGCGTGCACATTATAAGAATTAACCCACACCTTGTATATACTTTGAATGTCGAAAGGGGCTTCAACGATTTTGATGAAATTTAGTATATAGGGAGTTCGGGAGTGATAAATCGATCTAGCTAATTCATTTTTAGAAAATGTAATTACCAAAAAAAACACCGAGCAAAACTCGGTCACCCAGATATTTATACTTCTATTATAACTAAACGACGGTTAGATGCTTTGTGAACTCGGATGAAGTCGCGTTTGAAACGGATACTTAATTTAAAAAAAAATTAAACGTTTACATACAGTGGAGGTTAGTCAAATTAATAAAAAAAACATTAAATTCACATAGGTCCACTTGCACCAACCCGGGTTAGTGTGTTAACTCAGAGTTAATACGCTAACCCAAAGTAAGTTGTCAAACTTGTCCAATGAGAGACGTTGATTCTAGGGTTAAAAATGTAAATATCCAAATCCCCTATTCGCGCAAGTGGACCTTAAGGGTTGTCGGCCCAAGTAGCCTTAGAGAGTTTTGTGAGAATAAGATTTATGCATCTACATGCTTTAAACGAAAACTTTGCTCAAAAATTCCTATTCCTCTCATATTGGTTCCCGAAAGATAATTTTCTGCAGATTAGAAGCTAACGGAAACCAATACGAAATAAATGAGTATTTTGACCAGTTTTTGCGAAAAACATGTAGACGTATAAACGTTATACTCGCAAAACACATTACCTATGAAACCATAAGCCTATGATGTAGTTTTCAACGGACACTGCCCATTCCAGTATGAACAGTTAATGTGCTTGCCTAGATTTTGCGTACAACCATCCATGTAAAATTATAGTCATCATAGGAATATTATTTGTATTTTAGGAATATTAAGAATGGTAGCGGTTCACGCATTTCAGAAATGAAAATTTGAAAAAAAAATCCATGCTTTCAAAAAGCACAGTACTGTATGACATGGGCAATCTCCTTTTAATAAATAACACCAATCCTTACTTAAAATCTACTAACACATTCTCAAATAAAATAAGAATTGATTTATATTAAAAATATACAATAAACATATTGCATGATTATTATTAGATTCAATAAAATTCATATAAATGTTACTGTTATTACTATACATTTAAAAAAATGAAGACGAAAAAATTATTATTTTAGATCTACACTATCTACACTAATATTTTGTTTGTTTGCATTGAATAGGCTCCGAAACTACTTGACCGATTTGAAAAATTCTTTCACTGTTGGGAAGCTATATTATCTCCGGTGAACATAGGCTATATTAAATTTTGAAAAAAGTTAGGGATCCGTACTAAAACTCCAATAATGTAACCCAAGGTGTGAAAAAATTAGAAAAAACTTTCTTACATCGCCTGCGCTGCGAAAACTATTGACTATAGAACAAAGTAATGTACTACGTATTTGCAGAACACATAATTATCTACAGTTAATAATGTCGCGACAGCATATGTCTAACTATTATAGTTATGTCACAATAAGTGTTTTTTCATTTAAAAAATAGATATAAATGCTACCGCTACAAAAGCTCTATTATTTATACTTTGGAATTAATCCTTATCAAAATAAATGACTTCATATTTAAGTCTGCTTCAAAACCATTATATAACTTTTTGAATTATTCATTCGAAAGATATCACAAGTTTAAAAATGTAAGTTATTTGAAAAATGTCGCATGGTCGCCGCTCAGTTAGACCACCTATAATATTAGGATGTAGCCATCACTGGGGTACGGGACGGGAGTCAATGTCGAGAAATAAAGAAAAATAATAATACAAATAAAAAATCGGCCAAGTGCGAGTCGGACTCGTGCACCGAGGGTTACGTACTATATTAGAAAAAGTTAAACCATAAGGCCCAGTTGTCACCAAAGCGGACTGGAGCTGTGTTTGAGTCAATAACGAAATACGCTACGCTAAGAGGACGGGAAAGATGTGACGTATGTTGAAGCCAAAAATGTCTCAAATATGGCATCGCGCGTCGTACATTTCGGTACCGCTGACAGCACATACCGCTGTCGGGCGCTTACATTAGCGCCATTATACACTTTTGACAAATTAAAAATCCGGCTTCTGGGCGGAGCCTAAAAATACATACGTCATGTCACTTAGTGCTGATCCTTTATGTTACATCCATGGTTTGAGTAACCAATCAGCTTTCGTCCTCCTTCTCTTAGTTTCGGAGATGTCAAAATGGTGAAATCTGTTTTGTTACTCAAACACAGCTCCACACTGCTCTGCTTTGATGGAACCCAGGCCTAAGAATCACGTTTTTACCGAACCGCAAAATTAACTTTGTTTTATGAGGTTAATTGCTAATACCAAAAATAGTATAGAAACAGAGTTGATATTAATTATCCCGTAAAATATACATTGATCCCTATTAATCATAATTATTTCAGAATTTCCGATTGGTAAACATCGGAGATGAAGGGGGTGACGTTATTTTTTTCGACAGTTTGCTCAATAAATCAAAAACGATTGGACATAACAACAAATAAAAATCGGTTTTAGAATACGCAAGTAACGTCCTTTCATATGATACTCCACTCAATATTGCTATCTCATTTTGAAATCTCGACGACCTGGTTTACCCCCCTTTGTAAATAAAAATAAAAACGATTTTTTCTTTGAGGTACGGAACCCTAATAATACCCGTGCGAAGCCGGGGCGGGCTGCTAGTTATTCATATATACGTACGAGAGAATCGTGAACTCACATATTTTCAGTCGGTTAAAAACAGTTTCACTAATAAATGATAAATCGTAGAACATATTGTTGTCATATTTATCGTTTGATTTCTAAATAAAAAAAAATGATTGCGATGAAGTATCTTCCATAATGTCAAGGACCGTTGTCAGTGTTTCTAATTATGCGTCCACCACTATATATAGTAATAATAAAGAAAATAAGAAAACAAAAAGAATTGACGATTCCTTTTTGAGTAATGAAAATAAAAGCAAGCATAAGATAAATAGAACATATTATTTAGTCAAGATTGAAGTTTTCTGTGACATATATTACAACATAGAGTTCATAAAACGCTGATTATTGCTTAAGGATATTGTTCGGTAAGGCGATATGATTTTCTTTAGAATAAAACTTTACTTTAGAATACTTTTTTTTAAATAATTTTTCGTAAACCTACGTTATTGACATACAAAGAAAATTTGCAAAATTCCATTCATTATTAATAACGTTCCTCTACAAATAACGTACACCTACATTTACTAATAATTTATTTACATAGGTATACTTTTGTCATAATAACATTCGGTTCAGACAAGGTTTTACAAAAACGCTTTACAATAAATATTCTGTCCAAAAAAACTAACATAGCTTTAAAGTCTAAACACGTGATAAAAAATTAGACTTCGAATTTTGATAAAGTAATCAGTGCAGTTCCAACGTCACACCTATCACACCCTATAAAGTACAAGTAGTCACTAAAAACTAATTAGTAGTTTTCCTTTCGATAGTTTAACCTCGGTGTGTCTCTACTTGCCAACAGATATGTAAGCTACGAATCAACCAATAGAATCGCTTGATTCCCAATTGATTTCCTAGTTGCGTTGACACAACGTAGCGTAAGAGTGTGCTGATTCCAAGCTTTTTCGATCATGAGAGAGTTAACGACGATTCAATTTACGACGAGGAGTCTTCTTGACCGACTGAGGTCTTGCTTTCTTTTTGCCTAAGAGGCCAAGGTCTCACCTATACGCCTAAAGCCGGTACGGTTTTCTCTGGCCGTGGTATCAGGCCCTTGAGTCGTCCTGTTAGTCACCAGTAATTCCCGCGTAGGGTTGGTAACCGAAGCAGATGCCTGCCAAACGCTGATTTATATCAACTTATATACAAATGTTTTCAACAGATGCCGCCGCAACAACCTCTACAAATTCGCGTTTACTCTCTCACTTGCAACAAGCAAATAAATTGTAATTAGCACACAACGCATTAATGATAGCCCACGCAGCGTTACAATAAAATACATCCTTGAATGCTGTGCTGCTGTTATCAGGATAGGATAGGATAGAGCATGTCAAGGGCAGGTGGATAGGATGGTGACAGGTCGCGGGCCGGTCGGCTAGTTGAAGAGCACAGAGTTGGGATCCTCGTTGTCCATCTGCTTGACATGACGCAGCACGTCCTTCTTCGTGATGACTCCCAGGAGACGCCTGGAAGACGACAGGATCAAGCGTTAGTCATTGTATTCAAGTCAATGAAACTGATATTTAAAAAATCCTGCTTAGTAAATTTTTCCTTATAAATGTTTTCAATGTATTAGAGAACTTAAAAAAATGATGCTTGCAATTTGGTAAAGTTGTTACCATTTACAGAATGACCAAGATAAATCAATACATATAGCAGTAATTTTTGACTACTGTTTCTCATAAAAGGGTCTTTGGTTCTAATCCCATACACACAATATGAAAGCAGTAAAACGCTCAGATATTCGACGGTAGACGTACAATATTTATGAAAACATCAGTATTCGCTTTTATAACACGATCTCAAAGTCAATCTTGGCCATGCTTATGCCTTGACACTCAATAACATGACTTAACTACCTACACTACTACAGAAGCACCGGGCCTATATAAATTCTATTTGTATAAATATAAAATAAATAAATATAAATAGTGGACAACATCACATACATTGCTCCGATCGTTTCTTTAGTGGAATGTATATATAACACATTAGTATATATAACACATTATTATTCTATTCTTTTCTTATCATATTATTATTATTACTTTACTATTATTATATTATTGAAATGCCTTTACTTACTCTTTTTCACTGTTTTAATTTTTATACCTACTTTAATTTATTTGTTTTAATTGTTTCCTGCGCGTTTTTATGTACACGATCTTTAGTTCGTGGCGTCACCCTGTCAAGGGCTCCAACTGAAAATCAGCGCTGTGTGCTCTCATGCTTGCATGGGGCGCGCAGCACTATGCTGAGTTGGGGCCCATTTCTGGGTTGTGCCACACATGACAAGCGGTGTCTGGTGCTTCCGTCACTTGAGCAACAGTCTAGTATTTGTTGCCCAGGTGGTGGAAGCTTCAGACAACGTTTTAGTACATGAGTGTGTACTTTGTTTTATGTGTGGCATAATGTGTGGAAATAAACATAAATCCCTCAGTAAGTAGCTTATGCACTTGTGTTATGGAAATCAGAAACAACGAAGGTACCACAACACCCAGACCCGAGACAATGTATGTGTGAGTAATGATCGTCGTAGCCCGTAGGGCTGGCAAGTCAAGTTGTACGTAGCGACGCAACGCGAGTCTGCTGTCAATACCAGGCGCTGGCGCAGGCCGAGCTTGCGGAACATGTCGACGACGGTCTCCATGGGCGTCTGGTCGGTGACGGTGATGGGCGCCAGGTCCAGGATGCGGTTGAGCGGCACCTGCCCCGCGCACACCACCACCGACTGAGCACGCACCGTGTTGAGGCACGGACACTCACCCGTTGTGCGTGACGAGCGTCTGGCGCAGGCCGAGCTTGCGGAACATGTCGACGACGGTCTCCATGGGCGTCTGGTCGGTGACGGTGATGGGCGCCAGGTCCAGGATGCGGTTGAGCGGCACCTGCCCCGCGCACACCACCACCGACTGAGCACGCACCGTGTTGAGGCACGGACACTCACCCGTTGTGCGTGACGAGCGTCTGGCGCAGGCCGAGCTTGCGGAACATGTCGACGACGGTCTCCATGGGCGTCTGGTCGGTGACGGTGATGGGCGCCAGGTCCAGGATGCGGTTGAGCGGCACCTACCCCGCGCACACCACCACCGACTGAGCACGCACCGTGTTGAGGCACGGACACTCACCCGTTGTGCGTGACGAGCGTCTGGCGCAGGCCGAGCTTGCGGAACATGTCGACGACGGTCTCCATGGGCGTCTGGTCGGTGACGGTGAGGGCGCCAGGTCCAGGATGCGGTTGAGCGGCACCTGCCCCGCGAACACCACCACCGACTGAGCACGCACCGTGTTGAGGCACGGACACTCACCCGTTGTGCGTGACGAGCGTCTGGCGCAGGCCGAGCTTGCGGAACATGTCGACGACGGTCTCCATGGGCGTCTGGTCGGTGACGGTGATGGGCGCCAGGTCCAGGATGCGGTTGAGCGGCACCTGCCCCGCGAACACCACCACCGACTGAGCACGCACCGTGTTGAGGCACGGACACTCACCCGTTGTGCGTGACGAGCGTCTGGCGCAGGCCGAGCTTGCGGAACATGTCGACGACGGTCTCCATGGGCGTCTGGTCGGTGACGGTGATGGGCGCCAGGTCCAGGATGCGGTTGAGCGGCACCTACCCCGCGCACACCACCACCGACTGAGCACGCACCGTGTTGAGGCACGGACACTCACCCGTTGTGCGTGACGAGCGTCTGGCGCAGGCCGAGCTTGCGGAACATGTCGACGACGGTCTCCATGGGCGTCTGGTCGGTGACGGTGATGGGCGCCAGGTCCAGGATGCGGTTGAGCGGCACCTGCCCCGCGCACACCACCACCGACTGAGCACGCACCGTGTTGAGGCACGGACACTCACCCGTTGTGCGTGACGAGCGTCTGGCGCAGGCCGAGCTTGCGGAACATGTCGACGACGGTCTCCATGGGCGTCTGGTCGGTGACGGTGATGGGCGCCAGGTCCAGGATGCGGTTGAGCGGCACCTGCCCCGCGCACACCACCACCGACTGAGCACGCACCGTGTTGAGGCACGGACACTCACCCGTTGTGCGTGACGAGCGTCTGGCGCAGGCCGAGCTTGCGGAACATGTCGACGACGGTCTCCATGGGCGTCTGGTCGGTGACGGTGATGGGCGCCAGGTCCAGGATGCGGTTGAGCGGCACCTACCCCGCGCACACCACCACCGACTGAGCACGCACCGTGTTGAGGCACGGACACTCACCCGTTGTGCGTGACGAGCGTCTGGCGCAGGCCGAGCTTGCGGAACATGTCGACGACGGTCTCCATGGGCGTCTGGTCGGTGACGGTGATGGGCGCCAGGTCCAGGATGCGGTTGAGCGGCACCTGCCCCGCGAACACCACCACCGACTGAGCACGCACCGTGTTGAGGCACGGACACTCACCCGTTGTGCGTGACGAGCGTCTGGCGCAGGCCGAGCTTGCGGAACATGTCGACGACGGTCTCCATGGGCGTCTGGTCGGTGACGGTGATGGGCGCCAGGTCCAGGATGCGGTTGAGCGGCACCTGCCCCGCGAACACCACCACCGACTGAGCACGCACCGTGTTGAGGCACGGACACTCACCCGTTGTGCGTGACGAGCGTCTGGCGCAGGCCGAGCTTGCGGAACATGTCGACGACGGTCTCCATGGGCGTCTGGTCGGTGACGGTGATGGGCGCCAGGTCCAGGATGCGGTTGAGCGGCACCTGCCCCGCGCACACCACCACCGACTGAGCACGCACCGTGTTGAGGCACGGACACTCACCCGTTGTGCGTGACGAGCGTCTGGCGCAGGCCGAGCTTGCGGAACATGTCGACGACGGTCTCCATGGGCGTCTGGTCGGTGACGGTGATGGGCGCCAGGTCCAGGATGCGGTTGAGCGGCACCTGCCCCGCGCACACCACCACCGACTGAGCACGCACCGTGTTGAGGCACGGACACTCACCCGTTGTGCGTGACGAGCGTCTGGCGCAGGCCGAGCTTGCGGAACATGTCGACGACGGTCTCCATGGGCGTCTGGTCGGTGACGGTGATGGGCGCCAGGTCCAGGATGCGGTTGAGCGGCACCTGCCCCGCGCACACCACCACCGACTGAGCACGCACCGTGTTGAGGCACGGACACTCACCCGTTGTGCGTGACGAGCGTCTGGCGCAGGCCGAGCTTGCGGAACATGTCGACGACGGTCTCCATGGGCGTCTGGTCGGTGACGGTGATGGGCGCCAGGTCCAGGATGCGGTTGAGCGGCACCTGCCCCGCGCACACCACCACCGACTGAGCACGCACCGTGTTGAGGCACGGACACTCACCCGTTGTGCGTGACGAGCGTCTGGCGCAGGCCGAGCTTGCGGAACATGTCGACGACGGTCTCCATGGGCGTCTGGTCGGTGACGGTGATGGGCGCCAGGTCCAGGATGCGGTTGAGCGGCACCTACCCCGCGCACACCACCACCGACTGAGCACGCACCGTGTTGAGGCACGGACACTCACCCGTTGTGCGTGACGAGCGTCTGGCGCAGGCCGAGCTTGCGGAACATGTCGACGACGGTCTCCATGGGCGTCTGGTCGGTGACGGTGATGGGCGCCAGGTCCAGGATGCGGTTGAGCGGCACCTGCCCCGCGAACACCACCACCGACTGAGCACGCACCGTGTTGAGGCACGGACACTCACCCGTTGTGCGTGACGAGCGTCTGGCGCAGGCCGAGCTTGCGGAACATGTCGACGACGGTCTCCATGGGCGTCTGGTCGGTGACGGTGATGGGCGCCAGGTCCAGGATGCGGTTGAGCGGCAGCGGCGGCGGGCCCGGCGCGCCGCTCGCCGCCTGCCCCGCGAACACCACAACCGACTGACCCGAGATGCCGTCCAGCGTGCGCCGCGCGTTCGCTGAACACCACATTAAGAGTATACAACGTGTAGATTAATTACCCTAATTAGCCAAAACCCTAAAGTAGGAAACGATGTATAGATGCATGAAAAAATATCACAAGAAATGTAGTTCATAACCTAAGGGAACTTAGGGAGTTCGAAAATGTACCATACATTTTAAGTGACATCCCTAATATCAGCTGGTTCAGTATCAATGAACTGGGAATGATGAAAATGATATGAAGTTTGTTGATTTCACAGTTAGGGTTGCTAAAAATTTATTTTCCTTAATGAAATAATATGTTTTGTGTTGAAAGTAAAATGAAATAATTGGGACTTCTTATCATGTTAATGTGTTTCTGGGATCAAGTTAAAAGGTTAGCTGCGGGCACACTATACGAAATACCCCACACCCGGTATGATACCTGTTCTATAAACATACCTATTGCCAAGTTGAGGTCCCTGCGCAGCACGAACCCGACGAGGTACTGCGACTCCTTGGAGACCACGACCGGGTACCCGTTGTGCTCCGTCTCCTTCAACAGCGTCTCCACGTCGTCCACGGTCATCGAGTCCTGCGTGATCACGGCCAGCGTCTCGTTGCGCCTGCAATGCAGTTGTAACCATCTGTACGCGCTCGAAGGCGACTCGATTGCGAGAAATCACCAGCTGTAGCCATATGCCTTAGAAACGTTGATTCTAAAGCTTGTGTACAAAGAAACCAATCACGTAATACGCTGCTCTAAGAGGACGGGAAAGATATGACGTACATGCCAAAAATTTCTCAAATGTGGCGTCGCGCGTCGTACATTGCGGTACCGCTGAGAGCACTTACTGCTGTCGGTCGCATACATTAGCGTCATTTTACCATTTTGACAAATTAAAAATCGGGCTTCAGCGCGGAGGCTAAAAATTTTTGCGTTTCGTCAGAATGTGCTGATCCTTTATTATGTTTAATCAATGAAAGAAACCAACAATTGTCTATGGTTAGCGTTAGCTAATTTCAAAACCATGTCAATGTCACATCGACTCATATAGGTCCCGCAAGCGACGACCTATTTTTTTATAATAATCTACACTCTAGCGTTGACGCAACGCTATTTGTCATTTGGCTAAGCCTGCAGGCACTAAGCTCTATATCTCTGGATAGCTGACTGTCAACGTAAAAATGAAGACACTTGATTTTCGCCATTTTGGCGCTGATTGTTGCGTAACCTGGCGTGAGCGTTTATGGAACTAAAATAAAATGACATTCAAAACGACGGTCCACTTCCAACAATGTCAATTTAGTACTGTGGACGCCTGGGGGGAGGCTCTTCAAATCGACACAAAAAATGAACTGTCAAACGTATAGAATCATGAATCCAGAGATACATATCAGTGCCTGTTATTCTTGAAAGTAAAATTGTATATCGGTCAAACATCGTCGGCGAACATAGCAACGCAACCATCCCCAGCCAAGTGGCGCCTTCGCCTTGGCTGCTTAATTGATTGTCCCAGTTCCCCTGTCTCAAGGAAGGAGAGATGGTAACGGGCAGAGAATATAGGCTGGAACCATCAATGGATTTAGGGATAGGAATGTCAACTCACTGTATTTTAAACTAGACTATTCACTAAACGCAACGATTGTAAAATGAACACAAAAACGGTATTGCATTTAGTTATGTTAACAGATTAGATATATTGGTAATACGAAATCATTCTCTGAGAACATTGAAAAAATAATTTGTCAATTGTATGTACTCCAAAACGCAACATGGTCGGGAATTGTAAAATTAAATTTACTATGCTGTATAAAGTCAAGCATTGTATTTTCTATGTTGAAGTAGACGTAAAGTAAATTTAACAGTGTTAATTTTTGTTTTATTTCGTGATTTACTTAACTCAGTGAAGTTAACGCGTTACAAGAATCACTTTCCAGTACTGGCAAATTAATATTTTAGTGGAGAGAACCTACTGGCCTAGTCATGATCGACCAAAACATCCGTCGGTTAGATGTCAGTTTGTAGTGTTATGACTGTTTAGTATGTGATGCACCAAAATTGATATCAGGTATAATATAGGAATATGCTTTACCGCTGCCTTGCCTGCTTTATTTTTGTCGCTACACTCAAAGACCGAAAACCAAATTGTACTAAAAGACAACATAGCGATTTTCGAAATATAAATCTACAAATGTCATGTAACAAAGCAAAATAAATGAATGTTCTATAGTGACAATTGTAATAATAATAATTATTAATACAATTACTATAAATATAAAATCAATCGCACGCCAACTTTGATGATTTTTTTCATTTATTACTACGTTCATAGGGCACGATCACAATGAAATATAAATCAATTGGTTAATATCATAACTAATAACATAATTATTAGTTTAATATCATATTTTGAATGCCATCATAAAAATAGAAGAGTTAATATGGAGTTTATTTCTAGACAATGCACAATGTGAATAAGCAATTTCTAGGCAAATTCAAAATATGAGAGCAAACAGACAATTTCTACGCAAATGCAGAATATAAGAGTGAACCGACAACTTCCAGGCAAATGCAGAATGTAAGAGTGAATATGAAATTTCTAGGCTAATGCAGAATATGATAGTGAACACACAATTTCTAGGCAAATACAGAATAGAAGAGCAAAATAGGCAATTTCTAGGCAAATGCAGTACATAAGAGTGAATAGGGAATTTCTAGGCAAATGCAGAATATAACAATGTATAGGGGATTTCTATGCAAATGCAGAATAGAACTTACTTAGATCTCATCATTCCGCATCGCTAGAGTGAACACAATTTGCAAATGCATAATATGAGAGTGAACCGACAACTTCCAGGCAAATGCAGAATGTAAGAGTGAATATGAAATTTCTAGGCTAATGCAGAATATGATAGTGAACACACAATTTCTAGGCAAATACAGAATAGAAGAGCAAAATAGGCAATTTCTAGGCAAATGCAGTACATAAGAGTGAATAGGGAATTTCTAGGCAAATGCAGAATATAACAATGTATAGGGGATTTCTATGCAAATGCAGAATAGAACTTACTTAGATCTCATCATTCCGCATCGCTAGAGTGAACACAATTTGCAAATGCATAATATGAGAGTGAACCGACAACTTCCAGGCAAATGCAGAATGTAAGAGTGAATATGAAATTTCTAGGCTAATGCAGAATATGATAGTGAACACACAATTTCTAGGCAAATACAGAATAGAAGAGCAAAATAGGCAATTTCTAGGCAAATGCAGTACATAAGAGTGAATAGGGAATTTCTAGGCAAATGCAGAATATAACAATGTATAGGGGATTTCTATGCAAATGCAGAATAGAACTTACTTAGATCTCATCATTCCGCATCGCTAGAGTGAACACAATTTGCAAATGCATAATATGAGAGTGAACCGACAACTTCCAGGCAAATGCAGAATGTAAGAGTGAATATGAAATTTCTAGGCTAATGCAGAATATGATAGTGAACACACAATTTCTAGGCAAATACAGAATAGAAGAGCAAAATAGGCAATTTCTAGGCAAATGCAGTACATAAGAGTGAATAGGGAATTTCTAGGCAAATGCAGAATATAACTATGTATAGGGGATTTCTATGCAAATGCAGAATAGAACTTACTTAGATCTCATCATTCCGCATCGCTAGAGTGAACACAATTTGCAAATGCATAATATGAGAGTGAACCGACAACTTCCAGGCAAATGCAGAATGTAAGAGTGAATATGAAATTTCTAGGCTAATGCAGAATATGATAGTGAACACACAAATTCTTGGCAAATACAGAATAGAAGAGCAAAATAGGCAATTTCTAGGCAAATGCAGTACATAAGAGTGAATAGGGAATTTCTAGGCAAATGCAGAATAGAACTTACTTAGACCTCATCATTCCGCATCGCTAGGCATTTATTACAATAGGATAAACATGAATTGACAGAATTCGCTTCATGGCTAAATACAACAATTTTGTTTAAATGACAAAGACCCTTGGATCTAAGTGTATATTCCGTCTGCTCACAAGAGGCTTATTGTAATGTGATTATTGTTTAAAACAAAATTGTAAAAAATATTATTTTTAAAAAAAGCAAGTGCCGAGTTTCTTGCCCGTTCTTCTCGGTGCAGTGCTACTTTCCGAACGAGGCGGTAGAGTCTTAACGTTTCGCAAGTGCCTCTAAGTTAGGCCTATGTGAAAGAATAAAATTTTTGAATTTTGAATTTTGAATTTTGACTATTATGATTATTTATCGTAGTCTGGTTAAAGTCTGCATTTAATATGTGAAAACGTCACAAAATTCATCACAGTCGCTGCATCCCAATGAACTGAAAGAAAAAATGGTCGCATATATTCACATTTCGCTGATTGCAATTATGTTACAAAGTGTAATCATCACCATCTTAGTTGCATATCATCGCTTTCAGAGCCGCAAATATAATTTACAAGAAAGTAAGAAAGACATTACAACATACACAAATTACTTAAATGCTTACATGGATAAAAACTATATTACCACGCAAGCAGAAGGCATATCTACTATATAAAAATAAGTCGGGTTTTCCTTCCTGACGCTATAACTCCAGAATGCACGAACCGATTTCTACAGTTTTGAATTCGTTGGAAAGGTCTCGGGCTCCGTGAGGTTTATAGCAAAGAAAACTCAGGAAAAAATTCATCAGAAAAGCGGGAAAATCTTTTTAGCGGGAAAGCCATATGGTGGCGAAACGGAGTTCGCCGGGTTTGCTAGTTCGTGTATAGATATTTCAATCCACGTCGACGCGCCCCACTGTGTCAAAATCGCTTATGTTTCATTCGATTCGTATGGAGGTTGACGGAGTGGGGCGCGTCATCGTCGATCGAAATATCTTTACATCACAGGAGTTTCACCAAACCCAGACAATTCGTGTGCATCATCATCATTAGTCTACAGAAATCGCGATATTTCTAGTGTATTGAATAGAAATATTTTGACCTAGTGTTGATACGGTTGACAGTTTATTTTTATAATTTCGTGTCATGGATTTTTCAGTTTTACCGGATTTCACGCCTACTGGAACAGTGAGAAAGGGTAGGATGGGCACAAAGGGAACACGTGAGAAAATAGCTTGTAGCGTCGAACGGACGGCCTCCGTGATTATCACCCTATATCCGCGATGGTAGCGACAGTGATAACCCCATAGATTTATAATAGGTGGTCGCTCGCGCTCCGTCTATAGCTTGGCAACTTCGTGCGGGACCCTCCTGCGGGGTGACAGACGGTGAGGGAGGCAAGGAACTTAGATGTCAGCGGTTAGCGGGCGGTGTAGCGGGGAAGGGGATACTTCTCTGCATGTATGCGTTACCGCGTCCCCCGGCCGTCTGTCACCCCGCAGGAGGGTCCCGCACGAAGTTGCCAAGCTATAGTTACTATAGTCAGAGCTCTTTCTAACAACGACAGCTCCGTGAGTGCGGCAATTTTTTTCTTGCAGTATGAGTGTGTCTATTTGAAATTTGTATGGCGGATGCTAGTGTGCGTGAAACATTGTGCAGCGACACACAATTTTTTACACAGTACATAATTGTGTACACAGACTAAAGAACAATATTATGTTGTCTTCATTTTTGTATGGTGAAATACATAAACGCGCATAACTCTGAAAATATGAGGCGTGCTCGTTCCATTTATAAATGTAAGTTTCCACTAAAGCGGAGTGGAGCATGAATCGGCCAATCCCAAATTGGCACACTGATGCCATCGGAGATTTCGAACATTGTATCTCGGACTGATTTTCGGAGTTATATGCGTTTTAAGATCACATTGTGAGGAAACCTGCATACCTGAGAGTTCACGACAAAGCTCTCAAAGGTGTGTGAGGCCGGACAACCCGCACTTGGCCAGCGCGATGGCCAACAAACCCTTCTCGTTCTGCAGTGCTATTCTACAAAATGTCCATCACTGAAACAGCTGCCAGACATCTGCCAACCCGAAGATGGCACGCGAAATTGTACTCTATTACAACTGACAAATTCATAGATGCAGAGATGTACGCTCGTCGCTGTTTTAAGGCGAAATCAAAGACTCTGCCCGCGAAATTCAAAATTTTCATGGTTTTTTGCGATTTGTTCGCTAATTACACATCAGAGGTTTATGGCAGTCAATTTGCGAGAATGGCAGTATCATCTTTACATGAATATACCAAAATTTTTGCATAAAAATGTGTGTCCTAGGAAATTAGTTCGAGTATCGAGTTTTATGTGAGTAACTCGCAAATCTCGGACTAATTTCTTTAACTCGGTACTTTCGAGCAGAGATTTTTATATAAACACGCGAAGTAGATATTGGGATTATCGCAATTTGACTGCCATAACCTATTGTGTCTTATTAGCTAAAAAATTGCGAAAAACCAGAAACAATTTGAAGTTCGCGGGCACACCCGTGGTGTGCTCCTCAAGTATTTTTGCAGAATAGCACGGCTGAAAGGAGACCCGTGCGCAGGGAGCTAGGGCGCAACTCAACTCACTTGGGCTGCATGACGTCGGCCGCGAGCGACGTGTGCTGGAACTCGTCCTTGCTGTCGAGGAAGGGGTACCCGTTGAGCGCGATGTGCGCGTCGTAGATGCCCTGCCGCCCGAGCGCGTCGCCGACCCACTTGGACGCCATGGCGGCCGCCATCAGCGGCACGATGTAGCGCACGCCGCCCGTCAGCTCGAACATGATCACCACCAGCGACACTGGAACACGCGTGCGATCTCGTTACAGTGCCTCGCCCGGACTCACCGGCTCAAAAACATATGATAAATGTTACAGGCTCTTATGAAAAGTCCCGTCAAGTTCGGAGCAGTAGGTTTTCAACAAGACTGGCAAGAAACTCACAGTGATGCAGTCGTCGCCC
Organism: Coenonympha glycerion; assembly: GCA_963855885.1. Classification (NCBI taxonomy): domain Eukaryota; kingdom Metazoa; phylum Arthropoda; class Insecta; order Lepidoptera; family Nymphalidae; genus Coenonympha; species Coenonympha glycerion. The sequence goes on from OY979626.1 coordinate 550,423, forward strand.
GAGAAGATCCAGATGTTCCGGTAGTCGTAGCGAGCTGCAGGGTCGGCACAACTCACCCGTCATCCTGGTGACGCCGCCCAGCACGGCGGCCGCGCCCACCATGGCGTACAGGCCGGGCGTGATGCAGTCGTCGCCCGTGGAGCACTCGCCCGAGAAGATCCAGATGTTCCGGTAGTCGTAGCGAGCTGCAGGGTCGGCACAACTCACCCGTCATCCTGGTGACGCCGCCCAGCACGGCGGCCGCGCCCACCATGGCGTACAGGCCGGGCGTGATGCAGTCGTCGCCCGTGGAGCACTCGCCCGAGAAGATCCAGATGTTCCGGTAGTCGTAGCGAGCTGCAGGGTCGGCACAACTCACCCGTCATCCTGGTGACGCCGCCCAGCACGGCGGCCGCGCCCACCATGGCGTACAGGCCGGGCGTGATGCAGTCGTCGCCCGTGGAGCACTCGCCCGAGAAGATCCAGATGTTCCGGTAGTCGTAGCGAGCTGCAGGGTCGGCACAACTCACCCGTCATCCTGGTGACGCCGCCCAGCACGGCGGCCGCGCCCACCATGGCGTACAGGCCGGGCGTGATGCAGTCGTCGCCCGTGGAGCACTCGCCCGAGAAGATCCAGATGTTCCGGTAGTCGTAGCGAGCTGCAGGGTCGGCACAACTCACCCGTCATCCTGGTGACGCCGCCCAGCACGGCGGCCGCGCCCACCATGGCGTACAGGCCGGGCGTGATGCAGTCGTCGCCCGTGGAGCACTCGCCCGAGAAGATCCAGATGTTCCGGTAGTCGTAGCGAGCTGCAGGGTCGGCACAACTCACCCGTCATCCTGGTGACGCCGCCCAGCACGGCGGCCGCGCCCACCATGGCGTACAGGCCGGGCGTGATGCAGTCGTCGCCCGTGGAGCACTCGCCCGAGAAGATCCAGATGTTCCGGTAGTCGTAGCGAGCTGCAGGGTCGGCACAACTCACCCGTCATCCTGGTGACGCCGCCCAGCACGGCGGCCGCGCCCACCATGGCGTACAGGCCGGGCGTGATGCAGTCGTCGCCCGTGGAGCACTCGCCCGAGAAGATCCAGATGTTCCGGTAGTCGTAGCGAGCTGCAGGGTCGGCACAACTCACCCGTCATCCTGGTGACGCCGCCCAGCACGGCGGCCGCGCCCACCATGGCGTACAGGCCGGGCGTGATGCAGTCGTCGCCCGTGGAGCACTCGCCCGAGAAGATCCAGATGTTCCGGTAGTCGTAGCGAGCTGCAGGGTCGGCACAACTCACCCGTCATCCTGGTGACGCCGCCCAGCACGGCGGCCGCGCCCACCATGGCGTACAGGCCGGGCGTGATGCAGTCGTCGCCCGTGGAGCACTCGCCCGAGAAGATCCAGATGTTCCGGTAGTCGTAGCGAGCTGCAGGGTCGGCACAACTCACCCGTCATCCTGGTGACGCCGCCCAGCACGGCGGCCGCGCCCACCATGGCGTACAGGCCGGGCGTGATGCAGTCGTCGCCCGTGGAGCACTCGCCCGAGAAGATCCAGATGTTCCGGTAGTCGTAGCGAGCTGCAGGGTCGGCACAACTCACCCGTCATCCTGGTGACGCCGCCCAGCACGGCGGCCGCGCCCACCATGGCGTACAGGCCGGGCGTGATGCAGTCGTCGCCCGTGGAGCACTCGCCCGAGAAGATCCAGATGTTCCGGTAGTCGTAGCGAGCTGCAGGGTCGGCACAACTCACCCGTCATCCTGGTGACGCCGCCCAGCACGGCGGCCGCGCCCACCATGGCGTACAGGCCGGGCGTGATGCAGTCGTCGCCCGTGGAGCACTCGCCCGAGAAGATCCAGATGTTCCGGTAGTCGTAGCGAGCTGCAGGGTCGGCACAACTCACCCGTCATCCTGGTGACGCCGCCCAGCACGGCGGCCGCGCCCACCATGGCGTACAGGCCGGGCGTGATGCAGTCGTCGCCCGTGGAGCACTCGCCCGAGAAGATCCAGATGTTCCGGTAGTCGTAGCGAGCTGCAGGGTCGGCACAACTCACCCGTCATCCTGGTGACGCCGCCCAGCACGGCGGCCGCGCCCACCATGGCGTACAGGCCGGGCGTGATGCAGTCGTCGCCCGTGGAGCACTCGCCCGAGAAGATCCAGATGTTCCGGTAGTCGTAGCGAGCTGCAGGGTCGGCACAACTCACCCGTCATCCTGGTGACGCCGCCCAGCACGGCGGCCGCGCCCACCATGGCGTACAGGCCGGGCGTGATGCAGTCGTCGCCCGTGGAGCACTCGCCCGAGAAGATCCAGATGTTCCGGTAGTCGTAGCGAGCTGCAGGGTCGGCACAACTCACCCGTCATCCTGGTGACGCCGCCCAGCACGGCGGCCGCGCCCACCATGGCGTACAGGCCGGGCGTGATGCAGTCGTCGCCCGTGGAGCACTCGCCCGAGAAGATCCAGATGTTCCGGTAGTCGTAGCGAGCTGCAGGGTCGGCACAACTCACCCGTCATCCTGGTGACGCCGCCCAGCACGGCGGCCGCGCCCACCATGGCGTACAGGCCGGGCGTGATGCAGTCGTCGCCCGTGGAGCACTCGCCCGAGAAGATCCAGATGTTCTGGTAGTTGTACGCGAGCTGTTCCATGCCTGGAACACGGATATTGTTGTCGCGTTTTATTTTCTTTTTGCAATGTCTTAGAATATTCTACACTGCTCTTAGAACCTATATGACGTGAATGGGAGTTTTTGAGCGACGTTTTTATGAAAAAAAAAAATGTATGTTTATACTCGTATGTTTTGCTTACAAAACTCATTGCCAAAAATACAATGTGTAGTTTCCGCAAATGGAGTTATGTAATGTAGTATTGGGTCACGATGTCAGAGCAACTCACCGATGCCGACGATGCGGCCGGCGATAGCGCCGAGCGCCAGGCTGGGGATGAAGAGCCCGCAAGGCACCTTGATGCCGAAGGTGAACACCGTCATCACCAGCTTCAGCAGCAGCGCTAGGAACAGCAGCCCCATGGCGTTGTACACCTCCGGCGTGGCGGCGGCGCGCTCGATCGCAGAGTTCACGTCCGTGAAGTTGCGGTTGTAGCGACTGGAAGCGGTACAGCAGCCGTATCACTTATCTAGTCTATCTCTACGTTTGGTTTTAGTATGCTATTGGTATGAAATCTCAAAAAAATTGATAAAAATTTATGGCACTGACATTGGCTCATATAAAGCAGTCTTTTTTATACAATTAAAACAGTATTTTGAAAAAGAAATGGACAATTATTGTTAAATTAATAGATAAAAGTCACCACAGCGGGTCGGAGTTGGATATGCCGCACTGGTTGAACAGCAGGTATATGAGCTGGCTGGTGTTCATCCTGGTGTAGGGGTTGGGGTACGCGATCACCGCCGTCACCAGCGTCACCACCAGCACCTCGGTGACGGGGTACTGGCCCAGCTTGGAGTACTTGCGGTACCGGCACCAGTAGATGTTGTGATGACTCACCACAGCGGGTCGGAGTTGGATATGCCGCACTGGTTGAACAGCAGGTATATGAGCTGGCTGGTGTTCATCCTGGTGTAGGGGTTGGGGTACGCGATCACCGCCGTCACCAGCGTCACCACCAGCACCTCGGTGACGGGGTACTGGCCCAGCTTGGAGTACTTGCGGTACCGGCACCAGTAGATGTTGTGATGACTCACCACAGCGGGTCGGAGTTGGATATGCCGCACTGGTTGAACAGCAGGTATATGAGCTGGCTGGTGTTCATCCTGGTGTAGGGGTTGGGGTACGCGATCACCGCCGTCACCAGCGTCACCACCAGCACCTCGGTGACGGGGTACTGGCCCAGCTTGGAGTACTTGCGGTACCGGCACCAGTAGATGTTGTGATGACTCACCACAGCGGGTCGGAGTTGGATATGCCGCACTGGTTGAACAGCAGGTATATGAGCTGGCTGGTGTTCATCCTGGTGTAGGGGTTGGGGTACGCGATCACCGCCGTCACCAGCGTCACCACCAGCACCTCGGTGACGGGGTACTGGCCCAGCTTGGAGTACTTGCGGTACCGGCACCAGTAGATGTTGTGATGACTCACCACAGCGGGTCGGAGTTGGATATGCCGCACTGGTTGAACAGCAGGTATATGAGCTGGCTGGTGTTCATCCTGGTGTAGGGGTTGGGGTACGCGATCACCGCCGTCACCAGCGTCACCACCAGCACCTCGGTGACGGGGTACTGGCCCAGCTTGGAGTACTTGCGGTACCGGCACCAGTAGATGTTGTGATGACTCACCACAGCGGGTCGGAGTTGGATATGCCGCACTGGTTGAACAGCAGGTATATGAGCTGGCTGGTGTTCATCCTGGTGTAGGGGTTGGGGTACGCGATCACCGCCGTCACCAGCGTCACCACCAGCACCTCGGTGACGGGGTACTGGCCCAGCTTGGAGTACTTGCGGTACCGGCACCAGTAGATGTTGTGATGACTCACCACAGCGGGTCGGAGTTGGATATGCCGCACTGGTTGAACAGCAGGTATATGAGCTGGCTGGTGTTCATCCTGGTGTAGGGGTTGGGGTACGCGATCACCGCCGTCACCAGCGTCACCACCAGCACCTCGGTGACGGGGTACTGGCCCAGCTTGGAGTACTTGCGGTACCGGCACCAGTAGATGTTGTGATGACTCACCACAGCGGGTCGGAGTTGGATATGCCGCACTGGTTGAACAGCAGGTATATGAGCTGGCTGGTGTTCATCCTGGTGTAGGGGTTGGGGTACGCGATCACCGCCGTCACCAGCGTCACCACCAGCACCTCGGTGACGGGGTACTGGCCCAGCTTGGAGTACTTGCGGTACCGGCACCAGTAGATGTTGTGATGACTCACCACAGCGGGTCGGAGTTGGATATGCCGCACTGGTTGAACAGCAGGTATATGAGCTGGCTGGTGTTCATCCTGGTGTAGGGGTTGGGGTACGCGATCACCGCCGTCACCAGCGTCACCACCAGCACCTCGGTGACGGGGTACTGGCCCAGCTTGGAGTACTTGCGGTACCGGCACCAGTAGATGTTGTGATGACTCACCACAGCGGGTCGGAGTTGGATATGCCGCACTGGTTGAACAGCAGGTATATGAGCTGGCTGGTGTTCATCCTGGTGTAGGGGTTGGGGTACGCGATCACCGCCGTCACCAGCGTCACCACCAGCACCTCGGTGACGGGGTACTGGCCCAGCTTGGAGTACTTGCGGTACCGGCACCAGTAGATGTTGTGATGACTCACCACAGCGGGTCGGAGTTGGATATGCCGCACTGGTTGAACAGCAGGTATATGAGCTGGCTGGTGTTCATCCTGGTGTAGGGGTTGGGGTACGCGATCACCGCCGTCACCAGCGTCACCACCAGCACCTCGGTGACGGGGTACTGGCCCAGCTTGGAGTACTTGCGGTACCGGCACCAGTAGATGTTGTGATGACTCACCACAGCGGGTCGGAGTTGGATATGCCGCACTGGTTGAACAGCAGGTATATGAGCTGGCTGGTGTTCATCCTGGTGTAGGGGTTGGGGTACGCGATCACCGCCGTCACCAGCGTCACCACCAGCACCTCGGTGACGGGGTACTGGCCCAGCTTGGAGTACTTGCGGTACCGGCACCAGTAGATGTTGTGATGACTCACCACAGCGGGTCGGAGTTGGATATGCCGCACTGGTTGAACAGCAGGTATATGAGCTGGCTGGTGTTCATCCTGGTGTAGGGGTTGGGGTACGCGATCACCGCCGTCACCAGCGTCACCACCAGCACCTCGGTGACGGGGTACTGGCCCAGCTTGGAGTACTTGCGGTACCGGCACCAGTAGATGTTGTGATGACTCACCACAGCGGGTCGGAGTTGGATATGCCGCACTGGTTGAACAGCAGGTATATGAGCTGGCTGGTGTTCATCCTGGTGTAGGGGTTGGGGTACGCGATCACCGCCGTCACCAGCGTCACCACCAGCACCTCGGTGACGGGGTACTGGCCCAGCTTGGAGTACTTGCGGTACCGGCACCAGTAGATGTTGTGATGACTCACCACAGCGGGTCGGAGTTGGATATGCCGCACTGGTTGAACAGCAGGTATATGAGCTGGCTGGTGTTCATCCTGGTGTAGGGGTTGGGGTACGCGATCACCGCCGTCACCAGCGTCACCACCAGCACCTCGGTGACGGGGTACTGGCCCAGCTTGGAGTACTTGCGGTACCGGCACCAGTAGATGTTGTGATGACTCACCACAGCGGGTCGGAGTTGGATATGCCGCACTGGTTGAACAGCAGGTATATGAGCTGGCTGGTGTTCATCCTGGTGTAGGGGTTGGGGTACGCGATCACCGCCGTCACCAGCGTCACCACCAGCACCTCGGTGACGGGGTACTGGCCCAGCTTGGAGTACTTGCGGTACCGGCACCAGTAGATGTTGTGATGACTCACCACAGCGGGTCGGAGTTGGATATGCCGCACTGGTTGAACAGCAGGTATATGAGCTGGCTGGTGTTCATCCTGGTGTAGGGGTTGGGGTACGCGATCACCGCCGTCACCAGCGTCACCACCAGCACCTCGGTGACGGGGTACTGGCCCAGCTTGGAGTACTTGCGGTACCGGCACCAGTAGATGTTGTGATGACTCACCACAGCGGGTCGGAGTTGGATATGCCGCACTGGTTGAACAGCAGGTATATGAGCTGGCTGGTGTTCATCCTGGTGTAGGGGTTGGGGTACGCGATCACCGCCGTCACCAGCGTCACCACCAGCACCTCGGTGACGGGGTACTGGCCCAGCTTGGAGTACTTGCGGTACCGGCACCAGTAGATGTTCGCCTTGATGAAGATGGTCGCTATCACGCCCTGGTTGATGAATAGAGAGGTATTGTTTATTTCACTTCTATTGACTATACATAATTAATAATTACTATCAGACGACAAATGTTGTCTTTTTTTAATAATCAACGTGAGCAAACTAGCGGGCGGGTCACATGATGGTAAGCGATCACCGCCGCCCATGGACATTTGCAGCACCAGAGGAACTGAGTATAATTTTGAGTGAACACTGCTAGTAGCAGTGATAGCTCAGTGGTCCTGACCTCTGCCTCTAGTAAGGATGTCGCGGGTTCGAATCCTGGCACCTCTGACTTTTCCGAGTTATGTGTGTTTTTAGGAAACTAAATATCACTTGCTTAACGGTGAAGGAAAACATCGTGAGGATAACCTGCATGCCTGAGAGTTCACAAAAATGTTCTCTAAGGTGTGTGAAGCCCGCGAACCTGCACTTGGTGAGCGTGGGGAGACCCGTGCCCAGCAGTGGGACATAAAAAGGGGATGAAATGAGTGGACTGCTATAGTAGCTGGTTCCAAAGTTTGCATGATTCCGAACAGTCAAAGTTTTAAGGCGCACTCCTGATAAACCGCGGACTCACCCCGATGATGCCGAGCCCCACGAAGGGGATGAGCTCGAAGAAGATCCAGGGCTTGTTGTACTCCACGAAGAACAGCACCGAGTGCTCGTTGCCGAACGGGTTGATGGAGCGCAGGATGAACGCCGCGATCAGCGCGCAGAAGAACGAGCGCCACAACGTCTTCAGCGGGAAGTAGTACGACACCTGGGGAAGAACTTTATACGCTCACTCCATGCTTCCGACCTGAAAAGTCTTTGGAATCCAACCAAACGAGTATGTCTATTGGTATTCTATAGTATATGAAATGAAATTCTTTATTTCACATAGGCTTAGATACGAGTATAAGCTCTCATGAAATGTCGAGACTCTACCGCCAGGTTCGGAAAGCAGGTTTGCACCGAGAAGAACTGGCAAGAAACTCGGTACTTGCTCTTTTCAAAAAAAATGTCTCAATATACAATTTTTAGTACTTAGTATGAAACAATATTTTTAAGATATCTCGTGAGGAGATGGAAGCATATCACTATCGTTCCAAGAATCTTTGTTATTTAAAAATTCTTCAATGGTGTAGTAACCCTGATTTATTAAATGTTTTTTGACAGTATCTTTAAACCGGTGCAAAGGTAAGTCCAAGACAGACTTCGGGATCATATTGTAGAATATATATAGATATATTTCCGAGAGTGTTCAATAACTATTTAATTTGGTTCCCTGTCATCTTTGTACCATAGCAAGCCTTGAAAAAAGCTATCACTCCTACATAGTTATCGTACCAAAGACAAGTACCAAGCATTTTGATCCCTCGTTCCTGATACGCACTGCAAAGGTGTGGAATAACCCTTCCAGGCACTATTTTTCTCACCACCTACAACTTGGGCGACTGTACTGACTGTATCATCACTTTCCATCAGGTGCTAACCAAACAGAAAAAAAAATTTGTGCGTTTCCAGGAATAGCTAGAGAGCGTAGGAAGTTTTTAGTCCGTAGTTCGATGACGTACTACGCTTCCCAGTGAAGTCGGGGATGTCAAGTGACTATCTTGAGATGTTCTTTCTACAGGGAGAGGAAAGCAGGATGTAGCGATGGATTGACAACCCACCTCCTCCAGGCTGAACAGCACGCCGCCGATGGGCGCTCCAAACGCAACGGACACGCCCGCGGCCGCCGCGGCAGACAGGATCTCTCTCTTCTTAGCCTCGTTGCGGCCGTACTTCGGGAACAAGTACGACAGGATGTTGCCTGAACGTGTGTGTTCACACAAATATTATTCAAAATTAGTGAAAAAATAAATATTAATGTATCAGGAATATTATGATATAACACACACCGCGCAATCTTACCTCCAATGAAAATGAAAATCTTTATTTTTCACTTAGGCCTAAACAATACTCTTATGAAAAGTCGTAACTCTACCGCCAGGATCGGAAAGCCAGTTTGCACCGAGAAGAACTGGCAAGAAACTCGGCACTTGCCCTTTTCAAAAATGTCATCATAGAGTTTCAACAGTATGTATGAAATTTTTTTACATTTTTGTAAGATATCTCGTGAAGAGTTGGAAGCATATTCCAATCTTTTTCGTTAAAAAATTCTTCAATGGTATAGTAACACAAAGTAAGCGATAGCTTGTGTTATGGGTACTAGATCACTGATAAATTTACATAATATTATTTAGATAAACACCCAAACACTGGAATACATCATGCTCATTCCACACAAACATTTTCCACCTGTGGGAATCAACCTCCGATGCAGAGGGCAAATCATGTTATTGATAATAGATGGCAGCAGGAGTCATTTCGCTCGATAGTAACTACTGATCAATAGATGGCAGCAGGCGTCATATTTTTTTTTTTGGTAAATTCGACATTTCCTAAAAAATGAATCCTAGCTAGATCGATTTATCGCCCCCAAAACCCCCCGTGTACTAAATTTCATGAAAATAGTTCGAGCCGTTTCCAAGATCCAGATTATATAGAAATCTTAATATATATAAATGTCGAGTCACAATGTTTGTCCTCAATGGACTCCTAAACCACTTAACCGATTTTAATAAAATTCGCACACAGGGTGCAGTTTGCTCTAACTTAAAAGATAGGATAGCTTAAATCTCAATTTATCTATTTTTTATATCCTTAAGGGCAAAACAACGTTTACCAGGTCAGCTAGTATATATATATACAAGAATTGCTCGTTTAAAAGTATAGGATTTACAGACATATTTAATTGGATATAAACTACTTCTCATCCAGTCAACCAGTTCGGTGAAGATCATTGACTAGTGGGATCTTAGAGCTGGTAATAAAAAGGCTTACCAAGGCAACTGGCGATGTGCACCATGGGGCCCTCCTTGCCGAGCGACAGTCCCGAGGAGACGGACAGGATGAGGCCCACCACCTTGATGATCAGCGTCCACTTCCCCAGGTAGCCCCGGATGATGAACCCGCTCAGGATCGTCTTGATCTCCGGGATACCTGCACAAAAAATATGAGTAAGTTGAGCCTATGAAAAAAGACCGACTCGCGCATCGAGGGTTCCAAACCCTATAAATGAAGTAAAACCGTTAAAATAATCATTTTTGTTCATAAATTAATGAGTATAATTTACATGTAGCTAGTTAGGTAATTTTGTTGGCGAACCGCAAACTTGGTTTTTTTATTTTATTTTTATTGTTATTATCAAAAAAAGTAATACTAGTTACATTTTATTTTTCCTCTAAAATAAACGTTATCCAATGATACACTGCACTGCGTTCATCACCTTGATAAATTAGTTGTTCAGTCTCATTTTTCACTATATAATCACGTCAAATATATTCCCTTCAACGGAAACATTCATTACTGTATCGCAGTAGAATAACTACACTGTAAGACTCGCAGAGGTACCTGATCCGCAGGCGTACGGAGCGAACATCCGCACCAGGGACGCGGACAGTGCGGCGAACAGCAACGCCCATACGATGTAGAACAGGTAGCTGATGATGTACGCGCCCGCGCCGTCGCGCGACTCGCCAAACAGCTGTGGCCAGGTCATCCACTGTAAGAGATTTCGTTTGTAAACTTTTTTTTGTTTTATTAAATATCTGGGTGACCGAGCTTCGCTTTGTAGTATAACTACTGGCTAATAGATGGCAGCAGGAGTCATATTTTTATTTTTTTAATGAATTCGACATTTTCTAAAAATGAATCCTAGCTAGATCGATTTATCGCCCCCAAAACTCCCTGTAAACTAAATTTTGTGAAAATCGTTTGAGCCGTTTCCGAGATCCAGATTATATAGAAATATATATATACAAGAATTGCTCGTTTAAAGGTATAGGATACGGGAGGGAAATCTCGATTGAGATATCCAACCTATATATAAGTAAGATGGATTAAGTGGAATTTTTATCCACTAAAACCCCTTTGGTGGACATTCGCAGTATTCATTTTGGAAGCCTCCGGGATATCATACAAATGCAATGAAGACTTACTTGCGCAACGACTGTTGGGCTCGCCTCTGAAAAAGCCATTCCAGGGAAGGTCGGTTTTAGGGTAAATTCTTTTTAAATTGTTATTTAAAACCCAACAGTGTTCCTATACATTTTGGTGTGAATTACTTGCATGTTGCATTGGCTCAAGTTGTTATATTGTAGTAAATTTTTGAGAAATAAACTCCATACCTGCGAGCAATTGCTGTGATCGAAAGTGACCTCATCGTTGGACCAGCAGCACTGCTCTCTGTTGAACCAGAAGGCCTGCGGGCAGATGCCGAACTTGAGGTCCGTCATCCAAGAGGCGCCGATGTCGATGACCCCGGCAACCACGCCTGTGCACACGCCCACTAGCAGCACGCACACCCAGCCTGACCACGCGTCGTGGGCGGCCTGGAAACAACGATTGCTTTACACTTAATGGACCTTTACCTGTGGACGCCCACTGCTAGACAAAGGCCTTTCCGAGAGCGCGCCACCACACACGGTCCTCCGCCTTCCTCATCCACCCGCTACCAGCGACCTTTTTCAGGTCGTCGGTCCAGCAGGCAGGAGGTCGCACTACAGAACACGTCTGCCCTAACGGCTGTCATTTCTGCGACCAATGTGGCCCGCCCACTGCCACTTCAGCTTGCTAATTGGGATTGTTGGGATATGTCTGTTATTTTGGTTCTAATACAGATGTCCTCATCGTGGATTTTATCCTTCAGAAGCCTTCTCCATAGCACGCTGAGCGACTTTGAACTTGTGGACAAGGCCTACTATGAGTGTCTTCGTTTCTGCTCCTTTCCTCTTTAGAAAAATGGATGTTGCCAAGAGAGACATCATATCATACATAATATTGGCATATCTGATCTTAATTGATATTGGCATTGTTGCGTACTTCATCAGCTACCGTTTACGCAGCATATGCATCAAAAGCTATTACAAAGGAACAATTTTTGCCATTTCTGTAACATTTTCATTGATGCCCCGCTTCTATTAGTCATACAGTGACATTTATAACCTACAGCCTTACTTGATAAATGGACACATGGATTATCGAACACAAAAAGAATTTTTCAGTTTTGGATCAGTACTTCCTTAGATTAGTGCGTTCAGCTTTATAATATTGGTTTAGATTAAAGAATGAAGATGATGAAAGGGAAAAATCACCTTAATGAAATCCCACACTGAGTCATGTCGTTTCTTCACAATGTACCGATGCCTCATCCGGTCTCTGGCGATGTCGCGCTGCCAGTCGATCGTATGGAAGTCATCGTACTGGCCGATACCCGGGATGTCGTCAGTGTCACCTGCAAGATATCATATACATATAGAGGAAATCTAGCAAATCACTTCCAGGTGAATGTATTCCATTGCAGGATGTATCAGGAATGAGGAATCAAACAGGTAAGTGAACTATGTAGAGGTGCAAGCCCTTTCGATCCTTTACATCAGGTGAGATAACAATCATGTGGTGTCTGCTCATGCATGTTTATATCCTTATTATTTTGATTGTAGACCAATTTTCAGATAAACAAGTACCACCAGCAGTGATGGTTGAATATGATTGTTATAACAGTTAATTAATTATCTATCTACACTGCTTATTCCAATCAAGTTTTCAAAGAAGCGTAATGCAAGAGTGTTATAATTTTCATTTTCATAATTTAATAATATCCTCTGTGTTGTATTTTGACGTTTACAATTTCAAGTCATTAAGGGGCCTGTGAACTACAATGTCTCCATTTATTCAAAATAACAAATCATTAGTAATTCGTGCACATTATTTGGATCATGTTGTGGTGTTATTCGGATTCATATTATAGTAATAATCTATGCTCCTGGCCATATTTGGCTCGGAAATACTTCGTTAAAACGAAATAATAATCAATTTTGATCAAAATTTTTATAACTTTGGTTGAGTTCCGTAATACCTAAAATTATGAATGAAAACTTGTAACTTTCTTTATGTTAATAAATAGTGTTTTACTTTAGCTGGACAATAAAAACTGTGCTCCTGAACTAATGCGACGTGAGATAGTGTTGTTTTTATTACGAAACAAATAAGTAGAAAACATGTCCTCTTTGACATAGAAATAAGCAAAACTAAATTCGTTTACATTTTCGTTTAGCAAAAGTATTTCGGAACCCGAATAACACCACAACATGATCGAAAATTGCACGAAATACAGATGATTTTGGTATAACGTTTGTATGGGAGACACCGTGGGTCAGATGACTCTTAAAGTCATGAATACAAAAACTTTGTGCAATAGGCACTTACAAATTGAAGTTACATGATATCAACATTTATTATTGTTATAATATAACAAACTCGATTAAGAGAATATGCACTTAAGGTATTAAATATCGTTTGATTATGATACACTTGTAAGCGTGTACGATAATTATTGTAAAATAATGAACGCCAAAGCTCTTTGCAAATCAGCATTTGTTACTGTATATACCCGGTACCCCAACACTTAAGCTACGTACCTTGCATTCCGGAGAATATAACAGCGTCCCCTGTAAATAAATTTGCAGTATTTTTAATCAGCTAAACACATAAAGGCACATTTAATATCACATCGATTTTATTGCTTGTCGTTCGAAACGGTCTTCCGTCTTCCGTTGGAACTTGGAAGTGCCCGCGATTTCGTGTTCGTGAAATATCTATTTTATTATGTCTTTGTCCAAAAAATTGTGAAAGAAAGTGCAAACAAAAAAAGAAAAATAAAACTGCAATCAGCAACGTAACAACAAGCTATTACAAGTGGTTAAACGTCAAATTCAATTTGACAGCTGTCAATTGATTTTGACGTTAACACGACATTAATTGTGTTGCCATGCTTTTTTTTTAAAACTACCATTATTTCATATGGTCATTGGGTGGAAAACATGAATTCATGCTTTAAAAAAATAAGAACAGTGAGTGAGTGAGTGATTGAGTGAACAGTATATTGTAATAGTAATAATAATAATAATCTTGGTAAACAATCAATCTGGATCAAGAGAAATCATATTTTATTATTAAATATTTTTTGTGAATATATCTTTGCTGAATTTACAGCTCATACAACCTGAGATAAGCAGTAATATTGAAGTCGTGAGAAAAAATGATACAAATATCACTAACAAGAATCTAAAAGACAACAAAAAAAGGTAGAAACGTCTTGAAACTTAATTTCTTCATTGAGTTCAAGTGCAATCTAAATTTTGTAATTTCATATTAATATTATAAGTCCCACTCATTTATATCAGAATTTAATAGTCTATTAATTGCTTGTTAAGTACAAGTATTATTAGATTGATGAAACAAGCACTCTAGATTCTAGTAAGAAATTTGCCATTTGTCTTTATTGACAAGGAAACAAGAAGGCGCTCGCAGGTCACCTATTTTACTCCTTTAGAGGTTGAATTTCAAAAATGTTTTCTAATTAATTAATACAGCTACATCTATGCCAAAATCCACCCCGATCTGTCCAGTGGTTTGAGATGGCCTAAGTGGGTATCTTTTCTTTACAGATTCCTCGCAGCTACATAACCTTTAACATACTCGTAAAATAACTTTACCTACATAATCCTGGTCCATGATCCACAAGGGGTTCTGTATCATCTGCCCCGATGGCCTCTGCAGAGTCCATATTAACAAATCTCTAGTTTTTAAATTGAAATGCGAACTGCGAACGACTATATTCACCACACACTTGCGACTAAAGTCACTAATTGTTTAATCATGTAGCAAAATATCTTATCATATTCGATATCAAATGAAATATTCTTATGCTATTTACAGTCGATTAGTACGTTATATTAACATAGAAACGATTTTATTTTTTTAGTTACTATCTTCAGTTTGGTAAACCAACAATGTGTCATACCTCCTATAACTTATAAGTGAAGTGTGAACCGCTACCAAAAACGAAGATTTAAAAAAAAAATTTTGTCATGCCAGTTTCGGAAATTCTAAAGTACTGTTTATATTACAGAAAAGATTAAATGGTGCCAATTCTCGTTGTCCATTTGTTTATTTTCTTTTTGACACATGAGACAGATAAAGCAGTAGCGAGGGACCAGAGAGAGACAACGTAAAGTGGCCTCTTTACTTCTTTTTGGTTTGGCTATTTCCTTTTTTTCTGTTTGTTCTTTGTATTTTATTTTATTTTGTGCAATAATGTTTTTATCTATTTATCCAATCCGCAGTAAATCTACAGGCAGTGACACAGTCAATACCCTGCTTTGAAATAAAAACAATAACCAACTTAATGACAACGATGAGTCTACTTAAAATTAAATGGTTGCATTGATGCTGCTAACTATGATAAAATGAATTGGCTTAAATTGGCAGTATGTTAAATCAAACGGAAATTATAAAACAATCTAAAAACATTAAAGGCCAATGTTACTACATAATTACATAGAAAAGAAACAGCAGTGACAAACACTAACACATTCCCGGTGGCTCTCAGGTCTTACCGGCAGCCGAGTTGAAGTACTGAGCGATGAATGCTTAAAAGAGAAATAAGTATTACATATTTTAACTAGTATTTTTTTAAGTTTATAATTATTTGATTGATTGCTTATTTTCATAAACATTTAACATTGGGAACTTATGTAGACATTTTAGCGGCACTAACTGTACTTGATATTTCAATTCTATGAATATAAGGAGGAAAAATCTAGAAAGAGAGAAGGTTGCCATAGATCTAGATGAAGACATTTCTGTGGGAAATCTTGTTTCCTTTATGATGCAAAGCCAGAAGAATTGGGATAGTATGAAACATTTATTGGAAGAAATTTTAAAAATAGAAGAAATAGATGGAAGAGAAGAGAGATGAAAGGGGGGGCCATGGCAGTGATGGTAGGCTTATTCGGCAGGTACATCATTGCTTGGAGATAGGAGTGATATTTTGTACGATAAGTCTGGCACAACGTCCATGAGGATTTTTCCCCTTCTTCGAGAAAAAATATTCTATTAATACAAAATAATATTATGTACTTTCAATGCAATTAAGCAAGTCTATACTATTTTTGCGCTTTCATAGAATGAGGAAAAGAAACTTGTCCGAGTAAGATAATTTTACATGTATATTTGAGAATCCTAATAACTATTATTATCAGAGGAGCAACTTTTACAATTTCACAAAGGAGTATTAGGATTCTAATGCCAGCTCTAAATCAAAACCAGCGCTCGATTTCGTAACTTTACTGATCAATATCTGACCATGATAGGGGAAAACCGGTGGACTTAGATGCACGCCGCGTGATTGTTCAAATTTTAATGGTCCTTTCTCTATCTAATTCATACGGATATATAGAGAGCTCTCTGTCACCGATGCAGCACATAGAGTTTGGGAATTGGCGGTAGCCGCAGGAGCTACTATGTACGAGTACCTCGCTAGGCTAGCTCCTACTAAGACTGTAGCAATTTATGTCATATTTGAATTTCAATAATCTGTCGATCGCTCAAATAGAATGGAATTCAAAAAATGTATTAGAATGACAGTTGTCTGCGGAAGTCACGTGAACAATTCAGCGATCGGATACGTCATTCTCATAACTTTTTTAATTTCATTCCATTTTAGCGATCGACAGCTTTTTCTGGCGCTCGCAAATATGTCAAATGGCATTCCATCGCTGGTCTCGTCAGCGGAGAAGCTTGGAGTGGTAGTGCTACGGACCGAGACGGTGCGAGACGAGTTCGTCACTTTGGCGCTCTTCCGCGATTCGCCCTCTAAAACGTTGATTGGGCCATGGGTGGTGGAGATTGTCCCTACCCATATCCGAGGTGACAAAAGATACTATAGGGACAACCCTCCACCACCCATGGCCCAATCAACCTCGCGGTTATGTGAGGGCGCCCGTTCGGTATTTGCTCTTGGCGTGTTCCCGGTGCGCCTTCTTGACTCCCTACAATTCGCTTTCGGAAGTGCCTGCATGACATGTGTCTGGTCGAGACTGGCGAGTGCTTCTGCGGACTGGCGGAGGAGAACCTCCACCATGTCTTGTGGGAGTGCCCCTTATACGAGGACCTCCGGTGCGTACTGCTGGACGGGATCGTATGCGAAGTTTCTGGCCCAGTTTATTATCAGGATCTCGTGGGTTCGGCGGCCAACTTCGGAAAGCTACGGGAGTTCGCGCACGCATGGCATAAGAGGCAGAGCGGCTTGGAGTGACACAGAGACTTATTTGCTACGGACAGCGACGGCGCGAAGCGAGTCCGTTTTTGTATCGTCCTGCCCCAGAATTGGGAGAGTGAGCACATAGGGACAAGGAGCGAGAGGAAACAATTTGTAGGTGACAATTAGATAGAGGGGCTTTTAGAAAGTAGACCGCCAACCTCCAGTTCGAAGATGGCACGACATGATGGGTTGAGACTCACAGGTGGCGCTGGCGTCGCTGCTCCTGCCGCCGTGCTCGTACAGCTGGAAGGTGCCGTGGCTGGTGGGCGTGGTGTCGGCCGCGCGGAGCGGTGCCGGCGTGATGTCTACCATGTCGCCGTCCGCCGCATGCCCGCCACGCCCGTTGCTCGTGCTGTCACCCTGGTACAACGTCAATTCTTGAGTTACGATAAGTATAAGGCCCAAAGGGTAAAAAGTAGAAACGGGGCCTACTACTAAGTCTCTGCTGTCCATCTACTCGTATGTGTCTATCTGTCTTTCAGTCTGTACTCTGTACCGTGATTATTAGACAATTATTTTCATAGATGATGTATATCTGTTGCCGCTATAACATAATAATGTACTCGTAGATGATACAATAAAACAAAGGTTGCAAGGGCTATAAATTATGCGATACAGGTTTGGTTTTTTTAATTGTCTTGCGAGTGAACTACCATGCTCCAGACTGGTGTTGTGGTGCGACAGTGAGCATCTTACAGCCTACTTTACTAGGCAGGTGGTTTGTGATGACCAGTGCCCTATTCATCAAATATTACAAGTCTACAAGCTCACAAGTTACAAGTTTAAATAAAAATTCACAAGTTCTTGTAGATTACGTTCATCAAATAATTTCACGTTACTTGTAGATTTTAGAAACTTGTAGTTTTTAATTTACAGGTGTGGCATGTAGTCCGTCAAAAAAGTCTTAAAATTAATTCACGGATACAATAATAATTTTTCCCTGACTTATATTATGCCTAAGTATTCTAATTGAAAAATCTGTTCAAACAGAATACTGAAAAGAATTATCTACATTTTTTTGATTATTTAAGTTTTCTCTAAAATGTACATTATTTCGACTTTTATAATTATTTTTAAACTCTTTTTTGTTTCATGGCTTTTTTGGCAGTCTATACTAGATTCTTTTTTTTAAATCTTGTTTTTAATTAAAAAAATTGTCTTTGGGCAATGTCTATGTACAAATATGGTACCGCAAGTACATCTTTTTTTAAATGTTGTTTTTTATAAAAAAAAAGTCTGCGCAATGAACATAATACCGCAAGTACAAGTCTATCTTGGCGGGTGGCCAAAATCGGAACTAGCGTCGCTATCTTGTGACAATGTTTGATAGATCCCTGTGTCGGCATATCTGTCTGTATGTTGCAAGTATTTACGTTATTTTGGCTTATTATTAACAAAACCACCCCAATTTTCAATCTGTCACACAGTATCACAAGATAGCGGCGTTAGTTCCGATTTTGGCCACGTGCCAAGATTAGCTTTGTCGTACTATTAACTAGAAAGCCGCGCTAGTACATAATTTATATACGATATTTTTGTTCTTTTTTTTGTTTGTTTTACATAAATATAAGATTTTTTTGTTTCCCGCCATTTATTTGACTAAGCTTTTGAAATACCTTAAGTCTAAACCACGAAAATGTTAATTTTGATGAACAAAACTACTAATACACGTGTGAAAAAGCACTTGTATTACAAGTGATATAACTTGTAGCTTGTAATTTACACGTGTAGTTTTGATGAACGCACGTTTGTAAAAATGCAGAAATTTACAAGAGAATCGCTTGTAATACAAGGCTTGTAACGTTTGATGAATAGGGCACAGGTCTCCTCTCAAAATGAGAGCGGTTTGGTCATATCCTACCGCACTAGCCAAATGACTTCGGTAGTTTGAAGTCAATTACTTTTAAATTTAAACGTCACGTATTTTATATTAAAGAAATCTAAATTCGCTTCGAAGCAGAACCCATTGGATAAAATGCTCTCGATAGTCCAAAAATTGCTTAAAAATCTTCATTTTTAGGATTCCGTACCTCAAAAGAAAAAAAAAAACGGAACCCTTATACACTTTGTGTGGACCGTCTGTATGTCTCTGTGTGTCACGACCCTTTATTTCAGTAACTATTAAAAATACCGACATGAAATTCGGATATAGTTGTAGGTAATAATGGCCCCACGGCATTGCAACCATAAATCTTTTTTTAATTATATTTAAAAAGGGGTTAAAATTGGGTCGCAGAAATTTCAAAACGAGATAACAATATTGGGTGCCGACACCCCCTAGTAGTACGGAACCCGGATATGGTGCGCGAGTCCTACTAATTAGTCCTAGTAATTAGGTAAGACGTAGTTTTTTTGTTATATTCTTCCACAACGCTGTCTGTTGCACCCACTAAAGTATTTGCAAGAGTGAGAAAGTATCCAAAACGAAAATAATGTAGGTATACGAAGACTACACTGAAATGCATACTATATGTATAGTAAGTATGTAATGTAGATACTCAGTGCGTAATATATACGTGTCCAACTCACATCTCCATTATGGTCCTCCGTATTCTATATAGGTATATGACGCACAAGTACATCCAAATAGGTACGCACGTGTATCAATTTACAGTTGAGTAGGTTTGTAGTACGTATATTTGGTTAATCCAAGATTAAGTCCGGCTATTGCACTTGTACAAGTCAGCATATGAATGGGTCCACGGCGGGCGGAGGCGGGCAAAAATCAATATCGCGGTGGCTTGCCACAGACTGCCTAGCGCCACGCTCCTAACCAGCAGGGCTAGTACAAGATACAAATGCTAACAGTTCGATTTCGTTATTCGTTATCGTTCACTCCCAGTATACAGATTGTATGACGGAACGGAATTGATCCCCAGTAGGGCTATTAATTGTCAACTCGATATCGAAGCTTGTATGATTTTCAATACAAAGAATAAGTACTACGATCAAAGAATACCAGCAATCCGATTGCTGGTACTTACCTTCGGCAATCCGATTGCTGCCGATACATTGGACGCAATATGAAAAATAATGCGAATGATGCGTTAAGGGCGATGGGTATCATCCGGGCGCGAAAATTCAAATTTTATTTAGTTTTTCGTTCATAGTGGTCTAATTATACATCGAAGGCTAATAATAGCAATGAGTTTTGCGGGCACAACATTTGGGCATCTACATGTTTTTAATAAAAATTCTGCTCAACAATACTCATTTACTTCATATTGGTTCCCGATAGCTCGAAATCTGGGAAACTGCAAAAAATTATCTTTCGGGAACCAATATGAGATGAGTGGGAACTTTCGAGCAAAGTTTCTTTTAAAAACATGTAGATGCATAAAAAGTAGGCCCGCAAAATGCATTGCCATAAATCTTCAATGTGTAGTTAGTCTAATATTTGCAAAAAAGTAAATAAAATTTGAATTTCGCGGGCTGGTAGGGCCGCAGCACCTTAAAGGTGGGTTCTACGCTAGGCCAATCGAGCAAGATCCGAGCACGAGGGGAGTCGTTTCGGCTTCGTCGTTGTAAGTCGTTCGAGGCATGTAAGTCAGTCCACACTAGACGAATTGTGTTCGGCTTCTCGGTTCGTGTTCGATTCGCCTAGCGTAGACCCACCTTTATGCGGGTGAGACAGCTAAAATGCAAATTGCTTAGCAAGGCAAATCAAATACCTTGGGTGAATATAGGCATCTCCTAAGCAAGCGCGTTCAACCTTAGACTGTATCATTACTTTCCATCAGATGTGATCACAGTCAAGCGCTAGCCTATACGAGTATAGTCAAAAATAATTGGTCAGGTGCGAGTCGGGCTCGCGCACTGAGGGTTCCGTACCTGCTATATTAGAAAAAGTTAAACCATAAGGCCCGGTTAAAGCGGAGCGGAGCGGAGCTGTGTTTGAGTTACCAATCAGATTTCGTCCTTTCGACATCTTCTCTCCGTTTCGCAGATGTCGAAATCAGATTTCGTCCTTTCGACATCTCCCTCTCCATTTCGCAGATGTCGAAATCAGATTTCGTCTTTTCGACATCTCCTCTCCGTTTCGGAGATGTCGAAATGACGAAATCTGATTGGTTACTGAAAAACAGCTCCGCTCCGCTCCGCTTTAGTGGAAACCGGGCCTAAGAATCACTTTTTGTACCGAACCGCAAACTTAACTTTGTTTTATGACGTTAAATGCTAATACCAAAAAAAGTATAAAGTAAATAAACACAAAATGTGAAATAGTTCTCGCTCTCTATTCTGTTCATACTATTAGTTGATACTGTTGATGAAAATACTGACCAAAATTAGATCATGTTGTTCTGTTTAAATACTTATCTAAATAAATCATATTGTTTTAAAGACTGTTTCAATTCATGTTGATTACTTTTTGAATAATTCAAATTGGTTATTCAAACCATATCCACCTCTTCTCTCATCCATCTTTATTTCACATATTATATCTTTATTTTACTAAGGCCTAAAGTACAAGTTCTTATAAAAGATCAATACGAAATTTGGGATATACCTACATTTATTTGGTGATAATTAATAGTCAACAACAGGGAAAAAACCAAATTTATGATTATTGACAGGCAAAATGATAACTGTCCTGAAGTAACGCGTGTCAACAATTGTGAAGTGGTTCCAAGCTACGTCTACCTAGGATCCACTGTAACTAATATTGGGAGGTGCTAGGACGAAATCAAGAGACGCTGTGCCGTGACCAGATCAGCTGTAGAAAAGCTTTCAAAGATTTGGAAAGACAGGAGAATAACGAAAAATACAAAAGTTCGTCTCATGAGATGTCTAGTCTTTCCAATCTTTTTGTATGCAGCTGAAACGTGGACTTTAAGACAGTCTGACAGAAGGAAAATAGACGCCCTAGAAATGTGGTGCTGGAGACGTCTGTTATGTATAAAGTGGACAGCACATCGTACGAACGTCAAGGAGCTAAAAATTGACCAGAGGCTTTCGTCGCTTGTACAATTACGAATCCTTAAGTTTATTGGCCACATATCAAGAAGAACAGATACTATCGAACATCTGGTGGTTCAAGGGCGAGTGGAAGGGACGCGTCCACGTGGTCGATCCCCAACGAGATGGACTGATCTAATCTGGAGTGCTACAAGTTCCTCAATTATTGAATGTTCTCTCAATGCCGTCAACAGGAGCCGCTGGAGAACTATCGCTAAGGCAGCAGTGGCGCATAATAAGACATGGTAACTAGGAAAATACAACCACGACCACTCTGTCAAGAGTGAACGACTAAGAAGAAGAACTAGTCAACATAAAAATAAGTTTAGGTGGGTTAACGCGCCCTGCACTGAGAAGCCCACAACAAACAAAGCCAGGTTTTATTTTGTTGTCACCATTTTACAATAGCTCTTAAATACGAACTAAGCTAGTATAGTTACGGCAGCCCTGATAAAACAACACCAATTAATAATTATAGCTGCTACAGTTTTTATCACAACAAAGTAACTTATAACTTTTTAAATATAATAACTTACCTTCTTGTATACTGACTGATATGTCGTACCCATTTTAGGTACAGAAGACTTCAGAGGAAAACGCTCCATTATGTGTTACCATCCTGCAATGAAAATTAACTTTGCTTTACAATACTTTTAACATGTCTTTGTATTTTGGTTTCAAAAATTAAGTAAATTAAATTTTTGGAAATATAAAACTTCTGCCAAATCAGTTCAGTAGTTGTGGAGTGGTGCAAGGAGATTTTGATAATATAGATTCAGCAACGTTGAACCAATATAGGCAATAATAAATAATTAATTAATGTTACATTTTGATAAAAGGGTTCTCACCCTATCGCTTGTTAGTGACAAGTCCAAGCTTAAGTCGAGGGTTTTTAACGTCACAATTTTGCAATAACCTACACACCCATATCAGGGATGCATTTTTCATAGGGATATGCCAATCATATAATCATTAGTCGCACTCAACCCAAAACAATCTAACATTTCACTCTGAAGGTCATCTGGCTGTATCAAGGGCTGAGGAATCTTCATCACTCAGTACTTTACGACCTCCCTGGCGCAGGGGACGCGCGCTAGGATTCGAGTGGGAGGTCGCGGGTTCGATTCCCGCCTCGGGCTTTTTTGGCATTTTATAATTTCTAAATTGGCTCAGGTCTGGTCTGGGTGGGAGGCTTCGGCTGTGGCTAGTTACCACCCTACCAGCAAAGACATGCAGTCAAGCGATTTAGCGTTCCGGTGCGATGCTGTGTAGAAACTGCTGTGTATGTGTAGATTCGTTCGTTCGTTCATTTTAGCCGACGGACGTCCACTGCTGGACAAAGGCCTCCTGCAATGATTTCCAGCCCGCACGGTCCTGCGCTAACTGTATCCAGCGCCTTCCTGTGACTCTTTTAATTTTTTGTGTAGATTACTTGCCTTAATTATCCGAAAGGGTAAAAGAAAGCCTTAGAGAAGTTTTCTGAAGCAAAAATGGCCAGGAGCATAGATTATTACTATATGAACCCAAATAACACCACAACATGATCAAAATATACACGAATTACAAATGATTTGGTATTACGAATGTATGGAATGGTATTATGAATGTATGTAAGCAGATTCTTAACTCGTACACACGAGTTACGAATCTGCTTGTTTTGAGTTTACAAAATTAATAATTTGACATACCTAACATGTAAAATTATTCCTGTCCTTCTTAAAATATTGTCCATTGGAAAGGATAGCTCTTTTTTAATATTAAGGTTTTTAAGCAAATTAGTTTATATTCTGATGGACACATTATGTAAATGATAAAATATGCAATTTTTCGGTAAATAGTTTAATTTACCACAAAATTAATATTGTGTTGGAGAAAAAACTAATTTTTTGTTTGAAAAACAACATTTAAGGTTGTACTCTAGGCTAGGCAGTTTACATCATAAAACGCCCCTTTTAAATAATAATTTAAACCGGTTTTTAATAGGTATCAAAGTATTTACCGAAGTACATAGGTACATCCAGTGGTTATAACTTGTCCCTAGATGGGAAACAAAAAGCCTAAAACTAAATAGGTATCTCATCAGGAAGGAGACGTTTACTAACCTAGTTTGTTGGCATTTTCATAAAGCAGCTTTGCAGCCAGGTTGGTTGAAATCAGTCAGAATTTCACAACAGCACGGTACAACGGCGACGCAGATACTATTTGCACGATCACACAGCAATTTAAAATGTCTTCCTGAGTGTTAATCCTAATAACTACCAAAGTACTACCTATTTCAAATTTTCTAATACTTATTCAAAATCATATTTGATCACACAATCACTTACAAACACAGAACACTTTCTCACAAATGCAAACAGCTGCAAAAACAGCAACATTTCAAGGTTCACACAGAGTAATAATGTTCTGTGGAGAACGTAGTGATTAATGATTATATCCTCTTTGGTTATGTGCACACAGCGCACTACACCCTTAGATCAATGACTTCACCAGTATTATATGTCTGTGGGCACTGTACAGTTTTTGGTAGGTACAGTTTATTATTATTAGTTTATTTCTTTGATTAGGTCTAGTAATTCTTTAGTCTAGTTAATTTACTCTATCCATTTCCATCATTCATTATATTGGGCATAGATTATACATTTATTGATATTGGGTACCCATTCGTTGGTCTGTTGAACATGTGTGGAACTTTAGACTTTGGGAATGGGTGTCTAATGCTGTGCAATGACGAAATATGGACGAACATGCAAAGATTTATATCGCCGAACATGGACGAAATAGGTACGCTTCTAATGACGCTTGCCAAACTTCAACAAACCAGCACAAAGACAAATAGGAATGTCACTGATCTCCGAGATACATAGCAGCAGCTGCACCATGATAGCAGTGAGGTATTCTATTATTGGGCAAAACTGCCGATACGAGTACCTATTTACGAGTAAAACAACGATATTTACAGGGGTTTTGAATCTTGCTGCCATTTATTGGTGTAAAGTAATACTACCGAGCAAATCTTGGTCACCCAATGGCCAGCGCCATCTATGTACAGCCACCGCCCTCTGACATGCAGCCGTCCATAGAAGCGCTGACTGTAAATAGGTATATGAAGGAATTCGGTTCGTTTGAGCTTAAATCTGTGGTTTGAGCAAATTAATTCGTCTCTGTACAAAAACTTCTGTAATAGCCGGTACGTTGGTCGCCACAACTCCTCCACGGTGAGCGTCGGTGTCCTACGAATTACGATCAAGTAGTCTGAGGCGCAGGCACTTGTGAGTTGTTTTGTTGCAACCGCAGCCTGTGCTTCTGTGAGCTAATGGCCAAAGAGTATATAATCACTACCTACGTTTTACTAATGGCCACGCTGCGGACTGTGAACTTGAAGTAGTTTGTGGCAGGCTTAAGAGAGGGCGCACGTCGCATATATTATAGCTATTAATTTATATTTCAATCCACGAAGACGCGCCCCACTCTGACAAAATCACTTACGTTTCATTCGTTTCGAATAGAGAATGACAGAGTGGGGCGCGTCATCGTGGATTGAAATATCATTCCCTTCGAAATATCTCTGTTGCAGCGATGAACTGCTCAGTTTTCTAATAGATGGCGTTAGTCTATTTAATGAATACAAGATTGTCTTTCAGTTGTTTGATGGGTAACTACGACGGTCGACGACAAATAAGATAAAATGATGTCCATACAGGAGCCGACACCAATAAGATACCTAGATAAGATAATTTTTTTGTGGCAGGATGCTCGCCACACAAAAAAATCCGAAAGATTGGCGACACCTACCTACCATCCGAAATGCAATCTATACTTACTTAGGTAGGTACCTAAATCTGTAAACCTATCATACTTACCTATGTTTCAAACATTTTGAAATATGGTTGATGTGATTTTATGCTTTCACGAAGTTTTATTACCTAATTCTTTACTACGCAGGTTTTTCAGCAAAATTTTTAAGCAAATGAAGTGAATAAAAGGTCTACGATCAAGAGTTTAAAGTCAAAAAATCAATAATGTGAGAGCCTGAGAGGAAAACGCAATATAATCCACGCGCCAAAGTGGAGTATTAGTAACCACTAGTAGTGGAGTATTTATTTCATGTCATCTATATGGAATGAATACTCCACTACTAGATGGAACTACACCGTACACTACCCCGTAGAAAACGAAGTCGATTTATTTGGTCAAACCTCGAACTATATAAGTGGCGGACGCACAATCTTCATAGTGCAATACAGTTTTTACATTAAACAGTATAGCGCCATCTAGTAGTGGAGTAACAAACATATTTAATTATGCTGTACAATACAGTACAAGTTCATCTATAAAGAGCAGAAATTAATAAAAATGGAACTAAAGTTAAAACTGATGCTGGCAACACAACCTTTGTTTACATAGTTCAGGTTCTACAGTCTGTGGTACGGTTGCTCTTAAAGAAAATATATTTTTTTTAGAAAATTTGTTGTTTTTGTAAAAAAAAGGGGACAAGCACCATAGTTACCATGAACCGCACAAAACGCAGCGGAACGCGAAAAGTTATATATAATGTGTATTTGCGATTTCTGGCCGAATCTCAAGCTGGACAAATTTTATACGACATATCCGATGTTTATAAAAGAGTTTCTGAAATGACAGGTATGTTGAGTGTATTTTGCGTATAACTAATACAAAAGTGAAATAATTTCAGTGATTGTTGCTTTACAAGTTCATTATTTTCCTTTTTTTGCTAATTTCTTAGTATTTTGAGGTTATTTAGTTGTTATGATTTTTCATAGAATTTGTAGCGCGATCGGATTGATTTGATAGTTTAAGCAAAAATTGTTTTCATTATCATCACCAAACATCCCGTGCTTGCTTTTATTCGTATTAATGTTAAAAACCGGACAAGAGCGAGTCGTACTTTCTCACTAAAGGGGCCCATACAAATTTGTAGGTATAATGTACGTAATACTATAAATAGTTCTAAAATCGAGAATTGTATGAACTTTAAATAAATTTGTTGATCATGATAAATTTTCAATTTTTTAAGATTGGATGTTTGTTACCGGTTGGAGTGCAAAACCTAGTTAATGTAGTGAAATTATTTTGTATTTCAGGGAAATCGGAAACTACAATAAGAAGAATCGCACAGGAAGGCGTCAAAACTAATGGTGTATTTTCTACGCCCGGCAAAAACCGCAAAGGACGCCCTAAAATACAAATAGATGATTTTGACATTGCTGCCATAAGACAAAAAGTACATTTCTTTTATGCAGTTAGAAAAGAAGTGCCAACTTTAAGTAAACTGCAAGCTGTTTTAAGAGAAGATATTGGATACAATGGTTGCCGGGAACACCTGCGAAAACACTTGTTATTAATAAATTAAACTGCTTTAATTTGAACTTTGGTTTTTATTTAAAGAAAAACTTATTTGAGCAACACATTCCGAACAGAAAAAGCGCGGTAAAAAGAATTGACATTGACACATTATGTTTGACGTTTTTGTTTTAACCACAGACAATAAATAATTTCTATTACAATAGTTATCAATTGGCTTTCGGTATAATAAATGCCAGTCGAAAAGGTCAGTTCTTATAAAACAACGATTAATTGCCCATAAAAGGGAAAAATATTTATCGCAATTTACCTCCTGAATTGCAAAAAGATATAGTATATTTAGATGAAAGTTACATCCACTCTACATACAAATTGAAAAAATGTTGGCAGTCTATAGATATAAACGTAATAACTGAAATTTCAAAAGGTAAAAGGTAGATTATTGTGCACGCTGGGAGTGAGAAGGGA
Source organism: Coenonympha glycerion (assembly GCA_963855885.1). NCBI lineage: Eukaryota > Metazoa > Arthropoda > Insecta > Lepidoptera > Nymphalidae > Coenonympha > Coenonympha glycerion. Next base: position 578,192 of record OY979626.1, read on the forward strand.
TTTATTCCTTATGCTTTATTATGTACTAATAAAAATAATTCAATGTTTTTAAAAATTATAATATATTATGATGTTTTGTTAATTGTTGTGTTTTTCTGCAATAAGGTTTATAACATAACACTGAAGTGTTCAAGGTTGTTTTAAGGTGTGTGGTTTATTTTTCTACCATAACTTCAAATCACCTAAACCAATTCTGGTATACGTGCTACTATAAAACACGTGTATGTGGTACAACTAATCATTCTCTAGTTAGTTCCATATTCCACAAAGGCAAATATTTTTTTAATATTTAATTAGACTGATTTTATATACTTACCTCCATTTTTATGACTCATGATAGTTAAAAAAAGTATTTTCAAAATAATAATATGCAAAATTTTAAGTTATTCATTTCATAAAAGCACAAGATATATCAAAAATATATCAAGTATCAAGCCGGTTGTCGTCGCAGTAAGTGGATTTGCCAAGTGCTACCATATAAGCGACACTAGCGACCTCAATCATTTTCTACTCTTTATAGACCGACTGTACTAAAATGGTACGTAAGTATGACGTACAATAATCACGTTACTGTACTGACCCCAAATTGACTTAAGAATGTCGTCATTTTTTAGTCGCCGATGTCATCTTGCTACCTGGGATTATGTTCTTTAGCTCTTTGAGACCACTTAGGTATATTTAGGTAGGCCATGCAATTGACGTCAACCGGAGGACATTTAAGTTTAGGGATAGACTAAACTTAACGTCGCTAGGAGGTATCATTAATGACGCATACAGTACGTACAATACAGTACCATAATGGTACGTAAGTATGACGTACAACAATGACGTTACTGTAATGACCCTAAAATGACTTAAGAATGACGTCATTTTTCAGTCTCCGAGGTCTCTATCTAGGACGTTCTGTACTGACCCTAAATTGACTTAGGAACGACGTCATTTTTTAGTCGCCGACGTCACTTGCTACCTGGGTTACAATAACTATCACATGAAAGGGTGTTACTTGTGTATTCTAAAACCGATTTTTGTTTATTTTTGTGCCAGATAGATACTTAGGTACTTACTTAGTTTTAGAGTTAAAAGGCAAACTGTTGAAAAAAATACTGTTGCGCCACCCTTGTCTCCGAAGTTTATCGTTTGAAAAATCTGAATTAATTATGATCTTTAGGAATAAACGTATAAAAGTTTAGATATTATACTTTTTTTGATAAAAACAATAAACCGCCAAAAACAAAGAGGTTTGCGGCTCGCCAATAAAAGTACCTAATAGGCTATTTGACAACAATGAAAATATACCTGAAATTGTGGTAAATCTCACTAATAACAACGTAAATAAGCATATTTCACTTTATTTTAATCAAATATATGTATATTTTTCAGCAAAATAAGAGTTTAATAATGTTATAATTTTTGATATTTTACCTGTGACAGGAACGCCCTGTGATTGGTTGCAACTCTGGTGACGTCACACTCGAAAATTTGCGGGAAAACAACAGCTTTTTGTACTGATTTTTCTGAGTGTTTTGTTTGGCGGGCGTTTTATTTTATCTTTTAGCTATTTAAACAGTAAGTTTCTGGTTAACTTTATAACTAAACATACTAAGGAAATAAATAATTAAGTATTTCAAATCGCAGAATGGAATCAAATTTTGTGCGAGCTGATAATAGCAACCTACCTAAGGTAGATGCTTTTATGGTTGCACTTTACTTTAAGAATAATGCTGATTATTATGGCGCGGAACTGAAAAACATAAAAACAGCAATGTAAGTACCTACCGCGTCGAACATATTAGTCCTTCCTTTATTTATTATAATCATTAATCATTATCTCATTTTAGTTTATGTTGACAAATACTCAGGAAGTTCATGGGAGTTCGGTTTATCATGGTACAGACAAACACTTTTTGAGGGCAATTTATGGAGGTATTTGTACATAATGGTACTACACAGCATTTGTACACCATTCTTTCTGTTAAAATATATTAATTTTTATTAAATTTAAAGAAAAGCGAAGAAATTCAACTAAACTGTACGGTACTGTAGTCTGTTTATATGCGTTTGACAATGTGTGACGTCACGAGTCAGATGACAAGCGCCATTACAAAATTGGCGTTTTGGCGCGGTTTTGAAAATTGAAATTTTAAAAGTGGTTTTTAAAGGGAATTACATTAAATTTCCGCGAAATATCAATGTAATGTGCTTAATAGGTAGTAATAAATTCTTTAAAATCATTTTCAAAATTTAGTCAAATAGCCTATTTCGTGTAAATTACACCTGTGAATTCATGAACAAAAGTGATTCTTTCAATGTTGTACCTACTTCTTTTATAGTATGGAACCCTTGGTGCGTGAGTCCGACTCGCACTTGGCCGGTTTTTTTGTTTATCAAACCTCTCAATATTTATTAGCGAAGAATTGACCAATCAGACACGGAGGGCGTAACTAACCCACCTCTTGCGCAGAGTAGGTACACAAATCCTGTCTAAGGTTGAGTACCTACCTATACGTTTTCAGGGTTCCGTACCCAAAGGGTAAATAAAAATAAGAAAGTAATTAAAAAATACGGCTGCCCACTGTCATAAAACAAAATAAAAAGTAAGAAACAAGTTAAGGTAAACGGCCCACAGGAGGACGCGCATAATTTGAAAATCCGAATGTACCTGATTTCGCTATCTCTGTTTGGCAGAAAACAATTGAATTTCATTTTTGCACAATTTAAATAGTTGGGGTTGTCTTTTTATTCACTTCTCTCTCACACGCTGACATTGTTAGCCAGTGCGAGCTGTGGTGAGAGCGAGAAGAAAACACACTGACTGTCCCGAATTGATTCAAAAAGCCATACCAAGTCGAAATCAAAGGTCGAAATAGTATAAAACCTCGCTCTCCGTAATTTGCTACATCCAATTTTTTTAAATTAAAAATACTTGAATGTCATCAATGTCATGCGTGTCAATCATGCAGAAAGTTAAATTGTGTACTTTATCAAATCCAGTAAAAGCATTTGTATGTAAAATTCGGATGCTAAGACGCCAAAAACACATCAGATCTGAAGAACCTAGCCTACCCAATCCACAAGAACAAACCTAAATAAAAAAGTAATGGCTTCAAATAATTATTTTATACTAGCTGTTGTCCTCGGCTCCGCCCGCATGAATTTCCGTTTCTACAAATTCCGCGGGAATTGTGATTTTTTCTGGTATTAAAAGTAATCAGTGCCCGTTAAATTTTTTACAGACTTAAAAAAAAAAGGAGGTATGTATGTATGTATGTATGTTTGTCCGCGATTATTTCACGTTTGGCTGAACCGATTTTGATGCGGTTTTCAGGAAAGTATTTGTTACATTCTGGAGAAGGTTTTAGTATATTAACCGAATTAAAAAAATAAGAGGTTCTTAGTTTGATCGACATATTTGTATTTAAGTTTGTTCGCGATTATCTCGAGTTCGGCAAAACGGATTTAGATGATTCTTTTTTTTGTTAGATAGGCCATCACAGGTAGACTCGTTTTAATTTCGTCGAGATTTAATGAATATCTTCGGAGATGGAGAGCGGAACTCCTCAACGGAAAATAGTAAATCGCTTGCGATTGGTATAATAGTGTGTACAGTGTAGATTTTATCGGACTTCAAAAGAGAAGGAGATTCTCAAGTTGACTGAAATATATGTTTTAATTGACCGACGTCAAAAAAAGAGGTTCTCTGTTTAATCCCTATATCGGTATTTAGGATTTTCCGTGATTATCTCGTGTTTAGCTGAACCGATTTATTATAGTTACTGGTGCATTTGCTAGCAGATACTGATTTGATGACTAAAGTCATCAAGTCAGGGTCTGATGATGAGATCTTGGTGAAATTGAGGGATCTCTTCAGATTTTATGAACACAGCTCAAGGGATTTGGGTATTTTTACAACGCCTTGTGTATTTAATTGTTTTCCACTAAAAAGTAAAAAATTATAAAATGGTAAATTCTTTTCAAAAAAACCGACTTCAAATGCCACTACAAAGAGTGAAATAATTTTTCAATGTAGGTACACCAATTCGAAGTCGGGCGATTAATGTGAAGGACTATGATTGTACGAATTGCCCGACTTCGAATTGGTGTACCTACTTTGAAAAATTATTTCACTCTTTGTAGTGGCATTTGAAGTCAGTTTTTTTTTAAAGAATTTTTAGTGATAAGTTTGAGCCTATTACAAAACCTAAAATAATCACTAAAAACCTACCACTAAAATAAATTGATAAGGTAGTAATAAGCCCAAAACCTACTTATCACTGAAAAGTATGAAAAAAAAACCCCCAATAAAACACATGATATTTCAATTTCTTTTTTAAAAAAAAAGGGAACCGCCTTCATATAACCAACCCACTGAAAAGAACAAAATAATTTTCTTATAAATCTAGGTACACTTACTTAGTTTTTGAAATATCATGTGCATCAAACACATGATATTTCAAAAACTAAGTAAAGGTTTTTTTATAATTTTTTATTTCATATTTTTTTTATTCTTCATTCATAATTTTACAGATATTTTTTTTTCTTTATTTCATTGTTACTGGTCTATTTTGTCCATTACATTACGCATTGATATATAATGCTAAGGATTTCAGGTTAGCGCTAAAAAGTGTCCGAACCTAACGAAAGCCAAACGTAAATTGATTTCCAATCGCACTTAAGCAAAAATAGGCTGTATAGTAATGGTTTCAGACATAAATTACAATGTTTTAATTTGTTTATATAAATACACATGTAACCTCATTTATATAGGTTTTCTCGGGACACTTTTTTCTTGTTTTAAACCCAGAGTCCATAGATTTATATGCCAATGATATAACGTATATTTATCATGATTTTAACGGGTAACTAACAATTTTTAAAAATTGATAAAATACTAACATCTTGTAAGGAGCATATTATATTGACTGATTCATAATTTTATACAATGTATAGCGCAGCGGTGCGTCCATCACCTAATATTTACCGGAAAACCCAGTTCAAATGCGGTGCTTCGCTTTGAATCAATTTTAATATATAGCATTTTGTTATTAGATGTATATATTTTTTGACAATTTTATTTTCTTTTGGCAGAATATCACAAGAAGTTATAGAACTTTTCATCAAATTATCTAGGATAATTTTTGAAGAATAAAATTAATCATAAATCATAAATCATTTATTTTTGCTTGAATATGGTACATAATAATTTGAGTCTTAAATATAAAATACAAGTTCAACATATCCTGCCAAAATGGCGTGCAAAAGTACGAGACAAGCTTTCTACTATACTATAGGTATATTTGAAGTTATACATTAATAAGCTTCCCCTGAATCAAAAAAAAATCAAGGGGATGGACAAAAGTGAGTCTACGATAGACATGAAATATGGAATAGTTGTAGGTAGAAATGGCCAAATATTACAGTAATCATGAAATATTGAAAATATTTTTTTTATTTTTATTCAAAAAGGGTAATCTGGGTCATGCTTTAAAACTATTTGCGAAAAGGTAGGTTAGAGCCTTTTTTATGTCTCGTCTTGGCGGCTATACCGTCGAACCCCCAGATTTTGTAATGTTTACTCCAATCCAATGTCACAGTATGACAGATAAATATATTTTAATATTTACTTTAGAAGATGAACCCATTTAAAAGCGCTTCCCTCCGGACCGCCGCGGCAGACAGACGTGTTTCACTGTGTCGTTCCATTTAAAAATAGTGTAATTTACTCTAAACAAAATCGGACATCACGAGCCAAGTTTAAACCATATGTACATAACAATAAGTTTCTATTTACTAAGGAACAACAATAATATCACTCGTGTTCGAACGGGCTCAACTTATACTGGACGGATAGAAAAACTGTAAGATAACGTCGATCGGTCACCAGTCTTGTTGACCTGTCGTCGGTTGCACAGCGGTCAGTGAATTGACTTAAGACGCATACCTAATACCTAATCTAGCGCAGTGTGCATACGCAGCTATGTCGCTCAATCGTGCACAATCCTCGGAAAAAAATCAAACCGATGCTGACCTCGACCTAACTAGTACTCCAAAATTTACTTCACGCAAATTGAAAAGAAGACGCTCAGAGTCCGATAGTGATGTCAAGAACTTTATTACGGAAATCCGACAAATGTTTCGCGACCTACAGGATAAGCAGTCCGAAACTATTAACAAACTGTGTTCTACAGTTGAGGACCTTCGATCTACAATCAAATTTTTGGATGAAAAATTTGACTCACTCGCTTCTAAATATGAAAAACTCGAAAAGGACAGTAAGGAGGATCGCAGACATATAAAGATACTAGAGGAATCCCTTGAAAAAGCTGAAAGAAATTCAAGGGCCACTTGCATTGAAATAAGAAATATTCCGAAACAAAGTGCCGAAACGAAAAACAATCTGTTGAACACAGTCATCAACACTGGTAAGGCCCTCAGTTTAGACATACAGCCAAATGAAATAAAAGATGTTTTTCGTATTAAAACCAAAAGCCCGACTAACAGAACCATTATCGTCGACTTAACAAGCGTCATAACGAAAGAAAAAATTATAACCGCTGCCAGAAGATTCAACAAGGGACAGCAGAATAAATTGACAACAGAACATCTAAGAATCCAAGGGCCTGCTAAACCTGTTTTTATCTCGGAAAACCTGACGACGAAAATGAAGAGAGTGTTCTTTTTAACCAGAGATTTTGCAAAAACCAATGATTACAAATACTGCTGGGTGTCGCACGGCAGGATTTATCTAAGAAAAAGAGACGGTAGTCCGCTTATTCAAATTTCAGGTGAATCCGACTTAACTAACCTTAAGAACCAAAATTGACTAGACCTTCAACTCCAGACCTTCGAGATCACAGGTTTTGAATCAGAGGACTATTCGCCTCAGAATAAAATTATACGGATTTCCTATAAAGCATATAGTTGTAATTTGCTATTATATCTTGTTATGCCAGTTATTGCATACATTCTTCACACACACTTACACATTTACATATCACTTACACCACAACACTCACTCAAAAAGTTTTTCGCCTCTTCTAAACTCAGCCAAATCTTATATTTTGAAAGTACTGATGAATACTTCAAACTTATTTTTGGTCAGTGTGCAGAGTTCATTCAGAGCTCTAGTGCTAATTTTTCTGATAATATGCCACAGCTAAGCTTTTTCTTACTTAATGGATGACATCAACATAATAGCAGAAGATTTAGAAGGAGTAGGAACTTTTAAATCTTTAATATGTTCCCCGGAAGAGACTATACTACATGTAACCAATGCCACAGAATGTTTTAAAGTTATGCATGTAAATATACGTAGTATAAATTGCAACTTCAACAGCCTTTTGGTCCTGCTGCATAGAATAAAACACCGCCTAGACCTAATTGTTTTATCTGAATGCTGGCTAAGTAAGTCCCCATGTATTCCATCTTTAGATGGTTTTAACTGCCACGCTTCATCATATAATAGCCAGAATGAAGGAATAGTCGTTTATATACGAACTAGCATTAGTTATACAGTGAAAACTTCAAATATACTCGATGCAAATAGCCTGTCCATCGTAATCTCAAATTCTCTTGCTGTTATAGCCATATACCGCCCTCCATCGTACAAAAACCTCAAACCTTTCATCTCCAGTTTGGACTCAGAGTTAAAGCTCTACAATTCATACAAAAATGTCATAGTTGTTGGCGATCTAAACATTAACATTGTACCTGGTAATCGCGATTCGTTTTCTGATGAATATCTTAATATAATTGCTGCAAATGGTATGCTTCCAGCACACAATCTACCCACAAGGCTCAATAATTGTTTAGATCATGTTATGGTTAGATCCGTAAACCCTGTAACCACCTTAGTATTGGATGCCTACATTACCGATCACGCACCTTTAATTTTTTACTGTGATACCAAAACAAGACCCCTAACAGTTTATCGTACAAAGCAGAAGCTGGATATTCAAGGCGTGGTTGCATATTTAGAAAGAGCCGATTTTTCACCGGTCTTTATAAACTCTGACCCTGACAGTGCAGCTGATTCGGTTGTTAGTATCATTACAGATGCTATAAAGGCAAATAGTCACACTATGCCTATTCCTAATAAAAAAAGAATTATCAAACCTTGGATTACTCCTGGCCTCCTGAGATGCATTCGGCACAGAGACAGATTATACAGGAAAGTAAAGAAACAGAAAGATAATTTAATTCTGAAGGCTGTTTTTATTCGATACCGTAATTATTGTAATAACATCCTTAAAAAAGTAAAACAAGATTATGAACGAAATGAATTTCAGAAGGCTAGAAATAATCCTGGTAAGACTTGGCATATAATAAAGAAAGTTGCTAATCTCAAACAAAAGGAACCTAACTCCTCTGCGTTGCTTAATCTGTGCAGTGATCCAAGAAATTCTGTTGAAATGGTTAATAACTACTTTGCTAGTGTTGGGAAAAACCTTGCGGATAACATTGTTGCTATGTCGCCTGGGGTTCCCACAAATGATATCTGTTACCCCCAGCGAAGTGGCCTAAATGCTATGGCCTTACTTAATATTGACCCTAGCGAAATCATGGATGCAATACGCAATCTCAAGGACAAATGTGCCGTAGGTTGGGATTGTATTCCCTCATCAGTTATCAAAGCCAGCGCACATATTCTTATACCTGTACTACAATACGTTTTTAATCTATGCATCTGCAAGGGAATTTTTCCTAGAGCTTTTAAAAAGGCAGTCGTACATCCTATTTTAAAAAGCGGGGACAGAGGTAGCGTCACAAACTATAGGCCAATCTCGGTACTAACAACTCTGTCCAAGATTTTCGAAAAAATACTTAATAAAAGGCTGCTAAGTTACATCAATCAAAATGATATATTATCGGAAAACCAATTCGGATTCCGCAGCGGTAAATCAACTGAAGACGCAGTATTAAAACTTACAGAAAACATCTTAAATAACATTGAAAATAGACTGAAATCTGTTGCTATTTATTTAGATTTGACTAAAGCCTTTGACACCGTATCTATACCAAAACTGCTCAATAAGCTCGAAAAAGTAGGTATTCGAGGTTTGGCTCTCAACATATTCAAAAGCTATCTAACAGATCGTACCCAGTGCGTGAAAATAGATAACTTGTACAGCAATGAATCTTCAATTGATTACGGAGTCCCACAGGGAAGTGTACTAGGCCCCACACTATTTCTCATTTATATAAATGAACTGTGTAGTCTTCCTCTGCCCTATTGTAAAATCATCGCATACGCGGACGATACAGTACTTCTCGTACATGGGAAAACATGGCAAGAAGCACAACAACACTCTGAAATTTCCTTAAAATTGATATTAAATTGGTTAAAACAGAATTTGCTTACATTGAATATCGCTAAAACAAAATTTATAACTTTTGCTTCTTCCTCGCCCTCTCAAGCACCGCTTTCTTTTAATATTCGTGCTCACAGTTGTCCTGATCAAAATGTTTGTAACTGCCCACCCCTAGAACGCTCACAAAGCACCAAGTATTTAGGTGTCATTATGGACGGTTCTATGACTTGGAATCAACAAATCGACTCCCTGGTGGCTCGACTGAGGAAACTCATTTTTGTTTTTAAGCGCTTGAGAAATTTACTGGACATGAATTCTTTGAAAACCGTTTACTTTTCCCTAGCTCAATCAATTTTAACATATTGTATAACCTGTTGGGGGGGCTCAGGCCCAACATCAGTAATGAGACTTGAGAGGGCCCAGAGATTGGTTCTTAAAATAATGTGTCATAAACCTTCATTTTTTCCAACCACCGAATTGTATGCAAATACACAGGTTTTGACAGTAAGAAAACTGTTTATTTTGCATACAATCATTCGTAAACATCCAGAATTGCCGTTTGACCCAGTTTTTAGCACCAGACGTAGGTCTCATTCGGTTTCTGCACTGAAGTCTACTCGCACCGCAATATCTAAGCGTCATTACCCTTTTTTGAGTTGCTTATTGTACAACAGAATTAATAAATTAATTAATATTTTCCCTCTTACAACCCAAATATGTAAGTCGAAATGTTCGAAGTTGCTTCAATCACTCTCTTACGAAGAGACTGAAAAACTATTAAAAACAGTTATATAATAATAATAATAATCCATTGAAACTTCACCTGCACGCATTAACATAAACACACGCACACTATCACACACAAACACCCACACCTACATACACACACACAAACACACACACACACACACGCACACACACTCACGCACATACACATTTCACATTCATCTCAACTTAATGTATTTTTCTTTATTCATAATGTTGCAAAAATACTTGCACGTAACAAATCATTATTGCATTGTGTTTTGGAACATATTATCATCTTAACTTAAGTTTCGGAGAGGGGCGTGACGGCTGGAACGCAGTTTTTACTTTTCCAGTCGTCATCGATCCTATAAATTAAGACATTGTAAATCTAGACAAATTAAATAAAAATTTCATTCAATTTCAATTTCAGTACCTAAATGTTAATTCGAAAAAGTATGAAGTCGGTATTTCAAGGCAATAAAGATACAATTCCGGTTTTGGGTGCAACGAATATCATGTGTAGGTACCAATATCCGGCAGAAAATTTAAAAATTTGCCGGGCACTAGGGAAGTAGGGATTTGTCAGTAGATACCAATAAATGCGAAATGATTTACTTTTCAATAAGTTTAACCCTAAAATCTATAAAATATCGTTATACCTATAGGTATTTCATTTAAATATTATAGTATTGAAACATTTTTGCCATAATATCATCATACGCAACAGTGTGGAAAGCAAACGAATCGGTAGTGTTGTAGATCAGCGATAGAGCTTTCACTTTTTGTATTTTTTTCGGAGAGCACACTTTGTTTGTGCAGAACATCCAAACGAACAAACGTTTTGGTCAAAATTGTTATTAATTTTGTAAAACATAACACCGAAAATGAATTTCTATTCACAAATTTTAATTTATTACTAATAGAAAGCTGTAAAATAAATAATTGGTCAGGTGCGAGTCGGGCTCGCGCACTGAGGGTTCCGTGTTATACTAAACACAAAGTTAAACTATAAGGCCGACATCTCCTCTCCGTTCCGGAGATGTCAAAATGACGAAATCTGACACAGCTCCGCTCCGCTCTGCTTTAGTGGAAACCGGGCCTAAGAATCACTTTTTTACCGAACCGCAAACTTAACTTTGTTTTATGAGGTTAATTGCTAATACCAAAAAAGTATAGGTACCTAATAAATACAGAGTTGATTTTTTTTCGTAAAATATACATTGATCCCTATTAAAATCATAATTATTTCAGAATTTTCGATTGCTAGTAATGTGGCATCACAATTCAAGGGATTCGGCCTTGTTCCGTTACGGCAACAAAAATAATTCAGATCAAATCTCACGCCACTCATAGGCGATTTTCGATACTTGTATAATGCATAGACAACACGCAGCTTCGCCAGCTGTCATGCATTTCGTACTGTCACAATCTCCTGTGGACAAGAAGTGTCAACGTCAATCGATGACAAATAAACCAACCGGACATTTTTTCGAAGACATCAACCGTTACCACCGCGCGCCGTGTGTGCTAAAGAATGCAAAACTAAAAACTTTTTAAAGTTCTTCAACGATCAAAACCATAACTCCCTGCAGCATCAGGTGGAAATCATCGTGTGCAGTCTCAGGCAGTTCAAGGTACGTACGAGTGCATTGTAATTGTCTTGCATTTTCAAGTGAGAATATCGTTTTTACCGGTCAGATTTGGTCTGAATTCCCAATGTAGCATGGGCCTCGTATAGCGAATTGCTACAGGCCTGGTGATAGATGGACGGACAGACGGACACCGAAATCTTGGTAATAGGGTCCCGTTTTTACCCTTTGGATAGGTACCAACTTTAAAAAAATGGGAAATGCTTTCCAAAAAAACCAACTTCAAATGCCTCTACAAAGAGTGAAATAAATTTATTGTAAGTATACCTACACCAATTCGAAGTCGGGCGATTATCTATGACTTTGTCGTTTCATCGCACATCAATTAGGTAGGTACTTACATAAGAAAGGCTATTAGGAATTGTACGAAACATTGCCCGACTTCGAAATGGTGTACATTAAATTTATTTCACTTTTTGTAGTGGCATTTGAAGTTGGTTTTTTGGAAAGCATTTCCCATTTTTATTTTTTACTTTTTAATGGAAAGAAACAAAACGCACAAAGCGTTGCAAATATACCCGAATCGCTATTCGGTGTGTTTATAAAATCTGAGAAGTTCCCTCAATTTCACCAAGATCCCATCATCAGATCCTGACTTGATGACTATAGTCATCAAATCAGTATCGGCTAGCAAATGCACCAGTAACTATAAAAAATATACCCAACTCGCTTCAAGTATACTTACTAGCAAAATTTGAAGAGTGTGCCACAACGCGTTGAGATCGAATAGCATGTAAGTCACGACACGAATTTCGCTATTTGGTCTTTCTTTGATTGCCACAACGCGTCGTGCGCGTTTTCATTAGAGCCATAACACGAATTTCGCTATGTGGATGTTTCACTGTGACCACATCGCGTTGTGAGCTATTTTTCCGCTCAATGAGCGTTTTCGATCTTCGAGCGTAACATATGCCACAACGCGTTGAGATCGAATAGCATGTAAGCCACGACACGAATTTCGCTATTTGGTCTTTCTTTGATTGCCACAACGCGTCGTGCGCGTTTTCATTAGAGCCATAACACGAATTTCGCTATGTGGATGTTTCACTGTGACCACATCGCGTTGTGAGCTATTTTTCCGCTCAATGAGCGTTTTCGATCTTCGAGCGTAACATATGCCACAACGCGTTGAGATCGAATAGCATGTAAGCCACGACACGAATTTCGCTATTTGGTCTTTCTTTGATTGCCACAACGCGTCTTGCGCGTTTTCATTAGAGCCATAACACGAATTTCGCTATGTGGATGTTTTACTGTGACCACATCGCGTTGTGAGCTATTTTTCCGCTCAATGAGCGTTTTCGATCTTCGAGCGTAACATATACACGGTTCAGTTTGTATGTTAGCAACCCCCACTAGGTTATTAACTACTTACTTAACAGAAAAAAATCCTATTTTTAAAAGCTTTTATATAACCTATGTATTTAATTTGTTCAGGCGGAATCTTGCAACTTGGTTTTGACTACTTTTGAGGCAGATATCTTATGGTTGCAGGCGGTGGTGGATCATGTATGGACAAAATTGAAATGGGATATAGGAAGCGTCAGCTTGCTAATTAAAAAAGAATCATAAAATCGATTCATGCAGTCGAAAGTTGTGAGGCAACAAACATAAAAAAAAAACCGGCCAAGTGCGAGTCGGACTCGCGCACCGAGGGTTCCATACCATAGAAGAAGTAAAACATTGAAAGAATCACTTTTGTTCATGAATTTACGAGTATAATTTACATGTAGGTACTTTTGTTGGCAAACCGCAAACGTAACTTTGTTTTTGGCGGTTTATTGTTATTATCAAAAAAAGTATAATAGATACAGAGTTGATTTTATTTGTCCTGTAAAATATACGTTTACTTCTATTGATCGTAATTATTTCAGACTTTTCGATTGGTAAACTTCGGAGATAAGGGGGGGGAACGGTATTTTTTTCGACAGTTTGCCCAATAAATCAAAAACTATCAGGCAAAAATATAAATAAAAATCAGTTTTAGAATACACAAGTAACGCCCTTTCATATGATACCCCACTCAATATTGTTATCTCATTTTGAAATTTTGTCGACCCGGTTTTCCCCCCTTTTTAAATAAAACTAAAAACAATTTTCAAACTTTTACGATTGTTATGACGTATGGTCACTATTTCCTATAACTATTCTAAATTTCAAGTCGATAGCTTGAATAGTTACTAAAATAATCGAGTGTGACAGACGGACGGACGGACGGACGGACGGAGAAAGTCTCACCATAAGGGTTCCATTTTTACCATTTTGGTATGGAACCCTAAAAACATAGTCGAATTGAGAACCTCCTTCTTTTTTGAAGTCGGTTTAAAATAGCCTTTTTGCCGCCGTTATCTTAGTTAATAACCTATTGAGGGTCGCTAACTAACAAAGTGCTTGATACACATCCTCCTGCAGGATCCATGGATACTGGATGGATTGATACTTGATGGATGGGAGAGGTCTATCAGGTATCTACTAATAAGTATTAAATAAAAGGTGTTTTCGTGCAAAAATAAATCACTTTATTCAGTACTTGGTGGAACTACAAGTACTTAGGTAATACACCACTAATAATATAGTACGTATTACTTGGTAATTCAAGTTACCGTAGGTACCTACTACCTACCTACATATGTAGTGTAACTATTTGACCTTGTCCTATGAAAGGGCAGGGTTACAAATCGGGGTTGAAAAATTACTTTTAGTAGGTACCTACCTTAAATCTAAAATCATTAGATACCTACAGTCTAAATGGTTGTGTTTACTGTTAACGCAAAGAGATTCTAAATAAAACGTATTATTAAGTATTGATCTAATAAATTTTTTTATTCATTATAATGCCTAGGTAATAAAAACAATTGTTTTTATAAACTAGTCAAAACAAAATAGGCCCCATTACGTTTTTTGGCTATAATGTTTAAAAACCAAGAATGCTGTGTTTTTTTCGAATTGGTATGCTTAAATTAAGGAATAAAAAATCCTGTAAACACCAAATTTATAGTATATAAAAAAGTTTATTATGGTTGAATAACTGACAAAAACAAAAAAAAAATACCAATAACTTTACAAACTTGCAATGTTTTTCTAATCACGATTTTTTTTTGTTTGCTTTCAAAATCATGCAAATTTTTTTTTTAATATCGAGTAGGGCCCCCTCTCTTTTGCACACACTCTCTGAGCCTGTTTGGGACACTCTCAATTAAATGATGAATATTTTCTTGGGGTATCCTCTCCCAACAGGCTTTTAGAGCTGTAATCAACTCCTGCTGGTTATTTATTCGGCTGTAACCTTCTTTAAGGGTTCTCTTTAATTGGTCCCACAAATGTTCAATGGGATTGAGGTCCGGACTCATGGCAGGCCAGGGCCAGGGCAAAACCGAGATATTGGCTTCCGCGAGAGTCCTCTGGGTGGCCCGGGCTGTATGAGCGCGAGCATTGTCGTGCATAAAAACAAATCCATCACCCACCCGCTGTGTAAATGGGATCACATGGGGTCGGATTACACGCTCAATGTAACTGGCAGCGGTTACAGTTCCTTCGTCCAGAATTACCAGCTCGGTTTTACCTGCTAGACTAATTCCACCCCATACCATGACACTTGGGCCCCCCCAGCGGTCTGTTTCGTGCCTCGTCTTCTCCACACACGCACTCACCTGTCATCACTAAAAAACTTTACACTCATCACTGAAGAGTACAGTGCTCCAACTGTCCATTTTCCAGTTCAAGTGGTCACGCGCGTAGCTTAAACGTGCTGCACGATGAGCCCTGGTGAGTTTCAGCCGGACAGCGCGCATTCTGGAATGTAGTCCATCCTCGTGGAGTCGATTCCGAATCGTCTGGTCACTGACTCGGGTACCAGTGGATTCCCGTAGTCGGTTTTGTAGGAGACGAGCGGTTGCGACTTGCGGTACGATCTCGACGTGTAGCTAATCGGATAAATCGGTCCTCCTGGCCAGTTGTGGCTCGAACTCTTCCTGATCCACGTCTTCTAGCCACACTACCTGTCTCTTGGTAGCGTTCCCATACATTTCGGATAGCTCGACGCGACACACCGAGGCGCAGAGCAACAGATCTCTGAGAGTTTCCCTCCTGCAGCAAAACGACTGCTCTTGTTGCAGTTTCCATATCCATATGACGACGAGAACCAGGCATAGTGATTAGGATTAGTCCCGAAACTAAAGTAAACATTATTATTATTAGCAGTCGCGCTTAATATTTATAGCATATTAATTTACGGCGCGGCCGCAAGTTATATTTATGGCGCGGGCGTGCAGCTTGACGCTCTGGCGTACGCGGCGCCTCGCCCGCGGCCGCCAGCAGCTCCCGGGTCCGGCTCCTCGTCCTATCGGCGACGGAATATGGCGGCCGCGGGCGGGAGGGCACCACCGCAGTCAAGTGTCTCAGAGATGCATTTCTCTGTGAGTTTAGAAATGCATCTCTGAGACACTTGACGTAGTCTGGAGATGCTCCGATCAGCTCGGCGAGCCTGTTCGCCGTGGCCGTCTTGAGGTCACGGCAGGTCGAGCCGCGCACCGCCGCGGCTATGATCCCCGCCGCGTAATCCAGATTTAGTATGCGCGGCCTCTCGTCTGAAAACGTTATACCCTTTAAAGCGGCGTCTTCTCTCTATGGCGATGGCCTGCAGTGGGCCATGCTGGCCAATTGGGCCAGCATGGCCCACTGCAGGCCATCGCCATTGTATGCAGGGGGAAATGGTATGCAATGGCGGACAATGGTCAACGATGGCGCGCGATCGGAAAGTTGTCGGTTTTTGGCGCTCATCTTCAAAGGAATCGTGGCGTTGCGTGGTCTGTGGTGTTCACACAATGGGCCATTGCTCAGTTCGCCACCGACCGCTGATACGGATAGTGAACTCTTTTGGCGATATTTTTTTGCAAAATATATTCGAAATTACTAGTTAACATTGTATAAATATTTTAAATAATCTCAACAAAGAATTATATTGAAAATAAATAGCCGCGGCCGTAACTACTTCCACGTCCATCGCAAGTGCCTCACCGGGCAGCAATGAGCCATGCGCCATTGTGTGAACACCAAGTGATCGTGGCCTACAACGTTGCCAAGCATGGCCCGTCACAAGCCCGGAACCATTCGTGGAGCGCAGAGCTCAACGCGGAGCGCAGCCAAATTAAATTATAGCGCAGCGTTGCGCTCCGCATTGAGGCCCGCGCACGGGCGTATCCATGGCTATCCGTGGGCGTGGTATGGGCGTATCCGTGGGCGTGGGCGCGCCCATTATCCGTATTCTATAGGTATATCTCGGTGCCTATCATAAAAATATTATGATAGCCACTGGCATATGCTTTTTATCCATTGGAGGTTTATTATTTATTTATTTATTTTATTTTTCATATACCAGATAATTGTGTTACATAGTATGATAAATCGAGTATACATAGGAAATACTTATCTCTATGAGAGATTTCTTCCAGCATCCCTGACTGTGAGTAAGGCGTATTAATAAGTGGAATAGGTCATACGGTACAAGAACTATAAAATGTGTACCAAAATCCTTAGTTAAGAAATATATACAACAATATATTTAAAATAATAGGTATCTTTCCTGAAGAATGGAAGAAAGCGCGTATAGTGCCAGTCCACAAGAAAGGTGATCGCATGGATATTAAAAATTATCGCCCTATATCAATTCTTTCATGCTTCTCCAAACTATTTGAAAGTCTTGTGCAGCCCGTTCTTGCCAAACACCTTGACAACTTCCTTACCAGCTCGCAACATGGATTCAGAAGCGGTTTATCGGTTCAGACCAATTTGACAAATTTTACTTCTGATCTTCTAAAAGAAGTAGATAACGGCCATCAGGTTGATGCTATTTACACAGACTTTAGTAGCGCATTTGACAAGGTTGATCACCAACAACTCGTCAACAAGCTTTCTCAGTACGGTATAGGGTCCTCCTTCATTAAATGGTTCGAATCATATCTAGCGCAGCGATCCCAAATTGTTGTTATCAATGGTTTTGAATCGAAAACATATCTTGCACAGTCTGGGGTGCCTCAAGGTTCTCACTTGGGGCCTTTATTGTTTTTGGCTTTTATTAACGACATTACCACTGAAATCAAAAAACAGCTCCTGCTCGTTATTTGCTGATGATTTTAAAATCTATAGATCAGTCAAATCTGACGACGATGTTAAGCTCATACAGGATGACTTGAATACAATAGTTAATTGGTGCAAAGTCAATAGTATGTCCCTTAATGTTAACAAATGCTTTCACGTAAAATTTACTCGGAAAAAAACCACTTGTCTCCAGTTACTCTATTAATAATGTTCCTGTGCAAGAGTTAATGGAAATTAAGGATTTAGGAATAACTATTGACAGAAAGTTAACCTTTAAATCACATATAAACAATGTTGTAAATAAAGCCGCGCAGCTCTTGGGATTTATCAAACGCAACACAAAGGCTTTTTCTTCTAAGACTAAAATACTGTTATTCAACGCGTTGGTAAGAAGCCACCTTGAATTCGCAAGTGTCATCTGGAATCCATCCTTTAGTGTACACTCCCAGCGCATTGAAAGCGTACAACGTGCCTTTGCTCGGCACCTTGCCTTTTACGCTAGTGGTTTCTCTCACCGGCAACCCTACAATCAGAGACTGACTCATTTTAAATTGATATCTCTTCGAAATAGGCGAGAAATTCTTGATCTGTGCTATCTTTATAAAATCTTGCATAATAAAGTAAAGTGCAGCAAAATTCTTAATCGCATATCGTTGTCTGTTCCACGTAGGTATCCCCGTTGGCGCATTTCCATAATATTCCATATTCCTTTCACGAAAACACGTCTCGGAAGTCAAGCTCCTATTGTGCGTATTTGCTGCAAATATAACGAATTATCCAAAACAATACCGGGCATTGATATATTTCACGACTCTTATACTGCTTTTAAGAAAAAACTCATCAATCATGTCTTGGCGAATTATTCGTTATTAAGGTAGTATAATAAAAATTACAGTTACTTCTTTTAATCAATTATGTTCCACGGCCTTAGAAATGTTTATCTTTTATTTTTTGTATTTTTCTTGTATTTTGTTTCATTGTTATTTCTGTGTAACGGTATGAATAATTAATTTTCTTAGCTATATATAGGAATTTTCTACAATTTTCTAAATTTAGTTTGCATGACATACCCTATGAATGCTATGTACACTTTTAATTGATTTACAATTTACATATCAGTTAGTGTAGTGTTGTGTATGTTTTCGTGCTTAAGTCTTATATGTAAATTGTAAGTGTGCTTATTAAGGCTGTACTGACGTTATTTCTTTGAAAATACTGTTATTCAACAGCTATCAGCTCCGTCAAATGGCATCACAAAATTTTCAAAAAATTGTATGCTACACATTGATTCATGGTCTTTAATTCTGTAGCTTTAAAAAAAATTAAAAATTGTTTATTACGATAAAAACAAGAGTGTTTTACAAGAGTAGCTTTATATAAGATCGTGTATCAACTTCTTTGCCTTTGCAACCATGAAAGTAAATCTTACATTTAATTATAGAGAATATATATATGCTTCACTCTCAAAGTTTATTTTATTTTATTTCGACCATTTTATATGAAAATTTAATATTTGGGCCAAATAATCATAGAAAATCTAGCGCGGGCGCCGAAACGCATACGGCTACCGGCCTTCAGACGGGGTGGACGCGCGCAATTTTTCCCGCCAAACGCTCTCGTTTTACGAAAAATATTTATTTCGAGTAGGTAATTTTATTGTAGTGATTAGTAAATAAGTTATCATTTCAATTATTGAATAAGATTGATATCGTGTATATATTAGTAAACTATGTATATATAGGTATATAAAACGCTACTTTTTAGGGACTAAGGAACATCAATTGATTTTCATATAGGTATATATAAGATTATTATTATTTTATTATAAATAAAATTAAAAAATATATAATCTCATCTAATTATAATTTGGAATAAAATGTTAAAATTCCTGATCTTCCGTTTATTTTTCACCCTATGCTATTTAGCAAAAAATAATCCTAATGATATCTCCATTTGATAGGTGGGTCATTCTCACAAGTCACAGGGCATAATAATGCATGTCTAATGGAGATACCACTATTCAATTAATTATTAGGTACTTGAAAATTTTACGTTTGGTAGATATGATCTAGTATAGGTAAGTACGGGCATATGGATTTTTTTAGATAAACTAAATATAAGTGATGTAAAAAAATAAAAACCATGAAAATATTGACGTCGGTGGAGCGAACCCACATTGTATCGATTTTTTTTTCTTTTATTATATTAAACTCACCATCATACAAAGATAGTTTAGATATAGCTTATTAGTTTTTAGCTGAACTTGTTATATTTTTAAATAATAATAGGCTTTATCGATATTATATAACGAATAGTTTTTACGTCCGACGTTTAGACTTGACATCAGTGGCGCTCACCAATTCTCTCCATACTGCTTCTCCTTTAATGACTGCGAGGATAGTTGTTAGAGTAGGACAAACTCTCATTCGCGCTACGTCGTTGGTAAAGGCAAGAAGGTCTGTGCCTATCTTAGCTTCTTTGTTATTAAAAAAAAAAAGAAGTCGCTTTCGGTGGCTTGGTATACCCCTAAAATTGATTTCGGTGCAACTTATTTATCGATGTGCATTTGAACTACCACTATTGTGGTTTTTTAAAGGTATGACGAATGAGTTCTAGATTTAAATAATAGAGGCTAACGTACGGAATTTTCATTACTTTAAAAAAAATTAAAATTTAGCCCATTATTTTGATTTCGCTGGAAATTTTCAGTAGTTTTCAGTAGTGCCGGCGTGCAGGAGTATCTATCTCGCATGAATATCTGTTTTCCACTATTCCAGTGCAAACCAATGATTTTTCCGAAAAAGAGTAGCCGGTGTATTATTTCAGGACAAAATCTATGTGTCCATTTCATATTTCAGCCAAATCAGTTCAGTTGTTACGTCGCGAGGGAGTCTCGCACACGGATATCTGTTTTTCACTATTCCCGCAAAAACCATGATTTTTTCCTAGATCTAAAGTAGTATGTATTAATCCAGGACATAATCTATCTCCAATTAAAATTTTTTCTAAATCAGTTCAGTAATGACGGCGTGAAGGAGTATTTCTCCAAAGTAAATATCTGTTTGTTTTTTACTTTTATCATAGTAACCGGGATAAAAATAGCCAATAATGTATGATTCCAAGCTGTCATCTATCTCTATTTCAAATTTCAGCCAAATCGGTACTGTATTTGCGGCTTCCATTATTACCATAAAAACCATTGAACTTTCCGGGATAAATAGTAGCAGATGATGAAATATATCTCCATTTTAAATTCCAGGATAAAATCTATCTCCATTTCAAATTTTGGCCAAATCGGTTCGGTATATTTTCGGTTTTTATTATTTTTTTAAGTTTTATTATAGGTTTTTATTATTTTTTTAAGTTTTATTATAAGTTTTTATTATTTTTTTAATTACTACTTCACGTAGTAATTTAAAAAATAATAAAAACTAATAATATAATTAAAAATAACTTAAATTTCTATACCTTAAATTAAAATAAATATATCCATTCACGATATCATATTATATTATATACACGTCTAATATCAGGATCTAGAACACCTTGTACCTATGTGCCTGCAACTACAACCGCTTATCGCACTCGTGCGAAACAAAATGATTGCAAAATATATATACATATTTTGTGATATAAAAAGTAATAAGTGAAGTAAAAGTAGATTCTCCCGACATAAAAAGTAGCTTATTAATGGCGGTTTTAAATATCCTATCTATCCATGGTTTCCCTTACTAGAGATATAAATTTGACATAAGCTCCATACAAGTTATGTCAAATTTCTATCTCTAGTAAGGTAAACCATGGATAGATAGGATATTATTGAAAACCGCCGTTAGTATTTCAGAATACAATCTATCTCTATTCCAAATTTCAGCCAAATCAGTTCGATAATTACGGCATGAAGGAGTAGTTGTTCCATATGAATACCTGTTTTGCTCTATTATCATAGAAACCAAACCATTTATCTTTAATGTAAATTTTAGCCAAATCGATTTCGTATTTGTGGCGTGGAGGAATTTTTCCAGGTAAACATATATTTTTCACTATTATTATAGAAAACATAGATTTTCCTGGGATAAAAAAAATATATAAAAATTGGTAAAGGTAGAACAAAAAGTAGCTTACTTAAAGTGCATATTGTGTTAAAAAATTATATGTTTTATTTTAAACTATATACCCGATACCCGCGGCTTCGCATGCGTATTTATAGTTTTCCCTATTCCCACGAGAACCATCAATAATTTTCCGGACTAAAAAGTGGCTACTTTTTAGTCCGAAAAATCGTTGTGAGCTTGTGTTAATTTAGGACGAAATCTATTTTCATTCCAAAATCGATTTAGTAGTTGCGGCGCGGCGTGAAGAATTTTTTCCGCGTGGATTTTGTGTTTATCACTATGATCATAGAAACCCTGAAATTTTCCTGGATGAAAAGTAGCCTTTGTATTAATCTAAGGTAAAATCTATCTCGTTACCAAATTTAAGTTATATCAGTTCAGTAATTACAGCGTGAAGTAGTGTTTTCCTGCGTGAATATCAGTTTTTCAGTTTTCCCGCCGAAAACTTTGATTTTTGCGGGATAAAAAGTAAATTTTGTATTTATCCAGGATATAATCTATCTCTATTCCAAATTTCAGCTAAATCAGTTTAGTCATTACGGCATTAAGGAATATTTTCCTAAGTGGGTATCTGTTTTCACTATTATTATAGAAACCATGGAATTTTGCGGGTTCAAAAGTAGTCTATGTCTTAATCTAGGATCAATTTTATTTGCACGCCACATCTGTTCAGTAGTTTCGGCGTGGAGGAGTATGTCTCCCGGTTGAATGTCTGTTTTTCACTGTTCCCGAAGGAACCATGGATTTTTGCGGGATAAAAAGCAGCCTATTTATTAACTCAAGATATGAACTATCTCCATTCCAAATTTTAGACAAAACGATTCGGTAGTTGCGGCCTGTGGTTGCGGCGTGAAGAATTTTTTCCGCGTGAATTTCATTTTTAACTAATCCCACGGGAACCTTGAACTTTATCGGGATAAAAAGTAGCTTATGTGTGAATCCAGGATACAATTTATCTCCATTCCAAATTTGAGCCAAATCAGTTTAGTAGTTGCGGCGTGAAGGAGTATTTAAGCTTGGTAAAATACTAATTATGTACAGTAATTATTTTATTATTTTGAATTCGGTGGTCACGCTTTTTTAAAATTTGAATAATTATTTAACCCTTTGACATATACATATTTCCCTTTTATTCACATATCACCCCAAAAAAATATAGATTTTAAAATCATTGCTAGTATGTCTCAAACATGAAAAAAAATTGTGACACCGTGATTTCGGTGTCACAATTTTCATAATTTTAAGAAATGTTCAAATAAACTAAAGTACTATTAGAGTCTAAATATCCATACTTTTTAACGATAATTAATTTTTTTTCTAATTGAAACAAACTAAAACACTGAAAAAAAAACTTACGAGCCTAGATTAAGATGTAATGAATCTAACGAGACTAAAATTGTCCATTTCAATTATTAACATCTAAAACAAATAACGGGCCCGCTGAGAAAGACCCAGGTATGATAAAATTACCGGGTAGTTATTTTTCTCGTAGAGCGGGTTCGATGAACTTGCGCGGTCCTTGCGTTTTCGACGCACTTAGCTCGCTCGAGCAGTGAAGGTCAAATGCTCAATGTCATTCGCGTATAGGACCGCCTTAAATAAATAAATAAATAAATAAACTACATAAATATCATAAAATAAATACGTAGATAAAATATAAATAATGCGAGGTTTGCTATGAAATAAAAATAACATTTTCGTAGCAAACTTTCAATGGATGAAAAACATATACCTACTTACCAAATAATAAGTATAATTTTTTTTTGAAAGGCACCGAGATACAGAATACTGAATACGGGTGCTGACCTGTGACGTCACACTTACACAGTTTTACTTATGGAACGGAAAAATCAATACCTCCTCAATACAGTTGCAAATAAAACTAAAACTAATCTAATGCTACTTCATTAAATTTTCCTGTTGCCAATATTTGCATGTAAAGATGATACTGCCATTCCCGCAGATTGACTGCCATAAGCCTACTTAGCGTACAAATTGCAAAAAACCATATAAATTTTAAATTTCGCGGGCACACTCGTTGATTTCGCCGTAAGCACGGAATACATAATAGTACTCATAGAGTATATTGAATATAGTACTAAAGGTATAGAGTAACTAACATACCTTCAAAAGGTAAGGTACAACTCGGTTACAATATCTGTGGACCTCGCTGGAATGCGTACCCCCTACCCGTTCTCCTTTCAGCTCCCCGCGCTCGCCCCGGCGCCATTGTTTTGTGCACCATATCAGAGCGCTGACACGACGTGACGTCATCGAGCCAGGTCCACAGATATTGTAACCGGGTTATAGGTACTTACCAATGTTTCTCACGCGAAGTAGCCTGTATGCGCGTTCGGCCACCCTGGAGCGGTGCTGCTCAAAGTTCAATATCATTCGGTTAACTTCGGCGGCATAGGAAGGGTTTATGTTCACGAACATCGCGAGATGATTGATTATATCCCGTAACGTAAAACGCGGCTCGTTCGTCGCTGAAAAGAGAATGATAATTCAAAAATACTTTTAAAAACAAGCTTTTATATGTGTTTTATTCGTATTCCTCTCAACACCGCACCCAGCCCCTGGATTGCGTAAGAAAAACGTATTCATTCGTTATCGTAATCGTTTAGAAACTCTGCCCGCTGATTGGTTCACGTAAAGCAACGTCAGCCAATAGGGGAGCAGAATGAATACCTACGTCTTTCTTAGGCGTTGTCCTAATACCTACCTACTTACAACGCGAATGCGCGATCATCGCAAGTTCGCGCGAATTTTACTCGTACGAACGCGCGATCAAACATACTGCAGGGCGATCGGCTAAAAATGTATCAATCATTAAAGAACTGTATCAATGTCAAAACGTGATATTCAAGCATTGTGATTGGTCAACACCCGTGTTTTGACATTGATACAGTTATTTAAGGATTGATACTTTTTTGGCCGATCGCCCTGCTGATCTCGAACAAGTGTCCTAATTGGCATTCGCGCGATTCAAATGTTTGAAAATCTATTCGCGCGAACTTAGTTCGTACGAATGCGCGATCAATATATTGCTGTCAAAGTCAAATCTGTGTAATAATATATTGCTGTCGAATAGGTGTCCTAAGGCGTTAAGACCCCTGCAGGTTACCAAATACCATCTAGTATCCAAGTATATTCGTCAGGAGTTGAAACTCGATGGGGCCTATTGGGTAGGTATATACATATATAGCCTATAGGTACTAGTAACTCAATATACCTACAGATATAGATCAGATAGTTACCTACATACCTACCTAATTATCCTAATCTCTGTCCCTCTGTGGTGTCCCTGTGTATTACTAGTTTCAAATACGAATAGGACTGTCATTCTATTCGTTTCCCGTTCACACACGACAGAGGCTGATAGTGTGTAAGAGAGATACAAACACAATGACAGTCCTACTAACTGATCCGGCAAAACAACGTTTGCCGGGTCAGCTAGTAGGTAGTAGTAATGTATATAAAAATGGGAAATGCTTTCCAAAAAACCAACTTCAAATGCCACTACAAAGAGTGAAATAATTTTTATTTAAATTTTAGGTACCTACACCAATTCGAAGTCGGGCAATGTTTCATACAATCCCTAATAGTCCTTCTTACTTACTTACTTGATGTGCGAAGAAATGACGAAGTCATAGACAATCGCCCGACTTCGAGTAATCGGTGAACATACATAGATAAAAAAAAAAAAAAAGATTCCGACGAATTGAGAACCTCCTCCTTTTTTTGAAGTCGGTTAAAAATATTCGCGACACAGTGTTTGTGAACGATATTCCGCTAAGGTAAGCTATTTTTATGTCTTCTTAAGTACCTATAGGATTAAATAGTTTATATGGCAGAACAACATTGGTCGGGTCAGCTCGTTTTCAGCTACACTTTAAGTAACGTCTAAGCCGATAGGTGACAGTTTTCACATACAACAACTGTCACCTTAGGGCTTGGGTGTCTCTTAAAATGTTGGTGAAAATGAGCATTCCCAGGTAGCATTTTTACGTCATTATGTCGTCAGTTTACGGTCCTGCACGACGTAAGAGACGTCCTGTTTTGACGTCGCGGGTCCCTTCAGATGACGTCAATTTGTCACAGCCTCAAGACGTCAGTTCACAGACGTTTCAGGGACGTCATATACTAAATGCATAGTGACGTTACTGGGCCGTACATATTAGGTCAGCCACTGACGTTGGAGTGACGTCATATACTTCATTCATAGGGACGTTACTGGGCTGGGCCGTAAATACTACATAATATTAGGGCAGCGACTGACATTGGTGTGACGTCATGCAAAAGATTCAAAACATCAAATTTTGTTATATTAATCACTTTACCCGTCAGGCGTCATAAATACTGCTAATTGAGCTGCTATTCAACAGTCTCGACCCTCGACTCTCGAATCTCCCTCTAACTACCCCGTAGAGAACGAAGTCGCTTTTGGTCAAACCTCGAACTATATAAGTGGCGGACGCACAATCTTCATAGTGCAATACAGTTTGTACATTAAACAGTATAGCGCCATCTAGTGGTGGAGTAACAAACATATTTAATTATGCTGTACAATACAGTACTACAATGGTACGTAAGTATGACGTACAATAATGACGTTACTGTACTGACCCCAAATTGACTTAAGAATGTCGTCATTTTTTAGTCGCCGATGTCATCTTGCTACCTGGGATTATGTTCTTTAGCTCTTTGAGACCATTTATATACGCCATGCAATTGACGTCAACCGGAGGATATTTAAGTTTAGGGATAGACTGTAAAATGACGTCGCTAGGAGGTATCATTAATGACGCATACAGTACGTACAATACAGTACCATAATGGTACGTAAGTATGACGTACAACAATGACGTTACTGTAATGACCCTAAAATGACTTAAGAATGATGTCATTTTTCAGTCTCCGAGGTCTCTATCTAGGACGTTCTGTACTGACCCTAAATTGACTTAAGAATGACGTCATTTTTTAGTCGCCGACGTCACTTGCTACCTGGGTTAGAGTCATGTGCACTGGTATACCTGGAGCGGGCACCGGAACTTCCTGCGTAGTCGCAAACTGCGGCTCAGGGGAAGCGGATGCCGGGCGTTGGACCGCGCCCATAACGTTCCTAATGGTTTCCAACGATCGCCGCGTGGAGGCCATGGCTGCCACTAAGCGGGCCCCCCACGAGGATAGGTGGGCCGCAAGCCTACTCCTCAGCGACGGACGGATCTGGCCTACAAATCAATCCGTTTTATACCTGACGCGCCTTTGTGATGAGAACCCGCCAATCCCGCACCAGAAAAAGGTTGCAAGCACCCATACCGAAGAGCGAGTTGAAATGGGAACTTTAGGGATATAGGAAAAGTGTGGACTGCTCCCAGGGGGCCTACCACCGTGACCTAAAGTATATATTATCTATTGTAATATTGTTTTAAAATTTCCATACTGACATTGTATGAAAATGTCAAAACAATATTACAATAATGGTAGGCCCCCAGTTCCAAATAGGTAGGTACCTTCACCTGGCATGCTCGGATAGAAGCTCACATCGTTATCGTTTACTGATTCTGCCCGCTGATTGGTTTTACTGATTAGCGTCAGCCATTCGCGGAGCAGAATTCGCTAGCGATTACGATAACGATGAATACGTTTTCCATACGCGATCACACCCCTGACCTTTTGCGAAGACGACGACGACCGACGGCACCGTCCGGCGAGGTGTGGACAAACCTTTATACGAAGACAGCGAGAGATCTGGAGCACACACCGAGGTGGTCTTCATTGCAGTAGTGACGAGCCGATGATCTGTTAGCGACGATAGAAGTTAGAACTCACCATCTTCGATGTCTTCGGCCCGCCGATAATCAACTATCTGGCAGCGTCGGCCTAGTATCCCGTACGGCTCGCAGTGGGGGCCTATTAGGAAGCCAAACACGTAGGCGAATGAAGCATGAGATTGTTTTTATTTGCACTGCAGTTCCCTCCACCTTTTACCACCACCGCTATCACCGTGCAGTGCCTTTCATGCGGGTTACATGCACTCACCTCTCTGCGCCGAGAGCAATACCGCTCCTCACGCCGCAACTCGCCTGCGGCTCGGGCGCGTCGTCTTTGCAGCAGTTCAGCTCGGTACAGAGGTACCGGACCGCTCGCTCGAACATCCATCCCGCAACTAACTACCTATAGCTATAAATACCTTCCGAGGGCCGTATACCGCCATCTCTTAAAGCAGTACAGGGGCCGTACCACCATCTCTTACAGCAGTAGGTAGATAATGCTGCAAGTATTGTTTTGACATTTTCATACAAACATAATATGAAAATGTCAAAAAATACTGCAGCGTTACTGCTATAAGAGATGGTGGTGGGTAAACTGCCCCTGTTTCGACATTTCCATAGGTACTGTTTGTTGGTGGTACGGCCCCAGTATCTACCCGTTCGCAGTAGCTTTGCCGATGACTTCCCTTCCCACTTTACACGACCGCCAACCGCGCGCGTCTGTTATCAGACGATTGCGGGTCGCGGTCGCATGAAATGGGCGAAGTCATCGGCAAATCTACTGCGAACGTTTTATAATTTCATCAAACATGCAATTTTCAGATCACATTTTTAGGGTTCCGTATCTACTCGAACACAAAACAGACCCCGTAAAATTATAATTGAAAGATTAAAATACCTATATATGAATAAAAATTAGAAAAAAAGCAAGAGCCTTAGCAAAAGGGAAATTAATCGTGACAGTTACTAATTTGTAGAAATAATATTTAAAAACCCCCGACTGAAAAATATCAACTTATAGAACTTTTATTTTAAAAACCTATTATATTATGCACTTGAAACCTGCAAGTAAAGCAACGTGTTGAAGGACTTTACATCTAGAAAGAGCGAAATGTGCTCTGTTCACGCGCTCAAGCGAACTGGCATACCTATTGGGTTTCTGAAAGGAATCTTACAATACTTAGGTGTAAAAATTTATTCAGCCGTTTAAAACATAAAAGTCATAAAGAAAACAAACAAAAAAACATACCTACAATTTTAAAGGATACACACGAAAAACATAACCCTTCCTGCAGTCGGGTAAAAAATAGTAAAATACAATAAAATGATTTTTTTAAATGTTTTATTCTTTTAAACCATTGATTTTTAGATAATTTATTAGATATCCCTCTAAATATTAAAACGAAACATTTTACGGTTTTGTTGGTACGGAACCCTAAGAAAAGTTTAGTATATAAATTAGTATACTATATATAATCACAAGTTAGTCGGTATTATATTATTATCTAGTAATTTTTAATCAACATCACAAGTAAACTACTATCTACCCTTGTACTACTAATAGATATTATACTTAGGTAGGTACCTACTCCTTTTGAGAGCACGCAGGGTATAGGATCGCTAAAACCTGTATGCCTAGATTTTAAAAATAAATGTCTTTAAAAGTGTGCGAAGCCTGCCAACCCGCACTTGGAGAAGCCCCTCTTATATACCTGTGCCCAACCGTGGGATATTACAATTTTTTTGTCAAAGGTGTGTGAGGTCTGCCAACCCGCACTCCGCCAGTGCGGACTAGATTTGAGTCAATATGATTTCGGATCAAAAATCTCAATTCTAACGCGTAATAGATTACTTCATAATTAGGAATTAAACGTAACATTTGCATGCCTGCAAGTAGCTGGCACGTTTCTGTGCAAATAAAGTGAGTGATTGAATAACCACGCCCATCTACTGAACATCCAATCAAAATTATCCAACAGAATCCGGAAACGCCACGGCGACGGACGCGGCGCCATCGCAATACCCACCTACTTACGAGAGAATAAATGAGAATGAACGAGAGAACTTTATGAAAAAATCTTTTCAGGTTATCATCACCAATCCGCTATAAAAATAACAAAATCGTCGTCGATTCTACATCAAAACTACTTATTGTCAAAAATACATACTAAATAATTTCATCTGAAAGTGATTCTTTCCAAAAATCACAAGAAAATTACCCACGTTGCCACGTGCTCCGCCATTAGTGTTAATGTATATAACATTTAAACATTACCAGCATTGAAATCGGAGCTAATATTCCTTAGTATATTATTATTAATCTGCAAAAAAATATCCAAATTATACTTACGGCTGTATTCCCCCTGCCTTTTACAAATTTTAGACAAGGTAGGCATCTTTATTTTTCTTATAATTATTTACACGCGCCGACGATCGATCAACTTTAGAACCAGCGAAAGACTAAATTGAAACAAAATGGACGAGTTGAAAAGTCAATCAAAAGATTTATTTTCTTACCTTCATATTGAAATTGAGTGCCTGTATCCCAGTGTGACCACTTTCAGAAAATTTCTACCATTTTAGTTGATTTGAGGTATTAAGAACGTTAATTTAGTAGTACGAAATTGTTCAGTAGAGTTCGGTAGGAAATCGATGCATATTTTAAAACTGGCATTATAACAGGTGAGAAAGGGAATAAAAACTCAATTAATTCCGCCTAGGGGGCTCTAAATGTTTGTTACTCTTGTACCGTCCACCTTCATAGGAGATGTGAAAAGAATTTTTTTGATATCGATGATGTTAAATAAGATGATTTAAATTTATTTGGATAGCCCCGAAACCCCAAACACGTAATTTTTTTAGACCCCAATATTGAGGATGAAATATTAAACTCCCTAATGAAATATTAACAATCCCTCAATAAGTTCAAAGTCACTGTAAAACGAAAGCTCATTAATAATGCTTACTATAGTATTAAGGATTACTTACATGAATCAAATCCTTGGGGAAGAATGAACTGCTGTAATTATACTATCAATTAGTTTTAAGACCTTTTGTGAAGTGGTGATAACAGAAAACAAAACCCGGCTGAGTTTGTTGTGGGCTTCTTCTGAGTCTCCTCCCGCAGTGGTCGGGGTTGGTCGCTTGTAACTTAGCGCTGATCGTTCGCGCGCGATTTAAAAAAAAAAAAAAATGAATACGTTAAAATGTTCGCAGTGTAACATTGTAATAGACGAATTACTAGCATATGTACAAAATAAAATATCGGTAATCGATGAAGAAACATTAAAAAGAATTTGTGTGTCGGCGTTTACGCATAGTGAAATCAGCAAGTAAGTGTTTGTTATTTGAATCTCTGCCTACAGCGCAGCGTAAAATATCAAGAAAAGGCAGCAAGAAGGAAGAAAAAGATCTGGATGATATCATCAGCGTTTTCAAATCGGTGGATCCCGATATAGTTCCCGTTTTTGTGGCGAGAGCACTTGAAAAACTACCGCCTATTTTATTCGACCATCTGGATTGCACAAAACTACTCAAAGATCTTACAAAATTGACTTCAGAAATCGAGGATATTAAAAGCAAATATGTAACTATACAACAATTTGACGAATTACGATCGGATATACGAAATCTTAAGTATGCATCGCTTCCTCCTTCATCTTTGAACCTAACGACAGGCTATGTAAACATAAAAAGAGGTGCGTGGAATATGTCGAGCGGCCCTGTTGGCCTTACTTTTGATCACAATACCTTGGATTATAATAGTTCCACCGAGGAGCGAGAAGACCTACCACCGCTACATAATAATGGCAAGGTGTCGAATGTGCGTCAAGAGAATTGTGCAGTAACGGGTACGCCGCATTATCGAAATGTAGAAGCCGCGCCAGTTACGACGCGGGGAGTGGATTTGACGATGGATGCGGTGGCGCCACTTGCACAGGAGGTCAGTCGTGAGCGCGGCGAAGGAGTGCCGTCTACTTCGCTATCTCCAATCTCGGTCAACCCATGTGACCCAATACAGAATACCGGGGGTGAACGGGGGCTTGTACAGAACATAGCCACAGCAACGACGGGTGTATGCGTCACGCGCGGCGGTGGCGCGGGCGGCTCGGAATCGGGCAGCAGCGCCGCGGGCGCGGGTGGGGACAGCAATGAGACAGCGCATGCAGCGAGCCAGCCGAGCGAGCAGCTGAGCGGAGACCCGCGTAAACAAAGCATAGGAACTACTTTTGCTGATGTGACTAAAGCGGAAGGCGAGTGGAAACTCGTGCAGCATCGAAGACGCAAAACGAATTATTATCGTTACCTTGGCACGTCAGGCATTTCGAATGATAAAGATAGCAACTTCAAAGCTGCTGACAGGAAAGTACCTATTTTTATCACTATGGTGCACAAAGAAACAACCGAGAACGATATTACTGAGTATATATTTAATAAAACTCAAGAAAAGGTTGAGCTTGAAAAGATTTCCTTCCTGAAAGAAAGAAATCACAAAGCATACAAATTCTTTGTATCAGATACGAAATTGCCAATATTTTTGGATAAGACACTTTGGCCACAGGGAATAATATTCAGGCGTTTTGTAAATTTCAGGCGAAAGTTTTCGAACGGTGAAGCGTTGAATACCGTGAACGGCATTGCCCCAACTCTAAATGGATAATAGTCCCTTATGTAAACTAATAAGCTTCAACTGTAAAAGTATAAAGCGCTCAGTTGACAGTGTGAGGCTTATGTGTCAGTCGGCGGATTTAATAGCGCTTCAAGAGACCTGGTTAGCGCCACACGATCTACAGTTCCTCGACGAGATCGACGGGCGGTTCGGCTGCACGGGTACCTCTGCGATGGATACGACGGCGGGGATGGTGTGTGGCCGTCCCTATGGCGGTGTGGCACTACTATGGAAGAAAAGTGTTTTTCAAAATGTGTCGGTTGTGCGATGCGATAACCCGCGAATATGTGCTGTGAAAATAGTGATGGGCGATAGGTCCATTCTAGTGTTCAGTGTGTACATGCCGACGGATACCTCGATCAACCTTTCGGAGTTTACGGATTGTCTCGGCGCGGTGAGTGCGATCATTGATTCTATGGGTATTGAGTCTGT
Source organism: Coenonympha glycerion (assembly GCA_963855885.1). NCBI lineage: Eukaryota > Metazoa > Arthropoda > Insecta > Lepidoptera > Nymphalidae > Coenonympha > Coenonympha glycerion. Next base: position 610,985 of record OY979626.1, read on the forward strand.
ATACGTGCTCGGTGACTTTAATGCACATCCCGGCGAACGGTTCTTTGACGAGCTGTTGGGTTGTTGTGGTGAAGCGGAATGGACTTGTGCGGATGTACAGTTTTTAGGTATAGGATCGGACACGTACACCTTTGTAAGTGAAGCCCATGGATCGACACGATGGCTCGATCACTGCGTAACCACTAGGTCCGCTCTGTCATCCATAGTTAATATCTATGTTATGTATGATGTGTTGTGGTCTGACCACTACCCGCTAGTGATTGACTGTAACTTGAATGTTGTTAAACCTAAATTAATTAACTTTAATAAAACGAGGAACAGAGTTATATGGGGAGACCGTAAGCTGGAACAGATCGACTCGTATAGTAAAATAAGTCATGACAGGTTAAGGCTGATAGATCTTCCCGAAGAGTTTCGTGCTTGTTGTGATTATGTTTGTACGCGTGCCGATCATTTGTTACGTATTGATAAATTATATAGTGATATCATAACGAGTCTATCCGAGGCCGCTTCGGAATCTCATACTGTAAAATCGCTCGGTAGGAAGCGTCCTGTGGTTGGATGGAACAAATATGTTCGCGATGCGCACAGGGAGGCCAGGTCTAAGTTTCTTATGTGGGTCTCGTATGGAAAGCCAAAAAAAGGTGTAGTATATGATGACATGCAACGAAGTCGAGGTATATTTAAGTCACGTCTGAAATGGTGTCAAAACCATAGTGACCAAATAAAAATGGATATGTTGGCTACTCATCATTCGAAACAAGACTTCCGAAGTTTTTGGAAATCCACCAAGAAGTCAAACTGTGGTAGGCCCGGTCTACCAGTCAGCGTAGAGGGAGTGAGCGATCACAGTCTTATAGCCGAAATATTTAAGCACCACTTTACGGTAACATCACCATTGGGCCCATCACAGTCCAAGGGCGAGGGAGGAACGTGTGGTCAGGAGGTCAGTATCCGTTTCACAGCTAAACAGGTGAAGAACGCTATAACCTCCATGTCGCGAGGAAAGTCTCCTGGCCACGACGGACTTAGCATTGAACACTTAATATATGCTGGTCCACACCTGCCTAGAGTGTTGGCCATGTTTTATGACTTGTGTATAGCACACTCATATCTGCCCGCTGCACTGATGCGGACTGTGGTGGTGCCAATAGTGAAAAACAAAACGGGCGATATATGTGACAAGTCCAACTACAGGCCGATTTCTCTCGCGACCATTGTCGCGAAAGTGCTTGATAGTTTGCTTAACATCCAGCTTGATAGTCACATTAACCTACATGACAATCAGTTTGGTTTTAGACCTGGTCTGTCAACGGAGTCGGCTATATTATGTTTAAAGCAAACTGTCAAGTACTATACAGTAAGACGAACTCCTGTCTATGCATGTTTCCTCGATCTTTCCAGGGCATTTGACCTGGTTAACTATGATATCCTGTGGCAGAAGTTGAGGGATTCTGGGGTCCCTCAGGAGGTCAACAGAATTTTCCAATTTTGGTACACGAATCAGGTCAATGTCGTGCGATGGTCCGAGTCTTACTCCGAGCCGTATAGGTTGGAGTGTGGAGTGAGGCAGGGGGGTTGACGTCTCCGAAGCTCTTCAACCTATACGTCAATTCACTGATAGAGCAGCTGAGCAGCGCTCGTGTTGGTTGTCATATTGACGGAGTATGTCTCAATAATATTAGTTACGCAGACGACATGGCGCTGCTGAGCGCTTCTGTTTGTGGGTTGACGAAACTGTTGGGCATTTGTGAAAGCTATGCCCAAAGTCACGGCTTGATATACTACGTAAATAAGAGCGAATGCATGGTCTTTCGGGCCAAAGGTAAATCACTGCCTGCGACAGTGCCGCCCATCAAACTATATGGTACCGCTTTAAAGCGAGTTTTTAATTTTAAATACCTCGGGCATGTGATATCTTTTGACCTGAAGGACGATGCAGATATAGAGAGGGAGCGCAGGGCGTTGTCTGTGAGAGCGAACATGATCGCCCGCAGGTTTGCTCGTTGTACGGTTCCAGTTAAAGTAACTCTTTTTAGGGCATACTGTACCTCGTTTTACACGAGTAGCCTGTGGGTCGATTATACGCAGAGGCAGTACAATGCCCTACGCGTTCAATATAATAATGCATTCAGGATGCTGATGGGGCTGCCTCGATTCTGCAGCGCGTCAGGTATGTTCGCCGAGGCGCGGGTGGATTGCTTCTACACTACCATGCGCAAACGGTGCACATCCCTGGTGCGCAGGGTTCGGGCCAGCTCTAGCGGCGTCCTGAGGGTATTGGCGGACAGGTTTGACTGTCAGTACCTGCGCCATTGCTGTATGGTGCACGTGCTGACAAATCAGGCCTATCACAGGGGGGGGAATTTTTATGAGTTTCAATGCAAGTAATAATGATTTGACTAACATTAGATTTAAGGTGTGTGTGATACTAACAATTAATGTATGATCCTAGTTGGTCGAATTAAATGATTTTTTTTTTTTTTTTATTCAGTGCAGGGTGCGTTGGAACCCTCGTAAACTTAGTTTTAGTTTTAAGTCGACTTGGAGTTATCGCCATACAAATGTGACAAACATCATAAGGACCTTTTACAAGAGCCTGTAAGTATATTAGGCCTATGTGAAATAAAGAAATTTCGAATTTTGAATTTTGAGAAAATAATTCCTATGCAATATATGCAAGGACTAAAGGTACTGATACTTATGCTCATAAAAAGCATGCTATGAGAAAACTAGCATGCTTACGTGCTACTTCGTAGCATGTGTATCTGTACCTACTTCATAAAACCATTCTTTTTACTATTTTTTAATTATATACCCCACAATTAAGGTAGGTACGGGAAATAATAATACCTAATAATATGCAAAATATCACAATACTTAAAATATTTCAATTAAAGTTATATTTATAAAAATATTAATCGCAATATAAGTATATCTTGGTTTTCCGGATCTCTATACTGTAACTCAGAATCAATAGGTAGTTTTCAAAAATATTATGCCCCCAACCACATTTGAATTTTACTTAGTATCCATTGAAGATTGTTTTTAAAATTATTGTTATGGCGGTAGAGTCTTGACATTTCATGAGAGCTTATATCTAAGCCTATGTGAAATAAAGAATTTCATTTCATTTCATTTCATTGTGAAGTCAACATCTCTTGAGGATGTCCCGGTGTCGGGACGAAACATGCGTCAAAGAAAGTGTTGGAAAATAGTGTATGGTGTTTCATGTGGGTAGTGTTCCTGCTTATTGTACCATATATTATTTTTATTTCATTCTACAAAACATACGTTTTTTACTAAGTTAAAATTATACAGCTTCATAAATACTTTTTGATATTATTTCTCGGTACTTATAGATGTATCACCTTGTATAAAAAACCTTCAGAAAATACATATTTAAGTGAAGTGGCAGAAAATGCGATGCGGGACTCCTGCTAAAGCTGAGCTAATGTTAATATCGAACCATCGACAATAGAGCTGAACGGATTATGGTAGTTTTCGTGATTAGAAGTGGGTCACACTGCAGCAATGTTTCAGGCCTGCAGCTGAAAGTGTAGGTAGGTATCAGAACTATGAGTGTAGTGTGTTAGTGTGAGTGTAGTGTGCCTGTGTGAGTGTGTGTCTTGCTTCTTGCTCACTCTCGTTAGAGAGTAGTATATATTCCTTGCTCGCTTATATTATGATCTATCCATGATCTATCACAATTCACAAGATCTATCAATTCAATAATCAATTGATAGCCGAATTATCGATTTAATGGATTTATATCGTTGGGCTGATACGTGTTCTTACTTCTTTGAAAACACCCTGATTCATGCTGCTTCACTCTATGTGCTGCTTGCTTGATATTTCTTTGATCATTGTTTTATTGCTTGCAACCAGCATTGCAGCAAGCCTGGTGAATTGCACGTACCTAACTGCCAAACTGCAAAATATGCCCGGAGCATGAAGTACGGTCAAAGTTATACACGGAAACATTGTATGAACTTTGTACTTATACGAAGAGACTTCGAGATTCGTGTCAAGATTGTGTTCCTTCTCTAGGCGGTTGTAGGCACGCAATAGCCTCTCATGCGGCTGCATCGCGGGTGTGAAGAACCAGCTTAAATAGAAGAAAGTTATCGCAAGTAGGACATGGACAACCAAATGTGGTAGAATGTCAAGATTGTGTTCCTTCTCTAGGCGGTTGTAGGCACGCAATAGCCTCTCATGCGGCTGCATCGCGGGTGTGAAGAACCAGCTTAAATAGAAGAAAGTTATCGCAAGTAGGACATGGACAACCAAATGTGGTAGAATGTCAAGATTGTGTTCCTTCTCTAGGCGGTTGTAGGCACGCAATAGCCTCTCATGCGGCTGCATCGCAGGTGTGAAGAACCAGCTTAAATAGAAGAAAGTTATCGCAAGTAGGACATGGACAACCAAATGTGGTAGAATGTCAAGATTGTGTTCCTTCTCTAGGCGGTTGTAGGCACGCAATAGCCTCTCATGCGGCTGCATCGCAGGTGTGAAGAACCAGCTTAAATAGAAGAAAGTTATCGCAAGTAGGACATGGACAACCAAATGTGGTAGAATGTCAAGATTGTGTTCCTTCTCTAGGCGGTTGTAGGCACGCAATAGCCTCTCATGCGGCTGCATCGCAGGTGTGAAGAACCAGCTTAAATAGAAGAAAGTTATCGCAAGTAGGACATGGACAACCAAATGTGGTAGAATGTCAAGATTGTGTTCCTTCTCTAGGCGGTTGTAGGCACGCAATAGCCTCTCATGCGGCTGCATCGCAGGTGTGAAGAACCAGCTTAAATAGAAGAAAGTTATCGCAAGTAGGACATGGACAACCAAATGTGGTAGAATGTCAAGATTGTGTTCCTTCTCTAGGCGGTTGTAGGCACGCAATAGCCTCTCATGCGGCTGCATCGCAGGTGTGAAGAACCAGCTTAAATAGAAGAAAGTTATCGCAAGTAGGACATGGACAACCAAATGTGGTAGAATGTCAAGATTGTGTTCCTTCTCTAGGCGGTTGTAGGCACGCAATAGCCTCTCATGCGGCTGCATCGCAGGTGTGAAGAACCAGCTTAAATAGAAGAAAGTTATCGCAAGTAGGACATGGACAACCAACCATCATTTAACAACAAAAACTATGTACAAAAGAAGAACCCAGTATACAGTCTAATTAGAATTTACAAGCGAAGTTTTTAGCAGGAAGACAAAAAATGAAAGTTGGTGATTGTGAATTATCAGTGCCTACTGCCAGTGCCTCAAATGTATCAGCTTGTATCAAAATATAAAGAAAATCAATCAATTAATCAGTCAATTTATTTATTTGCTGATATCAAGCTGATATAGGTACAAAGTAGTCTTGCTATGTTGCACCGTATGCGCATGCTTAAAAATACAAACAAGAATAAATCAAACAAATACTTACATTAAAAGTCAAAATTTTAAATACATATTGTATAAAATGTAGTGACTCATTGATAAAAACCACAGTTGTATCAGACGCAGTCATCAAAGATACACCTGTCTTCGGCATGAATCAAGGTATGGACAGATAACAGCATCACGGTCATATGAAGTAAGTAGATTCAATATAATTAATATCTCGTAGATGATACATTAATATAGCTCATAAGGGGTGCAAAGACTCCAGGTATCCCAGCCATGGAATGAGATTAGGGTTGCCAACCCTCCCGGATTGCCCGGGAGACTCCGGTAACAATGAATAATGTCCCGTCCTGCTGGGGAACAATAATATCTCCAGTTTTTCTTAATAAGTATATGCTTATATACCTGTAAACATTGTTCTTCGCTCACATGTATGCTGTCTACCTGGTTTGACTTACCTTCCAACACGACTTGGATTTTTTGAGAATCTGGGAGCTTATTCTGTATTGTTAGTTAGCAACTCGCACCGGGTTATGACCTAAGAAAACAGAGCAAAAATCCTATTTTTGTATTATTTTTGCACAAGTTACCAACCTAGGTTGGTTTACTATCATGTCAACATACCATGCTAGTTGCTAAGTTGTACTAAAATAAGATTTTGCATCAGTTTTCTTAGTTAATAACCCAGTGCGAGTTGCAACTGACTTTGATTCCAACCCTAAATGAGGTAGAATCTTAGACAACTCATCAGAAAACATTTGGAGCTGACTCTTTATATAAAAAAAAATTCATAAATAAATATATAAATAAATAAATATTCCCATGTTGATATCTTCAATAGTTACTGAAATAAATGGTTGTGATACACAGACAGAGAGACAGACAGACGGACAACAGTGATCTTATAAGGGTTCTGTTCTTTTGAGGTACGGAACCCTAAAAATTAAGAAAAATGGTATGATTTGTCAACAATATCCGATGATTGCTGGTTCACCCGATGGTATGTGTCAAGAATGCATGATAGAAATTAAGTGTCCATCCAGTACAAAACTTATGTAATTTGCAAATAATTGAAGGTGGGAAGCCCAAAAACAAATTTTATGCCCTGTCACAACTACAAAATGTTTTTAATTGGTATGGAAATGTATATATTTTAAGTAGCAGATCTTGATTTATAAAAGTTTAGAAATAACCACTATGTAGGTTCGTAGGTCATTAGATAAATACTAGCAGACTGGCAAACATTGTTTTGCCATTTAGGGATATAAAAAAAAGCTTATGACCTACTGTCAGACCTACCGTAATTTTTCACTTTTCTTTTCAAATTAATATGTATATTCTTCAAATATTCATGTACTTTCCTGAAAAACTCTCTCTGAAACTTAATCCTGGTCTCCTTTCTTCAATAAAAATACACAAAGTTATGCCTTCCGCAACCAGGGAAAGTATGCTATTTTGTTCACCCCTATTGATGTGAATTTGACGAGCCAATATGGTTATATATGGTTATATTTGCAGCGATCATGTTAATTACATGTGGCCATTTTTAGGGTTCCATACCAAAATGGTAAAAATGGAACCCTTATTGTGAGACTTTCTCCGTCCGTCTGTCTTGATTAAGTATATCAGTAACTATTAAAGCCATCGATTTAAAATTTGGAATAGTTGTAGCTTATAGGTCATAAAGTCATAGCAATCATAAAGATTTGTAAATTGTTTTTATTTTTATTTAAAAAGGAATGAAAACCGGGGTGGTGAATTTACAAAATAAGATAACAATATTTAATAAGAAAAGGGGTAACTTGTACATTCTTAAACAGATTTTTATGTAGGACAGATTAATTTGTTTTGCCATAATCCTCTACTTGAAAAGATTCTGTATCATATGGTAAAATATGCAGGAACACTACCCACATGAAACACCGCACACAATTTTCCTACCCTTTCTTCGTCGCACGTTTCGCCCCGACACTGGGGCATCCTCAGGAGATGTTGCATTCACAATTCGAAATCGTAGAGACTCTACATCATCTCTCCTGAGTCTACATCTCCTGTAATCTCCTCCTCAACATAAAAAATATGAAAATTGGACTACATTAATTACGGGTAAGAAAACATCGCTTTTTGTATGAAAGCTTACAGCTAATCTTTTTATTAATTCTTAAATAAAAAACACATAGATTTTGTGTCGCTGTTGATCGTTGAGCAACTTCTTAAGCTGGCTTCCCACGATGCACGGTTATACGAACGGATGCGGGTCGATGAATTTTCCGTGTCACTCACTGATCTATATTATATGGATCTCAGACTGTCAATGTAAAAATTAAGACACTTTATTTTCGCCACTTTGGCGCTGATTGTTGCAAAACCTGACGTGAGCGTCCATGGAACTAAAATAAAATGACATTCGAAACGACGGTCACTAGCAACAAGCGTGCCGTTTTTACCCTTTGGGTACGGAATTATATACCGGATTGTTGTATGAGAGCTCCCTTAAATAGCATTTTATTTTATTTTTCAATATTTGTTGTTATAGCGGCAACAGAAATACACATCTGTGCAAATATGAAGTCATTAGCTATCATGGTTCATGAGATACAGCCTGTTGAAAGACGGACGGACGGCGAAGTCTCTGTAATATAGGGTCCCGTTGTTATCTTTTCGGTACGGATTACGGAACTAAAAAAAACCGGCCAAGTGCGAGTCGGACTCGCGCACCGAGGGTTCCATACCATAAAAGAAGTAAAACATTGAAAGAATCACTTTTGTTCATGAATTTACGAGTATAATTTACATGTAGTTACTTTTGTTGGCGAACCGCAAACCTTACTTTGTTTTTGGCGGTTATTGTTATTATCAAGAAATTAGAAAAGTATAATAGTTAGAACTATCGGGCACAAAAATAAATAAAAATCAGTTTTAAAATACACAAGTAACGCCCTTTCATATGATGCCCCACTCAATATTGTTATCCCATTTTGAAATTTCAACAACCCGGTTTAACCCCCCCCTTTTTAAATAAAAATAAAAATGATTTTCAAAATTTTATGATTGCAATGACGTTGGGTCACTATTACCTAAAACTATTCCAAATTTCAAGTCGATAGCTTCGATAGTTACTGAAATAATCGAGTATGACAGACGGACGGACGGACGGAGAAAGTCTCACCATAAGGGTTCCATTTTTAACATTTTGGTATGGAACCCTAAAAAGGTCGGAGACTCGCGCACCGTGAGAAGCCAGCTAGAGCGATGACCACAAACCAGTTAAGGCACCACATACATACCATAGGTTCCTCAGTTTGTCAAGAAGCCTTGCAGTGTGCGGTCGTGTAGAGCTGTCCCTACTACGCTACGGTGAGTACCTAGAAGCATTATGTACAATTTAGATAATGATAGGTAGATTGCTACCTAGCTACACTCACGGGCTAGAAAATCGCGATAGTATAACTTTATCGGAAATAAATGCCAGTTTTTTAAAGTATTTCAGGAATGCTACCATGAAAACCAATAACACGAGATGGTGCCACTGGTACGAGAGGTTTAGAAAAATGTTGACTGGGTTTATTTTTGTGATGGTTATTAATTGTTTATTCGTGTTAAATAGCTGATGTAAAGCTTGGAAAAAAAATACTTCAAAAATGAAAAAAAAAACTTATAGGCGAACTTTACAGGTACATAGATAAGTAAGGTCACAAAATTACCACCCATGCTTATGGTGACAACTGGTGAACCTTTCAAATTTTAATGGTAGCCCCCATTCGGTGCATTTGCCAGCTCCGCATGGTCATTTTATTAAAATTGTCAGAGTAAAAAAAATAATACAAGTAGAAAAACTTTTCACGGGTTAGAAAGGGACGAAACTTAAGTTTTTTATAAGTATATTCTGTGCACCTACCTGTCAAAGGGGTGTATTTTTCTACGTGTTACACCACACCACGAACAAACGGGTTGTAAAGTGCCCCTACAAATGTTCCTTTAAGTCTTTTACGGCACAGAACCATTAAACGTGGAGAAAAAAGACAATTTTTGTGACTGACCCGAAGGATTGTTCGCTAGTTTATTTAGTTGATAGTCTAATGCTCTCAGGAAATCGCCTTAGTAGCCGCTTTCCGGTGCTCATTCAATGTCAATGCACGGGACGAGTTTTGTGAGAGATAAAAAAAACCGGCCAAGTGCGAGTCGGACTCGCGCACCGAGGGTTCCATACCATAAAAGAAGTAAAACATTGAAAGAATCACTTTTATTCATGAATTTACGAGTATAATTTACATGTAGGTACTTTTGTTGGCGAACCGCAAACGTAACTTTGTTTTTGGTGGATTATTGTTATTATCAAAAAAAGTATATTAGTCAGTGAGTTGATTTTATTTTTCCTGTAAAATATACATTAACTTCTATTGATCATAATTATTTCAGATTTTTCGATTGGTAAACTTCGGAGATAAGGGGGGGGAACGGTATTTTTTTCGACAGTTTGCTCAATAAATCAAAAACTATCGGACATAAAAATAAATAAAATTCGGTTTTAGACTACACAAGTAACGCCCTTTTATATGATACCCCACTCAATATTGTTATCTCATTTTCCCCCCTTTTTTAAATAAAAATAAAAATAATTTTCAAAATTTTCAGATTGTTATGACGTCGCGTCACTATTACCTATAACTATTCCAAATTTCAAGTCGATAGCTTTGATAGTTACTGAAATAATCGAGTGTGACAGACGGACGGACGGACGGACGGACGGAGAAAGTCTCACCATAAGGGTTCCATTTTTACCAAATTGGTATGGAACCCTAATATGCTCCCTCGCGCCGAAACTACTAAACTGATTTAGCTGATATTTGGAATAGAGATAGGTTAGCCAATACATGGTTCCTGAATCCTGCAAGATTGATGATATATTTGGCCGCGATTTACTCACACTATTTCAAATCTTGTACCTATCAGAGAAAGTCTAGGAGTATGGCTGTGATAAAAAATATTGCTTTTTTTGTTCCAGTTGAAACAAAATGTCTAAGAAGAACGGATTGGAAGTAACCATGGTGCCAGGCAAATCGGAGCCCACGGAGTCTACGCCTCTCGTCCCTAGAGTCGTAAGTATCTTCTCTTTTATCACAATTCCTTCATTATATACAACGTGGAACGAAAAGTTGAAATAACATTGAAGGGTACATAAGAGTACTTGATAACGAAGCACCCTGTAAAAATATTAAATAGAAATAAGCATATCCATTTTTCCTTACATTATGGAAAAATAAATATGCTTATTTCTGTTTAAAATTTTCATAGGGTAATTCGTTATCAAGTACACTTATGTATCCTTCGATATAATTTCCTTCAATATATTATTATACAAAGTGATCCTATTTCTTCTTTCAATGCTATAAAGCATCGACGTCCTTATTGAAAACTATCGTACATTTATTTATATCTACAATCTAAAGATGCGATTTAGAATGTACTGAAATAATGATCAATCACTAATAGTAGACCATTTTTAATCCTACAACTGTATCCGAGTACGTTTTAAGGTTCAATTTTTGTGTTGTTGTACAGATCTCTAAAATACGGATTTTTTCAGGATCAAAAGCCTATGTGATTATCCAGTGTATGATCTGACACCATTCCAAATTTCAGCCAAATGGGTTCAGTAGTTGTGGTGTCTACCAGTCAAAGTCTACACACGAACACAACTTCCGTTCCGCCCAATATAAAATTAGTTGGTGAAATGTAATGTGACACCTAATAATAATGTATTAAGTAAACGTTGGTTATAATAATTATAATACCTACTTATAACGGCTGTCTGCAAACCACGCAAATTATTATTTGCACCTAAGCAGCACCTAGGTTTCTAGTAGCTACCTATCTACCTATAGTTTACTGCGGCAATGTCCGTACCATCAGCAACATTCCAATGTCGTATCAAATGTCATGTAAAAGATACGTTCTATCCGGTCATGCCTATAAATTAAATTGTTACACTTAGGTCCACTTGCGCGAAACGGGAGTTAAATATTTACATTTTTAACCCTAGAGTCATCGTCTCTCATTGGACAATGGGGTCTTACACTACTTTTGAATTTGATATAAAATATTACTTTATTATAAACTAGGATAAAAATAATAACGTGCAGTGAAAGAAATATTAAAATCCAACGAAGATTTACAAAGTTACAGGCGTTTAAACTTTGGAATGGGGGGGTCTTCTATCCCTTTCTCGCAAAACGAAAATTTGTATGAAGCCGCACGAAGCTACTATGGCATTGGTACAGTGTGACGTCACAATTTCATGTTGCTATCTCTGTCTAATCACAAATCTTTAAATGCTTATAACTTTTTTGTTATTTGATCGATTTAATTAGTTCTTTCAGTGCACGTCATTATTTTAATTCTACTTTATAATAAAGTAATAAAAAAATTGGAGTCAAATACCCTATTTTGACAGCTTACTCTGTGCTAACTCTGAGTTAACACACTAACCCAGGTCGGTGCAAGTGGGCCTTACAAAATCAAAATATTTATTCTTTCACATAGGTCTAACCTACAGGCATTTATGAAACTCTACGCCTCGTTGGGGAAGCTGTTATGTGTGAAATAATAATTGACTCTCATTTTAATCCAATTCAAAAAAGGAAGAGAGTCTCGATTCGTCGGAATCTTGTTTTCAACCGACTTCAAAAAAGGAGGCGGTTCTCAATTCGACTGTATTTTTTTAATGTTTTTTACCTCATAACTTTTGACTGGGTGAATCGATAATGATGATTCTTTTTTATTTGAAGGCTGACGCTTCCCGTGTGGTCCCATTTCAATTTAGTCTAGTTCTGATAATGTTATCCATGAGAAAACCATGTAAGTCTTAAATTTTTAATTGGAAAGGATGTATTCAACAGCAGTTTGATGAGAGTTGAAGTCGGTTTTTTTGTTAATTAATTAACGTAACTATATTATTTTAATAAAACATTAATTATTCTCCTACAAAACTAACTAAATATGTGATCAGTACTTACGTATAAAAAATTGGTAACTGTGTGGTGAGGTATTCGTTGATAATTGGTATTTAGAATACGTCCTAGCCGCTATAGACTGGGGAGACGCGGTTTCAAACCTCAATATACCGCTTACGAACATTTTTATACGTATTACGTATTCAAGATTTATGGTGGGAAAGGGTTTTTGTAGTCCAAGTGCGCAGGCGTCGATGAGGTCTGTGATCCGTCGGTGGAAGATTGCTAGATTTCGTTTTGGAACGAAAACCGGTTTGATAATGAAATAACTGATATTATTGAAACAAAAATAACTTTGTCTCCGTCTATAGTGGGTGTCTTGCTTAACATACTCGCTCGGCTCCAGTAATAGGTAGATATACCTACTCCTATAAATATTATGACGATGTCACAGAATACAGAAGAGGTAGAATTTATTCAGAAAGGTACCTACCTAAAGGAGATATGATTGAAATGAAAAAAAGTTTTTTTTTAATTTTGTAGATGCCTAAATGAGGCTCTTGCAAAACTCATTTCCATAAGCCTTAGATAATGATAATATATAATTAGCGTAATATTTGCGAAAAACTAAATAAAATTTTACTTTTGGTAGGATACTTTGGTAGAATTTTCCTGATAAAATGGCAATTTTAGCTTATAACTCGTACGTGTACGAAGTCAGTGTTAATTTTTCTGGTAAACGATAAACAACTAAATTAGCAACTAAATAAGCAATATTTCTTAAAAAGTAAAACGTACGAACATATTTTTTCAATGTATCTGCAACGTTTCTAAAAATTATGAAAATCTGAAAACGTTATCGCTTTTTGTATGAAAGCTTACAGCTAGACAATCCTCTTAAGTAAGTACGGTCAGATGTACCTACATACCCGTTATGTTCATAGTAAATAGGTATAACTAGTAAAAAGTAAAACATGTTTCTCACTAATGAGTATTATTATTATAAACTCAAATTACCTAGTTACTTTGGTAAAATTAGATTTTAATTGCGTTTCGCAATGTGAACGGAAATGTATTATGACATAGGTAGGTATTACGTATAGATTCTATACCTACCTTGAATGATTCTATTCTACCTTGAATGTAATATTATAATTATTATTACATTCAAGGTTCAAGGACGTTTATTATAATTTATAATAGGTAATACCTACTAACTGACGCGGCAAACGGCTGAGTACAATGAAAAATAGCTTACGGCTTATTCGAAGACCTATCAAATGCACACAAAAATTTCATAAAAATCGGTCTAGCCGTTTCGGATGAATTGGTTATACTGTGACACGAGAATTTTATTTAATAATTGCGACGCAATATCTCGCTGCACGTGAGGCAATAAAATAGGACGACAGAACGCCTGTTGCACTCCCTGTCGCGTTAGCGCTTACGGGTTTTGTCTGGCAAGGCACTTTATTATTTTATTGTACTAGTAGCGAGATATTGTAATTTGGGGTAGAAAATACCAATTTTTTATTACTTTGGTTATTAAAACCAAAGTAATATAGGTTATTTTCACGTGAGGGAGCTCCAAAAAATAATAATAATTGCATACAAAAGATCTTTGAAACTACCTCTATCGCTTCTTACAAAAAAAACCTTTATGCCGCTCAATCTCATTTCTATCAATAGTTCGATTGTACGAATAAATACGCACTGAAAGACACAAGTACGTCGATTGATAAGCACATTAAAAGGAAATTATTGTTTAATTTTTTTTATATCTATGGCCGTTGACCCGCGCTTGTTAAAAACCTACCGGGGTGCAGGATGGGGAGGTTTTGACTCTCAAGTCTCACTGGACTCAGGACTACGAAGTGTTTGTAGTTTGTACCACTTGGACTTTGGAAAATATATTAGTGTTTGTCACTAAGAAAATAAGCGAAGGAAGAGTACAAGACAATCACAATAACATCATTCGGACAAAAGTTGTGTATAATATTTTTATGGTGTTTGTTGTTTACTGAACCGATATGGCCGAATCAATATATAATATTATAACCCGGGTTGGCGCGTAGGCTTCATTGTGTCCTAGAAAAGTCCATGATTCCCGTGGAGTTGGTGAAAACCCGAAATTCATTCATTTCTTTCTTATTTATACTAGCTGTAACCAGCGCGAGCGACTCCGCACACGGGTATTTTGGTTTTTACATATACCGGAATTTCTATGGGTACCATCCGGGCGCGAAAATTCAAATTTCATTTAGTTTTTCGTTTATAGTGGGCTAATTATACATCGAAGGCTAATGGCAATGAGTTTTGCGGGCACAACCTTTATGCATCTACATGTTTTTAACAAAAACTCTGCTCAACAATACTCATTTACTTCATATTGGTTCCCGATAGGTCGAATCTGGGAAACTGCAAAAAATTATCTTTCGGGAACCAATATGAGATGAGTGGGAACTTTCGAGCAAAGTTTCTTTTAAAAACATGTAGGTGCATAAAAAGTAGGCCCGCAAAATGCATCGCCTTAAATCTACAATGTGTAGTTAGTCTAATATTTGCTAAAAAGTAAATAAAATTTGAATTTTGCGGGCTGGTAGGGCTGCAACACCTTAAATCGATTTTTTCTGTATTTTGTCGTAGGCACAGACTTGTATACTAAGGACAGGGCGAACAGCGCGAAAAAATGTCGCCAGTTTATGGGAGCAAAAATGACTCCCCCGTCAGTAGTCAGTAAAGGTAGATAGGTAAAGACCCATTTCTTTTTTTTTAAATTAATAATAATATTGCAGGCAAGGTAACCACAGACACATAGATAAAAAATATAAAAAAATAAACATGTATTTCGCAGGAGTTTCGACAGATGGTGCTACATTTTCTTGTATGAAGAACGTTTACGTAAAATGTTCGGATGGGCCCTATCTTGACTATTTTTATCTATTGTCGTAGGTCACTGAAGACGGCGCAGGCGGGGCAGGCAAAGCCGACGGCGGAGGCCTGTCCGTCAAGCAGACTGCCTTCCTGGTAGCAGGCGAGCTGGTGGGCAGTGGAGTGCTGGCGCTGCCCAAAGCCCTCACCAAGACTGGTAAGTTTACCTATAGATCCAACGTAATGTTGCCTGCTTAGTCGATTTTACAGATTATGTTTTTAGAGGGTGCTCTGACCTCTATTATCTAGTACGCTGGACCTCTGTCAACGTAAAAATGAAGACACTTGTTTTTCGCCATTCGCTGATTGTCACGTAACATGGCTTGAGCGTTCTTGGAACTAAAATAACATTCAACGGCCACTAGCAACAAATGTCAAGTTAGACCTTTCTTGGAGGGCGCTTCAAATCGGCACAAAACATAACCAATTGTATACAATGTTTTATCCAGGTTACTAGAATAATAGAGATCAGTAGTGCTCAGGAACCATTTGCGCTGTAGCAAGTTGCAGGTGACAAGTGAGATGAAAACAGTAATAAGGAAGGACCTGAGTGAGTCAGACTGAAAAACTATGCGAAGGACACCTGTCACCCACACCATCGCTACAGCGCAGATACTCCTTCATGTTTGTGCCACAGAACCGCAAGAGAAGTGGCAAGCCTATGTGGTTGATGTCCAGCAAACTCGAACGAAACGTTTTTCTCATCATACAGGAATATTATATGTTCAGGCTACTTTATTATCATACATATTTTCACCACAACAATGAGTGTAGGAAATCTTATCTTCCATTTGCTTAGTCTTAGACATTTGTTTGCTCGCGTCTTGCATTCATTAGGTATCAGCTAGGCTCTCGATGTAACATAATTCCACGCTTTCCACATTTATCATGTTACGGTAGTAGAGTAGATACGCCCTGGGCTTACCTACTCTTCATACTAACAAAAGTAAGCTGCAAGTTGCAACTATCTGCCGTCAAAACTCAAAATTCAAGTCCACATAGCATTGAAATAATTATAACAGTTACCTATGATGTTGATTTTTGGATCAAAAGCTACCCGTCACCTTCTCTCCGCGTTCGTCAGAGAGGGACGGAGAGTTTTAACCGGTTTTACAAGCTCATTATGGTAATGCGCCTTGCAGAGCTATCACAGCCGCGGTTTCGTGATTGTGTCAATTAAAATAACTTATGAAGTTATAAAGAACTTACTCGCCATAATAAGCATTTTGTATTTCATAATATTTTATCATACTTGCCATAGAATTCTTCCTGGCATCATAGGCTCGAATCTTTGTTTTATTGGAAACGGTCTAATCAATGACCTTTGAGTATAAGTATATACACTGAAGTTGTGTCATATAAATTTCAATAAAAAATTCAGTTTCAAGGGTAGGAAAACAAGGGATGATATTATTTTTATTAATATATAATATTATAATATTTCCCAATGATAAAGTCTGATCTCACTTATGAGTAGGTCGTCAGTAATATTAACTACATATATGTGTTAATGCTTCAAATTACCGTAACTTGAAATATTATTATTATGAACATTAATAGATAATTTGTTAACTAAAATTAAAATTTCGTCGGTTTACGGGTAAAACATTATAAATGCACTTTTTGGCTGAATTGAGTTAAAAATGCAGTTATACTTATTTTTTTCCGCTCTATCGATAGGTAAAACCGAATAAATGCTACGACCGATAGTTTCGGAGATAGCCAGTTTGAATAAGTTACAAATGCCCTAAAAAAATTAAATCTATACTAGTAATTGAGCATAATCATCTTTAATGCATTAACCCAATCAAGATTATTCGAGTAAAATAGTATAAATATGATTATACCTTTTTACATGTAATAAGTCTCTTAGAAAGCAATGAAATAATCGTCAGATATAAAGTATTAAACGCATTTAAAAGCATAAATCCAAATTCCGAATTCTCACTTGTACAGTTAAAACATTATAAAGGCATTCATCTTATTTTACTCCTTGTATTGTTACTTGTGATGTTATTTTAAATTCTAAAATTGTACAGCAAAAACGTAATAAATGCATTCAAGCGATTTGAACGGCAGGGCGATCGCGTAAAAAATTTATCAATTACGAGTAATTTACAATTAAGGAATTTATTAAAGTGCATGAAGCTTTATTTATTATGACTTTTAAAAAGGTTAGCAAACAAAATAGTTGATGAAAAAACCTAAAACTTGAACGTATTTACCTGATGACCAGCCCTAGCTTAGATTAAGATCTAAGCTAGGGCTGATCGGCTTCAAAATGAGTTGGCAGAGACGAGTAGCAGCCATGGTATTTCTTCAGGAATAATTAATTTGTTACATCTTCATTAAAACTCTTCTCTGATGGCTGATGGTTTATTATAAGGAATGAAAAGAGGCAGTTCTGTCCACGTATGAGCCTTACCACATGACGAAAGTTTCTCTGTATTCAGATACGTGCAGAAAACAGAACAGAAACCAATATGTGGCTGCATTATTACTGTTTCCAGTTCATAACATTGCTCACTTAATAAAAATCTAACACAACTTTCTTGAGTCAAAAGAACGTTCAAAGAATTACAATTATGACATGTCGGACAACGTAAACCTTCGAAATCCCTCAAGAGGTTGAGGTACCTCAGTCAAGCCCTATTTTACAATGGAAACGACTTTATAATAAACCTTTACCCATCAATGAAATCAAAACAGGATCTTCTCAGTTTATGTAAGAAAAAAATGATTCCTAAAGAATACCATGGCTGGTACTCGTATCGGCCAACTCGTTCTGGAGCCGATTGGTTATCCAGCCCTAGCGTAGACAAACAGTCATAAGCTGAAGACCTTCAAGATAAAGTTCTTTCACCTACTATTTTGTTTTTCATTCTTTCTTAAAAGTCATACTAAATAAAGCTTAATACACTTAAATAAATTCCTTCATGCCCAATAACTCGTAATTCGTATTATTCACTAACAGTAAAATGGATTACACCCAAATTTAACTTTATTTTAATTCATGCATAATTTTGTATAGTAGTTATCGTAATAAATGTCTTTAATTTTTTAAAAAGCCTTCAGTTAAAACCAGATAAATAAAACAAAACAGGGGTTCTTGAAGTCAATTTCCAAAAAAATACAATTCTGAGATAAACGTTAACACAAAAAAACATAAAACAATACAAACATACAGAAAACAATTACCTGGGTACTAAAATTAGCATTCTAGGGTAGGTTAAACATAAGATGGGGTACATTTGCAAGTTACAGGTAAAACCAAATAAATGCATGACCCTCTGAATTATAATGAAGGTTTTATAGTATTTCTTTATCAATATAAAACAATATCAATATATATCAATAAGATGGATACTTATTGCATCATTTGAACTTACTTATTTCTAGCTTATTAAGTTTTAAGTATCCCAAATCTTACCTCAAACTTTAAAATGCGATTTACTCGAAATGATGTAAACTGCATTTATTATGTTTTCGCAGTAAACCGACGATTTGTTAACTAACTAATTTTGGTACTAATTATAATGTTTTAAAAGTTATACCTATGAGTAGGTAATATTAAGTATACTGTATAAGATTATGAAGCTAAGCGAAAGTTATGATCCTTCATCTGCGAAGGTTTTTGGCTAAAACTCTTGCGAAAGACACTCAAAATTAAGTATAGTCACATTACGAGTGTAACTCAAGTGCTCTGCGAAAATATTTTTATCATGTACTCATTTTCCATATTTCTGTGTACCTATAACAGGCCTATAACCGGTCGCAGAAAGTTTGTCGGTGAGTGCGGTCGGTGATTTTCCTTCCCACTTCATAGTTAACCGCAACCCGCGCTCGTCTTATTACAGTCGCGGTCGCGGTCTTATTAAGTGGGAGGGAATTCACCGGCAAAGCTTCTGCGAACGGGTAGTCCACTCCTCTCCTCTTTTACTTACATTGTGACGTCATTAAGCAATGACCACATTAATGTAGTCTGAGGCAATGACAATAATAATTATGATGTGTGTATCTATGCAATCGCGATAAAATCTCAGAATTTAATATGATGAATTTTATCTCAGGATTAAAATATACAATAATATACATTATATTATTATGTATGCTTATAAAGTTATAAACACATATAAAAACTTATTTCCATGGTCTGTGGTTATAAACATGCAAAGCTTGCGCGTTGCGACGTTTCCAGACCTCAAGGGCCCATATTCTGTGCAATTATAGTGATAAATAATCAGGGTTGTCCAAAGTTCGTTATACATTACTGCTTTATTCATGAAATCAGGTTCTTGATTCTTCAAAAATACATACTTATATTAGTAATATTATATATTCGTTGCTTATAGGCTATAGCAGCCACGAATCTATGCAGCTGCATCAATTATTATGCGGCTAAGGCGCCTATTGGCTAGTCATGACTGCGTTGTTATGGTTACAACCGTTACAGGCGATAGTTGGCTAACAATTTTACTAGAACAGATTAATTTAAGATTTCGCATTGTGAAGTCAACATCTACTGAGGACGTCCCGGTGTCGGGACGAAACGTGCGTCGAAGAAAGTACTTGAAAATTGTGTGTGGTGTTTCACGTGGGCAGTGTTCCTGCATATTGTAATATACAGAATCTTTTCAAGTAGCGGATTATAGCAAAACAAATTAATCTGTCCTACTTATTATGAATTTCCGCAAAGTAACGCCTGCTTCCGTTCAATGGAGATTCCGTAAAGAATGTACGGTGTAGGTTTTATAGTAAGGAAATCGCTTAAACAAAATATAGAAAGTTTTTACGGAATATCTGATCGTGTGGCTGTACTAAATATCAAACTACCGGGCTATGATAAATCTTGGACTATAGTACAGGTTTACGCTCCCACAGAGTCTTCAAACGATAGCACTAAAGACCAGTTTTATGAAGAGCTCAACTATGCACTGCAAGATGCTTACAAAAATCTAATCGTCATGGGAGACTTTAATAGCCAAATAGGAAAAAGAAAATCAGGGGAAGAAAATGTAATTGGCGACTACAGCATAGGAAAGAGAAACAAAAACGGTCAACGTCTTATAAGTTTCAGTCAAGAAAACCAATTAACTATCATGAATACGGTATACAAGAAAAAACTTAAAAAACGGTGGACGTGGATTTCGCCATGTGGAAACTATAAAAACGAGATAGATTACATACTTACTAACAAACCGAAAAACTTTACTAACACCGAAATCATAAGCGTTAATTATAATACAAACCATCGTATGGTAAGAGGAACAATATATGGCCAGCAACCAAAGCAAGGACGAAAAAATATAAGAAAACCAACACAAATAATTGAATTACCGATACCCGAAGATAAGCTAGAGAAATTAAAAACAGCCTTGACTGAAATACAATACCAAAGTTCTGTCCAAGCTAAATATGATAAGCTTGAAAGCGAGTTACAGAATATAAGTAAAGAAATATCACGTTTAAGTACAGCCAAAGATAAATTAGGACTCAAAGCTAGATTACTAATAGAGGAACGTAAAAATATGTTAATTGACAAGAAAAACAATCATAAAGAAATAACATGTATAAGCAAAAAAATACAAAAAGAAATAAGAGATCACAGAAGGAGCACCAGGATGAAAACACTTGAATATCATGTAGGAAAAACAGGAGGAGTGAAAAAAGGTCTAAAAGAACTAAGAGAAAAACTAAATTGGATACCAAATGTTGTGGATAAGAGACAAAGAACAACTACAGAGAGATCACAAATAATCAAAATAGCAACCAAATACTACCATGATTTATATTCGGATGAAAATGACACCAACCAACCTCTGAATATCGAATCCCTAGAAACGATTAGTGATGAAACCGTTCCTGAAATATTAGAGAGCGAAGTAAGATATGCCATCACAACACAAAAAAGGGACAAAGCTCCTGGCGAAGACGGTATAAAAAATGAAATATTGCAAGGTACCGTAGAAGTCATTATAAAAGTTCTAGTTGACCTTTTTAACCTAATCTTAGACAGTGAAACTTTACCTGTACAATGGACTCAATCAACCATCATTCTCTTACACAAAAAAGGAGACAAATCACAAATCGAAAACTACAGACCTATCAGCCTTATGACAAATCTTTACAAAATATTCGCCAAAGTTATTTTAAAGAGAATATCATTAGTTCTTGACGAAAATCAACCTAGAGAACAAGCTGGATTCCGCAGCAATTTCTCGACGGTAGACCATATACATGTCGTCAAGCAACTACTTGAGAAATGTCAAGAATATAACATTAACTATTATCTAGGATTCGTTGATTATAATAAAGCATTTGATTCCATAAAACACCAAGCAATTTGGGATACTCTCAAAAAACAAGGCGTGCATGAAAAGTATGTAAACATAATAAGAAACATCTACAAAACAGCATGTCAAGGGTACGTCTGGAAAGTACAGGAGAATGGTTTAATATCAAGAAGGGCGTTAGGCAAGGTGACCCATTATCGCCTAAAATTTTTGCTGCCGTACTAGAGAATATCTTCCAAAACCTATATTGGGAATCAATGGGAATCAATATAAATGGCGTCAAATTAAACCATCTAAGATTCGCTGATGACCTAGTCATTTTTGCTCAGGAAGCAAAAACAGTAGAAAAAATGCTACAACAACTAGATCTCGAGAGTAAAAAGATAGGACTTACCATGAACACCTTAAAAACAAAGATTATGACTAATGCAAAGAAGGAAACAATATATGTTAACAACTTAGAAATAGAGTATGTAGAAGAATACGTCTACCTTGGTCAGATTATTTCACCAAAAGAGCAAACAAACAAAGAAATTGACAGGAGAGTGTGTAACACTTGGAAAAGATTTTGGGCGCTGAAAGAGATTATGAAAAACAAAGACATCCCCATCACAGTCAAGACGAAGTTACATGATACCTGTATACTGCCATGCATGATCTATGGTTGTCAGACATGGGCTCTGACCAAGAAAAATATGGAAAAACTTGAAACATGTCAACATGGTTTAGAAAGAAGTATCTTACATATCAAGAGGAGAGACAGACATAGACTAACCACTATTAGAGCAAAAACTAAGATATCGGATGTCAAAAAGAAAATAAGAGAACAGAAATGGAGATGGGCTGGGCACATGGTTAGAAACAAAATGCAAAAACGGACGAATGATATCACTGAATGGTACCCAAGACAAGGAAAACGAAAAAGAGGACGACAATTCCTTAGATGGGAAGACGACATCAAGTCAATCGCAGGCACTACGTGGCAAAGGATGGCCAGGGACAGGAAACTCTGGAAGGAAATGGAGGAGGCCTATGTCGAAGGACACACTGAGGCAAAGAAAACGGTTACCGACTCTCTAACATAATATTTATCACTATTTGAATATTATGCGTAAGTTTTAGTTTTTAGGAGAATCTATTTAACTTAGTTTATACAGATCGTGTAAAAACCTCAGTAAATAAAGGCTTATTTTATTTTTTTATTTATTTTATTTATTTTTATTTATTTTCGAGAATCACCAGGGATGTGATTCCTCCGCAGTATATTGGGATATATTGATCTCGAGTTTCATTGCAGGATGGCTTGGCGTCCCTATCCTGGTGCTGACGTGCCTGGCAGCGGCCTTCAGCGGCAAGCGCCTCGGGGACTGCTGGACCATCATCGAGGGCAGGGACCCGGAAATGAGGACCAGGAAACGCAACCCCTACGCGATCATCGCCGACCAGTCCCTGGGAAAGTTTTGGAGGTGAGGTTCCCACAAAACTAAATTATGGGCACGAACTATATTATTCACACAGTCATATTATGCAGATATGCCACCGAATACATAATAGTGCTAAAGGCTGCGACAGACGACCCAACGGGGTTGCCGACACAGAATAATGTACCACTTAATGTTCTGAACGATTTGAACGAGCAAATGTTCGTTCATTGAGCGAACGAATGTTTCAAATACGGTTGTTCTCAGCGAAAAAATGTTCGCTCGTTTTTTCAAGTAGATACAAGCGGTGCCAACTGACAATGAAATCATTTGCTCTGAGCGCTTGCTCGACGATCAATGTGGTCGGACGATAGGTGAACCAACGTCGGAGGTTGCCAGTTTTCACTTGTCAAAAGCGATATAGCTTTCCTATTGATCGCTTGTTCGTAGAAATTATTTTCTGTTCTTAGGAAATATCGGCATAGCAGACGAAGATTTTAAAATGATCGCTTGGAAAAGTATAACCCATTCGCAAAAGCTTTAGTCGGAGGCAAAGGGTCTGTGAAAATAGGAGATTATCAGATTAATTTTATGCAAAATTATTTTTATAAAAATCTGATCATGATTGCTATTCTCGCAATTTTACTACCACAAACCTAAAAAGCCAATACGTTACCAATTTGCGAAAAAACCATTGAAAAAACAAATAAGAATTTGGTCGACAGTGTCACAGACGAAGGAATAACTTCTTATGAAAGTGTCATGAGTCATGCACTGTCGACTCAAGTCGGCTAAAGTTGGCACGTCTGTATAAGTAGAAACTATAATTTGATATCGTCCAAACTGGTTACTATAGTGAGACCTCGAATGAAGTATTTTTTAGGGTTCCGTACCCAAAGGGTAAAAAAATGGGAAATGCTTTCCAAAAAACCAACTTCAAATGCCACTACAAAGAGTGAAATAATTTTTATTTAAATTTTAGGTACCTACACCAATTCGAAGTCGGGCAATGTTTCATACAATCCCCAACTTACTTGATGTGCGAAGAAATGACGAAGTCATCGGCAATCGCCCGACTTCGAATTGGTGTAGGTACCTAAAATTTAAATAAAAATTATTTCACTCTTTGTAGTGGCATTTGAAGTTGGTTTTTTGGAAAGCATTTCCCATTTTTATTTAATACTTTTTAGTGGAAAACAATATAAAATGCAGAAGGCGTTGTAAAAATACCCAAATCGTTTGAGGTGTGTTCATAAATTCTGAAGAGATACCTAAAATTCACCAAGATCCCTTCATCAGACCCTGACTTGATGACTTTAGTCATCAAATCAGTATCTGCTAGCAAATGCACCAGTAACTATAAAAAATACCCAACTCGCTTCAAGTATACTAGTAAAATGTGAAGAGTTCCCTCGATTTCACCAAGATCCCATCATCAGACCCTGACTTGATGACCATAGGACAACTTGGAAAATATTACTCTTTCTAATAATATATATATAATACTCAAATAGTTTCATGTTTCCATATAAAATTTGAAGAGTTCCCTCGATTTCTCCAGGATCCCATCATCAGATTCTGACCTGATTAAAATGGGACCACCTGGAAACAAAACCCTCTTAAACAAAAAAAGAATTTTTCAAATCGGTCCACGCGTCTTCGAGTAATCGGTGAACATACATAGATAAAAAAAAAAAGATTCCGACGAATTGAGAACCTCCTCCTTTTTTTGAAGTCGGTTAAAAACGGGACCCAATTGCTAAAACTTCGCTGTCCGTCCGTCCGTCTGTCACCAGGCTGTATCTCTGAAACCGTGATAGTTACAGACTTGAAATTTTCACAGATGATATATTTCTTTCGCCGGTTTAACAACAAATACTAAAAAATAGAATAAAATAAAAATTTAAGGGGGGCTCCCTTACAACAAACGTGTATTTTTTTGTTTAGTTTTCCTCAATATTGAAAACGCTAACAGGTAGACGCTTCAAATATTCACAGAATATTTGGTAGGCAGAGGTGTTTTAGTTGGAATTGTTCTTGACATTACGGAACCCTAAGTGCGCGAGTCCGACTCGCACTTGACGATTTTTTTTATAACACATCGGAGTAACAACTGTGGTCACAAACTAGAGTGACACGTATTTCGTTTCCTCTGATTGGATCGGAAATACATACCTAATGCTTTGGTATAAGTTTGGTATGTCAATAAACTAAATATGAGTAATTTTTTAAAGGTCAAAGTATCAGCCTAGCTTTTTATTACCTTTTTGTGTAAATGTTTATTTACTTCGGAATTAAAATACAATAAAGCAGAATTAGTGCGAGTCGTCATCGCATTGTAGTTTACTAAAAGTTTTGCTTAGTTTAGTGCCTATTGAAATCAAAACTTTTTTAATAAATACTGTTTGATTTACCGAACTATTACCTACATTCATATGATAGTTAAATAATCTAGATAACGCGAGCGTCAATAAAAGGTTTTTACTTTCGTATTGTCTCCTTCCTACTGATTACCTTACCTACCCTCATTTATCCTTTTAGATAGTAATGACTTTGGATTTTAATTTGTTGTTTCTTTATGTTTATCTGCCTATAGTGTATTAGTATTATTTTCAAATCAATACTGTTATTAGTTAACATTATCATAGTGTACTTCGCGTATTAGGGTTCCATACCAAAATGGTTGAAATGTAGTTCCCTTATAATATTATGACGACGTAAGGTGTACAGAAAAACTCACAGGAGTTTATGAATGCACTTTTTATAATTATATAACTGAAAATAAAAATTAGTCAAGTACGAGTCGGGCCCGCGCACTGTGGGTTCCGTACCATCTAAACCAATTCCAATCAAAATTGAAAACACCCCTCGCTCTGTCCACCAAATTCAATAAATTGGTGTAGTGCGAGTATGACGACCTCCGTGGTTTAGTAGTAAGCCTGCCATCTCTGAGGTTCCGGGTTCGATCCCCGGTCGGGGCAATGTAGAAAAATAAGTTTTCTTCCTTTGGTACCTTCATTGTTTCTGATTTCCATAACACAAGTGCATAAGCTACCTACTATGGGATTGGAGCAATGTATGTGATATTGTCCACTATTTACTATTTACTATTTGCTATTTTAAGTCTGTAGTTATCACGGTGTGTGAGATACAGCCTGGTGACAGACGGACGGACGGGCGGAGGGGTGGACAGCAAAGTCTTAGAACGATCCCGTTTTACCCTTTGGGTACGGAACCCTAAAAAGTAAAACATACGAGCCTAGAATAAGATGTACTGAATCTAATTTGACCTAAATTGTCCAATTCAGGTCCAATTGTTCAACCGTGTCAAAAATATTATCACCCGAAGCAATATTTCAAGAACAAAATGTACATAGGCTTTCTGGACTGGCAACTGTCTCAATTCGATTATAGATATCATTTTTGGAAACACCTACTCGCGTCACCTAAATTCTCTCTAGGAGCTATCCTTCGATCGGATTATGAGAGGAAGGAATAGAGACTGCACTTGAGTGTACGCACACACTTGTGCACTATTGATTAATACGTCCAGCTCCTGTGGAAAATCTAGACCGGAATGATCGCTGTGGCTGGATTGATCTGGCGGGGATCTTATTAGCTTGTGTAAATAGTTTTAATGGCTATTGACCTGCAATTTAAAAACTATAAGGACAATTCCTTTCAAAAAATTCGCTCAGAAGCAATAAGACTGATTGGATGCGATTTTCTCTATAGAAAGCTCCAAAAATGCTCCAAAATCTCTATTTTCCTATTTTTATCGGAAACTGCGGTGGATTAAGAACGGATTTTTGGTAACTGCCTTAGTTTTTCAGTAATTAGGTAAAACGTCGTTTCTCTGTGATATCCTTACGCAACGCTGCATGTCGCACGCACCAACGTTTTCGTAAGAGTGAGCAGGACAAAAATAAATTCAGTGAATCCTCTTCTTCGTCGTTTCGCGGTCACGCGTCGTTACAGAGCGATCGTGGTCATTTCATTAGCAAACACTATTTGAGGCAGATGTTATATACTCTTCACCGGCGTACGAAACTTCTCGCTGCTTGTCGAGATCCTTGTGCAATCATGCAAGGGACCACCAACAGCATCCTTGACTTGGTCAGTCTATAGCATGGGCGACCTTCTGCGTAGCCTGGTTTTTCGACTTTGCCCTCTTTAGATATTTAGATCTTTATCCCTTTAGATAGATATTTAACTTTTAATCATAGTTACAGTACCTTTATTCTCCTTTTCCCTTTCACCTCTCCACTATAGTTTGGCACGTTCGTGCGGGACCTTCCTGCGGGGTGACAGACGGCCGGGGGACGCGGTAACGCATACATGCAGAGAAGTGTCCTCTTCCCCGCTACACCGCCCGCAAGCTGCTGACATCTAAGATCCTTGCCTCCCTCACCGTCTGTCACCCCGCAGGAGGGTCGCGCACAAACTTGCCAAACTGTAGCTAGGTCCCTGGCAGAAATCTCTTATATGTAGAGATAAGTGTATCCTTGTGAAGTTGTACAACCATCTTTCTAATTTTCAAGTAACATATTATGTTCTGGTACTAAATAAATGAATAAATAGATTAAATAACCCTTTTATACGTTAACGTGAAATCAACGGGTCTGCCCGCGAAATTCAAAATTTTCGTGGTTTTTTGCAATTTGTACGCTAATTAGACATGATAGGCTTATGGCAATCAATTTGCGAATGGCAGTATCATCTTTACATGATCATATCAAAATCTTTGCATAAAAATGTGTATCCTAGGAAATTAGTCCGAGTATCGAGTTTTATGTGAGTAACTGGCAAATCTCTGACTAATTTCTTTAACTCGACACTTTCGAGCAGAGATTTTTATATAAACACGTGAAGCAGATATTGGGATTATCGCAATTTGACGGTCATAAGCCTATTATGTCTTATTAGCTTAAAAATCGCGAAAAACCACGAAAAATTTGAATTTCGCGGGCTCACATGTGGTGTGCTCCTTAATCGCAGTGTGGCGGTGTCCCTCGCGATGATAGTGACGCAGTTCGGCGTGGCCGTGGTGTACCTGCTGCTGGCCGCGCAGATCATCGAGCAGGTGTTCCTCACGCTCGCGCCCACCGTCACCATCTGCATCTGGTACCTCGTGGTGGTGGGCGCCATGACGCCGCTCCTGCTGTACGGCACTCCTAGAGACTTCTCGTGAGTACATCGTGATAAAGACCAGTATGATTGCATGTCGAACACACCAACTCTTTGCTACTGAAAATTGAGCTGAAAATTGGCAAAAAGTAGTCTCTAATTATACATACAATAATTATAAATTAAATAAATCTTAATATATATAAATCTCGTGTCACAATGTTTGTCCTCAATGGACTCCTAAACCACTTAACCGATTATAATAAAATTCGCACACCATGTGCAGTTCGATCCAACTTGAGAGGTAGGATAGTTTAAATCTCAATTTATCTATTTTTTATTACCCCTAAGGGCAAAACAACGTTTACATACATCACATATATTGCTCCGACCCCTTAGTAAGTAGCTTATGCACTTGTGTTAAGGAAATCAGAAACAACGAAGGTACCACAACACCCAGACCCGAGACAATATAGAAAACTTATGTTCTACATTGCCCCGACTGGGGATCGAACCCGGAACCTCAGAGATGGCGGCGCCTTGAAAACCGGCACGCTAACCACTCAACCACGGAGGTCGTCAAATAATAATTGTTTTACAGGTTCCTCGGAGTGATCGCATTCTTCGCGGCCGTGGTCGCCTGCATCCTGTACTTCATCCAGATGATGAACGACGTGAGGCCGTACCCGGTGTTCCGCTGGGGCCTGCACGGGTTCACGGACTTCTTCCTGGCGATGGGCATCATGATGTTCGCGTTCGGCGGCGCCTCCACCTTCCCCACCATCCAGAACGACATGGCTGACAAGACCATGTTCAACAAGAGTCTCCAGTATGGGTTCACCGGTGAGCTTCTTGCGTCGGGTCTGATTTCATTCAGCGCCATCTCTTCTTCTTCTTTTTTCTTTCTTCTCTGGGATGTATCCGCGATTAGGCGATTTTTCGCCCGCTGCGCGTGAAGTCGTCGATGCGGGTCCTCGCCGGATCACTCCAGCCAGCCGAGCTCACTCCATAATTCGAAGAGGCACACAGGATATCTAGGTCTCCAGAATTCGAAGAGGCACACAGGAGGTCGCACAGGATTTCTTGGAGTGTTGCTGAGGATCCCAGGTAGATCTCGCGTTAGTTCGACACTCCAGTGCATCTTAGTAGCACATGCGCCGGTGTTTCGTCCTCCTCCATGCAGGCTCTGCACAGAGGGCTGTCCGTGATTCCTAGGGTGGAGAAATGTTTATTTAGTGAGCAATGCCCTGTTATCTATTGATATCAGCGCCATCTATTGACACCCGCATGTCAGCGACTATTCATAGCTGGCTGTAAATGTATGGATGAATTCCATTCGTTTGTGCGATGCCAGTCGATCGTCTACCCATATTATATAGCTGGTTGTGAACTTGAAATCAAAGTAATTTTTACAAGATTAAAATGTTTCTAGTGTTAGGTAGGTGAACATGAATCAAATTCGACTATTGCTCTCTCGCTCTCGCTGGGATTTTACATTTGCCAAGGCGAGACAGCAATAGCATTACTGTATTGAAGTGACGATAGATGGCGCATGATGAGTTTAATATGAAGAGATTAACTTTCGTGATAGATGGCGCTAAATCGTTATTAGTACCTAAAATAAGATTTTTAGTCCGTCAAGTTTTTTTTTTTTAATTTAATAGAACCTGAGGCCTTACCGCCATCACTTATAACAGTATTATTGTTTTAAAATTGCCATACTAACATTGTATGAAATTGTCAAAAAAATATTACAATAATACTACTATAAGATATGATGGTACGGGCCCTGAAGTTGGTAGACTATAATTAAAAAAAATCGTAACCTTACATGAATTTGGACCACCTAGGCAGAGATCCATATAGCCGTTGTGAACCTGAACATATTTTATTTTATCTACTATATAAAAATAAGTCGGGTTTTCCTTCCTGACGCTATAACTCCAGAACGCACGAACCGATTTCCACAGTTTTGCATTCGTTGGAAAGGTCTCGGGCTCCGTAAGGTTTATAGCTAAGAAAATTCAGGAAAATTTTAACAGAAAAGCGGGAAAGTCATCTGGTGGCGAAACGGAGTTCGCCGGGTTTGCTAGTATTTTATAAACATTTGTAGTACATGTGATATACTGCAAGT
Source organism: Coenonympha glycerion (assembly GCA_963855885.1). Classification (NCBI taxonomy): domain Eukaryota; kingdom Metazoa; phylum Arthropoda; class Insecta; order Lepidoptera; family Nymphalidae; genus Coenonympha; species Coenonympha glycerion. The sequence goes on from OY979626.1 coordinate 641,229, forward strand.
ATAACAAACTTGTGTTTCCTCTCAGCGATGCTGGCTCTGTACCTGCCTATCGCAACGGCCGGGTACGCGGTGTACGGAGAGTCAGTGGGTTCGAACTTCGTCACGTCCCTGGGCCCCACGGCGCTGACGCTCGTGGGCAACGTGCTCATGTCCATCCACCTCATCTGCGCCTTCATCATCCTCATCAACCCCGTCTGCCAGGAGATCGAGGAGCTGTACAGCATTCCTAGAGGTAAGATCTAGAGGTCGCGGGTTCGATTCCCGCCACGGGCCACTTTGGAATTTTATAATTTCTAAATTAGGTCTGGTCTGGTGGAAGGCTTTGGCCGTGGCTAGTTACCACCCTAGTAGCAAAGACGTACCGCCTAGCCATTTAGCGTTCCGGTACGATGCTGTGTAGAAACCGTTGGGGTGACATAACTTACCCCTTTCAAGTTAGTACGCTAACATCTTCGGCTGCATCATCACTTACCATCAGGTGAGATCGCAGTCAAGTACTAACTTGTATAGCGTAAAAAAAAAGATGTCTACCAGCCGAAGTGACGGCGAGTGCTTGAGATATAACATAACCCGTTTGCAGAAGCTTAGCTGGTAACTTTATACAACCGCAACCTACGTTGGTTAGTTAGCAACTCGGATCGTTGTTAATTAGAAAACGCAGGCAAAATCCTATTTTTGTATTATTTTTGCACAAATTACCAATTTAGGTTGGTTTGGTATCATGTCATCAAGTAATAACAAATAGGATTTTTGCCTCAATTTATCCCAGTGCTAGTTGCTAACTAACGATACAGAATAAGCCCACAGGTCCGCGGGTGGCGGTTGTATGAAGTGAGGGGGGAAGTCATCGGCAAAGCTTCTGCGAACGAGTCGTAGTGCCCTCTCACTGTAGTGTAGTAAGAGCGTAGTAGGCAGATAATACTAATATTAATTTCATATCCAGCCGCGGCCAAGATTTTCCACAGGCGCGGGACATTTAGTGCACAATTGTGGGTCCGAACACAAGTGCACTCTCTATTCCCTCTCTTTCAACATCCGATGGGCCTGATCTCCGAGTCATGGGGATGAAACATTGCCATTTTCCAAACTTCGGACCAGTAGTATGAATATTTGATACCAATAAACTGGCGATATTTTTTCGCGCCGTCCGCCAAATCCAGGATACGTGTCTACTGTCGTGACGTAACGCCATTTGTCACTTGGCTCAGGCAGAGGATCCTACTCAACTATTACAATGGAGAACTTTGATCCATGGAGAAATGCAAAGGTATTTGAAACTCGTTTCAGACTCGATGAGCTACCGCGCGCTCGCTCGCCTGTCCATCATGGCGTGCATCCTGTTCATCGGCGAGAGCATCCCGCGCTTCTACACGATCCTGGCGCTGGTGGGCGGCTCCACCGTCGCCTTCCTCACCTTCGTGCTGCCCTCGTACTGCTACCTCAACCTCGTCGGACAAGCGCCGGCGGGCCAGCAGCAACCGTGAGTAGCCCTTTTTTCAAAATCAGAATAATAAATATAAATGTATCAGGACATTAAACACATCGCAATCTAGCCCCAAAGTAAGCAATAGCTTGTGTTATGGGTACTAGATAACTGATAAATATACATACATACTAATATACATAAATATAATATATTGAAATACACCCAGACACTGGAGAACATTCATGCCCATTACACAAACATTCTCCAGTAGTGGGAATCGAACCCACGGACCTCCGACGTAGAAGCAGCCGTGCTATTCTGTCAAACAGCGACAAGCGTACATCTCTGCATCTATGAATTTGTCAGTTGTAATAGAGTACAATTTTGCATGTCATATTCGGGTTGGCAGCTGTCTGGCAGCTATTTCATTTTGTAGAATAGCACAGTAGGTTCGCTACCGCTACGCCATTAGGTCGTCAAATAATACTTTATTACACGTAGACCTAGTTTATAAGGCGCTTAAGACAAGTTATTTCATTTTACAATATCTCTAGAAGCGCCATATCCATGAAAGCGCCATCTGTTGATGAACCAGCGCCCGCTCTACACTGCGGCAACACCTTAAATCAACGACACTGCCCTGTGCTGTTTTTTGCAACTTGTACGCTAATTACACATCAGAGGTTTATGGCAGTCAATTTGCGATAATGGCAGGACCATCTTTACATGATTATATCAAAATCTTGGCATAAAAATGTGCATCTTGGGAAATTAGTCCGAGTATCGAGTTTTATGTGAGTAACTCTCAAATCTCGGACTAATTTCTTTAACTCGACACTTTCAAGCAAAGATTTTTATATAAACACGTGAAGATGATAAAAAATTGAATTTCGCGGGCACACCCGTGATGTGCTCCTTAATTTAGGTATTGTAGTATTTACCTTTTACAAGACTGCGTGAATAAAGATACCTTACACTTTGTCCAGCAGTCGACGTTCGTCGATTGAAACTTTAGTTTCAATTTATGACCAGTTGATATGAAATGTTGATAGTAAGTAATTGATAATAATAGATAATAGTTAAGATAGGCTCTTCCGAACATTTTACGTATTTTAAACCTTCTTCATACAAGAAAACGTAGCGCCGTCTGTCGAAACTCCTGCGAAATACTGCGTAGGCTTACAGCTTACTACTGACGCCGGAGGGGGTTTTGCTCCCATAAACTGGCGACATTTTTACGCGCGGTCCGCCCCGTCTAGAGTGTACGTCAATGTAGTATAAGCCCCGCACGTTGGTATTGCGATTGCGACTGGCGGCCATCTTAGTGACGTAGTCGTCGTCGAACTCAGTGGTGCCAGATTAGGCGAATTATCGCCATTTAGGCTACCTCGGGGGGTCAATCGGCGACCAAAAATCCCGATTGGCTACCGGTAGCCATTTAGGCTACCTGGAAAATAGAAACGGGCGATTTTAGGCTACCTGACCAAAAATTATCAAATAATTTCTCTTAAATACGTTTGTTGTAAAAGTTTCGTTACAAACGTATGTACTCGTAATATCAAGTTATTTGTCTTTCCATGCTATTTGCTTTCTCATACGTATTGCAATTACTATGTGCAGGAATGAGATAGAGATACATAAGTGCGTTCGGCAGAATAATCTTTTACTATACTTTATATTAACCGGATAAATCAAGTGACACTTCGATAGAGCGACGGAAAGTTACGTCACGTAGGTATCCGTATCAATTTCATTCGTATGGGTAGTAACTTTTGAATAAAATTTGAATTTTTGCGCCTGGAAGTTTATTATGGTATTCTGTATCTCAATGATCTTCATCAAGCTTTTAAGCTATTGCAAAGCTACTATCGTTGGCCTTGAGCATGGAGACCGAATCCAGAAATTCCGTTACGAAAATAACCTAACACCCCCACGAAGTGGAGGGTGTTAGAAGTTGTGTTGAGGTTTTAATGTCTTCAAATGAAAGACGTTCTTCACTGCTTCACATTAGTTTATTGTGGTACTCATTTTAAGAACAAAATGTGCGGACTGGTAGTGTAGTGTAAAACGCGTGGTTTGGGTGCCCTCTGTGCCGTGAATGCGTAATTGTGTCATGTGTGTTGGGCTAAGTGCTGACCGCCCGCGCCCGCGCCCCTGACCGCCGTCTCCGCCAGGCCCGGCGCGTTCAGTGCTCTGAGTACTGAACAAGTTGATAAAAAATGCTACGCAATAGCTTTACCGCGGCAGTCTCCGAGTGCCACACGTCTTTTTTTATCCATTGAACGATTTTCCACAAAATTTTATTTGAATGATAAAGATAATGACAATGATAAAAAAAAGTAGCAATGTATAACGAATTTTTGAAAGGAGTTATCATCACTGCAAGTTTGGTAATTGGTACCTACCTATAATAAATAAATTTATTACTTTTCGCTTCACGTTGGTTTTTTTTTTGCGTGTCTTCTTTATTTGGGTCTAAAATATAGATCTGATAGTTCAAAGTTTTAGGCGAATTAGGCTACTTGTGCAAAAACAAAAAATGGGCGAATTTAGGCTACTCAGCAGGCAAAATTGGGCGAATTCAATTGACAAATATCTGGCAACCCTGGTCGAACTGTCAGTACCGTTCGCATGTTCAGCCAGCGCTTACGTGTATTGAGTACCTCTGCCACGTGTTTTTATAGCTTTTTATTTTCGTTATCCTCTTATATTTTTGTTGTTAAGTTTTGTTATTGTTATCATTCTTATTCTGTTAAAATGAGTAAGAAAGTTATTAACAGCCGTGCTCGTGAAATGATTATTAAAGTCGACAATTATTTTGTGACGGAGAAAGAGGACTCTAAGTTATTGATTCAAAATATAAACCGTGCACTAAAAAATGCTTCGGACACTGCTGAGGACATGTTAATTTCAAACACCTCACACGAAAAGAAGATTAACCTTTTTGCTGTCTGTACTTTTTTGCGGCACATGACGTCACGCAGCTGTTATTGTGACAAGGTTCCATCGCAATATCAACGCGCGGGGCTTATAACTAGTAATTCGCGTTGTCTGTCTCCAGGGAGCAGCCGGCGGGCTGGGTGCGGCTGGTGTGCTGGCACCTGGTGGTGGCGGGCTGCGTGGTCGGCGCGGCGGCGTCCTACAGCGCGATCAGCGGCATCTTCAGCACCGCCATGGTCACGCCGTGCTACCTGCGCTAGACGCGGCCTTGTCGCACTCGCACATCCCCCGGCCATCAACCACCGTCACATACACTATCAGAGCTTGTCCCAATGGGGGAGGCACGCTGCCGATTTATCCCGCTAGGTGTCCCATCGTCGCTGGTGTTGAACAGATGTCAAAATCCATACATATTTTTTCCGAAACTTGAATAATCTCATATAACCAGAGGCGGATTAAATGTAGAGAGCGCCCTAGGCAAGAACCTCATGGGCGCCCCCCTAGCAGCCATATCAAAAAGTTTACTAACTTCGAAAGCACGACGAAACGTCTCATTGCATAGCTGGTAGCTACAAGTTGGTGTTTACTATAGTTAGTGATTATACTATCTCGAACGAGTGAAGAACATCATTTGACACTTGGGTACCATCCGGGCGGGAAAATTCAAATTTTATTAATTTTTCGCTCATAGTGGGCTAATTATACATCAAAGGCTAATGGCAATGAGTTTTGCGGGCACAAAATTTATGTATCTACATGTTTTTAATATAAACTCTGCTCAACAATACTCATTTACTTTATTTTGGTTCCCGATAGCTCGAAATCTGGGAAAGTGCAAAAAATTATCTTTCGGGAACCAATATGAGAAGAGTGGGGACTTTCGAGCAAAGTTTTTATTAAAAACATGTAGATGCATAAAAAGTAGGCCCGCAAAATGCATCGCCTTAAATCTATAATTTGTATTAGTCTAATATTTGCGAAAAACGAAATAAAATTTGAATTTCGCGGGCTGGTAGGGCCGCAACACCTTAACCACCGTCACATACACTAGCAGAGCTTGTCCCAATTGAAATGACGCGCCTTACTACTTATAGCCGAAATTAATAACTCATCTACATTGATTTATAAACTAAGGATTTCGGGTCAGCGCTAAAAAGTGTCCGAACCAAATGAAATCCAAAAGTCGGAGATTTGCTAAAGTGAATCGTGAGGCTGCATTCTGCAATGTAGATATTACTTAGCTGACAAGTAATTACAAATAGCAAAGTACAATTTGGTTTTAAGTAATAGTGTCTATAGCTTGCACCTACGACAGTAAATTGCGATTCAGGCGTTCGAGCATATTATGACATTGCATTTCTACATGTGGTATAGAAAATCGTCACGTGATAAATTGTTTGAATTTCTTCCATTCTATGCCATGTATAGAAACGTAATATGCTATAAGGCTAGGCTAATAGGAGCCAGCCCATAGATTGTGTGAGAAAACGCATTCATCGTTATCGTAATCGTTTATTAATTCTGCCCGTTGACTTGGTTCCTTTGTGTCAGCCAATCGCGGGGCAGAATATGCTAACGATTACGAAAACGTGAATACGTTTTTCTTACGCAATCAGTTCCCAAGATCTGTATGATAATGATTACGCACCGCGCCTGTGCACGATGAATCAGCGGGCAACTGCCGGGCCCATCAGAGCAGTCCAGCGGATTCTCACAGGCAGCGGCGGTGGCGGGTCGAAAAAGGCCCGCCAAAAAATTTTATAGGCGATTTGCACTGGGTTTTATCCCGCGGCACAGAGTGACTTACGACTAGGTACTTACCGGCGCAAGAGACAGCCAGCACGTGGAATCCGGGGAGTGTGTTCGTGTATGATGAATGTAGTGTGGACAACACAACACACGAAGGAGCGCAATAAATAGGGCTCGTAAAACTAAACGACACGGCGTGGCCGGCAAATCTTCAACGCGGGCAACGCGGACCTTGGGTATGGACCGTTTCGATCGGCTTGTAGCACCGGACTGCGCGCGCGTCGCCGATGCGGGGAGGCGCGATGCGCGGGGGGCAGTGATAGCCGACCGACGCGAGGCGGCCTAGCGCAAACTGGAGTGCTAGCGTAAAGCGCGAACACCCCCGCCAGTGGACCCATGGATTTGGAGTCCACTAACAATTGGGCAACCGGGATAAGGAAGAGACGGCTCGCTGCAAAACCGAATCTCCGACCATTACCTCGGCAACTCTGGGAACCCCATCGGATCCATATATCAATTTAAGAATGCGTCCACGACGCCAGCACAAAGGCAACAAATTAGGCTCCTTAACTAGGACAAGATCACCAACCTTAGGTGGGTCGGTCTTGTCTGACCACTTAACGCGCTGCTGCAAGAGATGCAAATATTCTAAATACCAACGATGCCAGAAATTTTGGGTCATCTGCTGTAGCAATTCGAAGCGAGACAACCGTGAGACCTTCACGTCCCTGAAGGGGTACTCGGGCAGGGCGTTAAGGGGTTCACCAATTAGGAAATGACCGGGGGTTAAAACTTCCAGGTCATTGGGATCGGACGATAAGGGGCAGAGTGGCCGAGAATTGAGGACAGCCTCAATCTTACAAAACACGGTAGCGAGCTCTTCAAAAGTCAAAATGGTTTCACCTATCACGCGTCGGAGATGCGTCTTTGAGACCTTAACGACGGCTTCAAAGATCCCGCCCCAGTGGGGACAAGCTGGCGGGTCAAAGGTCCAAGTTATCCCCATCTTGGACATTGCCGTGCCGATGCCTATCTTATTTTCATTCAAAAATTGGGCGACTTCCTTCAAATACCTATCGGCACCCTTATAGTTGGTCCCACAATCCGATCGGATCAGGTGCGGATAACCTCGGCGTGAAACGAAGCGGCCTAGCGTGGCTACAAAGGCTTCGGTGCTGAGGGCACTCACCAGTTCTAAGTGTACGGCCTTGGTAGCCAGGCAAACAAAAACGCAAAGGTAGGCCTTGAGGGAACGAGCATTGCGGAGGCTGGAGCTCTTGACGAAGAACGGCCCCGCAAAATCCGTCCCGACCGCCGAAAAAGGGCGCGAGGCCACGACACGGTCGGTGGGGAGGTCCCCCATAATGGGCTGCATGGTGCTGGCCTTCAGGCGGTAGCACGGAATGCACTTGAAAATGACGCTTCGGATGGAGCGTCGTCCCGATAAAATCCAAAATTCGCGCTGCAATATGGCCGAAAGGGCGTTGCAGCCAGCGTGGGCATTTTTGACGTGGTAATGCGTCACCAACAATTTTACAAAAGCGCTATTGTTCGGAAGCAATAAGGGATGACGTGCCCCATAGGGTAAGTCAGAATTCCGGAGGCGTCCACCAACGCGTATCAATCCGGTGTCATCCAGGAAGAGGTTTAAGCGGGCGAGCGAGCCTTTCAAAGGTAAACCTCGCTTCAGTGTCTCAATAGCGGACTCAAAATGCTCCAGTTGAACCAGACGTATCCAAAAGGTCCGGGCCTCCTGTCTCTCCAGGGGCGACAAGACCGGGTTCGACATTTTGTCGCGTGGGTTCCGAGCGTTGTGGGTGAAGCGCTGAATCCAAGCCGTCACCCCAATCAATTTATCAAGGGAACTGTAGCGTTCCTGAAGATAGCTCAGCGAATTGGCTGGCTTATCTTCCACAACTCCGACTCGCAAGCCAGGTAACACATCGGGCTCGGAGAACCTACTCTGAGGCCAGGCGGACTCATTCCGAGTCAGCCAGTCAGGGCCCCACCAAAGAGAGTGGTTGACAAGGTCGGAAGCTTCACATCCGCGGGAAGCACAATCTGCAGGGTTCAGGTCCCCTGGCACATGTCTCCAGGTCAACGGGGTTTCCGAATTCTGGATTTGGGAAACCCGGTTGGCAACAAAGACTTCCAAGTTGTGGGGAGCGGCTCGCAACCAACAAAGGACAATTTCGCTGTCCGACCAGGCGTACACGTCCGTCAGGTCAACGATCGATAGGAGGGACGTACGCACATGGTTGAGAAGGCGCACCAAAAGAGCGGCTCCAGACAACTCCAATTTGGGTATCGTCAAACGTGACCGAATTGGGGCCACTTTACTTTTCGCCAAGACAAGGTGGGTTGCGACCTCGCCGGTGTCACTGACAGTTCGCAAATAGACCACGGCTGCGTACCCTTTTTCGGACGCATCACAAAAGCCGTGGAGACTGGCGTGGCACCTTCCGGGCGGTAGGAAGCAACGAGGCATCGAAATCCGATTAACATTCGGAAGTGAGGCCACGAGGGAGAGCCACTCCTGTAATAACCTCCCTTGAAGGGGCTCGTCCCAGCTGACTTCAGCCAACCAGAGCTTCTGCAGGAAGCATTTGGCCAAAAATATTACGGGGGTGATCCACCCATTTGGATCAAAGGTACGTGCCACCGTGGACAAGACCGTACGTTTGGTCCAAGTCTTAGGGGGGATCCAGTTTGACCCGGTAAGTAAAAATGTCCTGCACGGGCTGGTATTGTATACCCAAGACTGTCAGCAAATTAGGATTTTCGGGATTTTCGAAAATGTGTGGATCCTGCTGATCTTCTCCCGGCAAGTCCCTTAAGACACGCGGGGAGCTCGAGAGCCATTTACTCAGTTCGTATCCACCCGACTTCAGAATGGCAATCAACTCATCCCGCAAAATCAAGGCTTCCTCAACACTGGAAGCTCCAGTACAAATGTCGTCCATATAGACTGACGACTCCAAAATGGCTGAGGCGCGAGGATACTTCAGTCGTTCCCGGTCGGCCAACTCCAGTAATGACCGGATGGCAATGTAGGGGCTGGACCGAAGGCCATAGGTGGTCGTATTCAGCTCGAACACTCGTATGGGGTCACTCGGACTCTCGCGCCATAATATCAGCTGATACCTCCGATCATCACGATGCACCACGGTTTGGCGGAACATCATGCGGATGTCGGCCACAAAGACCACCTGGTGCTGCCGAAACGTCGTGAGGATGTCGGAGATATCCTTGATCAACTTGGGACCGGAGTGTAGACACTGGTTGAGAGACACTCCGTTGGACGTTGGAACAGAGCCATCAAAAACCACACGGATTTTCCCATTCGGGTTTTTCAAAATGGCGTGGTGGCAAAGGAAGTAATGCTCGTTCGAACGCCAATCAAAGTTGGACGGCGACATGTGACCAAGGTCTTCATATTCCCGCATGAAGGCCACATACTTGCTACGGAAGACCGGGTCCCGTTTCATGCGCCGTTCCATTGATAGGAGCCTCTTCTCAGCGAGGGCCCGCGATTGACCCAGGTGGGGTCGTGCCGCCAGGAGTGGCAAACGGGTTACAAAGCGTCCGTCCGTACGGCGCCCCGTGTTATTCCTGTAAAAGGACTCACACTCCTGTTCAAGGGGGCTAACCCGAGCGGCCTGAGGCGGCTCTTCAACCTCCCAAAATCGCTGGACAACATCGGTCAGCGACAAGCCTGCGACCTGGATGGGGTCAGGCTCCGGGGAGGGGCTAGACCATAAAACCGGACCGAAGAAGCTATTGCCAAAAATAGTGGGCAAGGCGCAAAGGCCATTGGTCTGCAGGGCCCTAGCCCCCCCAGTTATGATAAGACCCAGCACGTCGGAACCCAAAAGAAGGTCCATAGGACCGGGTTCGGACCAGTGGGGGTCAGCAGGGGCTAAACCTGACGTACAGCGCACTGCGGCGTCGTTTACCCGAACTTGCGGAAGGGGACCTAAAATGTTATCCATGACGGTCACCATAATCAAAACCCGCAGGTTTCCACGAATAGGACTAAACATTAACTCAGCCTCTCCCTTGTGCGATGCGGGCGTGGCGCCACCGATACCGATGACACGACACTCGCGCGGTCTCCAAGGGAGCCCTAGCCTTCCCACCAAGTAAGACGAAGCTATGGAGCGCTGGCTACCCAGGTCCAAAAGGCAACGAACGGTCATAGATTCACCATTAGGGTTATACACCTTCACTGAGGCCGTCGGCAAAAGTATGGTCTGACATACTGTCTGCTGTAGGTTCAGAGTCTCAGGGGAGGTGGCTACGGTGGGAGCTAGGGTGGCGGATACCTAGCGCGGCGAGGGTTCACCAGCGGGATCCCACTGACGGGGGTGCTCCGGCTGGGGCGGCGCTAGAGAGGTGGAGGGCATTCCGTACGGAGAGGTGACGAACATGCCGTACGGGGACCATGCACCCATCCGGGACCGCACCATGCGGCTAGCGTCCGGCACCCGGTAGGGATTGCCTCGACCTATGGTGGGTGGATGGCGCTCCAGTCGCGGCCACTCGTGTAGTGGCGGCGAGAACCGACGCGGGACGACGCTCAATGGGGCAGCCGCGATATCCCCGTCGTAATGACGCGAGGGGGATGTGACCGTGACGCGGGGGGGTGGTAAGGACTGGCCCTCTGGCGTCGGCTCCACGGCCTCGCCGGTTGGGGCCGGTCCCCGCCGAAGGGCCAGTCCTTGCCCCACCCCCTCGGATATGCTCGGACCTCCCAGGGGCCACTCGAGGGCCGGTAACTCCAGAGTTATCGGCCTGGAGGCACTCCTGCTCCAAAAACTTCAGGAGGTCGGAGAAAGGGGGCAGGTAGGTTGCACCGTCCCCTCCGAAGCGCTGCTCGAAGCGGAGCTTAAGCTCCGACGGCAGGCGGGAGAGCACTATGTGCAACAACAAGAAGGACCACTGGTCGACGGGGAGATCCAATCGACGGAGAGCATTGGTGGCCACAATGCAAGGGTTTAGCAAGGCCTCTCTGAGGCCGGCCACCCCGGTGACGGCGGGCAAGGCGAGTAGCTGGGCTACATGTGCGTCGGCCAACCGGCGCACATTTTCATAGCGCCTGGCCAGCAATTCCCGAGCCGTGTGGTAGCTCTCCTCCGAGAGGTCGAGGTGTCGCACCACGTCCAGGGCCTCGCCCTGTAGCGAGGACAGTAAGTATGTCAGCTTCTGGGTGGGGGACAGGTCCTTCCTGGCGTGGACCAGACTGTCGAATAACGCCAGGAAGCCCATCCACTCTTGAAGCTGCCCACCGAATTTGGGCAGCTCGATCGTGGGCAGTTTCCCGAGTAATGCCGGCTGTGTGGGCGGTCGGCTGGGGGAGTCTCTAAAAGCGCCACTTCGACGCCTTTCATCAGCGGCGGTCCGGATCCCATGGGCGGCCTCCACCACCGAGTCCATCAGTTCGAAGAACTGGTCGTAATCGGCCTGAGCCGTCCTCAGTACCTCCTGTTCGGGACCGAGGGTGAGCAGGTCTTGAAAGGCCTGCTCCACGGAGGCCTGCCGAGTCCGCACCTGGTCCGCTCGGTGTAATAGGGCGGCGGTTCTATCTTCGCGGCCTATCAAACCCGCGGCGGACGTCGCCCAGCGAAGCTCAGACTGTATCTGTACAGCTAGCTTTTTTATGTTCGCGGACATTCTAACAAATTAAATGTAAACAAAAGCAAAAATAAAGCAACAATAAATTGAAAAGGCGGCCGGCAAGTCGGCGGGCGGCGCGAGTGCAAGCAATAATAAAATTAAAGCAATAGTAAACAAGTCGTATCGCGGTCGCGGTCGTACCGTAGTCGCAATGAACAAAGCGGCGCGCCCGTAGTAGATACGCGTGTTAAATTACGGCGAGCGGGCGGTACCGGCACGCAAGCAAAACTTAAAATAAAAATTAAACTTATAATTATAATAAGCGGAACGCGGCCGAAACGCGGCGTTAACGCAGCGGAACTGGCGGCGATTGCGGAATTTCCGCTAACAGCGCGGCGAACGACACGGCGCGTGGCGGAAAGCGGGATTTATGCCAGCGGCGCAGAAAACGAACGGCGCGGCGGGCAAAACCAGCGCAAAACGCAAAGCGAGGTGTAGACAAACCGCGCTCACTGCTACCAATAATGATTACGCACCGCGCCTGTGCACGATGAATCAGCGGGCAACTGCCGGGCCCATCAGAGCAGTCCAGCGGATTCTCACAGGCAGCGGCGGTGGCGGGTCGAAAAAGGCCCGCCAAAAAATTTTATAGGCGATTTGCACTGGGTTTTATCCCGCGGCACAGAGTGACTTACGACTAGGTACTTACCGGCGCAAGAGACAGCCAGCACGTGGAATCCGGGGAGTGTGTTCGTGTATGATGAATGTAGTGTGTGGTGTCTGCGGTGTTAAATGCAAAGAAACACACTCGCCCTCCTCTGAAGGGTCTTTCGCGGCGGCGGCACGAATTCGCGGGTAGCGAAGCGAGTCCGCGGCGGCGTGGTATCCAGATCGCGCGGGAGCACAAAAAACAGTGTTCCGGATCGTCAAATATGCCCGCGGCGTTCGAACGAAGCGGCGGACAACACAACACACGAAGGAGCGCAATAAATAGGGCTCGTAAAACTAAACGACACGGCGTGGCCGGCAAATCTTCAACGCGGGCAACGCGGACCTTGGGTATGGACCGTTTCGATCGGCTTGTAGCACCGGACTGCGCGCGCGTCGCCGATGCGGGGAGGCGCGATGCGCGGGGGGCAGTGATAGCCGACCGACGCGAGGCGGCCTAGCGCAAACTGGAGTGCTAGCGTAAAGCGCGAACAACAATATATTATAATTATTTGACACGGTCTGTCCCTGACTGTGACAAGTAGCGTTACGTAGCGATGTGGAGAAATGGAACAAAATTAAAAAAATAAATGCGATTTGACGTTTAGTAAACGTGAAAAAAGCGATAGTTCGCATACATTTTTTGAAATTTTATCCATCGCGACGTAACGCTATTTTTCATTTGGCTCAGGAGGCTGAAATGGTTGAAATCAACGATATAAATCGGCTGAAATCAATGAAATACATAAGAATTTACATACGGTTACGACTGCTGTTCCTACGTCCCCTGTTTCCATCATGTAGCTGTTCTGATACAATGTCAGTCAGTCAGAATAAGAAACCTGAGGATATGGCATGTAATAATGTTTTGTGATTTACATTTCACAAAACATTATTACATTCAAAAAAATACGTTCTGGAGTCTGTCCTCACATTGACAAAAGAGTACCGAAATAGACATATACCCTTGACGTGGCGGACGGGGCAAAAATGTGTCGCCAATTAACCGGTGCCAAAAATGCTTGTTTGGTCACCAGCAGTAAGGACACGATTTAGTTCACTCGCTATAGAATTTCGACAGATGGCGCTACTTTTTGCTTGTACGAAAAAGTTTAACGTTAATCGTTCGGATATCCATATCCATATGTATTATGTATTTTATATTTGTTTAACATTACTGTGTAGCATATACGAAGTGTCATATCCATCGACCTGCTGTGCTATTCTACAAAATGAAATAGCTGCAAGACAGCTGCCAACCCGAATATGGCATGCAAAATTTGTACTCTATTACAACTGACAAATTCATAGATGCATAGATGTACGCTCGTCGCTGTTTTGCAGAATAGCACGGCTGTTCTTCATCCTTCTTATCCCGATTTTATGATAGGACTTTTTGCAGACTTGCTCTTTGTATAATGGTTGTTGGTGTATTTTTAAGTAAAAATAAAATGATATTACTACTTTTTAAATGTTTTGAGTTTTATTTATATTCCACCAGTCATACAATCTTTTTCCATTTTTTCTAAAGTAGGTACTTACTTTAAATATATTTAATACTCTGTAGTAAATTTCTGTAATGAACAGAAGTCACATCATTATTTATTATATCATTATAAGAGAGGAATCATTTGAGTGATCTGAGGGAATCACCGATACCCGAATTCCGAACGTTATAGAGGATGACTGATGACGTATTTTATCGTAAATGCTGTCGTTTTTATTTGTTTCTAAGTTTGATTGTTCTCCGTAAACAAAATATCACAAATCCGAAATACTCGGATTTGTTTAGGTTTCTCACACCACACCAGCAGGCCTCAAGACAGAAATGTGAGGCCCTAGCCCCTTAATTGGGGCTAAAAGAACAACATCTAAATGAATGACAACGCCCGGGTAAGAACTAAGAAGGCAAGCCTCGAAGCCCATACTTACATATTTTACTTATCTCACTTTACTCAGGTTCGTCCATGGTTCGTCTGCAAGGAAACAGTAGCGCCATTTGTCGAAATTCTAAAGGTGGCTGTTGAGCGAACTACGTGGTGCTCTTGCGGCCTTATGACCAAATTTTTGCCAGTAAAATAGCGACATGAATTTTTCGCTCAAGTATATATTGGCATACCGGAGTCCGACTTCAGTTTTTTTAGTTATTCGTAAATGAGAGAGCATACGTGAATTTGCATAGGATTGTTATAGCGACATCTATTAGCATCTTTTGTAAACTGTTCCAGTCCCACACAAATTGGTTGAGTCACCGTCGACTAAGTAAACAATAAAACCATTGATCTATAATATATAATAAAACTTGGAATCGCCAATCGCCAAGCTACAGCTAGAGCATAGAGAAATAAATAAGCTAGAGAGTATTTTTAATTGTGTCAGATCAACGCCATCTAGTTCACTTAGTATTTAATTTTAAGCGTGTGGTTTCATTGTCACATTGTCAAGTTTCAAATCGTTCGTAGGATTGTCGCTAGATAGAGCTGCTGCCATAATTGTATCTGTATGTTCAATGTATGTCTAGATGGCGCTGTATAATTTAGAGTCAGAGTATAGCTAATATTATATATCTGTGATTACATCTGTGATTATGTATTTTATAAATTTTCTGTTTAGAGTTGTGTTCTTGACTAACTAAAATCCGTTACGTCGACGAGTAATTACAGTCCGACAAGGCTCTCTTGGCACTTGAAGGAGGGCGCTGTTGCAAAACATAGGCAGCCATAAAATAAAATCTCCTCAATTTTACTTCAATTTAAGTTTAAAATAGTTAATAGTATGCAAAAACAACATAACATACAATAGTGATATACTGACAGAGCGAACTATCAAACAGTAGCACAAGATAGCGGCGTTAGTTCAGACTTTGGCCACGCGCCAAAATAGCCTTGTCGCACTGTACATTGAATTCTTGTATATTTCTATATAGTCTGAATCTTGGAAACGGCTCGACCGATTTTCATAAAATTTCTAAAAATCGATCTACTAACTAGTGTTTAGGCATGGGGCAAAAATAAAACACTAGCTTCTTGCACTCGAACATGGTTGGCGAGACTGCTTTCCGCTGTCTATCCCTATTTATGCTTAAAGCTTTTAAGATACGCAACGGATTTTGATGCGGATACTTTCAACAGATAGAATAATTCAATAGGAAGGTGATATGTATAAAACATTACACGCGGGCGAAGCTGCGGGCGTCTGCTAGTGCAATATAATGTCATTATATTATGGTATAAAATGCGCCTGTTAGGATTTAAATGCCATTGACAACATCAACAAAGTTGGTCTAGTGAAGGCGTAGGCGGGAACATCTTTGTCGCGTTGAAATGACACATTTCAATTTTCAACAATTCAGTCCTTCTGCAGTGGGTAAGTAGGTAACGCAGCTTTTGGCCATATATAGAACTTCGGGTAGGTACTCTCGACACTCCATTTGGTTCCGAGAACGTTCTGCATGCGTCCAAGACGACAAATCCATATAGATATTCGTAGGTTTTAGGGTCAAAACAAGTCACCGATGTCGCTTTGATTACTCCTGGGAGATACTTCTTTTGCTAACGTTGACTTCGATGATGAGTTTTAAGGTGCTCATCTCATATAACTTTCTCCGCTAGTTGATTTTGACCTACATCGCTGCTGTAGACAAAGCAGCTCAGCGGGCCTAGACAAAGTAACAGTCGTTTAGCGTTAACGACAGTAGATAAAAATGTATGGACAAACCACGTGACTGCAGAAAAACCACGTGGACGAATAGCGGAAAACACGCTGTTTTTGAAAATCGAGTACGACAATTTCACGTTCTCGCAGACGTTGTAGATAACTTTATCGTAAATCACATGACAATCCACAGCAACAGCAGTAGCAGTGAACAATGCTGAGCATAGAGTAGAATCTGCTTTCATTTGTTTTCATTCGGGAACGTGTTTTTTCTACTGTCATTGTCTAGCCCTGCAGGTCTTCCAATGATGAAGTGTCCTGGAGTGAAGGACGTAGGTAATTACGAGTAACTAGGATTGGTCTTCACCTATTTCAATCCTTTATGACACGCTCCACTCTGTCAAACTCCATACGATTTGAATGAAACATAAACGATTTTGACAGAGAGGGGCGCGCCTTCGTAGATTGAAATATCCATTCATTATCTGTATCAGGGCACCCTCTTATCCAGGAGTCCGTACTTCAAAGCGAGCTCTTGATGGAGTATTTTGGCTGCTTGGTTGTGTCTTTGCAGAAACTCAGTGTTGGCAAGCTACAAAATACCTATTTATTAGGTACATAATAAAGTAGAGCGTCAAAGAATAGCCACGCCACAAACTTATTATATCGCTGCTAGAATACAAAATGTTTACGCTAATATGTTCTTTATTTACATTTATAATAATGATGTAAGTGGGTTGAATATAGTTAATTTATCGGTATTTTCACCGAGGGTACAAGGATTTTCCCGACGAGAGGAGGCGCGTGGCAAACACGCGCCGCCATATTGAATCTTGGTAGTTCAGCGATGCGAAGGACCGTGGGCAGCGTTTCATTTATTTCTTTCTTTGCACATTTCGCTGAAAATTGTCCTTTTCCTTATTTCTTTTAAATTAATATTGTAGAATTTATCATAACTATCACTCCCAATTCATACCGCCATACTAATTCCACCTAAAACTATATCGCTCCCAATTCACACCACCATACCAATTCCACCTTCCCAATTCAACACAGCATCGCACCGGAATGCTGTATCGCTTGGTGGTCCATCATTGCTGGTAACTAGCCACGTCTGAAGCCTCCCATCAGACCAGCCATGAGGCAATTAAGGAATCATACTATTCTGAAGAGGCCCGTGACTGGAATCGAACCCGCGACCTCCCACTCGAAACTGAACGTGCGTCACCGCGGTAGGGACTATAGGGAGGTTGTCGTAAGTTCCATAATCATAGCCATAATTTTATCAGCATACTAGTTAACCGGCAAACGTTGTTTTGCCGTTAGGGGTATAAAAAATTGCTTACGACCTACTCTCACCTAGGTACCTACCTTCTAGCTGACCCGGCAAACGTTGTTTTGCCGTTTAGGATATAACAAATAGATGACAACCTGCTCTCAGCTCAGATCCAGTGATCATACATAGAAAATTTCATAATAATCAGTCGAGCCGTTTCGGAGGAGTTCAGTAACAAAGATTGGCGAGAGAATTGTATATATTAGAAAGATCAAAGAAAGATAGATACATATAAACTGTAAGGCCATTAACTTTTCAAAAAGTTCAAAGTTCGAGCGTTAGCGTCTTCGAATCGTTCAGCCAGCGACGTGAAAACGGAAATTGATAGAGTGGCGGAGCGAAGTGAATCTCGAAACAAAAAGGGTGGTAACATTAAAAACAACGTAAATACGTGTCGAGGAGTGTTTGAGCGATCGACGCAGGTGGCACAAGGTGTCGGATGAACAAATTAAATAGATAACAACTGTTACAGTTCGAAAGGGGACAAAATAACGAAGTTTTCCGCGATAAAATTGAGGTTTTATGTAACCTAAGCTACTCATAGTTGCTCTGTCAAACGCGACTTAATCTGTCAAACTCCATATGAATCGAATGAAACATAAGTGGACATGATTACATGATGTGATATTGTCGAAAGTAAATATATATACCTACCCTAAGGATGTAGGTACCTTAGGTTTTCGTACCCAAAGAGTAAAACGGGAACTTATTACTGAGCCTTCGCCGCCCGTCCATCTGTCACCAGGCTGTATCTCTTGAACCGTGATATACCTAACACAGTTGAAATTTTCACAGAAATAATGTATTTAATGTAATAAATAATTAGGAATACGACGTATTACCTTATTTATGTACTTACTAAAAATTAATATCACAGCCAGATAATATCAGAATGAAAATCTGAAACTTGTTTGGAACTTAATTAATTTTATTACTCCAATAAAATTAATTAAATATAAATTTTATAGGTAGCTTTTTGGAAGAATTTTCTATCGGGAAAATTTCTTTCAGTCGTGTCTGCTTCCGAGTGAATTTTCCTATAACATTACGTTTGAAAGTTTTTAACCTGTACCTAAGTAAAAAAAAAACTGATAATAAATCTATTGTAAATAATAAAAAAATAACTTATCTATTGTAATTTGTAAGGTGGTAGTAGCAATAAAGGCTTTTTTATTTTTTAACTTACTTCAAAAAAAGGAGGAGGTTCTCAATTCGTCGGAATCTTTTTTTTTTGTTTTATTTATAAGTAAAAAAAAAAAACCGTTTAGCCCGTTAAAATACAGATGTCCTCATGTCTATAAGTATTGTCTTTTTTAATGAAAATATTGGGAAATAAGCATTTTACATAGATTTTCAGTAAGTATCTAGCTATCCGGGTACTTGTAAGCTTTATCTACTAAAGCTAAGCAAACATGATAGATATGTTATTTACTCGATGCCTATACCTACTCTCTAGATCACACTTATATCTCAATTTATCACCCACGATAGTATTTGTTATCGTGATAATTGAAAACATACCTTAGCTAAACGCGATTCGGACTCGCTCACTAAGGGTTACTTCCGTATAACAGCAAAACCAGAGTTTCTATTTCACATAGGCCCAACAGTAAATATGATGTTTGTATATATTATATGGTGATAACAAGTACGAGGGTTCAAACGCGCTCAGCACTGAGGAGAAACCCACAACAAACTCAGCCGGGTTTTGTTTTCTGTTATCACTTATTGCAATATCATCCTTCTTCTTTGTCGTGGCGCGCTTAACAGAGCGGTCGTGATCATCAAATTAGGAGCTGACACTGTTCGAGGCCGATGCTATCACGAGCATACGCCACTACAGTAAGTTAATAATACAGTACCTACCTAAGCTTTATTAATGAGCTTTCGTTTCACAGCCACTCTTAACTTATTTTCTTTTACCTCACACAATAACATTGTTGTATAGTGCAAGCGAGAAACAAGTATATTTACAGTACCAAAGTATTTAAAATAGCATAAGACTAATTTAGTAATTATTTATTCTTATTGTCCTGGTGAGTGGAGACACAAATCACAATATTATTATGCCTTTAACATAGTTTCAACAGAAGCAATTTCATTTTATACCGCTATTGCTATTATATTATTCTAGGCGGTGATCTTTAATTGATGGTGTGGAATGGAATCCTTCGTGTGGGTGTCTGACTCGCACTTGGCCGAGTATTTTAAATAAAGATACATATATGATAGGCGTAATACTAGTCTTTAGTGGTAATATTTGATGGAAATTGATGATAGATCATACAAGGTAGAGTTCGCTTACTAAGACACGTCGTAGGTAAGTCAAATAGGTACATCATGCCGTAAGTGCGACAGAGTGCAACAAGCGGTCTGTTGACTGTACCCCTAGGTATATAATTGCTTCACAGGCGGCGACTGTTACATTTATTGCTTACAGGTATCGAAATTAAAAACACTTTTGATCATAAAAATTATACATCTTACGAAAGCCGTCAGACAGGCGTTGTATTTTGTGTGTTTAGTGTAGGCACCTATGTGAAGTGATAACGCTTTGTGATCATGTTTAAAGCTCTGATAACACGTGACCAAATACAGGTGACTGATAATAATCAGTTATAAGTGATAACAAAGCTTATCAACACTCACAGCGCAGGTGAATGGTATCTATTAATCGAATCGATATAGACACATCGGTTTGGTACTTAATTGATTATTCCCAGGAATAAATTTCAGGGCTGTATGTGAAGATCTGCTCCATATTTAGACCAGCTCTACATTCAGATCAGCTCTACATATAGATCAGCTCTAGATTCAGATCAGCTCTACACTAAGACTAGCTCTACATACACACCAGCTCTACATACAGACCAGCTCTACATTCAGACAATCTCTACATTCAGATTAGCTCTACATTCAGACCATCTTTACATTCAGATCAGCTCTAGATTCAGATCAGCTCTACGCTTAGACTAGCTCTACATACACACCAGCTCTACATGCAGACCAGCTCTACATTCAGATCAGCTCTACATACAGATCAGCTCTACATTCAGACCAACTCTACATTCTGATTCGCTCTACATACCGACCAGCGCTACATTCAGACCACCTAAGCATACAGACCAGCTTTATATTCAGACCAGCTCTACATACAGACCAGCTCTACATTCTGATCAGCTCTACATACAGACCAACTCTACATTCTGATCAGCTCTACATACAGACCAACTCTACATTCTGATCAGCTCTACATACAGACCAACTCTACATTCTGATCAGCTCTACATACAGACCAGCTCTACATTCTGATCAGCTCTACATACAGACCAACTCTACATTCTGATCAGCTCTACATACAGACCAACTCTACATTCTGATCAGCTCTACATACAGACCAACTCTACATTCTGATCAGCTCTGCATACGGACCAACTCTACATTCTGATCAGCTCTACATACAGACCAACTGTACATTCTGATCAGCTCTACATACAGACCAACTCTACATTCTGATCAGCTCTACATACAGACCAACTCTACATTCTGATCAGCTCTACATACAGACCAACTCTACATTCTGATCAGCTCTACATATAGACCAACTCTACATTCTGATCCGCTCTACATACCGACCAGCTCTACATTCAGACCACTTTAGCATACAGACCAGCTCTACATAGAGACCAACTCTACATTCTGATCAGCTCTACATACAGACCAACTGTACATTCTGATCAGCTCTACATACAGACCAACTCTACATTCTGATCAGCTCTACATACAGACCAACTGTACATTCTGATCAGCTCTACATACAGACCAACTCTACATTCTGATCAGCTCTACATACAGACCAACTCTACATTCTGATCAGCTCTACATACAGACCAACTCTACATTCTGATCAGCTCTACATACAGACCAACTGTACATTCTGATCAGCTCTACATACAGACCAACTCTACATTCTGATCAGCTCTACATACAGACCAACTCTACATTCTGATCAGCTCTACATACAGACCAACTCTACATTCTGATCAGCTCTACATACAGACCAACTCTACATTCTGATCAGCTCTACATACAGACCAACTCTACATTCTGATCCGCTCTACATACCGACCAGCTCTACATTCAGACCACTTTAGCATACAGACCAGCTCTACATAGAGACCAACTCTACATTCTGATCAGCTCTACATACCTACCAGCTCTACATTCAGACCACCTAAACATACAGACCAGCTCTACATCATCAAATACCTATCACAACGGTCAAATTATATGTACTTACAGTTGGTAAGTACCTAAACTCTAGTTTATAAATTCTTACAATTTTATCAAGTCATTTAATTTGGTAATTTATTTATAGAAGAAAATAGATGTAAGATAGTAGATAGTAGATACTTTATTAGATTATCAATAATTTTCTACAGCAATCAGGTAAGGTATCTGGTGAAATAATTGATGAAATGTTCGACGCGGATTCTAAAAGTGTAGACACAAATGGTGCTAATGACAGCGTTATGGTTGTTCAATAGTCCGCTATCGATCTTTATCTTCATCTGAGTAAACAGGGACGACGTATGGGGACCATTAAAATGTCATCAAAACACCATAGTAGCATACTACGTGACATCCACCACATATCCCGTAGTGGAGCCCTACATTGTCCTTTTATTTCATCTACATACGCAGTGATAATAATTACTGATAGTATGTTGGTTAGGATTTCTGCCCCTCAGTAATAGACTTATCCCACCAAAAACATTCTGTAAAAAACTAGCCAAAGTCAAAATGGAGCTGCTTGTTTATCTCTAAAAAGTACTGAAATCTAGACAAAGTCGTGCCAAGTCTAAGGTTCCTTACTGCGATTTCTTTATTATTATAGTTAATGTTGCGTTCATTGGTCGTTTAAGGGTACACAAGGGTTCAAACCAGGTGCTCCATGACACCATTGCACCAATCTGTCGCCAGAATTCATCGTCAATGAGTAGCGGTTCTTGGTCTTCAAGACCGCGGTACACTATAAAAACTCATTCGCTGGTCTGTGGCGGTACACGCTCCATGCACGTTTCCATGGAGACGGTTTCCGCCATATTGTGGCGTATTAGTGGGAGATTTTGATAGACGGCGTTACATTTTCTTGTATGAAGAAGATTTGTGTGACATGACCATATCCTCAGAATCGTTATCGGTGGTTATTTTATGATTAAAAAATCGCTTTTTTTGTGTATAATCTAGTACAATAGTCTAGTAGTCATGAAGTCATGAGTGAGAATTAATTGTTTCGATCTGCAATTTCCCAAACAATTCTCTACGTGCGTTTCACCCGGACGCCGGCATATCACCCGGAGATGTTGACTCAACAAGGTGGTGTACTAGATATTTATTTCTAAGGAACTTAAATGGCAGGCAGGAACGATCCGTCACCGCAACGCAGCAGAGCGCGTGCGCGTTTCCAATCGCGCGTTAACGCGTGACATTGCGTAGCGTTCCGCCTCGTTTGACGACCCTCCGCCCCCCCCTCCCCCCCGGCCGTGACGAACGAGCCTTGCCCAATCGGAGGCACCGTGACAACGCATTACAATTCAATGTTTGACACTCGAATCAAAGCGACAAAGTGTATGAGAGATCTTTGAATGCCTTGTGTTGTGCCGGAGATTGTTTGTTCCAAAAAATATCGATTTTTTCGACGCAGTGGATTTAAGAGAGAGGTTTCGGATCCAATTCGTGGCCCGGTCCTGCAACTCTAGGCTTTTTGTGACACGCTGCAAAGAATGGAACGAAATTAAAAAATGTATGCAAATGCTAAATTGGTCACGTGGCCACATTTGACGTGACGCAGTTTTATATATTTTAAGGGTTCTGTATCAAACGTAAAAATGGGGCCCTATTACTAAGACTTCGCTGACCATCCGTCCGTCTGTCACGCGTCAGTCTGTCTGTCTTGAACCGTGATAGTTGGACAGCTGAAATTATCACTGATGATGTATTTCTGTTGTCGCTGTAACTATAAATACTTACTAAAAACTAGAATAAACTAAATATACAATAAATAATAAATTAAATATTTAAGGGGGCTCCCATACAACTAACGTGTTTAATTGCTCGTTTTTTAATTTGGTGGGCAGATGTGTTTTAGTCGCAAGTCGCAATTGTATGAATGGTCTTGGTACGGAACTCTCAGTGCGCGAGCCCGACTCGAACTTGACCAATTATTTGAATCAATAGCAAACTTAAAAAGATGCATGGATGTGACATAATATGGCTGTAGATGCAGTTTGTCAATCGAAACTGCTATAATGTGAAAATTGCTCGACCGATTTTGATTTTATGTATTTCGGACTTATGAGTAAATCATTGATGGTTTAGAATTTGAGATTTACCATCAGATTCGGTAGGTTTCAGCGCACTTGGCCATGCTACTTTTCTACTATTGTCATAAAAACATGTCGGTCATAACTCATAACCAACCCATAACTAAATGGTCATTCTTCTTTAGCATTAAATATTAAATAAATATTAAATAAATGGTGGACAACATCACATACATTGCTCCGATCCCTTAGTAAGTAGCTTATGCACTTGTGCTAAGGAAATCAGAAACAACGAAGGTACCACAACACCCAGACCCGAGACAATGTAGAAAACTTATTTTCCTATACATTGCCCCGACCGGGGATCGAACCCGGAACCTCAGAGATGGCGGCACCTTGAAAACCGGCACGCTAACCACTCAACCACGGAGGTCGGCATGAAACACGGGAGTGAAAAGTCAGATATAATATAGAACAGCGAAAGTCACCCACCAAGGGCCTTAATTCAGCTATCGGGACTAGTTAAACCAAATATATCAATCAAAAGCTATCCCAACGCCAACAAAAACAATTAATTATGCTGCAACTACCCTCCGTAGTGAAATAAAACACGTGCGCGAGGAATGCGCGCACCGAGCACCGGGGGCGAGTGGGGTGCATGACAATACACCCTCCGTGCACCCTGCGCCACCCTTTGTGCGTATAGCATATTGCAATAATAATTCAATTTTGCGGACAAGTGTAATTAATTGTAACGTATCGGGATCGGTGAGTGTTACAAATTCTTTTCAATAAACAGACATCAAACGCTAACAAGGAATTTATTAAAAAACCCGGCCAAGTGCGAGTCGGACTCATGCACGAAGGGTTCCGCACCATTGTGTACAAAAACGGTCAAAAAATTACAATTGTTGTTGCCCCTCTTATATATTTATTTCATTTTAATTTTGTTATTTATTTTTAATTTTTTTTTATAATCAAATATTCTGTAAATATTTCAAGCATCTGTCTATTGCTATTATCAATTTAGAGCAAAAACGCTATTTTCCAGAAAAACTATCTGTAATCCAGCTGAGGTACAACTAAAAGAGTTCAATTTCGCTACACAGCGACCATCGCCAGGAAAAACCAAAATACTCAGTATTCGTCCTCATAGGCCTAATTTAGAGGCACTCATGAGATGTCAGACTCTACCGCCGCGTGAAGAACGGGCCAGAAACTCGGCAGCTACTCTTTTTAAGGTTCCGTACCCAAAGACTAAAAAACGGGACCCTATTATTTGCTATTATTGAGAGTTCGCCGTTCGTCCGTCCTTCTGTCACCAGTTATATAGGTAGGTAAAATTTTCACAGATGATGTATTTCTGTTGCCGCTATAACATTACTAAATGAAGTCGGTTAAAAACAATAAAATATAAAAAAGGGGGCCTCCTATAAAACAAACGTATAATTTTTTGCTCGTCTTGAATTTGGTGGGCAGAGGTGTTTTTATTGGAATTGGTTTTGATCGTACGGAACCCTAAATACGCGAGCCCGAGTTGCACTTGATCAACTATTTTGAATTTCGTTCAATAAACAAACGTTGAAATAGAATAGATAGGGTAACATGGCTATAACTGCTTAAATTATTGCCAAAAACCAAGATACATGGTCATTATCTTAATATATATAAATCTCGTGTCACAATGTTTGTCCTCAATGGACTCCTAAACTACTGAACCGATTTAGTTCAAACTTCGTGAATATCTGTCAAATGGTCCAACTTAAAAGATAGAATAGTTTTTATCCCACGTGGACGAAGTCGCGGGCATCAGCTAGTTATTTTATGTAATTAAATTGATAAAAACTGTAATAATAACGAATAGCTTGAGATCCCAATAAGGGCCGATTTTTCAATCGCCAGATAAACGTTAACCAAGGAGCAAATAAGACGTTTTGACAGATTTTGTATGGCATATGTTTCTTGATGCCTCGACAAATATAATCTGGCGATTGAAAAATCAGTTCTAAGTAAAACTAACTTTAAGGAAAACAACAAGTGATTCAATAACAGGTGCTTGAGGAAAATAATATGGAATGCGAAAAAAAAGAGTTTATTATTTGGCTTATGTCCTATCGTAAACTGTGTAGCCCATACTTGGATGTGGGGAGAGTGGACTTAGGAAAGATTATTTTGATTCAATAGTTCTAAGATGTAATGTGTGTGTTCTAAGATGTGTTTGTAGATATAGATGTGGGTTCTAAGGTGTCCAGTCAGCGCAGCGTAGGACGACCTCCTGCCCGCTGGACCGACGACCTGAAAAAGGTCGCTGGTAGCGAGTGGACGACGAAGGCGGAGGACCGTGTGTGGTGGCGCGCTCTCGGAAAGGCCTATGTCCAGCAGTGGACATCTGTAGGCTGATAAAGTAAAGTAAGGTCTAAGATGTCGAGGAGATGTAAGAACTAAGAGGTGGTTTAAGCAGATACTTCTAATAGAGTATAATAAGTTTAGATAGAGTTTTGGGGTAAGGAAAAGGGGGTGTCAGTGTTTTTACCAATGGTGAAGTTGGTTTAATCAAAGGTTCGTACCCATATTGTTCCTTATTGATGTGTGTGATATTGTGCTGATGGTAAGATATATGGATACTGTATGGATATTGTATGTGGTCTTTCATAAAAGCTACAATGAATGTTTAGCGATACAAATTTTATTCAATTAAGTTTTATAGGAAACCTACTATAAATCTTTTCCACGGCGATTTAGATTCGATCTACTTCACTTCGATTGTTTTTAATTGCCCCTTTTTGATATTCTACCACTAAATGTTAACTTCTTCCTATCCTTTATACAGTTACCTGTGATAACATATTATTAGGTTTAAGTTATTAAGAATTAGGTGTTACTTTTCCTTTCAATAAAATAAATATTTATTTGTTTATCCGCCTGAATGTTTTAATGGATGAATCAATTTTAACAGAGCTTCCAGGGGTAGGTAGAGGGATGTATAGGCGGGGCATGAAAAGGTTCGTCACCTTAGTGTCGATTTTCGCTTGCACTATTACTGAAAGATTCTATAATGACAACATACGAAAACAATCGACTATAGTGCAAATGAATCTGTTTGAAAGTTGACGAACCTTTTCGTTCCCACTGTACCTACAATGTAGAATGTACATTGTACACAGTACAAGTAGTGTGCAACTATCTTTTCAAGTTACTAGTTATTATATATATTACACATATTTCTCAATCTTTTCTTTGCACGATTCTAGTTTGTTGTTTTATTTTTGCTAGCCATACTCTCTTGTTTGCCATGCTTGTACTATCGTATTTGTAAACACTGACTCCCAAGACACGGGTTTTGCCTAGTTTGGGAGTCAGGGATTGTTCAAAATTGTAACCTTTTCTTTGGCTAATAAATTTGTTTCATTGTTTCATATAATTCGGCATCTTTTTTATCATTTTCATAACCGATCAGCTGGAAAACTAGCGGCACCGCCCACCTTCAAAATGAGCCACGAAAATTCGTGTGTGCGGGTCGCGGGGGTGCGGGGCGCGGGCGGCGGAGGGCGGAGGGCGCGCGGGGAGGGGGCGGCGTATTTCACAATTAAATTTTTCTGGCGCGATCTCAGTGTGTACGCCGAGCTACGAAGCACGCTTGGGGTGATATCTAGTGCTTCCCAAAGAGGGCATTCTCTTTTGAGATGGAGGACATCACGCCCTCTGGCGGTAGGAACTGGGAACTTGCGATGTCTATCCAGTTGGGGTGACATAACTTACCCCTTCCAAGTTAGTACGATAACATCTTCGGGTGCATCATCACTTACCATCAGGTGAGATCGCAGTCAAGTACTAACTTGTATAGCGAAAAAAAAGGTGGTCCGGCCAGACGTGCCGTGTTGTACCGTGACTGAACACGTATAGAAAATTTTTGTTCGGGGAGGAACTAACATTGAAAAAACCATGTAAACAATAAAATTACGTTAATCCCCAGCACTAAGCTACAAAACAAACATACACTGCAAGTTATATAAAAGCTTGTAAAAATGTTAATTAGGTACACTTAAACGTTAAAAGTCACTTACAACTAGTCATGTACGATGCTAAAATGTCATTCATTATTAAACCCTATGAAAGAAAGATTTTTATAAACACATAAATAGAAAACCTCCATTAATTTTCTCTAGGTAATAAAATATATATTCCGGTATATAAAATTTTCGGTTTTGTGTTTGTAACAAATCTTCTCCGAAACGGCTCTACCGATTTTTATGAAATTTTTGTTTACATTTGATAGGTTGTAAACTATTTTTCATCCCTAAATGGCAAATCAACGTTTGCCCGGTCAGTTAGTATAATACAGGGTTATATAAAAAATACCAAATGATACATTACAATTAGACCCACCTTAATACTTAAATATTAAAAAAATGATATTTTCAAAATATTGAGTTAAAAGAAAAGTCGTAGAATAAAGGTTGTTAGTTTTAACTTTTAATTTAAACAACTAAAGGCCGAGTGCGATTTGGTATTCTTCTACTATATAAAAATAAGCCGGGTTTTCCTTCCTGACGCTATAACTCCAGAACGCACGAACCGATTTCCACGGTTTTGCATTTGTTGGAAAGGTCTCGGGCTCCGTGAGATTTATAGCAAAGAAAATTCAGGAAAAATTAAAAAAAAAAAAAATTAAAAAATGTTACATAAAAGGAAGCCATCTGGTGGCGAAACGGAGTTCGCTGGGTTTGCTAGTTTTTTATATATCCCTGTATTTTTCAGTATGTCTGCTGGAAAAGACTCGATGAAAGTTTGGGGAGCGGCGTCCGGCGGTTTAATATCGCAGCGACGACGACGCGGCGTCACGTGCTCGCAAAGATACACTCTCACAGGCGCGCGGCCGTGTGCACACACAGCGACGCGCGCCTGTGTGAGTGACCTGGATCTCATA
This sequence comes from Coenonympha glycerion, assembly GCA_963855885.1. Classification (NCBI taxonomy): domain Eukaryota; kingdom Metazoa; phylum Arthropoda; class Insecta; order Lepidoptera; family Nymphalidae; genus Coenonympha; species Coenonympha glycerion. Next base: position 669,911 of record OY979626.1, read on the forward strand.
CATTTTGACATACAGTAGGAGCCAGTAGGTATGATCTGTCTCCGGCTTTGATTCGCTATTGTATTGCATGTACTGATATGAACTTGAGGATGAGCCCATCGTCCATTTTACGTCCGTCTTCCTTTTTTAGGGTTCCATACCAAAATGGTAAAAATGGAACCCTTATGGTGAGACTTTCTCCGTCCGTCCGTCTATCTAATTATCGAAGCTATCGCCTTGGAATTTGCAATAGTTTTAGGTAATAGTGACCCAACGTCATTGCAATCATAAAATTTTGAAAATCATATTTATTTTTATTGAAAAGGGGGGGTTAACTGGGTTGTTGAAATTTCAAAATGAGATAACAATATTGAGTGGAGTATCATATGAAAGGGCGTTACTTGTGTATTCTAAAACTGATTTTTATTTATTTTAGTGACGTCACGTTTTATCTATATAAGCGAAAGAAATTTTCCCTATACAAAAAGTTTTCCTAAAAGTTACTAAGTATATCTTATTTTTTTTTTCAAATTTTATCGTCAACTTCACAGACCAGGGAAATAACTTTACTGTGGTCAACTTGATGCAATAGACTTGATGCAGCATTTTTTTTTAAATTTGTTTCGGCTTAGCTTTGATTAATTACGTAAGACCAAAGAAAGACGTCGTTTTTCTGTCAAATTCATCTGCAATGCTGCCTATTGCACCTACCAACGTAGGACAAAACCGGGTTCACAAAAGAATCTTCCCTGATAATTTCAAGTTCCTAAGTTCAGCCGTCGCGTTTGGACTGTAGCTTGCCTGTCTGTCAGTCACTCAGGACAAAGCCTTTATAGTTATTGCTTGTATAAAAAGCGGTTTGTATAATATACAAATTGGATTATCCAATTGTTTATCTGTTGTGAACCCGTAGCCATGTTCACGATAATGCCTTACAAATTACTATTCAATCATATAATCGGATTTGTAAATTAAACAACTGAAGTCATAACTTCGTTGATCGTTTTAGACCCTATTTACTATGGGGTAGGGTTCATTTTATCTAGAACAGGACTTGGTCAGGGGTCACAAACGTTGACATGGTACAATGAGGGTGCTGCAGCAGGTGGTATTATTTGTATGTAATTTAATGGTATTTTGCCATTTCAATCTATTTCAGTATAATCATGGCATAGTCTTCAGACTGCATGGACATTATTTTTAGGATTTTCTTATAGAATTCGGAAAACTATATTTTAGCCAGTTTATTATCTATGATAGGAAGGTTTTATATTAAAAAAATAAACTGGCACTTCGGAAGTGCCGATAGATGTGAAATATTGTAAACCTACTTTTTTGAAGCGTCAGTCTACATCCTTATCAAAGAGGTGTCGGTAACGGTAACAGTGCCTCAAAAAATCCCCGAAGCACCTAAAGAGGTCAATCAATCAATCAATCAATCAATTTATTCATTTGCTGGTATAAGTATTAACATCTTCCTAAGAACCTATCTTCTTCTAAGAAGATTGACAATGATGACTTTTTGAAGAGCGTATCACGTCATTTTTAACCGACTTCAAAAAAAAGGAGGAGGTTCTCAATTCCTCGGAATCTTTTTTTTTTTTTTCTATGTATGTTCACCGATTACTCGAAGACGCGTGGACCGATTTGAAAAATTCTTTTTTTGTTTAAGAGGGTTTTGTTTCCAGATGGTCCCATTTTAATCAGGTCAGGATCTGATGATGGGATCCTGGAGAAATCGAGGGAACTCTTCAAATTTTATATGAACACATGAAACTATTTGAGTATTATTAGAAAGAATAATATTTTCCAAGTTGTCCTATAGTCATCAGGCCAGGATCTGATCATGGGATCTTGGTGAAATCGAGGGAACTCTTCAAATTTTGCTAGTATACTTAAAGCGAGTTGGGTATTTTTTATAGTTACTGGTACATTTGCTAGCAGATACTGATTTGATGACTAAAGTCATCAAGTCAGGGTATGATGATGGGATCTTGGTGAATTTGTGGTATCTCTTCAGATTTTATGAACACACCACAAGCGATTTGGGTATTTTTACAACGCCTTGTGCAATTTATTGTTTTCCACTAAAAAGTATAAAATAAAAATGGGAAATGCTTTCCAAAAAACCAACTTCAAATGCCACTACAAAGAGTGAAATAATTTTTATTTAAATTTTAGGTACCTACACTAATTCGAAGTCGGGCGATTGTCTATGCCTTCCTCATTTCTTCGCACATCAGGTAAGTAAGAAGGACTATTAGGGATTGTATGAAACATTGCCCGACTTCGAATTGGTGTAGGTACCTAAAATTTAAATAAAAATTATTTCACTCTTTGTAGTGGCATTTGAAGTTGGTTTTTTGGAAAGCATTTCCCATTTTTCTTCTATTGTATGTATAAAGAAAAATAAAATAAATTCACTGGTGCAGGGAATCGAACCCGCATCGACGCACGCCACTGTAATCGAAGTAGTTTTAGGGCTGATTTTTCAATCACCAGTTAAACTATCCGAGGAATTTGAAGCAATGCTATACAAAATCTGTCAAGACGTCATATTTATTCCTTAGTTAATGTTTATCTGGCGATTGAAAAATCGGCCCTTAATCAAAGGGTGAAATATATAACTATAAAGGCGAGTACACAAGTGTCGCGGACGTGACCTCGCGCGATGACGCGGGCAATCCGCGCGGGCGCAGATTACAGCAACGGGGGTAACCATCGTAAATCACTATACTGACATAAGCATAGTTGATGCCAAGTTTTCGATTTTTTACACACCAAGGCCATCTACATGTTTTTAATAAACTCTCTCTTTCTCTGGACGGTGTACATGCATTTTCTAAATATTTTTCATTCTCGAGCTTAGTTGTATATTTCAGATTTAATTATTATTGATTTGTTGTTTGTTAATATACTGGTAGGAACTATATTTTTTTGTTGAGTAGCAAAAAAAACTCTGCTCATCAATACTCATTTACTTTATCATATAATACTCATTTCCATTTATTGGTTCCCGATAGCTCGCAATCTGGGAAACTGCATAAAATTATCTTCGGGAACCAATATGAGGTGAGTGGGAATTTTCGAGCAAAGTTTCTGTTCAAAACGTGTAGATGCATAATAAATATTATGCCGCGAAAATTCGTTGCTATAAGCATAAACCTACTCGTACAAAAATATAAAAATAAACGAGTTTTTCATTTCTGTTGGCACTGTGAGAGTGCAAACAGAAATGTTAACTCAAACAGAGTGTCGCGTGCTTAGTGCTTTTAATTTTTTTACGGTCTAGTGTTGAACGTCGACGCAAAATGAGAACTATAAGAACTTATCTCTAAGGATGATGAGTGCTATGCAACGTACTCGTAACATATTGACGACCGAATGGCATAGCGGTAGCGAACCTGCGGGGCCAGACAAAGTAAAGTGTGTGGACAAACCACTTGACTGTAGAAAAACCACGTGACGCTGTTTTTGAAAATCACCTACGATAATTTGAAGGCTCCTGGCTTTCTCGCAGACGTTGTAGATATAACCTTTAGCGTACCTTCTACGCATAACAATTGACAGCCGACAGTGAACAACACGTTTTAGATTCTGCTTTCATTTGTTTTCATTCGATCACGTGGTTTTTCTCCTGTCGGAACGCCAAGTAATTTTGTGGAGCCCTAGGCTGCCGTCTGCGTCAGAGGTCGTGGGTTAGATTCCAACGGCTGGAAAATGTTGTGACGAGCATGAATGTTTTCCAGTGTCTGGGTGTTTTTCAATATATTATATTTATGTATATTAATATGTATGTATATTTATCAGTTATCTAATACCCATTATACTAGGCAAAGTATCGCTTGCTTTGGGGCTATGGCATTAACTACATGATACATCGGTTATGCCATGCCACATATCAGATGTATAGTTAATGACAGACGGACTGACGACGAACGGGTACGGAACCCTAAAAGAGGAATAAAGGGAATTTATGTACATATTTACAAGGAAATATAAGTTCTTAGAATATAACCCTCGTTGGCGCTATAGTGGGCACGCAGGGCTGCGTGGGGCTGGATAGGGACAGCGTGGCACGCGGTGCATGGATCGTGTCCCGCTGTCTTCGTAAGCCGATTACTTGCATCTGTTCAGAGATCAGACAGCGGCTGCAGTGACATCGATCAGAGATGTACCCACTCGCATGTACTTTATACCTACTGTTATAGGTACGTTATTTTTTTTTACGCTATACAAGTTAGTACTTGACTGCGATCTCACCTGACGGTAAGTGATAATGCAGTCGAAGATGTTAGCGTACTAACTTGGAAGCAACGGTTTCTACACAGCATCGTACCGGAACGCTAAATCGCTTGGCGTCTTTGCTGGTAGGGTACGTTATACGCATAAATAAATGATAGTAAAAGATAAAAAAAGAGAATGACCAAAGGCGATATCAAGTTTTCTCATGAACCAAAACCAAAATATTCTAGGTAAATAAAGTAGCGTTTTTAAGAACACTACTTATGCCCTTGTACCGAATACTAATTTAGGGTCCTTTAGAGGTGTTTTGACGTTTGAACTTTTTGATATTTAAAGTGTGAAAAGTACCTATGAAATTTCTTCACGAGTCCCAAACAAGTGAGAACAAAAAGGTACTAAATTTAAATCATTAGTGCGAATAAGAATAACATTCCGCACGCTATATAAGCGCATGTAATAGTACATTTCAATATAAGTGCGGAAAGTTTGTCATTTCTTTACGAGTCTCGGTTTGTTGACCCAAGCCAAAGGCGCGGATCAACTGTAGGGGCGAGTAGAATTGATGACTATTTCGCACGTGCATTGAACGACGTTTTTTAATACATGATTTTCGAAAAAAATATTGGTTTTCCGTGTTTGCCTGCTCCATCGTATAGGAGGAGGTGCCGCGCAGGAGGAAAACAAAAAAGCACTAGTGCGGAAAAGAATAACATTCCGCACGCAAAACACACATGGAAATGTCTACTTTTTTGAGCAATTAATGTATTAAAAAAGTCTTTGAGCCAGTTTACGTTTTATAAGTGCCTCTACGGCGTAGCCGGCTGCTACGAGACCCATATGTTGTCTCCTAACTTTTGTTCAAATGATTTTACTTGTTCTCAATAGTCAATATTGAGTGATTCTTTATCGTTATGCAGTATGCTTAAAACTAACAACACAATAAATGTGGATATGAAAGACTTTTTATTTTAATACACAGTTCCCGAGGAATGAACCCCTCGGGAACTGTGTATTAAAATAAAAAACCGAATTACACGTAACCTATAACGTAGCATTGGCTCTTAACTAAAATTAATAAATGCCTTATAAAGAGTGCCTTAATATATATATATATTTGCATTCTACAACTATAAAAAACAGAACAAAGAAACAAAATATTTTAAAATTTAAAAAATGCTTTATGGAAGTAAGAATTAAAATATATTCAAAATGTCAACGGGCGTAAATTTTCGTTTAATTATCTCGGCCAGAAGCAGTGTAATTGAGTTGGATTATAATTACCCACCGTTTGGAATTAATAAAATGGTAATGCGGCACTCTAGGCAGCGGCATCGCTTAGCGCAGAATATTCGTCCATTCATTGAAATGACCCTTAATGACGTTATTCTCATTCTCTCATCTTATATTGTGTTTTAAATAATATAAGTAATAAGTATAATGAATAGATCGGATAAGTGAAGTGAGATGGAAAAACCCTGCTCGAAAATACATAATATATCAATATCATCAATACATATAATAAATATGTAGAGGTCGAATGTAACTGTTATATGAAAAAAATCCTTAAAACCGAGTCAGGGAGATGTAAGAAGTAAAATAAAAACGAACTGCACCCTGGTGGAGCCGCGAGCAACAGCTAGTAGTAGTTAAAAAAAGTTTAAATCGTTTTTGCTAAAGATATACACAATAAAATATGTAAATAACCTAATATTTAAAAATAAATAATAAGCTACGGTCTTCGCAGGTTTACAACTAAATAATAAAGAATGTTGCTAACTAATTTGTAAGAAGCTATGTACTAACTATAATAATAATTGTATGACACTATTTAAAACTTTTCAGTGAATAAAGGCTTATTTATTTAACTAAGTAAAAAGCTGATAGTTTTACTCGGTCATAAAATCCATTTAGATATAAACCCTCGCCTTCTGCTCAAGAGATACGCATCTCAAGTATTCGTATTGAATAGACCATTCACCGAGGAAAGCTCTAGGGCCTAGGCTATATAACATCACTCTTTGTGAAAAATGTTGCAAAATCTTGAAAAATTGTTCCTTTTGTAGAGCTTCGGTAAACTGTTTAAGTTACAAAACAACACACGTTTGGAGGGATTTCGCAATCCCTTAAAAATTAAAAAAAAAACAGTGAACAGGTAAATTGTTTGCGTATAGCTGAAGCCGTATTCAGAAGGTCAATGGTCACGTTTCCAGTAAACAACTAAAAGTCAGCAAGTGAAGCACACTCGCGAAAACGTGCACACCGGAAACTTTCGACCTCCCCGACTGACCCGCGGCCCGCGGGACTTGCCTAAGTAACAAAATAAAAGCACTAATTTCACATTGCGAAGGTGAAGGACGACAAAAAGGATTGCGACTGATTTATATAAGTTAAACGTTAAGGACAATAGACACTGAAGTATTTGTTTTCGTTAGGCATTCAGATAATGTCGGGACTCTACCGCCAGGTTCGGAAAGCAGGTTTGCACCGAGAAGAAAGAGCAAGTACCGAGTTTCTTGCCAGTTCTTCTCGGTGCAAACCTGCTTTCCGAACCTGGCGGTAGAGTCCCGACATTTCATGAGAGCTTATATCTAAGCCTATGTGAAATAAAGAATTTCATTTCATTTCGAATGTATGAAAAACTAAAAAGCGGGTTCTATGCTTATGTATAGTAGGTATGTGTGACCATCTAATTTATTTAACTGTACCTGAGTATGCTTTTTCACAGAACAAACATTGGTTGCTCAGTTGATCAGACCTAATTGAACAGCAATAGCTGGGTTGTTGGTTTCCTGTTAGAATAAGATGAGTTTGGTGAGTGTAGATATTTCAATCCACGATGACACACCTCACTCTATCAAACTTCATGCGAATCGAATGAAACATAAGCGATTTTGACAGAGGGGGGCGCGTCTTCGTGGATTGCAATATGTATCAAGTAGAGGAAGACCAAAGAAGCGATAGATGGATAATGGTAAGAAGATTGCACGTTGACAGGAGAGAATTTAAGAAGACTCCTTTACAGGTCCATCGAACCCGGGGCCTTTCACTCATTCATCTTGGGAAAAATCAGGAAATTCAATGGGAACGGGAAAAATCCATCGTTCCCACGGGATAAGTGAAAAACCGAAATTCACGCGGACGGAGCCGCGGGCAACAGCTTCGTATGAACCTATCTGTCGTTCAGGCATCTATTCTTTAGAAGTGTGCTGAGGAACTATACGGATCATCAACCACTTAAGGTACTTTGATCTCTAGAGATCTTATTAGTGGATAGAGAATGGTTTAATCCATAGATCCTGAGTGTAACTAAACTGTGTAAAAGAAAATATACCCACATTGCATCGTATTGAATTGTGACGTCACACCTCAGTAATGTTAGGCTTCATACAAGTTTTCGTATTGCGAAAAAAGAATAGAAGACCTTCCCACACCAAATTTAAAATGGCTCTAACTCTGTTAATCTTTGTTGGATTTTTATATTTTATTTCAGTGTACGTCATTATATTTATCCTAGTTTAAAATAAAGCAATAATTTTTATCAAATTCAAAAGTAGGGTAATACTAAATTTATAATTCCCACATTATTATTCAATAGTAATATCACTATAAATAATTCATAGTGCATAAGAACCAACGTCCGCGGCATCGCGTCAGTAAGCCATGGCGACCGCTCTAATGGTCTATTACCAATACCCGCGCAAGCCGCCCTTTCCCAAGCCAATATGACGAGCTCCCTTTCGAGGTTGGCACGCGTTGGTCGCGGGTTCGATTCCTGCCGTGGGCTTTATACTAAGGAGTCAAGGTTTTTACTTTTGTCTTCCTCGCTCTTACTACGTTGAAGGGTGCGACAGACAGCGTTGCGGAAAAATGTCGAAGAAAAAAAGACGTTTTACCTAATTTAATTAACTAAAACAAAACAACTAAGATAATTTCTCAAAAAAAAAAATGCTTTTAGAAATTATTACTGACGACACAAATAACATGTACCCTACTGCACGATACCGTGAGAAAATAAGCTTCGTTTCAAAAATTGAGATTTTGGAGCAACTTTTGGCAGAACTTTTTATGAAACGTGTTTCTACTTCTCAGCGAATTACTCTATTTATTTACGAATTAGGTAAAGACTCAAAATACATGACGTCAAAATAATTGTCTTTTTAGTTTTTAACTTGCAAGTTACTATAAAAATCATTTAAATAATCGTTATAATTTCTAAATTGGCTCAAATCTGGCCGTTAGCTTCGGCCGCGGTTAGCTACCGCCCTACGAGCAAAGAATCGCCGCTAAGCGATGTAGCATTCCGGGACGATGCTGCGTAGAAACCGTTGGGGTGACATACATTTACCAAGTTAGTGCGATAACAGAATTTATTGACTTATTAACAGGTAGGACCGTAGTTAAGAAATACAGGATCACAAAGACACTATTACTGAAAATAGTATGATAAGAAAACAGCCAACAAACTACAAAAGGAAACAACATCTTTAGCTGCTTCACGTCGCAAACGCATTTGAAACCGAATTTAACACGTTGTACTAAGGTTGAATGTCGTGTGACGAGCTTTTTTAATAAAATTATTTATAATTGAGCCCTTGTACTCATCTGTATCAAATGCGGGGAGCTCGGTCTGAGGAAGAACGTCTTGGAATTCCGTCTTGGGTTTAAATAGAATTTTATAGTAAAGCCGCTGGCTGTACCCGCGACTTTATATACATATATTATACCCGCGATGTACAATTTTTATTACATAGTATGAAACAATATTTTTAATATATCTCGTGAGTAGATGGAAGGATATCACTACCGTTAAAAGAATCCTTGATACGAGTATTTAAAAATTCTTCAATGGTATAGTAACCCTGGTTTATTAGACGTTTTTTTGACAGTATCTTTAAACCGGTGCAAAGGTAAGTCCAAGACAGACTTCGAGATCATATTGTAGAAGCGTACACTGAACCCCACAAAGGACTTCTTGTACCTTACGCAAACGGTGTGGCACTACAAGTACATAACTAACACAGTCAGATAGTCGTTGACATGCGTCTGATATGGCGCTGGCTGTAAATGTTTATTTTATTATTGATTTTAAAAACAATCATACATTTATGAATTACAATTTAACAATTTCCACACAGTGTCACAAAAACCTTTCGGTTTATCCGTACACTGGCGTTTCACGTGTGCGCTCGATAATACCTAAAAACTATATATAAAACAAACGCAATACATAAACGCAAATGTGGGTAGTTTGAATTTATTTCGACTACATCGTGGAGGAATTCGCTTCTTCTGTGCGATGCGAGTCGACTCGAAATTCGCACAAAAACCTGTAGGGTTAGTACAGGTTTTTGTGCGCATTTCGAGTCGATTCGCATCGAACAAACGAATCGAATTCCTCCATACATTTACAGCCAGCGCCATCTATTGTCAGCCGTATGTCAGCGACTTTTCATAGATGGCACTGGATGTAAATGTATGGAGGAATTCGATTCGTTTGTGCGATGCGAGTCGACTCGAAATTCGTACAAAAACTGTACTAACCCCTCTAGGTATACTAATGCCAGGTTCGATAGAGCTAGATCACGTGCCGGCCGCCGGCTACGCGCCGCGGGCGGCGTAGGGCGCTGCTGGGTAAGCCTGCGCACGCGCCGCCCGCACTAAACGTCAACGATTGATAAGTCGCGCGGCTGTTTGGGCTCCGTGTGTACCCGCTTCGGGGCTGTTGCGGAAAATTACACATTATACAGAATGTTCTGTATATGAGACAGTTAGGTTATTAGGTACAATAAAAAGCTTAAGAAAAAAATAAAATTAAGAAAAATACGGTGACATGATAGTGAATTTCTCTAGTATACCTATGTACAGTGTCCCAGTGTACCCTGTATAGTCTATTGCTTGCTACAGTTAATATTTAGTTGTAGATAGCTTTTCAGAAATTAAGAGTAATTAGGTCTCAACGCTTTTACGCGTAAAGTATAAATACATGCATTTAAATCTAATTAGGATCACCCCATACACTCAACTTCGCGTCATAGGCGTAGAAAGTGTCACTGGTTATGGGTGAAACAATGTTTCCCCCAGTTTGTGGTGCGCCGTTCGCTGTTTGCCGACGTGTTTGCTTTGCTGTGTGACTCGTACTCGCAAATTGTTATTGGCCTGTGTATTGACTATTTACTTAGATCTGCGCTGGGAAAGTGCGGTTTCAAACTAGCTGTAATTTACCAGCGCTAATTAAATTTTGACGAGCTTCCCTGTGGAGCGGTTGGCGCGCTCTCCCGTTCGTCCACAAGTCGATTCCTGGCTTGGGTCAGTTTGCGATTTAAAAAATTTTAAATAACCTATTATCGCAGTCGAACAAAGCATTCGTATCCAGTCAGATACAGTACATCCCCGTTTTGCATTGCAATAGCACAAAATATCAGTGCAGTGCTCACCGATTTATATTTACGTCGGTGGCAGTGCTGGTCATTCTAAGATACCGCAATTCGCAGTTATTCAGTTTTAATAATATGCACATTAAAACTCCCCAGACTCAGGTCTACGTCCTGAGTCATATTATGACTTATCTACGATCATCATATTGGCGGTTCCCAATATTCTATCTATCCATACTAGAGATAGAGGCTTGCCTTTCTAGAGATAGAAATTTTACATAAGTAACTTGTATGGAGCTTATGTCTCATTGATATCTCTAGTAAAGCAAATAGATAGAATATTGGGAACCGGCAGACACCTATTGATCCTCATCCCTAAATCTAAATTGAAAGCGATTAAAAAATATATGGGAATGACATACCTGTCATCGACAAATTGATGACGTGACTTATCGAAGACAAATTAAACTATCATGTAGAGTTTTTATTTTTTTATTTTTAGTATTTGTTCGTTTAGACTCATCTTATTGTTTCTAACTTAATTTTTTAGGTTTGATACTGCGTATAAAATAGGTATAGTTAGCAACAATAATGTATGAAAATGGTCTCTAAATTTATCACGTGACTTCGGTGCATTCTTATTATAAATTTTGGATTTTCGTTCCATTTCCAATCCATTTGTCGGATCGCAATGTCATTTGGCTAGAGCTCGGTCTAGTCTTCCTGTCTGAAAGTGTGCAAACGTTCGCACTGTAATTTCCCAGTACGTCCCGTTCGTTTTTCCAACCCGCATACTTATCGGATAGTAAAATACCGCACTGGCGAGCGTTATCGGGGGACTTCAGCAAATATTGGCATTCGTTTTGTCGAATGTAACTCGTTCAGATAACGCGTTATTACGAATTATCGCGCAAATGCTCAATTCCCACCGACGAACGTGCGACGCCAACTTTAATTTCCTCTTTTTTGTAACGATTGCTTATTTAATTAGCTGTTGTATGCTTAATTAATTAGCAGTTGTAAACATTAAAGCCCATCCGTGTCTCTTTTTGACTGGGCACAGTTCAGAGAGAGCAGAACAACAGGGTCCGAGGGTCGTATAGTCTTACTTTTTTAATCCATTAAAGGTTTTCCATTGAAACGTTATTATTACATCACACTGAAACAGAAATGTATGTCAAATAACCCCGAAATTTTCAAGATCGAAGTTGATTTTGGTGAAAAATTCGATCAAAACCTTTTGTGTCAAATGGTATGGTAAGTTTTTAATGTATTATATTATGTTACCGGAAATGTGCGAAAACCAAGAATTGTATACAATTCTTGGTTTATCCTGGTTCATTTAGGAAATGTGTGAAACGAGAATTTTTTGCATCAATTAATAAACACATTTCCTAGGAAATCTATACAATTCCTAAACGGCGATAAGAAACGTGTAAAAGACGAGAGTAGTGGAGTGGAGTGTTCAAAGCAGATCTATGACAGCTCTAAAATAATAACTAATTCGCATATGTGACGTCTCTACCGCTACGGGAAGTGCAGCCCTACGTAGCAAAACATTTTCACCCGCGCGAGCAGGATTCCGGCGCGATGCTGTGTAGCTAGTAAAACAACATCTTCGGCTGCATCATTACTTGGGTACCATCAGGTGAGATATCAGATAGCAGTCCAGTACTTAATATTGTGTGAAAAAAGTCTTCAATTTAACGACTTCAATTTACATTTCCAATTCAGTCGTAGTACCTACGTGTAACTATTTATTATATTATGTAGTTTAGAGCTCTCTGCGCAGTTTCTGAGAATTCCATGACTTATCAATCGTTTGCCGGCCTCGAAATCAATATCCACAGTTGAACCTGCCCTAAAAGAGCTCGTCAATTTTGTAGAAAGTTTTTATCCTCCTACCCTACGAGAACATGCCTCGATTGCTCATTGAGCACAATCTCGTCCTGTGATCGCAATTTAAAAAGCGAACGCGTCGACTCCGCTCGTCTATCTGATTGGGCAGTCAAAGAGTTTGAATTGAGAACGCCGTGAACACTGAACAAGTGCCGTATTTATGTTATCTGTGATCGCGTTCTCACGGCGGCGCGTGCAGCGCGCGTGGCGTTTGCGCCGGCCCTGTGTACCTGTGTAGAATAGGGGTGGCAGTTGGATCAGAAGTAACATTAGGTAGAAACGCTATTTTTGAAGCTTTTACATCATTTATTGTTTGGGCCTGATAAGAAGCCTCAGAGTCACTTAGCGGACGATGGAGAGAGGTACCTACCTACGCTCGGAGTTTTCTTCGTGATCAAATCAGCAATCCTTATCTCTGAAGAGAGATCCGAAGATGAACCAGTCATCGACATAGCTCAACGTATCGCGAAACTGAACTGGCATAGGCGAGAACATCAATGACACATAGCTCATAGAAGCGACGGATGTTGGGGACCCAAAGTGCATCACGCACGAGACAGAGTAGCGTTGGCAGACCTCGAACCAAATGGACTGAGAACATTAAAAGAGGCCGCGGAAAGTTACTGGGTACAAGTGGCACAGGGGCGCGTGGATTGAAAATCATTGCATGGAGACCTTTGTCTGTCTGTGAAAGAAACGAATGAACGAACATTGTTTATGGCAAACAATTACAAGACGAGCAAGATTTTCATCTGATATTTAGTGACACATAAGCAAGTCCATTGTTCTTCACAGATGCAGTGCGTTCCAAGACCTTGCTTGAAATGTCATTCGATGCACTGCACTGCGCTTGTCATTCTGAGATATCAGTTGTTAGGTCTCAGTGCCCCGTAGTCTCTCTCAGTAGGTAAAGCTTCGCAAGTGCTGCTACACAGCCTAATATTATATTCTAACACTGCTATGGTATCCATTTGGACAGCCTGTGGGCTGATTTCGTGTCGATCAGTTTGTTAGTAACACTCACTGGGTTATCAACTAAGAAAATTGAGGCAAATTTCGTATTTTTGTTTTCTTTTTGCACAAGTTAGAAACTACCTTGGTATGTTGATATGATACTATACCAACCTACGAGTAGGTGGGTTACTTGTGGAAAAATAATGCAAAAATAGGATTTTCGTCTTCGTTTTGTTAGTTAACAAGCCAGTCCGGGTTGCTAACTCACAAACTGAACGATACAAAATCAGCCCACTGGACAAAAAGACCTGTCACCTGGTGGATCCACAAGTTATGGAAATATGAACGGAATCATAGGAGCTGCAAAATGTTTTCGTTGTTATTGGATGTCGGTTCTACAACTTCCAACTATTTTTTATTCTTTGCCAATCGATCCCCATTTGTAAACTTAAATTCTGTAACAATGAAGCTTTGTTGATATGGGAAATTGGTCGTAATGTAACGTACGTACCCTGGGAGTGGTAGCCTGGTAGGTACGCTGGTCATTTGCTGTTGTAGCAATGCAAATACAACTAGTTTCATATCTCTGGACAATAGCCCTGAGCAGCGATAAAATTGGCAACATGCGAAACGAACTCGCTCTGTGTCTGAGTTACGAATTCGAAACTATTCAAACATACCTCATATACCTTCGTATCTGAATATTTCGTAACTATTGAAAGTTGAAACATACTTCATATAGGTACCTTGTCATTTGTGTATTAGCATTCTATACAAGGCCAAAAGGCAGCCATAGGAAACTGCTCGCGTATACATTGTAATGCAATTTTTGAATCCGTGACCATAATGTTTGCATGAATTTAGCGTACTACTCGCGTATAGTTTGTAACTTACACGTGGGCGTGCGTTACACCTTTCCAATTTATGAGGCTAAAACGCTACCTTACAACTGTGGATTATTATGTTTTGACTAAAACGTAGTGATTATATACTCTTTGTTTAGGCCTATGTGAAAAGATTTTCATTACAAACTTTACTTTAATTAATGGTTGTATTTACTGAACTGGAAATACGTACGTTATAAAATACCGAATAGCATATCTATCTAAACGTTCACCAAAACTGAAGTTAGGTTAGGTTATGGTATGACGTGATTAAATTTTGCGCCCGCGAAGGCGATATTAATTATTATTGGCCGGCTATATCTTGAAATGATCAATCCCATCAAAATCATAAATGTGAAATGAAAGCTAAGTTAAATATTATGATATATGATATATGTTGTTGACTTCAACGACAAAAGAAGTGAGATCTTAAGAGGAAACGATAGTGGTCTTTTCTCCATACAAACGTTCTCGTCTGTTTTCTTTCTGGTTTATGAACTTAAAGCAATGATTTTTTACAGTAAAATAAATATCAATCTTTTCTATGTTTCTATGTTTTCTTTTTTGATAATACATTATCTTTATAAGCACTAGAAGCCTTAGAAAATGCTCAAAATTGCCTATTTAGACTCGCTGTTAACAGATGCCTAGTGTACGAATTTGACAACTATTACCGAAAAAAGAAAAACATAGCGACACAGTATATATTCTCTATATTCAGTTTACGAAATATCTTTTAAATTGGTCCAGTTTTGGAGGAGGAAATAGTCGAGAACAAAACCCCGAAATATAACATTTTACAAGGGCCTATTGTGTCGGATCTGCAGTTGTCCTTATTGCACGAATTTGCGGGCGGGGACGCGGGACGGTCTGATCATACGTACACAGATTTAAGTGATGCGTAGTAGTTGATAATAATATCGATAAACTAGTGTTGTTAACAGCTATCGATAAAAGCATTTACATTTTCAGGGTACTGTATCTTAAAAGGAAAAAGGAACCCTTATAGGAATCACTTTGTTGTGTGTCCGTATGTCGTGTCTATAAAAAACTGGCCAAGTGCGAGACGGACTTGCGTACGTAGGGTTCCGTACCATCATAGTAATATAATAAAGTTGAAAGTTTGTATGTTATATAAATAGATCCATGAATATCTGTTTTTAGGGTTCCGTACCCAAAGGGTAAAAAAGGAACCCTATTAGCGAGACTTCTGATCGCTGTCCGTCCATCCGTCTGTCACTAGGTTGTATTTCTTGAATAATGATAGCTACAGACTTGAAATTATCATAGATGATGTATTTTCGTTGCCGCTAACAACAAATACTAAAAAATGGAATTAAATATATTTTTAAGGGGGCTCCCATACAACGTGATTTTTTTGCTTGTTTTTGCTCGACCTTGATAACGCTAACAGGTAAACGCATCAAATTTTCATAAAATATTTAGTTATATGCTTACTGTAGAAATAAATAATTAAATTAAAATAAAATAAAAAATTAAGGGGGCTCCCATACAACCAACGTGATATTTATGCTCGTTTTTGATTAAGTGGGCACGAGTGTTAAGTTTACTTTAATAGTATAGAGAATGGGTCGTGATGGTACGGAACCCTCAGTGCACAAGCCCAACTCTCTCTTGACCTTTTTTTTACTATTATGCAACAAAAATGCATAGAAACAATAGATTTCCCCGAGAAAAAAGTAGTTGATGTTATTACTCTAGGATATAATCTTTCTACATTCCAAATTTCAGCCAAATCGGTTCAGTAGTTACGGCGCGAAGTAGTATTTCTCTCGCATGAATATGTGATTTTCACTATTATTTTAGAAACTATGAATTTTTCCGGGATAAATAGTAGCCGATTTGTTATACTAGTGTCAAATCTTTCTTTTTTCCAAATTTCAAATCAGTTTAGTTATTACGCTATGAAGGAATATTTTACCGCGAGAAATTTCTGTTTTATACTACTATCATAGAAGCCATTGAGTTTTCCGGGATAAAAAGTAGCCTATGTATTAATTCGGGATAAAATCTATCTCTTTTCCGAATTTCAGTCGCATCAGTACAGTAATTACAGCGTGAAATAAAATATTCCTGCGTGAATATCTGTTTTTGAGTATTCCCGCGGAAACCATGGAATTTTTTCGGGATAAAAAGTAGCTTTTTCATTAATCCGGGATATAATCTATCTTCATTCCGCATTTCAGCCAAATCAGTTCAGTCATTACGGCGTGAAGGAATATTTTTTCTGCGTGGATATTTGTCTTTCACTTCTATCATAGAAACCATGAATTTTTCGGGATAAAAAGTAGCTTTTGTATTAATCCAGAATAAAATCTATCTCCGTGCTAAATTTCAGTCAAATCTGTTTTGTAGTTACGCCGTGAAAGAGTGTTTCATCCGGTTGAATATCTGTTTTTTACTGTTCCCGAAGGAGCCATGGATTTTTCGGCATAAAAAGTAGCTTATGTGTTATTCCAGGATACAGTTTATATACAGTCCTTTCCAAATTTGAGCCAAATGGGTTTAATGGTTGCGGCGTGAAGGAGTATTTAAGCTTGGTAAAATACAAAATTTGGAGCCCCGATGCACACCCAATTAGGGAATAAATTTTGAAAAATCCTTTCTTAGTGCACCTCTAGACCTCATAAAGAACCTGTGTGCCAAATTTAGAGTCTCTAGACCCAGCGGTTTGGGCTGTGTGTTGATAATATGTCAGTCACTCAGTCAGGAAGTTTCTTTTTCAATACTAATACTTTCAGAGTTTAAGTAGGTACTGCTGCTTTTTCTTGCAGTAAGTACTTTGAATTGCTGCCACGCTCACGATTCAATATTTTTGTTGGTCAATATTAAATCAATAGCGTAGCAGGGAGAACAATTCCAATAAACAAGCCAAAACCATTAGAGATCAATCACTTTTCGTCAATGCGTAAATAAAGAATGATGCGAACACCAGAAAATAGCAGGAACGAGTGCGGACTGCGGAGCGGCAACGCGCATCGCGGACACGCACACTTTGTCAACTTACACACACATGGATAGGGCTGCCGGACCGGACACGGCAACGTCGCAGAGCGACAGCAATAGTTTTCTAAAATACCTAATGTTTAAAAGTCTCTCTGACCACATTTCCACTGGGTGCCAAGTTCAATGGCCAATCCTGAAATTTATTTAAAACAACGTAAAATATCATATCTTCTTATAACTTAGGATAATACATTGAAGCCTAAGGTCTGACTTGGCTAGTTCTCATATACGAATGTTCGATCGCTAGTTTCTACCAGTAGGCCAAATTTTCGGAATAATAAAAAAATAAAAAACCGACAAGTAACAGGTTTATAACTTGCGAAGGCTAAAATATAATTCGGATCATATGACTTATGTATTCCATCCCTTACATTGCTTTTGGAACGCTTATGGAACAAAATTCAAAAAGTACCTATGTGTAACCAGGTCCATAGCTATAATACTACGGTTGGCTTACAACTGACGCTGTTGGCGTAAAAATTTGTTGCCACCAGTAAAATGGCGACATTTTTTGGCGCGGTCCGCCGGGTCCTGTGAAAAGGTCTATTTGATCAAAAAAAATATAGGGATAAGAAGTGATCGCCGCTCGAGTGCCCAGCTGGGTTCGCTGGTGGTTGGAGTCTGGAGAGGCCGCCCGTGGGTCGCTTCTGCACGGTCAGTGGAGGCCTGCCGCGCGTGGAGTAGCGCCGATCCCTCTCTCACCCGGCGCGGTCACTCTTCGAGGGAAAAGTAAATATCTATCGCGCGAAATTACGTCACGTAGCTATAGGGAGTGCTTTTAGGGTTCTATACCAAAATGGTAAAAATGGAACCCTTATTTTTATAGTCATCGCGAACGGGCATCTGACGCGAAGCGATCACCGCCACCCATGGACATTTGTATCACCAGAGGAACTGCAAATGCGTTGCTGGCTCTTAAGAAATTTGTCTATCCGTACCTTGAATAACCCTATGTTATAGTTTTAAGGGAACACTATTTCTGGTAGCTGGTTTCATAGTTTGCATGTGCGTGGAAAGAAGGATTTGGCATAACGTTATCACTATATATATATTTACTTATATAGGTATAGAATACCGCTTGAGGGAACCGTACCCTGCAGGTTAAAGTTCATGTTTAAAGTTCGGTCTTTTAAAATCTCCCTGGTGCATTTGCCGCGAACTTTCGACTGTGGGAGGTCCCAGGCTCATTTCCCACACGCACCAATTACGATTTTTATAAATTACGATAACGCTCAATACCTACGTTTTTTTTACGCAATCCGACCCCTGACTTAAATTTCTCAAAAAAACACTTCAACTCCTATCACCATAATAATCAACATCGTTTGTTACGCTCACCAAAATAATTATGAATCGTTTACTCCTTTTATTGATGAAAAAAAAAAATACCTATGTAGTAATTAGATATTTGGCTATTTACACTTTGTGTCGGCCGGCGAAGCACAAGAGGTACGCCTTGGTGGATAGTGGACGGGTACAAAGCCATCGTCAAACAATGCCGTTCGCATAAAGCAATAACCCCGTGTTTGCCCAGCGCCGCTCAAACACCGATACACCGCGGGGGTTCAGATTTACTGCAGTAAATCCCTAATAATAAAATCCCCCGGCGATTATTGCGTCTCCGAACTCCGCAAACGAAAACGCGACGTCCTCGTCCTTCGAAATGAGCGACGCTAGACTGGGACCCTATATGTAAATACCATTGTAGCTGCCATACCTACGGCACTACATCATTGCATCACGCCTCTGCGTCCACGCACGTCTGCATCGTTCGCCGACCGCCTGCGACTGAAGAGTGAAGACCCGAGCGCGTGCGCGCGCTATTTACGTTGGGCATATTTATATCTTCAGTCGCAGGCGGTCGGCGAACGATGCAGACGTGCGTGGACGCAGAGGCGTGATGCAATGATGTAGTGCCGTAGGTATGGCAGCTACACCATACTACAACTCGGTTACAATATCTGTGGACCTCGCTGGAATGCGTACCCCCTTCCCGTTCTCCTTTCAGCTCCCCGCGCTCGCCCCGGCTTGATTGTTTTGCGCACCATATCAGAGCGCTGACACGACGTGACGTCATCGAGCCAGGTCCACAGATATTGTAACCGGGTTATAACTTAACTGCCTTCACGGTTTAGTCGTGACTAGTGACCATGTTCGACCGCAGACCACAAGATTCGAGCTCCGAGTCAGTCTAATAACAAGTAAATAGTTAAAAAATTTAAACACACGACTGCCCTGTGGTAAAACGACTACTTCCAAAAATGTATAGCCTATGTTACTCGGAAGGATCTAAGAATTTTTACGATACCCCATATATCCGAATCTATTCAGCCGTTCAGAAGTTATGGTGGAATAAGGAAACATCACATACATACATACATACATGAACGCTAACAAGGAAATCTTAGAAAATGATTGAGATGACTAGTCGTTAGCTATGTGAAACAGTTAATGGAGTATAATCTTTTTTTTCGGATTGAGTATGCTGCATGGCTATAGCACAGCGTCATCGGGTGGGTTGGGCGGACGTAGAAGACGGTGAGGTTGTGAGAAGATACCTAGCGCTCGAGAAGATCGGAGGACAACGTCTTATGAGGCTCGGGTCTAGGCTTAGGTTGACGTTATGACGCTAGGGGGGTAATGGTTGGACTAGACTGGTCCGCTCGCCCCCGATACCGTGGGTGTGATGAAGACGCTGTACAAGATTAGTTGTTAGCGAGATTCAGTCTGTCCTGTCCAAGTCAGCAGAATTAGTCATACGTCGTACAAATTTGTATCCACAGCATTTCGTGTTCGTTTTAAATGGAACAAAATTTAAAAATGCATGGGAATTATTATACATAGGTATATCATTTTCGTAAAATTTTTAATCGTTCGTTCCATAATCAACAATCAATCTAAAATAATAATAGAATAGTAAATAGTGAATTAATACAATAACAGTCGTACAAATAAAATAAAGAGATACATACTTTGATTAGGTATATAGTAGTCAAAGGTATGGCAGAATTCTTTCAGTTTTGTTACTGGTACGCAAAGCACAATATCATTTATTTATTTATTTAATAGATACACCAGAGTTATACTATATAGTCACTAATAAATATACATAATATTTGTCTAGTCCGCGTACAGTAAGGTATACATACAGCATTAACATCATGAATCATGAATCATAGCGGCATGAATTACCTATATATTAGTATTTCCTACGCAAATAAAAGCGTAATAAACTGTTAGTATTATATTATAATGTAAGGTGTTTATACCGAAAAGCTAAAAATTGAAATTCTAAGCGGTCAAATCTATTCCCGGGAGAAAAGCATAAAAGCGGAGCGTCCCCTCGGGGCACTTTAACTCCGATCGATTGATCGTTTTGAAACACAAATTGCTTGCGCGTTTAAAGGGTTGAATATATTTAGAAAGGTTTTGGCCAGTTCCGTTTCCGATGTTGATTAAACTTTCTCATTTTTCATCTGAATGAAAATTCTTTATATTATTTTACTGATTCTACATTCAAGACGGATTTTACACGATATAAGCTAGCACTTGACTGTAATCACACTTGGTGAAAAGTGAAGATACAGCATAATAAACTTGATTTGAAGGTAAGTAGGGAGAAGACGGCCAGGTCGGGAGGGTATGCCAGAGCCAGAACTTTGCGGTGTGTATAATTAAGAACTAGGAGACAAACGCAGCCCTAACCTGCCGTGCTATTCTGCAAAAATACTTAAAACAGCGACGAGCGTGCATCTCTGCATCTATGAATTCGTCAGTTGTAATAGAGTACAATTTTGCATGCCATCTTCGGCTTGGCAGCTGTCTGGCAGCTGTTTCAGAGATGGACATTTTGTAGAATAGCACTGCTGATCTAAGTCTGTACCAGGTGGTAAGTAAGACTTTTCTGAGAATCCTCACGGGCATTCTTGATATGACAAGGTTTAATAATATCTCAGGATGAAGAGCGCACTGCAGTGCGTCCTTTGAAATTGCAATGTCGATTTAGGTTAAAGCTGTTCAGCCATTTTTGAAAAAATGAATCCTAAAACATCCGTGTTCTTTTGCCTCTTTTCTCTAACCGTTTCCTTAACATTCAGGATGAAGAGCGCACTGCAGTGCGTCCTTTGAAATTGCAATGTCGATTTAGGTTAAAGCTGTTCAGCCATTTTTGAAAAATGAATCCTAAAACATCCGTGTTCTTTTGCCTCTTTTCTCTAACCGTTTCCTTAACTTAAAGTAGGAGGGTCGGATCTTAGTTCCCATTTCCTTTCTTAATATCTGGGTGACCGAGCTTCGGTCGTTAGTTTAACTACTGGCCAATAGATGGCAGTAGGAGTCATATTTTTATTATTTTTGGTAAATTCGACATTTTCTAAAAATGAATCCTAACTAGATCGATTTATCGCCCCCAAAACCCCCTGTATACTAAATATATATATATACTAGAATTGCTCGTTTAAAGGTATAGGATATTAGAAGAAAGGAGGGCCTAGCCCAGCCGTGGCACCGTGGGACGAAAACTGGGCTTGAACGGCGCTCGGGTGGTCCCGCACGCCCGTGATAATATCACTAAACACTAAATAGTGTGACCAAAAATGAGCTATTTATTCGTAGGATTTGCGAACTACCCGCGGGCCACACGCGGCGGTCGCGTGGCGCGATTTAACTAAAACCTATCCGCCCTTTTCGTTTGGCGTTAACCGTCTGTCAAGATGAATATTAGGTGCATCGGCCCCCAGAGCAAATAACGTTGTATTCCGAAACAAGCTTGTTAGGTAATAAAATATTTCATTTAGGTCTTTTTTACAAAAATGTAGCGTAATTATAAAGTTAAATCAAAATAGTGGTTCAAAAGTCATATAACTGTTGTAAGTCGTCATTTTTGAATAGTTGCTTTTAACCAACTTCCAAAAAAAGAAGAGGGATTTTCAGTATTACCCACAGTTGCATCGTATTCGTCCATAGCATAGTTAATTCTAAGAGTCCGAATTTCGATAAGCGCTAATAGCAATGGAACTATAGCTATTTCAATCTACGATGACGCGTTCATACGAATCGAATGAAACATTAGCGATTTTGTCAGAGTGGGGCGCGACTTCGTGGATTGACACATCTAATTTGGAGAATGTTCAAATCATAGATCAATATATATATATATATTGATCTATGGTTCAAATGTAGTCTGAGGTTCAATTTCTTTGACTGATTTGATGGATATTTCGTATTTTGAATGCCTTTTTAGTAGCATGTAGTCATTTAGAACCATATAAAAAATGCAAAGCTCATGTAACATTTCAATGGACTAATAATAATTACGTCATAACTGACATTAAAAAAAATAGATTTTACACATTATGGCACGATTGTTCGGGAGCCAAATAAATAAAAAAATCGCTAGGTAGCTGTAATTGAAACTTAACTTTGCATCAAGTGTAATGTATCTGCACATGTTTTAAAACTTAAAAAAGCTTTACAAAGCGCGTCCGACGCCGTCATTAAATACAAATAAAAGTCAACTGGCATGGAAACATTTAATCATCGTGTGATGCGGAGGGCGGGCGGCGCGCGTGGAGTCCGGGGCCCGCCCCGTAGGGTTGCCAGCTTTTGGTACCAGAAAATCGTTCAGAATAAATCGCAAACATTTTTAAAAATATATTCGAAATCCTTAGCCGTGTTAGAATACAGAGCATATTTTAAGCTATTGCATAGCTTCTATCGCGGGCTTTGGCGGTGCAGACCGAATCCGGAAATTTCGTAACGAAAATAACCTGGCACTCCTAAAGTAGAGCTTTTGGTAATAGGCTAGCATGAAAGCAGGGAGCCCAACTCCACAACGTTTTAGATTTTAGTTTGCCATCTATAGAAAAATAGCAGAACTTTTTAATGACTTTTTGAATGATTTTAAGTTAAAAAAACTAAAAGTAGTAAAAATTATAAGTTTCCAAAGCGCCCTGCAACTGAGAATGAGTCCACAACAAACTCAGCAGGGTATTCTTTTTATTGTTAACAGGCCAGTACTATATACAATTCGTTATTTATTAGAACTTTATTGTAACATTTAAATACGTATTTAAAAAATAAAAAAGAGGAACACATTCGATCACACACACACACGAGGGACGATCGAGGCAGATCGAGTAGAATTGGATTGTATTAAATAAATAAATTAATATAAATAAACATTCCAGAGGACATAATGGAAAATGTAAATGATCAGTGTGTTGATTCTGTATCGTTCAGTTAGTTAGTTAGAAACCCGCACTGGGTTATTAACTAAGAAACCGGAGGAAAAAATCCTATTTTTGTATTCTTTTTGTACAAGATAGCAACTAGCATGGTATACTGATATGATACCATACCGACCTAGGTTGGTAATTTGTGCAAAAATAGGATTTTTGCCTTCGTTTTCTTAGTTAATAACCCAGTTAGGGTTACTAACTAACTAAGTGAACGAAACAGAATCAGCCCTCAGAAAATAGAAAAGTTCGCGAATTATAGTTTTCTTGTAGGTAAGATAAATATTATCACAGGAGATATTTATTAATGTTAATACATATGTGCATGTGTTAATCCATATGAAAGTAGAAAAGGGATTACAGGTGTGCTATGAAATACGTTATATTTTTGAACAACCCTCCACCTCGCTCCGCCCCACCGCCCTCGCGGACTCTTCGACCGAATCATCCGGTGGTGTTTCGGCCCTAGCCTCTCGAAATTCAAATTTTATTTAGTTTTTGCAAATATTAGACTAACTATATCCTGTAGGTTTATGGCAAATAATAAAAAGACTCCCATTCACCTCATATTGGTTCCCAAAAGATTATTTTTTGTAGTTCCCCAGATTTGGAGCTATCGGGAACGCAAAACTCGTTGCCTTAACCCTACGATGTTACATAAGCCCAGTAAGTAAGTATTAGCGAATAACTAAATAAAGGAGATATTTCAAATTGGGCTAGGTTTTGTATGGTATCTTAAAAAATTAAGAAAAATCTTTTGTTCACGGGAAAAATAAAATTATTTACTTAAAACGAATACTTTCGGTGTATAAAAATATCTTTTTTTCATTATTTACAAGTATGATCGTTTTTCAATATGGTGTCGCTGGCGTCATACGATTTGACGTAAACCACAACACAATCTGTCAATAGTTGACATTTCTGTCAAAGTCAAATAAAAGACATGTTACCTCCATGATGTGTTGTAATTATAAGCAGAAATACTTGTTTTGTACACCGAAAAAAAAAACATTTTCTAAAAAAATGTATAGGTAGGTAAAAACTCTTTCTTGTGATCTGGGCTATACCCAAGTATACCGTACATAGACCCGGCCCAGGGGTCATACATTGATGAAACGTCTCCTTTGAATTTTTGCGCGCTGCTTGAGCTCCCTACATTGTCCTATTGTTGTATGTTTTATGTTTTTGAACGGTAAGGTAGCGTTGCGTCGGCGGCCCTGACTTAAAGGGCGCGCACCCCGCGGACGCGCGGTGCGTCGGCGTGGCGCGTAACTTATAGCAGATTACGCGCCGGATTATATTGTACCGTAGCCGTCAGCCGAGCAACACCGGGCGTCGTCACGCTGTGCTGACGTCACGGATTATTTCCAGCACTTATTTTGTTCAATCACAGATCATACTAGGTATAGAACGTTTAATTTAAAAATGGATGGTCCTCCACTACATTTTTCGCTCAACATGTGAAAGTAAAACGTGGAGGGGCGTTCATTTATACAGGGTTATAGAAAAAATATCGAAAACCTCTCGGTACCTAAATGATATCATTATAACTAAAAACTTTTGTTCTATAACTTTCCAAAATTTCGTATTAATTTGTGTCATACAAAAATTTAATAAATTATGTTATTTCTGTAAAGTGACATTACACTGTGAAACGAAATACAGGTAATCAGCGATTATGTCTATCCCTGTTGCCAAACCGCTGCGACGTTGCCGATATTACGTAGTAGACTACAGAGTAGTTACAAAGAAAGAATGTATGCAAAATATTGAATAAGTGATATTTCTCAAAATATCGAGTTAAAACAAAAGTTGTAGAACAAAAGTTGTTACTTTTAATGATATCATTTAGGTGTCGAGAGGTTTCCGATATTTTTTCTATAACCCTGTATATCAGACGATCTTTACATTAATAAATAAAAAATATATGTATATGGAGACACCGTAATTTTGCCTCAAAGTAAGCGTTAACAACGACCAGGGTAACGATAGTTATGGGTAGGTAGATATACTAAATGACTGATAAATATAAATAACATACATAAATATATTATAATTGTATTGGAAAAACACTCAGACACTAGAAAACATTTATACTCATCATACAAACGTTTCCCAGTTGTGGTAATCGTAAACTCGACCTCCGACGGAGATGGTAGGTTCGCTACACCATTCGGTCTTCATTCTTTTTCACTTGCATTAGTCAATTCATCAATTTCTGTCTTCTCTGTATAACGGATTGACGACCTTCATGGCGCAGTTAGTAGCGCGCTCGGATTAGAGCGGGAAGGTCCCGGCTTCGATTCCCGACCATGACCAGTTTGAACGCTTGTAATTTCTATATTAGCTCAAATGCGGTCTAGTAGGAGGCTTCGCCCGCAGCTGGTTACAACCTTCACCGGCAAAGTCGCACCACCAAGCGATTAAGTGTTCTGACGTGATGCTGTGTAGCAACCGTAGACCCCTACCCCTACCAAGATACTTCGATAAGACTGGCAAGTAAAATCCTGCGAATTGAATCCGTATCGTTTAGTTTTTTAGAGAGCAACCCTCACTGGGTTGAAAACTAATAAAACACAGAATAAAAACCGGCCAAGTGCGAGTCGGACTCGCGCACCGAGGGTTCCATACCATAAATGAAGTAAAACATTGAAAGAATCACTTTTGTTCATGAATTTACGGGGGGGAACGGTATTTTTTTCGACAGTTTGCTCAATAAATCCAAAACTATCAGGCATAAAAATAAATAAAAATCGGTTTTAGAATACACAAGTAACGCCCTTTCATATGATACCCCACTCAATATTGTTATCTCATTTTGAAAATTCGAAGTCCCGGTTTTCCCCCCTTTTTAAATATAAATAAAAACAATTTTCAATATTTTATGAGTGCAATGGCGTTGGGTCACTATTTCCTAAAACTATTCCAAATTTCAAGTCGATAGCTTTGATAGTTACTGAAATAATCGAGTGTGACAGACGGACGGACGGACGGACGGACGGAGAAAGTCTCACCATAAGGGTTCCATTTTTACCAAATTTGTATGGAACCCTAAAAACGGAGCCAAAAATGCTATTTTTGCATTCATCATCATGTTAACATACCATACATAGTTGCTAACTTGCGCGAAAATAAACACAAATGATTTTTTTCTCAAACATGCTTGAAAATTAAGCATTATTTTGACAAATTGTTCAAAATAAATCAAACGTGCTGTGCCAATCAGCGACTGCCAAAAGTTGTATGAAACTCCATATCTGTCGTGATTTAGTGGTCATATAAAGTACATACAATATATATTATTATAAATGAATAAATATAAATTGGTCATGTGGTAAATAGTTTACGTTCATTCTCAGACCTACTGAATAGATTACATACTAAAGTCATAGTTGCCGTGTAATTTAAAAATGGATCGATGTTTTTTTCTAAAATTTGTCAGCCAAGGAGGTAATTTAACAAAGGTTATTATTTTTTATTTTGAACTGCATGCTCTACACGTTAGGCCAACATGTTGCCCAACTAAGCTGGGTCAGCGTATAGAGGGAATAGTCTAGGATCCCGCTATACAACGACCTTCACCGAGCTGCTTATTGGATGAAAACTATTTTATATCCAATTAAATATGTCAATAAATATACCACAAGTGGGTTGCCTAAAAAATTTCAGTCCAGGGTATGATTAATTAAGAATAAAAAAAAACCATTGTAACATGGACTCCTATTTGTTACAGTTTAGTTGACATCGTAGTTCAAATTAGATTGGATGTTATACATAGTGCTTTTTGCCAGAAATACTTTCCTGGCTGAGGAAAGTATTTCTGTTCTATATTTTTTGGCAAAAGAAAGTTAACGGATAATAAAATCGTAGGTTTTATGCACAATTATGCACAATTGCAATTTGCGACCTGAATCGCTCATCCAATCTAATTTGAACTAAGATGTCAACGGAACTCTAACAAATAGGAGTTCATGTTACAATAGATTTTTTTTAATTCTTAATTAATCATATCCTGGACTGAAATTTTGAAGGCAACCCACTTGCGATATATTTATTGACATATTTAATTGGATATAAAATAGTTTTCATCCAATAAGCAACTCGGTGAAGGTCGTTGTATAGCGGGATCCTAAACCAGAATAGTGGTGACGGATCGCGGAAGGCGCGCGGGTTGGCGATGGGTTGGTTGCGGTGTTGGTGCATAGCGTGTAGAGGCAGCATAAGTTGTTTATTAAAAAAACCAAATGAACACTATGATGGAAAAGTTTATTTATTACTTTGTTCGTCATTGAATTTAAAAACTAAATATTTGTTTTTGCCAAAATGAGTTCAAGTAAACACAATGAGTGTGATGAATTCTTGAAATCAGGGAGCTATATTTATTGAACCTAATGAACTCGGAAAAATTGTTGTTCTTCGTTGTACGTGATTGATTTTGGAATATTTCTGCCTATAGGTAAGTACTACTTAGTTTAAAATGTCCGCGCATTGTTTCAGAAAAGCCCTATTCAAGCCTTGGCCACAACTAGCCATTGATGGACTCACGTATGTGCGCCTCGGCACACGTTCGTCCGTCAACGCCACTTTTGTTGGCCGCTGCAGTAATGTACTATAATTACCTCCGTTTATTAGGTACCTAATAACCCAATGAGGTTTGCTAACTCTACAGAATCAGCCCACAGGTGAGATTGTTTCAACTACCAACGTACTAAAGTGTACAGTCTGACAGGCTCTCTTGGCACTTGAAGGAGGGCGCTGTTGCAAAACAAAGGCAGCCATAAAATAAAATCTCCTCAATTTTACTTCAATTTTAGTTTAAAATAGTTAATAGTAAGCAAAAACAACATAACATACATTAGTGATATACTGACAGAGCGAACTATCAATCAGTAGCACAAGATAGCGGCGTTAGTCCAGCCTTTGGCCACGCGCCAGAATAGCCTTGTCGCACTGTAGATGTAGTGTGTAATAATAAATAAGCTTAATCTTATAGCGACGCATTAAATCACTTAACCATAAAAGGCTTGCTATACTTAGTTACATTTTCCTCGGAAATTGAGTTTTCATAGATTCTTCCTCAGTGCTCGGTCTCACTCAGACGTGATTTCAGTAACTTATAAACTCCTATGCAAAATAATATATAATGATAAAATATGTCAGAATTTAAGAATATGTCAGAATTTAAGAATAATCGTTTCGGATATTTAATTAAGATTTATATAAAGAGCGGCATGCAGTGACGTCTGCAAGCCGACGCTGCCTTTTAAGTCCATCATTTGAGCTCCCTACTTAGCGTTATGTAGATCAAACCGTCGAGTAACGCTGAGGTTTATACCTACCCGCGCAATGACTCCCAGAAGCGTTCCTGAAATAATTATTTTTTAGAAACTAGCGAAACGCTTTGAAAATATAAATCAGAAGATTGTGAAACAGGGCCTTAGCATGGGAAATAAATACTTAGGTATACATCAGTTGCCTTGCAGGGGGACTAACCATAGCTGCAAGTATTCATTTACCACGAATGCTGCAAGTAGCAACTTGTTGACGGTCGGTTAGCCGTCTAGGTGGCGGCAGTATCACGGAAAAGATATGAGTTACGTAATAAAAGAATTTGTAGGTTAATGAAAGTGTTGGAAAGTCGCACTGTTGCGACCTAAATAGTTATCACTATTAATAAGTATATGTACCTACTTGCCCTTTCATAAGTGCTAACAAGTAGTGGCCTATATGAAATAAATGATTTGAATCTTTGAATCCAAATTGCACTTTATTGTGCTGCAGATAGAGTAGATATTTATTTCAATGATTTCGGTATATGTATAGGTATTATATTTTGGCTGATGGATAAAATCAATAAATGTAACTTTAAAATATCAGAAATAAAACAAAATTTGTAAACACAAGACATTGAGTTTTTTTGCTCGTTCCGAACTTAGTGGTAGAGTCTGACATGTCATAATATGTAAGTTGGCCTATGTGAAGAATTTAGATTGCACCCATCTGCATTATTTAATCTACATAAAACACATCGCTATGTTTACAGCAGGGGTTACTCGGTCCCTTTTCGCATAAGATTCTTGGCTCGCAAGTCAAAACGGGCTTTATGTCTTCAAGTGAAGGTTCAGATCAGCTTGGCGAGCGTACACACAATGGAGATCCTCCGTGTCGGTGGCACGTGTGTAGCCCGCTTTATTGACGTGGAGCATGTCCCGCCCGATGCTAAATGAAATTCCACCTGTTTGCGAAACTTTGCTATATTTATTGCTAGGGATCTAGAATGATCTGGGATCATATTGTATCTATCTGACCGGAAAGACGTTCTTTTGCCATTTAGAGGTGCCTATGCAAAAATAAGAAAACGACTCATTCTCATACCTACCGAATGTAGATTCAAAAATGTAGAATTGTAGACAAAAAAAAAACATAAAAATCGGTCAAGCAGTTATGGGAGGAGTTTGGGTATAAACATTGGGACACAAAAATTGTATACCTAACAATATAGTTAATATATATGTTACGGCTAAAACCCGAAGCGCGGCTGCACCTAGTTTTAGCCGGTTAATAAAATAAATAAATAATAAAAAAGCCTTTTAATCTCATACCTCCCTAATGAGCTAATTACATAGTGTTTGGTTCGGTTAGTAACAATTTTTCTTAGACAGCTATGTTAGTTATTTTGTGATTAGTTTTTTTAGTAACAATGGTTTCTTATATGACTATGGTAGTTCATTAGTAAGCGTGTGTGTGTATTTGTTCATGTGTGTGTGTGTGTGTGTATGTTTTTTTTTTCCTTAAACCAAGATAATACAATATGTTGTTGTGTTCTTATTATTTTCTTTTTTTTTTAGCCGGTTAGAACTAATAAATAAAACTATAGGTCTAGCCGATATCATTCCGGCTAGAACTAGGTCCAGACAATCCCTGTTGGATAAAACTTAGATGCGTGCCCCGCCACGCCTTCCGCCCCGCGTCACACTCATGACTTACAGCATCTGCAGCAGCGGCGCAGGGTGGAGGGCGTAGCGAGGCACGCGGCTCTGCAGGTTGTGAGCGCCAAGTGCTGCTGATCTACTGCAGGTCTACTAGCGAGTGTGACTCACAGCGTCTGCAGCAGCTGCGCGTGTCTTAGTTTTATCCAACAGGGATTGGCTGTACGTTGTAGCCGGCATGCTATCGGCAGAGCTTTTTTAGAAATTAAAAAAACACCTAATAATAAGAAACGTAGAGTTTTTTTATTCTTATAAATCACATTGTAATAATTGGCACAAATTATTAGGAGGCACATAATATTAAATATAATAGGAACAATCAGGAACATTTTTTTAACAACAGACAATAGTTGCATACAATAATTTAAAGAATATTGGTATAATTATAAATCACACTTTTATAAAGTAACTTAAACTATTTATTAGAAGAACCTAAACTTGGGTGCCATTTTGAGTTGCACAAAATACCAGCAGCTTTGTAGAGGCACTTTTTGTTGCCTCAATTGGTTTTGCAGTTGCATCTTTTATAGCCTTGCCCACCAGAGGTCGATTGTGCATTGGTTATTTGGCGTAGTGATTTCTTTTCTGGTGAAACAATGTCAATATCTAAAAATGTTGACTCACACACAGTAAACATCAGTTCACTGTGTGTGAGTCAACATTTTTAGATATTGACAACAAATACGGCACTATAACAGAACTATTTTCAATAAATCATTATTGAAAATAGTTCTGTTATAGTGCCGTATTTGTTTCCTAATTTGTATAACCCCTTGTCGTTACATTCAAGTACAACCATTAACACATTGGGAAAGTCGCCTCTACCTCTGTCCACGTCAGGAATTTTTACTCGAACTGTATCACCGACTTTACATGTGGGAAACTTTTCATTTAATGAAGCCGTCATTTTCATAGCTTGTTTTACCAAACCTTCCTGTGCGCCTTTCCTATTAGTGTCAATTTTTAGTTTCTTTTCACACAGCTTACATTGTTTCTCCTCATTCTGCCGTGCTATTCTGAAAAACAGCGACGAGCGTACATCTCTGCATCTATGAATTTGTCAGTTGTAATACAGTACAATTTTGCATGCCATAATCGGGTTGGCAGCTGTCTGGCAGCTATTTCATTTTGTAGAATAGAACAGCTGGTCATAGAGGCCGCAATATGTAATTTCGATTGTTTAAATGACTCTTTTGATGGCTCATTTTCACAAACCGCAAGGGCAGACGCATGTGTACGGGTGGCGGGCGGCAGGGGCGCAAGATTCGCGTGAAACAGGCACCTGTTACTTGTTTAAAGTTGTTTGAATCTAGTTTTATCCAACAGGGATTGTCTGGACTTAGTTCTAGCCGGAATGATATCGGCTAGACCTAGTTTTATCCAACAGGGAATGGCTGGACCTAGTTGTAGCCGGCATGATGAAGGCTAGACCAAGTTTTACCCGAAAACAATCGTCTCGTACTAGGTTTAACCAAGAGTATGTGGCTACACTTAGTTCTAACCGGCTAAAACTAGGTGCAGCCGCGCTTCGTGTTTTAGCCGTAACATATACATACTTCGCCGGATTTTTAAGTTGTAAAAACTCAAAACTGTAAAATAGCGCTTTGTGCTGTCAGCGGTACCGAAATGTATAAAGCGCGACGCCATATTTGAGAAATTTTTGACTTCAACATAGGTAGGTACGTCACATATGTTCCGTCCTTTTAGCGTAGCGAATTTCGTCATTGAGTTGTACGAATATAATATGTACCTACCAGCTCTCCCGGCCCGTTTGTGCCGCGTAAGGCCTGGTTTCCACCAAAGCGGAGCGAAGCGGAGCTGTGTTTGGATAACCAACCAGATTTCATCATTTAGACATCTCCTCTCCCCTCAGTTTAGGAGATGTCAAAATGACGAATTATGATTGGTTACTCAAATACAGCTCCGTTCCGCTTCGCTGACCACAACGAACCACCAGGAAACCGGGCATTATACCCACAGCCCATAGCGCTGGACGCGAGGCATTCGGATAGATATGCCTATACTGGCCTAAACCGCTTACCGGCTTTTATTTTGCTAATTTCTTTGAGGATATTTGTTTAAACTGTATAGAGTAAAGGGCATAAATATTCTACATCTAAAAAACATATTAACAAAGAAATAAATTCATAAGCTTCACACAAATTATTTATTTTTAATCTACAATTTTAACAGTTAAAGCAGTTATTGTGAGTTACTCGTAGGAGATAGGCATATGCTATCGCGGACTTTTTTGCAGATTTTGATACGTTCTTTATTATTGTAAAACATTGTTTTGTTCTATCTTTAATAGTTTCCGCACCGCACGCGATAAAAGCAATTTTTTTACGACTTGGGTTACATTATTCAAGTTTAAGTAGAGATGTGTAATTAATTTTGGAAATTATTATAGCCTATGACACTCTACAGTAACGTAGCTTTCTATTGGTGAAAGAATATTGAAAATCGGTTAAGTAGATCCAGAGATTACCCCTTACAACGTCACAAACTCACAAACATCGTTACGCTACCTCTTTATAATACTAGTATAGACTAGTATAGATAGATTATAATATTAAATAATAATTATAATTATACTGTATAATAGTATAGAACTATTGGTAATTTCGATTTATCTCAAAGAAATTGGTGGCTTAAATTGCCAAGCATGTTAGAGAAAATCGATTCTTAATTTTAATTAATGATTCCGCGATAGATGTCGCTGAACGCTTTTACATCACGCTATTGGTGTACGCATTGTAGGCCTTTAAATAACCGTGATATTTATATGCCTTTTGAAGGCCTTTCGGCCTCTAAAATAAAAACTTGTTAGAAGTGGGTAGCTATTCAACTAGCTAGCCAAATACCGGCTATTCAAAGAATAGCCATGGCTATGATATTCATCAACACGATAGCCAGCTACTGGCTACTGTGGCTAGAACGCGGAGAACAGCCGCGTAACCGCGCATAACTGACTAGCCACTCTAGCCAGACTAGCTGAGTAGCCGACCGTCGCCGTCTTGTCGTCGGCTACAGTCGGCTACGGTCGGCTAATAGCGGCTACAAAATGTTACATCGGCGTATTTCAAAGTTCATTTGATTTTATGTACAGTCTCAGATATTTACACTTACTAATTTTATTTACATTATTGTCCATAATTTTCACTTTATTTACAGTTTTATGATATTTACATTTGAATAATTAGGATTGTTCATTTTTATCCAATTAAAATTTAAAACGTCCATATTTACATTTAAAAACATTAACATTTTATTAAAACATTAACGTTTAAAAACATTAACATTTCATAGTAATTGTATAGGAGGCGACTTTCTGCGATTCGATAGTGGACGCCAGGCTTTAGGTATAGCCAAATAGCCAAATAGCCGGCTAGCTAGCCGGCTATTCGACCACCAATAGCCAGCTAGCTAAGTTATTGCAATTTTGGCTAGTTACCCATCTCTAAAACTTGTTATGCTTATATTGTTCTGCTTCAGCTTGCCAGCCGAGAATTGGGAATTAAAATTTTTGCCTTGGTGTATAAAATTATACACCGGAAAAACGCTAATGAAAGTGCGATGCAAGTACGCTAGACGCCATCTAGTTTGCAGCGGGGAATACTACTGGAGCTTTACGACTCGATTTTAAGATATTATAAAGATAAATATAATTGGTCAAGTGCGAGTTGTATATTGGGAGCCTTCCTTAATTTTTTTCAGGGTTCCGTACACGAAGGGTAATAAACGAACCCTATTAGCGAGACTTCGCTGTACGTCCGTCCGTCCGTATGTCACCAACTCACCAGGCTGTACCTCTTGAACCGTGATAGCTCCGGACTTGAGTTACATTGAGCAAATACTAAAAAATAGAATAACATAAATATATTTTAAAGGGGCTCCAATACAACAAAAGTGATTTTTTGGCTTGTTTTTGCTCGATATTGATAATGGTAATAGGTAGGTATTCAAATTTTCATAGAATCTTTAATTAAGAGTCTGCTTACCCACGATGTCTCCCATAAATTCGTAATACCAAAATCGTTTGCAATTCGTGCCGATTATGCTGTGGTGTTATTCGGGTTCATATAGTAATAATCTGCGCTCCTGGCCATATCTGGTTCTGAAATACTTTTGTTAAACGAAAATGTAAACGAATTTAGTTTTGCTTATTTTTATGTCAAGGAGGACATGTTTTCTGCTTATTTGTTTTGCCACATCCTTCTGTCTACGCACATGCAAAATTGCAAACTATAGAACATGCGGGGTTATTCAAGGGATAAACAAATTTCTTAAGAGCCGGCAACGCATTTGCAGTTCCTCTGGTGCTGCAAATTACGTTGACACCTACTATTTTCTTATTGATAAAGAATAAAAAGGAATTATTCTTAGGTAATTAGTTAATTACTTATAAACAATTTTAGATAAATAACTACCTAGGTACTATTATGCAAGCCCGCAAGATTCTGTAATAACGGACGGATACAGGTACAAACAGACAGAAGGCCGGATGCAATTATTACGCCTTTTAGGTATATTTCACCAAAAAAGAAAATTCGATTTTACTCACTTCTTTTCAAGTAACAAAAGCACACTTTTTGAGTGTTGAAAAGATTCAATAAGACAAGATTTGTTCACCCCCTTCAAAATTCAACCGGCAGATGATTGTTATAGAATCGCTTTATATTTGGTAACCGTCCAGAAGTAGTTAAAAAACTAGTCATAACAATGAAATACGAAAATATTATACT
The DNA here is from genome assembly GCA_963855885.1 of Coenonympha glycerion. Lineage (NCBI taxonomy): Eukaryota > Metazoa > Arthropoda > Insecta > Lepidoptera > Nymphalidae > Coenonympha > Coenonympha glycerion. The sequence goes on from OY979626.1 coordinate 705,243, forward strand.
TGTCAATTCGATAATCGAGTCGAATTGCAATAAAAAACCGGCCAAGTGCGAGTCGGACTCGCGCACCGAGAGTTCCATACTATAAAAAAGTAAAACGTAAAAATAATCACTTTTGTTCGTTGAATTTACGAGCATAATTTACAACTTAGGTACAAGTTGCTAACCGCAAACATAAATTTGTTAATAGACGTTTCTTGTTAGTATTCAAAAAATATACCTATGAAAGTTGGTTTTATTTTGTCTGTAAAATATACGTTAAGTAATTCCTCATAATTATAACTATCAGGCATAAAAATAAATAAAAATCTGTTTTGGAATATACAAGTAACGCCCTTTCTTTTGATACCCCATTCAATATTGTTACCTTATTTTGAAATTTCATCATCCCGGTTTTCTCCCCTTTTTAGACAGAAATAAAAACAATTTTCAATGATTTATGATTGAACGATGTCGGGTCACGATTCCTTAATAACTATTATAATTTCAAGTCGATAGCTTTAATAGTTACTGAAATATAATTGAGTGTGACGGACGGACGGACAGAGAATGTCTCACAAAGGTTCCGTATTCATTAATTGTCAAAGGAAAGTGAAAAAAGAGCTCTTCTTACCGTTTCACTTCGACACCTCTAGCCATATTGCATTTTGCGCTAAAAAGATAGAAATGGTACGAAATTAAAAAAATGTTTGAAAATGATCGCTAAAGTGGTCACGTGTTTTTAAACATTTCTTTTCAATTTCGTTCGAAAGCGATGCAATATCGATTTTAGAAGCATTGATAGATCTAGGGACATACGTCTAGCGCGGTGAATACGACAGTGAATCCCGCGGAAAAAGACAGTTTTTAGTGGGTGCAAGCCCCACATAACCCTTCCGTTTCCCCTGACGGATGGGTGTGCGTTAGGCATTTTCTGTCTATAAAAAGAAGGGACATACGTCTAGAGCTGCGGAACCCTAAAAAAGCTCAAGCGTTCAACCGCGAGGCTTCACGCGCCGCTGGGCCTCGAGATCGTAAACAGCGTTTGTATTAGCGTATTTCCCAACAGGAGCCGGTGCTAACCCGTCCGCTTGTTCCCCGACCATCCCAGCATATAGCTTCGAGTGCCATTGTGCAATGGCCACAACGCACGCAGGGCCATTCACGCAGCCGTACCAATGAAAACAATAATGATTCCATGACGAATGCCCGCGCGTACACGTCCACGTGGATACGGCATTCGTTGCGACGATTTTGTTATATATAAATAAATAAATAAAGCCTTTATTACTGAAATACATTTACAAATTAATATTTCTTATTCTAAGATATACATTTACAAATCAATATTTCTATTTCTAATTTTTACATGATAAATACCTTTAATAAATTATATTTTTGAGTTTTCAGTACGCCCCTTGGACGAAGGCCTCCTCCAGTCCTCTCCACACTTCTCTATCACGTGCCATTCTTTGCCAGGTTGTGCCTAGCATTTTGACAAACTCGTCACTCCATCTAGTTCGTTGTCTTCCTCGTGACCTCTTTCCATCTCTTGGGTACCACGACGATTTTGTTACGGGACTGCAAATCAATGCACGTTTCCCTTGGAGTTCTCAACTTTTTGTTGACCCGGTAGACGGCTAAAAGAAGGCTATAAGTGCTCAATAAAAAATCTAACATTAAACAAAACTCAAGAGGTATCGGTAGGTACTTAAAGTACATTACCTATTCTAAATTCGTGATTAGTCAACAGTGCACTGCAAATAACTACGACAAAAAAAATTGTTGGGCTCAATTTCAATTTGCAACCACCTCGGTTCTTAGCCTTTTAAATACTAATTTGCATAATCAATACTATAGAACGTCAAATAATCGACTTGAAAATCAACCGCGTTCCCTGACAATCGATAGTATAGTGTTGGCATTTATTACAGTTTAAATTACAATTTTTATCACGTTTTATTCATAGAATAGAATAGAAAAATTCTTTATTTCATATAGGCCTAGCATACAAAGGCTCTTATGACACTGTCGTTTTGTTTTACATGGTCACTTTAATGGTGATAACCATTCACGACTTAAAACTTAGTTTACTAGGGTTCACATACGCGCTCTGCCGCTGAGAAGAAGCCCACAACAATCTCAGCCGGGTATTTTTTTATGTTATCACCATTTAACAACAAGTAGTATAGATAGTAAATACTAAATAGGCTAGGTACAGTCCTCGAATTGGACCGGAACGCACCGGAACGGCGTTCCGGTTCGTGAAATCACCGTTCCGGTTCGTGAAAATATGAGTAAGTGCTGTGAAGGCATAGCGTTCTGGTTCGTAAAAAAGTCCAAAAAAATATTAGAAGCACTGAAGGTACAGCGTTCCGGTTCGTGAAAAAGTTCAATTCGACCACTGTAGGTAACAACAGAGATTCTTTCACATGGGCCTAATTTAAAGGCACTAAGAAATGTATACAACTGTACTGCCACGATCGGACAGTACATTTACACCGAACTAAAAAGAGTTTTAATGTTCCTGCTCATACCGCATCCATAAGCAAGCTTGCGCGTCTCACATCGCGGATGTTTACGGGCTCGCAGTGGAAGCATCGCTCAATAGCGGCAGTGGCCCACTCGAGACGGCCCACAATGGAGGCCCAGCGAGACAGCTCTCCAGCCACCACATTCAACAAACGGCTCCAAAAAAGCACCTCAATAAAACTCCGTAGGTATACTACTGCTTTGTGAATAAAAAATTGTTCGATACGATACAGCTGAGATCAAGGGCTCGAGGCAAATCGGAACATACCTATTAGTAAATAAAAAAATATCTCGTCAAGCACGAGCCGAAATTGCGCTCTGAGCGTTTTGCAACAAAACCACAAAATATTTTTTTTTTCGATTGATAGGCTAACGCTTGACCACAATCATGTCCGATGGGCAGAAATGATGAGGTTTAGGATGGAGCGCGCTTGCCTAGAAAATGCCTATTCACTCTTCTCTTGAAGGCACCCAGATTGTACTTGGTTGGGAACACGGAAGCTGGAAGGGTATTCCACACCTTAGCGGTTCGTATCAGAAACGTGGAAGAAAAGCGTTTCGTTCGAGCTTGCTGGACATCAACCACATAAGGATGCCACTTCTCTCGACGTCTTGCGGTTCTGTGGTAGAAAGGTGAAGGAGGTACAAGGTTGTGGAGTTCCTGAGCACACTCTCCAAAATATATCCTGTAAAAAACCGCTAAACCGGCAACACTACGTCGGTGTTCTAAACTGAGCAGTTTTGCCCGTGTAAGCGATGTTTTATTTGTTGATACGTACCTAATACTTTCTAAGCGGCCCTAACTACAAGAACAAAAATAAATTCGATGTAATAGCTCAAAAAGTACCTAGTCATTTCCATGTGTTTTGCGTGCGGAAAGATATACTTTTCCGCACAAGTGATTTTTTGCACGGCACGCTAACACGGAGCAGGCAATCACGGAAAACAGATTTATTTTCGCAAATGTATTAAAAAACGTCGTTCAATGCACGTGCGGAATTGTCATTTAGCTACTCGTCCCTATAATTGACCCGCGCCTTCGGCTTGGGCTCAACAATCCGGGGCTCGTAAAGAAATGGCAAACTTTCCGCATGTATAAAATGTACTATTTTTTATTGAATTTTTAGGGTTCCGTTATAGCCAAATGGCAAAAAACTTAACCCTTTTGGATTCATCATATCTGTCTGTCTGTATGTCTGTATGTATGTAATTTATTAATTTTGGGGACCCTCCATACTTAGAACTGAAACTCAAAATAATTTTTTTTCATGAAATCCTTAAGTAGGTTTTTAAAAATGATATTGAGGTTTCTAATATCATTTTCTAAACTGAATAGTTTGCGCGAGGGATTTCATTTGGTATGGTTAGAACTAAATTCCAACGTAGGTAATAATAAGAAAGGGTGTGGTGTAGAGAGGGTTAGACAGAACCTAGTTTGGGTCCCCCGGTATGAAGCTTTGTAAACTTTTTATTATCTCTTGAAATTCAAGACCGGTTGTCATGAATAATGACTTATCCGTATATTATCTTACCTACTAGTTTGTGACCACTCTTCTATGTACTTTGGTATAAGTATTTATTAAATTCAGCTGCGGACCGAGATGTGTTGTTAATTTATTACATATTACGAATTTAATAAATACTTTATACAAATAAATATTTTTTACAATAACCGTAACCAGGCTGTATCTCCTTGAACCGTGATAGATAGAACACTTGAAATTTTCACAGATCATGTATTTCCGTTGTCTCTACAACAACATACCTACTTATTAAAAATATATAAATAATAAAGATTAAAGAAGACTGCCATACAACATACGTGATTATTATTCTTGTCTGAGTTTTTGTGGATTTTCTAATTTACAAGCAATTTAATATAGGTACAAGCCCTTGCGATCTAACTTTGTGACCTTAAATTGTCTAATACCTAAATTATTCTTATTCTCGGCGTTGGAATTTTCGTGACGGAAAAAATCCATTTTGTTTCGCCTATTTCTCTCCGTCGTCCGACCGAAAAGAAACTTCGTTCCAATAAAGTAAAACAAAATTGAAAGTTTTGCTACAGTGATAGTTATTAATTGTCTCGTAATGGAGTGTTGGCAAAAAATAAATATGCATAGGGGATTTGATCAGTCAATCGTAGATAACGCGAGCCGTGAGGTCTGGAACGCCCTCCCTCGCAATCCAGACACTCTCAATTTTAGAACATTCAAAGCCCCAGACGAAAATATAAAATGTGAATATGTATACCTTATATTTCATTTCTGATAAAATACATTCTCGTACCTAGGTACACGTCGATTTGATAACCTCTTTTTTAAGCCGGCTCAAAAAGAATAAAAACATAGATGCTCCGTGTTTTTATTAAAAGTTTAATTTTGCAAAAAAGTGCACAGTTCATGTCGGCAGCGAATATTGAATCGGTGGGGCGCCGACGCTTTTCCAGTTTTCCACTGAATGAAAAAACACATTTCGGTAACGTGTCGGCGAACGGGAAAATATCATAGCTCCGAGCCGAGTAATATAGGGGAGGTTGTCTTACGGGCGATGGGCGGGGCTGCGGGCCGGGCGAGCGCGATTGGCAGGCAGCAGGGCGCCGGACCGCCAGGGGTCGCCTCTGTCCCCTTCGTCATTGTATTGTCGGCTGGCGCGGAGAGCGCCTCGGTGAGGTTCCGTCACGGATATTATTTATGAAAAAAATGCTCGAGTTCTACACCAACATCAACTCTGGACTGATGCCGGAGAGCATGCAGCCGCCGCTCTCCTGCGCCGGGAGGACAGGTCAGTGCATTCCCGGGATTGAGGTACTTGTACCTATACAGACTGTAAATATTAATCTATCCTTAATTTATGCTATTCGCGAAATTGTATAATTAACTTGTGTTTTTTTTTTGTTTGTAACTTGATTATCGCATGGCACATTACTTAGGTACTCATTTATTACTCTTTGAACTCTGTATATTGGCATTTTATTTAAATATAAGTAAATGTAATTTACCTACAATCAGATTAAATTAAAAATAAGTTTTGGTTCTGCTAGGATCGCCTCCATGCTTAACGCACGTAATCAGTGTAGTTGTATCATTTATCAATTATTTAATCGAATCTCGATAATATGTTCATAAAACGGTCATAAGACTGCGTTTACTAAATTGAAATATTTAAAAAAATCGTAATTATATTACGTAAGTACTTAGTTATTGAATGAAAGCAGACGTTACTTTGCGGAAATCCATAATTAGCAGGACAGATTAATTTGTTTTGCTATAATCCGCTATTTGACTCTACGATTTCGTATTGTAAAGTCAACATCTCCTGAGGATATTTCGGTGTCGAGACGAATCGTGCGTAAAAGAAAATGGAAGAATTGTGTCAAGTAGCGGAATATAACAAAACAAATTAATCTAGACCTACCTACCTAGACTACATCATTGCTTTCCATCAGGCATGATTGTCGTCAAGCGCAAGCCTATCTACAATAAAAAAACTGTCCTGCTAATATTACTTTGTTAGATATTTCTAACATAGGTATTAGGTACTTAGGCCTAATTAACGCGCATTCTGATTCATATAAAGATTAAAGTTAGGTAATACTAATAAGTAACCATGGTTCTATATATAATTTTAGGTATTTTGGAAGGTATGTCTTTGATAAAATATTAGATTGTAGTGGGTGAGATAAATATATTTATTTTACACTGTGTTAGAGCCCATTGGCGCCAAACAGCGGGTTAAAAATTTATATTTTTAAACTAAAGGTACCATAGTTAGCGTGTTGTCTGTTGACTAGGTCATTGGTTAAACCAAGGTTAACAATTTAGGTCAATGAAGATAAATAGATTTAGATATTATTCCGAGCTTTAGTCCAGCAGGCCTAGTATTTTATCTTTTCTAGCGACGAAATTCCGGTTGCTATTCAATTTTTCATGACATTTATTTGTCAGATTTAAAACCTTTCCGCTAAAATTCTTGGATATTTGAGCATTATTTTGACAACCTTCTTCGAGATAAATTGAAATTGCTGTAAACTGTAAGTAGCGGCCGGCAAAATTGTATGAAAATCCATATCTGTTGTGGTTTAGCGGCAAAATAAGTTACATAATGAACTCATTTCTGTCGTGCAATTTAAATTGTGGCAATCTTTCACTCTGACACATGGCAAACAAAAAGGTAACATTAAACATATCGTAAAGGTAAATTTCGAACCGGGTTTCATATAGAAAGCTGTTTATTGAAAAACAAAGGAACACTTTGTCTTGGAAAAAAATATTGTTGTTGTTTGTTCGTGATTGATTTTGAAAATTTCTCCTTGGTACCTAAGTATCAACTTACTACTTGTTTAGTTTTCTTTTTCATTGTTTGAGAAAAGTACGATACAAGCATTGGCCACAACTAGACATTGATGGACGAACATGTGAATGTGGCCCGAGGCAGAGCCGAGGCAATCGATACGTAATGCCTATTTTGCTGGCCCCTGCAGTAATAGGTAAATAAATAAATAAATAAATAAATAGTGGACTACATCGCATACATTGCTCCGATCCCTTAGTAAGTAGCTTATGCACTTGTGTTAAGGAAATCAGAAACAACGAAGGTACCACAACACCCAGACCCGAGACAATGTAGAAAACATATTTTTCTTCATTGCCCCGACCGGGGATCGAACCCGAAACCTCAGAGATGGCGGCGCCTTGAAAACCGGCACGCCAACCCACGGAGGTCGTCAAATCAATAATATGAAATGAAATTCATTCATTATTGATTTAGAAAAACTGATATCTACCTCCTTTTACCTTAGTAGCTATTTCCTCCTTTTACTTTAGTACATTTAAGGGTGCGACAGGAATTTTGGAAACATGTCAGAGGATAACAACGTTTTACCTATTTCAACACTACAAAATAAACCAGTTATCAAAAAAAAATCTGAAATTTTTTGAAAATTATTATTTACCACTGCGGGTCACTGAAAATCGCTTAAATAACAATCATTTCAGTCTATTGAATTGTTTTAAAAGACAGTCGTGTCACATTACGTTGTTTCAAACTTTCATTTAACTCGCGACTCGTTCCTGATTGAATCTTGAAACTTTTCTAAGCAATACCTTGAACTGTTTGAGCTGTGTACATGTGTACGTTTAGTTTAAATATGACAACGCATGGCCATGTGACGTCATTCTTAATCAAACATGGAGGAATACCAAAAGTGGCGGACTAGATGAATAAACTAGATGTAAAAATAAATACAAGAATTTGTCCATTAGATAATTACTACAGCGGCCAGCAAGAGAGACATTGATGGATGAACGTGTAAATGGGGCCGAGGTGGAGCCGAGTCACACATACGCGAGTCTATCAATGGCTAGTTCCGGCCAAGGATTGTATAGTACTTTTCTCAAACAATGCGCGGAAATTTAAACTTAGTTATACCTAGACAAAAAATTTTAAAACCAATCATGAACAACTTACAACAGTTTTTTTTGCTCAATTTCTAATGTTTGCGAAAATCAAACATTTGTAGCACAAACAAAAATGCGCGGCAGCAAAAATTTAAAAAACAGCAATAGGCGAGTGAGCGGGGCTTTTAACCTTCAATTTTATAGATGATTGCATTTATTGGTAGAATCAACGATCGCTGGAATTTCAGGCTAACTTTTATGTAAATTCTCTGCAGCAATGTAAATGCTATTAATATGATAGAACTTTTTCTGATTTAATATTCAAGTAGGTTTTGCTACCGGCAACGGGCCCCGTAGACGTTTTTGATTGTTACAAATTGGGGCGAAACGCAAAGCGCGAAGTTAGATAAAAACCGGCCAAGTGCGAGTCTCACCAAAGGAACAATTTTTCCGTTTTTGCAACTTTTTTCACTCCTCTCTCGACATACTCATAGTGTGACATAATTACGAGTAGGTACTTATAGCCTAAAGCCTCCCTCTAATAATATTTAATCTATGGGTCGATCAACTTTTATTGGTCCGACGGTACACGCATCATGTCCCTGAACGATAATTAATAAATATTAAATCATAAAGAGTTAAATTGGTTTTAATTATATTCCTTTTAATATTTTCTAGCATTATTGTGAACAATATTTTACTTGTTTTATTAATTTGTGCGTAGTTTCATGGTTGTCCAAGACTAAATGCAATTTTCCAGTACTATCACATTTGTCCCCAAGCCACAATGCATTAACAAACTTCGCATCACGAAAAACATACTATCACGACCATAAATACCAAATACACTTCTTGTTTCAGTTCATAATTATTGACATCAAAACATACAAACAAATTTTTTTTAGTGGATATAATTCGATTTTCAGGCATTTTACTTTTGTCCCCATAAAGCACCTACATGGCACAGGTCTCACGGACAACCGTAATTTAGTTATGGAACCAAAACACAGGTGGCGTGGTAGACTCCTAAACAACAAGCCAAACACAATAGTTAACTGTCGGGCTCAAACGCCATTTTGATTTGTATAAAATTAGTAAATTACGACGACAGTTGGTCCGAGCGACGTTGGTGAGTGTGGGTGGCTTTTTTGTCAGTCCGTCAACTGTGATTAATACTTAAGTACTTGATGCATTGTTATCAACTATACTACACGAGATGCGCTTTCGCCTATATTTTAGTGTGAGCTGAGATTAATATATAAAATAACAATAGTATTTGCTTGGCGACTCAAAATTTAAAAATGTCCCGCGGACAACCAGTCACTTGGACAACCAAAAGTGGTTGTAGTTGGTGTAGTTAGTGAAGTCCACAAATGTATTTAATCAACATTACTGCTGCTTATATAATCTTAATCTACGAAAAATCCTCTTCTAAATGAAATAGTAAAATGCTGAAAATGAAGCAAAAAAAAAATATTGACCCCTATATGCTTATAACTTTTTTGTTATTTGATTTATTTAATTAGTGTTTTACTATTAATGTAATAGTTAAATTATTTACATTATTTATATCCTAGTTATAAAAGAATTGGAGTTAAATAGGTACCCAATTCTAAATCCAATGGCGGAACACCCAAGATGGGCGACTAGGTACTTAGTTATTTTTATGGGTATGAAATGAAAGGGTTCTGACAAGAATAAGGATAAATAAAATCGGCTCCCGTACCTACTATATGCAGGGCAGGGTTCCGTACTATACGTATAAGATTTCCGAACATCAAACTTAACTTTTTTGAGGTTAATTGCTAATACCAAAAAAAGTATGTATATATCCAGAGTTCATTTTATTTTTACCGTAAAATATTTTCATATTTTTCGATTGGAAAACTTCGGACATAAGGTGAAAAAAATAATGATTCCCATGAGATCAGTAACGCCAAAAGATTTAAATCGCAAGATGGGCCCTATGCCTACTCGTACAATACGCACATTAAAAACGTCCACAAACATTTTGTACTCTCAGCATGCTGTATTAGTTTCACTTGTGACAGAGAGTGACAACGTGTCGCACACAAGACAAAAACGTGGACGTTTTTGGAGGTTTAGGGCTCATCTAGCGATTTAAATCGTTGGTAGTACCTGAAATACACGCGAGCATAGCCGTGGGTAACAGCTAGTCCTACATATTATATAGTTATACACGTATAGGATGTTCGTCGGCTAAACTTCGTATTTCCACATCGATTGAGCGCCGCGTCGGCAGTTTTACGCCGGCATTTTGTTGATCCCCGGCCCCTCCCGCGCCGGAGGCGGGACCTCCCTCCAGGACCCCGCTAAGGAGCTGTTGAGACGACCACTTTCTGAGGCACACGTTCGTAGCTATAGGCTACGCCGTAGCAGTCTAACTATACCGTATATAGCTAGCTAGGTAATGGTAGAATGCGGCGACGGTAGACATTTTAATTTTCTCCTACTCGTATTTAGCTGTTTTAACTAACGTTTATTTACAAGTAATATTCAAGAACATTATTTATACAGTACCTACTTAAAATAAAATCTAAACTAATATATTATAATCTAATTTTTAAAAATATTTAAAAAATAAAAAGGAATTTTAGTTTCCTCACCAAATTGGTAAAAATGGAACCCTTTTGGTGCGACCGTCTCGATACGACCGTCTACAGTCCGACAAGGCTCTCTTGGCACTTGAAGGAGGGCGCTGTTGCAAAACAAAGGCAGCCATAAAATAAAATCTCCCCAATTTAACTTAAATTTTAGTTTAAAATTAATAATAAGCAAAAACATCATAACTTACAATAGTGATATACTGACAGAGTGAACTATCAAACAGTAGCACAAGATAGCGACGTTAGTTCAGACTTTGGCCACACGCCTAAATAGCCTTGTCGCACTGTATGTAGGTATGTTAAGCTATCGACAAGAAAATGGAAGAACTCAACTCAGCAACTGATTTTTCCCTTATGTTCTTAAGATATATGAAACTATGCGCTTTATCTTTCAATATTTTAAGACAACAGAAAGAATCCTTATGGGTATTACCACTGCCATAACTTTTAATTGGGTTTACTTGGAGGCTGGAATTTGTGACAAAACCATATAGCCCATAAAGATCAGCCGTGCTATTCTGTAAAACAGCGACGAGCGTACATCTCTGCATCTATGAATTTGTCAGTTGTAATAGAGTACAATTTTGCATGCCATATTCGGGTTGGCAGCTGTCTAGCAGCTATTTCATTTTGAAGAATAGCACAGCAGTAGTACTTACTCGTAAATCTACGGAACCTTAAGAAAACAAGCGTTGAAAAATCAGTAAAATCAGCTTTCCAACATTGGTATAGGCATAACATTCTAGAGACAACTAAAGAGATTTTTTTGTGGTACTTTTTAGTAGGTTCTTACGAGTAGAATATTGCTCAGATATATTTGATTTATTCAAAGACTTTTAGGCCCGCGGCTCCACCTGCGATAAATTCGGTTTTTCACAAATCCCGATGGAAAATTTGAATTTCTCTTTTCCGTTTCCGCTATTCCAACCCTTTATACCTCCTTCAAGGATGTATTCAAATATTTGGGGTATTAAAAATCACCAAAATTTCAGCCAAATCGGTTCAGTATAGTTGTATATTGTTGCGTAAAATTAGGTATACCTACAGATAGTTGTTGCGTGAAAGAGTCTTAGATTATATATATACTACTTACTCAAAGGAAAGAGTAACAAACTTCCATTCCTCCATCCACACGTCATGTCCATACATTCTGACAAACTTTCGCGTATGAAAAATAAGCAAATATTTATAAAATAACTGAGAGATAAGCGTATATTTTCAGTGAGCAGCTTTTCCGAATGTAAATTTCAGATAAAAACAATTTCCGTTTGCTTAACCAGATTAAATTAACTTACATTAATTAAGTTCATTTAACTCTGGTTTCGCGCAAAAACTACGAAAATGATTTTTATTTGCCGTCGAAGCGCTTTTAAAATATTTGCTTTGTGTTGAACCAAGGCTAGTGGAAGAATTTATAACAGTCGTCATTTGAGTGAGTTTAAGTAAATAGTACTTTCAGTTTATTACAGTTTTTCTCTACGACAAGGACCTCGGAATGTTTTTCCATTGTATCGCTCTATTTTCGATTTCATTTCCTAAAGATACAATAGAGATAAAAATTTTCTTGATTATTTATTTTACTTGCAAATGCGAATTTTTGTGGTAAAAGATGCCTAGTATCTACGTGTTGTCCGTTCATTATTTTATAGATATCGAATAAAAATAGATCAACATTTACGTTGGTTTATTTTTATCAGACTCCAATTTTGATAATTTTTTTTTTATTCATGATCATTATGAGGTTGGGGTAGGGGCAATAAAAGAATTATATGTATACCTACGTACATTTCAAAGAGACAATAAAGCATGAACATATATTTTACCGTCGGTCAATTTGTTGTACTTTCAATGTACTAGCAGACATGGCAAACGTTGTTTTGCCATTAGGAATATAAAAAAAATTGATAAATTGAGCTTTAAGCTATAGTGCTATTCTACAAAATGTCCATCTCTGAAACAGCTGCCAGACAGCTGCCAAGCCGAAGATGGCATGCAAAATTGTACTCTATTACAACTGACGAATTCATAGATGCATATATGTACGCTCGTCGCTGCTTTAAGTATTTTTGCAGAATAGCACGGCTATGCACACTGTGTGCAAATTTGATTGAAATCGGTTAAGTTGTTTATGAGTGAATCGTAGACAAACAACATGACGCGTAATTTATTATATACCTAAGTATTAAGATAAAGCCTCACATTTAAGCATTTCCTTAGCTGACCATCCGCATGCTACTAATCACAGACTCCTATCACACAGAGCTGGGTGCGAGCATCAAGCGAGAGAAGCTCGTGGAGATATGCGAGGGATGCGGCCAGAAGATCCAGGACCGCTACCTGATGAGGGTCGGCGAGCTGTCCTGGCACGAGCAGTGCCTCAGCTGCTGCGTGTGCGGCTGCCCGCTCGCCCACACCTGCTACACGCGGAACGCCAAGCTGTACTGCAAGCCTGATTACGACAGGTAATACTGAATACGCGCACTTCGTTCTCGGTTACGCTGCCGCAAGTTGCTCGCAAACGTACTAGTATACCGTACTCCGCCGATATGACATTTTAATTCTGATCGTCGCAAAAAAACTGTCCAAAGCTCAAATATAACAAAGTTCAAAAATTGTTTGAGAAAGACAGTTGTGTGTTCGGAAGTCACGTGATAAATTAGCAATCGGATATGTCAATCTCATACGATTTTTGAAGTTCATTCCATTCAAACGATCGACTGGTTTCTACGACGATCGCAAATAATATGTCATATGGCTACGGCTTCAGAAGGCTCAAGGAAAGAAACGTTGTTCATTCCATTGATAATATATTAGCATGATTAAACGAAGTTACATTAGACGACACACTTATTGTTTTCTTAATAATTTGTTTAATTATATTAATTGGACTGTTCACATAATGCAAAACAAGAAAAAGTTACGACGGTTACTAAAAAATTACGGTTGCCCCTGTTTCCTAAATGATTTGCGGCAGCGGATCGACTTTGTATTACTAGAATGCATCATAGTTAACAATTTTTTACCCATGTTCGAATGCATTGCGAATTATGTGCTGGAGCGAGTCGCAAAGCGCTGAGCGAATGCTGCGCGTCGCCCCGGACGAGTCGCGCGTCATTGTCTCTGTTGGCGCAGGTTGTTCGGCGTGAAGTGCACGCGCTGCGGCGACCGGCTGCTGCCCCAGGAGATGGTCATGCGCGCGCAGCAGTACGTGTTCCACATACAGTGCTTCGTGTGCGTCATGTGCTGCCAGCCGCTGCAGAAGGGCGAGCAGTACGTGATCCGCGCGGGCCAGATCTTCTGCCGCCAGGACTTCGAGAAGGAGATGTATCTGATGCAACACGCGGAGGACGATATGATCATAGACGATTCGGAACGCCCGCGCGACGGCCGACGAGGCCCGAAGCGCCCGCGGACCATCCTCACTTCAGCGCAGCGGAGGCAGTTCAAAGCCTCCTTCGAAGTCAGCCCGAAACCGTGTCGGAAGGTGCGCGAAGCTCTGGCCAAAGACACAGGGCTGAGCGTCCGAGTCGTCCAAGTGTGGTTTCAGAATCAGAGGGCGAAAATGAAAAAAATACAACGCAAGGCGAAGCAGGAGGGCGACAAGAACGCTGACAAAGACAAGGACAAAGACGAGAAGAGCATCAAACAAGAGTCGCCCTCCAGTGAGCACGGCAACTACCTGGGCCTGGACACGCCCTACTCCGCGTCCAGCCAGCCGCTCAACCCCAACCTGCCCTACTCTCCCGACGGTACGTATGCGTACACAATATTTCTGCTCATACGAGGTCTTAATTCTTAGTTTATTTACCTTTGATGTATATTGTGTAAATCCTAGGCGTTTGACTCTAAGTTGAGTACCTATGCTTTGAGGCAACTAAATATGACTTACTAACATTGTGAGGAATCCTGCAAACACGTAGGTATTCGGGTAATGTGGTACGATATGGTGACGCTCACCTCATTTTATGGGGTAATTTATTTATTTATTTATTTAAATCAATCTGGCAGGTTACCCCAATACGATAGAAATAAGTTCTTAATCTGTAGTAGGTTCTGTTCTTTGAGCCACCTACTATCACTGTGATACCTAGTCTATTCATTCGGACCTCTGCCTTGCGTTAGGTGGTTGGGGACTCTAATGACGAATCCGGGCACACAACTTAGATTTTTTGGAGTTATGTCCGTTTATTGATAGTAATAATGTCACTTGCTTAGCGATAAAGGAAACCTGTATGCCTGAAATTCATCATAATGTTATAAAAACAACCACTGCCGTACTTGACCATCGTAGTGGGCAATGGCCATTCTGAGACACGAACCTAGTAGCAAAAAATAAAAAGGCAATTATGATGAGGACATTGACTTCTATTATACTAGTACGCTGGACCTCAGACTGTCAACGTAATAAAAATGGGAAATGCTTTCCAAAAAACAAACTTCAAATGCCACTACAAAGAGTGAAATAATTTTTATTTAAATTTTAGGTACCTACACCAATTCGAAGTCGGGCAATGTTTCATACAATCCCTAATAGTCCTTCTTACTTACTTGATGTGCGAAGAAATGACGAAGTCATAGACAATCGCCCGACTTCGAATTGGTGTAGGTACCTAAAATTTAAATAAAAATTATTTCACTCTTTGTAGTGGCATTTGAAGTTGGTTTTTTGGAAAGCATTTCCCATTTTTATTTTATACTTTTTAGTGGAAAACAAAAAAATTCACAAGGCGTTGTAAAATACCCAAATTGCTTGAGGTGTGTTCATAAAATCTGAAGAGATACCTCAAATTCACCAAGATCCCATCATCAGACCCTGACTTGATGACTTTAGTCATCAAATGAGTATCTGCTAGCAAATGCACCAGTAACTATAAAAAATACCCAACTCGCTTCAAGTATACTAGCAAAATTTGAAGAGTTCCCTCGATTTCACCAAGATCCCATCATCAGACCCTGACTTGATGACTTTAGTCATCAAATCAGTATCTGGTAGCATATGCACCAGTAACTATAAAAAATACCCAACTCGCTTTAAGTATACTAGCAAAATTTGAAGAGTTCCCTCGATTTCACCAAGATCCCATGATCAGATCCTGACCTGATGACCATAGGACAACTTGGAAAATATTACTCTTTCTAATAATACTCAAATAGTTTCATGTGTCCATACAAAATTTGAAGAGTTCCCTCGATTTCTCCAGGATCCCATCATCAGATCCTGACCTGATTAAAATGGGACCATCTGGAAACAAAACCCTCTTAAACAAAAAAAGAATTTTTCAAATCGGTCCACGCGTCTTCGAGTAATCGGTGAACATACATAGATAAAAAATAAAAAATAAAAAAAAAAAAAAAAAAAAGATTCCGACGAATTGAGAACCTCCTCCTTTTTTTGAAGTCGGTTAAAAATGAAGACTTTTTGGCACTGATTCGTTGCGTAACCTGGCGTGCAAAGCGTCCTGCGTACAACAAAAATAAAATGACATTCAAAACGACCTTCACTAGCAACAAATGCCAATGTAGTACCGTGGACCTTCGAGGCTCCAATGCGCTTCAAATCAGCATAGAAAATGAACTGTATAGAATGTGAATAGAATGTTTGATCCAGGGTACTAGTATAATTAGAGATCAGTGGATGATGATGATGTTTACTTGCAGACTATCCAGCGCACTCCGGAGACAGCTTCTGCAGCTCGGACATATCTCTGGACGGGAGCAACTTCGACCAGCTGGACGAGGGAGCGTCGGACACTATGAGCTTGCAGAACCTGGAGGTGCCGCACCTCGCGCACCAGCACGGCAGTCACTCTTCGCACGAGCCCCTCAACCTGGGCACGGGCGCCGTGGTCAACCCCATAGACAAGCTGTATCTGATGCAGAACTCTTACTTCAGTACAGACCACTGATGCTCCGACCGCGCCGTCCGCAAGGACTCGCGGCAACGCATCTTCCCCAAGGACTTTACCAAATGTACAGAAACTAAACCTAGTCATTCGAACACCGGCTCTGTGGTCAGCGAGGCACAAAACTCAGTGTTCGGATTCGGTTACTATTCGACGTTGTAAATAAACAAATTACTGTAAATACTTACTATTACCACTACTACTAGCAAGTCGAAGTTACCATAGAATAAGGTTATAAGTTTATTACCACTGTATAAAAATCAAACAGATTAGTACAAAATTATTTAACGAAAGAGAATGTCTAACGCCTTTTTTTTTAAATTGAAAACTAGATTTTTCCTGCAGCTTTGTCCGGGTCTATAGTTGTTAATACAGAGTATTCCGAATTTCAGACAAATCGGTTCAGTAGGTACCTAGCTTAGCCATGAAGTAGTAACAAATGAACACACACATACTATTAATATTAACTTTAAAATAAGTGATTATTTTAAACAGGGTGTAAATAATGTACAGTATGTTATTATGCAAATATATTTATCGATGCCAACGCTATGACTTTGCTGAGATACATAATTTCAGCTCTTCAGAAAGAATGGTACCTGACTATAGTTTCTTTTAATTTACCTATGTAAAGTACTGCTCTGTTTATTAAAAACTTTGGTTAAAATGTATATACATATCTTAACCAAAGTTAACCAAAGTAACGTAAACTATAGAATATTTGATCCAGTAATTACTGTGTGCCTGCAGTGTTAGCCCAATTTCGCAGAGATCTGCCGTGCTATTCCGCAAAAAGATTCCGACGAATTGAGAACCTCCTCCTTTTTTGAAGTCGGTTAAAAATACTTAAAGCAGCGACGAGCGTACATCTATACATCTATGAATTCGTCAGTTGTAATAGAGTACAATTTTGTATGTCATCTTCGGCTTGACAGCTGTCTGGCAGCTGTTTCAGAGATGGACATTTTGTAGAATAGTACTGCTGACTCGTATTATTAGTTTTCTAATAATCCAGAATATTTCAATCGATGCCAAACACGAAAACTGTAGGATCATTCTTCACTTTTCCTTTCAAACCGTCAAATTTTTTTCTCTAAGATCTTGGCAGGATCTGTAACTAATTTTATAAGATCTTGGCCAAACTTTAGGAGAACGATGAGAGAAAGTCCCAAATATAGGTTTTAGTTTTAGAAAAACAACATAAACTGTCAGTATTTTTGCCAAATTAACTTTAGAGACTTGAATTTTATTTACCTCCAAGAGTACTAAAGGCAGAGTGTTTGGTATCTATTTAACGACTTATTTCGAATTACGAGAACTTTTACTTTTTAAGTTTATTTTATTATATTAATTGTGTATCTAGTTATATTGTAATAAAAAAGATTTTTTGATTTTTGTAAATAAAACTTTTGAACGTCTCTAGTCAAATGGCGAGTGATTTAAATAAGTTAATGCTATAAATTATTATTACTCGGTACTATGCAAAAATGTTGTACTGACGATGAATTTCAAATTATAGATTACCTCATTTAGATACATGGTTTTTTATTTTCTCCACGCTTGTAACAATATCTATTTACTATAAACTGCAAGTTTAGACTCATCAAGAAGTTTTTGACGACCTCCCTGGCACAATGGCGCTCGGTCGGATTCTTGAGTGGGAGGTCGCGCGTTCGATTCCCGCCACGGGGAGGGAGGCTTCGGCCGTGGCTAGTTACCACACCGTTCCGGCGATGCAGTATGGAAACCGTTAGGGGTGAGTTAACTTACCCCTTCCTAGTTAGTACGATAACATCTTCGGCTGCATCATTACGTACCATCAGGTGAGACCGCCGTCATTGCGCGGTATTCCGCTCATAGACCGTGCCAAACGCAATAATCCGTACGAACGGCAACGACTTATATTGTTTTGATGGTGTCCCAGTGCAAATGGAATAGGGCGGGGTATATGTGTGTACTGTGTAGGACTTCAGACAAACGATGGACCCGCTTGCTACTTGGATGGAGACCATACACCGTCGGCAGGCAGCCAACACGTTGGTCTGATGATATTGCCAAACTTTCGGGAAAATCAGAATTCAGAAACGAGAATAAACCAACACCGCAAGGAATAGCGTGCTTATCAGGAGGCCTATGTCCAACAATGGATGAACAAAGGTTCTTTAAGAAGAAGAGGAAGAAGATTTAAGAGGTAGGGTACGTTGGTCTTATTTAGTATTGGTTTCATCATCCTCATCATACTTGCCTGCGATGTTGCGGCGTGAGTCGGGACTGTTCCCAAACACATTAACATTATCATTAATTAATTAACATATTTCACATAATATTTATGTCTCTTCTCTTTAATTCGTATTTGTAAAAAAACTCCTCCAAAACGACTTAACCGATTATTATGACGTTTTTGTTAATTTGGTGCGTCTTCGAATAGGACGTGAACAATTTTCATACCCCCAAGTGAGTAATAAATAATTTACATGGCCAAACGTTTGACGGGTCAACCATGCAGTTGGTATAGGTGTATAAAAATGATTTAATAATGCAGAGATACTCATTGCACACCTTACCAGAAACGTCATCTGCAGGCTACAGCTATACCAGGAGCGTGTGCTTGGCCTTCACCTCTAAGAGGTCGCAATTATTACAACAGGCATTTTTTGCGACAGAGTTTCTGCCTCGGCTAGTTACCACCCTACCGGCAATGATGCACCGCCAAGCGATGCGATGATGTGTAGTTCAAACCGATAGAGGCTACTTATACCCCTGCCAAATTAGTACGATGAGATCTTCAGCTGCATCGTCACTTACCATTAGGTGAGATCGCAGTCAAGTATTAATTAACTTGTAGTGTGTAAATAAAAGTTAAAGCTTCACACCCAGAAAATCACAGTTTATGTTTGGGAAAATTCTCAGCTATGGACCCTACTGCAACGGATTTGCTTATATTGTTCAGTTGTAGTACGGCCGAGCCTCATTTTCCAAGTTTTCCCATAGATAAGACGATTCACACCCAGAAAATCACAGTTGATGATTGGCAAAATTCTCAGCGATGGACCCTACTGCAACGGATTTGGTTATATTGTTCAGTTGTAGTACGGCCGAGCCTCATTTTCCAAGTTTTCCCATAGATAAGACGATTCACACCCAGAAAATCACAGTTGATGATTGGCAAAATTCTCAGCGATGGACCCTACTGCAACGGATTTGCTTATATTGTTCAGTTGTAGTACGGCCGAGCCTCATTTTCCAAGTTTTCCCATAGATAAGACGATTCACACCCAGAAAATCACAGTTTATGATTGGCAAAATTCTCAGCGATGGACCCTACTGCAACGGATTTGCTTATATTGTTCAGTTGTAGTACGGCCGAGCCTCATTTTCCAAGTTTTCTCATAGATAAGACGACAGAATCTTGCTACTTTGGCTTCTTCTTTTGGAAAATGTCTGTGCGTGCGTGAAAATCCATAGATCGCGTCGTAATTAATTATCTAAACCTTACACAAACTATAATTTCGGAGAAAAGTAGGTAAGTATTCTCTTATTTCTAGAATTCTTCCGAACAAGTTAGAAATCGAAGGTAAGCAGGTAAAGGAATTTATTTATAATTGAAACACGTATTGAAATGAAAAGTAAACACAAAATATGTATTTCAAATATAATAATGATACATATTACAGAAGGAACTACCAATGTTAATTCAATGGTTTTGACGAAACAAAACATACTATTACATTCGTTATTTTCACAACAATTTTGTTTGTTAATTAATAAAAAATACAAGTATTAAATACAAATATTATACAAGAAAAACAAGTTCTGAAAAAATTTAAAGTAACGTAGCCATATTATTTTGATCTGAACATATTTAGTTACTAAAATACTTTTTTCAAAACTTAGGTTTGACTAAAAATTTAAAAATAACAGAAAGTAAACCTAGGTCAGTACGAATAAGCAATAACATCGTTTGGTTAATCCTCACAAAACTTATATATAGGATTTAAATTAAAAAATATAACGTATGAAATGTTATAAAGATGTTTAGTAGTTTAGTTGTTTGTTGAAAGAGACACTTCGAACTGTTGTCATGTATCTATAACATATTTGAGAATATATGCAGATGTGTGTTGTTTTTGAACAGAATCTGAATGAAGTGTTAAAGATTTAAAAACTTCAAAATACTAATCTACCAGATCTTTGATTCAAGAATGGAATAGTTAGTTTTAATTTTAACTTATCATAAGCGTCTATAAGTTAGCCCTAGATGAAATAAAGATATTTTGAATTGGGTGTTACACTACTTTCGAATTTGATAATAATTATTACTTTATTATAAACAAGGATACAACAACGTTCTTAACTTTTTGTTATTTGATCGATTTAATTATTTTTTTCATTTTCCGTCAGTATTTTTATCCTGTACTTTATAATAAAGCAATAAAAAAATTAGTCAAATACCCAATTTTAATTGCGCCCCCATTTCCGGCAACCAGCCCTGTTTGACTTCCAGTCGTGAGATGAGTAGTCAAACTACTCACTCCTAAAAACAAGTTTTAAACATAAGTAAATTCAGATTTTTTGTCAGTCTTCCATTTACCTGTATAATGTACACTAAATATAGGTGGAAACTTTTAAGGAAAGGACGGGGCTATGCCCTGAAAAAAAATATTCATGGCCATCGACAAACAGTACGTCATATTAAAGCTTATCATTATGTCTTTACAATAGTTTAATTTTTATAATCAGAAAACTTGCGAGAGACATAATATTAGCATAACAACTTGCAACAAAATGCGCCTTAATATTTTAATAGCAATGTTTTTTTATTCAAAAATTGCAATTCAAAATGTTTACTCGCATTTTCTAAGCTTTGTAATATGAAAATGTACTGTTTGTCAATGGCCATGAATAATTTTTTTTCCGAGGGCAGAATCCGGCCATGTCATTTGCGTAACTAAGTAATTTAAAATTGTCTTCTTTTATGGGGTAACGGGCTTAGAAAGAGTCCTTGTATCCGGTTATAAAGGCTTTAATCACAGATTTATAAACTCGCTCATGGCTTTATAATGACATAAAGTACAAAAAAACACAAATAATCACACAGTCGAAAACGAGTGCTTATGCTTTGTGCTTACGTCACTCCGTATCATGCGATGTTTTTCCGCGTAATATTGTACCTACTCTTGTGTGATAATAATGTTTTTTTTTGTACAGCCAGGGAATAAAAAGGTTTGTCAATTTTCAAATTGATTCGTTTGCACTATACTCTATCCATTCGTTTATTTTCTCTCCCTCTCTGGTCTCTTGCTATTGTTTTATTTGTTTCATGTGTCAAAAAGAAAATAAAGGTTTGGACAGAGTAAATAAATATTCGATTATTTTGGTATGTTGACATAATGGACCCTTGCAGTACTAAGCAAAAATCGACACTAAGGTGACGAATCTTTTCATTCCGCAACTATACTTTCTAAGTCATTAAAATGCTTTACAACCAGAGACAAGGACTCTTTTTAAAACCCAACGCCCCATATTCTTAGTTTTCTTTTAGTAATGCGATTTACTGATCTTTAGTATCTAAGATGTTCAATTCGATGCGCCTGTTTATTTAATTATTGAGACACGAGGTTTTTTGTAGTTTCTTCAAACATTAGACAAAAGAAAGTTAAGAAATCTGCTTTTCAAATTGTCAGTTTACGCAAAAAAAGAAATTAATGTTGATTCTTTAGAAAATATCCAAACTGAATTTTTAAGCTATTGCATAGCTTCTATCGCGGGCCTTGAGCGTGGAGACCGAGTCCAGAAATTCCGTAACGAAAATTACCTAACACCCCCACGGAGTGTTAGAAGTTGATAAAAAATAAGTTAATAAAAAATGCTATGCAATAGCTTTACCGCGGCAGTCTCCGAGTGCCACACGTCTTTTTTTAAATACTCAAATCTTATAGTTAGTCTATTAGATACGCTGAATTATAATTATGATTAATATTTTGACACTTGGCTATCGTTAGACACTTGGCAGATATGAAACTTCGAAGTTGATGTTTGTTGAATCATTATTATCTTTTCAATTATACTGATTAACCTCTAAGGCACGGGTCATCTCAGAATAAAAAGTCGCGCAAGTGTCCGTAGGTTTCACACACCTTTGAGAACATTATGGGGAATTCTCAGGTATTAAGATTGCCTTACGATGGTAAGGCAATCACCATCACCACTAAATAGTCGTAAAATAGTTATTACTAATAAATAAATATACTTAATTATATTTCACTGGCTATTCATAAGAACCAACAAGTAAAGCCTATATGGAATAAATAAATCATTTGAGTTTCATTCGGCAAGAAATGGATGCCTATTGATAACCTAACCAAGTCTTGAAAATTACCGCTGATATCTGACTTAGTGTCTGTAAAAAATATACACCATTCATCTCAACATTATGGGCATTGGGCATGCAGGGTGACCAAGACCCCCCCGATGGATTCCAATCTTGTCGCGATGGGGGGGCTCAGTAGCCGTGGTTGGGCCCCACGGTGAAGCCAAAAGGAATCCAGGAGGGGACCCTCGGAGTGGGCCTGGAGATGGGCCCGCTCTGGATGCGTCCAAGAGGGGTGCGGGGGACAGAGTTTTCTGTCTCCTGCAGCCAGGAGGGGTCGCGGGAGGAGAGGCGTGTCGGTGTGTCGTTGCCGCTCGCCCTATCTCCCGCGACCAAACGGTGGCGCACCGTTAGATGCGTCGGCGGCGGGGCCGCAGGGGAAGAGGAGTGTCGGTGTGTCGTTGCCGTTGTCCCTGTCCTCTGCGGCCGTTTGGTGGTTTGCGGCGGAGCCAAAGATCAGATCCGCCGCGGAGCGATGCCTGCGAAGTGCAGGAGCAAGCTTCGCAGGTATCGGCTTACCCATGCCCACGGCCCCTGGGTGGCGGTCCCGGGGGGGTCCGTCGCCTTACGGATGGGCGCCGAGGAGGTAAGGCCGGCTTAGGTGTTTCTGGCGGGCCTTGCTGTTGGAGGGGAGCTCCGTGCTCCACCTCGTGGAGGGGCTGCGCAAGCGGCCGGGCACCGGCGGGTTCGCGGAGGTTTGCGCAAGCGTTCCCGTGTTCCCGTCGTACGGTGCGAGGAGGAAACCCAGCCGCTCCCCCGGGCGACTGGGTATCCATGAGGATTCCCCACAATAAAAAAAAAAAGGGTGACCAAGACGCTGGCTATACGTCCTCTTTGTATGTCTAAGCTTAGTTAGCTATTGCTACCCTATTAAATTACCTAATATTTTTATTTAAGTACCTTCCTATTCTAGAATAAACTGACTTAAAAATATTTAACGTAAAATTTATAAAATTAACGAGTATAGTATATAGGGTTTCGGTCCCGGGTTCCCGATCCCAGAAATTTCCGGGAAAATATTCATTCGCAACATAATACGAAGTACAAATCACTTGGTTTTTTTTAAAAGGATGCTTACGCCACGTTCACGAATAATCCTTGTTTTCCTATACATTAAAACCGCAAAAGACCGAAAGAAGCAAAAAAGAGAAAATTTCCCGATTCCCGGGAATTCCCGGAAAATTTTATATTTTTCCCGGGTCCCGGGAATGAAAAAGTGTCGGGAATCCCTAAAACCCTAATAGTATAGGTACTTGGAAGATTTTATATTTCGAATAATGTAAACCGAAAATAATTATTTCTCAGCAGGACAGATCAATTTGTTTTGCTATTATCCGCTACTTGAAAGGATTCTGTATGGTGCAATATGCAGGAACACTACTAATGCGAAGTAGAGCATTGTGAAGTAAACATCTCCTGAGGATGTCCCGAACGTCCCGAACGACCCGAATGTCCCGGGACGAAACGTGCGTCGAAGAAAGTGATAGAAAATTGTGTGTGGTGTTTCATGTGCGTAGTGTTCCTACATATTGAACCATACAGAATCCTTTCAAGTAGCGGATAGTAGCAAAACAAATTGATCTGTCCTGCTAATTATGGATTTCCGCAAAATAACGCCTGCTTCCATTCCATAATTATTTCTCAATTTTTTTCTAATCGTGATAAATGATATTATTTAATATTTTTAAGTGGTGAAATGAAAAAAATTGTGTTATGTACGGCCGCAAATCTTTTTGGGTCTCGTGTTTTTGAATGCCTCGGTAAGCTCAGGATTCTATTCTTTGAACCCCTAGATGTACTAAGGGTTCAACCCTAGAATCCTTCGCCGCTCAGCATTCAAATTTGACACTCGGCCCAAAAATCCACGTTGCGGCCTAGTATAACAAATAACTATTCTCCCTTCAATTTTTATTTCTACAAAATTTATACTTGTATGCTTAAAGATTATTTTAGTAACATATGCAATGCGCTATCCTAGTTATACGTTTAAATAACCTTCTGCTACAAACTTATACTGACCCGTGTCTGTATCTAAGTATTATGTCTTATAAACAACGACTGAAAATACTTTATAAATAAATGGGTAAATATTGTGTATTACGGTACAATACTTCTGCTTATAATTATTTTCTTAAATCACTATAGTAGCACTAAAATAACACTAAAGTACATAAAAGTGCTTATAATGTTAACTGTTGCAATTTTTAATATTTATCCTTATACTTGCTATGGAAAATTTTAACCAGCACAATTAATTATACTAATCCTTTCATTATTTTTTTATTTCTATAGTATAATTATAATAATTTTGACCCGTTTTGTAATATTAATGATAGTAGGTATATCGGGTTAGATAAATAGTGTTTAATTTCTGTTTAGTTTATTTTAAAACCAGATAGGTAATATTAGAAATTTATATATACTTTTATTGAAAAATTATCCTAAGAGTTCTTAGCGGATTCAAAATCAAGATCAATGCTAGTTTAGGTAAACATTATATGATTATATGTATATTAATTAAACATGATAGTTTCAGCCGAATATTAAAATAAATTATTTTAGCTTATCTACTTACGAAACTAGCTATAGATTTAAAAAAAACTTATATGCACCTAGATTTTCTATCGTACTCTTAGAGGAGTTACACTGATAAACTGATTAGTAGGTACAGTTTAAGAGACAATTCATCAACTTAGCTGATGTTTATGGCGAACTAAACGAGTCTGCAAAGTAAATTAGTCCTTGAATCGATTTCTTTTGTGATTTATTTGGACAACTTTTAAAAATCAACATTTCATAAAATACGTATTGTCATTGATAACAAATTGATATAATTAATACAGTGCGACAAGACTATCTTGGCGCGTGGCCAAATTCGGAACTAATGCCGCTATCTTGTGATACTGTTTGATAGTTCGCTCTGTCGGTAAGTATATCGCTATTGTATATTATGTTGTATTATTTTTGCATAATATTAACTAAAATAAAATTAGAATTGAAGTAAAATTGAGGAGATTTTATTTTATGGCTGCATTTCTTCTATATAACAGCGCCCTCCTGACACTGGCATTCAAGTGCCCAGATAGCCTTGGCGGACTGTATGTAAAGATAACACGATTTATAAACATCATCGCTCCGATAATATTGTTAATCCCGCCATAAGTCTATTATGATCTAATTAGTAAAGAAATTGTGAAAAACCAATATAAGTTGAAGTTCACGGGCAGGCTCTTGCGTTGTGCCATTAAAATAAATAAATTAAATAATAAATATGTTAAGAAAGATAGCGATAGCTTATAATGTGGGTACTAGATAACTGAAACTATACTGTATACATTAATACACCCGGATATTAAAAAATATTCATGCTCAAGTCATCACATATACATTTTCCATTTGTGTGAATCGAACCAACGACGCAGAAGGCAGACGTTACCGCTACGCTATTCGATCGTCTTTATTTCATTTTGCTTAGATATAGTCGAAACGGTTACTATAAAATGAACTACTTACATAATTATATAGGCACCTTAAGGTTGACTTAATAAGTAGTACAATTACTATTGAACTGTATAATTATGATCTATAGTTGTATTTACTTAGGTAACACTTACTAGGTACTAGAATATTTGATTGGATAATTATGTAGGTACAAGGTTTGACCAGCGTTATATTCTGTTTTTATTAAAACTCCGAACGACTGGGGACTTTCCCAAAGCCCCATTTCCTTTTCCCATTTCCTTTCCAAACATTTGTAGTTGTTAGCTATAGATTATTATTATAAGTAGAAAATTTTGTTTTTATTAAAACAAAAATTAACAAAACAAAAAATGAAAATATGCTTTGGTGCTATATTTTAGTCCGTCCGTTAGTCGTACTTTGTCAAAGTCAAAAATTATTACAGTAGGTAAGTACTGAAGCTAAGTATCGAAGTGAGAGATTTATTCTTTTTAATTTAGTTGAAAAGATAGGGAAAGATAGTTGAAACTTTACAAGAAAATTTAAGTAAGTATACAAAAATGGGATACTATATGAATGGCCTATAGAATTTGATTTATTATTATTTTTTTATTGTTATTCGAAATTATACATTTTAACAATTGCTATTGCCCATGTAGGTACAAACTTCTACTTTTTAAAACAAAACTTCTATTTTGAACGAAACGTTAAACAAAACTGAACTTTTTTAAATATTTCAAAATCTCTCAGAACACAGGAGCACTACAGTTAATTTTTCCAGCTATTAATTATTATCTAACACATAACTAATTAAATACCAATATTGTATTTATGCCGTAACTCATAAATCAAACTTATTATGAGAAATACAATATTCGTAAAACACTATTTTTTTTACATGATCATGGCTTTTATTATTAGATACAAATATATTGTTATACGTAATTAGTAATTACACCTAATTACATTATCCTACAGATCTTTTATGATCACCGACATGATCATTATATACAGCGTGTGGGTCTGTTTGTTAGCCCACTGTGGAGAACTCAAAGCTGGTAAGCGGTTCTCTCTCCCTTAGTCGCCTTTTACGACATCCTCGGGAAAGACAGGAGTGGCACTATTCTACTCTGCCGGTGCCACGCGGCTACCCCACACCACCTAATTTCTAAGTTAAAAATATATTATTGCTTCTACACAAAATGGGATGTTTGACAATTTGTTTTATCATGCAAAATTTTGCAAAAAATACGAATTCCCCCAAGTAACAAAACTCCAAAGTTTACCGGTCGAAAAATATGTAATTATCAAGGTCAATGGTGCATGTATATTTTACAGAAAAAATTAAATCAACGCTCCTTGTTGTTTTAAATACCCACTATTAATATGCTTACCTTCTACAAACAATTGTATTGCTCATTGAAACCGTTACCGTTACTTCCTCTGTAGTACAATAATCTAGGAATGCGAGTCTGACTCGTACTTGGCCGGTTTTTTATTGTTATTGAAAATTATACATTTTAACAATTGCTATTGCCCATGTAGGGCATTTTGAATGTAACTTTAAAAAAACTGATCTTTTTAAGATTTCAAAATATCTCAGGATTCAGGGGCACGACCGTTAATTTTTATTTGCTTTATTTTTCGAGCTATTAACTATCTAACATATAACTAATTAACTACCAATATTGTATTTATGCCATTACCCATAAATCAAAATTATTATGAGAAATACAATATTCGTAAAACACTACATGATCATGGCGTTCATTATTAAATACATAGATTATTATTATACGTAATTACATCTAATTACAAATATTATAGCATAACTTACTTATTTATACCTTAAACTCATTAACTTACGAAATAACTATTTACTGAAATGTACTACATATTTACAATCTACAAATCTTTATGTCGCTTGAGTCTGTTAGCCTACTGTGGAGAACTCAAGCTGGTAAGCGGTTCTCTCTCCCTGTCGCCTCTTACGACATCCTCGGGAAGGACAGGAGTGGCACTATGTATTCTACTCTGCCGGTGCCACGCGGCTACCCCACACAGCCTAATTTCTAAGTTAAAAATATATTATTGCTTCTATACAAAATGGGATGTTTGATAATTTGATTTATTGTGAAAATTTTTGCAAAAAATACTATTTCCCCTAAGTTACCAAACTCCAAAGTTTACCGGTCGAAAAATATGTAATTATCATGGTCAATGGTGCATATATATTTTACAGAAAAAATGAAATCAACGCTCCTTGTTCTTTTAAATACTCACTATAAATATGCTTACCTTCTACAAACAAATATATAGCGAATTATCAACAAACCATTACTGTAACTTCCTCTGTAGTACAAAAATCTCAGAATGCGAGTGTGACTCGCACTTGGCTGGTTTTTTTATTGTTATTGAAAATTATACATTTTAACAATTGCCCATGTACATAACTTCTTGCTTTTAACATAAAACTTTTATTTTGAACGTGGCCTTAAACAAAACTGATTATTTTAAAGATCTCAAAATATCTCAGGTCGTCATCTATTAATTAATTATCTAACACATAACTAATCAAGTACCAATATTGTATTTATGCCGTTACTCATAAATGAAACTTATTATGAGAAATACAATATTCGTAAAACACTACTTTTTTCTACATTATCGCTTTTACAATTAGAAGATACAGACAAATAGTTTTACGTAATAACATCTAATTACAAATATTATAGCATAAATTACTTATGTACCATAAATAGTCATTAACTTACAAATTTTTTTTTACACGACCGTCCAAAAAAAGGAGTGTAATGATGTAATGTAGGAGTGGAGTGTAGGGTTCAAGTATGTATGTATGTATGTATGTGTGTATGTGATGTATCTTTATTCCACCAAAGTTCTGAGCGGCTAAACAAATATATATCGTATCGTTATCGGGGTATCGTTAGAATCCACCTCTTAGAATAGAAGGTGTTCCTCAGAACAGCCCCCCGACTACCATATGAATTTATCTGTTCAACTAAAATAACTTGTTTCTTACTTTATAGTTCGTTTTATAACAGGGTAGTCGTGATTTTTATTTTTTTTATTACTTATTTTTATTCCTTACGATAACTGGATTCCTACATATTTTTATTCTACAAACAAATCTTTTATGTCATTATATAATGATCATTGATCATTATCAATGATCATGATCAATGATCATTATATACAGCGTGTGGGTCTGTTTGTTAGCCCACTGTGGAGAACTCAAGCTGGTAAGCGGTTCCCTCTCCCTCAGTCGCCTCTTACGACACCCTCGGCAAAGACAGGAGTAGCACTATTCTACTCTGCCGGTGCCACGCGGCTACCCCACACTGCCTAATTTCTAATCTATTCTAACACTTAAAATACTCGTGCTAATTTTTACAAACTCCTCCGAAACGGCTCGACCGATCAATTGTTGTGAAAAAACATTGTAGTTTCAAATATATTATTTACAGTCAACAAATATTGCCATGCAAATATAAACGTAAGAAAGTAATTATAAAGATAGAAATTTGTATTGATTCAAAGGACACTAAAATTATTGTAGATATCTCTTAGAAAAAAAATCCTCCTGATATGCCCCTCCTGACGAAAAGTCCCCTGATACGCACTCCTGATACGGTCCTCCTGACGAAAAGTCTCCTGATACGCACTGCAAAGGTCTGGAATACCCTACCAGGCAATGTCTTTCCCATCACCCACAACTTGGGCTCCTTCAAATTTTATAGCAAAGAATTCCTTATCAGTATAAAAGCACTTACTTATAGCGAAACACATAACTTTATTATCACAACTTAGAAGTTACAACTTACCTAAATGTATAACGAATATTTGTACAACTACGAAATATGGAGTACCTTCAAGCAGAGACGACAGTAGCGCCAGTAATATTAAACTAAATAAACCTATATACTCAGACTTTTAAATTCGATGCAGTTAAATGAAGTTTCGCGTATTTTACTAAACTCCATACCCTATATTTCATCAAAATAACTTGAAATATTATAAAATAATAAAAGAAGAAAAATAATATTTGTGTGAAATACTTTGATTTTTTTTAATATTTTTTGTTTATTTAGTTAACCATAATATGACAGTTAAAAACATCATTTTACTGTATCGAATCAAAAGTCGGAGTTATAAATCCTAATCTAAGTAACTCAAAGTATGTGATAGCACATATATTTACACAACAGCATATTTCTTAAATTTCGATACTTATAAATAACTAGTTTAACAACTGTATTGAAAAATAATACTATCATTATGGTTAGAGCTATTAAGTAAGTACCGGTGGAAATATTTGATGATTAAACGAACTTACCATAAGTGAAGTTCTATCATAATTATACGACTCCTTATCTGAAATTAACATGACAATTAGCTAGATTACTTGGTAGTACGTGGATTGTGGGGCCATTCGAACACTAAAGTTGAGAAAAAATAAATTTTTCAACCAAATTAAATAAAAATTCAACATATTTTTAATTTCTGTGCCATCTATACGCTACTCAACCTGGCAACACTGGTCGGACGCCATTTCATTTAGTTTAGAGTATATAATATGTATATACATACATATTTTTTAATTACAAATTCACACTTGGGTATTTCAAATGGGTGGGAGGGAGGTCATGTTAATTTCAGATAAGGAGTCGTATAATTATGATAGAACTTCACTTATGGTAAGTTCGTTTAATCATCAATTATACTTTCCTTATCTTCATTAACATGACAATTAGCTAGATTACTTGGTAGATATTGAGAGATGTGACATTTGTAATTAAAAAGAAATATGGTAGTTATTATTGATATATAATCAACAAGCACAATCGCTTCATTTTAAGCGAAACAAAAAACCAATAAGGGTAATAAAAGTTTTTTAAGTCAACATGTCAAATAACGTGTTAACGTATTAACTTAATTGGCAATATGTTTTAACAAACAAATTGTTATTATAACTTAAATCAAAAGAAAATAACTAAAATTTCGATTTAAGTTAGACAGACATTTCAATGAAATGGTTGACTGATAGTCACATTTTTTTTAAATAAGATACAGCAAACAAAACAGGATATTTTTTTTTAACTGTCTAGCAGTTTGGATCGCTTGATCGAAAAATGTCTGTTACTGAAAAAATGAAACTTAATGATATTTGTATTTTATCATATTTAATAAATATATTAATGATATTTATATCATTAGTTAACTTTTTCAAAAACTTATTTGTTTTATTCATTATTAATCATTATGAATAAACTGGTTTATATGCAGTCTAAAGAGTATAAGCTGCTTTATATGAGTAAGTTTTATTTATTCAAACTTATTTAGTTTAATATGTATTAACAAAACAATTAAATCAAAAAATTGGGATCAATAATAATTGAGCATAGTTTAATTTAAAAGAATAAAGTTATCATATAATTATCATATAAAACGTCAAATAGTTATCGCCATTGAATAACTATTTACAATTCACAAACTCATCAAAAGCGCCTGCAAATCAAGCTTATGCGCGATGAAGAGTTCCACTTAAATTTTTATACCAAAATAATAGTATTATAACATACGTAGCATTGTTAGTAACCTAATAAGGTGAAGTCAGTATAAGCTCTTAAACAATTCAGTTAACCCATTTTCTATGGCTATTTTTGAAACATTGGTCTATTACTGAATCTTGCGTAAAACCTTACAATTATAAAACTTTAAAGATAAGAATTGGAAATATCCAATACAGGTTATATAAACAAACATGTTTCTGTTTTACTTTTAAATAGCTTATACTGTTTATAGATAGTATATATATTACGGGCTACAGCTGCTATAGTGCAATATGCTGTGCATGTAATTGGATGCTATAATTATAAGAAATGATCCAAAAAAACATATTAAATCTAGAGGCAGATATATGCTTTAATATTTGGGCCTTCTTGGTCTATTCAAGTAAGGATAATTCCCATTATTACAAAAAAATCTTTCTTTTTTTTATGTTTGAAATTATATTATGTAATGTCGCCTTTTAGCAGCCATTATTTCTCTCATTGTCATTTAATTACAAATATTAGAATGAGCTTTTTTAATAAAAATTGTAGATATTTCTAAGATGGACCTTTGGATAAATAAATATTTAAATACAAAGTATTTTAATGCAATCTTCTGAATGACTCCATTAACCATATAAACTAATTTTTTGAGTTTTATTGTATTGAAAATAAAAACGTAATCAGAAATTTCCCGTAGGTACAATATCGGGCTACTTGCAATTTCTTGCGTCTGCTACTTCGTTAACTTTTAAAAATCTAGCAGATTCGCCTACATAAATAGGTGCCTCTGCTCGAATCTGCTCTATAACATATTAACTATGTCCCCATCTTAAAAATAGATCCATTTTAAAAATGAATCTATGCGCGAAAATAGCCCTTTACGCCTGTGATAAAACAGGATGTCCTTTTTACATTTGAATAAACAAACAAATGCGATGATAAAGTTTATTCTCTCATCTATCCAGTAGTTTGACATTGACTGGTATCACACAAAAATAAAATAAGCAAATATTATGTAAGCTCTAATAAAATTGATTGAGCTTGCGATGAATTTCAGCTGTAATTCTAAACCATTTAAAAATGTTCTCATAGCAATCGTATATTATTGACCCTATTTTATTAATTTAAAAAATATTATATATTATGAAAATATTTTTTATCCTCGAAATGTCTTTATGGAAGAAACTACTTTGTATTGTAAATGTAAATTACAAGATAGTAAATTAGAAGATACATTAGTAATGTACCTTTCTTAATTTAATTTCTTCTGTAAAATATACACGTGAATATTTATTAAGTACTCAAAAGTGTTTTGTGTATTCTTTTGATATGTGAAATATTAAATACCGAAATACAAAAAAAAATCAAGTCGGCATTTTTGGTCTCATTATATTTGTAATAAGAAAATTCTACCGTATGTTCTCGAATGAATGAGGGCTATTATATTCATTAATAAATATATTGTAGTCACCATATAGGTATCCTTAAAATCTACTGAATAAGAAACAAAAAGTTTCTGCTATAAACTGGCTGATACATATAATTATTAGTTGTCTGGTAGAGATAACTGTGTAGCGAACAAAACGCTGCCAATTCTGTACACTAATTAGTTGTACTTTATTTATGTTGTTTCTTTTTCTTGTAATGTACAAAAAAATATTTCATCAATCAAATAGATACCCAATTGTACTTAACATTTCATTGCATATTTTTACACAATGTGCCTTCAGACATTTAACTCTTGAATTAACAATACAGAGGTATGTCTTACTTACCTAGATGCTCGTGGGGACAGTCTTACTATAAGCCCGCGCGAGATCTAAGATTGCACACTGCACAGGTATTCCATGCGAAGCAGTCGACGTAACACGACGACGGCTGATGATGAGCTCTATAAGTACCTACTTGCACGACTATTGCACTGCAGATGCTGGTCTTCTTGCCACTCCCGACTTTATCCTCCGGCGACGACATTAAATCCATATGGACAAGAAAGTATCTTTTAGGAAAATTAAGAAAGTTCTGTCCTGAAGAAAAAAACAAAACGTCAAAAAATTTCCTCGTCATTGCTAGTGAAGACGAAGAATTAAGTATAGTTGTATCGTCTTGGCATAATATTATAAGTCATTTTCATCCTTAGTCATTTTATTTTATGCCATCGGTAAATTTGTTGGACAGAAATCATTACTTTTTATGGTACATGTAATAACATAGATGATAGAATCTTATTTTTAATAATTAATTATTCCAAGCAAAATATGGGTTCTATTTTTGCCATTTTAATATGAACCCTAACAACAAAAGACTTGAATCATGCACTCATCATCTCTTGAATCATGTGAGAGTCTAATAAATCAATTAATTTGTTAATTAATTTACAAGTTTTACGGTGTCAGGCGAACTCGTAGGTACATGTTTCAACTTGCAAGTAAGTAAATAAGTAGTAAGAATTTACTATGTAATGACGTATGCAAATCATTAATCGCAAGTTGGTGCTTATGGTTATTACATACATATATGATACATATATATATGATATGATGATATTAGCGAAAGAACGATGTCTATTCGTAATCTTTGGTGATGCAGCTTTACATCTACTTGTTCTGTGGGTATTTTTCACATCCTTTACCTGTTATTTGTCTTACATGTTAAAGAGGTACATTGAAATAGTTTATATCTGTTTTCATCTTGATTGCATTCCAACGCCGCCTGATGATTGATAATAATCCTTCCATCATCAATACGTAGTACATAGAAATAATAGTTTCTATTTGCAAAATACTGGCATACAATATCATCATGACACATGCGTGATTATATAGAATGCTGCCGACACAGTTGCCGACAGCCGAACATTGCGTTAACATGCATCGTTCAAATTCAAAATACGCGGGTAAATCGCGTGCACTTCGCCGAATTCTCGACTCGGGCGAATCGCCTTCGGCTCCTTGTATCTCACTAACACGTCAATGATTTCGCGAAAAAAAAACTTTCGCGGCAAAGCCTCTTCTAGATAAGGTCTTAACTCCTTGATGTAGGTTAAATTACCTCTGCTTAAAACTTGTAGGTAGATGTTTCTAACATGAAAACACGTCATCCTTCACAATGATTAAAACAAAGGGGGTAGTTCAAAAAAAATTACCTTGAATGTTTATCGGTTCTTTCATTATCGTTATAATTAGGTCATGGGCGATAGTCCTTCCAAATACCCTCAATGAATGTTATCTTGAAGAACCCACACTGAAGCATGTACATTTGTATATTTTTTTCTTTTCAGATGATAAATACAAAGGCGATAACCCTATCAGCTATCCTCAATGTATGTTGTTGTGAAGGTCACACCCTCTTAATGAAGTGTACCCAACACTGAAGAATGTACATAATTATATTGTTTCTTTTGTAATGATAAATACAAAGGCGATAACCCTATCAGCTATCCTCAATGTATATCGTTGTGAAGGTCACACCCTCTAAATGAAGTGTACCCAACACTGAAGAATTCCAGATTCTAAGAAACAATATTATCATTGATCTACCTTTTCATTGACATCTCCGTAGGTATGAGGTTTTTACACTGCATCCGTCTTATTTTGATTCCTCTTTCCAGATTCTTTGATTTTCGTAATGAATACCAATAAACACTATATTTATAATGCGCTTTGGCATTATTTTCACTTAATTTCAAATACTAGTTTAATAAAACTGTGTTGAACGGCCGAGCACTAAAACACTAATGAAATGGCGTCCGACCAGTGTTGCCAGGTTGAGTAGCGTATAGATGGCACAGAAATTAAAAATATGTTGAATTTTTATTTAATTTGGTTGAAAAATTTATTTTTTCTCAACTTTAGTGTTCGAATGGCCCCACAATCCACGTACTACCAAGTAATCTAGCTAATTGTCATGTTAATGAAGATAAGGAAAGTATAAATGTACTTTCTACCCGTTCGCAAAAGCTTTGTCAATGCCTCCCTCATAATATATCGAACAGGCTTAGTTCAGCTGCGTACGCGGTTAAAAAAAAATTGGCACCTGACAGATGTCCAGACTTCTCGACTGCTATTTTTACAGCATTATGTTCTATGGTCTCTTGCTATGAGGTAATGCTACTTATTTCGTGCTGCAGAAGAAGGCTGCTGGTGCCATTTATAAAATGGGCCCAAGAGAAAAATTCAAAGAATTTAGTACAACGACGGTGCATGCACTCAAGTTATCAAATATGTATATACTGTGATACAATGTGTAAAAATATCTAATGATATAATTATAATGTGGTAAAAATATATAATATGGTAATATATTAAACCTCAGAAGTAAAAACAAACTTATAGTTATATATTACTAGTAGTATAAACGCGAGTATGACTCGCACTTAACTGGTTTTTATTACTTTTATTGAAAATTATACATTTTAACAATTGCTAATGCCCATGATCATAAATTCTAGTTTTTAACCGACATCAAAAAAAGGAGGAGGTTCTCAATTCGTCGGAATCTTTTTTTTTTTTTAAACAAAACTTCTATTGTAAACGTAACGTTAAACAAAACTGAATTCCTTTAAAGATTTCAAAACATCTCAGGATTCAGGAGCACTACAGTTAATTTTTGTTTGCTTTATTTTTCGAGCTATTAACTATTTATCTAACACATAATAACACTACCAATATTGTATTTATGTCATAACTCTAGGTGGGTATTGTGAGAAATACAATATTCGTAAAACACAACTTCTTAGGATCAAAATGAAATTTTATTTTATTTTTTATTTATTAACAATATTGAGTGCGGTATCGAAAGGGCGTTCGTTACTTGTGGATTCTAAAACCGACTTTTATTAATTTGTATAATGATAGTTTATGGTTTATTGGGCAAAATGTCGAAAAAAATACCATTCGTACCTTTATCTCCAAAGTTTACCGATCGAAAAATCTATTATACTTTTTTTGGTATTAACAATTAACCTCAAAAACAAAATTTGCGGTTCGGTAAAAAAGTGATTATTATGGTTTTACTTTTCTAATGTAATACGGAACCCTCGGTGTTCCGTATTACATTAGAAGAAGTCCGACTCGCACTTGGCCGATTTTTTTTAAATGATCATGACTTTTATTATTAGATACAGATAGATTATTAAACGTAATTACACCTAATTACGAATATCATAGCAT
Source organism: Coenonympha glycerion (assembly GCA_963855885.1). Lineage (NCBI taxonomy): Eukaryota > Metazoa > Arthropoda > Insecta > Lepidoptera > Nymphalidae > Coenonympha > Coenonympha glycerion. The sequence continues at coordinate 742,256 of OY979626.1, forward strand.
AACAGTTCATGCACTTACAGCCGTTTTCACTAAACCTAGGAAACGCCTAAATCGAATGCTTAGCCGATAGGTGACAGTTTTCACCTACAACAACTGTCACCTTAGGGCTAAGCATTCGATTTAGGCGTTTCCTAGGTTTAGTGAAAACGGCTGTTACTTAGGTACATATGTATTTACCACTGAACTTACCTTACATCCATTAACTTACGAAATAACTACTTACTAAAATGTACTACATATTTACAATCTACAAATCTTTATGTCGCTGACATGAACATTATGTGTCTGTTAGCCTACTGTGGTTAACTCAAGCTGGTAAGCGGTTCTCTCTCCCTTAGTCGCCTCTTACGACATCCTCGGGAAGGACAGGAGTGGCACTATGTATTCTACTCTGCCGGTGTCACGCGGCTACCCCACACCGCCTAATTTCTATTATAATAAAAAAATTTTCACACTTTTCAAACTTTTAATTTTCGTGATAATCTAAGAAAATTTAAAAACAAAAAATGGTACCATAAAAACAAACTCTATGGTCGAACTTACCGTGTGTTATTTTTTAAAGAAATCTTCAGCTTTAGATAAGCGCTATACGAGATTACGTCATGAAATTGAATTTTGAAATGCTTTTCTGCCCTAGGTCTGAAAATGATTTCTCGCCCTAGGGGAGATGAAAATGCTTTTGTGGTCTAGGAAATAAAATCGCATTTCCCGCCCGCCTTTTGGGCATTAATATCGCTTTTCCAAGCTAAGCGGAGCACGAATTATTCATCTCACGAAAATGATTTTTTGTAGTAAAGAAAGAAGTCCTTATCAGAATAATAGTATGTGACACAAGGGTGGAAACACAACTTTTTAAGTCATGAGTAAGCAAAAAAAATATTCACGACCATTGCAAAAGAAAGATGTACGTAAGATTTAATTTTCGAATCATAATGACAGCCTGTCTGTCATTATGATTCGAAAATTAAATCTTACTGTTGATGAAATATCTATGTATCTATACGAGTAAGTACAACCAGCTATAGCCAGATATAGTTTGGCAAGTTCATGCGCGACCCTTCTGCGGGGAGACAGACGGTGGGGCAGACAAGGAACTTAGATGTCAGCGGCTAGCGGGCGGTGTAGCGAGAAAGGGGACACTTCTCTGCATCTATGCGTTACCGCGTCCCCCGGCCGTCTGTCACCCTGCAGGAGGGTCGCGCACGAACTTGCCAAACTATAGCTATATCTACGACAGCCTTCTAATGGCTATATCTACTAAGTCCAGGGTAAAACCACCTTTTATTGCAAATATAATACTATATTTGAGTATACACAGAGCGTAAGCTGTGCACACTTCGTATATACAATGCATCCAATATACATGATGGAAAAATTATGTTTTGTAATTTTGTTTGTAAATTTCTTTGTTACCTCATATCTTTCAAACGGCTGAATGGATTATGACAATTATAGTAGCGTTGGCGTGGTCTCAGAAACCCAAGCATAGATTAAGGAGCACAAATAATCTTTGACCCAATGTGTTCTCAGATAGGTTCGTTTTTTAAAAGATCAAAATGGCGGATTTTTAGCGCTAGAAATGTAATTGTCGTTTTTTCCATCTTGTGTATTGTATACTCGTTATTTTTAAGTACTAGTTACTACTAACTGTACAAACTACTCGTTGGTTGCTTTGTGAAAGTGTCACTCGTACCTAGCACTGAATTGCTATATCATTAATTACATTTAATAAAATTCTCTTTACGCCTATTTACGCCCTACATTTAGGCTCTAAACCATATCGCTACTATTGATTTAAATAATTCACATAAGTAGTATGTGTTTCGCCGGTTCTGCCCCACTGGCCCACCCTCCAACCCCCCACCGCCGGCGCTCCCCCCGTCGCTTCGTGCTTGGCTAACTTACCAAAAAAAAAAAAAAAAAAAAAAAAAAAAAAAAAAAAAAAAAAAGGTTTAGCCCCCCATTTGAATCGTTTGCGAGCACTCCCGGAGTCGTATCTATCGTAGTTTCAGAGATAGCTTTTTTGAAGCAAACATCCTAGTTCGTTAACTAATCGCTTAATTAATCGAACGCTAATCACCTCACCTTATGGACAATCGACATGGTCTCGAGGCTCGAACGCCGCTAATGACAGGCTCATTACTAATCACCTTAAACGATTGCAGGGTGCGTTCAAAGGAACTTTCTTACAGATCATATTCTGCCGGATTCATCGCTGCCAACAGCACGCTATATTTATTTACCGACGATTGCTCTTTGGGAAAGTCTAAGCGTCATCGGCCGCCGCATATGGACTATGTCATCTTTGTTCATACAAAATTACAAAAATGCCTTTGAACACCCTGCACACGGTAACGCTGGTGGCTGCCGCTCCCTACAAATCATTGCTACTCACTTCTTGTGCTGCGCACTGCTCACTCAGCATGGGTTACAAAAAATATCACCCAGCGACCGCATGTGTCGACCACCGACCACAAGTGGGTTAATACGAAAGAGACACTAACCCCAAACAAAAACAAAATAACATAAATATCATAGTATTACAACAAGATACCTACCCATTTGACAATTGACTAGAGCGTGTCCACCTTTACCATAATAAAAAACAATAAAGATCTATCAACGTACTACCTTGCGATAACGTAGTAATACACTGTAAAAAATCAAAAAATCAAAAACAATGCCTATGTTGTTAAAAATTGACAAAACATTCTCCACCCTGTAATCCTTCCCTTTACCCTATAAATTTCAAATCTAAATAAACTGTTAAACAAACTTGAAAAGAAATATGAGAACCACATAATATAAAGAAAGTAACAAAACAGCCAAAACAAATCTAGACACGGGTAAGATCCATATTACTTACACTAAAAACAAATATCTGTTTAGAACGGCAAATATCCCTTTTTTGCAAATTATGTGCAAATGATATAAAATATTTTAAATGGTGATACTGAAAATTTTAAAAGAATTTACAAAGTGAAGAACGATAAAAGTCCAGGACCAGATAATAGGTACATGAAGCAATGCAACAAATATATCAAAAGTATTGATTATGCAAAAGCATTCGACGCTATCTCGCTTGAAAGCATTTGGAACATCCTAGAAAACTTTGAATTCCCGCAAATATACTTGAAAATAATTAAAAATACTTATGAAAACTACAAAAGTATATTTGTAAAACCGTCTAGTTATGTTGAGAATATAGAGACAACAATTGTATTTTTTATTTTATTTTATTTTTGTATGTATGCAAGTACAAAAAAAGGTTAAATGAAGTTAAGTTTTGAAGACAGTATACTCGTAGTTTGCTTAAACTGTAATGGCAAATTTACTATTTTTTGCATAAAAATTTACATGTACCTAATGAAACCTACTACATACTATTAGAATTGCTAAAGTTATCAATTCAGACCAAACTATTTTTTAGGTTTATGTTTATTTTGTTCAATATAAATTCGTTATAAATTTTAGAATTACAAGTACCAATATTAATATAATCTAATATTTTTTTTTTATAACTCAAATTTTTCTCTCATTCTATTCAAAATATTTAAACCACCTCCTACGAGAGCCTTACACATTATACATACATATAACACATACAAATTCATAGGTCAAAACAAATTCTGCGACAAGTGACATTTGTTTATCACAGAGTAAAGAAATCATTGTCTCTATGCTCTAGGATGCTTTGCGATGGCGCTCCCTGTCACAGTTGTTTTAACAAACGGATTATTGTAGCAACAACAGATATAAATATATATTTTTCCTACACTTTCTCTTTTGAAAAAACTCTATGTATCTAAATTTCAAACATACAGACAGAATCTAAAATGGGTTCGCAGCAATATATTCTCATCTAAAATTATGTTTGGTATATCACCATTGTTCTTTTACCACAATATAGTATGTTTTGATGAAATAAAATTTATCAAAAATTTTAACACAAAAAAAAATACAGAATAACTTAATTTAAAAAAAAAAATGAAAACTCTTTATCTTCCCAATGCATTTATAATTTTTAACTGATGAAAAATATTTTTATGAAATATAAAACTATTCATATGTAAAAAAAAAAAAAAAAAAGATTACACATAAAAAAGTTCACTTACTTTAACGTAACTCGAAAAAAAAAAAGTCATCTCTTGTTTTCAGAAAACTTAGATACTGACAACAATATATAAATTTATAAAACTGTTTCACGAGTTAAAAAAAATGTATGTCACTAATCAAAATACAAAAAATAATATGTTCACGCAATTCTCTTTTCTGGTATTTCAAAATGAGTGAATTTCTTGTTTGATGTGTGTATTTTTTTTTTTTTAATTTAGAATAGTTTTATAAATTTATATACACTTTTATCTATTGTTTTCATTTTTTATTTTTGTCTAGTGATAATTTCCTTTCAACTCGAGAAATATTTTTATAAATTTATATATTGTTGTAGATTCATTAAATATACTTTCAAAACATTCAATTAATTTTTCAGATTTTTTTTATACTCATATTTACTAAAGATATCAATAAAACACAATATATAGTTAAAACTATAATTATATTTCGAATATATGTATTTGTTTCGAGCAAACTTTCGCTTGTGTGTTTAATTAACGATGTGGTGATTAAATGAAAACAGTTGGTAGATTGTACTTTAAATATTTCTATGAAATTGCAACATCGGTAAAAGTTGACATTTAATGAGTAATTGCACTCATTAACTTCTTGTTCATAACGATAACTTATCTACCTCAAATATCTACTGAATGATTCATTCTTGTTAAAAACATTTTACGAAATACACGTCACAATGTTTTATTTTATTCATCCTTTTACCATAATTGCAGATATTTAAAGAATCATCAAATTTGTATCAGTCACAAACAATGCATCAACGCTTAAAGACCCATAAAGAGCTACTAAATGCATTACATACACTTAAACCTAAATATAGAAAAGCTTTATTGAAATCTTGTGACGAAGAAGAAATACATTGCATTTGTGAATGTATTCATAACGTTTTACAAGGTAAAGTTCCAATAGAAGATAGGAACAAGAAAAAGTTACAAAAATATAAAAAAATACTACGCAACTTGGTTCGTAAAGGAAAAAATAAAATAAGAAAAAATATACTAATACAAAAGGGAGGAGCATTTTTACCTTTAATATTGGGATCTATTTTAAGTGAACTAGTTTCATCTTCAGTTTAAGATGGAAAATGCTAAGAAAATGTTTGAAAATGAAAATGTGTTAGTCGAACCAAGTGTCATAGAAAAATTTAAACAACAAACTAATGTTGAAAATTCTATGTCTCGATTAGATGCAGAAATGCAAAAGATCTTAAAAAGTAACATTGAAGATACTAAAAAGTGTATTTTATATCTACAAATTTTACGAAGATACCTACATTTTACCCATGAGGATCGTCAACCTATTAAATTACCGATTATAACTGAAAGCATTAATAATATGGAATATGAAAATAGTAAAACGAAAAATGAAAACTTAGGTTTGACTGAAATACCATCACATGAAGTAAAAGAACAAAATATATTAAATAATAATCGGACACGTTACACTTCAACTGAAATATTAAGTTTAATACCTAAGTCATATTTGAAAAAGGGTGAGTTGTTACTGAACTTGATCTCTTTGAGTAAAAATACAATTGACTGGGATGATGAAGGTACAGTTATAATAAATAATGAAAAAGTTTCTGGAAGTAATATTGTTGATCTAATAAATGACTCCCTGAGATCACTTAAAAGAAGTGATCCTATAGGTTGGGAAAAATTTGCAGAAGCTTTAAATTCAATTAAAATACCGTTGTCTTACATCGGTAATCCTAAAAGATCTGAGTTTATTCATCAACTTCAATTGAATAAGCTTGAAGGTAACTATAAATCAAATCAAGACACCTTATTCACACCTAATTCTAGTGGTGATAAGCATATGACAAAGATTAAGAAGAAAATAGATTGGGAAAAATGGACTCCTTATTAGAAATAAACAATATAATATTATGATTCAAAACATCCTACTGGATTCAGTAGCAAAGAGAAATTTTCAAATACTATGAGAAGTAAAAATGTCTAAAAAAGATGTTAGAAAATGGTGGCAGTCATAAGATACTTACACACTTCATAAACCTGTGCAGCGAACATCGCATGGACTGTGAATTCAGGTTGGGCTTCCAACTGACTAAAGAGAGTCTTCGCATAGCGATTGGACATGACAGCTGCCGTTCTCACCTGCTAGCTTTTGGAGAAAAAGCACTTCGGATTGCAGCGAAAGCAAACGGAGCAACTGCGATTTAATATTGGATAATATTAATAATGTAATATAATATTGGTCAACAAGATTTTTCATATTGTAAATTCATATTTAATGCATGTTATTATAAGTTTTATTAAAACTTTTGGAGTCAAGTGTCGCCTCACTGGAAGCGGCAAGTTGTTAATGATTTATCAATAATAAAAAAAAAACCTGTGCAGCGAAAGTTTGCTCGAAACAAATACATATATTCGAAATATAATTATAGTTTTAACTATATATTGTGTTTTATTGATATCTTTAGTAAATATGAGTATAAAAAAAATCTGAAAAATTAATTGAATGTTTTGAAAGTATATTTAATGAATCTACAACAATATATAAATTTATAAAAATATTTCTCGAGTTGAAAGGAAATTATCACTAGACAAAAATAAAAAATGAAAACAATAGATAAAAGTGTATATAAATTTATAAAACTATTCTAAATTAAAAAAAAAATACACACATCAAACAAGAAATTCACTCATTTTGAAATACCAGAAAAGAGAATTGCGTGAACATATTATTTTTTGTATTTTGATTAGTGACATACATTTTTTTAACTCGTGAAACAGTTTTATAAATTTATATATTGTTGTCAGTATCTAAGTTTTCTGAAAACAAGAGATGACTTTTTTTTTTTCGAGTTACGTTAAAGTAAGTGAACTTTTTTATGTGTAATCTTTTTTTTTTTTTTTTTTTTACATATGAATAGTTTTATATTTCATAAAAATATTTTTCATAAGTTAAAAATTATAAATGCATTGGAAAGATAAAGAGTTTTCATTTTTTTTTAAATTAAGTTATTCTGTATTTTTTTTTGTGTTAAAATTTTTGATAAATTTTATTTCATCAAAACATACTATATTGTGGTAAAAGAACAATGGTGATATACCAAACATAATTTTAGATGAGAATATATTGCTGCGAACCCATTTTAGATTCTGTCTGTATGTTTGAAATTTAGATACATAGAGTTTTTTCAAAAGAGAAAGTGTAGGAAAAATATATATTTATATCTGTTGTTGCTACAATAATCCGTTTGTTAAAACAACTGTGACAGGGAGCGCCATCGCAAAGCATCCTAGAGCATAGAGACAATGATTTCTTTACTCTGTGATAAACAAATGTCACTTGTCGCAGAATTTGTTTTGACCTATGAATTTGTATGTGTTATATGTATGTATAATGTGTAAGGCTCTCGTAGGAGGTGGTTTAAATATTTTGAATAGAATGAGAGAAAAATTTGAGTTATAAAAAAAAAATATTAGATTATATTAATATTGGTACTTGTAATTCTAAAATTTATAACGAATTTATATTGAACAAAATAAACATAAACCTAAAAAATAGTTTGGTCTGAATTGATAACTTTAGCAATTCTAATAGTATGTAGTAGGTTTCATTAGGTACATGTAAATTTTTATGCAAAAAATAGTAAATTTGCCATTACAGTTTAAGCAAACTACGAGTATACTGTCTTCAAAACTTAACTTCATTTAACCTTTTTTTGTACTTGCATACATACAAAAATAAAATAAAATAAAAAATACAATTGTTGTCTCTATATTCTCAACATAACTAGACGGTTTTACAAATATACTTTTGTAGTTTTCATAAGTATTTTTAATTATTTTCAAGTATATTTGCGGGAATTCAAAGTTTTCTAGGATGTTCCAAATGCTTTCAAGCGAGATAGCGTCGAATGCTTTTGCATAATCAATACTTTTGATATATTTGTTGCATTGCTTCATGTACCTATTATCTGGTCCTGGACTTTTATCGTTCTTCACTTTGTAAATTCTTTTAAAATTTTCAGTATCACCATTTAAAATATTTTATATCATTTGCACATAATTTGCAAAAAAGGGATATTTGCCGTTCTAAACAGATATTTGTTTTTAGTGTAAGTAATATGGATCTTACCCGTGTCTAGATTTGTTTTGGCTGTTTTGTTACTTTCTTTATATTATGTGGTTCTCATATTTCTTTTCAAGTTTGTTTAACAGTTTATTTAGATTTGAAATTTATAGGGTAAAGGGAAGGATTACAGGGTGGAGAATGTTTTGTCAATTTTTAACAACATAGGCATTGTTTTTGATTTTTTGATTTTTTACAGTGTATTACTACGTTATCGCAAGGTAGTACGTTGATAGATCTTTATTGTTTTTTATTATGGTAAAGGTGGACACGCTCTAGTCAATTGTCAAATGGGTAGGTATCTTGTTGTAATACTATGATATTTATGTTATTTTGTTTTTGTTTGGGGTTAGTGTCTCTTTCGTATTAACCCACTTGTGGTCGGTGGTCGACACATGCGGTCGCTGGGTGATATTTTTTGTAACCCATGCTGAGTGAGCAGTGCGCAGCACAAGAAGTGAGTAGCAATGATTTGTAGGGAGCGGCAGCCACCAGCGTTACCGTGTGCAGGGTGTTCAAAGGCATTTTTGTAATTTTGTATGAACAAAGATGACATAGTCCATATGCGGCGGCCGATGACGCTTAGACTTTCCCAAAGAGCAATCGTCGGTAAATAAATATAGCGTGCTGTTGGCAGCGATGAATCCGGCAGAATATGATCTGTAAGAAAGTTCCTTTGAACGCACCCTGCAATCGTTTAAGGTGATTAGTAATGAGCCTGTCATTAGCGGCGTTCGAGCCTCGAGACCATGTCGATTGTCCATAAGGTGAGGTGATTAGCGTTCGATTAATTAAGCGATTAGTTAACGAACTAGGATGTTTGCTTCAAAAAAGCTATCTCTGAAACTACGATAGATACGACTCCGGGAGTGCTCGCAAACGATTCAAATGGGGGGCTAAACCTTTTTTTTTTTTTTTTTTTTTTTTTTTTTTTTTTTTTTGTTTTGGTAAGTTAGCCAAGCACGAAGCGACGGGGGGAGCGCCGGCGGTGGGGGGTTGGAGGGTGGGCCAGTGGGGCAGAACCGGCGAAACACATACTACTCACATAATATATAAAAACGGGAAATTTTGGGTTATTTCCATACAATATTACAATGTAACGTAGTGTGTATTATACACGGTGACTTTTTTATCGTCCTACAAACGCAAACCACTGAAAGTACCCAATGCCTACCATCCCCTGTTAAAAAAAACATTTCATTAATGTTTTTTTAATTAATTTTTTTTTCATTTGAAAACATCCTTTATCAAACATAAATAGTAAATAAATATGTACTCTCGAACGCCCGGCGCGTCTAGGGTACATATTTATTTACTATTTACGTTTGATAAAGGGTGTTTTCAAAAAAAAAATTGATTAAAAAATTAATGAAATGTTTTTTTTTAACAGGGGATAGTAGGCATTGGGGTACTTTCACTGGTTAGCTTTTGTAAGACGATAAAAAAGTCACCGTGTATAGTTATATACGCAATAAGTACATTTTATTTAAGTGGCCGTGATCTGGATATAAACTAGACTGTCCGCCTGAAAGGAATGTACTGTACCTACCTTTCCATACAACTCGTATTTTCACAGGATAATGACTAAAGGTGGTATCAAGTTTTCTGACGACCATGGGCAGAGTCAGGATTACAATCAGGGGGTGCGTAGTTGTATCGTCACATTATAAATAAAATAAGGGTTCCATTTTTACCATTTTGATATGGAACCCTAAAAAAGTGGAGCCTGAAAATATATTAAAGTGCTGATTTGCTTTGCTTGGATCTAATTTCAGTTTTAGTTGTCATTATTTAAATTTTAAAATACGTGTTACTAAAGGAGTTTTATTACGAAAAAGAAAAAAAAAACTAATTTGTTTAGTAACACCACGTAACACTAGGGATTTCTTTTTCATATCCAGAATTTAATTTTGCGTACAAGTTATTTTATTTTCAATGCACATTTCCTGTCATAAAGATTTTATTGAAAAGTACAACTTGTTTATTGGCCTGTAACTTTCGGATCCCGATATGTATAAAAAAATGTAGGAGTAAATATTGAGACCGTTGATAGATAGATAGATAGATAATACTTTATTGTACACCATTACAAAAGAAAGAAAACACAATTAAAATAACCAAAACAAACAAATGTACAATATACTGTAGTATATAATAAATGAGAAGAGCAAGTGCCGAGTTTCTTGCCAGTTCTTCTCGGTGCAAACCTGCATTCCGAACTTGGCGGTAGAGTTTTTGACTTTTCATGGGCGCCTATTATTTAGGCCTATGTGAAAAAATAAAGAATTTCATTTCATTTCATATCAATGAAGTTCGGATTTGATTCAGCTTGATCCGGGATTCCATACATCCATGGTCATTATCCTTTTATAAACTTAAGTTTTAGTGAAATAGTTATCACCATTATAATATAGATATTTGACAGTTTACTGACTCTTCATAAATGCCAGTATGCCAGTAAGCCTATGTGGAATTAAATATTTGATTCTGAGAACAGTCCTGGCCCAAACTATAAAAACCTCTAACAGCAGATCACCTATACCTATGTTTACTTTACAATTAATTGTCTAATTCTCTTAATTATTACAATGATTTTCAAGAAAATTAATTCATCAGCAGAGATGCCTGCTTTTTATTTACAACGTACATTACCAAACTAAATATAAAATCTTTACAATATCTACATAAATAAACGATGAATGTATAGATATCAAAAATAAGGTTATCACGCAAAAAGAAAATAAAAAAATGTATGCGGTTAAAACATCTATTTATTCAATTAAAACCAAAAATATTAAAAAAAAAGCTCCATGCAGAATAATTAAAAACCATAATTAAATTCGACATTTATGAGTAGATGAAATAAAACATAATTTTAATTGTTCCATAATATTAAATAACATAAGACAAGCACAATAATTAAAAACCTGATATTTGACATTTTTATGTACATAAATAAAATATAATTGTTCCAACCATAAGACATGCACAATATTAAAAAAACTGATATTTGACATTTTTATGTAGATGAAATAAAATAGAATTGTTCCATAATATGAAATAACTATATGAAATAGGTTGGATTATTGGGATAAAGGTAAGGACATACTCGGTCCCACGCATGCAACATATGCATTGCAACGATCGGTGGACACTCTTGTCCCATGTACACTTTTAAGCTAAGATTTCTAAAAAAAAATTTAAACATGTGAAGAATCCTTCCCACAATTTTGCAGCCATAAAGCTTACTTACATTGCCAAAAATTTCGCGGGCAGACTCGTTTAGTTCACCTTAAATCTAGCCTAGGAATATTGTACATCTCTATTGAATTTACGTGTAGTTCGCTTTAAGTCTAGTATAAGAATATTAAATTAAAATCTTAATTAAAATAACCATTAAACATATAGCATTCTCTTGATAATTCAATTGACTGGATTAAAAAAATACTTACTAAATGCAACAAAATAATCTTTCATACGAATTTTTGTCATGATATAAAAAACGAATGCCAAAAAATACATGACAAAAATGGATGTCAGGTGTTTCGGTTATTCCACACATTTGAACAGGTATTTATAAATAAAATATTGTGATATTAGAACATTCCTACAACGTTAAAACACCTTAACTTTACCTTAAAAATAACGCGTTGTTACTTATTCTTATAAAACAATGCTTATTTCATTAAAACTGAATACAAATCATGGCTAACGTACACTGAGGACAGCATGGCAAGGGATTTAAAGCCAATGGACGTTAAAACGTATCGTCATGAAAATACGAGATAAATTGCCATGCTTCAAAATTGTTCCACGGCATCGAAAATAATCCCATTCGTAGCAATTTATGTCGTATTTGTATAACAACACGTTTGAATGTCCATTGGTAAAAAAAAACTTAAAGACTTGAAATCCCTTGCCGTGCCTTCGGAATGTGCGTAAATTTGTATTGCAGAGAAGTGTTTTTACATGATGTGAAACAGTTGTTTTACTTGACAGACAGTGAACAGTTTTGAACTGTTAATTTGTCAAATAATCAATAAGATAATTTATATTAATGATGAAATACATACTTATTTTATTTGGTTATAAAAATTAAAATGGAACATTTATTTATAATTCGTTCACCGTATATATCTTAAGCGGGTTAAAAAATGATAACTATCAATTCTAAATTTATCTCATCTTCAAAACTACTAACTCTTTCAATACTATAACTTATATAAAGGGATAGTGCTATTTTTAACGCGCTTAAGGACAATGCCCATTCAAGTATGAACAAATGTATTATGTATTATTTGTAGAAAATATGAATATAACTGATAAAATAATGGTCTATAACACCTGATAACATATGGACTTGGGTCAGAATTATCGAAAATTCCGTCCATACACAAACTCCTTTACCGCGTCTTCAAATCTGCTATCCCTTTCAATACGGTACATTTCAAAAGGGTTAGTAGTGTTAGATAGGTACTGTTAACTTGCTATATTAAGACATTAAAATTGAATTGCTACCAGGGGTCCTACCACCATAAACAATACTGCAGCATTACTGCTATAAGAGATGGTGGTAGGACCCTAGTACATTGTTTAAAATTAAAATAAATTACAAATACGAATAAATTACAACTCTGTACCGTTCAATGTTAAAAATTCTACGTAAGGGTTTGCCCCCAAAAAAAATTTCATTTTAGTTTTTCGCAATTATTTCGAGAATCGACTATTCTGTTACGTAATCAAGTCAAACTCGATACTCGGACTAGTTCGCTAAAATGGACACATTCATGTAAAAATTTGCCAATGCGAATACACATGCGAAGATGTTACCCTTAACATTCCCTCAATTTTACTACCGAAGGCTTACAAAGTGCGATCTAGATGTTTTATAAGACCTAATAATTGCGAAAAATAGAACAAAATTTTAATTCGGCGGGCACACCCGTATATTTCACCTGAAGCCCACTTGCGCCAAACAAGTTAAATAATATTTACCTACAATTTTCAAGTCCAGAGATAAAATCTATCATGGGGACATTTTTTAACAATCGAAATAATAAACTATGTCTTTTAAAAATAGCACCAAAATCACCAAAACTCTCACGTTCGCTGGTATCGAGATAGGTCAGCCGTGATTGGCCGACTGACGCTGTCTGTAAGCCAATCACAGCTGCCTTGACTCGAAACGAAAGTCAACGAACGAACCGGAAGTTCTAATGTAATATTTGAATGTGAGAAATAGTTCCATGCAAGAAGCACACCACTGATGTGCCCGCGAAATCCAACTTTTTTGTGGTTTTTCGCTATTTTTATATAAATACGTGAAGATTATATTGGGATTTTCGCAATTTGACTGCCATAAGCCTATTATGTGTAATTAGCGTACAAATTGCAAAAAACCACGAAAATTTTGAATTTCACGGGCAGACCTGTTGAGTTCGCCTTAATATTTCGTTGTGTTTGACAGTTTCAACCTGGAGGTCTAGGATGTGCACTTAGAAATATTATCTCTCTCTACTTTTGTCGCCCTTTTTTCGCTTTAACTAGATAGACAGAGAAAAGTGATTGACAAAAGTAGAGTCATGCATACACTGTAGGTATAAGCTTGTCAAGTTAAAAGTAACGCTTCTGCGCTCCTAATTAGAATTTTATTTGTTTTTCCGTATAACACATCGTAGGCTTATGACAGTAAGATTGCGGGTATGGCAAAATCATCTTCACAAGTTTATATGAAAATTTTTACTTGAAAGTGTTCGGTTCAGGAATTAGGATTAGTCTGAGTATCTAATTTGCGAGTTACTCACGTCATACTCGATACTCTGGCAAATTTCTTATAATGGACACAAGCAATCGATTTATGCTTGTGATGAAGATGATACTGCCATTCCCGCAATTTTAGGCAGAGGTGTTAAAATCACTTAAACTCAGTGTTAACACGCTAACCAAGGTTGACGCAAGTGGGCCTAAGTGTGCGGACACGAAATTTGCGGCGGCCGAGCGATAGCGGTTGCGGAGCGGCGGCGCATGGCAGCTACGTAGACAAAAGCTTAAGGAGTACACCACAGGTGTGCCCGCAAAATTCCAATTTTTTGTGGTTTTTCGCGATTTTTAAGCTGATAAGACGTAATAAGCTTATTGCAGTCAAATTACGATAATTCCAAGATCATCTTCACGTATTGATATAAAAATCTCCGCTTGAAAGTGTCGAGTTAAAGAAATTAATCCGAGATTTGCGAGTTGCTCACTTAAAACTCTTTACTCGGACTAATTTCCTAGGATATACATTTTTATGCAAAAATTTTGATATAAACATGTAAAGAAGTAACTACCATTCTCGCGAAATGACTGCCATAAGCCTATTATGTGTAATTAGCGTACAAATTGCAAAAAAACCACGAAATTTTGAATTTTGCGGACAGACCTGTTGAGTTCGCCTTAATAAACTATAGCTTTACCGCCCTGCAGTCGCCATCGCTCAGTCGCCGCTTGCTTCGTGGCCGCACACTTGAAGCGAACGCAGAGAATGTTAACCGTCTGCTGAACAGTAAAAGGAGCGGGCCCAGTTTCACGAGGCCACCTCCTCGGCGCTCCCATCGAACTCGAGTTTCACATCTCCCGACAGGTCCTCCACGTCTACCTCGTTTTCCGATGCGTTCAGCATGTTCAGAGTCACCTGTTACAAACAAACACGTTTTACTTACGCTCTATAGCAGGCTCTGATACTCAAAATATAGTAGATTACTGCTGCGGCCACAGAAAGAGGCTTTGATGGACGAACATGTAAATGAGAATGCTAGAAAATGGGCTAGATTTGCGTCACTCTGCGTCTCAAGCACGTATGTATGAAGAATCTTCTTTCAAATTTTAATATTGCATATATTTATGTTAGTGAAATGTGAAAAGGGGTTCAAAGGTATTATAAAAAAAAAGTAATTAAACGTTTCGAAACATGTGAAACCGCCATGCCACTTATAAAACTTAGAAAATTAACCACTTAGAAAATCAGGTTATTACAATTTCCCTGTTAATATCTTACTAATCTTTTTTTTTACATAACATTGAGAATATTTCTAATGTTTTACCGATGGTTTGGTTAAGACGCAAGGTATAGCCCGATTTTCATACAGAAATCGGCATTCTCCTTTATGGCCAAGGTCTGCATAGTATTTTTTTCCTCGAACAATTCGCGAAAATTAAAACTAAATAATATGTACATAGACAGAAATTTTCAAAATCAATCACGTAAAAAAATATTTTTTTCCGAGTCAAGGTGTTCATTTTTTTTCGCAACAAAATTAGTTGGCAGGCAGACGCATTTAGTTTACCTTATAACAATCTCAAGACGGCGGTTTTATAATGATTATTATAAAACCGCCTATTAACATCACATTTTAATAATATTTTGGATGATTCCATGGGATTTAGAATTTCAAATCTGAAGTTTTATCAATCTTATATTTATGAAGTAAAAAAGAAAAAAGATGTAAATACAATGCAAATTCATAACTATTATTTTAGGTAAGGGTTTCAAGGCTTTTGAATGGGTATAGTGGGTTAAATCCATGAAGACGCGCCCCACTCCTTTAAGAATCGCTTATATTAAATCGAATCAAATTTTAAATAGGTTAGTAAAATCAGAGCAATTTACTATCACTCTCAAGGGCTTGTTTCGCTGGTCCTTTATATTATTATAGTATAAGTAAAGTTATACTTCATACGATTCGGAAGGAGCTAGGAAGCAGTGGGGCTTCTTCGTGGGTTGAACCTACTCTATTATTTAAGATCAATAATACTAAATTAATCTAAAGGGACAGTATTAATCAGTGTTGTTAGGTCTAAATATATTATTATGATTGCTCAAGGAAAACTTAGTGAAAAGACTAGCACAATTTTTGGACTTCTCAATTTTCTAAAGTCTTAAGGAGCACACCACAGGTGAGCCCGCGAAATTCAAATTTTTTTTGGTTTTTCGCGATTTTTAAGCTGATAAGACATAATATAGGCTTATGGCAGTCAAATTGCGATAATCCCAATATCATCTTCACGTATTTATATAAAAATCTCTGCTTGAAAGTGTCGAGTTAAAGAAATTAATCCGAGATTTGCGAGTTACTCACTTAAAACTCTTTACTCGGACTAATTTACTACAATAGACATTTTTATTCAAAAATTTTGATATACACATGTAAATAAGTAAACTGCCATTTTCGCAAAATGACTGCCATAAGCCTATTATATGTAATTAGCGTACAAATTGCAAAAAACCACGAAAATTTTGAATTTCGCGGGCAGACCTGTTGAGTTCGCCTTAACTAAACGCTATGCTACAAAAGTACATGCCGAGTATATTATACAGGAATAAGCTCAAATAACTACTAAAATAAATTCAAACTTCACTAACTAAAAATGAAAAACTCGAAAATAAAAACAAAAAATATAGCACTACAATAATTTATAGAGTTTATGCATGTATTTCTTACATATTTATCTAGCCAATGCACCTGTTTGGCTCGGATGATGACGTTAGAAATCATCGACGAAAAAATCTTTTTTAGCCACTTTTTAAATTATAAAGGAAAAAAAATCAGCTTTTTGGTCCAAAAGTTTTCGTTTGACGGTGTAGTTAATATGCACACCCAAAGATAGGAAAAATGTATTAACTTATGAAGTTGATACAAAATATGCAAAAACATCTAACTCTTAAGAGTCCGCTTATCTACGATGTCGCCATACATTCGTAATACCGAAATCCTTTTAATTCGTGCATAGTTCGATCATATTGTGGTGTTTTTTGGAACTCGAACGAGGTTATAACAATTTTGATCAAAATTAATTTATATTTCGTTTTACACAAGTGCAAAACCGAAAACCAAATATGGCCAGGAGTATAGATAATTACTATATGAACCAGAATAACACCACAACCTTATCTAAATCTAAACCAATAATAATTTTGATTTGAGTAAAATACCCTGTTTGTAGATGATAAAGAACGACATTCGAACTACATGCATATTCCCTATTTGTAAACAAAAAAAATAAAACAAATGCCACTACCATCTGTGGAATTAGCTGGTAAAGTGAGTTAGTGAAGGTTTGAACCTCGGCATTGTTCCCTATCGCGGGCGGCGCGGCGAGCGGCGCGACTACCTGCGCGGCGGGCGGCGCGGCGCCGGGCCCGCTCGCCTGCCGCACCGGGAGACCTGCGTCCTCGAACGCCTTCTTCTTGAGCGTCGAGCGGATTTGCGAACTGAAAACGAGGGAAAAGTGGCTCGTAGACATTTCAAAATGAGTGGGGTATCATTTGAAAATATCTGGGTGACCGAGCTTCGCTCGGTGGCCAATAGATGGCAGCAGTAGTCATATTTTTTTTGGTGAATTCGTCATTTTCTAAAAATGAATCCTAGCTAGATCGATTTATCGCCCCCAAAACCCCCTGTATACTAAATTTCATGAAAATCGTTCGAGCCATTTCCGAGATCCAGATTATATAGAAATATATATACAAGAATTGCTCGTTTATTGATGGAAAACTTACAGCTAAATCTTACTGATGGCATGCAGGTTTCCTCACGATGTTTTCCTTCACCGCTAAGCAAGTGATATTTAGTTTTCTATAAACGCACATCACTCGGAAAAGACAGAGGTGCGTGCCCAGGATTCGAACCCGCCACCTCCTTATGAGAGGCAGAGGTCAGAACCACTGAGCGATCTCTGCTCAATTACTGCTACTGACTAGTCTTACATCTAAATATCTTACAGCTAATCACAAGTTTTCACAATTAGGTAAAGGCAAAAGATAGAAAGAAGGAGGAATAGATTTTTATTTACGAGTAGTTAAATGCCCGATAGTTTCGGTTTATTGAGCAAACTGTCGAAAAAACTGTTGGATTCAATTCCCGATTTTTTTTTTCGAATTTTATAATTTAAATAAATAAATAAATCTTTTATTTCCACCATCAAATTTTACAATAATGCTTAAGCTTGATCTTATACTATTCTAAATTGGCTCAGGTCTGGTCTGGTGGGAAGCTTCGGACGTGGCTAGTTACCACCCTACCAGCAAAGAAGCACCGCCAAACGATTTAGCGTTCTGGCGCGATGCTGTGTAGAAACTGTTAGGGGTAAGTTTACTTACCCTTCACAGTTAGTACGATAACATCTTCGGCTGCATTATCACTTACCATCAGGTGAGAATGCAGCAAGTACTAACTTATAAAATGTAAAAAAAATACCTAATCTCCAAAGTTTACCGATAGAAAAATCTGAAATATTTATGATTAATAGTGATGAATGCATATTCTACGAGAAAAATATACGTAATATACTTTTTTCGTAGTAACAATCAACCTCGAAAAACAAAGTAAAGTTTGCGGTTCGGTAAAAAAGTTATTCTTACGGCTTTAGTTTTTGTAACGTACTACAGAACTCTCGGTGCGCGAATCTGCGCTGCACTTGGCCGGTATTATTTTTAATTTATTTTGTTAGTTTAAAAACAATACTCACACAGTCCTGGTCTTAATGTGGTGGCTGAGTTTGTTGAGGTCGACGGCGAACCGGTGAACACAGGTGCGCAACATGTCTATCTCCTCTTCCGTCCATTTACCTCTGAAATTGCAAACGTCACAAAATTAAATATTTGTTCAGTCCGCCGAGATACCACTAAATGAATAACATCCACCTGCGTATATCCGAATTCAAATGATTTACTAAAGAATTTTGGTGTACGTAAAATCAGACTTAAATCAAGGATTACATTCAAAGTAAATCATACCTATGATCTGCCAATCATGTAAGCACTAGCCAAACTTTTATTTTCCTGTCCACTCCTACATCGCTTACCTGATGGTCACACAGGCACTCACTGAACTGAGTCAACATTAGTTTACCGATGGTCAGCTATCCACTCCTGCGTCACTTACCTGATGATCACACAGGCACTCACTGAACTGAGTCAACATTAGTTTACCGATGGTCAGCTATCCAGTCCTGCGTCACTTACCTGATGATCACACAGGCACTCACTGAACTGAGTCAACATTAGTTTACCGATGGTCAGCTATCCACTCCTGCGTCACTTACCTGATGATCACACTGGCACTCACTGAACTGAGTCAACATTAGTTTACCGATGGTCAGCTATCCACTCCTGCGTCACTTACCTGATGATCACACAGGCACTCACTGAACTGAGTCAACATTAGTTTACCGATGGTCAGCTATCCACTCCTGCGTCACTTACCTGATGATCACACAGGCACTCACTGAACTGAGTCAACATTAGTTTACCGATGGTCAGCTATCCACTCCTGCGTCACCTACCTGATGGTCACACAGGCACTCACTGAACTGAGTCAACATTAGTTTACCGATGGTCAGCTATCCACTCCTGCGTTACTTACCTGATGATCACACAGGCACTCACTGAACTGAGTCAACATTAGTTTACCGATAGTCAGCTATCCACTCCTGCGTCACTTACCTGATGATCACACAGGCACTCACTGAACTGAGTCAACATTAGTTTACCGATGGTCAGCTATTCACTCGTACATCGCTTACCTGATGGTCACACAGGTACTCACTGAACTGAGTCAACATTAGTTTACCGATGGTCAGGTATGCACTCCTACGTCACTTACCTGATGATCACACTGGCACTCACTGAACTGAGTCAACATTAGTTTACCGATGGTCAGCTATCCACTCCTGCGTCACTTACCTGATGATCACACAGGCACTCACTGAACTGAGTCAACATTAGTTTACCGATGGTCAGCTATCCACTCCTGCGTCACTTACCTGATGATCACACTGGCACTCACTGAACTGAGTCAACATTAGTTTACCGATGGTCAGCTATCCACTCCTGCGTCACTTACCTGATGATCACACAGGCACTCACTGAACTGAGTCAACATTAGTTTACCGATGGTCAGCTATCCACTCCTGCGTCACTTACCTGATGATCACACAGGCACTCACTGAACTGAGTCAACATTAGTTTACCGATGGTCAGCTATCCACTCCTGCGTCACCTACCTGATGGTCACACAGGCACTCACTGAACTGAGTCAACATTAGTTTACCGATGGTCAGCTATCCACTCCTGCGTTACTTACCTGATGATCACACAGGCACTCACTGAACTGAGTCAACATTAGTTTACCGATGGTCAGCTATCCACTCCTGCGTCGCTTACCTGATGGTCACACAGGCACTCACTGAACTAAGTCAACATTAGTTTACCGATGGTCAGCTATCGACTCCTGCGTTGCTTACCTGATGGTCACACAGGCACTCACTGAACTGAGTCAACATTAGTTTACCGATGGTCAGCTATCCAGTCCTGCGTCACTTACCTGATGATCACACAGGCACTCACTGAACTGAGTCAACATTAGTTTACCGATGGTCAGCTATCCACTCCTGCGTCACTTACCTGATGATCACACAGGCACTCACTGAACTGAGTCAACATTAGTTTACCGATAGTCAGCTATCCACTCCTGCGTCACTTACCTGATGATCACACAGGCACTCACTGAACTGAGTCAACATTAGTTTACCGATAGTCAGCTATCCACTCCTGCGTCACTTACCTGATGATCACACAGGCACTCACTGAACTGAGTCAACATTAGTTTACCGATAGTCAGCTATCCACTCCTGCGTCACTTACCTGATGATCACACAGGCACTCACTGAACTGAGTCAACATTAGTTTACCGATGGTCAGCTATTCACTCGTACATCGCTTACCTGATGGTCACACAGGTACTCACTGAACTGAGTCAACATTAGTTTACCGATGGTCAGGTATGCACTCCTACGTCGCTTACCTGATGGTCACACAGGCACTCACTGAACTGAGTCAACATTAGTTTATCGATGCAGTAAGTTTTCTACTCCTACTCAATTAGGTTATTACTTGTTCAATTGATGGTCACACAAGCACTAATTGATCGAAGTCCACATTCATCCATTATGACTTGACATGGGGCGTGAGCATATCCTTTCCACTCACCGGTACACAAAAAATAGAAACTGAAACGTACCCGGGCTGAGTATCCGCCTTTGGATGCAGCAACATGGTCATTTCTGACAACTTGTTAAATGCTGTGCCTGCCTCCCGAAATATTTCTCCCACCTGAAACAAACATGAGGGTTTTAAAGTGAAACTTTTACTGTATTGGCTCGCTATGGTAGAAGAGCCGGGCCTACATCGACCTTTCCCGAGCTGTTAACTAGATGAAACATATTTTTATCAGGCTGTTAAATGAATTAATAATTTTTGTTCTTAATATTTCACCGTTCCAATTTTAATTTAAAGTGTAATAATAATCAGTAATTCACTGGAGTAAATTGACATTTCCAGTGTCATGAAAGAAAAATAGTGTTGTGTCTAAATCATCGACATCAATGACTCACTCATAACTACATGGTGATACTAAACTCACATTATTTCTATAATTACAAAGAAATTTCGCAATCGTATGACTTAAAAAAGATTAATATGTTAGATTTCGGTTCACGCGGTTCACAGATGCGTATATTTAGACGTCGCGCTTCTGGAGTTGGGTTGACAGATAAGGTGAAATATGCAATTTCAAAATCTACAGTTTAATGAGTTATTAATACTGTTATTACTGGTTGAAATTTACATATATATTAGTAGTTTATGAAACGGATGCATAATGGGGGGTATTAAAACATAAGTGTGAGTTTAAAAAACGAGCCGCAGGCGAGTTTTTTAATAGTATCACACGAGTGTTTTAATACCTAATTATGTAGAGTTTCATACACTACTTTATCTACGCTCAAATTATCATAAATCCAAACCATAAAATCTTGCTAACGTTTGTCGTAAATCTTTCACTTCGTTGGTAAAAGATTGTGGGTCATTTTTGTTGCAATTACTGTGGAGGTGGAGTTAAATTGTTTTTAAATTGTAGGTTTCACTGCTAGACATTTTTCCGCGCTAAGTTTTCACTAAGTAACAAAAATAACACATTGAAATGTTAAAAGTTAGGTATGGCGCCAAAATTCAGTTGTAAACTGCGTATAGTCTGTTAAAAAAGTCATGAAACAAAAAAGAGTAGAAAAATATTTATACAAGTCAGATAAAGTATATTTTTAGTCGATAGTTAAATAATCAAAAATTATACATAATTCTTTTCAATATTCTGTATGAACACACTTTTTAATCAGTCATATAAGGCAGGGAAAAATTATTGTTTCCGTGAAATAATTGTTGTCTATGGTCTATCATGGCGCATCCCATGACTACCAACTAAATGTTGTCTGTGGACTCCATATATAAAAAACAAGGATTCTCTCTTTTGGCTATGACGACCACAGAGAAAAGAAGTTATTCCCTGGTCTGTGATGACGACACAAAAATACAGGAACCCAGAGCCGAGTATCGTAATAGAAATTATTCAATTATCTAGAGATATTTCTATAGTACAGTGATGTTATAATGAATAACTTTTTAATAATTATAGAAGTCTGTGAATAAAGTAGGTCAATATGTGACACATTTTGATTTCATAATTCGAACTTTAAGCTATGAGCGTAGATAAACGTATATTATAATAAAATGTCTTAGAACAATTATTATTGTAAATGTTAGATATTTTTCTATTACGGTTGTGGCAGTAAACTGAATCACTACTGAATTGGAATATCACTAGAAGTAATAAATATGGCAACATTATTTTACAAAGGGACATTTCACATTAGCAACTGTTAGTTTACTCCACTGAATTATTGATAATATTCGACGGAATATTCCAGAAAGAAAGGATGGTGATCAATACAATCCAAGTCGCTAGGCGTAGGCTAGGTAGGCGTCACTCCGGCGCCCCTCCCACCCACCTGTACGGTGTACTGTGTATCCCCGGCAGGATCGATAGAGCTCCCAGAAATGTTATTTTTAGTTCCTATATTTTTTTTTAACAAAATTTTAAGACGGTAGAAAATATCTTAATAAGAACTTAACGCTCAGCCCCTGCCCATCAAACTCAAATTTTAGTTGCTTTACTAATGAAATATTTTTTTATGGCCATAATTCTAAATTATAGGTGGATTTAATAAGAAATGGTATTTGCTGTTTGATCCTCATAAATATTTTGCCCGAGAATCAAAGCAACCAACCGATATTTTTAGAAATATACTAGTTGACCCGACAAACGTTATTTTGCCATATAGGGAGAAGGAATAAATATGGCAACATTATTTTACAAAGTGACATAGCAACTGTCAATTTACTCCACTGAATCATTGATTACACATCAGGTACGATTCTGCGCGCGGATGATTTTCGACGGAAAATTCCGGAGGGGAAGGATGGTGATCAATAAAATCCAAGTGTAGGCGTCACCTCTGCGCCCCTCCCACCCACCTGTAGGGTGTACTGTGTATCCCGGCAGGATGGATAGAGCTCTCAGAAATGTTATTTTGGGTTACTCTATTTATTTTTTACTAAATTTTTAAGACGATAAAAAATATCTTAAGACGATCTAAACGCTCGGCCTCTGCCCATCAAATTTATTCGCTTTACTAATGAAATGGTATTTTTTGTTTGATTCCCATAAATATTTTGCCAGACAAGCAAAGCAACCAATCGCTATTTTTAGAAATATACTAGCTGACCCGGCAAACGTTCTTTTGCCATATGCCGCTTAGAACAGTATCACACATAATATCTTAGTTAGCTTAAACTTAAAAATATAATTTACTAAAAACTTACTTAGATAATTATCAGCCTATGACTGGAAAAACAATGTGTATCGAAATTATCGTGCCAACGGTATTCGCTACCATAGCTCAGTTGAAGAGCGATCACTCGCGACAGGTGGTGGTCACGGGTTCGAATCCCGTTGGTAGCGTTAATTTTGATACACTTTTCATTTATAAAATTATACCTGGTGTGTGAAGCACTATAACAATAAAGTAAACTTACTTAAATATAGCATATGCTTAATATAAAATATTATTTATAAAAAAATCGCATGGAGCATTAAAATACGCTTAATGCTTAAATATATATTACACATAAAATACAGATTATTCTTATAAAATATAAGACTACCCCGTATCATCTAGATTCACTTACCTTGTCCTTGATTCTCGTCATTTTGCAACCACTTTCCAAATTACCACAAAGAGAGCTAAGTTAAATTATGTTAACTCACAATAATTTTAAAACTTTTAGTAAAATCACCAAATGTATAATATTAATAACGGTAAATTGAAGAAAACAATCAATCAATCTAACAGGAATTAATTGAATTAATGGGAGGAACTCAAAGCACGACTAAACCATTCGGGAGCTGAGGGCATAAAGGCCAGTTTAGGTAAAATCAATACAGACGCGGGATGCCTCCTGTACCTGCCAGTGCTGCCACTCTTAAAATCAATACAAATAAACTGAAACCCGGCCGAAACCACACCCAAATTTAGGCGAAATCAACAAGTCTGTCCGCGAAATTTGAAATGAATGAATTTTTTGTGCTCTTTTTTCCCGACTGCAAGAAGGGTTATTTGAAATTTGTGAGCTAGTGAGACATAATAGGCTTATGGCTTATTATTAAAATTGCAGGATTGGCACCTTTATATGTTTACTAGCTGACCCAGCAAACGTTGTTTTGCCATTAGGGATATTTAAAAAAAACAGCTTACGACCTACTCTCAAATCTACCGAACATGCACAGAAAATTTTATAACAATCGGTCGAGCCGTTTCAGAGGAGTTCCGTAACAAAAATTGACACGAGAATTTATATATTAGAGATGTCGAAATTTTGACATAAAAATGCCCATTCTCAGGAATAAGTGTCGAGTGTGAACATTGATATAATAGTGTGAAACACAAAATTGTCAAGACTCGGACTGATTTCATTTACTCAACAATTTTTAACAAAGATTAGATTTATAGAAGATTTTATATAAACATATGAAGATGATACTGCTATTCCCGCAATTTTACCACCGCAAGCCTACAATGTGTTTTTAGCTTACAAACTGCGAAAAACTAAATAAAAATTGAATTTCACAGGCAGAAATTAAGGCACATTTTACAAGAATTTGCAGCATATTTCTTACATGAATCTTATCACAAATATCGTATTGACTTTTTATCTTTTACGCCTTTACGTTCGGCGTATGTGAAATAAAGATATTTTGAAGTTTTCTTATTAGCCGACAAGTTGTTAAAACCCTATAGAAATCTGAATTCAGAGGGAGGGGCGGTTGTAATTTTGATTTCCTACTAGCAACTTACAGCAAATAAGAGAAGAAAAAATATAGAAAAAAAAGAAAAAATTCTACTCTACACGAAGTACAGTGAAATGCGAGGTAATTTAAGACAATTTGACTCAGAACTAACACGTGGCTTGAACAAAGGTGTTCAACCTCAACCTCTGGGACGCAGGCATCTGCAGACTCTGTAAGATTCTGTAAGCAGACAAGCAGCCAACTGCTGGGAATGCATATTCTCTGCACTCAGGATGTCAAGTATACCCCTGCAGAGGTGCTGTTGTTCCTTGCGGGAACTGGACATGGGAGGAATATTGGAATTTGGACTGCAGCAAACACTACGAAGATTGGGAGATGATCAACTTGCTACTGGGAGCACAGGAGCCCAGCTCAGCTGTGTCTTCAACAAGATGAAGACAACATAGTTTACTCAATAATTTTTGAAGAACTTATTAATTTATTACTAATTATCTTATTTTCTTAGTAATTTATATACTTATTCACAGAGGTGAAATAGCAATAGAATAGTTAAATGCCAGTCAACCTTATGATGAGCGATGTATAAGAGTAAAAGAAAAAGGATCTAATATAAATACAAATAAATATTTTATAAAATATAAACATAATAATATGTATACAAAAATACAATCACACACCCATATATAATACTAGCTGTTGCCCGCGGCTCCGCCCGCGTGAATGAAAATTTTTCACATATACCATGGAATTCCTTGATTTTTCGCGGGATTCTGGTGTGATGTTGTATAGAAACCTGTTCTTACTTCGCATGGGTTATCTTGTGGTGATTTTGAAAAAAACTTTTTTTAAATAATAATACGTAAAATTTCATTAAGACATAGTTGAAAGATCAAAAGGACGATTTTAACTGTCGATATTTCGACACAGTAGCACAGGTCGTGGTCACATTGTGACATAAAACTTATGAGAGATTTCACTGGATTGACTGCACCAATTAAGTGTGTTTTCGATAGTTAAGCCCAAATCCTTAACATAAGGGGAAACAAGAAATTTCACTGTTGTTAAATTTCAGTTTAGGAAGCGATGTCCTGTCCTTTTCATTCATAAGTCGGGAGCTACCCACAATTATGGCTTGGCATATAGTAGGATTTACCATTATACCGAATTTACAGGACCATGTAGAGATCTTAGATAACTTGCAGTTGAGCTTAAAGATTGCTTCCTCCAGATTGCCAGTAAAGCTGCAGGTCATTGGCATAGAGATGGTATTGACAGGAAAGAATAGAAATAATTGAGATTTGAGTTTGATTGATTGAGGCATTGATGTAATGAACGTGTACACAGTGCCAAGACACACGTATGTGAGTCCAAAAATGCTTAGTTGTGTCTAAGGCTTGTATAGTAATGTTCTAAAACAATGCGCGGTTTAAACAGGTAATACCTAATTTCCTAAGCATATTATTTTTTGTAATTTTTTCGGTAAGGGATTTCAAATTGGAATTGCCCTTGAATATAAAAAAAAAAAAATATACAGAGGACACCATCACATACATTGCTCCAATCCCTTAGTGAGTAGCTTATGCACTTGTGTTATGGAAATCAGAAATAACGAAGGTACCACAACACCCAGACCTGAGACAATGTGGAAAAGTTATTTTTCTACATTGCCCCGACCGGGGATCGAACTTGGAACCTCAGATTTCTTATATCTTTAATCCTCTTAAAGGACTGGTTGACCGGTCGGTTCTGGGTGGTCATGAAAGAAAATAACCACTCAGAAGGATCCTCTTCGTCACCTAAATTTTCCGAGTCAGGTGCCCTCAAGTTCCGATCTCTCTTAGTTCATTCTTGTATCCTATACCTTTAAACGAGCAATTCTTGTATATATATTTCTATATAATCTGGATCTCGGCAACGGCTCCAACGATTTTCGTGAAATTTTGTGTACAGGGGGTTTTGGGGGTGATAAATCGATCTAGCTAGGATTCATTTTTAGTAAATGTCGAATTTACCAAAAAAAAATAACCATATGTGATGGTGTCCTCTGTATATTTTATTTATTTTATTTTATTAGCCAGTAGTTAAACTACCGAGCGAAGCAATTCTGCTGCCATCTATTATCCAGTAGTTAAACTACCGAGCGAAGCTTGGTCAACCAGATATTTCTAAGTTATTTATGACAATAGACTTTAGCGAACTGGTATAAGGCCCTCAGCCTTGTGATACCTTGAGGACTCTTTAGTGTTCACTCTTTTTCTTTAACCCTCTTAAAAGCTCGGCTTCGAATGAAAGCGACTCAATTCAAAGCCTTATCCATTTTTCTCACTAAACAGTTTTCTATTTGCAAGCCAGTTCGAAATTTAAATAAAACTTTAAGTTACATCTTTTGTTGCCATGTCTCAGATTGTAAGAACGTCACATGTTAAAATTATACGACACATTAGAGTTTAGTATGTAATTTATACAAACACTAAACCACATCAATAATGGATTTTCATACAACTTTTGGCAGCCGCTGATTGGCCGGTACAACAATTTCGATTTATTTCTCAGTGCAGGGCGCGTTGGAACCCTCGTTTTAAGTCGACTTGGAGTTATCGCCATACAAATGTGACAAATATCATAAGGACCATTTACAAGGCCTATGTGAAATAAAGATATTTTGAGTTTTTTTTTTTTTCAAAGATGTCAAAATAATGCTCAAATTTCCAAGCATGTTTGAGAAAAATACAAAAGTACCTATAGGTAATGAAAATGTGAAAAGTGTGAAGTACAAGTAGTCAGTCACAATTGAGAGATCAACGCCACTAGTTATCCCCTATAGTTAAGAGAAGGGTTAAACCTAGTAACCAAGCAATTTAAGTAGAATTCCGTAAATAATAATCTTAACACTACGGTACACGCGCCTCTTTTTTTTACTTGAGTACACGCGTGGCCTACTATAGTAGCCCATTTTAAAAAGTCAATAAATTTTATATTTATAACTATTTGATTAAAATAACAAATGGAATGGACAAAATATTTATTTAAGTTAACATTACAACAATACAATTTAAATACAATATTTAAAATAGTGAACAATTAGCAATTTATTAAATATCTACGAAAAAGTAACAAAAATGGCAATACTGAGATCAACGTATTTTTGTTTTTATTAAAACCACTCTCCATTACTATTTTCTTCATTTTCGTAGCATTCAGGATATACTACTGCTTAGTGATCGTGAAAAATCTTCTAGTAGCAAGTCTTTTACCACTTTTTTGTCGACCGATTTCGGGCTCTCGAGCAGAGTGCACATCGACCATCTCGTGCTGTCTTTGGTGTCAAATCATGATTTAGATACTTCGGAATCCTGAATTGTGCTGCCGAAAAGTGCCCCAATCTTCAATTTAAGTTGTCGGGTTCGGGTTGTTTGAAACTGGATAATAGATCCTTAGCATTTCTAGCTCTATCTCCTTTTTGGTTTGCTTATCTAATACTTAGGTTTTGGGTTCGAGTTCGCGTTGCCGATGGTATATTTTTGTGCCAAATGGTTCCGTTCGTCAATTTGTAGATTAGACCGCGCCTTCCAGATAGAGTGGAGTGTTATCCGAATCTAATGTTTCGTCAGACCTTTCATTTAACCTTTCCTCTTCATTTTCCTGAAGCTCTGACTCATGCAGAACTAGGGCCTGTTGTTAGTCTGGTTCTGGCTCAACTTTATCATCTTCACTCTCTGTCACATCTTCATCATCAGTGTCTAGCTTAAGTAGCAACAAAGATTCACAAGTGTGAATCACTCATGACGTTAATATTATAAATCTGTAAAAAATCAAAAATTGACATTTTCCAATTTTAAAAATTAAACAAAGGTATAAGTATACATACATAACATAGCTGCAGAACATTATTTTAGCGTTATAATTCGATAATACACGAAAAGTTACTTACCTGATTTTGGTACATCAATACACGCGCGGACTACTTTAGTAGGCCCGCGCTTTTGGCGCCAAATATCTCGCACATGTGTTTGCGCAGGAATTGTGTTGGGTACTAAGGTTGCGAAGAATATACCAGACGAGGCTTATCTGGAATCGCAAGCTTCTAGCATGCAAAAATAAAAAGTTACGACAAAAAAACTAACCCTGGTCTACTATAGTAGGCCGCGCGTGTACTCCAGTGTTAATAACGATGGATGAAAAATAAACATTCGAGATTTTCGAGTTAACATGATAATATTATGCTTACTTTGGCCGCCGAGCTGTTGCTCATGATTTATTGTTTTACTTTCACTGTTTTAAATGCGTTAAAATTAAAATTCCTAAACACACAAACAAAAAATTAACGGAAAAAAGCAGAAAAGGCGTGAAAAGGATAAAATTTTGGGGTTAAAACCACAGACCACAAAACTAGGTTAAAAACACAGACCAGGAACCGAAAGATAGACAGCCGGGCTCCATACATACGTCTGTGCCTAGTAGCGAGCCGCTTATATACTACACACAAACGAACTAGTATACAGAAAAAATCAATATCGACATAATAATGAACTTTCATTCATAATTGATTTTCCATTTCACCTCCACCATGACAATTCCACACAAGGTCCAAGATCTCTCTCTTTCCCACAGTATCTATAGATGTGAAAAGTATGAATGGGCAGTTGAGTAACGTAGTAGTTTTAGGGATGTGCTTTAAAACCGTAACCTAATCGCATTTTTAATAGTGTTGTACTTATTGTAAATTACCGATTCATTTCGGTTTTAGATATTACCGATTTATCGATCCATTATTAATTCCTATATTTACTTAGGTTACAAAAATAAAACAAAAAGAAATAATTCAAATAATGTATTTATTGAAAATAATTTTAAAATTAAGGGACTCATTAATAGGGCATTTTGCGACTTACAACAAATGTTTTAGTTTTATCATAAAATTAGATAAAATTGTAAATCAGATAATTATCTATAAAAGACAATAATCTATAACAGGTAATATTATAAATCAAATAATAATTATCTATAAATCAAATATTTCTCACCAAGTTTCTGAGATAAGTATAACAATTCAAATAGTTGGAAGAGTTGTAATCGTCATAATACACTTTTCCACGCCACCTTTGAGGTAGTGTACTTAGCGCGTTTTTTTTAACGTGGTTTCCCCGATAGGCCTATTCCACGGACTTGACATGCTAAAGAACAAAACACTTTATGACGATTATAACTCTTACATTTGAAATATTGCAAATTATAAAAATTGCACAGTAAAACATCTTAAGCCTATTAAAACATACAACATCACTACGATTGAGGACTAACAATTTGTGTAATTACATAAACCCTCAACATTGAAATCCTGTACCAACAAAGTGTGAAAATATAGCTAACACATAATCATATTTTTTTTTAATATAATAACATAACATTGCAGTTGAACGCTGTAAATCACAAGTACGCATGAATTTAGTATTAAAATGAGTTAATATGAATTCAGTTGATACAGAATCTTCACTATACAGTACATGAACAAAGAAAAGTGAAAGTACTGATAATGGAAATTTTAATATCTGATAAAAATCTCAAAATTAAATAATTAAACATTTTTAAATACTTATAAATTCTATGTATATGTTACCGCAAATGTGTGAAAACCAGGAAATGTATACATTTCCTGGCTTATTTAGGAAATGTGTGAAAGGAGAATTTTAACATCAAGTAAGAAACACATTTTCACACAATGTATATACATTTCCTGTTTCCGGTAACATACATTAGTTACTACGTCGTCGCGCAGATCTATAGCTTGCACCTTTTGTAACTTTCGTTGCAATCAAATTTTCCATTTCCATTCCTTTTTTTCGAGAATCAACATTATGAATTCTTCTATTGAAATTAGTGCACCATTGTTTAACCTGCATTCTAATGACGAACAGCCAAAGGGCGTCCAAAAAATCTGATTTGTGTTCAATGCAAGTCATCCATGATGTGTCAAGATTTTTTAATTTATTAATTAAATCAGTATATATGTAGACCTTACACATTTTTGGCAAAGTTTCTTCAATTATATATATACAATGCCAAATTAATACCTTCAATTCCAATGATGGATAGAACAACTTTTTATTGTTTGGGTCATATTCCCTCATTTCAATTATAGAATGGAATGGTTGAATTTCGTTAGACAATAGTGCACTTCTACAATTTTGGCATTCCATACTTTGCAATTTTGGTAATAAATATCTGCAAATTGCACCAGCAATGTAAGACACAGCTTGAGTCTGGAATGCATTTTCAGAAGGTATACATTCTTCAATAAAATTTAAATTTTGAATGTCAGTACTGTATTCACTAGAATGAGTATGAATTTTTCGCTTGTCAATTAATTTAGCAAGTGTTCCCAACATTTTGTCGTTATCGCTAGTGCAATTAGCGTACAAAGATTTACCAGTGGAAATGTCATTGATCAATAATGTTTTGTACAATCCAACAAATTGATGACAGTCTGGATGTGTGCTACATCCCCCCTGTCCTCTAATTTGGCCAAAGAAATTTTCTAAGGGATCCTGGTTTAGACGCTCAAGACTCAGGAATTTTACGCTTGGAATAGATTTCAATTCTGACCAAAGATGTTTAATTGTTTTAATATCGTGAATGAAGTTACGTAAACAAAGGGGCTTACTTTCCTTTGAGTCTGTAGCATCAAATTTCATCGATTCTAGCTTTTTCAATGCTTGATTCCAAAACTCTAAATGGTTGGAATTTAAGGACAATGCGTTTTTTAAATTGCTTTTAGTATGACCAGAACAGTTTAAGCTATCAAATAAATCATTTATGAATAAAATGATCTCAGAAGTGAAAAAGCCATTATCGATATTCACAGGTATCGCACAATAGTCATGAACACTTAAAATGTCTTTATAAGTTTTCATCTGCATTGCCACATTGTTAGCGACATCTCTGCTAAACACTTGTGCAGCATACTTGACCTGAAAAGTGAAATTATCCTGTATTATATATTGGCCCTCTGTATAGAATAAAATCTCAAAGCTAATGTGGGAAATAATAAGCTACAGTGTTAAACTAGTAGGGCGCGTGAGGGCGCGGGCCACATGTGGCCCGCGGGCTGTCTTCCCGCCTATAAAGGCATCGCAACCCTCAGTCATCTTTTCCCATACATTTTCTATGGAAAAATAAATTCCGCCATTTTTAATTTTTTTTTCTATCCATCGAATAGACCTTCAAGTCCTAATCAGCTCTTGTCAAGAAACGATTCTTCCATCTTTTATACTTTCCGAGATATTGGCGAAATTCGAATGGCGGCCATTTTGAATCCACCATTTTGAATTTTTTTTCAGCTCACTGCCAATTGAATGACGTTTCAAATGACATTTGGTCGAGCACCCCTCACCTATCTCCGATACCCTTGGCTGTGCTCTTCATCCGTCTCCGAAATCGTCAATCATCAGCTCTCTCCGTATTTTTCCTCCGAATGAATTTTTCTCTTCTATACGAAATGGTAATTAAAAAAAATTTTTCATACAAAATTATTCAGGAGAGGTGATCAATCAGTGAGTGAGTGAGTGAGTGAGTGAGTGAGTGAATCAGCACGAGTAGCTATATATATAGTAATATTATCTTGCCTTCATTTTGTCATACGAATTGGGCTTTAAGTGCTTGTCTGTCAGTTTGGTATTCCTTGCAGCGCCACAAATCCCATCTACGGCATACAATTTCTCAAGGATCTCCCATTGAGCGCGGCGATTTCCGATGATTAGGTCCTTTTTCTGAAAGTTGTTGCGAAAACATTTGAGTAGATGTGGAACATCATACATATGATACATCTTTTTGCCATTAATAACATAATAATTGACATTTGAAGCATCATTGCCACTGCGAAGGAGATCTTCCCTTGCATCTGATATTAACGAGTTTATAGCAGCAACATTAGCAGATCCTTGATCAGATACAGTGGATCTCACAGAAAATCCTGTATTATTTACTGCTGCAATGATTTCTTTAAGAATCTTTTTAAAAAAAAAGGTTTTTATGCCATCTCTGACAAAATAAAAAGCAATAGGTATCTTCCAGGGTGAAAAGATTCCTCTCAACATAAACACCAAAACTTTGTCAGCAACATTATTGGTGCGAACACCACCTCCTAAATCCTCAAAACCTTCTATGACCCCAGTTTGAAAATTGAAAAATAAATTCTTTTTAACAGCCATTTCGTCAAATAGTAATACACACTGCAACCCCATAGTGTCTTTGTATTTAGCAACATCTGCCAAGTGTTGAAGCATAAAATCGTTAACACCAGGTCTTACAACAATATCTTTTAAAATAGAGTTTATAGTGGATTTACTTGGTAATCTAATGCATTTCTGTAAAAATCTGTAACACTTAGGACTTAATTTATATAATGAGAGTGCAAAAATTTTTTCATCATTGGTGTACTTCAGAGCTTTTACTTTAACACCAGATAATCGCAATTGGGAATCAATCAATAATTTACCAAATTTATGTAACAGAGGATATTTTTTAATAAAAACTTGAACTTTAGTAGATTGCAATTTTGATTTCAATCTGTTATATTTTTGAGTCATAGTCTTTAACTTTGCTTTTAATGTTTTATTACCCTGACGTAACTTTTGTTTACGAGGGGTATTTTCATTTTTGTTTATGCGAACTCGTGGTATTACATCTCGATGAGATTGGCTACACTTAGATTTTGATCTATTTTTATCAGGAGTGGTTTGTCCCTGTGCAGAAAAAGACTCAATATTGGAAGTCATAAGAGATATGTTAGGACTTAGTCTTTGGGAAGTCTCTACTGGCAGCTCTATAACAGGCTGGCTATTAAGATGTTCATTATGAAAAGAGTCTAATGACTTCTGATCCTCAATAGCTGGTTTCACTGGGTCAGGACTCAACGGTTGAGAATATTTAATAATATTTACAGTTGGTTCTAAAACTGGTTGATGAAATGAAGGTTTGCTGGTCAATGGAGCCTCTAAGTTTGAAGAAGGAACAGCTGATTGTTCATGAGATACTTCTGAGGGCATATCAGGGGATATCACTACGGAAGTCTCTACTTGTGGCAATACAATATGGTGGCCTTCTTGCTGGATTGCATCATTAAGGAAAAAGCCTAATGACTGCTGATCAATTGGTGGTTTCACTGGGTCCGGACTCAATGGTTGGGAATATTGAATATTTACAGTTGGTTCTAGAACTAGTTCATTATGAAATGTAGGTTTGCTGGTCAATGGAGGAACAAGATTTGTAGATGTGAATACAGCTCTTTTATCTGTGACTGCACACTCAGTTGGAATAAAATCGACTACTTTTACGTCTATTGGTTGACCAGCTTTCAAAAGAGGACTTATTTCAAGGTATTTTTTCTTTGGAATAGAATCGACTACTTTTACTTCGATTGGTTGACCAGCTGTCAAAAGAGGACTTATTTCAAGATATTTTTTCTTTGATGAAAGTAAGACAGTGTTGGGTTTAGGCAAATCCGATGAAGGAGTCTGGGGCAAATTTAATGAAGGAATTGCGTCAGAAGTTAATCTGTTTTTTTCATTAATGTGCTTGGGTAAAAAATGAACATTACAAATCTTAATAGAGTCAAGTTGTTTGAAGGAATACTGACCGAAAAATGGACAAATACTTAGCCAAGTCCGCCATTGAGCAGACTTTGTATAAGGCACTGAGTGTAAATTATGTCGATTTCTACATCCAGGAACAGAACACTTCCTCATCGCGGATAAAAAAATAATTAGCACTCATTCAAACATGAAATACAAGTACATATTGATCACTGAAGATTTAACGAATTAACACTACAAAATAATTTACCAAGGCAAATCACACTATATCTCTAAATTATAGTAACTTATAAATAAAAGAACTAAGAATAAAAAAGGTATCCTGGACGAATTTGAACAACAACAGACTGAAGTCGGCTTGAATTTAAAATAAATTATAAAATAAAATAATTTTCCATCACATCACGACGCGCGCCAATAACTTAAGTGTTGCCAGATCAAGTTTTTTATCTTTCCTTTTTAAGACATTAAAAAATTAAATTGAAATCTGCGGTACGGTATCTTACTATAATTTAGAGTTAAAATTAAAACTAAACAAAACTAAACAAACAGCATTTTCTAATAAATATTAAGAGGCCTCTGAACTTCGATGTCCCCATTAATTCAAAATACCAAATCATTTGTAATTCGTGCATATTTTGATCATGTTGTGGTGTTATTCGGATTCATATAATAATAATCAATTATCCTGGCCATATTTGGCTCGAAAATACTTCTTTAAAACGAAATAATAATCAATTTTGATCAAAATTTTTATAACTTTGGTCGAGTTCCATAATACAAAAAATTATGAATGAAAACTTGTAACTTTCTTTATTAACTGGTGTTTTTCTTTATCTGGACAATAGAAAATGTGCTCCTGAACTAATGCGACGTGAGATAGTGTTGTTTTTATTGCAAAACAAATAAGCAGAAAACATGTCCTCCTTGACATTAAAATAAGCAAAACTAAATTCGTTTACAATTTCGTTTAACAAAAGTATTCCGGAACCAGATATGGCCAGGAGCATAGATTATTACTATATGAACCCGAATAACACCACAAAATGATCGAAATTTGCAAGAATTACAAATGATTTTGGTATTACGAATGTATGGGAAACAGCGTGAGTGGACTCTTCAGATGTACTTAAAAATTGTGTTTTGATTGATTAAGTTCCTCAGTTAGTAGTGGAAGCTTAGAAACTCATAAACAATTGTAATAATATTTCAATTTTTACCTTTGTAAGATCTTAGCTGCGGATTTTTCCTTATTTAGGGCGAAAGCCTTTAGCCTGGCTACACTATTGCGCGGCCATTTTATTGAATTTTAGTACATATGTAATAGGAAATGTAAATGTGTGCGACATTTGCGATAGTGTTAGAGGAGTGAGATAGCATTTGTATCACGATACAAAAAACATGAGACAAAACATATCTACTTGCAATGTACATAGGCACATTTTTTTACCTTAGCTTGGTCGGCCCTGGTTAAAAACTTAACACCACAGACTACAAAAACTGACAAAAATACTAGCATAGACCATATGTGGCGCATAGACTACTAATAGAGGGTATGATTCAGATGGTATTCAGAGTATTATATTATAATTGCATTCTTATGGCTGAAGTCCAGATTAGGTGACAGTCGCATTATTTACGTGTTTATTAACTTAGATATGAATGTTTTTTATGTAATTCACTTCACAATGCAACTAGCTTTCGTAAATAACTCAAATTAACGCGAAATAATAAGAAAAATTATTATTTTAAATCAAATTTTTTAGGTTATTTCAGACGACATTTTTTTTTTTTTGCCAATTTGCTAATATTATAGTATGAATACACTACTTAATGTTACTTAATCACTGCACAAACAACTTATGGTCTAAGATCCCGCCATACAAGGACCTTCACCGAGCTGCTTATTGGATGAAAACTATTTTATATCCAATTAAATATGTCAATAAATATATTGCAAGTGGGTTGCCTAAAATATTTCAGTCCAGGGTATGATTAATTAAGAATTAAAAAAAAACCATTGAAACATGGACTCCTATTTGTTACAGTTTAGTTGACATCGTAGTTCAAAATAGATTGGATGTCATAAATAGTGCTTTTTGCCAGAAATAATTTCCTGGCTGAGGAACTTTCCTCAGAAATACTTATTTCTGCTCTATATTTTTTGGCAAAAGAAAGTTAACGGATAATAAAATCGTAGGTATATAAGCACAATTGCAATTTGCGACCTGAATCGCTCATCCAATCTAATTTGAACTAAGATGTCAACGGAACTCTAACAAAGCGGAGTTCATGTTACGATGGATTCTTTTTAAATTCTTAATTAATCATACCCTGGACTGAAATTTTTTAGGCAACCCACTTGCGATATATTTATTGACATATTTAATTGGATATAAAATAGTTTTCATCCAATAAGCAGCTCGGTGAAGGTCGACCTTACTTGGGATCCCCTACTATTAGGGTCCAGGAGCGAGCGAAGCGAGCTCGGAACTTGAGGGCACCCCGACTCGGTTGGGTTAGGTGACGAAGAGGATGGCGGGGCCTTGCAGGCCTTCTGAGTGCTTATTTTCTTTTATGACCACCCAGAAATAGGAGCCCCGCGAAGCGGGGCTCCGTCGAACGAGCCTAGAAAAGTGTAAGGGAAAACTAAATAATTAACCTTAAAATTTTAAAACTTAAAAAAAATTATCTCGAAAACTATTACGATTCTAGATATTTGCCTTGGGGGGCGAAGTCACCTCTTCCCCCCCTTCCCCTCCCCCTACATCCACCCCTATCCGCCTTGTCACCCAATCTGGACCCCACCCATTCTTTTTTTAGAAAACAGTCCACTAAGAGTATTATGTGCATTATGTGTGCATAATTATGTGTGTTCTGTGCTTTGATCAGGTAATATACCTGATCAAAGGTTCTGTGATGGTTCTGTGCCACTAATATTTTTTGGCAGTGAGCTCCAAAGAGTATATAATCACAATGGATAATCACTATCACATCACTATGGTGAGCTCCACTAGGAGTTCAAATCTGTGGCAGTGAGCTCCCTCAGAGTATATTGGAGTCCATTATTGGAGTTATGGAGTATATAGTGTTCTGTGGCAGTGTGAGTGATTGGCAGTGATTGATAATTTATCTCTTTCGGTTCCGTCTGTGAATTTATCGAAAAAGGTTTAAATTTTAAATAGGTACATAATCACGACCCTTTTTATTTGTAATTGAATACATTAATACTAATTAATTGTAATCTTTTCGAAATCGACGATCTTTTACGTACACAACGCTAAGGCGGATTATAATATTTTTTGTAATTACCTACTATTTCTTAGAAATGCACGTTACTTGTGTCACGCGATCCTTGGTGATTCACTTTTGTAAAATGGAATACTCTATTGTATTAAGTAAACTGGAGAAGGGTCGCTGAGACCTCCGTCGTGAACGAGCGACTCGTTAGGAAATACTTTCCCTGTGCAGTTGTCGAATCATGTACAGTAGTTATTAGTCACAACTCGTATCCAATGCATGTATCATTCCGCGAAGCAGAGTCGTGCGACCATGACTGTGAGATCGGAAATGAGCTGCCGCCCTTAATCACTTCTGGAATAATGGAGTCTCGCTACTACGAAGGCTGCGGCAGAGAAGGGCCGATCCGCTGCATCTTCCTGGGCGAGTTCCACCCCGTCGCCGGCCCTAAGATATCTTGCCAGGTACGTACACCTTTATCCCCTTTAAAGAATCCCCTTCTTTCTTTCTTTCTTTCTTCCTGGGACTTTTCCGCGATTGACCGAAATCCCTTCGTCCGTTTCGCGTGCAGTCGCCGATGCGGGTCCTCGCCGGATCACTCCAGCCAGCCGAGCTCACTCCAGAATCCAAGGAGGCCTCCAAGGTCGCGCAGGATTTCTTGGAGTGTTGCTGAGGAGCCCAAGTAGGTCTCGTACCTTTACCCCCTTATTAATAAACGTGGAGTAAGATGGAGTAGTTAAACTCTGTTTTGTCTTTATCTGTCGTGTGGAAGTTGACATTAGAAGAGAAAAGACAAAACAGGATTTAACTACTCCATCATTACCCCACGTTTATTAATAAGGAGGTTAAAGTTTAAGTTTCATAAGGTATTAGAGGACAGCCGAAGTTTTACCCACACGATCAGTAAGTTACTCTTTTAGATAAGTTTTACAGTTAAGAGTTTAAAAATCGGTTGCTTTGAATATTTCTTAAAACATGATATATCTTTAACCCTCTTAAATGCTCGG
The DNA here is from genome assembly GCA_963855885.1 of Coenonympha glycerion. Classification (NCBI taxonomy): domain Eukaryota; kingdom Metazoa; phylum Arthropoda; class Insecta; order Lepidoptera; family Nymphalidae; genus Coenonympha; species Coenonympha glycerion. The sequence goes on from OY979626.1 coordinate 781,568, forward strand.
TTGACAAGCCTATTTCTGGGTGGTCATAAAAGAAACTAACTACTCAGAAGGATAGGTGATAGATAGGTTACCATTATCCTAGTCAGGGTGCCCTCAAGTCCTAAAACACGCCTTGCTCCCTTTTGTATTCTAAGTTATTTGTGACAATAAACTTCTGCAAATACCCTACAAGGCCCTCAGCCTTATTATAGCTTGAGGTGAGGTCTTTAGCGTTCACTCTTTCTCTTTAACCCTGTTAAAAAAGCTTGGCACCAAATTAAGGATACTTGATTTAAATCTTTACCTGTTTAATATATGAAAACATTTTCTTAGAGAATCCAATGAATACATCAGAGCAGAGCATATTTGCATTGATAAATGACTGTCTTCTTTTTCCTTTTATACAATCAGAAATCCATAAAGCTTTCACTATTCTTGTTTGATAAAACCCTTATGAGATCACCTTATTATGATTTATTAGCTAATGAGCAGTCCTTTAGTGGGTTTATAATTTTTTTGATTTACAATGTCTTGTTCTAGTTTCCTGAAGACTATGTATCCAAGGAATTGTTTGATGCTATCAGTGGGTACATCATTCCAAAACCACAAATACCAAAAAGTATTATGACTATGTGAGTATCAGTTACAATTTTTCACTAAGCCAAAAACAGTGAAGAACTTTTTATTCCTGATTGCTCTGTATGACTAAGTAAGATGCGTGCCATGAGGTTTTTTTTGTCGATTTCCTTTTGCTGTCTGTATGGATTACAAAGAGAAGAAAGTCAATATAATTAGAAAGAGAAAGGATATTGATAAAATTATTATCTTGTGCCACACATTACTAATATATGAGATATTCTGTTACTGGAGAGAATAATCTCAGGTAGAGCAGTCTTAGTGAATGTGTTGCGCAAAATAAATATCTAGATAAAAGAAAACAATTGATGTGTATTGTATTTTTATATTGTGTATTATTTAGTCTAAATAATTTTTTATATAATATTAAATTAACTAATCTATTTATTAATATGACATATTTTAATTACCTACTTGCTTTAGGTCTAAGATGCATAAGTGACTCCACGTATAAATTACTTGTATTTTCAGTAATGCACTTGGTCACAAGATCGTGGGCTACCCCATCCGTATAGACAGCTCCCGGTACAAGCGCAACATGTACCTGTTCAACCTGTGCTTTGTATGCGACAGCTGGTCGGTGACGGTGCAGTATGAGCCCGTAGTCAAAAAGCTCGGCGAGCACTTGGTGAGTATAGTGCTATTACAAGCTTTGCTTTCTATGCAGAATACAAGTGTTTTTTAAAGGTAATGCGAACAAATGAACGCCATCTATGGACATTTGCAGCACTAGAGGAACTGCAAATGCTTTGCCGGCTCTTAAGAAGTTTGTTTATCGACTGACCCTTAAATAACCCCATGTTATAGTTTTGAGGGAACACTGTTGCTGGTAGGTTGTGCCATAGTTTGTATGTGGAAAGAAAGATCTGGCATACGGGTGGTTGTGTATTGCCAGCCAGATGAAATGGATGGAACACGTTTCTACGCCGGTGTGTATGCATAGAGAAAGTGGAAGGAGGAATCACTTCAAGCTCTTCAGAGCACTCCCCATTGAACAACCGATAGAACACACACACAAGAGAGCTAACGTCTCTTCGGTGTTCTAAAGATTCCAGCTCGATACAGAGACTGGGATCGTCAACAAGTAGAACTGCCTGCCTTTGCCTAGTTGGTGACTAGGTGCTCCTGGCCAAAGGTGGGAGCAGTATTCCATATGAGGCCGTACTTGCGCTTGTTGTGCCAACAACAAGTTGGTACTTGACTACAATATCACCTGATGGTAAGTGATGATGCAGCCGAAGATGTTAAAGTACTTACTGGGTAGCGCTAAGTAAACTCACTCCTAACGGTTTCTACATAGCATCACGCCGGAACGCGAAATCGCTTGGCTTTGCTGGCTAGTACCCATAACACATGCAGATATCTGCCTACCCTACTCTACCCAATAATCCCAATCGCTAACAGATATCTGCTAGCGATGGGTAGCTGTTGCATAGGGTAGGGTAACCTGGGTAGGGTTATGGGGTCCTCAGAATGCTGTCGGAGCTGCCGTGCAACCATAACCATTAACATTTTGATTTAAAGAAAAGACAATTTACTTTATTGTTATAGTGTATAGGTATGAATGTAAAGTGTATCAAACACTGCCAATAGGATTCGAACCCGTGACCACCACCTGTCGCGAGTGGACGCTCTTCCAACTGAGATATGGTAGCGAATTCTTCATTCAAACTTTTCATTTATGACATTTATTTTAATGGTCCACAGCAAGCACATTATAGGGTCCATATATGTGCTAATCCATATTAATGTTGTTACAGACATTAATGGAAGAGGAGACAGGTTTTGTGTCGAGCGGCTCCACCAGACTGCCTACTTTGTTGGCACATCTCATGCATGATCTCAACACTTTCCGGAAAGCCACTCTAGTCGGTGAGTATGTTAGCTAGATGAGATGATGAAGATGCTTATTATAATGTGATATGTTCTTTAAAACAAAATTATCATTTTTAAAAAAAGCAAGTGCCGAGTTTCTTGCCCGTTCTTCTCGGTGCAGTGCTACTTTCCGAACGAGGTGGTAGAGTCTTAAGGTGTTGCGGCCCTACCAGCCCGCGAAATTCAAAATTTATTTCGTTTTTTACAAATATTAGACTTATTACACATTGTAGATTTATGGCAATGCATTTTGCGGGCCTACTTTTTATGCATCTACATGTTTTTAATAAAAACTTTGCTCGAAAGTTCTCACTGATCTCATATTGGTTCTCAAAAGATAATTTTTTGCAGTTTCCCAGATTTCGAGCTATCGGGAACCAATATGAAGTAAATGAGTATTGTTGAGCAGAGTTTTTATTAAAAACATATTGATGCCTAAATGTTGTGCCCGCAAAACTCATTGCCATTAGTCTTCGATGTATAATTAGCACACTTTGAGCGAAAAACTAAATAAAATTTGAATTTTCGCGCCCGGATGGTACCTATCGCCCTTAACGTTTCGCAAGAGCCTGTAAGTTAGGCCTATGTGAAAGAATAAAATTATTGAATTTTGAATTTTTTTTTTGAACTACAGTACTTACTAAACTGAATAAACTTTAATTTACAACTATACTCACCGCAGAGGGTGAAACAGTGATGCACCTGAAGGTACTGGAGATGCGCAAGGACCCGCAGCCCGTGCAGGACTACGACGTGCCCGTGCTCGTGGCGTCCGTGGGGGCGCCGCGCCCGGGCCGCGCGCCGCGCCTGCAGCCGCGCGAGGGCGAGGGCGTGCAGAGCCGGGAGCACCTGGACGTGGACGACGACGAGCCCTTCCACGTGGACGCCGACGCCGACTGGGACCTCACCACCAGACAGGTACAGCGCCGACTGGCATCAGATAATTGACGACCTCCGTGGTTGAGTGGTTAGCGTGCCGGTTGGCGCCGCCATCTCTGAGGTTCCGGGTTCGATCCCCGGTCGGGGCAATGTAGAAAAATAAGTTTTCTACATTGTCTCGGGTCTGGGTGTTATGGTACCTTCGTTGTTTCCGATTTCCTTAACACAAGTGCATACGCTACTTACTATGGGATCGGAGCAATGTATGTGATGTTGTCCACTATTTATATTTATAATAATGCCTGACTAGTAGCACTTAGCTATGATCAATATCGGGGTGACCGATCTTTGCTCGGTTGTATTACTACCTACTCACCAATAGATGGCAGCAGGTGTTATATTTTTTTTTTTTTGGTAAATTCGACATTTTCTAAAAATGAATCCTAGCTAGATCGATTTATCGTCCCCAAAACCCGCTGCATACTAAATTTCATGAACATCGGTCGAGCCGTTTCCGAGATTCAGATTATATAGAAATATATATACAAGAATTGCTCGTTTAATACTTTTTTTGTGATAAGTTGTAAGCAAGTTAAGTTGTAATTCAGGTTTAGAAATAAAACTTAAATAGCATAGGACTTCCTTTCGTAGAGGGTAGGGCACTTATTTTTTTGTGAAAAGCCATGATATTTATAAAGGCCGATTTTTCAATTGGCCAGATAAACATTAACTAAGGAATAAGTGTGACTTTTTGACAGATTTTGTATGGCAGATAGTTTATCTGGCTATTGAAAAATAAGTCCTAAAGACTAATAAATGAAATGAAACTTGCCGAGTGGTTTTTCTTTTACACTCTAAAAGTTACACTCTTACGTGACGGAGTTGTGACGCGTTACAGTTGTCGAAATTTTTACAGTTGCTGCCCCACATAAATGGTTACAATCATGTCCTGAAGATAGCATCCGACGCCAATGTCGAGAAGACCCTAGTAAAATCCTGCATACAAAACTTGGTCTACTATAGAGTGGTAAGTCTGAAATAGACATATTGTTACAGAGACAGAAATGAAACACGTCACATTGCACATAAAATTATATTGTCTAACTATTAAATATCACAGTAACACAGAGTAATTACTAATTAAACACTCCTAATCATAACAAATTAATCACAGTAACACTTCTTCACTTGGTACACGACTAATAATACTAATTTTAAGGACGCTCAACTCCCCACAGCTGTTTCGCTCCCCTCTCGCTCAACTCTCCTTGGCTCTGCCCGTCTCGTCTCGCCTCAACTCGTCTCCCGTGTCGCACATGTCCGCAACTGCTCGTTACAATATACCCTCAAGAAGGCGGATGGCGCAAAAAAAAACCGCCAGTTTATCGGTGCCAAAATTCCTTGTTTTGCCACCAATAGTAAGACCACAACAGTAGAATTTTGACTACTACTTGTATACTTAAAAGGTTTCCGTAAATCGTTCGGATGTCTTCCATATCTTTTTCTTATCAGTTAATGATATATAATATATAAAAAGGAGCAGATATGTGACAAGCGCGCGCGTTGTGAAGACTCAAAAAATCTACAATTGTAAGTTTTGTAGTTAGTCTGCGTCGAGCGCAAGCATTATTGTTGTCTCTTTCGTTTGCGTGCTGTTTCGTATCTTTTGTTCTATTTATCAGTGACTGTGCGTGCTCGGCAGTTCGGCACAGATTTAAAACTCAATTTACTCTGAACGTTACGTATCTTGGTGGTCTATGTTATCAGTGAAGTCTTGAGCCTACAGCAATTCACTATCACTCCCGAGAGTTTTGTGTATTGAGTTAACGTAATTCGCTAACAATCAGTTGCGGCGCAGGTAACGCTGATTCCGGTGCTGAAGTTCAGCAACATGTACCGCGCGACGCCGCAGTTCAGCCGCCTGTTCAACGACACGGAGCTGCAGAAGTCCTGCATCGCCTACATCAGCAATGGGAGTGACCCCAAGGACAAGGTGAGCAAAATCTAGAGGTCCCCGTCAGTCCTGGGTTTCGGCACCGGTGTCAGTTGTTAATCTTACTGGTTAATATCAAAAACAACATTTTTTTTTAAATATCATGTCTACTTTGGTAGTTACTTAAATAAAGACTCGTGACAAACAGACATACTTATTATCTTTGTCCGAAAACGGGTTCCGTTTTTCATTTTGAAGTACGGAACCCTAAAAAAAGAACAATGTGCAGTCCTAAAATATTGCCATATCGACATCCACTCAGCATCAGATGGATATTTGAACGTTGTATATCATTGAAATTGGCATTCACCTGTTGTGAAGTGACGAGTACTGAATGCTAGATTACGAGTATGTCAAATGTAGAGTGTCCCACGTCTTTCATTGCAATTGCCCGACGTAATGTATTGCATGACGTATGCCGCGACACCCGTAGATTTCGCGATCGTTGCTGTCAAATATCACTCTTTACAAAGGTGGGTCTGCGTTAGGTGAATCGAGCACGAGCCGATCACAATCCGTGTAGTGTGGACCGACTTACAAGCCTCGAACGAGCGCGCTGCGAGCATTTCGTTCGTGCTCGACTGCGTTCCGCCTGTTGTCGGTTTTTTGACGAACACAAAGAGATTGAAGGACAGTCGTCGTTGTAGGTTCGTGAACGTCCACACTCGACGCCGCGAACAACGAAGTGAAACGGCTCCGCTCGTGCTCGGTGTAGGTTCGTGTACGTCCACACTCGACGCCGCGAACAACGAAGTGAAACGGCTCCGCTCGTGCTCGGTGTAGGTTCGTGTACGTCCACACTCGACGCCGCGAACAACGAAGTGAAACGGCTCCGCTCGTGCTCGGTGTAGGTTCGTGTAGGTTCGTGTACGTCCACACTCGACGCCGCGAACAACGAAGTGAAACGGCTCCGCTCGTGCTCGGTGTAGGTTCGTGTAGGTTCGTGTACGTCCACACTCGACGCCGCGAACAACGAAGTGAAACGGCTCCGCTCGTGCTCGGTGTAGGTTCGTGTACGTCCACACTCGACGCCGCGAACAACGAAGTGAAACGGCTCCGCTCGTGCTCGGTGTAGGTTCGTGTACGTCCACACTTGACGCCGCGAACAACGAAGTGAAACGGCTCCGCTCGTGCTCGGTGTAGGTTCGTGTACGTCCACACTCGACGCCGCGAACAACGAAGTGAAACGGCTCCGCTCGTGCTCGGTGTAGGTTCGTGTACGTCCACACTTGACGCCGCGAACAACGAAGTGAAACGGCTCCGCTCGTGCTCGGTGTAGGTTCGTGTACGTCCACACTCGACGCCGCGAACAACGAAGTGAAACGGCTCCGCTCGTGCTCGGTGTAGGTTCGTGTACGTCCACACTCGACGCCGCGAACAACGAAGTGAAACGGCTCCGCTCGTGCTCGGTGTAGGTTCGTGTACGTCCACACTCGACGCCGCGAACAACGAAGTGAAACGGCTCCGCTCGTGCTCGGTGTAGGTTCGTGTACGTCCACACTCGACGCCGCGAACAACGAAGTGAAACGGCTCCGCTCGTGCTCGGTGTAGGTTCGTGTACGTCCACACTCGACGCCGCGAACAACGAAGTGAAACGGCTCCGCTCGTGCTCGGTGTAGGTTCGTGTACATCCACACTTGACGCCGCGAACAACGAAGTGAAACGGCTCCGCTCGTGCTCGGTGTAGGTTCGTGTACGTCCACACTTGACGCCGCGAACAACGAAGTGAAACGGCTCCGCTCGTGCTCGGTGTAGGTTCGTGTATACGTCCACACTTGACGCCGCGAACAACGAAGTGAAACGGCTCCGCTCGTGCTCGGTGTAGGTTCGTGTACATCCACACTTGACGCCGCGAACAACGAAGTGAAACGGCTCCGCTCGTGCTCGGTGTAGGTTCGTGTACATCCACACTTGACGCCGCGAACAACGAAGTGAAACGGCTCCGCTCGTGCTCGGTGTAGGTTCGTGTACATCCACACTTGACGCCGCGAACAACGAAGTGAAACGGCTCCGCTCGTGCTCGGTGTAGGTTCGTGTACGTCCACACTTGACGCCGCGAACAACGAAGTGAAACGGCTCCGCTCGTGCTCGGTGTAGGTTCGTGTACGTCCACACTTGACGCCGCGAACAACGAAGTGAAACGGCTCCGCTCGTGCTCGGTGTAGGTTCGTGTATACGTCCACACTTGACGCCGCGAACAACGAAGTGAAACGGCTCCGCTCGTGCTCGGTGTAGGTTCGTGTACGTCCACACTTGACGCCGCGAACAACGAAGTGAAACGGCTCCGCTCGTGCTCGGTGTAGGTTCGTGTACGTCCACACTTGACGCCGCGAACAACGAAGTGAAACGGCTCCGCTCGTGCTCGGTGTAGGTTCGTGTAGGTTCGTGTACGTCCACACTTGACGCCGCGAACAACGAAGTGAAACGGCTCCGCTCGTGCTCGGTTCGTGCTCGATTCCCCTAGCGTAGCTTACCCACCTTTAGAAAACAAATCGAAAAAGTGACGTTTGACAGCAGCGATTAGCGAGAGACTGCATTATATAATATGTGCATTGCGCTCGCAGCCGTCGATCTCCCTGGCGGCGAGCTTGCTGTGCGCGCTGCAGCAGGGCGCGACGCTGCGCGCGGTGTGCGAGCGGTACGCGGGCAGCCTGTGCTTCGACGTGCGGCGGCTCGTCGTGTTCGCGCTGATGCACGGCCTCATCAGGTGTCTGCGACGGTAACTATGTGTCCAAAAATTAATCGCTCAAAAAACTGAAAAGCCAAGAGGCTTTTCAGTTTTTTGAGCGATTAATTTTTTTAGTATAAAACTTTTTTGAAGTGCACTGCAAAATAATTTTTTGGTTAATTTTAACTTAAAAATTGACGACTTGGGGTGTTAAGTCGAGGTAATCCACCAATTTTATTAAGTTTTACTGTATATAAGTTTTGTTCTCTCGTAGATTTCCAGTGTACATCAGCAACCACAGCCGCCCGAAAGGTTTCAGCCGCTTGGACGCGCCGGGGCAGGGGCCGGCGGCCAACGTCCGGCGGCTCCTCACCGGGATGCACAGCGTCGACGAGATCTGCTGCCTGGCGCGCATCGACCTCCCCACGCTCGAGCAGATTATCGAGGAGGACCCCAACATCGCCACCGTGTGGAGATAAGGCGCCGTGCCACTAGCCACCGCCGTATGCAGATAAGGCGCCGTACCACTAGCCACCGCCGTATGGAGATAAGGCGCCGTGCCACTAGCCACCGCCGTATGCAGATAAGGCGCCGTGCCACTAGCCACCGCCGTATGCAGATAAGGCGCCGTGCCACTAGCCACCGCCGTATGCAGATAAGGCGCCGTGCCACTAGCCACCGCCGTATGCAGATAAGGCGCCGTACCACTAGCCACCGCCGTATGCAGATAAGGCGCCGTACCACTAGCCACCGCCGTATGGAGATAAGGCGCCGTGCCACTAGCCACCGCCGTATGGAGATGAGGCGCCGTGCCACTAGCCACCGCCGTATGCAGATAAGGCGCCGTACCACTAGCCACCGCCGTATGGAGATAAGGCGCCGTGCCACTAGCCACCGCCGTATGCAGATAAGGCGCCGTACCACTAGCCACCGCCGTATGGAGATAAGGCGCCGTGCCACTAGCCACCGCCGTATGGAGATAAGGCGCCGTGCCACTAGCCACCGCCGTATGCAGATAAGGCGCCGTACCACTAGCCACCGCCGTATGGAGATAAGGCGCCGTGCCACTAGCCACCGCCGTATGCAGATAAGGCGCCGTGCCACTAGCCACCGCCGTATGCAGATAAGGCGCCGTGCCACTAGCCACCGCCGTATGCAGATAAGGCGCCGTACCACTAGCCACCGCCGTATGCAGATAAGGCGCCGTACCACTAGCCACCGCCGTATGGAGATAAGGCGCCGTGCCACTAGCCACCGCCGTATGGAGATAAGGCGCCGTGCCACTAGCCACCGCCGTATGCAGATAAGGCGCCGTACCACTAGCCACCGCCGTATGGAGATAAGGCGCCGTGCCACTAGCCACCGCCGTATGCAGATAAGGCGCCGTACCACTAGCCACCGCCGTATGGAGATAAGGCGCCGTGCCACTAGCCACCGCCGTATGGAGATAAGGCGCCGTATCACTAGCCACCGCCGTATGCAGATAAGGCGCCGTACCACTAGCCACCGCCGTATGGAGATAAGGCGCCGTGCCACTAGCCACCGCCGTATGCAGATAAGGCGCCGTGCCACTAGCCACCGCCGTATGCAGATAAGGCGCCGTGCCACTAGCCACCGCCGTATGCAGATAAGGCGCCGTGCCACTAGCCACCGCCGTATGCAGATAAGGCGCCGTACCACTAGCCACCGCCGTATGCAGATAAGGCGCCGTACCACTAGCCACCGCCGTATGGAGATAAGGCGCCGTGCCACTAGCCACCGCCGTATGGAGATAAGGCGCCGTGCCACTAGCCACCGCCGTATGGAGATAAGGCGCCGTATCACTAGCATATGACATGCTACTTCACCACACTATTGAGGCAATTTCTCAGCGCGGGTTCTATTCAAGCCACGGACCACTTCGAAATATAATTCCTAATTTTGCTCAAGGACCTTACCTCTTAAAGTATTAATACTTTAATACTATTTTAGGAAGTGATGGTAAGGCCTCAGCAGGGCTAGAAGAAGCAACAGTCGTTTAGCGTTCACGACAGAATATAAAATGTTTGAACAAACCACGTGACCACTAGTACAAAAGATATGAAAGCAAAATCTACTCTGTGTGCTGCGTTGTTCACAGATTGTCGTACTCGATTTTCAAAAACAGCGTATTTTCCTCTATTCAGTCTATTCAGTCAGTAGTTTTTCTACAGTCACGTGGTTTGTCCATACATTTTTATCTACTGCTGTCAACTCTAAACGAATGTTACTTTGTCCAGCCCTTCAGGGGGCCTACCCTAAATTATTGTAATATTGTTTTAAAATTTCCGTACTGACATTGTATGAAAATGACAAAACAATATTACAATAATATTGCTTTGAGTCACGGCGGTAGACCCCTGGTCCGGTAGGAAGTTTCGACCAGGACTAGCAAATACGCATCGTCAGAATTAAACATTCCGTAGACACCTGTGTGCTAGTGGTTACATCCTTCGAAGTTAATACGATTTCACTTATCATTAGGTGAGATCGCAGTCAAGCACTAACTTGTGCCTCTTTAGCTCTTAGTGGTAGTGTCAAGTCAAAGATTATTCTTGATATGTGACATTCGTAGCACACAAATTTATCAAAAAAGGCAGTAGATACTTAAATAATTAATTAATGAACAATAAGTATTATGATCCAGTGAAATTTACTTTAGCCTTATTAAAATGTGCTGATAGCTGTTTAAACTTAAAAGCGCCTGTATAAGGTACTTTAACCGAGAAGAAATCAAAAGACTCGAGAAAAATGTCATCTGTGTCTTTGATTAACCAAGAAAAGTTACATGACGTAACTTAAGCTTTATAAAAAAAAGATTCCGACGAATTGAGAACCTCCTCCTTTTTTTGAAGTCGGTTAAAAATATAAGAGCCTTAAAATATGTGCATCTATTAATAATTATAAGCTTTCACTTTAAAACTTAGACCCTATCCAGTGTTCTTTTTAAAATATAATTTTCTGGAATACTATTAAAATAAAAGAATGCATTTTCACTTTATTTTATACACACCGGCAAATAAAAAAATACTCCATTCTGAGATATGTAGCTGCATGGAAACATTTTAAACCTCTGAAATAAACTTAGGTGATTGCAATTATTGTACTTTCTTCATAGCTGATTAAAATTGAACCTATATATGCTTATAAGTTTATTTATAAAAATAATATGACATAAGCTGTTGTACATCAAAAAATATTTTTCCCAAGAAAATATTATTTGATGTACAATTATTTACATACAATATTATTAATGTCTTTCTTTTTTCCTTTTTTTAGGGAACTTTATTATTGTACGGTTTAGTTTGTGAAAATACTTAATACAGCATGTATTTAAAAACGATAAAGTGGTATTTATAGTAACACTTTGTAAATTTACACGGGTTTTCCACGCCACATTGATGACTTTAATTTAAAATTCATATACCAATCGAATATACCCGTGTAGAACCAGACGATGTCCTGGGTTAAAAAAAAATATTTATCAATTATAATGTTTAAATTTTACTGCGTATCATTCGTCCAATCCGATCATTTTATATTTAGCGCCGACGCGTATCATGACTGTATATGTAAACGGGTGGTGATACGCATCCCCGATACGCCATCCGGTACGACTTGGTCCCGAGCTGGTTTGCGATGATGTGAAACAACGAACGTAACTGAATATGCATACGAATGTGTCTGAAAATAGATATATACGGTAAAAATTGAAGCTTATAGAACTAGAATGATACGCAGAATGATACCTTGTTTATATACAACGATCGTATCGGGCCAATGATACGTCCAATGTTTGGCTCTTCTCGAAGAGTCGATCGCGATATCAGTATTATGTAAGCCATATATGTTATGGTGTACCTGTAAGTGTACATCTGCAAATGTGCAACTTAAATAACTTGTTCAGCCCTATATTGGGTGAGAAAATTTTTTTCATCGCTATCGTAATCGTACACAAATTCTGCCCGCTGATTGGTTCGCTGCTTTACGTCGACCAATCGGGGGGCAGAATGAGATAACGATTACGATAACGATGAATACGTTTTTCTTACGCAATCAGGCCTCTGTATAAAATCTGCTAACATGCAAAAGCATATCTCTCGGGTACACCATAGTATGTGTGGCCGATTTTATTGTAAGCTAGGATGGTTATTAGTGGCCTTATAATTTGTTAGTCTTAATTTGGTTATCTATACATACGAGTTAAAAATTAATTACAACGTGTATGTGGTTGGTCTCGATGACTGATTTTTGCGGGCAGCAACCTATAGATTTGTGTGCATGGGCCAATAGTATTGATTTTAGTACAAAATTATGGATCGGGTATAGTTTTTCGAATTTTTGTATTATTTATTATAGATTCTAGACAAATATTTATATTACTATAGTGTGTACCAGGTACCTATCATCGACCAAATACCCAGTAGATCCCGAATTAAAAAGCGAATAATGACAAAATTATTATTAATGTATAATGTATCGCAGTCAACAGACTAAATAAAAATAGCTGCCACTATAAATTAACAATCAATACCTACATAATAATTGTAGTTAAACTGATTTCACACGGTCAATTTATTTACTAATAAACTGATATCTGTGTATAGAAAATCCTTATTTTTTAGTGTAGTGTGTTTCATTTAATAATTATTATCTGCATGTCATTTCTGCCAATCAATCAAGAAAAAGATAAACTGTTATCACCTATCAGTGACCTCATTAAATGGCAGAACTCAAGTGATAGATATAGGTTATGATCTGTTGCCATATTTGTTGCGAATAAATTCTCATTTTCTATTAATGAAAAATATTATCCATACAAGTGCAATAATGCTGTGCTTTACATACTGTGTTCAACATACTTTGAGGTTATTAATTAAAAATACTTAGTGCTTTAACATGGTTTGTATAGATATTTCAATCCACGATGACGCGCCCCACTCTGTCACTCCACGAATCGAATGAAACGTAAGCAATTTTGACAGAGCGTAGCGCGTTCGTGGCTTGAAATATCTACACGCGTCGAATGTAAAAAAATATATTTGTCTATTGCTACTTTGCATAAAAAGTGAGTAATTATGTATTATTTCGACCTAGGTGTCTAACAGGGTATGAGGTCGATGATCTAAACATATCTTGATTAAGTAAAGTATTAAAATAATTCTTATACTGTTCCGTAGTATTAATATCATGCTTCTGTCGATGCGTGATTTCTTTGTCCAGTTATAATAAATATTTTTAGAGTAGTTGTGTTTTTTTTTATTTTATTATTACAAAAAATAATCTTCATTTTCAACATACAAAAATCTTATTAATTCCAATTACTTGAAGGTCGATAATTGGTTCAGATTTGATTATTCTTTTGATTTCTGGGTTCATACCACAAAATTATTTTAAAGATTTTTTTTAAATCACGTAGTTAATTTTTTAGAACATTTATTGGGTACAATAAATAAAGATGACACAAAAAATTTAAAAGCAAAACTTTATTCACTACTTTTTACCTATAGTCCTCAAAACATAATAGGCCCGTTTTTACACCTGTCAAAAATGGATCCTCAATATATATTCTATTATAATTTAACGCGCCAAAAAATATATGTATTTTTAAACACTATAGTAATTAATTATTTTTTTATTGTTTCTTTCAGTTCCGTTCCAAGTTAAATAGGGTCATTCTCAAATGTCAAAACGGACCCTTTTTTGACTACTATAGTACTCAGGCATTTCCATAGGAAATACAATATATGCTCGTATAAAATTACTATTTTAATAACTACATTAAAACAAATAAGATAGTTTATTACATATAATATACGTTATCTTATAAACTTTGCTAAGATATACGTATATATTATGTACCCTCAGTTAAAAACTTTTATTAATCATAACAATACTTCTTCTTCAATACGTCTTTGTCTTTCCAAAGTCAAATTTCTATATCTAGGCATAAGTAGGTAAGGGCTATAGTCCAGTACCTATACAATAATTGTTATAGACTATACTTGAAGATATAAATTTTATTGTTGACGTGACTATACATAATTATATTCACTCTTATTATTATTTTCAAAACCATTCCAAATGCCATTTAAAAATAATATTTTATTTTTGGACAAGTATTTTACAAATAGGCACTTAAACACAGTTAATGACTAAAATAATATGTGTTTTGGTTAATTCTTTGTAGTGAGGTTTGCAAGCATAATTTAGTTTCCATAACTATTTGCTTATAGGACTAAGAAGTTATAAAATAGAATATATTAATCGTCTCGCTTTAAGAGTGCTTGGAGAAAGGCTGATTGCGCGTGTACATTGCACCTAAGTAGTCTGCGAAATTCAAAACTATTCTGCAGTTTTTCGCATATAGTAGAGTAAATACATTGTAGGCCTATTGCAATGAGTTTTGCGAGCATAACATTTGTACATCTACATTTTTTTTTCATAAAAACATAGCTCAATAACTTCCATTCACCTCATAAATTGGTTCCCAAAAGATTTTATTTGCTGAAGCTACCCAATTTGGGACCTATCGTTAATGAATATATTATGAAGTAAATGAGTACATATTGTTGACTAAACTTTTTACAAGAAATATATACTCACTCTCGCAAAACTCATTACCATTAATTTACAATGTAGGTACCATAACTAATCCACTATTTGCGAAAAAATAAATAAAGTTTGGGGATCTACCTTAAGGGGATTGGTCTACCCATCGAGGCTTGGCTTCCGTAATGGAGAAGCCCGATAATAGCTGCTCCAGCCTCCAACCCTGTGAGCAAGAGCTCCAAGCTCTGAGGAAGAGGAATACCCTGTGACAAGAACGGGCGGTTGTTCGCGAGGGTGTGCCAAATAATGGGGAGAACCAGATATAATACCTATATCTACTAACATGGACAATAAAGTGGGTAAGGAACTTGTAAAGGAGATTATGGAGAATAGCACTCAAACATCAAGACTGGAGGTATCCTTACACCTAATCGGTAAATAGGTCACTTAATTCGATAATACAAAACTTAGTTACGTATACCTAGATCATCACAAAACTATCACTTTTTCAATCGTGCTTACCTAAAGAACTTAAATTTAAAAAGAGGTGACGCTTACTAGCTTGTAGCGTCTTAAAGGATCTGTTGTTTATCTAACTAGGATAAAAAGTAGGTAAGTAGTAGGTATTCCAAGTTAGATTATCATTTATCCTTAGTTTAGCTGTGCTATTTAAGAAATATCAGTAAATAGGCTTTTTCATCACTGCAAGCTTGCAAGTTTTAAATGACTACAAGTTTTCATCGACTGAGCTAACCAAGTCGGTAACTCATGAGACTACGTGTTACGTAATAACATAATTTTTGGGAAACGTAAGGCCCAGAATTAAGAACAATACTCGACTGGCAAATAAATTGAGATTGAAATAAAAATGAAAAAAAATTAAATTAACTGGACGACTACATTGACAAGGTCCCAAGTCAGTTTATACCTACCTACTTTCGTAAAGTTTTGTCACACTAAACATAACAACAAGTAATTAAATAATAACCATTACGATTAAAAAATATTAAATAGTATTTAAATTAATTAAATCGGTTCCTAATATTCTATCAATGTCGGTTTGCCGACATTAGTAATTGTAAGGAGTGTCACTTTGATTTAGGGAAAATCGAAGATAGATTTTATTAGGATTGATTAGATTAGTTTATTAGGAACCACCTTTATGTAATAACTAGCTGTTGCCCGCGGCTCCGCCCGCGTGAATTACAATTTTTTTACATATACCGTAGAATTCCTTGATTTTTCGCGGAATTCTGGTGTGATGTTATACAGAAACCTGTTCTTACTTCGGGGTTATCTTGTGGTGATTTTGAAAACTCCTTTTTCTTAATCATAATATAAAGTTTCATTAATACGTACGATAGTTGAAAGATCAAGAGGACGATTTTAACTGTCAATATTTCGACCCAGTGGCACAGGTCGTGGTCCTTTTCAATGTGATTTTTATTCTGAAACCAAAAAATATGTCAAAAATCATTAAATCATGTGAAAATTTTTACTGGTGGTAGAGCTCTTCTTTCAGGGTTCGGCCGGGTATGTACCACTGGGATAAAATACTCTACTAACAATATTCCCCGGCCCAACATAAGAGTCATTTAAAAATCTTTGCTTCATCTCAATACAATCCAAAATATCCGAATGGGCAATGGCTATATATTTGTTTATGTATAAAAAGACCTATGACATTTAGTCAGTTAGGATTTGTGAACCATTATTTTACCCTTTCCATATTGCGGATGATAAAAAAAGACGCGGCACTCCGGGAATGTCGACAGAAGTGAAAACTTTAATCTGTTCATGTAATGGTTCATGTCTTAACAGTGCCATCTTAATATAAAGTCATGAAACAGTAAATTACATGTCAGTTACTTAATTATTATTTTAAAAAATTCGGTATTATGTACATATCTCAGAGTTTTACAATCAAGTTCCACATAAATTGTAGAGATGGCGCTATACGGTATAACGTAGCGAGTTTCATGATTTTTGTTCACTCTAAAAGTGAAAATCTTAAACCATACAAAATCTTTGCTAAGACTATTTATTTACGGCTGTAAGGATAGTCTAGTCTAACTTTAGCTCTACGTCTTAGCCCTAGGTTCTTTATCCATTCCGAGCTTCAAATCACCTACTTGAACTTATCGCTAAAGGTTCTGATGCTTGTAATTTCTGAACTACAAAAGTGATGATGATAAAATTTGTATGGAATAATCTTTAAAGAACCTCCTTTCTAACAAAGAAAGAATGAATCAAATCGGACAACGCGTTAATGAATTATAAGTAAATACACATTTTGACTTTGATGCCGTCTTCCAGGGAAACCATGATGAATTTTGGGACAAAAAGTATCCTATGTCCTACCTCGGGGTATGAGCTATAATCATGCCAAGTTTCATTTAAATCCATCCAGCGGATTAGCTATGATGCGCGGTCGTGAAACAGACAGACAGACAGACAGACAGACAGACAGACAGACAGACAAAAATTAAAAAAATTACAGTTTTGGCTTCAGTATCGACTAAATAGTGTCCTCCAACAAAAATTTTCAAAATATCTTCAATGTACAGAATTCGACCCTTTACAGTTTTATTATAAGTATATAGATATTACTGATACCTACTTAGGTACTTAAAACTAAAGATGATCAAATTATAATAATTAAATGCTCGTCAAATAGCTTAAAAGCAGCACATGGTGGGTCAGTGCAATATCCCCTGAGACAAGTCGTGCTTATCATTACTTTGGTATCCCACGTGCTTGTAAATTTTCAACTTGTTGTGTCAATGTCTTTATTGACCGAGCTATGAACTTTAATGACAAGTTACGAAAACATTGGCTCCTATTACGGAATCTCCTAATTCAGGCAATCTCCTACTTTGGAATGTAATATTTTCTGCGAATTCCCTTTTATTCTATGACACGATATACCTACCTAGCACCGAAGTAATACTGAAGACGCAGGCCGTTGGTCCATTATATTTGTTATCGGCTTTTATCGGTAAGCGACGTCTGCAGAGAGGATATCGGATGAGGAAGACGTTTCTATCGCGAGCAAATCTACCGAACTAAATCATCGATAAGATTTACCAATGCGGCCAAGACACTAGCATTATCATGAACCGGTTTATCGACTGTCGACTTTCCGACACTGTGTAAGCCACGTGATGTGTCTGTCGGATATCGGCAAAGTGGTCCAACGGCCGCAAACTCAGGTTATGCGCCCACAAACACGTACAAAGCGTAAGGGCTAGAAGGCGTGCACAATGGAGACCACGCTCTCGTATGTGCCAGTCACGAAAATAAATAACCCCAGTAAGATGATTAACGTGTTCTTGAAGACCATGAACTTCGGCACGGTCTTCTTGTTCTCGTACGTTGACACCATCTGGATGATGGGCGGGAACATGAGCGCGAGCATCGTGCTGCTCACGGCGCCCACGAGAGAGATGAACAGCCCTAGCTGTGGGATCGACTCGGCCAGCGCAACTGTAATAGAACAATAACTGTAATAAATATTATTGAATGTGGAATAGAGAAAAATAAGATAGTACTACCTGCCATGTGGACTGCAGTTAAATGGTATTTTAGCAAAGTTTCATGTCACACTAAGTGTGGATTGACAGGCTGTAGGTACTCTTTTGAGGACATTGAATAAATTGCAATTATGTATTTGCAATTATGTATATTGCAATTATGTATTTTTGGCTGCTTGCTTATTACTTGTTAATGATCTAATAATGATCTAAGAGATGCGAATATTATGAGAGGAGACCCGTGCCTACCAGTGGAACTTGAAAAAGGGTTAGATTCAGACGCGCGCTCAGATTTGATTGGGAGGTCGCGGGTTCGACGGCATTTTATAATTTCTAAATTGGCACAGGTCTGGCTTCGGCCGTGGCTAGTCACTCTACCAGATAAGACGTACCGCCAAGCGGTTTAGCGTTCCGGTGCGATGCTGTGTGGAAACTGTTGGGACGACTTTACTTACTTCTTCCTACTTAGTACGTTAACATGTTCGGCTGCATCATCACATACCATCAGATGAGATCGCAGTCAAGTATGTACTAACTTGTATAGTGTAAAAAAAAGGTGGCAGCGTTTGTGGCTGTGGCGCGTGGGCCGTAATACTCACAAGTAATTAGAACCATGACGGATCGGTAGCAGAGCTCCTTGATGACGGGCGACTTCTGCGCGTACTTCTTGCGCAGAGGCGGCCACGTGATGGCAATGGGCACGTAGAACTGTAGCGGGTACGTCAACAGCATCGCCAGCGTTATCAGGATCTGTACCGTCATGCTCATCCTGATCACAGAATAAATTCCAGGCATAAGTGCGATGCTCGCTAATCGCCAGTGATTCAGGGTAACGCGTCAGCTGAAATACCTACGTGAGGTGAAAAAAAGGCACGGCATTCTATACGTAGTGGTCTGCAGACACGCATCTATACGTAGACTACAAGTGAAGTCACAGAACATATTAATACGACAATGTCTCAGGATAACTAACACAAGCCAGTGCATCGTTTGACATTGCAATGTATAAGTGCGATGCTCGCTAATCGCCAGTGATTCAGGTAACGCGTCAGCTAAAATACCTACGTGAGGTGAAAAAAAGGCACGGCATTCTATACGTAGTGGTCTGCAGACACGCATCTACGAGTATACGTAGACTACAAGTGAAGTCACAGAACATATTAATACGACAATGTCTCAGGATAACTAACACAAGCCAATGCATCGTTTGACATTGCAATGTATATAAATGATACAAAGGCAATGTTTATGGTGGATCATCTTCTTAATATATATAAATCTCGTGTCACAATGTTTGTCCTCAATGGACTCCTAAACCACTTAACCGATTATAATAAAATTCGCACACCATGTGCAGTTCGATCCAACTTGAGAGATAGGATAGTTTAAATCTCAATTTATCTATTTTTTATTACCCCTAAGGGCAAAACAACGTTTGCCAGGTCAGCTAGTATAATTATATGTGATGACAACAACAATGCATTTGCATTAATATCTGACTCAAGCAGGCGTACCTCTTCACATCAAGTCAACGACTTGATCGTCTTTACCACAGATTACTTTTTTATATACTATCCATTCTTTTTTTTAATTAATATAGGCTTACGCTTGACCACAATCTCACCTGATGGAAAGTGATGATGTGGTCGAATATGGAGCGCGCTTATCTAGAAGAATTCACTCTTTTCCTAAAGGTACCCGGGTTGTATGATACGGGAAACACAGATTTCGGGAGACCATTCCAAACCCTCGCCATGCGTATGAGAAAGGACGAAGCGAACTTTGTACACACTGATGGTAGATTCTCTGCTATTAAAAAGTAGACTTACACGTATCCAGGCCGAAGGTTAAGAGTAAGACTTCCAGCGACATCCTCGCCCCATTTAAGATAGCCGAGGAAACCGACCACGACGAAGATGCCACCGACCACCACCATGCCAAGGTTCAGAACTCCCAGAGGCTTCTGGAACTCTTCCGGATTCCTCATTTCATTCTTCAAGGGCAAAACCTGTAGAGTTAAAACACACCTCATAAAAAAATTGTTTTATTCGACGTCCGTTTCAGACTTTTAAGAGAACTTTTCTGGCAGTCCACCCGGAGGGCGTCCGATATCTCATGGTGTTGTATCACCACTCCACCTCCTCGAATTCACCCTCGGTCCTAAGTCTCTCCCATTGCCACTTCAGCTTTTTTAAATAATTTGGTGAGGACTTAAATATCCTGCAAACTTCATGTTAGGTATTCTCTATAGCATAAGAATGTTATAACAATACGTCAACTTTAAAACCAAAAAATATGTAAATGAAAATCATCTAAATATTTGAGAGATACGATGCCACAGAAAATTGAACATGTAACAATGTTATAAAGGGGAACTAAAAGCAAGTGGTTCAAGGAAGTATAGCTTACCAAACCAATGCCCTCGAAAGCGTAAATGGCGGTTCCGAAGTACAGCGGTAGTTGTGACCACGAGGCGAGATACGTCCGTGATTGAATGGGAGGCAAATCCTGCGAGGCCTCGAACAGAACAGCGCCCACGCCGATAGCCATCATCACGTTAGCGAGCGTGGAGAACGGCGTCAGGTACTTGAGGTTGCGGATCATGCAGATGAAGAGCACCGGCAGGAACACGAACAACATGTGTATTGACAGATCTATGTGGATGTCATATTGGTCGCAAATCTGCAAACCATCATAAACGCAATTACAGGCAGGTAAGTAACTTAAGTTTATTACAATGAGGCGATCAGCATGTAAGCAAATGTTCTTTCTACACAATTGTAATTTCTACGCACCAGCTAAAATCTGTGGCACCAGCGTTTTAAATACTGGGTAAGCGCGTATTGAGGAGTTCTGGCAAACTGTAGGTACCGAACTAAAATATCAGGTTTCAGGACAATACGTTAACCGACGATTGACTTCGTCTCAATCTATTTTCACATAGGTACCTCTTAAACTAATTTAATCGCGACATTTTTTGACATTGATTTACCACCATAGAGATACTATATATCCACTTAAATTTTTCCATTCAGTTCGCGCAAATCGGCGTTAGTTTCCGAAACGCAACGCTTAAAGATTCCGAAAAGTCTCAAGTACCTACGTGTCGGAACATCTGACGAGTCTGAGTCGCTGTACGAAAGGGGCTGACACTGTACAAATTGACTACAAACGAGTATACTATAATATTATCAGATATTATACCTACAATTCTTTTAGAGGAGGTCGATTCGATTGTGCTCACCGTTTTTACGTTATTGGCTATGAATACAATGTAAACGCAGCAGAAGCCCAGCTGCGTGACACACAAGAAGGTGTTCACGAGAGCCTTCATGATCGACGCCAGGCCGCGCAGCCGCACTGGGCCGTACTCGAACACCAGGGCGACCGTGTCTGCAAACCCTGGCGGTTTACTCCGCTTGGTTTTTCTGTACATTTCATCAGAGCAATCCAGCTGTAAAAAAAACAGTTCCAAGTTTTATACAGTCGTCAGTTTGTTTCAACAGATGGACGTTCACTGTTAGATATAGGCGCCCTAGAGAGATCCACAACACATAACACGCGTAGGTTGACCCACGGTGTCTCCCATACAAACGTAATACCAAAATCATTTGTAATTCGTGCAATTTTCGATCATGTTGTGGTGTTATTCGGGTTCATATAGTAATAATCTATGCTCCTGGCCATATTTGGTTCCGAAATACAGTTGTTAAACGAAATTGTAAACGAATTTAGTTTAACTTATTTTTATGTCAAAGAGGACATGTTTTCTGCTTATTTGTTTTGTAATAAAAACAACACTAAAGCCGCTTCCCAATATTCTATCTATCTTCCATTTGCCCCACTAGAGATAGCATTGTGACATAAGCTCCATTCAAGTTACGTCAAATTTCTATCTCTAGTAAGGCAAACCATGGATAGATTGAATATTGGGAGCCGCCATATGTATCTCACGTCGCATTAGTTCAGGAGCACAGTTTTTATTGTCCAGCTAAGGAAAAACACCAGTTTAAGTATAAATAAAAATTACAAGTTTTCATTCATAATTTTTGGTATTACGGAACTCGACCAAAGTTATAAAAATTTTGATCAAAATTGATTATTATTTCACTGTTTACACTAGATGCTATATATTATTTTGATGTATGATTTACTTTTCTACGAAAACTTTAACTTGTGAAATAGGTAATTGTAACACGGAGCAATTTCATTACGATGTTACCTGCGCCTAGTCCGCGCGTGAAAGTCTTTTATCTGTAGGTCTACTAGTTTTTGACTGTAGCTTCACTCGCCCGAAATCCGGGTTTTACTAATCCTGAAAAACCCCTGATTGTTACCGGGAAAAAAGTAGCCTACGTGTTGAGGGTGTAATAGATAACAGATATCGGAGATATTATATCTCCATTCAAATTTTCAGCGAAGTATATGTAAGTGTATTATACACTCACATACTTTTACTTTTATGATATTGGGAAAAGAGCCCTAACACATAGATATTTCTTGTTGGAGGTTCACGCGCGTTCTGGTGGACTAGTCAGTCTATTAATTAGGTCACTTCTCAGTCATTGTAGACCGCAGACACAGACGCTTCAGCTCTAGTAAAGCAAAGGCAGCTTTGTCGTATCGTGTGTAATTGTAGCAGAGTGGCGTCAGTCTGTCAGTCCGGATATACATAAATATAAACTTACCAGCATATGTTGCGAATGCACGCAGATGACTCCGAGGAACGCGGTCATGAACGGAGAAAAGATTATTCCCCCGTTTTTAAAAGCGTCGCCCATAGCAAGGAGACCTGACCCTATATTTCCGCGAAACAAATGGAGGAGTGTGTCCAAGTATCTGGAAGCAAAAATAGGATTCAATTTTCTAACTCCTTTTTAAAATCCATTACTGATCAGTGACCATCCTCCTCTTATGATGAGAGCGTTGTAGTTGAGGCAGACCATTCTGGCGTAGTATGTATTTTTCACAGACTTCATTACTCTTTGATAACATTATGGATGGAATAATTCTAAATGTCACTCATCCTCATGATGATTTCCTTCCACGTATATAGGGAAATCATAAGGAATTTTTTCGTAGAAGCCCGTACATACTAATGGTGTTTTGGCTTAAAATTTTAGATGATGTTTTGGTAAAAATATCATTTTTTTACTAAAGTATGCTTATGATAAACGAACTTTAATGAGTAGGTACTATTTGCAAAGTTTACGAACATTATTTTAAGATTGTTATCTTTTTGCTCGCAAAGTGGCTATGACGTTTTCGAAACTTTTTATAGCTATATCATTAAGGAATAGGTATATTTATTATAGCCAACTGCAAGAAACACTGCCTTCATTTATAACTTTATCTCAGGATCTATACGGATTTGAAATGAACTTGAATGACTTTAATTTTTGTACAAAATAAAAAATAAGCGCACCGAGGGTTCCATACTGTAAATATAGAGAAGTCAGACAGTAAAAGAATTTCTTTTGTTCATGAATTTTCGAGTATAATTTACTCGTAGATTTGTTGGCGAATCTCAAACCTAATGTTTGTTTTTGGCAGTTTATTGTTATTATCAAAAAAAGTAAGCTAGTTAGAGAGTTGATTTTATTTTTCATGTAAAAATATACTTTATTACTATTAATCATAATTATTTCAGATTTAATGAATTACAAAATCCGATTTTCCTTCCCTGTTAAATATTAAACAAAAACGATCTTAATTTTTTTTGATTGCTTGTTGACTTCACAATGCGAAATCATAGAGACTGACTCTACGATTTCGCATTGTGAAGTCAATATCTCCTGAGGATGTCCCGGTGTCGGAACGAAACGCTCATTGAAGATATTGTTAGAAAAT
The DNA here is from genome assembly GCA_963855885.1 of Coenonympha glycerion. Lineage (NCBI taxonomy): Eukaryota > Metazoa > Arthropoda > Insecta > Lepidoptera > Nymphalidae > Coenonympha > Coenonympha glycerion. The sequence continues at coordinate 805,551 of OY979626.1, forward strand.
TGTGTGTGGTGTTTGCATATTGTACCATAAATAATCTTTTCAAGTAGCGGATTATAACAAAACAAATCAAACAAACTTGTATATTGTATATGTACACACACGTTTTCTTTATACATGATATTTGAACAAGTGCCGAGTTTCTTGCCAGTTCTTCTCGATGCAAACCTGTCTTCCGAACCTGACGGCAGAGTTTTGACTTTCCGTATAAGAGCCCATTACTAAGGCCTATATTAGAGATAAAGATTTTCATTTTCCTATTCCCCCCTACTCTTATGACTAGTGGTAGATGCTCACGAAGTGGGGTGTGTCACGTGATGCGGGTGAGCGTCGTCCAGCGACTCCTTGTCGAGGCTGGCCCTCTGGTGGCGCGGCGCGAAGCCTTTGATGTAACCCTCGTCGACGTTACTGCAAACAAGAGTGTGATGTATACTATTTATTATGATACGTTACGAGTATTAAGCTATATTTTTTTTACGCTATACAATTTAGTACTTGACTGCGATCTCACCTGATGGTAAGTGATGATGCAGTCGAAGATGTAAGCGTACTAATTTGGAAGGGGTATTTTATGTCACCCCAACGGTTTCTACACAGCATCGTACCGGAACGCTAAATCGCTTGGCGGTACGTCTTTGCTGGTAGGGTGGTAACTAGCCACGGCCAAAGCCTCCCACCAGACCAGACCTGAGCCAATTTAGAAATTATAAAATTCCAAAGTGGCCCGTGGCGGGAATCGAACCCGCGACCTCCCGAGCGACTCAAATCCGAGCGTGCGTCCCCTGCGCCACGGAGGTCGCTTATCTTATCCTATACCTTTAAACGAGCAATTCTTGTATATATATATATATTTCTATATAATCTGGATCTCGGGAACGGCTTTAACAATTTTCATGAAATTTAGCATACAGGGGGTTTTGGGGGCGATAAATCGATCTAGCTAGGATTCATTTTTATAAAATGTCGAATTTACCAAAAAAATTAAAATATGACTACTGCTGCCATCTTTTGGCCACCGAGTGAAACTCGGTCACCCAGATATTATTATGTTATCTATGGTGGTATGGTGGTGGGTAGATTTTTAAATGCTTTTTGTCAATGTCTGTCATCCAAACTGTCATTCATTAATCCGGCTGTCAAGTAAAAAGCAAGTTGAAAGTTAAACGCGTTTTATTGTGAGCTTCAAATATCATAATTTAAGACATTAAAAAACCGGTCAAGTGCGAATCCGATCTTACCAATATCTGTAAAAAATCACGTTTACTGCACTTCCCCTAAAATATTTGTTTTATTGTTTGTTCATAGGGTCCAAAAGTGCGCTTTCGACTTCAAAAGTGCGGCAATAAATACTTTGTCTAAGTTGAAAAACCCGAGCCGTCGCTACACAATTTTTCACGCACACTAGCACCAGCGCACCATACAAATTGACACACTCACACTACAAAAAAGTTGCCGCACTCACGGAGCTGTCGTTTTCTCTGTGCTGCTGTGTCGTTGTTTGTTGTGTAGGGCTCTATCTATTTTTTTTTTTTTAATTTTATTTAGTGGCAACTTAAATGTATCAAATGTGGCATCCCACCATCACGGTTCAAGACATACAAATGGTGATAAAGGGACGGGGCAGACGGACAGCGGAGTCTTAGTAATAGGGTCCTGTTATTTACCCTTTGGGTAGAGTTCCACGCCTAGCGTGAGAGAAACTCTGTTTTTAACCGACTTCAAAAAAAAGGAGGAGGTTCTCAATTCGTCGGAATCTTTTTTTTTTTTTTTTCTATGTATGTTCACCGATTACTCGAAGACGCGTGGACCGATTTGAAAAATTGTTTTTTTGTTTAAGAGGGTTTTGTTTCCAGGTGGTCCCATTTTAATCAGGTTAGGATCTGATGATGGGATCCTGGAGAAATCGAGGGAACTCTTCAAATTTTATATGGACACATGAAACTATTTGAGTATTATTAAAAAGAGTAATATTTTCCAAGTTGTTCTATGGTCATTAGGTCAGGGTCTGATGATGGGATCTTGGTGAAATCGAGGGAACTCTTCAAATTTTGCTAGTATACTTGAAGCCAGTTGGGTATTTTTTATAGTTACTGGTGCATTTGCTAGCAGATACTTATTTGATGACTAAAGTCATCAAGTCAGGGTCTGATGATGGGATCTTGGTGAATTTGAGGTATCTCTTCAAATTTTATGAACACACCTCAAGCAATTTGGATATTTTTACAATGCCTTGTGCATTTTATTGTTTTCCACTAAAAAGTATAAAATAAAAATGGGAAATGCTTTCCAAAAAACCAACTTCAAATGCCACTACAAAGAGTGAAATAATTTTTATTTAAATTTTAGGTACCTACACCAATTCGAAGTCGGGCGATTGTTCATTTCTTCGCACGTCAAGTAAGTAAGAAGGACTATTAGGGATTGTATGAAACATTGCCCGACTTCGAATTGGTGTAGGTACCTAAACTACATCTATCTATCTAGGGTACTACATCTATCATAGGGTACTGTTATAAATCTAGTTCTGCTGGAGTGAGGTTTGGATAAAATAAGTAAACTACAGATTGTAAAATAAAAGAATTTATTTTATTTTATTCCAAGTATAACTACAATTGAGGTACTCATAACACTATAATTAAAAATAAATCATTTTATAATATCACTTAAATCTATGACACCATTTGGTACAAACTCCTCGAGTGATTTACTATTCTCATTCACAGAGCTGTTTAATCTTTATTAATAGGTACTTACTAGGTACTTACTATGTACTTATATATAAAATAATCGTGTCACAGTGTTTGTAACCGAACTGGCTTGACCAATTTTTATGTTTTTTTGTCTACATTCGATACGTCGAATAGACCCTACAGGGCAAAACTACGTTTGCTCTGTCAGGTAATGTATTATTAGACATTAGTTCATTTCAATTACGTATATTGACGTATATTGAACGGTTTAAATCTTTCGTTAGAACTGATTACTAATTACTAAAAATACTGATATTCAAGCAGGCGTTTTTGACGCCTTCCTGGCACAGTGGCACGCGCTCGGATTCGATCGGGAGGTCGCGGGTTCGATTTCCGTCACGGCCCTTTTTAGGATATCATAATTTTTAATTTGGCTCATGTCTGGCCTGGTGGGAGGCATCAGCCATGGCTAGTGATCCTACCAGCTAAGATGCACCGACCTTAGTTGGTAGGATGGTAAATATCCATGGATGGATAGTTCCGCCGGAACGCTAAATCGCTCTGTAAAAACCGTTAGGCGTTACTCACTCCTCCCAAGTTAATACGGTAACATCTTTGGCTGCATCGTCATAGCTTGTAGTGTGTAAAAATAATCGGTCAAGTGCGAGTCGGACTCGCGTGTCTTCAGACCATTGTCTATGAAAAAATCTATAAAATTGTGTAAATAAATATGTGAAAATTTCAACCATATTATTATCACGATATTTATTTGCAGCCTGCAGGTGACAGACGGTCGGACGGACGTACAGAGTCTTAGTAATAGGACCCTGTTTTACCCTTTGGGAACTGATCCCTAAAAAGACTAAAGAGATGCTGACAACGCAATGAATCCACGAGATGAATCACCTTACAACTTGCAAACGTTTCATAACAACACTTGCACAATACATTTTTGGGGCAAAGACAAACTGAGGCTTATAAGCTTGTCGCAATACGTAACCGGCATCGGTACTAATACGAACTAACTACTTAATAACTAACCTAATAACTGGCTCTAATTAAGATCGCTCTTACAAACTCTAATAGTACTCATAAGCTAATAATGCAGTTAGGATCCTTTCTATTTTTAGGTATAAATCTCTCGTCACTCTGACTGCTAAGTGATGTACCTACGCACAGCTTAAAACCACTGACTTTTGAAAAACAAAATTTTGATATTCTTCACGTGGGTTTGGAAAAATTAGGGATGAAAGTTATGCCTACTTCGGTAGTTAATACAAACAAAAGTTATGGCCATTTATACACAGCTAATATATATGTACTTTTTTAACATCACGTATCTCGGAGGATCGATGGACGTTGTCACCTCCACACTAGATTGTAAAAATACCTCAACTAGATATATGAGAGAGTCGCAGAATCCAAACTGCTTTGCTTATAATGCCCTAACTATTCACGATACACTGTTTCAGAGTAGGTGATACAAAGGACGTAGATACTGGTTCACTTGCTTGTTGAACTTCCTCGGCCTGTTGAGGTAGGTCGAGAAAGCGTTGCCGATGCCGCTCGCCGCTGCCGACACAACGTTCGAGAACGGTCTGTTCAGGAACCCTTGGTTGTACCCAAAATTGGGCTGACTGCCGTAGCCATTGTATCCTCCTTGACTTCCATGACCTCCATGACCTCCGTGACCCCCATGACCTCCGTGACCTCCATGACCCCCATGACCCCCGTGACCTGTATGACCTCCGTGGCCTCCATGACCTCCGTCCTGCTGAATGGTCGGGAAGCTACCACATCCATAGAAATAATTCGTCACCGGAGCATTAATATACGTATAGTCGTGAGGCCCGAATTTCTCGCCGAAAGTCCTCCCGTAGCAAGGGTTATTCTGATGCTTCTTCTTTTTACGATGCTTGTGCTTGCGCTCGAGATCGTCGTAGTCTTCGTCGTCCAGCGCGAGGTCTTTGCTGTCGGATGCATCCTCCGATGTAACGAAGAACAAAGTGCATTGAAGGAGGAATAGTATTAATGCAGTTTTCTGAAAACAAACATTTAGGACTATGAAAAATGTGTGCCTACATTGAGTAAGTACGTTACGTACGTAAGTACATAGTATCTCTATGGTGCCTACAATTTTCATTTAATATAACTGTTTGGATTGTATAAAAATTCAAAATCACTATAATTTCGGAGTAGCCCAAAAATCGAATCTAGTAATCCGCTGAGAAACATGCGAGCCATCGTAGCCTAATGGTCCAAAACGCTGCACTTTTCGAACAAGGGATATTAAGGGGGGTTTGAAAACCCTGACTTACAGAGGTGAGTTTTTGGAAAGTAAATGTCACTTCCTTAGCTGTCAACCGAAACATTTTAAGGAAACGTACATACGTAGTTCCTGAAGGTTCTCCATATTTCCGGTACATGTGAAGTATACAATTTAGACGCGTTCAGTAGTCGTCCACGAGATGAAGAAAATGATGATGTGCGTAAATATAATTTAAAATTATAATTAGTAATTACCATTTTATCCCGTGGTGGTGTTCGCACTATTGACCAGCGACGAGGCTCGCAGGCACAACTCGACTGGTCCAGATGGCTGCGACGCAAGTTTTGGGAGATACCGATTTCGAAATTAGTGAAAGGTTAAACCTACAACTACAAAGCCACGCTACAATAACGCAACGTTTGCAAAACGCAGAGTAGACAAGAGTATGGGTATTACTTAATAGCCCCTAGCCATCCTGCATGTTCGGAAATCGGAATCGGAAATTTTCAGTTGAGATTTAATATTGTCATTTATTACTAACTTACTTAAAATTATACATTTTACAACTCACCAACATTTTACGTTTTAAATCTTCAACATATATATTTCTTATAAAAATGTAGTTCAAGCTTGAAGCAGTATAAACATAGTGTGTTATATTTTAGCATCTGATATTATACATAGCTACGAGTAGTTGCGAACTTTGTTCCGCTTTAGAGGTTACGTTTTGTTATACCACGTTTTACGACACGTGAACTACCTCGCCACAAATTTTCACCCAAATCGGTTCAGCCGTTTTTTAAGTTATAAATTGTGTAACTAACACGACCTTCGACATAATATTATATTCTATCTGACCTATCGTACTGTCAGACCTATCGTAGGAGTTTGGTAAAAACACGAGACACGAGAATTTAATACATTAGATAGAGTTAAAATATAAATACATATAAATATGTAGGTAGGTGGTCACGATGTACTGTTTAGTGATTAATTATGTATTTATAAATTCTATATTTATATACCATAAAAATATACGAGTTATAAATAATTATTCATGCTGAGTTATAAAATTAGAATGTTTATTGGTGTAACATGTAGATTTTTTAGAAGTTTACTGTTTGAACATAATATTATGTTACAAAATTAGACACAAAATTGTGAAGGTTGTAGTGAAGAAAAATGAAGAAAATATTTATATAGTGGGTAATGTAGGATTTTTAGACGCACATTTAATTATTGCTTGCGACCATTGAGTTATTAACTAAGGAGTCGGGGTCAGCGCTAAAAAGTGTCCGAAGTGAATGACATACAAAACGCTAAAACACATACAATCGCACTTCAGTCTCGTGTTTGAAAATTAGGCTGTATAGTAATGGTTTAAGACATAAATTACAATGTTTTAGTTTGTTTATAAAAATACTCATGTCGGGACACTTTTTTCATTAATTTTGTATTACACCCCTCATCCATATATTTATATACCTATGCTTGCGACGATCTTAGTAATTTAGAGGGTAAATGTAAATTGTACAATGTTTTCCAGAGGCGAAAGTGGTATTAAAAAGAAGTACGTGATAATAGCACCTACATATAAACAAACTGCATGACCGATATTTTAGTATTCGCACTTTAAAATTCATAAATCTTAATTTAATCATAAGTCTTAACACTTATAATATTTACAGGATGTGAAATGTCCGTCGTTTCCAAATGAATGCTATTCGCTATGATTATTTGAAAGGTAAACTTACCTAATCAATTTGTAGGGTGCCGTACCCAAAAGGTAAAATGGGACCCAACAACTAAGACTCCTAATGTCCGTCCATCTGTCACCAGGCTGTATGATGTATCTCATGAACTGAAATGTCATGAAGCTAACTATCACGTAGTTAAACAGTTGTAATTTTCACAGGTATTTATGTTGCCGCTTTAAAATACTGAAAACAATATCAGTTTTCTACCTCTACCCCACGTTTCTGTGATTATTGTGCATTTCTGCTAAGCAGCGTAAAGGTCGAGAACATTCTACCAACCTCCGCCTGCTCGCGTACAATACAAAGTCGATCCTACCAATACTGAATGGCATCTACTAAGCACGCTCCTGCTTTGCTTCTCCTAACCGTATCATTTATTTGCATATAAACATGTAAATTCAGTTGGAATTATTTATTGAGTTTTTCAAACTGGAAATTCGTAGTACTAGCCTCGTAGTTTGGAAAATGGCGGTTGTTCATCCCCGAGCCTCGGAGAGGTCCTACGCCTAATCTGTCTCCGAACGTGTCACAGCTGACATCCCATTGGATTATGGGAGAGAGTGAATAGAGAAGGCATCTGTGTTTGCGTACTTTCTGCACTAAGTATAATGTGTCCCGCGGTCTGGGGGACATTTTCATCACAATTATAGTACACATATTTCCTTATATAAAAAAACCTGACTTCCTTTTATTGCTACGTAACTTCGCATCATTTGAAATCGCCTCACGGATCGCTACGTAAACTTGTAATATGATTAAAACCAGGAACTATTTTTCCTCAAGTTAGAGGAAGGAAGAGATTGTCGTCTTGAGTTGCAACTTTGCAAGGTTATTACCTATTACCTACCATCGGACAATAATGACCTGCTGTGCTATTCTACAAAATGTCCATCTCTGAAATAGCTGCCAGACAGCTGCCAACCCGAATATGGCATGCAAAATTGTACTCTATTACAACTGACAAATTCATAGATGCATAGATGTACGCTCGTCGCTGTTTTGCAGAATAGCTGCACGGCTGCATTAACAAATAGGATAGGAATAGGTACTAAAAATACAATTAGCCTGTTGCAACTTATTAATCGTTCTTTCTCATAACAAATACAGATTTCACAAAAAATGTATGGGAAAAGTAGAAAGATTTTTGTACAAGCCCCAAATGGTTTTTCACAGGTTTTGTCCAAACGTCCCATCTACATTTTTTTCGAAATCTTAGAAAACTTATAAAGTCAAAACTCAAAAAATCTCGGAGTTTCCTGTTGACACCGATTCGTAAGAAAAAAAAGATCGAACGGATCTAAAGTAACCGAACTTGGTTTGGGACCCTTCATAAAACTTCATTTTTGGAATGGTCCATTTTTAGTAACCAACTAGCTGATGCCCGCAACTTCGTCCACGTGGGATAAAAACTATTCTATCTTTTAAGTTGGACCAAATGACAGATATTCACGAAGTTTGAACTAAATCGGTTCAGTAGTTTAGGAGTCCATTGAGGACAAACATTGTGACACGAGATTTATACAACGTGTTCAGGACGAATACGAACAACTTCGAGGTATTGAACAGACCACTTATAGGAATCGAACCACATAAGAAATAATTTTTAAATAAAATAAAAAAATAAAATTCAGTTTTCATACAAAGTAATTCAACTATTTCCAACTATCCATATTACACACACCTTTATGCAAAAACTGACATCGTCGCATTTTAAAACATAACTTATGAATGGTCTTAATTTTACTAAACAATGAACACTGTTTATGCCACAAGCGAGGGTTGTCACAATAAGGATTAATTGAAAAATTAAAAAAAAATTATTTGTCAGAATTTTATCAACGATTCGTATCGTTTTAAAGAATGGGTTAAGTAAAGTGACTTAAACAGTCATCTATGTGTGAATTTAAAAAATATGAATGTGGAAGCAAGGAAATTCAGGATCAATAGTAGCAATCTGCTGAACACGAGTTCGAGCTTCCCCTCGATTCTCGAAGAGATAGGCCAACAGTTCATCACGCCTGGCCTCATGCAGATTGGCAAATATGGATTGGCATATTACACATACCTAAATCGATAGAAAATTCCCTATGATTACTCGTATTTGAAAATCATCGTAGGGAATTTACTGAAATTTTCGCTTATAACATTGCTTAGCTCGATGTTTAATAATTTTATTAATACCTGTACCTAATTAATAACATAATATCATATTATGCATGTAAATTGTAAATAAAAAAAAGTCAATTTCACATTGTACCTTAAAGCTACAACCCTAATAATATCGGCTGGACCGTCGCACACTCAAGGGGGCTTCAACAATAAAGATAAGGAAACAATTAGTATTTCGATCGCAGTTTAACTAAGGGACACGTATACCTGAGAGAAAGAGAGACCCGAAGTTCTACAAAAAACTTCAGGAGCTTATGAACTTGCTGCGCGCTCTTGTTATAATTTTTAACAATATCGACAATCGATACTGAGAATCTTACTGATGAACTTAATTGTTTACCTAACTATTCAGTTATGAACTTATACGAGCTTGCTGACCTACGTTTACGCAGACAAAAGTATGTTTGTATTTTTGAGTATGGTAAATGTAATGTAGACAGTATGTTAGCTTGAGTGAATTTAAATAGATTCAGCTTACTTCGGTATTCTACCTTTTACGAATACCAACTAACAGTGTAAAGAAAGTCTTTTTATTGGCAGGAAGTAGGTAAGTACATAATGACTTCGGTTACAATCATAAAGTTTAAAATTAATTATTTTCAATATTGCCAAAATGTAAGAGATTGAAATCTAAGGAAAATTTATATTCTATCGTTCGCGGTAAGACTTTATCGATGCCGACAAGATAGCTTCTACTGGCACATCACTACTCAGACCGTAGTTGTAGTATTTTTGAATAATTTAAGTTTGGCAACGTCGCAAAAATAAGAGTGCGGCATATGGGACACATTTTAGGATCTATTTACAAAAGAAAAATTATTTTCTCCGAAAATATCCATTTTAGAACATATGTTCCTTAGCCATTTTTGATTACTTTTCGATAAGGAACCTAACCCTAGAGTTGTTCGTATTCGTCCTGAACACGTTGTATATATTAAGATAAGATTTGTATTTCTTACGAAGAAATGTGATAGTTAAACAGCATTGCTTTTGGCCAATCCTATTTGAGTTCAGTGGCACCAATTTCCTGTTAAGAAACCGCCTGATCGCCTTAGCACCCACTCCCTTTCGACCCTAAAGTCCGGAGTGTGGCTTTGACAACTGCGGAGATTTATCTGTACCTAACATTAAACATACTGTTCGTCTTTACATTCTTATTGATAGTATTCTTAAGTTCAAGTACAACACCGTCGCCCTACTAAGTGTCAATGCCGAAGGTGACTGCCCTCTATGTATGCCAATGGAGCTGCACTGATGCAGCTAAGTTTAGTCTGAGAGTACAAACAATTTTTTCCCACACTACATGTTAGTAGATACGAGTATTTGACTACAATCTTACCTGATGGTACGAGTAAGCGACTATGCAGCCGATGCCAATGCTTTCGTACTAGCTCGGAAGGATGGGAACAACCCTCCACCAATTATGGCCCAATCAACCTCGCGGTTATGAGGGCCTTACCTACGGCGGGCGCCCGTTCGGTACATACTTGCTCTTGGCACGTTTCCTCTCGCTCCTTGTCCCTATGTGCTCACTCTCCCCATTCTGGGGCAGGTCGATATAGTGACGAACTCGCGTTGCACCGCAGCTGTCCACAGCAAAGATTCTCTGTGTCACTCCAAGTCTCTCCACCTCTTATGCCATGCGTTCGCGAACTCTCATAGCTTTCCTAAGTTGGCTGCCGAACCTACGAGATCCTGATAATAAACTGGGGCAGAAACTTCGCGAACGACCCCATCCAGGAGCACGCACTGGAGGTAACGTGGAAGTATATGGTTGGATCCTTTTACCAATGCTACAAAGCATGGCACCGGAATGCTGAATCGCTTGGGGAGAGCTTTTTGGTATAAGAATTAGAATAAAATGGCTGACTGCTGACCAGAGCATGTCATTTGCAAGTGAAATAAGCTTAGTGGCAAATATTATAGCGGTGAAATCTCTGGCAAGAGTTTTTTTAAGAATAAATGTAAGGCTATCGTGGTATCTTACCTTTCTTCAATGGGCACCACGGTCCCACTGATTGTCATTATTTTCTTTTCCTTGGTCTGCATATTTCTGAAACAAGAGATAAATAAATTGAAATAGAGATAAAATACATCAGTCTATTGCGAGTCCAACTCGTATACTAAGTGTGCCTTACCAAAACCATATTATTTTATTTTATTTTGGAACATAAAGTTTCTTTTCGGACGGTAGCGCGCTAGAAGGCTAAGCAAAAGAAAATTGTTTTTTTTTTCCATCACGAAGAATATCTACAAAAATTCCACCATATTTTATGCGTTCTATTTTTTTCTGTGTGTAATCTTAGTAATAGGGTCCCGTTTTTACATTTTGGATACGGAACCCTAAAAATGTTGAGAATTCACGAGATCAATCTGTCGATCTGATAATATGTTATTCCCATACATTATTTGAATTTTAGTTCAAATCGACTGATTACTGTGAGGTTATATGGCAAAGGACGCTTAAGTGTCATCGTCAAAAGGGCATTTCAGCCGTACTACGTCGTAGGGGCCCAATCAAGAGAACCGATATAAGTACACCAAGGCGAAGCCCCGGGCATGTAAATAAGCTTGCTATGAATATTGTTTTCACTCCATCTGTGGTGATGATAGGAATATTTTAATACATTTCGTTAGCACGCTAAATGACAAAGTAAATGTGGAGCCACCGCAAAAAATGTAGCAAAATATTTACTTCATCCGCGCACGTAATAATAAGTATGTGGTTATTACAAAAGCAAACATTGTGATTCCGGTAAATACAGACAGAGTACTGCTCACGCGTTCAAGGCATGCAGGCAATGGCTAATAGCCATCGTACCTATCAGAAATTATAATACACTTACCTGAGTAAAAAAAAATCATCGTAATGTAGGAATATATTATTTTGCTACACTAAAATCCTACTGATCCTATCCTATCCTATCTTATTCTTTCCTTCATTCCTTACTATATCCTACTATGGATGGAGGATCATCTAAGTAGACTTTAGCTCAACATCGTAAGTTGCTTAAGTAACAGCGCAAATTATAGCCTTTCGTATGAATAGATATCATATCCAGAAATTGAAAATTCAAGGTCTGAACTAATTAGGAAAAATAAAAACACAAAAAGCTCATTCAATTTCAATTTTTTGTTCTTTGGGATCACAGGAGTCCAGTGCCCAGAAGTGGGACGCAAGCGGGTGAAGTGGTTGAGATGATTAGACATAATCCCTGCTTGTTCAAGTGACAAACAGACATTTAGCTCATTAGCCGCTCGCACGCCTCTGTGGAGGCACTAAGTGACTATTTCCTTCATTGCGATTCGCCGACTGCTCTAATGTTACGCCTGTATACAGACTACATTATGTCCACTATTAAAGACAGTCAAGTGAGTGCGAGTAAAGGTATAAGAGGGTTCCGCAGAGAACACCAGGTATCACTTTAAGTTGGCTGTGTCTGTGTCTCATGTATGTAGTTCGCCAGTTCTACACATCGAGAAAAGCGAGAACCCTCGTCTACATGATAGATTCACGGTTGTGTAGCTTAGGAAAAGAACTATGGCTTAATGGGAGTGGGCTGATCACCTGAACCCTGGACATCAGACCAAAACTTTATTGGGGTGAATGACGTGACGAGATCGGTAAGGCGAGGGGAAATAATTTAGCAAGAGCTGCAGAAGTCCATCTTCTTACTAGGGATACGTTTTTAAGTCGTTATATAGTTATCACTATTAATAAGTATATGTACCTACTTAATTATTTTTACTGACGTTTCGTAAGTGCTAAAAAGTGGCCGATATGAAATAAATGATTTGAATCTATGAATCTTTGAATCTTTAAGTAACCGTTATTACGATTGACGTAAAGCGTCGGTTGCATTTCGTGAAGTGAAATGATTGAAAAACACATTGCGGGAGAAATACTCCTTCACGCCGTTTTATTCCGGGAAAATCAATGATTTCCGCGAGAATGGTGAAAAACTGATTTTGAGGCTGGAGAAAAATATTCCTTCACGCCGCAACTACTGAACATTTTGGCTGAAAGTTGGAATAAAGATAGATTTTGAATTAACACAAACGCTACTTTTTAGTCCGGAAAATTGATGGTTCCAATGGGAATAGGGAAAATTAAAACTTACGCTTGCTTGCTTATCTTCTAGTTAATCTACATAAATCTACATAGAGGTCGACGACTATTATACATAGGATTTAGGTTTGAGGTTTTCATCCAAGTGAGTACGCTCATAACACCCTTTCACGGAACCCTAATAAACATGGAGTTTCATCTGTGTCACTTCTAAAATTTTGGGTTACGTAAGAAGGTCAGAGATAAATAGCAATTGTGTAGAATACCTCGACCGCCTCATTTCGTGGGCTTCACAAAAACCGACCGAGCGCGAGTCAGACCCGAGCACCAAGGGTTCCGTACCATTATCTAAAAAAAATCGGTAAAAAAATACACGTTTGTCAACTTCAATATTTATTTTATTCGTTTTATAGTGTTTGTTGTTGTAGCGGCAAGAGAAATGCGTCATCAGTTAAACTAACACGGTTCAAGAGATGGTGACAGACGAACAGACGGACGTAGTCTCTGTATTAGGGTCCCGTATTTACCCTTTGGATACGGAAAATACAGACGGTATCACGGTACCCTAATGTCTACTGAGACGGCAGAAATTCAGTATTACTACGTTAGTAATATTATATATTCGTTGGTATTACGGTCTCGTATTTACCCTTTGGGTATGGAGCCCTAAAGATGTAGTATGGGAGTCATATATTATATTCGATCGACAAATTTACCACGTGACTTATCGAAAAGAAGACGTGTGACTCTCATTCAGATACTTTTTTAAGGTTATAATAATTGATGATAATTACACACCTGAAATTTTCACTGATGATGTATTCCCGTTGCCGCTATAACAACAAAAAATAGAATAAATTAAATATTAAAGGGAGTCCCCAACGTGATTTTTCGACTTTGACAGTCGTAGATAAGTCATGCATCTTCATTTCATCAAGTCATTTGTATCTTTTCTACTTATCATATATGATCTTATAGAGTTCTACTTATCATATATGATCTTATACTTATCATATATGATATATGATTCTACTTATCATATATGATCTTATAGAGTTTTTGACTTTTCATGGGCGACTATTATTTAGGCCTATGTGAAAAATAAAGAATTTCATTTCATCTAACTAATTAAATATTACTTCTGTAGGAGACAAGTTCTAGGTCACGGAAAATGATCTAGCTTGTTATGCTAACGCCGCGCCATTAAATGCAGGTAATCGTCTACGTAGACACACTTGTTGTCCAAGTTAGAACTTCCTGTTCCATAGTACGATTATGTGTAACTCAACTGAATAGAATGGCACCCATAGGCATAGCCAAATGAGCGTTTTATTTCTACAATCGCTAACGCTTTAGAAAACTGAGAAGTGCATGGATCACTTTAGGTTGGGCACGTGATATGCACAACCATTCGAGAATTTGCTTTAAATATTGTGTGTGAAACCTGCCAAACAAACTCTTGGGCTGATTTAGCTGAGGCCAATGCCCTTCTTCCGAGACCAGTACTTCGTTAAGAACCGGCGGGGTTGGGGTTTGGTACATACTTAGTAACTCAACTCAGTTCATTTCATTTCATTTCAATGGGTTTGGATCAATGACGAAATATGCTAAGCTAAGAAAAGAAAGAAAAGATGTGACGTGTGTTGAAGCCAAAAATTTCTCACATATGGCGTCGCGCGTCGTTACCGCTGTCGGTCGCTTACATTTAGCGCAATTTTACAGTTTTGAAAAATTAAAAATCCGGCTTCAGGGCGGAGCCTAAAAATACATACGTGCAGACGTTACTTATAGTGCTGATCCTCGATAATAAGTTTAATCAATGGTTTGGATGATGAATACAAATAATAGAATGTTTACAAAGGTGTACAAAGACCGCCAACCCAGACTTGGCAAACGTAGTGGGCTATGGAACACCCATTTAATTCTGAGACGAGACCCGTGACCAATAGAGGGACTTAAAGAGGGTTTGACACGTTGAGATGTATCAAGAGACTTTTGTCTCGACAATTGTTTGTTTGTTTGTTTGTTTGTTTGTTTGTTTGTTTGTTTGTTTGTTTGTTTGTTTGTTTGTTTGTTTGTTTGTACTACTGGTTCCAAATTGAAAAATTCTTTGTGTTGGATGTCCATTTATCGAGGAAGGCTGTATAACATCATGCTGTTTTGATCAATAACAGCGGGCTTCAATGAAAATTGTTGCAGACGTGAAAAAATGTTCCAGAAGGGATTCCGTTGAGTGCGCTACGAACAGCGCGAAAATTCCGTTTTTGTCAATGATTTAATTTAAACTTTGGTTTTTGTGACGGTTGATCCCGTGTAATTTTTTTCCAGCTATCGGGTGGATGAAGAATTTTTACATTTCATTTATCAATCCTACCAATTTTCAGCTGAGTGCGAATTATTGTACTCTACTCATATTATTTGGTCTAATTTAATTGGTACAATATTTAAGTTTAAATTAGGTACTTCTATGTTTTCCGTTCACTGTCATACGCGTTTCATGTTTGGTAAAGATAATAGTCTTTGAAACCAAAATCGGTACTTGTTTATTGAGTGAGCGGCTTTCGTGACTGGCATCGCTTAGGCCACATATTGACGCGGGTAGATATGAGTACGAACGGGTAGAAACAAACACACCTATACTATAGACCCGGCGGACCGCGCAAAAAAATGTCGCCAGTTTATGGGAGCAAAACCCCCCCGGCGTCAGTAGCAAGCAGTAAGCCTACGCAGTATTTCGCAGGAGTTTCAACAATGGCTCTACATTATCTTGTATGAAGAAGGTTTACGTAAAATGTTTGGATGGGCTCATCTTGATGTTATAATCATAGGGTTCTGTGCCTAAAGGGTAAAAACGAGACTCTATTACTAAAGACTGCCGCCCGTCTGTCTTGAAACTTTGAAATACGTCGGTTTTAGAATTCTGTGTCACATCCATAGCAACTAAATGGTCACGTCAAACTCGTCTATATTTACCCCCGACACAAAAAGAGGAGTGTTATCAAACTAAAAAAATCAAACTCGAAATATCTTTTTTCACATAGACCTATATTACAGATCAATGGGCGTACAGGCTCTTGAAAACAATATGATACCTATTTGTCAACAACAAGCTAAGTCTCAAATGGAATGTAGAGATTTTGATGCAGTTTTTTAATTTGGAAGCCAGTTGCACTATTTCCATTTGTCAATATCAGTCCAGCGGTGTAAGAATATCAGCTCTTTTAAAAAAATGGTGTACGGTATTTTCAGAGTATGATTACTCGCCTAAGCCTATAGATGACAGTTTTTACTTACAACAACTGTCCCCTACGGGCTTATAGGTGTCGCTACAATAAACTAGGAGTTCGACAGCGTAGAAAGGATAAATTGATGATGGAGGCTAGAAATATTTGCAAAGAGTACACATTGTATGGCAATTTTTATTTTTAATAAACTACCTGACACATATAAAGGCAATACTTTGAATATCTTTAAAAAACGTACGTTTGATTTACTTATGGATAAATGTTATTATTATAATTTTTAAATGAAACTAATTTTTGACTCACATTAAATTTACAATTATTGACATTCTGAATTACTACTCGTAATTTCTTGACTTTATGAATTATGTATTTAAAATTATTGCCATTCTGAATATAATTGACAATATTATTAAAAATGATAATAACAAAAATGATAATATCAAACTACCTACTGACATTATTTACTTATTTTCTTTTTATATTCATACGCCATGAGGCAGAATGCACAAGGATATTAATTGTTATGGTGACTACTTAATGTACCTACATTCTTATGAATAAATGGCATTTATTTATTATTTATTTATTTATTTAAAATGTTGGTGAAAACGAGCATAAGTGCTTCACGCGTGTCAGCATAATTGTTAACGGACAAGCGTAGGGTGTCCCGGGGGGGTCCGTCGCCTTACGGATGGGCGCCGAGGAGGTAAGGCCGGCTTAGGTGTTTCTGGCGGGCCTTGCTGTTGGAGGGGAGCTCCATACTCCACCTCGTGGAGGGGCTGCGCAAGCGGCCGGGCACCGGCGGGTTCGCGGAGGTTTGCGCAAGCGTTCCCGTGTTCCCGTCATACGGTGCGAGGAGGAAACACCGTGGGGTTTAGCCGGTAAGAGTCCGGCATAACCCAGCCGCTCCCCCGGGCGACTGGGTATTCATGAGAATTCCCCACGATAAAAAAAGGGTGTTCTTTTTAATTTAATTTTATAAGCAAATAAATATCTTACAAAATTCGAAAAACCAAAGAAATTTTGTATTTGTCAGGTAGACCTGCGTAGATTGCCTTACCTACTCCTAACAAACAATCCCCAGAATGTCAATATGGTCCGAAAGATGCCTCGTTCGGTGATGTTCCATTGTACTCGTACACAGCTGTGGTGTGCATTCGATTAAAAATAGCGTCGTATTAAATACTCGCTTGATTAATAAAATAAACGTGTTTCTCGACAGAATGTGATAAATTTTAAGTTGGTGTCAAAATTGTTCCAGTTTTACCCCCTAAGCTGCAGAGCTGGACAAGTTATCTGTTATAGAATAATCTATAAACTATAGGTAAAGGAAAAAGGTAAACGCGCAGAATGGTAAAATAGTACCGTGGTTACTGAGGCGCTACATAATTAAGAATTAAGTATAGGTACCTACAATAATGTAAAGTACCTATGTTGCCAATGCTACAGCGGCGTTAAATTGCATCGAGATACATATTCAAAGCCATGTTCCGGCAATCCGAACGTAGCCTGAACTGCAGTGCACACTGTATCTGTGTTCACTGTAAACTGTCACTGGTAGTGACCTATCGGCGCTGTATAATATGGTAGGTAATGTAGGTATACCTACTACGTGACCCGGCAAATTTGTGAAATGTTTTCATTTATGTATGTAGAATAGATAGTGCCCTATTTTCTGACCTACGTTAGTAAAAAATTCATGAAAATCGGTCTAGCCGCAGGAGTTCAAATACTGTGACTTGTGAATTTAATATATGTTACCGGCCAAACCCGATTTCAGGACAAACTAGTTCGGCCTAGTCTAAAGCCAATTTCAGGACAATCTGATTTCGGGACTTAGAGAACCCAAACTCGGATAAGTTTGATTATGGTTATTTCGTTTTGGAAGGAGCCCCGCGAAGCGGAACTCCGTCAACAGGGTCTTAGAAGGTTTGAAGAAGCGAGCCCGAGAAGCTAAAAAGATCTAGTTTAGTCAGTGCAAAACTATTTTTACTGAAATCGGATTTAGCCTAGGCCAAACTAGTTTATCCTGAAATCGGGTTCGGCCACTAACATATAGGTACAAACAGAAAAAAATTACAATGGTGGAGATAAATTATATAATCACCATGGAGATAATAGTTGTCTCTGCACTATCTTATCACTCCCTTCCTTTCTCTTGGTTTTCAGCCCACTTTATCTTATTCATGAAAACCGCGTAGGCGTATGACATCAGCAAAAATAACCTAATCTCGAACAGAACTAACATCTGTCGTCTGCGCGTGCAATAGATTAGTATAGGAATTATTTTATCAACGCATCGTGTCTTCAACATAATAAGATAACACGTTCTAGGTGGGTAGGTACGAGTACATCTGATTTTTGAAGTACAGGATAACCTACTAACGTCGCTGCAGCCATATGACGCAAGTACGTAAGTACTTGACTGCGTAAGTGACGATGTAGCCGAAGATGTTATCGAAACTTGGAAGGGGTACTTAAGGGCGATGGGTACCACCCGGGCACGAAAATTCAAATTTTATGTAGTTTTTCGCTCATAGTGGGCTAATTATACATCGAAGGCTAATGACAATGAGTTTTGCGAGCACAACATTTATGCATCTACATGTTTTTAATATAAACTCTGCTCAACAATACTCATTTACTTCATATTGGTTCCCGATAGCTCGAAATCTGGGAAACTGCAAAAAACTATCTTTCGGGAAACAATTTGAGATGATTGAGAACTTTCGAGCAAAGTTTCTATTAAAAACATGTAGATGCATAAAAAGTAGGCCCGCAAAATGCATTGCCAGAAATCTACAATGTGTAGTTAGTCTAATATTTGCGAAAAACTAAATAAAATTTGAATTTCGCGGGCTGGTAGGGCTGCAACACCTTAAGGACGTTCAAACATTTCGCTTGTCGACAGTTTTAGGTATTTTGTAGCAAGCACACGTTCGCAAGGCGCACTCACACATGGATATCGCAATTATGCAAATTTTAATGGTATTGTAGTGCGACCAACAGAATATTTTGGTGATACTTTCAAGTTTCAATTCAAGCCTTCGAATTATAGGTACCTTTCATATTCGAGCTAGGGCATCCTCAATAACTAGAACAGTGAATGAGGGAATATAAAATAGTCACCTAATAGTCACGTCTCGAAGTCACCATAATAATAGTGCTACCGAGTTTAGACTTTTGGTTATTTCTGAGAAGACCCTTACCTTACCACTAAACTTGGTGGAGTGACCTGACGGTATACTTCGAAGACTACTACCGGATCTCCTAGACGTATAGAGCTAGCCATGTCGAGTTTGGGCTCGTTTTGTTAGTTATGAGGAGACCTTACCACATGACCTGGTGGAGTGACCTGAAGGTATACTTCGAAGAGTACTACTGGATCTCCTAGACGTATAGAGCTAGCTGTGTCGAGTTTGGGCTCGTTTTGTTAGTAATGAGGAGACCTTACCACTTGACCTGGTGGAGTGACCTGAAGGTATACTTCGAAGAGTACTACTGGATCGCCTAGACGTATAGAGCTAGCTGTGTCGAGTTTGGGCTCGTTTTGTTAGTAATGATAAGACCTTACCACCTGACTTGGTGGAGTGACCTGACGGTATACTTCGAAGACTACTACCGGATCTCCTGGACGTATAGAGCTAGCCGTGTCGACTTTGGGCTCGTTTTGTTAGTTATGAGGAAACCTTACCACTTGACCTGGTGGAGTGACCTGAAGGTATACTTCGAGTTTGGGCTCGTTTTGTTAGTTATGAGGAGACCTTACCACCTGACCCGGTGGAGTGACCTGAAGGTATACTTCGAAGACTACTACCGGATCTCCTAGACGTATAGAGCTAGCCATGTCGAGTTTGGGCTCGTTTTGTTAGTTATGAGGAGACCTTACCACATGACCTGGTGGAGTGACCTGAAGGTATACTTCGAAAAGTACTACTGGATCTCCTAGACGTATAGAGCTAGCTGTGTCGAGTTTGGGCTCGTTTTGTTAGTTATGAGGAGACCTTACCACATGACCTGGTGGAGTGACCTGAAGGTATACTTCGAAGAGTACTACTGGATCTCCTAGACGGATAGAGCCAGCTGTGTCGAGTTTGGGCTCGTTTTGTTTGTTATGAGGAGACCTTACCTAATATACCTAATAATAAACTATCGGAGTCCAATTTCAGTACAACTAGCTCTACCCATCTAGGAGTTTCAGCTGTAGTCTTCGAAGTATATCTTCAGGTCACTCCACCAGGTCAAGTGGTAAGGTTTCCTCATAACTAACAAAACGAGCCTAAACTCGACACAGCTAGCTCTATACGTCTAGGAGATCCAGTAGTACTCTTCGAAGTATACCTTCAGGTCACTCCACCAGGTCATGTGGTAAGGTCTCCTCATAACTAACAAAACGAGCCCAAACTCGACATGGCTAGCTCTATACGTCTAGGAGATCCGGTAGTAGTCTTCGAAGTATACCTTCAGGTCACTCCACCGGGTCAGGTGGTAAGGTCTCCTCATAACTAACAAAACGAGCCCAAACTCGACATGGCTAGCTCTATACGTCTAGGAGATCCGGTAGTAGTCGTCGAAGTATACCGTCAGGTCACTCCACCAAGTCAGGTGGTAAGGTCTTATCATTACTAACAAAACGAGCCCAAACTCGACACAGCTAGCTCTATACCTCTAGGAGATCCAGTAGTACTCTTCGAAGTATACCTTCAGGTCACTCCACCAGGTCATGTGGTAAGGTCTCCTCATAACTAACAAAACGAGCCCAAACTCGACATGGCTAGCTCTATTCGTCTAGGAGATCCGGTAGTAGTCTTCGAAGTATACCTTCAGGTCACTCCACCGGGTCAAGTGGTAAGGTCTCCTCATAACTAACAAAACGAGCCCAAACTCGACACAGCTAGCTCTATACGTCTAGGCGATCCAGTAGTACTCTTCGAAGTATACCTTCAGGTCACTCCACCAGGTCAAGTGGTAAGGTTTCCTCATAACTAACAAAACGAGCCCAAAGTCGACACGGCTAGCTCTATACGTCCAGGAGATCCGGTAGTAGTCTTCGAAGTATACCGTCAGGTCACTCCACCAAGTCAGGTGGTAAGGTCTTATCATTACTAACAAAACGAGCCCAAACTCGACACAGCTAGCTCTATACGTCTAGGCGATCCAGTAGTACTCTTCGAAGTATACCTTCAGGTCACTCCACCAGGTCAAGTGGTAAGGTTTCCTCATAACTAACAAAACGAGCCCAAAGTCGACACGGCTAGCTCTATACGTCCAGGAGATCCGGTAGTAGTCTTCGAAGTATACCGTCAGGTCACTCCACCAAGTCAGGTGGTAAGGTCTTATCATTACTAACAAAACGAGCCCAAACTCGACACAGCTATCTCTATAGTCTAGGAGATCCAGTAGTACTCTTCGAAGTATACCGTCAGGTCACTCCACCAAGTCAGGTGGTAAGGTCTTATCATTACTAACAAAACGAGCCCAAACTCGACACAGCTATCTCTATAGTCTAGGAGATCCGGTAGTAGTCGTCGAAGTATACCGTCAGGTCACTCCACCAAGTCAGGTGGTAAGGTCTTATCATTACTAACAAAACGAGCCCAAACTCGACACAGCTAGCTCTATACCTCTAGGAGATCCAGTAGTACTCTTCGAAGTATACCTTCAGGTCACTCCACCAGGTCATGTGGTAAGGTCTCCTCATAACTAACAAAACGAGCCCAAACTCGACATGGTTAGCTCTATTCGTCTAGGAGATCCGGTAGTAGTCTTCGAAGTATACCGTCAGGTCACTCCACCAAGTCAGGTGGTAAGGTCTTATCATTACTAACAAAACGAGCCCAAACTCGAAGTATACCTTCAGGTCACTCCACCAGGTCAAGTGGTAAGGTTTCCTCATAACTAACAAAACGAGCCCAAAGTCGACACGGCTAGCTCTATACGTCCAGGAGATCCGGTAGTAGTCTTCGAAGTATACCGTCAGGTCACTCCACCAAGTCAGGTGGTAACGTCTTATCATTACTAACAAAACGAGCCCAAACTCGACACAGCTATCTCTATAGTCTAGGAGATCCAGTAGTACTCTTCGAAGTATACCTTCAGGTCACTCCACCAGGTCATGTGGTAAGGTCTCCTCATAACTAACAAAACGAGCCCAAACTCGGCATGGCTAGCTCTATACGTCTAGGAGATGCGGTAGTAGTCTTCGAAGTATACCTTCAGGTCACTCCACCGGGTCAAGTGGTAAGATCTCCTCATAACTAACAAAACGAGCCCAAACTCGACACAGCTAGCTCTATACGTCTAGGAGATCCGGTAGTAGTCTTCGAAGTATACCGTCAGGTCACTCCACCAAGTCAGGTGGTAAGGTCTTATCATTACTAACAAAACGCGCCTAAACTCGACACAGCTGGCTCTATCCGTCTAGGAGATCCATTAGTACTCTTCGAAGTATACCTTCAGGTCACTCCACCAGGTCATGTGGTAAGGTCTCCTCATAACTAACAAAACGAGCCCAAACTCGACACAGCTAGCTCTATACGTCTAGGCGATCCAGTAGTACTTTTCGAAGTATACCTTCAGGTCACTCCACCAGGTCATGTGGTAAGGTCTCCTCATAACTAACAAAACGAGCCCAAACTCGACATGGCTAGCTCTATACGTCTAGGAGATCCAGTAGTGGTCTTCGAAGTATACCTTCAGGTCACTAGTACGCTTGGGGAACAAATAAAATAAGTGGAATAAAAAAAATAAACTCAATTCTAGCAAATAATTATAAAATATATATATTGTAGGTACCACAGGTGCCTAGTACCTTACCTTTTCAAAAATATGTCAGGACAGTAGATTACGTAAAGTATCAAGTTAGTAATTGCTAACTCTCCGTGTACGTACAGCGATGTTTTTCAATACCAGCAACTGCTCGCAACCGACGTGGAGTCCACTCACGATGGCAGCCAAACGCTGACTGATTGATATTTGAATTTTGAAATGTGACCGAGTAAAATCAAAATAACCCTTATTGTAACCACTTTAAGATTTACGCTTGTAAGCAAAATATGTGAAAACAATGCACGCGAAGTTCATTTTTTTCAGTGACTGTTTGTCCTTTTTTTGTTAATTTTTTTACGACCATTTTGAGATGAACATATCTGCTGTCAGATGATATTTTTAAAAGACATATAATCGGCATGTTTTTACAGAAAAATCGCATGAAACATGGTCCTAAACTGTCAATTTTGTGAGAAGAGATGATGTAAACTATTTTTAAAGTACTAAAAATAAACATTTTTAACCAAACTTTTTACGACGAATTGTAGATAAAAGACCAATATTTGTGTTGTTATTTTTAGTTCCATTATATTTTGTTTAACCTAGTCACAATTTGCACAGAAAACTCCACGAAAATTGCAATATTTGTACAATCGCCCTTAAGTAACTCGCCACTAAGGGTTTCTACACAACATCGTACCGGAATGCTAAATCATTTCGCGGTGCGTTTTTGCTGATAGGGTAACTAGCCACAGTCGGAACTCTCTGCATCTGACCCTAAGTCAATTTATAAATTGAAGTTGCTCATGACGGGATTTGACCCCGCGACCTTCCCCTGGAATCCGAGTATAGGCTCCACTGCGCCAGGGAGGCCGTCAAAACTTTCACGCATTCTCATGTTAGATGCAGCGCATGCCATAATTTTGCTTTGCAATATCACGTATATGACACACAGCAGTGCGCTCAGCATCCTGAGACATCAGTTGTTAAATCTCATTTTGCCCAGTTATCACAGCGTACAGTGCCCCCCAAATTATATTACTGCATCGCGGTAGAATAGACCGTGGAAGTGTGACGTAACAAAATGGCGGAATTTGACGTTTGGGTAAAAACAAACGTTTGCGTTGCCTATCCGTGAAAGATTGTTTTCCTTTTGTGAGGTTTTTAGCTGTGATTTAAAATGTCAATGTATTTGAGTTAAACATTTCGTAGCTGGATAAGAAAATCTTACCGAGAGAGCAATTTCCATTTTTTAAATAGTTTTTCATTCGCCGGGAATCTAAAAAACCTACAGGTTTCTCTTCTCGAGACATGGTTGCACCCAGGGGCAAAACAATAAGGCATTGTGTATATATTTTTAACACCAAAACACTCGTTTTTCTAATTGTTTATAAAATTCCATACATAGGTATGCCAATGTTTTTACCCAAATGTCAAAATTCGCCATTTTGTGACGTCATAGCTTCCGTGGTCTATTAACAGACACTGCGGTGGAACCTACTCGGACGAACTTCGCAAGAAGAATTTTACCACGGACCACTATGTACCATGTACATGGTGGGTGGTGGTGTCTGGTGGTTCAAAGGCGAGTAGAAGGCACGCGTCCACGCGGTCGATCCCCAACGAGGTGGACGGATCTCGGCTGGAATTCTGGAGTGTTACAAGTTCCTCTATAATTGTATATAGAGGAACTTGTAACACTCCAGAGTAATATATTAAACTTATCCCTCAATAAGTTCAAAGTCGCTGTAAAACGAAAGCTCATTAATAAAGCTTACTATAGTATTAAGGATTACTTACATGAATCAAATCCTTGGGGATGAATGAACTGCTGTAATTATACTAGCTCAATTAGTTTTAAGAGCTTTTGTGAAGTGGTGATAACAGAAAACAAAACCCGGCTGAGTTTATTGTGGGCTTCTTCTCAGTGCAGGGCGCGTTGGAACCCTCGTAAACTTAGTTTTAAGTCGACTTGGAGTTATCGCCATACAAATGTGACAAATATCATAAGGACCATTTACAAGCGCCTTTATATTAGGCCTATGTGAAATAAAGATAAAGATATTTCATTTCATTTCATTTCATTTCATTGGGTCGCAATGCCGCCAACAGGAGCCGCTAAAGCAGCAGTGGCACGTCATTGAACATCGTAAAAGTATTACCACGACCACTCTTTTAAGAGTGAACGACTAAGAAGAACTATGTACATAGAATAGAATAGAATAGAAAAATTCCATAATATGAAATAAGTCGTATAAAATAAATAGATACTAATAGAATTGGAAGAGAAATGTGGTTCCATTATTGTACCTGTATCAAGTTTAGATAATATAATTTGTAATTAAAACACCATTAAAGCCATGGAACACTTTTATTGATAACTCAAAAACTGTTTTACAATCATGAACTGTTTTTCTCCTGCGACCCAGTCCCCAGAGGCATAGACCATTCCCCACTCCATCAACACCACAGACTATGTATCATATCTAGTCTGCTACATCTTCCTCCTTAAAAGTTTAAATTGAAGTGTCATAGTCTTTCAAATAATTAGGGGGCCTCATTGTTCTCCTAGGACGTTCAATGTTTTCCCTTTCAGCTACATTACTTAGTTTGTTATTAATAATAATAATAAATAATAAATAAAAATAAAAATAAAAAGCCTTTTTATTTCCCAAATCTCCTTAGTTACATTCGGTTTGTTAGTTTTTGGTTTAGTAACATTGTTGACTTATTTCTACGTTAGTATGTTAGTGTTAGAGTAGATATTGTTAGTAGTTGGATTAGTAACAATTTTAACTTAATATCTTGTTATTAATATCTACCTATATTATTATTTTCCAAAAATACACTTTGCCTGAAAGGTTTTAAATGAAAAGTGTTTCTTCTTATTTCACGCGATTACCTCTAGCGTAGGTACCTACTCACAATATTAGAAGTGTTCAGTAGGTCCTTGCGTCAAGGTCGTTTTTTATTATGGATTTTACTGCTGCTTACTTGACTACCACAATTGATATTGCTTCCTATTAAGGGCAATGGGTAACATCCGGGCGCGAAAATTCAAATTTTATTTAGTTTTTTGCTCATAGTGGGCTAATTATACATCGAAGGTTAATGGCAATGTATTTTGCGAGCACAGAATTTATGCATCTACATGTTTTTAATAAAAACTCTGCTCAACAATACTCATTTACTTCATATTGGTTCCCGATAGCTCGAAATCTGGGAAACTGCAAAAAATTTTCTTTCGGGAACCAATATGAGATGAGTGGGAACTTTCGAGCAAAGTTTCTATTAAAAACATGTAGATGCATAAAAAGTAGGCCCGCAAAATGCATTGCCATAAATCTAAAATGTTTAGTTAGTCTAATATTTGCGAAAAACTAAATAAAATTTGAATTTCGCGGGCTGGTAGGGCCGCAACACCTTAAACGCACAAATCTCTAATAATACAATTCTCGTGCCAATTTTTTGTTACCATCAAGCTCCTCCGAAACGGCTGACCGATTACTATGAATATTTCTGGGTATAGGTACCTATACGGTAGGTCCGAGAGTAGGTCATAAGCAATTTTTTATATCCCTAGGCCACTGGGGTCAACACGGGTCAGCTAGTGTAATAAGAGTACCTATGTATTTTTTTAAAACTTTCCTGATAGAAAAACCCACTACTAAATTTTATGTGCCTGCCCCGGGAATGGAACCCAGGGCCATGTGATCAGCAATCGAACATGCTCATCACTAAACCAATAGGTGCGCTTTTACAATTTGATCGCGAAGGCAGATATTATTATAAACTACCTTTAAATTTTACCTAGGTTGAAACAATCTGTCAGAAAAGTAAAAATATCTAATTAACATCGGTGGAATAGTAATTTTCAACACGATGCTCAACGACCTCAGCAGAGTTTCCCAACAGGTGGGCCTTAAAATGAACATGAGCAAGACGAAAATCATGTCAAATTCTCATGTTCCGCTCCACCCAGTAGTGGTTGAGAACTCTGCACTCGAAATTGTAGACGAGTACATATACCTGGGACATACGGTCCAGCTAGGAAGGTCCAATTTCGAGAAAGAGGTGAACCGCCGAATCCAGCTCGGTTGGGCAGCGTTCGGGAAGCTTCGTGATGTCTTCTCGTCCAATATTCCTCAGTGCCTGAAGACGAAGGTTTTCGAACAGTGCGTGTTGCCAGTGATGACATACGGATCCGAGACATGGTCGTTTACTATGGGCCTCATAAGAAGGCTCAGAGTCACTCAGCGGGCGATGGAGAGAGCTATGCTCGGAGTTTCTCTGCGGGATCAAATCAGAAATGAGGAGATCCGTAGACGAACCAGAGTCACCGACATAGCTCAACGTATCGCGAAGCTGAAGTGGCAATAGGCGGGACACATAGCTCGTAGGACCGACGGACGTTGGGGACCCAAAGTACTGGAATGGCGACCCCGC
Source organism: Coenonympha glycerion (assembly GCA_963855885.1). NCBI lineage: Eukaryota > Metazoa > Arthropoda > Insecta > Lepidoptera > Nymphalidae > Coenonympha > Coenonympha glycerion. Next base: position 832,961 of record OY979626.1, read on the forward strand.
ACGGGTAAGCGCAGTGTTGGCAGGCCTCCGACCAGATGGACTGACGACATTAAAAGAGTCGCAGGAAGGCGCTGGATACAGTTAGCGCAGGACCGTGCGGGCTGGAAATCATTGCAGGAGGCCTTTGTCCAGCAGTGGACGTCCGTCGGCTGAAACGAACGAACGAACGAATGACGTTTACTTACCACCTTGTTGACGTATCATGAGTACTCGTAGTTAAGAGTCCGCTTATCCACGATGTCTCCCATACATTCGTTATACCAAAATCATTTGTAATTCGTGCAAATTTCGATCAGGTTGTGGTGTTATTTAGGTTCATATAGTGATAATCTATACTCCTGGCCATATTTGGTTCCGAAATACTTTTGTTAAACGAAATTGTAAACGAATTTAGTTTTGCTTATTTTTATGTCAAAGAGGACATGTTTTGTAATAAAAACAAGACTATCTCACGTCGTATTAGTTAAGGAGCACAGTTTTTATTGTCCAGCTAAAGAAAAACACCAGTTAATAAAGAAAGTTAAAAAATTTCATTCATAATTTTTGATATTACGGAACACGACCGAAGTTATAACAATTTTGATCAAAAATGATTTATATTTCGTTTTAGAGAAGTATTTCCGAACCAACTATGGCCATGAGCATAGATTATTACTATATGTACCCGAATAACACCACAACATGATCAAAATATGCACGAATTACAAATGAGTATTTAGAATGTATGGAGACATCGTAGTTCACAGGACTCTTAAGTAGGTACATCTGCTATAAGAATTATGTACTTTTTTCTTGCTGTTACCCGGATCTTTAAATACCTAAACAATATAAATTCATAATAACTCACAGTTTTTTCATGAAAAACCTCCACGTAGCGTTGGAGATTAGAGAAGGCAATTAATTAATACAATAATATCTACTATAAGATAGTGCTAGGTAGGTAGTACCTACTTAGTAGGTGTAATTTACCTTGAAAGGACTCGATTAAATTTAATAAATTTTGAATTTTGAGCTTTTCTTCTTTATTAACTTTTATTAACCATTGTTTATTTTTCTTTATTCACATAATATTATCATCGCAATGATTACATTATAAGGAGTAGCACACACATACACCCATAATCGTTGCGTAAAACAGCGAGGAATTCTCGTGAATATTTTATTTGTGTTATAAAACTAATACTAATTTATAAGTCAATCGGTGGCGGAATGTTTAAATTATTATCTATTGTGATTCTCAAACCTGCATAAATTATAAATGAATACATTAAATGAATTGGATCGAAATGAATTTTATCTACGCTCATTGCTTAAAGTTCGAATTATGAAATCAAAATGTGTCACATATTGACCTACTTTATTCACAGACTTCTATAATTATTAAAAAGTTATTCATTATAACATCGCTGTACTATGGAAATATTGAATAATTTCTATTACGATACGCGGCTCTGGGTTCCTGTATTTTTGTGTGTCGTCGTCACAGACCAGGAAATGACTTTCTTTTCTCTGTGGTCGTCATAGCCAAAAGTAAGGAGTCCACAGACAACATTTAGTTGGTAGTTATGATCGACCATAGACAACAATTAATTTACGGAAACAATAATTTTTCCCTGCCTTATATGACTGATTAAAAAGTGTGTTCATACAGAATATTGAAAAGATTTATGTATAATTTTTGATTATTTAATTATCCACTAAAAATAGGTATAGTTTATCTGACTTGTATAAATATTTTTCTTCTCTTTTTTGTTTCATGACTTTTTTAACAGACTATACGAAGTTTGCAACTGAATTTTGGCGCCATACCTAACTTTTAACATTTCAATTTTTGTTACTTAGTCAAAACTTAGCGCGGAAAAATGTCTAGCAGTGAAACGTACTAAAGAAAATTTAACTCCACCTGACATTTTAGTAATTGCAATAAAAATGACCCACAATCTTTTACCAACAAAGTGAAGGATTTACGACAAACGTTAGCAAGATTTTATGGTTTGGATTTATGATAATTTGAGTGTAGATAAAGTAGTGTATGAAACTCTACATAATTAGGTATTAAAACACTCGTGTGATACTATTAAAAAACTCGCCTGCGGCTCGTTTTTTAAACTCACACTCATGTTTTAATACCCCCCATTATGCATCCGTTTCATAAACTACTAAAATTACATCGACTTAAATTCAATTAGTTCGCTAAATAACATTTTCCGGAAGACGTTATCAGTAGGTACTACTTATTCTTACACTTAGCTAGAGCGAGGGCGCACTACTCGTATATCACGTTTTACGGTCGAGACTGCCACGATTGTTATTAATTATTTACGCTCCACGAAACAAAAAAAAATACTAAACGAGACAAGCGAAATAGGTTAAAATTAATAAAATCAAGTTTTTCTTATTCTAGGTAGGTCCACCAATTTTAAGTTATTCGAAATTATAGTCGCCAATTTCTTCTGTGCAAATATATGTAATGAAATGAGTGACATTTCATTCATTTGAACTTTAAATGTCGTTTCTTTGTATTTTCAGAGAAACAATTTGTGGTTTGTTTTGGAGATCCTCAATTCCTTATATATATTATTTTCTAATATATTGCACGATATATTAGAAAATAATATATTTACTCAGTGTTTGTAACCAAACTAGTCCGAAGCGGCTTGACCGATTTTAATGAAATTTTATAGTCCACATTCTTCAGGTCTGAGAATATGTGGTAGGTAAACTATTTCATATACCCATAATTTAGAATTAATTTATATGGCAAAATAACATTTAACTAGTAGGTAGATAATATTATTTTGCACACGGGTTTGTGTTGCTCTTTGCTACGCTTTCAAAATTTAAAGTAAACAATGAAACATCTGAACAATCATAGCTCATTGGCGATATGCGCAACTAATTCAGGGTTTACACTGAAAACATCTATTTACTTACAAACAATCTATTTACTCATAAACATCTATTAACGTGAAATCAACGGGTCTGCCCGCGTAATTCAAAATTTTCGTGGTTTTTTGCAATTTGTACGCTAATTAGACATGATAGGCTTATGGCAATCAATTTGCGAGAATGGCAGTTTACATGATTATATGAAAATCTTTGCATAAAAATGTGTATCCTAGGAAATTAGTCCGAGTATCGAGTTTTATGTGAGTAACTCGTAAATCTCGGACTAATTTCTTTAACTCGACACTTTCGAGCAGAGATTTTTATATAAACACGTGAAGAAGATATTGAGATTATCGCAATTTTACGGCCATAAGCCTATTATGTCTTATTAGCTTAAAAATTGCGAAAAACCACGAAAAATTTGAATTTCGCGGGCACACCCGTGGTGTGCTTCTTAATTCAGGAATCACAAATGAAACAAACAAACACACACATACATGATACCTACCTTGAGTGTATTTCTAACGGTTCGGTCTTTGTCTCAGAAGGCTAAAAAAAGTTATTTCAGGGCTGATGTTTCAATCGCCTGATAAACTATCGGCCCTTACATAAATAGTTATTTCAGTATTGTTTTGTTGTCTGTCTGTCTGTCACCAGGTTGTATCTCTAGAACTGTGATAGTTATACACTTGTCACAGATGTATTTCTGTTGCCGCTATAACAACAAATACTAAGAAAAATAGTAAAAATATATTTTACTGGGGCTCCCCATAAACAAACGTGATTTTTTTGCATATTTTGCTCTGTATTGATAACGGAGACAGGTAGACGCTTAAAATATTTACATAATATTTAATATTTTATTATTTATTCAAATACAATAAAAAAAACTTAATATCAAAAAACACTGAAAAAACCACCGACGTTTGTCCTCAGTGTCTATATCTGTACCTAACGATAAGGTAACTAGTTACTTAAATAAATAATACAGTAGGTATAGAACGTGTTACGTGTAGAACCAAGTAAGAATAATATATTTACTTTAAAAATAAATAGTTAAATTAAAATAAAATATTATTATAACACAAAACAAACTTGACTTTTTGTTCGTTTAAGAATTTTTTGGACAAGAATTTACTTTAATACTATTGAGAATCATTGGATCTTGATAGCACCACCGAATATATAACTTAACTTGTAATTCAATTGTTATTAATTAATATCATACTTAATGTATGTAAGGGTTGACTGAGTTGGCGCATGCTGTGGCAACCTTTGATTAGTCGTGCAATAACCATGTGTTCGTTTACTTGTGATTTTTTGTAGTAAATGTAATATTGTATTGCCTGTTGGTTGTCCGTATAAATAAATAAATAAATAAATATATATATATAATATTTTATATTACTAATAGTGCGGAACATTCAGTGCGCGGGCCCAACTCGCAATTCACCAATTACGAGTATGAATGCGGGCGGCAAAAACCCAAACGCGTATCGTCTGAGAAGATTATATTTATTTATTTGTATAAAATGTTAGGCTAATGGCTGTAGATGTTATTGATATGGGGACGACTCCGAGCAGATCTAAATCGTGGAAAATTTACACCGAAATAGTGTTTTCATCTTATATCTTATTATTATGTTCCATACTTCTATGAATACGTATCTTCTTATCTCATAATATTATAAAGAGGTAATCTTTGTTTGTATGCTTTTGGAGTTAAGTTTTACCTACGTAACTCGTTTTAAGTCGGAGAGGAGATGTCAAAATGACGAAATCTGATTAGTTACTCAAACACAGCTCCGCTCCGCTCCGCTTTGGTGGAAACCGGGCCTAAGTATCACTTTTTTACGGAACCGCAAACTTAACTTTGTTTTATGAGGTTAATTGCTAATACCAAAAAAAGTATAATATATACAGAGTTGATGTTATTTTTACCGTAAAATATACATTGATCCCTTTTAATCATAATTATTTCAGAATTTTTAATTGGTAAACTTCGGAGATAAGGGGGAACGGTATTTTTTTCGACAGTTTGCTAAATAAATCAAAATCTATCGGACATAAAAATAAATAAAAATCGGTTTAAGAATACACAAGTGACGCCCTTTCATATAATACCCCACTCAATATTGTTATCTCATTTTGAATATCCGACGACCCGGTTTACCCCCCTTTTTAAATGAAAATAAAACCATTTTTTTATGATTGCACTAACTGCGGAAGTGCGGACTATCATTATCGTTTCCAAATTTAATGTCGTTATCTTTAATAGTTACTGAAATAAAGGGTCGTGACACACAGACAGACAGACAGACATACAGACGGACAACAAAGTGATCTTATAAGGGTTCCGTTTTTAAGGGTTTTCGTAAGGTACGGAACCCTAAAAAGAATAATAAATGATGCTCCAAGAATATTCTCGTCAATATAAACGAATTACAAACAACTTGTGACGCTCCTAATAAATAAGTAAAGTAATTATGATTGATAATAAAGTATGAAGTTTCCTACATTGTTTTCCTTGAGTAGGTTCTATTCTAGGTGAATATTTAGCCTCCAACTGTTCGAGTGTTCTGCAGAAACTCATACAAAGAATATACTCGTAGATATGAATTTTGTTATCATAATGCAGATGTTATGGCATGCAATTTAAAGGGGCAAGGAACTCTTACCCTAAACGGCTTCTACACAGCATCGCGCCAGAATGTTTAATCGTTTGGCACTGCGTTTTTGCTTACTATAGGCAACGAATATATAATATTACTAACGTATACAGGTAAGTAATATTAAGGATTATTTATATGAATCAAATCTTTGGAAGTGAATGAACTGCTGTAATTACACTAGATCAATTCGTTTTTGAGTTGTGAAATGACGATAACAGAAAAAAAACCCGGCTGCGTTTGTTGTGGGCTCTTCTCAGTTCAGGGCGCGTTTGAACCCTCGTAAACTTAGCTTTAAGTCGACTTGTAGTTATCACCAGATATATATGCGACAAATATCATATTCACGTTTTACAAGAGCCTGTACGTTAGGCCTATGTGAAATAAAGATATTTATGATTATGATGTTGTTGGTGGTGGCGGCCGAAGCCAAGCGTAAGAGTTTATTGTTGAATTATAAAAATAAAAAAAGAATGGCAAAATATCGGTTCAAAAGTTGATGCGTTATGGTAAACACTTTCTGCTTGTACCTAGACCACTTTTTATTTGCAAGAAACATTTTACATAAGATGTTCACATAAAATTAATAATTTCCAGTATGTTTCGTCAATTGACATGCAAAATATTATGTACTTATGTTATAATAATAATAATAATAATAATTCTTTATTAAAGGTAAAACACCCAATTGTACAATATGTTGAAAATAAATAATCATAGAAACTAAATACAGTCTTACGAGTAGGAACACTAATAAAAGAATCTACAATTAAATATTTAAAACAATAATCTCATCTAGTGAATATACTTACATCTAACTGAAATGGTCAAAAGACTCATATCAGATGTCAAAGGATACGGGTTGAAACTACTTTCTATTTTTGGCCTGATGAACAGACAGCCAATAGTCAAAGATCTGACTGGGCATCCCCTCGCACTCGACCTTGAGTATAGCATTGTTAGAACTGCGAAGCCTTTCCCAAAAGGACGCTATACGCGCTCTAACAATGCCATAGAAATCGGCCACCCTCGACTCGGCAAACATGGTGGAAGCACTGCAATAGCGTGGCAGGCCCATGAGGGCGCGGAAGGCGTTATTGTACTGCACACGTATTGCAGTGTATGACTTTCTCAGAAAGTTAGTCCATAGCTGGCACGTATAAAAGCATTGGCAGTAGGCGTTAAAAAGAGTTATTTTAACTTCCCTACTGCACTTGCCGAATCTACGCGCCAGCATGTTACACCGAATCGAGAGAGCCCGTCTTTCCCTCTCAATGTCGTTGTCGTCTTTGAGATGCTCAGTCAGGATATGCCCGAGCTACTTGAATTGCTGCACAACCCGAACTGCTTTGCCATTTAGCGTGATTTCTGGGAACCTTTCCGGACCTTTGCCTGACCTAAAGACTAGCATCTCTGTTTTGTCTAAGTTATATTTTAGGCCGTGAGCATTGGCATAATGCTCACAAACAGAGAGCAGAATTCTGAGTCCTTTAATAGAGGGACTGAGAAGCACCATGTCGTCAGCGTAGCTAATACTGTTTATACATATTCCGTTAATATGGCATCCGACATTGGTGTCTCTCAGTTCCTCTATTAATTTATTCACATACATGTTAAATAGGTCCGGCGAGGTTATTCCACCCTGGCGTACACCGCAATCTAATTTGTAACAATTAGAAGTCGCGTCGCCCCACTTTACAGTATTTGTTTGGTTTCCGTACCAGTACCGCAGCAGACCCACGACCTCGTTGGGGACCTGAGACCGGTTTAATTTCTCCCAGAGAATATCATAATTAACTAGGTCGAAAGCCCGACTCAGGTCAAGAAAACACGCGTACACGGAGGTGTCACGACTGGTATAGTATTTTACTGTGTGTTTTAGACTGAGAATCGCTGAGTCTGTCGAGAGACCGGGACGAAAACCAAACTGCGCGTCTTCAATAACTACATTCTTAAGCAGTTCGGGCTGCAACAGGCGTTCCAGAACCTTGCCTAGGATTGTGCCCAAAGAAATAGGACGGTAATTACCTGCCGACCCCAAGTCCCCCGTTTTATTTTTGACTATAGGCACGACTATGGTCTTCATCAAATTTTGGGGCAGGTAAGAGTATTTGATACACAGGTTATATAGACTGCAAAGCTTTTCATGTAAAGGTCTACCCCCGTATAAAACATGTTCAATACTTAGTTCGTCATAGCCGGGACTTTTTCCTCTATCCATGTCTTTAATGACTTTTGTCACCTCATCAGTCACAAATTGTACTATGCTGGGATTGGGGTCGGCTAGTGAACCGCCAGTCCTATGCCCACTACTTTTCATTTGTGGTTTCACGGGTAGTGGTTGCACTTTAAACCTATCTGCAAACATATTGGCTATCTCTTCATGACTACACACATATGATATAGGTACACTCTGTTTACCATTAAATGCCTTAGTTTCTTTCCAAAATTTCATAAAATTTTTCTGTTTTCGATGCATAGCCAAAATATCTAATTTAATGGATTCTTCATTTCGCTGACACCACTTTAACTTATTTTTGAATTTTTTACGAGAGCTGTTCATATTGTCAAATAATGTACCAGAGGACGGCTTGCCTGCCAATACCCAGGTCTCAAAGTCAAGTCTATACATGCTGTGACTTTGTTGAACATGATGGTTCCAGCCCGTAACCTGTTTATGCTTACTTTTTACAGTCTGGCATCTTTTCGACGTGCGTTTTGCACCAGACTGCATATGAATTGTCTACATGATCATTCCCTTTTTTGCACAATTTCGATAATTAGGATACTATTGTAGACCTTTATGGGTTCCGTAACCTTAAAATTATTAAATACGTCGGCAGTGGGTGGTGGAGGGGGGGGGGGGGGGGTTTAAAAAGTGCGATGTTTGTTATATCCACTCAAATCTGTTCTACATTTATGGATCTAAGTCAAGATTACTGATTACTGTGTTGACTCATTTCTTTATCTGTTGATGCCCTTGATAATAAAGTGGGATCTGTAATCTTTTCTTTGAAGGCATTTAACTTCTACCTAATCGGTGGATAGCCTGCTACACAGCATCAAACTAGACCAATTAATCACCTCGTGAGTTTTAGGTGATGTTTGCCAATTTGTGTTTCAATTATATTATATATCTTGGGTGTGATTCTCGAAAACATATAATAATACATCGGTCAACCATCGCAGGTAACATACATATAGGTAAGTACTCGTAGCAACGTAGCCAGCCAATTTGCGCCTTGGCCGCATAGAATATAATAGAATAGAATAGAATAGAATAGAATAATTATTTATTTCATATGGGCCTAACATACAAAGGCTCTCATGACACGTCGTTTTGTTTTACATGTTCACTTTAATGGTGATTCACGACTTAAAACTAAGTTTACGAGGGTTCACAAATTATAATTAATGTAATTCTTGGAGCATCATTTATTATTCTTTTTAGGGTTCCGTACCTTACGAAAACCCTTAAAAACGGAACCCTTATAAGATCACTTTGTTGTCCGTCCGTCTGTCTGTCTGTCTGTGTGTCACGACCCTTTATTTCAGTAACTATTAAAGATAACGACATGAAATTTGGAAACGATAATGATAGTCCGCACTTCCGCAGTTAGTGCAATCATAAAAAAATGGTTTTATTTTTATTTAAAAAGGGGGGTAAACCGGGTCGTCGGATATTCAAAATGAGATAACAATATTGAGTGGGGTATTATATGAAAGGGCGTCACTTGTGTATTCTTAAACCGATTTTTATTTATTTTTATGTCCGATAATTTTTGATTTATTTAGCAAACTGTCGAAAAAAATACCGTTCCCCCTTATCTCCGAAGTTTACCAATTAAAAATTCTGAAATAATTATGATTAAAAGGGATCAATGTATATTTTACGGTAAAAATAACATCAACTCTGTATCTATTATACTTTTTTTGGTAATAGCAATTAACCTCATAAAACAAAGTTAAGTTTGCGGTTCCGTAAAAAAGTGATACTTAGGCCCGGTTACCACCAAAGCGGAGCGGAGCGGAGCTGTGTTTGAGTAATTAATCAGATTTCGTCATTTTGACATCTCCGGAAAGGAGAGGAGATGTTGAAATGACGAAATCTGATTCGTTACTCAAACACAGCTCCGCTCCGCTTTAGTGGCATCCGGGCCTTATGGTTTAACTTTTTCTATTATAGTACGGAACCTTCAGTGCGCGAGCCCGAATCGCACCTGACCAATTATTTTTTATAGATAACGCGAGCAAACGAGCTGGCGGGTCACCTGATGGTAAGCGATCACCGCAGCCCATAGGTATTTGCAGCACCAGTGGAACTGCAAATGCGTTGCCGGCTCTTAGGAAATTTGTTTATCCGCCCCTTGAATAACCCCATGTTATAGTTTTGAGGGAACACTGTTGCTGGTAGGTTGTTCCAGAGTTTGCATGTGCGTGGAAAGAAAGATCTGTTGGTTGTGGATTGCCAGCCATCCAGATGGAATGGATGGAACACGTCTCTACGCCGGAGTATATGCATAGAAAAAATGGAAGGAGGAATCTCTTCTATCAGCTCTTCAGAGCACTCCCCATTGAACAACCGATAGAACACACACACAGAGCTAACGTCTCTTCGGTGTTCTAAAGGTTCCAGCTTGATACAGAGACTAGAGTCGTCAACAAGTCGAACTGCCCGCATTTGGATCCAGTCAAAAGGAACACAGACCAGGGAATAACTAACTTTATAAAAGGAAGTACCTAACTGGATTCAAGTATGAGTTGCCCGCCAAATTGTTAGCGCCCTGCGCCATATTTTTAAGGGCGGTTGTTGTGTATAAGGTCTATAACTACGCTAATATAATGAAGATAAATAATTCGTCAAGTGCGAGTCGGGCTCGCGCACCGAGGGTTCCATACCATAAAAGAAGTTAATCATAAAAAGAGTCACTTTGGTTCATGAATTTACGAGTAAAATTTACATATAGGTACATAGGTACTTTTGTTGGCAAACCGCAAACATAACTTTGTTTTTGCCGGTTTATTGTTATTATCTAAAAAAGTATAATAGTTAGAGAGTTGATTTTATTTTTCCTGTAAAATATACGTTTACTTTTTACTTTTTTACTATTGATTATAATTATTTCAGATTTTTCGATTGGTAAACTTCGGAGATAAGGGGGGGGAACGGTATTTTTTTCGACAGTTTGGCCAATAAATCGAACACTATCAGGCATAAAAAAAAAAAAATCGGTTTTAGAACACACAAGTAACGCCCTTTCATATGATACCCCACTCAATATTGTTATCTCATTTTGAAATTTTGACGACCCGGTTTTTCCCCCTTTTTAAATAAAAATAAAAAAGATTTTCAATTTTTTATGATTGCAATAACGTCGCGCCGCAATTACCTACAACTATTCCAAATTTCAGCTCGATAGCTTTAATAGTTACTGAAATAATCGAGTGTGACAGACGGACGGACGGACGGACGGACGGAGAAAGTCTCACTATAAGGGTTCCATTTTTACCATTTTGGTATGGAATCCTAAAAACATGTCCACCCGTGCAAAGTCGGAACGGGCCACTAGTATAAAATAAAAGTTATTTCACCCCGAAACCGCCTAAGTATCAACAAGAGACATTGACTTGACTGAGTGTATTTGTGAAGGATATTCGAGACTTTGTATGATTATATTAAAATGAGGATTGAATGAATAAAAATCATATGAAATTTGCATACACTTTGTTTACATACCTATAACAAAAACTTATGAACATAATACCTTATTTGTATGCGTAGAACAATAAACAGGCAAAAGAATCAAATCGCGCCATTAAAGATTCCCATTTACACCATTTGGTACGGTGGATATAAGTCGAAACAAACACAGTGTGACGATGACGAAAAATTTGGTCAAGTGCGAGTCGGGCTCGCGCACTGAGGGTTCCGTACCATCAAGAGTATAAGCTTTCCTAAAGAAAAAATATAAATTACCCTTACTTATTTCAAAATTCAAATTAGAATCAAGATAGATATATTATGGAAATTGCATGCAAATGCAGTTACCGACCTACTTTTAGATTGTGATAGTGTTTTTATAGAAGATACGCATGCCATCAATTATTTAATTATTTTTATTGAAAAATGTGTATATCTCGGGATGTTATCGTATACTTTCTTTATCATAGTCATTTTGTGTGGCGACTCTTAAGGGGGATGGGTACTATCCGGGCGAGAAAATTCTGAGTTTATTTAGTTCTTAGCCCAATTATATACATCGTAGACAAATAAGTATAGCAATGAGTTTTGTGGCCACAACGTGTATGCATCTACAATCTACATGTTTTTAATTACACTCTGCCCAACAATACTCTTTTACCTACTTCATTTTGGTTCCCGCCGATAGCTCGAAATCTGGGAATCAACAAAAATTATATCTTTCGGGAACTAATATGCGATGAGCGGGAATTTTCGAGCAAAGTTTCTATTAAAAACTTGTAGATGCATAAATATTATGCCCACAAAATTCATTGTCATAAACCTACAATGTGTTGTTAGTCTAATATTTGCGAAAAACTAAATAAAATTTGAATTTGGGGAAAAATTTGAATACGCGGCTGGTATAGGGCCGAAACACCTTACGGGGAGACCAAGGCTTTTGCGGAAGAGTTCAGTTGATAAGTTGTATGAAACCGGATGCAAACAGGATACGGTTAGAGAATTAAAAAAACGAGTTTTGGCAGTGTCATTGACAACCACGTACGTATACTATATTTCACGTGTAATCACTGCACACGCGAGAATTTTTTGACCTTTCAGATATCGTGTATACTGTATAGGTATTTCGAACCACAAAGACTCCTCGCTCCTACCCCCCGAAATGTGCAGAATAGATAATACTAGATTCTCAAAAAATCCACAAACCGGACGTGCTATGGACTGACCAAATTAAGGCGGAAGGTTGTGGTTCCTTTGCCTGATTATACCAGAATCGCGTCAAGCAGAAGTGTTAGGCAGTCCAACAGCGTTCCTGATTGAGAACCACGACCGCTCTCTCACGTGCGAAATGGCGAAGATGGTACAATATATTAAAAAATAAACAGGCCAAGTGCGAGACGAACTAGCGCACAAAAAAAGTAAAACTACAAGAATTACTTTTTTATCAAACCACAAACTTAACTTTTTTGAGGTTTATTGATACTATCAAAAAAAGTATACATTAATCTCTAATAATGATAATTAGGTACCTACTTATTTCAGATTTTTCGATTGGTAAACTTCAGAGCTAAGGAGGGGGGGGGGGGGGTGAGGATTTTTTTTCGACATTTTGCTCAATAAATCAAAAACTATCGGGTATAAAAATAAATAAAAATATGTTTTAGAATATACATAACATTATGATAGTGAACAGCGCGTACATGATCAAAAGTTGTAGAATAAAAGTTGTTAGTGACTTAGGAAGTATATATGGGTCGTATTACGCTACGACACGGGGAGAGATACCATACGGTAATAGATTTCTCATCAAAAGGGGGGTTTCGTTTGGGGGTAGTAGTGGGGGCGGCCATATCTCGTTCCGAAATACTTTTGTTTAAACGAAATTGTAAACGAATTTAGTTTTGCTTATTTTTATGTCAAAGAGGACATGATTTCTGCTTATTTTTTTTGTAATAAAAACAACACTATCTCAAGTCGCATTAGATTAGGAGCACAGGTTTTATTGTCCAGATAAAGAAAAACACCAGTTAATGAAGAAAGTTACAAGTTTTCATTCATAATTTTTTGTATTACGGAACTCGACCAAAGTTTTAAAAATTTTGATCAAAATTGATTATTATTTCGTTTTAAACAAATATTTCCGAACCAAATATGGCCAAAAGCATAGATTATTACTATATGAATCCGAATAACACCACAACATGATCGAAATATGCACGAATTACAAATGATTTGGTATTTTGAATGAATGGAGACATCGTAGTTCGTAATTGCGAAAATTTTAAGTCTGTAGCTATTACGGTTCAAGACCGTGACAGCGTGACAGACAGACGGAGGGACGGACGGACTGCGAAGTCTCCGTAATAGGGTTCCTTTTTTACCTTTTGGTTACGGAACCTTAAAAAGTGTGTAGTAAAACCGATTTTTATTTATTTTTATGCAGGTCGAAAAAATAGCATTCCCCCTTATCTCCATAGTTTACCATCTGAAAAGTCTGAAATAATTATGAATAATAGGGATTGATGTATATTTTACAGCAAAAATAAAATAAACTCTGTATCTACAGATACAGAGTTATTATACTTATTTTTCGTATTTAAAAATAATTAAACTCCAAAAACAAAGTTAGGTTTGCGTTTTAGTAAGAAACCGTGATTCTAATGCTTTTACTTTTTCTTTAGTAGTACGAAACTCTCGGTGCGCGATCTGGCTCGCACTTGGCCGGTTTTATTTGAATTATGTACGATTTTTTTATCGCGAAATCCAATTTCTTTCCTTGGATAAAGTCCCTTCTTACATATTCTTGAAATTGTATAAGTGATTTATATACGACAATGTTGTGCAAGGGTTAAGGACGCTCAGCCAGACAACATAAATATAATATAAAATTACCGGCCAAGTGCGAGTGAGACTCGCGCACCGAGGGTTCCATACTCTATAAAAGAAGAGAAACGTTAAAAGAACCACTTTTCTTCAAGAATTCACGAGTATAATTTACACGTAGGTACTTCTGTTGACGAACCGCAAACGTCACTGTTTTTGGTGGTTTATTATTAATATAAAAAAGTATAATAGTTAGAGAGTTGATTTCTATAGATCAAAATTATTTCAGTTTTTTCGAATGATAAACTTCTGATAAAAGGGGGGATAACGGCATTTTTTTTTGACAGTTTGCCCAATAAATCAAAAACTATTGGGCATAAAAATAATTAATAGTACATTGTGATACAAGGGTGGAAAGTAGGTTTTTGCAAACGAGCTGTCATTAACAAGCCCGAGCCGAAGGCGAGGGTTTTTAATGTCACGAGTTTGCAAAAACCTATACACCCGTGTATCACACGACGTTTTTCAATACAGTTGTGAGAATTAGTAAAAAAACAAATCAAAGAGATAATATGTTTGCTCAAGATTTTGGGGGCCAATTCGCATCTTGTTTGGTAAACCTTAAATAAAATATCGAAGATCGAAATCGAAGGCGACTTTGAATTCGCAATCGAAAAGATAAAAGATAAAAGATAAAAGATAAAAGAAAAATGAAAAAAGAAAAAAGAAAAAAGGTAAAAGATAAAAGATAAAAGATAAAAGATAAAAGATAAAAGATAAAAGATAAAAGATAAAAGATAATTTGTAGAGATGGCGCGATACGGTATAACGTGGTGATAAATTCATGATTTTTGTTCAACCTAAAAGTGAAAAATCTTAAACCATACAAAATCTTCTGCTAAGCATATTTATTTACGGCTGTAAGGGTACTCCAGTCTGATTTGAGCCCTTACGTCCTAGCCCTAGGTGCTTGTCCATTCCGAGTTTCAAGCCACCTACTTGAACTCATCGATAAAGGTTCTGATGTCTATAATTTCTGAACTACAAAAGTGATGATGATAAAATTTATACGGAATAATCTTTAAAGAACCTTCTTTCTAACAAAAAAAGAATGAATGAAATCGGACAGCGGGTTAATGAATTAAAACTAAATACACATTTTGACTTTGATGCCGTCTTCCAGGGAAACCATGATGAATTCCGGGACAAAAAGTATCCTATGTCCTACCTCGGAGTATGAACTATAATCATGTCAAGTTTCATTTAAATCCATCCAGCGGATTAGCCGTGATGCGCGGTCGTGAAACAGACAGACAGACAGACAGACAGACAGACAGACAGACAGACAGACAAAAATGAAACAAATTACAGTTTTGGCTTCAGTATCGACTAAATAGTGTCCTCCAACAAAAATTTTCAAAATATCTTTAATGTACAGAATTCGACCCTTTACAGTTTTATTATAAGTATAGATTTACCCAATCTTACATAGGGTCTGATTGCGTAAGAAAATTTCTAATTTTTTTTCTGATCTCGATAAATTATATCTTTTAAGCTTTAAGTATTCATTACAGTTTTATTTGAACTTTGAAATAGATGACTCATGATTTAAAGTGAATTTAAGTGAGGAGAGTATAACATTAATAGTTGCAGAGTTACTAAAACAACATTTAACATACTCGCAATGCGGTTCCAAAGTGTTCTTCTGGTAATTTTCCTGGCTGTGGTGAGATGAAAAATTTTGTGTTATGTACGGCCGCAAATTTTTTTGGGTCTCCTGCTTTGAATGCCTCGCTAGGATTCAACCCTAGAATCCTTCGCCGCTCAGTCAATAAAACGGACAATGGACAATAAAACGTTATATTATTTATTTCATATCTAAAAATAAGTATATAAATAGATATTAAATTATAGAATAGTAAATTATAGAGTCTTTCTCTTGACTGTTGGATCAAGGGCCGTATACAGAAGGCAGTGGTCCTGGAGACGGTACGCATTGTGAGGAGGTTCCTCACTCTGGAACCCTGACCACCGGTGGCTTGGGCCGTTAAAGCTCCGCGACCAGTGGTGGACTCAATTTTTTAATATTTTTAAACGAGTTTTTTAAATTTTTTTAGAAGAATTATTAAAAATCTTATTGAATTGAAAATAATATTATATACACACATAAAGGCTGAAAAAACATAGGTATAGTCTTTTGGGCAGTCGTGTAAAAACCAAACGTTCAAATATCCGCTTGTATTTTTTCGTAATTAAAAAAAATTAAAGTAAAGAGAAAATTTGCAATGCACTTAACTTTATAGCAGACTTTATAGTAAGACTTAAAATACAATGTAATAGTTAGGAGTGTAAAACACTTAAATTAAATAGACGATAAGAAAATGTCGCAATAATAAAACAAATTAGAATAACTTTGTCATACCATTCGCAGCAGCCGTGTAAGTACTTAATTAAATATAAATAAACTGGTGGTATTTGAGTTCCTGATAATTTCTTTAACAAGACATATTTTTACGAATTTTACCTGTGAGATGCTCTTCGAGTTGAGACAAAACAGCTCAAAGAAAGACAAACATAACAACCTTACTAAAATTTTAACAAATACGATTAGGTACATACATATATCAGGAGATTCACACATCGCATACAGCCTCAAAATAAGCGAAGTGCTTAATAACTAATACATAATGTTTAGTATACTTAAATACAATACAAAGAAAAATGCACAGACAATGGAAAACATTCATCCTCATCACAAACATTTTCCAGTAGTGAGAATCGAACCCACGACATCCAACGCAGAGGGCAAGACAACTACCGCTGCACTGTTCGGTGCCTAATAAAGTACCTAAGAAGAAAAGAAGGATCTGTCGACAAATCGTGATAATAATCTTTGAAAAGAAATCGCATTTAATTCGGACCATCCGTTGGAGAGCTAATGCGACAATGCCAAGGACAGACAGACAGCCATTGTACAATTTCTTAACATCCTTTTTTGTGTCAGGGGTAAAAAAATAAGTTTCTTGAACTGCTTAAAAACTAAACTAAAAAATACTGTGATAATAGTATTTTAATGAGTCGCTTCTTTAGAATTACAAAGATCTAATCCGAAATTAAAGGATTTCGAGTTTGACTGATAAATTGTCTCAGTCTGAATGGTGTTTTCTACCAAACGTAAATAAAATAGAGACAAAAATTAATTGTAGCGTAAAAGAAGATACCAATAATTAGTACTCAACTTTATTTTTTATGAATGGAAATATTCATTTAAGAAAAATATCACCAACTTGCTTTCATGCATGCTCGAAATCGTTAAATTTAGAATTAGGTCTGTATAAAATTTAAGAAGAGCTAAGTGCATTACTTTTTAAATCGTTTACAGTTTTGACATGAAGATTTAATAAGCTGTGGATTAATTAAACATCTAAAAATATACAAATTAACACAAAAACATGCTGAATTATTTAATAGCCTCATTTATGCACTCAAAAACGGTGTCTATTTGGCTAATAGGTACTTTTTTGTTGAGTTTCTGATTTAAGAACAAGGTAAAGTCTTTTTAAATACATTTTTTTTAATTCATGGAAATATCAATTCCCGCGGGACGTGGAAATCGCGGGCAACAGATCAAATTAAAATAATCAACCATCGAATAAAACCTTAAGAACTAAGTTAGCTATAACATTATTGTAACATTTTCAACAAAAAAATCTTAATTTAAATTGCAAGAATAATTTAATGTAAAGATAATACTGACGTACCTACCTATTTTTTTATCGTGAACGGTTGAAGAGTCTTCGGCTGTACGAGTCTTTACCGGTATGTATTATATAGGAGGTAGTATTGTTCGTCACTGTATTTAATTTATTTAAACGCGCGCGCGCATCCGTTACTAGCTATACCGACTAAAGTCTGTATATAACTGAGGTGTCGGCGCGACGGACCTCAGGTTGCTGATTGAGAGTTTTCCACGCAAGGACAAGTGCTGTCGCCTGTTAAGGCTGTTTTTGAACAAAGTTTCTTTTCGGAGGGTATAGGCGCAGGGGCTAGGCGAAGGAAAGTAAATAAATATTTTTATCGTGGCAACCTACACACGGGAACCATCGTTTTTTTGGAATAAAAAAAAAAGATTCCGACGAATTGAGAACCTCCTCCTTTTTTTGAAGTCGGTTAAAAAGTAGGTCGGCGTTAGAAATTCTGTTTCAAAAATGATAATAAGCATAATATTTCTAAAGTGAACAGTTCCAGAGTTACAAAGTAATGTCATATTTTTTCAAAAATGTTCAATGGCTTATTTACACCCTCCGTAACTCTGGGACGATTCACTTTAGCGAGATTATGCTTACCATAATTTTTACAGTACATTACTTTTGTCCTTAACTTTTTTGCACTACTTTGCGTAGTTTTTGAAATATTTCAGAAAACCTGAAAATAAAACAACTTCTACACCCCCTCCCCCCCAAACCCGACGCGGTCAAGGGTGAAACTTTTTACTAAACAGTATGTGGACCGCATAAACCATTTTAGAGCAAGAATAATACTTTTCCTTTGGATGTCTGGGTCTAAGTTTCTAATCTAAGTTTCCTGTTAACAACGATGTATGAAATGTGGCACTTGTGTAGAAATAGCGCGCACATTTTTTTTGTGCTGAATCTGCATCGGAGGTCGTGGGTTCGATTCCCACAGGAGAAAAATGTTTGTCTTATGAGTATGACTGTTTTCCAGTGTGTACTTTTAAGTATTGTACGGTATATATAACATATATAACACAAGCTGGTCGATTACTTTGGGGCTAGATTGCTATGTGTGTAATGTCTTGATACATATTATATATTTATTTATACCTTATGGGGTTTAGTTATGAGAACTAAACCCCATAAGGTATAAATAAAAATAACCTGCTTATAAAAAATCATAACTTAGTAATTTATCTGACTGATTTTTTATAAGCAGGTTTTGATTAAGTATGTCGTACAAAATGTCGGAAAACTTCCATTCCTCCCTTATCTCCGATGTTTACCAACCGAACAATATGAAATAATTTAGTCGATAGAAAATTACGAATAGGTACCTACCTATTTTAAGGGAAAAATAAGATATCAACGCTCTAAGTACCTAAACCCCAAAAATACTAACTTGAGTTTTGCGGTTCGTTAAAAATTGTTTTGCTATAATCTACATGGTCTATATAAGAATCTGTATGGTACAAGCCAAGCACCGCCTGCTCTCCCACTCAAGCACGAAAGCAAAGTTCCCAAGCGAGCAACACCCAATTCTTTCCACGCACGTTTCGTCCCGACACCGAGACATCCTCAGGAGATGTTGACTTTACAATGGCAGATTAATAATATGATAGTTCTATTCTCACATCACTTTAAACACAATTCTATTATATTTTAAGTGATTCTTATGGTTTTACTTTTTCTCTAGTAGTACCACAGACTTGTATACTAAAGACAGGGCGAACAGCGCGAAAAAATGTCGCCACTTTAATGGAGCAAGAATGATGCAAAATAGTTGCACCCCCCCGGCAGTAGTCAGTATAGGTAGATAGGTGAAGATCTATTTCTTTTTTTAATTAATAATAATATTGCAGGCAAGGTGACCACAGACACAGATAAAAAAAATATAAAAAAATAAACATGTATTTCGCAGGAGTTTCGACAGATGGCGCTACATTTTCTTGTATGAAGAACGTTTACGTAAAATGTTCGGATGGGCTCATCTTGACTATTTTTATCTTTGAGTAGTACGGAGTCCACGAAGCGTGAGTGCGATTCGCACCTAGCCGGGTTTTTTGAAGTTGGTAAAAACAACATCGGACCTCCTCATTTGACACATTTCCATCCAATCTCGCTCATATCAGCGATAACCTTTCAAGTGGTTTCTGAAGTATAGACACAAACAAACTTGTTCTGCGCGCCTTCAGTCAGATCAGATAAAGTTATATCTTAATAGCTATTGAACCATTATCGTGAGTCTAATCTCGATGGAATTCGGAATTTTCCTGTAAATACTAGGTACTTACTGTTTTAATAGGTAAGAGTGACCCAATTTTCAGTCACTCCACTCTACTCCACTCGCCGACGTTTTTAACGGGCTAAAACGGTCATTTATGCGAATTTCAGTGACTAGCAGGTTAAATACTATAAAGACAATAATTACTTTAAACGTCATGTACTTCTAAATTCTGAGAAACAGCATTGGTAGAAATCTCCTCGATAGAAAGTTTTTCTCAAAAGTAGCTCCAAAGTTTTATTTTATTTTATCAGAATCAGCAATGGATTTTTATGTGATTTTATTTTATATCCGTGTCTGTAATAATAACTTCCAAAAACGCTACATACAATTTTTTTTACAAGCGGCTTATTTTTTTAAGCAGTTTGGTAAAACGACGTTTTTCTATGATATTCATACGCACGCACCAACGTATCTATACGTCGACATCATCATCATCATCAATGGCACTACAGCCCTTTGTGGTCCCGAGTCTGTTCAAGAGGATTCGGCATCCCTCTCTATCATTAGTTTTCAAACTGCAGAAGTCGTTTTGCGTCCTGCTTAGCACCGTCCAACCATCGAAGCTTTGGCCGACCCACTCCTGCGCCCATCTTGATGTGAAATCATGAGCTTTTTTGGTGGCCTACATTCGCCCATACGTTGGGGGAGTGCATCCTACTGGCAGGCCTGGCTGGCGGATGGAGGAAACCCACTTCTTAGGATATGTTCCCAGTTGTGGCTGCTCCATTAGGAGCCATATACCAAGGCGACAATGGCTGATAGCGGACTAGGTCAAGCATTAACCAAGCATTAACCAATCTTTCCTTAAAATGTCTGGAAGTGATCTATGATCTCTATCATGGCTCCATCAGTAAGTCCCTCCGGGGCGAAAGCGGCAATGGGAAGGCTGTAATCCAGTTAAAATATCAGGCAGAATTTCCAGGCCTAATGATAGCAGCCGCCAGCATTACCAGGGCACTAGGGTGCAAGCGGCTGATATCTGTTGCACCTAAGCCCTCCAATTACCTATCGTGAATGTAAAATGAGATTTGTACGTCGTAAGGGACAAAAATGAAATTGGTCTCAGGCCTTAATACTCGTATCTACTACTACTACTATCAGCCTATGGACGTCCACTGTTGGACATAGGCCTTTCCGAGAGCGCGCCACCACACACGGTCCTCCGCCTTCCTCATCCACCCGCTACCAGCGACCTTTTTCAGGTCGTCGGTCCAGCGGGCAGGAGGTCGTCCCACGCTGCGCTTACCGGTACGCGGTCTCCACTCCAGAACACGTCTGCCCCAACGGCCATCGGTTCTGCGACAGATATGGCCCGCCCACTGCCACTTCAGCTTGCTAATCCGTTGGGCTATGTCGGTTACTTTGGTTCTCCTACGGATGTCCTCGTTGCGGATTTTATCCCTTAGAGAGACACCCAGCATAGCCCTCTCCATAGCACGCTGAGCGACTTTGAACTTGTGGACAAGACCTACTGTGAGTGTCCACGTTTCTGCTCCGTATGTCATTACCGGTAAGACGCAGGCGTTGAAGACTTTTGTCTTTAGGCATTGGGGTATCGGCGAGTTGAAGACTTGACGCAGTTTTCCAAATGCTGCCCATCCCAGCTGAATTCTTCTGTCAGCTTCCTTGTCGAAGTTGTTCCTACCCAACTGTATAAGCTGTCCCAGGTAGTTGTATTCCTGTACAACTTCGATGCTGACATTTTCGACAACGATGGGCCTTGCGATGACGTATTCATTAAACATTATCTTCGTTTTGTCCACGTTCATCTTGAGGCCCACCCGTCTGGAAGAAGCGCTAAGGTCGGACAGCATTTGCTCAAGTTCCTGCAGCGTTCCTGCCAATATGACTATGTCGTCCGCAAATCGTAAGTGTGAGATGTATTCGCCATTAATGTTTATACCGTAACCTTTCCAGTCCAAAACCTTGAACACATCTTCGAGAGCGGAAGTGAACAGTTTCGGAGAGTAACATCCCCCTGCCTTACTCCTCTTCGAATTGGTATCGGATGTGTTGCATGGTTTTGTACCTGAACGGTCATTGTGGCAGCGTCGTATAGACATCTCAACACTTCGATATATCGCCAATCGACTTGGCATCGCTGCAGTGAGTCCAAAACCGCCCAGGTTTCGATGGAGTCGAAGGCTTTCTCGTAGTCCACAAATGCGAGACATAAAGGTAGATTATACTCCTGGGTCTTCTGCATAATCTGCCTTAGAGTGTGGATGTGGTCTACGGTGCTGTAGCCTTTTCGAAACCCGGCTTGTTCCGGAGGTTGGAACTCGTCAAGTCTCCGGGCAAGTCGGTTCGTGATAACCCTAGAGAACAGCTTGCAAATATGGCTCAGAAGTGAGATGGGTCTATAATTTTTTAATAAGTTTTTGTCTCCCTTCTTGAAGAAGAGTACTGTAACACTTCTGCTCCATTCTTTCGGTGTTGTTCCGGTTTCGATGACGGCATTAAAGAGACGCTTTAGCTCGTTCAGGATAGGTGCTCCTCCTGCTTTCAAAAGCTCCGCCGTAACGCCGTCATCCTCCGGTGCTTTATTATTACGAAGCTGTTCTAGGGCTATACGAATCTCGCCAACGTCGATATCCGGGAGGTCATCGGTGTAGTGGCGAGCAAGTCTCGCTCGCTTGTCATTCGTGATTTGGTGAGGGACGGGTTTAGGGGCATGCGCAGAGTATAATTGCCCATAGAAGTTCTCGATCTCAGCTAACACCTCTGGAATAGCGGTAACGGTTCTGCCGTCTGAAGTCCTCAGCTTTGTAAGATGGCTTCTCCCAAGACCTTTAGCGAATACTTTGGTCCCCTAGGGGACCAAAGTAAAAAAAAATCGAAAAATCGAAGAAGCGATCGAACGCAACAAGCTTGTTGCGTTCGATCGCTTCTTCGATTTTTCGCGTACTTGAGGATCGCAAGTCGGAGCGTATCCGCTTTTTAATGAGCTTGTTTAGAGTTTGCCGATCTACCACAGCTGGGGAATTTTCCCGCCTTCGCCTCATTAAATCCAGGGTCTCGCTAGAGATCAACGACGTTGAACTTTTGCCGTCTTTTCTGCAAAATTTACCTCCCACATCACGAATGACTTTCACCAAATCGCCGTATTTCTGATCAACTTCGTTGGTGGTTTCCAGCGAATCGAATCGGTTCTTAAGTTCTAGTTGGAACCTCTGTAATGTTACCATGGAATGGTGTAGTTTTGGACGAAGATTAAGCCCCATCATGCGTCGTCTGTATAACTGAAGGTCTATATTCAGAGAGCCCCTTACAAGACGGTGATCGCTCCCGGTGTTAAACCTGTTGATCACAGAAACATCTCTGAATATATCCCTACGATCTGTCATGATGAAGTCTATCTCGTTCCTGGTCATGTTATCGGGGCTCTGCCAAGTCCACTTCCTATTGGCGTTCTTCTTAAAGAAAGAGTTCATTAAGAACAACCCTTGCTTTTCTAGAAAGTTGACTAGCATTTGCCCCCTATGGTTTCTATCACCGAACCCATGTGGCCCTATTTTTGACTCGTCGCGTTCTTGTACTCCCACCTTTGCGTTGAAGTCCCCCATAACAACCGTGAAGACGGACTTGTTGGTATTGTCCATAGCTCTAGACACGTCTTCGTAAACAGTTTCTACATCTTCATCAGAGTATGTCGACGTGGGTGCGTAGACCTGTATTACTTTAAGAGAGTATCTCTTATTTAACTTGAGAGCAATATACGCAACCCGCGTCGACACACTGCTGATCTCCACGATATTGTTAGCGAGGACTTTGTTGATCAGAAACCCCACTCCGCCTTGGGACGTTCTATCGCCTTCCCGATAGTAGAGTATGTGGCCCGATTCAAGGGTTACAGTATCCTCCCCCTCTCTACGGACTTCTGACAACCCCAGAATGTGCCACTTAATCTTTTCTAACTCCACTAAGATCTCGGCTAGGCTTTCGTCCGATACTCGTATCATCTCAGCTTTATCAGTGTCGAATACTGATCACTAATACTCGTAAAGTCTACGCAGCAGCTGCTCGTGTCCGTCGATGACCATCCGTTGCTGGACAACGGAACTTAAAATACTTCCACTTCCAAATTACATATACAGTCCGACAAGGCTCTTGAATGAAATTTCAGGAGGGCGCTGAGAACATAGACAGGTAGAAAATAAAATATCGTCAATTTTACTTTTATTTTAGTAAATACAATACAATATACAATATCGATATACCGACAGAGCGAACTATCAAACAGTATCACAAGGCAGCGGCGATAGTTTCGATTTTGGTAACGCGCCAAGATAGCCTTGTCGTACTGCACCTACTATTATTTGTAAAAGTATAATAATCTTTTTCCTATTCATAACAATAATGACAGTCTAAGTACCTACTTGACGAAGGAATAAAATATGTGTACCCAACATGAAATTGTGTTTAAAAATAAAATTCATAAATTATTAATGAATGAATTACGAGTATATTATGACATAAAGGATTATATTTCTGACAAAAATATAAACATCTAATTAATTTATATTTATTAATATAATATTATGACATATGCATATTATACCTATATCTACTGAATTATGTTAATGCCTAATTTTATAATTAAGTACGATTTTAATATTCATACACCAGATGGTAAATTAATGTAATCGGCCTAACCAAATATTGAAAACATCACCATTGTACGTACATTTTAATGAATCAATTTCAATTCACTCAACATTCGTATCTCATTTTGAAATTTTGACAACCCGATTTTCCCCCTTTTTAAATAAAAATAAAAAAGATTTAAAATTTGTTATGATTGCAATGGCGGCGCGCCGCAATTACCTACAACTATTCCAAATTTCAGATCGATAGCTTTAATATTTACTGAAATAATCGAGTGTGACAGACGGACGGACGGACGGACGGACGGACGGAGAAAGTCTCACTATAAGGGTTCCATTTTTACCAAATTGGTATGGAACCCTAAAAAATGATTGAGTGTCGTGGAATAATCGGCTACAACGAAGTTTTTTCGTAGTATATTATAAGAGTGACACGCGATTTAGAAAGTCGTTCTTTAGGTAAAGAATGCAAAGAGCTTAGCTTAGCTTCCCAGTACATTGAGTTGGTATAGCGGATCGAGCGCCAGGTACTTCCCCTTGATTGTGTAAAAAAAAACATATTCATCGTTACCGTAATCGTTTAGAACCTTGCCCGCTGATTGGTTACCTGATTTACGTCAGGGGGTTACTAATAGGGGGGCAGAATTAGCTAACAATAACGTTAACGAGATCCCAGAGCCGGAAGTATATTGGTTCAACTTGGCCGAGGAACAAAAAAACTTCGTTCTAACAGCCTATTTCAACTATCTTTGGTGCAATATCTCGCTGCACGCGCTGCAATAACATACCGAAATGAGACGTAGGTACGTACTAAAGCCCGTCAGTTCGATTCAGTTTTATTGCACCACGGGCAGAGAGATATCATTAACATTTCATTGTTGTCATTATGTGCGCGAGTGCAGCGAGATAGAAATTGTACATTTGTACAAAAGGCAGACATTTTTTGTTTTCCTCATTTTTTTTCAAAAAAGTTTTCAGCACAAAAATTTTACACGAAATAACAGCTATTACAGAGTAAAAAAATAATAATGCAGGAATTAAATAGAAAATTAATTCATTTTCATTTCCAACCTCTATTGTTTGACCCGCGTCAGTGTACTCTTATCATTCGTTCAGAGTAAATAACTATGAAAATCCTGATGGGATTGTCTTGTAAGTACTTAGCTATTGATCCTGAGTGAAACAACAATTTTACGACGAGGAAAAATGTATAAATAAAAATAAAACTCAAAATAAAAAGTTTATAATACTATAATTAATTACTTCACTATATTATACTAGTAGTTTTATTAGCTCTTTTGAAAATACACGTAATCTTTAAAGTACTCGAACATATATAGAGATTTCAATTCACGAAGGCGCGCCCCACTTTGTCTAACTCCATACTAAGCGAATAAAACAAAAGCGATTTTGACAGAGTGGGGTCCGACGTCGTGGATTGAAATATCTTTACACTTTAAATTACTTAATACAAAACCTCTTAAATACTATTCATCTGAGTTTGAAACAAAAATTCAACATTTCAAGTGGCAGGTTTCAGTTTAAAATATAGGAAAAAAAAGATAATCGGTTTAAAGACTGAAAAAAATAAATCATTTAAGAGGGCTCGAGCCTACGATGTTCTCCATACATTCGTAATACCAAAATCATTTGTACTTATATTTCGATCATGTTGTGGTGTTATTCGGGTTCATATAATAATAATCTATGCTCCTGGCCATATTTGGTTGGTTATATGGCCAATACTTATAATACTTATAATAAAATATGGCCAAGAGCATAGATTATTACTGTATGAGCCCGAATAACACCCCATCATAATCGAAATATGCACGAATTACAAATAATTTTGGTATTTCTTTCTATGGAGACATCGTAGGTACACGGAGCCTTAAAGTTAAGGTTCAAATTATTACATCCTTTATTGAAAAAAAATATTTATGCGGCAATTATGCATTTAACATCCAATGTTTTAATGAAAGTACAATTTCCGACATTGAATACACATAATGGCAGCGATTAGGTTTAAGTCTCTTAATTTAGCATGTCTTAAAATCTGTAATCCCTTATTGTAGTGGAAAATAACTAGCATTTAGAAGAAGTCCCTTTCCAAACTCACCTTAATAAATAGTACTTTGAAAAACGATCACGCGGAGGTTAATGGAGCAGATGGATTTTTTGCCTCGGTACCGAGAAAAGTCACCGGGACCAAGCATATTTTTGAGGCAAATTTATCATAGAAAGCAATTTTACAAACAGGTTGACATATCTGATCCTTCGTTTCCTCAATTCTATTACTGAGATTTTGATTACTTAGCAATTTGTCAAACGAGTTTTCGTCCTTCAGTGTTTCCATACTTTCAAACTTTTTTAGTTCTTCATTGGAAACAAATTCTTTGAGTATGTCAGGATAGTTATCAAGGTTTTCAATCGGTACCCAGGTATTTCACTATCCCAGCCTTCCCACTCAATAAAAACATCTCGTTACCAGAAATAAACTTGAATCCGATTTTTTTCTATGATACAATACTCCTTAGGTTCTTATACTTTTTGTTTTAAGTGGAGATTTCTCAGGTGTTGACTCAGAACTAAAGGGCAAAGTTACCAAAATTAACCCAAAATTAATGACAACCAAAATTTATGACACCTCAAAACACATTGACATTTTTTTAATGAAATTTAATTATCGTTGCGTTCTGATTGCAATTTTTTTTTCATTCTTTTTAGTACTTCGTCTATCTCAGTTTTTGGTAAATATTAGTTTGTTCATAGTAAGGTTATGAATTAATTTTAGTGGTAGGTTTTTTTCGTACTACTGTAGACTTACAATTGAAAAGTGACTCCAAAACCTAATTTTGCTACCATTGTAAATTTATGAAATAATTAATAGACACCTGTATGCAATAAACCTCCAATGTATTAATGTACGGTCAACGTCAAATGTCGATAAACAATTCCCAAACAAAATACCTTACTTGTGTATATTACAAAGGAATTTTTTGAACCTAATTGCCTTATGCTCATTTTCACTAACATTTTAAGTGACACCTAAGCCCTTAGGTGACAGTTGTTGTACGTGAAAACTGTCACCTATCGGCTTAGGCGTTTCCTAAAGGGTTAGTTAAAACGGGCATTAAGCTATTAATTTTAGCTCAGTGCCTAAAGGTTGCTATCGTTAATAGTTTATGGTACTTGCATACCGTTTTCAATCTATATATTAATATTTGAAGTTGAGTGTATGTACAATTTTTATTAAATATAGTTATAAATTCACTTAACCGTTGAAAGGACAAAATAATCAAATAATTTTCATACTGCAAAAGTTTACTACTAAGCGATTTGGTTTTAGAGTCTCTAAATTTAGCACGCCTAAAAATCTAAAATTTCTCACCTGTACCTTTGGCAAGGAATAACACTAGTCTTTAAAAGTGCTATCCAATCGTAAGGTAATGAAAGGGACGGTACTAAAAGAGACTCTACAACCTAATCGTACATCTTATATTTATGACTATAATATTAAATAGATGCAATACAACAACTATGCAGTAAACATTAAACATCCAATATATTTTATCCAGTATATATGTCAGTACAATATTTATCGAACCAATCCATAAACAAAGTTGTCAGCAGGCTGCGCCAAAGACAGAGATAAGCCATTTTTTTGGTAAAAACGTGCGAACTTGGAAACAACTGCGCGTCCTACTTTGTGCGCTCAGCACGCCTCAAGCCGGGATGAATAGATATACTTAGTTTAATCTATATATTCTAATCGTTCAAATCTGCTTCGTCGGATAGATGGAACTGGAAAGAAAAATGATACAATATTAATCGTGTTATCATACTTGAGTAATTGATTAATTATTATCTTCTATAGCTAGACCGCTATAAACTTGGCCCTCCCATGGTCTGCGGGACGCGGGGCGGAAGCCTCTCAACCACTGATCTCTATTCTATGGATTAAACAATCTATACAATTCAGGCTAGGTTCACTGTGGATCCATAGAATAGGGATCAGTGCGCTCAACTAACCAGCTGTCAGTGACTGACGTGAATTACGCTACACACGATAATATTAATCTTGCGACGTGGATAATGATACATACTCAAGAAAATACCATAGGCGAATTCTCAAGATGCGAGTCATTACATCGTATCGTGTATAGCCAATCGCACACCCGCCCCGCGTCCCAGTTATCAGTTATCTAATACCCATAAAACAAGCTATAGCTTAGCTCGTGATTTCGTAT
The DNA here is from genome assembly GCA_963855885.1 of Coenonympha glycerion. Classification (NCBI taxonomy): domain Eukaryota; kingdom Metazoa; phylum Arthropoda; class Insecta; order Lepidoptera; family Nymphalidae; genus Coenonympha; species Coenonympha glycerion. Next base: position 861,921 of record OY979626.1, read on the forward strand.
TTATTTATTTAACTCTAATTGCCGCTTGGCTCAGAAGCTGAAAGGATAGAGATGACACGCACTCCACTCACCAGCTCCTCTTCTTCGCCCAGCGCCATCTCCTCTATCTCGCGCTCGATCTCCTCCATGCTGTCGAGAGAGTCCTTGCGCTTGTGCGGCGCAGGCGCGGCGGCCGCTCGCTCCTCTCTACGCTCGTCGGCTTCTTCTCCGACACTGGAACATTCATTTTTACGTTATACAAGTTAGTACTTGACTGCGATCGCACCTGATGGTAAGTGATGATGCAGTCGAAGATGTTAGCGTACTAACTTGGAAGGGGTAAGTTATATCACGCCAACGGTTTCTACACAGCATCGTACCGGAACGCTAAATCGCTTGGCGGTACGTCTTTGATGGTAGGGTGGTAACTAGGCAAGGCCGAAGCCTCCCACCAGACCAGACCTGAGCCAATTTAGAAATTATAAAATTCCAAAGTGGCCCGTGGCGGGAATCGAACCCGCGACCTCCCACTCGAATCCGAGCGCGCGTCCCCTGCGCCACGGAGGTCGTCAAAACCCATCTTACTTACCCATCGGTGGTTCGCAGCGCGTCCGGGTAGAGGTCTTTCAGCGCCGCCATCTCGCGGGCCAGGTCCCTGTCGGCGTTGTTGGTCTTGCAGTCGGCGGGCACGTTGTCGAGCTGCGAGTGGTACTCGTACCCGAATCGCCGCTGGAATTTCTCCAGCTCTAATGATTCCTGGAACAATTCACTCATTTATTGGTTCCGCCAATAACACTTTTTTTTTTGGTTACAAAACTGGTTACAATAGTAGCTTACAGGGCCTATAACTAATTTGAGAATCGAGACTGTAACCTACTCGATGTAACCACAACATGCGTTAAAGATCATTGAAGTCACACTTTCAACCCATTCATTCAGATCATTGAAGAAACACTTCAGGATTACAATAACAATTAACTTAAAACATACATAATGTATACCCGCCTGAGCATTAACGAATGGCAAACACAGTTAGCTCTAATGATGGCCGCCATTTTGATTTTTTTTGTTACTGGGCCGATTGCTTTGAGAATCGGACGGACGGACATACGGGCAGACAGCGTAGTCTTAGTTCCCGCGTTTTACCCTTTAGGTACGGAACCCTAATTGAACTATATTAAACTTTTTGTAACGACCTCACATTTTAAAATCGATAAGTGACTTTAGCAGTAAGTACAAAGAAAGAATTTGTCGTCAAAATTATCAAAATAAATGGCAGTTAAGACAGGAATTTTGGTAATTAAACGCCTCTGAGGTTGTAAAGCAGAGGTTAATCGTGAGCGAAGCCGCGGGCGTCCGCTAGTGTACTATATTTCATTGTTATTATAACGTATGGATCTCACAGCGTATTCCGGGAAGAGGTTCTCGTAGTGCTGCGGGTCGGCGAGCGACTGGCCGGACTTCTTGTTGGTGGCGCTGACCTCCTCGCGCCACAGCGCAACTATCTCGTTCATCTTGGACGGAATGTACGACCTGTGGAATAGGACCAGTAGGGTTAGTACAGGTTTTTGTACGAATTTCGAGTCGACTCGCATCAAAAAGCAACTCGAATTCCTCCATACATTTACAGCTAGCGCCATCCACTGACAGCTGCTGTCAGCGACTGTCCAGTGTCCATAGATGGCGCTGGATGTAAATGTATGGAGCGATTCGATTCGTTTGTGCAATGCGAGTCGACTGGAAGTTCTTAAAAAAACTTGTACTAAGCCCTCAGACTTCACCACCAAAAATGGTGTTTCACAAAAGAAACTATGAATTTCTTAACCTACTCCCAAGGAAGTCACAGCAATCTACCTCTATGGCTTTAGATTGTTATAACAAATGACATGGCCGGATTCTGCCCTAAAAAAAATATTCATGGCCATTGACAAACAGTACGTCCGGGGGGTCCGTACGGGGTTTTCTGACCATTAAAACTAAACGATTGTAAATTAATACATAATTATAAGCTTTAATATGACGTACTGTTTGTCGATGGCCATTAATATTTTTTTCCAGGGCACAGCTCCATACAAGTTTCGGCCATGTCCTTTCATTTTGGCAATATCCCGCTGTATATGTGGATGTTTCCGGGACAAAAGTAGCCTACACATAATATATTAATCTAGATTTTATATGTTATCATACACATTCCAAATTTCAGCCAAATCGTTTTATTAGTTGTGATTGAGTAACATACATCCAAAGCATTCAAATATTAATTGCTCGGTGAACTACTATCTTTCGACACGTTATAATATGATTATGAATTATTTGACGACCTCCGTGGCTGAGTGGTTAGCGTGCCGGTTTTCAAGGCGCCGCCATCTCTGAGGTTCCGGGTTCGATCCCCGGTCTGGGCAATGTAGAAAATAAGTTTTCTACATTGTCTCGGGTCTGGGTGTTGTGGTACTTTCGTTGTTTCTGATTTTCTTAACACAAGTGCATAAGCTACTTACTAAGGGATCAGAACAATGTATGCGATGTTGTCCACTATTTATATTCATATTTATGTTACTTAAAATGTAACGTTCAATTTCTTCAATTTTGAAAGTTTAATTCAAAAACTTTTAAGTAGGGATCTGCTTTCCCTACCTCGCAAGATGAAAATTTGTATACAGCTACTATGGCATGACCACATATTGGCATCAAAGTCTCATTCAGTCCTCTCTGTCTGTTTGTAACTTTAGTGTGTTTTTGATCAATTTAATTAGTTTTTCACCATTATATGTATTATAGTATCATAAATAAATGATAAAATGTTATATTTTGCTTGCAGGGAACTAGGCATTCAATCAGTAATCAGTAGAGTAAGAGCACCTGGCGAAGAAGGCGGCCTCGGGCAGCTTGTTCCGCGCGACGAGCAGCTGCAGGCACTCGTCGAGCTCGCCCAGCGACAGCAGCGCCACGAAGGCCACGTTGTCGTGTCCGGCCGCGGCCGCCATGCGCGCCACGTGCGCCAGCAGCTCGCGGTCGCCGGTGCACTGCGCGAACAGCAGCAGCGAGCTGTAGTTGCGCGCGCGCTCGTAGCACAGCTTGGTGAGCGCCGTGTCGGCGGCGGCGGCGGCCGCGGCGCCCAGGCGCGACCAGCGCGCGGCCGCCGAGCGCGACGGGCCGTCGTCCGCGTCGCCCTCGGCCGCCGCCGCGTCCTCGGCCAGCCGCGTGGCGCGCCGCAGCTCGCCCAGCGCCAGCGCCAGCTCGAACTGGTGCTCGGGGTCCGTGGACACGGCCAGCGCCTGCTGCTTGAAGCCCTGCTTCTCCAGGAAGTGCGCCACGCGCGTGCGGTGCTCGTGCGGCACGGTGGGCAGCACGCGGTCGGCCGTCTCGAAGTCGCCGCGCATCACGGCCGTCTGGTACTCCAGCACCGACAGCAGCAGCGAGTACGACACGATGTTCAGCTCCTTGTCGTTCAGGTACAGCCTGCGACACGCGCATCGCTCAACTCACGTGCAGACACAGAACGGTTGTTACTTTGATTGGCAGGTTACATGAATTCTTGAACAGCCGTTCCTTATTCCTTCACCTCCACCTTCGTCAGAAACCTTTCGAACGCTCATCCCATAGCGATATGGGACTTCAAAAATTTATGAGAATGACAGTTGTCATCAATAAGTCTCGTGATTAATTTGTCGATCAGGTATCAATATCATGCATTCATTCACATACATTTATTGAAATTCGTTTCATTTAAATATGGAATGTGAAATCAACAGAATGTTATGACGACCATTGATAAGCCATAAATAGCTAAGGACCTTTTTATTGTATTATCTAATCTACGAAACCTAGCTTGTGGGTTTTTTGTACAAATACTTTCTTCACAATTAAAACGAAATGTAGAGTGTGTGGTGTGCAGACGGAGTGAGAAGTGACCTGTTCTCCTTGGCGACGTATCCGAGGATGTACATGGTGCGGTCCAGGTGCGAGATGGTGACGATCTCGCCGCCCACGTAGTAGCTGATCCTGTTCAGCGAGTTGGTGTATATGAAGCAGTCGCCGACCCACAGCCCCGTCTTCACGGTCTCGTTCACTTCGCTGACCACCTGACAACACAACTACTTGTACAACCTAGCACACGTAGATGCCCTAACCTCCGATGTCTCCCATACATTCGTAATACAAAAATCATTTGTAATTCGTGCAAATTTCGATCATGTTGTGGTGTTATTCGGGTTCATATAGTAATAATCTATGCTCCTGGCCATATTTGGTTGGGAAATTATTATTATATGCCTTCTCTAAAATATATATTTTTACCTCAATATATTTTTCATTTTCATATCATATTTTTTTTCTTTCTCAATATGTTTTAATTTATTTTAATTGGTTGGGAAATACTTATTTAAAAAGAAACATATGGGTGCGGCTCGCAAAAAGTGTACCATAACACATGGGATAATGTAACACACAGTAACACACTGGAAATGCGTAACACACTGGAATTAGAGTTAAGGTTAGTACACATGTAAATGAATTTTGTTTTGCATATTTTTGCATAAAAAAGGGCAATTTTTCTGCTTATTTGTTTTGTAATAAAAACAACACTATCTCACGTCGTATTAGTTCAGGAGCACAGCTTCCAGCTAAAGTACAATAATGATATTACGGAACTACAAATCAATTTTCATCAAAATTAATTTGTATTTCGTTTTAGAGAGGTACTTCCGAACCAAATATGGCCAGGAACATAGATAAAGGTGAAAAAGGTGGAAAACGCCTAAACTCTTAGATGACTAGGGTGATGCTGTTATAAATTATCAATTATTTTGTTACCTCGAAAGCGTCCTCAATGCCGTCTTCGGTGACGTTCGCGTTGGTCTCCCGGGCGCGCGCGACCACGTCCGCGTTGTACTTCAGAATGTAGTAGGCCTCGTCGCTGGCCAGGCACACCAGGCTGCCGCTCTCCGACCAGAACACGTGCCGCGGCTGGATCTCGATCCTGCAACGTAACCATTGGTCAACCCTCTAGCTCCCGGGCTCGCCTGCATGGAGGACGAAACACCAGCCCACATGCTACTAAGATGCACAGGAGTGTCGGACTAACGCGAGATCTACCTGGGATCCTCAGCAACACTCCAAGATATCCTGTGCGACCTGAGAGGCCTTAGGCCTTTGAAGCGTGCGCCAAAAACCGACAACTTCCCGATCGCGCGCCATCGTTGACCATTGTCCGCCATTGTATACCATTTCCCCCTGTACACAATGGCGATGGCCTGCAGTGGGCCAGCATACGCCATTGTGTAGAGGCTACTTTACGTTTCTCATTCACACTACAAACAGCGAGTGAGAGAGAAATAGAAGAACAGTCGTCTGCCTCATTCCGAGCCAAGCAACATACAGTAACTTTGCCTTACCTTCTGATGAGTTCCAGCTGCTCCCAATCGTAGAAGGAAAACGCCATCCCGCTGATCGACTTGACGCCAAGCATGTAGCCCCCGAAGATGCCTGCATATGAAAAGTTACACTAACTTCAACTCTAACTACTAAGACACAGAGACTATTAATTTGAGCTAATTTGGATTTGGAGCCACCTTAGGAGATTAGGAGGAAATGGCACCTACTACACTACTTATGATGGTTGGTTTTAGAGGAATTCTTGCCTACTTTACCTAGGTTTTAACTTTTAACTTTTAGCATCTAGTTTTAATTCAAGTCAATATTTCTAGAGCAGCCGGGTGCCTTTTCTGCAGCGATGACGAGTCAACAGTGCTACACTAATCATCTTGAAATATAATTAGGTTTTTGTTACATATGATTTACATGAAATAAAGCTGATAGGTTTCTGTGCTCAGTCTTGCATCATATTTAATACTTTTGAAGAAGTAGATATTATTATTTCTGCTTTGGAATATCCAAATTAATTGAATATCAATCCACTACTGGATATGCTGCGCCTTAAATACGTCAGTTTGTACTTTGACTGCCATCTCACCTAAGAGGCAGTTAAAGATTAAAAGTTATCATACAACGTGGAAGGGGAAAGCAATCTCTAACGGTTTCTAAGCAGATTCGTAACAGAACACTAAATCGATTGGCAGTGCGTTTAAGCTGGTAGGGTGGTAACTAGCCACGGCCGAAGCCTCCCATCAGACCAGACCGGAGACAAATTAGAAGGGCCTGACTGAGATTCAAGCCCGCAACCTCCCACTCAAATCCGCGGTACGCTACTGCGCCAGTGAGTTCATCAAATGTGTCTCGGAGGATGGATGGAGGATAGATAGATAGATAGGTAGATAGATAGATAGATAGATAGCAGACAACATCACATACATTGCTCCAATCCCATACTAAGTAGCTTATGCACTTGTGTTATGGAAATCAGCAACAACGAAGGTACAACAACACCCAGACCCGAGACAATGTAGAAATGTATTTTTCTACATTGCCCCGACCGGGGATCGAACCCGGAACCTCAGAGATGGCGGCGCCCTGATAACCGGCACACTAACCACTCAACCACGGTGGTCGTCATAGCAAGCAAGAGGTGGAGCACGCGACTCACCCTCGGCGCCGTAGGCCGGCTTGAAGCTCTTGCGCTCCTTGAAGTTCTTGAACACCTTGACGGTGGTGGAGTTCTCGAGCGTGGCGTACTCGGAGCTGTCCAGCGCCCACACGAACTCCTGCGCGGCGCCGAACGCCTTGTTGCGCAGCGCCATCGCCGTGTAGATGATGTACTCGCCGTCGCCGCACACCACCACGAAGCGCCCGTTGGGGTTGTGCGCGATGCTCTGCGGGTAGATCTCGCACGAGCCCATGTCCTTGGCGACTACGGGCACGCGCTCGCCGTCCTTGATCTCCGTGCCTGCGCGGACACAAACGGTGAGTGGTGACGCAGTGTGCAACCCTCCTGCCCAGCAACAGTGTATGAGTGTAGCAACCAAATTAAGCCGTGAACATCATAAGTAAGACACTACAGCAGAAATGGATTAAAAATTATGTGTGTAAATAGTGTTAGAAACCAAACCAGGTATCTTCTGCTAAAATACCACAGTTCACAGTACCTCATCAGTGCGACAGAGAAAATTTTTCTATTGGTAAAATATCAACACATACCTTCAGGCAGAGCTTTCAGGTTAACTTGCTGCATCTCCGAGTGCGTTGCCCAAATGATCTTGCCTCCGTTCACATCCATGGAGATAGCCGGCTCCTCTCTGCCCACTTTGATCATGATCGTTCCTTCATCGTACCTGCCAAATTAAGATAAGATAAGATAAGATATTAAATCATTTTATTTCAGAAAAATTAAATTCACAAATTTCTCCATTTTCTGACATGTAGTTGTATCATTTCTAAATAAATTGAAAATCAGACTAGAAATGAAAATTCTATACTCGACTTTAGCAACAATGACTGTATCTCTGCAAACTACAGTGATCAACATCAGTCAAGTTTTATTTGTGAGCCCAGCTAGGCACTGGTATCGCATTTATATTTACAAATTCCTAAAAGTAATTTTTGCTCATTTTTTAATTTGGTGTTTAGTTTACTTTAAATACTATTGAGAGTTGGTCTAGATCTGGTCTGCGCTATGATAAGCAAATCATATATGGATAAACATAATTGTCAAATAAGTCAAGAAAAAAAGATATACTTACCTAAGTATTAAATATAATTTCGATAAACCCTTCCCTATTCTTAGTTTACATTGGGCCAATGTAGAAAAATAAGTTTTCTACATTGTCTCGTGTCTGGGTGTTGTGGTACCTTCGTTGTTTCTGATTTCCATAACACAAGTGCATACAAGCTACTTACTATGGGATCGGAGCATTGTATGTAATGTTGTCCACTATACATTTATATTTACTATTTATTTATTTATTTATTTATTAATAATTATTATTAATTAGTAAAAAAGCTATGCAAAATTACAGCTTTCTAGATTGAAGACTAAATAGCTGAAGGATGATGAGTCAATGAGTATGAGAATGAGTTATTTTTTACTGGACGGAGTTTGGATTAGATGGATATCGGCGACTTGGAATTCTATTAGGAAAGCAGCATTGGCAGACATGTCCCAGACATACACCAAATAATCGCTAGGAGGTTTCAAGCGATACTGAGTAGCTGGTTTCAACTGATACTCAATCCCACTAACCCGATAGCCACGTTGTTAGAGCCTTGGAAGGAGGAGATGGTCCAGACGCGCTCGAAGCCGTACTGCAGCGAGGACTCCAGCCGGTAGGTGCCGGCGTGCCAGATGCGCACCGTGCCGTCCTCGGAGCCTGTCAGCAGGATCGGCAGCTCGGGGTGGAAGCACACAGCTGATACGTTCTGCGTGTGACCTGCACAAACAGTCATTGACATTTTTTTACACTATACAAGTTATTACTGACTGCGATCTCACTTGATGGCAAGTGATAATGCAGCCGCAGATGTTAATGTACTAACTTGGAAGGGGTAAGTAAAGTATGTAGCACCTTTTGTTTTATTTTATGCATGTTTTTTCTGCTAGTTAGCACAGTGTAGACAAGAGCATACCTTCCAAGGTCTGCACACAGGTCTTGTTCTGGTAGTCCCATATCTTGACGAGGCGATCGTCGGCGCCGCTGATGAGGTAGGGCTTGTCCCCGCCGTGGTAGTAATCCACACAGTTTACGCCCTTCTGGTGCCCTTCCAGTGTGAAGTTTGAGATCGACGAGCCTAGCTGCCACACCTGGCAATACGTTATGAAGTGGAGAAATGTTTTCTTAATCAGCCTATAGATATACACAGTGTCCTACATTTTCCTCATCCATCCACTACCAACAACTTCCTTCATCTGACAATTGGTTCTATAAAACATTCTTAATATATATAAATCTCGTGTCACAATGTTTGTCCTCAATGGACTCCTAAACCACTTAACCGATTATAATAAAATTCGCACACCATGTGCAGTTCGATCCAACTTGAGAGATAGGATAGTTTAAATCTCAATTCAACTATTGCCATGCCATGAGAACCATATTCAACATCCCGCCATATATGAGTAACAAAAACATACAAAAAGACCTCAACATAAAAACTGTTAGGCAGGAAATAGAACTATACAGTGGGCAATATCAGAAGCGACTCGCGGCTCACATAAATAGCTTGGCAAGCAGACTGGAGGGAGAAGGCAGTCTTCAGTTCTGTAGATTAAAAAGAAATAGTGTCTCCGATCTGTCTCACAGATTCCACAGTAAATAGGAAGCTCCGTCAAAGGACGGATACCTTGCTTCAAATAAGAAAAGATCAACACCAACAGCTGCACGGCCCAATGTCCAACGACAGATCGCCGAGAAACAGAATTAAAGGGAAAAAAAAAAAAAAAAATTCAACTATTTTTTAAATCCCCAAGGGCAAAACAACGTTTGCCAGGTCAGCTAGTATATTATATGGCCCGCCCACTTCAATTCGCTGCTTTGGACTATGTCACTTATTTTTTTTGTCCTATAGATGCCTCGCCAGACAATTGAACACATCAGAAATCCCAATTTTGGAAGCTTGTGGACAAAAAGTACTGAGTGTGTGCGTAATTCTTCTCTGCTGCACATGAGGAATATTTGGCCATTTAGAATAGCAGCAGGTAACATTATTAGCATAAGACATATGTTTCAGCTAGGAGATATGGAGAAAAAGGCCAAACAGAGACAAGAAACAACAAGGAATACATACTTGAAGAGCAATAGATATATTCTTCCACGATGTCGCATCCCACTCTGTCAAAATTGTTTTAATTTTATTCGATTACTATGGAGTTTGACAGAGTGGGGCGCGCCGTCATGAATTGAAATATCTATAAACAGCTGGAGGTTCAACCCAAGAGTTTGCTCGAGTTGCTAAAAAGCTTGAACAGTCATGGTACCTTCACGGTGGTGTCGAGACTGGCACTGGCGAATGTATTGGTGTCTTTTGGGTTTATTACAATCTGCATCACATAGTGGGTGTGGCTCTCAAACACCTGCTGGCAGGCCCAGTTGCGGTCCCAGTTCCAAAGCTTGATGAGCAGATCATCTGCAATCATATTGTGTGTCCAGTGTGCTGATTCTGTATCGTTCACTTTGTTTGTAACCCTAACTGGGTTATTAACTAAGAAAACGGGGGCAAAAATCTTATTTTTGTATTCTTTTTGTACAAGATAGCAACTAGCATGGTATACTGATATGATACCATACCGACCTAGGTTGGTAATTTGTGCAAAAATACTAACTACTAACTAAGTAAGTGAACGATACAGAATTAGCCCACAGGTTGTTCAACGTGTAACTTATTTATTACATGAACAAGATATATTATGGATGCTTTGGTGGATGCTGGTAACTATTATTCAAGGAATCAAAACCTACCTTTTTGCCAAACATGTATATTAAATATTTATACTTTAGTAAAATCCTTTATACTTTTGAAATAAATGAAGAGAAATTGTAGGGCCAAAAATGAATTCTTTATAGCCAAGACAATCGCATGTAGGGAGAGGTTTTTAAAAGTTTATGACACTATTGCTATCTCTCATCATCTCATCTGTCACCTGCACCATGCTCTAGTTAGCGGGTTGTAGGTTCAGTAGACTGTTTAGAAGTCTGCATAGTACTCAGCACTTGCCGGAGTTACATTGGTAGATTGTGTAGAAGTCAAGCATCACACTTAGCACTTGACAGAGTTACGTTGTAATTGTGGGATTCAGGATTGCACTTAGCACTTACCACTGCATGTTAGGATGTAGGGCTGCGTGGGATGAACAACGATACACCTCAAATAGTCGGAGTGTGCCTCAAACGAGTGCACCTCCTCCAGTGTGTTATAATTATAGACTCTGACTTGCATGTCGTCCGAGCCTGTCACTACCCAGTTCTTCCTGGGCACGAACTTCGCTGCGCGGACGGGTAGGTTGCACACCTAGAAGAGGCACTCGTCATAACTCCCTTCGCTAATAATTGGTCAAGTATGTCAAGCTGGGCTCGTGCACTGAGGTTTCTATGCTATCAAAACTTATTCCAAGCAAAACACCTTTGGCCACCAAAAACAAAAATGGGAGCCTCCCTTTAATAATTTTATAATTTTATTATTTATGATTATTTAGTTTTAAAGTGAATACATTACTAAATGTAATGTGAATATTACTATACTAGCTTTTGCCCGCGGCTCCGCCCACGTGAATTACGATTTTTAGGGTTCCATACCAAAATGGTAAAAATGGAACCCTTATGATTCTCCGTCCGTCCGTCCGTCCGTGTGTCACACTCTATTATTTCAGTAACTTGTAAAGCTATCGATCTGAAATTTGGAATAATTGTAGGTAATTGCGGCGCAACGTCATTGCAATCATAAAAAATTGAAAATCTTTTTTATTTTTATTTAAAAAGGGGGAAAACCGGGTCATCAAAATTTCAAAATGAGATAACAATATTGAGTAGGGTATCATATGAAAGGGCGTTACTTGTGTATTCTAAAATCGATTTTTATTTATTTTAATTATACCGTGGAATGTTACGTTTTTTGTGTATTATTCAATACATACCTAAAAAAGAGTATATTTATTTTGGACATAATGCTATATCACTACTCAGCAATTTGATATATTAGTTAGTTGAACAGCTTGCCATTATAGGCATCAAAACTATCAGACAAAATATCACAAATATTATAAAAGTGAAAGTTGTAAATTTGTATGTAAATAAGTGTATGTCCATAAGTAATTTCACCACAATTTGGAATGAAGATAGATTATACTCTGGATTGTCAACATTTATGATACCCACGAGATTTGTGAGAGCCTAAATTTCACATGGGCAGTTTATTCTATGTCAATAATATAATCTCTTTGTTAAAACAAATTGTAGTATAGTCTAACTTCATTCCTTTACCGACTAGCTGCAAAATTTAGTATAATCGACTTTCTGTTTGTCACTTACCCAAGATATCTTAGATGTACTTAGGTACTTACATAGTAATACAGTTTAGAGACGGAGATAGGGTGTAGAAGAGAATTAGTAATATTAAGGTTCGAGCACATCAAATCTCTTCTATACAATTTGTATGAATTATCGCACACTGTGCCGGGCTGCAGCGGCTCGCATTAATGCGAGGTGGATTCTCGTCCGTGCGATACGGCCAGCCCCGCCCCACTGCGCCCCATCAATAGTGTGCTATAGCTAGCGGATTGGTGCAGGCAAAAAAAAAGAAAGTTCTTCGTCAGAGCTATCCATAACGTACAGTTGCACGCAAATTCTGGCAGTACACTGAACTCAAAATCCGTCAATGCACTGTGACCCGGCCCGTCACTATGTGCTAGGTAAACATTTTGCGCTGCGCTCAGCTGCGGCCCGGCATAATGTGCTCGAACCTTTATAGGTTCTTGTGGAAAATAAAATGTCTGGATTGCTCACCTCAAAGCGTTTGATCTGCGTGTGCGTTTCATAGTTCCAGATGTTCACGTCGCCTCCGTAGATGGAGCACAGCAGCCAGGGCTCCGTGGGGTGCTGGTCCACGCACTTGACGCGGTCGGAGCGCGCCGTCAGCTTCCGCTTGATTTCCAGGCGCAGCGGCTTGGGAAACATGACCAACGATTAAACACTCGCTCGTCCGTGCTGATAAGCGCAGTTGCGCAGGCCGAAGATCTTTACAGGAGGCTTATGTGAACCTCCGTCGGCCGAATCGAGCGGACGTGCGAGCCGGAGGTACACCGAAACAAACGGCAAGGGTACCGACATACGAATGACGACATACTGCCCGCAAAACATTATATACGTGGCCGAAACTTCAATAGTATCCAAATGACGCCAATTTCAATCCGAAAAACCAATCTACGTAATAACAAACTTATTCTTACCATTTTCAATTGTTAAAACATGAAATGTTCAACAAAACCGTAAAAGTTTGACAGGACGAATGCCTGCCTGTTGCCTGGGTGGACGCAAGAGACGTGTCACCTTTTGTCTATGGCTGACACCATAGAGTAGGTACCTATATTGATTATTGAATATAGGCTGACACGGCTGAAGGCTCTATGCCCTCTATGTTGTAACACCCAGAGAACATTATACTACTACTTATTACTCCTAGCGGTGTTACCCATTGATTTTCTATCTATTCTCCCTAATCAAATTTTTCTAAAAATAGATGCGGGAACATTGCGTCTAGATGTAATATTTATTACAAGACGATTCTAGTAAATAACTTTTTTCAAGGTATCACCAGTTATTGTAAAGGACTTCGGGTCAAAAAATAAAATATTTAAAGACATTCAATTGATTACTGATAGGTGCCGTTTCCACATTCCTGACAGCTAGTGTTGCCGAATGCCAAACTTTTGCACTTTTATATACCATCTTTTTGACGATCGGTCCTCTTTTGTACGAGAACAACATGTAACAGATACTAAAGAAAAACCTACTTTCAGGTACTACGTTAATTCTTAGATGAATGTAGAATACAAGACAATAACTGTATGGATTTCAATTGTTCCTTTTTTGCATTTTATTTTACTCGAATATATATTTTAGATAAAAAGATTAAATTAGTTTAGGGTTTTCCACTGTGTTGGAATAAAACTGAATAATATTATTTTTTCGTATGAGCCAGTCTCACTTAAATAAACTGTTTGAAGATTTGTGATTATTTGACAGAAAACAACAACTATAAAGAATACTGAAATCTATTACAACCGATTATTTTATCTTGGTAGTTCAGCGTTTCCGCAATAGGTACACTGGTAATTGATAATTCAATATTGATTTATTAACTCAATTAGATGTTTTCTTTCAGTCGATTGGAGTTTTTTAATTCCGGCATCTCGCAACACTTTCCGACAGCTAGAATACAATACATGGCTACAAACAGTTTATACTATTACCATCAACTACTATGGACCTTTATGGACTACCTACTACCTACTGTTACCATAAACTTCTTCCCTTCAACACATCTCTCTAATGCTCCCGGCACGTTTTTTGGGAAGGAGAACTCAGTCACAGAGTACTTTTATATATACGAACCATAATACGAACTCAGTCCATTCTGTTACCCCATTCTGTTAACCTGTTACCATTCTGTTACCTCATTTGAGTCATTCTATGGTCTCAACTGTCAACAGTGACAAATTCTGGGACAAGTGACAAGTATTAATTATCAAAGACTATATCATGAGTATATAGTGTATTGTCTATGCTCTCGGATACTCCATGGTGGAGGTCGCTGTTGTTATACTCAGATACAATATTTTAAAAATAAATATTAAGTTTTCTCCACATAAGAAAAATCCTTTGGAAAAATCTTGTAGCATTGAGTTCAGGCTTGCAGGCCTAACCAAAAAAATATGTTTTCAGTCAGTCAGCTTGCGAGGTCTTTTTTCGGCGTAATATTTTATATTATATTATATTCGTTGGCCTGGCAAAGATCTGTAAAAGTTATTTGTCAGGTACCTATAGCTGGGCTATGGGTACCTGACAAATAACTTAATTTAATTTTAACATTAACTCGTTAATCCGTTAATCGTTGATTAACGAAATTAACATTTTGATTAACGGATTAACTTTTAATTTAACTTCTATAAATGTTAACGGACACGTTAACTTCCAATGCCTACTGTTTGCACTATAAATGTCAATTTGAGTTTGTTACGCTTTTACGTAGAAACTACTTAGCCAAGGGTGTGCCCGCGAAATTCAATTTTTTTGTGGTTTTTCGCGATTTTTAAGCTGATAAGACATAATAGGCTTATGGCAGTCAAATTGCGATAATCCTACTATCATCTTCACGTGTTCATATAAAAATCTCAGCTCGAAAGTGTCGAGTTAAAGAAATTACTCCGAGATTTGCGAGTTACTCACTTCAAACTCGATACTCGAACTAATTTTCTAGGAAAGACATTTATATGCAAGGATTTTGATATAAACATGTGAAGATGATACTGCCAGTCTCGCAAATTGATTGCCATAAGCCTATCATGTCTAATTACCGTACAAATGGCAAAAAACCACGTAAATTTTGAATTTCGCGGGCAGACTGATCCTTTATATCTATATTCAATATAATCTATGCTTTATATGTTTAATCAATGGAGGAGAAACAGTAGTACCAGTCTTGGTACAGTCCGACTTTATACACTTGTAACAGTCAATATAAAAACTCATTCGCTGGTCTGTGCTTGTAACATTGATAGAAGGGCCAGGAAGGGCGTTGTTATAGAACAATGGCAGCCAGAAAATGAAATCTCAATTTCACTACAATTTTAGGTTCATTTTAAAAACAAGTGGAAAATTAAAAAATTTTAAACACCCACGACTCTTATGGACTTGAAATTGAAAAAGGATTAAATAATATTTTTAAAACTCCCCGACTAAAAGAAAGTAAGGACTAAGAACCTATCAGTATAATTACAAATCCAAGAAAATCCGCCGGAGCTGCTATGTTCTGCCTGTGCTGGTGTTGATGGTGCAAGATGTTGCTGTTTACCAGTGTGTGTGTTTACTTTATTCATTTGGTAACTAATTCAATTTCTCGATCTTCTTACCTATAGGTAGTAGGTACTAACTGCATTAATTGATATTGGAAACAGAAATGGCAATGGCAGCTCCGACGGATTTTCTTGGATTTGTAATTATACTGATAGGTTCTTAGTCCTTACTTTCCTTTAGTCGGGGAGTTTTAAAAATATTATTTAATCCTTTTTCAATTTCAAGTCCATAAGAGTCGTGGGTGTTTAAATTTTTTTAATTTTCCACTTGTTTTATACTTTTTTAATTATTATACGGTCTATTATATTATTACAAAATAAAAATTATTTTTTAAACTAGCCACTATCTCCTCTATGCAGCGTCGGAAGGCATCATTGACCCTTGTCATCAGATCAAATGTGTTAGAATAGTTAAACGAAACCAAATGGGTCTAAGCTCGAAATAATTTTAATAGTTACTATAGTTGAGTAACACTCAATCCCAAGTTGCATCATCAGATATAATATCCTCAAATGTCATATCAAACAATCTCCAACACTAGGAGTTTACTAAAAACATTACCAGACACATTAGAAAATCTCGCTTCCAAATGATAAAGAAACGTTTATTGTGGCGCCCCCTGCTGTGCAATCACCGTAACAACCTACCTACGAACCATTACCAATAATTCACTCATATTGTACAGAAAACTGTATTCAAATCGGTTCAGTCGATTTAGAAATGATTTGAAACATTTGTTTGCAATATTAATGTTTATTATCGCGCCCCCTGGTGAGTGATTTCCGTAACAACTATCTATAAATGTATCCAAATCGATTCAGTCGTTTTTATTCCAAAAGCTTAAATTGAGAACATTCGTTTGCATTCTAAATGTATTTATGGCGCCCCCTGGTGAGCGAAGTTCGTAACTACTATCTACGGACCATCACCAATAAGTCACTAATATTTTATTAAAAACTGTATTGAAATCGGTTTAGCCGTTTTTTAAATAAATGGGAACATTCGTTTGCATTATAAATGTTTTTTATGGCGCCCCCTGGTGATCGATCTTCGTAACAACTATCTACGAACCATTGCCAATGAATACTAAACATTATACAGAAAACTGAATCTAAATCGGTTCAGCAGTTTTGGAAATAAATGGGAACATTGGATCTGCACAAACAAACAAACAAACAAACATTTTTTTTTGGATATTCGTTTTGTGTGAACAATTTAACACACAAACATACAAAAAATTTCATCAACAAACTAATGTACAAACGGTCTCTCACCCTAAACGCATATACCCGTACTCCGTTCCGTCGTGGGTAAATAACACAACATACATATCGCAAGATAGCGGCGTTAGTTCCGATTATGGCCACGCGCCAAAATAGCCTTGTACATATATTGTACATGCTCTACAATGACTATGCACTTGTCAAAAAAATGTACAACTGAATTTGAACCTTATTGCATTAAAAATACAACACTTAATTTGAATGTGTATTATTGACAAATGACATTTTTTTCACTGTACATGTCAGCTTCACAGTTCACAGCCAAATGTGTCAAATGAAATGCATTGATGAGTTGATGAACTAAGAACTTATTACTTGTACAAATATTGCAATTCGAATTAAATTAATCCCAGCTAATACTTTAGACGATTGAGTGAATTTGGAACGATTCCTTGCAAAAACTTATCAAGTCTGTGAAGTGCAAAATGGTGCGAGTGCTAATGCCAGAGGCGCAAAGAACCAGCGGTACCTGGGTGTGTAGAACGCTTTTGCTTGTTTATCTATCAATTTAATATCATGCATTTATTTTTATCCCTCGTGATTTATTGTCTCTTTATTGCGCTTTCCGTTATTCATCCACATATATTAGTCAAATTTCTATAAACTGAAATCAATGTCTGTTGAACAAAAGAATATCACTACAGTATCATAATAAAGTGCTTTTTTTCAATTAATTAAAAATATTATTTAGTTTTCTATATGAGGTAAATAGATAAGATTTTGAATGTGTTAACATTTTGTGTCAGTACTTATGCACAGATATTCTACATGGGCAATGCAATTGAACTATACTTGTATCAATGTTATAAAAAGCTCACATATCTATTTTCTAATTTGTCTTACATACTTTGTAACATGCATAATTGTAAACTCTATATTTGTTGTGTAAGTGACGAACTGTCACGTCACTCTTCCTCCTTAGCACAGTTGTCACTTTCTTGAATTCAAGCAGAAAGAACCGGGTTCAATTCCTGGCACTGATATTTTATATATCTAAATTAGGCTCAGGGGGCTTACCACAGTGACCTAAAGTAATATTATTGTAATATTGATTTAAAATTTCCATACTGACATTGTATGAAAATGTCAAAACAATATTACAATAATATTGCTTTAAGTCACGGTGGTAGGCCCCCTGGTCTGATAGCGGCTACCGTCAACAAATTATGCTTTCCAATTCATCAATGCTGTGTAATTAATTTAGGGGTTACTCACCCCTTTCAAATTACTACTATAAGATGTTCTGCTGAATCATCACTTACTATCAAGTGAGAGGCTTGTTATATTACCATAGTATTGCCATTGCAAATACATTGCAAAGTGTTTATTCATCAGTGCTACAGCATACTTTAATCTAGAATAAAAAAAAAACTTTACTAATTACATATTAACTAGATATAAGTTTTTGCGAAATTCCTGTTGCATAATTATTGATTACTTTCTAATAATAAACTTCATATATTTTGTTAGTTATAAGTGAAAGAGGTAAATTACCTCTATGCCAAATTACATTGAGAGCTTGATTCTCGAAATTTTACTTTGGGATTTTCTCAGATCAATTGACTGCACTTACATACAATGAAATGAAATTCAAATAAGATTTCTAAATTGATCACATGATTTTCGTGCAGACAAGTCATTCAAAAACATTTTTTGATTTTCATTACATATTCAAATTAAATTAAGAATAATGTTTTTGTTGCTGCCAAAATGCGAATGTTACTTAAGGTTCAAAGCATCACCCTGCCCTGCTTGCAAAAAAATTGTATATTTATAATTTTAAGCTAAAATTTTACCAATTTACTATAATAATTTATAAACCACATTAGTACCAATTCTGTTGTGTGAATACATAAATCTCTTAAACTAATTCAATTTGATTAGTTTAGAAATAGTGTTGCCCTTTTCAAAACTCTCCCCATACAAAAGGATAGCAATATTATTATAGACACATCAAATTAGAGACTTAGCACAACTGAATGATAACATTGCAGGCTTACAGAAATGTCAGTTTCATCTTTACACATTTATATAACTACAATTTAATTACAAATCCAAGAAAATCCGCCGGAGCTGCTATGTTCTGCCTGTGCCGGTGTTGATGGTGCAAGATGATTCTGTTTACCAGTGTGTGTGTTTACTTTATTCATTTGGTAACTAATTCAATTTCTCGACCTTCTTACCTATAGGTACTCACTGCATTAATTGATATTGGAAACAGAAATGGCAATGGCAGCTCCGACGGATTTTCTTGGATTTGTAATTAAACTGATAGGTTCTTAGTCCTTACTTTCCTTTAGTCGGGGAGTTTTAAAAATATTATTTAATCCTTTTTCAATTTCAAGTCCATAAGAGTCATGGGTGTTTAAAATTTTTTAATTTTCCACTTGTTTTATACTTTTTCAATTATTATACCTATTATATTATTACAAAATAAAATTTTTTTTTAAACTAGCCACTATCTCCTCTATGCAGCGTCGGAAGGCATCATTAACCCTTGTCATCAGATCAAATGTGTTAGAATAGTTAAACGAAACCAAATGGGTCTAAGCTCGAAGTATTTTAATAGTTACGATACTTGAGTAACACTCAATCCCAAGTTGCATCATCAGATATAATGTCCTTGTCACCAAATATAATGTGTGAGCCTTGTTAGAACATATCAAACAATCTCTAACACTAGGAGTTTACTAGAAACATTACCAGACACATTAGAAAATTTCACTACCAAATGATAAAGAAACGTTTATTGTGGCGCCCCCTGCTGTGCAATCACCGTAACAACCTACCTATGAACCATTACCAATAATTTACTCATATTGTACAGAAAACTGTATCCAAATCGGTTCAGTCGATTTAGAAATGATTGGAAACATTTGTTTGCAATATTAATGTTTATTATCGCGCCCCCTGGTGAGTGATTTCCGCAACAACTATCTATTAATGTATCCAAATCGATTCAGTCGTTTTTATTCCAAAAGCTTAAATTGGGAACATTGGCTTGCATTCTAAATGTATTTATGGTGCCCCCTGGTGAGCGATGTTCGTAACTACTATCTACGAACCATCGCCAATAAGTCACTAATATTTTATTAAAAACTTTATTGAAATTGGTTTAGCCGTTTTTGAAATAAATGGGAACATTCGTTTGCACTATAAAAGTTTTTTATGGCGCCCCCTGGTGATCGATGTTTGTAACAACTATCTACGAACCATCGCCAATGAATACCAAACATTATACAGAAAACTGAATCTAAATCGGTTCAGCCGTTTTGGAAATAAATGGGAACATTGGATGTGCACAAACAAACAAACAAACAAACATTTTTTTTTATTGGATATTCGTTTTCTGTGAACAATTTAACACACAAACATACAAAAAATTTCATCAACAAACTAATGTACAAACAGTCTCTCACCCTAAACGCATATACCCGTACTCCGTTCCGTCGTGGGTAAAAATCTTTGCATGATGAAAAATGTTCACTTTAGGAAATTACTCATTTCCTGCTGTTTCTGCCTCTTATGTATTAAGTACTAGCTTTTGCCCGCGGCTCCGCGCGCGTTGAATTCGATTTTTCACTAATCCCGAGAAAAACTTGAATTTCCTTAATAATAAAGCAATTTACCTATAACCTCTATAGCTATAGATTTCTGTAGAAATTTTGGTTTTTTTCGATATCCCACAGGAACTGTAGATTTTCCGGGATAAAAAGTAGCCTATGTTTTAATCCAAGTTATAAGTTATCTATGTTCCAAATTTCAGCCAAATCCGTTTAGTAGTTGCGGCGTGAAAGAGTAACAAACTTACACACAAACTTTCGCCTTTATAATATTACTAGCTGACCTGGCAAACGTTGTTTTGCCCTTGGGGATTTAAAAAATAGTTGAATTGAGATTTAAACTATCCTATCTCTCAAGTTGGATCGAACTGCACATGGTGTGCGAATTTTATTATAATCGGTTAAGTGGTTTAGGAGTTCATTGAGGACAAACATTGTGACACGAGATTTATATTGTATTTGAGCATTGCAAGGTCTTGGGTTCGATCCCCAAGTATATTTATTTTCGATGCTTTAGTACTAAGTTTATTATTGATATAACTATGTACTGCAATATGTATAACAAAACTATTACCATTTCATTACTTGCATTTTAATTTATAAATCTCAATTTTTTTTGAGATTGACCTGGAGCAGATTATTTGTAGCGATTGAGAATCATTGCAGGCCGCCTTCGCTTACCATAATGTATTATTGTCTTTTTTCTGTATGTATTATATGTTATTTTTTCTATGTGATGGCGCAATATAGTTTTCTTCTCTGACTGCGGATCAGGAGGTAATTAATGGACCAAAAATTGTTTGGTATGAAGGAACTTCAGTGCGTTTTGCGGTTGTTTGGTGTGCTTTCTGAAATGGCTAGCAGGTCTGGTACAGACAGAGGCTTCGGCGGCGCCTGCTGACTTAAAAAGCTATAACTTGGGTGTGTATTTTCGTACATTTATGGGCAACGGGTCGATCGTGACTATTAGTCCAGACTCCAGTCCATTGTGGCAAACTTGGGTCTACTGGTGCCCGCTATTCAGATCCGCCTTTTTATTCACATAACGCGTCAGCTACATTTGGTGGTGTAAAACGTTTAAAAAACTGATGGCATTTTTTACGTATATAAGCAGACAATATTAAAATCAAAACATTTTATGCAAACACTAAACAATTAATTTTACGTATACTGACATAGAGAGCAAAATTGAGTGTAGTTCAAAATACAAAATGAAAGATAACTGTCAGATTGAATATACGTAAGCGCCTCACAAACGAGCATTGTATTTCTTATGATCAAATATATTCAATTTTGCACTTTAAATCAATAGTTGTAAAGTTGATTTTTCAAATTTTTATTTTTTCTTCTTTCTCGTCACTGAGTATGTGAAAACGTGATGA
The DNA here is from genome assembly GCA_963855885.1 of Coenonympha glycerion. Classification (NCBI taxonomy): domain Eukaryota; kingdom Metazoa; phylum Arthropoda; class Insecta; order Lepidoptera; family Nymphalidae; genus Coenonympha; species Coenonympha glycerion. The sequence goes on from OY979626.1 coordinate 883,583, forward strand.
AAATAGCCCACCAGAACCAAGCAGTTAACTTAAAAAGTTTAGATCGTTTAGATAATATTATTTTTATCTCCTTGCCGATTTTTTTAATCTGCAAAACTGGCTGGTCCATTGTATACATATAATACAAAAATACCGATCCAGTTTTAGAGTCTCTATATGTAGTGCATTTAAAAATTTTCTATCTCTGTGACTATGGTACAGTTGGAAAGGGATTTCTAAAAACTAGTGTGGCTACTGTACTGCTCTTGTTATACCTTTTGATGCCCTAAATTTAGAGACTCTAAAACAGAATCGCTACCAATATTTAATTAAACATTTGTTAAACGCTTCGTCGACTCTGGTCTAGGCGCGGGATGCAATGAACTAATTAATCGGCTGATTTGATGATTATAATGGTGATAATTTAAAATGCCATGACATAGCGCTTGAATGATTTGTTGATTTATTTATGAAAATCATGTTATAATAAAAAATTTTGTTTTTTTTCTAGGAACAATGTTGAAGGCTGGGACTATTCTCAATAATGTTATCAAAGGTGAGATATAGTAGATTGATATTGATGTGAAGCACTGCAAGCTTTATTTGGAAATATTCAAATTTCACACTATTTTTTTCAACTCTATGGTTCCGTACCTCAAAAAACATTTAGCGGAACATAAAAAAAAGGTTTGATATCAGTATCATATAAAGTTGTTGGCTGGTTTATACGTTATTTAATTTAAAAAGAAATATTTTCAAATCAAGAAAACAACTGAACATCACATTTTATGCAATTGTTTTAATTTTATTCAAATACACCTTATCTGGAGCGAACTTCGAGTATTTCTTCCTTCTGAGTTTGATTTAAAATTTCATTGAAATACTGTTTTTTGTTAGTTTTTTTTAATCGCGTATCTTTCTGGAGTTGATGACTGAATTATGCCTGACTTAGCCCCAACGGAGATTGCCACGGCACTCGAAATGCGAAGAAATGGTCTTTGTAATCCACCAATCTAAATATGATATAGACTTTTTGCTGGTTGACTTAAAATATAATCATTAATTTCAAAAGAAGCAGAGAAACAAAAGCAGAGAAGCAAAAACGTTTTTTTTTGTGAAGCGAAAAGTTCTGATTTTCACAGGATATACCCAATTACTGTATTACTGACGCAATAACAAAAGAAAATTAAAAATAAGGTAAACTATAGCCATACTAGAGGGACGGAATCTTTATTGCTTGAGTCCGGCTCGCACTTGGCTGGATTTTGTTGTGCTACATTAGAATGATACCGCATCATCGTTCATCCAAATTAATAAGACATAGTAAAGACTTAACATTTTACCACAATCATACTTACTTAACGTCGTAAGTGTTTTTTTAGTTTTAGACGATATATTTTTAAAATATATTTTATCGTCTTGTTTAATTGGATTGCCGAAGAATTTGTATGATACCTCATATACTACGAGTACCATGCAAACTTTCAAAAATTTTGTACGTAAGTTTCGTCCCGATACAAAAGCTTCAGGAAATGTCCACTTGATAAAGTTTGTTTGTAAATTATTGCGTAAAAATAGAGTAATGACACTGTCCTATTTTGAAACACATGTCATAAATGTGAAAGGATAAGTATTTTGATTTGATAATCCAATTTATTATTTTCATACAAGGTTTTGTACGGTATTGTCAGGAGTCATACAAAAATAGAGCTGTGTCTTGTTAATTGAATCATCCATGTAATTCTGCTAAACGTTTTAGTTCTGTGTGATGTATTTTTTTTATTTTCTATTCTAGTGACATAATCACCATCCCCATAGTTCCATTCTAGCAGTCATAGTTGCTTTCTCACCATGATGACGTCAGAAGAGTCCGACTCACTGAGCACCGTTCCCTCGGACGGCCACCCTGATGACGCCGCAGGTTTGTACCTCGTGTATACTAACGCTCGGTTGTAATCAGTGATCTAAAAAAGCATAGAAGCCGCCGTTACTTTACAAGTTGGGTATGTAACTCAAGTTTTTTTTTATTTCCAAATCATAAATGTTATGAAAGTGATAATGACGTACACTTTAAAAAAATTAAATCTGACTAGAAAATACACATTATAGGCGTTTAAATTTTGTGGTTTATTCCTCGCAGAACAAAAATTTCGTGTGGCGTTACATGATACAGTAGGATGTAATATACAATTTTTTTTTTTATATATCGATTGCATAATCTTTTCCTTATTTCATTTGATACCAAAAATTAAAAAGAAAATATGTCTACTTTATGGTAATATAATTATAGATACGAGTAACGTAAATCATAAAAGTGACACGGTTTGTTCGCACTGTGTATGGTCGGCGGTAGAAATACTTCTATGATTTGTACGTTCACTGGTTAAAACCAAAGCCCTCAAAGCATAGGCTTATAAATCTATGGACGACGGGTGCAATAGAAAAATCATGAAAAAAGTGTCCCGAGAAAACCTATATAAACGAGGGTATATGAGTATTTTTATAAACAAACTAAAACATTGTAATTTATGTCTTAAACTATTACTAATTTTCAAACGCGAGACTGAAGTGCGATTGTATGTCTTTTCGCGTTTTGTATTTCATTCGGTTCGGACACTTTTTTAGCGCTGACCCCAAATCTTTAGTTTATAAATCAATGCCTCAAAGGTTGAATGCACGCCTCTGCCCGCCAAATCTAGATTGTTTTTTGCTATTTGAAATTAATGTCAGACATGGCAGAAACAATAGCTGTCATAAGTAACGTAACCACCAGATATCCATATATGGCAGAGGGGTAGGTTCGACTTTTTCAGTTTTGTTCACTGAGTACATTGAGTAATCCGCTAACAGGAGTGATTTAAGCAAAGTACTACCAGTTCACATTGTTTTTTTATATTTGACAATGGCCAGACCTATACCAAACATATTTTAATTCATAATACTTTTTGTTTAAATAAAAGATGTCAACCGTCCAGTTTTAATGTTCTGTCTAATGTTACATTGGTAATGTAATTTCGTCTTGTTCTTTTTTATATCCCACAGCTTGGCACAGGTCTCTTCTAAAAAGAGCTTTTAGGCATAGCGCACCACGCTCGCCAAGCTCGGGTTGGCAGGCTTCACAGACCCTTCCTGAAAAGTGAATCTGACTTGAACCCACGACCTTCGAACCAGAAACAGGGGTCCAATTTACTAGTGATCAGAATTATAGAAAGCTGTAAAATAATGTGAACTCAGTATAACGATGCTTGTGTTTATTTCTAGCTTCGTTATCAGTGTTTCACAGTGACACCATTTCATCATGCAACTCATAAAGCTGGTTACATATTTATCATCTATGGCAGAACGCACTATGCACCGTATTATATTTTAACTAATAAGTATGTACCCACCAGTGCCATGCCAATACAAAAATTGATTTTCAACAAGCTTACATTATTGTATACATAGAGGGCCAAGAGGCCGCCCTCAGCTTCAAAAGTGCGTCATAAAGTCTCTGCCTCAGTTGAAAAACCCGTGCCGTATAGCATCCGCGCACCATACAAAATTCAAATTGACAGACTCACACTACAAAAAAGTTGGCGCACTCACAGAGCTTTCGTTGTTAGGAAGGGCATTATCTAGATCGGAGCGCAAGCGAAATCTATGATTGTATACAAGCTTTTGCCTGCGGCTCCGCACTCGGGAAATTCTGCTTGCTACCAATCCCTTGGAAACCATGGATCTGTCGGGATAAGCAGTGTGCCTGTTAGTTAATCCAGGGTGCAATCTATTTCCATTCCAAATTTCAGCCCCTTGGGTTCTGTAGTTTCTGGGCGGTCAGGGATTAAAAACGCATACAGACACCAACTTTCACATTTATAATAGTCGGCGCAATATGTCGCTGCATCCGGTGCTATATAATGGGGAAACGAAACGACGCGATGCCTGTTGCCGGCGGGTCTGTAAAAACCGCAAGTGCGATGGAGAACGCAACAGCCGACCTAATTTTATTGTAATTCCTAATTTTATTGCAAAACAGCTTTCCGAGTGGTAGAGTTTTGAAATTGCATATGAATCTGTAAATTAGACATATTTAGAAAGAAAGAAAGAAAGAAAGAAAAAAAAAACGTTTATTTGGAATCACAGTTAAAAAACATCAGAATACATCATAGTTACTTATGTGTGAAATTGTGTGATTCCAAAATGGAGTCCACTCAGCGTTTGCTACGTCCGTGGAGCCTGGATTTGCCCCGTGGTCGTAGCGCTGGTCTTCCGTGGATCCAAAAAATATCGGACGATTTATAAATAAACTAGCTGATGCCCGCGACTTCGTCCACGTGGGATAAAAACTATTCTATCTTTTAAGTTGGACCAAATGACAGATATTCACGAAGTTTGAACTAAATCGGTTCAGTAGTTTAGGAGTCCATTGAGGACAAACATTGTGACACGAGATTTATATATATTAAGATAATTATACTTAAATGTCAGTAAGGAATATGCCAAATTATATTTAAAAACAAATCTTAATAAAATTATTTACAAAACAAAAATTTTAATAAAATTATTTCAAAAACAAATATTTTCATTTTCACTTAAATTGCATCGTTAGCAGCTAACATTGCGCCGATTATAATAATTTTATCGGGTAGTGTGTATTTATTTGGATCTTCAGCATGGGAGGTGTAAGAAACTTTCCGAAAATGTTGATGTGGTTACTTGATATCTTGTATCTTCTTGATATCTTGTACCTGTCGGTGAAGGAGTCGTGGTTGTGAGCTAGGTGGTGCTACATGTGACACGATTTTCACAGCGTCAGGGGCAGAGGAAGCGCCTTCATCGATGGTGTCCAGCGAGACGGAATCAGACGGCAGCATACTCTCGGAAGCCCCTCGTGGCGACGTGCCTGACGGCGCCATGGCGCACATCGACCCGAGCGTCACCGACCCTGCGCTGAGCTCCTTCGAAAGCATTCTGGGCCCGCCGGCGGACGTGCGCGCCGTGGGCAGTACCTTGGCATCCTCGGTGTCCACTAGAGGTATGTTGGAAGTGGTCATGACTCTCAGTAATGAGGTGCACGACGCAGAGAAACTAAAGATAATTGCAACTGGCTCGCGCTCAACGGAAGGTCTCGAGTATAATTTCTAATGCGGACCAGTGTGTACTTTTATAATTTCAATAAATCAATCTATCAATGTCTTTATTGCGAATTTCTAGACTGATTCAGCAGATGCAGAACCGTGCAAGGTATACATCGGAATGAAATCCCAAAATGTACAAGAATGACAGTGCTGTCAATTTAACAATCGGATAAATCGATAAATCATTTCCGACAGCGATTCACAGATTTCTGCGAAGAACGCAGATGAATAATAATAGTCCATTGAAAAGTTACAATTTAAGCACCTAATATTGCATTTGTTAGAGGACGCAATTTTATTTTTGGGACATGTTTGGGGGGTCAAAAATTATTATCATGTGGCAATTCAGCCTGAAATTTGCTAATGCCCAATCTCAGAGAAGAAGAATCGCAGTTGAGCTTATTGGTATCTCAATTTCGATGTGTGTTCAATGCTTCAGGTTCAATGCTGCCCTGGGGTCCAAACCGGGGCACCATAATGCCGCCGGCGGACTCGGACCTTCGGCCGGGCGAGTTCGTAATGCGCCTGCTGTTCACCGAGTTCACCGTGCAGGCAGAAAGGAAGATGGAGGCAGTCATGGCGGAACCTTTGGTACGATGACGATGTTTTGTATCAGCATTTTTAGGTGACCTTCTGGTGAAGTTACATGAAGTTTTTGTTTACAACCAAATTAATATAGATATTTCAATCCACAAAGACGCGCCCACTCTGTCAAAATCTATAATGTTTTATTCGATACGTGTGGAGTTTGACAGAGTGTGATACACACAGATTGAAATATCTATACATGACTGTGATCTCATCTGACAGTAAGTGATAATGTAGCCCAGGGTGTTATCGTACTAACTTGGAAGGGGTAAGTAATTTAACCCCTAACGATTTCTATAACACAGCATTGCGTTATATTACATCACTTGGTGGTGCATCTTAGCTGGTAGGTTGGTATATAACTACCATCAGACCAGACTTGAGCTAATTTAGAATTGTAAATTCCTAAAGTTGCCGTTATGGAAATCGAATTCGTGACCTCCGATTAGAATCCGAGCACACGTCACAGAGCGCGGAATACAGTAACTCTCGTCTCTGGTGAATAAGGGATTTACAGGATTAACAAGTTTTTAAATGAATGTTTGTGCAGGAGAAACCACTGAACAAGACACTGCAGCGAGGCGAGGATCCTCAGCTGGACCAAATCTTGTCCGCGTTCGGCACGGTGGCGGAGCACTGCCTGCCGTCGCTGCTGCGCGCGCTCTTCGGCTGGCTGGAGCGGCAGATGGCCGAGTCGCCGCAGCTCAGCGAGCAAGTCAAAAAGCCGCACCAGGACTTGCGCAACAAAAGGTGAGGAGAAATAACCTGCTACCCATGTCCCAGACACCCTGGAGTACTGGGTGGTAGCCGCAAATAGTAAAGTCAATGTCAAAAAATCTTTTCAACACACTTGCTCATAAAGTGGCTCTAATTTCACCGCAATTAGGCACGTAATGATATCTGTAATCGCAAACTGCGACTTTTTCATTACTATTTTTCACTAGTGAGTTAGACAGTTTTTTTTTATTTTATCTACTAAATAAAATTATTTTTTGTATTTTATTCACAAGTGTGTTGAAAAACGTCGTATGATACACGTGAGTATTGATGATTACCGTCCACGGCTATGTTAGGACCCTCACCTAACGGCCAGGGTCTCAATGGCGCCTTAGCGGTAATCCCCAACCGTGCGTCAAAAGGCGTCTTTGCGGAACGCCTTAACACCTGTAACGGAAGTATAATAATGTCTCCACTTTGACAATAATGATACGAGAATTTCCTGACAGGTAAGTTTTATGCCTGGGAACCGTTTATGGTTCGAGCGTTTTGCTTTGGAACTTGTATTAAGAATTCGTATCGGAATCGTATTAGACCAATCCGATTGAGAGCTACAATGTCCTCAATCGGATTGGCCAAATACAAGTTATTCCTTCCACCCATACAAGAAGAGCCCCACAATAATAGCGTCTGCGAAGACGTGCCCGGGCGCAGAGGCCAAATTTTTAAGCTGTATATTTGATGGATGGACTTCGGTCTTTATAGAAAACCTCTCTGTACATGTCCTCGCTCTATATATTTAAGTTCGAAGCTTCCAAGTGATTAAAAGATGCGTTTGGTTCCAGTATAATCTACATAGTGTCCGGCAGCGGCGCCGGCACGGAACAGGTGGAGCGCAGCTGTGAGGAGCTGCAGGCAGAGCGGCGGGACCTTGCCGTGGAGTTCCTGTTCTGCCTGGCGCTGGTGGAGGTGCTGCGCCAGCTGCCCTTCCACCCGGGCCACGAAGACCTCGTGCAGTACATCGAGAACGTCGCCTTCAAGAGGTTCAATTATAAAGAGGGGTGAGTGCCGTTGCAGTGAAGTAGACGTCATAGCATATTAGTTAAGACATCTGCTTCTCGTCATGGTTCAAATCTTGTTCACGCAAGTACCGTGAGATGTTATGAGTTCCGTGAGATGTTCAGATATTGGTTTAACTAGTAATATTAAAATATCTGGGTGACCACGCAATCGGGTCTTCTCCGACGACCGAAGTCCGTCGGCGGTACGGGCCTCGAGGCTTAGCCTCATTGCCCGGGCGTGTCCTCACAGGCAATTACTGCCTGGTTCCTTGTTTCAGCCCTTCTAATCCGGGCTGGGGCCGCGCCCCGTTTCTGCAAAATTTACCAATAACTTCACGTTCTTATTATTTTTTTTAACAATGGCGAAAATCAAGTGTTTTCATTTTTACATTGACAATCAGCAATCCATATAATAGAGCTCAGTGGTCTTACCACATATCGTACGTTACATTGCACGTTGAGCTTATCCTCTTAACCTCGTATCACAGCCTGCAGTCCAACCCGAACGCGGCCAACGTGCACATCATAGCGGACCTGTACGCAGAGGTCATTGGCGTCCTCGCGCAGTCGCGTTTCGCCTCCGTAAAGAAGAGATTCACCGCCGAACTGAAGGTAACTCATCTGCACACTGGATATGCTTCTATGTATTATTATTGCTGCCGTTGCTTGGTCGAATTGAACCCGCGGATTTTTTAAAAATCTCGCTGACAAGTTGCCTGCATCAGGAAAGGAACATCAAGGTCCAAGGTCCAAGGGTTTGGGCTTGGTTATGATGAGTCAGTTACTAATTGAGCGACTAGGAGGCTTTAGCTTTTTTTAGCTCCGAAAGCGATCAGGCAGAAACCCATTGTCAACCTCAGATTTGAACCAACAAGTGACAGATTTTCTGGCAGCAAGGTGAAGGAATAGATCATAAAAAAGCAGCATTAGGATTATCATAATGTTCTCATGGGTGTGCCCAGTTCTAAGGGGCAACTTGACATGCCTTATAACTGGTTATCGTTGGGTGTAAGTGATGATAAAATGTTTTTTCCGTCCCAGGAGCTAAAGAGCCGTGAACCCTCGCCGCACACGACTCAGAGCATCATATCCCTTCTGATGGGTATGAAGTTCTTCCGCGTGAAGATGGTGCCCATCGAGGAGTTCGAGGCCTCGTTCCAGTTCCTGCAGGAGTGCGCGCAGTACTTCCTCGAGGTCAAGGACAAGGACATCCGCCACGCGCTGGCCGGCCTCTTCGTCGAGATACTGGTGCCCGTCGCTGCGGTGAGTGCCCCGCAGCTTTTGGAACACCATCATATCAGTGCTGATATCTGGGGCCGTACCGCTTCCTCGAGGTCAAGGACAAGGACATCCGCCACGCGCTGGCCGGCCTCTTCGTCGAGATACTGGTGCCCGTCGCTGCGGTGAGTGCCCCGCAGCTTTTGGAACACCATCATATCAGTGCTGATATCTGGGGCCGTACCGCTTCCTCGAGGTCAAGGACAAGGACATCCGCCACGCGCTGGCCGGCCTCTTCGTCGAGATACTGGTGCCCGTCGCTGCGGTGAGTGCCCCGCAGCTTTTGGAACACCATCATATCAGTGTTGATATCTGGGGCCGTACCGCCAGCTCTTATAGAAGTATTATTGTAATAATTTTTTTTTTCTCATTTTCATCAATTGTCAGTAAGAAATTTAAAACTCTATAACGGTGCTCATCAAAGTGTTAAAAGATTTTTTCCACTGCTTCCTTGAGGTTTAAGGGTCGAGAACCAATAATCAAAATCAGTTTTTTAGATAGGCTTGCGCTTGACGACAATCACGCTTAATAAAAAGCAATGATAAAGGTTTAGGTTGGAGCGCACTTACCTAGAAAATTTCTATGCACTCTTCTCTTGAAGGCACCCAGATTAAACTCCCAGTAAAGTAAACTTTACTGGGAGTTTTCACACCTAAGCGGTTCATATCAGGCGGGTCACCTGATGTTAAACGAACAGCGCCGCCCATGGACATTTAGCACCAGGGGAATTGCAAAAGCGTTGTGGCTCTTAAGGGGTTTGTTTATCCTCCCCTTGAATAACCCCATCACGTGTCTCTGCTACAGACCGTCAAGAACGAGGTGAACGTCCCCTGCCTGAAGAACTTCGTGGAGATGCTGTACAGCCACACGCTGGACACCAGCACCAAGTCCAAGCACCGGCTGGCGCTGTTCCCGCTGGTCACGTGCTTGCTGTGCGTGTCGCAGAAGCAGTTCTTCCTGGCCAACTGGCACTGCTTCCTGGCGATGTGCCTGTCGCACCTCAAGAATCGGGACCCCAAAATGTGCAGGGTCGCCCTGGGTGAGTACATTAGTGAAACGAATCTTATATGCTCTCCCGATCGCACTAACATGCTAAGTTTTCACTGCAAAACATTCTGTTAATGATAATAAAAATAGTTTTCTTTTGGAGTTTGTTTACTATCCTTTGACATTAATGATAATTTTTGGCAATATGTTCGGATTATTAAAATAATATTGATCATTTCATTATATACAAATATTCAATCGAAATAGATAACTTTGATTGCATTTGACTCCACTTCAGAATCGCTGTACCGGCTCCTGTGGGTGTACATGATCCGCATCAAGTGCGAGAGCAACTCGGCGACGCAGTCCCGCCTGCAGAGCATCGTCAACTCGCTGTTCCCCAAGGGCTCGAAGGGCGTGGTGCCGCGCGACACGCCGCTCAACATCTTCGTCAAGATCATCCAGTTCATCGCGCAGGAGCGGCTCGACTTCGCCATGCGCGAGATCGTGTTCGACCTGCTCATGGTGGGGCGGCAGATCAAGATCATCCTGACGCCCGAGCGCATGTCCATCGGGCTGCGCGCCTTCCTCGTGGTGGCGGACAGCCTGCAGCAGAAGGAGGGCGAGCCGCCCATGCCGCGCACGGCGGGCACGCTGCCCTCGGGCAACACGCTGCGCGTCAAGAAGACGTTCCTGAACAAGATGCTGACGGACGAGACGGCGCGCGCCATCGGCATGAGCGCGTACTTCCCGTACGTGCGCCGCGTGCTGGTGGAGATCCTGCGCGCGCTCGACGCGCACTACGGCCGCCCGCTCATGCTCACCAACACGCAGAACGTCACCAAGGAGCAGGAGATCAACACCGGCGAGCGCAAGCCGCGCATCGACCTCTTCCGCACCTGCGTCGCCGCCATCCCCAGGCGAGTCGCTTCATTCTACTGCTCGTACGACGCCTCTTGCAGAGTCCGCGTAGGTACCACCGCGCTGCAGTAATGACGACGAGACCACTTATGACTCAGGACCATGAGCTCAGTGCAGTTCATAACAGTAACACTGTATCTGACATGGGCAGGCATATCATTTACATTATAATCATTCTTTGCTAAAAAGAATGAAGAATTCTAACGTGTACCAGTAACGTGCCGATGACCTAAAATTACATTAAGCAATCCTCCATTTTTTTTTTCCATAACAAGTAAAGACAAACCGGTTTTGCCTTTACTTGTTTTGCGATGGTACGCGAGTCTTCAATACCGAAGTTGACAGCAGCCAAAATATATGCTTACGGAAAAAATAACAAAAAGATAAAGTTCTTTAAAGATGTCGTATTTTGTACAGACTGATACCCGAAGGCATGAGCCCGAGCGAGCTGGTGGACCTGCTGTGCCGGCTCACGGTGCACATGGACGAGGAGCTGCGCGGGCTCTCCTTCCAGAGCCTGCAGACCCTCATAGTGGACTTCCCCGAGTGGCGCCAGGACGTGCTGGCGGGCTTCACACAGTTCCTGGCCAAGGAGGTCCAGGTACGTATCCTCTAATTTCTTAATAAGCGCACGTTTGCGGTGTCCGATGGAATAAGCAACTAAGAGGTGGGTGAGTTTGGTAACTTTAACCGAATAAAACTTCCCGTGAACACGCCAAGAGCAATAATTGCTCTTGGCGTGTTCACGCCTGTTTAATAATTATTATTAAACAGGCGTCTTCTTGCTATTCATATCTTATAATGGTCAGAATAATTGGGTCGTAAGAGTAGGAACTGATATAAAAAATACCTGAATAACAATGGGAATGAAAAAAAAAGGACTAAAGACCTAGATCAGCTAAAAAATCTTATGCAAGAGAGTTTGAAACTTTGAACATGAGTTTTCCACAGGACACTTCACCACAACTGGTCGAGAATGGCCTGCGAATGCTGCTTCAGCTGGTGACCAGCTGGAAAAACGGAGAACCGAGCGCGTCGGCGCCGCCCAAGCTTGAACCCCTGGCGTCCGTGATACGCGGCGCGGAAGCCCTGGGGCTCGTCATGCTGTGCCAGTGCAAGGCCTACCCGCGGCGACTCGCCGTTCATATCCTCAGGTACATAGCTCTGATGAGGTTAACGTGAAATCAACGGGTCTGCCCGCGAAATTCAAGATTTTCGTGGTTTTTTGCAATTTGTACGCTAATTAGACATGATAGGCTTATGGCAATCAATTTGCGAGAATGGCAGTATCATCTTTACATGATTATATCAAAATCTTTGCATAAAAATGTGTATCCTAGGATATTAGTCCGAGTATCGAGTTTTATGTGAGTAACTCGCAAATCTCGGACTAATTTCTTTAACTCGACACTTTCGAGCAGAGATTTTTATATAAACACGTTAAGAAGATATTGGGATTATCGCAATTTGACGGCCATAAACCTATTATGTCTTATTAGCGTAAGAATCGCGAAAAACCACAAAAATTTGAATTTCGCGGGCACATCCGTGGTGTGCTCCTTAAGAAGAGCCTCCTCATGGGGCTGCCATGAAAATATTAGACATTTGCTCCGGACGCGGCGAACCGCGCGTAAATGTTGCTAGTTTATTGGCGTCAAACAAGTTTGTTTTGACGCCAACGGCTTTAGTAAAGAGCCGACCGCAGCAACGTCTCCGGACGGCGGTTACACGCCACAGATCACTACACTTGTTATTAGTACGCACGCGCGTTTCCAAAGGAACTGTTTCACCCTCAGATCACTCAAACACAGGAGATATCGAAAGGAGGCGTGGCCGGTGCGAACGCATCATGCTACAAAGGAGCTTGTTATGACTTTTAGCCGTCAGTCGCGAGTCCCCTTAGGTTGTATAAGGTAAATCAAAGATTCATCGATTTTGGGAAAATGCCTCATTGTTCGGTAGTTGTATGTAAAAATAAGAGCACCAAAGTGAATTACTCCAGAGATGGTATATCATTTCATACGTTAGTATCAGAATATTATTATTTTTGTAAGGTTTTTATTAAAAATCAGCAAATCTATTTGCTTGACAATTTTGTCAACGCTAAGTCAACATTTTTAATACAAACAAAAACCATTGCGCGCTTAGTACAAATAAATCAACGAATTAGCTGCGAAAACGAGCAATGGTTACAGCCGCTGCATGCATCCGTGAAGTAGAGATGCGACCTGACATGGTTTCGCCTTGTATATTGTCGATAGTCGACTATCCGACGCGACATAAAATGGTAATGCTCTTGTACGCCAATTGAAGAATAAGATATTAAATTTAATTATTATAACTTATTAATCTTATTATACAAATGGAATACAAAATTTATTTTTATGAATAGGAACTAGTTTTTCGAATTGTGACTATTTTCAAATTAGTTTATTAGTAGCCTTAGTTTCCATTATGAAACAATGTAATTCCCATCTAAGTTCGTTCGATTCAACCTTGTAACTTGTAAGTTGGACGAAACCAATGATGTAGATGAAACTGCGTTTTTGTATGAACAAGCCATATTTGACGAAGAAATAAACATACTTGTACAAGATATTTCCGAATTTGGTAGCCAGGTAATATCTTATATTGCGGGATTTGTAGTGCACCGTTTGATAAAAACATTAAAATGTGAGACGTGCTGCGGCGCTTTGATTGCAGAATCAGTACATGATAAACATCTGAGATTTATACAACTTAAAGATAAAGGTGGTCTCATATTTCCATCCAATGATGTTGTGAGTATATGTAAGTGGATGGAAGTAATTATAAAATCTTCCATTCTACCTTATGAAAAATTAACAGTGTCCTCAAAATATTTGCGACAAGAACTTTTGGCCAAATCTTTACCACATTTCACAGGAATGAATCTATTTGCAGAAATAAATTTTCACCAATACGATCAATCACCAATGAATAATCATTTGATAATGCTGACTAAAGCAGTTATGGAAAAATATATGGATGTAAGACTCCATTATCTAACAAAAAACGCAACACCTAAACTCTCCAAGCGGCAAGTTCTAAATAAATACTTACATTTTACCGGCCAGTAATATTTTCTTAACTATGTAGGCTAGCATTTCACTGTGATCACACCTGATAGAAAGTACTAATACAGTTTAAGGCTGAGTTTGTTGTGGGCTTCTTCTCAGCGGCAGGGCGCGTTTGGAACCCTCGTAAACTTAGTTTTAGGTCGTGAATGGTTATCACCATAAAGTGACCATGTAAAACAAAACGACGTGTCATAAGTGCCTTTGTATGTTAGGCCTATATGAAATAAAGAATTTTTCTATTCTATTCTAAGGTGGAGCGCGCTGGTCTAGGAAATGCACTGACGATTAACGTTTGTAACGCGTTTAAAGAACGAGGAATCTAAGGAAAAATATTTTTTTTGTTTATGTTAATAATATTATTTATACACTCGTATCTGTAAAAAAAATATGAGAAAATATTATTTATGTGTGTTTCTTATTTGAACAACCATTCTACGCAATCTAATTTCGAATCGATTTATTTATCGACAACTCCATTTTTCATCTCTAGTTGTCAATGTGTGTGTACTATGCCCTTGTAGATACAGGATGAAACCACGCCTCTTTTTTTAAATGTGTGCTATTTTTATTGCATTGGTGTTTGAAAACTTTATTCTAGTAGGCGTGAAGAAATGTGTATGTGTGCTATACTAATTGTTTTTGTCAATGGCGTAGTGAAATTAGTGGAAGGGACAAGGAGACAGTTGGTCCCGAACAAAATATAGCATATACGATATCTCCTGTGTTTGAGTGATCTGAGGTTTCACCTATATTGTGTGCGTGTTAAAATAGTGTGAAGTTTTGACCGATGACGATACTTACTATTTTCTTGTATGAAGAAGGCTTGCGTAAAATGTTCAGATGACCGTATCCTCAGGTTTCTTTGGGGGTGATCTGAAACAGAATTCGTAGGTCGCGGCAGGCGTGATGCTGTACGTGGCCTATGATTGCTTACGTTAGAAATGTACTAGAGTGGACTCGTTGTTCGAGCGCCGCGTCAGGCGTATCAGAGAGACCACATTAGTACATTTTCATTGTAAGCATTCATAGGCCGCATACAGCGTCCTGCGAATTCTGTTACAGACCACCCCCAAAGAAACCAGAGGATACGGTCATCTGAACATTTTACGCAAGCCTTCTTTATGCAAGAAAATAGTAGGTAGCGTCATCGGTCAAAACTTCACACTACGCGCGTCCACCGCATTATCCACGACTAAAGACAACTATATTATAGACCCGGCGGACCGCGCGAAAAAATGTCGCCAGTTTATGGGAGCAAAACCCCCTCCGGCGTCAGTAGCCTACGCAGTATATCGCGATACATGGCGCTACATTTTCTTGTATGAAGAAGGTTTACGTAAAATGTTCGGATGGGCTCATCTTGATGTTATTATCATAGTTCACTATAGCGGCAGGTCGCTCGGCTCGTTGCAGGGAGACGAAGTACCTGCTGGAGCGGCTGCAGCTGACGCGCGACGAGCCGGCGCTGATCGACGCGGCGGACCAGCACGTGGCGCACTTCACGGAGAAGTGCCTGCCGCTGCTGCCGCCCGCCGAGAAGCAGGCCGCGCTGGCGGCCGGCACGCCCGACCTCGTGTGGGTCGCCGAGAGGAGCCACGCCGTGTGGACCGCGGGTGAGTTTGTACCTGCTGGAGCGGCTGCAGCTGACGCGCGACGAGCCGGCGCTGATCGACGCGGCGGACCAGCACGTGGCGCACTTCACGGAGAAGTGCCTGCCGCTGCTGCCGCCCGCCGAGAAGCAGGCCGCGCTGGCGGCCGGCACGCCCGACCTCGTGTGGGTCGCCGAGAGGAGCCACGCCGTGTGGACCGCGGGTGAGTTTGTACCTGCTGGAGCGGCTGCAGCTGACGCGCGACGAGCCGGCGCTGATCGACGCGGCGGACCAGCACGTGGCGCACTTCACGGAGAAGTGCCTGCCGCTGCTGCCGCCCGCCGAGAAGCAGGCCGCGCTGGCGGCCGGCACGCCCGACCTCGTGTGGGTCGCCGAGAGGAGCCACGCCGTGTGGACCGCGGGTGAGTTTGTACCTGCTGGAGCGGCTGCAGCTGACGCGCGACGAGCCGGCGCTGATCGACGCGGCGGACCAGCACGTGGCGCACTTCACGGAGAAGTGCCTGCCGCTGCTGCCGCCCGCCGAGAAGCAGGCCGCGCTGGCGGCCGGCACGCCCGACCTCGTGTGGGTCGCCGAGAGGAGCCACGCCGTGTGGACCGCGGGTGAGTTTGTACCTGCTGGAGCGGCTGCAGCTGACGCGCGACGAGCCGGCGCTGATCGACGCGGCGGACCAGCACGTGGCGCACTTCACGGAGAAGTGCCTGCCGCTGCTGCCGCCCGCCGAGAAGCAGGCCGCGCTGGCGGCCGGCACGCCCGACCTCGTGTGGGTCGCCGAGAGGAGCCACGCCGTGTGGACCGCGGGTGAGTTTGTTTTACTCTATACAAGTTAGTACTTGACTGCGATCTCACAATCAATTCGTACAAAAAACCCGTACTAACCCCTCAGAGGGGTTAGTACGGGTTTTTTGTACGAATTTCGAGTCAACTCGCATCGAACAAACGAATCGGATCCCTCCATACATTTACAGCCAGCGCCATCTATGGACAGTCACTGACATGTTGCTGTCAATAGATGGCGCTGGCTGTAAATGTATGGAGGCATTCGATTCGTTTGTGCGATGCGAGGCGACTCGAAATTCGTACAAAAACTTGTACTAACCCCTCTGATGGTAAGTGATGATGCGAAATCGCTTGGCGGTAGGTACGTCTTTGGTAACTAGGCCACGGCAGAAGCCCCCCACCAGACCAGACCTGAGCCAATTTAGAAATTATAAAATTCCAAAGAGGCCCGTGGCGGGAATCGAACCTGCGACTTCCCACTCGAATCCGAGCGCGCGACCCTGTGCCAATGAGGTCGTCATACTATAGTGTCCCCCTAGGCTCTCGCGATTTCCCATAGACTACGGAAGGGTTCGTGTACATGAGGCACAGTAGCTCGGATCAGCAACTTCAGTCTAACTACATATACCTTATGCAAACGTCGAGGAGGCTGAGACCTGAAACCAAAGCTAGCAACATCTGACTCGAACAGGGGGAGTAGGGCCAAAAGACAGAAGTGAGAAATAAAGTCCGCACAAGATAAGCAGGCATATCCGTCTTGATAAGCGCTGAGACCAAGTATCGGACAAATGCCTGCACGGACTTCTGCTCAAAGGTCCGCAAGGGCGAGCATTAGGGCCATTGGAGGTTTGTTTACATGATATACAGAGTCTGTATATACTGTATGATTACCGAGTCGCAGCCATATTACTGGTGGTATCACCTAATTTATTCTATTGCCACAGTAGCTATCTAGTTGGGAACGAAAACGGGAGAAATAATTGGAATGGAGATCAACATTAGGTGATCTCCAATGCCGTGCGATTTTGTAGAATCCGAAATATACAGTCATATAAAAATAACTTTTCTGCTGGTTATTAAAGTATTCACAGAATAGTTGTTTATGTAGCCATTTACGGTTATCTTTTGTCGCTGTGTCAGTTCTTAACTGTAGTGAATTTGATCCGTTCCAGGTCTGCAGCACGATGAGGCGTCGTCAAAGAACAGCTGGAGTGGCAGTGCTACCAACGGCGCAGACCCTTGGGAGGTAAATCCTTTGAAATAAAATGAAATGAAATTCTTTATTTTTTCACATAGGCCAAAATTCAAAAAAATTCAAAATTCAAAATATTATCTTTATTTCACATAGGCCTAATATACAGGCTCTTGTAATAGGTCAGTATGATATTTGTCACATTTGTGGCGATAACTCCAAGTCGACTTAAAACTAAGTTTACGAGGGTTCCAACGCGCCCTGCACTGAGAAGAAATAAATAATAGGCGCCCATGAAAAGTCAAAAACTGTACCGCCAAGTTCGGAATGCAGGTTTGCACCGAGAAGAACTGGCAAGAAACTCGGCACTTGCTCTTTTCAAAAATGTCATGATATACAATTATTCTTATTATTATATTATATTATGAAAAGTTAACTTTCAAACTGAACTTGACACCTAATACAAAATTTCAAAATTCAGACAATGGTGTTTTGTAATATTATTTTGACATTTTCATACAATGTCAGTATGAAAATTTCAAAACAATATTAGAATAATTCTGCTGATGTAGGTGGTACGGCCCCTGATCTTCGAGAAGCTTCATCATTTGCTCTTCAATACGTACTCTAGCCGCCACCGCCGTCCTCACTAGTTATCTGATATATCTTTTAACTAGTTACTGTTTGCTATTGTGTAAACTGTGGAACCTAATAATACAAGACAACGGTTTTATTAATCTAATAATAATGTAAGCCATACATGTTACGGTTTACCGGAGAGGTCTACCTGTGCAGGTGTACCTGCGCAGGTAGACCGGAGTGTGTATGCCGACCGGCCTGTGCAGATGTTTGGACCTGCGCAGGCGACCGGAGCAAATTCGAAAATCGATTTTGCTCCGGTCGCCCGTACGGTGAACCTATGCGTGTGTGCGTACCTGCATATGTCGTCCGTCTGTTTTTATTAACGCAAGACCTAGTAGTGCTAGTGCGTCCTCTTCCTTACTCGATGCCATCGCAAATAGAACTGAAGACCCCTACGGAACACCGGAACGTTAGGGGTGAGTTTACTTACCTCTTCCAAGTTAGTACGATGACATCTTCGGCTGCATCATCACTTACATTACACCAGATGAGATCGCAGTCAAGTATTAACTTGTATAGTGTAAAGAAAAGGGTTTAAAGTGAAGTTTTTTCGATGCAGGTGGTTCTCTTCGGGCTGCTGGAGCGAAGCCGCGTGCCCGCACGCTGTCCCTCCACCGTACTACAGGCGTGGCCGATCCTGCACGCGAGGATACACGCTCTGCACACCATTATAGAGCCCGCGTAAGTGTCCGACATAGAAAACAGTTTCTGAAACAACATCTATGAGTTTCTGATACAGAATGTTTGTTTCAGAAACCCTTAGATTGTTAGGGTTCCGTAGCTAAATGGCAAAAAACTGAACCATTATTGTACATGTTACGTGGAAACATCTACGTGAAGTTGCAGAAACTGTGTGTGTGAATAAAGTGGCTTAGCGTGTGTGACTCACTGCTTGCAGGCCCGTGAGCGACAACCGCGCGTCGCTGCTGTCGCGCAACCCCGCGCTGCCGCGCAAGCCGGAGAAGGAGCGCGACGGGTACATGCAGGTGTGGAAGTACTACATGACCATGGCCTACCTCGTGGTGCCCGCCGTGCCCAGCCCGCTCGTGCGCTGCGCCAGCCCCGACCTCAGCCTCAGGTGCGCGCGCACACACACACACACACACACACACACACACACACACACACACACACACACACACACACACACACACACGCACACACACACTGACACAAACACACACACACTGACACACACTCAGTCACACACACACAAAACCACTCACACACACACACACTGACACACACACACACACACTGACACACACTCAGTCACACACACACATACATATACACTCACACACATTACATATATACATACACACACATACACACACACACACAAATATACATACATATATATACACACAAACACACACACGCACACACACACACACACATACATATACACACACATACATACACACACGACCACGCGCGCACGTACGATATACCGCTTGAAATGTTAAGGTTGTAAACAGTTTAAATTTTTGTCCACCTTGCTCTTACTAATTAATTCAAGCTTAAACTATTTTTATCACACAAATACTTTTCATTTAAATTTTAAAATGCAACACAATTAATTATGTTTTTTGAAATGCAAACAAACGTCGTGGACTAACAGATTTGAGTGAACAAAAATTATTTTCTTTAAACTCACTCGAACTGAACTGTTCTCAAAATATTTGGGTAATATACACTCGCATAAAAAGACACACGTACGTCTTATCTTCCTATACATACACATAAACCTATACACACATAAACTTATACACACACATAAACACATGATATACCATTGGAATATCAGAGCATGAAAGTCAACCAAACTACTTATTTTACGTGTGACTTTGTTACCAGTATTGATATTCATGCTTTTAATATTTCGATTAACAACAAGATTTCTAAACCTCAGTTCTAGTTTGCACATTTGTAAGCGATTATTATTTTTTCTTACATCTAAACGGGCAGTAAATGTTTGCAAAACGAGATGTTCTATTACAAACGAAACGACCCGTAATTGCTTTTGTCGAACCTTTATTGAGATTGGAGTAAATTCCTACAGAACTCATACTGATAAAATACTTTAGATTATTGAATTCACCTAAAATTTTACCATGGTTTAGTGAAACATTATTTTAATCCCTCCCGTTTGAAAATCGAATTGCATAATGAACTTTGTTTCAATTGTATAACATACAAAATAACAAATTCTTGCGAATGAATACGCGCGACCTTCTTTGGCTCCTATTTAGTTTGTATCTTATACAATTGACGTAAAGTTCATTTTGCTAAGTAAAATTAAGTTGCTTCCATTCCATTCCGCCGCGGTGTAAATTGACCCTAAGTCATCTGCTTAAACAGAGTTAAATTGCAATGTTTAACTAAACAATGGTTCAATGTATTTCGTATGAGAGCCGGTGGGTAAAACAGTAGTTGTTATTTGCTGGCATTTGATACTTGCCGTGCTAATGAGTAACCCTTGTTTGTATTTATTAATATTTTAAACTCTTTTTTTAATTACATAATATTGGTCTTTTAAATTTTCGGGAAAGCATGTAATATTAATTAACTAAGTAAATAAACACGTAGTTTTTTAAATATTGACAATATTTTTTAAAAATATTAATTTGAGCACATATTATTTTTATACATGCATAATATAATGTAATGCAAAGGTTATGTACTAATATTTAACTATATTATTTTCGATATTTCATAAAAATCTTACAGTATTTAACAATATTGGTAATATTGCTTCCAATTTTTATTTTACGTAATTTCACTCACTCAGGCATCCTGTGATGTGTATTTTTTGCCATTATATACTCGTACGATAAAACTTATTGCTGATATCATAAAACCTAAACAATACATAAGTTTTGTAATAAAAATATATGAAATGTTTCTGTCGTGCGTTAGGTGTGATATTTATGTCTGGAACGTAGACAGGAGGCATACAACCTCTCAGACACTGTGGAGTGATGTTATAGAGGTGGTGAGGTCTGTCGGCGAAGCGCGGCGGTCGTGTCACTGTGTGGTCGTTCGATAGCGCGGGCGCGGGAGCGGGAGCGGGAGCGGGCGCGGGCGAGGTCTCCGCGGAGAGGGAGCGAGAGGGCTGGGGCGCGCTGGTGCCGCTCAGCACGTCGAGCGAGAACCTCAGCGCGCCCGGGGGCTTCTTCACGCTGCCCCTGAGCTATGCGCGCTCGCACAGGCACCACAAGAGGACGAGGTGGACGCACACTGCACGCCCATCGCAGATACGATCGCATCCACTTGACCCTTAACTCCCACATCATTCCGTATTTGTCGATTCCGTCACTCAAGTCACTCTTAGAACTCCAAATAAAAATTAAGTAAAATTTAAAAGAGCCTCAAAAGGATAATGACCTGATTGAAATCCAAACTTTATTTTTTACAAACCACGGTCTTTGCATTAACTCTTACAATTATTATTTATTTTCTTAATTAAGATCCGGATTCCAAAGCTATAGGCAAATAAACAAGTTGTCCTTCTCAATAAAATCTGTATGACAGGAAATGTGCATTGAAAAAAAAAGTAACTTTTTGTATGCAAGACTAATTCCGGTTATGAAAAACAAATTCTTAGTGCCATTGGTTCTTAAAAAACACTAGTTTCTTGTATTTTGGCCTCTCTTATTTGCAATATTTTTGGAATTGTGTAATTTTGAAGTCGCGTCAATTTTTTTATATGTCTTATATTTAATTTGTTTGTGTAAAAATAGCTAGTAAGAGATAAAGTCTAACATTAACAATAATTTCTAAAATATATCAGGCACATATTATATACTTATTACAAAAAAAAACAGAGTATGTAAGTTCATAGACTTACCTTTGACATTGGACTTACCTTTGCACCGGTTTAAAGATACTGTCAAAAAACATCTAATAAATCAGGGTTACTACACCATTGAAGAATTTTTAAATAACAAAGATTCTTGGAACGATAGTGATATGCTTCCATCTCCTCACGAGATATCTTAAAAATATTGTTTCATACTAAGTAATAAAAATTGTATATTGAGACATTTTTTGAAAAGAGCAAGTACCGAGTTTCTTGCCAGTTCTTCTCGGTGCAA
This sequence comes from Coenonympha glycerion, assembly GCA_963855885.1. Classification (NCBI taxonomy): domain Eukaryota; kingdom Metazoa; phylum Arthropoda; class Insecta; order Lepidoptera; family Nymphalidae; genus Coenonympha; species Coenonympha glycerion. The sequence continues at coordinate 905,654 of OY979626.1, forward strand.
ACCTGCTTTCCGAACCTGGCGGTAGAGTCTCGACATTTCATGAGAGCTTATATCTAAGCCTATGTGAAATAAATAAAGAATTTCATTTCATTTCATTTCATAATACAGTTGCTATTACGACTATTACGAAGTTTCTAATGATACAATGTCTTGTTCGTTATCATATGTTTCTCATGTACTTGCTATTGATAAAAAGAAAGTGACGGAATCGTCAAATCAGTTCATACACGGTCGTGGTTACTATTCGTAGCTTCAGACGGTTGCTGTAGTGTGTCATCGCCATCCTCACCGGTCCAGGCTACTATCGACCATTGACTGACTTTGGGATCGGAATACATTGTTATTTGTTTGTGAACATCAGTTGACTGAATCGCGCTCGGCTGCGGTGACTGACGGTGGTGATAGATGGAGATATGCGTCTGTCTCTCTCTATAATAATAAAGCGTGATATTTTTAAAGTAACCCAAGCGTGTTTGCACGTATTACTTTCAAGCTAATGAGACTTAGTAAGCTTATGGCAATTAAATAGCTGGAATGGAGTATCATTTTCACATATTTATATTAAAATCTTTTCTTTAAAGTGGTTACTATATGAAATTATTTTGAGTATCGAGTTTGAAGTGAGACTCACCAAAATATTCGGTACTTGGAGTAATTTCCCAAAGTGAACACTTTTAAGCTTTTTTATATAAATGTGTAAAGATGATACTGCCAATTGCCTCGCAATTTAATTGGTATGAGCATATAGGTCTAATTACCTTACAAACACGAAAAACCAAAATTAAATAAGAATGTACCAGGCCATTTTCCCCACAGGTTCATTTTAGCCCTAATAATTTACATGAATTATAGACATTTCAATCCACAAAGACGCGCCCTACTCTGTCAAAATCGCTTATGTTTTATTCGATTCGTATCATTCGTATAAATTTCGTATTAATTTTATACGTTAATTTTATCGTATTATTTCGTATAAATAAAGTAATAGTTTCATGATGAGGTGACCGCAGCCAGAGTAGTCAGCATTTCCATTTTGTGTGTCGTGGTGGGAAAAACTCATGGGTTGTGCTCCACAGTTTCTGCTTTTGTGTTGTTATGTAACATCGGGACGTTTACATGTTAATGTTAAATGTATTGGTTTCGCGAATTTGAACTTTCATCTTGTGTCTTATTTATGTGGAATTCCCGGTTTCGATTGAAATATATTTTTGTCTATCAATATAAATTTCAGTGGTTTTGTAACTAGGTTAAACCTGTGTCACCGATGCGTATGTGTAGATGCCAGGTGATTCAAGACATAGGATGATCCCTAAGTCTAAATGTGGTGAGGTCTGGTATTAAAAAGATGATTTGGCCGAGGATGTATTAGTCTATTAGCAAAGAATATTATACCGCCACGCAGTTAAAGTTTCAAAAATATATGAATGAAGATAATTGGAATATATTAATTATACAAAAATAATTGAGGTAACTGTGAGGTTTCTTAGTAATGAAATAAATATAGCATTTTACTTTGAAAGTTACAGGCTCCTCTTTCATATCTTAAGAGTGTTAGATTCTGTCTCCTTCTGATTTTGGCCCAGTCTTTCAATTCTTCTATGGTTGTTTTCTTCTTGGTATTCGATTTTAAAACTCCTACTTTGAGTATTTTTTTTTTGTATTGTTTTGCGTTTTAAGAATTTCGGTGTAGTAAGGTTATACGTTCGTTGAACGTAGTTTATAGGCAGGAAAGTTATTGATATTTTGTCTTTTTCCTTTGACTGTCAAATTGTTGATGCTAAAGACAGACAAAACAGAATTTAACAATTCCACCGCTATCTCACAATTATTAAGGGTTTTAAGTATTACGTACTCGAGGAACGTATTTTATTTCAGATATGTACATATTATGTAGTTAGCGGATCATTTTATGTTTGTAGGTAAAATTTTGTTTTCATACAAGTAGTAGGTATGCTCTGTTTTCATTGATATTATGAATGGATGCATAGAACAATAATAAAAGTCTGGAATAGTATAGCATCGCTAGTATCATTATTGTACTTGCAATTGCTCGTTGCAAATGTGATATTAAAACGTGTGAGGAATACTCATTTCAAAATGGAATAAGATACTCGTAACATGATATTTACTTCTCGCTCGCACTACAAGTGAAATTTGAAGTGAAGTGAAAGTTAATATTGAGAAGAAATCGTTTACAAAGACATTTTTTTTCATTTATTTTTAAATTGAAGTAATTGCGCTGTATATTTATTCAAAACATGTTTTGCAGCGAGTAAGTGTGAGTATTTTACAATATGTAGAATGGAAGTTAGTGCTTAATATTCTTTATCTAAACTCATATTATGTCAATTTGGATGGCTCGGTGGTTTTTTTTTGTATGTGTTTGTTAGTGTTAATGTTCTAGTTATAGTTATCGTCCGTGCTTAATATCAACTCTATGTTTATATTTTTCGCTAATCTGGGCAATTGAGTAAGAAAAATAAGACATATTCATCCGCTGTTATAATCTTAAACAAATTCTGACTGTTGACTGGCTGAATGTGTTGTTTACATTTTTTACAGCTGATTTCTTATATCAGGTGGCAGAATTTTCTAACGATTACGATAGCGATGAATACGTTTTTCTTACACAATCGCCTAGCAGAAATGCAAACATATAATTTATATGCGTTCAATGTTTTGTTGATAAACTAGTTTAAACCTCAGCCAGTTTAAAGCCTGGCTACAGAATAAAAAACTCGACGTTTTGAAAGACACCAAAACTTCTTTTCTACCTCTATCTAATTCAGCGTTCTCGCTATTTCATATTATTGTGTTGTAATGACTAAAAATCAAACGTGACAGCCCTAGGGCAGATTTTACATTTTTAGCCAGGCTGAACAATATTATTATACGTAGACTAGTAGGGCGCGTGTGTGCGCGGGCCACATGTGGCCCGCGTGCAGGCATCCCGCCCATAAAGGTATCGCCGTCATCTCCATCGCCTATTGGAATCCGATTGGCAGTGAGCTGAATAAATTACCAAGGAGCACTGTCATGGTTTTAAAGATAGTTAAGGGCAGTTCTAACAAAAAATACGCTGAACCTCATCGGATGAGGTTCAGCGTATTTTTTGTTCGAACAGCCCTAAACTATCTTTAAAACCATGACAGTGCTCCTCAATCATCATCCGAATCCTAGATCATTGTCTCTTCTCATAGTATGTACATTTTCCATCGAAAGATAAATTCCGCCACAGTGAATTATTTTCCATGCATCCCGTAGAACTTGAGATCCTGGTCACCTCTTGCTAAGAAACCAGTCTCTTATCTTTTATACTTTCCGAGATAGAACAACACGAAATTTGTATGGCGGCCATCTTGAATCCGCCATTTTGGTTTTTTTCAGCTCACTGCCAATTGCCTGAAGTTCCGAGTATTTTTTGTTTCAGCAGTCCCCACCTAACTATAATACCTTGCCCATGCTCCTTGACTGTCTTTAAAATCCTCAATCATCACCTCATTCCATACTTTTCTCTTGTAGTCTTCCAAAAAACCGCATCAAAGTACTTCATGTTTTACAACTCGTGGTCTCTTCAATATTCCTCATACATTTTCTATGGAAAAATAAATTCCGCCATTTTGATTTTTTTTTCTATCCATCAAATATACCATGGGGTCCTGATCACTTCTTGTCAAGAAACTGTTCTTCCATCTTCTATACTTTTAGAGATGGACACCGATAAAGTTTGTATGGCGGCCATTTTGAATCCGCCATTTTGAATTTTTTTTCAGCTCACTGCCAATTGCATGACGTTTCAAATGACATTTGGTCGAGCACCCCCCACCTATCTTCAATACCCTCTCCGTGCTCTTCATCCGTCTTCGAAATTATCAATCATCAGCTCTCTCCGTATTTTTCCTCCTCATGAATTTTTCCCCTCTATACGACCCCATCCTTGAAAAAAAATTTTTTCTCACAAAATTGTTCAGGAGAGGTGATCAATCAGTGAGTCAGTCAGTGAGTGAATCAGCACGAGTAGCTATATATATATTAACTATGAGGTTCAGTGTATTTTTTATTCAAGCAGCCCTTAACTATCTTTAAATCCATGACCATGCTCCTCAATCATCATCCAAATCGTAGACCATCATCTCTTCTCATACTTTTCATAATTTTTCATAGGCCTTGTTTATTGTAGCATTCACATTTTCCATGGAAAAATAAATTCAACCACTTTGATTTTTTTTCATTCATCCCGTAGACCTTGAGATTCTCATTACGTCTTGCAAAGAAATCACTCTCTTATCTTTTATACTTTCCGAGATAGAACAACACGAAATTTGTATGGCGGCCATCTTGAATCCGCCATTTTGATTTTTATTAGCTAACTGCCAATTGGATGACGTTTCGAGTTATATTTGGTCGAGCACCCCCCACCTATCTTCGATACCCCTGACTGTGCTCTTCACCCGTCTCCGAAATCTTTAATCATCAGCTCTCTCCATATTTTTCTCTAGTTACTCTCCGAAAAACCGCATCACAACCTTGCATAATTACCAACTGTTAGTCTCTTCAACATTCCCCATACATTTTCTATGGGAAAATACATTCCGCCATTTTGAATTTTGTTTCTATCCATCAAATAGACCTTCGGGTCCTGATCACTTCTTGTCAAGAAACCATTCTTCCATCTTTTATACTTTCCGAGATATCGGCGAAATTCGTATGGCGGCCATTTTGAATCCGCCATTTTGAATTTTTTTTCAGCTCACTGGCAGTTGGATGACATTTCAAATGACATTTGGTCGAACACCCCCCACCTATCTGCAATACCCTTGGCTGTGCTCTTCACCCGTCTTCGAAATCCTCAATCATCAGCTCTCGCTATATTTTTCTTCCTCATGAATTTTTCCTTTCTATACGAAATGGTCATTGAAAAAAAAATTTTCCATACAAAATTGTTCAGGAGAGGTGATCAATCAGTCAATCAGCACAAGCAGCTATATATATATTAACTAGTAGGTCGCGTGAGGGCGCGGGCCACATGTGGCCCGCGTGCCGTCTTCCCCCCTATTTGCCTTCCAACTTTTAGTCTTTTCAATATCCGCCATACATTTTCTATGAAATAAAAAAGTCCGCCATTTTGTTTTTTTTTTCTATCCAACGAATAGACCTTCGGGTCCTGATTAACTCTTGTCAAGAAACCACTCTTCCATCTTTTATACTCTTCGAGATAGACACCGATGAAGTTTGTATGGCGGCCATCTTGAATCCGCCATTTTGAACTTTTTTTCAGCTCACTGCCAATTGCATGACATTTCGAATGACATTTGGTCGAGCACCCCCCACCTATCTTTAATACCCTCCCCGTGCTCTTCACCCGTCTTCGAAATCCTCAATCATCAGCTCTCTCCGTATTTTTCTTCGAATTGCTTTTTTTTCTTCTATAAGACCCCACCCATGAAAAAAAATTTTTTCATACAAAATTGTTCAGGAGAGGTGATAATCAGTCAGTCAGTCAGTCAGTGAATCAGCACGAGTAGCTATATATATAGTAATATAACCTATTTTATCTCCAATGTTGAATATGAATATGATTTCCATCCGTCGATATAAAAAAAATAGAAACGCAACGAGAGAGCTGATATACTCTTATTGCGGGGTCAATGTTTTCCGTTTACTTTATTTTGTCCACCCTATGAGGTCACCCTTTCGGAGAGTGGATAAAGCACTAGGGGGTGAACGATTTTATCCTTGGCCCATGTAGAAATTTTAGCTTTCCCACGCTATAGGACTGTATAGTGCTGGGTGTTAAAGTGCTAATGGTGTTAGCAGGACAGATTAATTTGTTTTGCTATTATCCGCTACTTGAAAGGATTCTGTATGGTGCAATATGCAGGAACACTACCCACATGAATGAAACACCACACACAATTTTCTATTACTTTCTTCGATGCCCGTTTCGTCCCGACATCCTCAGGAGATGTTGACTTCACAATGCGAAATCGTCTACGATTCATGTGGGTAGTGTTCCTGCATATTGCATCATACAGAATCCTTTCACGTAGCGGATAATAGCAAAACAAATTGATCTGTCCTGGGGGCCTACCACCGTGGCCTAAAGTAATATTATTGTAATATTGTTTTAAAATTTCCATACTGACATTGTATGAAAATGTCAAAACAATTTTACAATAATATTGCTTTAAGACACGGTGGTAGCCCCCCTGCTAATTATGGGTTTCCGCCAAATAACGCCTGCTTTCATTCAATATTGCTAATGGTGTCGTCGGGTGCCCCGCAGCTCCTCGCCGGACTCGCTGAGCGAGCGCAGCGGGGGCGAGGCGCGCGGCGCGGCGGCGGCGCCGGGCTCGCTGCACAAGCTGGCGGTGCCGCTGGCGCGCTGCGAGGTGCCCGAGGTGCGCGACGCGGCCGTCGCGGCGTGCGGGCACATCAACCCGGACGCGCTCAAGTGAGTTTATTTTACACAATTTGATTGTTGGTGATTAGCTGCGATCTCTCATGCAGGGCTAGACAATGTAATGGGGTCTTACACTACTTTTGAATTTGATAAAAAATATTACTTTATTATAAACTAGGATAATAAAAAAAAAAGATTCCGACGAATTGAGAACCTCCTCCTTTTTTTGAAGTCGGTTAAAAATAATAACGTGCAGTGAAAGAAATATTAAAATCCAACGAAGATTTACAAAGTTACAGGCGTTTAAACTTTGGAGTGGGGGGATCTTCTATCCCTTTCTTGCAAAATGAAAATTTGTATGAAGCCGCACGAAGCTACTATGGCATTGGTAAGGTGTGACGTCACAATGTCATGTTGCTATCTCTGTCTAATCACAAATACTTAAATGCTTATAACTTTTTTGTTATTTGATCGATTTAATTAGTTCTTTCAGTGCACGTCATTATTTTAATTCTACTTTATAATAAAGTAAAAAAAAAAATTGGAGTCAAATACCCTATTGGCGTTAAGCGTTGACGACAGTAGAAAAACCATGTGACCGAATGAAAACAAATGAAAGTAGAATCTACAACTCGGTTACAATATCTGTGGACCTCGCTGGAATGCGTACCCCCTTCCCGTTCTCCTTTCACCTCCCCGCGCTCGCCCCGGCGCCATTGTTTTGCGCACCATATCAGAGCGCTGACACGACGTGACGTCATCGAGCCAGGTCACAGGCGCGGTGCGTAATCAGATATTGTAACCGGTTATATTCTAGGCTTAGCGTTGTTCATTGTCGGGAGGTCGGTAAGGGAAGTGGATTTTTTTCTGACCACTTACATCACGTCAGGGTTTCCACTTTGCTGACGAGGGAGCGATAGGCTGGTGTTATCGTTCGCATTTAAAGGAACTTTCGTATCGTGTTTTTTTTTTACTGGGGTAATAAGAAAACCGTTGGAGACAGGAGTAACCCCGCTCTTAAGAACTTTGGGACCTTTTTTGGGCAAACTGTTTTAGCGTATTTATATATTATATTCATTTGAGAACACTCATTTCCGATGTTATCAACATGGTGGTTCCTAAGTAATAAGGTACAAAATCTCTTCATTAAAAAAATCCATGAAGTTGAGCATTTTTAACAACACTCATTCACTTCCAAAAATCTGTATTCATTGTCAAAAGTCACTGTGATAATGTTATTTCGACACCAGGGATCCAAAAATCACTGTGATAATGTTATTTCGACACTAGGGATCCAAAAATCTGTGTGATAATGTTATTTCGACACCAGGGATCCAAAAATCACTGTGATAATGTTATTTCGACACCAGGGATCCAAAAATCACTGTGATAATGTTATTTCGACACTAGGGATCCAAAAATCTGTGTGATAATGTTATTTCGACACCAGGGATAAAAAATCTGTGTGATAATGTTATTTCGACACCAGGGCTCCAAAAATCTGTGTGATAATGTTATTTCGACACCAGGGATCCAAAAATCTGTGTGATAATGTTATTTCGACACCAGGGATCCAAAAATATGTGTGATAATGTTATTTCGTCACCAGGGATCCAAAAATCTGTGTGATAATGTTATTTCGACACCAGGGATCAAAAAATCTGTGGGATAATGTTATTTCGACACCAGGGATCCAAAAATCTGTGTGATAATGTTATTTCGACACCATCGATCCAAAACTCTGTGTGATAATTTTATTTCGACACCATCGATCCAAAACTCTGTGTGATAATGTTATTTCGACACCAGGGATCCAAAAAACTGCGTGATAATGTAATTTCGGTACCAGGGATCCAATAAACAGTGTTATAATTTTATTTTGGTACCAGGGATCTATTCGAGGAGCTGGTGCCACTGCTGCGCGAGGCGGTGGACCGCAAGCAGGAGAACATGCGGCGCAGGAGACGCCGGGACGCGCTGCGGCTGCACCTCAACAAGATGCTGTTGGTCATCGCGCAGAGGAAGACCTTCGCCGCCAGGTCTCGCTCTTTATCATACTATACAGATACACGGGGAGGGAACTCTTCATCACGGGCCGTACCACCATCTCTTAAAGCAGTAATGCTGCAGTACTGTTTTGACATTTTAATACTATGTTTGAATGAACATATTAAAACAGTACTGCAGCATTACTACAGCCCCAGGTCTCGCTTCTTATCGTACAATATATGCCCTACAGACTCACGGCGAGAAAGTTCGCCGAGACTTCTCAAAAAAACAAACAAATTGTCCACACTCAGTTTTCTCACTTGTGATGAGAGAAATCCTTTGTCTCGGGCCAAAAAACCGAAGAACATCTCCGATCGGCGTCGCGAGCGCGAGAACGAGACGATGAGAAACTCCTTACAATCACGCTTCTCGGGTGTTCACTGGGGTTAGCGGCGTGAGTCTGTAGGTCTGTATACAGTTACACTACAGAGCAAGTGCAGAGCAAGTGCCGAGTTTCTTGCCAGTTCTTCTCGGTGCAAACCTGCATTCCGAACTTGGCGGTAGAGTTTTTGACATTTCATGGGCGCCTATTATTTAGGCCTATGTGAAATAAAGAAATTCATTTCATTTCATTTCGTTTCATTTCATTTCATTTCATTTCATTTCACTAGACGAAACAAAATATGATATTGTGGTATATGCGCAGTTCGTACGCGGTGGAAGGCGGCGGGCTGCACCCCAGCATCGCGGAGTACCTGGACGGCGTGCGGCAATGCCTCGAGGTGGAGGGCGACAAGGACGCGCCGGCGGCTCGCGAGCAGCGCCTCACGTTCGCGGACTTCGTCACCGAGCTCATCAAGAGCTTCCCGCGTGAGTAGCACGCTTGTCGCAGATTGTTAATCGTTACCACAGACTTGTATACTAAATGTCGCCAGTTTAAGGGAGCAAGAATGACTATTTTGCACCCCCCCGGCAGTAGTCAGTATAGGTAGATAGGTGAAGATCAATTTTTTTTTAATTAATAATAATATTGCAGGCAAGGTGACCACAGACACATAGATAAAAAAATATAAAAAATAAACATGTATTTTGCAGGAGTTTCGACAGATGGCGCTACATTTTCTTGTATGAAGAACGTTTACGTAAAATGTTCGGATGGGCCTATCTTGACTAATTTATCTTTGATCGTTGCTCTTTTTATAGAACATCGTATTGTCAAAGACCTCCTTGTTTACGAGAGTTATAGCCGATGCGAGTCATGAACGAGATATTTTGAATCTTATTTTGTTTGAAATAGGGTTCGTTTGTAACAAGATTATCTACGTGACAAGATTATTGTTTGTGTTTGGATATTTGATACTCTATAATGTTGTAGCTACGGAACTGGTCTGGTTGAGATTTGGATTTAAGATTGATTGTATCCTGGACATAGCATACAGACTCCTTTTTATCCCGGACAAATCTAGAAGGAAATCTCCTAATGAGATACCCGGCTTCTTGTGGAAGTTATGTGGGATTTCACTATCTCGTTCAGTAGCCTCTTTTTTTCGTCATTACAACCTCGCAACAAAATACCGTTGCTCTCCATGACTCTTTTAGAGTTATAGCTGCTATTGCTTTAGCCACTGGAACATTGTAGTAGATGAATAGATAAAAATAGTAAAGATAGGCTGATCCGAACATTTTACGTAAACCTTTTTCATACAAGCAAACAGTAGCGTCATCTGTCAAAATACCCGCCGCCGCCGCTGACCGAATTACCGCGTGGCCTTATACTGTTGATACTAATGACACCCATAAACTGGCGACATTTTTTCGCGCCGTTCGCCCTGTCTTTAGTATACAAGTCTGTGAGTAGATGATAATGAACGTGTACGTGTACCGCCAGTGGAGACGTACGGGTCGCTGCTGAAGCGCGAGCTGTGCAGGAGCCTGTTCGCGCTGTTCGCGGGCTGGTGCGGGCCGCTCGGCAAGCACCTGGGCGCGCTGGCGCCGCCGCCGCCCGCGCCCGAGCTCGACGAGCGCCTCAACCGAGCCGCGCTCAGGGTGAGTCTACTAAGCATATCTACCGCTTAATACCCCATATCTGGGTGACCGAGCTTCGCCCGGTAGTTTAACTACTGGCTAATAGATGGCAGCAGGAGTCATATTTTTATTTTTTTGGTAAATTCGACATTTTATAAAAATGAATCCTAGCTAGATCGATTTATCGCCCCCAAAACCCCCTGTAGACTAAATTTCATGAAAATCGTTCGAGCCGTTTCCGAGATCCAGATTATATAGAAATATATATATATATACAAGAATTGCTCGTTTAAAGGTATAGGATACGCGAAATGTGTGGTCTGTGTGCTGATTCTGTATCGTTCACTTAGTTATTTAGTAACCCTAACTGGGTTATTAACTAAGAAAACGGAGGCAAAATCCTATTTTTGTATTCTTTTTATACAAGATAGCAACTAGCATGGTATACTGATATGATACCATACCGACCTAGGTTGGTAATTTGTGCAAAAATAGGATTTTTGCCTTCGTTTTCTTAGTTAATAACCCAGTTAGGGTTACTAACTAACTAAGTGAACGATACAGAATCAGGGCCCTGGTCTTCGGCCGTGTCTATAGCTTGACCGCTATAAACTTGGCCCTCCCATGGTCTGCGGGACGCGGGGCGGGTGTGCGATTGGCTATACACGATACGATGTAATGACTCGCATCTTGAGAATTCGCCTATGGTATTTTCTTGAGTATCTATCATTATTCACGTAGCAAGATTAATATTATCGTGTGTAGCGTAATTCACGTCAGTCACTGACAGCTGATTAGTTGAGCGCACTGATCCCTATTCTATGGATCCACAGTGAACCTAGCCTGAATTGTATAGAATGTTTAATCCATAGAATAGAGATCAGTGGTTGAGTAGCTCCCGCCCCGCGTCCCGCAGACCATGGGAGGGCCAAGTTTATAACGGTCTAGCTATAGTTACTAGATATTTCAATCATTTATGTTTGATTCGATTCGTATGGAGTTTGAAAGAGTGGAACGCGTCATTGTGGATTGAAATCTCTATACCAGCGAAGTGATTTATCGTTCCAGCGCTGTATAGAATCCGTTAAACGCAGTACGATAACATCTTCGACTGCATCGTCACTTGCCATCAAGTGAGATCGCGGTCAATCACTAACTTGTAGTGTATGAAAAATCAATTGAAAGAAAGAAAGAAAGAAAAGAAAGAAAGCTAGTTTATTCATCTTATGCCTAGGGTACAAACAAACTTAAAATTAATGGTTATTATATAGTACTTGATAAGAAGTATTTAATAATTAAATATCTGGGTGACCGAGCTTTGCTCGGTAGTTTTTCTACCCACCAATAGATGGCAGCAGGGGTCATATTTGTTTTGATAAATTTGACATTTTCTAAAAATGTATCCTAGCTAGATCGATTTATCGCCCCCAAAACCCCATGTATACTAAATTTCATGAAAATCGTACGAGCCGTTTCCGAGATTCGGATTATATAGAAATATATGTATATACATGTATACAAGAATTGCTCGTTTAAAGGTATAGGATTTAATCTAAAATTAATTCTTACACCCACTTGGCACAGGATGAAATGGCCCCAGCTCAGCATTAATGCTGCAGGTTTTGGCAGGCAAAAAAACCTGAGCGCTGGTATTCTGCCAGGACCAAAAAGAGTGACGTGCACGAGCCTAACAGTCTACACCAACATCTGTGATTGACAGAATGAGTTCGATTAAACGGAGCTAAAAATAAAATATATTGCAATTTTTGATTACGAGCAGGCGATGAGCGCGCTGGTGTGCTGCGGGCCCTGCTTCGCGCCCGCCGCGCTGGCCGAGGACGGCTCGCTGTACCCGTGGCTCAGCGAGATGCTCTCCTCCACCGACGACAAGGTACCCACGTTGTATCGTACACCACACGACATATTCACGACGACCTCCGTGGCTGAGTGGTTAGCGTGCTGGTTTTCAAGGCGCCGCCATCTCTGAGGTTCCGGGTTCGATCCCCGGTCGGGGCAATGTAGAACAATAAATTTTCTACATTGTCTCGGGTCTGGGTGTTGTGGTACCTTCGTTGTTTCTGATTTCCTTAACACAAGTGCATAAGCTACTTACTAAGGGATCGGAGCAATGTATGTGATGTTGTCCACTATATATTTATATTTATATTTATTTATTATTTATTTATTCTCAGCACGAATAGCAGTCAAAAACAGCAGTGCAAGATAGTTACTGCAATCAGTCAACAAGTAAATAATTTAAAAATTAAAAAAAAAAAACACGACTGTGATAAAACATCTTTTTCAAAAAAAATATAGCTTATGTTACTTGGAATGATGTAAGGATTCTAACGATGCCCCATATGTCCAAATCTATTCAGCCGTTCGGAAGTTATGGTGGAATAAAGAAACTCACATACATACATTCATGCATACATACATGAACATTAAAAACATTACGCTCCTTTTTTGGGCAGTCATGTAAAAACAGCAGTACAAGATAGTTACTGCAATCAGTCAAAAAAACGTTACTTTTTACCTGCTCTGTTGATCAGAATGCTTGACTTCGGAACGGCAAAATTCGTCGTGCGAACTGTACTCGAGTAAACGAGATAGAAGTTCATTTTTTTGATGAAAGCGAACTCTGCCCTTTACATGCCCTCCCTCCTTCCTCTGCTTTTCGTAGGGCTATATAAAAAATGCAACAAAACCAAAAAAAAAATGGCAAACATTGCAACGATCTATGTTAATCGTGGTACCAACAAATCAAATGATGTGACCTTCTCCGGTTTCGTGTTATATCCATCCTTTTTTCAAAATCATACCCACAAAATATACCCAGGAAGCGAGAGGTCTTGCATTTCCATAAATATTTTAAATTATAATAGACGTAAGCTAGGAATAAAAAAAACTTCTTCAAGTGAGATGGGACGAAAAAAAATAGTATCTATACTTTGTTCGCAGATATACGAATTGGCGCGCGAGACCATTGTCCTTTTGCTAGACTGCAACCCTGACATTGGGCCACTACTGGACTGGACGGTGGACAAGTGCTTTACAGGCTCGGAGCGCGTGGCGGACGGGTGCTTCATGGCGCTCGCTACCATCTTCAGTGCCAGGTGAGACACACCACCGTTGATTGTGACTATCGATTAACGTGGCACCCGACCTTAGGTTACTCATGGAACATGGACCATCCAATCTATAGTCCGATCGGTATGTCGCTGCAGACTTAAACTAACTTGTTTTCCCAACGAGAGTTGGCCAAGCGCATTTTCAACTCAGAACTTCAGGACGGCAAGCGGAATCCAGGCGGCCAGTTCCTTAGATACAAGGATGTTCTGAAGGCATGCAAGATTGACCCCTCTAGTTGGGAAAGCTTGGCCAAAACACGTAATGTGTGGAGACGTCTGGTGCAACAGAGCTCCCATAAATTTGAGGAAAGTAGAAGGATTGAGTTAGACACTAAACGTGACCAGCTTAGGAGTAAGCCACCCTCTAATGTCATGACTTATTGGCGATACGCTAACTTGTCCGCACTGCGCTCGTACTTTCAGTGCAAGGATAGGGTACATAAGCCACATTAGGGCGCACCAACGAAGCCCTTTAAGCAATGCTTCAGGAATGCAGTCACCGTAGCCGAAATCGGCAAAGGGATATATATATATATAAACTAACTTGCAGTTCGACCATATCCACACCACACACAACTCAGTTGAAGCTGTGGCGTCACGCGCGAACTACGACGTCTACACTCTACCGACGACAAAAGTCATGACCACTAAACTGACGATCACCGCTATACACTGTCCAATCGGTTTGATGCAATCAGATTGATCAAACCAAAAGGAATTGAAATTCTATTGTGCCGTCAAGCATTACTGATGTGCAATGTGCATCATGTCAATCCACGCTCGCACATGGTCAGTTGTAACCGATCCTATCATAGAAACATACCGAGTGAACAATAGAATGGATGGTCTACCAGTAAGGCAGGAGTGTCAAACTGAATTTCCTAAAGGGCCATCTTTAAGATTAAGGGGGGCCACGGGGGACCACGTGTTAGCGGGATCGAGGTAATTAAGAGAGTAATTGATAAACAATAGTCAGGATAGCACGGAACATTTTACGTAAACCTTCTTCATACAAGAAAATGTAGCGCCATCTGTCGAAACTCCTGCGAAATTGGTAGAAATGGCAGTTTGGTGCCAATATACTTACTCCTTTTTAAATTTAGAACAGTAATTTTTGCAGTCTTTTACCATCAACTACGCATTTTATTATTTTCAGTAGACCTCTCTGCCAATAGACCTCTCTCTCTATGGTCTGCGTAGGCTTACTACTGACGCCGGTCGGAGCCAAAACAAACATTTTGGCTCCGAGAAACTGGCGACATTTTTTCGCGCGGTCCGTCCTGTCCAGAGTAGAGACTCAATTAAGAAAGTACATTATTTAGAGCTAGAAGAACCGGAGATCTGAGTTTTTTTTGATAGGATAATTGATGTCTGGTGTCATATTTGTGGTAGTTATTTTCAGAACCTATTGTAGATGTTCATCAGTTAGCCTGGATAGACTTTGATGGCTTGGGCGGGTTTGTGCTTCTTTGACGGCACGAGGTTTATTACTCATTTTAACACATAGTGTGCGGGAGTTTTTAGCAGGCTGGAGATTCGCCTAGATCAGATTACATAAATAAACAGACTGTATTGGCGAGCTGAAGCAGAAAATAGTTCTTCTCGAAACGAGTTTATTTATTTCAGCGTTGTGTAGGTGCGGGTGCGTTGGATGTTTATGTGTATGTGTCGACGAAAGAAAGTTATAGTATCTAACAAAATGAACTGGCTCAAAAATTGAGTATTTGGTTTCCCAACGAGGAAGACAGAAGTGCACACTCAGATGCTCAACGGAAGTTGTAACGTAAGTGTTTCGTGGCGCCATCTCTGAGCGCCTGCGCGAACGGCGGCGAAAGCCGAAAGGTACCGGACCAGACGTAATGTCCCTGCGTCCCACGCAGTGCCGCCCGCCAGGACGGTGAAGTAGCTAACTACACAACTCGGGGTTTAAAGACAAACACAGAGGGCGCATAGCGTCCTCGCGACATATCCCTCGAGGTTTGCAATGCTAAGTATATTATGATAAACTGCTAAGCACCTTCGTTAGCAATGATATTCGTTTTCGTCATACTTGTAACACATTAAATTTAAATACGAATCAAAATTTCACTCGCAGCGGGATTTGAATCGGCATCTTACAGCTATCGCAACTAGGTGCTCTTACCACAGGTATAAATAGTATAAAACGGCAAGGAGCTATCTCTCGTTCTAAGATTGCTCCATTTGTAATGATGGGCCTTCGAAAAAATTAGTTTGAAATTGCAATGTTTCACAATAGTTGGCGCCAGTTCTGCATTACGAATCTAAATTTCATCGCGTAGAATATGGCTCGTATAGGCTAGATAGCTGGAGGACGCGGGTTCAAATCCCGCTGCGAGTGAAATTTTGATTCGTATCTTATCTTATACCTTGGTCACCTAGATATTTTAAATGTATAGGATTTACATCCTAAGTGTGTAAAACACTTATCAAAAAGATATTGCAAAACATTACCAGTTGGCAGTTACCACGCGGAATTTGGAAATGCTTTCAATTTTAAAAGCATTGTAGGCGCAATGTATGGGGGGAAATTAGGGGCATTGAGGACGATGAGACACGTGCTACTAAGGTGCACTGGCGTGTCGGATCAACGCAGGACCTACTTGGGCTCCTCAGCAACACTCCAAGATATCCCGCGCCTGGGAGGCCTCCTCGGATTCTGGAACAAGCTCGGCTGGCTAGAGATATCAGGCGAGGACCCGCATCGGCGACTCTACGCACAACAGGCGCAAGTATTCGCCCAATCGCGGGGAAAAGTTTCAGGAACAGAAGAAGAAGGGGCATGTTACATGTGTGACAGTTAAATTCTGTTAATATAGCGATGCGAAAAAGGAGAAGCTTGTTGAGATTTTATTCATTTACCACGCTACAGAACTAAGCCCGGTTTTCACCAACGCGGAGCGGAGTGGGGCTGTGTTTGAGTTACCAATCAGATTTGGTCAATTTGATATCGCCGAAACTAAGGGGAGAAGGAGATGTCGAAATGACGAAATCGGATTGGTTACTCAAACACACCTCCGCTCCGCTTTGCATTCCCACAATCGTATTTGTACTTGAATTGTATTCGGTATAAAAAAATCTAAAAACAGAATATTGTTATTAAAGTCCATATCGAATTTCATTGGTATATTCCACGAGGCATCAGGCATTAAACATAAGCCTCAGTAAGTACCAATAAGGTTCTTACCTAAAAGGATTATTATTGCTAGTACCCAAAAGCAAAACAACAACGCTAATTAGAAATTTGATCATATTTTGATGGAAAATTTACGTAAACATCTATATTCATCCTGATTATTTTATAATGATTCTTGCTCGCAACTCCGCCCGCGTGAAGAACGGCTTTTGCAAATTACGTTGGATAGCTTGATTTTCCGCGTGATGAATGAGTGAAAGTTCCAGGGTACGTCGGGCCAGTATTAGAGTCTTCTTCCTTTCTCTCTATCAGCTATCAAGGTGCAATCCTCTTTCACACAATACATCCATTTCTTAATCTTTGGTCTCTTTCTCTTGAAACATTTTGAAGTATAGCAACTCGTCGTATTTCTATAATAATACGTTTGAATGTCCATTTGTAAAAACTTTAAATTCCTTTCCATACCGTCACCAGTATGCGGTAGCCCTAAGCGTTCCGGTGTGATGCTGCGTAGCTCTACTGGAAGGGGGCTAACTACCCCCTTTCGAAATACTAATACTTTTAGTGCACTATAGGTAACATTTTCGGCAGTTACTTCTCATCAGGCGAGATTGCAATCATTTTTTTATTTTATGGTTTAATAGTAGTCTGGTCAGATGGTACGCTTCGGTCGCGGCTGGTTACCAGTTAGTTGCCTTTCTATAGCAAAGCTCGTATCTCCAAAGTCTTCCTGTGCGATGCTGTTTAAGGAGCACACCACGGGTGTGCCCGCGAAATTCAAATTTTTTGTGGTTTTTCGCGATTTTTAACATTTTTAGACATAATAGGCTTATGGCAAATTGCGAGAATCCCAATATCATCTTCACGTGTTTATGTAAAAATCTCTGCTTGAAAGTGTCGAGTGAAAGAAATTAGTCCGAGATTTGCGAGTTACTCACATAAAACTCGATACTCGGACTAATTTCCTAGGATACACATTTTTACGCAAATATTTTGATATAATCATGTAAAGATGATACTGCCATTCTCGCAAATTGACTGCCATAATCCTCTGATGTGTAATTAGCGAACAAATTGCAAAAATCTATGAAAATTTTGAATATCGCGGGCAGAGTCGTTGATTTCGCCTTAAAAAAAATTTGAAATTTTAGAGAGAGCTACTTTTTTTTCTCTAAAACGCAAGTAAAGTAAGTATTTTGAGGAAGTATAATGCTTTTAAATGAACACACCGGAAATATATTTTCCGGTAAAAATCGTCAGTGTATAGTTACCCCTTCCAAGTGCGTTAATATCTTCGCCTTCATCGTAGTTGAAATCTCAAGTACTAATTTGTAATTTGTAAAAACAAAATTTTCTACAGACATTTTTTTTCAAGGTTAGTATTCAATTCTATAAGATTCAATTAACTACTTATAATGGTAAGAGTCACAATGTACCTAAGATAAAAACAACTACTAAAAACAACTACTAGTATTTGATAAAATAATATCAAATATCCTTTTCAATGATATCCCACGAGCTAAAGTTAAAGAAATATGAAATGACTAGATATTTCAACCTACGCGGGCTGGTATAGAAACGGAAAATCAAATCGTCGGAAAATTCCAAGGGAAACCGTAGGGAGTCCTTTAGAGTACCGCTTGAAACCTTTCGAACGATTTTATGAAGTATTGATGTACACGATTATTTCCAGTAAAATAGCAGCTAACAAGTTGTGTGCAACAGGAAATTGGATCCAGACTCGAGCCAGGCATCTAGTGTACTATTTCGGGAAAAATAGATAGCACTAGTAAGATTTCATATCGTCGATCTCATATTTATCAAATCGCTTAGGTGTTGTACCGACAAACACACTCGGAGGGTCCGCGGACAAAAAAAAGCCTATAATAGCTTTTTATGGTAACGAGCAATAGACATACCTTGGACAGGGCGGAATGTCGCCAGTCGGTGCCAAAAGTACTAGTTTCGTCACCAGCATTTAGTAGATGGCGCTTCTGTTAGCTTGTACGAAAAGGTTTACATTAATGCAGTTTTCTTACCAATGTGAGGTGTCACAAGCGCAAAAGGTTGAAAAATACACTATGAAGCCTACGCTTAATATCATAGAAGCGTACTTTGGAAAGTTTATTATCATTACGTTTTTTATACCTATCTGTTTGAAAAGAAGTAGTTTCACGGGAATGGAAAATTTTCAATACCTTTCTAGTGGTGTTTCTTTACAAAATTAATTTCCATTTGAGTCGTCATCAATATCGGTTCCCGATCTTTCTTTTAATATGGCAACATTAATCGAATAATCAAATATAAAAAAAACCCGGCAAAGTGCTACTTTTAAAAAAATCGCCTTCAAATGCCACTACCACAGTGGCATTTGAAGTCGGTTTTTTTATTTTTTTTTCTTTTTTATTGAAAAATCCTCTTCGCGCTGAGTCACTAGACGATAGCCTGAAGTCGTGTGTGATGTGTCGCACAGGGAGTACCCCTGCGACCACTACACGGCCATCATCAACGCGACGCTGATGTGCACGGGCTGCCCGCGCGCGCCGGTGCACGAGAGCGCGCTGCAGCTGCTGCAGCTGCTGGACAAGCGGTTCTTCGGCAGCGTCGGCCCCCTGCCCGCCGGCGACGGTGAGTACCCCCGCCGCGCCTGGCCCGACCCCGCCGACCCCGGCCCAGGCAGTCTAGTACTGACCAGTCGACGGAAGCGCGCAAGCTTGCGTTCCCCGTGCCAAATTTAAATTTTAAGTAAAAAAAAGGATAATGATGGGACGTGCCTTCGTGTGGGATGCAACCTGCGTACGTTGGCTGCATCCCACTTACCAAACACGTCCCAAAGGGGCGGTGCAGCTGCCGAATCCGCGCAAACGTTTAAGCGCCCCAAATACTCGGTCATTTGTAAGGACTACGATTTTGCGGCGCTTGCGTTTGAAACGCTGGGCCCATGATCGTCGGATACTAAAAAAATTCGGGAATATAGGATCCCAAATATTGGTCCAAGCGTCTGGTGACCCGAGAGCTGGCGCTTATTGAGTTCAACGACTTAAGTGTAGCCGTACAAAGAGGTAATTCGTCTTAAGCACTATGCCCATAAATGATCAGTTGGACGGTGTATATATTTTGTAAATATATTAACATTGATGGTTTTAGTCTTTAATTTCTTTTTATATTTATATAGATACAATAAAAAAAAGTAAAAGGTACGACTTTCTTAATTACTACGAACTCCCAGGGAACCAATAACTTCTGCTGTCTAATATCTATCTAATATTATTAATAATTAATTTGACGACCTCCGTGGCTGAGTGGCTAGCGTGCCGGTTTTCAAGGCGCCGCCATCTCTGAGATTCCGGGTTTTTTAGAGTTAATAAGTTTTCTACATTGTCTCGGATCTGGGTGTTGTGGTACCTTCGTTGTTTCTGATTTCCTTAACACAAGTGCATAAGCTACTTACTAAGGAATCGGAACAATGTATGTGATGTTGTCCACTATTTATTTATTGTGTGCTGAATAGTGCCAAAATGCGTTATTGCAATCGTAAATTACTCGATTGTTAAGTTATAAGATTGTTATAATGTGATACTGAAATTGAAAACGAAATCAATGTATTTAAAAAAATTAAAACGTATATTTTACGTAGTGATTTTCTTATAGCAATGAAAAGGCAACATCCTATTCTTCCTTGCTAGTTTGTTTCTGTGGACAGAGTAATGCATTGTATTTTTTTCAGCAATCAGACTCTAGTCGACTATAGTGTGATATGTATTGTGTATACATTTAAAAAATACGTATTAATATATTACTATCCTTTACAGATAAATTAAAGATTTACTAAAGATGACTTTATTTAATTTATTTCATAAGATATCAGGTATCCACATTGTAGGTATAGCTAATAATAAGTACATTATATAATAAGACCCTTTTTACAGCGGAAATTCGTTGAGTAAAAGTGAGGTGACAGGTCTTGACAAAATTCCTAATTTGTTATAGCTCTACACTCTAATATATTATCGAATTTTTTTTCTTTTACGACCTGGAGGATGAATTTTTAAGAGCAGCTCCGGTAGCAGGCCGAAGTTTGGAAATTGGTGTTGTTACACTTGTGTTCCTCCGAGGGCACGTAAGACCGTCGAGTCTTGATCTACCTCTAGTCGAGTCGGAGCTGTCATAAGCGGATTATAATAGTGAGACAATAGATAACTTTTTGAAAAATATTATCTACTCGACTTAAAGTCTAGGCGTAAACAACTAGAAGCATGTTACTGTACGATCTGTGTCATAATAAGTATAATTGCATTGACTTAATTCAAATGGTCCACTAAAGCAGAGCTTACTGCTTTAGTGGACCATTTAGAATACCTATACGTAGCCGTCGATCACACCAACTGTTTGCCACCACGAGGTGCTGTACGAATGCAGGAAAGCACTCACCTCTGCTTACAACGAACACTGGCAATGTGGACATTTCTGCAACTTGAGTGGGTAATTTCAAAAGGTTGGTCATAAGCAACCTCAAATTAAAAAAATACTTCGTCGTACCGATTAATTTGTATGCCCTCACCATGTGGCTACTTATCCCATTGCCTGAGGACTACAGTGTGAGTCAGGTACTGGTCAGTGTTTTTATTAGTGCATATCATTAAGTTAACATTGTAGTTCATGACAGTTTGTTGTTCTGTTATGTTAAAAAAAACCGGCCAAGTGCGAGTCGGACTCGCGCACCGAGGGTTCCATACCATAAAAGAAGTAAAACATTGAAAGAATCACTTTTGTTCATGAATTTACGAGTATAATTTACATGTAGGTACTTTTGTTTGCGAACCGCAAACGTAACTTTGTTTTTGGTGGTTTATTGTTATTATCAAAAAAAGTATAATAGTTAGGGAGTTGATTTTATTTTTCCTGTAAAATATACATTAATGTCTATCAATCACAATTATTTCAGATTTTTCGATTGATAAACTTCGGAGATAAGGGGGGGGGAACGGTATTTTTTTAGACAGTTTGCTCAATAAATCCAAAACTATCAGGTATAAAAATAAATAAAAATCGGTTTTAGAATACACAAGTAACGCCCTTTCAATTAATACCCAACTCAATATTGTTATCTCATTTTGAAAATTCTAAGTCCCGGTTTTCCCCCATTTTTAAATATAAATAAAAACAATTTTCAATATTTTATGAGTGCAATGGCGTTGGGTCACTATTACCTAAAACTGTTCCAAATTTCAAGTCGATAGCTTTGATAGTTACTGAAATAATCGAGTGTGACACACAGACAGACGGACAGACGGACAACAAAGTGATCTTATAAGGGTTCCGTTTTTACGGACGGACGGACGGACGGACGGACGGACGGACGGACGGACGGAGAAAGTCTCACCATAAGGGTTCCATTTTTACCAAATTGGTATGGAACCCTAAAAATAAACGAATGTGACAGACGGACGGACGGACCGAGAAAGTCTCACCATAGGTAAGGGTTCCATTTTTACCATTTGGGTATGGAACCTTAAAATAAATAGAGGGTGCACGTACGTGTAATTACTCCCGCACACATGGAAAATCTCTACTGAGATTGACCGCCATCGCCGGACCGTAAAAGATATTAACAAGGCTGTTGAACCATGTAGTTGGCACGAGCGCACAAACAAATGTACAGCCGTGCTATTCTGCAAAAATACTTAAAGTAGCGACGAGCGTACATCTATGCATCTATGAATTCTTCAGTTGTAATAGAGTACAATTTTGCATGCCATCTTCGGCTTGGCAGCTGTCTGGCAGCTGTTTCAGAGATGGACATTTTGTAGAATAAAAAATTCAAAACAAAAAAAAATTGTTTAGTATATTCTACATAACCTTGTATTTTCCACTGTGTACTGATGTCAATACAACAGTTTATGAAACTACATCGTATGATTCGGCAAAAACGTGCTTTTCCATGGGCCGAGCAGATAATCAAATATTGTACTGTGTTCATTACTTCCCACATCTAATCAATTTCAGACTTGCTAATCGTGTAATCTTCTATATATATAAAAGAATGAGGCATTTTGGTTTGTTCCACGGATTCCGCCTAAACTATAGGTCGTAGAGATCTGAAATTTGGTGCCTAGGTAGATATTAGGTCATGAATTCGTACTAAGACGGGGATTCCAGAAATTCAAATCGTAAGGGGTAAATATCGTACATTTGAGGGATTCTCCCATACAAAAGTGATTTTTTTCGTTGTTCCAGGAATTCCCGAAGAACTAAAAGTAGTTCAGATCTGAAAATGGTACCTAGGTTTTTATCAGGTTATAAAATCAATTCGTACTCAGTTTTTTCGGGGATTCTTGAAATCCAAATTCTGAAGTGGCCGCCATTTTGAACTTTTTTGTTTCTGGGCCGATTGCTCTGAAAATCGGTATTTGAGTATCGCAACAAGCATGGAGAAGGAATTTATGGTCAGAATTTAAAAAATGGCCGCCATTTTGAACTTTTTTGTTACTGGGCCGATTGCTCTGAAAATCGATATCTGAGTATCGCGACAAGCATGGAGAAGGAATTTGTGGTCAAAATAAAAAAAAGTGGCCGCCATTTTGAACTTTTTTGTTACTGGGCCGATTGCTTTGATAATCGATTTATGAGTATCGCAGCAAGCATAGACAACGAATTTATGGTCAGAATTAAAAAAAGTGGCCGCCATTTTGAACTTTTTTGTTACTGGGCCGATTGCTTTGAAAATCGATATTTGAGTATCGCAACAAGCATACAAAAAGAATTTATTGTCAGAATTAAAAAAAAGTGGCCGCCATTTTGAACTTTTTTGTTACTGGGCCGATTGCTTTGAAAATCGATATATGAGTATCGCATCAAGCATAGAGAAGGAATTTGTGGTCAGAATTAAATAAAGTTGCCGCCATTTTGAACTTTTTTGTTACTGGGCCGATTGCTTTGAAAATCGATATTTGAGTATCGCAACAAGCATAGAGAACGAATTTGTGGGTAAAATTTAGAAAAGTGGCCGCCATTTTGAACTTTTTTGTTACTGGGCCGATTGCTTTGAAAATCGATATATGAGTATCGCAGCGAGCATAGAGAACGAATTTATGGTCAGAATTAAATAAAGTGGCCGCCATTTTGAACTTTTTTGTTTCTGGGCCGATTGCTCTGAAAATCGGTATTTGAGTATCGCAACAAGCATGGAGTAGGAATTTGTGGTCAAAATTTAAAAAAGTGGCCGCCATTTTGAACTTTTTTGTTACTGGGCCAATTGCTTTGAAAATCGATATTTGAGTATCGCTGCAAGAATAGAGAACGAATTTATGGTCAGAATTAAAAAAAGTGGCCGCCATTTATTATGGACAGACGGGCAGACAGTGTAGTCTCGCAGTAATAGGGTTCCCGCCTTTTTCCCTATAGGTACGGTACCTTAATTTGAACTACGAGTATATTAAACTTTTTGTAACAACCTCATATTTTCAAAACCGATAAGTGACTATAGCAGCAAGCACAAAGGAAGAATTTGTCGTCTTAATATTATTAAAATAAATGGCAGTTAAGACAGGAATTTTAGTATTTAAATGCCTGAGGATGTAAAGCAGAGGTTAAACGCGAGCGAAGCCGCGGGCGTCCGCTAGTAGCTAATAAGTTTCAAATATTTAGTCACAAGTAAGTACACTCTCACTTATTTCAACTTGTGTGTGAAGTAATATGTCGCGAGAAAATAAATAGGTATCTTGAACCTAAACGAAAAATACGTCTGTACAAATTTGTTTTCCTGTAACCTCAGGAGGTGTTATAATAAAATCATCAAAAGTACAAAAAATAACATTATTTTTCTTCATAATGATATTGTATGAAATATTCCACCAACACTCAATTAGATGTACTTATTATTGTGTTCGTTTTGAAAGTGTTTCTTAAATCTGTTTTGTTACATTTTCAATGACATATAGATTTTATTAGATTCCCTTTATATAATTACTTAATAAAAACTATATTAAGGAGTTAATATTTTTATTGATAGTCTAAGAAAATGTAAAAATAAAAAACCTACATCGAACTTAGGACTTCGTTACAGGCCGCGCATGTGTTATAATAGAGAGTCTTCAGCTTTAGATATTATACACATTACGAGATTACGTCGTGTGAGTTTGGAACTGCTTTTCCGCCGTATGTTTAGAGAGAAAAGAATATTCTTTTGCGGCTTAGGGATTATTATTTAGTCAATATTATTTTTTCAGATAATATCATTTCCCGCCCGCTTTTTGGGCATTAAAGATCTCTTTTCCGAGCGGGTGAGATGAAAAATTATTTAATCAATTGGTTCCCGAACTTTGACATGTCCCTTGTATGGGGCTGTAGGTACTATTATTGTATTCTTGCAATGGGCTAGAATAACTTCCTCGATATATTATTGTGTGTGATATATTATGTGACAACGTACGCTAGGTAGCGTTGCATGTGACGAGGCTGCTCGTTAGATGTAACGAGCATTCGCTTCATGATAAAACTGTAAACGTAATATTCCACTTACAAATGATATACCTATTTTAGTTAAAACTATGATTTGTCATGTATAGTAGGGTATTCCAAGTAAGGTCGACTTTCACCCATGTGTTTACCGGATGAAAATTATGTTTTATCATTTAAAATAGGTTTCTGAACATATATAAATAAGGTTGCCTAAACATTCAATCTGGACTGAAGTCGACAGACCTCGATTGAAGTCGACAGTCCAGACTGAATGCAGAAAGTCATTCGCAAAAAAGGCACCTAAAACTTTTATGTACAACTTATGGAAATCTGTAACAAAAGAGGTTTTACATGCATTCTATTATTATAATTATTTCAGTCCACGATGACGCGTCCCAATCGATTATGACAGATCACAGAGTCGAGCGCGTCTTCGTTTAGTGAAATATATATAATGAGAAACAATTATCTACGTATTAAAAAGTACTGGCAAAGTAAAAAAATTGGTCAAGTGCGAGTCGTGCTCGCGCACTGAGGGTTCCGTACTATTAAAGCCAAACTCAAAGTAAATTAAACACCCCTACCCACCAAACTTAAAAAAGGGACATTTGTTTTAATTTTTAAGGAGTATATTGATCCGTAATTTCACACAATACATTATAAACATGATGGCCCAGGGCGCAACGCTTTGCCTGTTATACCCTGCATCTGTTATACCCTGTTCGAATCTCACTTTGCTCTCGTTTTTTTTAAAGTTAACTTTTTTTATTTTTTACTATTTATTTTAAAATTTATTATATAAATAAATATTATGCGCATATTAGAAGCGTCTACCTTGTACCGTTATTAATATGGAGCAAAAACAAGACGTTCGTTGTTTGGAAGACCCTTAAATATTTATTTTATTTTACTTTTCAGTGTTTGTTGTTATAGCGGCAATAGAAACACATCATTTCAGCCAGAGGAAGCCTCACTCGACATTATTATTTTTATTTTATTGTTGGTAATTTTTAGTAAATAAATAAAAAAACAAAAACAATTGAAACTGCCTTGTTCTTTCGTCTCAATGAGTAATTGCTTAAAAATAAAAATAAAACAAATTGAGATCTACTCGATCACCAAGCAGAAGTGTTTTTACATCAGTTATTACGATTTATTTTATCACATCAAATCACTTTTACACCAGTCAATACTAAAAGTACTCGAATAAATCAAAAGTGCCTGTTTTTTTGCATAGGAGTTTATTAATTTAGTAGCTGTTGCCCGCGGCTCCGCCCGCGTGAATTACAATTTTTTTACATATACCGTGGAATTCCTTGATTTTTCGCGGGATTCTGGTGTGATGTTATACAGAAACCTGTTCTTACTTCGCACGGGTTATCTTGTGGTGATTTTGAAAACTCCTTTTTCTTAATCATAATATAAAGTTTCATTAATACGTAGTTGAAAGATCAAGAGGACAATTTTAACTGTCGATATTTCGACCCAGTGGCACAGGTCGTGGTCACTATGTGACCACGACTTGTACCAATGTATCGAAATATCGATAGTTAAAATCGTCCTTTCCAATGTGATTTTTATTCTGAAACCACGAAATATGACAAAAATGTGAAAATTTGTGAAAATTTGTACTGGTGGTAGAGCTCTTCTTTCAGGGTTCGGCCGGGTATGTACCACTGGGATAAAATACTCTACTAACAATATTCCCCGGCCCAACATAAGAGTCATTTAAAAATCTTTGCTTCATCTCAATACAATTCAAAATATCCGAATGGGCAATGGCTATATATTTGTTTACGTATAAAAAGACATTCAGTCAGTTAGGACTTGTGAACCATTATTTTACCCTTTCCATATTGCGGATGATAAAAAAAGACGCGGCACTCGCGGAATGTCGACAGAAGTGAAAACTTTAATCTGTTCATGTAATGGTTCATGTCTTGATGATTGATCTGTCATTGAACAGTGCCATCTCAATATAAAGCCATGAAACAGTAAATTACATGACAGTTAATTATTATTTAAAAAAATTCGGTAAAAAATAGGTACGTACTAGTACCTATCTCAGAGTTTTACATTCAAGTTCCACATAAATTGTAGAGATGGCGCTAAACGGTATAACGTAGCGAGTTTCATGATTTTTGTTCACTCTAAAAGTGAAAATCTTAAACCATATAAAATCTTCTGCTAAGACTATTTATTTACGGCTGTAAGGATAGTCCAGTCTAACTTTATCTCTACGTCTTAGCCTTAGGTTCTTTATCCATTCCGAGTTTCAAGTCACCTACTTGAACTTATCGCTAAAGGTTCTGATGCCTGTAATTTCTGAACTACAAAAGTGATGATGATAAAATTTGTATGGAATAATCTTTAAAGAACCTCCTTTCTAACAAAGAAATAATGAATGAAATCGGACAACGCGTTAATGAATTATAAGTAAATACACATTTTGACTTTGATGCCGTCTTCCAGGGAAACCATGATGAATTTCGGGACAAAAAGTATCCTATGTCCTACCTCGGGGTATGAGCTATAATCATGTCAAGTTTCATTTAAATCCATCCAGCGGATTAGCCGTGATGCGCGGTCGTGAAACAGACAGACAGACAGACAGACAAAAATTAAAAAAATTACAGTTTTGGCTTTAGTATCGACTGAATAGTGTCCTCCAACAAAAATTTTCTAAATATCTTCAATGTACAGAATTCGACCCTTTACAGTTTTATTATAAGTATAGATAATATTTCCATAAATTATGCCACTTCGCTCAGGGCTTATTTTTATACTTGGAGTGCTCTGCGTTCATTCATGTTTAATGTAATACGGTATCATTAAGTAAAAGTTAATCCGTTTCTACAGTAAGGTTTTATGTTAAAAGGTGAAAATCTATTTACCGCATAATTCTCGTGTAAATTAAAGCGTTATTTTAAATATAATTAATGTAGTTATTTAAAAATAAAACAGAATTCAATTAATCAGCTGCAGCTGTTTTATTGAATTTTAAATATATCCCTAAGATTTGACTTTTCCTCGAAACCGATAAGGGGTTACTAAATGCTGCGTTAAGCCTCCCACACAAACCTCTCCTTTACCTCTGTCTCTTAAGTCGTATCCGCTCTGAAGTGCCTTCGATCCATTCTTGGTGTCTTCCTTCCCTGCAGTACGCCCCTCTGGTGTTCGGGAGGCCCGGGAGCAACTCCTGGTCAGACCAGCGGCTCGCGTGGTCATTTTCCCTCCACCTGGCCCACAGCTATAAGTTGATCTAAGCTGTCTGGAAGGCAGCGGGGAATATGGCCAAAATAACTCTGAATCATGAAAAGAATATTGAATTTGCTGCTACTTAAATGGAGTCTTTCTCGTGCTTGTTACCAAGCTCCCTCGAAACGGCTCGACCGATTGTTTTGAAATTTTCTGTGTATGTTCGGTAGGTCTGAGGTCGTAAATTATTTTTCCTTCCCCATGATGGCAAAACGTTTGGCCGGTCAGTGTTTGTAAATAAAAATAACTACTTAATTGAACAACTATAAAAAAAACACGACTGTCCTGATTTAAAACGAACTAAAAAGTAAAAAACAAGTTATTTTAGTTGATCTGCATATTGGGTAAGTGAAAAGCGTTCAAAAATTTCTGATTGATTAAAACAGATAAATTCATATTGTTGTAGTAGTGTGGTCGCGCCGTCCTGTGTGCAAAAAAAAAACTCCTCCGTCACGGTTTGACTGATTTTTGTGTTTTTTTGTATAGGTATATCTAGTGGAGTGCAACTCCATAATTGGCTCATCCAGTGAATTTATGTATGTTACAATTTTAGAAAGAATTTAAAATAAATTTCTACGATTTCTGTACAGTAAACTGTAATGTTAGATTTAGGTTGTAAAGAAATAAATAAAAATAATTTTTGTTATTTTTGGCCTGACAATAAACTATTTTTAAATAATTTTAAAAAGGATTTATATGGCAAAAATCAGCGTTTGCCAGGTCATATAATAAATAATACGAATAAATACAGTAGCTGTACACTTACTATAAACACCCCGACATTCAAAAGGATTCATGCCAATCACAGAAACATTTTCCAGTTGTGGCAATCGACCGACCCACGGGCCACGACCTCCGACTTATTGGGCAGGATCGCTGGTGATTGGTCGACCAAATATAAATAAATAAAACAATACCAATAAATAAAATCTGATAAAATATCCATAAATTTAGGATTATACCACTAAAGACGGTACTATATTATATGCTATGGTTTTACAAACGAAGAATACATTAAGGAATTTCACGCAAGTAGCCCGCAAAATTCAAAATTTATTTAGTCACATTTACCCCATATCGGATCCCGAAAGATTATTTTCAGCAGTTTCCCAGATTCAGAGCTATCGGGAACCGATAAATCGACATCGATCGAATCGATCTTTGACAAAAAGCCTATATGATGTATAAATATTATAATTTGTCCACTAAATATTTGCGAAAAACTAAGTAAAATTTTAATTTCGTGGGCAAGAAATAATTCCCTCGTTTGTAATAACCTTAACATAATATTTATAGTACCGTCTTTATTGGTGTTCTTGAATGGAAGTAAATCCCCTTCCGACGGCTCAAAAGTTACTCGTAACATTATAATGATGTATTTTTAAGGCGAAATTCAAAAATTTCGTGTTTTTTTTTTGCAATTTGTACGCTAGTTACATAGGCTTTGTTTATTTACCAGATGTAAAAAAATAATAATTAATAATTTTATATTGCAAAAGTTTATGAAAAATATATATTTTTTTAATAATTAGTTCTGTCCAGGATTTTTCCAGCAAACTCATTTTTATATATGACAAATATATTTTCTAATATACTTAATTTATTATAGAATAGGCCCCATTCTATTAATTATCAGCCAGGTAAACGTCGATTTAGGTTCGGATCTTAGACCATTAGTCTAGTGGTTAGCAGGTGAGGGTGTTAGTCTCGGATTCGATTCCTGATTTTTGAATCTACATCTATTCAGTTAATTGTATATAGGTTCAGTTAATGAGATGGTTATATTAGTTCGATATGGAAAGGTCGCTGCATAAGAGGTGTGAAATTAATAAAAGCACAAATCCTCTAACATAGACATTTATTCCATTTATTAAAATTTTAACACTCATTAATTCACTACAGAAGAAAAAACTTTTAATTATAGACTATTATGAATTAAGAAATACTACAATATAGTATAATAGTACTTAATTTAAAATTTATAAGTTATTAAATTTATTTATATATTAAAATTCAATGTATAAGTAACAAAATAATCATATGTTTAATTTTCATTATATTTTTGTACATTTATGGTCGGTAAAAGCAATATTTATAAAAAAAGCTCAGTAATTAAATTACGATAACTGACTCAGAATTTTTAGTTAAACATAAACATGTTATATTCTGTCGCAATGCTGCCTGTCGCACCCACCGAAGTATTCGTAAGAAGATAAAAATAATATCCATCTACGGAGACGGGGTGTCAATTATAGTGATGCGTCCCGACCGAATCTGGTTTATATATTTCTATTTATATTAAATTATAAAAATGTAGTCTGTCTTCAAAAGGAGAATCGGATTGAATCTGTGCCATCTTCTAAAGTCATGTTAGTATATTTGGTCGCGTCGAAATCGGTAAGGTTGGCAAAAAAAACTTTAAAATATGGTTTCTCGATACACATTTTTTTTCTCAACTGCTCAGCAGTAGATACTATGTCTCAATGCACAGCACTTTTAGCCATGCGTTTTTTAAAGATCGCTATATAGGTGCAATAGCTTTCGAACGGAATTTTAAAAATGTATAAGATTGCGTGGATGTCACGTGACCAATTTGTCGATCATTTTACGATCATTTTCACACATTTTCGAATTTCGTTCCATATATATATTTTTGGTGTATCGCAAAACGCCATATAGCTAGAGATGCTAAGTCTCCTCTCAGAATGAGATATCGGAGAGATACATTTAAAATGCGGTTAATTGGGATAAACTGTGGATCAATAGCCAATATACCTATTCTGCCTAGATTTTTACTATGCTTTGTGAAATTTTCAAACGCTAAAAAAGACGCATTCTGTCGCATTTGTATTGGGGATTGCAATAGTGGGAATTCAACATGTTTGTTATTAGAAATGTTCTCCTCTTAACATGAATACAATAGTTTATCGATTATACATACAGTTTGTATTTATATCTGCTAATTTGTAAAGCGTAATGGATTATCCCGTGGGTGTGAACAACACACGGAACCACTAAATCTACATATTGCTACATGCCCTATACTGTGGACCTACCAAACATGAAATAGTGTTTGTTTTAAATATAAATAACAAGTTAACTTATTTACTAAAATGCTTTCGTAGAATTCGTATAATATAGAATTGTAAACACGTTTAAATATCGATATACTTGCTTTCAACATATACCTATGTTTTATACTGTGGACCTACGGAAAGCGAGATCTATCATTTCTTATACACACCAAATAATTTTGGTTTTAAATATAAATAATGGATAAACTTATTTACTAAAATGCTTAAGAATAGTAGTATAAAGTTTTATATCGATATACTAAAAGCTCATGTACATAGCAATAAGTTTAAAATGTTTACAAATAATATTTAAATATTTAAACTTCTAATATTTGGTTTTTTAATGAAACAGCCCATATATTGTTTAATAAAAACGTATTCATTGTTATCGTAATCGTTTACGAATTCTGCCCGCTGATTGGTTTCCTGATTTTCGTCAGCCAATCGTGGGGCAGAATTCGCTAGCGATTACGATAGTGATGAATACGTTTTTCTTACGCAATCAGACCCCAGTTCACTTTAATGACTTACAGAATCGGTAATGACTTACCAATTTAATACATATTTTTCATTTAAATAACATTTAAAAATTAAGTTTTGATGAGAAATTAAAGTATAGACTAGACAAGAACTTATTCTATTTACAAAATCTGATATAATATTTAATAATTAAAAAACTGTGATAAGTTTTATGAAGATAACACAATGAAATACATGTTGCCGCTATGATGAATCTTTGTTATGTGTTGCAAGTATAAGCAGGAATACTTGTTTTGTGCCACCAAAAAAGCCATTTTTAAAGAAAATAATGTACTCGTATATAGGTAAAACTGTTTTCCGCGATCTCGCTTATACCCAAGTATACCGTACATTGACCTAGCCCTGCTCAACATTGAAACAACTCCTTTTTGATAATATTTATTTTTGCTATAATATGATATACATGCATATGCATGCAACACAAATTAAAAGACGAATTAAAAAAGCTTCTCGTACAGTGTTATGTCAAGTGTTTTAGAATTACGCAGTCATAGGGATTGACTTAAAGAACACCGTTATTATTTTTTCGGCTGATATTAAGACGTAGTTACTAATTATATTTCATACATTTTATTCTTCATATAATAAACACAATTAGGTATACTTTCATTGTACCTACTGGCAATTTCGCACTTTTATTTATTTTGTTTTTTAAAACTGACCACCCTGATGGACACGCGGTCCCCAGCCTACCTCCGCGTCAAGCTTCATTCTTTTATTGTGCGCGGCAATGAGCACTCGACTACAAAAACACGTCTCGTTTTTGTTAATTTAGGTTCAAAGTAAAAAAAAATTAAGTGTTCAGTGTTAAAACTTGCTTAATTTTCTATACTGATAATGCTTAGACGCTAGTAAAATTTATTATTATAACAAAAATAAAATCAAATCAAATCATATAATTGTGCATTCATCTTCGTCAGACTCCGAGGAAAGAGGGTAAGTGAAAATTAACCTTTTTTCCCAGATATCACATCAACTCAAATATCAATGCTGACGAAAGTGTGTCCAAAAATTGAAATCCTAAGGCATCTCTAAGCTAACTTGGAGGGTATCACATTGAGGTTATCACGAAAGTATAGCATGATGCGCGAAATAGTCCAGGCATCTCTAAGCTAGCTTGGAGGGTATCACGTTGAGGATACCACGAAAGCATAGCATGATGCGTCAATGCTCCTGGAGGTTGACTGCGGGTCAACACGAAGGATTTTAAAAAAACCTCAAAGGACTTTGCGGATACCAACGGGGGACGATGTCGGTGTGGCGCTGTTCTCGGCTTCACTACAAGTGGCTCCGCATGACCTCCCGGACTTTGATCCCGAATTGCTATCGGCGCTCAGTCACAAGAACTATATTAATGGTTAGTCCCGACAGTTATAAAATTCTAGCCGACCTTCATTGCAAAGAATCAAATAGTTTATTTGATATACTTGCCTGGCTTATGAATAGCCAGTTAAATGTTATAGCCTTTTATCAGTGATAACTATTTCACGACTTAAAAACTAATTCCACGAGGGTACCAACGCGTCGAACTTTTCTATGTACCTACAACAATAATGTTTAGATTTTGTGGTGGAAAATAATTTTACTTACTTTCGAAAATTAATGTTCAGATTGTGTAATGGGATGATAATTTAACTGTTAGCTCAACAATATTATGTATAATGTACCATTAGTCTGAAAGTTTCATTGAAGTGAATTGTTAAATTCTTTCTGAAACTAATAAAAATCTTAAACCACAACGCGTCCTGAACTGAGAAGAAGCTTAAGTATTGACAAATGACATTTTGTTTCGACAAATGACAAGTAATTAAAGTTCACGAACGGGACCAGATGTTTTTTCGGAGAAATAGTTTCGGGCATTATACTAGTTTCAATGGTTACTGATCGTCAGGTGTTGTAAATAAAGAAACCAGCAGGGCGCGGCGGGCGACTTTGCTATCGACACCCACCGCTGGGACAGCGCAATCTCGTTTCTCGAGAAACTAGCTGGCCCCCTCTCGTTACGGCTCGGCCAGCAGGGGGGGGGCGTGACACACTTGAGTATTGGCGATCAGCCGCGAGGAAGATGCGACGTGACAGCAAGTTTCCAGCATCAGCCACAACAAGGACCAGGTTCATCGACGACGCTAGACATTAAGGTACCTATATGCCAGTTGTCTTCAACATTTTGAAGTTTATTGGTTACATATCACTGACAAGGAATCCGTCACGATCTATAACATGATCTAGAATTTCGAGAGTTATAATAAGTGAAGACTATTTTTTGACTTTCACTAGGTGTACAAATGTACGTACATTCAATAAAATATTTTAATGAATTGAACAAATTAAGGAACTAGCTCCAAAAAATTATTATTACATAATACCATTTTAAAAATCATACACTAACACAGTGTACCGCCTTACACGTTCACAACAAAGAAAAAGCGACAAATGTCTTTGACAATCGACATTTCTTTTTTGGGTGAGATAATGTGGGAGTGAGTCACTGCATGTTCGATTATAGTTAAGATGTGTCTAACCTCAAAATCTTACGTGGTAAAAGATACATTCTAAATTTAAAGGCGTTGAATGAATTTGTAGTTCAAAATCTTTTGAAATTGATAGTTCATAGAACAGCTTACAAGCGAATACCTAAAAAGGGTTTTATGCCTATGAACTGAAGAATCTTATTTTAAAGTACCGATTCATCCTTGGTAAAATACATAAAGAAGTTGTGACTCATCTCAGATACTTACCGCGGTTTTTTCATGAAGATTTGTTAGGTGTTAGAGTGTTAAAGTTATTTACTACCCTCAAAACATGCTCAGTTTCCTGGTTTTATTTTAATTTCTGACGATATGGCAGTATCGTTACCCAACCGCAAACTATGACGTGAATTATGTAACAATTCAAATTCTGTAAAGAATTTTATACGCTTAACTCGTTGTATCATCTAAGAGTTAAGCTTAATTCCGATTAAAAGTCCTAAAGTCCACTTCTCCAGCTATTAGGTATGGATGGGGTTACACAGAACGTCTGTAGAAACAAAAAATGTAGTCCGTAAGAAAAATTAGACTTTAGACGCAGCTGTTCGTCCATCATCGGTTATCCTATCAGATGGCCAGTGGTTACAAAACATTTTTTAAGTCATCTAACTCCCTTAAACCTAAAAGGTTGAACTAGTGATTCACACGATTTCCCGGTCTAGATGAAGACTAATTCTTTTCATTAGAGGGATTTTTGTTTTTGTAATAATTAACGTTAAGATGAATCGAAATACCTCTTTACAGAGTTGATGGCCATATTTTTCGATACATCTATTTTGATACACATGATTTACATCAGTTGCATAGAGGATATCAAATATCCTCATTTAAACGATTGGGTTAATTGTTTCTTATATGGAAATTAAAGATAATCAAAAGCTGACCAAGAGTTACATCCAGTTAATGGGATTAAGCTATCGCGGTAAAATTATATACTTCAAAGTTATTCAAAGAGTTCAATCCAGTTATTGAATTTATCGCTTCTTGCAATAATGCGAAATGTAATCAATACGAACCCAGACGTCTTAGAAACAGACGCATTCTGAACATTTTGGAACACCAAGTTTACCTTTGCTCTTCTATACATTCTTCTAGAGGAAGAATGCTTAAAAATACTATTATAGACAATGCTTTAGACATACATCGTCTAAGGACCTTTACAAATTTGGATTTTCTTCTTTTACATAAGGTGTCAAAAGACTTACTTCTTATAGTACATTTATTGATGATAAATAAATAAATATGGCCTTTCCCTAGAGAACCACAATCCATAGGAATTACTGGAGGAAGTTCTCTGAA
Source organism: Coenonympha glycerion (assembly GCA_963855885.1). Classification (NCBI taxonomy): domain Eukaryota; kingdom Metazoa; phylum Arthropoda; class Insecta; order Lepidoptera; family Nymphalidae; genus Coenonympha; species Coenonympha glycerion. The sequence goes on from OY979626.1 coordinate 941,515, forward strand.
GGCATTAAAAAAAAAAAAAAAAAAATATATATATATATATAAAAAAAAAAAAAAAAAAAAAAAGGGACATTTTGTTGGAATTTTTAATAATTTATATGTTTCAAAAATTTTGTGTTATTTACAAAGTTTTGTGGCAATACTGCTTTAATAACGACTGAGATCCGTACAATCCGTACCTACATTATAAGTCAACCTCGTAATTTCCAACAGAACAACTTGTTAACGACGTAGCATATGGTACGATTACTTGTTATCATTCGGCATTGAGTTTAATTTCTGCTGCTATTCATATATATATATATATATTATATTGCGAAAATGAATAGATAAATTAACATCAAACACCACATAGTAGCACACAATATAGTATGCTAACACATTGCTCAATGGGCCTTAATAAGAGTTTATTCATTCCGTAACTTTGCTTTGCTGATCTTGTAACTTTTTTAGCTCTAGGCAGTAGACACAGCACAGAATGAGAACATTAGCATTAGTTAAAGTTAGTATTATTGTTTTTATATAATTCAAGGGAATTATTGAGTTTATACAACGCCAGCTACTACTCAGGGCGAACCAGTTTTAATTATACCATAATTAAAACTGAAGAGAAAGTATAAAAATTTGCCACAGCTTTGAAAAACAAATCGATATGTCGTTTACAAAATCTAAGACCAAGATATATAATAGACAACCTCCTGATAATGTTGAAGCGACCTCATAAGGTCGCCTGCAGGCAGACCACCGTGAGAACGTGTCTGCCGAGGAATATAATCTCTCACGAGAGAGGTCTGCGTTTCAGTGCACGCAGCAACACTTCCTCGGCGAGCACGTAGTTTGTTGCTTGACCTCATCAGAAAAGCAGTCTGCTGGTAACAACCATTACGGACGTTACCTAAGTTTTATAACCTCTTATTGAGCGATGATGCTTCTGTCGCAATAGCTCTTTTGCTCTCTAATCATTAATCATTATAATCTATCTAAATATAAATTAAACCTATTTATAATGTGACTGGGTTATTGATCCAGGAATTGAACGAAAAGATTGTGTTAATTAAATACTTCTGTGGTATAAAGAGGACCTATTTCCTATTATAATAGGAAACAATTTACTATCTGTTAATGTCCATAATTTAACAAAAATTTTCATCTCTAAACATCTACCTAATTGTGTTTATTATATGAAGAATAAAATGTATGAAATATAATTGATGATTAAACGAACTTACCTGTAAGTGAAGTTCTATCACAATTATGTGAATACATTTTATTCGAATATAATAACATAAGGTCCCTCCCATACCCAAAACCCATGAGTATAATACGAAAATTTTGTTAAATATTCTCTAAAGAATGAAGCTTGACGCGGAGGTAGGCTGGGGACCGCGTGTCCATCAGGGTGGTCAGTTTTAAAAAACAAAATAAATAAAAGTGCGAAATTGCCAGTAGGTACAATGAAAGTATACCTAATTGTGTTTATTATATTCGAATAAAATGTATTCACATAATTGTGATAGAACTTCACTTACAGGTAAGTTCGTTTAATCATCAATTATACTATGAAAATTGATTCTGAACAAACTTGTTTCAGAATTTCCATTATTTATGTTTCACCTACTATATAGTCAATGTGGGTAAAAGTAAACAGAGGTAAATGGAAACGCATTCAATCATTTCGTAGTTTTAGTTAATATCAGTTTTAGAGTGTAACGAAATGCATCTATTAGTCTATTCAGACATGGTCATACAATAGACTACAGATGCGTTTCGTTACACTCTGAATCTGATATTAGCTAAAACTACGAAATGATTGAATGCGTTTCCATTTACCTCTGTTTACATTTACCCACCTTGACCCTTAATGCGCGACATGATGTTCAGTTAGCTGCAGTGGAAATTATAAGTGTTGCCAGATATTCAAAAGCGAGATAGTTTCTTGTTAGTGCATAGTAGAAAAATTAGTGCACACAAAGCGTAAATTACACCTAGGAGGTGGTAGATCTTGTACTGTACAATTAATCTTTTCACAGCCATTTGATTTTGTTGCTTATTAAAGAAATAAAAAATCCATTTAATTTCTCTAAATACAAAATAAAATCCATTACTAAATCTTACGAGTATGACAACACACTGACATGACGCACCATATAATAGTTGTAAAAATATAAAAAGCCCGTTTTGGCATATAAGTCATTTCGATGAGACTTGTAATGAACCATACGACTCTATACTCACGATGAATCGAGTCAAGTTTGTATGAGTACTTGATCGAATTGATTAATTATATTATGTACTATTATTGTATATCGTAAAGTGCATTGTATATTGTAAAGTACTTATCAGAAATATGACTTAAACTTAATATCGTTGGTATTTTGTAATGATAGAACGATAAATTCAAATTCAAATTCAAATTCAAAAATTTTATTCTTTCACATAGGCAATCGTCTTCGGGGGGGAGCGATGCCGAGATTTGTTGTGATCAAGAGCTTCTCAGGTTCTCAACAAAGCAAGTAGCAGAAGTAATAAATAATATGACTAGAGGCAAGTCGCCTGGACATGACAGTCTTAGCGTCGAACATCTGAAATACGCCGGTTTTCACTTGCCTAGGGTGTTATCAATGTTCTACTCACTCTGCGTAAGTCATTCGTATATCCCAATCGACATGATGAGAACTATTGTGGTCCCTATTGTCAAAAATAAAACTGGTGACATCTCTGATCGATCTAACTACAGGCCCATATCCTTGGCTACCATAATTGCTAAGGTGTTGGACAGTCTGCTTGACAGAAAACTTGGAGAGGTGTTTCAGTTTCATGACGCACAGTTTGGGTTTCGCCCCGGACTTTCGACAGAAACTGCAATTTTAGGTCTGAAGCAGACTGTCCAATACTATACAAGGCGGAAAACGCCGGTGTACGCCTGTTTTCTCGATCTTTCCAAAGCTTTCGATTTAGTGTCGTACGATGTGCTTTGGGAAAAGGTGGGGAGAGCAGGCGTGCAACCGGAGTTGCTTAGTATAATGCGTTTCTGGTATGCAAATCAGTTGAATTATGTTAGGTGGGGTAAGGAGCTCTCTGAACCGTACAGGTTGGAGTGCGGAGTGAGACAGGGAGGACTGACCTCGCCGAAGCTCTTCAACCTGTACGTAAATGATCTGATCGTGGAACTCAGCAACAAGCCAGTCGGATGCTGGATCGACGGTGTGTGTGTAAATAATTTGAGTTACGCTGACGATATGGTGTTGCTGGGTCCCACGGCTGGATCTATCAGGGAGCTGCTTAAAACTTGTGAAGAATATGCTGTAAGACATGGGTTAATATATAACGAGACCAAGAGTGAATACCTGATCTTTAAAGTTCCCCGTAAGCAAGTTGAATACGAGCCCATTATTGCACTCAATGGATCTTTGCTCAAACGAGTAACTTTATTTAAATATCTAGGTCACTACGTTACGGAGGACCTTAAAGATCAGGCAGATATTGAACGGGAGCGGAGAGCCTTCCTTTTTTGCGGAGTTCGCAGGTTCGCCCGCTGTAGCAAGGAGGCGAAAATAACGCTATTCAAAGCTTTTTGTCAGACCTTCTACACGGGCAGCCTGTGGACCAACTATACACAAAGGGCCATGGACACGCTGAGGGTCCAGTATAACAATGGTTTCAGGATGCTGTTGGGCTTGCCGCGATTTTGTTCAGCATCTGGCATGTTTGCGCAGGAGCAAACTGACGACTTTTATGCCATGATAAGGAAGAAGACCTCGTCCCTTCTGGCAAGACTGCGTTCGAGCTCCAATAGCATCCTGAAAATGTTTGCTGCAAAATGGGACTCGCCGTTCCTCGAACATAGTCGTAGGGTTCTCATTAGATGAAAATTTTTAAAATGTTTATCTAATGAGAACCTTTAAAAGTTAATTTTAATTTTAATTTTAATTAGCAAAAATAATAGATTACTTGTATCACTAACATAGTTCTTAAGAAAATTTTACTAACAAAAAATTGGGCCATTGTTGTCTGAAATAAAGAATTTATTATTATTATTATAGGCCTAACTTAGAGGCACTTGCGAAACGTTAAGACTCTACCGCCTCGTTCGGAAAGTAGCACTGCACCGAGAAGAACGGGCAAGAAACTCGGCACTTGCTTTTTTTAAAAATAATATTTTTTTACAATTTTGTTTTAAACAAAGAAATCTTAATTTGTCTTCAATATAATATTTTTAGTTACAATACCATTCACACAATCAAACATTCACTAAGTCACGTGCTGCTTGGTCCGTGACAACCCGTTCTATAAAAATAAGTGTCGCCAAGCTCATTTTTAGGGTTCCATACCAATTTGGTAAAAATGGAACCCTTATGGTGATTTTAAAGAAAAATCACTATATAATATTCGATTACTATTAAAATCGAATGAAGCTGGTGATATTCAATAATTCAGTGGTCACAACACTAAAATTAAAAAATAAAAGACTGTAAACGTGACTGGTTTTTAAATCACCTTATGTCAGAAATTACTATGTGATTGCTTCTTTCAGTTTCGTGTCAAGTTAGATTCTATGGTCTGTCACAAACGCCAAAAAGGGCATATTATATTTTTTCAAGTATAATAAAAAAATATGGTGTTTAGGTAAGGTGCATTCCAAATGCATTGGTACAATTACTACAAAAACATTTTGCTATCGAGGCTACCATTCGCGATCTTACTATTTTAAACGAATTAATTGCTAAACACCAGAATCCAGTCGTGTTTGATATTAGTATTGCTAAGTTTATATAATATATAAATAATATTAATAAATCATTAATTAATTAAGCAATTGTAAGTTTAAGTACTCGTAACTTGCTATACGTCTTGGCTCAAGCTGTAAGTGTAGCAAGGATATGTATTCTAATAAATAAATATTGGTAAAAATATTGATAATAACAGTAAATAGGTAAATAAATTGTAGGTACGTTGAATGTCAGGTCTATTGTCTTGATAAAACTATCATTAAAAAAATATAGAATCATCTATCCACTATAATGGTATACAGGGTGCAATTTGAGGGGCTACATTTAAACAGCAGTACCTACCTGGATGACCGGTTTTCATGAAAATCGTTCGAACCGTTTGCGAGATTCAGATTTTTTTTTTCTTTAAAATTATTATTATAAATCATATTTTGTTATATATAGAAATACTAGCTGATGCCCGCGACTTCGTCCACGTGGGATAAAAACTATTCTATCTTTTAAGTTGGACCAAATGACAGATATTCACGAAGTTTGAACTAAATCGGTTCAGTAGTTTAGGAGTCCATTGAGGACAAACATTGTGACACGAGATTTATATATATTAAGATATATAACATACCTATATAGAATTGCTATACGATATATAATTGGTATACGATATAGGTTTAGCTTAAATAGTACCATCTTAAAATAAACATTAAAATGTTTTTGAATAAAATTACTTGTAAGTTCGAGAGAAACCAATAGTAACGCTTTTAAAAGTATCGCTCCTTACTTTGGCTCGCACAAGACATAATATTATAGTCGGAGCAGTTATTTAAGAGCTACAAGCCATAAAACTTATCTAAGTACTTAATTTATTCCATGATGTCGTAAGTCCGAACCTACACATACAAAAAGTTAATGAAATCTATGAAAATCAACGGAAAAATTTCAAATTTTTCGATAGCGATATAAAAACTTTACCGATAGGGTTGCAACAAATAGATGTCCTGTATTATAAATGTGACAGATAGTTCAGACTGAAAGTGATTATAATTCAAATTAATTATCCCTGTATTAAATACATTCAATATTAAGAGAATAATAAGTAAAATGATCATCATAAAAACTTGTTTTATATATATCTTTATCAACATAGATATGATTTACTGATAGAGATGGTAATTTACTAAAAGTTATGGTCTTAGGTACTATATTAACTTAAAATATTTGACAACCCTATACCGTATAGAACTTTCTTTGTTTACGAGAAATAAAATATATTTCTATATTTAAAACAGTATTATTTTACAATGTGTGAAATGCTATTGTTAAACAGTTTTACGACATTTAGCTCTTAACTTTTCGCTATGACTATACCTTGGTACCTAGGTCGGTGTCTTGTTGGCGTTGCCTTTTGCTTTTGATACTGTGCCGACAAGCTGGTGCGGCGTGGTATTGATACGGCATAAAGCTTTGGTCTCGCGATCATGACGCACAACGCTGCGGTATGCGCCCCAACGCAGCGTCACGACGCAGCATTCACCGTCTCTGCGGAGAGGTGGTCTGTTGATTTTGCCGCAGCTACCTACGTAGACGTGAACATGAACAACTTTTCTTAATTTTTCTTAAAATTTTTTAATTATCAAACTTTTATGTTTTTTTTCTTTATTTTTATAGAAAGAAGTATGATTGCGAACTAATTCTATTAAATTGTCTTCGAAAAATCCATATCGTCCACCCGTGACGCACACCGCACACCGCAGCGTTGAAACGAGATTGACGCTTCACGCTGCGCTGTGCGGCAGTACACCTCCCCACTTCCCCGCGCTTGCCCTTCGCCGCTGACGCAAACTGCGACGGAACGAGAGACCATTCTCGACGTTTTTCATACGATTATGTGTCCGATGCCGCATGTCGCGTACCGCAGCGTAGTGCGTCATGATCGCGAGACCAAGGCTTAATAAATATAGCCTGCGGTTGCGGCGCGCGGTGTCGGTATTCTCAAAGGACTTCAGACGACGCCGAATGTACGCATGTACTTGTGACGACAAATTCTACGAATAGACTTATTGGCTACAATGTACGATAAGGTATTGCGATCGAGTGTCGTGAGGAAATACTTCTGGTTCTCGAGCACTTTTGGGGTTTGTTCGAGAACATTCTGAATCTGCCATTCTTTTATTCAATTTTTTTTTTTTATTTCCATAAACCGATAGTACTACTGAAATAAAACCTATATTCTGTTTAAATCTAGCCGCTCAAATGGCATCCTGTATAGAATCAACTACGAACTACGTGCGCCTTAGTTTGCAACAATAGTGCACCTCAACTCCTAACACTCCAACAGGAGTTGGAAAGTTGTTTTGGTTTTGAAACGCAGTCAAAACAACATTCCAATTCGTTCGCTAATTAAAATTTGTACATTTCGTGCACCATGCAAAGGCCATTCATTCTACTTTTTTTTATTATCTATCTAATTTAGAATTGCTTACGCTTTACCTACCTTGCAGGTAAATCTAAAAAAATTAAAAGGTCCCTGTTTTATGACGTACTTTGTACTCAATATGGAACAGCATAAACTACTAAAACACTAATATAAAATAAATAGTAAGAAGATAAATATATTTTTTCTAACAGTTTTGTTTACAATTGCATTGTAAATTGAGTAAATATTTCATAAATGTGAAAAGTGTATCAAAATTAACGCTACCAACGGGATTCTAACCCGTGACCACCACCTGTCGCGGGTGATCGCTCTTGCCGCTGAGCTATGGTAGCGAATACCGTTGGCACGATAATTTCGATACACACTGTTTTGTCAGTCATAGGCTGACCGCGGAGCCATCTATTGGGAAACTACGGTTTCACCAACTCAAAGGCCCATATTACGAATGGAGCGAACTTTGAACGAGATGACTACCTTGCCCTTTTTTTTTTACAATTTACTTTATTGTTATAGTGCTTCACACACTAGGTATAATTTTATAAATGTGAAAAGTGTATCAAAATTAACGCTACCAACGGGATTCGAACCCGTGACCACCACCTGTCGCGGGTGATCGCTCAAAAAAAGGGCAAGGTAGTCATCTCGTTCAAAGTTCGCTCCATTCGTAATATGGGCCTTTGAGTTGGTGAAACCGTAGTTTCCCAATAGATGGCTCCGCGGTCAGCCTATGACTGAAAAAACAGTGTGTATCGAAATTATCGTGCCAACGGTATTCGCTACCATAGCTCAGCGGAAAGAGCGATATAACTATAAAAGAATATCGACATGAAATTTGAAATAGTTGTAGGTAATAATGGCCCACTGTTATTTCGATCATAAAAAAATTAATTTTGTTTATATTTAATAAAATAAATAATTAAAAAAATCAAAAAACCCGACTGCAAAAATGTCAACTAAAATGCAATAACTTAAAAGACTGAAACAAGGCGGACAACGAAAACAAAATTATAATAAACTTAAAACGATGCAATTTTTACTTCATTTTAACAAACAACATTATGAGCTGAAAGCTTTAGTTAAATTTTCGCATTCAATTTAAAAATAAAGCAGGCGGGACCTATTTTCGCAAATTATAAATTAACATAGAGAAAATTAATAGGTCCCGCCTGCTTTATTTTTAAATTGAATGCGAAAATTTAACTAAAGCTTTCAGCTCATAATGTTGTTTGTTAAAATGAAGTAAAAATTGCATCGTTTTAAGTTTATTATAATTTTGTTTTCGTTGTCCGCCTTGTTTCAGTCTTTTAAGTTATTGCATTTTAGTTGACATTTTTGCAGTCGGGTTTTTTGATTTTTTTAATTATTTATTTTATTTCAGGCTTTTTAGTTGCCACACTTTACGAGCGAAACCTAAGCACTTTTATCTACACAATGTCAAAGACGTAAAGTGGGTATATTTGGTTAAATATTATATTATGTCGGTTCAAGTCAGTCAGTCACTTGGAAGAAGTAAAAGTTGTAAACAGTGTCGTCAAACGAAACCTGGATTTTATCCCGGAAATATATAAGCTGACCAGTAACATTTCATAGGTGTAGTTTGTGTACGTTTAGGGCTCAGGCGTATCTAACTCACGTCGCTTTAAGCGGATCGTTCGGGAAAAACATCGTTCGACAAAGTGGAGCGCGTCTTAAAGTACACACAGCGCCATCTAGCGCGAGTAGCGAAATTATAGATGTTAAATAATTGTTTAATGATTATATTAAATTATGTTTTCGATTTATGCTATGATATACCAAGTAAAAATGCACAATATAAAGTACGACACACATTTGGTCAATACAAGATTAACGCTATCAAAAACTACAAATATTACCATTTTGAACGCATTGATCGACTGTTTATAATTCCAAATTAATTCGAAACATATGACTTATATATATTTTTGTAATCTCCTTGTAATTCCCTTCATTTTGATACCCCACTCGATAGGTTTGGTTATAAATATTTTGTAAATGACTGACAATTTTAGGCCCAAAATCCGCCATTTTGCTTTTTATTTTCAAAAACCTATCTAAGAACACTTGGGTTAATGAGACGAATCTAACGATACCATTAACGTCAAAATCCATCCAGCCGTTTGGAAGATACGTGGTCATAAAGGAATTTACATGCATACATACAAGATACGCGCGAAAAACGTAACCCTTCTTGCAGTCGGGTAAAAAGGGAGAAAACCGTGATTTTTTCGCTTATTTTTGGTCGATGGTCTCAATACTACTCCGCTTGTTTACTATACAAGTAAAAAAGAATTAAGAGTTCTCAACCATAGTAGTAGTAGAGTGTTATTAAGAGTTCTGATTCTATCATCATCTCGCTACGTTATATAGATGAAATGGTACGGAACAGTTCGTGCGCGAGTCCGACTCGCACTTGGCCGATTATATTTTAATATAATTATTGTGCAATAATTTATATAGTTCATCGTTAATCGTTATATATAAAATATGTACGTATTGAAAAAATAGCTCTAGTTTCATGAAATTCGAAAACACTATCCACGAAAATGTGGATTTCTTTGAAAAAAAAAAACTTTTAAAAGTTCCATGAAATTCGATTACACAGTCCACACAAATGTGGATTTCATTGAAATTTATTAATACGAATTTTTATTTTATTTACACCACTATTAGAAATTGACATTTTATTTACAAGTTTCGAAAGACTATGCTTTGATGAGTTATCATAAATATCCTTCCAAGAAGTTATTATATTTTAAAAATAGCTCTTACTTTTGTAACGGAAACATAATCGTAAAGGGCACTAATATACATATAATACCTGGGTAACGTCGTATTTGGTGGTCGGTGTAAATTACTGGCTATATATTTCATAATTTTATGCTAAATATTATAAACAATTATTTGTTATAAAAATTACGCTAAATATGCATTTAAAAAATAGCTGAGTAGTATCGGAAAAACAGTACCTACTATATTATAGTATATATAAATAAATATATAAAAATTTTGTCATATAATTTTTTTATCTAATTATTGTGCTCTAATTTATGTGGGACATTGATTATATATAAAAAATAAGTACCTTTTGTTATGAAATTAGCTCTATAATGTTGTAAATATTTAGTTTTATAGCAAAAATATACTTCATGCATTTATTTATTGTTTTGTTTAGGTACGAGTATTTGTTTATATACTGGTGCTATAGTATATCACCACGTTATAAGAAACATTGTGTTTGTATTAAAAGTGTTTTTAAATGCGATTTGCATTGAAATAACTATATTACAAACAAATTTCATAAAAATCTATAAAAACTTCCACGAATATGATGATTAAAATTTCGTGAAACTCGAAAACACTGTCCACGAAAATGTGAATTTCATTGTAATAACTTTTAAGTTTCATGAAATTCGATAACACAATCCACGAAAATGTGGATTTCATTGAAATTTATTAATACGATTCTTACTTTATTTACACTACTTTTAGAAAAAGATCGTTCTTTCACATAAATCCATTATTATTTTCCTTGAAATTTCTTTATACTAAATAGTAAAAACATTTATTTTTTATAAAACTTACGTAAAATATGCATTTGAAAAATAGCTGTGTTCTATTGGAAAAATAGTACTATATTATAGTATAAAAAAATAAATATTAAAAAAATTGCGACATAATTTTTTATCTAATTACTGTGCAATAATTTATATGTGACATCGATTATATATTATGTAAAAAATATGTACCTTCTGAAAAAATAGGTCTATAATGTTGTAAATATTTAGTTTTATAACAAATATATACTTCATGCATTTATTTTTTATTTTAATTAGGTTTATGTATATATACTGGTGGTATACTGAATTATAGTATATCAACACTTCATAAGAAACCTTGTGTTTGTAAGAAAAGTGTTTTTAAATGCGATTTGCATTGAAATAACTATATTACAAACGAGTTTTATAAAAATCTATAAAATCTTCCATGAATATGATGATTAAAATTTCGTGAAACTCGAAAACACTGTCCACGAAAATGTGGATTTCAATAAACTTTTAAAAATATTATGAAATTCGCTACGAAAATGTGGATTTCGTTGAAATTTATTAATACGATTCTTATTTTAGTTAAGTACACTACTATTAGAAAAAGATCGTTTTTTCATATAAATCTATTATTATTTTCATTGAAAATTGATTTATACTAAATTTTAAAAACATTTATTTATCTACTATATAAAAATAAGTCGGGTTTTCCTTCCTGACGCTATAACTCCAGAACGCACGAACCGATTTCCACGGTTTTGCACTCGTTGGAAAGGTCTCGGGCTGCGTGAGGTTTATAAAATTAAAGCAAAGAAAATTGAGGAAAAATTAAAAAATAAAATAAAAAATGTTACATAAAACGAAGCCATCTAGTGGCGAAACGGAGTTAGCCGGGTTTGCTAGTATTTTATAAAACTTACGTAAAAGATGCATTTGAAAAATAGCTGTGTGGTATCGGAAAAATAGTACTATATTATAGTATATACAAATAAATATTTAAAAAAATTGCGACATAACTTTTTTATCTAATTATTGTGCAATAATTTATATGTGGCATCGATTATATATGTAAAAAATATGTACCTACTTTTTGAAAAAACAGCTCTATAATATTGTAAATATTTATTTTTATAACATATATTTACTTCATGCATTTATTTATTGTTTTAATTAGGTATATGCATATTGGTGGTATACTGAATTATATTATATCAACACGTCATAAGAAACATTATGTTTGTATGAAAAGTGTTTTTAAATGCGATTTGCATTGAAATAACTATATTACAAACGAGTTTCATAAAAATCTAAATAATCTTCCACGAATATGATGATTAAAATCTCGTGAAACTCGAAAACACTGTCCACGAAAATGTGGATTTCATTGCAATAACTTTTAAAAGTTTCGTGAAATTCGATAACACAGTCTACAAAAATGTGGATTTCGTTGAAATTTATTAATACGATTGGTATTTTATTTACATCACTATTAGAAAAGGATCTTTCACATAAAGCCATTATTATTTTCATCGAAACTTAATATTTTGTTCTTTTTCATAGCCAATCAGATTTCACTTCAAATACGTTTCAAGAAATTTGAAAAATCCGTCCATAAATATTTATATTTCATGCAAATTACTATTGAAGTTGATAATTTATTTACAAGATTCGATTTTGATGAGTTATATTTTATCTTGTCATAAATATACACAAAAAGTTATTATATATTATTTCAAATATAGCTCTTACTTGTGTAATACGGTATATAATCGTAAATGGTACTATTAAGTTATCGTATTCTTCCTACCTGGGTAACGTCGTAGTTGGTGGTCGGTGTGAAGGAGGTGTTAGATTCGTGTGAGATCGATAGTTTCAGCACATAGCTCCACTGAATGGAAAATTTACTCTTTTCTGCAATTTTCATATGGTACGCAATTAGTAAGAATATTTTAGGAGTATCAGTAATGAAACTGTTAGCGAGTCACGCACACGCAGCAGTGGCCGGCCGGCTCAGTGGCGCGGACGGTAGGGGCACACCATCTCCTCCATCACACTCCTGTCTCAGAACTGCGTGGTGTGGATGTAGGCCGTCGTGGTGGTCTTGGTTCCCAGCGCGCCCAGCGTGGTGAGCTCCACCTCCTCCACGTTGGTGGACGCCACGCCGGTGCGCAGCGCGGGGCGCGGCGTGCCACTGTTGTCGAAGCTCCAGCGCTTGATGAAGCGCTCAGTGAGGCGGCGGGGAGCTGCGGCCTGGGCTGAGGTGAGCTCAACCTCCTCCACGTTGGTGGATGCTACGCCGGGGCCCAGCGCGGGGCGCGGCGTGCCATTGCTGTTGTCGAAGCTCCAGCGCTTGATGAACCGCCCAGTGTGGCGGCGGGGAGCTGCGGCCTGGGCTGAGGTAAGATTCACCTCCTCCACGTTGGTGGACGCTACGCCGGGGCCCAGCGCGGGGCGCGGCGTGCCATTGCTGTTGTCGAAGCTCCAGCGCTTGATGAACCGCCCAGTGTGGCGGCGGGGAGCTGCGGCCTGGGCTGAGGTGAGATCCACCTCCTCCACGTTGGTGGACGCTACGCCGGGGCCCAGCGCGGAGCGCGGCGTGCCACTATTGTCGAAGGTCCAGCGCTTTATAAAGCGCTCAGTGCGGCGGCGGGGAGCTGCGGCCTGGGCTGAGGTGAGCTCAACCTCCTCCACGTTGGTGGATGCTACGCCGGGGCCCAGCGCGGGGCGCGGCGTGCCATTGCTGTTGTCGAAGCTCCAGCGCTTGATGAACCGCCCAGTGCGGCGGCGGGGAGCTGCGGCCTGGGCTGAGGTGAGCTCCACCTCCTCCACGTTGGTGGACCCTACGCCGGAGCCCAGCGCGGGGCGTGGCGTGCCACTGTTGTCGAAAGTCCAGCACTTGATGAGGCGCTCAGTGTGGAGGCGGGGAGCTGCGGCGTGGGCTGAGGAGAGCTCCACCTCCTCCACGTTGGTGGACGCAACGCCGGAGTCCTGCGCGGGGCGTGGCGTGCCACTGTTGTCGAAAGTCCAGCACTTGATGAGGCGCTCAGTGCGGCGGCGGGGAGCTGCGGCCTGGGCTGAGGTGAGCTCCACCTCCTCCACGTTGGTGGACCCTACGCCGGAGCCCAGCGCGGGGCGTGGCGTGCCACTGTTGTCGAAAGTCCAGCACTTGATGAGGCGCTCAGTGTGGAGGCGGGGAGCTGCGGCGTGGGCTGAGGAGAGCTCCACCTCCTCCACGTTGGTGGACGCAACGCCGGAGTCCTGCGCGGGGCGCGGCGTGCCACTGTTGTCGAAGCGCTCACTTTGGCGGTGGGAAGCAGCGGCTGGGGCTGACGGTTCCGGCTCGATAGTCACTATGGTGTCCTCCGGGTGGTTAGGCAAGGATGGCGCGTTCTCGTGGCAGCGACCCAGAGCAGCCGCGCGCGTCGCTAGCACTGCACTCGTCACGCCGCCCACATCGGTGGTGCTTACATACGAGCCTGCCGATAAACCTTCACATCAGTCAACATCGAGATCCGTCCTTACAAACCACTTACGATATGAAACAAAAAAAAATGTGTTGAACTATTACAGTAGTTAACCGCCTTCGACCAATGACAACATCGTGGCGGGCGGACCCCTAAAAGGACAGGATTATTATTAACTGACTTTAAAAAGGACTCAAAATAGTTATTTGTTATGCAAGGGCACAAAGTGGATTTTTGGGCCGAGTGTCAATGATACAAGATCCAATAGTTACTTGTTATGCAAGGGCGCAAAGTGGTTTTTTGGGCCGAGTGTCAAATTTGAATGCTGAGCGGCGAAGGATTCTAGGGTTGAAAGAATAGAATCCTGAGCATAGCGAGGCATTCTAAGACACGAGACCCGAGAATTATTAATTAACGAGAATTATTTTGTACGGTACAAAACACAAAATTTTTCATCTCACCACAGCGAGGAAAATCACCAAAAGAACACTTTAGATCGGCATTGCGAGTTATGTTAAATGTTGTTCTAAGTAACTCTGAATAATTTCACTTACTGAAACCACCTTCAATCGTCATCATTATTTTAAAGTTAAAACAAAAAAATAATGAATAAAGCAAAAAAAAGTATTAGGTCTAAAAAAAATCTGAAATAATTATGGTCAATAGAAATAAACGTATATTTTACAGGAAAAATAAAATCAACTCTCTAACTATTAACTTTTTTTGATAATAACAATAAACCGCCAAAAACAAAGTTAGGTTTGCGGTTTGCCAACAAAAGTACCTACCTACATGTAAATTATACTCGCAAATTAATGAACCAAAGTGATTCTTTTCATGTTGTACTTCTTTTATAGTATGGAACCCTCGGTGCGCGAGTCCGACTCGCACTTGGCCGGTTTTTTCTAGTTCGTTCGTTCGTTCGTTTCAGCCGACGGACGTCCACTGCTGGACAAAGGCCTCCTGCAATGATTTCCAGCTCGCACGGTCCTGCGCTAACTGTATCCATCGCCTTCCCGCGACTCTTTTAATGTCGTCAGTCCATCTGGTCGGAGGCCTGCCAACACTGCGCTGCGGGGTCGCCATTCCAGTACTTTGGGTCCCCAACTATATATTATCATAATATTGAACTTGGCTCTCATTTTACATTTATATTTTTGTTGGGATTAGTTGCTACAAAAATTGCAATCATTAACCACTTATTTGTAAAAACGCAAAGATTTGGCGAAAAACGGCGGTGATGTTTGTGATACGGTTAAAAGCCGCCTAATCCCCATTCATTCGATTTAAAAGTGCTTCTCTCTGCGTAACAGGTATGTAAATCTCTGTTCGTGTAAATATTCCACGAACTACGTCCCTACTCGGCACTGCACTTCTAACATTCGTGTAAATATTCCGAGTAAAGGCCAATTAGGTTTTTTTTTAGTGACTTGCACTTTAAAACTCTGTAGACAATTAATTTAAACGCCATGTATTTTAGGTTTTTATTCTAAAATCGCTGTGAAGCAGAAACACGATTAGATAAAGGAGTCAATTTTTTTCTGTATTAGGCCCCCTAACGTATATTAGTGAAACTTATGTTGATTTGTTCTTTGTGATTTTGATAATAGAATGGTAAAAGTAGTTAAATAATATCGAATATATTATTTAACTGAACATTTAGACAACGACAGTCAAACATGAACCTCCGCTAATACCTACTTAACTCACTTACGACTGCCTAAGACAAGTATTAGGTAGTATTAAGCACATTGTGATCTTACTGAACTGCACAACTGCGTTGTAATATTGAATGTAAATCTTTGGTTGAATAATCAATTTTTCAAAATAATTCAAAAAACGGAAAAGTCTAGTTGCGAAGTGTAAATAAAAACACGAGTGACGCGCCAGTGCATTGAAAGACAAGTTACAAGTCACAACTATTCAGTTTTGATTATATTTTATAGCAACCTTTGAAAACAAAAATCGCGCATTCACTATCATTTACATTTTTAGCGGTGCAGAGGGCAATAGGGAAATTTCCCTCCAGGCAAGTGTTGTGCCTGGGGACCGCTTGTGATCCGAGCGTGTGACGTCAGAAGTTGTATTTATAGAACGCTCGTCGAATGCTCCGTCAGCGTGTGCTATTGCGCGAATTACGCCATCTGTCGTCAGCTATCGAAGACCGCTGTCGAAGACCGCTACAATCACTCCCCTCTGAGACTGTTAAGTGGTGTGTCGTCGTGGTGCATCTGGTGCGTGTCAACAGCGTGCAGCATCGTGGAAGTGCGTCAGCGATACCGGGTTGACTTGGGTGGACTGCGTGCCGGCGAGGTGTGAGTGACCTTCGAACCGGGAGTCCGTTGATGATGCGGCGGCGCGCGATCAGTGAGTCGATCGGCAGTGAATGACGTGTCGCGGCGACCAGTGAGTCGGTCGGCGAAGACTGGGAGTCGGTGCGAGGAATGAGGTTTGCGGTTGCTTCTTCGATATTGTAGCGGTGGATGTGGTTCTTGCGGTTGCGGTTGTTGCGGTTGTTGCAGTTGCGGTTTCGTTGTTTTTGTTGCGTGTTCTTCAGTTGCTGTGTGCCCTCTGGTGGTGAATGATGAAATCACGTCGGGGTCACCAATTTAGCGGTGCAGAGGGCAATAGGGAAATTTCCCTCCAGGCAAGTGTTGTGCCTGGGGACCGCTTGTGATCCGAGCGTGTGACGTCAGAAGTTGTATTTATAGAACGCTCGTCGAATGCTCCGTCAGCGTGTGCTATTGCGCGAATTACGCCATCTGTCGTCAGCTATCGAAGACCGCTGTCGAAGACCGCTACACATTTAATTTATCCGGTTAGATTTTTAAATAGTAATAACTACGTTTACTATAATAAATCCGTTACTATTTTTAAGTATTATTTCATCAATAAGCGCTGCCATTCCAGCGGGCCTAAAAAAAGGCCCCTTTCTCGATAGAAAGTTCTCCCAAAAGTTGCTCATAAATCTCCATTTACGCACTGTCTGCACAATGGATGTTATTGTAATTTTTGTTTTAATTTGGCAATAATCATATGCAAAAAAAGCCCTGGAGGCCTTACACCGTCTCTTATAGCAGTAATGCTGCAGTATTGTTTTGACATTTTCATACAAACACAGTATGACAATGTCAAAAAAATACTGCAGCGTTAAATTAATATACAAAAGTAGCAAAGAGCAAAAAGAAATATACAAAAACATCTAAAATTGCCATAATTATTTTCCGATTCCATCACTTGAAAGCTCCATATCTGAGTGCCGTTTGAGTGGTATTAGTCCGATCAATATAGACAACAAGCTTACATTTATTCGCTCGGGTGAAATTTGTTCCAAATATTAGGGACATAATAATGAAAACATGCCAAGTGCGAATCCTGCTCGCGCGCCAAGGGATACGTACGTCTACTCCTAAAACCATAGTCCGGTCAATTCAGACGTCCGAGGTTACAATGATTCGCACTCAACTGAAAATCAAGAATACATTAAGAATCAATTTTTTACCGAAGAAGCGCAAAATTAACTTTGTTTATCGAGATTTATTGTATAGATTTATATAGGTCGACGCTCGCGCCGCCGACTATAACCTATTTACGGAGACTAGTTTATATAGCTCTCTCTCCATCACGTAATCCCCTACAAATGACAACGACAATAAAAGTCGGTGGGCGTAAACCATTCAGAATGTACGTACCCACTGCGCTACACTAGCTTTCTTCCCACGACTACACTTGCCTTTGTAATATAATAAATATGCGAAAAATTGGACTAGTAAAAGTTTCTTAAAATTAATAAAAAAAGCTTTTATTAAATTAATAGATATATTTAACGCGAAGGAAAAAAAAACAAGAGTAATAAAATATTTTCATCATTTATTTTCATAATGATTTACGTAGTTATTCATTATCCGCCACGGCAGGTCACGGAACAATAATGATATAATAAAGAAAAAATATGAGCGCGTCTGCACAGTATGGGTACCACGATTAGACTAAAATGTACGCGTAGTCTGTACATTGCGATAACGGTTATCGCTGACTAATCACAAACGACTCTATGTTTTTTCCTATTAACTTGTCTCCGTGAACAGAGTAGATATAGCCCGACCTAACAAAGACAGCCCCGTGAGTGCGCAACTTTATTTGTAGTGTGTGTCAACTTGAAATTTGTATGGTGCGCGGATGCCAGTGTGCGTGAAAAATTGTGTAGCGACGGCTAGGGTTTGCCAATTTGGGCAAAGTATTTTTTGCCGCACTTTTGAAGTCAAAGGACCTTGGACCTTATTAATATCAAAACTATTTACTATAATTATTTAGATTTTTCGATAAGTAAACTTCGAAGATCAATCGGGGAGCGGTGTTTCTTTATTTCTTTCATCATATTGGACGATAAATTAAAATGCGTAGGTGCATATGCCTACAAGTGGAAAATTAAAAAAATTTTAAGCACCCACGACTCTTATAGACTTGAAATTGAAAAAGGATTAAATAATATTTTTAAAACTCCCCGACTAAAGGAAAGTAAGAACTAAGAACCTATCAGTATAATTACAAATCCAAGAAAATCCGCCGGAGCTGCTATTTTCTGCCTGTGCCGGTGTTGATGGTGCAAGATGTTGCTGTTTACCAGTGTGTGTGTTTACTTTATTCATTTGGTAACTAAGTAATTCAATTTCTTGATACTTCTTATAATAAGCTACCGGTAAGCTTACCTATAGGTACTAACTGCATGAATTGATATTGGAAACAGAAATGTCAATGGCAGCTCCGACGGATTTCCTTGGATTTGTAATTATACTGATAGGTTCTTAGTTCTTACTTTCCTTTAGTCGGGGAGTTTTAAAAATATTATTTAATCCTTTTTCAATTTCAAGTCTATAAGAGTCGTGGGTGCTTAAAATTTTTTTAATTTTCCACTTGTGTTATACTTTTTCAATTAGTATAAGTACCTATTATATTATTACAAAATAAAAATTAATTTTTAAACTAGCCACTATCTCCTCTATGAAGCGTCGGAAGGCATCATTGACCCTCGTCATCAGATCAAATGTGTTATAATGAATAGTTAAACGAAACCTAATGGGTCCCAAGCTCCAAGTATTTTAATAGTTACGATTGTTGAGTAACACTCAATTCCAAGTTGCATCATCAGATATAATGTCCTCGTCACCAAATATAATGTGTGAGCCTCGTTAGAACATATCAAACAATCTCAAACACTAGGAGTTTACTAGAAACATTATAAGACACATTAGAAAATTTCGCTACCAAATGATAAAGAAACGTTTATTGTGGCGCCCCCTGGTGAGTGATTTCCGTAACAACTATCTATTAATGTATCCAAATCGATTCGATCGTTTTTATTCCAAAAGCTTAAATTGGGAACATTCGTTTGCATTCCGAATGTATTTATGGCGCCCCCTGGTGAGCTATGTTTGTAACTACTATCTACGAACCATCGCCAATAAATCACTAATATTTTATTAAAAACTGTATCGAAATCAGTTTAGCCGTTTTTGAAATAAATGGGAACATTCGTTTGCACTATAAATGTTTTTTATGGCGCCCCCTGGTGATCGATGTTCGTAACAACTATCTACGAACCATCGCCAATGAATACCAAACATTATACAGAAAACTGAATTTAAATCGGTTCAGCCGTTGTGGAAATAAATGGGAACATTGAATGTGCACAAACAAACAAACAAACAAACAAACAAACATTTTTTTTATTGGATATTCGTTTTATGTGAACAATTTTACACACAAAAAATCAAAAAATTTCATCAACCAACTAATGTACAAACGGTCTCTCACCCTAAACGCATGTACCCGTACTCCGTTCCGTCGTGGGTAAAAATAAATAAGAGTCTGATTTAGAATACACAAATAATAGCTATTCCTATGATATCTACTCTATTGGTATATTTATACATGTTTGCAATTTTAATAATTTTCTAAATTTGCCAAAAGCTAGTCGACGCTACACGTGACCAGAGGGCTGGCCTATTCCTTGGTCAGATATCCAGCGTGGCAATGCTGCCAGCCTTCTGGGCACTTTGCCCGATGACGACGGTGCGGAGGAATTCTTTGATGCATATTAGCACAATTTTCTTTTTATACTTTTTATCTTTGATTTTATATTTTGCTGTAAATAGGTAGGTATATAACTTTGCATTAAAATAATTTAGATTAATAAAAAAAAAAATCTTTCTATTTTTTATTCTATTGATACTGAGCCACTATTATATACACCTTTAATGTTGATATATTTAATATTCTCATGAACTAATCGACTTTGAAAGACTTATACAGATTTATTATTTTCGCATCTTAAGGATTTTGGTAAGGAACTCTGAAAACTCAGCATCGTCGATTCATGTTTACTAAAAATAGATCGACTTTATTAGAAAATGTAGGTACTGCACTAGCAATTATCGTATACATAGTGTGGAAAAATCAGTGGTGTGACAAAAGAGAAAAAAATCCTGTTTGTAACACTGGTGTGATAATCTGGTGTGACTACGAGTCGGTAGTCAAATTTAACGCTAAAGCGAATACAATAAATAATTCGTGAAGGGAAAATTATTATATATATAAAGTCCTTTTTAGGCTCGACTTGGCAAAAGGTAACATGGGTATCTATAGTGAAGAACTTGGTTTCTTTTCAATTTTTATTCTCAGTATCATTCTATTTTGTGGGAATAAGCCAAAAACATATATTATATAAAATATTATATTATATAAACTCCTTTACAAAAAATACGGGTAGGTACTTTTGATTTATTGGAGTACTTTTAGTATTGACGCATAGATTTATAAGCGTTGTCGTAAGCGCTTATAATATATATTAAAACTAGTAGGGCGCGTGTGTGCGCGGGCCACACGTGGCCCGCGTGCAGTCTTCCCGCCCATAAAGGTATCGCCGTCATCTCCATCGCCCATTGGAATCCGATTGGCAGTGAGCTGGAAAAATTACCAAGGAGCACTGTCATGGTTTTAAAGATAGTCAAGGGCAGTTCGAATAAAAAATACGCTGAACCTCATCGGATGAGGTTCAGCGTATTTTTTGCTCGAACAGCCCTTAACTATCTTTAAAACCATGACAGTGCTCCTCAATCATCATCCAAATCCTAGATCATTGTCTCTTCTCATAATATGTACATTTTTCATGAAAAGATAGATTCCGCCACAGTGAATTATTTTCCATACATTCCGTAGAACTTGAGATCCTGATCACCACGAGCTATCATCATCTATTCATCAGCTAAGAAACCACTCTCTTATCTTTTATACTTTCCGAGATAGAACAACACGAAATTTGTATGACGGCCATCTTGAATCCGCCATTTTGGTTTTTTTTAGCTCACTGCCAATTGCGTGAAGTTCCGAGAATTTTTTGTTCAGGCCCCACCTATCTATAAAACCCAGCCCGTGCTCCTAATACATCTTCCAAACCCTCAATCATCATCTCTTACCATATTTTTCTCTAGTGATTCTCCGAAAAACATCATCAAAACCTTGTATAGTTACCAACTTTTAGTGTTTTTAATATTCTCCATACATTTTCTATGGAAAAATAAATTCCGCCATTTTGAACTTTTTTTTCATTCATCGAGTAGACCTTCGGACCCTGATTATCTCTTGTCAACAAACCGTTCTTCCATCTTTAATACTCTTCGAGATGGACACCGATAAAGTTTGTATGGCGGCCATCTTGAATCCGCCATTTTGAACTTTTTTTCAGCTCACTGCCAATTGCATGACGTTTCGAATGACATTTGTTCGAGCACCCCCCACCTATCTTCAATACCCTCCCCGTGCTCTTCACCCGTCTTCGAAATCCTCAATCATCAGCTCTCTCCGTATTTTTCCTCCGAATGAATTTTTTTCCTCTATACGAACCCATCCGTGAAAAAAAATTTTTTCATACAAAATTGTTCAGGAGAGGTGATCAATCAGTGAGTCAGTCAGTCAATCAGTGAATCAGCACGAGTAGCTATATATATATTAACTAGTAGGGCGCGTGGGAGCGCGGGCCACATGTGGCCCGCGGGCTGTCTTCTCACCTATAAAAGAATCGCCGTCATCTCCATCGCCAATTGGAATCCGATTGGCAGTGGGCTAAAAGAATTACCTCGGAGCACGGTCATGGATCTAAAGATAGTTATGGGCTGTTTGAATAAAAAATACACTGAACCTCATCGGATGAGGTTCAGTGTATTTTTTTTCAAACAGCCCTTAACTATCTTTAGAACCATGACCGTGCTCTTCAATCATAATCCAAATCCTAGATCACTGTCTCTAGTATGTACATTTTCCATGGAAAGATAAATTCTGCCACAGTGAATTTTTCTCCATGCATCCCGTAGAACTTGAGATCCTGATCACCTCTTGCAAAGAAACCACTATCTTATCTTTTATACTTTCCGAGATAGAACAACACAAAATTTGTATGGCGGCCATCTTGAATCCGCCATTTTGATTTTTTTTTCAGCTAACTGTCAATTGGATGACGTTTCGAGTTATATTTGGTCGAGCACCCCCCACCTATCTTCGATACCCTGGCTGTCCTCTTCACCCGTCTCCGAAATCTTTAATCATCAGCTCTCTCCATATTTTTCTCTAGTAACTCTCCGAAAAACCGCATCACAACCTTGCATAATTACCAACTGTTAGTCTCTTCAACATTCCCCATACATTTTCTATGGAAAAATAAATTCCGCCATTTTGAATTTTTTTTTTCTATCCATCGAATAGACCATGGGGTTCTGATCACTTCTTGTCAAGAAACCATTCTTCCATCTTTTATACTTTCCGAGATATCGGCGAAATTCGAATGGCGGCCATTTTGAATCCGCCATTTTGAATTTTTTTTCAGCTCACTGGCAGTTGGATGACATTTCAAATGACATTTGGTCGAACACCCCCCACCTATCTGCAATACCCTTGGCTGTGCTCTTCACCCGTCTTCGAAATCCTCAATCATCAGCTCTCGCTATATTTTTCTTCCTCATGAATTTTTCCTTTCTATACAAAACGATCGGTGAAAAAAAAATTTTCCATACAAAATTGTTCAGGAGAGGTGATCAATCAGTCAATCAGCACAAGCAGCTATATATATATTAATATATTATATTAAATATATAAAATAAAATATATTATAATAAAGGTTGTAAAAGTGATTTGATGCAATAAAATAAATTAAATCTTAAGAGTCCTGTGAACTACGATGTCTCCATTCATTCAAAATAAAAAATCATTTGTAATTCGTGCATATTTCGATCATGTTGTGGTGTTATTCGGATCCATATAGTAATAATCTATGCACCTGGCCATATATGGTTCGGAAATACTTCTTTAAAACGGTATTACGAATGTTATGGTATGGTCTTTTAGTATTACGAATGTATGGGAGACATCATGGGTGAGCAGACTCTTAATAAATGATGTAAAACACTTTTGCTTGGTGATTAATTCGATCTTAAATTGTTTTATTTTGATTTTTAAGCAATTACTCATTTAGACGAAATAATAAGGCATCTTCAAACATTGATTAAACATATTAAGAGTCCTGTGAACTACGATGTCTCCATTCATTCAAAATACCAAATCATTTGTAATTCGTGCATATTGCGATCATGTTGTGGGGTTATTCGGATTCATATAGTAATAATCTATGCTCCGGCCAATTGGTTCGGAAATACTTCTTTAAAACGAAATAATAACAATTTTGATCAAAATTTTTATAACTTTCGTCGAGTTCCGTAATACCAAAAATTATGAATGAAAACTTGTAACTTTCCTTATTAACTAGTGTTTTTCTTTAGCTGGACTTTAAAAACTGTCCTCCTGAACTAATGCGACGTGAGATAGTGTTGTTTTTATTACGAAACAAATAAGCAGAAAACATGTCCTCTTTGACATAAAAATAAGCAAAATTAAAGTCGTAATTTCGTTTAACAAAAGTATTTCGGAACCAGATATGGCCAGCAGCATAGATTATTACTATATGAACCCGAATAACCACAACATGATCGAAATTTGCGCGAATTACCAATGATTTTGGTATTACGAATGTATGGGAGACATCGTGGGTAAGCGGACTCTTAAAGGGTCAGCACTGACGTCATGCATACATTTTTAGGCTCCGTCCTGAAGCAACTTTTTTAGTTTGTCAAAACTGTAAAATGGCGCTAATGTATGCGACCGACAGCGGTATGATGGCGGTATGTGCTGTCAGCGGTACCGAATTGTACGACGCGTGACGCTATATTTGAGAATTTTTTGGCTTCAACATACATCTTTTCCGTCCTCTTAGCGTAGCTTATTTCGTTATTGGATTCTATTGCTTTATTTACTAAAAGTTGCCAACAATACAAAAAAATATCGTGCTAATGGTAATTAGTATGTGGCTTCTTCTGGCTGAAATTACAGCCGCAATTGTTTGTGGGATGCTTTGGACGAGGTTTTTTATGAGTTCTTGAAGAATACGCTCCCTTTCGGCCGTAATAGCAATTGTAAGCTCTGGGTCCGGGTGTTCAGCTGTAACACGTCGTTTTAGAAAGTCCCATAGATGCTCAATAGGATCGAGGTCGGGACTTTGTGCTGTATAATATTGTAATACGGTGCCCACGGAGAAATTTAGAACTACTATTGTATTATTATTAAGATTCGTTCCATAAGTTACATTCTTCAGTTCATAGTTCAGTTCATAGTTCAGTTCATAGTTTGTCTCAAACGCCAAAAGGGGCCTATTATATTTTTACAAATATAGCAGGCATGCGAGGCAACGTTTTGCTAAAGAATTCAACTTTAGATGTCGTTAGCCGTTTGTGTGCAATCGAAAATGATCATCCTACCTTATTAGATCAACTTCTACACCTTATGTATAATGTATATGTATTATATATATCAGTCATCTAGTATACCCATAGCACAACCTTCCGCTTACTTCGGGACTAGAGTCCGATGTGCGTGATGTCCTGATTTATTAGCCGACCTAGCAAACGTTATTTTGCCCTTAGGGAAGATAAATTGAGATTTAAGCTATCCTATCTTTCAAGTTAGATCAAACTGCACACTGTGTGCAATTTTGATTAAAATCGGTTAAGAAATGACATGGCCGGATTCTGCCTTCGAAAAAAAATATTCATGGCCATCGACAAACAGTACGTCATATTAAAGCTTATAATTATGTCTTTACAATCGTTTAAGTTTTATGATCTGAAAACTTGCGAGAGACATAATATCAGCATAACAACTTGCAACAAAATGCGCCTAAGTAATTTTTCCAGGGCACAGCTCCATACAAGTTTCGGCCATGTCCTTTAGGAGTGAATCGTGGACAAACAAGGTGACGCGTAATTTATATTATTAAGATTTATAGTCTGATATTTGTGGAATATGTTATTATAACGTTATTATACGTGTATATATATTTATTAGACCATACAGCTATTGATTATAAGTAGGCACTCACAGGGATTGTAATAAATCAAAGAGCAAAGGAAACTTTTGATACCCACGGATTTTCTTATTCATTAGAGATGACATTTAACGTACTTTCTATGGCTACGTTTAGTATGTTTTATCCAATAGAATCGCTTCATTTTAATTTAATTACATAGCTCATGAAAATCAGACTTATCTGAAGTGACGCGAAAACTTCCAACATTCAAAACCCACTCAAAGATTGCCAAAATTTCTCTCATTAACGTATTTGTTTACGTGCAACTTATTAAAGATACTGAGATTAAGTGGATGGAGGTACTTGTTATACGTACTTACTCGCTCTTGCTCGTTGTTAATATTATAGGTAATTGTTAAGTGTTTACTAATTATTTATCCTCTTGTCTCAATATGCCAGTTATTATGATATTCAAATTCTACCGTACCTTCCAGATTTTTAGCATATGGATACATGACATAAAATTCTTTCACAGTGTAACAATACTAAAAAATAGAATAAAATAAATATTTCATGGAGCTCCCATGCAACAAAGTCGTAGTGGTAGGTTCCCGGATCTCGATCAAGGGGATTTATTATTGATATTTTGCTCCTTGGTTCCCTGAGGTGTATGGCCAACCTTGTTTTTTGAGTTTTTTTTTGTATCATATTTAGTTACAACTTAAGTTTTTTGGCTGAATAAATACTATTTTATTTTTTACTTTATTTAAATGTGATTTTTTTTGCTTGTTTTGCTATATATTGATATCGGTAACAGGAAAACGTTAAAATTTTCATAGAATATATAAATATATATTTACTGTAGAAATAAATAGTAAAATTAAAAAAATAAAATAAAGAGGGCAATACAACAAATGTGATTTTTTTTCTCTATTTTGAATTTGGAAGCCTGGGTATGTTAGTAATATTATATATTCGTTGGCTGGGGTGTTTAGTTTACTTTAATACTATTGAGAATGGGGCTTGATAGTACGTTACCCTCAGTACGCGAGCCCAACTCGTACTTGACCAATTTTTTTTCTTTTTATAATATTCTATGCATTTATGTTTTTCTTTATAAGTTTTCTATATTTGTGTTTTTATGGTGTATAAGTAATAAAAATAAACAATAACAATTTTCTTATGGCTCAAAATCGTCATACAGATTTGGCTGAAATTCGGAATGTATATGGTTTCTCCTGGATTAATACATAGGCTACTTTTTATCCCGGAAAAATCTATGGTTTATGCAGAAATAGTGAATAACAGATATCACTTGGGGGAAACACCCCTTCACGCCGTAAGTACTTAACCAATTATGCGGAAATTTGGGATGAAGATAGATTTTATTCTGATATAAATAAATTGGCCACTTTTTAACCCGGGAAAATCCACGGTGTCTATGATAATAGTTAAAAACCGATTTTCACGCACTCTTTCATGTCTCAAATATTAAACATTTTTGACTGAATTTTGGTATGGAGATAGAAAATGTCCTAAATTAACACATGGGCTACTTTTTATTTTTGAAAATTCGATGATTCCCGTGAGAATTTTGAAAACTAATATGAGGCGGGTAAAGGCGTGGGTATTTGCAAGTACTTGTGTGTTGTCCGTCATACTGGTATTTATTTTAAACTTTTTTTGCTATCGGACCGAATTTTTTTTCTCCGAAAATCATTATATTCCATTTAATTCTGGGTTTAAGGCCTTCCGTTTCGCCTTCGCGCCTCAAACTGCACCGTCTTTGGTAATCGGCCATTATCTCGTCTGGGCGAACGAAGTACTCCACATATTATACCTAATATATTACAACGTGGTGATTATTTGCCCTAATTAGCCGAAAGCCTAAAGTAGATATTATGAGCTACACTTCTTGTGGATGAGTTCAACAAAGTACCACAAATTTTAAGGGACATCCCTAAAAACAGCTGGTTCAATATCAATGAACTGGGAATAATGAAAAATATGAGGTTTGTTGATGCCACAGTTAGGGTTGCTAAATTTTATTTTTCTTATTGAAACATTTTTTTTTGTATTGAAATTTTTTTTTTTTGCGGTGTTCGACCATTATCTGCGATCAGCCCCAGGGCTATGACCAAATTTGTTTTTGGAGCAAGTGTCGTGAAAAGTGCGATCCTCAGTAGAATCGGCACTCGTCTCGAAAAAGCCTCAATTTATTGGTCGAGGTCGGTGATCCGTTTTCGTTTGAGACGCCTCGGGCATTCATCAACCAGGAGCCTGTTTGCTAATACATTGGGATGGACCAGCAAGCGTGCTTTATATCTTTGCGCTAGTCCTCGTACTTCCTCTTTTATGGTTAATATTTGGAGGTGTTGGTGAATTTCGTCGTTTGTGATGTACCACGGCGTGTTTGCTATTGAGCGTAGTATTATGTTTTGCATTCTTTGTAGGATATTTAAGCTGGAGTCACATGCAGAACCCCATAGTTGTGCGCGTATTGAAAATAAATTAAAATAATTGGGACTTCTTATCACGTTAATGTGTTTTAGGAACAAGTTTAAAGGTTAGCTGCGGGCACACCACACCTTGTATATTATACCTAAATCTATTTTGGTTCACAAAGTCGAACCAATTTGAAACTGTCAAGCGTTCGTGAAATGTTCGCGTCTCCGATAAGATATCATATTGTTGGGAAACTTTACGCTTTGTCTCTAAACTTGTTGAGATCTTAAATAAACTATTAAGAAGGTAACTCCGCAAACTGCGCGCGGTGTCGGCTGTCAGCGCGATCGGTTTCGCCCGTGGGCCATTAAGCTCATCAAAGTTATCGTTTACACAACTTTTCGCCACCGCGGCTCTCCCTGGAACTTGGAGACTCGTCCTCGTGTGGAGATGTGTCCCTCGTGCGCACAAGTACCGCCGTTCCGAGGAAGTTTCGTGATCCATGTCAAAACTCAACTATAAGCGCATTTTATTATGAGGATCGTCTAGCCGTAAGCTTTCATACAAAAAAATGGGAAATGCTTTCCAAAAAACCAACTTCAAATGCCACTACAAAGAGTGAAATAATTTTTAATGTAGGTACCTACACCAATTCGAAATCGGGCAATGTTTCATGCAATCCCTAATAGTCCTTCTTACTTACTTGATGTGCGAAGAAATAACGATGTCATAGACAATCCCCCAACTTCGAATTGGTGTGGGTACCTACATTAAAAATTATTTCACTCTTTGTAGTGGCATTTAAAGTTGGTTTTTTGGAAAGCATTTCCCATTTTTATTTTTTACTTTTTAGTGGAAAACAATAAAATGCACAAGGCGTTGTAAAAATACCCAAATCGCTTGAGATGTGTTTATAAAATCTGAAGAGATCCCTCAATTTCACCAAGATCCCATCATCAGACCCTGACTTGATGACTTTAGTCATCAAATCAGTATCTGCTAGCAAATGCACCAGTAACTATAAAAAATACCCAAATCGCTTCAAGTATACTACCAAAATTGGGGAGTTCCCTCGATTTCACCAAGATCCCATGATCCGATCCTGACTTGATGACCATAGGACTACCTGGAAAATATTACTCTTTCATACAATAAGTACCCAAATCAATTTAAAAGTGCTTATAAAATTTGAAGAGTTCCCTCGATTTCACCAAGATCCCATGATCCGATCCTGACCTGATGACCATAGGACTACCTGGAAAATATTACTCTTTCATACAATAAGTACCCAAATCAATTTAAAAGTGCTTATAAAATTTGAAGAGTTCCCTCGATTTCACCAAGATTCCATGATCCGATCCTGACCTGATGACCATAGGACTACCTGGAAAATATTACTCTTTCATAAAATAAGTACCCAAATCAATTTAAAAGTGCTTATAAAATTTGAAGAGTTCCCTCCATTTCACCAAGATCCCATGATCCGATCCTGACCTGATGACCATAGGACTACCTGGAAAATATTACTCTTTCATACAATAAGTACCCAAATCAATTTAAAAGTGCTTATAAAATTTGAAGAGTTCCCTCGATTTCACCAAGATCCCATGATCCGATCCTGACTTGATGACCATAGGACTACCTGGAAAATATTACTCTTTCATACAATAAGTACCTAAATCAATTTAAAAGTGCTTATAAAACTTGAAGAGTTCCAACGATTTCTCCAGGATCCCATCATCAGATCCTGACTTGATGACCATATCTGGGAAGTATACCTTGGTATCGGTTTACGCGTCTTTGAGTAATAGTTAAACATACATAAAAATGAAGTCGGTTAAAAAGATTCCGACGAATTGAGAACCTCCTCCTTTCTTGAAGTCGGTTAAAAAGAAGACCGCCGTCTCATATTGAATTCTCTATATTATTAATATACATAAATATAATATATTGAAAAACACCCAGACCGCAAAAAATATTCATTCTCATCACAGGGACATTTTCAAGTTGTGGGAATCGAACCTAAGACGACGGACGTGAGGACAGTATCGCTACCGCCGCCGTGTTTTTCAATATATTATATTTATGTATATTAATAATATAGAGATTTCAATATGAGACGGCGGTCTTCTTTTTAACCGACTTCAAGAAAGGAGGAGGTTCTCAATTCGTCGGAATCTTTTTTTTAATATGTATGTTCACCGATTACTCAAAGACGCGTAAACCGATTTAGAAAATTGTTTTTTTTTTGTTTGAAAAGGTATACTTCCCAGATATGGTCATCAAGTCAGGATCTGATAATGGGATCCTGGAGAAATCGAGGGAACTCTTCAAGTTTTATAAGCACTTTTAAATTGATTTGGGTACTTATTGTATGAAAGAGTAATATTTTCCAGGTAGTCCTATGGTCATCAGGTCAGGATCGGATCATGGGATCTTGGTGAAATCGAGGGAACTCCTCAAATTTTGCTAGTAAACTTAAAGCGATTAGGGTATATTTTTTATAGTTACTAGTGTATTTGCATGCAGATGCTGACCAAATGACTCATCAACTCAGGATCTGATGATGGGATCTCGGAGAAATTGAGAAAACTCTTCAGATTTTAGAAACACTGCAAGCGATTTGGGTATTTTTTATAATGCCTTCTGCATTTGTTGTTTTCCACTAAAAACTAACAGATAAAATTGAAAATTCTTTACAACAAGTGGAAAATTAAAAAAATTTTAAACACCCACGACTCTTATAGACTTGAAATTGAAAAAGGATTAAATAATATTTTTAAAACTCCCCGACTAAAGGAAAGTAAGAACCAAGAACCTATCAGTATAATTACAAATCCAAGAAAATCCGCCGGAGCTGCTATGTTCTGCCTGTGCCGGTGTTGATGGTGCAAGATGTTGCTGTTTACCAGTGCGTGTGTTTACTTTATTCATTTGGTAACTAATTCAATTTCTTGATACTTCTTATAATAAGCTACCGGTAACCTATAGGTACTAACTGCATGAATTGATATTGGAAACAGAAATGTCTATGGCAGCTCCGACGGATTTTCTTGGATTTGTAATTATACTGATAGGTTCTTAGATCTTACTTTCCTTTAGTCGGGGAGTTTTAAAAATATTATTTAATCCTTTTTCAATTTCAAGTCTATAAGAGTCGTGGGTGTTTAAAATTTTTTTAATTTTCCACTTGTTTTATACTTTTTCAATTAGTATAAATACCTATTATATTATTACAAAATAAAAATTAATTTTTAAACTAGCCACTATCTCCTCTATGCAGCGTCGGAAGGCATCATTGACCCTCGTCATCAGATCAAATGTGTTATAATGAATAGTTAAACGAAACCTAATGGGTCCCAAGCTCCAAGTATTTTAATAGTTACGATTGTTGAGTAACACTCAATCCCAAGTTGCATCATCAGATATAATGTCCTCGTCACCAAATATAATGTGTGAGCCTCGTTAGAACATATCAAACAACCTCAAACACTAAGAGTTTACTAGAAACATTATAAGACACATTAGAAAATTTCGCTACCAAATGATAAAGAAACGTTTATTGTGGCGCCCCCTGGTGAGTGATTTCCGTAACAACTATCTATTAATGTATCCAAATCGATTCGGTCGTTTTTATTCCAAAAGCTTAAATTGGGAACATTCGTTTGCATTCCGAATGTATTTGTGGCGCCCCCTGGTGAGCTATGTTCGTAACTACTATCTACGAACCATCGCCAATAAGTCACTAATATTTTATTAAAAACTGTATCGAAATCAGTTTAGCCGTTTTTGAAATAAATGGGAACATTCGTTTGCACTATAAATGTTTTTTATGGCGCCCCCTGGTGATCGATGTTCGTAACAACTATCTACGAACCATCGCCAATGAATACCAAACATTATACAGAAAACTGAATTTAAATCGGTTCAGCCGTTGTGGAAATAAATGGGAACATTGGATGTGCACAAACAAACAAACAAACATTTTTTTTATTGGATATTCGTTTTCTGTGAACAAATTAACACACAAACAATCAAAAAATTTCATCAACCAACTAATGTACAAACGGTCTCTCACCCTAAACGCATATACCCGTACTCCGTTCCGTCGTGGGTAAAAAACCAACCTCAACAGACAATGTTTCGTACAATAACTAAAAGTACTTTGTATAGCCCGACTTTTTTCACTCTTTGTAGTGGCATTTGAAGTTGGTTTTTGGAAAGAATTTTCCATTTTTAAGTATATAAGATAATGCAGTATTAAAGATTAAGTTATACTTTCATTTAATCACATGCCTCCAGTACAGTTTCGCGATCGATTTTTAATATCAGAGGCTTGCGGACATATTGCTTGCATTCGCCAATATTGTGGCTCAGTAGTAAATCCTAACATCAAGCAAATGAGCGTCTAGTGGTTTGAAAATGTAAGAAAGGAAAATGAGAAAAACTGTGTATTGAGAGTGGCGAGAGACAATATTGAAAGGAGACAAGAGGGCCTAGACAAAGTGACATTCTATTAGTGATATTGCTATATTTTACAGAATGCCAAAAATGTACGGGGTTGACGTTAGCTTACGCTATGCCATAGCGTTAGGTAATTTCAATCTCATACATTTTGCACTCTTCTATTCGCAACATCGCTAAAGAATGCCACTATGTCTACAGTCTAAGATTAGCGTGGCGGCAGCGAGGCTGTTGGAAATATTAAGTTTCTTGTATCATTATTTGTTTAGCGTGATCATTTGATGTTGTACCCTTTTGTGGGATGGCGGTATATAAAATTATTTGAATACGAATATACAGGGTCATATTAAAAATAAAAAAATCGCTCTCGACCTGTAGTTACTTACATTATTACTAACAGCTTTTGTTCTACTTTTCAAAATTCTGCATTAATATATTTCATACAAATGTTATTTCTGTAAAGTGACATTATGCAGTTGCGGTTTCGCGCCACGAGTTCGCGCGCCGCCGCGCCTTTGCCACTTGCCGATATTACATTACAGAGTACGCACAATTAGAGTATCTCTGTAAAATATTGAATATTTAATATCTCTCAATATATCGAGTAAAAAAAGCCGTAGAACAAAAGTTGTTATTAATAATATAAACAAATACAGGCCAAGAGCGATTTGGTATTTTTATATAACCCTGTTTTTCTAATTGTAACAATGCGAGCGCGTGATTTTCCTAACATTTAAACATTACATTTCCGAATTATTATCCGAAATATAAAAATTTTTACCCCCCAAATTACTCACGAGATGCGCATCTATACCAATATTATACAGCTGAAAAGTCAGTTTATTTAGTCAGTATAGTTTTACAGTTTAGAAAAGTCATTTTACTTTCTTTTTATTGTTTGTTTGAAAGCGCTAATCTGCGGAAGTACAGGTCCGATTTGTTTAATTATTATTTTTTTGTTGGATAGTACATTTATCAAAGAAGGCTTGGATATACGAGTAACATCACGCTCTGAAAAATGTTTGAAAAAGGTGAAAATTTCACAAAAATCATGTATGACCTAATTGTTCTCCATTAAAAGATTTTAAATAGTTCGCAAGGCTTTTTTAGGTTGACATTTTATAAAGTTACTAGCTGATGCCCGCGACTTCGTCCACGTGGGATAAAAACTATTCTATCTTTTAAGTTGGACCAAATGACAGATATTCACGAAGTTTGAACTAAATCGGTTCAGTAGTTTAGGAATCCATTGAGGACAAACATTGTGACACGAGATTTATATATATCTAAATATATAAAAGAAGAAACTGACTCACTGACATATCAACGCACAGCCAAAACCGCTGGGTCTAGAGACTCCAAATTTGGCACACAGATACCTTATGAGATCTAGGGGAGCACTAAGAAAGGATTTTTCAAAATTCACCCTCTAAGGGGGTAAAACGGGGGTCCGAAGTTTGGATTTTATTAAGATAAAATACGTCTTCACGCCGCAACTACGGTACCGATTTGGCTAAAATTTGGAATCGAGGTATATTATATCTTGCATTACCACATAGGCTACTTTCATCCCGAAAAAATTCATGGTTCCCGTGGGATAAGTCAAAAACCGAAATTCACCCGGAAAAAAAATCTCACGCCGCAAGTACACAACCGATTTGGATGAAATTTGGAATGGAGATAGATTATATTCTGGGTTAATGAATAGGGTACTTTTTATCCCGGAAAAATCCATAAGTTTTGCAGGAGAGGGGAAAAACAGATATTAGCGCGGGAAAAATACTACTTCCCGCCGTAATTACTGAACTGCTATGGCTGAAATTATGAATAAAGATAGATTATATATTGGATTAATACGAAAGCTACTTTTCATCGCGAAAAAATTCATGGTTCCCGTGGGATTAGTAAAAAACCGAAATTAACGCGGAAAAAAAATCTCCATGCCGCCAGTGCACAACCGATTTGGCTGGAATTTGGAACGGGGATAGATAATATCCTGGGTTAATAAATAGGCTAATTTAGATCCCGGAAAAATCCATGGTTTTTGCAGGAAAAAAGAAAAACAGATATTCATACGCGAAAAATACTACTTCACGCCGTAATTACTGAACTGATATGGCTGAAATTCGGAATAAAGATAAATTGTATCCTGGATTAATATAAAGGCTACTTTTCATCCCGGAAAAATCCATGGTTTCCGCGGGAAACCTGAAACATTGATGTTCACACGCGAGAAATACTACTTTACACTGTAATTACTGAATTGATATGACTGAAAATCGGAAAGGAGATAGATTTTATCCCGGATTATTACAAAGCCTACTTTTCATCCAGGAAAATTCCGTGGTTTCTATGATAATAGTGAAAAACAGAAATCCACGCGTGAAAAATATTCCTTCATGCCGTAATTACTGAACTGATTTGGCTGAAATTTGGAATCGAGATAGATTATATCCTGAATTAATACAAAAGCTGCTTTTCATCCCGGAAAAATCTATGGTTTCCGCGGGAAAACTGAAAAACTAACATTCACGCGCGAAAAATACTACTATACGCTGTAATTACTGAACTGATATGAATGGAATTCGGAGAGAAGATAGATTTTATCCTGGATTAATACATAGGCTACTTTTCATCCCGGAAAATTTCATGGTTTCTATGATAATAGTGAAAAACAGAAATCAACGCGGGGAAAATATTCCTTAACACCGTAATTACTGAACTTTGCCTGAAATTTGGAATGGAGGTAGATTATATCAAGAATCAATAGATATTCTACTTTTCATCCCGGAAAAATCCATGGTTTTCGCGGGAAACCTGAAACATTGATGTTCACGCGCGAAAAATACTACTTTACGCTGTAATTACTGAACTAATATGACTGAAATTCGGAGAGGAGATTATTACAAAGCCTACTTTTCATCCCGGAAAATTCCATGGTTTCTATGATAATAGTGAAAAACAGAAATCCACGAATAAATATTCCTTCATGCTGTAATTACTGAACTGATTTGGCTGAGATTTGGAATCGAGATAGATTATATCCTGTATTAATACAAAAGCTACTTTTCATCTCGGAAAAATCTATGGTGTCCGCGGGAGAACTGAAAAACTGATATTCACGCGGTTAAAATACTACTTCACGCAGTAATTACTGAACTGATATGACTGAAATTCGGAAAAAAGATATTATCCTGGATTGAATATGTAGGCTACTTTTTTTCTCGGAAAATTTCATGACTTCTACGAGTATGATCATAGTGAAAAACAGAAATCCACGCGGGAAAAATATTCGTTCACGCCGCAACTACTGAACCGATTTAGCTCAAATTTGGCATATACATGGCATATACATTTGGCAAAAATACATAGGCAAATTTTTATCCCGGGAAAACCCATGGTTTCTAAGAAAATAATTAAATAGCAGATATTCATGCGGGAGAAATATTCCATCGTGCCGTCATTTCTGAACCGATTGGGCTGAAATTTGGAATGGAGATAGATTATATCCTAGAATCAATTAATTTTTTTCTCGGGAAAATCCATTGTTTTCGTGATAATAGGGAAAAACAGATATTCATGCGGGAGAAAATTTATTCCTTCACGCACAACTACTGAAAATTTTTGGTTTTAAGTTGAAATGAAGATAGATTTCATGTAATTAACACAAAAGGTACTTTTTATTCCAGAAAATGGATGGTTCCCGTAGAATAGTTAAAACTAAAATTTACGCGTGCGAAGCCGCGGGTGTCTGCTAGTTAAGATATGTAAGAGGAGAAAATATTTTTTACTCATCCCGTGGAGTCTTAGTTTAAGCTCGCATGCTAGCCTTGTTACATAATTATGGCTTGTTACAAGGGTTCGACGATGTCATTATATAACTGGGTACCAAGTGAACCTTCGCGAAGCACGTGGTGCTAAACGTGTTGGGCCCACTCGGGCTAATAATATAATAACAATATGAGTGGCATTTTCGACGCCGTGATCGAGTGCCGGGGCGGCGCGGGCAGGGCGGCAATCTAAACAGGGGCACGCCGCACGACCCGCGGAAAAATACACTAAGTTTCAACTTGTTGACACACCGCTACTCGTGATATTATAAGACGGAAAAAATTGAAAATAGTCAATAATAAATAATAATCGTAGGCAACAAAAGACTTGTACTTTGACACCAAAAAGTATTCAAAGCACAGATTATTCTATACATGACCATATACTCGTAAAAGCTGAGTTCGGAAACTAATTAATTTACGCAGCCGCACATTTATTTATACGAAAAAAATTAAATACCTAAAAAAAAATCAATGTCAAATTTAATTTCAATTTAATTCATGTATTTATAATAGAGTATTTACAATACAACTATGTACAATTATTTAAAGTAAAAAAATTTTTTTTTAGTTGAAACCTCAAAATCAAATCAAATCAATTTAATTTCTCCCTAGGGAGAAAAAGCAGTATGCAAATCCTTTCCGGCCCTAGGACCGGAAAGCATTTCCAGAGTCAAACATCTCGTATTACGTATAATGTCAAAGCTGAAGACTTTTTTTAATAACACATACGGTCAGTAACGAAGTTCGACCTTAGAGTTTGTATAGGTACATTAGATTTTTTTATATATACTTTTTCTTAGAATATCAATAAAAAATAACTTCTATTTAGTTTTATTAATTATAAACGAAATCTGATGAAATCCATGATTTTTCCTCATTGTTATGTATTTGTAACTATATTTTAATACTAGCTGTTGCCCGCGGCTCCGCCCGCGTGAATTACGATTTTTTTTACATATACCGTAGAATTCCTTGATTTTCGCGGGATTCTGGTGTGATGTTGTACAGAAACCTGTTCTTACTTCGCACGGGTTATCTTGTGGTGATTTTGGAAACTCCTTTTTTTAATAAAAAATATAAAGTTTCATTAATACGTAGTTGAAAGATCAAAAGGACGATTTTAACTGTCGATATTTCGACCCAATGGCACAGGTCAATTTTCAAGGTCACAGGTCAATGGCACAGGTCAATGGTACATGTAGTGACCACGATTTGTACCAATGTATCGAAATATCGACAGTTAAAATCGTCCTTTTCATTGTAATTTTTATTCTGAAACCACGAAATATGTCAAAAATTATTAAATCATGTGAAAAGTTGTACTGGTGGTAGAAATCTTCTTTCAGAGTTCGGCCAGGTAGGTACCACTGGGATTAATACTCTACTAACAATATTCTCCAGCCCAATACCTATTTCTTTACGTATAAAAAGACCTATGATGGTCAATTATTTTACTCTTTCCATGTTGCGGATGATAAAAAAGACGTGGCACTCTGGGAATGTCCACAAAAGTGAAAACTTTAATCTGTTCATGTCTCAACAGTGCCATCTTAATATAAAGGCAAGGAACAGTACATTACATGACAATTAATTATTATTAACGAAAATTCGGTAGTACCTATCTCCAAGTTTTACATTCAAGTTCCACATAATTTGTAGAGATGGCGCGATAGGTATAACGTGGTGATAAATTCATGATTTTTGTTCACCCTAAAAGTGAAAAGTCTTAAACCATACAAAATATTCTGCTAAGCATATTTATTTACGGCTGTAAGGGTACTCCAGTCTGACTTGAGCCCTTACGTCCTAGCCCTAGGTGCTTTTCCATTCCGAGTTTCAAGTCACCTACTTCAACTCATCGATAAAGGTTCTGATGTCTATAATTTCTAAACAACAAAAGTGATGATGATAAAATTTATACGGAATAATCCTTAAAGAACCTCCTTTCTAACAAAAAAAGAATGAATGAAATCGGACAGCGGGTTAATGAATTATAACTAAATACACATTTTGACTTTGATGCCATCTTCCAGGGAAACCATGATGAATTCCGGGACAAAAAGTATCCTATGTCCTACCTCGGAGTATGAACTATAATCATGTCAAGTTTCATTTAAATCCATCCAGTGGATTAGCCGTGATGCGCGGTCGTGAAACAGACAGACAGACAGACAGACAGACAGACAGACAAAAATGAAACAAATTACAGTTTTGGCTTCAGTATCGACTAAATAGTGTCCTCCAACAAAAATTTTCAAAATATCTTCAATGTACAGAATTCGACCCTTTACAGTTTTATTATAAGTATAGATTACCTTTGGTTCAAAAGTAGAAAAAAAGTATCTCAATTTTTTTTTCTGATCTATAGTGTTCATTGTCTATGTTTCCAATCGTGATTTAAATGATAATACCTAATACCTTTTTTTTTCGCTTTATTCATAATTTTTTGTTTTAACTTTGAAATAAGATGAGTGACGATTGAAGGTGGTTTCAGTGAGTGAAATTATTCAGAACTACATTTAACATAACTCGCAATGCCGATCTAAAGTGTTTTTCTGGTGATTATCCTCGCTGTGGTGAGATGAAAAATTTTGTGTTATGTACGGCCGCAATTTTTTTTCAGTCTTTTAATGCCTCGCTATGCTCAGGATTCTATTCTTTGAACCCTATGCTGCGCTCAGGATCCAACCCTAGAATCCTGCGCCGCTCAGCATTCAAATTTGACACACGGCCCAAAAATCCACTTTGCACCCTTGCATAACAAATAACTATATTTCACGTATTTAGATCTGCATGCAACAAAAAGCTCTAGTGCGAAAAATAACTACTTTCCGCACGCTAAGAACACAATATGGAAATGACAATTTTTTGAGAAAATGTAGTAGGTAATTCATTGTCATCCAATCCAGTCCAATTATAAAACATAGCAAATATAATGATAAGTTATTGTTTACTGCTTACGAAAGAGATTATCGGATTTTGTTCCCGCCGCTATCAAGATGATACAGCAATAATTATTAATTATGTTTTTATTTTCTTAGTCAATACGATGATATAATTATTTTGTTTGTGTGATCTGAAATATTAATATATTTTTGAAAAGATCATATGTTGAGTATTTTACCCGTTTTTCATCGTTCTCCATCCATGGAAATCGGACCTACAGTCCGACAAGGCTCTCTTGGCACTTGAAGGAGGGCGCTGTTGCAAAACAAAGGCAGCCATAATTTAAAATCTCCTCAATTTTACATCAATTTTAGTTTAAAATAGTTAATAGTAACTTATAACAGCATAACACACAATAGTGATATACTGATAGAGCGAACTATCAAACAGTAGCACTAGATAGCGGCGTTAGTTCAGACTTTGGCCACGCGCCAAAATAGCCTTGTCGCACTGTATTGTTCTTGTTGTGGCTTTTAGGAAGTTTCTTATGTGTTCGTCGTGTGTGTTCAGCGTCTCTCGCTAGTTCAGAAGAAGTGTGTGAGAGTGATCTAATCTACAAGAGGTAGCGTACTTACTGCTGACACTGTGGACCCGGGCCGGGTGGTATTCGGTACTGCGCGCGGTGGGCGCGCGAGGGGTGCGTCTGCGGCAGCACCGGAGGGCCTCCATCAGCGCACGTCTGAAGTTCTGCCCCGAAAGGCAGTACAGTATGAAGTTGATGCCGAAGTTCGTGTGGAAGAACATCAAGGAAATCTGCTGCAGCGCCGTCCAGCGTCCGCCGACGTCCGACGCGTTCTGTCGCAACAAAATCATTTAATTATTATTAATACCCTCACTACAGTCACTAGAGTATCCTACATATTATATCCCAGAGTTAGCCAGGCGACCCGGGAACACGCCAAGAGCAAGTACCGAACGGGCGCCCTCCCGCGATTCGGCCCCCATAACCGCGAGGTTGATTGGGCCATGGGTGGTGGAGGGTTGTCCCTATATATCCCAGAGTTGAGCAAATGTAATCGTTTTCAATCGACTTCAGAATAGGAGCAGGTTCTCAATTCGATTAGGTGAATCGATTTCAATGATTCTTTTTTATTTATTCAGCTTTATGCTGACGCTTCCCGCTTTGTCCCATTTCAATTTGGTCCAGTTCTGATAATGGTATCCATGAGAAAACCATATAAGTCTTAAATTATATGGACACTTTAAGGTTCCTCCTGAAAACCAGCGCTGCAGCTTGCTGTGGCTTTGTGCTGAGTGAGGAGCCTTATTTGTTCACGTATAGCTGAATTAGTAATAGAATCATTTACTGTTGTAAGCATGCAATATTGTAATGTTTCGTGAACAAATAAAACTTCTATCTATCTATCTAAATTATTAATTGGAAAGGATGTGTTCAACAGCAGTTTGATGAGAGTTGAAGTCGTTTTTTTTGTTAATTAATTAACGCAATACCTATTATTAGACGCTAACGATTAATTATTACCAATCGCAGTTTACAGTCTTCAGAAGCGATTACAGATTATTGAAATTAATAAAAGATATCGTGTTTGGTGATTGTGATTAAGTCTCAATTTCAACAATCTGGGGCTTATTAATAGACCAAAGTTCCTACTCGTAGACGAGACGTTACGTTACCCAATATGTTGCCTCCGATATTATATGTAATATGTTGACTTAATATAGTATTGTATCAGAACAGCAGCTCTCACCGACTGTAAAACGTACATAAATCAAATAATATTTAAATATATGTATTTTAAGACGTCAAACACGTTGCAATCTTGGTTCAACGTTAATTTTTTTTTTTTTTTATTGGTTCCGCCAACAACACTTGAGCATTACAATATAACAAGATAAATTGATTTATTACAACCCATATATATAGCCCGAGCATCAATAACTGGCAGAAACAGAAAAAATCGGAAGAAAACAGTTTAGGATATTTAGATAGAGTTAATGATAGCTTGTGTTATGAACACTAGGGAAATTTTAGGTATATACGATATAGTACATAAATATCAACCTACAATATTATAAAGAAAACAGACAGACACAGAAAAACCTTCATGCTCATCACTCAAACATTTTCTTGCTGTGGAAATCTAATCAACGACCTCCGACGCAAAAAGTAGAACTACAGAGAATCAGTCGTCATAGAGTCTACCTTTTGCAACCGATGGCATTTACGTATATAAGCAGATGATATTGACATCAAAACATGTTTTGCGAACACTAAAAAATTGATTTTAAGACTTATAAATAGAGCGTAAAATTGAATGTTGTTCAAAATGCAACATAGTCGACAATCTTGAAATTAAACTCACTTTCCGCGATTAGGTTGAGGCATTGTATTTCCTATGATGAAATAACACTTATTGTGACATAACTAAATATAATAGTTAAACATATGCTGTCGCGATATTTTTTGTAATAACAGAATATATGTCCTGTATAGACATAGTACATTATTTTGTTCTATAAACAATAGTTTTCGCAGCGCACGCGATGTAAGAAAGTTTTTTGGTAATTTTTTCACACCTTGGATTACATTATTCGAGTTTTAGTATAAATCCCTAATTTTTTTTGAAA
Source organism: Coenonympha glycerion (assembly GCA_963855885.1). Classification (NCBI taxonomy): domain Eukaryota; kingdom Metazoa; phylum Arthropoda; class Insecta; order Lepidoptera; family Nymphalidae; genus Coenonympha; species Coenonympha glycerion. The sequence continues at coordinate 983,390 of OY979626.1, forward strand.
ATTTAATGTATCCTATGTTCACCGAAAATTGTGTAGCATCCCAACAGTGAAAGAATTTTTCAAATCGGTCAAGAAGTTTCGAAGTTTATTCGATGCAAACAAACAAACAAAAAACAATCACATCTTTCCTCTTTATAATATTTGTGTAGAAGTGTATAGATTCACATAACTCACCGTGTGAATAGCCCCCCAGATGGGCATTGCCGGAATTGTAAAAGTGCTAAAGATGCAAATCCGTTTATTGTAACGATGATTGACAAGTAGCGCATAATAAAATATGGAAGGAATAAAATATGGCACCATTGATATGCAGCCCACTAACATGAAGTGAAAAATGTGAATTTGAGGTTAAAAATTATAAAGACAGTCACTTTTTAACGTTTTATTCTAATGACAGAAACAAGATTGGAAAAATTTCGATTTTGTAAAGCTTTTTCAAGATCTCTATTTTTTTTTATCAGAAACTACATAGATTTCTATGTATTTTTTCTTATAATTTCCACAAACGCTCATAAATAAGTGTTTGATACTTTTAGTCAATAGGGAATACTTCGTTTCTCTGTGAAGTTATTACACAATGCTGCCATCAACGTATTCGCGAGGAGGACCAAGATAAATCCGTCTACGGTTTTAAGGTCCGATATTCTGTCTAACTCTCGGAACGTCCATTTTGTATACTTCGTCATGTTATCCGAATGTCCAATTCTCTGAACCGTCCAGTTCATTAGTGAGTGGAGTGAGTGGGAGTCAGTTAGTGGAAAGTAGTTGAAAGAGGTGTGTGAGTCTAAAAGTATGAAATACTTAAAGCGAAATTAACGAGTCTGCCCGCGAAATTCAAAATTTTGGTTTTTTGCAATTAGTACGCTAATTACACATAACAAGGCTTACGGCAGTCAATTTGCGGGAATGGCAGTATCATCTTTACATGTTTGTATCAAATCTTTGCATGAAAAATGTCTATCCTAGGAAATTAGTCCGAGTATCGAATGTGTAACTCTCTAATCTCGGACTAATTTCTCTAACTTGACACTTTCAAGCAGAGATATTTATATAAACACTTGAAGACGATACTGGAATTCCCGCATTTTGACTGCGATAAGCATATTATGTCTTATTAGCTTAAAAATCGCGAAAACCCACAAAAAGTTTGAATTTCGCGGGTACACCCGTGGCATGCTCCTTAAACAAATGTCAAAAGCTTGACTTTAATAGAACTAGTTTCTGAATGCATTTTTCTGCACGATAACTGGTAAATGGCTGGTAAATAGAAAATTGACCGCTTATTCCCCTTCCGTGCTTCGGAAAGAATCTACTCCGGAGCTAGCGGCCTGTCTAATCGGTTAAGAACCTTCATTATGATAGATACTATACTACAAAAGAAAAAAAAACGTTTCAATACAGTTGTTAAACAAGGCGTACTTTCAGAGGCTGTCATTATGATTAGGAAATTAAATCTTACGCACAGGCATCTTTCTTTTGCAATGGTCATGACTTTTTTTACGAGTACGATCATTACTTTTGCAGATTATTAGTTTTAAGTCAATGAAAAAAGTTTGATGGAACGGAGTATTTTTTTATTCAAATTTTGATTTAAATTTGAATACGAATTTGTATTTCCGAAGCGGAATTTAATTTTACGTACAAAAATTTACTTCTTTTAAGATTTTGTTTTTTGTTTTTTGTTTCAAGGTAAAAACTGCACAAGTGTAATTTGGTCCCCAAAATCTCGAGAAAACACATTATCCTTTGTTTTTTACTATTTCTCACAACTGTATCGAAAAACGTCTTGTGATACGGGCATAGGTTATTGCAAACTCATGAAATTAAAAACTCTCGGCTTCGGCTTGGGTTTGTTAATGACAGGTCGTTTGCAAAAACCTAATTTCCACCCTTGTATCACAATATACTATTTTAATACATTTGCTGAAAAAGTAGACATTTACACGTACGGATAGTTTTCTTTACCGCACTACTGCGTTTTTGTTTTCCTCCAGCATATTAGATCCAAACACCAAAGGAGGACGTCAATCATAAAGCTATCTGTTCAACTAGTATTAATACAGCGTAAATACTATTATCTGGGTGACCGAGTATAAAAATACGAATATCTGGGTGCTCGGTATTTTTTTATTTATTTATTGTTAATAGCTTACATGTTTACAATGTTACAGCAATTGTATTAACATGTGGCCCTGTCAGGGCGTTGCTAACAATATACATGATCTAATCATTATTTATTAAAGCAACGAATTAACAATTTTTTATTTTATTTTATAAAAGCAGTAGAATTAAATATGGCAATATTATAGTAATAATAATTTGTCTAATGAGAACAAATACATTAATAAATTATTAGATCAGAATGTCAATAATGGTAATATATGCGACTATTTAAAAAAAACATTCGTCTCGTAATCATTATTATTTACGTCAATTCAAGAGCGTTAAAGTACAGTCGCAAATTTAAATAAGTGCAATGATTATATTATTTTTTTTGGTTAACATGTGAAGATACTTCTATTCCTGCAATTTTACTGTCGCAAGCCTAGAATGCGTTATTAGCTTACAAACTGCGAAAAACTTTGTTTTTTTTTTTCTATTTTCGTATGAAAATCTAAATGTGTTCACAGAATGCATCTACTTACCAAGTTTCAACAGTATAGTTCTTATAGATTCGGAAAAATGTGGCTGTGACATACGGATGAACAGACAGACAGACATGACAAATCTATAAGGGTTCCATTTTTTACCATTTAGCTACGGAACCCTTAAACACATATACATCCATTGTAGTTTCTGATTTATTATCAAAACGATTTTTCAGAGCTGTAATAAAGCAAAACCGAACGAAATGCTTCCTACAACAAAATAAACAAAAAATCTACTCATAAGAAATGACATGGCCAGATTCTGCCCTCGAATCGTCAAAAAAAAAACATTAATGGTCAATAATTATTAATATGTGAAAATTCCTTTTATAATTAAATAAAATATATCGCAACAATTATATTTCTCTAGAACTAGCGAGGAAAAATCACAAAAAAATATGAATGTGAGTTGTTATTTTTGTTTGTTTTTATAATTGGTAGGTACATTTTGCATTGGCGTTTGGATACACGTATAGTATAAACGCTTTTTTTTAGCGCTTATGGTCAGATATTAACGAAAAATATAAATTAAAATAATGCACGACGGTCAGAATTATTGTTTTAGTATGTATAAGATTCACGATTATCGCAAACAAGGCTTTTTATGCACAGCACTAAATAATCACGTTACTTTACGCAAGCATAAGGTACCTAATCCTATTGAAGACTGCGTGTATCCGAAATTGCATTTACGTTTGAAGCGCCATCTGTTTTTTGGAACTGTCACTATTTCTACCTTCCTACATTACCGGCTGCTTTAATAATCAAAGGAATTCAACATTTTGGCGCCAACCGCAAGTTCTTTGAAAATACTATGATTGAATATACTTTTGTTTAGTGTCCGAAATTGTATGATGAATAATATGATGTAATTATTATAACTTGTAGAAAATGCGAGTATCCGTATGTATACGAGTATATTGCATAGCAATTTTTTATTAAAAAATCATTGCTATTAAAAACGGTTAGGCGCATTTTGTTGCAAATTGTTATGCTGATATATGATTCTCTCGCTAGTTCTCTGATCATAAAACTCAAACGAATATAAAGACATAATTATAAGCTTTAATATGACGTATTGTTTGTCGATGACCATGAATATTTTTTCCAGGGCACAGCTCCATACAAGTTTCGGCCATGTCCTTTCTTCAAACGAAAAGAATTCTGAAAAATATACCGTCATTTTTCAATATTATTAGAAAAATATGACACATTGAATTTTAATCCGGTCCTCTTTGATTCTGTTGGAACGCCGAACCGACTGGTTAATAAATTCAGCAGAGAGTTACCTTTGCAATCCTTTTGCGTCAAAGCTTTTATGAATATTTACGCTGTGTAAAACCCGTGTACATTTTTTAATGTTCTTGCAAGCTTTTCTATCAGCTGCACACCGATGTTAGATACCGAGACTGCCTCTAGCAAGTCTTTGTTGAAACCAAAGTTAATTAACTTATTTGGCTAATTCCAACCAACAATTAAAGAAAGCATTAATTGTTCGTTACAGCTAACACAGATTATTATTTTTGTGAAAACTTTTGGTTGGGAAAAAAGTAAAAATAAATCATCTTTAAAGATTTCCAATCGCCAACTATCACGGTTCATGAAATTCAGCCTGGTGACAGAAGGAGAGACGGACGGAAAGCAGAGTCTTAATTTTTTTTTCCTCTCTTACTTCTGTTTGTCGGCAATCTTCTGTGGTAGGACATTGAGCATAAAGTAAAGTATCCGCCCACAGACGAACTTTCCTATGGGCTGTACTTTTTGAGGTTTTTACACTTTGGTTACTACATCTAATTTTTTTTTTATAATTCACTACTGGCAAACGTTGTTTTGCCATTAGGGATATAAAAAAAGATAAATAGAGATTTAAACTATCCTATCTTTTAAATTAAATAAAATTGCACACGGTGTGCAAATTTGATAAAAATCGGTAAAGTAGTTTGAGTCAATCGTAGACAAACAACGTGACGCGTAATTTATACATATTAAGACTAAATACCTATAAACTGAAAAAAAGTTTCACTTGCATAAAACAACATTTCCTGGGGAGCATTATTGTAATATTCTTTTGACATTTTCATACCATGTCAGTATGGAAATTTTAAAACAATATTACAGTCATATTACTTTAGGTCACGGTGGTAGGCCCCGTGATTAGATTTGAAACCGATGGTAAGCTGTATATTATCGTGTACTTATGTCGTTACTCTATGCTGAGTCTGGCGGTTACTGCTTCGCAAACGATAGAGCGACCTGTGTGGAGCCTCGATAGCAACAGGTGGTTGTCCTCACTTGAACACCGCACACATCCGATACAACACAACACCACGTGATACCTTCGTTAAAGGCGATACGGACGGATTGCATCGATTTCCCGTAATACGTTGTGATGGCCTATAATAGGTTGAGCATTTACCATGAAATTTTGCGAATTGTAATATCTATTGTATGAAATGTAATGTATCAACTGTTGGCTATCCTAATGATAAATAAATAAATAAATAAATAAATACAACCTTGTATCGGCAAACGTACCCTGCACGCTCGAACCGCCAGGACTTAGCCGAACAGACGGTAAGCGTCCTGATGGCTTAACTCTTGTTCCCTGGCAAAAGGGTAAATGCCTTCTATGGGATGCGACATGCGCCTGTACATTGGCACCAAGCCATTTGAGCCGTACTTCACGCGTAGCCGGTTCCGCTGCAGAATCCGCTGCCATGAGGAAAAAGGCCAAGTATGCGCCACTCTTGGGCAATTATTTATTCGTCCCACTCGCAGTGGAAACCATGGGATGTTGGGGTGTGGAAAGTAAAATCTTTATAAGAAAAATCGGCCGTCGTTTAAGAGAGAGGGGCTACGATCCACGCTCTGGAGCTTACCTGGTCCAAAGGTTATCCATCGCCATTCAGCGTGGCAACGCTGCAAGCTTGATGGGTACCTTTGGCTCAGGTGCAACCAGTGGTGGCCTTTTTGATTAGGTCCCTTTCATGTATTTTTTAGGATTTAGTTTTAACGTATCTTATAGTTTATGTAGTTTTATTATTTTAGTTTTTAATTGTATATTTTTATTTAAGATATTTTATAAGAATTATTGTAATGTGTTTACTTACTTAAAAAATTATATAACTGAATAATTACTATTCGACATTTGAAATTTAAGTAATTTATTTTTTCCGATATGGCAGAAATATTTGGCGTTTCTTTTTATTTCAGGCCATCGAAGACATAACCTTAGCTGTGCCTTTTTTGCCCTTTCTTTTAATGGATTTGTTGCAAATATTTTTTATTTGTTATTATGGCGATATGATAATGAGATATGTAAGTACCTGCTTGTGATAATTTATAAATGATTTCAAAAGGGTAAAAGCTGAGGTGACTAATGCTTTAGTTTTAGTTTAGAGAATAAACTTAACTCTAATTCTTACTAGCTTGCTAAAATTTAACATAGGTCGAAACTTACAGCTGCAAAACCAGTAGAATATTAGATCAATAAAAAAAATAAAAAAATTAAGTTTACAAAAATAATTATTTTTTGACAAATTCAACCGATCCTTTTTACGGTCATATCCTGATACAATTTATTTTCTTTTACCAAAATGAAATGGGTTCTTGGTTTTTGTAATTTTTTTTACAAAAACAAAGCACAAGTGCCTACGATTCTCTACGACTACAACCCGCAAGCTGCGAACGCGCTACGCTATCTGCTACGTAGCCGCTACCAACTACAAAAGCTCTACGGGATTTCAAACCACAATATCAGAAATTAAAAAATCCTGTTCAAAACAGGGAATCTAGATAAGCAAAGTTCTACTTCTATGTTAAATGCAAGAAATATTTTTAAAAATTGGTCAAGTGCGAGTCGGGCTAGCGCACTGAGGGTTCCGTACCATCAAGACCCATTCTGTATGGTATAAAAGTAAACCAAACACACCTGCCCACTAAATCAAAAACGAGCATAAAAATCAGATTTATTGTATGGGAGCCCCCCTTAATTTTTTATGTTATTTTAATTTAACTATTTATTTCTACAGTAAGTATTTAACTAAATATACTGTGAAAATTTGAAGAGGTTACCTGTTACCGTTATCAATATCGAGCAAAAACAAGCAAAAAATAATCACGTTTATTGTATGGGAGCCCTTCTTGATTTTTAATAATATTTTTTAATTTGATATTTTAATAAATTTATTTATTTTAATATTTAATAAAATAGTGAAAGCTTTAATAATGTAATAGTAATTTATTTGTAACATTTGCCTAACCGTAAGTGGGATAAAACATTCGGTTCCTATGTTCTAATGTTCCATCTCTTATAAAAATAAAGACTAACAAATTGTTAAAAAACAAGTTTAGTTTTTACCTTAATTAAATCAAGAAACTGATTTATAGTATAGCAATCTTATACATCTCTGCATTAGACATTGTTGAGAACCCGACAAATAAAATGCATCATATTTTGTTCATAAAATAAAACAATTTTCATCCAGATTGTAGATTTACAATCGCAAGGTATAATATCAACTCTCCAATAAATTTGAGTGCGTATTACGGTCAAAGAGCATGTTTATTTCAATGCCGACGGGCATTCAATTTGTTGCATAGTCAATTCATTAGCTGACTGTTACATGAGCTTAATTATTTACATTGAACCTGTTCTGTTGATGTATGCATTTACAAAGCTTTATTGAAAGGAAGCACAATGAAATACTACAAATACCGCGTAAATAAACAAAACCGATCAAGAGTGAGTCGGGCTCGCCCATTGCTAGGTTCTTAACGTACCGACTTCGTATTTGTAGCTATACTCCGACTTTCAATTCGATGCAGAACTGATGTTTTAAACTGTCATTTGGTAAATGTAATAAAAAAATTGATATAATCAAAGGATCAAAGTATTTCACATAAATATTATTTTGCTTTAAAAGTCACTTCTCTTATTTTACAATATATTATTTACATTAAAAGTGTCATATCCGCCATTTTTGATGTATTGTCGTCAAAAATGATGCGCCCCGCTCTGTCAAACTCCACACGAATCGAATAAAAGATAAGGCCCACTTGCGTCGACCTGGGTTAGTTTGTTAACTCCGAGTTAGCACGCTAACCCAGAGTAAGTTGTCAAAATTATCCAATGAGAGACGTTGACTCTAGGGTCAAAAATGTAAATATTAACTCTCGTTTCGCGCATGTGGACCAAGCGATGTTAACAAATTGGGGCGCGTCTTCGTGGATTCAAATATCTATAAACCTGTGAGTTTTTTTTTTTATCTTAATCGGTTGGGAGTAACTGCTTTGAAATTAATGTTACCCGAACATTCGTGCATAAGTTTTGTACATTGCAAGTTAAATAAAAATCTTGTAAAATAAATAACCAGGGTGCTGCTGTACATATTTAATGAGTTCTTTGATCCTTAAGCTAACGAATGGTTCATAATTGATGCAGATGCAAGAGTAACTGCAATATTAAACTGTACCTCCAACATCTATACTTAAAATTATGAAGCTGAAGAGTTTGTTCATTTATTATTTGCATGACTCTAGGCGCTGATCCCAGAAACTTAACTGGATTTATTTTTACCATTTACCAAATTTTCTTAAAGAATATTGTCGGGCTAGAAAAACACTTTTTAATTCTTTCTTTCTCAAATCAAAGCAATTCGCTTTATATAAGTTTCGTGTTGTCTAATTGGTTTTTTTTTTATGATTTTAGGCCGTAAAGTCTTTTAATATTATATACATAATTGGTCTACATCCTACACAAGGTACTATAATTTGACGACCTTCCTGACGAAGGAACGCTCGCTCGGATTCGAGTGGGAGGTCGCGGGTTCGATATCCGATACGGGCCACTTTGGAATTTTATAATATCTAACTTGGCTCTGGTCTTGGTGGGAGACTTCGGCCGTGGCTAGTAACCACCCTACCCTACCGTAAATTATTTAGCCAAATACAAGTATATAAGTATATAAGGCCAGAATAGTTGTTAAAAAAGTTATTAAAAACACACCAAAATTCTTTATTTTTAATTTTTGTAACCTTTTCCACATCTTGGGACAACATTTTTTGCGCCTCACCTCAAAAATAAACAGCCTTCTCAAGCACCTATGTCACCACATAAAAAGCATCTTTTCCTTTCTCTTATGAATCCTGTGCGCGTAAGCAACTATTAGCACTATATACGCAATAGGTACTCAAGATTCACTTCAGCCACAAGCCACAGCGAACTTTGGAGCTGCAGAACTAATCGCATCGTTGAAGGCTAGGAACTACTAAATTATATGAAATAGCGATATAGCTGATATTGCTCTGTATAATATACTCGTATTTTAATGAGAATTGAACATAGGCTTAGTAATCTATGGACGACGAGTGTAATACAAAATTCACGAAAAAAGTGTCCCGAGAAAACCTTTATAAACGAGGGTACATGAGTATTTTTATAAACAAACCAAAACATTGTAATTTATGTCTTAAACCATTACTATACAGCCTAATTTTCAAACACGAGACTGAAGTGCGATTGTATGACTTTTCGCATTTTGAATGTCATTCGGTTCGGACACTTTTTAGCGCTGTCCCACAATCCTTAGTTTATAAATCAATGGAATTGAATAAAGCTGTTAAAAAAAACTTTTTCTCAAACATGCTTGGAAATAATTTCGACAACCTTCTTCGGGTTAAATCGAAATTGCTATACTGGCCAGTCAGCGGCCGACAAAAGTTGTATGAAATTGAAAATGCATTTTTGTCATGATTTAGCGGTCTAATCAATTACGAGTACATACTAAACTCATATCTCTCGCGTAATTTAATCATGTGACGTTCTTTCAATTGGTAATGGGAACCAAGGAGGTAACTTACCAAAGTTTTTTATTAATTTTTAATTTAATTTCGTGTTGAAATAGGAAGCTGTTTATGTATAAAAAGAATCAGCTTAACTGAAAAAAAATATTGTTGTTCAGTGTTCGTGATTGATTTTGAAAATTTCTGCCGAATTACCGAAAAAAAACTGAAAAATATTCGGAAAAGAAATATCTGAAAAATATTCAGCCCATTTATGAATATAGAATAGTGTGTCACTTTTTAAACTTCGCCGTTGCGGATTGTATAGCGACTCTAAAGGAAACCGACGAGCACGACGCAAAGCAGAGGATGTGACATTCGCGATGCGCGACTGAATGGAGCGGCGGCGCGCGAGCAGCGGGAGCGGGCAGTACTTACCAGGCCGTAGCCGTAGGCGAGGACGCGGATGGTGTAGGCGGGCAGGTTGAGCACCACGAACATGGACGACACGAGGACCATCATCTGCGTGACGCGGCGCTGGCTGCGCGGGCTGCACGCGGGCGGCGGCGGGCCGCGCTCGAGGTCGGTGACGAGGTGGCGGCGCGCGCGGTTCAGCCGGCACACGTTCAGCGTGATGCAGCCGTTGAGCACCACGATGACGGACATGGGCAGGGTGAAGGCGAGCGTCGTGTCCACCATGTTGAACCGCGCCGCGTGCGCCTCGTAGTCGACGTCGACGCTGCACTCGCCGTTGCGCGACGCCGCGAAGCGCAACACGGGCAGGTTGAGCAGCACCGCGAACGACACGATCGCCAGGACGACGCCGCGCGAGTGCGCCGTCGTGCACGCGATGCGCCGCAGCGGCAGCAGCACGGCCACGCAGCGCTCCACCGTGAAGGCCATCACCAGCCACGCGCTGGCGCAGCACGTGACGTACGAGCAGTACGTGAACATCTGGCACCAGAAGGGGCGGTGGAAGATGCTCGACACGTGCGCGGCGCTCATCCACGGCGGCAGCAGGTGCAGCAGGAATATCGAGTCGGACGCCGCCAGCGCCGTCAGGTACAGGCTCGTGGACAGGTGGCGCAGCTCGCTCCGGAAGAAGACCCACGTGGAGAGCGCGTTCCCCACGCAGCCCAGCAGGACCAGCAGCGGCGTGTAGTACAGGTACACGGCGGTCACCACCTCGGTGGCCCACTCGTCGAACACGGTCTGGTTGCCGTCGGCGGGCGACAGCGTCATGTTCGCGGTCGAGGCGGTCATGGCGAGGGCGCGGCCGCCGTGGCTCGCCGAGGACGAAGGACTGACTCCGGCTTCGGGCCGCCCGTGCTAAGAGAGACGCGGGTTACATCCTCCCGCCTAAGCGCCGCCCACTGCGCCGAGGTCGGCTGCGCGGGGCCGGAGTGAAACCGACGCGCGGAGCCGCGTGTGCACGGCCAGTGCGCTACCAACGCGCACTCGAATACCACTTCACCGTTGCAGTGAAAACACCCTTTACATTAGCGAACTGCATACGATCATGGGTATGTCTGATAAGTAAAACTGATAAGTCAAATCATGAATGATTATTTCTTCTAGGTTATTATAACTTATTATGAATGAAATTTTTTCTGTGAATTTTATCTAATAAATGTTTTTTTTGCAAAATAAATAAATTCTTAAGAAGTATCCCACTCTTGCTCGTCCCGGGTCCCGCTCCCATTCGCGTTTTCGGTAAAAAGTAGTTTTGCTTTTAAAAAAGTAGTAAGTTATCTAGCTGACGCAGCAAACGTTGTTTTGCCATTTATGAAAAATAACTTACAACTTTTTTCAGATCTACCAAATGTAGACAGAGAATTTCTTAAGAATCGGTCGAACCGTTTCGGAGGAGTTACAAACACTGACACGAAAATTTTATACAGCGTTAAATAAAAATACCATATCGCTCTCGGCCTGTAGTTGTTTACATTGAAACTAACAACTTTTCTTATAAGACTTTTTTAAATTCGTAATTTTGAGAAATATCAAAACCTCAATGTTTACCAGAGATACTGTACTAAATTGTTACTACTTACTTAGCAATGTAAAGACGGCTCTATGCTCCCACGTGAATTGCATGCCGCGATCCACAAAGTGAACAACGTTTACACGCGTCCTTCGCAGTTGTCGCGGGTTTTCGCGGCCGTTCGCGCCGCGACTCTAGAGCCCACTAATTGAAATTGGCAAGTGACAACTGGGCGGCGCGAACTCTCGGCGCGAAACCGCGGCGATTGGTTCCACAGTGTAATGTCACTTTACAGAAATAACATGATTTATTATTTTTTTGTATGAAATAAACTTATATTGAATTTTGAAATATCGTAGAACAAAAGGTGTTCGTTTTATTGTAAACACCTAAAGACCGAGAGCGATTTGGTATTTTTATATGACCCCTATATTTTAAGAGATGAGAGATAGGAGCTGGAATTTAAAGTTCAGGTGATTAATATTTTACAGGCCTAACTTACAGGCACTTATGATAGTTGGTACGAGAATTTCTAATTAATTATACCTACTTTTTATAGTATATAACTATACTACAAATATATATACCTACTTATAGTATATAACTATACTACTAATATATATACCTACTTATAGTATATGACGTGCAATAGCGTTAGAATAGTTTTAATCTGTTGACATTTGACTTTCGAAGAAACGAAACAAAACAGAATAACGATTCCACCACTATTTCACATTTTATGAATAAGTTTACGAGGGTTTTGCTTGGAAATACGAACACAGCGAGTAAATGTGGCTCCATTGTCGCAGGCTCGGAGAAGGGGCGCGGGACGCTGGACGTGTTGCTGTGCACCACCTACTGCCGCTCGCAGCTGTACCTGTCCCGGCAGCTCGCGCAGCTACACCCGGAGCTCACGATGCCCATGTTCTCCGGTGAGTACACTGACTGTCACTGCACGATGCCCATGTGTTCTCCTGTGAGTACACTGAGTGTCACTTCATGATGCCCATGTGTTCTCCTGTGAGTACACTGAGTGTCACTTCACAATGCCCATGTGTTTTCCGGTGAGTACACTGAGTGTCACTTCATGATGCCCATGTGTTCTCCTGTGAGTACACTGAGTGTCACTTCACGATGCCCATGTGTTTTCCGGTGAGTACACTGAGTGTCACTTCATGATGCCCATGTGTTCTCCTGTGAGTACACTGAGTGTCACTTCACAATGCCCATGTGTTTTCCGGTGAGTACACTGAGTGTCACTTCATGATGCCCATGTGTTCTCCTGTGAGTACAGTGAGTGTCATCTTACGATGCCCATATGTTCTGCGGTGAGTACACTGAGTGTCACTTCACGATGCCCATTTGTTCTCCTGTGAGTACAGTGAGTGTCACTTCACGACGCCCATGTGTTCTCCTGTGAGTACAGTGAGTGTCACTTCATGATGCCCATGTGTTCTCCTGTGAGTACACTGAGTGTCACTTCATGATGCCCATGTGTTCTCCTGTGAGTACACTGAGTGTCACTTCACGATGCCCATGTGTTCTCCTGTGAGTACACTGAGTGTCATCTTACGATGCCCATATGTTCTGCGGTGAGTACACTGAGTGTCACTTCACGATGCCCATGTGTTCTCCTGTGAGTACAGTGAGTGTCACTTCACGACGCCCATGTGTTCTCCTGTGAGTACAGTGAGTGTCACTTCATGATGCCCATGTGTTCTCCTGTGAGTACACTGAGTGTCATCTTACCATGCCCATAATATGTTCTGCGGTGAGTATATTATGTGTCACCTCACGATGCCCATAATATGGTCTCCGGTGAGTACACTGAGTGTTACCTCACGATGCCCATATTTTCTCCGGCATATTAGCGACACAAGCCCTTGGAATTTAGTATTTAGTATATTTAGGTATGCTTATTTAATATTTTTGTAAATGGTGATAACAGAAAAACAAAATACCCGGCTCGGTTTGTTGTGGGCTTCTTCTCAGCGGCAGGGCGCATTTGTGAACTCTCGTAAACTTAGCTTTAAGTCGACTTGTAGTTATCATCATACTTATGCAACAAATATTATGTTGACGTTTTACAAGAGCCTGTATGTAAGGCCTATGTGAAATAAAGATATTTTGACTTTTGACTTTTGGTGAGTACTAACATGTTCCGTACCTTCCCACCTCGATGGCTGGCAATTCGCACGACCACCCGGTACGCCACATCATTCCTTCCGCGCATGTGCAAACTATGGAACTATGTAGTTACCGGAAAAGTTCTCTCAAAGCTATAACATGGGGTTATTCAAGGGACGGATATACAAACTCCTTTATAGAGCCGGAAGGAAGCTCATTTGCATGTTACTCTGGTGCTGCAAATGTTCATGTGATTGCTGAACATCGGGAGACAAGCCCGCGTGTTTGCTTGTGTTTACCACTTTTAAAAAGAACACCAGCAAGTGCTAGAGTGTGTGTCGCAGAGATCACGGCGCGGTTCCAAACGGCGCGGACGGAGGTGCGGCAATTGCTGCTGCAGTACCTGCTGCCGTGGCTTGTCAACATCGAGCTGGTGGACCCCAACGTGCCGCCTGCCAACCCGCTCTCTTACATACAGGTGAGCTAAATATTACAGTCTTAAGAGTCTGCTGACCCACGGTGTCTCCCATACATTCGTAATACCAAAATCATTTATAATGGGGTCTTACACTACTTTTGAATTTGATAAAAAATATTACTTTATTATAAACTAGGATAAAAATAATAACGTGCAGTGAAAGAAATATTAAAATCCAACGAAGATTTACAAAGTTACAGGCGTTTAAACTTTGGAGTGGGGGGATCTTCTATACCTTTCTCGCAAAACGAAAATTTGTATGAAGCCGCACGAAGCTACTATGGCATTGGTAAGGTGTGACGTCACAATTTCATGTTGCTATCTCTGTCTAATCACAAATCTTTAAATGCTTATAACTTTTTTGTTATTTGATCGATTTAATTAGTTCTTTCAGTGCACGTCATTATTTTAATTCTACTTTATAATAAAGTAATAAAAAAATTGGAGTCAAATACCCTATTCGTGCAAATTTCGATCATGTTGTGGTGTTATTCGGGTTCATATAGTAATAATCTATGCTCCTGGCCATATCTGGTTCCGAAATACTTTTATTAAACGAAATTTTAAACGAATTTACTTTTGCTTATTTTTATGTCAAAGAGGACATGTTTTCTGCTTATTTGTTTCATAATAAAAACAACACTATCTCACGTCGCATTAGTTTAGGAGCACAGTTTTTACTGTCCAGCTAAAGAAAAACACCAGTTAATAAAGAAAGTTACAAGTTTTGCTATTACGGAACTTGACTAAAGTTATAAAAATTTTGATCAAAATTGATTTATTATTTCGTTTTAAAGAAGTATTTTTTTTTTTTTTTTTTTTTTTTTTTTTTTTTCGGAAATCAGAAACAACGAAGGTACCACAACACCCAGACCCGAGACAATGTAGAAAAGTTATTTTTCTACATTGCCCCGACCGGGGATCGAACCCGGAACCTCAGAGATGGCGGCGCCTTGAAAACTGGCACGCTAACCACTCAACCACGGAGGTCGTCAAATTTCCGAACCAAATATGGCCAGGAACATAGATTATTACTATATGAATCCGAATAACACCACAACATGATCCAAATATGCACGAATTACTAATGATTTGGTATTTTGAATGAATGGAGACATTTTAGTTCACAGGCCTCTTAAACGTGTTTGGAAAAGATAATGACTATGGATGTATGGTATCCCGTATCGAGCTGAATTGAAAATTCAAAAATTATTTTTTACACGACTGCGACTGCCCAAAAAAGGAGTGTAATGTTTTTAGGGTTCATGTATGTATGTATGTATGTATGAGAGTTTCTTTTTTTCATCATAATTTCTGAACGGCTGAATAGATTTTTTGGACATATGGGGTATCGTTAGAATCCTTACATCATTCAGAGTAACATAGACTATATAATTTTTGGAAAAATCGCTTTGCCACAGGCCAGGCGTGTTTTTTTTAATTTTTATTTTAAATTATTTACTTCTTCTCCGATTACGGTCTCCGCATTAACTCTTACACTTATTGTATCTTTTGAACTGAGATAGCCACAGACTTAAAATTTTCACAGATGATATATTTCTGTTGCCGCTATTGTTATAGATAGCGTTGTTGTTACAAATACTAAAAACTAGAATAAAATAATTAATATTTAAGGGGGCTCCCATACAACAAACGTGATTTTTTTTTGCTTTTTTTGCTCGATATTGATAACGGTAACAGGTAGACGCTTAAAATTTTCACATAATATATAATTATATATTTACTGTAACTGAAATAAATAGTAATATAAAAATAAAATAAAAATTTAAAGGGGGCTTCCATACAACAAACGTGATTTTTTGCTCGTTTTTAAATTTTGTAGGCAGGGTGTTTAGTTTACTTTAATATTATTGAGAATGGGGCTTGATAGTACGGAACCCTCAGTGCGCGAGCCCGAATCCCACTTCACCAATTTTTTAATTTTAACTTTGTTCGGAGTGAACCAGTGTATGTGCATGATGATGGATGATGGCGTTTGTTTTAGTACTACGCGGCGGAGGCGGGGCGCGCGGGGCGCCGCGAGGGCCTTGGCTCCGTGGAGGCTACTGAGATGGTGCTCAACAACCTCTTCTACATCACTGTCAAGGTCAGTCTTCGTCACCCGCGCCGCCGAGGCTCGTTGAAACTGCATTTAGGTTCATGTTACAAGGCATCTTACAAAAGTGTTTACATGTGGACCTCTTGTACTAAGAAATAGGAAAATTTGTGAGTGAATAAAAAATAAAAAAAAATTTATATATATAAAATTAAGGCAGCCTTCCAATTTATAACTTAATTTATTTATAACTAAGGGCTGATTTTTCAATCGACAGATAAGCATCTGAGGAATAATTAAAGAAACAAAATCTGAAATGTCATATTCATATCTTAGTTAACGATTATTATTTGGCGATTGAAAAATCCGCACTTATTAGTTAATTGTATTATTTTTCTGACATCTTGTTGTAACCCACAATTCATGCAAATTTTATTTTTATTTTAATGGACACAATTACTTCTATTACTATTTTCCTAATTTTCTAAAGCGTCAGCGGTTGTAGAAAGAGAATCGATAAGTCGCTAGGCTAGGCCTGCTGGAGTTTCAAGTGGCGATAAAGCCGAATGTGTGTTAGCACAGTGAAGGGGTGTCGCGAACGGGGCGCACCCTTGTTTGTCGCTCGCGGCTCGGCCCTACGCAAACGGGCCGCACTCGCCTTAATAGTTTCGCTCAACGCAATGTACAGAACATCGCGCCAAACGATTGACATTTATACTTTTATTTATAATATTACTAGCAGTGCCCACGGACCCTGTTCCGTGTTAGAAATATTTTTGTTCCGGCCTGTTTTTCCCGTGTTACCCACAGTCCCTTCCCCCACAGCGCCTGAACGCGACGCAATTAAAATATTGGTTTGTAGTACATGCTATGTATCAGAAATGGCGCTGTATGTGAAAAAAGATTTTCCCGCTTTTCTGTTGAAATTATTCCTGAATTTTCTTTGCTATAAACCTCACGGAGCCCGAGACCTTTCCAACGAATGCAAAACCGTGGAAATCGGTTCGTGCGTTCTGGAGTTATAGCGTCAGGAAGGAAAACCCGACTTATTTTTATATAGTAGAGATATTGCTATTTTTTATCTCTGAAAAATGCATCGTTTTCGCGTGATTTGTTAATAAATAAATAAATAAACATATATTTTTGTAATCTATTTGTGTATCTGAAATGTCACTTAATAAATGAAAAGCACACAAGCTCTTGGGAGTGTTAGTGAATTTTTCCGAATTTACTTACCTATTTAGTAATTATACTCATTGCTGTTGAATGGTGATGATATAAAATAATTTATTTATTATATTTTACAGTCTAAACAATTATATGATAGGTACTAATTACGAAACAACTACCTATTTAACAGAAAAACGATCATAATATGTTTCTTTCTTTCTTTTCTCTTATAAAAAACAGATTAAAAAACATAAATCGAATAGAAAAGGAATGTTCACTTGTCATGGAATGGATGCCACTGTGGTAATCGTTCGAGAGCAAGTTGAATGCAATGACGAAATACGCTACACTAAGAGGATGGGAAAGATCTGACGTGTATTGAAGCCAAAATATTCTCAAATATAGCGTCGCGCATAGTATATTTCGGTACCGCTGACAGCACATACCGCTGTCGGTCGCATACATTAGCGCGATTTTACAGTTTTGACAACTTGAAAATCCGGCTTCGGGGCGGAGTCTAAAAATGTATGCGTGGCGTGACATCAGTAAGTCCTTTAATATGTTTAAATAATTGTTTAGACTGTAAAATATAATAAATAATCAGTGGTTGAATGACGCTAGTGAGCGTGGTATGGATCTTACAACAGTGTGATAATAACCGGAACCGCGAATAATAAATATAATACGAGTTTGCTGTCGGTTTCTTCTCAGTGGCAGGCCGTGTTTGTGAAGTCATGTTAACTTAGTTCTATTTCGTGTTCTAGGACATTATAAAATAATAATATTTTTTTTATTTATTTAATGTAATCAACAGTGTTACAAAAAATGATTTATATAGAAGTTAAAGCTAAGACAAATGAGATTACAAATTACAGGATACAATGATGAAAAATGATGAAAGTGTAACAATATAGGAAGCAATGAGAAATTACCAAAAACAAGTACAGTTACTAATTACAATGATTGGACGCAATAGTATAGGAAAAACCAAAACAACCAAATTATTAATGTAACATTAAAATAAAACATTTAAAAGGTGGAACAAAAGTTTACCAAAAAGTGTGTGAAAGACTTCCTATGTAAGCTAATCGACAAAAATTTCTCGAAGTCACAGTAAATTTAAGTTTGCGGATATATGTATATTACATTTCTATACATATATAAGTGCGGAAAGTTTGTCATTTTGCCCTCGGGCGGGGACGCGGACGAGTGGAAATGACTATTCTGTACGTGCATTGAACGATGTTTTTCATTCATTTGCGACAAAATATTTTACACATTTATGGCTTTTAGAAGTAAAACCACGCTTTACCCGAGATCAATGAATGGATTCTATTCATCTTTTTCAGCGCTTCACAAACAAAAAACAAAAATGCTCATTACTGCAAATGAACTTAAGTAAATCGTAATAAATCGCTATGAATAGGTTATAATAAATTAATAAAAAAGGAAGGTATGAACGATCCAAATGCTTGAAGGACGAGGAGGAAGCCTTGTAATAAACTTAAGTTATAATATTGAACGGTTGCTACATTATATGTTTCGGAGGTGGGCGTGATAACTGTTACGCAGTTTATACTTTTACAGTTGTCATCGTTCATGTAAATGTTACAATCAATAAATAAAATTTCAATTTCAATTTGGATCTACATGCAAAACAAAAAGCTCTAGTGCGGAAAGAATAACTTTCCGCACGCTAAACACACTTAGAAATGTCAATGTATTCAAAAGTGTACCTATTTTGTTTGATCTCAGTTCTCGGACAAGCACCCGAAGGAGGTGGAGGAGCTGTGGTCGACGCTGTGCGCGTGCTGGCCCAACAACCTGAAGGTCATCATCCGGTACCTCATCATCGTCTCCGGCATGGCGCCCAACGAGCTGCTGCCATACGTAAGTGCCCCGCTCGCTCCCACGCCGAGGGTTTAGTTTTATAGTTTAGGATTTAGTTATACACGTGGGTTTCAGGGAATATACAGGAAAGACGAATTAGAAGAATACTTTTAATGAGAACTAGTATACAGAGATACAGTGAAGCTGGGCCCCTGGAGAGGGCCATTTTTGGGCGAGTACCCACGCCGGTGTCTAGATCTGAAGTGTAATTATAAAATTCAGTGTTTTATAGGAAATCTTAAATTGTGGTCGATATTCGACGTCAAAGCACGAATGCTCTACTAAAAATCGGTAGATCAGCAACCTTGTACATGTGTGTCACTAAACTGCAAGATCGAATATATAACAGTTCCCACAAAGGATAAAACCCGCACCCTATTACTAAGGCGAAATCAAGGAGTCTGCCCGCGAAATTAAAATTTTTTGTGGCTTTTTTGCAATTTGTACGCTAATTACACATAATAGGCTTATGGCAGTCAATTTGAGGGAATGGCATCTTTACATGTTTATATCAAAATCGTTGCATAAAAATGTCTACAGGAAATTAGTTCCAGTATCGAGTTTAAAGTGAGTAACTAGCAAATCAATCAATCAATTTCAAGTTTTTTATATAAACATATGAAGACTAAAAAAAATTGGTTCAGACGCATGAAACTTTTTATAGAGGCTGGTGAAGAGATCTTTGAAAAGATTTCATTAAAATATTTTGTCCATAGAAGATAGTTTTTTAGTTTCTCAAAACTTTCTGAGTGTCCCATGTACAAAGATTATATTATTTATTTCTCTATGCCCATGTACATCAGGACATTACACACATCGCAATCTAGCCCCAAAGAGAGCGACAGCTTGTGTTATGGGTACTAGATAACTTAATAAATATACATACATACAATACATATATTGAAAACACACTCAAAAGCATTCATGCTCATTACTCAAACATTTTTAGTAGTGAGAATCGAACCCACGACCTCAAGCGCAGACGGCAGGTTCGTTACCGCTACTCCATTCGGTCGTCGATATGGACTAATCCGTCCGTCTGTCCGTCTGACACTCTGACACCAGACTAGAACCGTCATAGATAGGCTCTTTAAATTTTCACAGAGGATGATGTGTTCTTTAACAACAAATACTAAAAAAAAAAGAATTAAATAATATCTGGGTGACCGAGCTTTGCTCGGTAGTATATCTACCTACCAATAGATTTTGGAAAATACGACATTTTCTAAAAATGAATCCTAGCTAGATCGATTTATCGCCCCCAAAACCCCCTGTATACTAAATTTCATGAAAACCGTTCGAGCCGTTTCCGATATTCGGATTATGTAGAAATATATATACATATATACAAGAATTGCTCGTTTAAAGGTATAGGATATATTAAAGGAGGCTCCCAGTAAAGAATTAAATATAATATTAAAAGAGCCTGTAGACATAGTGGCATTCTATAAGCGATGTTGTGAATAGAAACGTCCAAAAGGTATGGGATTGACATGTAGCGTAAGCTGACGTCAATCCCATACATTTTGGCATTTTACATCGCTGAATATTGTATAGCGATATCGCTAATAGAATGTTACTTTTTTGTCTATGCCCTCTGAGCGCTCGCCACAGGGCCAGGGAGGTCGTACTACGAAAAATGTGAAACAGCAAGAATCACTATTGTTAACCAGCGGTTTATTGTTGTACAATATACGTTACTAACAGCAGTAGTTATTTCTGGGTTGTGCCACACATAACAGGCGGTGTCTGGTGCTTCCGTCGCTTGGGCAACAGTCTATCTAGTATTTGTTGCCCAGGTGGTGGAAGCTTCAGACAACGTTTTAGTTCATAAGTGTGTATTTTGTTGTGTGTGGCATAATGTTTGAAAATAAACATATTTTTCTTTCTTTCTTTCTTTCTTTCAGTAAATTCTCAAACAGTAACGTTATCGCTTACAGTAACAGTGTCGCGAGATCAATAGTTTTTTTCACATCTCGAAACTGCCCAACAAGCCTTATGCAGTTTTCCTTTTCACTTTGCTAATGTAACTGTGCTTTGTTTAGTTAAACGTTGATTTTATACCAAATTATTATCAATATTTTTTTCGACTGTCAGTTATATTTTATTTTTATTTTTAGATAGCTTTTTCAATTTTCATACAGAAAAATAATTTATACCAACTTATACTGTTAATAAATCATACAGCTGCTTTTACGTATTTAGGGTAGGATAAGACCGTGGGTGTAGCAAAGGATTTTGAAGGAATCAACAACTTATTAATAGACACGTGGAAATTTCCGCAAGCAGGGAAACGAAAATGTTTTCGTCTGAGCGAACAACACTTGAGTTACGCAATATCTAAAGTGGGCGTGAAAAACGAATGCTTGAGCTTAGGAAAATGAAAAGTGTTGTTTTTGATTATTTATCGTTAAAGGTCTCATTATTATAAGAACATCATACATCCAACATCAACAAGAGACAGGTTAAGACCCGTGAGTCGTGACGTTATCAAACTAGGGTGCAAGCCGGTGTCTTTTTAAATCCTTTCGGATCCGGACCGGATTCCACCAATCCGACCGGATCCTGCTGGGTCCGGCCGGATTGGTGGAATTGATGACAAGTAAATAATTTAAAAATTAAAAAACACGATTGCCCTATGGTAAAAAGACTTTTTTCCAAAAAGCTATAGCCTATGTTACTCGGAAGGATCTAAGGATTCTAATGATACCCCATATGTCCAAATCTGTTCAGCCGTTCAGAAGTTATGCTGGAATAAATAAACATCACATACATGCATACATATATACATACATGAACCCTAAAAACATTACACTCCTTTTTTTGGGCAGTCGTGTAAAAACTGGGTAATTTTTTCTTTTCGCTCTAAGATGAACTAGCTATTAATCGAGTATTTTATATAAAAAAAGTTTATTGTTAACACTCATTCTTGTTGAATGGTAGTAACATAATCCGAATGTACTTATAATACTCGCAAATAATAAATAATTATTTGTTTCAATAGGCCTTTGACTTCTAACACTTCTTCTAATCCTCTACAAATATTTTTTAACTACGGTTATATACACGCCCATGTACAATGTACATTCGTGTAGACGCTCCATGCTTTCAAAGTACCTAACCATTCGAAAGCGCATTTATTTTGTTATTATACTGGATCCGGTAGACGTGATATGACGCTGGATCCGCCGGATTACCGGATAAGGTTTTCCGGATTGCAATCCCTATAGACACGTCGGTACTCGCCGCCTTGGTTATCCAGTACCTTCATTACTCGCGCCTTAGTGATGATCTTTTTTTGTGCTGACATATTAAAAATATTCCTAAGACTGTAACGTGACTGTAACGTTACTCGGGCCGCGGGCGACTAAAGAAAAAATAATTTGATGAGAAAGAAATAACTAAAAGTCTGATTGTGTTGACGCACAAATAATGGGGTCTTACACTACTTTTGAATTTGATAAAAAATATTACTTTATTATAAACTAGGATAAAAATAATAACGTGCAGTGAAAGAAATATTAAAATCCAACGAAGATTTACAAAGTTACAGGCGTTTAAACTTTGGAGTGGGGGGATCTTCTATCCCTTTCTCGCAAAACGAAAATTTGTATGAAGCCGCACGAAGCTACTATGGCATTGGTAAGGTGTGACGTCACAATGTCATGTTGCTATCTCTGTCTAATCACAAATCTTTAAATGCTTATAACTTTTTTGTTATTTGATCGATTTAATTAGTTCTTTCAGTGCACGTCATTATTTTAATTCTACTTTATAATAAAGTAATAAGAAAATTGGAGTCAAATACCCTATTATGTTGACACTCAAGCGTGGAAAAGCAATGTAGCCCATTGTTACCTACTGGGCAAGCTGCCTATGAGCATTAGGATTTGTAGTTAGATTCTTATTGCGTAATACAACAAATAGGTATACAAATAGAAACAATCGTTTTTCACCAAAGTAAATGCGCAGATTGTCTTGATGTCATGGAGAATCTCTACCGGTATGTTTGTTTTTATAGTGAAAAAACCTCATAGGCATTCTTAGGGTTTCGTATCTAAAGGGTAAAAACGGGACCCTATTACTAAGACCTCGCTGTCCGTCTGTCACCACTCACCAGGCTGATTCTCTTGAACCGTGATAGCTACAAACTTGAATTTTCAATAATTTTTTCTACACTATACAAGTTAGTACTTGACTGCGATCTCACCTGATGGTAAGTGATGATGTAGCCGAAGATGTGAACGTACTAACTTGGAAGGGGTAAGTAAAGTCACCCCAACGGTTTCTACACAGCATCGCACCAGAACGCTAAATCGCTTGGCGGGCACGTCTTTGCTGGTAGGGTGGTAACTAGCCACGGCCGAAGCCTCTCACCAGACCAGACCTGCGCCAATTTAGAAATTAAGAAATTCAAAAGTCGGCCCCGTGGCGAGAATGGAACCCACGGCCTCTCACTCGAATCCGAGCGCGCGTCCCCTACGCCAGGGAAGTCGTTATACTATAGAGAAATGGGTCTTAACAGTACGGAACTCACAGTACGCAAGCTCAACTCGCACTCTCACGTTCAATCAATGGTAGTAACGTGAGGGATGAATGTTCGCAGGCGAAGCGCGTGGTGCTGTACCTGGCGCGCTCGCGGCCCGAGCGCCTGCTGGACGAGATGATGACGGAGCTGCAGACGGTGGAGACGCTCAACTGCCTCATCGAGCGCACGGAGACGCCGCCCTTCTACCGCCTCACCTCCATGAGGAAGGCCACGTCCGGCCACAGCGACGGCCCTGGCACTGGCTCGCAGGTACTATTAACTTTCGGCCCGAGCGCCTGCTGGACGAGATGATGACGGAGCTGCAGACGGTGGAGACGCTCAACTGCCTCATCGAGCGCACGGAGACGCCGCCCTTCTACCGCCTCACCTCCATGAGGAAGGCCACGTCCGGCCACAGCGACGGCCCTGGCACTGGCTCGCAGGTACTATTAACTTTCGGCCCGAGCGCCTGCTGGACGAGATGATGACGGAGCTGCAGACGGTGGAGACGCTCAACTGCCTCATCGAGCGCACGGAGACGCCGCCCTTCTACCGCCTCACCTCCATGAGGAAGGCCACGTCCGGCCACAGCGACGGCCCTGGCACTGGCTCGCAGGTACTATTAACTTTCGGCCCGAGCGCCTGCTGGACGAGATGATGACGGAGCTGCAGACGGTGGAGACGCTCAACTGCCTCATCGAGCGCACGGAGACGCCGCCCTTCTACCGCCTCACCTCCATGAGGAAGGCCACGTCCGGCCACAGCGACGGCCCTGGCACTGGCTCGCAGGTACTATTAACTTTCGGCCCGAGCGCCTGCTGGACGAGATGATGACGGAGCTGCAGACGGTGGAGACGCTCAACTGCCTCATCGAGCGCACGGAGACGCCGCCCTTCTACCGCCTCACCTCCATGAGGAAGGCCACGTCCGGCCACAGCGACGGCCCTGGCACTGGCTCGCAGGTACTATTAACTTTCGGCCCGAGCGCCTGCTGGACGAGATGATGACGGAGCTGCAGACGGTGGAGACGCTCAACTGCCTCATCGAGCGCACGGAGACGCCGCCCTTCTACCGCCTCACCTCCATGAGGAAGGCCACGTCCGGCCACAGCGACGGCCCTGGCACTGGCTCGCAGGTACTATTAACTTTCGGCCCGAGCGCCTGCTGGACGAGATGATGACGGAGCTGCAGACGGTGGAGACGCTCAACTGCCTCATCGAGCGCACGGAGACGCCGCCCTTCTACCGCCTCACCTCCATGAGGAAGGCCACGTCCGGCCACAGCGACGGCCCTGGCACTGGCTCGCAGGTACTATTAACTTTCGGCCCGAGCGCCTGCTGGACGAGATGATGACGGAGCTGCAGACGGTGGAGACGCTCAACTGCCTCATCGAGCGCACGGAGACGCCGCCCTTCTACCGCCTCACCTCCATGAGGAAGGCCACGTCCGGCCACAGCGACGGCCCTGGCACTGGCTCGCAGGTACAAGTAACTTTCGGCCACAGCGACGGCCCTGGCACTGGCTCGCAGGTACAAGTAACTTTCGGCCACAGCGACGGCCCTGGCACTGGCTCGCAGGTACAATTAACTTTCGGCCACAGCGACGGCCCTGGCACTGGCTCGCAGGTACAATTAACTTTCGGCCACAGCGACGGCCCTGGCACTGGCTCGCAGGTACAATTAACTTTCGGCCACAGCGACGGCCCTGGCACTGGCTCGCAGGTACAATTAACTTTCGGCCACAGCGACGGCCCTGGCACTGGCTCGCAGGTACAATTAACTTTCGGCCACAGCGACGGCCCTGGCACTGGCTCGCAGGTACAATTAACTTTCGGCCACAGCGACGGCCCTGGCACTGGCTCGCAGGTACAATTAACTTTCGGCCACAGCGACGGCCCTGGCACTGGCTCGCAGGTACAATTAACTTTCGGCCACAGCGACGGCCCTGGCACTGGCTCGCAGGTACAATTAACTTTCGGCCACAGCGACGGCCCTGGCACTGGCTCGCAGGTACAATTAACTTTCGGCAACAGCGACGGCCCTGGCACTGGCTCGCAGGTACAATTAACTTTAATAGCAAAATACACGTATACATTCGCAGGAGTCGGCGAACCGCCCGAAACAATGTCGTCAGTCTATTGGTGTCAAAAATGTTTGTATTTTTTATTGTTTATAATAATTTCAAAATGTCAAATTATACAATTTGACAACAACAAATACGACAAAACAAAATTAAACAAAATAATTATTATTACTATCGAAATACGATGATGATAAGAAAAATTAGTAATGTCAATTTTAAATCACACTGGTTCTTTGAATATACAATATAGTACGGCCCATAGTAGCTCGACCAAACCCGGATATCCAAAATGAAAGTGAACATTGTCACTGTAGCGGTCTTCGATAGCTGCCGATAGATGAGGTAACCAGCGCAATAGCACACGCTGACGGAGCTTTCCACGAGCATTCTATAAATAAAAGTTCTTACATCATAAGCTCGGATTACAAGCTGTGCCCGGGCATAACACCTGCCTGAAAGGAAATTTTCCTCTTGCCTCACAACCGGCAAAACATCAACGGGATCAGTAGTAATCCGACCGCTTTATTTTCTATAAACCCCGGTCCACGCCACAATGGGGGCTATTCATGTAAAGTTTTCACATACTGAGTTAACTTTACGTGTATTAGTTTAGAGTGTAATATTGAATGTATTTCATCATTGGAAATACAACAGTCTACTTTGTAAACAACGACCTTGTACATCTCACAATAATTGTCGACCGTATTGAATGTTGAACAACATTGAAGTTTTCAAATCGATCCACGCATCTTCGAGTAATCGGTGAACATACATAGATAAAAAAAAGGATCCGACGAATTGAGAACCTCCTCCTTTTTTTGAAGTCGGTTAATAAGTAATGTAAAATATAATAATTTTCCTGTGTCTGACAAGAAATTTCTTATTAGAAATCCACTCGCAAATGTAGTTGTATGTTGTATGTTAAATGTTGTATGTTGTATGTTAAATTTATTCTTGTGTCTGATAAGACACAAGTGGCCGTACGCGAGACGTCTTATTTGTGTCATATTTGAGGGATGCGAGACTTATAAAAATATCGATACTTTGTGGTTAAAGAACTTTATTATCCTCAAAAGAAATGTCAAATAACATACATGTAACTGAATGAGAATTGAATAATATATTTAATTAAGTCGATAACATTATATCGATAAAACGGTCTATTAAACCGATATATCGATATAGCAGTCGAGATCCCCGATAAATCGATCTACGTTTTAACTTTTTGTTTATAGCTTTATAGCTTAGTCGAAACAAGTAAATAATTTAAAAATTAAAAAACACCACTACGAGTACCTTGTGGTAAAACATCTTTAAAAAATATAGCCTATGCTACTCGGAATCATGTAAGAATTCTAACGATATCTCATATCTCAAATCTATTCAACCGTTCGGAAGTTATGGTGAAATAAAGAAATAGACATACATACATAGAAGAACCCTGAAAACATTACACTCGGGCAGTCGATTAAACAAAACTAGTAGAAACAAGTAGTGTATCTCTGTAAATTATTCCTTTATCATCCGTGAATTATGGTTACAGACGGAGGATGTAACGTGGTGGTTTTAGATAACCACCAGTTATATTGATTTTGACCTGCAGAGACTAAAGGTATTTTGTATTCTAGCAGAGATTAATAAAATCCACGATTAACAACAATGATTATTTATTGAACTTTCAGGGCATGCAAATATACACTATATCGTACTTAGAATTAATCTACTTACAGGCTATTGTGGTTTACAAACGGTACAAGCATTACTTATCGTAAATTAGTACGATTGGTACGGAGATTTAAATCACGTCTCTGGGGGCCGAGTCACGGGAGAACCCAGTTGGGAATGCGTTCACGATTCTCTCGGTTGAAATCAAATAATATTCTTTATTCGCGCGGAAGGTGCCGGAGCCAACCTCCGTCTGATGGACTTGGGGGTTGGGGGTCTTCTGCCCCGCAACGACCCGAGGGTAATCAAGCCGTCGCGTTGTTGGAACAGAAGCCCGCTGCGCTCTGCGTGCGCGGGCTTATATAGGCGATCGCTGGGTGGGGCGCGCTGCCGGTGCGGTGGCGGCGCGGGGGAGCGAGCTGCCGGCCGCGGCTGGTGACGTCACGGTTGCGCCTGGTTGCTAGGCGCGTGGCTCGACCCGCCGCTTCATGCGATGCTGATGTGACGGGCGGCTCTGCTCCGTCACACTCCCCTTCTTCCCAGAAAGATTTTTTTTACCTGTAAAAAAAATCCAAAGTTAGAGGTGCTATTTTCTTTGGTAGCACTTGCTTGTGCTCTTTATAAAATGTTTCAATTTCTGAGTTGTCCCTTCTGGGGTATACTTTGTTAGTTCATTCTTAGTACTTTGTCATTTCAGTTTTCCTTGCTTTCATGTGGGCTCGATGGCCTCCGTTTTAATTACAATTTCTGTTAATGAAGCCTAACTTGGCATTGCTTGCTTTTGGTTTATTCGTTCCTCTTAGTATGGCTAGTGTTGAACTGCGTCGATGAAGCCTACTCTTTGATGGCCCTATCTGGCCGAAGATCCGAATACTTTTATTTTCTTCTCTCTGGTTTTGCTACAATCTTGCTACGTTAAAACCTTTTTATTTATTTGCTTGCCATATTTCACCCTGAACACTTTTGTATATTTTCTAGGATAGCCCGCCACGGCTATGCCAAAATAACTATACCGATGAGATTTGCTATGTCTAGTTGGCCACATTTGACCCGGAATACCTACATCTTGATGCCTTTCCCGGCTTGATTATAGGTACTAAATTTTCCCTTATACGTATGATTTCTATGGCCCTTTTGGCCCGATTGGTCCCTTTGACCTTGTATAACTTTCTCCAGATGCCTCCCTTGGCTTCTTAAATATTTCATTGTTATACCATTTTATAACTTTCTTCATTTTTTTAACTGTTTATTTTTTTTTGTTTTTACGCGAGGATAGCTTGTCATCGAATGTTCGGGTTCGTATAATTTCTCGTCGTTGATAATTCCTAGTTCGAAGCGTGTCGATGAAGGATGACGACGATAATTTTACGGAATGGCTGAATTTGTAGTTTTCTTGTAACATTGATTCTTACATTTCTTTACTTGAGGGTACCTTTCGTATTTTTAAATATCATTAATTCTTGTTTATTTGATTTATTTTTGCTGTGCGTTATTAGTCTACTTAATTTACAGACTTACTTGCTTAACTCATTTTTGTTTTAGTGTTTCTATTTCTTTAATAAGTTTTACTATTCTATGAAGTATTCTTGATATATGTACATTTTCTTATTATCTACTGTGTTTTCTTGTATTCTATGTAACTTGCATATTTCATTCTAGGTATATTTACAGTATTTTTATATTCTAGTGTTTTTATTCCAATTTATTAACCTTCTAATGTGTTTATAACGTATTCTTACTCCTATAATTTTCTCTAATCTTCTTATTCTATTGTTGATTATGCTAATGTTTTCTAACTTAATCTATATTTTATTTCTAATGTTTTCTTATTCCAATGGTTTTTTGTTATTCTATTATGCTAATTCCAACGTTGTTTTTTTTTTCTAATGTTCTTATTCTATTCTTGATTATGCTAATGTTTTCTAATTTAATCTATATTTTATTTCTAATGTTTTCTTATTCCAATGGTTTTTTGTTCTTATTCTATTATGCTTATTCCAACGTTGTTTTTTTTTCTAATGTTCTTATTCTATTCTTGATTATGCTAATGTTTTCTAGTTTAATCTATATTTTATTTCTAATGTTTTCTTATTCCAATGGCCATTGTTTCTATACTTATTCTTCTAGCTATATTTACATCTATGTATATTTTTCCTTTTTTTTTTTTTGAGGATAATAATGCAACATTGTCAAATTTTGACTGTTATCGCGGTACCATAGGGATGCTTCCTATCTCGGTACTAAGTGTAAGACTTTGTCTTTACTGACATTTAAAGTGTCTGCTGACTCTTTCAATCTCTCTAAGGACCCAAGGGGGTCTCCCCAGGTTCAAGTCCTATTTTCTATCTTGATATGGCCTTATCGAATTCTCTTATTTCGTTTTCCTCCCATTTTGCTCTTTTGCTTTGATTTTTCCTTGTGAAAAATTTTCTTCAGTTAATGATATATTGCTCTAAGGTTTTTTTTTTTATATACAAGTTTTTTTTTTTTTTTTTTCTACGTTCTATACTTTTACGTATTTTTCTATATTTATTATACCAATTTTTCTATTTTACTTTGCGTTTTACTTAGACAAATTTCTTTATTTCGTACTATTCTATTACTTTATTATAGTTTTTATTTATTTTATTCCAAAATTTTTCTTGATTTTATGTTATCTACTCTTTTTTTTTTTGTGCATGCACCTTCCTCCGCGTTTTTAGTGAGAAATGATTACAATTTGCTTTTTTCTGATTGTTTATGATTACAATTTGCTTTTTTCTGATTGTTTATTTATAAATAGTGCTTTATTCAACCTATGTATTATATTATACGGTTTTATTTTCATTTTATTTCTATGCGATATAGAACTGCTTCGTATTTAATTTTAATTACGCTTTAAAAACTTTTTATTTTATTTTTCTATTTTTGGGACGATTTACCCCTATTTATTTAATTAGGACTGTCTACTCGCGTCGCGATGGGTCGTCCTGACCTAGACGGTTCCTAATTGTAGACGTTTTTCGTTTGGGACTAGTCACGATCCTATCCTGTGATCTAACTAGTTTCTACACCTTCCAATTCGAGCAGCGAGTAATCACACCGACTTGAAAGGGTCCCTGCCTACTTTTTATCTATTCTTCTCAATCGAGCAGCGAAAAATCACACCGACGGAGAAGATTCCCTATTTTCTAAACCTTCCGGTTCGAGCAGCGAGAAATCACACCGACTCAGAAGGGTCCCTGCCTACTTTTTTAGCTATTCTTCTCAATCGCGCAGCGAGAAATCACACCGACGGAGAAGATTCCCTATTTCTTAAACCTTCCGATTCGAGCAGCGAGAAATCACACCGACTCAGAGGGGTCCCTATCTTTCCCGGGTGTTTCGTATATCTACGGTTTTTCTGCGGTATCTATTTATTTTCTATATCAATGGTACACTTGTTTACCGGTTTCGTTCGAACGTTTCTCCGCGAGTTTTTTGTTTAACTACCCTGTTTTGGCCGCGTTGCCGAGTATATTATTTTAACTCATTCAATCTATTACCTATACTTTTTTACTTATAACTTTCTAATATCTTTATTCGCCTGTGCGATACTTTGGCTCAATATTCGAGTTATTTCGAGGAAGCCCTATAGAATGCGTACTTCGGCTTTTTATCTATCGTTACCGTTTTTCTCCGGTATCTGTAGATTAAATATTTAAATTTACTATTTTTTATCTCCACGAGGTAAAGATTTAAATTCGATCTTTGTCGATGAAGTCTATCTAGATTGCCTTTATCGGCTCGGTATCTTCCGTAACCCTATTCCGTTACGAAGATTCTTGCGAAATTACGCTTCTACAATATGCACGGCGCGGGTGTACCTACGACCCCTGCGTTTGCGCGCGATCGTTCCTACCTCCTTGTTTTATTTTATTTACGCGGTGCGGTGCGGAGTTTGTTCCGCGTGTCGAGAATTTTCGAGCGCGCCGCGATTATTATATTTTTGTTTTACACAGCACTAATTTCTATTTAACGCGGTCAAATTTTAGCTAGTCGGGTGGGTTTTTTACGTTAGGGCGCCAAATGTAACGTGGTTTTATATTTTTGTTTTGCCCCACGTTGGGCGCCAAATGTAACGTGGTGGTTTTAGATAACCACCAGTTATATTGATTTTGACCTGCAGAGACTAAAGGTATTTTGTATTCTAGTAGAGATTAATAAAATCCACGATTAACAACAATGATTATTTATTGAACTTTCAGGGCATGCAAATATACACTATATCGTACTTAGAATTAATCTACTTACAGGCTATTGTGGTTTACAAACGGTACAAGCATTACTTATCGTAAATTAGTACGATTGGTACGGAGATTTAAATCACGTCTCTGGGGGCCGAGTCACGGGAGAACCCAGTTGGGAATGCGTTCACGATTCTCTCGGTTGAAATCAAATAATATTCTTTATTCGCGCGGAAGGTGCCGGAGCCAACCTCCGTCTGATGGACTTGGGGGTTGGGGGTCTTCTGCCCCGCAACGACCCGAGGGTAATCAAGCCGTCGCGTTGTTGGAACAGAAGCCCGCTGCGCCCCCCCCATCCAGGTCATCCACGCGGACCCCTGTAAGGGGTCCCGGGGTAATCGTTCGGGGCGATGGCCCCTCTCGATGGTGTCGGCGCCGCCTGCAACTACAGGCGGGGCACTGGGTGGGACCATTGCTGGTCCGTGGTGTCGTATCCGGTGACTCCGCCGCGCTGCGATACAAGCCCGCGTGATGTCGCGGGCGATCTGCGAGCGCAGCGGAGTGGAGGTAAATCCTGGTGGTAGCTTGCAACCCGCCGCTCAGCGAGGTCGTGCCCGCCAGTGTATCCCGGTGGGCGCCCGTCAGCCAGCGGCGAGGAAGCGTTGTGGTGTCAATCCGACGTCAGGTCACGTGGCAGACCCCTGATGTCCGGCGGCCGCCGATGGTATGGCGCGATGCCCCGCAGATGCTGGGACCGCGCTCCGTCGGCGCGCGCGAACATTGAGGTGCTCAGGCGGCGAACGTGGTCGTCGAGGCTCTCCATGTGCAGGTCCCTGGAGATGACCTGGTTCCGCACGAAGCGTGGCGCTCCGGCGATGGTGCGGAGCGCGAGCGACTGCTGCGCCCGCAGCGACTTGCGGCCCGGCTCGCTGACCAGCGCGAACCAGGCTGGGGCCGCGTAGGTGAGTCGCGTGCGGACGTATGCCTTGTACAGGCACAGCTTCGCACGGAGAGGCAGGTGGGACGCCAGCACGGGGCGCAGGAGGCCTCGCACGGCGCGCGACTGCGCGACCACGTTCTTCACGTGGGGCCGCATCGAGAGCTTCCTGTCGATGGTCACGCCGAGGTATTTAGCCGTCGGGGTCCATTCGACAGGTTCTCCCAGAAGCGACACCCGGGGCGGCAGGGTGACAGCCCGCCCGATGGAAATCGCCTGAGTCTTCGCCACGTTGACCTTCAGTCTCCAGTCCTTCAGCCATGTGGGAAGTGCGTCCAGTGCACGCTGCATCTTGGTGGCTGCGTGTGGGGCGTTCAACGAGGTGGTAACAAGTGCAGCGTCGTCGGCGTAGAGCGCCAGCATGGCGCCGCCGACCACTGGGATGTCGTCCGTGTATCTGCTGTAGCAGACGGGCGACAGGCAGCTTCCCTGGGGCACGCCAGCACGGATGGGTCGTTCTGCGGACAGCACGTTTTCAACCGCCACTTGAAAACGTCTATCTTGCAGGAAGGTGGCCACAGTCTTGACTACTCGACGGGGAGTAGTAGACGTGGACAGCTTGTAAACGAGGCCGGCATGCCAGACGCGATCAAACGCCTTCTCCATGTCCAGGAATACTGCAACAGAGTGCTCCCGCTTATTATAAGCGGCAGCGAGGTGGTGCAGTACTCGCGTGACTTGGAGCGTGGTGGAGTGTTCGGCACGGAAGCCGAACTGCTCGTCGCGTGGCTGAAGGTGGGGCGTGATGTGCAGCAGCAGCAACTTCTCGAAGACTTTCGATATCGTCGACAGCAGCGTGATGGGACGGTAGCTCCCGGGAAGCAGGATGTTCTTCCCCTGTTTCGGTATCATGATGACTCGGCCGAGCTTCCACGAACACGGGAAGTGCCCGGTCCGGAGGATGCCGTTGAACAGCCGCGCCATCGCCGCGATGGATCGCTGTGGTAGATGGCGCAGTGCTTCATTAGTGATGCGGTCGGGACCGGGCGCTTTTTGTAGTTTAGTCCGCCGAATCATCCGGTGGACCTGCCCAGGGGAGAACACGACGGGATCTTCCGTCGGCGCTATCGGCGTCTCGAAGTAAGCCTCCAAGTGTCGCTCGATGGTGTCAACGTGCTGCACATCAGTGGTCGGATTCGGTGTAAACTGCGTCTCCAGGAAGTCGGCGAAAATCTCCGCTCGGTCTTCGGCACGGTAACGTGGGGTTCCGTCACTGGCCAGGAGAGGCCTAATCGGAGTAGGCTTCCCGGAGAGGTGGCGGCAGAGGCGGTGTAGGCCGGACCAGTCGTCGCCGGCTCGCTCGATGGTGCGATGCCAAGACTCTACAGCTACTGTTTCCAGCGCTTCTGAGATCTTGGCGGCCAGAGCGTTGAGCCGCGTCTTCATGGTCGGGCACCGCCGGACTTGCCATTGCCGTCGCAGTTTCCTCTTCTCCTCAATCATCGCCTGGATGAAGGCCGGGAGGTGTGGAGGCCTGCGAGTGGTAGCAGCGTCGAGCTTGGACTCTCGAAGCGCGGTGGACAGAGTCGCGCTGAGGTCCGTCGCGAGGCGGTCGACGTCTGCGGGGGTCTCCACTCGGAAGGACGGCGTGTGCTCCGCCATGTAATCGGCGAAGGCTTGCCAGTCCTGGCGATGTTTTGGAGAAGGAGGCATCGTCATCATCGGCACGCTCTTCAGCGTCAAGAGGACAGGTTGGTGGTCGGAAGTGAGGTGGTCATCCAAGACGTCTATCGACGGCGTCGCGGCGAGGCCGCGTGTAACGGCTATGTCGATGACGTCTGGTGTGTGGGCTGCACAGTACGGATAGTGCGTCGGGACCTCTGGCCCTAGCACCTCGTAGCCGTGGCGGTCTGCATCGTCCAGGAGGCGTCTGCCATCCGGTGACACGAAGTTGGAGTTCCACGCCGTGTGCTTCGCGTTGAAGTCCCCGGCGATGATCGTGGGCAGCGGCGAGTCCAGCAGGGTGCGGACGTCAGCCACTGCGAGTCGATTCGTCGGGGGCTTGTAGAAGGCGAACACACGGGTGGGCTGGCGATCGACGCAGACCTCCACGCCGAGGGCGTACGACGTCTGCAGCTGTGGTACTGGCAGCACTTGGTGGATGACTTTCCGACGGACCAAAACTGCTAATCCCCGGTAAGCAGTCCCGATCGGCGAGGTGTGGTCCTCCCGGTAGACATAGTATCCGGAAACCTTCAACTTGTCTACTGGTCTGAGGTGGGTCTCGTTGATCAGGCCGATGTCCACTCGACGCTGAGAGA
Source organism: Coenonympha glycerion (assembly GCA_963855885.1). Taxonomy (NCBI): domain Eukaryota; kingdom Metazoa; phylum Arthropoda; class Insecta; order Lepidoptera; family Nymphalidae; genus Coenonympha; species Coenonympha glycerion. Next base: position 1,018,264 of record OY979626.1, read on the forward strand.
GCAGGTGTTTTAGAAGACGGGCTTTCTGCGAGGAAAGCCCGTCGGCATTCCAGAAGGCGATCCGGAGCTCTTCACCCATGCAGAAGCTCCGTGATGCACGCCACGAGCAGCGGGATCGGATCGCGCTGCTCCTGGATCGCCATCAACACCTGGTGCAGGGTGCCGATGATGCGGGTCGTTCTGGCGTCCAAGGTGCCGCGCGCCGGCTGAGGTGTCGGCTGCGGCAGTGCCACGCGCTTCGCCTTCGTCCCCCGGGGCTCGGGGGCAGCGACCACGGTGGTCTTGGACTGTGCGGGCGGCGCTGGAGGGGCCGTCGTCGGGCGTTTCAATATAGGCCGCGGCGCTGGAGGCTGCGGCGTCGGACGTGGCGCCACTGCGGGCGGCGCGGCTGTGGGCTGCACGGCTGGGGTTCGCGCGGTTGTGGGCGGCGCGCCTTCGCGCGAGCCCGCGCGCTTGCCACGCCGGCGACGGCGGCGCTTGCGGCCCGGCTGCTGCTGTGGCTGGTTGGCGGCAGCCATGAGCGAGCCGGGCGCGTCGGCCTCGGCAGTACCGCTGCGCTTCGCTGCAGCGGTGCGCGCAACGGTGCCCGCGCGGCGGTTGCGTGACTCGCTGCGGTACACCGGGCAGGCAGCGTGGTTGGCCGTGTGCGCGCCTCCACAGTTTGCGCACGTCGGCGGGTCCTCCCGGGGGCGCGGACAGTCCCGGGCCGGGTGCCCCTCCCCGCAACACACACAGGCCACCGGCCGGTGGCAGTTGTGGGAGGAGTGCCGGAACTGTTGGCACCGGTGACATTGCGCGGGGCCCTTGCGGCCGCGCCACGCTTCAATGGTGACGCCGGGCATACACAGGAGCTCGTGCACCTCGTATATACCCGGCGTGACGTCGGGTGTCCGCTGCAGCTGCGCGAACATCAGGCAGCCCGGCCGACCCGGGCGCGCGGGGATGGTCCGCACGTGCTCCGGGACGTACCCGAGCTCGCGCAGCTCCTCCTCGACTAGTGCCGGCTCGGTGTTCGCCCGCTGCGCTCTGCGTGCGCGGGCTTATATAGGCGATCGCTGGGTGGGGCGCGCTGCCGGTGCGGTGGCGGCGCGGGGGAGCGAGCTGCCGGCCGCGGCTGGTGACGTCACGGTTGCGCCTGGTTGCTAGGCGCGTGGCTCGACCCGCCGCTTCATGCGATGCTGATGTGACGGGCGGCTCTGCTCCGTCACAAGGACGACTTGCTGAATGTGTTTGATACACAAGACAAGACATTTTTCTTGTCTGGCGTTCGTGTCTGATAATGTGCAAACGGCCTAAAGTGAATAGCCACCAGATCGTTATTAGACCGCACGCGCGTTTTGATTTCGTTTTCAATGGGATGGTTTCCGCCATATTGTGACGAATTAGTGGGAATTTCGGCAGATGACGCTACTTTTTTTGTAAGGAGAAAGTTTGTATGAAATCTTGTATGGAAGAAGGGATGTTCACGAAATGGGTATTTATGCGACAAACAGAGAATTTTTGAAAGCAGACGCCCGCGGCTCTGTAGTTAAAAAGATGCCTATGTGCTATCTCCATTCAATATTTCAGCCAAATCGGTTCAGTAGTTGTGGCGTGAAGGAGTAACATACTTAACACACTATCTTTCGCCTTACTAGTATTCGTGTGATTAGGGCAAAGGCCCACAGACACAGTAAATGAAAATGTGTCGTACCTATCCTTAAGGACATAGACAACCCTCCACCTTAACCATGGCTGAATCAACCTCATGGTTATTGTGGCCGAAACATGGCCCGTTTGGTACTTGCTCTTCCCGGGGCGCCTTCTTGACTCCCACACTACTATGTTCTGTGTGCTCACTCTCCCGATCTTGGGGCAGGACGATTACAAGCCTCTTTGTCACTTAAGCCACAATTCAAAAATTCTTTATTTCACATAGGCCTAACGTACAGGCTTTTGTAAAACGTCAATATGATATTTGTCGCGTATGGTGATAACCACAAATCGACTTAAAACTAAGTTAACGAGGGTTCCAACGCGCCCTCCAAGGAGACAACCAACCCTCCAAGGAGACAACCAACCCAGCCGGGTTTTGTTTTCTGTTATCACCACTTTACAATGGTAATAAATAAATAAATATTTTTTTTATTGTCAGTAACAATATCAGGTTACATAATAATATCTCAGTTGTTGAGGTCTTCTTTTACGCTTTCAAGTGCCTGTGTCAGAAGACCTCCTAAGAATGGTTCTTAGAAACTTATTGAGCTGGTATAATTGCAGCAGTTCATGAATTCCCAAGGATATAGTTATAAATGTGTTAAATGTGGTCAGGATGCGACCGGGCGGACCGGTGAGCTGGCGCCCGTGGAGAAAGGTACCATCCACACCAAGCGGCACAGCGGCGAGGACCCGGCCAAGGCGTCGTGAGTATTATTGCGACCATCATGGGCTTAGTAATCTATGGACGACGAGTGTAATACAAAATTCACGAAAAAAGTGTCCGGAGAAAACCTTTATAAACGAGGGTACATGAGTATTTTTATAAACAAAATAAAACATTGTAATTTATGTCTTAAACCATTACTATACAGCCTAATTTTCAAACACGAGACTAAAGTGCGATTGTATGTCTTTTCGGGTTTTGTATGTCATTCGGTTCGGACACTTTTTAGCGCTGACCCACAATCCTTAGTAGTTTATAAATCAATGGCGACCATAGACTTTTTAAGCCCAATTTTAAATTATTCCAATTTGTACAAAAATTTTAATGTCACATGTCTTACATTGTAAAGTAACATCGGTTGAATTTTAATGAAGTTTTTGACGACCTCCCTGGCGCAGGGGACACGCGCTCGGATTCCAGTGGGAGGTCGCGGGTTCGATTCCCGCCACGGGCCACCTTGGAACTTTATAATTTCTAAATTGGCTCAGGTCTGTTCTGGTGGTAGGCTTCGCCTTGGCTAGTTACCACCCTACCAGCAAAGATGTGCCGCTAAGCGATTTGGAGTTCCGGTGCGATGCTGTGTAGAAACCGTTGGGGTGACTTTACTTAGCCCCTCCAAGTTAGTACGTTAACATCATCGGCTGCATCATCACTTACCATCAGGTGAGATCGCAGTTAAGTACTAACTTGTATAGTGTAAAAAAAATTGTCAAATGAGCTTTAATACGAATATAATATACGAGTACGTATATAGTTCCGATATTGAAAAAAAACTCCACCTGCATTGCAACAGTCGTGAGATGTGTGATGTGTGTCATTGGCATCACGTGATGAAACAATGAAACAAATTTATTAGCCAAATAAAAGGTTACAATTTTGAACAATCCCTGACTCCCAACCTAGGCAAAACCCGTGTGTTGGGAGTCAGTGTTTACAAATAAGATGGTACAAGCATAGCAAACAAGAGAGTATGGCAAGCAAAAATAAAACTACAAACTAGAATCATGCAAAGAAAAGATGTGTGTGTGAGAATGTATGTGTAGTGTATGAAAGTGTAAGTGATGTGTGTGTGCGTTGCAGCGCGAAGAGCGAGTGCGGTGCGCGTGCGCAGGACAAGCGCGCGTCCGCGCCTCCGTGCGCCACGCCGCCCGCAGAGGACGACCCGCCCACGCCGTCCGACGGCGACGCCACGCCCGTGAGTACGCCTCCTGGGGGCCTACCACCGTGGCCTAAAGTAATATTATTGTAATATTGTTTTAAAAATGTCCATACTGACATTGTATGAAAATGTCAAAACAATATTACAATACAATAACATTGCTTTAAGTCACGGTGGTAGGCCTCCTGCACACGATGACGTGCGTCAACCTCAACAAATAAAGTTAAGGTGTTGCGGCCCTACGAGCCCGCGAAATTCGAATTTTATTTAGTTTTTCGCAAATATTAGACTAACTACACATTGTAGATTTAGGGCAATGCATTTTGCGGGCCTACTTTTTATGCATCTACATGTTTTTAATAGAAACTTTGCTCGAAAGTTCCCACTCATCTCATATTGATTCCCGAAAGATAATTTTTTTACAGTTTCCCAGTTTTTGAGCTACCGGGAACCAATATGAAGTAAGTGAGTATTGTTGAGCAGAGTTTTTATTAAAAACATGTAGATGCATAAGTGTTGTGCCCGCGAACTCATTGCCATTAGCCTTCGATGTATAATTAGCCCACTATGTGCGAAAAATCACCCTTAAAGGGGATGGATAACATCCGGACGCGAAAGTTCAACTTTATTTCAACTTTTAATTAGTTTTTTGCAAATAATGGGCTGATTATTATGAAAATGAAAAAAATGAAAAAACATTTATTTGGCATAAAGGTTACAATTAAACAGTATTGTGGTTTGGGACCATCCCAATAAGTGACTAGTTGAAAACTAGTACTTGTGACAGCTAGCCCCTCTCTTCCATAGCATACTAGTTATATAAAAGTTTAATCTAGGTAATATGTAGTGTGTGTTTCTATATATATATATGTGTGTGCGTGTGTGTGTGCGTGTGTGTGTGTGTGTGCGCGCGCGCGCGCGCGCGCGCGTGTGTGTGTGAGTGATTGAGTGTGCGTTGTTATGCTTATGCTTATTGCATCAATTGTTCCGTTTCATGATAATTTACATAAACTCGCCGGCATATTTAGCGGAACATAAAAAAAAGGTTTGATATCAGTATCATATAAAGTTGCTGGCTGGTTTATACGTTATTTAATTTAAAAAGAAATATTTTCAAATTAAAAAAACAACTGAACATCACATTTAATGCAATTGTTTTAATTTTATTCAAATACACCTTATCTGGAGCGAACTTCGAGTATTTCTTCCTTCTGAGTTTGATTTAAAATTTCATTGAAATACTGTTATTTGTTAGTTTTTTTTAATCGCGTATCTTTCTGGAGTTGATGACTGAATTATGCCTGACTTAGCCCCAACGGAGATTGCCAGGGCACTCGAAATGCGAAGAAATGGTCAAACCTACAGAGTGATATCCAGAGATCTTCGTCGACCAGTTTCAACGATCCATCGCAGTATCCAACGGTTCAGGGAGACCGGTACTTATGTGAGAAGAGCAGGACAAGGCAGAAAAAGACGCACTTCGAGTAGGGATGATCGTTTCATTCGGCTCCGTGTACGTAGGAACCCCCGTTTGACGGCCGTCCAAGCCCGACATGAGTTAGAAGCAGTGCGGGGTGTAACCGTAAGTGAGCGTACGGTACGAAGAAGGCTCGAAGAAGCTGGTTTGGGTTCATTTATGCCCGCCAAGGCTCCAAGGCTCGAGGTAAATCATCGTAGAAACAGGTTAACTTTTGCTCAGGAACATCGACTTTGAAACGCGGACCAATGGAGTAAGGTATTGTTTAGTGATGAGTGCAGAATTCTCTTAAATCAAATTGACGGCAGGCAAAGAATATACAGACGCAAAGGAGAACGATACATTCAGACAAATTTTGAAACTACAGTTGCATACGGTGGTGGATCAATAATGGTTTGGGCGGGCATTTGATTGGGAGCTCGCACAGACTTGGTAGTGATTGACAGAGGGAGTCTGACTGCAGACCGCTATATCAGAGAAGTTTTAGAAGAAAATGTCGTACCGTTTGCCCCATATATCGGTGACGATTTTGTTTTTATGCAGGATAATGCTCTGCCGCATACCGCTCGGGTAACTCAAGCTTATCTTAATGATATGAATATCACTGTTATGGAGTGGCCGGCGAGATCACCGGATATGAACCCAATAGAGCACGTTTGGGACTTGCTGAAAAGAAAAGTTAAGTTCAGAATTCCAGCTCCTGCCAACGCGGGAGAACTGCGAATCGCCGTAGTTGAGGAATGGCGGAGACTATCCCAGGAGACCATCGATAACATCATTCTCAGTATGCCTAGACGGGTAGAAACTTTAATAAGAGCACGTGGAGGAAATACGCGATATTAATCACCATTTTTCTAATTTAATTAATTGTAATTTTAATATTAAATTTCACTTTTCCAGGTTACATGAAAAGTTCAAAAATGTACCATTTTTCACAAATAGCCTTTACTCGCAAAATCTGTTCTTAATGTGATCTCATTTTAAGTAAAAACAAATGAAACTTTAAATAACAAAAGAAGTGTAGTAAGTAGATTTTAAAATAAAACCATATTTTTTTAATTATGGACCTTTTTTTTATGTTCCGTTAAATATGCCGGCGAGTTTATTATACATGGTAGACTTATTGCAATAAGTTTTGTGAGCATAAAGTTTATACATCTAAATGTTCTAATAAAATCTTTGCTGGAAATACTTATGAGTATTTTCTTCATATTGGTTTATTACTTACTAGCAGAAACCCGCAGCTTCGCCCGCGCAAATTTTAGTTTTCCCTACACACGGGAACCATCTATTTTCCGGAATAAAAAGTAGCCTTTGTACTAATTTGGGACGAAATCTGTCTTCATTCCAATTTTCAGCCAAAAAAATTCAGCAGTTGCGCCGTAAAGGAGTAGGTATATCTCCCGCATAAATATTTGTTTTCACTATTTTCGCAGTAATTGTGGATTCCCAGTACCATATCTATTAATCTAGGATATAATCTATCTCCATTTCAAATTTCAGGCAAATCTGTTCAGTAATTACGGCGTGAAGGAATGTTTTCCCGCGTGGATATCTATTTTTCACTATTATCAAAGAAACCATGGATTTTCCCGGGATAAAAAGTAGTAAATGTATTAATCCAGGATATAATCTATATCTTCCAAATTTCAGCTAAATTAATTCAGTAATTATGGCATGAAGGAATATTTTTGCCTCGTGAATATCAGCTTTTCACTCGTATTATATCAACCATGGAATTTTCCGGGATGAATGGTAGCCTATGTAATAATCCGGGATAAAATCTATCTCCTTACCGAATTTTAGTCATTTCAGTTCAGTAATTACAGCGTAAAGTAATACTTTTCGCGCGTGAACATCAATTTTTCAGTTTTCCCGCGGAAACCATGGATTTTTCTGGGATGAAAAGTAGCCTTCGTATTAATGCAGGATATAATCTATCTTTATTGCGAATTTCAGCCATATCAGTTCAGTAAATACGGCGTGAAGTAGTATTTTTCGCGTATGAATATCTGTTTTTCTTTTTTCCTGCAAAAACCATGGATTTTTCCGGGATAAAAAGTAGCCTAGGCATTAATTCAGGATATAGACTATCTCTATTTCAAATTTCAGCCAAATCGATTCAGTAGTTGCGGCATGAATATTTTTTTGCGCGTGAATTTCGGTTTTTAACTAATCCCACGGGAAACTTGATTTTTTTTAGAATAAAATGTAGCTTATGGTTAATCCAGGATATAATTTATCTCCATTCCAAATTTGAGCTAAATCGGTTCAGTAATTGCGGCGTGAACGAATATTTTTCCCGCGTGGATTTCTGTTTTTCACTATGATCATACTCGTAGAAGTCATGAAATTTTCCGAGATGAAAAGTAGCCTACGTATTAATTCTGGATAAAATCTATCTTTTTTCCGAATTTCAGTCATATCAGTTCAGTAATTACAGCGTGTAGTAGTATTTTTACCGCGTAAATATCAGTTTTTCAGTTTTCCCGCGGAAACCATAGATTTTTCCGAGATGAAAAGTAGCTTTTGTATTAATCCAGGATATCATCTATCTTTATTCCGAAATTTAGCCATATCAGTTCAGTAATTACGGCATGATGGAATATTTTTCACACGTGAATTTCTGTTTTTCATTATTATCATAGAAACCATGGAATTTCCCGGTATGAAAAGTGGGCTTAGTAATAATCCGGGATAAAATCTATCTCCTTTCCGAATTTCAGTCATATCAGTTCAGTAATTACGGCGTGAAGTAGTATTTTCGCGTATGAATATCTGTTTTTCTTTTTTCCTGCAAAAACCATGGATTTTTCCGGAATAAAAAGTAGCCTATTTATTAACCCAGGATATAATCTATCACCATTCTAAATTCCAGCGAAATCGGATGTGCACTTGCGGCATGAAGATTTTTTTTCCGCGTTGATTTCGGTTTTTTACTAATCCCACGGGAACCTTGAATTTTTTCGCGATGAAAAGTAGCCTTCGTATTAATCCAAGATATAATCTATCTTTATTCATAATTTCAGCCATATCAGTTCAGTAATTACGGCGGGAAGTAGTATTTTTCCCGCGCGAATATATGTTTTTCCCTTCTCCTGCAAAACCCATGGATTTTTCCGGGATGAAAAGTACCCTATTTATTAAATCAGGATTTAGTCTATCTACATTCCAAATTTCATCCAAATCGGTTGTGTACTTGCGGCGTGAGATTTTTTTTCCGCGTGAATTTCGGTTTTTAACTTATCCCACGGGAACCATGAATTTTTTCGGGATGAAAAGTAGCTTATGTGGTAATGCAAGATATAATATACCTCTATTCCAAATTTTAGCCAAATCGGTACAGTAGTTGCGGCGTGAAGACGTATTTTAACTTGATAAAATCCAAACTTTGGACCCCCGTTTCACCCCCTTAGAGGGTGAATTTTGAAAAATCCTTTCTTAGTGCTCCCCTAGACCTCACAAGGAACATGTGTGCCAAATTTGGAGTCTCTAGACCCAGCGGTTTGGGCTGTGCGTTGATATGTCAGTGAGTCAGTTTCTTCTTTTATATATTTAGATTGGTACTTATTGACCTCTCCTATACCACAGATCTATACTAATATTATAAAGAGGTAACGTTTGTGAGTTTATGTCGTTGTAAGGGGTGATCTCTGGATCTACTGCATCGATTTTCAAAATTATTTCACCAATAGAACAGTAAAAAAATGAAATGATTTGTCATAAGAAGATCTGTATGCTAGGCATACATATGTAAAAAGTATTTTATATACTATTCTATGCGTATAACACTGAGGCGCGTTCGCAGACGGGCCTGTGCAGCGAGTCGGCGGGCGCGGGCACGCCGGGCATGCCGCCGGAGCCGCCGCAGCCGCGCCCGCTGCCCATGCCGGAGTACGGCGGCTTCTTCGCGCTGCTCACCGAGTACCTGCCAGACACCGCGCAGCCCGTGTCCGGCTTCCACAGGTCAGTGCGCAGACACTGAGGCACGTTCGCAGACGGGCCTGCCCTAGAAACCGTTGATTTTTGCGATCAAAAGTATCCTATATTTTAATCCAGGGTATAATCTATCTCTGGTTCAAATTTCAGCCAAATCGGTTCAGTAGTTGCAGTTTGAAGTAGTAACCAACACCCTTTACTTTCTCCTTTTATAACATAAAAAGTGTGATTCATATATTTATTCAACAACTCCAGGTGCAACGTGGCCGTGATGCTGCTGTGCGACGTGGTGCTGGACGGCGTGGAGCTGGACTGGTCCATCCACGTGCCGCTCATGCTGCACATCGTCTTCCTGGGCATGGACCACACCAGGTGTGTGCGGAGGTCGAATTGAACTTTTTCACGAACCGGAACGCTATACTATAAAAAATATATATAAAAACTTTTTTATCTATTAGAAAGAGCAAAACTTTTCAAAAAATTTATCTGCGGGCACAGTAGTGCTCCCGCCAAGACGATCGTCATTTTATAATAACGCCGGACGGAACGCTATGTGAAAAAATTTCACGAAAGGGAACGGTGATTATATGAACCGGAACGGTGATTTCACGAACCGGAACGCCGTTCCGGTGCGTTCCAGTCCAATTCAAACAGGGTGTGTGCTACGAGAATACCCAAAAGTGCACCTGGCAACGTTACACAACAACTCGTAGGGAGACAAGCGCCCCAGGAACACTCCAAGTGCACATACCGAAAGGCGATGTCCCGCATTCCCGCCCCACATCTTTGAGGTCGATTGGACACTGTGAGGTGGAGGGCTGTCCCTACACTGGTGAACCATCTGTCATCGTTTAGGGCACTGAAGGTTTCTTTTTATACAAAACAGTGACGAAGCGTGTAAAACATTCCTTTGCCAAAATGATACGCTTGCCAACCCACGACTTAGCATTGCAATATTATACGGTACACTGCACTGCGCTCATCACGCTCAGACATCGGTTCTTATATGTCATTCTTCCCAGTAATCTTGCCGGCACAGCACCCCTCAAACTGAACACATCACGTTATTGCTTGTATGCAGTGGTCGAATTGAACTTTTACACGAACCGGAACGCTGTACCTTCAGTGCTTTTATTACTATTTTTTACTTTTTTACGAACCGGAACGCTATGCCTTCACAGTACCTACTCATATTTTCACGAACCGGAACGGTGATTTCACGAACCGGAACGCCGTTCCGGTGCGTTCCGGTCCAATTCGAGCACTGCTTGTATGTGAAGTTCATTGTGAAGTGCCAGATACTAAAGACCATTCGCTCACCGCAGGTGGATAGTGCACCAGCACTGCCGGCAGCTGCTGCTGAACCTGCTGGTGGCGGTGGCGGCGCACCACGACCACCTCACCGTGGCGCGCGTGCTGCTGGCGGCGCGCTCGGCGCAGCTCGGCCTGGGCCTGCCGCCGCCGCCGCTGCCGCTCGTGCCGCACAACTTCACAGGTACAGTCCTGTCCACAAAAGAAGTCCCGCGGCAAAAACATGTACTACAATTGACACCTGTTTACGAGCAACGAGTGCGAGTGAGAGAGCAACATTTGATAATGCGATCACAGCGCCGCGCCTGCGGGACTTCTTTTGTGGAAAGGACTTTACGCGACGCGCTCTTATGCCACTACCAGCGCCACTACCACTAGTAGCTACTTTTTTGCTACGGACAATGAAGGCACGAGGCGAGTCCGTCTTTGTAATCCCCTGCCCCAGTAGGAGGAGAGTAAGCACATAGGGAAAAGGAGCGAGTGCTGTTTCTGATGTAATGCTACCGGCGGTTCCGGGAAGACCTAGAGCGGCGAGCGGGAGGCGGTTTTTTAGTCCGTGAGGTCACTGCGCATCCAGCAGCAGTGAAGTCGGGCATGCTAGCTAATGGCAGGAAGGCAGGAAGTAGCTAGTATCCATGAGGATTTTCCTCCTCCATTTTAAAAAAAGGAGCGAGTGAAAACGATTTGTAGGGAGTCAAGAAGGCGCCCCGGGAACACGCCAAAAGCAAGTACCGAACGGGCGCCCTCCCGCGATTCGGCCCCCATAACCACGAGGTTGATTGGGCCATGGGTGGTGGAGGGTTGACCCTAACACTAGTACCGGAAGAGGAAGGAGGAGGCTGGGCGTAGCTGAGAAAACGAGAGTGATGAAAGGAACAAGGACGAGGAAATTATAGTTATCTCAAAACGCACGTTTTAGAAAAATCGCTGAAAATAAGTACCGAACGGGTAACCTTCCACGATCCGGTGCAAAAATTCGCGAAGTTAGTTGAGCTACGGGAAGGTGGAGGCAAGTAAACGATGGGTGTATTCCCGCCTTAGGTATTGTAGTGTGTGTAGAATCCTCATTCATAACAAGTTCAAGGTTACATTCGTATGTATTCGCGAATTTAATGACCTTTTTCTTATTTTTTAGGAAGATTTTACTTTAAAAAAAATCTTTATTTCACATAATACTAAATTGATTACGTAGCTTATCCTTGCAGTTTTTGTAAGAGACAGTTATGCCAGTGGTAATGCAATTATTAATCTTTCTTTTATTGCATCCAGCTACAAAGAATAATGCCGATTCTTGTATGAAAATTGGGCTATACCTTGCGTCTTTACCAAATCATCGGTAAACATTAGTTAAAACATTAGTACAAACAATATTCTCAATATTATGTAAAAAAAAGATTTAGTAAGATATCTAATAATCTGATTTTCTAAGTGGTTAATTTTCTAAGTTTTATAAGTTGGCGGATGGATTGGCGGTTTCACAAGTTTCGAAACGTTTAATTACTTTTTTTTCATAATACTTTTAAACCCCTGTTTACATTTCACTACAATAAATATATGCGATATTAAAATTTGAAAGAAGATTCTTCATGCATACGTGCTTCAGACGCAGAGTGACGCAAATATACTCGTAGCCCATTTTGTGTCATTCTCCTTTGTATGTAAATTGTACCGCCGAGAGAACTGACCATCCATCGATATATATCCACTATCGATATCCACGTACACCCACTATCGATATCCATCGATAGTGGGTGTACGTGCAGTAAGACGTTACATTTTGACGACCTCCGTGGTTGAGTGGTTAGCGTGCCGGTTTTCAAGGCGCCGCCATCTCTGAGGTTCCGGGTTCGATCCCCGGTCGGGGCAATGTAGAAAAATAACTTTTCTACATTGTCTCGGGTCTGGGTGTTGTGATACCTTCGTTGTTTCTGATTTCCATAACACAAGTTAGCTACTTACTATGGGATAGGAGCAATGTATGTGATATTGTCCTCTATATATTTATTTTATTTATTTGTTCGGTTCAGAACCGGACGCCGTGTTCGACGACTTAACGCGGTGTGGCCACTCGACTCGATCGCACGCGCGCTCGCTGTCCTCCGACCCAAGGGCCACCCCCGAAGGTGAGTATGCTGCACGCTATGATAATAACATCAAGATGAGCCCATCCGAACATTTTACGTAAACCTTCTTCATACAAGAAAATGTAGAGCCATGTGTCGAAACTCCTGCGAAATACTGCGTAGGCTTACAGCTACTACTACTGACGCCGGAGGGGGGGTTTTGCTCCCATAAACTGGCGACATTTTTTCTCGCGATCCGCCGGGTCTATAGTATAGGTGTCTTTGGCTGCACGGAACTCTTCAACACGATAACCTTGCGAGGGTTCCGCAAATTAATAAAAATGCAAGTGAAACTTTTAAGTAACAAAAACACATTTAGATGGAAATAAGCAGTTTATAACAACACCATCTCTCGACGCGACAATTTTTTAGTAAAAGCTTGTAAGACAAAAAATAACATTCAAGTATCACATTTTTAGAGATGGCGCTATTAAATTATAACGCAATTGACATGACATCCGACAGGCTGCTACATGTACTGCCGGTGTATAGAGCGGGCTGGTTGTAATGCGACATTCGACACGCTCGAGAGATGATGGCCTCCTTCTGAGAGATGATCCGGGCCACACAGTGGGACTAGCCAGGGGTAAAGAGAATATACGTGTTGGTTACTTGCTATAACTTGCTGAAAAGTAGGGGACGATGTATAGATGCTTGAAAAAATATCACAAGAACTCTAGGTCATATCCTGAAGGGACTATAGGGAGTTCAAAAATGTATCATAAATTTTAAGTGACATTCCTAAAAACGGCTCATAATTCATTCAATATGAATGAACTGGAAAAATTGAAAAGTATTACGCTTTGTTGACATCACAGATAGGGTTGCTAAAAACAATTTTTCTAAATTAAATAATAAGTTAATATTGAAAATAAAACAAAATGATTCGGTCTTCTTATATCCATTAATGTGTTTCAAGGATCAATAAAAAAGTTAGCTGCGCACTATACGAATTAACAAAATTAACAAGTTAATTTCTTTATTGCGAATTTTGGTGCAATATATAGATGTTACATAATAAAATAGTTCTTATCCAAATCCTGCCTTACGGCATGCAATTAACCAACGCCTTGTGTAGTATATAGATGAGGGAAAGAGAAGTGTGTGAGAGAGAAAGATGTATGTGAGAGAAAGGGAAGGAGAGAGATGTATGCAAGATGGCGGGAGTGAGTGGACGACGCGATGTGTTAGCTAGAACGTAAAGTTCGAAATAAAAGTTTATTAAAGTTATTCAAGCCTTTTCTTTGAGAAAATCCCACATAGATAGCAACTTATTTGAAATAATTGATTAATTTTGCAGGTGAAACGGATGAGTACCCGTCGTTGCCGGTGATAGTAACGGGCGACGCGGAGGCCGAGCCGGAGGCGGAGCCCGAGCCGGCGGGCGCGGAGCTCCCCGTGGCCGACGCCATCAAGTCGCTCGTGCACTTCCTCGCCGGCAGGCCCTCGCACATGCCGCTGTGGCAGTACGAAGACATCACCGCCAAAGGTACTCGGACAACACCAACTATGCGCTCGCTTCGCTTGATGACCATCTTGTCTTAGCCTAGGATCCCGCTATACAACGACCTTCACCGAGCTGCTTATTGCATGAATAACAAATGATTTTGGTATTACGAATGAGAGACATCCTTAATTTCGGCTAGATATGGGCAAGTAACCAACACGTTGTATATTCTCTACTACTAAGATGTCAACGGAACTCTAACAAATAGGAGTTCATGTTACAATTGATTTTTTTTAAATTCTTAATTAATCATATCCAGGGGCCTTATTCTGTTTCGTTCACTTAGTTAGTTAGTAACCCTAACTGGGTTATTAACTAAGAAAACGAAGGCAAAAATCCTATTTTTGCACAAATTACCAACCTAGGTCGGTAAGGTATCATATCAGTATACCATGCTAGTTGCTATCTTGTACAAAAAGAATACAAAAATAGGATTTTTGCCTCTGTTTTCTTAGTTAATAACCCAGTTTGGGTTACTAACTAACTAAGTGAACGATACAGAATAAGGCCCCTGGACTGAAATTTTTTAGGCAACCCACTTGCGATATATTTATTGACATATTTAATTGGATATAAAATAGTTTTCATCCAATAAGCAGCTCGGTGAAGGTCCTAGACCATCTGACAATAAGTTACTTAGTAATTTAAGGATTGTTGCGGCCTTCGAGACGTCATTTGAACTTTGCCGCCATTATTTGTTGATTATTTACAATCTGTCCCTTTACACTCTGTGTTAAAATGACATCTATGTTTTTCCTCTCTTTGAAAACCACCATTGTCGATTATAATTTTTCTAGTTATTAAAAAAAGGGGCTTTCATTTAAAATCATCGTCCCGCTAAAAGGTGTGTCACAAACTAGGATTCATTTACATTTGCTTGAATCTTAGGGAAATTCTAAAAATGTGTCTGTGATAGTTGCCACCTACAAGTCACAAAACACGCGATCGCTCCCACACAGATGAATTGCCGTTATTAATATTTGCACTCACAGATCTAAATTCTAAATCAACTAGTTAAGTAGTGAGGTGCGTATTTTTATCTTAGAAAAGTTCTACCAAAAGCTTGAAATAGCAGAGATAATAGTCATGTCTCTCAAGCATTGTTAGTCGGCATTGATTCATGATAGCCACTGCCAGTAATCTTCTCTGTTAGGCTTTGGCCTATCAGGGGTACGGGCCTCGAGGCTTGGCCTCCTTGCCCGGGAATAGGCGCGGGAAAGATCTCTTCCCCGGTGATGATCTTTAAGCCGTATGTGGCTAAAGCTTGCCTTCTGGGCTTAGGGCCTCAAGGTCTTGTTGAGATGTACGGTTTGGATCCCTCATACATCGGGTCGGCTCATCGCCGAGCGCAGGGGTATTGTAAATACCGGTCATATCCTCCTCGTCACTGACTTCGCCTTCGGGTTGCCGCGCTGGCGAAGGCGATCACAGGAGCTCACGAGGTGGTGGACGCCCGTTCGGTGGTCGAATTTATATAGCCACTGGTGGTGGTCGTAGTGTGGTCGCTGCGCAGCTGCCGGCAGATGGCGACGCTGCTGCGGCACGTGCTGCGCATCTTCCGCGAGTCGCTGCCGCACGCGCTGGTGTGCGAGCGCTGGGCGCAGACGGCGCTGCAGCTCGGCCTGTCCTGCCCCTCCAGGCACTACGCCGGCAGATCCCTGCAGGTGAGCGCCACTGTTCCATATATAACCCGGTTACAATATCTGTGGACCTGGCTCGATGACGTCACGTCGTGACAGCGCTCTGATATGGTGCGCAAAACAATGGCGCCGGGGCGAGCGCGGGGAGGTGAAAGGAGAACGGGAAGGGGGTACGCATTCCAGCGAGGTCCACAGCTATATTGTAACCGGGTTATAACTATACTCAACCCTAACTCGGGCAGGGGACGAAAATAATATCCTCCGACTACATGACAGGGATAAAATTACTTCTCTACTAGCTTAAGCACATCAACAGGGGAAAGGAGAAGAACCAGGAAATCATTTAAAAATTTATGAATGCAGTTTAAATTGTCTTTAAAATGAATATGAAGTCCTCTTTCAGTGAAATGCTCTATCTACAATATTTAAAATACTTCCGCCCCATGTGGCGTCGAATGGGACGCGCTGTATACATAGATCGTGTTTTAGGGGTGACGAGGTTGAGGGTTCGCTGTCACTTGGAAACTTTAATGGGTTACGTGAAGCATTGATTTATAAACTAAGGATTGTGGGTCAGCGCTAAAAAGTGTCCAAACCGAATGACATACAAAACGCGAAAAGACATACAATCGCACATCAGTCTCGTGTTTGAAAATTAGGCTGTATAGTCATAGGTATATAAATCTATGGATGAGGGGTGTAATACAAAATTCACGAAAAAAGTGTCCCGAGAAAACCTATATAAACGAGGGTACATGAGTATTTTTTAAACAAACTAAAACATTGTAATTTATGTCTCAAACCATTACTAAACGGCCTAATTTTCAAACACGAGACTGAAGTGCGATTGTATGTATTTTAGCGTTTTGTATGTCATTTACTTCGGACACTTTTTGGCGCTGACCCCAACTCCTTAGTTAATAACTCAATGTGCGCAAAACAAAAGCGCCGGGGCGAGCGCGGGCAGGTGAAAGGAGAACGGGAAGGGGGTACGCATTACAGCGAGGTCCACAGATATTGTAACCGGGTTATAACTATACTCAACCCTAACGCGGGCAGGGGACAAAAATTATATCCTCCGACTATATGACAGTGATAAAATTATCTTCTCTACTAACTTAAGCACGGCAACAGGGGAAAGGAGAAGAAACAGGCAATCATTTTAAAAATTATGAATGCAGTTTAAATTGTCTTTAAAATGAATATGAAGTCCTCTTTCAGTGAAATGCTCTATCTATAATAATAAAGATACTTCCGCTCCGTGTGGCGTCGAATGGGACGCCCTTTATACATAGATCGTGTTTTAGGGGTGACGGGGTTGAGGGTTCGCTGTCACTTGGAAACTTTAATGGGGTCCCTCTCTCTCTTCGGTCGGTCCCTCATGACTGAGGATCGTGACTATCTCCTTCCACCTTGTTCTGTCTGCAGCCATGTGGACTGCTTCGTAAAATGATCTGGCGCCAGCTTCCTTGAGTTGGTCTGACCACCGTGTTGGAGATCTGCCTCTTGGCCTTTTTTCTTCCACGTTGCCAACCAGGATTAATGGGGTACGTGGAGCCAAAAGTTGGAGAAAGTCTGTTTATGACAGGCTCTAGGGTAAGCCACTGCTGGGAGGAG
Organism: Coenonympha glycerion; assembly: GCA_963855885.1. NCBI lineage: Eukaryota > Metazoa > Arthropoda > Insecta > Lepidoptera > Nymphalidae > Coenonympha > Coenonympha glycerion. The sequence continues at coordinate 1,035,459 of OY979626.1, forward strand.
GTAACTCGCACGGGTGTCCGCAGGTGTTCCGCTTCATCGGCGTGGCGATCACGGGCCGCATGGTGTCGGACATCCTGTCGCGGCTGGTGGAGACGGTGGCGGAGCAGGGCGAGGACATGCAGGGCTACGTCACCGAGCTGCTGCTCACGCTCGAGGCGGCCGTGGACTCGCTGGAGTCCGACTTCCGCCCGCTCGACTACACGCGCGACATGTTCAAGTCCACCCCCAACCTCAACAACAAGGACGGCGGCCCGCAGGCCAACGGGAACGCGTACTCCGCCGGTGAGTGTGGTGATAAGCTTGACGAGCTGGAACCATGTTATGTCACATCCAGCCGAGGCAAGCGGCTACGAGTGCTAGTGCGAGGTTAATACTAACCTCTCGCTCGTACTCGACTCGGCTAACGTCTGGCGCCAGTGTCATAGTTAATTCTTTCGAACGAATTAGAAAAATGTTTATGAATGCGTGGGGTCACGTGATCAATTTAGAGTTCAATCAGCGTCCAAATAGCGAAAATTTTTTATTTTTTTTCTGACCCATTTCTATTCCACGCTTAGTTATATTTATCAGTGTTCTCAGGCGGCTGGTTTTGATTCCGAGTCGAGGCACAAAATATAGTGTTGGGTTTTTCAACCAGGATTTTTTTGTACCAGCCCGGAATTTGGAATTAGGCTAGTATTTCATCCCTGTGCCTGGTCTCCGATTATCTTTCCCCGGTCGCATCTGAACTGTCCTTTCATCAGATCACTGATCTCTATTCTATGGATCGCTGGCTCTCAAGGTAAAGGTACTTGACTTTCGCCATTTTGGCACTGATTGTTGCGTTACGTGGCGTGAGCGTCTATGGAACTAAAATAATATGACATTCAAAACCATGGTCACTAGCAACAAATGTCAATTAAGTACAGTGGACCTTCGAAGGTGGCGCTTCAAATCGGCACAGAAAAGGAACTGCCAGATAGCATTCATAGAATAGAGATCAGTGCATCATATTATGGGAGAGAACTAAAAATCAGACAGTGCGACAACCTTCTGTGTCGAATGGCCAAATTTAACTGGCATAAGCCTACTATGGCTTATTTGTCGGTGTGCATTGCAGGCAAGCGGTCGCCGGGCGTGTGCGTGGGCTGCGTGAGCAATCACACACGCAGCACCAGCTACTCCGTGTCGTACTGCGTGCGCAAGAGCAACCCGCCCGCCGACAAGGCGCCGCACGGTGAGCCGTCCGACCTCTCTCAGCCGCGCCGTTTGGTGCCTCACATTCGGAACGTTACGCCGCTGAAAGCTCCGTTTCTTCGGTTGCTGTCCATTAGACATGATTGTAGTGAAAATAAGAAAAATCCTATCAGTAATGAAGAAAAATATGCATGTTTTCGTGTTGGCAGAGGTTCGCCCGCGGCCGTGCGAGGCTCCGAAGGGCGCGTGCGGTAACTTGTGTCGCTCGCGCTCCGCACAGTCTCTCAAGCTGCTCGGCGACACGGCCACACAGGTAATCGACTCGTGGTTTTAAAGAACATGGCAGAAATGTACACAAATAAAGTTTAGCGTCTAGATGTAATATTTATTACAAGACGATTCTAATAAATAACAGAATTTTTTCAAGGTATCACCAGTTATCGTAAAGGACGGGTCAAAAAATATAATATTTAAAGAAATATAATTGATTACTGATAGGTTCCATTTCCACATTCCTGACAGCTAGTGTTGCCGGATGCCAAACTTTTCCACTTTTATGCTCCATCTTTTTGACGGTCGGTCCATTTTTGTACGAGAACAACATGTAACAGACTATACTAAAGAAAAACCTATTTTCAAGTACTACTTTAATTCTTAGATCAAAATGTAGAATAATACAAGACAATAACTGTGTCGATTTCAATCGTTCTTTTTTTTCATTTTATTTTACTCGAATATATTTACATAAAAAGATTAAATTAGTTTAGGGTTTTCCATTGCGTTGGAGTAAAACTGAATATTATTTTTCCGTGTGAGCCAGTCTCACTTAAATAAACTGTTTGAATATTTGTGATTATTTGTCAGAAAACTACACCTAGGCTTGGTTGCTTGACTTGACTTTAACCGAAACGTTATAGTTAAATATGGCGGCCTGACTCTTACGTCTTTCGAAATAAGGGTCAGACCGCTATATTTAACTATAACGTTTCGGTTAAAGTCAAGTCAAGCAACCGAGCCTTAATAATACTGAAATCTATTAAAACCGATTATTTTGAGCATAGATTATTTTGTCTTGGTAGTTTAGCGTTTCCTAAATACCCTTGCAATTCAATATTAATTTAATAACTCAATTAGATTTTTCTTTCAGTCGATTGGGGTTTTTAATTCCGGCATCTCGCAACATTGTCCGACAGCTACATGGTTACTATTAAGTCTCAACTGTCAACAGTGACAAATTCTGGGACAAGTGACAAGTATTTATCAAAGAGTATATAGTGTATTGTCTATGCTCTCAGATGCTTCATGGCGGAGATCGCAGTTGTTATAATACTCAGATACAATATTTTGAAAATAAATATTAATTTTTCTCCACTTTTTTGTAAGAAAAATCTTTTAGCATTACTTTCAGGCCCAACCAAAAAAATATTTTTTCATTTATAGTAGCAATAGCGTAACGTGAGCGAAAGCGATGTATGGGCCCGCACCATTGTTCTTTATGTAAAATTTCTCTAAAACTACACCGAAACAAACAGCCTACTTTTGATGAGACGGAAGCTTAATACTTTCAAGGATCTTTCTCATTAAAAAAATCATTTATTACACAATAACACAGACCTAGACTCTTTGAAAATATAGCAACACTAGCATTTACCCGCGGCTTCGCCCGCGTCATTAAAAAGAAGTTAAATATTGAATAATTAGACTGCGCTGGATTAAAAGCGACAAACGATAGGGTTGTGTTAGATCCTGGCTATTTGTAACATAATTATTATGTGGCAAGCAAACTGAGCGCATATTCTAAAAAAGTGGTATTTTACAGAATACTTGCTGTTTTTATTGAGCCACTGTAAGTTCTGAGTAAATTCTGTCCAAATGGTCCAAAAACATTCAATCAGGGTGAGTATTGATGGGAACTTATTTTTATGACCTATTGCGCGGTATCGAGTGTATGGAGTCTAGGGTTCAACATATATTGTGAGTAAAGTTACGTATAAAGATGTTGTGAAATAGTGAGAAATTACACGTTTTAAGCAATCCCACAAGAATAGGTTTATTTTTCTGGGATTAAAAGTAGCCTATGTCAATCTCCGGGTCTTGAACTATATCTGTGCAAAAAATCAGGTCGATCCGTTGCGTGGCTGCGGCGTGATTGAGGAACAAACAAACCAACAAACTCACTTTCACATTTATATATTAGTAAGGATAGGGATTGCGCGGTTTCGAGTGTATGGAGTCTAGGGTTGAACATATATTGTGAGTAAAGTTACGAATATGTATGTAGTGAAACAGTGAGAAATTTCACTTTTTAAGCTATCCCACAGGAATAGGTCTATTTCTCTGGGATAAAAAGTAGCCTATGTCACTCTCCGGGTCTTGACCTATATCTGTGCAAAAAATCAGGTCGATCCGTTGCGTAGCTGCGGCATAATTGAGGAACAAACAAACCAACAAACTCACTTTCACATTTATATATTATTTATTTATTTATTTATTTAATATTTATTGCACACAAAACTTTTGGTACAAAAGCAATGCTTAATCCCTGAGGGATTTTCTTCCAGCGTCGCTTCACTAGTTGTGAGACAGCATTATATGCGCGTGGATAGGGACTTAGGGATAGCGGTATAAAATAAAAGTTAACCATTTAAATGTTGCATACAAAAAATAAAAAGTTTAAGTGCATAAATATAGCATAATATAAAAAAAAGATACAGTATCAATATTTATATATATATATATATACATACATATACAATAAATACATAATATACATACATATAATATATGTAAAATCGGTTTAATATGTAGTAATCATATATAAAAAGTACACAGATAGGTAAATACTTAGGTAATACTTGTATTATATTAGCTGTTTGCAGTATAAGTACATTATGCAATTTTAGTACCTCATAAGTGGGTTCAACTCATGTTTGCTTTCTGCAGCTCCATGTAATGTTTATGTACATTATATTTAAATACACTTCGAGACGAGGATCGTCGGATATTTTGCGGAAGTGAATTCCATAGTCTGATGGCCGTAACAGTGAAAGAATCTGAATACAGTCGGGTGTTATGTTTTGGAAAAGTGAGTATATCGATATTAGGGGACCGATGGGCGCGCCCTTGTGAGCTGAGGAAGTTGAAACGTTCCTGCAGATATTGAGGGGAAGATGGATCATTTAGAATTCCATAGAGACAGGCAAGAACGTGAGCATTCCGGCGAAAGCGAATATTGAGCCACTCTAACTGTGAACGGAAATTGGAGACATGGTCATACTTACGCAGCCCGTAAATATAACGGATGCATAAGTTGAGCAGACGATCGAGTTTGTTCAGTAGCTCTTCAGTAATATCTGTGTAGCTAACATCAGCGTAGTCAATAATAGGGAGAATGAGAGAATTAATCAGTACTACCTTTGCTCTTCGAGGTAAGAAATTCTCCATCCTTTTGAGAGCGTGCATGGCTGCAAATACTTTACGACTAACTTCACTTACATGAACAGCCCATGTTAGATCTTGCGTAACATGGAGCCCTAAGTTTTTGACTTGGGATGAGTAAGACAGCTGCAGGTTATTAAAAGTAACCGCGGGGAGATTCTTTAGATCCAGTTTTGAAGTTTGCACGTGCCTGCCCACCAACATAACTTGCGTTTTAGATGGATTGACGATCAGACCGTGGTCATCCGACCAAATACGGATGGATTCTAAATCGGTATTTAATCTATTTATCGCGTCAGATGCATTATCGGCTTTAAAAGAGATATAAAGCTGTAGGTCATCGGCATACAGGTGATAAGTACTAAACTTCAACGCTGTTACTAGTGTGTTAATAAACACAGAGAAAAGAAGTGGAGAGAGTACTCCACCCTGTGGCACCCCTACAACAGTATCGGCCCATCCCGAGTATTTTTCCCCAGACCGAACGCGCTGCTGGCGGCCTTGTAGATAAGAATCAGTCGCTTGCTGACTGTGAGATGTTGAGAGATCGCAGTATCGCTAGCAGTATATCGTGATCCACGCAATTAAAAGCATTGCTGAAATCTAAGAGCACAACCAGCGTCACTAGCCCTTGGTCCATAGCTAAGCGAATATCATCATTAATTTTGATGAGAGCAGTGCTAGTGCTGTGCGAGGGACGAAACCCAGATTGAAGAGGGTTAAATATGTTAAAGGAGGTAAAGAATTTTGACAGCTGTTTGTATACAATTTTTTCAAGTATCTTTGAGAGGAAGGGTAGTATTGAAATCGGACGGAAATGGCTTATGTCTGTGGCGTCAGTTTTTTTGGGAATTGGTATTATGTGTGCTTTTTTCCAGAGTTTAGGGAAGGAACCCGACGACAAAGATGAATTTAAAATGTGTGTAACAATAGGCAGGACGATGTCAAGCACTAACGAGATCATTTCCCGACCTATCTCATCGTCACCAATCGCTTTGCTTGTAACTGATGCAAATATTTTCTTGACCTCACCCACTGTTGTGGCCACAAAGCAAAATGATGAATGTCCAGGCAGAGGGCGAGAGGCAATATTGCTAAGTGTGCACGCCTTCGTAACATCATTTATTTGAGATGGTGGTTTAGAAAAATGGTTATTCAAGGCATTTACGTCAAGGTTTCCGTCAAGAATGTTACGTCGCTTTCCGAATCCCATCGACCGTAGCAGGTTCCACAACTTTTCAGGAGGGCAATCTTCAATGGAGGATAGTGATTGGTGGCGTTTAGCTTTCCTTATCACCTGATTGCAACGATTTCTAGCAACCTTGAAAGCTTTCCAGTCCTCTTCGGACCGAGTTAGCTTAAATTTCCGCTTTAATTTATCACGCTTACACCGAAGCGCCCGTATTTCTTCCGTCATCCAGGGAGCAGGAGGACGTTTAATTCGGACAGCTGTAACTGGAGCATGTTTGTCGAAAAGTTCAGTAATGTACGTATTAAAACAACTAACTTTCTCGTCTACGCTGTTCAGCTGCTCAATACGGTTCCAGTCAATGTTTTCAGCGTCCTGTAGCAGGTTATCTTTATTAACCCGGGCTAAGCAGCGTTGCATTATGTAGGCAGGCTTGACCTTAGAGGGCTTAAGCTTATACGTGGCATAAATGAGGTCATGATTCGAAAAGCCAGGTGCAGCAAACTGCCCATATGTGAGTATTTGGTCGGGTTTAGATGTTATGATAATATCAAGTAGAGAGCGGGACTCGTTAGTATGATATGTGGGCTCTAGGTCGAGAATGTTTAAGTTTGCTGAGTTTGTTATAAACTTTAATTTGCTTGATCTGCTATCTCTGCGTAGGAGACATGTATTAAAAAGTAGGGATAGGGATTGCGCGGTTTCGAGTGTATGGAGTCTAGGGTTGAACATATATTGTGAGTAAAGTTACGAATATGTATGTAGTGAAACAGTGAGAAATTTCACTTTTTAAGCTATCCCACAGGAATAGGTCTATTTCTCTGGGATAAAAAGTAACCTATGTCACTCTCCGGGTCTTGAACTATATCTGTGCAAAAAATCAGGTCGATCCGTTGCGTGGCTGCGGCGTGATTGAGGAACAAACAAACCAACAAACTCACTTTCACATTTATATATTAGTAGGGATAGGGATTGCGCGGTTTCGAGTGTATGGAGTCTAGGGTTTAACATATATTGTCAGTAAAGTTACGTATATGTATGTAGTGAAACAGTGAGAAATTACACTTTTAAAGCAATCCCACAGGAATAGGTCTATTTTTCTGGGATAAAAAGTAGCCTATGTCACTCTCCGGGTCTTGAATTATATCTGTGCAAAAAATCAGGTCGATCCGTTGCGTGGCTGTGGCGTGATTGAGCAACAAACAAACCAACAAACTCACTTTCACATTTATATATTAGTAGGGATAGGGATTGCGCGGTTTCGAGTGTATGGAGTCTAGGGTTCAACATATATTGTCAGTAAAGTTACGTATATGTATGTAGTGAAACAGTGAGAAATTACACTTTTAAAGCAAACCCACAGGAATAGGTCTATTTTTCTGGGATAAAAAGTAGCCTATGTCACTCTCCGGGTCTTGAATTATATCTGTGCAAAAAATCAGGTCGATCCGTTGCGTGGCTGTGGCGTGATTGAGGAACAAACAAACCAACAAACTCACTTTCACATTTATATATTAGTAGGGATAGGGATTGCGCGGTTTCGAGTGTATGGAGTCTAGGGTTCAACATATATTGTCAGTAAAGTTACGTATATTTATGTAGTGAAACAGTGAGAAATTAAATTTTTTAAGCAATCTCACAGGAATAGGTCTATTTTTCTGGGATAAAAAGTAGCCTATGTCACTCTACGGGTCATGAACTATATCTGTGCAAAAAATCAGGTCGATCCGTTGCGTGGCTGCGGCGTGATTGAGGGACAAACAAACCAACAAACTCACTTTCACATTTATATATTAGTAGGGATTAGATTTAGATTAGATGATTCCATATCCCATTGTTCAACTAAAACACAATTGTTAAATGCGTGCAGTGCTAAGTCCAGAACCTACATAGTGCCCATTTTCACATTTATAGTGATAATATCATAAGTTTTTGCCCGCGGCCCCGCTCGCGACAAATTAGCTTTTTTCACAAATCCTAAGGGAAACGTCATTTTCCCGTTATCGTTCCCTATTCCAACCTTTATACATGCTTTCAAGCAAGTTTGCTTGAACAATCTATCTACAGATGTAGCTATAGATTGCTCAAGAAAATTTGGTATATTGAGTATCCCACGGGAACTATGGATTTTTCCGGGGTAAAAAGTAGCCTATGTGTTAATCCGGGTTATAAGCTACCTATGTTTTAAATTTCATCCAAATCGGTTCAGTAGATGCGACGGGAAAGAGTAACAAACATCCAAACTCACAAACTCACAAACTTTCACATTTATAATATTTATTAGATATTTGTGCAACTCAATGACGAAATACGCTACGCTAAGAAGAAGGGAAAGATGTGACGTATGTTGAAGCCAAAAAAATCTCAACTATGGCGTCGCGCTTCATACATTTTGGTACAACAGCACATATCGCTGTCGGTCGCATACATTAGCGCCATTTTACAGTAAAAAAAATTCGGTTCAGGGTGGAGCCTTAAAATGTATGCGTCACGTCAGCAAATGCTTATAGTATCGTTTGCCGTATAAATATAACTGTGACGTCACTCGCTCAAAATTTCCATACTGACATTGTATGAAAATGTCAAAACAATATTAAGTGATGGTGGTAAGGCCCCTGATCTCAATTTACCACGAACGTAAGCTGGAAATAAATTGGGAAACCACTGCAATCACGAAGCGACTCGCAAAGCTTTAGTTTTCTCTAATAGCTCTCCTTCCCAATATTAAGACCGTTGGAACGTCATCAGAATTGCCCCATACTCTATTGCCCTCTCGCTCGGACCGGTTTATTCGTCATGGTGGACAGTCTAATTATAATGATATACTAGGTCTATGGTATTTAACTTCAACAATAGGAGGCTCTACAGAGTATTTTTAGAAGCTCAAAGAAGGATTTGACTCGATGCAATGTTATCGTTGACCGACGGGGCCACGCTCGCAGGACGACAAGCTGACGATCCTGGCGACGCTGTGGTGGGTGGGCGCGGCGCTGCTGGAGTCGGACTACGAGCACGAGTTCCTGCTGGGCGTGCGGCTGCTGGCGCGCGTCATGGCGCGCCTGCCGCTCGACCGGCCCGACGCGCGCGAGCGCCTCGACCGCACGCAGGCGCACTCGCCGCACGCGCCCTCCTCGCTGCACTCGCTGCTGCTCAAGGTACAGCGGCTCCGATGATGCACTTGCAGGTGGACAGAACTCAGAACAGCCTACGGTGGAGCGCGCTTGCTTAAGAAATGCCAATGCTTGAATTGAAGGTGCCTAAGTTGAAGACAGTTCTTGGGAGGGTATTACAGATCGTTGCTGTGCGTTCCAGGAATGAGAAATCCAACCGCTTCATATGTGTTTTATTGGTATGTCAACTATATATACGTAACAGTTCAATGGTTAACGTAAATCCCTCCAGTTTGTACTCTATGGGGGCTTCTTTCAAAGAGTCGAATACTTTACACAAAAGTGAGTTTTTTTTTTGTTTTTTGAATATTAGCATAATACCATCACTGTCCTGGCCAACGACCAATATGGTAGGAAATTGTCATTATGTTGGTCTTCGAAAAAAAAGCCGTATAGTGCCACAAACTTTTCTTGTCCATTAAGGGCGTCACTAGTGTCCTACGTTAATGTAATTTCCTATCCCTAGTTCCTAACCTTGCTTTAATTCCAGTTTGGCTGCTGGACAAGGAAAGTTTGTGGCACTATACAGTTAACGCGTGGTGTTATGCTATATGTCGCGCCGACAGGGCTGCACGCACCCCAACACGTACGAGCCGGTGGTGAGCGTGCTCGTGGACACGATCCCGCTGCTGGAGCTGCCTGTGATCGACCCCACGCAGTCGCTGGCCTTCCCCATGACGGTGGTGGCGCTGCTGCCGTACATGCTGCTGCACTACGAGGACGCGAACGAGCTGTGCGTGCGCGCCGCGTGCCACATCGCGCAGGTGAGCGCCGCGCCGACCCCACCGCACTGCTCTCCTCTTAGTATAGTCGGGGAACATTGACTTATACTCTAGACGGGGCGGACCGCGCGAAAAAATGTCGCCAGTTTATGGGAGCAAAACCCCCTCCGACGTCAGTAGTAAGCTGTAAGTCTACGCAGTATTTCGCAGGAGCATAACACATGGCTCTACATTTTCTTGTATGAAGAAGGTTTATGTAAATGTTTGGATGGGCATATCTTGACTATTATTATCAATGTCGGGGAATGAATAGGTTCGTCACCTTAGTGTCGATTTTCGCTTGCACTAGTACTGCAAGATTCTATTGGCGGCACCACACTTCATTATTTGTTATTCGTTATTCGCCTTATTCGGCCGCATACGACCAAGTGTGGGCGGTTCATTCGTCTATATTTGCTTTATTTGCACGAATAACGCATAAGCGCGAATAGCAAATAAGCGTATCCGTCCTCTTGTCGGTTTTTAGCACACTTCAAAGGACACGTATTGGCAATATTTGGGCACATAGCACTAAGTGTGGATAGCATGTTTGTTATTTGCTCACATAAACACATATTTGGACAAATACAGCGTAGCCGCATAACGAATAACAAATTACGAAGTTTGGTTCCGGCATATAATGTCAACATAACAAAACAATCGACTAGTGCAAACGAATCTGTTTGAAAATTGACGAATCTTTTCGTTCCCTTACTGTACATGGCAGCAGCAGATGCAGAGGTCTTCTCTGTTGCGTTTTAGCCAAAAAGAGGTTCAGGCTCGAGGCTTGCAGCCTTCTTATTCGGGAGTAGGCGCTATAAAGATCTCTTCCCCGTAGTGTTCAAGTAGTAGCCAACTCCTGGCGTTTTGGCTTCGGGCCTCAGGGTCTTATAGGTTTGTAGATTCCTTAAAGTGAAGCGGTCTCTGATAGATGTCATTATCAGGCCATCCGTTCACAATTTAAGACAACAAGACATAAGTGTTAGCAACCGCATATTACCGTAAACAGACTATCAACCTTTAGACAAGTGCATGAGTTTCAAATATTTCTTTGTATTCAAAATATTTTAGATGCAAAGGATTTTGACCAAGTGTAGACCAATTAGTGAGACTACCATTTTAGTAGATTATTTGCTAGTTTATAACTAAATTGTATGGTCTGGCAGCTATCGCGGGAGCCCATCAATCGAAATGATATTTTCCTTATGCAGTCCTTAGCTTGTGCAATAATTTTGATAGGTATTCAACAATTTGTTCTGTTTGACATCCATTCACATTTCAGTTCACATCGGAGAAGAGTAAGAAGCTGGAGAATCTGGGCACGGTGATGACGCTGTACTCGCGCCGCACCTTCAGCAAGGAGAGCTTCCAGTGGACCAAGTGCGTGGTCAAGTACCTGTGGGACACTTATTCGCACCTCTCGCTGCAGATGCTGGCCTTCCTCGTAGAGGTCCTGGAGAAGGTAACCACAACTGTGTATACAATACCCATCACTCATAGCTTATGATAACCACTTTCTTAATTACTATTTGACTTTTCACTTCACACTTCTCACTTAGCTATCGCTGCTCGCATTGCTCCATCAAGATTGCTCTATAGTCCGCAAAAGTGGCGGCTCCGTCCACTTCGCCGCCGCCATCTTTTTCATGCAATTGTACCATCCGTAGACAGAAATAGCGCGCAAGTGGCGCCGCCAGCCCAATGCTGCCATCTGCGCGACCGCAGACAAAGCACGCCGGTCAAGGACGACAACACAACCTTGCATCTCCCTTTGCCCCGTCGCACTAATGGGTCCATAGATCAAAATGCTTGAGGCTAAAAGAGGGTGGATTACCGAAAGGACCCTTTTGAAACTACCTAAAGTGTTTAGAGTCATCATAATCGTGTGAAGATCTACACATGATTATGATGAAATTCTGTCTCAGTTTCTGTCAGAAACTGCGAAAAACCAAATAAAAAATTGATCAAGTGCGATTCGGGCTCGTGCACCGGGAGTTCCGTACTATCAAGTCCCATTCTCAACAGTATTAAAGTAAACTAAACATCCCAGCCTATACCAAATTCAAAAACGAGCAAAAAAATCACGTTTGTTGTATTGGTACCTCCTTACGGCCGTTCCCAATATCCTATCTATCCATGGTTTCCCTTACTAGAGATAAAAATATGACATAACTTGTACGGAGCTTATGTCATATTGACATCTCTAGTAGGGCAAATAATAGATAGATAGGTTATTAATTTCGGCCGTTAAATATTTATTTTATTCTCGTTTTTAGTATTTGTTGATAGCGATTCAAGAGATATAGCCTGGTGACAGCGAAGTCTCCGTAATAGGGTGCCTTTTGACACTTTGGGTACGAAATCCTAAAAATGAATATCGCTGGCAGACCTTCGAGGCGTTTTAACTTGGTGTGCTGGTGTCGCAGGGCGCGCCCAGCCTGCAGCTGCCCGTGCTGTCGATCCTGCACTGCATGCTGTACTACGTGGAGCTGCACGCGCCCGCCGCGCAGCCCGTCAACGCGGACCTGCTGCGAGCCGTCGCCAAGTTCATCGACGTGAGTGCTGCCACGATTGGGTTGACTCAGGCGGTGGTCTGCAACAGACCCGTCACAGTAGTGTTCGTGCGCCGCATCAGGCGTTTCAGAGAGACCACTCTAGTACATTTCCATAGCAAACATTCGTAGGCCGCGTACAGCGTCACGTCGGACGCAACCAAACGTGTCTGTTACAGACCGCCGCCTTTTTGAGGTTTCAAATTATCACTTGACAGGATTATAGGCTTCAATTGGTTTCAGCCGACGGACAAAGGCCTTCTGCAATGATTTCCAGTCCGCACGGTCTTCCGCCACTTGTATTCAGCGCCTTCCCTCGAATTTTTTAATGACGTGTCTATTCAAGTTCAGTATTTGGTGTCAATTGCAACTTTATTGCTTTACACGTTCGTACGAAATAGATAAGTCTCAAACGGATGAATAACAAAGTGATCCTGTAAGGGTACTGTTATCTTACTCGTAATTAAGATGCGCACTCTAAAAAATCTTGAATATAAGGTCCCAAAAATTGGCCCAAGCATCTAGTGACCCCCGAGAGCTGGCATTTAATTAGCTCAAGGGGTAAGTTTATCCTTACAAAGGGTAATAGTGCCAGAGTCTTGGACACTATGTGCCCAAGACCCTATTAAATAAATGATAAGTTTGAGGGTATATATGTTAAATATTTTATTTTATTAAATAATGTTTGTTTAGTCTAGCTTATATTCTAAAAAAACGGTAAGCTTTTGTCGGTAATTCCCGCTCACGAGTGGTGTGGTGTTGCAGCAAGAGGGCAACGCGTACAAGGAGGCCATGAAGATCCTCAAGCTGGTGGTGACTCGCTGCTCCACGCTGGTGGCGCCGCCGCACTGGGAGCACGCCTCCTCCGCGCTCGACGCCGACTCGCACGCCAAGAAGGTACTACTATGTTTTACTTCAGAGAACTAAAACATAGTAATAAAATACTAAACAAATATTATTAAGGTAAAAGTGAACCGATATACCTGAAATTTTGAATGTCTTTAAACGCAGGAGCTGCCGGGCCGCACGATGGACTTCACTTTCGACCTGTCGCAGACGCCCGTCATCGGCCGCAAGTACCTGCCCAAGAGCGGCAGCCAAAGCCAGCCCGCCACCGGGCCCAGCTCGCTGTCCAACGCCTCCAGCGCATCCAGCACCAATCCCGACAAAGGTAGCCTCACATTCATCCCTTGCCACGTCACGTTTGACCCGTCGCAGACGCCCGTCATTGGCCACAAGTACCTGCTCAGGAGTGGCAGTCAGAGCCAGCCCGCCCCCGGGCCCAGCTCGCTGTCCAACGCATCCAGCGCCACCCCCGACAAAGGTAGCCTCACATTCATCCCTTGCCACGTCACGTTTGACCCGTCGCAGACGCCCGTCATTGGCCACAAGTACCTGCTCAGGAGTGGCAGTCAGAGCCAGCCCGCCCCCGGGCCCAGCTCGCTGTCCAACGCATCCAGCGCCACCCCCGACAAAGGTAGCCTCACATTCATCCCTTGCCACGTCACGTTTGACCCGTCGCAGACGCCCGTCATTGGCCACAAGTACCTGCTCAGGAGTGGCAGTCAGAGCCAGCCCGCCCCCGGGCCCAGCTCGCTGTCCAACGCATCCAGCGCCACCCCCGACAAAGGTAGCCTCACATTCATCCCTTGCCACGTCACGTTTGACCCGTCGCAGACGCCCGTCATTGGCCACAAGTACCTGCTCAGGAGTGGCAGTCAGAGCCAGCCCGCCCCCGGGCCCAGCTCGCTGTCCAACGCATCCAGCGCCACCCCCGAACAAAGGTAGCCTCACATTCATCCCTTGCCACGTCACGTTTGACCCGTCGCAGACGCCCGTCATTGGCCACAAGTACCTGCTCAGGAGTGGCAGTCAGAGCCAGCCCGCCCCCGGGCCCAGCTCGCTGTCCAACGCATCCAGCGCCACCCCCGACAAAGGTAGCCTCACATTCATCCCTTGCCACGTCACGTTTGACCCGTCGCAGACGCCCGTCATTGGCCACAAGTACCTGCTCAGGAGTGGCAGTCAGAGCCAGCCCGCCCCCGGGCCCAGCTCGCTGTCCAACGCATCCAGCGCCACCCCCGACAAAGGTAGCCTCACATTCATCCCTTGCCACGTCACGTTTGACCCGTCGCAGACGCCCGTCATTGGCCACAAGTACCTGCTCAGGAGTGGCAGTCAGAGCCAGCCCGCCACCGGGCCCAGCTCGCTATCCAACGCATCCAGCGCATCCAGCGCCACCCCCGACAAAGGTAGCCTCACATTCATCCCTTGCCACGTCACGTTTGACCCGTCGCAGACGCCCGTCATTGGCCACAAGTACCTGCTCAGGAGTGGCAGTCAGAGCCAGCCCGCCCCCGGGCCCAGCTCGCTGTCCAACGCATCCAGCGCCACCCCCGACAAAGGTAGCCTCACATTCATCCCTTGCCACGTCACGTTTGACCCGTCGCAGACGCCCGTCATTGGCCACAAGTACCTGCTCAGGAGTGGCAGTCAGAGCCAGCCCGCCCCCGGGCCCAGCTCGCTGTCCAACGCATCCAGCGCCACCCCCGACAAAGGTAGCCTCACATTCATCCCTTGCCACGTCACGTTTGACCCGTCGCAGACGCCCGTCATTGGCCACAAGTACCTGCTCAGGAGTGGCAGTCAGAGCCAGCCCGCCCCCGGGCCCAGCTCGCTGTCCAACGCATCCAGCGCCACCCCCGACAAAGGTAGCCTCACATTCATCCCTTGCCACGTCACGTTTGACCCGTCGCAGACGCCCGTCATTGGCCACAAGTACCTGCTCAGGAGTGGCAGTCAGAGCCAGCCCGCCCCCGGGCCCAGCTCGCTGTCCAACGCATCCAGCGCCACCCCCGACAAAGGTAGCCTCACATTCATCCCTTGCCACGTCACGTTTGACCCGTCGCAGACGCCCGTCATTGGCCACAAGTACCTGCTCAGGAGTGGCAGTCAGAGCCAGCCCGCCCCCGGGCCCAGCTCGCTGTCCAACGCATCCAGCGCCACCCCCGACAAAGGTAGCCTCACATTCATCCCTTGCCACGTCACGTTTGACCCGTCGCAGACGCCCGTCATTGGCCACAAGTACCTGCTCAGGAGTGGCAGTCAGAGCCAGCCCGCCCCCGGGCCCAGCTCGCTGTCCAACGCATCCAGCGCCACCCCCGACAAAGGTAGCCTCACATTCATCCCTTGCCACGTCACGTTTGACCCGTCGCAGACGCCCGTCATTGGCCACAAGTACCTGCTCAGGAGTGGCAGTCAGAGCCAGCCCGCCCCCGGGCCCAGCTCGCTGTCCAACGCATCCAGCGCATCCAGCACCAACCCCGACAAAGGTAGCCTCACATTGATTCCTTGCCACGTCACGTTTGACCCGTCGCAGACGCCCGTCATTGGCCACAAGTACCTGCTCAGGAGTGGCAGTCAGAGCCAGCCCGCCCCCGGGCCCAGCTCGCTGTCCAACGCATCCAGCGCCACCCCCGACAAAGGTAGCCTCACATTCATCCCTTGCCACGTCACGTTTGACCCGTCGCAGACGCCCGTCATTGGCCACAAGTACCTGCTCAGGAGTGGCAGTCAGAGCCAGCCCGCCCCCGGGCCCAGCTCGCTGTCCAACGCATCCAGCGCCACCCCCGACAAAGGTAGCCTCACATTCATCCCTTGCCACGTCACGTTTGACCCGTCGCAGACGCCCGTCATTGGCCACAAGTACCTGCTCAGGAGTGGCAGTCAGAGCCAGCCCGCCCCCGGGCCCAGCTCGCTGTCCAACGCATCCAGCGCCACCCCCGACAAAGGTAGCCTCACATTCATCCCTTGCCACGTCACGTTTGACCCGTCGCAGACGCCCGTCATTGGCCACAAGTACCTGCTCAGGAGTGGCAGTCAGAGCCAGCCCGCCCCCGGGCCCAGCTCGCTGTCCAACGCATCCAGCGCCACCCCCGACAAAGGTAGCCTCACATTCATCCCTTGCCACGTCACGTTTGACCCGTCGCAGACGCCCGTCATTGGCCACAAGTACCTGCTCAGGAGTGGCAGTCAGAGCCAGCCCGCCCCCGGGCCCAGCTCGCTGTCCAACGCATCCAGCGCCACCCCCGACAAAGGTAGCCTCACATTCATCCCTTGCCACGTCACGTTTGACCCGTCGCAGACGCCCGTCATTGGCCACAAGTACCTGCTCAGGAGTGGCAGTCAGAGCCAGCCCGCCCCCGGGCCCAGCTCGCTGTCCAACGCATCCAGCGCCACCCCCGACAAAGGTAGCCTCACATTCATCCCTTGCCACGTCACGTTTGACCCGTCGCAGACGCCCGTCATTGGCCACAAGTACCTGCTCAGGAGTGGCAGTCAGAGCCAGCCCGCCCCCGGGCCCAGCTCGCTGTCCAACGCATCCAGCGCCACCCCCGACAAAGGTAGCCTCACATTCATCCCTTGCCACGTCACGTTTGACCCGTCGCAGACGCCCGTCATTGGCCACAAGTACCTGCTCAGGAGTGGCAGTCAGAGCCAGCCCGCCACCGGGCCCAGCTCGCTATCCAACGCATCCAGCGCATCCAGCGCCACCCCCGACAAAGGAAGCCTTCATTCATCCCTTGCCACGTCACGTTTGACCCGTCGCACACGCCCGTCATCAGCCGCAAGTACCTGCCCAAAAGCGGCAGCCAGAGCCAGCCCCGACATAGGTCGCTTCAAACGAAAGCTTTTTAAACTTACAATTACTTTTTTAAATTCGTTTCGTCAAAACTTAAGTAGGTTTAGTATTCCCATTCCTTCTTAATTAATTAATCCACATTACTAACTGTGTAACAGTAATTTCGTTGTAAAGCTATATTTCAAGACTTGTTTAGAAATTAAAGGTGTCAAAGCACGCGCGAGTGTTAGGAGCACCGTAGCTGACGCTGCGTCTGTGGCAGGCTCGTCGACGTCGGGCTCCGCGTCGACGGTGGTGGGCGCGGCGGGCGGCGAGGCGAGCGGCGCGCACCCCGCCGCGGCCGCGCCGCACAGCGCCGCGTCGCCGCGCCGCTCGCTGTCGCTGTCGCCGGCCGACGCGCTCGCCGCCGGCTGGAAGCGGCCCTGGATGTCGCAGGTGACGTTCTCAGTTCAGGGGCGCCTTGGAACCCTCGTAAACTTAGTTTTTAAGGGTTATTACGATGTCTCCGTTAATGCAAAATACTGTATCGTTTGTAATTCGTGAATATTTCGAGCATGTTGTGGTGTTATTCGGATTCATATAGTTATAATATATGCTCCTGGCCATATTTGATTCGGAAATATTTCTTTAAAATAAAATAATTATCCATTTTGATCAAAATTTTTATAGCTTTGGTCGAGTTCCGTAATACCAAAAATTATGAATGAAAACTTCTTAACTTTCTTTATTAACTGGTGTTTTTCTTTAGCTGGACGATAAAAACTGTGCTCCTGAACTAATGCGACGTGAGATAGTGTTGTTTTTATTACAAAACAAATAAGCAGAAGACATGTCCTCTTTGACATAAAAATAAGCAAAACTAAATTCGTTTACAATTTTCAGTATTTCGGAACCAGATATGGCCAGGAGCATAGATTATTACTATACAAACCCGAAAAATACCACAACATGATCGAAATATACACGAATTACAAACGATTTTGGTATTACGTTTGTATGGGAGACATGGTAGTTCACAGGACTTTTAAGTCGTTAAATAGTTATCACTATTGATAAGTATATGTACCTACTTGACCTTTCATAAGTGCTAACAAGTAGTGGCCTATATGAAATAAATGATTTGAATCTTTGAATCTTTGACGCCGCGCACTGTTCCATTAGAAAAATCTGATTTAACTAAGATCGTCGTGAAAACCTCGCGATTGCTCACTCTATATTATGAGATGTTACCATAACTACGGAGACGCCTCCATTTATTAATTCTAGCTTATCCTTGCGTGACATATGACGCCATTATGAGCGATTTGTTGTAAAATGTTCACGTACCAAGTTACTAGCCTAGATGACGCCGTATTATCCGCCACTTGAAGGATTAAAAATAGTCACGCCATATCTTGTGCTCCATATTGTTAGATCTTTGCATAAATATATACAATTACGAAAGCTAAGTCATGGTAGCTTCTTGTGGCTTCTTACAGATTTTCATTTTGCGAGACAGGGATAGTAGACCCTCCCACTCGAAAATTTAAATGCTTTAAACTTTCTTAATCTTTGTAGGATTATTAATTAATATTTTTTTTCACTGTACGTGATTATTTTTATCCTTCTTTATAATAAAGTAATTTTTTTTTCAATATCAAATGTAGCATAATATCTAAGCAACCCTATATCTGTTTTCTCCACAGAGCCGGGTCCGCGAGTGCCTGGTGAACCTGCTGACCACATGCGGCCAGCGCGTCGGCTTGCCCAAGAGTCCATCCGTAAGCGAACCACCTTCCCTACTGGCGTTCGCACGATTTTTATGTTAGCGATTCATCCTAAAAACATTTATTTGTAAAGAAAAACCTTTGCGAAGGAAAATTCCCTCTTCGAAACAAAATATTTACCTACCCGTATATTTCCTGGCGTAACACTACACCAGTTGTTAAATTCTTGATAACGAAATACACGAAAAGGGAATTTCAACTTTCATTTTTTAAAATCCATTAAAAGTTTTAGTAGGAAAATAATTAAAGTGATATTTCTATCCATCGCTGCGTATAGGACGATTTAATTACCACTTTATGTTCCAAGGTAACGCTGAAACATAATATATATAACCATATATGCTTCCGCACACACCACGCTATGTTGAAGGCTCACATTACACATATCCGTATGAATAACACGACCACATGTCGCATTGGGCGCACATTCGCAACCACGTACGGCCGTTTGCCCACAATAGCCATCAACAGATAACCGACGGTTATAGGTTGTCGGTACGCGATGCTGGCAAAAGTTTTTGTACTATTCCGATAGTGTCAGTCACAGGTGTAGACATGACCGGACGATGAGACCAAATTATCGGTGACGTGTCGGTTGTCGGATAACGGCTAGGTGTTTAAATGTTTTGGGGATAAGGCTAATTATATGGAATTTAGGGATAGTTTAGAGGTGTTAGTTTTTAAACTTCATAAAAAATTTTTTTTTTTATTGTTTATTTATTCTTTCAATATCGATTCTTTTTTCCTTTTTTTTATAAATAACATGAGAAGTCTCCACATAATGCTGTGCACTTATTGTTACTAATTAAGCACACTGTCCAGTGCCTATTGTGTGTTTTTCGTACGTGAATGTTTTACGTATATGTTGTTATTGTGGCTTAGTAAATAGATAAAATAAAAATAGTAAACCGCATAGGATTTTTGCGCAGGGATACAATATTTTTATAGCACTCTTTTTTTGGTGGTAAATTACTTGAAAACTTTAAAAATTACATTTGGACATCTACTTTTAAATCAAGGTTGACAGTGCAGCGGTAACAAATACTTTGCGATGTCTAGGTTGTAGGGCTACTAATGGACAATTGGCTTCCTCATTAGAGATTAAACATTTTTTTAAATTCCCGATTTCGAAATTGTGTTTTCTAGCAGTACGTCACGTAGTTGCGAATGTGTTTCTGACGTTATTCTCACTAAAACCGATCTAATACTGCGATAGTTTGGGAAGTCGATAGCGTTGTATCATGGCTTAGCGCTTCTCATCCAAACCATTTATATTGAGTGTACCGTGATTGCTACCAAACGACGGGACAGTCTCATGTATAAGTATATTTATGCGTACATTACATTGCAGTCCATGTGCAATGAGCAACAAAATTAATTTGCTATAAACCACAGAAGTCAGACATGTATAATTTCACAAATCTTCCATTTTTTGATATCTGCTGATTCTTGAAGATATCTGCTTTAAAATTGATCCTACCCGGACGTACATATATTGCAAGTTAAATAAGCTTGTGAAAAGTGAATGAATGCAAATTAACTTTGTAGTTCATTGTGGAAAGACGGAACTAAATATGTTATGTTAGTGTTTATGTGACGTCTTGCTTTGTTTTTGTTTAGCCGCTTTGTTGTGTAAGAATGGTGAATTTAAAACAGGCGTTAGTTTACGAAGTCCATCCGTGTTAAAGGAACCACAAAAGTAGTTTGCTGTCACTGCAATTTCTAACGAATATGTACGACACGTTAGATTTTACCACACACTTGGGTAGTTGACTGAGAATAAAAGCGCTAATGAAGTCCGAAGTTGGAGCCTATCCCTGATACGTACATAATGGATACTGCCTGCGCAAGAAGAGCCAATCAGCAGATTCGAACGATACCCACGCCCGCCCTTCTACCCGCTCATTCCCCTATGATACCTTATTTTCAAATTTTGCGCAACGACGACCACCGCTAGACTGTCGTACTGCCACCAATTGTACCTACTTCTTAATTTACATTATATATCTTTGAACCACAAAATATGTATTATTTCATTAAATTGCACAATTTGTTCGTTAACATACATTGGTAATATTATGGAAGGCATTATGCAGTTGGGATGTTTCCAGCCCCTTGATTGTCTAAGAAAAACGTATTGATCGTTATCGTTTACGTATTCTGCCCGCTGATTGGTTTCCTGTTCTACGTCAGCCAATCGGGGGGCAGAATTTGGTAACGATTCCGATAACGAAAAATACGTTTTTCTTACGCAGTCAGACCACAGTTATAAACATTCAA
Source organism: Coenonympha glycerion (assembly GCA_963855885.1). NCBI lineage: Eukaryota > Metazoa > Arthropoda > Insecta > Lepidoptera > Nymphalidae > Coenonympha > Coenonympha glycerion. Next base: position 1,056,433 of record OY979626.1, read on the forward strand.
CCAATTATCTAGTATCCGCATGGTGAACTTATATTGGCACCGTTTTGGTTATGAAAATGCGTCGGTGACCAAATCTTAATATATATAAATCTCGTGTCACAATGTTTGTCCTCAATGGACTCCTAAACCACTTAACCGATTTTAATAAAATTCGCACACAGGGTGCAGTTTGCTCTAACTTAAAAGATAGGATAGCTTAAATCTCAATTTATCTATTTTTTTTATATCCTTAAGGGCAAAACAACGTTTGCCAGGTCAGCTAGTTATTTTATACAAAACTGTGGCATTTGTCTTATCCATGGAAAATCAGTCTCCATTCCCAAATCTTAGCCAAATCAGTTCAGAATTTGAGGCGTGAAAATGCAACAGGCACAATCACAAGAACACTCACACGCACACGCACACACACGCATACACATTTCTCGCCAGTACATGTTATATAAGTAAGTGTGATGATAGCTGAGCTGTCTGTGTTGTGTGCAGGTAATCTTCAGCCAAAGCTCAGAGCTGCTGGAGCGCGAGTCGTCGATGGCGTCGTCCTCCGAGGAGGTGTCGGGCACTCCGGGCAATGAACCCTCCGGGGGAGCGCCGCCCACCGACCACTTCGGCGTCTTCAAAGACTTCGACTTCCTCGAGTACGAGAGCGAAAGCATCGAGGTGATCCATCTTTCTATACTAGTCAGCACAGCTTATTACATGGATGGCTAGGAGGGATAATTTCCTCACGGGGAGAAAATAAACTTCATAACTATATATAACTTACAGTATTAATCACTCTCTTTCTCTGAGCATAGCGCAGGGGCCGTATCATCATCTCTTATAGTAGTATTTTTGTAATAGGTATTGTTTTGACATTTTCGTATAATGTCAGTATGAAAAATTTACAGTAATACTGCTATAAGAGATGGTGGTAGGGCAAGTGGATAAAATGAATAAAAATACTTTTTAATTTCTCGATTTAACCGATAGAGAAAATAATTGTGTCCCCTGTCAGAGAATAATTGAAGGATAAATATTTATCCCCTGCCCATGCTAAGGCGGGGGAAAATATCGTGTTCGAAGCGGTCTTTGGTAAGCTACGCGTGGCACAAGAAGCGGAGCGGCTTGGAGTGGCAAGTCCCTCACTGTATAGTCCAGCACCAGAATGGTAAAGTGGGCACATAGGTACATGGAGCAAGAGGAAAAGAGGAATTAAAGAACACCGATCGACCCCCGCTTGGCTGCTTTTGTTAGTGAATCATTAGATATTGATAAATAAATTAATAACCTAACCTTTCCGGATTAGTCCTACCTTAAATGTTACATTTCTGTCTCGGATAGAGCAAACATTAATAGGACAGGTTATTAATTTCCATCGTAAGACAATTAGTGTTGATTTCTTATTCACCGATAATAATTTTTACACAAGTTGTGAGGGGCATAATCTAAATGAGTGCTTTGTGATAAAATGGTACGTTCCTGTCCTCCAGGGCGAGAGCTCGGATAACTTCAACTGGGGCGTGCGGCGGCGGCTGCTCAGCGAAGAGCGCTCGGAGGGCAACGCGCCCGAGCGCAGCCCGCCGCCGCAGCGCGCGCGGCTCGAGCGCGACGCGCCCCACCACTCCAAGCAGGTGAGCGAGCACATTATCACGACTGCATCCATGAAAACGAGAAAAACGAAAAAGCTTTACAGAAGACTAGCCTATGGTGTGTACCATCTGTACACTATGCTAGCCAACAGTACGTCTTTGTACCAACCTTACGCAAAATTTCTAAATTGGCACAGGTCTGGTTTGGTGGGAGGCTTTGGCCGTGGCTAGTTACCGCCCTACCAGCAAAGACGTACCGCCAAGCGATTTAGCGTTCCGTTACGATGCTGTGTAGAAACCGTTGGGGTGACATAACGTACCCTTTCCAAGATAGTACGCTAATATGCATCATCACTTACCATCAGGTGAGATCGCAGTCAAGTACTAACTTGTAAGGCGTAAAAAAAAACATCAATAATTGGATCTTATACACTACTTTTTAATTTGATAAAAAATATTACTTTATTATAAACTAGGATAAAAATAATAACGTGCAGTGAAAGAAATATCGAAATTCAGCGAAGATTTACAAAGTTACAGGCGTTTAAATTTTGGAGTGGGAGGATCTTCTATCCCTTTCTCGCAAAACGAAAATTTGTATGAAGCCGCACGAAGCTACTATGGCATTGGTAAGGTGTGACGTCACAATTTAATGTTGCTATCTCTGTCTAATCACAAATCTTTAAATGCTTATAACTTTTTTGTTATTTGATCATATTAATTAGTTTTTCAGTGCACGTCATTATTTTAATTCTAGTTTATAATAAAGTAATAAAAAAATTGGAGTCAAATACCCAGTTGAACGCATATAGGGCCATTTTGTTCTCCGTCTGCTGACGACCATTTATCTCAGGAACGCCTGAAAGTATGGACTTGAAATCAAATATTATACCACGGTCTAAATAAAAGTTTGTTATAATAATACTCTTCGTGTGGGTATCAGGGCCACGAGGACTCGTCGGACGAGGAGGCGGGCTGGGAGGAGAGCGACGCCGCGTCGCACGAGCTCGCCCGCGCGCACACGCCCTCCAGCGCGTCGAGCGGGGAGCCAGACGGTAACCAGACCTTCCACCCTGCTCACAAATCGCGTGTGTTCACCTCTTTTGGGAAATCGGAAGTGTTGAGAATCCTTTACGTGCGCAATTTTGTAGTGACGATCACGTATGCCGAGAGGACAGCGCTCTTTGTCGTATGGGCAGCTTTGATAAAAATGCCCAGCCAATAGTGCCACTTTAGCCGTCCTGATAGACGGGAATTTTGCTGGTCAATTTGGAGGTAATTCGGCGCGCGGCCAGTGGTGAGTTGGGTAGACGTAGAAATCAGGGCAAACCTTATCGCGGATTGGCTAGCGAAACGGTCCAGCGAAACAAAGGGTAGTAACTTTTAGTTGATAATAATACGAATGAGGTAATAAGATACATACGACGTAGTATGCAATCCATAGATATAACAAGAGAAAGTGAAGTTAATTATCAACAATTATCAAATACGAGCTCAGTCGTCGCGCTGTTGTCAGCGGGCGGAGCGAATTATTTGTGATACAAGTAACTCCCCTTCACTCTTACGCTTTGCGTATTCCCTGTCACACTTGCGAGCGTGTGTTAAAGTGTGTTGTATACAATTTTAAATATGCATGTATGTGTACAAACGCAACGGGTCTTTCCTATTCGATCAATTAACGCACTCTACGTTGTGTAGTGCCACAATTTCTTCGGCAACAGTGACCTCTCCAGTGTCTCTACAAAATGTAAGAGAGTAATGACTGCTTCACCTCTAAAAGTCTGACACTGCGTAACTATCCAGATGGATTCTGCAAGATAAAGACTGTCTGTATGGCCAATTTTGTTAGATTTATCAGTTGAAGCGTTAGTCGTGAGAGTCGTTTGTTAGTATCGCATTAACCGAGGTCGCGCGTCGCAGGCGAGCGCGGCGACGTGACGCCGGTGCCGGGCGCGAGCGGCGCGCAGCTGCGCGACTCGTGGCGCTGCTCGGTGGCCGCGCTGCTGCGGCTCGCCGCGCACGCGCCGCCCATGGCGCTCGTGCACCGCCTGCACACCGTGCTCAAGGTAACGTCTCGTCCAATACCGCTATATTCCCGGGATTCCCTACCGAAATGGCAGTATGGAATCAAAATTGTTGTTTAATGGTCTAAACATAATTGGAAAGTCCGTCGTCACAAGATACAACTACGGTGGCCAAGTAGTTGGCCAGCTAGGTGCGTTATGACTGATGACCATACCCCTCCCATTCTGAGGTAATGTCCTGTGCAGGAGGTGACGGCGAAGACCATCTCGGTGTGCGGCGAGGGCGCGCTGGCGGGCGGCTGCGAGCTGGGCGCCGTGCTGGAGCGGCTGGGCGCGGAGGAGCCGCCGCTGCTGTGGGCGGGCCCGGCGGCGGCGGACTGCGCGCGCGTGCGCGACGCCGTGCGCTACGCCGCGCTCGAGATCAACGAGCACCTCGAGACCTACTTCGACCGCCGCGAGCACGCGCTCGAGGTGAGCACACACTTCCACTGCTGGTAGGGCTCTTCTCGTGGAGTCCCCGTGAGGTACTGCTGTGGGCGGGCCCGGCGGCGGCGGACTGCGCGCGCGTGCGCGACGCCGTGCGCTACGCCGCGCTCGAGATCAACGAGCACCTCGAGACCTACTTCGACCGCCGCGAGCACGCGCTCGAGGTGAGCACACACTTCCACTGCTGGTAGGGCTCTTCTCGTGGAGTCCCCGTGAGGTACTGCTGTGGGCGGGCCCGGCGGCGGCGGACTGCGCGCGCGTGCGCGACGCCGTGCGCTACGCCGCGCTCGAGATCAACGAGCACCTCGAGACCTACTTCGACCGCCGCGAGCACGCGCTCGAGGTGAGCACACACTTCCACTGCTGGTAGGGCTCTTCTCGTGGAGTCCCCGTGAGGTACTGCTGTGGGCGGGCCCGGCGGCGGCGGACTGCGCGCGCGTGCGCGACGCCGTGCGCTACGCCGCGCTCGAGATCAACGAGCACCTCGAGACCTACTTCGACCGCCGCGAGCACGCGCTCGAGGTGAGCACACACTTCCACTGCTGGTAGGGCTCTTCTCGTGGAGTCCCCGTGAGGTACTGCTGTGGGCGGGCCCGGCGGCGGCGGACTGCGCGCGCGTGCGCGACGCCGTGCGCTACGCCGCGCTCGAGATCAACGAGCACCTCGAGACCTACTTCGACCGCCGCGAGCACGCGCTCGAGGTGAGCACACACTTCCACTGCTGGCAGGGCTCTTCTCGTGGAGTCCCCGTGAGGTACTGCTGTGGGCGGGCCCGGCGGCGGCGGACTGCGCGCGCGTGCGCGACGCCGTGCGCTACGCCGCGCTCGAGATCAACGAGCACCTCGAGACCTACTTCGACCGCCGCGAGCACGCGCTCGAGGTGAGCACACACTTCCACTGCTGGTAGGGCTCTTCTCGTGGAGTCCCCGTGAGGTACTGCTGTGGGCGGGCCCGGCGGCGGCGGACTGCGCGCGCGTGCGCGACGCCGTGCGCTACGCCGCGCTCGAGATCAACGAGCACCTCGAGACCTACTTCGACCGCCGCGAGCACGCGCTCGAGGTGAGCCACACACTCCACTGCTGGCAGGGCTCTTCTCGTGGAGTCCCCGTGAGGTACTGCTGTGGGCGGGCCCGGCGGCGGCGGACTGCGCGCGCGTGCGCGACGCCGTGCGCTACGCCGCGCTCGAGATCAACGAGCACCTCGAGACCTACTTCGACCGCCGCGAGCACGCGCTCGAGGTGAGCACACACTTCCACTGCTGGTAGGGCTCTTCTCGTGGAGTCCCCGTGAGGTACTGCTGTGGGCGGGCCCGGCGGCGGCGGACTGCGCGCGCGTGCGCGACGCCGTGCGCTACGCCGCGCTCGAGATCAACGAGCACCTCGAGACCTACTTCGACCGCCGCGAGCACGCGCTCGAGGTGAGCACACACTTCCACTGCTGGTAGGGCTCTTCTCGTGGAGTCCCCGTGAGGTACTGCTGTGGGCGGGCCCGGCGGCGGCGGACTGCGCGCGCGTGCGCGACGCCGTGCGCTACGCCGCGCTCGAGATCAACGAGCACCTCGAGACCTACTTCGACCGCCGCGAGCACGCGCTCGAGGTGAGCACACACTTCCACTGCTGGCAGGGCTCTTCTCGTGGAGTCCCCGTGAGGTACTGCTGTGGGCGGGCCCGGCGGCGGCGGACTGCGCGCGCGTGCGCGACGCCGTGCGCTACGCCGCGCTCGAGATCAACGAGCACCTCGAGACCTACTTCGACCGCCGCGAGCACGCGCTCGAGGTGAGCACACACTTCCACTGCTGGTAGGGCTCTTCTCGTGGAGTCCCCGTGAGGTACTGCTGTGGGCGGGCCCGGCGGCGGCGGACTGCGCGCGCGTGCGCGACGCCGTGCGCTACGCCGCGCTCGAGATCAACGAGCACCTCGAGACCTACTTCGACCGCCGCGAGCACGCGCTCGAGGTGAGCACACACTTCCACTGCTGGTAGGGCTCTTCTCGTGGAGTCCCCGTGAGGTACTGCTGTGGGCGGGCCCGGCGGCGGCGGACTGCGCGCGCGTGCGCGACGCCGTGCGCTACGCCGCGCTCGAGATCAACGAGCACCTCGAGACCTACTTCGACCGCCGCGAGCACGCGCTCGAGGTGAGCACACACTTCCACTGCTGGCAGGGCTCTTCTCGTGGAGTCCCCGTGAGGTACTGCTGTGGGCGGGCCCGGCGGCGGCGGACTGCGCGCGCGTGCGCGACGCCGTGCGCTACGCCGCGCTCGAGATCAACGAGCACCTCGAGACCTACTTCGACCGCCGCGAGCACGCGCTCGAGGTGAGCACACACTTCCACTGCTGGTAGGGCTCTTCTCGTGGAGTCCCCGTGAGGTACTGCTGTGGGCGGGCCCGGCGGCGGCGGACTGCGCGCGCGTGCGCGACGCCGTGCGCTACGCCGCGCTCGAGATCAACGAGCACCTCGAGACCTACTTCGACCGCCGCGAGCACGCGCTCGAGGTGAGCACACACTTCCACTGCTGGCAGGGCTCTTCTCGTGGAGTCCCCGTGAGGTACTGCTGTGGGCGGGCCCGGCGGCGGCGGACTGCGCGCGCGTGCGCGACGCCGTGCGCTACGCCGCGCTCGAGATCAACGAGCACCTCGAGACCTACTTCGACCGCCGCGAGCACGCGCTCGAGGTGAGCAAACACTTCCACTGCTGGTAGGGCTCTTCTCGTGGAGTCCCCGTGAGGTACTACTGTGGTGACTGATTGGAAGGAGACTCGCGGCTGGCCAGTTGCCGTGTTCGCTGTCGGAGAATATAAAACTCGAAGTGAAAATTTGAACGCAATTGAACGTGTTATGTTCCAAAAACTGATACGTAAACAGAGGTGGCGGTAACGGCAACGGTAATTGAAAGTAATTAATTTTAAAATTAAAAAAGTCGACTGCCCTGTGCTATAACTACTTTTTCCAAAAAATATAGCCTAAGTTACTCGGAATGACGTATGGATTCTAACGATATCCCATAAGTCCAAATCTGTTCTGCCGTTCAGAAGTTATAGTGGAATAAAGAAACTCACATACATACATACATACATGAACCCTAAAAACATTACACTCCTTTTTTGAGCAGTCGTGTAATATTCAATGTTTCGCCACCATACCATGAATCAGTTGAGAACGGCGACTCTTCTAAATTGTGGAAGTTTCTTGAATCTGTCGGAGTCGGCAAATCAACTCATAATTCATCTTCCCCTAGCGTTGACATTGATCTTTTGAATCAATATTTCTCCACTCCTCAGAGTGCCATTAGCAGCACTGATAAATCGCAAACGATTCATTCTCTTGCCATAACTCCGACTCCTTCTTACCCTCCGTTCAATTTTAGTCAGTTTTCTGTATGTGATGTTAAAAAGAACATAATGTCCATTTCCTCAAATGCTGTTGGTAGTGATGACATTAGCCGTAATATGATTATTCCTCTTCTTGATATCATCACTCCTATAATTACTCATATTTTAAATGTTTCTATCACGACTTCCAAGTTTGGAAGTCGTGGAGTACAATGGTATGGTTATCCCTTTCTGTGAATCTGTTAAAAACCTCGGAATTCATATGGATCGCACTTTGGGGTGGATTAATCATATCAAACAGGTTAGCAGGAAGACCTTTGCATCTTTGAGCTCATTGCGTCGCTTTCGATCTTTTCTTCCGATTCCTACCAAAATTATGTTAGCACAGACACTACTTCTTCCTATCCTTGATTATGCGGACGCAAGCTTTATTAACCTTACCTTATCAGTTAAATAAGCTTGAGAGACTTCAAAATGCTAGTATTCGGTTCATATTTGGTTTGCGCAAATATGACCATGTCTCTGAATTTCGTTCTCGTCTCAAGTGGTTACCCATCCGACTTCGCCGGCACTTGCATATCCTTTCCATTCTGTACTGTGTGTTATTTCACCCTTCCACTCCTCCTTATTTAAAGGAGAAATTTGTATTTATTGGTGGTCCGGGAGAAGATATCCGTACTACAAGAAAACTTATTTTAAGGATACCTAAGCATACTACTTCTTTTTACCACCATTCTTTTACGGTTCAGGCTATAAAATTGTGGAACGCCTTACCCCTGGTAATCAGGGAGGCCCAGTCTATTAACATCTTCAAGAGACTGGTTAAGGAATTAAGGATCACTATTTGTCGTCGTCACTGGCAACTTAGTTTTGATTATAGGGTCCATGGTATTGGGAGGATATTACATAATATGTATTTGTATGTATTTTATATTTATTAGTATGTGTAAGTATTTTATATTTATTTGTATTTTGTATAATATAACATAGGTATTGTTTTATGTATTTTGTTTGTATTTTTTTGTGTATATTTATATTTATTTATGTTTTAGTTATTTATTTGCACCACCTACCTCTAGTATCTGCAACAAAAATCCTTTACAGCATTGGTTGCCTGGAAGAGATCGCTAGGTAGCGATAAGGCCGCCAAATTGTGTACCTATTCTTTGTAATTTTTGTGTTGTCCTTTGTTTGACTTTGTGGTGTGCAATAAAAGTATATTCATTCATTCATTCATTCATTCAATGTTTGTCCACGTTGTCATCATCATCACAATGATCGCTAATATTAGTGAGTGGTGTGTCGCAGACGCTGGAGCTGGCGCGCGGCGCGGAGGAGACGGGGCGCTGCCTGTACAAGCTGATCTTCCAGCTGCTGCTGCTGCTCGAGACCAACAACAAGATGGTGGTGGCCGTGTACCACGCCGCGCTCGACAACCGCGTGAGCGTCACATTTAATTAAACAATATCTGGGTGACCGAGCTTTGCTCGGTAGTATATCTATCGGCCAATAGATGGCAGCAGTAGTCACTTTTTTTTTTTTTGGTAAATTTGACATTTTCTAAAAATGAATCCTAGCTAGATCGATTTATCGCCCCCAAAACCCCCTGTGTACTTAATTTCATGAAAATCGTTCGAGCCGTTTCCGAGATTCGGATTATATAGAAATATATATATATATATATATATATATATATACAAAAATTGCTCGTTTAAAGGTATAGGATATTTATAAAGGATCAGCATTTCGGACGTCACCCATGTATTATTTGTCAAAACTGTAAAATGGCGCTATGTAAGCGACCGACAGCGGTATGGGACTGCACTACACACAGCGGTAGCGAAATGTATGACGAGCGACGCCATATTTGAGAAATAAGTCACTGACAGCTGATTAGTTGAGGGCACTGATCCCTATTCTATTGATCCACAGTGAACCTAGTCTGAATTGTATAGAATGTTGAATCCATAGAATAGTGATCAGTGGATGAGTAGCTCCCGCCCCGTGTCCCGCAGACCATGGGAGGGCCAAGTTTATAGCGGTCTAGCTATAGATGGACAACAAATTAAAGAACTACGCTTCTTAGCAGGTACTGACTGAATCGACCAATTACAATGGCTTCTTTATATTATGTATTGAGTTAGTATTTTAATATTGTTTGTGTACTTGAATGAGGTATAGTGGGGCGCTTCATTTCAACGTGGATAAGCTCTACCAGCCCGTAGTTTGGGAGCTGAAGGGCAATGCAAAGTATTAGGAAGTATTAAAGCGGTGTGTTCTGGGTCCAGGGCGTGGAGATGAGCGCGGCGGTGATGTCGGTGCGCGCGGCGCTGCTGGCGCACCTCGGCGACTCGTGGGCCGAGCACTCGCCCGCGCCGCACGACGACGCGCGTCTGCTGCACCTCATGCAGCGCCAGAGGTACGCGCACGCCGCTCATCTCCGTTACACCTTAGAGAAACTGAACATATAAAGAGATGCCATAGTTTTCTTAACACTATATGTGTCGGAGTGGCAGAAACCGCCATACTGTGTTGCATTTTGACATGCACATTTCTTGTAATGTACTAATGATGTGACTACTATTATACCGTTATCGATAATATTTCCATATCGATAGATAGTTAAAGCAGCCCTTCTGATCAGCTGTCTGGTGCCTATCTGTGAGTGGCCGATGGCTGTGATTGGCTATTTTAATGCGACACAAGATGGCGGATATTGACACCCAAAAAGACTGACAATTTCCTGTCCTTATATTTACTTCGTCATTGCGTTACACTAGCACGCTGGACCTCATACTGTCAACGTGAAAATGTAGACACTTGATTTTCGACAATTTGCCGCTGGTTGTTGCGTAACCTGATGCTAGCGTAAATGGAACTGAAACAAAATGACATTCAAAACGACGGTCACTAGCAAGTACCTAGCAATAAATCTCAATTGTGGACCTTCGAGCACTTACCTTCAAATCGGCACAAAAAATGATCTGTCATTTGTATAGAATGTTTGATCCAGCGCACTTTTCTTATTATAACAAAAAAATTATATACTTACTTTAGTTTCGTTATTGACCATATTGCATTTTTAAGTACATGTAATTTTACGTTCTATGTCAATAGTTGGTAATAATTCTTATCTGTTTTCCGTTTATTATAAAATATAAAATGCGTTAATAGTGACAATTCGCACCACCTAACTTTGCCACGCCGAACTAAGCTTGGGAGCGAAAACACATGGAATCTCCGCAGAAGTATGTGGCAATATCCGAATTGAGTACGAACGTGGTGCGAACGGTAGTGTAGTTATAACGAGAGCTATAGGGTTAGTACAAGTTTTAATTCAAATTACAGCCAACGTCATCTACTGACAGCCGTATATCAGTGGCTGTCCATAGATGGCGCTGACTGTAAATGTATGGAGAAATTCGATTCGTTCATGCGATGCGAGTGTGTCGCGTGCGGCAGGTGGGGCGCGGCTCTGGCGCTGGTGCGCGAGCGCAACGCGGAGCGCATCCTGGAGCGCGGCGAGCTGCCCGAGGATGACGTCACCAGTCTGCTGCACGTCTACTGCCGCGGCCTGGCGCAAGCGCAGCCGGGTGAGTGCCCTACCACAGTTTTTTACTAACATATTTGTATTCCGATTCATGATTAGGCGATCATGAAAGAATGTTTTTGAAGTTCTTCACTTCACCCATCCTGTCTAGTAGCTTTAAAGAGTGTCACTCACACAAAAATGCACTTAATATAAGAAACAAACACACGCGTACTGTACTCGTATGCCCTTAAATAATTCACGACCGTCATGAGTTGGCACTTTATTTAGAGCAAAATTCGCAAAGGACTCTGTCGACTTGTCAGGGAATAACTAAATGCGAATCAAAAAATCTTCTTGGACGAATGGATCGGGAAACAATATGAAATAAATACGCATTTTTGAGCAAAGTTTTTGTTGTAGATGTTATGCTCGCAGAACTCATTGCCTTAAGTCTATGAGATATAATTAGCCCACTATTATTATTATTTTTTTATACTATATAGGTTTACGCTTGACCACAATCTCACCTGATGGAAAGTGTCGATGTAGTCGAAGATGGAGCGCGCTTACCTAGAAGATGCCTATTCATTCTTTTTTTTAAAAGCACCCAGGTCGTAACATGCGGGGAAAACAGATTTCGGGAGAGAATTCCAAACCTAAGCCGTGCGTACTAAAAATGAAGAAGTGAATCGCTTCGTGCGTACTGGTGGTATGGCGACGACATAGGGATGAAAGTTCACCCGGTGTCTTGCGGTGCGGTGGAAAAATGGTGAGGGAGGAACCAGATCAAACAGCTCCTGAGCTAACTCCCCGAAATATATCCTATACAAAACCGTCCGGCTCGCCACCTTGCGGCGATGCTCGAGACTATGAAGCTTCGCCACAAGAGGCGAGCCCTCGCCAATGAGTCTCCTAGCCCGACGATCTACAGCATCTAAGGCCGCCAGCTGGAATTTGGCGGAACCATCGAAGAGGTGGCTGCAGTACTCCATACAAGACCGAACTTGTGCCTGGTACAGTGTGGTCAGTTGCTTAGGAGTGAAGTACCGCTATGAGCGAGAAAACTAAATAAAATTTGAATTTTCGGCCCCGGATGATTCTCTGTTAAACCAATAAATTTTGTCGATCATACCAACTTGTTCGGTTCCAGATATGGTGGCGATAACGCGGCCCGTCAACGAGCTGTCACAAAACCTGTCCTTCATGATGGAGAGCCTGTACAAAGCGTCCGTGCAGCTGCAGCGCCAGGAGTTCGTGTAATGCCGCGCCGCCGCCCCCGCACGACGCTTGAACCACGCTCCCACTGTCACATGCAACCTGTTGCTAATTCCTATATGGAACATGACGTCGTTGAACCAAATGAGCTTTGTTCCATGGAACAAAAACATATAAAGGCACGATTACGTAATGCTATAGAATAAATGAACTGCGCTGACGTGTCAGCATACACGGTTATGTGCTACAGTGCGAGTGCTTCCCATTCGTTCTATAGAACATGGTGTCATCGAACAAAAAGATTATATATATGTAAAATAAAATCCACTTTAACATCATGTTCCATGGAACAAATGGGAAGTGGCCGATTTTAAATGATACGCTTTTCAATCATACGTTCTGTTATTTTTTGTTTTTTGCAATTGTCTATGAACTGAGTCGTAGTCGTGAACATGTATTACGTAAAGCATTTTTAGTCCATTGAATGGGTGATTTAATGAATTTAACAAAATATATTTAATATTATAAATTAAATTTACAAAACGATGTTATTACTGCTGCTTTTCGAGATTGAACTGGCGATATTTTACGAGTATAAAATGATTATTAGTAGGAAAATTAATTTAAATTCAACAATTTTCATTAGTAGGATAAAATGGTCTTCAAAATGGAAACTTATTTAATTTTTTGTACGTTTTCGTCCAGACTCCAATGGATTCAAGACTCGAAGAATGAATTCTCATCTTGTATGATACAATAGAAACTAATTTATTCATTATTTTTTGTCACCTTAAGGTCGATTTTTAATAAGGTGGGCAATTTTTAAAAACCTTCTGTCGTCCAACCATTTATGTATTTGGCAACACTTCAAGAAATTTTCTTGCCAACATTAATCTTTGAAATGGAAATTTATCTCCTTATAAATGGCGGCCTGCGTAAAATTGGGAACATGCTGCTTTCTCTGCATCATACATTGTTTGGGGTAAAACCGTAGAAATAGACTGTGTAATTTTTTTATTACTTTATTACATTTTAGAGAAATCGTTTATTATTTAAGAAGTATAAAATATCGCTAGTTGAATCTCTTGCTTTGTGTACTGTGTAACAAGTTTCATACCATACCGCTCAAGTGATGCGTCGTAAAGTAGGCAAATGTCGACGCAACAAGCGGTATACTTCGTTCACTCATAGTTAATCAACAATTATAGATAAATTAGTAAACATGATGTTAATATAACTAACTAATTAACTCTCACTTAGTTTTCAAATAACTGATCTCAACTTAGGTTATCGTCAACGCACGCGCTTTCTGAAAAAAAAAATATTAATAAGAATTGTATACACAAGTATCTTGCGTTTGTCCCCGTACCGCCAATATATGTTTACCAATTGCAAAAAAAAAAAACAAATTAAATTTGAATTTTGCGGACAAACATTTTACATTGAACCTTAATACCGGAATATCATAATATCATTTTTACGGGGCAAGCGCAAAAATGAAAAAAGTAAAATTACTTGCAGTGTCCGTTACGGTAACAGCGGCTCGAGTTCAATGGTTTCCCCCATCTCAACTATGCCCAACTCGCTTAAAGAAGTTTTCACTTGTAAGAGTTCTTGACAAATTCGTGTCAATTCGATTTATTCTGAAGCTTGACAAAAATAATTTCGTCATACACTGTGCATCTGTGAAAGATCGTTCCTCACAGAACCGCAAGACGCCGAGAGAAGTGGCATCCTTATGATGGTTGATGTCCAGCGAACTCGAACTAAACGGTTTTCTTCCACGTTTCTGATACGTACCGCTAAGGTGTGGAACACCCTTCCAGGATCTGTGTTTCCAGCCAAGTACAACCTGGCTTCGGTGCCTTCAAGAGAAGAGTGAATAGGCATTTTCTAGGCAAGCGCGCTCCATACTAGACCTCATCATTTCTGTCCATCAGACATGATTGTAGTCAAGCGTCAGCCTACCTATAGTCTTATCTATGACGACTAACTTATTTAGGATCTTCATAATCTGCCGATCGCTAATTCCAAAACAAATAAGAACGAAATTCCTAAAAGTTATTAATTTTAGAAGTGATAACTTCTGTAGGCGATGGACATTTTTTGAGATGAAGTAAAACTATCTAACTCATTACCGTAATCATATGTTACCAGCACCTCTCACTGTTAACATCGACCGACATATCTGTTTTTTTTTTTATTCATACTTCTGTCGACACTGGCATGCTACGTTTTTATTTCGTTCCATTTAGATAGTGGAATGAGCGATCGGCAGTTTCTATCTCATAGACAGTTTACGGCGCAGATCCCTTTTCTCTCAGAGCTCGATCCATGACAATATGTTTCCTCGAATATTCTGTATACATACTCATAGAGACTTTTTACCAATTGACTAGGTGATGAATTTTGAATCGATTAATTTACTTGTATAAAAATGTATTATTTATAATAGAGAAAATTTTCGTGTGTAGGTTTATTTTAACCACTTTATTTAATTCAATCCGACACTTCTCATGCTGAATGTATCACTCGTAATAAATAATTTTATATTCTTCTTCTTAGTGCTTCTCGCTCGCACTATCTAACAATATCAATGTGTGAAGAGGCGCATATTATGGCACTCCCAATCTATTTCAAAACGCCTGTTTTAAAACTATTATAAAACTATTTAACTATTTTAAAATTTTATTTTTTAGTATGTACGTATATAGTATACAGTAACTTGGCAATCGAGCTTCGCTTCATATTTTTTCGCGATTTTACAAAATGTACAACTATATTATGGTAGGTAAATTTCAAGAGCAAAACTTTTTCTACATATACAATATACATATACTTACTACAAAATTTAATCAAATCGATAATAATTGTTAAAGTCGTTTCCGTAATAAGCGAAATTGTATTTGTTATATATATACGAGAAAGGCTCGTTTATAAAATATGTGATAAGAAATATATTATAATGGTAAAATCTTGTAATATATTACACCTCCAGTTTGTTACTTTGGCTGCAAAACTGTAAAATAAAGTATAATTAACATATTTTATTAAAACATGTAACTTAAACAGTTATTGCGTTTTATCTCAACCGACACTTGACAATAAGTGATAGCGACATTGATATCCATACTAATTTCAAATTTATGAGAACTGATAATCTACTAATGCTCGTTTTCACCGACATTTTAAGAGACACCTATGACCTAAGCTAAGTGACAATTGTTGTAAGTGAAAACTGTCACCTACCGGCTTAGGTGTTTCTTGAAGTGTTGGTGAAAACGAGCACAATAGTCACAGACATCGGAAATAAATAGGAACAGGCCCCGTCTACAAAATTTGCGTGACGATTTTTAATCTGTCAAGTGGCGCATAAGATGGCGTTTCCTAGGGTACGTCACTCAGTACATGAACATTTGACAACAAATCTTGATGCTCATCATGGCGCCGCGTGTCACGCCAGGCTACGCTAGAATGAATGAATGTGGTGTATGGGTGTCTCCATATTTTTGTTATTTCTGTGACTAAAATTTGTACAATAATGTTCCTTTCACCATAAGTCAAGTGGCCTATACATAAATACCTGATGGTCATAAATGTTACATTTTAATATGCAATTAGATTTTTTTTTGTTTAAAATAGGAAAGCCGGGTTGAAATTTCAAAATGAGATCAAAATAATTAGTGGGGTATCATATAAAAGGCCTCTACTGGTATATTCTAAAACAGAGTTTATGCTTGATATTTTTTCATTTATTGGGCAAACTGTCGAAAACAATACAGTTTGCCTCCTTATCTCCGAAATTTGTCGATCGAAAAATCTAAAATAATTGTGATCAATAGTGGTTACCGTACATATTTTACAGGAGAAATAAAAGCAACTCTGTGACTAGTACACTTTTTTATGTTAACAATAAACCAAAAAACAAAGTTATGTTGCAACTTCTGTTGTAAGCATACGAGTGGGAAATTTTTAAAAAGGCTTAAAATGGTATATGGCCAGAAAAATAAAGTCGATCTACGCAGAAACAGGCGGACCGACTCTCGCTAAATTAAGCAATTGAAACACCGATTGACAGTTGCACCGCGTCTATGTACATACTAGCTTGGAAGTTAATGGGTAACAGTTATAGATATTTCAATCCACGATGACGCGCCCCACTCTGTTGAAGTCCATACGAATCGAATGAAACATTAGCGATTTTGACAGAGTGTGGCGCGTCTTCGTGTATTGAAATATCTATAAATGAAGTTTCTTCGACATGAAACTCGGAAGTGTCAATAATAAGTCTGCGTTGGCATGTCCCTACCATCCGTTAGTGAAAATTGCTATTAGTGCGAGACGGTCTGTTTTTTTCTAGTCTATGGTTGTGTAAATTAATTTCGGTTCTTTACGCGAGTTACTAGAAATTATACTACATAATATATATTAAAAATAATTATAATTAATGTACCAAATAATAGATAATTTTGTGTTGTAAGATCATTAAGAACATTTAAGGTCATGTTATATACTAAATACTTATTTAATACATGAAAACTAAGAAACACTTGAATGACAAACAAACCTACTCAATGCTTTTGTGATAAGATACCTAATTATTATTTTTTATTTTTGTTGAATTACTAATATTAATTTCTATATTTATTGTTAGTTCTTAGGTTTTTTTCCTAACGCTTAACCACTCGTGAATTAAAGTGTATTGCAATGTATGAATCAATTTATATTTCTAGGTACTTACATTTATTTAATGTGAATTAATAAATAATAAAATCTTTCGTTATGTGTTTTTTTATCCTATTGATCGTTGCCTGTGGTTACGGAATTCCCGCGTGAATTTAGGCTTTTCACAACGCGAAGGAATCGTGAATTTCCCGTTTCTTAAAATTTATGTCCATTCCAAATTTCGGCCAACTCAGATTAGTAGTTAGGCGATGAAGGTTTTTCTCCCGCGTGAATTTTAATTTTTCACGCATCCCACTAGAACCATGATTTTTTCCGAGATAAAAAGTAGCCTATGTATTAATTCGACAAAATCAATGTCCATTCCCAGCCCAATACAGTAGTTAAACCGTTAGTAATATTATATATTCGTTGGTTAAGCGCTGAAGGATATTTTCTAGCGTGTGAGTAGTAGGATTAGGTTTTAGAGAATAACTACACCATTCATAGGTACAAAAAATTGTAACAATCCAAATTTAAAATTTTACAGCCAGACTTTTATTTAAGTTATTATTAAACAAAACAACATAGCATATAATAGCGATATACCGACAGAGCGAACTATCAAACAGAAGAAATAATAATAAATACCTGATAAATAGTGGACCACATCACATTCATTGATCCCTTAGTAAGTTACAGTAGTGTGTAAGTACAAAAGTGTGTTATGGGAATCAGAAACAACGAGTAGGAACACCTAGACCCGAGACTTTTTAGAAAACTTATTTCGAACCCGAAACCTCAGAGACGGCAGCGGCCATAGATAAGTATGTATGTACCTGCAGCGGCTTGAAAACCGGCACGCTAACGACTCAACCACGGAGCAAAGAGTATATAATCACTACGTCCACGGAGGTTGTCGAAGATAGCGGCGTTAGTTCTGATGGATTTGGGCCACACGCCAAGAAAAATTGCGACATTATACAAATGTCGCAATTTATCTTGCCATTGTAAGATACAGTCTGTGGATACAGCACTAACAACTGTCAAAGATTACTGAGTGTAAAAATGGTGTAAAACACAGACCAGCGAAAGAGTTTTTTCTTCTTTTCTCTGTGGTGTAAAACATGTGTAAAACGACCTATGAAAACGGCATAATTAGGTACAATTATTAGCGTAGGTAGGTAGCGATGGCGTAGCGCATTTCTAATAGTAAAACGTCATAGACCACCAACTTTATTATAGTGCGACAACGCTATCTTGGCGCGTGGCCATAATTGGAACTAGTGCCTTTTCTTGTGATGCCGTTTGACAAGTTTGCTGTCAATAAAGTTATATCTTGGTCTGTGGTTCGTCATAACTTATGACAGCATATCGCTATTGTAGGCTATTGTACGTTGAGTTGTTTTTACTAATTTTTTTACTATTAGTATCATTTTTGTTTTCAATTGCCGTAAAATTGACGAGATTTTATTCCCTGGCTGCCTTTTTTCTACAAATACGTCCTCCTGACAATGTGTTCAATCAAGTTCCAATAGAGCTATAGAGCAACTCCGCTTCCGCAACTCCTCTATGGTCGTTAAAGTATCTATGGCCGTTACTCGTTACCACAGAACATTATTAGCCACGGTGTTTTCATTTAGAATAAATTGATGGAACACGTATATCTGTTATAATTCGGCCACTAATCAATAGATGGCGTTAACAATTTCGCAGTAGCCACACTACTGTTTTTTACACTGGCAGCCCTTTTATGTTGAACTACAATACGTTCCCTTTGACGCAGTTTTTTCATTTAAAAAAGGACTTAAATATAGAGATTTATAGACAAGATTGTAATCGGAAAATTGTAAAAAGTAATTATTTATTTGTTTAGATTTCTGTTTCTTCTCCCGTTTTATAAAAATACTGATATTTCAGTGATTTGTTGAGATAAAATTTCACCGCACTGTCATATGTCAGTTGTCAATGTCATTAAATTGTCATATTGATAAGTGACAAGGTGACAAGTGACAACTGACAGAAGTTTCGCGTCTTGTTTAGTGTTGTTTTTTTAGGCGTAATAACAAAATTAATTTCCTGGTTTATTCATTAATTACAAGTGTTTCTGTGTATATAGTGTTATGAGTGATTTATTTTTATATAGTTGGTATAAAAATGTGAATCTTTTATAAGACTTAAGTGGTGTGAGTCGATTTTGTTCTGAATTGTGTACATAAAATAAATAAAAGAAGAAATTGAATGTAGTTTGTTATTTTCACTTTAACACAAGTTTTAATCCTTTTCAGTAACTAAAATTAAATATTTCACATTGTATATAACTTCATTCTGAAAGGGGTAAAACTGTTGAAATAGGTTGAATTAGATCAATACCTCAGATATTATTTACATGTCAATATAGAAAAAGAATAATGTTGTGACATGATTGTCAAATTGTAAACAAACAATTTGTTAAGTATATTCGTTTTAATATGGCGTAGATAATACAATATATTATCCAGTCATCGTCTGAGTATTCTTCATTTAGTAACTCTGCGTTCCCCATTACTTTTATCAAAAACTTGTGTTGAATTGTTTAACCTCAAAAATAAAAAATAAAAATGTATTGGTACCTAAGGAGCTATATATGCCCATAGCGAATAGGTTATAGTTATATATTCGAGAAAATTAGTTCGGCCACAATTCGCTTGGAGCGCTAGTTTCCATACTTCACAATTTTTCTAGAGTGATAACTCTATACCCCTATATACCATACTACTCTATGTTATTAGCTGAATACTCGAACGTAGTGATTATATCCTCTTTGGAATACTCTTTGACTACTCGTCGTCTTTGGTCGTCTTTTGTCTTTTTACTTCTCATTTTTCAATTTTCATTTTTCAAAAACGCACTACATGTGTAAAAAGTTGCAAGTGGTTCAAAGTTTTTAACTTCTTGTTTGCACTTTGCATAGAACCCGAAAAATCTTATAGGTAAGTAATTGTTTTTTTTTTTTAATTTACTTCTATATCTACAAAATAACTAAACAAATCTTACACTCAGCATAGCTTACTTGCATCTTTCTTGCATCTTAATTGGTCTATAAAAGGTTGTTTGGATCCATCCAGTATTTTATCCGTTTAAAAAGCAAAGTGTTTTTTCATCTATTTAATTGTTTTTTAAATCGCGCTGGTATTTACAGGAATTTAAACAAAGGGTTGGGTTCGACGAACTTGCCTAAACAGTAACAATGTTTTTAATGTTTTGTAAAACATTAAAACATGATTAGGTTCCTATCCCTTGAGACGATACAGTTTTGGATTTGGAATACTGTATAATATCTGAGATTGATGTATACTTTTATAAATTATTTGGAGACACTGATCCAATTTAAAATGAAAATCTTTATTTTTCACAAAGACAGTACTTGCAAGCTCGTGAAAACTCAGAACTGGCAAGATACGCGATGCATACAAAAGACATGATTCTTTTGACATTGTCTTGCTAGGAGATGGTTGTAATTTCTTCCTTCTGTAAGCTTATCCCTGTGTCTTGTATTACGAGTATTTACGCTTGGTGTATCTCGTGTTTATTAATGAGCAATGCTAAATCAGCAGTTAGTCGTAATATAGAATCAATGCCTCTAGAGTCTAGATAATGGCGTGGACAAAGTATCAGAAGTTCCTGGCTGTCATGATGGTAGTGACCGGATCCATTAACACCCTCAGCACCAAGTGGGCAGACAAAATGGAGTCAAAGAACTCCGCTGGAGAAATCAAGCCATTTGTACATCCATTTGTTCAGGTAAGATCCTTAATCCTTATTTTTAATCCTATAAAATGGACTTGCTGGTATCCAGCTCGTGTCTAATGCAGTACCACGGGAATCCAACATTCTTATTACATTGAATACACAAAACTTATTTTGGTAATCTATCAGGTATTACATGAATGACCAATTTGCGTTTTATGCACTGCACCTTTACAGTGTTGTGCTTGCCAGGTGTTGTTTAATTCTGTTCGCACAGTATCAAAAATTATTAGGTATATCTTTAAGAAAAGATTGAAAAAGTATAGACAATACTCTATAATTCAATCCTGCCCTATTATTTGCAAAACCTACGTCAGATCCACTATACTACCAGTACATGAGAGGACCTGTGTACTAGACATTGCATTGACATTGGCATCCTGAAACTTCATTCTGATTAAGATTATTTGTCCACTGCTGGGATATGATATTTAACTTAATTATTGTGTATTTTTAAATTTGTGTTTTTCTTCCAGTCGTGTGCTATGTTCCTTGGCGAGATGTTGTGTCTGCTAACTTTCAAAATAGTATTTTGGATGAACCGCAACGAAGACAACCCTCAAAACACTCTCATCCAGGGCAACCAGAACTTTAACCCCTTCATACTGATGCCAGCCGCCATGTTTGATTTGGTATAGTAATTTATGTATACTTGTTTAACAAATATATTGTAGCACTAATCGTTACTATTAATAAATATGCAGTTCCTCACACGTCTGTGTATTTGTGACACACCAAGCCTGAGATAACAGTGTAAAAGGATAACAAATTTTAAAACAAAAATGTTTGTGTGTCAGCAGGTTTTGTGTTATTAATTAAAATTATCAAATGCGTTGGTGACTTAGCTCTCTAATGAAAAACCTTAAACCTTTAGAAGGTCACTTTGTCATCTCTATTGATTGAACTTATCAACTGCCTCTTCTTAGCAAGGAATTAGTTATAAGTGAGCTGAAGAAAGCTGTAATTTATGGCTGAACCAATATCTACCTATAATTCACCTACGTCTTCTCACAAATTCTACACATCTGATATTTAGATGTTGTGTGCGTAGTGCAAATCGAAAACATTGTGAGGCAACCTACAGACAGGAGAGAGTTAAGCTTTATGTTCTTGGTTAGCATGGGCCATGGCTACACCCTTTATGCTTAGAAGATTTGTGCTGAAACAGTCTTAAAGTGGTATTTTCTAGGGGTCTAGCTGGTACAATACAAATTGATGCAATCAAAATTCATTCTAAAGTTGTTTTAAATGTGTAATTTATTTGTCTATAGATCGCAACCTCAATAATGTACATCGGTTTAAACCTGACATACGCGAGCAGCTTCCAAATGTTCCGCGGCTCCGTCATAGTGTTTGTTGCACTGCTCTCCTCGGCTGTCCTCGGCAGATTCATCACCAAACACCAAGTGGTTGGAATCGGTAATGTGTTCTAGGCCAGTTGCTTGATGGCTGATATGCTGTTCTTGTCCATCTTTGTATTTTACAACATGTAGATTAATTGCCCTAATCAGTGTGTCAGAGGACGTGGGTTCGATTCTCACAACTGGGAAATGTTTGTGTGATGAGTATGAATGTTTCCTAGTGTCCGGGTTTTTTCCATATAAATTATATTTATCAATAAGCTAGTACCCATAAGCCATAACACAAGCTATCGCTTACTTTCAGGCTAGATTTTGATGTGTGTAATTTGCTGATATATTTTATTTATTGACATGACTCTCGCTCGAGTAGCGAACTGAATATATAGGCTGCTTCAGATTAAATTATATTGAAAATATTTCAATTGCATAACACATAACAAGTCGCGTAAATAATATTGTATGTTTATAGTACAATCAGTTAAATTATGTGACTCACGGTTCAAAAACTTTACTCGCTCCAGTTTCATTGCATAGATATCTAAAACAAACACATTGTATAGCTCACATTTAATCATAATTGTGTACCAAGAAATCGACACCGAGTACATTGTAGTATTATCAACTTTTACCCATGGATATGTCTACATTGTCAGCGTGTTTTTTTTAATCACTCGGTATTTTGACGACCTCTCTAGCGCAGAAAAATGTAGCGGGTTCGATTCCCGCCACGGGCCACTTAAAAATTTGTAAAATTACTTAGGTCTGGTGTGGTGGGAGGCTCCGGCCGTGGCTAGTTAGTACCTTACCAGTAAAGATGCACCGTCAAGCGATTTAGCGTTCCGGTGCGATGCTGTGTGTTACTTTTCTCTTGTACCTTTGATACCAACTTGAAAGAGAAAAGTAACTAACTCCACCTAATGGTGAGTGATGATGTAGGCGATGACTGATGAGATCAGAATCAATAACTAACTTGTAGAAGATAAAAATAAGTAAATGCACAGTCAAAGTCTGTTACTTTTAATTCATAGCGGTTTATCTCTGTTGTAAAAAAATTAAGATACAGGACACTGAAAGATATCTAGGGTTCTCGTTTTTATCCTGCGGGTACCGATCTTTGGAAAATATAGGAGTAGGCCAGTGCCCTATTCATCAAACATTACAAGTCTACAAGCTCACAAGTTACAAGTTTAAATAAAAATTCACAAGTTCTTGTAGATTACGTTCATCAAATAATTTCACGTTACTTGTAGATTTTAGAAACTTGTAGTTTTTAATTTACAAGTGTGGCATGTAGTCCGTCAAAAAAGTCTTGAAATTAATTCACGGATATAATAATATTTTTTCCCTGACTTATGACTAAGTAATTGAAAAATCTGTTCAAACGGAATACTGAAAAGAATTATCAAATGTAGGTATTTCGACTTTTATAATTATTTTTAAACTCTTTTTTGTTTCATGGCTTTTTTGGCTGACTATAATAGATTCTTTTTTTTTAATATATTTTTAAATAAAAAAAAATTGTCTTTGGGCAATGTCTATGGTACAAATATGGTACCGCAAGTACATCTTTTTTTAAATGTTGTTTTTAATTAAAAAAATGTCTGCGCAATGAATATAGTACCGCAAGTACAAGGCTATATTGGCGGGTGGCCAAAATCGGAACTAACGTCGCTATCTTGTGACAATATTTGATAGATCTCTGTGTCGGCATATCTATCTGTATGTTGCAAGTATTTACGTTATTTTGGCTTATTATTAACAAAACCTCCCCAATTTTCAATCTGTCACACAGTATCACAAGATAGCGGCGTTAGTTCCGATTTTGGCCACGTGCCAAGATTAGCTTTGCCGCGCTAGTACAAAATTTATATACGATATTTTTGTTCTTTTTTTTGTTTGTTTTACATAAATATAAGATTATTTTGTTTCCCGCCATTTATTTGACTAAGCTTGTGGAATACCTAAAGTCTAAACCATGAAAATGTTAATAATATGATAATTATCAAATGTATTAAGTAGGTAGGTACGTATGTCTACATGTGTAAGTTACAAGTTATGAGTCCGCGGAGACTCTTCAACTTTTTGCCACAAGTTACAAGCTACAAGCAACGGTGGTATTTTTGATGAACAAAACTACTAATACACGTGTGAAAAAGCACTTGTATTACAAGTGATATAACTTGTAGCTTGTAATTTACACGTGTAGTTTTGACGAACGCACGTTTGTAAAAATGCAGAAATTTACAAGAGAATCGCTTGTAATACAAGGCTTGTAACGTTTGATGAATAGGGCACAGATCGCGTGTTGAATACAAAGTACAAAAATTCGCAGCTGTCTGCAATTTACCGCCGTTGATTACAACGCAAACAAGATATCAAATTATAAAATATTTCATGTCAGTTATGGCGATTGAAAACTTGCACTTTTAGATTTTATTTATGGTATGAATATATAATATTATGAACGTGTATGTCTGTGTGTGTATGGGTGCTTGCGTGCGTGCGTGCATACAAGCATGCCTTTTTTATAGTCAACGCGAGCAAAGAGCGGGCGGCTCACCTGATGCAGCATCAGAGGGACTGCAAATGCAAATGCCGGCTCATAGGAAAATTGTTTATCGGCCCCTTGAATAACACTGTTGCGGGGCTGGTTCCATAGTTTGCATGTGCGTGGAAAGAAGGATCTGGCATACCGGGTGGTCGTCGATTGCCAGCCATCCAGCTGGTATGGATGGAATATGTTTTTACGCCGGAGTGTATGCACATCAAAAGTGGAAATCCTGCATGAGGCTAAAGAATTTTTCACTTAGTTTTATGTATTATTTTGTTTTACAGTGAACGTGATTATCGGCCTCATGGTGGTGGGTATCACAGACGCCTTGTATAACTCGGGGGAGGCTAAAGGAAGGAACAGTCTCATCACGGGAGACCTGCTCATCATACTGGCGCAAGTCATCACCGCTTGCCAGATGGTCTATGAAGAGAAGTATGTCTCAGGTGAGTTCACAAGAGCTAAGGTTACAGAAACAGGTCTTAGCTTCGAGGTTCATTTTAGGTCTTTAATCTAAATTCGATAAAATATCCAAAATACAAAGCGTTTAATTTTGAAGGTAATTCTTAAAAATTACTTACATACGCCGCTAACGCGCTTTCTTTATTTTTTAGTAATGTAGGGACACAGTTCAGTGCAACTAAACGCATATCATTTTACGAGTGTGCACTTTATGCACTTTATGCACTTTTGTATAACGCGTCAGTTCCTTGACGACCGTATCCGCGTTCAGTTGTATGTCTAGCCGTAGACTCGAACACGAATCTCTAAGTTGTAAATTAATTAGGTATTTGGGACATTAAATAATTGTGTTGTACTTTTACGTCTACATTTTTACTCATCACACCCCAGACCCCCTAAAGTAATTAGGTAAATCGCTGCGTGTCGCACCCTCCAACGTATTCGTATGTGTGAGGCTTTTCATGAAATTTAGTATACAGGTGGTTTTGGGGGCGATAAATCAATCTAGCAAGGATTCATTTTTAGAAAATGTCGAATTAAACAAATAAAAATACTCCTGCTGCCATCTATTGGCGGGTAAATATACTACCGAGCAAAGCTCGGTCCCCAGATATTTAATGTAAAGAGTGCAGGCCGAGAGCGATTTCAAAGAATCAAACGGTGTCGGTTGTTTTCCAGGGTTGAACATCCCGGCGCTACAGGCGGTGGGCTGGGAGGGCGTGTTCGGCTTCTCGGTGCTGTCGGCGCTGCTGGTGGTGTTCTACTGGGTGCCCGCGCCGCCGCACTTCGACCACAACCCGCGCGGCGTCGTCGAGGACGTCGTCGACGGCCTCGTGCAGATCGGTGAGCGAACACAGACATACACACGAACACACACACGCGCAAATAAACTTAGGGCCCACACATTATTATTAAGTACCAGCAGTGCCCGCGAACTCCGTTCCACGTTAGAAATATTTTTGTCCCGGCCCGTTTGTCCCGTGTTACGCAGTCCCTTCCCTCACAGCGCCTGAACGCGACGCAATTAAAATATTGGTTTGTACTTGTAGTACATGCTATGTATCAGAGATGGCGCTGTATGTGAAAAAAGATTTTCCCGCTTTTCTTTTGAAATTTTTCCGGAATTTTCTTCGCTATAAACCTCACGGAGCCCGAAACCTTTCTAACGAATGCAAAACCGTTGAAATCAGTTCGTGCGTTCTGGAGTTATAGCGTCAGGAAGGAAAACCCGACTTATTTTTATATAGTAGAAAGAAAAGATGAGAGCCCACGATGCTAAATTGGTAGTTCCTCGAGCGTCGTGAGGACCAATTGCATTGTAAATATTAGGTGCTAAAGAGGTAATATGAAGTTTGCTATTTCAGTGGTGGGGGAAGCTAATCCAGGTTTTCAAAAAATAAAAAATCATGAGTATACTCGAGGGCATCAAATTTTTATGCAGACGCTTTTTCTTGATATGCTTGTCGTCCTGACCCATAAGCAGACAATTATGACAAAGAATTTCCTTATAAAAAATAAAAAATTTAAGAAAACTTCTTGACATAATTGTCACCATAATGATGAACAACTAAATAAAGTTTGAATTTCGCGGGTTTGAAGTTTGGCCGACACCTTATAAAAAGTGTCGCTTTGATCAGGTATATATGTCGAATGTTGTGTTTGCAGGCAACAACCCGTTGCTGCTGCTAGCCATAATGGGCACCGTGGTGTCCATCGCGTTCTTCAACTTCGCCGGCATCAGCGTCACCAAGGAGATGTCCGCCACCACGAGGATGGTCTTGGACTCTGTTAGGTATGTTTATACAAACAACGTGTAGATTTTTGACAACCTCGCTGGCGCAGGGGACGCGCCGCCTAGCGATTTAACGTTCCGGTGCGATGCTGTGTATAAACCGATTGGGTGACTACTACCCATTCCAAGTTGGTACGTTAATCATCTTCGGCTGCATCATCACTTACCTTCAGGTGAGATTGCAGTACTAATTTGTATACTTAGTGTAAAAAAAATATTTATCCTAATTAGCCGAAAGCCTTAGTAGGGAATGATGTGTAATATGCATAAAAAGATATCACAAGAAGTGTATGTGGCAAGAAGTGTGTATATCCTGAGGGAATAGGGAGTTCAATAATGCACCATAAATATCAAGTGACATCCCTAAATACAGCTGGGTCAATATCAATGAACTAAGAATAATGAAAATGGTATGAGGTTTGTCGTTATCACAGTTAGGGTTACTATTATTTATTTTTGTAAATGAAGTAATATTTAATAGGACATTAGTCCGAGTATCGAGTTTTATGTGAGTAACTCGCAAATCGCAGCCTATTTTTTTTAACTCGACAATTTCAAGCAGAGAATTTTTTATATAAATACGTGAAGATGATATTGGGATTCCCGCAATTTGACTATCATAAGTGAATGTCTTATTAGCTTACAAATCGCGAAAAACCACAAAAAAAATGAATTTTTTGTGGTTTTTCGAAGGTGCACACCACGGGTGTGCCCGCACACCCGTTGTTTAATCAATGAGTTTGACAGAGTGGGTCGCGTCATCGTGGATTGAAATATCTATATTGAATGCAAGCAGGCGTTATTTTGCGGAAATCCATAATTAGCAGGACAGATTAATTTGTTTTGCTATTATCCGCTACTTGAATGGATTCTGTATGGTGCAATATGCAGGAACACTACCCACATGAAACATCACACACAATTTTCTATCACTTTCTTCGACGCACGTTTCGTCCCGACACCGGGACATCCTCAGGAGATGTTGACTTCACAATGCGAAATCGTAGAGTTTCTAACAGAGACTACGATTTCCTGCATATTGCACCATACAGAATCCATTCAAGTAGCGGATAATAGCAAAACAAATTAATCTGTCCTGCTGAAATATCTATAACTGTGTTGGTTTTATCGCAGGACAATAGTGATCTGGTCGGTGTCGATCGCGGTGGCGTGGCAGGCCTTCCACTGGCAGCACCTCGTCGGGTTCGCGATACTCATCGTCGGGCTGTGCGCGTACAACGGCCTGCTGCCGCCGGCCGCGTGGTGCGCGCGCTGCGGACCGCGCCCCGACGACGACGAGCGACAGATCGTCGACGCAGATGCCGAAGAACACGACTAAACCGTTTTATTCAATAGCGGGCTGCTCCTCAACAATCTAAACGAACATGCCACGGGTGTGCTAGCAGTGAAACCTACTAAAGAAAATTTAACTCCACTTGACATAATTAGTAATTGCAACAAGTTGACCCACAATCTTTTACCAACAAAGTGAAGAATTTACGACAAACGTTAGCAAGATTTTATGGTTTGGATTTATGATAATATGAGCGAAAACTCGCCTGCGGCTCGTTTTTTAAACTCACACACATGTTTTAATACCCGTCATTATGCATCCGTTTAATAAACTACTATTTTGCTATTTTTGAGCTAATAGAATATGGTTTACGCTTATGACAGTCAAGTCACGGGAATTCCGGTATCGTCTTCACATGTTTATATAAAAATCTCTGCTTAAAAGTGTCGAGATATAGAAATTCGTCCGAAATTTACGAGTTACGCAAAACTCGATGCTCGAACTAATGTCCTAGGATAGACATTTTTATGCAAACATTTTGATATGGACTCGTACCATATAAAGATGATACTGCCATTCCCGCAAATTGACTTCGAAAACCTTATTATGTGTAATTAGCGTACAAATTGCAAAAATCACGAGAATTTTGAGTTTCGCGGGTACACTCGTTGATTTCGCCTTAAGGGGCTTGGCCACTGACCTCTATACTACATCCATTCCAGCACCGTGGGTCCAACGTCCATCGGCATATACTACAGGTGCATTGTGGACTAAATATTCTACACTATTGCTAGTTCCTTCTTTGTGCCGATTTGAAGCACCCCCCCTTTAAGTTCCTCCGTACAAAATTGACATTTGCTAATGACCGTAGTTTTGAATTTCATTTTATTTTAGTTCCATGGACTCTCACCAGCTTACGCAACAATCAGCGCCAAAATGGCGAAAATCAAAAGCGTACTTGTATTAAAGAGGTCAGCGGTCTCGGCGTCAGAAACCCCTGTAGCCATGTTATATATCATAGATTGAAGTTTTACACTCACTAAAATGCTTCGAAATCTAATAAAGAAAAGTTCGAAGGTTGACCACGTGACTTATGGATAAAGAATGACATTCCCATACATTTCATATCACGTCACTGGAGTGTTGTTTGAATGTTTTGGTAACCACGCCTTAAGACCGACTGTTAAGTTTAATAAAACATTTTATTACGTTTTAATTTCTACTAACGATCCGCCCCGGCATCGCATGGGTAGTATATAACATCATATTGCCTACATGTTTTGTTTGCCATCGCGCAGTTTTTCCTAGATCTCGCATAATATTTTTTCCCGCATGCATTGTTTTGTTCTCGAAAGGATTATGGACTTTCCGACACTTTTAACAATAATATACTTTTATTTCAACAAATTCATGCTAAACCTTTAGTAATTATTCACTAAAACATTCCTTTTTTTTTAAATTACTTACATCTTGTACATTTCCTTCAAGCTAATGCGATCATGAAGGCATAATTTTTGTACTCTGTGCTGGCAGGTCACAAGGAATAAATGATAATACTTACTTCGACTTTAATAAATATAAATACATATGTTTAGTATATTTTAAAACTGCATTCAACTTCACGAGATTGGTGTGGTTATCAAAACCATAGTCTGACTGACTGATCAATGTGTAGATATAGGCATTATGACGTAGGCTTCGGCTCAAAAGAATTTTGGAGAATACGGCATTTAACAAAATTTTTGTAAAACTAGGATACAAGAAGTGACACGTTAAAAATAATTTTAACCGACAAGGAAATACTCTAAGCCTTTCTCGTCAAATGTGAGATATTAAAAATACTTTTTTTTAATTTGTAACTTGATTAATTAATTCATTCATTTATTAATAAACATAGTGTTAAAAATGAATTTAATAAATCAATATTTTCAATTGAGTAAATTGCCCTATTCGTTTTTATTAGTGAGAAAATAGAGGCTAAACTAAATTTTCAAGTCAATAAGTATAACTGTTTTTTTACAATTATGTGTAAGCTAACAAGACATGATAAAAGACTTATGGCAGCGTAGGCATATTAAAAAATATCTTTGGCCAAAAGTATACATTTTAAGTAATAGTATAATTTTGCATTTTCATAATTTTACTATCGTAGCCTACGATATATACAAATTACGAAAAATCAAATAAGAATAGACTTTGGACTCTTGCAAGTTTATTTTATTCATAAGTACGTTATAAAAGAGATATCTTCTTTAAATGATGTCTTATTCTCCAATGTTCTCGTATAAATATGTTAATTCTTGTGAAGTATAACAGACATGTGAGTTTAGTTCATAGATATGAAGCTAATGTAAAATAGCTATTCTTACCAATCGGTGCCTTAGATGAATAGGTTTTATTATGTTCTTTTAGTATTTTTATCTTAAATATAACCAATTTATGTGCTATAAAAAAATTAGATTTTAATTATTATGTTTCTCATATTTTGTAATCTTTTTTTTAATATAATTATTTTAATGAAATAAAGAACGAATTATGTATTGTGATAAAGGTGAATGTACCTCATAATATGCAATGTTATGAGGTTATGGATTTAATTTTGTTCTAATAAATGTATACCTGTATTGAAAGTTCCAAAGCGCTGTTTACTTTTAAGGTTTGACGGGTTTTAAGGGATTTTCTATAATGAAATTAATATCCATATTATTAGATCTTTTAAGTAGACAATTCAATTGATATTATATTCGTGATGATCATTATGAAAATACTATTTTTTATAAATAAATCAATGAAATGCATCATAAAATCTTTTATTTAATTATATCAATGTATGGATTGACTATGTTGCGGTGAAATTGATCCCAGATAACAGACTAGTTATTTTAATGCACTCCTAAAATTGGATATCAAATAAAAGCATATGCTGAGGTTATTCGCCAAGTGCTCATTTTTGAGATTTTCCAAATTAAATATTATCTTAGAATACAGAGACTACTTCCCTTTTCCGTCAATTTACTTTATTTATTTAAGTAAGTAGATACCATAACGCGATTTCTTTAAAATTACGTTAGACCTTTTGACAGCTTGATTAACTGTCAAAATATCGTTATTTTTTTCGTCCTGACTGTATGTTCTTTTGAGCTGAGGTCTTTTCCTTGAGAAAATTAAAGTTAACTTGCTGAAACTGGCTGAAACATATTATTTATTATGATTAACAGATAAACAGTAAACACGCCTATATAATGGCTGTCCACTGGACATAGACCTTTCCAACACGTAGTCTGAGCTTTCCAAGAGCGCGCCACACACACTCGTACGCCTTCCTCATCCACCCGCTACCAGCCTGTGCTACCAGCGACCTAAATTATCAGTTCTCGGTCCAGCGGGCAAGAGGTCATCCTACACTGCGTTTACCGGTACGCGGTCTCCAATCCAGAACACGACTGCCCCAACGGCCGTCGGTGCTGTGACAGATATAATTTATACAAAACCTTGACTTTCCTCACGAATTACTCTATTTATGTCTAAAAGCCACATGAAAATCCGTTCAGCAGTTTTTGAGTTTATCGCGAACGTGCAGTATAATATTATCTTTTGAAGTGACTACGTATAGACGACTATAAGTACTTTGAGCAGTACATGGAACAATTATACTTACCAGCACAACCGGTCCTTGCGTGTGATTCGGCTCATATAAGTCAGTGTCCGAACGTGAATCATTTGTTACACAACGTGACATCACTCGTCTGTCGGTGAACTGCAGTGGTACTTGCACACAGGTCAGTAAATATTGCGTGTACTTATATTTATATGCTTTTACCTGCACTTTACCATCTTATGCACAAACTAAAAATAGCGGTGGAATAGAATAGGAATAGATACTTCAATCCACGATGACGCGCCCCACTCTGTCAAAATCTTGGTGCATTCACAGAGAAAAGAAGTATAAAAACTACCGAGCTTCGCTCGGTGGCCAATAGATGGTAGCAGTAGTCATATTTTTTTTTTTTGGTAAATTCGACATTTTATAAAAATGAATCTTAGCTAGATCGATTTATCGCCTTCAAAACCCCCTGTATACTAAATTTCATGAAAATCATTCGAGCCGTTTCCAAGATCCAGATTATATAGAAATATATATACAAGAATTGCTCGTTTAAAGGTATAAGATAAGATAAGATAAGATTCCTTGGTCTGTGGGTACATTCGTATGGAGTTTGAAAGAGTGGGGCGCGTCATCGCGGATTGAAATATCTATACGAGTATCTGTTTTGTCATCGTTTGTCAACTGTAATTTGACATTCGAAGGAAAGAGACACTCTACGTATGTTTCGCCCCGACATCAGAGCTTTATAAAGGTTGACTGGGCAAAGTGTAGTTGTACTTACCTAGGTACTATGATATTTTCCTACTAATCCTTATACGTTCTATTTTCTATAGTTATTTTAACATGAAGCAGTAATGTATTAGGTACTGGTTTTCGGTTTGAAGGGAATTTTATGACGACGCGATTTATGGACAAAATGACGCGCAGTGCAGTGCGTAACAAGATATTGTAATGAGCAACTGTATCACTTAACATCACGTGAACATATTCTAGTTCCTTTAAGTACGTTAGTAGGTACATGGTAAAGTACTCAATGTCCTTTTATCATTCTTTTGTATGAAAAATACGATTGTTCTCCTTTGTCAGATCGAACCCCTCTCGGTCACAGAGGAAACCCGTTGGGATTGGAAAAGGGGTTCAAATAAATCGTTCCGGTATCGAACCCAGGACCCCGTGATACATACGAGTATGTAATTAACCAACGAACAATCTAACTGCACTTAGTAACAGAATCGCGAGACATCCCACACCACGGCATCCAACCCTAAATTCTAATCTATACCCTAAAACTCTAACAATAAGATACATAACAACGGAAACGGGTAAAACCAAGGATATCAGGGTAATACCATTATCGGGGTATTTATCTGATAAACTGTCGATAAAAAATCGTGATGATACAACTGTTACTGTGATAATTATTATACCGCCTGTAAAGCCGCAATAGATGAACCAACAACGTCAACTATTAAGTCAACTACTTACAGCAAATGAGCAAACCAAACCCAATGTACGGATTATAATAGTGAGGCCCGGTTTCCACCAAACCGGAACGTAACGGAGCTGTTTGAGTAATAAATCAGATTTCGTAATTTTGACCTCTTCGAAACAGAGGAGAGGAAATGTCGAAATGACTGAAACTGATTGGTTACTCAAGCACAGCGCCGCTTTGGTGGAAACCGGGTCTAACTTTCTGATTGACAGACTGATCAACGCACAGCTCCAACTACTGGACAGATCGGGCAGTTTGGCAAAAATATAGAGCCCTTTTCGCCGTCACTGATACGCTAAGAAAGAAGTATTGAAAATTCGACCTCGGAGAGGGTAAAAGGTCACTTGAGCGAAGCTGTGGCGCCCTCTATAGTAGATGATAATGATAGCTTCTGCCAAAAGAGACCCATGATTCAGTATATAATATGTTATAGGAACTAGGTATATAGAGAGAAAGAAATAATTGAATTTATAAAATCAATCACGTTATACCTACCAAGTTATACCTATTAATTTCAGAGTTATTTATGACATCTTCAGACGAACCAATTCCTCCTCCAATTTCGGCTGATAATTTTTATAACTATCACAATTTGACTAAGTACAAGTCTGCAAAGTTTGATACCAATCTAAGTCGAAGAGATGCTCATGGTATATCTATCAAAATATATTATAATATCATATACCCAAACAGTTGCACTGAACTGTTAAAAATGTACTGAATTTCATACATAGCTTTCGTTTCATCGTACAATTACTATGAAATGAATTCACAGCGCAGCGCGCCGTTTTCATTATCCTGTATCAAAATTGTACGGTCAGTACAAATTGGACTGTTTTATCAAAGGATTTGGGTGTAATATTGTGTGTTTTGTGTGCAAGCATGCGCGATGGCGTGGCTTCTAAAACGAATTGTCGAAGGTCACCTTGAGTCAGCGTTGCCGTGTCCATAGAGGTTAGAACCGCCAAGTCTCGCCGCTACAGTGTACGTGACCTGTGGCACGGGACACTCGGAAACCTGTAAGTTCACACGTATATACACGCACCTTTACAAAATGTCGATGCACTCAATGTCAGAATTAATTGTGCAATATTAATTGTAAAACTTTTAGTTGCACTTTCGCTTGTACTTAATCCTAATATTTAAAACTCCCGGGTCACAGTGTCTGTAAAAAAGATTCCGACGAATTGAGGACCTCCTCCTTTTTTTGAAGTCGGTTAAAAAGTTTCCTCCGGAATTTTTTTGTGTAGGTATATTCGCTAGGTCTGAGAATAGGACCTGAGTGGGAAATAATTCTCGTGGCAAAACAACGTTTGCGGGGACAGCTAGTAAACCGATAAAAGCTGTTACGTTCCTTTATGCATATTTTTTGAAACAGTTATTTAATTTCGTAGCTTTACAAAAAATTATGCAAGTTATCCTAAAATCTTAGCGATATTAAAATCAAAAAATTAATAAATAACAATGGGAATAAAAAGGATAATAATTATTATGCACAATTCGAAATACACGCACCGACAATCATTCTTCGTAATTCGTATTATCATTCAACGTTATGAAATTATTACGCATTAAGATTATTTATTATGAAATAGTTAATTTAAATCGTAATAAGTAAAAAAATAAAAATAAAAAGATCTTCTCTTTATTTTTTTTTCAAAGGACAAATATATAAAAAGTTAATTAAACTTCATTGAGTTACTATGTAGGTACTAACGTTATGTTACTTATGCAATTGCATTCAAAATTCAAATGTTCACGCGGGGATATAAAAAAAAACAGTTAGTTCCATTATTCCTTAGGCGAAATCAACGACTCTGCCTCGCGGGCAATTTAAAATTTTCTTTGATTTTTTTACGCAATTTGTACGCTAATTACACATCAGAGGTGTACTGCAGTCTATTGCGGGAATGGCAGTATCATCTTTACATGATTATATCAAAATCTTTGCATAAAAATGTGTATTCTAGGAAATTAGTCCGAGTATCGAGTTTTATGTGAGTAACTCGGCGGACAAATTTCTTTAACTCGACACTTTCGAGCAGAGATTTTTATATGAACACGTCAAGGATATTGGGATTATCGCAATTTGACTGCCGTAAGTCTATTACGTCTTTTCAGCTTAAAAATCGCGAAAAACCACAAAAAATTTCAATTTCGCGGGCACCCGTGGTGTTCTTCACAAAACTGTTAGCTACAGGCTATAATTAATATTAATGTGTTATAATTATGTCGCTCAATACTTATATTTTTTATTCATATCGTGTATGCAATCTTACATGGTAAGATGGTAAGAGAATATGTAGGGGCAGATAGCACTAACTCACAACATTTTAGGATTTCTAGTTTCTAGGTACCTACGCGGTATCACACTGGAACAATAAATCCCTCGGCTGTCTTTGACATAAAAAGCACTTTCATTTCGTGATGATTTTCGAATTGACCTGGATTAAAATGGAGCCTATGGTCGAAATTATAGCCTAATCGGTTCAGTAGTTGCGACGTGATTGAGAAACAGACAGCCAAACATTCTCAACCTCAATCTTTCACATTTATAATATTAAACGGTAAAAACCCTCGGAAACTATATGTCTGGGATTTTCAGTACTTTTAGCCCTAAACTGTGGAGTCTATGAGAATCTACAAAGGGTATTGTGAAGATTATTAATCCGCATTTGACCAACAGTTTTGATAATAAAATAAACATAATATTGTAACTACTATACTAGTAACTACCTACGGACTAGAAGTGGGCCGTATATAAAAGGGTTTAGATAAAGTGTGCATGCAACACCGTAATATAGATACGTACGTAATAGTAAACTATCAATAATTTATTTACTTATATTGTGAGAATATAGTATTAAAAGAAAATAAGCATGTCGATTGTCGATTATAATAAAACATAATATTGTAGCACCTACAGTCTAGAAGTGGGTCGTAAAAAAGCGTTTAGAATTTAGATAAAGTTTCCCAGCAACACTGTAAATAATAAACTATCAATAATGTATTTACTTGTATTGTAAGAACATAATAGTAAAAGGAAATAAGCATGTCGATTGTTGATTATATTATTTATATAAAGACTTGTTTTATAAATCTTGAAAATATTGTATGGTAGCTGTTGCTCGCATGCATTTTGGTTTTACCCTTTACAATGAGTTAATCAAATATTAATATGGTGTCGCGGATTTTTTTTTCAAAACTTTTAAAGGAGAACAATTCCGTCATACGAGTACAATATCATTTAGGTAACGTTTACGCAGCGTGCGCAACAGAAGCTAAGAAAAAAAATCCCGTTTTCCAAAAATTTTCGTGGAAACTCCGCTCCTATTGGTCATTGCCTTCTATATAATATGTTATAAGCCTTCCTCGATAAATGATCTATCAAACACAATAGCAATCAAACAAACTCTTCAGCTTAAAAATATTTGCACTGCTATATTTTATAGCTGAAGAGTTTTCCGCGGGAATCTTGATTTTTTTCTGTTTCTAAGTACCTATACAGAAAAATTCAAAATTCCCGCGGTTGAAAAACCGACCCTAAAGCAGGAGAAACCGCGGGCAAATACTTAGAAGGTGCATAAGTAGCTGATCATGTCTTCTGGAGTTGACAGGCCATGTGTTTGACCAGCTTCGTGATTCGTCCTGTCACGTCCGTGCCCTTGTTAACAACGTTGCTGTAGGCTTTATGTATGGTTGTCTAATAGCTGGACAGATTTCCCTGGAGGCCCATTTTTGTCCTGGCTTCGCCTCGGAAGGCCGGGGGGCGGTGAGAGTTGACGTGCATAAATATGCATTCCCCAGTGGCTAAAAAAATATCCGGGCAGACCAGCCAGTTTCGCCAGACAATTGGATATAAAGTAAGTATAAACTCTCTACATTATTGAGGAATTCGTGTCTCAATATGACGACAGAAAAAAATGTAAAATCAAGCTTTTAGACCCTTGCGAAATGTTAAAAGTCGGACAAAAGACGGACACATTTTGTTTTAGCGGGACACGTTATCAAAATTCCCAACTATCTCCGGCTTTATCCGGACGCCTGGCAACGCTAGATAGATGCCCTTGACAATGACCTCTGTCGTTGAAAGCTCCCAGGCTCCTATTTTCGTGATCCCAGTTTTAGAACGTTCAATTAAAAGCGGGCATCTCGTTGTCTTCTCAATTTTATTCCCCCAGCTGAATTCGCATCAAATATTTTTATACTCTTACAAGTACCTATTAAAACCGGAATAACAAAATAGGATATTTTCCACCAAAATCTATAACAACTCATAGAGATACTATATGTACTAATGCATAAACTAAAGCTTTTTTATTACGTCATGAATAGGTAATGTGTGTGTAAGTGTACCTATATATTTTTCTTATTAATGGCAACAGCGGACATTCATTAGAAGATTGAAACTCTTACACACCCAAAATAACCTTGGTATTTCGTATGAATTTCAACCTGATACGGACTAACGGACAGACGGTCTTTTAGGTGGCCCGCCATTTAAATTATTTATTTCGCATTTAGGGACATGAAAAATAGTTACGTCTCAGACCTACAGAACATACACAAAAAGGATCAAAAAAATCGGTAAAGCCGTTTTGTCAAAAGCATAGTGACACGAGAATGTTATAGACATACCGGCTGGCCGGGCAAACGTTGTTTTGTGGGTATGAAAAATAGATAACGACCTATTATTCTCAGAGTCAGATCTACTGCATGTATAGATCAAAAATATCTGAGGAGTTTGTATATCATAAATTTCATGAAAATCGGTCCATCCGTTTGGGAGCTACGTTACACAGACACGTTAAAGTTATAACACACCTTTTGCGACGGGGGTTAAAAAGACTGAGAGTTGAGACTCGAGAATTTTATAGAATATTAGAGATTAGCAAGTTTGTGTGGATATTACATAATATTATGTGTGTTTACAAAAATAGGCTTAAAAAAAGTCCTTACAGCAGAATTTCAAATCATCTGACAGTTGCCAAATGGTAAACGTGCATTGCGGCATGTTCTGTTGCTGCACTTTTAAATTTGGACCATCCGGAATCCCATCCCCACTACCGTCACATGCGAGAGTTTAAACAGTGTTCACTCTCGGTCATCCCCTTAAAGTTTAGCTCGACCGTGGTCTGTGCCATTCACTGCGTTCGATACTCAAACTCATTCTGTGTGCAACGCATCCATCGAACTTCAGTGTATTCGAAATTTAAATTTCGATTGACAGAAGACTTGTTGAGTGTTATGATTTTTTTTTAATTAAATAGTGCGTCGGATATTTTTTGAATTTAATACAGTGTTAGTTGAATTTCAAAATGCCCGCGAACGATTCAAACGGTCAAAATGGTGTGTACAGCGATAAAAGTGAGTACATTTAAGTTTAAAACAAAAAAATCTGTCTCGATCATCACTTCCATAATTTAAGGCTTTTATGTTTTTAGGGTTCCATACCAAAATGGTAAAATGGAACCCTTTATTTTTAATTGTATGACTAGTTAACTACTGCGGCTTCGGTTGTCCTTGCATTATTTTGTATAATTATTAATTAGGTAGTATTTAAATAATCCAAGAAGTAGGTAATTTAGTACTGGCCCAGAGTTTTGATTTTGTCGGTGACTAACCCCCGTGCATCAGAGAGTACGTACGCTTACAGGCTAAAACTTTGTACCTATTTTTAAACGTTAAAAACTATAGTTAAAAATTTAAATTGATGGTACTATTGTGGATTAATCTAAATGTACTTTGAGGCATAAACGCGATTGGATTTTTTTCTCGATGGGTAGAAAGATTTCCCAAAAGATTCTCCGAAATCCCCTTTTTTAATTTTATCGGAAACTACAATTTTTATTTGTGTCGTTAATAATAATTTCCAAAAACACTTTCTAAAAATACATTCTTGGTAACTAACTTTGTTTTTTAGTAATTTTGTAAAATATCGTTTTTCTATGAAATCTTGCTGCTATGCTGCCTGTTGCATCTACTAACATATTAATAAGAGTCGGGTCGCGGGTTCTATTCCCGCATCGGGCCACTTTATAATTTTATAATATCAGCTCAGCCCCTAGTTGTCTAAGAAAAACTTATTCATCGTTATCGTAATCGTTTGCTAATTCTGCCCGCTGACTTGGTTCCTGATTAGCGTCAGTTAACCGCGGGGCAGAACTCACTAACGATTATGATAACGATGAATACGTTTTTCTTACGCAATCTTGGGGCTGGTGTCGTCTTCGGCAGTGGCTAGTTACCACCCTACCAGCAAAGACGCAGCGCCAATGCTGATTGAATCGTTCCAAGTTAGTACGATAACATCTTCGGCTACATCGTCACTTACCATTAAGTAGCCTCTTCACAATGGCGTATGCTGACCCACTGCAGGCCATCGCCATTGTGTACAGGGGGAAATGGTATACAATGGCGGACAATGGTAAACGATGGCGCGCGATCCGGAATTTATCGGTTTTTGGCGCACACTTCAAAGGAATCGTGGCGTTGCGTGGTCGGTGGTGTTCACACAATGGCCTATTGCTTGTTCGTAACCGACCGCTGATACGGATAGTGCACTCTTTTGGCGATATTTTTTTGCAAAGTATATTCAAAATTACTAGTTAACATTGTATAAATATTTAAAATCTCAACAAAGAATTATATTGAAAATAAATAGCCGCGGCCGTAACTACTTCTACGTCCATCGCAAGTGCCTCACCAGGCAGCAATGAGCCATGCGCCATTGTGTGGACACCAAGTGATCGTGGGCTACAGTTGTGCGTTGCAAAGCATGGCCCATCACAAGCCATTGCGAAGAGGCTTGTGAAGAGGCGACTAGATGCGATTGCAGCCAAGTACAGTACGCGCGGCGAAAGTTTGGCTTTGACCGTTATTGCGCAGAAATCAGAAATTGGGTATCAACGGGCAATTAGCGGGGTGTGGGGCGGGTGTGTAGGCGCACGCGGTGCTCTGATTGGCGCTGATTGATTGACGCGGTGATCTGATTGGCTGATGGCACGCGCGTGACAGTACCCATGCGCAGTAATCTCCTCCACCCGAAGGTCAAAGCCAAACTCTCGCCGCGCGTACTGTATCAACTTGATGTGTGTAAAAAATAAACACAAACACCTATAGGTACTCTCTATGCGACGATGACTCGTACTCGGCCACTAATTATTTATTTCGTACCTATGTAAGTTTTGCGTGTCATGTTCCTCGTAATTTAGAAGGAAAAGCAGAACAGTCTTTCCTCATATTTCGCAGTTTCACCATGATTTGACAGTTGACATCAAAGATTTAAATCGCTGGATGAGCCCTAAGCCTTCAAAAACGTCCACGTTTGCGTGCTACACGTTGTCAGCTTACACACAAAGCGACATAAAAATTGACGTCTCATTTACTCTTTAACGAATTTGCACTCGCGGTCTCTGTGACACAATCACGCTACTACAGCATGCTGAGAGCGCTCACTCAGCATGTTCGTGGACGTTTTCGATGTGCATTGGTAAGGGCTCATCTAGCGATTTAAATCTGTGGTCGTTGACATCATATTTATGTAGCCAGAGTGACAGATTCCAATAATATCGAGTACTTAGTATACTTGTTGGAAATATTTTCATTAACTTAATTTTCCTTCGCTTTTAAGTATGTGTTTTCGCGGTGCAATAAATTATATCACAGAATTACTTACATAAACTTAAAAAAATATTCGTTTTAGCCAATTAAATTAATTAAGTCAGTTTTAATAATCAACAAGTTTAATTAATAATAGT
This sequence comes from Coenonympha glycerion, assembly GCA_963855885.1. Lineage (NCBI taxonomy): Eukaryota > Metazoa > Arthropoda > Insecta > Lepidoptera > Nymphalidae > Coenonympha > Coenonympha glycerion. Next base: position 1,097,355 of record OY979626.1, read on the forward strand.
ATAGGGTTAATTTAAAAAATATATATTGGCTTCTCGAGGTCGGATAATGTACTAAGAGGCAATATTTTCTGTACCATCCCAATTTTTAAAAGGTTAAATATAAGTAAAATTTAAAACCTCTAATGCCGAGTTGCACGAAACAAATTCAAAAATTTAAGTGGTACTTAAACTAATTTAATAGCAATCACTGTCAAAAAATGTATGAAATTTTAACATTTCGCGCGATTAGTAGCACTTGAGTCCGCTTACCCACGATGTCTCCATACATTCGTAATACCAAAATCATTTTAATTCGTGCATATTCCGATCATGTTGTGGTGTTATTCGGGTTCATATAGTAATAATCTATGCTCATGGCTATATTTGGTCCGTAAATATTTCTCTAAAACGAAATATAGAATTTCGATTCGCTCATTTTTGCGTCAAATAGAAAATATTTTCTGCTTATTTGTTTTGTAATAAAAATAACACCATCTCACGTCGCATTAGTTCAGGAGCACAGTTTTTATCGTCCATTTAAAGAGGTAACCACATTTTTAAATTTATTTCGTGCAACGCGGGATAAGTGTAGTTAAAGAAAATGAATAGAGTGTTGCGTCAGCCAGTTTTTACGAAAATATTTCGTAGGCACTATCGGATCACAGGTAACTAATACAAAGAAATGAACTAATATATCAGGGTTACTACACCATTGAAGAATTTTTAAATAACAAAGATTCTTGGAACTATAGTGATATGCTTCCATCTCCTCACGAGATATCTTAAAAATATTGTTTTATACTAAGTACTAAAAATCGTATATTGAGACATTTTTTGAAAAGAGCAAGTACCGAGTTTCTTGCTAGTTCTTCTCGGAGCAAACCTGCTTTCCGAACCTGGCGGTAGAGTCTCGACATTTCATGAGAGCTTATATCTAAGCCTATGTGAAATAAAGAATTTCATTTCATTTCATTTCAGTGATACAGTAAAAACTTAACCATATTACTGTTTTACGTACTCTATGAGACACAATGGGGTCTTACACTACTTTTGAATTTGATAAAAAATATTACTTTATTATAAACTAGGATAAAAATAATAACGTGCAGTGAAAGAAATATTAAAATCCAACGAAGATTTACAAAGTTACAGGCGTTGAAACTTTGGAGTGGGGGGATCTTCTATCCCTTTCTCGCAAAACGAAAATTTGTATGAAGCCGCACGAAGCTACTATGGCATTGGTACTTTGTGACGTCACAATTTCATGTTGCTATCTCTGTCTAATCACAAATCTTTAAATGCTTATAACTTTTTTGTTATTTGATCGATTTAATTAGTTCTTTCAGTGCACGTCATTATTTTAATTCTACTTTATAATAAAGTAATAAAAAAATTGGAGTCAAATACCCTATTGGGTTGCGGTTTGTTTTGACGACGGGATGTGACGTCATTGGTTTGTTGCCTCGACAGGACCATCCAAAAAATACGATTACTGTTATTTTTGCGATTTTCTTATCTACTATATAAAAATAAGTCGGGTTTTCCTGCCTGACGCTATAACTCCAGAACGCACGAACCACGGTTCCACGGTTTTGCATTCGTTGGAAAGGTCTCGGGCTCCGTGAGGTTTATAGCAAAGAAATTTCAGGAAAAATTAAAAAAAAATTACATAAAAGGAAGCCATCTGGTGGCGAAACGGAGTTTTCTGGGTTTGCTAGTTGCCATAAAAAATATTTTATTAAAATTTCATTTAATATTTAAAAGGAATTTTGTTCATTAGAATTTCATTTATTTGGAAGGTTGTACCTATTTAGTGAAATTAGTTCGCTATGTTTCCCCATCGCAACTACAAAAATGTTTAAAAAACTTTTGGAAAACTTTTGAAAGACCCAAAATACAATGATGTGTAAATTTGAAACTCTGACCCAAAATACAATGATGTTTTTAAATTATTGCCTGTACGGTGTACCTACCTATAGTTTTTAACCTGCAGGTCACTACAAATCGCTTAGTATTCTGCAGTAGTATAATTTGTTTCCAGCATATAATGTATCGTTGTTTCCAGCTAAAATGGCGACGCTGGAGCAGCTCTTCCAGCCGGTGCAGCCGAAGTCGGACGACACCGGCAACAAGGTCACCGTCGTGGGCACCGGCCAGGTCGGCATGGCGGCCGTATTCTCTATGCTCACTCAGGTACCACATCTCTAATACTACCCGTTCACAGAAGCTTTGCCGGTGACTTCGCTTCACTTCATACGACTGCCAACCGCGCTTTTATTATTTCAAAGGGGTTAGTACAGGTTTTTGTACGAATTTCGAGTCGACTCGCATCGCTCAAACGAATCGAATGCCTCCATGCATTTAAGGTGTTGCGGCCCTACCAGCCAAATTTTATTTAGTTTTTCGCAAATATTAGACTAACTACACATTGTAGATTTATGGCAATGCATTTTGCGGGCCTACTTTTTATGCATCTACATGTTTTTAATAGAAACTTTGCTCGAAAGTTCCCACTCATCTCATATTGGTTCCCGAAAGATAATTTTTTGCAGTTTCCCAGATTTCGAGCTATCGGGAACCAATACGAAGTAAATGAGTATTGTTGAGCAGAGTTTTTAATAAAAACATGTAGATGCATAAATGTTGTACCCGCAAAACTCATTGTAATTAGCCTTCGATGTATATGTGCCTTTTAGCCCACTATGAGCGAAAAACTAAATAATAAGTATTTGGATTTTCGCGCCCGGATGGTACCCATCGCCCTGACTGTCCATAGATGGCGTTGCCTGTAAATGTATGGACGAATTATTTGATTCGTTTGTGTCATGCGAGTCGACTCGAAATTCGTAAAAAAACCTGTACTAACCCTACAGATTGCGGTTATATGAAGAGGGAGGAGTCACCGGTAAACATTCTGCAAACGGGTCATACCTACATATACTTAGCGTTGAACGGCTTTTATCAGCTCACGAGTATTCTGTAACTCGATACCTACTTAGGTAACGTATCACAGAACGATAGCCAATTAGCCACTGTTATATACTTTTTATACATTGAAGGTTTGCTTGGAAATTTGGAAGTAACATTTTCGTACCAAACCATCAATGGATAAAAAATGAATGGCTATCGTTTTTTGAACGCGCTAATACCTTACAGGTCCGAATTGGAAATATTCGTACTATATAGTTATAATTTTTTTTGGATAATCCATTCATCTAGGAAGGCTAGACTATCACGCTATGACCAATTATTTATAGGAGCGGAGTATCAATGAAAAATGTTGGAGAAACAGGAAAATGGTTCCCTTTATAGGTACATCTTTTTTTACGCTATACAAGTTAGTACTTGACTGCGATTTCATCTGATGGTAAGTGATGATGCAGGCGAAGATGTTAGCGTACTATCTTGGAAGGGGTAAGTTATTAGTTATGTCACACCAACGGTTTCTACACAGCATCGTACCGGAACGCTAAATCGCTTGGCGTCTTTGCTGGTAGGGTGGTAACTAGCCACGACCACCAGACCAGACCTGAGCCAATTTAGAAATTATAAAATTCCAAATAGGCCCGTGGCGGGAATCGAACCCGCGGCCTCCCAGAGTCCCACTCGAATCCGAGCGTGCGTCCCCTGCGCTACCGAGGTCGTCAATGAATCTTTCGTTCGCTGCGCTGCTCTTAAAACGGTGAAAGTTACACAAAATTCATGTATGACGGAATTGTATGTCGTCCGCGACACCATAATACCTATATCTTTCTGCTGTGCTATTCTACAAAATGAAATAGCTGCCAGACAGCTGCCAACCCGAATATGACATGCAAAATTGTACTCTATTACAACTGACAAATTCATAGATGCATAGATGTACGCTCGTCGCTGTTTTGCAGAATAGCACGGCTGCAAAGGTGTGGGACTCATTGTAACGGGATATAATATATAGAACCCGAAATTCTTGCAGTCGAAGCCGCGCGCAACAGCACTAGCACTGTATTAAACTATAGCTTAAGATATAAACTATAGTTAGCCTGTGAACTACGATGTCTCCGTTAATGCAAAATACCAAATCTTTTGTAATTCCTGAATATTTCGATCATGTTGTGGTGTTATTCGGATTCATATAGTAGTAATCTACGGTCCTGGCCATATTTGGTTCGGAAATATTTCTTTAAAATAAAATAATAATCAATTTTGATCAAAATTTTTATAACTTTGGTCGAGTTCCGTAATACCAAAAATTATGAATGAAAACTTGTAACTTTCTATATTAACTGGTGTTTTTCTTTAGCTGGACGATAAAAACTGTGCTCCTGAACTAATGCGACGTGAGATAGTGCTGTTTTTATTACAAAACAAATAAGCAGAAAACATTTGTCCTCTTTGACATAAAAATAAGCAAAACTAAATTCGTTTACAATTTCGTTTAACAACAGTATTTCGGAACCAGATATGGCTAGGAGCATAGATTATTACTATATGAACCCGAATAACGCCACAACATGATCGAAATATACACGAATTACAAATGATTTTGGTATTACGTTTGTATGGGAGACATGGTAGTTCACTATTAATTTACCTTATACCTACTTATGATCTGCATAACGCATTTTTGTCTTTGCATCCTGCAGCCTAATAGGTACCTATGTACGTAACCGACTAACCGTGGTAGCTACACAGCATCGCACTAAAATGCGCTTAGCTGTACTTATTTGCTGGAAAGGTAAATAGCCACGGTCAAAGCTTTTCACGACACCAGACCTACACAATGTAGAATCTAAGGCCCCTGTATTAGCCAACGACCTTGAAGTTCCGGGCGGAGCTAGAAATTTTCCCCGCGCTGACCGCCTTACCCCCGCTACAATATTTCGCAACTGCGGTGTGCATGCGGGATAGTGTTGCCGAACTATCGATATTTTGGACATCGGCAGTTGGCATTGAAATTCGTCTATTACATCGATATTTCATTGAATATTGAAGTTCAACGATTATTATAGATGTTAGGTATTAATTGTGTATCAAAAATATTGAAAGCCACTTTCGCCTCAACTATCAATTGAGGATTATCGATCGGAAATCATAAATTCGAGCCATGGGTTTCATTTTCAACCCCTAGGGCCTAGGCAAAAACAGATATGTAGGAGTATATGTGTGTATGTCTGTCTGTGACATCGTAGCTTTCAGTTGGATTGACCGATTTTGATGCGATTTTTTTATTTGAATGCTATAGTTTCCCTGCAGTTGTTCTTAGCTACGTTTGGTTAATATCGGTACAGCAATGTAAAATTATCAGCTCTTTTCCGAAATGATGTAAAGCATTTTTTTTACCACTCCTTCAATATAAGTATCAAATGAAAGAGCTTGACTGTTAGAATACTATACTATGACAAAGGAGACAATTTTTTAGGCCGTGTAGAAATTGCACGTTTGTACTTTGTTCTAAGAAAATTAAACCACAAGTATGTATGTTGGAAAATGATTCTAGACTTTTATTTCACACCATTTTGATTTTTGCACACCGATCAAAAGACATGAGTAATGACGGACATTGGACATTATTACAACCATAGATTACACAGATGTCAGAACCTAAGTTTTTTTTTGATACATGATGTTTGGATTCCTGCATTTTTATAATTCATAAACAGGCCCACTGGGAATGAGAGCGTTTATTAATCAAATCATACTTAAAATAAGTAACAGATTTATCATAGTAAACGGTGTTGATTTCATATAAAAATCTAACCGGATTAATTAAGTCATAAAAAAGAGGTAATGTTTTGATTCTTCATTCTTCTGGTAATGATTGTTCATCAGTTCTTGGTTCTTGTCATTTCCAGTTACTTGATATTACCTATACAAAAAAAGCGTAGGTATATCGAAACGTTTTATTATTTTTCGTTGTCAAAGATAACTAACTGCATTCATCTCTGGGACTTCCGGTAGACACATAAAAAGTCTTCTCAATATTTCTTCGAAAAGAGTTCGAGTTCCCTGTCCCACAGCTCCTGATTTTTATTTATTAGATTTTTTCAAGATTTAATCATGAAACGAAATTAGAAGTTTATTGACTTATTGACCTAATACCTAACTACACTTTTATGTTATTCCCGTTTTAAGTATTTCTTTGGAAAATGGATCACCCAACTTCACAACGCAGTTTTGTCAATTGTACTACTAGATTTCAACACAATGTGCGAAAACAATTACTGTCCGAACTGCGAGACAGCAGCAGTAAGTAGGAATAAGCTGAGGTTCACATTGGACTCTCGATATCCGAATATTCCCGTAAATAAGGCTTAGTTGCTTTTTACCATTCTATTCACAAGATCATAAGAATTAAATCAAGATAAGTTTTACTAATATACGTGACAATTTTTGGTGGGACTAATCCCCATACAAAAAGTAATTGACTTCTTTCAATCCCAAGGTTGCCGTCGACACCACAAAATAGCGAATAGTGATAAAACAAGAATTTTTCATTCATTACATAATAAATAGGTATATAATAACTTATTATAAAGAAGTGTCACGTAAAACGTGTAAAGCGAGATGCAAATCCCAGCACTATTAAATTTACTTCAGAATAATCGATATGAATTAATAAACGGCTCCAGAGTAACAAGAAGCGTGACCTTCCCGTCCAACAGTCCGAATCACACTGCCGCCCGTCGCCCGCGCACCGATTCGTCCGTTGATATTTACGTAGAAAACTAAGAAAATTATTTTTAGCCTTATTTTTCATTATTTTGACAAGCCAAACGTACCGATTCTGGAAAAAATCTCGTTAAATATTTGTGCGAAAGCCAAATACTAAAATTCATTGCCGTTTAGAAGTAGTTACAAGAATTCTAACAAAAAGGACTTCATTTTGAAAATTTTTTTCATTCACTAATAATGTATTTAGAATAATTTCAAACGTTCCAATTAAAGATAAAGGTTCAATATATATCATATATTTTTTCTGTAATTTTACATTCACTCAGTAAGGAAGAGTTACACGGAGAAAACCGTAGAAAACCTCTTGTAATATATATTATATGTATTGTTAGTGTTTGGCGTGAGGCGTCCCAATAACCCGCTCTGCCGGTGTCAGTGATCTGATGTCAGTATTTGGTTCTATAAATAATTGCGCTAATAAAAATATTTGCGGCCTGAATCTACTACAGCTGTAGACTGGCTACGTAAAACAGATAGTCATAATGATAGTTGGTTAGAGCTGCATAATATTTATAATTCGGTAGGTCTAAAAGGTCGTAAGCTATTTTTCATGCTGAATATGGAGAAACAATGTTTTCCTGCTCAGCTAGTTATGTGTATAAAACATAATGTATATTTTTATGTTATCTATCTATCCATAAAACGAGCTATGACTTAACAAAAACAAGCTATAATTTTGGGGCTAAATCAGTCAGGTTCACTTGTCACATGATCTAAGAAACTACAGGTAGCCGTCTCGACGTACTAATTTCAGACGGCCGCCGCGCGCCGGCTCTTTTGCTGGCGTTAGTTCTTGTACGGTCTATTTCACGCGCTGCGTGTGCCCGATTGCGAGACGACCTTAGTACGTCGAACAAGATAAAGTTACGCGATAGAAAGAGACCCCCTTTTTCTATCGCTGTAGGAGCATAACGGAGAGCGGAGCCAGGCGCTATTGCGAATTGCACTTTTTGTGTCAGCGCTAGAGTCGCTATTCCTTTAAATTATCTTGCCGAGCGAGCCTTCTGTAACGTTAGGTACTATTATTTATTCCTAGATACCTAGATTCGCTAGATGTGTATAATGACCTCAAAAATAATTGTTCCCCAGGGTGTGACCAACAACATCGCTCTGGTGGATGTGATGGAAGACAAGCTGAAGGGGGAGATGATGGACCTGCAGCACGGCTCCGCTTTCATGAAGAACGCCAAGATCCAGGCCAGCACAGGTACGCTCGAGAAAGGGAGACTTTTCCAAAAACCTTGGCTCTACTTCAGTCCCGCCACCCCCCACATGTTCCGCATGGTAAAGTAGGACCACCACTCATTCAGAGAGTAGACCTGTGCCCAATGCCTTGCAACGGGACATAATATTCCGGTCACCGCCGTCGGTCTCGTCCGCGGTTTCCACATATCATAACATACGAGTATTATTATTATAGCGCACAAGTGTGTCCCTCTCTCTCATGATCAAGTAGGATGACAGATCCGATAAGACCGGGGAAGGTTCAAGCGCAAGACCGACAGCTTAACGTGATCTGTGAGGCATGGGGTTGAAACAGCGCCAATTTCCAATTTATTTTAAGAATTTCCTGATAGAAAAACCCAATACTAAATTTTATTGGCACGAGTCGGGAATTGAACTGAGGACCTTGTAATCTGCTGTCAAACATGAAGAACATGAGCGTTGACATAAAAAGCGGTTGAGACTGTGTAGTAGACTCTTACTCTTACACGATTTTAATTATAGCTCACCATGCTGGCCAAATGCAGGATGGTAGATTCCAAACACAGAAACGTTCTAGAAAACTCTCAGGCATCCGATTCTCAGATTCTTCCTTACAATGTTTTCCTTTACAGCTAAGCAAGCTATTTGTGTATATTTGTAATTTTGTACCCCCGACCACCATTTGGGAAGCAAATGTTTAAACCACTTGAGACGTAGTCAGGTCTTTTAAAGAAGGGAAAGACTAAAGACTACGGAATTAATTCAATATATTTTTTTGAAATTCCATCTAAAAATTAACAAGTTAAACCTATATTGAAATTTTTCAACACATCAATAATAAAAATACGATTAAAACTCACATATCTCCAAAAACGCTATGATTGTAATTTTTTTATCAGACTACTCAATTTCTGCTGGCTCCAAGATCTGTGTGGTGACGGCGGGTGTGCGGCAGCGAGAGGGCGAGTCCCGGCTCGACCTAGTTCAGAGGAACACAGATGTACTGAAGATAGTCATTCCACAGGTAAGGTTTTTTATTGGAATGAATTGCGAGACAGCCAAGATATTCATCCATGTTAAATGATAGGTATTTCAACCCCTGCTTGATGCGGTAATAATAGGTAGATATCTTTCTTCGTCATGATGCGATTTTGGCCTACGCTGTATTCCCTTCAAGGGCTACAAAATTATGCGCTGGCACACAAATGGGACAATCAAAAGAGTAACTTTCTGTTTTTAGTTGATTTAGTGCTCTCTTGAACAATGCTGATAATTAGGAATGTCATTTCTTCGTATAGAATACGCTTGTTGGAATTTGAACGGATGATCGCACCACGCACGGACGAAGTAGGACGTAGGTTACATTTTTTGGGAAGGCGTAGGTACACCAGAACCGAATACCAGAAAGTTACTTTTCAGTTTTCTTTGCTATATTTTCGGGCCTAAACCAAATTATATCTTAAGCTGCTGTTGTTTTATTATAAAATGCTGGTAAGGGACTATAGTAAATGAAATGTCATTATTTCTTATAGATTATAATAATAATAATAATAAAGCCCTTTTATTCCGAATTTGCTACAAGTTTAACAATACATATTTTACATTCTAATTTATTATAGTATGTCTCGCAATTCGGCGTGCCTTCTGGCATAGGCTTCCTTCTTATAGATTGCGCCTGTTAAAATTTGGAGGCAAATATTAATATCATAGATGAAACAATTGGTGTTGTTCAACTTGACAAGGCATAATTGCCGGAATTTGCATTTGAGTTGAGGCCTGCAGGCTGCATTGCTGCATTGCATATACTTCGAACTGGAATGCTCCTTATTCTGTGACGTCATAAGTCTCACATACAGTTATGCTTACATGCACCATCCATTTAATGTCCGGTATGACGCTAGCGCTACCGATTGGAATAAGTTAGAAATGACCAATTGTGGGCGTGGATTGGTATAACACTAATTATTCTCATTTCTCGACGGCACAATCGTGAATCAAATATCATAGGTACCGATTAGACCGTGCATGGCGGTCGGCGATCGTTAGTTCAGTTAATTCAAGACTTTATCGCGCACAAGTGTCGTGCTCGCGTTGCCACTGGTGACGCCATGGCTTCGCAACTCAACGCCGCTGCCGCCGCTGAACCGCTGGACAGTTTTAATTGATCGTGTATATGGATCAAGCCTGCAGCAGCACTCGTTATAGAATGGAGAGTCTATAGCTGGCGTAACACACAGATTAATTAAGAATAACTGTGTTATGTTGAATATCTGACACTGCGGTATGCGATGGTATAAATCCAGGCGGACTCTACAAAAATTGTACCACCTAGTGGTCGCCTGGCGGTGATATATAGATCGACTATAACTCTTTCATGTACTCTTTCAGCTGGTGAAGTACAGCCCTGGCGCTGTGTTCATAATCGCGAGCAACCCGGTCGACATCCTCACCTACGTCACGTGGAAGATCAGCGGGTTGCCCAAACACCGCGTGATCGGATCTGGCACCAACCTGGACTCGGCTAGGTTCAGATACCTGCTGTCGGAGAAGCTGTCGGTAGCCGCCACGTCCTGTCACGGGTACATCATTGGGGAGCATGGAGACAGTAGTGGTAAGGAGAAAAATTTTACATGGTGAAATTGAAAATCTTCATTTTTCACAAAATATGCCTTATTCAAGTACAAACTTTTATGAGAAGTGAAAACTCTACCGCTAAGTTCGGGAAGCAGATTTACAGGCTGCATCTTCACTTACCATCAGATAAGATTGCAGCAAGTAGGTACAAACTTGTTTTGTGTGAAACAAAAATGTGGAAGTGCAATTAGCAAGATTTGACCAAAATACATTGTCTTACCTTTTTTTTACACGACTGCCTAAAAAAGGAGTGTTATGTTTTTAGGGTTCATGTATGTATGTATGTGAGTTTCTTTATCCCACCATAATTTCTGAACGGCTGAATAGATTTGGACATATGGGGCATAGTTGGAATCCTTACATCATTGCGTGTAACATGGGCTATACTTTTGTGGAAAAAATCGTTTTACCGCACAGGACAGTCGTGTTTTTTAATTTTTAAATTATTATGTCCCTTAAGGGTGGGCATATTAAGTGACCCGAGAAATTTTGTCCGAGTACTTACAATAGTTTCTTTATCCCACCATAATTTCTGAACGGCTGAATTGATTTGGACATAATATGGGGCATCGTTGGAATCCTTACATCATTGCGAGTAACATGGGCTATACTTTTTTGGAAAAAATCGTTTTACCGCATATGGCAGTCGTGTTTTTTAATTTTTTAATTATCATGTCACTTAGGGGTGGGCATAAGTGACCCGAGAAGTCCGACAACACTCCTGAAGTTAAGTAAATTAGTACGAGCTCGTTAATATGTTTTCAGTGCCCGTCTGGTCCGGCGTGAACGTAGCGGGGGTCCGTTTGAGCGACCTCAACCAGAAAATTGGCACCGACACGGACCCCGAGAACTGGCAGGAGCTCCACGACATGGTGGTGAAGAGCGCGTACGAGGTCATCAAGCTGAAGGGCTACACCTCGTGGGCTATCGGCCTCTCGCTCTCGCAACTGGCGCGGGCGATCCTGTCCAACGCGCACAGCGTCCATGCCGTCTCCACTTACTTGAAGGTAAAACCACCTCTAGCTATATATTCCATCCATGCGAGGTAATCCGCGCGAGGTTGCAACCCCAGGACCACGATCTTCAGGAATGAAGAAGCGACTGAAGTGAGAGAGAGATATACATAGATCAGCAAGATACGTTACGTTCATAGTAAATTGTGTTTTAAATCTGTGCCGAACTGCCACTCACTGATAAATAGAACAAAAGATACGAAACAGCACGCAAATGAAAGAGACAACAATAATGCTTGCGCTCGACGCAGACTAACTACGAAACTTACAATTGTAGGATTTTTGAGTCTTCACAACGCGCGCGCTTGTCACATATCTCCTCCTTTTTATATATTATATATCATTGGTTCCATACCAGAATGGTATATTCCTTATGGTGAGACTTTCTTCGTCCGTCCGTCTGTCACACTCGATTATCTCAGTTGATATTAAATCTATCGACCTGTAATTTGGAAAAGTTATAGGCATTAGTGATCCAACGTCATTGCAAACATAAAAATTTGAAAATTTCCTCAAAGGGGGTTTGCGGTTGCCGGTTCGCCGAATGTACAATGAACCAAAGTGAATTATTTTCACGTTTTACTTCTTTTATAGTATGGAACCCTCGGTGCGCGACTTCTACTCGCACTTGCCCGTTTTTTTTAGATTGCGTTTACATCGCTTTTGAATGAAATTCAATAAATGTAAAATCTAGTACCTCCTTCACCTTTCTACTACAGAACCGCAAGACGCCGGGAGAAGTGGCATCCTTATGTGGTTGATGTCCAGCAAGCTCGAACAAAACAATTTTCTTCCACGTTTCTGATACGTACCGCTAAGTGGAACAACCTTCCAGCTTCTGTGTTCCCAGCCAAGTACAACCTGGGTGCCTTAAAGAGAAGAGTGAATAGGCATTTTCTAAGCAAGCGCGCTCCAACCTAGACCTCATCATTTCTGTTCATCAGATATGATTGTAGTCAAGCGCAAGCCAAAAAAATGTTTAAGTCACGCGACCCATTTAGCGATCATTTTCATACGTTTTTGAATTTCGTTAAAAGCCATAATATGTCTAGAAGTGCTGTAGTGTCTTTTCCGTTCCCTTTTTACGGCCCCTTCTCCTCTTTCTTCATATCCCATCAATTATATTAAAAAATATATATTCCAGGGCGAACACGGCATTGAGGAGGATGTATTCCTCTCCCTGCCCTGCGTGTTGGGAACCAACGGCGTATACGACGTTATCCGTCAACCCCTCACCGAAAAGGAACTCGGCCAACTGCGCAAGTCTGCCGCACTCATGGCCCAAGTCCAACAAGGCATTAAGTTTTAATACCTAAGTCATTAAGGTCATATTTCATTAATTTATTTCGTAACTTATTTTTCAAAAGCAAAGACAAACTGGTTTCATGTACGCAATACAATCGTCACAACCTTCATCACGCCTACCAAGTAACGAGTCGTAGAAGAGACTGAGATAATAAATAACGAATAAGCCTGCCAGAAAGAGAATAACTTCTTTTAATACCTTTATACACCTTACAACCAATAAGCAATCAATAACAAATTAGGATATTTTGTTATTGTCGACTTATTTAAAGTTGTAAAAAATGTATAATATACATAATATTATATTCAAGATAACTTTGTGCGTCTGTCTATTCGTCTGCTTTCGTAGATCAACCTCAAAAACAAACAAACCACAAATCGTTGAAATTAATTAAAAATACCTTCGTATACATTGCAACAGTTTGTCTTATCATTAATTATAGTAGTTGTTTATAATTCATAAATAAATAAACTGTATTTGAAGATAATTATCTATGCCGAAGTCGTCAATCTTGAATCCAATTGAATCGCTTTGTGTGTGCATGTGTTCATGCCCTTAGCTTTTTGAAAATTACTTATTATTTTATTAGGTTATTGCTAGTGTGAAGTGTCCTAGTTTGACTACTGCCAATATCAAGGAAAGTAAGCTTAGTAGAAGTTAGACATAATACATGTTATTATTTCTTTCGACTTTCGAGCACAATAACTTAACACTTATTCGAAAAAGTATTATAATTAAATAATGTACTCCTTCTATATATATAGGAGCACGACACCGTGCATGAAATTTTATGAAATTATAAAGCTTGTTTAAAAATATTTTTTTGGTAATTTTAATAAATATTTTTTAGTTTATTTAAGCGATTGCTCTCCTCAGATCTCTGTGCCGAATTTTATATTATTAAATTATTTAAAGCATTTCTTTTGTAATTCTTTACCTACAATGTATTGATATTTTAGCAGTAGACAAAATAATTTTTCGTAAGAAAGTAAATGGGTCGTAGCGTCATATAGTTATGTAATAAATGTTCTATAACAATGTGGCATTTATATGTATTTTTATTAAAAATTTACTATCTACTTAATATTTAAACTTTACATATTTTAAACACAATAATTTTACAATGTTTACGAAATTTTACTTCTACCCTCATGAAAAATTTAGCTTAGTGAAATAAACATGATGAGAATTTTCTATATCTTTTTATAAGTATTATTTTTATATCTCTCTATTTTTCAAAGATTAAAAAATGTACGGGCATACCGATATTTTCATTTATACTATAGGTGTGAACCGTAATAAATAAATGTTGCAACGCGAAAGATGGGTTTTATTTACAATTATTCTGATGATCTATTTTTTCGATAATTTTTCTTCTGATGCGAATACTTCCGCCCCATGTTTGTCCTGCATATTCAACGGGTTTTGTCATCTCACTATAAATATGACAATTCACATTCAATTTATACTTACGGATGTCATTCGTTGGATACACGGGACAAGTGTGTCTGTGGCATTACAGATAATTCATTTATTTACATTGCGGTTGCATTGATAATTTCGATAAATTATCGATCTATCTATTTATTAACTGAAGACTCGGGTGATTAAGAGAAGATGCTCTCCCTCACTCTTAAGGTTTTGTCAAACAGCGGGAGAGGCGTGGCCGGGGCGTCCGTGGAACATGATTTGAGTAGTTGTAATTTGGTTGTAATGAAGAAACGTTTGTTGTAAAGGATTCTGCGAAATGTTATATTATGAAGGCGATTTAAATCTTTGAGCGTAGCAGATTCAGACATTTTTGTATAATGTGATTTACGAGTATATAATGGAAGTTAGAAAACTTTACGAAAACCTGACATCATGATTTCCTTGCGATGTGATAAGTCCAAGTGCATATCTTCTCCAAGCATATCTTTTATTTATTCACGTTGCAGTTGATAATGGGCGATCTAGTTATGGTGACCAGCAGCATTGAGCAGATGTAAAAATACTTTTCGACATTATTGCTCATAAAGTGGAACTAATTTCACCACAATCTCCTCATAATGACACCTATAAATAATCGCAATCTGTGACTTTTTCTATACTATTATTCACTAGTGAGTTAGACAGTTAAAGTTAGAAAGTTTTAATTTAGTCAACTTTAATGAAAATATTTTTAGTATTCTTTTAATCATAAGTGTGTTGAAATACGTCGCATGATACACGTGCGTATTGATGATTAATGTCCTGACCCTCACCTGACGGCTCGGGTCTCAATGGCTCCTCAGCGGTAATCACCAACTTTACTCACTTGTACCATAAACTATTATTTTAGAAGAAATACAGTACTTCGATGTACATAATACATAAGTTTTGATATAATTTGAAAAACGGCTTGGTGACTGATATTCTGCTATGATGTGACAAACAGAGTGTAGGTCAATGGCATTATTGCACAATGATAGTGCATCTAACACCTCCGTGGTTTGACGACCTCCGTGGTTGAGTGGTTAGCGTGCCGGTTTTCAAGGCGCCGCCATCTCTGAGGTTCCGGGTTCGATTCCCGGTCGGGGCAATGTAGAAGAATAACTTTTCTACATTGTCTCGGGTCTGGGTGTTGTGGTACCTTCGTTGTTTCTGATTTCCATAACACAAGTGCATAAGCTACTTACTTACTATGGGTTCGGAGCAATGTATGTGATGTTGTCCACTATATTTGTTATCTAACACCAGTTTATAGAGCGAAGTACTAGGCGATCATAAGACGAGGAGGGTGTCAGTGCACTGCTCCGGTGCACTACGAATTACGTAGATGATGGAATCGATACCAAGAGCTGCGCATATTGAGAGCGAAAGCTGTAGGCTACGTCATACTGAGCATATCTATTGCAGGTATATACAAGGCTCATCCATTCTGCAGATATAGTCTCATTTCAACAACGTGTTTCATTCTAGGATCACGTTGGTCGAAGCTTAAAAGTCCTGGTGGTCCGGTCCGTAGGTCTATCTTGCCATTCGTATCCGGAGTCCGGGTATCCGACACCGTATGATATATTTATACACCGTAGGTTAAGGCAATAAGTTTTGCGGGAACCACATTTATGCATCTACGTGTTATCAATAAAAACTCTGCTCAACAATACTCGAAAAACGATAGTTCGAAATCGAAACTGCAAAAAATTATCTTTCAGGAACCAATATGAGGTGAATGGGAATTTTCGAGCAAAGCTTATAAAAAAACATGTAGATGCACTATCTTTTATTGCTATCTACGCTAGGAAGAAGATCACTCCATTGAGCGGCTCTTCTCATAAGAGCCTTAGTTTCAGTGATCACAGTTGCATAGGTCAGCTATTTTGTAGGTATCTTTTTAGTCTCTTTGGCCTGTTGCCAAAGTGAGACCGCGAGACATTTAACATGTGCCTATACTAGTGTTGTGTTTTTTGGCAAAATTATCAATTTCTTTCATTACATTAAGCATTGATAGATATTCATGCATATCTGATGTTTTGGTAAACCATGGATTGTTTAAAATTGTGCGACAATCTTGATTTTGATAAATCTGAAGTTCCTATCTCGATGTTAGAGAGGCTTGCTGTCTCCCACAGTTCGAGGCTATATGTCCCGATTGGTCTGGAAATATGGCCTGGAGCGTGCCTGGAGCTGTGGGGACGTCGTTCTCTGGACATACTCGATGTAACTTATCTCTAAACTATTCAAATGACGGGACGTGTTTGGATCCGTTCTGGCTGTCTTCACGAGCTTCTGTGTTCCCAGTCAAACTTGGTCAAACTGTGCACTATGTCTAGGCTAGGTAGGTACATATAAATCTGAATTCCAATATACCGAGCCTTAGGATGCAAAAATACTATACATTTTCACGAGGCTCTCATAAATCTACAGAGGTATTTCAGTTTGATCGAACTAATATTATTATTTTTGACCTTCTTTTTGAAGAATCACTGTAAAAGCACGAAGTACATACTTATAGTAAAAGCATAGATTTATAAACGTTGTCGCTATGGGTAAAAGTCCAATTCAAAGAGGTGGTAACCATGTATGTGGTAACTGACTACCCGCAGATGGCAAATACGATTCATTTATACTAGAATCACACAGATCAAAAGATGTCTGTGTAGTGTGAAGGTACATACAAATAAGTATGTAAGTACAGTTTTCGCTTCACGACATTTACGTACCCGCAAATACGATAAGTTTACACTAGATTTGCATAAATCAGAAGAGGTCTGTGTACTCATGTAGGTATTGATACAGTTTTCTCTTCACGACATTTTCGTACCCGCAAATACGATAAGTTTACACTGGATTTGCATAAATCAGAAGAGGTATGTGTATTTTATAGTAAGTATTGATACAGTTTTCAATTCACGACATTTAGGTATATGTAGCCGCAAATACGATAAGTTTCCACTAGATTTTCATAAATATGAAGAGGTTTTTGTGCATGTATTAGTAAAACTTGAATGTAGTAGGTATGTACTATGTATATGCCAATCTTTACCCCAAACCGATAGATTCGGAAATTATAGTGCGACAAGGCTATCTTGGCGCGCGGCCAAAATCGGAACTAACGCGCTATCTTGTGATACTGTTTGATAGTTCGCTCTACCTGTATATCGCTAATGTATGTTGTGTTGTTTTTGCTTAGTATCAATTAAAAAAATTAAAATAGAAATAAAATTGAGGAGACCCAGTGGCACAGGTCTTGTACCAATGTATCGAAATATCGACAGTTAAAATCGTCCTTTTGATCTTTCGACTATGTATTTATGAAACTTTATATATTATTAAGAAAAAGGAGTTTTCAAAATCACCACAAGATAACCCGTGCGAAGTAAGAACAGGTTTCTCTACCACACACACCAGAATCCAGCGAAAAATCAAGGAATTCCAAGGTATATGTAAAAAAATCATAATGCGCGCGAGCGGAGTCGCGGGCAACAGCTAGTTTAATATAAGTATCTTGCTTGCACTCAACAAACAAACGTACCTACCAATTCATGACAGTGAGTAAGATGAGAACAGAATTGGTGTCATAATCATTTTATCCGCTATAGAGTTGTTATAGTTATCGTAGATCTATAAATATCGCGCTCTAATTATAGTTGTTATTATTGTACAAGTAGGAAAGGTGTACGAGATGATCCCCTTAAGCAAGAATCGACGTAGGCTATGCATTTTACCATGTTAAACAAAGAGAATAACATTTACTACTGTCACATGTATCTATCTTACTTTTGTCATACTCAGAATATTGATTCTAATAAGTTTTCATATTTAAAAAATTTTTTTTTTGAAACCCTGCTAAATAATCATCTTAAACACCCCGGTAGTTAAGATGATTCCTAAGGTTGGGGTAACATGATTCCAATGATCATCTTACCCCTTTCTTATATTTTTTCGACAAAAAAGCGAAATAAAAATAAAATTTGTACTAAAATTATAAAACGTCTTCATTTAAAAGTAGCTGTTGCCTGTGGCTCCGCACGCGTTAATTCCGGTTTTTCGCTAATCCCGTGGGAATGATGGATTTTTCCGGGATAAAAAGTAGCCTATGTGTTAATCCGCTATTTGTGTTTTCAAAATTTCAGCCAAAAAATCGGTTTAGTAGTTGCGGCCTAAAAGAGTCGAAAAGATCAATCCATCCATCCATCCATACTTACAAACTTTGGCCATTATATATTAGTAGGAGTAGTACCTATAGGATAGGATACAATATAATGTGTGATCTGGCTTAAAAACTCAACAAAATCAACAGTTAATTATATTGTTATTTATTTGGTTCGGGCGGGACTGAAAATCCTTTACTTGCTTTTTTTTAAAAGCCATTCCATTTTTCCATTCCACAGCATCTAGATCAGCTGTCATTGATGCTCTTATGGTTTTATAATTTACTCTTATTTAGGTGGCATCTTTGACTAAAAAGCTGGAAAAAATATTTAATAACTTTATATATATACAAAAGAGCAATCAAGGACATTTTTAGAAACTTAAAATAAAGATAGGTAGATACGTAGTCAAAGAGAAATAAGCTATACGCAATTCGTAAAAGTCATGGTACAAGATGATCCCCGGGGATCATCTTGTAAACAAGGATGGGAATCATCTTGCCTCAAAGTCTACTTTTTTATTCACAGTCGAGTAGCATAAAATTTAGCCACGCCACTATTTCCATGCTCCCCGAAAACCAAAGTTAAGCGTATTAAAAAGCCGTAAAAACAAGAGTCATTGTATTTCACACTATTTTATAAAAGTAACATATGATTAAAAACAATCTTATTTTATATTAACTGAACATAATTTATATTTTCTTACGTAAAAAACGTAACGCGCTCATTCCGCGTGGCTCATTCCGCCATAGCTAATGAACTGAAGTCAGCAGGCATGCATGGCAACATTTTGCTAAAGAATTCAACTAGATGTCGTTAGCCGTTTGTGTGCAATCGAAAATGATCATCTTACCTCATGGGATCAACTTGTACACCTTTCCCCTAACCTAGAATTCCGATGCGCTAACACCAAAGGTGCATAACCAGGAGGAGGTTGCTGCACAATGCATCCATAAAGTATTCAGCCAGTAAGAGTGGAAAACACAAGAGTCCTATCATTGATTTTTTTTTTTTTTTTTTTTTTTTTTATTAATTTTATTTTGTTCCACAAGAAATATATCAAAGTTACATCACAACATTAATCTTTGTATCGCCACATTACTTCCGCTATTTGATACGTCAGTAATGTGGCGAAAGGCTTCACAATTTTGCACTTATTCTCTATACTTAATTTGCTACACATTTCTTATTGTAGATTAATTAATACTAAAAATTAAAAACTCCTATTTAAACTAAATCTATACATGAAACTGAAAAATAAATACGAGAAATTAAGAATATATATATTATATATATATATACACATACCATGTTGTATGCAAAATGTACACATATATATACACACAAACACATGTATCATATACACATTATATACCTTTCACAATACTTAGTGTTCTGTCCTATTTGTTGAATTCTTTAAGACTCTTAAAAATACGACATATTAACTCCATAAGAGACTCAATGCAGCTGAGTTTCTTAACTAGGTCCATAATCGAGTAAGGTGAGCGCCGTAGAAATTCGCAATTCGATTCGTGCTCGTAGCGTATGTTCATAAATTTTGGGCACTCTTTCAGTAGATGGTCTATGGTTTGTATGGTAGAGTTATCACAAGGGCATAGCTCGTTGTCAGTTATCTTAAAGCGTTTTAAATACTGCCTATGAAAGCCGTGCCCAGTGAGAAACTGCGTAGTGAAAAAATTTATTTTTGTGCTCTGGAATAAAGTTTTGATGTCGTGTAGATGAGGTAGAAGAGTACGTGTGCGGACACCTTGGGCTGAACTATCATATCTGGCTTGCCAGATTCGGTGGGTTTCCTTCCGAGCTCTGTGTTTGACAAAACTGATGGGAAATGCGGAGTAGTCGGGTTTCCTGTGTAATGCCGTTCCATCTTTGGCTGCAACATCAGCTGCTTCGTTACCAGCAATGCCAACGTGAGCTCTGACCCACGCGAAGTGAAATTGAGCGTGGAGTGTATGAATGGTGTTATGTATGGATGCAACCAAGGGATGTGGGTTACTCCTTTCCCGCAGAGCTGACAAGGCTGCTCTGGAGTCAGATAGTATAGAATATTCGAAACGTTGGTGTCTGTTTGTACGTGAGTGTTCGATCGCCCATAGGCAGGCCTTGTGTATGGCGTAAAGCTCAGCTTGAAAGACGGAGCAGCTGTTGTGAAGCTTGAATTTTTTGGTGGCCGTAACATTGTCTCTGTAATAGCATACAAAAGCTGCCCCAACAGCACCGCTTTCCTGCTTGCTACCGTCTGTATAAATGTTCATACTGTTAGGAGTTGAGTGTAGATCCGCAAGTTCAATGTTAGTGTAAAGTTTATGTTGTACCGAAACCCGCGAAGCGGGATGCAAAAGTTTGTGTGGTGATGTGGGACATTCTAATTGAATGTCATCTGGAAGAAATTGTGTAGTGTGTGTGAGTTTAGTGTTTTCTATTTCGTGTACCTCTCGAACTTTGAGATCCAGAGGGGTGAATTGTGCCAGTGCAATAGCAGCTGTCGTTGATATGGTGCGAAAGCCCCTGATTGCTTTGATAGCAAAGCCTCGCTGCAGACTCAACAGCTTCCTCTTTACCCCTTTTTTGCAGGCCACGTGTCCCCAGATCCCCGCCGCGTAAGTGATGATTGGTTCAATCACTTGGCGGTAAATGGTTTGGACATTCTCGGGATTAGTTCCCCAAGTGGGTCTGCAAAAAAGGCAAAGCTTGTTGAATAAGCGCGTGGCCTTGCTGATTACATGTTGAATGTGTTTATTGAACAGCAATTTATTATCAATTATGACCCCCAGGAACTTAAGTTCTCTCACAAATGGAAGGCTCTGACCATCCATCACTATATGGGCAGCTTCTGCTTTATTCGTGAACGTTATAAGTTGCGTTTTAGAGGGGCCGAAGGAGAGCTTGACGCTCTTACCCCATTCTAGAATGGTGTGGAGTGCAGTGTTTGTGTTTTCCTGAAGGGTGTGTGGTGATTTTGCGTGAGCGATCAGGAGCACGTCATCGGCATATGCTTGAACATGGCAACCTTCTGGGAGTCGTGTTTCCAATAGTTCGTCCAATATCAGGTTCCAGAGGACGGGGCCGCAAGCAGATCCCTGTACACACCCTTTGGTCATTGTTTTTGAGACCCTAGCTCCGGCATAGTCAAGTATCACGGTACGATCAGTGAGGTAGTTTGTGATGAGACCAAAGATGTTATCCGGACAGCCAGAGATGCGCAGTCTCTCAAGTAGAGCAGGCCACCAAGCATTATTAAACGCCGATTTGATGTCCAGAGATACCGCCATCACGAGATCCCCGCTAGCCTTAGCCTGCCGGATTCTCGCAAGTGCCGCATCTATGGCCATCACCGTGTTCTTCTGCTCTTTGAATCCAAATTGGGCTGAGTGGTTCTTGTTACGTTTGTCGAGCGCGTAGGTCACTCTTTTAATGAAAAGTTTTTCCAACAGTTTGCCGAACACAGGGATTAGTCCAATAGGTCTATGTGCATCAAGAGTGGAATAATTTTTTTTACCTGGTTTAGGGATGATTTTAACGTACGCTGTTTTCCACCTTAAAGGAAAATACTGCAGGTCAAGACACCTGTTCATAACATCGGTTATTAGCTGCGGGTATGCAGCTGCAAACTGGTAACAAATGTCCGCCGTAAGATTGTCCATACCCGGCGCTTTTTTGTGGCTCATGTGTCCCAATAGTTCTAGCACTTCCTCTTTGGCGAACGGAAGATCATTACCAGCATTAGGTTTAGTGTGATTTTTTTGGCGCAGCTCAAAGTGTCGCGGGTGGATATCGAGCGTGTGGTTGTCGTCAGGGAAAAAGTGGTCGAGCATTGCTCCGGCCGTCTCCTTACCGTCCATCGTTTGCATGTTTTGACCTTGTAATGTGATAGGAGCCCTCTTCGGATTGGAGTCCTTAAGAAGTCTGTTGGTCAAAGACCAGACATTCTCCTTAGACTGCAGGTTGCAGAATTCCCTAAAGTTTGACGAGGAGGCCTCCCTGAGTTCATTGGCGTACGTACTCTTCAAGTCGGATAGCTCCGCCGCTAGTATTTGTGCAGTAGTGTCTTGATGAAGTGATTGATTATGTTGTGTTGAGTCGTTACCGTTGTGTGTGTGAGCTCGTGCCTGATGGTTATGGCTGTGTTTGACTGTTGCGTGCAGTTTACGGTGCAGCTCGATAACCTCTCTTCTTCGGGTCTCCAGAGCGTCAGTCCACCAGGGAGGCTTGTGACGTCCACCGGGTTTTTTGACTGGCATCGAGTCCTGACACGCCTTGTGAATTATGTCGGTGATGTGGTTTATGAATGCGTCTATCTGAGAAATGTCCATGCTGTGTATATTCTGATCAAGTGTATCTCCAAGTGAAATTTGTGTGTGTAAGGATGTTTTGAATTCGGTCCACTGAGCCTTTTCGCTTTTGTATTTAAAGGTGGATGTCTCGTCAGTAGGTTGATCAAGTTTATGGTCCAGAATGAGGGTGAACTCGACGGCATTGTGTTGGGAGGAGGGGCAGCATTCGAGATTAACCCTCCAACCTGTGACCCTGTCTGCAACGTCCGCGGACGCTAGAGTAATATCGATGATGGATGATCTCGTCCTCCCGTGCGTCACTGTCTCGAAGGTGGGAGTGTCACCAACGTTGCAGACGAACAGGTCTCGTCCGTAGGCCATCTCAAGAACCGAATTACCCCTCTCGTTTGCTGAACGACTGCCCCAGAGCGGGTGCCAGCCGTTAAAGTCACCCCCAATGATGCAGCTGGCGCTCCCTATTTGGCTGGCAAAGCTTTCGACTCGTGAAAGTGTGCTGAAAGTGTCTTCCCCGGGTTCAATGTACACTGAAGCCAGGTAGATTCTCCTCGGTCCTGCGCTAAGCTGAACAACGCACAAATTGGCAGAAGAGAACTGGGATAGACCGATAACGGGAGTGGAATTAGATTTTGTTATAATGCAAGCTTTGACCCTATGGTCACCAGGGAATTGAAAAATTTGTAGCCCCTGAATTGGTTTCAGCTCGTTCCCGGAGCCTACGTATGGCTCCGAGACCAAGGCGAAGGAGTGCCTGCTCGCCATAAAAAACCGGGTAAATTCTTGAAGACAGTTTTTCGACCTGTCCAGGTTACACTGTATAACTTTGAAAGAATTACGATCCATAGTCAATATTTGATTCAACCCGTTTTCTCATGGCACGCAGGATAGGGCAAAGGGGAGAGTCGGCCTTGTGTGACTCATCACTTTTGGTATTAAACTTGGTATTTTTTTTAACACAGTTGTAACATTTGGGCAAGGCTTTCCTCTCCTTCTCGGGACAGATAGCCTCCTTGTGCACTTCGCTAGCGCAGTAAACACAGGGGGTAGGCGCATCCACACCACAGCTTTTACTGGTGTGACCAAACTGAAGGCAGGTGTGACACTGTAGAAATGGTGTAAATTCGTGCACTCGGACTTTCTGATGGTCAATATTCACACGTTCCATTACGATTGCTTTTCTCCAGGCTGTTGGCTCGGCAGACAGCACCGCGTTGTATAAAGTGGGGTTTTTATTATGTCTAAGAAAACGAAGCTGAACGTCTCCATCACAGCTAGGATCACCGATGCCTGGGTTTTGTGTTTTGAGTACATGTATTAATTCTTCAGACGTAATATCTTTGGAAATGCCTTTTAGAATGAACATAGGCCAAGATTTTTTGGCTGCTACGGCGCTCACCTTACTAGAATCCTTGAGCCTCGCAAGTGTTTCATCGCGCTGGCCGGTAGTGGAGAACTCGATGCGAAGCTTGTTGTTCGAGATTGGTATCACTTTAACCGGCGCATAGGTTGACGTTTTGAATGATATGGCCTGTCTCCATGTGGAGATCGCTTCCTGTCTGTTATTCACCGGGCCCTTAACAGACACGATAATGGCGTTCCCAGTCTTGGGAACCGGTGCTGGTTTCCCTGATGTAGGTGAATCAGCCGCAATGGTGGGGCACGATGACGTAGACATGGGGGCCGCCGGCAGCGCAGCGGCGCCACAGGATTCAGCGGCTGCAGCAAGTCGCGATGGAGAGCTGCCCGCTATCCGGGCGTAGCTGAGTGGCGTGGATGACGTTGTCTTGCAATAGTCGCGAGCGGCGGCCCTACGCGCGTCCCGAGCCAGTTCGGACTTCACCTTGCCGAACTCGTCGCGCACGCAAGCCGCCAGCTCGCGCTTGAGGCCATCAATGGCCCCCGGCGCAAGAGTCGCCACGACAGCGACAGGCGGTACCGGATTAGCTCTATTTGCAGCGACGTCGTCTGGAGAAGTGGCGGAGCCGCTGGCAGTAGTCTGCACGTCAGGATGAGCTGTGGGAGGCGTGGGAGGTGGGGTCACTTCACTCCTGCTCGCAACGTCCGCCGTAACATCTGGCGCTGTCGCAGTCGTCACCGGTGCCACAGCAAGTCGCTTATGTATTTCCACCGCCTGCATTGCCTCGGAGGCGCATGCGACGACTAGTCGCTTATTCGTAGCGGAGACGCTTTTGCCAGTGGTCATCGCTTTGATGAGGCAGGTGCACAGAAGGCCGATGACTCTAGTGAGTGAATTTATGTCAGTAACATCCGCCGCGCGCGCCGGAAGCTCAGGCGGTATGCACGCACGAGGGATGCGCGGTACTCGAGCTCGTGGCACTTTCGTCTCTATACACTCAGTAGCACTCGATGTGGGAGAAGGGCCCTCCTCCTCCTTGTCCAGAGTGTCCATGGGGTCCATTTTTTTAAGTATGATGTCCAAAGTTGCAAGTTGGGGGTAAGGGGGAGGGGAGGTCCACTAATAATGGGGGAAGGTTGGCTAACAAGTAAATATAAATATAAGTGTTATATAAATGTGAAAACTACGCGGCCTCAAAATGTCCAGCAACCGAATTAAAGAGGTTTCTTAAATTTAGCGGGAAAATATATATTATGTATACATATACATAAGTATATGTGTATGCTATACATAAATGCGGTTTTCTATTAAAGGAATGTTAATACTTAATCGTGTATCAAAAAAAAAAAAAAAAAAAAAAAAAAAAAAATTAAACTTGGGTATCATCAATTTTATAAAATTCTAAAATTACAATTACGTAGTTCGAAACTAAAATCGACTTTTTTGTTCGGGCATAGATTACAATTTTTAGCGTGTGATTAGCAATATATAGCAGAAAAATTAAAACAAACCAAATTTGGAGGGAATCTGACCATGGGAACCCCCCCAAAAGGTAACCTCAATTTTGATAAATTTTGACAAGATCCCCCGAACACGAAAAAACGATTAGCTTTTAAACTACAGGTGATAGAAGCCTCAATGTTTCAGACTATATACCTAGACAAGTGCTTAATATATATCTATAATTTTATGATTTTATATCAAGCGTGTTGGAATATATAAAATATAAAAAATAAATAAATTTAAAAGTTTTGGGAATGATAGGGAAAAGTGACCTTACCCCCTAGGTTTTCGTGATAAATATATGCACGATATGTCCTTATCTTAGTTTTCACACCACACACTTGGCAAATTGTCTAGATGAGTCCAATAACGTACCCAACCAAATTTTCACATAACGGTCGAAATCCGAAAAATCCAGAAATATCCGATAAAGTCACTGAGATTTGTCACAAATTCAAAATATTTTTGCAAGTGAAGATAGAACTCGTCAGGGCGCTTCTTTTGTGGTATAACACATGGCACTTTTCCGAAAATAACCCACCGAAAGGATTTTTTGACCGCAGAGCGATGCGCATTTTTTTTTTCCTATCATTGATTAAACTATTACCTATTTCGTGATCGATTCCTATAGGTATAGATATTTGAAATTTCAATCCACAATGACATACGTTCTGCGGCATACGCAATGACGAAATACGCTACGCTAAAGGCGATCGAAAATTGGGGACCGACATAAGAAGACGGGAACTATGTGACGTATGTTGAAACCAAAAATTTCTCAAATATGGCGTCGTGCGTCATACATTTCGGTACCGCTGACAGCACATACCGCTGTTGGTCGCATACATTAGCGCCATCTTACTGATTTGACATCTTAAAAATCCGGCTTCAGGGCGGAGCCTAAAAATATATGCGTGACGTCACTAAGGTAAGGGCTTATACTTAAGGTTACATCCACGGGCATACGCGGTTAAAAAAATACGGCGGCTCACCGACATTCAGATAGCTATTGCAGTCTATTTCAAAGTTAGGTTTGCGGTTCGCCAAGAAAAGTACCAACATGTAAATTATGTACTTGTAAATTCAAAAACAAAAGTGATTATTTTAATGTTTTTCTTCTTTTATAGTATGGAACCCTCGGTGCGCGAGTCCGACTCGCACTTGGCCGGTTTTTATTAACTTATGTACTAGCTCGTAAGTCGTAATATTTTTTTGTGAAATAGTGTTAACAACAAAAAAAACCGACTGAGGCTTTTGTGGACTTCTTCACAGGTCAGGGCGGGTTAGAACCCTCGTAAACTTAGTTTTAAGCCGTTAAATAATTATCACTTATTTAATTTAATAGCTATATATTTGTCAGTATACTTATATGTATAAGTATACTGACAATTCATAAGTGCTTGTAAAATGAGCCTAAATGAAATAAATACTTTTGAATTTTGAAGACTTAGTAATAGTACGGTAGCAATTTAAATTCGGTGGGAATAGGGTCCGGTTTTTGCCCTTTGGGTACGGAACCCTAAAAAACACTAATCTAAAAGAAAATAAGACTGCTTGGTGTCGAGGTGAGGCAGTTCGGTTCTGTGACTATTTTCTATCAGAAATTGACAACCAACGCGAGCATTTCCTAACCAAAACTTACATTTTGCTTATTGCTATCGGCATATAGAAACAGCGAACGTTACAATCTTGCAAGGCGGTCAATCTTACAAAATGCATAGAGCGCAAAATGCAGTGTCACGATGCAAATCTAGATGGCGCCAGTGATAACTTAGCTTGCGCTGCCGTTTTGCTGTCTGCACGGTATATTATAGCGGAAACGTACTTTACGTAAAGTAAAGTATTACAGAATAAGAATTCATAGACCTAATTTTTGAAAAAGTAGCGCGTTACCAGTGAGTATGCTCTACTTTTAAAATTTAAAATATAAAATTAAAAATTGCAAGAAAAGTTATGTTTGGAATTGGAAACAGTCCAAGTGCGAATCGGACTCGCGCACTCTTTTTCGACCGAAGTTATAAAAATTTTGATCAAATTGATTATTCGTTTTAATTGTATTTACGAACCAAATATGGCCAGGAACATAGATTATATAGGTATATATTATGGATCTATGCAATATGAATATATGAATATATTAATGAATATGAACCCGAATAACACCACAACATGAGCGAAATTTGCACGAATTACAAATTATTTTGGTATGGTATTACTATTGATAATAATAGTCAAGATAGGCCCATCCGAACATTTTACGTAAACCTTCTTCATACAAGTAAATGTATCGCCCCGTGTCGAAACTCCTGTGAAGTACTGCGTAGGCTTACAGCTTACTACTGACGCCGGAGGGGGTTTTGCTCCCATAAACTGGCGACATTTTTTCGCGCGGTCCGCCCCGTCTAGAGTATACGTCAATGGGTATTACGAATGTATGGGAGACATCGTGGGTAAGCTGACTCTTAAAAGGGGTTCAGGTTTTTTGTAAATATCACAAAATCCATTAGTTTTTAAAAAAATTCTTAAAAAATTGGTAAAGTTTGAGTCGGGCTCGCGCACTGAGGGTTCCGTACCATTCTCTATAATATCATATCAACTAAATATGCCTACGATGTCTCCATTCATTCAAAATATCAAATCATTTGTAATTCGTGCATATTATATTTCGATCATGTTGTGGTGTTATTCGGATTCATATAGTAATAATTTATGCTCTTAAAATATGGCCAATATTTGGTTCGGAAATACTTCTTTAAAACGAAATTTTAATTGTGATCAAAATTTTTATAACTTTGGTCGAGTTCCGTAATACTTACCAAAAATTATGAATGAAAACTTCTAATTTTCTGCACCTAACTGGTGATTTTCTTTAGCTGGACAATAAAAACTGTGCTCCTGAAGTTATGCGACGTGTATAGTTTTGTTTTTATTACAAAATAAATAAGCAGAAAACATGTCCCTCTTTGACATAAAAATAAGTAAGGCTAAATGACATCATCTTTTTTGGTCCAAATATGAAAGTGCCGGCCAAAAAAAAAATATGCTGTATTCCGTTAGAACTTGTCCCCCTGAGTATTTATTATTATGACACCAAAGCTGTAGGGTCATTGTCCTTGGTTTTATTGGAGTTAAAAAATACAACATCTTCATACATTTTCAGTGAATTTAATAAACAAAAACAAATGATTTTTTCTACCATATCTAGACATTTAGAACATCGTTTAGTAAAATATATCGGTTCTTGACCTATTTTGGACATTTTGATCATGTTTTGTGTTTTTGAGTATTATAAATGAAATGTATATACAGGGGTTATTTTGTTTAATTAAATACTATAAAATCATCGTCGTCTGGTACAACAATAATGTTCTCCAATCCATAAGCTGGAGGGGTTATTGCTGGCAAATGTCGTGCATGGCTCATGTACCATATGATGCACATAATATGGGAGCAACATCCTATTGTTCGCTTTCCTATGATGCACGAACAATAATAGTGAGCGATTGCTTGTCGGCCTGATAACGACCTATCGATTACAATGTAGACATAATACTGTCTTGCGCTAACATGCCGCGATTGCAGTCGGCCTCTTATCATCCATAAATCATTGCCCTGCAATTCCGCCAAGTCTTCATTTGATAACTCACTGCTGAGCTCAATTGTGAATGCTCCATTGTCAAGGACGTGCTCACCGTAATAGCTTTTGGCCTGTTTTAGTTGGTAAATGCCCAGAGCGAATAAAAATAATTCGTTCTCATCCATTCTTGGAAATGCTACGAACTCTGGCATATCTGCAGTCATTAAAGTAAACTGAGCACGTCTGCGATTGTAGTTACGGCGTATTACAAGATCTGCCAATCTATTTGGCATATTAATTCTTTGGTGGATAATCTCTAAAATCGCAGCAGCATTTGGATGATCTTCAATCAAAACATGAAAACGATTTATGATCGCCGCTGCTATCTTGAAATAGTCGAACATGCTGGAAAGGGCTCTGTTATTATACACATTTCGCAACAGGCGAAAATCTCTTTTGAACCTGCCGTTGACCACTTCAACCACCCAACGACACATTGTTATCAGCCTGGACTTATTGGCCTGATCCGTGGTTAGCTGTGTCTCATTTGGATACTTTGTTTCAGGCATGTGTTGTACGTATCCGCAAGATTCCAGATTTCTTGCTGAGTCTCGAAAACCACGGTCCAGAATAAAAACATCTCCACTCCTATAAAACCAGTGGAAGGCACTGTCAGCATTATTAAGCATGTCATTCATTATATCTGCGTCAGACGTGGTGGCAGCATATGGTCCGATGACTTCGATAATGTGTCCATCACAAGAAACCAAGAGGAACGGTTTGAGGAGGTTTCTGTATTTGTGATGGCTGTAAGACTTGCGTTGGAAAAAATAATTTCCACTTTTTTGCAGATATATGTACGTGCCATCACAAATCGTGATCGCTTTCCTTTCATTTTCTGAGCTCGATGGGTTCCCAAACAGATTGTTGGGTAGAAAAAGGTTTCTGCGTGCTACATCCTCACGGGACATATGGTCAAACCCAACATTTAAGGGCACAAAATCTTCTAACAGAGCGTTGCGTCCGATTTTTAACCACGTATGAAACGCTGTTTCGCTACATTTAAAAATATTAGCAAGCCGCGCGTTCGAATCACCTGTTCTTAACTTGACTAATACTGCCGCCAGTACGGTTCTTTTATTCTTTTTAGTTCTCAGACTTGGTAAACTGTCTAATAATTCAGTAAACTGATATTGAGTTAGTCCTGTCCAAGTATGAAACTCGGCCGGTGCTATATTTTCATACTGCTCAAAATCAAGTATTTCCTCCGTAATATGTCTTTGTAACATCGACACGATAGTCATTATTTGAGCTGCGGTAAATTCCTCAGAAGAGTTGTCTTGAACAGGAAGTAAATGCCACAGATTTTGCTCCACGTGTTCATTACAGACACGCGCGCTTTCTGGCACGAAATAGCTGTAGCGGCAGACCATGCGAAAAATTATGTTCTCCGGAACACGACGGCGAGATTCATTCGTACAATGTTGGAAAATGCAACTATTTGCGGTGTTTGGAGCACGAAGAAGACCTGGCAAAATCAGCGAAATTGGTCTTGGATTTGGAACTTCCAATAGATCACGGTCTTGATCAGCTTGCTGTTCAGCCTCCCGAATAAGTCGCTGGTGCGTTCGTTCCGTTCTTTGCCAACATGGTCGACAAATGAACGCAGTAGGCTCCAACTGAAAAGTAAATAACAATAACGATAGAACTAGAGGTGGAAAAAACGGCTTTCGCTAAATTCGCTAAATAGTGTTTTAGGGCAACTTTTTAACATGAAAACATAAAAAACGTGCTCATACGCTTATATTAAAAAGCGGACTTTTTAAGTGCTTTTCGTTTAATTGGTCACCTCTATATAGAACGGACGGATTGTATTTGGAAAGGCTGTCGCAAAAATCATATAAGTAAATAACATAGACCTGTTCTTACCTGTCGAGCTACTATATCTTCTATCACTATTTGGGCGATATCAAGATGTTGCATTTCTCTGGA
Source organism: Coenonympha glycerion (assembly GCA_963855885.1). Taxonomy (NCBI): domain Eukaryota; kingdom Metazoa; phylum Arthropoda; class Insecta; order Lepidoptera; family Nymphalidae; genus Coenonympha; species Coenonympha glycerion. Next base: position 1,128,564 of record OY979626.1, read on the forward strand.
AACCCAATCATATCTTCGCCGATTCTCTGTCGATGCACGGCACGAGATACACAACTCTGCCATGACTCACAACAATGTTCAAACTTAACAACGAAGATAACAAAAACAAAACAAATCAAAGCACAAGAACTAGTGGGCATCACACGTACGTACACGGCAGCGTTGCTTTCGGTACTAACTAAGCAATAAACTATAAAGTAACAGCATGGCGCGATGGCGGGGGTGAGCGGGAAAGAGAGGGGCGAACAATGGAATTCCATTGTTCGCGTGCGTGTTTACCTGCGCGGCCATTGTTATTGCCATTTTCTAGGAAAAAGTCTCGGCTTCCCAGCCGATTATGCAGGATATACTATGTTATCTTGTCAGAAATAGGTCAATACTCACTGCATCTTACTAAAAATGTTCAAATGACAAGGTATGGTAGAACAAATCATTTGTTCTTGTTAGTTAAATTCACTTAAAATGTATGGAGTTATTGAATTTTTGAACTCAAATAAAACCAAGGATAATGACCCTACAGCTTTGGTGCCATAATAATAAATACTCAGAGGGACAAGTTTTAACAGAATACAGCATTATTATTTCTTGGCCGGCACTTTTATATTTGGACCAAAAATGTATGAAATCGCGATGATGTCCTTTGTTTACAATTTCGTATAACAAAAGTATTTAGGCACCAGTTATAGCCAGGAGAACGTGATTGAAATTTGCACGAATTACAAATGATTTTGGTATTACGAATGTATTTGAGACATCGTGGGTAAGCGGGCTCTGGGTACCATCCGGGCGCGAAAATTCAAAGATGTTTCATCAATGTATGATGAGCCCTGGGCTAGTTTTTACCTTTGTTTTAATGACAAAAAAGTTCTTCAACAATACTGTTGGAACGAATTTTGTAAGATACTACTATAAAGATCTTCCCCGCGGTCTTCCCTCAAAACACTGTACCTATATTCATACTTATTTGTCAACCGACTTCAAAAAAGAAGGACTCAATTCCACTATAACAATTATGTTTTTTTTCTTTTTTTATGTTTGTTACGTCATAACTTTTGACTGGGTGAATCGATTATTTTTACGATTCTTTTTTTATTAGAAACCTGACGCCTCCCGTTTTGTCCCATTTCAATTTAGTCCAGTTCTGATAATGGTATCCATGAGGAAACCATACGAGTAAGTCATAATTTTTTTATTGGAAAGGATGTATTCAACAGTAGTTTGATGATCGTTGAAGTCTGTTATTCTGTTAATTAAGTAATTAAAATATATTAGTTGTGTACATGTTAGGTACCACATTAACTCATCCTGATGAAAGCCACACTTTCCAACTACTGCCGCAGGGAATCATTGCATTGTATAATATGTGGACTGAGGATAAAAAGAGATGCATCACATTATATCGTGCAAAGGTTTGACAAGGATGAAAGTAGAATCCCTTTTGCTCATTCGATATTGTGAACGGGATGAGTGCAGTCATAGAAAGTGAAACTTCAATCAATAGTCATTATACATAGAGCGTTCCGCCTATTGATTTTGTGGAGCATCTAGACCAGGGTGTCATAAATGCAAGGAGTTAGAAAATAAATGAAGAGTTTGAGAGGATCTCCTCCTCATTCCCAGTAGTTGGCTTCCATAGTACGCTGTGATACTAGGGTGAACTGGGCGCGTATTCTGTATCTCGGTGCCTATCAAGCCACTAGCAAATGTTTTTATCCATTGAAGTTTTGCTAAGGAAATGTTATTTTTATTTCATAGCAAACCTTCAATGGATACAAAACATATGCCAGTGGCTATAATTTTTTGATAGGCACCGAGATACAAAATACGGGTGCTGGTGCTATTAAAAACCTCGCCTTCAGCATGTTGCCTCAATAACCTATACACTCAGTTGTTAAACAACTGTAAAAGTGTGTAAAATTAAAAAAAAAAAACACCAAACACTAAAAAATATCTATCCTCATCAAATTTTGTATCAGGTACACAAACATTTTGCAGGTGTGGGAATCGATCTCTAAACTACGCCGTTCGGTCGTCAAAGTTAGGTAGTTTGTTAGTTATATTAGGTAGACAATAATAATATCTGTTATTTTTTTGTAAAGAATATATACTTGTAAATAATGGTAACATTTGATGGACTTGTGAGGTAAGTACTTTGTATGTTGCAGGCTGCAGCTTGCTATTAGTGAACAATTTATTGCTTACTAATTCACGAATTACGAATTATTGAGATCGACATCGTAGTGTAAAGTCAAGGACAGGGCATGCAAACAGAAAAACAAAATCTTATTTTCTGCGATCACACGGGACTCGGGAGTGCCCGTTGTCACGATGCAAATCTAGATGGCGCCAGTGGTAACTTAGCTTGCGCTGTAGTTTTGCTGGCTGCACGGTATATAGCGGCAACGTACTTTACGTACAACAAACTTAAAAATTGGCAAAAATTCAAAATAAATATGAATACAATTTTTGGAACAGTAGCGTACTAGTAAGTATGCACTACTGGAAGAAAAGTTACTTATGGAAACAGGGCAAGTGTGAAAACTGAAATGTGAATGAAAGCAAAGCATTTCCCATTTTTAGGGTTCCATACCAATTTGGTAAAAATGGAACCCTTATGGTGAGACTTTCTCCGTCCGTCCGTCCGTCCGTCTGTCACACTCGATTATTTCAGTAACTATCGAAGCTATCGACTTGAAATTTAGAATAGTTTTAGGTAATAGCGACCCAACGCCATTGCAATCATAAAACATTGAAAATTGTTTTTATTTTTATTTAAAAAGGGGGAAAACCGCGGCTTCGAATTTTCAAAATGAAATAACATTATTGAATGGGGTATCATACGAAAGGGCGTTACTTGTGTATTCTAAAACCGATTTTCATTTATTTTTATGCCTGATAGTTTTGGATTTATTGAGCAAACTGTCGAAAAAAATACCGTTCCCCCCCCCCCTTATCTCCGAAGTTTATCAATCGAAAAATCTGAAATAATTATGATCAATAGACATTAATGTATATTTTACAGGAAAAATAAAATTAACTCCCTAACTATTATACTTTTTTTGATAATAACAATAAACCACCAAAAACAAAGTTACGTTTGCGGTTCGCCAACCAAAGTACCATACATGTAAATTATACTCGTAAATTCATGAACAAAAGTGATTCTTTCAATGTTTTACTTCTTTTATGGTATGGAACCCTCGGTGCGCGAGTCCGACTCGCACTTGGCCAGTTTTTAATATTTCTTGTTCAAGCGGCAATAGAAATACATCACCTGTGAAAATTTCAATTTCAATTGGTGACAGACGGACGGACAGCGAAGTCTCAGTAATAGGGTTCCTTTTTTACCCTTTGTTAAAGAATAATCTTTTAAATAATGGCAAAATATGTTATATGATGGACTAGTGAGGTACATTGTATGTTGCAGGCTGCAGCTTGCTATCTATACTTTCTATACTTATAATAAAACTGTAGAGGGTCGAATTCTGTACATAGAAGATATTTTTAAAATTTTTGTTGGAGGACACTATTTAGTCGATACTGAAGCCAAAACTGTAATTTGTTTAATTTTTGTCTGTCTGTCTGTCTGTCTGTCTGTCTGTCTGTCTGTCTGTCTGTTTCACGACCGGGCATCACGGCTAATCCGCTGGATGGATTTAAATGAAACTTGACATGATTATAGTTCATACCCCGAGGTAGGACATAGGATACTTTTTGTCCCGAAATTCATCATGGTTTCCCTGAAAGACGGCATCAAAGTCCAAACGTTTTTTAGTTATAATTCATTAACGCGTTGCCCGATTCCATTCATTCTTTTTTTTGTTAGAAAGGAGGTTCTTTAAAGATTATTCCATACAAATCTTATCATTATCACTTTTGTAGTTCAGAAATTACAGACATCAGAACCTTTAAGTTCAAGTAGGTAGGTGACTTGAAACTCGGAATGCACAAAGAACCTATAGGGCTAGGACGTAGGGCTCAAGTTAGACTGGAGTACCCTTACAGCCGTAAATAAATAGGCTTAGCAGGAGATTTTGTATGGTTTAAAATTTTTCACTTTTAGGGTGAACAAAAATCATGTAACTGGCGTTATCGCTACGTTATACCGTATAGCGCCATCTCTACAATTTATGTGGAACTTGAATGTAAAACTCTGAGATAGGTAATACCGAATTTTTTTAAATAAAAATTAACTGTCATGTTATTTACTGTTTCCTGACTTTATATTAAGATGGCACTGTTAAGACTTGAACAGATTTAAACTTTATCATCCGCAATATGGAAAGGGTAAGATAATGGTTCACAAATATTTTTAACTCTTAGGTCTTATCGATCCTAACCGACTGACTGTCATCTAAGGTCTTTTTATACGTAAGGAAATATATAGCCATTGCCCATTCTGATGTTTTGGATTGTATTGAGATGAAGCAAAGATTTTTAAAAGACTCTTATATTATGATGGGCTGGGGAATATTGTTAGTAGAGTAATTTATCCCAGTGGTACCTACCCGGCCGAACTCTGAAAGAAGAGTTCTACCACCAGTACAACTTTTCACATCGTTTAATAATTTTTGACATATTTCGTGGTTTCAGAATAAAATCACAATGAAAAGGACGATTTTAACTGTCGATATTTCGATACATTGGTACAAGTCGTGGTCACTACGTGACCACGACCTGTGCCACTGGGTCGAAATATCGACAGTTAAATAGTCGTCCTTTTGATCTTTCAACTACGTATTAATGAAACTTTATATTATTAATAAGAAAAAGGAGTTTTCAAAATCACCACAAGATAACCCGTGCAAAGTAAGAACAGGTTTCTGTACAACATCACACCAGAATCCCGCGAAAAATCAAGGAATTCCAGTAGGAAGGTATATTATGTAAAAAAAATCGTAATTCACGCGGGCGGAGTTGCGGGCAACAGCTAGTAAGTGAATAATTTTAATTCACGAATTACGAATTACTGAGATCGACACATCGTAGTGTAAAGTCAAGGAAAGGACATGCAAACAAAAAAACAAAGTCTTCTTATTTTCTGCGATCACACGGGAGTGCCCCAGAAACGCGTTAAAATACCCAAAGTTATTTATTAAGAAAGATTCTTCCCGTGCTCGAAGTTTGCTTGTATTTGCGAGTCGTGTATGAATTTGTAACTCCCCGCATTAGCCTCGCCTCCTGTAAGTAAACAAGTAGGTAAATAATTTAAAAATAAAAAAACACGACTGTCCTGTAGTTATAACGATATTTTGCAAAAAAAAAAAATTATAGCCTACTTGTTAGTCGGAAGGATCTAAGGATTCCAATGATACCCCATTTGTCCAAATCTATTCAACCGTTCAGAAGTTTGGTGAAATAAAGAAACATCACATACATACATACATGAACACTAAAAACATTACACTTCTTTTTTTGGGCTGTCGTGTAAAAATAAAAATGTAAGGCAAAGTGTATACAATTATTATCTTCTGTAACCCGCCATTGTACAGTAAAAAATATTTCAATACCACGTACTTCCAAAATAATAACTAAATACTTAAAATAGGTACCTACTTAATACTTTGAATACGAGAAAAATAAATACGCAAGGAGTACACAATAGTACCTAATGGTACAGAAGGCTCACTCCGAAAGATGATTTAATGAAATATCAATAGCAAAAATCAAAATAACAATAGCGCCTGACTCCGCCTCCGCAAATAACACGCAACAAACGCAAAAGTTGTCTCTTGAAAGGTCTCTTTCTATCGCTCCAGGGCGGAGTCTAAAAATGTATGACGTCATTAAGTTATGCACGACATTCAAATCTTTTTGTTGGTTGGATATACTCACCTGGAGCTTCCACGCCAAGGTGCGCGTTACCAACGATGACGTCCTCCGGGGCGCCGTCGCGGCTCTCCGTCCTGAAGTTCGTTGGCTGAACCTGATCAAGGTTCACACCATCATCCGTTTTATTGAAGATTTCATTTCAAGAAATTATTATCCCACCAAAAACATTCTGTAAAAAACTAGCCAAAGTCAAAATGGAGCTGCTTGTTTTACTCTAAAAAGTACTGAAATCTAGACCAAGTCGTGCCAAGTCTAAGGTTCCTTACTGCGATTTCTTTATTATTATAGTTAATGTTGCGTGACTTGGCCGTTGAAGGGTACACAAGGGTTCAAACCAGGTGCTCCATGACACCATTGCACCAATCTGTCGCCAGAATTCATCGTCAATGAGTAGCGGTTCTTGGTCTTCAACGGCCAAGTCACACAACATTAACTATAATAATAAAGAAATCGCAGTAAGGAACCTTAGACTTGGCACGACTTTGTCTAGCTTTCAGTACTTTTTAGAGTAAAACAAGCAGCTCCATTTTGACTTTGGCTAGTTTTTTACAGAATGATTTTGGTGGGATTTCACTTCTTTTTGTAGAAACTTCAAAATATTACAAAATATTTCTGTCCGTTTTTCTAGATACATTAACTGCATAAATAACTTTGTAATCTCATATAATTTATATGGAATTACAAAGTTATTAATGCAGTGATCACCAGGTACTCCAGATCTGCGATTATCCTAGTTTTTATAGTTTTCCCTTTATGTGGCCATTAAACCCTAACTCTGTACCAAATATCAGCTCTCTGAGTTTATGGGAAGTACTAGTTCTATTTTGATGATCATGAGTCAGTCAGTCAGTCAGTGTCGAAAATGCGAAACTTTGCTTTCGCATAACTTCGGAACTATATGACCTACAGACTTGAAATTTTGGGTTTTAAGTATGTGATTATAGCTTACTAAATAGCGAAAATTTCAGCGTTCTGGTCTTATCCAGAGGTTCTCAAATAGGAGCCCGAAAATGCGGCGAAATGGTTCCTGTAAAGATGGTACGGCAGTTTTGCTTCGCGCTTTGACTTTGGCGGGGGCACTGCCGTGCCCCCTGATCGTACAAAAAAAAATGTGCGAGTCTCGCGTATCCAGGGTTCCGTAATATATGTATTAGAAAAAAATAACATTTACGGCTCGGTTGGTGAAAACCGGGCCTATGAATCACTTTTTTACTGAACTGCAAACTTAACTTTGTTTTATGAGGTTAATCGTTAATACCAAAAAAAGTATAACTGATACAGAGTTTATTTTATTTTTCCCGTAAAATAGAATTTTCGATCGATAAACTTTGGACATAAGGGGTGAACTGTATTTTTTTTTGACAGTTTGCCCAATAAATCAGGAACTATCAGGCATAAAAATAAATAAAAATCTGTTTTAGAATATGAAAGTAACATCCTTTCTTATGTTACACCACTCAATATTGTCATGTTATTTTGAAATTTCTTCACCCCGGTTTATGAAGTCGGACGGACGGATTTTTACTATCTTGGTATGGACCGCTAAAAGGTAAGTATGATAACGCAGTTACCTGTCCGTCGTTCCTCATCAGGTCCGGCATCACGGCTGCTCCGGGATACCTGTTGTAGATCCCATTCAGGTTATAGTGCAGGTTCATGTCTGGCCCGATGTTCGCTTTAAGCAGTTGTTCCCAAATACCACCTGCGAACAGTTACTATCTTTTATTTAGTTTCACCTCTCTAGCAACTAGCCATTGAAATTAGTTTCTTAAGCCGACTTTTACATCAGTACATAAAGGGTTTGAGTTTGTAGTATTAGTCGTCCTAGTGTCTGTGTGCAAAGCTAGACTATAAAATTTACCTTTATCGACAGACACTACCGGTCTGTTGGACTGCCACGGGTATTCCCCGTGCGCTTGGAAGTAGATAGCGTAGGTCGATAACTGTAATCGATAAAAACTTTAGATCGTCAAGGGTACATCGCAAGTAGAAACAGTCCTAGTAGGTGACCCTCAAGAACACGGACCACAAAAGGAAACTTCAGACCTACATTGACTGGTCGTCCAACCTTTGCGCCGAGTAAAATGATGATCCCTTGATGACGTAGAATGAAATAAGGAAGGATTTGTCGCAATTAGGTACCACGCAATTAGGTTAGGTTAACAGTGAAGGAAAAAGATCGTGAGGAACCCTGGAACCTCCCTCCTCCGCAGACGACCTCCCTGGCGTAGAGGACGCGCGCTCGGATTCGAGTGGGAGGTCGCGGGCTCGATTCCTACCACGGGGCCACTTTGGAATTTTAAAATTTCTAAATTGGCTCAGGTCTGGTCTGGTGGGAGGCTTCGGCCGTGGCTATTTACCACCCTACCAGCAAAAACGTACCATCAATCGATTTAGCGTTCCGGTGCGATGTTGTGTAAAAACCGTTGGGGTGAGTTTACTTACCCCTTCCAGGTTAGTACGTTAACATCTTCGGCTGCATCATCACTTACCATCAGGTGAGCTCGCAGTCAAGCAGTAACTTTTATTAGTGTAAAAAACCCTGAGAGTTTATAGATAGATAGATATATCCTCCAACAGTGCTAAGCAACCTGCATTTGATCAGCTTGTGAATTGCCCCCCTCACTTTGTTAGAAAACTTGGGACCATCTTCTTCTTAGACTGCGGTCTCTTTTCGCTGTTCTTTTCGGTTGGTAACCATCATAGCGATTTGTATCTTGACAACCGCCGCTCTGAATAGTTCTTTCCAAACCATTGGCGTACGTTTCGAAGTCGAAGGAGTATATCTTATCCTTCTTCGGCTAAGTCTACCTACCACCTTCCTTTGCATGATTAATTGAAGGAGCTCATACTTCTGGGTATTACGCATCACATGCCCGGAATACTCCAGATTTATTTAAAGTTTTAAGCACTTCTAGAGCAACATTCTCTAGAGCACGGTGCTGTTCCAAACGCGGTCTATGCAAGTAACTTCGAGCATACGGCGGCCCACGTCTCAAAAGCTTCTTACCATTGTTATTGCCCATCGCTACAACATAAAAAAGGCTAGGGGATAGTGTAAAGTACCTGCGTGTAGTAGAGTGCGAGCCAGTACTTGCCGCCGTGTCCAACGAAGGCGGTCTCGTTCACGTCCAACAGCGTAGGCAGCGGTTGGTGGGCCATCTCCGGCGATATTTGCAAGTTGCAGCCGTACCTGAGAAACAGTAATAAGAAAAACAAACGGCAATTAGGAGATCGGTGCGTTCCGAATCACGCACACTTCCAGTTTTTAGGGATCCATAACATACATGGTAAAAATGAAACCCAGGTGAGATTTTCTCCGTCCGTTCGTCCGTCTCGTCGTCCATTATTTCAGTAAGGAATGGTTATAGGTTATAGTGACTCAACGTCATTGCAATTATGATAATTTGAAAATCGTTTTTATTTTTATTTAAAAAGGCGGGACAACCGGAGTGTTGAAATTTCATAATGAGATAGCAATATTGAGTGGGATATCATAAGAAAGGGCTATATATTTTGTATTATGTACAATAAGTCGCAAAAAAGCAGCTACCTCTCACTTAAGTTATCATATTATGAGGAAACAGAAAGCCGCAGATGTAGTCGTAGTGGAACTTCGGCACCGACTCCCCTCTCGAGCTGCGTATAGTCGATAAATGTAAAACCATGTAAAACCCCTGACTGAGGGGGGGTCCAATTACTACTGATAAAAACCCAAGATTGATAATGTACTGATGTTTATTGAACCAAATTGAACCAAAAATACAGCTCTTTATATACATTATGAAACGAGTAACATAAGCGTGATATGGCACTTGATAGGTGCCATCTCTAATGATGAAAGTGAACTTATGTGTTCGACATACCGCCCACCAAGGACATTATTGATAATGTCCTTAATTTTATGATAAATCCCGATACGATAACTCACCCGATACGATAACTCACCCGATACGATAACTTACCCCGATACGATAGTCCTCGGTGGGTGATATGACAACTACACATAGGAAAGATACATTCTTGATATGACAACTACACAATACATATAGAAAAAAGATACATACGTGATAAGTTCTTAATGATAAAATAACAATCACAAGATAAATACATTGATAGATTCAACCCTTTTCATTTTTGTTATAACTTTTACACAAAACACGATACATAAATCCTAGTTATTATTAGATATTTATATAGTTATTTATATAATATATATATATATATATTATATAAATAACTATAGTATATTTAAATAATATATATATTATATAAATATACTATATATTAGTTAGTATATTTATATAATATATATATATATATATATATATATATATATTAATAGAGATCTCTTCCCGCTAAATGTTGATCATTCGCGACGTCACGCGAGTACTTTGTTGATCCGAAAACGCATGTTGATCCGACGCCTTTTGTTGATCCAATATGCGTCCCTGGTAACTAATGTGGCTCCAACCGGATCAACATCTACACTCATGTAACTTTTTACTAGCGTTCGCAAAAGTTGATCCGATATACAAATCCACCTTGCGATGGTTACGGAAAATGTTGATCCCATTCAAATGAGCCAATCAGAGCACGGCAAACGATCGGATTGGCTGGAAGCATCCGCGACGTTGCCGCTTCGTAGGTTTATACAAATATCTTTATTTGAAAGTATCCAGTTTAAGAAATTAGTTTGTGTATAGAGCTTGGTGAGTAACTTTGCGACTAATTCCCTAAGTTGGACTTTTTCGACTATGATTTTTATATAAACCTGTGAAGATACTACTACCATTGTCGCAATTTGAATGTTGAAAGTAGGCGGCAGAGCGTTAGATGGAAATGCAGGTCACGCAGCCCTCTCGAAGGATACCCACTGGGCGTTGCCGTGTGCCATCCATAAGTTGCCGGCCTGAAGATGACAGACGTTAGGAGCCCTCCGTCATCAAAACTGGGGGGTTATGACCTGGCGGGAGCGTAGTGCATACAAAAGTGAATCCCGTACTCCCGCCAGCGGGTCCGCCGGTGGACACAGACAGTTTTAGTGGGTGCAACTTAACCCATATGTTTCCCCCTGCCGGAGTGGTATGCTTTAGGCATTTTCTGTCTATAAATAAAAAAAACCGGCCAAGTGCGAGTCGGACTCGCGCACCGAGGGTTCCATACTGCAAAAGAAGTAAATTTTTTTAAAGAATCACTTTTTTTCATAAATTTACGAGTATAATTTACATGGTAGTTTTTTTTAGTAGAGTAGGTACTTTTTTTGGTGAACCGCAAACATAACTTTGTTTTTGGCGGTTTATTATTTTTATCAAAAAAAGTGTAATAGTTAGAGAGTAAATTTTATTTTTCCTGTAAAATATACGTTAATTTCTATTAATCATAATTATTTCAGATTTTTCGATTGGTAAACTATATTTAATTTATTTTTAAAAATAAAAATAGATAAAAATTGATTTTAGAATACACAAGTTACGCTCTTTCATATGATACCCCACTTAATATTGTTATCTCATTTTGAAATTTCGACGACCCGGTCTTCCCCCCTTTTTTAATAAAATTAAAATAGATTTTCATTTTTTTATGATTGCAATGGAGGCGCGCCGCAATTACCTACAACTATTCCAAATTTCAGGTCGATAGCTTTAATAGTTACTGAAACAATAGAGTGTGACAGACGGGCGGATGGACGGACGGACGGACACACGGACGGTCGGACGGAGAAAGTCTCACCATAAGGGTTTCATTTTTACCATTTTGGTATGGAACCCTAAAAAGGGAACCGCCCTCAAAAAAACCCACTGAAAAGCACAAAATAATTTTCTAATAAATCTGGGTACACCTACTCGTACTTAGTTTTCAATTAAATAAATTCGATTCACAAACGCAGTAGCTAACGCATCTTTCTTACCTTATTTCTTTAACGAAGTAGTCCAGTGGGTTCTTTGTCACACGTAGAACGCGACGTTGCCGCTCTGTGTAAGATGCCTATTCGTCAGTTTTGGCTCCGGATCCACTTATTTTAAGTAAATGTCGCATATGAGTTAAATATATTCTGGATCTAAGAAAGCTTTTTCAGTATGATTTTTTCGGCCGTTTTCGGATCAACAAATATTGGTCGAATCGCTGACGAGTATGTCGAAAATCTGTTCGTGCAGATCCACTGACGTCACACACGCATTAGGGGCGGATCAAAGTATATCAGTTTGCCCGAGGCAGAGCTGAGTAAACACGTGAAATAGGGGGATCAACATTTGTTCCAACATCCCACTAGAGCAACATTTACCGTGAACGGATCTATATATATATATATATATATATATATATATAGTCGCTGCGGCGCAATGGAACTCACCAGTCGGGGCAGGCCTTGAGGATGTCGTAGGGCGCGCGGTAGTACTCCGCGCGACGCACGATCGGGTTCCGTACGTTGAACCGCTCGTTGGGGTCGGTGAGGTTGACCCTCTTTATCTTCACGTCGCGCCGCTCGCAGATGTAGTCGTAGCGGAACTTCGGCACCGACTCCCCTCTCGAGCAGTACGTCGCTGCGGCGCAATGGAACTCACCAGTCGGGGCAGGCCTTGAGGATGTCGTAGGGCGCACGGTAGTACTCCGCGCGACGCACGATCGGGTTCCGTACGTTGAACCGCTCGTTGGGGTCGGTGAGGTTGACCCTCTTTATCTTCACGTCGCGCCGCTCGCAGATGTAGTCGTAGCGGAACTTCGGCACCGACTCCCCTCTCGAGCAGTTCGTCGCTGCGGCGCAATGGAACTCACCAGTCGGGGCAGGCCTTGAGGATGTCGTAGGGCGCGCGGTAGTACTCCGCGCGGCGCACGATCGGGTTCCGTACGTTGAACCGCTCGTTGGGGTCGGTGAGGTTGACCCTCTTTATCTTCACGTCGCGCCGCTCGCAGATGTAGTCGTAGTGGAACTTCGGCACCGACTCCCCTCTCGAGCAGTACGTCGCTGCGGCGCAATGGAACTCACCAGTCGGGGCAGGCCTTGAGGATGTCGTAGGGCGCGCGGTAGTACTCCGCGCGGCGCACGATCGGGTTCCGTACGTTGAACCGCTCGTTGGGGTCGGTGAGGTTGACCCTCTTTATCTTCACGTCGCGCCGCTCGCAGATGTAGTCGTAGTGGAACTTCGGCACCGACTCCCCTCTCGAGCAGTAAGTCGCTGCGGCGCAATGGAACTTTGATTAGGAGTAAGAAGTTAGGACGCACATCGCGGACGGCACGGCAAGGGATTTAAAGTTTTTTCCAATGGACACTCAAACATATAGGTATACAAATACGACTAAAATTGCTATGCTTCAAAATCCTGCTGCAGCATCATAAAGAATCCCGCGGCATATTTTTAAGGCAAACCAATTTCACAATTTTACTTTTAAACTGTCGCAATTAAAGTATATCGAATTTCTTTGACGACATGTTTGAATGTCCTTTGGTCCCTTCCATACCATCCCCGGTATGTGTTAGCCATATTAAATTGTAATCCAGCAAACGTTCTTCCAGAATCACATTTTTATGATCATCTCTTACTCTTGTAAGTCCCGTCGAGAGACGCGACCGAAGCGTACTGGTCAATACAATATCGGTAGCCCAAAACCGTCGGGTACCGGAGGTATGGGACCTTGCAGGAGAACCGGCCTTCCTGGTACATCGCTCCCTGAAAGCACATTCATCCAACAGAAAAATTACACAAAACACAGTAAAGCGACTCTTATCTTAACGCAATAAATTACAATAATTTACCTAACAAGCATGCCGAATGAGCTTTTTAAATAAAAATACATAAAAACCATTTTCAATCATTACGATTACTATGACTTTGGGCCACTATAATGGCCTAGGTATAACCATTTCAAAATGCATGTCGATAACTTCAATAGTTACTGAAATAAAGGGTCCTTCCTCGACCCTTTATTTCGCTTGCTAAAGAAGGAGTAGAGAAAGAGCTCTGGCACCAAAAAAAGGATGATTTATGGACTAGGATGGACTATTACATCTGCTACGCCTGCATGGCTGGCCATCTACGTCCACCCTGTATGCCAGATATTTCTTTTCACGCACGTGCAAACTATGGAACTAGCTACAAGTGTTCCCTCAAAACTATAAGATGCGGATGCGGTTATTCAAGGGTACATAACTAAATATTCTGTGAAAATTTGAAGCGTCTACCTGTTACCGTTATCAATATCGAACAAAAACAAGCAAAAAAAACAACGTTTGTTGTATTGGAGCCCCCTAAAACATTTATTTTATTCTATTTTTTTAGTATTTGTTGATATAGCGGCAATAGAAACACATCATCTGTGAAAATGTCAGCTTTCTAACTATCACGGTTCAAGAGATACAGCCTGGTGACAGACGGACGAACGGACGGACGGACGAACTGGCAGCGAAGTCTCAGTAATAGGGTTCCTTTTTTACCCTTTGGGTAAGCCGGCAGGACCAGCAGCTCGGCTAGTTTTGTAAACGTCTATCACAAAGTAACGAACGGGAGCCCTAGAATTACACCTGTATTTACGTGTTTTTATGCAAATAAATTCATTTCATTCATTTCAATTCATTTCATTTCATTCATTTCATTTCATTTCATTTCATTTCATTTCATTTCATTTCATTTCATTTCATTCATTTCATTTCATTCATTTCATTTCATAGCACAGTCGTATATCCAACCTTGCAGATGACACTTCGTCGCCCTGGCGGCCGCGCCACGCCTCCGAAGCAGTAGGTGCGGGTTCCGTTGATCATGATTTCGGTGGCGCCGCCGTGCGATACCAGCGTGATGCCGTTGATGCCGGCCAGCGCGAACCGCTGCAGCCCGGCGCGCTTGCGCACCTCCACGTTGTTCTTCATGCTCATGGTGTTCACGATCGCCTGCCAGCCGTACACGAACTCGTGCATTGGACCTGCCACCGCGGAATACCAGAATCACTCCGCAAAATTATTTAAATAAATAACGATTCTAGCGCTCACACAATAAAGTGCAATTCAGTTCGCAGCATCGCCTTATAGGTACGTTTTTATTAACCCCCGTGGCACAGGGGACGCACACTCGGATTCGAGTGGGAGGTCACGGGTTCGATTCGCGCCACGGCCACTTTGGAATTTTATAATTTCTAAATTGGCTCAGGTCTGGTCTGGTGGGAGGCTTTGGCCGTGGCTAGTTACCACCCTACCAGCAAAGACGTACCGCCAAGCGATTTAGCGTTCCGTTACGTTGCTGTGTAGAAACCGTTGGGGTGACATAACTTACCCCTTCCAAGTTAGTACGCTAACATCTTTGGCTGCATCATCGCTTACCATCAGGTGAGATCGCAGTCAAGTACTAACTTGTATTGCGTATAAAAAAAAGAAAAACTTTGTACTATCTGTTTCTGCCGCGTTACTTTATCTCTCCTCTATCTCTTTCCAGCTCACTAAAGGGATCCAGATAAAACCCCCTGCAAGCGGTCGGCGCAATATAGCTTATAGTTTGTAGCTTTTGTTTCTAGTGAAAGAGTGAAATCCTCCTGCTGCCACCGACAAGAATCAGTGTTACCATTGAAGCAGATGGCTTTGATGTCATTGGTCAATATCTTCTTCGGAACCGCATACATTATGATTCTTTGGCTACCGGTTACCGGCAGCACGCCGTAAATTATGCATCATTAAGTATGTAAGGTATGTCGCGTTCCATCGCCCATGGAACATTTATCAATATCATCGTTCGCGTCAAGGCTGCCAGTCCACCGGAGTGGAGCGAGGCAGCGGAGCCGAGAAAGGAAGGATTGCTCCGAGATTTCGTCCAAATTGGACGAATTATTGGTTATTATTTCTCCATTTCTCCGCTCCGCTACCTAGCTCCGCTCCGGTGGATTGGCAGCCTAAAGCCGGTTGTATCTCACAGACGAGTCATGCCGTACCAATGCCGAAGCTGTCTCCGTCGAGGAAGTTGAACATCTCGGCGAAGGAGTCCGGCATGAGGCCTGCGACGACGGTGGCCGCCTGCACGTGGTCGTCCGGCAACATGGGCCCGATCTCGTCGGAAGGCGTCGTGAACTCGTGCGAGACGTTGTAGCGCGCGCGGGAACCATCGCCCTGCCACACAATATTATGTAGTTCATAATGAAGCAAATAATAACTCCGCGGTCAGCCTATGACTGGAAAAACAATGTGTATCGAAATTATAGTGCCAGCGGTATTCGCTACCATAGCTCAGTGGAAGAGCGGTCACTCGCGACAGGTGGTGGTCACGGGTTCAAATCCCGTTGGTAGCGTTAATCTTGATACACTTTTCATTTATCAAATAATAACTTGTTGATTTTCTTTTAAATTGTTTCATTAGATAAATAAAACATGTTGACAACTAATAATAAATCCTTAGAAAACCTTAGAAATCCAAAAAGCAAGTAATGCGCACGATGTAAGCCACATCGTGTTGAATTTTTAGTAAGAATAGATTAAAAAATACCTACCAGTTTGCAATTTGAACAATCAATTAAAAAGAAGTAATTGGCACTAGAAGGTTTAAGCACACTATAGCTACGAGAACGTAGGTACCTTAGGCGGTGGTTTGTAATACACGCGTTAGGTCGCGTCCGACGTTACGCTATATGCGGCCTATGAATACTTACTATGGAAATGTACTAGTATGGTCTCTGAAACGCCTACGCGGCGCGCGACCGACGAGACGAAACTAGTACATTTCCATAGTAAGCATTCATAGGCCGCGTACAGCGTCACTTCGGACGCGGCCTAACGCATCTGTTAGGTGGTCTGCAACAGACGTTGTAGGTCGCGTACGGCGTGACGCTGTAAGCGGCCTATGAATACTTACTATGGAAATGTACTAGTATGGTCTCTCTGAAACGCCTACGCGGCGCGCGACCGACGAGACGAAACTAGTACATTTCCATAGTAAGCATTCATAGGCCGCGTACAGCGTCACTTCGGACGCGGCCTAACGCATCTGTTAGGTGGTCTGCAACAGACGTCGTAGGTCGCGTTCGGCGTGACGCTGTAGGCGGCCTATGAATGCTTACTATGGAAATGTACTAGTATGGTCTCTCTGAAACGCCTACGCGGCGTGCGACCGACGAGACGAAAGTAGTACATTTCCATAGTAAGCATTCATAGGCCGCGTACCAGCGTCACTTCGGACGCGGCCTAACGCATCTGTTAGGTGGTCTGCAACAGACCTCGTAGGTCGCGTACGGAGTGACGCTGTAAGCGGCAAACGAATGCTACTATGGAAATGTCAGAATAACAAACGCCGCGTCTGGCGTGTCAGAGAGACCACTCGAGTACCTTTTCATAGTAAGTATTCGTAGGCCGCGTACAGCGTTACGTCGGACGCGACCTAACGCGTCTGATACAGACCACCGCCTTACAGTTTTACTAGCTGTTGACAGCGGCTTCACCCGCGGGAATTTTAGTTTTCACATATCCCGTTATCCTCAAGCAGCCTTAAAAGATAGACATAGAAAAGTGGAATGGAATATCTCTGTTTTGTCTTTGTCTGACATCACTCGTCAGACATTTGAGTTTCGAAGGAAAAAGACAAAAGGCCTGCCGTGCTATTCTGCAAAACAGCGACGAGCGTACATCTCTGCATATAAATATGAATTTGTCAGTTGTACTCGTAATAGAGTACAATTTTGCATGCCATATTCGGGTTGACAGCTGTCTGGCAGTTATTTCATTTTGTAGAATAGCACAGCTGCAGATGTATCTATTCCATCGCTATTTCTCGTTTATTCGTGAGGAGTAAATCATTAAATATTAATTTTTCCAGCCTCAAAATGGAGAGAATGCTATTCCCACCACGTAAGTCCTACTAACTTGACTTAGCCTTGGGGCAGCGGGGTGTACAATTGCAGCAGTGCTATTCTACAAAATTTCCATCTCTGAAACAGCTGCCAGACAGCTGCCAGCCGAAGATGGCATACAAAATTGTACTCTATTACAACTGACAAATTCATAGATGCATCGATAAACGCTCGTCGCTGCTTTGCAGTACATCACGGCAGCTCTTGGTTTACACTTATATACTTATGTGGATTTTTTAGGCGGCGACCTCGATTATCCAGCTCCCAGTTAACCGGATTCGTGATAATCCGGACTAGACCGCGACAAATTTAAATACCTAGGTACAGCTCGAATTCATGCAAGTATACTCGTATATTACTAATGAAATATGTACCTAAATACTTAAACTTAAATAAGTGCATACATTGTATGTTGAAAAAGGTATCTATTTCTTTAGAAACATTGATTTTCATTGTTATGATATTAGATATATTATTCGTATAAATTCGATGAACACTAATGATTTTTTAACGAATTACATTTTTTATGTGACTCAGTGCGTGAGTCCGATTCGCACTTGACCGGTTTTTCCTTCATACATTCGATTATTCGAATGCCTAACGACAATTTAGTCCGCTTAATCGAAGTTCTAATTCTACTTGTTTATGATGAGCCTTCCATCAGATTTTACTCTATCATGATATTTGTTTTCGATGCCATTTACTCGTAGGAAATTAAATAAAAACAATTTTCAAATTTTTACGATTGCTATGACGTCGGGTCACTAATTCTAAATTTCAAGTCGATAGCTTCGATAGTTACTGAAATAATCGAGTGTGACAGACGGACGGACGGACGGACGGACGGACGGACGGAGAAAGTCTCACCACAAGGGTTCCATTTTTACCAAATTGGTATGGAACCCTAAAAAGTGAAAAGTAAATTTCCTCTATTTCCAGAAACCCTTAGGTTATTAATAGGGATTCCAATCAAAAGAAACACAACAGAACTTAAATAAATAAAAACTTTTATTCATTTTCAAGTATCAATATCAACTTTTACAACTGTGGTTGTTTCTGTTTTCGGGGGTTCGGCTTTGGAGACTTCGGTTGAACCTGAAAAATAAGCACCTATATAGATATATATTTACACTATACCAGTTAGTAGGTACTTGACTGCGATCTCACCTGATGGTAAGTGATGATGCAGCCGAAGATGTTATCGTACTAACTTGGAAGGGGTAGGTAAACTCACCCCAACGGTTTCTACATAGCATCTTACCGGAACGCTAAATCGCTTGTCTTTGCTGGTAGGGTGGTAACTAGCCACGGCCGAAGTCTCCTACCAGACCGGACCTGAGCCAATTTAGAAATTATAAAATTCCAAAATGGACCCCTGTGGCGGGAATCGAACCCGCGACCTCCCACTCGAATCCGAGCGTGCACCACTGTGCCAGGGAGGTCATCATAATGAAGCATTGATATTTGATTTGATTAAAGCACTTCCTGACGTCACGAATACATGTTTAGGCTCCGCCCTGAAGCCGGATTTTTAAGTTGTCAAAACTGTAAAATGGCGTTATAATGTATGCGACCATCAGCGGTATGTGCTGTCAGCGTTACCGAAGTGTATGAAGCGTGACGCCATATTTGAAAATTTTTTGGCCTCAACATACCCTTCCCGTCCTCTTAACGTAGCGTATTTGGTCATTGAAGCGTATTTCGTCATTGAATGAAGGTAACAGTCGACCACGTTCGGCGCTCGCTCGTTTGCAGAATGTTATTCGTATGTATTCATATAGTATCGTTTGTAAAGCTTAACAAGAGCTGGGATAAATCGCACACCGTTGTTTTGGCCGGACACGCAATCTAAAAGCCTAACTACGAGTATGTCCGGCTTTATCCGGACGCCTGTTAACTTTAGTCTGTTACTTATCGATAAAACAATACTTACCCGTGCTTGTCGGTGCAGTGGTGGTGGTAACAATATCTTGGGGCTTATCTCCGCTGAAAACAAGATGATTTACTTCACCCACACAATAGGAACTATAAAAAATACAATAAACTTGTTTAAGTTGCCGAGTTTCTTGCCAGTTCTTCTCGGTGCAAACCTGCATCCCGAACGTGGCGGTAGATATTTTGACCTTTCATGGGTGCCTATTATTTATGCCTATGGGAAAAAAATAAAGAATTTCATTTTATAAAGACAAAGAAATTTGTCATTCTATTACAGTAATGACATGAACATTCTGATGGGACATGGATATAAACAGATCGACAATGCAGTCTAGTTTATAAGTAACTATAATAACTATACCGTATATCTATGTATTTAGTTTATATAAAAACTAGCAAATGCTCCACCAGCATGAATTTCGGGTTTCCATTAATCCCGCGGGAACCATGATTTTTTCCGTGATAAATGCAGCCTATGATTGAATTCGGGGCTGCATTATAATCTATTATTCATTCCAGATTTCAGAAAAATCGGTTGAATAGTTATGGTGTGAAGGAATAACAAACACACACACA
The DNA here is from genome assembly GCA_963855885.1 of Coenonympha glycerion. Classification (NCBI taxonomy): domain Eukaryota; kingdom Metazoa; phylum Arthropoda; class Insecta; order Lepidoptera; family Nymphalidae; genus Coenonympha; species Coenonympha glycerion. The sequence continues at coordinate 1,148,727 of OY979626.1, forward strand.
CAAACTTTCGCCTTTATAATCTTAGTTTGATAGTTCTCCTTTCCTGCATAGTCGGTTAATCTCTTACCCGATCTCGAAGATGGTTTTGGTGACTGGGGTATCATCAACAGAGAAGACAGCCTGGTACACCCCGTCGTAAGTTGATGAGTACTCCGTAAAGCGTACCGTGATCGTCGAGGACGTAGCCTGTAAAGTGTACCAATTAAATCTTTTTATCCTTACAAGTTAGTACTTGACTGCGATCTCACTTGATGGTAAGTGATGATGCAGCGGAAGATGTTATCGTACCAGCTTAGAACGGGTAAGTAAGTAACTTACGGTGTCTACACAGCATCGCGCTACAACGTTAAATTGCTTGGGTATACCTAACAAGTAAATAATTTAAAAATTAAAAAACACGACTGCCCTGTGGTAAATCGACTTTTTGCAAAAAATATATACATATAGCCTATGTTACTCGGAATGATGAAAGGATTCTTACGATACTCCATATGTCCAAATCTGTCCAGCCGTTCAGAAGTAGTGGTGGAATAAAGAAACTCACATACATAGGTACATACATACATACATACATACATACATACAAACATATACGAACTCTAAAAACATTACACTCCTTTTTTGGGCAGTCGTGTAATAAAACGGGTAGTGTATGATAACTTGACGTAGCCTGTAAAGTGTACCAATTAAATCTTTTTATCCTTACAAGTTAGTACTTGACTGCGATCTCACTTGATGGTAAGTGATGATGCAGCGGAAGATGTTATCGTACCAGCTTAGAACGGGTAAGTAAGTAACTTACGGTGTCTACACAGCATCGCGCTACAACGTTAAATTGCTTGGGTATACCTAACAAGTAAATAATTTAAAAATTAAAAAACACGACTGCCCTGTGGTAAATCGACTTTTTGCAAAAAATATATACATATAGCCTATGTTACTCGGAATGATGAAAGGATTCTTACGATACTCCATATGTCCAAATCTGTCCAGCCGTTCAGAAGTAGTGGTGGAATAAAGAAACTCACATACATAGGTACATACATACATACATACATACATACATACAAACATATACGAACTCTAAAAACATTACACTCCTTTTTTGGGCAGTCGTGTAATAAAACGGGTAGTGTATGATAACTTGACGTAGCCTGTAAAGTGTACCAATTAAATCTTTTTATCCTTACAAGTTAGTACTTGACTGCGATCTCACTTGATGGTAAGTGATGATGCAGCGGAAGATGTTATCGTACCAGCTTAGAACGGGTAAGTAAGTAACTTACGGTGTCTACACAGCATCGCGCTACAACGTTAAATTGCTTGGGTATACCTAACAAGTAAATAATTTAAAAATTAAAAAACACGACTGCCCTGTGGTAAATCGACTTTTTGCAAAAAATATATACATATAGCCTATGTTACTCGGAATGATGAAAGGATTCTTACGATACTCCATATGTCCAAATCTGTCCAGCCGTTCAGAAGTAGTGGTGGAATAAAGAAACTCACATACATAGGTACATACATACATACATACATACATACATACAAACATATACGAACTCTAAAAACATTACACTCCTTTTTTGGGCAGTCGTGTAATAAAACGGGTAGTGTATGATAACTTGACGTGTATGAAAAAAAGCAGTGATAGCTCAGTGGTTCTGACCTCTGCCTCTCATAAGGAGGTTGCGGGTTCGAATCATGGGCACGCACCTCTGACTTTTCCGAGTTATGTGCGGTTTAGGAAACTAAATATCACTTGCTTAGCGGTGAAGGAAAACGTGAGGAAACCTGCATGCCTGAGAGTTCACAAAAATGTTCTCGATGGTGTGTGAAGCCCGCCAACCCGCACTTGGCCAGCGTGGTGGGCTATGGCCGAACCCCTATCAGTCTGAGAGGAGTCCCGTGCCCAGCAGTGGGACGTAAAAAAAGGGGTTGAGATGATGATGATGATGTATGATAACTTACAACAAAGAACGCAATGGATCCTACGGTGTTCCTACGCAGAGTGGTTTCCAGCTGAATACCGTTAACGAACACCTGTGGAGGTCATTAACAGAACATGAAATTCAAAATTCAAATGATTTATTTCATATAGGCTCATTTTACAAGCACTTATGAAAAACTCTTACATAGCTATTATTAATTAGTGATCACTATTTAATGATTTAAAATTAAGTTTACGAGGGTTCTTACGCGCCCTGATCTGAGAAGAAGCCCACAACAAACAAATAATAAAAAATTAAATGACTAAAAAGCCCTCTGTAACTGCATTGAAATAAATAAAAATAAGTAATTATATAATTAAAAAACACGACTGCCCTGTTATAAGACGAACTAAAAAGTAAGAAACAAGTTATTTTAGTTGAACAGATAAATTTATATGGCAGTCGGGGGACCTCTTAGAGTAGAAGGTGTTCCTCAGAAGAGCCCCCGACTGCCATATGAATTTATCTGTTCAACTAAAATAAATTGTTTCTTACTTTTTAGTTCTCACTTAAGAAATTAAGTATTAGAATATTCTAAAATTTTGAATGTTTTTTACTTTGTATTTCCCTGTCGAGTATTAATTTTATTAGCAGTGGGTCATTATTAAATACAAAACAGCACAAACCGTCGTTACAGTACAGCTGATGGTCTCGCAGGTGTATGGTACTTCGTGCTGGAACGGTAGGCCCTCCTGCGGGCGTGGCAACACCTCCACCTGATCGACGCTCACTCCTGTTACAAGTGGAGTAACGCCATTATAATTTATGGGGGATGGATAACATTCGAGCGCGAAAATTCAAATTTTATTTAGTTTGTCGCTAATAGTGGGCTTATGGCAATAAGTTTTGCGAGCACAAAATTTATGCACAAAAACTGTGACCAACAATACTCATTTCCTTCATATTGGTTCTCGATAGCTCGAAATCTGGAAAACTGCAAAAAATTATCTTTCGGGAACCTTCTTTCTTTCTTATTTATATGAGGTGAGTGGGAATTTTCGAGCAAAGTTTTTATCAAAAACATGTAGATGCATAAATATTATGCCCGCAAAATTTATTGCCATAAACCTACAATGTGTAGTTAGTCTAATATTTGCGAAAAACTAAATAAAATTAAAGGAACACCACAGTAAAGGAAAGAAACACCTTAAAGGTCTCTCCAATACCGGTAAGAAGCAAAATAAATCAAGAAAGTAATTAATTTTAATAAATCACAATAAATACCTGGCGCTGCAAATCAACATTTTTTTTTAAATTAGTTTTAATTTTGTTAAGTTACGGCCCGACCACTGACGTGCGTTGATGTGTTTTGTATGCAATTCCAGCAATTGCAATTAAAATACGTATTTCCTATAAACTGCGTGAAAATAAGGGTAAACATTTTTTAATAGGATTTATTGAATATAATATTATTCTTCTTTACAGAAAATCATATGTTTTTATATTAATAATATCAAACAAACACAAATGCATAAAAATCTATAGGCAAAGATTTAAAAAAATTTAATTATACTTACAATTGTCTGAAAAAGGAAAGATTTTTTTTTATTACAAAATTAGAAAACAAATAACAAACACCAAAATATTGTTATCGTGATTTACTTTCGATGACAGCTAAAATCTTCCTGTACTTCTTCCTGTTTTTCTCGAATAGTCCCACGTAAACGCACGCAAATTGATCTTGAAATCTGTAAAACAACCAAAAAATCTTTATCATCATCTCTGGCGCTATACCGTGCTATGGCCATTGAATACATTTTAACATGGTCTGGTAAATAGTTCGACAAGCTGACAAATCGATGATTAAGTAGCACGTTTCACGCAATAATGCATTTTTTAGTATCTTATTAGTAAGGATATCTTTAGATCTTATCTCATATCTTTAGATCTAGCAAAGCAGTGCAAGCCGATTGGTTCAAACCTGCCGTGCTATTCTGCAAAACAGCGACGAGCGTGCATCTCTGCATCTATGAATTTGTCAATTGTTATAGAGTACACTTTTGCTTGCCATATTCGGCTTGGCAGCTGTCTGGCAGCTGTTTCATTTTGTAGAATAGCACTCCTGTACCTCTTATAGGTGGTTGGTGGTTCGAATCCCGGATACTTTTTAAAGTTACGAGTAAACGCATTTTAGAAAACTAAATATTTATTACCAAGTGGTAAAGGATAACGACCGTTTAAGCGGATGGACGTCCATTGACGGTCTCCTGCGATGATTTCCAGCCCACACAGTCCTTCGCCACTTGTATCCGACTCCCCACGACAATTTTTTTTTTACGCTATACAAGTTAGTACTTGACTGCGATCTCACCCGATGGTAAGTGATGATGCAGCCGAAGATGTTAGCGTACTAACCTGGAAGGGGTAAGTTATGTCACCCCAACGGTATCTACACAGCATCGTACCGGAACGCTAAATCCCTTGGCGGTACGTCTTTGCTGGTAGGGAGGTAACTAGCTACGGCCATAGCCTCCCACCAGACCAGACCTGAGCCAATTTAGAAATTATAAAATTCCAAAGTGGTCCGTGGCGGGAATCGAACCCGCGTCCTCCCACTCGAATCCGAGCGTGCGTCCCCTGCGCCAAGGAGGTCGTCAAGCTCTCAAGGTCGTCAAGTCGAAGGTAGACTAGCTATATATCTTCGGTCTATCTGGTCGAAGGTCTATCTATTTTGGGTCCCCAACGGCCGTCGGCTCTAAGAGCTATGTACCTCACCAATTGCCCCTTTAGCTTCGAGTTAATATTATTTTGAGCTACGTTGAAGATAGATTCGCAGAGCATAGCTCTCTCTAAATTTGCCGCTTTCTAATGAGGCTCATGGTTTAACAAGAAGTGGTATAATTTCTAAAACAATTCAGGTCTAGTCTGGTGGGAGGCTTCGGTCGTGGCCAGTTACCACCCTACCAGCAAACACGCACCGCCCAGCGCTTTAGCGTTCCGGCGCGATGCTGTGTAGAAACCGATAAGAGTGAGTTTTTTTATGTTACAATAAAACTTATTATTAGCTTATTCTAATTACTATACAAATCTTGCCCGCGTGGAATGGTGCCAAGAATACTGGCTACATTTCCGCGTTGAACAGCTAGGCTGATACGTTGCGCAAAAAATGAGCCAGCCCTGCTGTCACCAGTTGAGGCTATTAACCGTGGGGAAATCTCTTGAAGGAATTTTTTGGCACTATGACTCCATGGCCCCAGGGTCTCCACGGCAAACGGGACAAATATGTAACTCTCTAACAGAGAGGCATATTTGCGACGCTTACCGGATTCAGCAGTCTCAGCAGTCAGTTTATTTACCTTCCAAGTTAATACGATAACATCTTCGGCTGCATCATGACTTACCGTCAGGTGAGATCGCAGTCATGTACTTACTTGCATAGAGTAAAAAAAGTCCATAAACGTGTGCAAAGCCAGCCAAAGTGCACTGTGCAATTAGCCAGCAAGGTGGGCGGCCAAAACTCCTAAATTCCTTCCGTTTACCAGCGGGACTTTAAAAATCGGTAACACTCAGTGACCTCGGGAAGTTGAAGTTGAGCATCTTGGTGACGGGGATGGCGGCCAGCGACCCCCACGTCAGCGCGCTCTCCCCGCGACAGAGCACGTCGGACAGCGTGCACTCGGAGCACGTGTAGTTCAGAGTCTGCTCGAAGCTGCCACCCACCTCCACTGACGCGGTGAGGCGGGACACTTTTATCACTGAAAATATTATTTATTTAACTGTAAAAAATTAAAAAAAAAGACGTGTGGCACTCGGAAACTGCCGCGGTAAAGCTATTGCATAGCATTTTTTATCAACTTATTTTTTATCAACTTCAGTAGTGTAGTGAAGTAGAAGTCGTCAGTGTAGTAGAAGTTGTAGGTTATTTTCGTTACGGAATTTCTGGATTCGGTCTCCACGCTCAAGGCCCGCGATAAAGCGAGCCGGTCGGAGTGGGGGACGGGGGTGTTAGGTTATTTTCGTTACGAAATTTCTGGATTCGGTCTCCACGCTCAAGGCCCGCGATAGAAGCTATGCAATAGCTTAAAAATTAAACATATTATTTATTTAACTGTTAAATTGTACTGTGGCTTTGCCCGCATGATTTTCGGTTTCTACATTTATTATCCCTAGAAGGTATTTATAATAGACGTCGTGTCAACAATTCCGTCATACATAATTTTCGCAGCGCTCAGAAGCTTTCCAAAAGAAACATTTTTCATTATTATATAGCTACGTGAGATAAGTCTAGTTATTAATTTTGATTATAATAATGAGAAGATTACACTAACTTACCATTCTCTGGAAAAAATAAAACATATCTTTGAAATTTCCTGTTTATGTTATATATACGAGTATACGTAGATCTTATGACTTAGTATGTTTAAGAAGGTGTAATATTGATTACAAAAGTCAGGGATTTATATAACATTGGACCAATTCAAGGGTTTCATAAACAACTAATTAACCTGGATGAGGTTAAGCCAATAGATGGGCGTATACAGAACCATTATGCGCGACCTGACAAGTACTTGTACCGGCTCTGCAATCATGAGTTTTGTGTTTTCAAATGTCTTATTTATACATACCATAATCTGCAATAGATATAAAATAACTTAGTAAAATATTCATGTTTTCTTCTTTAGGTTAAAAATAAATATTGTATAGTAATAGACGATAAATAAGTTGGCTCTACTTTAAAATAATAAATTAAAAAATCTTTGCATACCTTGATCTGAAAGATAAATTACGTATATTTAATCATTAGTACAAGTAAACAATTTTCATTTTATTTATTTATATTTATAGGTGGAAAAAGATTCTTGGTTCAGATAGATTTATTAGGATTTTATGACACGGGAAATATTACCGATCCAAGGTTAAAGTGTATAATTACCTGGAGCTAAAAAAGAAAATAATTACAATAAGTAAAAAATAATTACAAAAAGAGAAACTACTAGTTGACTTGTGGGTGTGTTAAAGCTGCTGGAATGGAATCTTACACAGAACTGTCAACATCTTGAGCCGCTCCTCGATGCCATCCTTGTTTTGTATGATCGCGAAGTAGTCTCCATAGTCCTGGGGCCTCACCCCTTCCAGCTGGACCTCCAGCAGCTGTTGCCTGTAACCATCAACCGTAATCGTTTCAGCTGACGGACTTCCACAGCTGGACAAAGGCCTCATGCAATGATTTCCAGCCCGCACGGTCCTGCGCTACCTGTATCCAGCGCCTTCCCGCGACTCTTTTAATAAATAAAATAAATAAATGTTTATTGTGGCAACCAGATTACATAAAGTAACTTACAGACAACTTAATATGTACGGATGGTCTCTGCTGCCTACTTTAGGTGACCCTGTGCTATAGGCATCAGCGACCTTCCCTCCTTTACAGAAATGGACTTAAAATTACAACATAATGTCGTCACTGCACCTGGTCGGAGGCCTGTCAATACTGCGCACTCCCGTGCTTGATTGCCATTCCAGCACTTTGGGTCCCCAACGTCCGTCGGTTCTACGAGCTATGTGCCCATTGCCACTTCAGCTTCGCGATACGTTGAGCTATGACGGTGACTCTGGTTCGTCTACGGATCTCCTCATTTCTGATTTGATCCCGCAGAGAAACTCCGAGCATAGCTCTCTCCATCGCCCGCTGAGTGACTCTGAGCCTTTTTAAGAGGCCCATAGTAAACGACCATGTTTCGGATCCGTATGTCAGTTACCATAATAACGATAAGTTGTCATCAAATTATATTTTAAAAACAAGCTTTTATACGTTAAATCCGTATTCTCAAACACTATATCATTTAATACCCACATTGTAGGAGTGCATCAAAAATAACTAATCCTCCATCTTGGTTGTTCCGCTATGTTGGATTTAGAATGACGTCATACATCCGTGACGTCAATCAAACTAAACGTGTATACTTTATAGCCCAAACGGTTGAAGATATCAGAGGAACCACTTCATTCGCTTTTTATTATAAGTTTCCGTTGTTCGCTTACCGTCTACCATTTGCCCTGGAAAAAAAAAACATTTTTAAATATGGACGATAATATGTAATTTTTGTAATATAAAAATAATAAACGCTGTAATACTTAACAATTACTTAATTACCTACTGAAGGATATTGTTACTGGAAAATTATTTATCTGTCCCGCAAAAGTCCTCATCTAGATATATACTCGTATATGCATATACAAATGAATTGCTATTCGTTAGTCTCGCTAACACTCGAGAACGGCTGAACGGATTTATCTTGTCTTGGTTTTGAAATGTTCGTGGAGGTCTAGGGAAGGTTTAAAAGTTGAGAAAAAAACCGGAAAAGCCCTAAAAACAGCCCTTTTCTTTTTCCCATACAAACGTTTTCTAACTAAAACGAAGAGCTTAAGATGAGATGTCGAAATGACGCAATCTGATTGGTTACTCAAACACAGCTCCGCTCCGCACCGCTTTGGTGAAAACCGGGCCTTACGCGGGACAAACGGGCCGGGACAAAAATATTTCTAACGCTGAACGGAGTCCGCGGGCACTGCTAGTTATCAATAAAATGTATGTATTCCAAGATAGACTACATCATCAATATCAACCACCATCGAGCTATCAACACCTCCACCGGACTAAATAATTTATGTATTATTCATACATGTTTAGAAACTTACGGATTTATAGTCTCTCTAATTCGGTATCTCGAGGTATCCAAGTTGTATATGTTGTTGTCGCCCGTGCGTACCATAACGCTGAACAGCCGGCATCTGTCACACCGGTACGTCAGGCTTGTGGTGCTGTTCCTCTGACCGGGCACTAGTTCTAGGGAACGCAGCGACAGGGCTGCTTTTCCTTTTGCTGTTGAATGAAAATGCAACTTTCCTCATGTCGTCTATCCATCTAAGAAGACAGGAAGACGGAATAATTGCTCAACTGCGAGTCGGGCTCGCACACTGCGGGTTCCGTACTACTATAGAAATAGTAAAACCATAAAAATCATCTTTCTTACCGAACTGCAAACTTAACTTTTTTTTTGGTAGGCGTAAAAATATATAAAAATTGGTTTGAGGATACCCCTTTAACTTAACGCTCTTTTATATGATACCGCACTCAATATTGTTATCTCATTTTGAAATTTTGACGCCCCGGTTTTCCCCCCTTTTTAAATATAAACAAAAACGAATATTTTTTTTATAATTGCAATGACTGTAGCAATTATAAAAAATATTATTTTTATTTTACAGTATCGCAACCTTACAATATATATACTATTAGCTACAACCACTCCAAATTTCATATCAATATCTTCACGAGTTATTGAAATAAACGGTGGTGACACACAGACAGGCAGACAGACAGACGGACAATAAAGTGATCTTATAAGGGCTCCGTTTTTTTTGCTTTTGAGTTACGGAACCCTAAAAATTGGCTATAAGTTCAAAAACAACATTCCTTACATAATTTCCAAGAATAAAGGCTCTCCCATAGATCTGTGATGTTCTTTTTCTGAATCCTCACTAAATACATGCCATATTGGTCGTCGTGCCACCGTGGAAACACTAGACTGACGGTGACAAATCTACCATCACTACTCCACTTGGTTTTGTAATTGTTTTTTTCTAATTTGATACCCTGTAAAAAGCATATATATTGTCATAAGAAACTAATGAGTTAAAAATTTTGACTAATTTCTCTGGATTTTCACAAAATTATGAGCGCATTGTTGAAAGTAAAGCGCTTTCTGTAAAGTTTATTTATCTTGTACGGCTTTACAACCTTTACAGTCCCCCCCCGCAACTTTCTTTACGAAATTGTAAATGATCTTTCTGAGTGCCAATATATTTTTTCAAGTATCGATGTTCCAGCATCTTAGTTCTCCAACGTTTGTCGGTTCCTCGAGCTACGTGACTCGACCGTTGCCGCTTAACTTACTCGTAGTATCACATTCAGCTATACTTACTTTAATTCACGGATTTCCTAATTTGACACTCAGAGAATTGCTCTCTTCATCGTACACAAGTAATACTGAGTTTCTTTATAAGTTTCACAATAATTAAAAAGCATAGTAAAAATGCACAGTGCAACTTGCAAGTATTGGCCCCGATTAAAACAAAATGGCGGATTCAAAATGGCCGCCATTCGAATTTCGTCGATATCTCGGAAAGTATAAAAGATGGAAGAACGGTTTTTTTTACAAGAGTTAAATCAGGACTCGAAGGTCTACGTGATGAATAGAAAAAAAAATCCAATATGGCGGAATTTTTTTTTCCATAGAAAATGTATGGGGAATTTTGAAGGGATTTTTATAGGCGGGAAGACAGCACGCGGGCCACATGTGGCCCGCGCCTCCACGCGCCCTACTAGTAATATATATAAAACTTACCAATTGTTTCTCTGGGTTTCTAAATACCTGAAAACAAGATAGTAAATTGCGTGTAATTTAAAATACATATCGTAAATAAAAGACGTATGATGTTGTCCACTATTTATATTTTTTTTCTACGATATTGTCATTTTGGTTTAGAAGAAAACTTGGTACCACCTTTGGTCTTCTTTTTGATAAAATTAAAAAAATTAAGATTTTGGAGCGGATTTAGGAAAAAATTCTTTCGAGTGTTTTTTTCATTTGTGTTTTTGTCTCGTAGTGAAATAAGATTACCGACCCAAAATATTAAATGAAGTAACTAAACTGCTGTGCTACTACAAAATGAAATAGCTGCCAGACAGCTGCCAACCCGAATACGGCATGCAAAATTGTACATCTATTACAACTGACAAATTCATAGATGCATAGATGTACGCTCGTCGTTGTTTTGCAGAATAGCACGGCTGTTTAGCGCGTTAAACAGTATATTTTGATATCAATTTCCCAGACACATTTACTTGTCTGCTTTTTGGTGATAGTAAGATAAGATAAGATAAGCTTTATTTAATTCCATACAGAGAAAAGAAAAATTACATGCATATCAAAGAATATTCAAATTAATTTATCCGTATGGATCCCCTTCGGGTAAAAGCCTCCTCCAAGGACATTCCATTTTTCTTTGTCGGTGGCAGTGGCCATCCCACTATGTCCGGCTAACGCCACTAGCTCATCGGCCCATCTGGTTACTGCGCGTCCTCTCATTCTGGTTGGCGATAGTAAGTCGCTACAAATAATATCTACTAACAACAGGCTTGTCGTCTGTGGGTGAGAGGAACTCGATGTGAGTGAAGTTGTAGCCCTCTGGAAGCGCCAAGCGACGAGAGCTGCTGTTGTACTCGCCCGCTGTCGACGGCACAAACTCCTCGTTGCAGTCCTCTGGAAAACAGTTATGGTCACACATATTGTATTCTTTTACCGAGGAGATAAGAAAATTAAATGGGGATCAAAGGGGAACAGCAGATACTTTTTGACGTAGTATCCCTGCGCCACTGTGTAGCCACAGTTAGTATAGCACGAATGACCCATGAGTATTTTTATAGCTGTTTTATTCTTTAAATTTAGCGCATCTAAAAATAAGACTATCTCTTATATAATAGCCTTTGTATAGATAGGAATGGCACTTTTTGTAAAGACTAGTGTTATCCCTTTCTCCAGGCAGGTTGTAAAGGGGATGGTAGGTTTTTAGATGCGCTAGAATGACTTGAAGAAGGTCATGAAAAGCATAAATTTTATTGAATACAAACGTGGAAAATGAATTTTAATACTCACTTGGAATTGCTATAAATTTAAATATTCCTCAGTAAAAGCAGGTAAACAAAAGAATATTCAAATCGATAATATAAAAACTCTACTTACGCGGTATAATTTCTAGAATAAAATGTAAAATATAGATGTAGTAAAGGCAATGCGAAATATGACACTGAATGTTATATTTTAAAGTAATTTAAGTTTTAAAAGAAAATTATGTAATCCCAAAATTGAAAAGGAGGAAATTCCTTATAATATAAACTTACCATCACGTTCATATTCTACAAAATAAAGTCAATTAAAAATTAATTAATAATATTTATATTACGTTCTACATATAAACATTTTACAAAAAAAACAATCATTTTACCATCGTCACCTAAAAGAAAAACAAAACAAAATTTTAGTTCAAAATTTAGATAATTGAAAAAAAAAATTATGAAAATAATTAATCGGTCTCGCGCGATGAGATTTTTGTACTACCGAAACCTTTTTATTTTTAGTAAAACTTTTCTAGCAAAATGATATGAAACCACAAGCAAAATGGTTGTGAATAAAATGGACCAGCCCTTTTTGTCCTGAAGGGAATATCAATAGTAATAGATTGCTATTAAGAATCTTTGTAACGTTACCAAGAAACACGAACTTATATTGTTGTATCTATCTAAAAATTCACAAATTTTGGATTGTCCGAAGAGAAATTACCCAACAGGTTTGGTTGGTTTGTGTTTTTTTTTTAATTAATAACAAAAGACGGACCGACAAACAGTACATTTGTTTAAATGTGGACAATAAAGAGATACCTTCTAGAAGAGGTAATTTGTCATTAAACTGTACTCTTCATAAAGTATTTCCCAGGGTGAAAATGCATTCTTAGGTAAGAGGTTAACTTCAAATTTTAATAATTACTAGCTGATGCCCGCGACTTCGTCCACGTGGGATAAAAACTATTCTATCTTTTAAGTTGGACCAAATGACAGATATTCACGAAGTTTGAACTAAATCGGTTCAGTACTTTAGGAGTCCATTGAGGACAAACATTGTGACACGAGATTTATATATATTAAGATAAGATAATAATAAAACTTACGTTCAACTGTAAATAAGAATAAATAAAATTATATTTTTTTAGGATAACATTTAACGTAAACGTTAGGTAATAATGCTTTAGTACGCTTAGCGCTAGAATTTCTTGATCCTTGTGAATTGTGATAGACTAACTATATACCTACCTATCTACTGATGCACAATAAATGTGTGCCAATATTGCAGTTTTGTGAAGGCAAGTTTAAATTACCTGAAAAGTAGGGGATGGATGCATGCAACAGTAGGCAGGCCCTACACTCTAAATAACATAATTGTAAAAAAAAATCCCTTTCCCCATGCTTCTCAATCTATCTATCTGCGAAAACTGTTGGTTTTTCTGGGATAAAAAGTGTTCTTTGCTCTTCTGCCTTCTGGAATGCTACTCGTATAGTCTATAAACTGCATACAATAATGGTGTTAACCCTGTTGTGCAAAATCTATAAACTAAACTTATTTGACTCGTCTTAAAAATAGTAGGTACTATCCTTTTCCATGGAGAGCACGTTTTGCAGGATAACACTATTTTAGAAGCGTCAAATTATATCCAAAGACTGTTAAGTGCTAATTCCCGAACGCATAAACTCAAAAAATACGCGCTCTCTTCTTGTAATATTATTAAAAATATATACTTATAAAACATTTTAACTTTACCATAATCACCTGCAAGAAGGAATATATATATATTTGTATAGGTATTTTAAAAGTAAATTTTTTCAAGCATAAATTAAAAAAAACGATTGTTTTGGAATTATGCTGCATTACAACTAAACTGTGTATATAGTAGAAGTGTTAAATTACAATGGGTTACATTGGTTGAAAGAATTGAAATATGCCATAATATGGTGGCTGCAGTCCTTCATTCTTAATCAAAGTAGGATCCGGATATAGTGCACCGAGATACGTTCCCGAAAGTAAGAGCGATCTTAAAAACGCATGGATTGAACATAGTATGGCTAGAGCCAAAGACTTCTAGAGCTACTGGAGTGCTCTTTGAGTGTAAATACTCACGCCAAAGCTCGCTGGCCGGGAGGGCTTGGTCTGGTGAGGGCAGGCTGAAGATGTACCCGATCTGACACGGGTTCCAATGGTCGCAGACCTCTCTGTCCGGATCTAGCTCAGTTACGAACTTGTAGCTCTAAAATAAATAAATAAACAATCTGTATCCCATCCGGATAGCATCCGTAGAGTACGGAAATACGTACCATATCCGGATAGTACATATCTGTACTGTAAGTAGATACGTGCCCTATCTAGATAGTATCTGTAGTGTAAGGAAATACGTGCCCTATCAAATCAAATCAAATCAAATCATTTATTTCATATAGGATATTACTTGCTAGCACTTATGAAATTTCAGTAAAATAATGAAGTAGGTACATATACTTATTAATAACTATTTAATGACGTTTACAAGGGTTCCAACGTGCCCTGCCGTGCTATTCTGCAAAAATAAATAAAGCAGCGACGAGCGTACATCTATGAATTCGTCAGTTGTAATAGAGTACAATTATGCATGCCATCTTCGGCTTGGCAGCTGTCTGGCAGCTGTTTCAGAGATGGACATTTTGTAGAATAGCACTGCTGAACTGAGAAGAAGCCCACAACAAACTCAGCCGGGAGATGTACGGAGATTCGTATTCTATCCGGATAGTATTAGTGTACGGAGATACTTACCCTATCCGGATAGTATCTGTAGTGTACCACAACATCATCCGTGTCCTCCAGAGCGCATTTGTTTGCTGTATAGTTGAGTGATGTCCTCTCGATGGGAGCACAGCCTATCACCGTAGTCCCATTCCGTGGTAAGTCTGGGCCTTCCACTTTGTGTCCTGGAAATGTTTCCCAATGAAGTACTCGTCTCAAACCGTCTTTATGGGATTTTAGCGTATTATTTTGACGACCTCCGTGGCGCAGTGGACGCACGCTCGGATTCGAGTGGGAGGTCGCGGGTTCGATTCCCGCCACGGGCCACTTTGGAATTTTATAATTTCTAATTTGGCTTAGGTCTGGTCTGGTGGGAGGCTTTGGCCGTGGCTAGTTACCACCCTACCAGCAAAGACGTACCGCCAAGCGATTTAGCGTTCCGGTACGACGCTGTGTAGAAACCGTTGGGGTGACATAACTTACCCCTTCCAAGTTAGAACGCTAACATCTCCGACTGCATCATCACTTACCATCAGGTGAGATCGCAGTCAAGTACTAACTTGTATAGCGTAAAAAAAAAGATAAGCTTTCGATGCGGCTAAGTAACTTTTTTGGAGGTAGATGCGTTTGTACAAAATAAATATCACTCTAAATACGCTTAAAAGTTTTGACTCCCGGCGGGATTTCCGCCCACGTCCCTCAGCTATCACGACTGAGTGCTCTTACTTATTATAGTAAGATTTATCAGATTATTTGAAGGAACCCTGTAAAAGGGTGTAAAACCATGGTTTAAACTCACGATTGCAAAAGAAGTATCTGTTCTCAGCTACGTAGAGTTCCTTGTCCTCTGCACTGAGACAAGAGTCATACATCACTTGCGTGGGCTCCACTTCTTCCTCGCACATCAGGTTGCCAGAGCCGTCGGGTTCCTTAGGTGCTCTGTTGGCTGGACAGCGGTAGAACAAACCTTCGGGCAAATACTTTTATTATAAGAACTTTTAATTATAAGTGTGAATATTTCAAGCGTTGATCGATAACGAGCAAAAACTGGCAAAAAATCACATTTGTGGCATGATCTCTTTAATTTTTAATATATTTTGATGTTATAGGAATAGAAATGCACACAGATAAGTCAAACGCAAGTGATCTGAGGAAATGCATCAACGGTTCAAGAGATACAGTCTGGTGACAGACAGACGATGTAGTTTTAGCAATAGCGTCCCGTTTTTACCGTTTGGGTACGTAACCCTAAAGAGGAAAGGCTGATATATACTAGCAGGTTTTTTAGGGCTACGGCACAAAAGAGAGACTATTAGGCATACGTCACGAAGCCACCTTTTCGTATCATCACTGGCGGTTTGCCCCTGATCTCAGCCACAGTGACGCCCTTCTCTCCGTTCTGTATGGCGGTCATGATGCGCCTGTAGAGGGTGGTGCGCCGCTCCTGCTCCGCTATGATGTACGGCAGAAGTTCCTCTGATAGTACGTCCACCTTCTTTTTTGCTTCTGCGTTCATCTGGATTCAGTAGAAAGAATTTTCAATGCATTTGTTCAGTATGTATATAGGTACTGCAGTGCTATTCTACAAAATGTCCATCTCTGAAACAGCTGCCAGACAGCTGCCAAGCCGAAGATGCCATGAAAATTGTACTCTATTACAACTGACGAATTCATAGATGCATAGATGTATGCTCGTCTTTTGCAGAATAGCACGGCAGTATATAATACCACCTGGCATTGCTCACTTGTGTTATTATTGCTTGAGTTGTTATTGTATGTTGGACTTTACAGATTCTTTTCAGCTAGCTAGATTCCATAAAATAAGTTTATTAATTAACAAAAAAAAATAATCGGCCAAGTGCGAGTCGGACTCGCACACCGAGGGTTCCATACTATAAAAGAAGTAAAACGTGAAAGAATCACTTTTGTTCATGAATTTAGGAGTATAATTTACATGTAGGTACTTTTATTAGCGAACCGCAAACCTAACTTTGTTTTTGGTGGTTTGTTGTTATTATCAAAAAAAGTGTAAAAGTTAGGGAGTTGATTTTATTTTTCCTGTATAATATACATTCATGTCTATTGATCATAATTATTTCAGATTTTCCGATCGATAAACTTCGGAGACAAGGGGGGGGGGGGGGGGGGAACGGTATTTTTTTCGACAGTTTGCTTAATAAATCAAAAACTATCTGGCATAAAAATCAATAAAAATCGGTTTTATAATACACAAGTAACGCCCTTTCATATGATACCCCACTCAATATCTAACTTTGAAAATCTAACTTTGAAAATTTGAAGCCCCGGTTTTCCCCCTTTTTAAATAAAAATAAAAACAATTTTCATTGTTATATGATTGCAATGGCGTTGGGTCACTATTTTCTAAAACTATTCCAAATTTTAAGTCGAAGGCTTTAATAGTTACTGAAATAATCGAGTGTGACAGACGGACGGACGGAGAAAGTCTCACCATAAGGGTTCCATTTTTACAATTTTGGTATGGAACCCTAAAAACATACAGTCGAATTGAGAACGTCCTCCTTTTTTAAGTCGGTTGATATTTTAAGGTATACTAACTAGCACGCGAAATAAAAAAATTATTAGTTTACCAGCAATCATTTGTTTTTTGTGGTGTTCTTTCACAATTAGTACTCGCCTGATTGGGTACTTGTTAGTAAGTTATCGGATTTATGTTTGTGTTATTGGTTTTTAGAAATAATTAACAATCACTCACCCTGTCGGCATCTTTGTTGAATTTTATCCTTGTTCCATCCTAAAAAATAGTTATTTATTTACGGATGCACCTCCAAGTGTATCTAAAAGTACCACAGCGTCACAGAAATATCTTGGCTCTTACCACCGCCTGTCTCCTCACGATATTAGCCAAGTACCGGCCACGTCTGGTTGCCGGCAGCAACACACTACCCGGCTGGACTTCATCTCCTGTCTGTACAAAAATATCAATGTGCTGTCTAGCTCGACAGGAATGACTGGAGGAATGACGACCTCCCTGGCGTAGGGGATGCGCGCTCGGATTCGAATGGGAGGTCGCGGGTTCGATTCCCGCCACGGTGACAGGCAGGAATCGAGAAAGTGGCCCACTTTGGAATTTTATAATTTCTAAATTAGCTCAGGTCTGGTGGGAGGCTTCGGCCGTGGCTAGTTAACACCCTACCAGCAAAGACGTACCGCTAAGCGATTTAGCGTTCCGGTGCGATGCTGTGTAATAACCGTTAGGGGTAACTTTACTTACCCCCTCCAAGTTAGTACGTTAACATCTAATAAGTAAAATCTACAATTTTAAAACACACTGCACTAAATTAATAACATGTTTAGGAAATGACATGAAATCCCATAACCGTGTGAAGAACCAAACTGACATTCCAAACGACAGGGCACAAATTACGCTACGGTGGTCATAGAATATAACGATAGTTATATTCACTTACCGGCTGATATCCACACAAAATTACTTTAAAAAGTCCAAAAAATAACAAAACTTTCCACATGTTTTATGATCGAAAATTAAAATATGAATACTAGAGTAAAGCCCGTAAAAAATAATGAGGGGTTTATCAAAACTGGCTTAATTGGTTAGTTAGGAACACTAGAAATCGTAATCTCTGAACATAATAGGCACTACACTAGCTACTACCCGCAGCTTCTTACGCATAAAAGAACAATGTAATTTTTATCTAGGGATAGAAAAAAGCCTACATAAGGATGGAATAGCTATTCCACCTGTGCTATCCACTGTAAAATAAGCCAATTAAGAGAGAAAAATACGGAATCTTTGAGCAAGTAAAGATTAATGACTTTTTGAACGTCTACTTATTGAAAGTAGACATCTTTTGCATTTTATTTAGATTTTTAGTTCTCATAACTATTGAAATTGTTGAACGTACAGTAAACCGATACGTTTACGAAAAGAAATTTTTTATACTTAGTTCACCAAATGTTCGCCCACTTATGTTAAATGCACTAGAATTTGACCAAGTTTTGTACATCTCCATTAATATTAATAACTACTTATATGCATGTAAACTACACTTAATAATATCTACTATTATATAACCACCGTTACTTATTAACATTGAATTCCATATTTGACCTTACCTTATTTTTCACACTTACAATTGTAAGCAATTCTTCCCAGTCTTCTCCAAATTATTGAAATTCCTTTTCGTTTACAGGTCCAGGATTGTGAATAAAAGATTCTTTCCACTTATTTATCTTTTTGTATTTTTTCATAAATCAATAATTCAATTAGTAACATTTTTTTCGACATCTCTTTTTCAATCACAGACAGAACTAACTACATTTCTATTTTCAAATTCCATAAAAAATAATATTAATCGTAAATAGGTTTGTTTTCCAAAAATTATACATATTAAATACTTCACGGTGACGCAAAATATTAATGAAAACTAAACATAAATCTTCAGCACGCTAACAACTCGTCCATCCTGATATACATTTCGCGTCCCCGCGAAATACTGAACACTGTTACAAACAAACATCAAATAACCTAAGAATCATATTATCAAAACCGTATGATATCATTTAAAATTATTTTTTTATAAAGAAAGCTTTTATACATTTTATTAATATCCTTCTCAGCACCAGATCCAGGTTACCATCTAGCACCAAAGTACTTGTCAAAACGGATCAAACGAGTCTAAACTCGATGGGGTTGTGTCATTTAACTACCGAGTTCCTATAACAACTTTCCTGTTCTTCATCAGATCAGCTCCAAGTCATAATTGTTATCCAATTACACATGTATACAAAATTTAAGTTCAATCGGTAACCGGGACGTGGATCTTTAACTTGCAAAATTTGATTACAAACAAACAAACATTAAAATTGGTGAAACTAGTAACAATTACAAAACATTTCAGGGTAACCCATAAGTATTAATTGTCATCATCTGAATTACTAATTTTTGACTTTATAAATTATGAATTTTCAATTATTGACATCTTGAATTATAGCGAACAATATTATGAAAAATGATACTTAGTTACAAATTGACATTCTGAATTACTAATTTTTGTCTTTATAAATTATCAATTTACAGTCATCGACATCCTGACTTATATCTATTATAAAATTATGAAAAAAATAATTTCTAATTTAATCAAACAAATATTTACATTTAGTTTTTTTTTTTTAATTCATACGCCATAAGGCAGAATGTATAAGGATAATAATTGTTATTGCTGACCACCTAATGTACCTGCATTCATAATATGAATAATTGACATTTATTTATTTATTTATTATAATCATTAATTTAAACAAATAACATTGAACACACAATACACTTTATGCACTTTCTATATTATTAATTAAAAAAATTAAACAAATCAAATTATTGTATTGCGTTTAAAGTCTTTAAGTACGTGCACCTTGCACTTCCAGGTCTTCCACACTATCGTGCTTCCTTAGCAGTGTGGGCATAATGATCTTCTACACTATCATGCTACCTTAGCAGTGTAGGAATAATGGTCGTCCACACTATCATGCTACCTTAGCAGTGCGGAATTAATGGTATTTTTACACTATCATGCTACTTTAGCAGTGTAGGGGGTAAGAACTAAGTATACGTGCACATTGCACTTCAAATGGTCTGTTACACTATCATGCTACTTTAACAGTGTAGAAACGAGGTGCATATTGCACTACAATTAAACATTTACAATTTTAACTTCATGAGGAACAATCCTTGTTTGCATCAAAACATAAAACAAAAATTACTTTACACTAATTGAAATACAAACTTCCAGTTTGTACTAATACACAATGAGGCAGAATTAACATACGATGTTTCATCTCAATACATTGTCTTGCTGTTACAAATTAATACTCCATTCCATGCATTAGATCCTATAACGTCAACAAATATTTTTAAAGTGAAACTTTTATTACATCGTCTCAAACTTTTTCGTCTATGTGTTGCAAGTCGCGTGACGGTCGGCCGCCGAGTAGGAACAAAGTGAAAGGCGCTCGTCAGAGCAGCCAAGACCACAAAAGTTTGACTGTGGTTTCATAAAACCACACAATAAAAAAATTAATATTATAATCTCTCTGAAACACATATCTAAATCACAAAATTTTATTTTTAACCATCAGTATATCCTCGCAAAGGACTACTCACTACCCTCTCCATTAAAACAGGACCAAGGATGTGCTTCATCAATCGTGTATAATGATAATAATATTATGTTGTTAATCCTTTTTTTTTGTAACAAAATTATCCTCCAATCCTCATGATACAATATTTTAGTTACACTATAATATAAACATAAACATTTCGGTCTTAATTTTATACTTTTATCGCAACCTTGTTTATACATTATGTTCTTTCAATTCTCACTAGATCTCTCATTTTAATATCAAACGGTTTTTTGTTTCTTTCTATATCAAATCTATTGAACTCTTTTTTTTATGACTTTTGCATACCATTACCACTCATGATACTAATAATTACATGGCGTTTTCATTTATTTTTTAGCTCGTGAAATGGCTTCACAATATTTGTTTTTTACATCTGTGTTTTTTAACACGCGGTAAAAAAAATAACAGTGCTAACCAATTTTTCCTTAAGTCACCAGTGGGACATGTGAGGTCACAATATCTAAATCGACCGCCAGAAAAATTAAAATAAAGTGCTGAATTTAATCTAATTACGAAGTCTCACAATTTTGTGAATACGTATCAGATTTAAGTGAAATAAATACGAATATTCCTATAATGACATATTTTTAAAGAAATAGATGACAACCATTTTTATTTCCCTTTTCGTCTTTCTCAAGCTCTTTGTTACTAACCTAACAAATGGATTGGACATAATTATTAATATTCGATATGGTATGGAATGACTTTCGTATTTAAAAAGACTATTTGTTTTTTTTTAAATATTGCTAAGGTTTTGCCGTCTGCAACACATTGGCACTACCGTATCTTAATCCATCCTTAGTCACCTTATACTCCCAGATGCGCTTAAACACAAAATTCTTAGGTTCATAAATCCATCAATCATCTGCTTCTAAACTGAAAGATTTTTTTATATATTCTTCTGTTTTCAAGTTTCTGGTGAACAATCATGTGTCTACCGTTTCAATTAAATATAGACATTAATCAGAATTTTCTTAGTAATTTCTACTGCTGGGCTTTTACTCGTTATAAAATGGTATTAGTAGGTACTTATAGCTTTCTCAAGACGAAATTAATAGTTCGTTAAAAAAAAAACTGAATCCTATTGTCAAATCTCAATAGTTAGGTTGACCGAACTACTATAGGTATTAGGATAATTCATACTGCCCATCAGGTGTTAGGATCTTTTCTTTTTACTCTTAGTGTCTTGAACAATATTCAGTTATATGGTTATAATATAATTCAACAGGTTTTATACAAAATTTCCAACCGAACGATCACTCTATTTCTCAATACATAGCAACGGAAAATCTTACTATATTTCCTTTCTGTCAAAGCAAATCAAAAAAAATCTATCACCCGTTCTAAAATAATTTAACCCATACAGTCTTTAAGCGATTGCTTCTATATTTGCAACTTGACTAGTTATTTCTGTAATCATTTTCGATTTTTAAATCATCTTGCCGAGTGAGCCTTCTGTACCTTTAGTACTATTATGTACTCCGTGACCTAGCTCAACGAAATTCTTAGTAAGTAAACAATCACAGTACCAATTCATAATAATAGATATCGAGCAACTTTGTCTTTTGTCCAAACTTGCGTAATTATGAAGTTAATTCGAAAAAATGAATGCTTATCGGCATAATTTTAAACTATTTGTAAACTTATACCACAGATTTTAACTTATACTGTCAACACTACTTCATATCATAATAAAAATAAGTTATACAATGATTACCGTTTTTGATGTGCCCATTACTATAATATCGTTTAATCATAGATCGTTACGAAAACAATTTCGACTGGTAAAACTTTTACTATCGTCTAGCTCAGTCTTTCCCAAAGTGGGCGATAACGCCCCCTTGTGGGCGCTGCAGGTCTCAAGGGGGGCGGTAAGAGACCCAGAAAGAAAATGGGGGCGTTGTGTCGAGGCGGGGGGGGTGATTTGTAATTTTATTTAGCTAGTAGGCCTCTTAAACAACCTCTTAACTGCAAGAGCTCTCGACTCTCAACAACAACTTGTGAACATCAACTAATATGAATTAAAAGATTGCTCAAACTCGATTCTATATTTCTCTCCGCGTAGTTCATATATCTGTCATATTTTATTGAATATAGAAAAAATTCATGAATCATCATGTCAATCGGTCGCTCCGTTTCGTAATGAAAGTAGACACAAATAAAAAGGCAACAGACACACTTTCGCATTTTAATAGTTATTAGTACTCGTAGATATCTATCATGTTTTAACAAGTTTTTGTTAAATAACCCGAATTGTGCATTCCTGTAGCAGTCGGATGATTCATTGAATACTTGTTCGGACTTGTTGAGTACGATTGAGCGTCGAATGAGATTAACGAGTTTATGCATGTTTGTTTTATTCCTGTCGGTGCGTGCTGCTTAAGCATTTCTATATAAACAATGTAATATTTATTTTATTTTCATTTGTGGTCTCGCGCGTAATAGATGAGCACTACTTACACCTCCTCTACACTACTCGCGAAGTTGAACGTATTTCTCATTGCAAAACAATGTCGGAAGTAAAAAAGAAGAGACGGCAATACTGTGCGGAATATATTAAATTCGGATTTATTGAAAATCCCACAAACCCATCGTCGCCTTTGTGTCTTCTATGTCTAAAAACATTTTCGAATGAAGCAATGAAGCCTTCAAGGCTGCAAGATCATTTGAATAAAATGCATCCAGATAAGAAAGACAAGAATGTAGCATATTTTCAAGACCTAGAGAAGAAGCATAATACACAGCCAAGTGTAGCAAAACTATTTTCGGCGGCTGCTAAGCAAGATGACGACGGACTTCGAGCTTCGTACAATATCTCTTTGTTAATTGCTCAAAAAGGCAAACCACATAACATCGGAGAAGAGTTAATATTGCCAGCAATAAATGAAGTAATAACTACTGTGCTTCATAAACCGGCCGCAGATATTATCCGAAAAATTCCTTTGAGTAATAATTCTGTGCAAAGACGAATTGATGAAATGGCTGAAAACATTGAAGAATCATTGTGCGATCACCTGAGGACAAGTCAATTCTCAATTCAGCTCGATGAGTCCACTTTACCAACTAATGAAGCATTGTTGTTGTCTTACGTGAGGTTTATTAAAGATGAGAAAATATGTGAAGAACTATTATTTGCTAGAAATTTAGAGACCGATACAAAAGGTGAAACCATATTCAATACATTGGAAAAGTTTTGCGATGAGAAAGAGATTCCTTTGAAAAATATTATTTCAGTTGCTACGGATGGCGCTCCGGCTATGACAGGGTGCCATAAAGGCTTCATAGCGTACTTAAAAAATAAAATTCCAGATGTCCTTGGTGTACATTGCGTTATTCATAGACAACATTTAGTTGCTAGAAACTTAAGTGAAAAACTATTTCAATCACTGCAATATGTCATCAAAGCAGTCAATAAAATCCGCAACAGCTCTTTGAATGATAGATTATTTCATCAGCTTTGTGTTACTAATGACGAGGATTTCAACCGTTTGTTGTATCATACTGAAGTTCGTTGGCTATCAAGAGGCAATTGTCTGACTCGATTTTACAACCTGTTTGACTCTGTTATAGAGTTCTTGGAAACTAAAGATACAGAATTGCACGACAAGCTCATAACATCAAAAAATGATATAGCTTACATGACAGACCTGTATAAATTATTCAACGACATGAATCTCCAAATGCAAGGCGATAAACTAAATTTAATTAAAACAAAAAACGTCGTTGCTGCTTTCGCAGCCAAACTGCTTCTACACAAAAAGAATCTGGGCAGACGTGAGTTTCACAATTTTCCAAATTTATCAGTATCATGCAGTAACGACGAATTGTTTGCCTACTGCCAACATTTGGAAAACCTCCACATTGACTTCACCGAACGATACCAGGACATTTTGAACTTGGAAATACCAGACTGGGTGTTGGATCCGTTTTCAAATGTCAACACAGCAATGTCACCTCAGCTGGAAGAAGAACTTATAGAATTGACAACAAACGAGGAAATAAAAATCAAGTTCAAAAATGGTTACCAAGAATTTTGGCTACAAAAACCGATCCCGCAATTGTACCCTGGATTGTGGTCAATCGTTCAACGATTCTTGATAGCATTCCCATCGTTATATTTGTGTGAACGTGGATTTAGTGCTGTGACAACATTGCTTACTAAAAAGCGAAATCGTTTGCTTGTTACCGAACGTGGCGACTTGCGACTGTTCTTGAGTAAATTGGAACCTGATATCAACAAACTTATTAAACAGCATCAGATTCATCCTTCACATTAGTTTTTATATAAGGATTGATTATTTTAGTTATATTTTTAATAAAAGATACTCTGTTTTAATACTATAAAGTTGCGTTTCAATAATCATTCTTATTGGCAGGTGGAGCCCGTAAGAGTTAACTTGAGACCTTAAGCGCCGTTGTATGTTACCTACTGCGCTCAGGTTTCAAGTTGCGGGTTATAGTAAAAGTTTCGTTTAGAATTCTCCGTTAATATACATATATAGGTCACAATAATTAATTAATTCAATTTGAAGTTATAGTGGTTTTTAAATAGGTGAAAAAATGGGGGCGCTAAAAAAATATTTATTCTCAAAGTGGGCAGTAGACAAAATAAGTTTGGGAACCACTGGTCTAGCTGTAAGCTTTCATACAAAAACCAATAACGTTTTCCTACTCGTAAATATGTATAATCCGGTTTTCATAACTTTTAGAAATGTTTAACTTTTTAAGAAGTATTGCTTATGTTAAAAGTTATTAGAGTCTAAATATCCATATTTTTGACCTTAAAACTTACTCGAGTATTTTTTGAAATAAAACGTACGAGCCTAGATTAAAATGTACTGAATCTAATAAAACCAAAATTGTCCAATTCAGTAGGTAACGTTTACTGAGTGGATGGGTAAAAACTCAAGCAATATTTCAAGAATAAAATTTAGGTTCTGGACTTGCAACTCTCTCTATACGAGCATACGAAGTATTTTTCAACCGCGTTTATAAATCGTATTTAGGTGAAGTTAATAAAATATTTATTTCAGTTAACAAAATCACAATTTTTTTAGTAAAGCCAAATTATTCAGTTAGCCATTTTACGTATGACACAATTTCCTTCTCAAAAAATTATTTATTTTATTACATTGACTGCCAATAGAACAATGACGACTTCCCATTCATAATTTTAGTTGACAATATTTTCTATTAATATATATATAACAAATATCTTTTAATTTCATTCTGCCTATATTCCTTAACTCATTATTTTTAATTTTTTTTAACATATAAATGTAAAATAAACTCATTTTTAGTTTCATCTATTTAGTTTATCTAAGTAGATATATATCTATCAAGAAAAAAGCGACTCTATCCAAGAAATATCCAAAGATAATAGGTATTCAATATACGCTATGGTTAACATAAGTCACTTGTCTTAGGATTTGTTACTATCATTAGTTGTGTTTTATCCTTTATAACTATAGTTGTGAGTCTTGAGCAATGTTGCGAGGTACACAATTGTAAATAAATCCGTAGTCAATTAAAGAAAACCCTATTGAGTTGATAAAATAATATCAGATTATGTAAATATGAATAATTCGAAAATGCAGAACTACCAAAACAGAATATTAGAAATGAACGTTAGAAATAGTTTTGTCTGAATCAATAACCGAATAGTTGTGTTGATAACTATATAACAAAATAATTCAATAAAAATAACATCAAGTGCACATACTGCACTAACGTTTCCTACAAGTGCTTACTCTTTATCTAAGTTGATTGTAACGTTATTGTAATGCTTCTTTAATAACTTTTTATTTTAGTACCAAAATTTACCCACCTATGTGATTGTGATGTGTTTCTCTATCACATTATCGACATTTAAAATTTGTTACAACTTGCCAATTACAAGCAACGTTGCCGATTACTTTTTGAGTAAACAATAACAAGTATTTACTAATAACTGCCAAATAACATAAACGTCCAAAGAAACTGTTTAAGCAGAACTGACTTGAATTATAATATGTGTAGTTAATATGTCTTCATCTAAAACAATTCAGTCATCTAGTCACAATAATATCAATGAGCAGTTTGTTTGCTGACCCAACAATTTTCAGCGCTTTCTCTTACTTTATTTCAAGTTATAAATGATTATAATTATTCGATATTTAGATAGCAAATTACAATTATACTGTGAGATTAGTACGAGTTGGATCAATTTAAATTCAAAATTCGATTCAATTCAAACTGACTTTTTTTTTACAAAATTAAATTGTATTGAATGTTTATGAAAACATTAATTTTTCTCTACTTATTTATAGTTGTTTGATTATAAAACCTCTTTGATATATATTAATTAATAATAATCAATAATCATAAACCATTATCAGTTATCACCAAACAACATAGTTTGCAGCGATGCAGGTATAATAGCGCAAGTACAAACGAGAATACGCGACCCATTAAGCTCAAGTCTCGATAACATCTGCAATGTATGACGCCTGTGCAATCTATGACTATCTCTAAATCTATTTGCCGCTTATCGGTTCGGTGATGTACGGGGTGTGCGTCGCTGTACCGCAGGCCGTCTTGCCTGCCATCCAGCTGCCAGCACTGCTAAGAGCGACATCCACCGACGTACTCGACTCTCGTAGCACGTTGCCGCCAGCGACGATTTCGCCTGCACCTTGAAACACCAACTGCTCCACCACCAAGCTGCACCTTGAAACAGCAACTGCTCCACCACCAAGCTGCACCGTAGACTCCAACTGCTGCCACCACCAGGCTGCACCATGGGACACCAGGCTGCACCGTAAGACACCAACTGCTGCTACCACCAGGCTGCATCGTGAGACACCAACTGCTGCTACCACCAGACTGCACCGTGAGACACCAACTGCTGCTACCGCCAGGCTGCACCGCGGGACATCCATTCACGCCGGGAACGATCACATGGCATCTTGAGTCACTTACCTGAAACCATTTAAACAACGAGTATCTCTCTCCTTTACACATTATGTACCTACACACAATAATATGTAGTACATTCAATCTCCTACCATAAACTTATGAAACATGAATCTCTTAGAATCCAAAATTACTTTACATTTAGTACACACACTGTGGTAACTGGTAAAGATTTGTAAATCAATCAATCAATCAAACAATTTATTTGCATACATGTGTCAGGTATAAAGATTATAGAGAAGTTGTACAATCTCTTAGCTCTTTTGGCAATTTATTCTATACTAGCTGTTGCCCGCGGCTCCGCCCGCGTGAATTACGATTTTTTTACATATACCGTAGAATTCCTTGATTTTCGCGGGATTCTGGTGTGATGTTGTACAGAAACCTGTTCTTACTTCGCATAGGTTATCTTGTGGTGATTTTGAAAACTCCTTTTTTTAATAAAAAATATAGATAAAGTTTCATTAATACGTAGTTAAAAGATCAAAAAGACGATTTTAACTGTCGATATTTCGACCCAATGGCGCAGGTCGTGGTCACTACGTGACCACGACTTGTACCAATGTATCGAAATATCGACAGTTAAAATCGACCTTTTCATTGTGATTTTTATTCTGAAACCACGAAATATGTCAAAAATTGTACTGGTGGTAGAAATCTTCTTTCAGAGTTCGGCCGGGTAGATACCATTGGGATAAAATACTCTACTAACAACTCCCCAGCCCAACATAAGAGTCTGTTAAAAATCTTTGCTTCATCTCAATACAATCCCAAGTATCAGACTGGGCAATGGCTATGTATTTTTTTACGTATAAAACGACCTATGACGGTCAATCGGTTAGGACCAGTAAAGACCTGAGAGTTAAAAATATTTGTGAACCATTATTTTACTCTTTCCATGTTGCGGATGATAAAAAAAGGCGTGGCACTCTGGGAATGTCCACAAAAGTGAAAAGTTTAATCTGTTCAAGTCTCAACAGTGCCATCTTAATATGAAGTCAAGGAACAGTACATTACATGACAATTAATTATTATTAACAAAAATTCGATAGTACCTATCTCCAAGTTTTACATTCAAGTTCCACATAATTTGTAGAGATGGCGCGATACGGTATAACGTGGTGATAAATTCATGATTTTTGTTCACCCTAAAGTGAAAAATCTTAAACCATATACAAAATCTTTTGCTAAGCATATTTATTTACGGCTGTAAGGGTACTCCAGTCTGACTTGTGCCCTTACGTCCTAGCCCTAGGTGCTTGTCCATTCCGAGTTTTAAGTCACCTACTTGAACTCATCGATAAAGGTTCTGATGTCTATAATTTCTGAACTACAAAAGTGATAATGATTAAATTTATACGAAATAATCTTTAAAGAACCTCCTTTCTAACAAAAAAAGAATGAATGAAATCGGACAACGGGTTAATAAATTATAACTAAATACACATTTTCACTTTGATGCCGTCTTCCAGGGAAACCATGATGAATTTCGGGACAAAAAGTATCCTATGTCCTACCTCGGAGTATGAACTATAATCATGTCAAGTTTCATTTAAATCCATCCAGCGGATTAGCCGTGATGCGCGGTCGTGAAACAGACAGACAGACAGACAGACAGACAGACAGACAGACAGACAGACAAAAATTAAACAAATTACAGTTTTGGCTTCAGTATCGTCTAAATAGTGTCCTCCAACAAAAATTTTCAAAATATCTTTAATGTACAGAATTCGACCCTTTACAGTTTTATTATAAGTATAGATTTTACAAAGATTTAAATCTTTGATATTTTAACAGCCATCACGCAAACACCCTTATAAAAGAATGCGGAATTGTGAATGTCTTGTACATTCTAAAACACAAATACATTAATATGTACCTTCTCGTGGGCGTAGAATTGCACCAGGGTAACGGTAGTACGTTATAGTCCCTGATGTCATCCCACTTCTGATCTGTAAGCAATTCTTCCCAGTCTTCTCCAAATTATTGAAATTCCTTTTCGTTTACAGGTCCAGGATTGTGAATAAAAGATTCTTTCCACTTATTTATCTTTTTGTATTTTTTCATAAATCAATAATTCAATTAGTAACATTTTTTTCGACATCTCTTTTTCAATCACAGACAGAACTAACTACATTTCTATTTTCAAATTCCATAAAAAATAATTTTAATCGTAAATAGGTTTGTTTTCCAAAAATTATACATATTAAATACTTCACGGTGACGCAAAATATTAATGAAAACTAAACATAAATCTTCAGCACGCTAACACAATAATACGTTTGCAAATAATCATTTATATATCAATTTGGTGTTTCACTGTAAAAGAGATTTGATTTTTTTTGAGAGCTCTATAAAATTCTTAACTCATAACCATTACTGACTCATCATAATTTTTTTAATTTATCTACATAAATAAAAAAAATATCTCATACAAAACGACCAGTTTGTTGGCGAGTTTATTGGAGAGGCACTCTCTTTATTTTGTTTTCGTGCGTCTAATTATACTAATTATAGTGTACTCGTATGGAAGTATTTTTCGAAATTCACACAGGTTCATCCAAGCAAAGCGTGGGTGGGTCAGCTACTTATCTAAAATGGTAGTATATTAAACCGGGCGTTGGGTACTGCCGTATCTCCGCGAATGTTCTTAATCTTTGGTCCAATATAACGTTAGCCAACGATGCACGCTGCAATATAGCCTTATTAATGAACGACAAATAGAAATTTCGCATACCTTTGTGCACCGGTATATCAATCACTGTCCGTTATGATCAGTTTGTTGCACTTTGTCTTTAGATGTAATTATAGTTTACAGTTTGATTAAAACCGGATTTCGAGGTACTATACTAACTGTAGGTATACGACATTATGATCTCTTTGGAAAAAGAGGTAGTAAGTACTTATACTGTTTATACGACATTACGATCTCTATGGAAATGGTTCTAGTGGTAGAATACAGGTTTTAAGTCGTTTTCTTTACTGATCCCGCGGTAACCATGATTTTTCCTGGATAAAAGTAGCCTATGGCTGTTTGTCCACCGCAGCGGTCACTGGAGAGGAGATGTGGAAGTACCGAAATGTGATTAGTTATTCAAAATACATCTTATCCCGTCTTGTCTCCACTTTAGTGGAAACTGGGACTAATGTGTGAATTCTGGGTAAATATCTATACATATGCCCATTCCCAGACAAATATAAAAAAAAACAGTAGACTCATTTAACTATTGGAAATCTGCGGTTTTGTGAGTGTCCGTTAGTAAAATCTTGCCTGACCCCCAACCATAAGAGGTTAAATATTAGCCCCTAATACCCTAATAGGGGTTAAATTTTGAATAAACCCTATCTTCGCGGATGGTTGGTTACGTGATACGTCCACCGATTTAAACTGCATGAATAGATCAGTCAGTCAGTCCAAAACCAGTCAGTAAGTTGAAAATGGTCACAATGAAAAAACACGCTCTTTATCACTTGAATCGGAGCGTTCATTACACATCCGGGTCATCCGCGCGGACCCCTAAGGGTCCCGGGGTAATCGTTCGGGGCGATGGGCATTAGGTGGTTACCCTTTCGATGGTAGCAATGCCGCCTGCAACTACAGGCGGGGCGCTGGGTGGGACCATTTCTGGTCCTTGGTATCAATCCGGTGACTCCGCCGCGCTGCGATACAAGGCCGCGTGATGTCGCGAGCGATCTGCGAGCGCAGCGGAGTGGAGGTAAGTCCTGGTGGTAGCTTGCAACCCGCCGCTCAGCGAGGTCGTGCCCACCAGTGATGTCCCGGTGGGCGCCCGTCAGCCAGCGGCGAGGAAGCGTTGTGGTGTCAATCCGACGTCAGGTCACGTGGCAGACCCCTAATGTCCGGCGGCCGCCGATGGTATGGCGCGATGCCCCGCAGATGCTGGGACCGCGCTCCGTCGGCGCGCGCGAACATTGAGGTGCTCAGGCGGCGAACGTGGTCGTTGAGGCTCTCCATGTGCAGGTCCCTGGAGATGACCTGATTCCGCACGAAGCGTGGCGCTCCGGCGATGGTGCGGAGCGCGAGCGACTGCTGCGCCCGCAGCGACTTGCGGCCCGGCTCGCTGACCAGCGCGAACCAGGCTGGGGCCGCGTATGTGGGTATGGTATGGTATGCGTTCATTACATTTAGCGGAGTCGATTTATAACCTCAATTAGTCAGCCACGCGCTACGGCCGACGACAACTGACAAATCGCCTTCGACTGCCGACTGCCGACATGTGGGTGGCACTTACAGTACACTATTAATGTTTTACATATTGGTAGCCCATCATGCATCGAATTAATTCAACAACTCACAGGAGTTGATGATACTCAATAGTGCTTGTTATATGTCTTCAAATTAAATATGCAATCCTGAAATAACGCTAGCTATTCCAAGCAGTATATTGTTAGAATATCATGTACTTCAGAATGTATAAAACCAAATTCAATGCAATATCTATCTAGCAACTTCTTCATCTTTCTCCGTGTTCCCAACTAAGTACAATCTGGGTGCGTACAAGGTAAGTGTGACTAGACATTTATGCAAGCGCGCTTCACTCTTCCATCAGGCATGATTCTACTTAAGAGCAAGCCTGCTAATAACAAGCAGACTAATGCTACAGCCGACAGTAACGAAATCCACTGCTCAGGTCAGGTATATAGACCTGGCGGCAGCACGGTTGAGTGAATCCCATACTCCCGCCAAAGGGTCCATCTAGAGACAAGCGCCGTTTTAACACAGTGGACCGATTGTTAGCCCCACGCTAATCTTTTATTTTCCCTATGGGAGGGTTACCTACGAATTAGGCAGATTCTGTGTACTTACCTATAAAAAAGCTTTTTCTACTTTGCTGGAAGCTGTAACTGTACTGTTTATGTTTGTTTTTCTTTAAGTTGTTGGTAGAAGTGGTGTGAATAGCAATATTGTCTTGTATGTAATAACAATATTTGAACTTCAGTGTTTACTTTTTCGTTAAGTTGTACGGACGATGCAATGTGGTACTGCACTTGGAGCAGCTGACACTTGAAATTCAACTTCAGCTGTTTTGCATAGAGTTCATTTTTGAAGGTCGCTTCTTTCTCGCTGTTAAGAGTGTGACAATGAGCAATTCGAGTACAAATAAGCACGCCTTGTGAGTATCATATATGGCGTACTTGACTGGCGCATTCGTGCATCAATTGCACTTGGATTTATTGGTTGCTCCGTCAGCGATAACAGCCAATGGGCATGTAACAACAAATCTATTTTAATTTAATATAAGAAGCAACACCAGCTTTATTTTAATAATTGGTTTAATAGCCATGGTAATAGTGCTCGCACCAGGGCTTCAACAACAACGCCCTCCTGACAACGAGAGAGCCTTGTCGGACTGTAAAGGAAATAATCCCGATAGGAAACCTGCTGCTGAGCCTCTGAGGTCACCATGTTCTCCAAAGGGGGCTTCAATAACAACGCCCTCCTGACAACGAGAGAGCCTTGTCGGACTGTAAAGGAAATAATCCCGATAGGAAACCTGCTGCTGAGCCTCTGAGGTCACCATGTTCTCCAAAGGGGGCTTCAATAACAACGCCCTCCTGACAATGAGAGAGCCTTGTCGGACTGTAAAGGAAATAATCCCGATAGGAAACCTGCTGCTGAGCCTCTGAGGTCACCATGTTCTCCAAAGGGGGCTTCAATAACAACGCCCTCCTGACAACGAGAGAGCCTTGTCGGACTGTAAAGGAAATAATCCCGATAGGAAACCTGCTGCTGAGCCTCTGAGGTCACCATGTTCTCCAAAGGGGGCTTCAATAACAACGCCCTCCTGACAACGAGAGAGCCTTGTCGGACTGTAAAGGAAATAATCCCGATAGGAAACCTGCTGCTGAGCCTCTGAGGTCACCATGTTCTCCAAAGGGGGCTTCAATAACAACGCCCTCCTGACAATGAGAGAGCCTTGTCGGACTGTAAAGGAAATAATCCCGATAGGAAACCTGCTGCTGAGCCTCTGAGGTCACCATGTTCTCCAAAGGGGGCTTCAATAACAACGCCCTCCTGACAACGAGAGAGCCTTGTCGGACTGTAAAGGAAATAATCCCGATAGGAAACCTGCTGCTGAGCCTCTGAGGTCACCATGTTCTCCAAAGGGGGCTTCAATAACAACGCCCTCCTGACAATGAGAGAGCCTTGTCGGACTGTAAAGGATATAATCCCGATAGGAAACCTGCTGCTGAGCCTCTGAGGTCACCATGTTCTCCAAAGGGGGCTTCAATAACAACGCCCTCCTGACAATGAGAGAGCCTTGTCGGACTGTAAAGGATATAATCCCGATAGGAAACCTGCTGCTGAGCCTCTGAGGTCACCATGTTCTCCAAAGGGGGCTTCAATAACAACGCCCTCCTGACAATGAGAGAGCCTTGTCGGACTGTAAAGGATATAATCCCGATAGGAAACCTGCTGCTGAGCCTCTGAGGTCACCATGTTCTCCAAAGGGGGCTTCAATAACAACGCCCTCCTGACAATGAGAGAGCCTTGTCGGACTGTAAAGGATATAATCCCGATAGGAAACCTGCTGCTGAGCCTCTGAGGTCACCATGTTCTCCAAAGGGGGCTTCAATAACAACGCCCTCCTGACAATGAGAGAGCCTTGTCGGACTGTAAAGGATATAATCCCGATAGGAAACCTGCTGCTGAGCCTCTGAGGTCACCATGTTCTCCAAAGGGGGCTTCAATAACAACGCCCTCCTGACAATGAGAGAGCCTTGTCGGACTGTAAAGGATATAATCCCGATAGGAAACCTGCTGCTGAGCCTCTGAGGTCACCATGTTCTCCAAAGGGGGCTTCAATAACAACGCCCTCCTGACAATGAGAGAGCCTTGTCGGACTGTAAAGGATATAATCCCGATAGGAAACCTGCTGCTGAGCCTCTGAGGTCACCATGTTCTCCAAAGGGGGCTTCAATAACAACGCCCTCCTGACAATGAGAGAGCCTTGTCGGACTGTAAAGGATATAATCCCGATAGGAAACCTGCTGCTGAGCCTCTGAGGTCACCATGTTCTCCAAAGGGGGCTTCAATAACAACGCCCTCCTGACAATGAGAGAGCCTTGTCGGACTGTAAAGGATATAATCCCGATAGGAAACCTGCTGCTGAGCCTCTGAGGTCACCATGTTCTCCAAAGGGGGCTTCAATAACAACGCCCTCCTGACAATGAGAGAGCCTTGTCGGACTGTAAAGGATATAATCCCGATAGGAAACCTGCTGCTGAGCCTCTGAGGTCACCATGTTCTCCAAAGGGGGCTTCAATAACAACGCCCTCCTGACAATGAGAGAGCCTTGTCGGACTGTAAAGGATATAATCCCGATAGGAAACCTGCTGCTGAGCCTCTGAGGTCACCATGTTCTCCAAAGGGGGCTTCAATAACAACGCCCTCCTGACAATGAGAGAGCCTTGTCGGACTGTAAAGGATATAATCCCGATAGGAAACCTGCTGCTGAGCCTCTGAGGTCACCATGTTCTCCAAAGGGGGCTTCAATAACAACGCCCTCCTGACAATGAGAGAGCCTTGTCGGACTGTAAAGGATATAATCCCGATAGGAAACCTGCTGCTGAGCCTCTGAGGTCACCATGTTCTCCAAAGGGGGCTTCAATAACAACGCCCTCCTGACAATGAGAGAGCCTTGTCGGACTGTAAAGGATATAATCCCGATAGGAAACCTGCTGCTGAGCCTCTGAGGTCACCATGTTCTCCAAAGGGGGCTTCAATAAC
Source organism: Coenonympha glycerion (assembly GCA_963855885.1). Classification (NCBI taxonomy): domain Eukaryota; kingdom Metazoa; phylum Arthropoda; class Insecta; order Lepidoptera; family Nymphalidae; genus Coenonympha; species Coenonympha glycerion. The sequence continues at coordinate 1,183,970 of OY979626.1, forward strand.
AACGCCCTCCTGACAATGAGAGAGCCTTGTCGGACTGTAAAGGATATAATCCCGATAGGAAACCTGCTGCTGAGCCTCTGAGGTCACCATGTTCTCCAAAGGGGGCTTCAATAACAACGCCCTCCTGACAATGAGAGAGCCTTGTCGGACTGTAAAGGATATAATCCCGATAGGAAACCTGCTGCTGAGCCTCTGAGGTCACCATGTTCTCCAAAGGGGGCTTCAATAACAACGCCCTCCTGACAATGAGAGAGCCTTGTCGGACTGTAAAGGAAATAATCCCGATAGGAAACCTGCTGCTGAGCCTCTGAGGTCACCATGTTCTCCAAAGGTGTGAGAAGTCTGCTAATCAGGCTGGGCTGTGGCCAAACTCCACTCAGAAAACCGCGCAGTTAAACATATTTTTCTGGTGGGAAGCCTGTGCCGTGGCTAGTTACCACTAGCAAACGCCCCGCCAAACGATTCAGGCCCGGTTTCCACCAAAGCGGAGCAGAGCTGCCAATCAGATTTCGTCATTTCGACATCTCTCCGCTCAATTTCGGAGATGTCAAAATGGACAAAATCTGATTTGTTACTCAAACACAGCTCCGCTCCGCTTTGGTGGAAACCGGGCTTGAACGTTCCGGTGCGATGTTTGATAGGAACCATTAGGGGAGACAAAGTTTCAATTGCATTATGCATAGTCATTTCATAAAACCACATTTCCTGTTTTCCATTATCAGTAAGTTTAATATGTTAAAGCATATTATGTACAATAAAAAACTTTTTTTTTTTAAATTTTGGTTTAATTTCACAAATCAACATTTTACAATAATCTTCTTTTATTTAACATTATTTTTGTCACTGCAGGCTTTAATTTTGTAATAATTGTAAAAAACATTTTTTATAACACATTATTTTCTGTTTGAATTAAATATTTCTCATTTTTGAATGTATAAGTAATTCTATGCAGTGAACACTTTTACAAAATTAATTAAAAAACAAGTGACAAAAATAAGTATGCATCTCTCTTAACTTCCTAACAATAAGGTTTTTGGTATCGAAATACAGTCATAGTTGTTTTAGGAACTTGAGATCATAATAGAATCACTTAGTATCAAAATCTATAAAAGCAAAATAAATAAAAAACCTATTTGAGTAGGTACAAAACAAAACGGTAACTCCTTATCAAAAGATATGGTAAATATTATGTTTTATGATATAATAAAAACAAAACATAACTAACAAACAAAATATAACAAAAAACAAAACAAAACAAAAAAAAAATATAACAAAAATTTTATGATATAACAAAAACAATTAAAACATGAACTTTTGGTCACCAAAAATCCAGTATTTTAACGTAACATAATATATATTATCTTTTTCTATAAACTAATTGAACTATAACCACCTTGGTTACATATAAAGTTTTACATAGATCTAATAAGTATAAATCTTTTTCTTAACTGGCTTACTGATTTTGTGCAATTGGGTAGTTGACTAAAATCAAAATATTGATAGTAATCTTTTCGAAACTAGATTATTTATAATAAAAATAGTGCAAAAACTGATTATATCGATCAGACAAAAAAGTGTTTGACGAAATAAATATTTTTTCTCTTTTTTCCCGTAGCTTATTATTTTTCTACATTGCCCCGACCGGGGATCGAACCCGGAACCTCAGAGATGGCGGCGCCTTGAAAACCGGCACGCTAACCACTCAACCACGGAGGTCGTCAAAATTAGATAAGAAGGCATAACCACACATTGATGTCACAGCTAAACTTTTTTGTTATTTGATCGATTAAATCAATTTTTTGTTTTAAAAATAATTGAAAAAAAATCCATATTTTGATTTTAGTCAATTAGTTAATTGTGATAAGAAATTAGTAAGGCGGAAAAAACACTTATTAATAAATCACAACCAATAATACTTTTTATAAATATAAAAAAGAACAACAACATAGCAAAAATACAAGTACAAAAAAATAAGAGTATTCCACTGGGCATTAATAACCAAGAACTAAGTTTTCTTGTTAGAAAAACTATTATACTAAGTTTTCTTGTTAGAAAAACTATTATTAAAGTAATGTAATTTGTAAGACTACTTACTTGTGAGTTTTAATGTCGAAGTTCATAACAAGCTGAACATTCTAATAAAATTGAAAGATCAAACTAGGCAGGTTTACCCACCCATAAGTGTAGTCTTCTTAATACTAGCAAAAGAAACAATCAATATGTACAGTAATTATCATCACATATAAATTTGAGCAAAGTTTTTGTCAAAAACTTTTTAGTAGGAACTTTTCATAGTAAATCACTTAAGGCACTTGGTTTTTACAAGTAAATCTTAAACTCTACAATATGAATATCAAAAGAATACGTGTTTATATAAAATATAAATTTGAGTATTTCTCTCAGGACAACTTTTAATTTAAGGACGGATAGCACACAACAACATTGGTAGCGTCAGAAACCAACTTCCTGTCGAATGTAACAAATATATATGAATACAAAACATATCTAAATACGTGTTACTCTACTGAGAAAGTAAAAGAAACTTGACTGTTACAAATACATATAGAACTAATCTAAATCCTAGTATTCTTTTGCCAAACTTAATTAAAGTATCGAAAAATATATGAAGTAACAAAAAATATATGAATATAAAGCATATCTAAATATTATGTGTCCTCTTCTGACAAACTTTAAAGAAATTTGAATGTAACAAATAATATATGAATACAAAACAAATCTAAATCTGAGTATTCTTTTACAAAAACTTAATAAAAGCAACTGGAATGTATCAAATAATATATATGAATATAAAACATATCTAAATACGTGTGCTCTTCTGAGAATCTTTATAAATAAGGCTTAATATGGCACTTAGTAGCAAATTGTAAATCTTAACGAACACTATGATACGTAAACGTATGTTAAGTAATTATTAGTAAGGCGGAATATCCCACGATAACTTTGATAGCCGATTTGTACATCAAGTTTCCCTAGAAAAACATATAGGTATAAATATAAAACAAATCTAAATCTGAGTATTCTTCTCAGTAACATGGAGCTTTTTAAAGCTTTACATTGTAGATGGTGGTGAATTAAATCTTTACAAAAACTGTTATTTGGACATTGTGTATGACGATGGACATGATATTAATGGGCGTTTCGCAAATACTCCCATGCGGTACAAAGCCAAGTGTGGCTAAGTCGATTTTGAGGCAATAGTGGCTATCTGTAGAGGGTGAGTTCAGAGCGGAAGCGGGAGATATCTGGCCGGTCCAAGTGAACGGTTCGCCGGTGATTTTGTTGTATAAAGTTATGGATACTCTCTCGGCCTGTCCAGCAGGCTCCGCGAACACTGAGATTGACTGCAAAAAAGTAAATAATTATTGAATGGAAGCAGGCGTTATTTTGCGGAAATCCATCATTAGCAGGACTGATTAATTTGTTTTGCTATTATCCGCTTCTTGAAAGGATTCTGTATGGTGCAATATGCAGGAACACCATCCACATGAAACACCACACACAATTTTCTATCACTTTCTTCGACGCACGTTTCGTCCCGACACCGGGACATCCTCAGGAGATGTTGACTTCACAATGCGAAATCGTAGAGTATTCATAGTAATCGTAATCGTAGAGTCTCTACGATTTCGCATTGTGAAGTCAACATCTCCTGAGGATGTCCCGGTGTCGGGACGAAACGTGCGTCGAAGAAAGTGATAGAAAATTGTGTGTGGTGTTTCATGTGGATGGTGTTCCTGCATATTGCACCATACAGAATCCTTTCAAGAAGCGGATAATAGCAAAACAAATTAATCAGTCCTGCTAAGTAAATAATTAATGAAACAAGTAAATAATTAAAAAATTAAAAAACGTAACCGGCCAGTGGTAAAACGACTTTAAAAAAATATATATAGTCCATGTTACTCGGAATGATGTAAGGATTTTAATGATACCCTATACGTCCAAATCTCAGATCACTCAAACACAGGAGATATCGAAAGGAGGCGTGGCCGGTGCGAACGCATCATGCTACAAAGGAGCTTGTTATGACTTTTAGCCGTCAGTCGCGAGTCCCCTTAGGTTGTATTAGGTAAATCCAAAGATTCATCGATTTTGGGAAAAGGCCCCATTGTTCGGTAGTTGTATGTACAAATAAGAACACCAAAGTGAATTGCTTCAGAGATGGTATATCATTTCATACGTTAGTACCAGAATATTATTATTTTTGTGAGGTTTTTATTAAAAATCAGCAAATCTATTTGCTTGACAATTTTGTCAACGCTAAGTCAACATTTTAAATACAAACAAAAACCATTGCGCGCTTAGTACAAATAAATCAACGAATTAGCTGCGAAAACGAGCAATGGTTACTAGTTATTTTCGATACTGTCGCATAACGGTGCAGCCGCTGCATGCATCCGTGAAGTAGAGATGCGACCTGACATGGTTTCGCCTTGTATATTGTCGATAGTCGACTATCCGACGCGACATAAAATGGTAATGCTCTTGTACGCCAATTGAAGAATAAGATATTAAATTTAATTATTATAACTTATTAATCTTATGATACAACTGGAATACAACATTTATTTTTATTAATAGGAACTAGTTTTTCGAATTGTGACTATTTTCAAATTAGTTTATTAGTAGCCTTAGTTTCCATTATGAAACAATATAATTCCCATCTAAGTTCGTTAAGGTTTTTTTAAAATATAAGTTGTTATGGCTCAACGACTTATTTCTTGTCTGTGCTAAATTGTGCTAGCGCTGTCGCTGGCTTCTTAAGTATATTTACACAGTAAATTGTTTATAAACTTATCTGTTATAATAAACTTAATGAAATTCAGATATCCAAAGTATCCTACAACTAAAGAGAAATGGATAAATGCTACTGGAAGAGGTCCAGACTGGTTTCCGACAAAAAATAGCACAATCTGTTCATCTCACTTTAAGCCAAAGTGTTTTCAACCGTACAAGAAGTTCATCGGCTTTTCGAATGTTCAGTTCCGAAGTTAAAATTGCGCGCAGTGTTAACGGTAAGCTTATATTTTTTTCTTAAAACCAGTGATTATGTATGAATGAAGGTATCTTACCGACTCGTATTTTAAACGTAAATCGAAACGTACGTCGAAGCAAGAGTTGGACGAATTGTGTCTTTTCAAGTAGCGGATTATAGCAAAACAAATTAATTTGTCCTGTATACATTTTGTTGACAGGAATATACAGAGCCTTCAACTTCTACAGCACAATATAATACTGGTGTGAATATTGAGTATAATCACACCAGTATTATATTGTACCAAGGCAATTGGAATTTCGGGGAAATTCCAGATGCCTTGGTTAGATAATATTATTAAAAACTATCTAAAATACCATCAGTGTTTAATACTATTATTTATACACTCGTATCTGTCAAAAAAATAAATATGAGAAAATATTATTTATGTGTGTTTCTTATTTGAACAACCATTTTACGCAATCTAATTTCGAATCGATTTATTTATCGACAACTCCATTTTTCATCTCTAGTTGTCAATGTGTGTGTACTATAGATACAGGATACCCTTGTAGATACAGGATGAAACCACGCCTCTTTTTTTAAATGTGTGCTATTTTTATTGCATTGGTGTTTGAAAACTTTATTCTAGTAGGCGTGAAAAAATGTGTATGTGTGCTATACTAATTGTTTTTGTCAATGGCGTAGTGAAATTAGTGGAAGGGACAAGGAGACAGTTGGTCCCGAACAAAATATAGCATGTACGATATCTCCTGTGTTTGAGTGATCTGAGGTCCAAATCTATTAATTTGAAATAAAGAAACATCATACATAGGTACATACATGAACCCTAAAAACATTACACTCCTATTTTTAGGCAGTTGTGTAAAAAATAGTACCATAGCTTAAGTGTCACTGACTTATTACATTCTAATTGTTCGACACGATTTTTTCAAAGTCACCCAGTATAGACGCATTGGAAATTAGTAAAAACGATTGACTAGTGTTGAAAAAACTTACCGACAAGGTGACCATAAAGAATCTAGGTTTCTCGTACTTCGCACTGAGCATGTAGAATATAGAGTCGTGCTCTATGAGCCTGTGGAGCCACACCTTGCACCGCACCAAAATCTCTAGAGTGTAGGTGATGTCCCATTCGCTTTTGTTTTGTCTGCGGGTCCTATCGGTATGTTTCTGAAAATAATACTTCTATGTAAAACAACATGTAGAAACTGTACAGATAATCATAATGAAAGTATAATCAAATCTGATCAGGTGAGAGCTTAAGGGACCCCGGACCATAGAGATAAGAGAACTAAGTAGCCGCCCCATTCATTCTAGCCTAACTTTGTGTGACATGCGGCATGTTGAGCGCCAACATTTGCTGTCAAATGTTCGTGTATTGAGTTTACTGTACGTTACGTTTAGTGTCAGTAAACTACTTACGCGCCACTTTACAGAATAAAAAAAAGCAGCTAAGTGCGAGACGGACTCGCCCATGAAGGGTTCCGTAGCAGCAAGTAACATAATAATATAAAAGTTCTTGTTGTTAGTGGGAAAGTCCCTTAAATGTATGATTTTTACCCTTTAAAATGTGAATTTCGGAAATCCCGTTCTTAGTGCACCTTCATGACTTAATATCAACGTTGGTACCAAATTTCAGATCTCTACGACTTTTAGTTTTTCCAGAATAGCTGGAACAATGAAAAATATTCACTTTAGTATGGGAAAATAGCTTAAATGACTTCCTAAAGAAAAAACTATTTACTAGATATCGTTCAAACCAATTTTGAAACCGACTTCAAAAAAAGGAGGAGGTTCTCAATTCGTCGGAATCTTTTTTTTTTCTATGTATGTTCACCGATTACTCGAAGACGCGTGGACCGATTTGAAAAATTCTTTTTTGTTTAAAAGGGTATAGTTTCCAGATGGTCCCATTTTAATCAGGTCAGGATCTGATGATGGGATCCTGGAGAAATCGAGAGAACTCTTCAAATTTTATATGGACACTTGAAACAATTTGGGTATAATTTGAAAGACTAATATTTTCCAAGTTGTCCTATGGTCATCAGGTCAGGATCTGATCATGAGATCTTGGTGAAATTGAGGGAACTCTTCAAATTTTGCTAGTATACTTGAAGCGAGTTGGGTATTTTTTATAGTTACTGGTGCATTTGCTAGCAGATACTGATTTGATGACTAAAGTCATCAAGTCAGGGTATGATGATGGGATCTTGGTGAAATCGAGGGAACTCTTCAAATTTTGCTAGTATACTTGAAGCGAGTTGGGTATTTTTTATAGTTACTGGTGTATTTGCTAGCAGATACTGATTTGATGACTGAAGTCATCAAGTCAGGGTCTGATGATGGGATCTTGGTGAAATCGAGAGAACTCTTCAAATTTTGCTAGTATACTTGAAGCGAGTTGGGTATTTTTTATAGTTACTGGTGCATTTGCTAGCAGATACTGATTTGATGACTAAAGTCATCAAGTCAGGGTCTGATGATGGAATCTTGGTGAAATTGAGGGATCTCTTCAGATTTTATGAACACACTTCAAGCGATTTGGGTATTTTTTTTACAACGCCTTGTGCATTTTGTTGTTTTCCACTAGAAAGTAAAAAATAAAAATGGGAAATGCTTTCCAAAAAACCAACTTCAAATGCCACTACAAAGAGTGAAATAATTTTTAATGTATTATGTACGTACCTACACAAATTCGAAGTCGGGCGATTGTCTATGATTCCGTCATTTCTTCGCACATCAAGTAAGTAAGAAGGACTATTAGGGATTGTATGAAACATTGCCCGACTTCGAATTGGTGTAGGTACCTACATAATACATTAAAAATTATTTCACTCTTTTTAGTGGCATTTGAAGTTGGTTTTTTGGAAAGCATTTCCCATTTTTATCGGTGGAAGTTTGCATGGTAATGTACATCATGTATTTTTTTCAGTTTTATCATTCTCTTATTTTAGAAATTAGAGGGGGGGGCCCATTTTACCACTTTGGAAGTGTCTCTCGCGCAAACTATTCAGTTTAGAAAAAAATGATATTAGAAACCTCAATATCATTTTTGAAGACCTATCCATAGATACCCCATACTTATAGGTTTGATGAAAAAAATTTTTTTCTAGTTTTTTTGTGAAAATCTTAATGCGGTTCACAGAATACATCTACTTACGAAGTTTCAACAGTGTAGTCCTTATAGTTTCGGAAAAAAGTGGCTGTGACATACGGACGGACAGACAGACAGACAGACAGGCATGACGAATCTATAAGGGTTCCGTTATTTTGCCATTTGGCTACGGAACCCTAAAAATAGTCACGCTTATTTTGTAGACGGGGCCCCATCCATATTGTTTCCTAGATCTGTGTAAGGGACCGAGATCTCTTTTTCTCACTTATGCAGTTCTCACTTACTCAGATTCCACTGTATTCAAGTTTTTAGGGTTCCATACCAAAATGGTAAAAATGGGGCCCTTATCGTGAGACTTTCTCCTTCCGTCCGTCTGTCACACGATGTCCGTCGATTATTTCAGTAACTATTAATGTTATCGCTTTGAAAAAATCGATTTGAAACTGGAATAGTTATAGGTACAAGTTGTTTCTGTATTTTTAGACATGAGCAAAGCCTTCGACTTTGTGCATCATAATAGACGTTAAGCAAAGCTAGAACAAATGAATTAAGAGGTAGGTACAGTACACTATTGGTTATCGAGTTATTTTTGCAACAGAAAACAGTGCACAGAAATTACAAAAGTACAAAACTTAGAGGGAAAAACTTTTAGGTACACATGGAGATTTATCAACAGTGGGGTTCCCCAAGGAAGCATATTAGGAACCTTGTTTTTTTTTATTATATATATAAGGAATTGAGGATCTCCAAAACAAACCACAAATTGTTTCTCTGAAAATACAAAGGTTTGTTTTATTAACAAGTCTTTACAATTATCAAGTTATTATCAAGTTACGACAATTACACTTCTATCTCACCTGAAAATACAAAGAAACGACATTTAAAGTTCACTAAATATCGAGTCCTCAATCACATTCTTTCTATAATTTTTTATAACAATAAAATGCACAAAACAATCTGCGCGTCACACGCCATTGAATCATAGACACAGATCACTAATCACTATATCATAGGTACGCGACAGACAGCATAGATACGCGAAGCGCGGCAAATTCAAATGAATGAAATGTCACTCATTTCATTACATCTCCCCCCCTAAGAGCGAAAATTCTAAGCAATATATCTGTACAATGTACTTATAAGTCATCTTCATATTCATTATCATCTCCTTCATCTTCTTCAGCCTCTGTTATGACAGGTTGCAATTTTGTTATATGAAATAATGTTGATTCTGTTTTTCTGTTGCCTGTATCAATCCTATAAATGGAATTCGATATTTTCTCTATTATCTTGAAAGGGCCTATTTTTAATTCGTCTAATTTCTTTCTATTCAGTCTATTTCCATTTTCTACATATACACTGTCTCCTACATTAAATTCTTGCATTTTTCTATTTCTATCAAATATTTTCTTGTTGTACTCATGAGATTTTATTGTATTCTCTAATGCCAATCTTCTATCAGCAATCCACTTGTCTTCCTTTTCCATTGTTTTAAATTCATTTGGTAGAATACTGACATTTGTACCATCCAGTAAATATTTTGGTGCAAAACCTGTAACGGAGTGTTCTGTTTCATTATATTTTTGTATACATTCTCTTGCCAGTGTTGTCCATGTTCTCTTATTATTTTTCTCATTCATTTTACATCTTATTTTATTTACTATTGTTTGGTTTAATCTTTCATTTAAGCCGTTCGAGAATGGTGTATTCACGGCTGTAAAAATTAGTTTAATATTATTCTCCTGCAAAAATTGTTTGAATTCTCTTGAATTTATGCCCGGATATTGATCTGTCAGGATAATTCCAATCTCATCTGTCTCTAGTACTTTCTTTGTTAGATTTATAAAGTCACATGCATTCTGGGTTTTCGAAGTCGCGATAAATGCATATCTTGTGTAGTGATCTACTAAAAGGTGTAGATATTTCTTTGTAGACCTAGATCCTCCAAATCCACCAATAGTATCCATTGACATTATTTCAAATGGTTTGGTAGCTGGTCCCAGTTGTGACATTAATCCAATTTTTTTTTGACATCTTGATTTATTTTTTATGCATATTTCACATGTTTTACAAATATTTATGATATTTTTTGTAAGGTTTATAGCCGTATATATTGAACTTATTTTTTTCTGCAGTTGTCTGATCCCAATATGGCATAAATCTTCATGCACCTTTTTTATAAGTTTTTTACTAAATTCTTCTGAGAGGATAATCTTTTCCTGTTTCTTTATTTTTTTATAATAGATATTATTTTTTAGTATTAAATTTTGTTTCTTTTCTCTTATTGTTTCATTTTTCTTTTGGTCTTCAACTATATCTTCTATTTGTATTAAATTAACTATTCTCAATATTTCCTCTCTGTTATCTTCTGGTTCTAATACATTTGATTTGCCATCATTTGAGGCTATCATCGTAAACTCAAATTGAAGCCGGTCCATATTCTTTTAGTTCACAAAAATGTCGTTTTATAAGGAATTGAGGATCTCCAAAACAAACCACAAATTGTTTCTCTGAAAATACAAAGGTTTGTTTTATTAACAAGTCTTTACAATTATCAAGTTATTATCAAGTTACGACAATTACACTTCTATCTCACCTGAAAATACAAAGAAACGACATTTAAAGTTCACTAAATATCGAGTCCTCAATCACATTCTTTCTATAAGTTTTTATAACAATAAAATGCACAAAACAATCTGCGCGTCACACGCCATTGAATCATAGACACAGATCACTAATCACTATATCATAGGTACGCGACAGACAGCATAGATACGCGAAGCGCGGCAAATTCAAATGAATGAAATGTCACTCATTTCATTACATATATATAAACTACTTGCCAAGGGCAATAACACACGGGCACAGCACGCACTGCACCGGCGTCGCCACGCCCATGCGCTCCATGTAGTCCTGTGTGTTAACACTTAGCAAGCAACGCACCTGTCGCACGTGAGTCTCCAGCATGAGCACGGGCCCCGACCACGGGCACAGCACGCACTGCACCGGCGTCGCCACGCCCATGCGCTCCATGTAGTCCTGTGTGTTAACACTTAGCAAGCAACGCACCTGTCGCACGTGAGTCTCCAGCATGAGCACGGGCCCCGACCACGGGCACAGCACGCACTGCACCGGCGTCGCCACGCCCATGCGCTCCATGTAGTCCTGTGTGTTAACACTTAGCAAGCAACGCACCTGTCGCACGTGAGTCTCCAGCATGAGCACGGGCCCCGACCACGGGCACAGCACGCACTGCACCGGCGTCGCCACGCCCATGCGCTCCATGTAGTCCTGTGTGTTAACACTTAGCAAGCAACGCACCTGTCGCACGTGAGTCTCCAGCATGAGCACGGGCCCCGACCACGGGCACAGCACGCACTGCACCGGCGTCGCCACGCCCATGCGCTCCATGTAGTCCTGTGTGTTAACACTTAGCAAGCAACGCACCTGTCGCACGTGAGTCTCCAGCATGAGCACGGGCCCCGACCACGGGCACAGCACGCACTGCACCGGCGTCGCCACGCCCATGCGCTCCATGTAGTCCTGTGTGTTAACACTTAGCAAGCAACGCACCTGTCGCACGTGAGTCTCCAGCATGAGCACGGGCCCCGACCACGGGCACAGCACGCACTGCACCGGCGTCGCCACGCCCATGCGCTCCATGTAGTCCTGTGTGTTAACACTTAGCAAGCAACGCACCTGTCGCACGTGAGTCTCCAGCATGAGCACGGGCCCCGACCACGGGCACAGCACGCACTGCACCGGCGTCGCCACGCCCATGCGCTCCATGTAGTCCTGTGTGTTAACACTTAGCAAGCAACGCACCTGTCGCACGTGAGTCTCCAGCATGAGCACGGGCCCCGACCACGGGCACAGCACGCACTGCACCGGCGTCGCCACGCCCATGCGCTCCATGTAGTCCTGTGTGTTAACACTTAGCAAGCAACGCACCTGTCGCACGTGAGTCTCCAGCATGAGCACGGGCCCCGACCACGGGCACAGCACGCACTGCACCGGCGTCGCCACGCCCATGCGCTCCATGTAGTCCTGTGTGTTAACACTTAGCAAGCAACGCACCTGTCGCACGTGAGTCTCCAGCATGAGCACGGGCCCCGACCACGGGCACAGCACGCACTGCACCGGCGTCGCCACGCCCATGCGCTCCATGTAGTCCTGTGTGTTAACACTTAGCAAGCAACGCACCTGTCGCACGTGAGTCTCCAGCATGAGCACGGGCCCCGACCACGGGCACAGCACGCACTGCACCGGTGTCGCCACGCCCATGCGCTCCATGTAGTCCTGTGTGTTAACACTTAGCAAGCAACGCACCTGTCGCACGTGAGTCTCCAGCATGAGCACGGGCCCCGACCACGGGCACAGCACGCACTGCACCGGCGTCGCCACGCCCATGCGCTCCATGTAGTCCTGTGTGTTAACACTTAGCAAGCAACGCACCTGTCGCACGTGAGTCTCCAGCATGAGCACGGGCCCCGACCACGGGCACAGCACGCACTGCACCGGCGTCGCCACGCCCATGCGCTCCATGTAGTCCTGTGTGTTAACACTTAGCAAGCAACGCACCTGTCGCACGTGAGTCTCCAGCATGAGCACGGGCCCCGACCACGGGCACAGCACGCACTGCACCGGCGTCGCCACGCCCATGCGCTCCATGTAGTCCTGTGTGTTGACACTTAGCAAGCAACGCACCTGTCGCACGTGAGTCTCCAGCATGAGCACGGGCCCCGACCACGGACACAGCACGCACTGCACCGGCGTCGCCACGCCCATGCGCTCCATGTAGTCCTGTGTGTTGACACTTAGCAAGCAACGCACCTGTCGCACGTGAGTCTCCAGCATGAGCACGGGCCCCGACCACGGGCACAGCACGCACTGCACCGGCGTCGCCACGCCCATGCGCTCCATGTAGTCCTGTGTGTTGACACTTAGCAAGCAACGCACCTGTCGCACGTGAGTCTCCAGCATGAGCACGGGCCCCGACCACGGGCACAGCACGCACTGCACCGGCGTCGCCACGCCCATGCGCTCCATGTAGTCCTGTGTGTTAACACTTAGCAAGCAACGCACCTGTCGCACGTGAGTCTCCAGCATGAGCACGGGCACCGACCACGGGCACAGCACGCACTGCACCGGCGTCGCCACGCCCATGCGCTCCATGTAGTCCTGTGTGTTAACACTTAGCAAGCAACGCACCTGTCGCACGTGAGTCTCCAGCATGAGCACGGGCCCCGACCACGGGCACAGCACGCACTGCACCGGCGTCGCCACGCCCATGCGCTCCATGTAGTCCTGTGTGTTAACAAAGAAACGAAGTGAAAACATTACAATAGCGCCATCTACTGAGAGTACGTATTAAAATCAGAGGTGTCGGTTACGTTACGATAACATGGTGTTTTTTTCCCATCTTGAAAATTCCAGAAACTAAAAATCATTGAGAGTTTGTGTATTTAAAACATACAGGTGTTACAGTAACAGAGTGTGCTGTAATGGCGACACGAGTTTAATTTTTGTCTCAAAAATGCCCAATAGCGTGAGCTATCGAGAGTTTGGGTATTCGAAATATAAAGAGTGTGAGTGAGAGTGTCGGTTTCAATGGTTTCCCCTGAAAATGGCCAACTGGCAGGCCCAATTGCCAGGTCCCCAAGGTGAAATAAAGACATTAAGAGTCACGGGGAGCTACTGGATCCAAGTGGCACAAATCCGTTGGATTTCCCATCAGGGGGACTACGAGTATGTCCAGCAACAGTGGACGTTCTTCGGTAGAAGAGAAACAATCACTGAATAGTTGCCGGCACGTAACTTGGTAAGTCTTTCCTTGTGCATATGCTATTGGGTTATTACTTATTAGTTACAGCGCGAGGCACAGGGAACAACGTATTAGGACCCGTGCACACTATTGGTTGATCACTTGACTGTTATCTCCCTTGCCTTTCGTTGTGTGTACGATGTGCAAAACTTTTCCCCACCTAGCCAAAAACTTGTCAAGTTACATGCCAGCAACTGTAAAGTACATTATACATAAGTGACTCACCCCATCTTGACTTATGATTTCCATCAGGTCATCCATGCGTACTGACGGGTCTTCGGCGTCTGGGATGAAACCTGGATATTATAACACCTACTATAGTGGCATTGAGAACAATGGAAATAAGTTATACATAATTTAAAGAACTACTTTATATTTCTTCCATAATAAATAATTAAATCAATGTATTCGTATTCTTTCATTTTTAAATTCACATTGTAGGAGTGTGCGGTATATAATGTGGGTAGTTATATAAAGATCATAGAATAAATCAGTATTGCATCAGCAGGCGTTTGATTACCACATGGTGACAGCGATGGGATTTCAAATGTGAAAAGTTAAACGGGATAACTTTATAAGTTGCTAGATTCATTGTTTGCTTGATTGCGCATTGGTGTGCATGAATCGCGGTATGGAACACGCGCGTCCCCCCACAGAGTTGGTAGTAGAAGGCGGCCCGGCAGCGCGAGCTGACGCGTGGCGCACGTGGCGCAAGCAGTTCCACGTGTTCCTCAAGGCATCGGGAGTCGCCAAGGAGCCTGCGGACGTGCAGGCCAGCCTGCTGATCAATCTCATAGGTCCAGCTGGATACGACGTGTACACTACGTTTTCTTACGGCAAAGGCGAGAGCGAAGACGACATCGAGTGCCTATTGAAAAAATTCGATGAACATTTCGGCACAAAGCCGAACGTAACGCTGGCGAGATTCAAGTTCTTTACGCGACAACAAGACTCGTCGGAAACGATCGATCAATACGTCACCGCACTGAGAGTTCTCAGTCAGCATTGTGAATTCGCTCAGCTCAAAGATAGTTTGATACGTGATCGCATCGTCTGTGGGATATCCAGTATAACCGTACGCGACCGGTTACTCCGCGCGGAGGATCTGACCCTGGCGAAGGCCGTCCAGATATGTGAGGCGGCGGAGATGTCCAAGGAGGAGAGTCGACTCATCGAGGCATCCACCTCCGAGGCGGCGTCCGTGGACGCTATAAGAAAGGAGTTCGCTCGAGGCGACGGCGCGGGCGCGAGCGCTTCGCGCGGCGCCAGCGGCGGCGGGGACCGTCGGCGGAGATATCGCGGCGCGCGCGGCGGGCGCGGCGCGCGGTACGGATCGAGATCGCCTCCCTGTGACTCCTGCGGGAATTATCGTTGCGCAGGGGATGAATATTGTGTTGCGCGAAATGCTACGTGTTTTGTGTGTGATAGTCGAGGTCATTTCGCTAAATCAAAGAAGTGTACGAGCCGCAAAGTGTTAAATGTGAGTGTTGACAGCTCGGAAGATGATGTGTTTTACGTAAATATGGTAATAAGTGAAGTTAAGGAAGGCGTCTCGTGCAAAGAATGGTTTGAAAGCTTTCAATGTAATGGTAAGCGAATTCAATTTAAATTAGACACTGGCTCAATGTTGAATATAGTATCTAAAGATGATTTTAATAAGTTAGGCTTTTCATTAAAAACTTTGAAACCGTTTACCAAGCGTGTACAATCTTTTACTGGCAACGAAATACCTATACTGGGTGTTGGTGATTTAACGTTGACGCATGAAAACAATCAATATTCCTTGGCATTTGTAGTGGCCGACTTAAATTGTCAAAACATTCTCGGCTTGAAAGGTTGTCTAACCCTGGGACTGATAAACAGAGTAAACGCACTGGAACTTTCTAAAGTCAAAAGTAGATATGCGGAATTATTTCAAGGGCTAGGTAAATTGCCTGGTAAATATTCGATATCGTTAAATAAAAACATCCAACCAGTCGTTTGCCCACCTCGTAAAATTCCGATCGGAGTACGTGATAAATTATATTCCGAGTTATGTAGAATGGAAAAACTGGGAGTAATAAGGAAGGTTTCTCATCCGACTGACTGGGTGAACGCTATTGTCG
This sequence comes from Coenonympha glycerion, assembly GCA_963855885.1. NCBI lineage: Eukaryota > Metazoa > Arthropoda > Insecta > Lepidoptera > Nymphalidae > Coenonympha > Coenonympha glycerion. Next base: position 1,200,034 of record OY979626.1, read on the forward strand.
TGGTCGCTAAGAAGAATGGTGATATTCGTCTGTGCTTGGATCCGCGGCCCCTAAACCGTGCTATTCGACGTGCACATTATAGTTTACCGACGGTGACCGAGCTAGCGGTTAAGTTACGCGACGCTAAATTTTTCAGCGTTTTAGATGCGAGATCTTCTTTTTGGATGATCGAGTTAGATGATGCGAGTGCTGATCTATGCACATTCGGGACTCCGTTTGGAAGGTATCAATTTTTGCGATTACCTTTTGGTATCAACTGCGCGTCCGAGGTTTTTCATGCGAGAATAAGACAGCATTTAGAGGGATTAGACGGAATAGATTCCTTTATTGACGATATTATCGTATGGGGACGTACGAAAGAAGAGCACGATAAACGACTCGATCGACTGTTAAAAAAGTCCCAAGAAATAGGTATCAGATACAACTATAATAAATGTAAGTTTTGTGTGCAGGAAATAGTTTTTCTAGGTCATAAATTTAACAGTAATGGTATGCAACCCGATGATACTAAAATAAGAGCTATATTAGAAATGCCTTATCCTAATGATAGGAAAGCGTTGGAGAGGTTCTTAGGCATGGTGAACTATTTGTCAAAATTTATTCCAAATTATTCGGAATCCGTGGCTGTACTGAGAACCTTACTTAAAAAAGATTCGGAATGGGTATGGTATTCTAAACATTCGGAAGCGGTAGATATTTTAAAGAATAAATTATCATCAGCGCCGGTGCTCGCGTTATATTCTCCAGAGCTCCCGGTCACTATTTCCGTGGACGCAAGTGAAAGGGCCGCCGGTGGAGTGCTTTTGCAAGCGGGTCGACCTGTGGAATTTATTAGCCTCACGTTGACGGAGACCCAGGTTCGCTACGCGCAGATAGAAAAAGAGATGTTGGCTATTGTATTCGCCGTAGAGCGATTTAGGCAATATTTGTTTGGAAGGAGCGACATAATAGTCCAAACAGACCATAAGCCTCTTGAAGCTTTATGTAAAAAACCACTCGCATCTGTGCCTATTCGCTTACAGAGAATGATGCTGCGGTTGCAGGGGTACGACCTGAAGGTAGTTTATACACCCGGTAAATATATGTATATAGCGGACACCCTGTCTAGAGCCGCATTGCCGGAAGTCATGAGTGATCACATAAGTTCTCAAACATGTTTCTTAATTGAGAACACGCGATTCAGTGACGAAAAATTAGAATTGGTAAAAGAGCATATCGCCAATGATACTGAAAGTAAAGATTTAATCTCGTACATCATAAACGGCTGGCCGAAACACAAGAAAAATGTTAATGAGAGCCTTAGGCTATTTTGGCAGCATAGAAGTACATTGCAGTACGCAGATGGTTTAATTTTCAACGGAGACGTTTTGTATATACCGCGAACTTTACGCAAATTAATGTTAGTGCGGGTGCATGAAGGGCACCTAGGTATAGATCGCTGCAAGCAGCGAGCACGTGAAGTCATGTTCTGCCCCGGCATGTCCCGCGACGTGGAGCGCGCGGTGCGCGATTGCGAGACGTGCGCGTTGCACGCGCCGAGCCCGTTGCAACAACATTTCGTTCCGAATATTCCATGGCAAAAGTTAGGTTCGGATATATTTGAATACAAAAAGAAATATTATATTATTTTAGTAGATTATTTCTCGGGTTACGTGGAAGTAGATATGATAAAAAATTTAAGTAGCATGTCGGTGATACAATTTTTGAGGGAAAACTTTGCCCGCCACGGCGTTCCTTTGGAGCTAATCACGGATAACTCTACGGCTTATAGTTCGCGTGAATTCAAACATTTCATGCACGAATGGCAAGTGCGTCACGTGACGTCGTCGCCGCACTATCCGCAGTCAAATGGGAAAAGCGAACGTACTGTGCAAACTGTAAAACGAATGCTTAAAAAATGTATCGATTCAGGACAGGACTTTTACGTCAGTTTACTTAATTACAGAACGACGTCGCGAGATGGGTTAGACTCACCGGCACAGATTCTTATGGGTCGGAGGCTCAATACGAAATTGCCGATTAATCATAAGTTATTGCGAGATAAGGTAGATAACGATACTAATTATGAATACATATTAAAACGTCAAATGGAAACGAAACAGCAATTTGACAAGCGTGCCACCCCGCTTAGGGACTTAGCGTCAGGTGAAAAAGTTATTCTTGCTGATGGCACAACTCGTAAACCTGTCTCGGTAGTGGCCCGCGCGCCGGAGCCGCGCTCCTACTTCGTGAGGGATGATAGTGGTCGCTTGTGTCGCCGCACGCGCCGGCACCTCATAGCTCGTGCGCAGCACCCTAAGCCACCTAGCGCCGCCGGTGACCACAACGTTAAACCGCCAACGTCCAGCACCGACGGCTCTGGCGACGATCAAGACCTTTCGGAGCCAGATACTATGTTAAAAAGAAAGGCTTATATTATGGCCAAAAACAAAATTATAGATAACAAGAATATTTAGAATTTGTCTTTAAAATTGTGTTGTTTTTAATTGTGTGGAAAGGTAAATTGTTCAAGTGCATTATATAAACTCATCTCTATACCAATTGTATCCTATATTAGAATGATAATTTAACTTTATTCTTAAGTAAGTATGTTTTATAATTTAAATTTTGTAAGAAGGGAGATGCGGTATATAATGTGGGTAGTTATATAAAGATCATAGAATAAATCAGTATTGCATCAGCAGGCGTTTGATTACCACAGAGTGCATGAAAAATAATAACAACACCATCTCAGGTGTTCCGCCATATTGGATTTAAAATGAAGTCATACAACTTACAATTGGATAATGTTCATTGGACCCCTGGCTGGATAATGTTCATTTAGATTAGTTAGGTTAGGTTAGGTTGGTTAAGGCGCGCAAAAAAAAAATAAAGACAAGACCAAAATAAATAAGAAACAAGACAAGACCATAGGAAATACAGTGCCTGGGAGGGTATTCGAGACCCTCCTATAGGGTTACAGATGGTAGCGAGGCAAGGTAGCACGTCACAATGCATGCGTTGCCCTTGCCCGTTACACTACTCGCTGACATCGTGATTACCTGGTGGGTTAGTACAGGTTTAGTACGAATTTCGAGAAGACTCGCCAGCGCCATCTATTGACAGCCGCATGTCAGTGACTGTCCATAGATGGCGCTGGCTGTAAATGTATGGAGGAATTCGATTCGATTGTGCGATGCGAGTCTACTCGAAATTCGTGCATAAACCTGTTCTAGCCCCACTGGCTCTCTCCACAGTCTGTCAAGAGGATCACACACGAAGTTGCCGCACTATAGGGAGCACTGCCTACCTCCATTTAGCCCGCAGCCATTCTGCGCCGTCTGCACCTGCAGGTCTGTGATACATGTTTCCTCATCGCAGCAGAACTGATAGCTATCCGACAGGAGGACATCCGCAGTTATGTCTAGGAACAAATTACTTAATGGCAGAATATACATAAATGATTATAATATTACTAGCTGATGCCCGCGACTTCGTCCACGTGGGATAAAAACTATTCTATCTTTTAAGTTGGACCAAATGACAGATATTCACGAAGTTTGAACTAAATCGGTTCAGTAGTTTAGGAGTCCATTGAGGACAAACATTGTGACACGAGATTTATATATATTAAGATGTATTAATATTATCAATCAATGATTATATTGATTTATGGTGTTTAACTAATATAATATATTATATAATCCACTGTACTAGCTTTGTAAGATCTATACTGTAACCTGTATTTTTACCAAATACGCCCACGTGAATTGGTTTTGTAACAATTCCCGTGGAAACCAGTTATTTTTCTGGGATAAAAAGTAGCCTATGTTTTAATCTAGGTTATAATCTATCGCCATTCTATATTTCAGCTTAATCGATTCAGTAGTTATGTACGACGTAAAGGAGAGACAAACATACCCACACACACACACAAACTTTCACCATTATGATATTATTGTGATTATAACAATACTCTGCTTACCTGTGCTTTGCTCGTCGCTATTCTGCAATGGCTGTAGGTAGTCTGAGATGAGGGATTCCACATCATTGCAGCTGTACTGATAGTTATCTGGCAGGACACCTGGAGTTACATCTAGGAACAGAAGAGTATACAATGGGAACCATCTACCGGATATATTAAAGACCAAGAAACTCCCGAGATTTACCTTGGAAACATTTCCGAAATTACAAAATGTACACCTTAATGTCGATACGGTTTAAATGTTAACTTTTACTATATTCAAATATACTTTGTTTTATATGTATAGGCCTAACTCACAGGCACTTAAGGTAAATCATTGTATTTTTAGGGTTCCATGCCAAAATGGTAAAAATGGAACCCTTATGGTGAGATTGTAACAATTCCCGTGGAAACCAGTTATTTTTCTGGGATAAAAAGTAGCCTATGTTTTAATCTAGGTTATAATCTATCGCCATTCTAAATTTCAGCTTAATCGATTCAGTAGTTATGTACGACGTAAAGGAGAGACAAACATACCCACACACACACACAAACTTTCACCATTATGATATTATTGTGATTATAACAATACTCTGCTTACCTGTGCTTTGCTCGTCGCTATTCTGCAATGGCTGTAGGTTGTCTGAGATGAGGGATTCCACATCATTGCAGCTGTATTGATAGTTATCTGGCAGGACACCTGGAGTTACATCTAGGAACAGAAGAGTATACAATGGAAACCATCTTCCGGATATATTAAAGACCAAGAAACTCCAGAGATTTACCTTGGAAACATTTCCGAAATTACAAAATGTACACCTTAATGTCGATACGGTTTAAATGTTAACTTTTACTCCATTCAAATATACTTTGTTTTATATGTATAGGCCTAACTTACAGGCACTTAAGGTAAATCATTGTATTTTTAGGGTTCCATACCAAAATGGTAAAAATGGAACCCTTATGGTGAGATTGTAACAATTCCCGTGGAAACCAGTTATTTTTCTGGGATAAAAAGTAGCCTATGTTTTAATCTAGGTTATAATCTATCGCCATTCTAAATTTCAGCTTAATCGATTCAGTAGTTATGTACGACGTAAAGGAGAGACAAACATACCCACACACACACACACAAACTTTCACCATTATGATATTATTGTGATTATAACAATACTCTGCTTACCTGTGCTTTGCTCGTCGCTATTCTGCAATGGCTGTAGGTAGTCTGAGATGAGGGATTCCACATCATTGCAGCTGTACTGATAGTTATCTGGCAGGACACCTGGAGTTACATCTAGGAACAGAAGAGTATACAATTTATGGGAACCATCTTCCGGATATATTAAAGACCAAGAAACTCCCGAGATGTAAATCGATTCAGTAGTTATGTACGACGTAAAGGAGAGACAAACATACCCACACACACACACAAACTTTCACCATTATGATATTATTGTGATTATAACAATACTCTGCTTACCTGTGCTTTGCTCGTCGCTATTCTGCAATGGCTGTAGGTTGTCTGAGATGAGGGATTCCACATCATTGCAGCTGTATTGATAGTTATCTGGCAGGACACCTGGAGTTACATCTAGGAACAGAAGAGTATACAATGGAAACCATCTTCCGGATATATTAAAGACCAAGAAACTCCAGAGATTTACCTTGGAAACATTTCCGAAATTACAAAATGTACACCTTAATGTCGATACGGTTTAAATGTTAACTTTTACTCCATTCAAATATACTTTGTTTTATATGTATAGGCCTAACTTACAGGCACTTAAGGTAAATCATTGTATTTTTAGGGTTCCATACCAAAATGGTAAAAATGGAACCCTTATGGTGAGATTGTAACAATTCCCGTGGAAAACAGTTATTTTCTGGGATAAAAAGTAGCCTATGTTTTAATCTAGGTTATAATCTATCGCCATTCTAAATTTCAGCTTAATCGATTCAGTAGTTATGTACGACGTAAAGGAGAGACAAACATACCCACACACGCACACAAACTTTCACCATTATGATATTATTGTGATTATAACAATACTCTGCTTACCTGTGCTTTGCTCGTCGCTATTCTGCAATGGCTGTAGGTAGTCTGAGATGAGGGATTCCACATCATTGCAGCTGTACTGATAGTTATCTGGCAGGACACCTGGAGTTACATCTAGGAACAGAAGAGTATACAATGGAAACCATCTTCCGGATATATTAAAGACCAAGAAACTCCCGAGATTTACCTTGGAAACATTTCCGAAATTACAAAATGTACACCTTAATGTCGATACGGTTTAAATGTTAACTTTTACTCCATTCAAATATACTTTGTTTTATATGTATAGGCCTAACTTACAGGCACTTAAGGTAAATCATTGTATTTTTAGGGTTCCATACCAAAATGGTAAAAATGGAACCCTTATGGTGAGATTGTAACAATTCCCGTGGAAACCTGTTATTTTTCTGGGATAAAAAGTAGCCTATGTTTTAATCTAGGTTATAATCTATCGCCATTCTAAATTTCAGCTTAATCGATTCAGTAGTTATGTACGACGTAAAGGAGAGACAAACATACCCACACACACACACAAACTTTCACCATTATGATATTATTGTGATTATAACAATACTCTGCTTACCTGTGCTTTGCTCGTCGCTATTCTGCAATGGCTGTAGGTAGACTGAGATGAGGGATTCCACATCATTGCAGCTGTACTGATAGTTATCTGGCAGGACACCTGGAGTTACATCTAGAACAGAAGAGTATACAATGGGAACCATCTTCCGGATATATTAAAGACCAAGAAACTCCCGAGATTTACCTTGGAAACATGTCCGAAATTACAAAATTTACACCTTAATGTCGATACGGTTTAAATGTTAACTTTTACTCCATTCAAATATACTTTGTTTTATATGAATAGGCCTAACTTACAGGCACTTAAGGTAAATCATTGTATTTTTAGGGTTCCATACCAAAATGGTAAAAATGGAACCCTTATGGTGAGATTGTAACAATTCCCGTGGAAACCAGTTATTTTTCTGGGATAAAAAGTAGCCTATGTTTTAATCTAGGTTATAATCTATCGCCATTCTAAATTTCAGCTTAATCGATTCAGTAGTTATGTACGACGTAAAGGAGAGACAAACATACCCACACACACACACAAACTTTCACCATTATGATATTATTGTGATTATAACAATACTCTGCTTACCTGTGCTTTGCTCGTCGCTATTCTGCAATGGCTGTAGGTAGTCTGAGATGAGGGATTCCACATCATTGCAGCTGTACTGATAGTTATCTGGCAGGACACCTGGAGTTACATCTAGGAACAGAAGAGTATACAATGGGAACCATCTTCCGGATATATTAAAGACCAAGAAACTCCCGAGATTTACCTTGGAAACATTTCCGAAATTACAAAATGTACACCTTAATGTCGATACGGTTTAAATGTTAACTTTTACTCCATTCAAATATACTTTGTTTTATATGTATAGGCCTAACTTACAGGCACTTAAGGTAAATCATTGTATTTTTAGGGTTCCATACCAAAATGGTAAAAATGGAACCCTTATGGTGAGAGTCTCACCATAAGGGTTCCATTTTTACCATTTTGGTTCTCTGTCCGTCCGTCGATTATTTATTATGTACTCATGTACTCATATATTACAGGTATCTATTTTATACATTCAGTTACAACAAAGAAAATTTCGTATACAATCGGTTGAGCCATTTTGGAGCAGTTTGGTAACAAACATGAGACACTAGCATTTCATATATTATATTAAAAGAACATGTTTTTCAGGAAATAAAGAACTTTTATAACAATCGAGATACTGGCTACCTGTGCTTTGCACGCTAGTCTGCTCTGGCTGCAGGTAGTCTGTGATGAGCGTTCCCTCATCCTTATCCGGCAGGATTCCTGGAGTTATTTTCATCATTACAAGATGTTCAGCAGTGAGGTTAACATTGGCACCATTAGCATTAACCTACATTAATTGTAAAATAATCTCTGGACTGAAACCATGGTTGGATTCCATGCAACTATATCTTGAAAATTCTTTACGATTGAGATTTAATTACTCATAGATACCAATAGATTTAAATGGAAATTTCTTTTAACAGAGCTTCATACTCTCTTTTCATTGTTGGCAAGTTTTAATCAGACAGTTAACTGCAAATATTCCAAAAACTATACAGCAGGCCACAATCATATTCAGCCTAACCATCTTTAAACAGGATCCAGATATGTATCATTAGCCTGATCCAATCACTGTATCCAACCGTTTATACAGGGTTATGTAAAAATACCAAATCTCATTAACACTAACAACTTTTCAAAATATTATTTCTGTAAAGTGACATTACACTGTTGAGGTTTCGCGCTGCGAGTTGGGGCGCTAGCACGCAGCGGTCCGTGTCATTGCATCTTGCCGATGTTACATTACAGAGTAGAAACAAGAAGAGTATCTCTGTAAATATCTATTGAATTGAACAATTGATATTTTTCAAAATATCGAGTAAAAAAAGTTGGAGAACAAAAGTTGTTAGTTTTAATGTAATCAAATACAGGTCGAGAATGATTAAGTATTTTTTAAATAAACCCGTGTATGGTTGCATATTATATGAACACGTGAGAAGCAGTCACAATACATTACACTAATACGGAAAGCAATACTGCCAGTCTGATAATTTGAACCCCCCACGCAAAAAGACGGGTGTTATAAGTTTGACGTTAATGTCTAAGTAGCATCATAGCTCTCAAATCAATGAACCGATTTAAAAGCGGTTTTTTTCATTTGAAAGCCAGTTTCCTTGTCCTGGTTCTTTGCTATGTTTGATTAAAATCAGTTCAGCAGAGAAAGAGTAATTCTACATAATGATGTAAGGCGTTTGTGGCATATGATTACTCTACTTAGTACTATTGTGCAGTGCTGTGCTTCACAGGGTTTCTAAATTTTAATTTACAGTTATTATCACTGAAAATGTTACCATAAAACTTATTGCTAATTTATACTATTTACTGTAATACCTACCTGTAAAATAGTGTAAAAAATAGTTGCTGAAGTTCAGTGCTGAATTAAAGATCCCTTGTTAGTTACCCGATGAAGAGATAAGAGTAAGAGTAAGAGATAAGATAAGAGTGAAATAATTTTTATTTAAATTTTAGGTACCTACACCAATTCGAAGTCGGGCAATGTTTCATACAATCCCTAATAGCCCTTCTTACTTACTTGATTTGCGAAGAAATGATGAAGTCATAGACAATCAATCATAGACGTCAAGAAATAAACAATAAAATGCACAAGGCGTTGTAAAACACACAAATTGCTTGAGGTGTGTTCATAAAATCTGAAGAGATACCTCAAATTCACCAAGATCCCATCATCAGACCCTGACTTGATGACTTTAGTCATCAAATCAGTATCTGCTAGCAAATGCACCAGTAACTATAAAAAATACCCAACTCGCTTCAAGTATATTAGCAAAATTTGAAGAGTTCCCTCGATTTCACCAAGATCCCATGGTCAAATCCTGACCTGATGACCATAGGACAACTTGGAAAATATTACTCTTTCTAATAATACTCAAATAGTTTCATGTGTCCATATAAAATTTGAAGAGTTCCCTCGATTTCTCCAGGATCCCATCATCAGATCCTGACCTGATTAAAATGGGACCATCTGGAAACAAAACCTTCTTAAACAATAAAAGAATTTTTCAAATCGGTCCACGCGTCTTCGAGTAATCGGTGAACATACATAGAAAAAAAAAAAAAAAAAAGATTCCGACGAATTGAGAACCTCCTCCTTTTTTTGAAGTCGGTTAAAAAATAGTGTAAAAAATAGTTGCTGAAGTTCAGTGCTGAATTAAAGATCTCTTGTTAGTTACCCGATGAAGTGATGCTTATTATAAGTGCTGAAAGACCTTTGCAGTGAGGCAAGAAAGTTAACAGTGATACAGATTGGGTAAATGATACATATAGGGGATATGCCGTTAATCAGTGATCATAACAAAATGAAAGCTGTTGTCTATAGTTCAGAAATTGCTGCAAAACTTTAAACATGAATCAATTAGCTTAGGGCTATTAACTTTTTACAAGCCACTGAGTTACTTCATAAATGGGGTCCGGACTTTGGATGCAATTGAAAATTTTAGTAAAGTGCATGTTTGTGACTTACGAGGTGTAACATTCGAAGCATTGCTAGAAGACACAGTCTTCGTGGTCGGGAACATGGCTCTGCAAGCGCACACATGCACAGCACGTCGGCGGCCAAGTCAACACGGCGCCCGACAAGCCAACACGTCGCCCGACAAGCCAACACGTCGCCGGACAAGCGAACACATCGCCGGACAAGCGAACCAACGACGATGACGTGCCGTGAACGTTAATGCAAAGCAAAGGAAATGGGGATCGTAAGTGTAAGGTTAATAAATTATAATATAACAGGTCCAAGTTCCCACACAAAGTTAGCCGGATTGTAATAAGAGTTTTCAATACATTTTCTCGTTTAGTCGAGTATCGTCAGCATTATCGAAACTACGCAGGTAGCTATTAGCTGGTCCCAGAGAATGAAAGTTGAAACTAAACAAGTACCTAGCTGTACATCAGTGAGGCTCCGCGAACGATATTCATAAAAGTGGAAAAAACAATCAAATTACAACAAAATTACGTTACCTTTTTAAGGAAACAAGAATAACTCACGGTGTGAAATTAGGGTTTCAGTGAAATAAAATCTTAATATACCGGCAAATAAAAATAACAAAAATAAAAGTGACAACTGACAAATGACACATTTGAGTTTGACATTTCATCCGACGTCATAGACAGAAGAGCAAACATCCGGCAGCAATACCAACATTGGAACAACCCGTAAATATTGAACACAGACCAAATAATAAGTTTATATTGATGGTTCAACGGTCTGCCAAGTGCCACCAAAATTCAAAATATTTAGTTTTTCGCTAATGTTGGACTAATTATACATCGTAGGCATAAGACAATGAGTTTTGCGAGCATATTTGCATCTACTACTTTTTTTGAGTTTTGCGGGCATTGTTTCTGGTAAAAACTTTGCTCGATAATTCTCATTTACAGCGCGACAAGGCTATGTTGGCGCGTGGCCAAAATCGGAACTAACGCCGTTACTTGTGATATTGTTTGATAGTCCTCTCTGTTGGTATATCGCTATTGTATGTTGTTGTTAGAGAAGTAACTTGTACTGGCTGCAAACAAGTGTTTAAGAAGATATTAATTTGTAATATAGAATAAGAGTGTTCTATTTTATTTTTGATTTACTCAATAAACTGATGTCAACATGGCAGCAGAGCGCTGAATTGAAAATTTTTATTTTTCAAATTTTTCTTGAAAAACAGAGAAAATTTTCATGATGTTACCACATCAAATTAGTTTTGAGAAACTAGACGGCCAATCGAATTATTCCACATGGAAAATTCAAATGGAGTTGCTTCTCATATCGGAAGATTTGTGGCAGTACGTTCTTAAGACGCCTTCAGAAACGGACAAAGCAGGTCTAAAGAACGATGATAAGGCGAGAGCGAAGATATTACTACAGGTAAAGCCGCACGTATTAATACACGCAAGAAAAGCAAAAACAGCAAAAGAGAGCTGGGAGGCATTACGCTCCACTTTTGAGGATAAAGGCGTAAATAATCGGTGTTTGTTACTTGGTAGACTAGTAAGTCAGAGACTAGATATGTTCGCATCTCCACGCCTCTATGTTACTGAGGTAATGAGCATTGCCCAAAAACTAGACGATATTGGAAAAGAAGTAGATGATGAGTTACTCGCTGCTCTCATGCTACAAGGGCTTGGAGAGGAATACACACCTATGAGAATGGCTATAGAGAATAGCAATGTAGTTTTAACAACTGATTATGTTAAAAACAAGATATTACAGTTAGAAACAAAGCAAGGAGTTGCAGAGGTTCCGTCCACGAGTGCTTTTGTGTCCAAGAAAAACAATTTTCAGAAAGCAGGACAGAGAAAGGATAAACAAATAAAGAAAACTATTAAGTGTTTTATTTGCAAAGGGAACCACAAAGCAATAGATTGCCCATCTAATCCTACAAAGAAGAAGACGAACAATAATTGTAATGAAGTCAATTACACCGCGCTATCTACTACGGAGAATTCACGGAATGGAGACTGGATCCTGGACTCGGGAGCGTCATCTCACATGACATTTCGGAAGGACTGGTTGCAGGACTATGTCAAGCTAGAGAAGCCTGTACAAGTTACCTGTGCGAATGGTAGTAGAATAAATGGAGAAGGGCGTGGTGATGTATGTTCGACAAAAGAGTTAGATTTTAGAGTAAATGGAGCGATGTATGTACCAAATTTAGCAGCGAACTTGTTAAGTGTGAGTACATTAGTTAAAAGAGATTTTGTGGTAGTATTTTCTAAGAGAGGTTGTGAGATGTATGCTGAGAATGATTGTGAGATAAAAGGGTCTGTATTAGGAATGTGCAAGGAGGAGAGCGGAATTTATAGATTAAAATCAAAACCTTGTACACACAACTCTTCTGTTTCAGCTACTTTGAGTTCTGTCGCTGATAAAAACAGTTATACAATCTGGCATCAGAGGCTTGATCATCTTGGCATCAAGAATATGAAAATACTGAGGGACAAAATGGCAGTAGGTATTAACTTCAAGGATCCTGAGGCAGTACAATGCAGTTCGTGTTTGAAAGGTAAACAAACGAAACTACCTTTTCCAAAGCAGAAGGCAAATCGAGCTACTGAAATTCTTGAGTTAATACACAGCGATGTTTGTGGACCGATCGACACCCCATCGTTTTCAGGCAAGCGTTATTTTATAACCTTCATAGATGACAAAACAAGAAAAACCTTTGTTTATTTCTTAAAAGAAAAGAGCGAAGTCTTTTCTGTGTTAGTTGAGTTCAAAACTCTTGCCGAAACTCAAACTGGCAAAAAGTTGAGAATTATTAGAACTGACAATGGAACTGAGTACGTAAACAAAAAGGTTAGTGAGTTTTTAAAAGAAAATGGAATTGTTCATCAACGGACAGTTGACTATACACCAGCTCAGAACGGCGTAAGTGAAAGAGCCAACAGAACAATCGTAGAACGAGCAAGAAGTATGCTTACAGAGGCAAACTTATCAAAAGTGTATTGGGCAGAAGCTGTGCAAACGTCTGTTTTTCTGAAAAACAGATCTCCTACATTAGCTGTAAAAGGAATGACACCAGAAGAAGCATGGACTGGTAGAAAGGTAAACTTGAGTTTTCTTCGTATTTTTGGGTGTAAAGCTTTCATGCGTGTTCCAGATGAAAAGAGGAGAAAATTTGATCCTAAGAGTTTGGAATTAATTTTCGTAGGTTACTGTGAGACAACAAAAGGTTATCGTTTAATAGATAGAAAAAGTCATAAGCTCTATAAAGCTAGAGATGTAGTTTTCTTCGAGAATCAAAGAGAAAACGATATTCCTAAGGTTGACACAATGACAGATGATGAGGAAGTAATTATACCTCTAGGAAATATAAATGAATCAGCTGTGCAGAAGAATACACCTACTATATTGGAAACACCAGTTACTTTGCAAGACACTGTCCAAATACAGAATGATATAGAAAGAAGTGAAGAATCTGAACCAAGGGTAATAGAGATGAATAATGAAGGATTATCTGAAGCAGAGGCTGAAGATGATAATGAGAGTTTCGTATCTATATCTGATACAGAACAAGAGGAAAATACACAAGATTCTGAATTATCAACAGAACGTGAGAGAAGATATCCTTTGAGGAATAGAGTTCGCAAAGAATATCCTGATTTTATTACCTATCAAGCAATAAAAGACAATGAAGATCCCTCGTCAGTGGAAGAAGCATTGTCCAGAGAAGATGGTCATATGTGGAGAGCTGCAATTCAGGAGGAGTTGAAGGCTTTAAAGAAAAATAAGACTTGGGAGTTAGTAGAGAATACTGAAGGTAATTTTGTTGATTCTAAATGGATATTTAAAATCAAAAAAGAACCTGGGGAGAAGGTTAGATATAAAGCTAGATTAGTAGCTCGTGGCTTCACACAAGTAAAAGGAGTAGACTATAATGAAACTTTTTCACCAGTGGTACGCCACAGTACATTGAGGTTTCTTCTAGCTATAGCAGCAGAGTATAATCTTCAGATAGATCATATGGATGTAGTAACTGCATTCTTGAACGGTGATTTAACTGAAAGAGTTTACATGAAGCAACCTAAAGGTTTTGAAGTAGAAGGCTATGAGAATCATGTTTGTCTATTGAAAAAAGCAATTTATGGCTTAAAACAAGCACCTCGTGCGTGGAACGACAAACTTAATAAAGTTCTGTTAGATTTAGGATTTAAGAGAACAGATAATGAGCCTTGTGTTTACATGAGAAGAAGAAGAAACAGTTTTATGATAGTGGCTGTTTATGTTGATGATCTTTTAATTTTTTGGAATAATATTGAAGAGAGAAATCGTATCAAATCTGAGTTACAAACCAAATTTGAAATGAAAGATCTAGGGAAAGTAAGCACTTTTCTAGGAATCAACATTAAGCAAGAGAATGGTAAGATCAGAGTTAACCAATTGGAATATGTAGAGAAAACTTTAAAGAAGTTTGGTATGGCTTATTGCAAACCAATTAAAACGCCATTAGATCCGAAACTTAAGTTGGTCAAATCAAAGGAAGTTTTAAGTGCAGATATTCCATATAGAGAATTAATTGGATCTCTGATGTATTTAGCCGTTTGCTCAAGACCAGATATTGCTTACGCTGTAAGTTATTTAAGTCAATTCAACAGCTGTTATGACCAAACACATTGGAAAGCAGCAAAGAGAGTACTGAGGTATTTACGTGGAAGTAAAACATTCGAATTGAATTTTAAAAGATCAGGTAAACCTTTATTTGGTTATGTGGATGCTGATCACGCTGGCGACGTGACTGACAGGAGGTCATACAGTGGTTTTGTGTTTGTTTTTGCGGGAGGTCCGGTGTCCTGGGAAAGCAGAAAACAACGAACAGTCTCACTGTCGAGTGCTGAGGCGGAATATCAAGCCTTATCTGAAGCATGTCGTGAAGCGATATTTCTAAAAAACTTGTATGGTGAGTTGACCGGTGGAGAGATGGTCAGTATCAGGCTGTTATGTGACAGTCAATCTGCTTTAAGAATTGCAGAAAATCCTGTGTGTCATAACAGAACGAAACATATTGATGTAAGACATCATTATATTCGTGATATGGTAAGATCGAAAGTAGTGTTATTGGAGTATGTACCTACAGAAGAAATGATGGCCGATGTTATGACAAAAGGACTTGCGAGGATGAAGCATGAGTTTTGTATGAGAGGACTTGGTTGTGAGTGTACAAGTTAAGGAGGAGTGTTAGAGAAGTAACTTGTACTGGCTGCAAACAAGTGTTTAAGAAGATATTAATTTGTAATATAGAATAAGAGTGTTCTATTTTATTTTTGATTTACTCAATAAACTGATGTCAACAGTTGTGTTGTTTTTGCTTAATATTATCTTAATATTATTTTAAATTGAAGTAAAAATGTGGGATTTTTTACTTTCTGGATACCTTTGGTCTATAACAGCGCCCTCTTGACAATGTCATTCAAGTGCCAAAAGAGCCTTGTCGGACTGTACTTCATATTGGTTCCCAAAAAAGAATTATTTTTTGCAGTTTCCCAGGTATGGAACCAATATGAACTATGGGCAAAGTTTTTATTAAAAACATGTAGATGCATAAAGGTTATGCCGCCCCGCAAAACACATTTCCATAAGCCTACAATTTGTAGTTTGTCTAGTATTTGCGAAAAACTAAATAAAATTTGAATTTCGCGGGCTAGTAGGGCCGGAAAACCTTAAGGCGAAATCAACGACTCTGCCCGCGAAATTCAAAATTTTCGTGGTTTTTAGGGTTCCGTACCTCAAAGAAAAAAAAACGAAACCCTTATAACATCACTTTGTTGTCCGTCTGTCTGTCTGTCTGTCACGACCCTATATTTCAGTAACTATTTGCGCCGCTCCTGCTCCGCTATGATGTACGGCAGAAGTTCCTCTGATAGTACGTCCACCTTCTTTTTTGCTTCTGCGTTCATCTGGATTCAGTAGAAAGAATTTTCATTGCATTTGTTCAGTATGTATATAGGTACTGCAGTGCTATTCTACAAAATGTCCATCTCTGAAACAGCTGCCAGAAAGCTGCCAAGCCGAAGATGCCATGCAAAATTGTACTCTATTACCACTGACGAATTCATAGATGCATAGATGTACGCTCGTCGCTGCTTTAAGTACATATTTTTGCAGAATAGCACGGCAGTATATAATACCACCTGGCATTGCTCACTTGCGGTATTATTGCTTGAGCTTTTATTGTATGTTGGACCATACAGATTCTTTTCAGCTAGCTAGATTCCATAAATAAGTTTATTAACTCTCAAAAAAAACTTCTCCAAATTTCAGGTCGATAGCTTTAATAGTTACTGAAATAATCGAGTGTGACAGACGGACGGACGGACCGACGGACGGATAAAGTCTCACCATAAGGGTTCCATTTTTAGAGAAGAGTCTGTGCGAGCATAATTTTTGTAGGAATTGGAAGAATAGATCGAAGGCGACGCAAGGAGCCCAAGGATGCAAATAATTTCCTACTGACTTGTTTAACATGTTGAGCCCAGCTTAAGGTCCTATCAAGATACACTCCCAAATACTTTACGTTCTCACAGTACGGAATAACAACATTATTGAACTCAATAGGAGGAAGTGACCGCCAGTCAATTTTGGATATCTGCTTTAGGCTACCAATAACGATTGCCTGTGATTTACTCGGATTTACATTAAGTCCAAATGATTTGCTCCACTCAAGGACGGAGCAAAGGTCTGAGTTCATTCTGGCGATTGCATCTGGCAGGTTTTCAAACGAAGACTGGGTATAAAGCTGGACATCATCTGCAAACATATGATAGAGAGAAGAA
Organism: Coenonympha glycerion; assembly: GCA_963855885.1. Taxonomy (NCBI): domain Eukaryota; kingdom Metazoa; phylum Arthropoda; class Insecta; order Lepidoptera; family Nymphalidae; genus Coenonympha; species Coenonympha glycerion. The sequence goes on from OY979626.1 coordinate 1,216,966, forward strand.
AGGTTATGACTGATTGAGTTAATGAAGATAGAAAAGAGCAATGGTGACAACACGCCGCCTTGGGGCACACCAGCAGAGATATCGCACCAAGAGGAATGAGTTTCCTCAAAGCGAATACGCTGCCGGCGACCACTAAGGTAACTCTGAAACCAGTCAATGACTGATGGAGATATGTTAAGAGAACGCAACTGACCTAGTAAGATATCAAAATCCACCGTGTTAAAAGCATTGCTGAAGTCCAGCAAAGCCATAACAGTGAGTTGCTTGTTGTCCATGCCCCAACGTATGTCGTCAGTAACTTTTATTAAAGCTGTAACCGTACTATGACCAGGACGGAAACCGGACTGGAAAGGATTAAACAGACAGTTTCTATTAAGGAATAAATTTAAGTGTTGATAAATAAGCTTTTCTAAAACTTTGGAAAGGAAAGGAAGGATTGAAATAGGACGGAAATCAGAGAAGTTAACAGGAACAGCCTTCTTCGGAAGAGGTATAACATGAGCGCTTTTCCAGGGTTCAGGAAATTTGGAGCAAGAAATACATTCATTTAGGATATAAGCAATAACAGGAGCAACGATATCAAGGATAGGGATAATCATAGCACGGCTAACGTCATCACTGCCGACAGCATTCGAAGAAATAGACAACACGTTCTTCTTAATTAACATCACATACAGTGAATTGACTAAACTCGAACGGAGGATAATTAGGAGTCGGAGCTTCAGCAAGTGAATGAAGAGTGCGTAATTTATATGAACTGTCAAAAGAGTTCGAAGCAGAAGAGAAATGTTGATTTAAAAGCTCCAAGTCAATACTTGGCGGAATCGAAATGTTATTGGAAGGTTTGCCGACTCCGACCGTTTCAAGAAATTTCCAAACTCTGGACGAGTCGCCGTTCTCGACTGAAGAGTGAATATGGCGTCGTTGTGCATCTCTACATAATGTATTGCAGCGATTCCTGGCTTTATGATATTTTCTTCGATTTTCATCGGAGTTGTTCTTCTTAAATTTGGTTTTGGCAACATTTTTCTTTAAAATCATATTTTTTAACTCGTCAGTTAGCCAGGGGGCAGGCAAATGCTTCATTTTTACTGGATGTATGGGCGCGTGGTAATCGTCAATATTACACGCCTCAATTATCGAAGCTTTTGAGCTCTGTTATCTTTCTTAAGTAAACAAGTATTAAAATCACCCATTAAAATAGTTTGACTGTAAGCAGGGACTAACGATTCTAAGATGGTTTCAAAGGATTGAAAATAATTCGTTAATAAGGAGGGGCTATAGAACACACCCAGGAGAATCTTTGCCTGGGACATACACACTTCAATAAGCAAATGCTCAGCACCATCAACAGGAGGCGGTTGACATGACGAACTAACAATTTGAAAAGCAATGTGGGATCTAAGGTAGATCGCCACGCCACCACCTGTTCTGTTGGTGCGATCATTGCGAATGAGGTGAAACCCTGGTAGCGAGTATGACGTAGATGGCAAACAGGGTTTGAGCCACGACTCTGACACTAATATGGCGTGAATATTGCGGGTATCGAATGACGCAAGCATGTCTGGATAATGAGCCGGAATACTTTGAGCATTTATATGAACAACATTGAAATTTTTCACACAGTCTGAGAAGATCGAATTTAGAGATACATTAAGTGGAATGGAGGTAATTGTACTGTGAAAACTTGTGTCCGTCTCATCGGCCGAGGACGCTGATAAATCATAAAAATAAATCACTGTCAATACTAAGGTTTGAGGATGACATCATAAATATACTTACTTATAATATAAATAATATAATAAAACCGCTAATATATAATACCTAATATATGCCTAACTACGAACTATTTAAAACTAAAATAATAAAATAAAATATTCCTCCACATACCAGCCTTCTAAAACATTATGGAGAACACTAAACTGTTCTTACAAAAATGCTATATCAAAATAAAAATAAAAAAATAAAAATAGATAAAAAGTGACATACTCCATAGTAAAAGTTCAACACAAACGGGGGATGCACAATCCCAACTCAAACATTATTAAACAAAGAGCTTAATCAATGTTATTAAATAACACATTATGTATGAATATTTGAATAATGCATTATAATGTAGTAAACCCATGGAGTATACCAACACAACTACAACAAATAACACATACAAACAAAACCATGGACCTAAAATCAAAGTATCTCCATGAACAAAACAGAGTCTATGTCATCACGACAAGTGACAACTGACATTATGCAATGACGTTCGAACTTGACATATTTGACAACGAAATAAGTGTCAAAAGTCAAAGTGACATTAAAGTGTAATTAAAAATTTGACATTAAATAACAAGTGTAAATTTTAATTTGCTACATTTTGTGAAAATAGTAAATACAAAACATTATTTGTGGGTACAAAAATAATAAAAACAAGAACTTGACTAAAGAAAAATACAATAGTCAGTTAAGTACACATACATAGTACTGAGTGTAGTACCTACAAAGCAAATAGCAAGGGAACGTACTCGTACAATGATTTCCTAATGCAGTGGAAAAAAGTACATGGCAAAGATATATATAATTTACTTCTTATCTCGCCTAACTCTGTGAGGTTGAGAAGCAACTTTTGCACTAGAGACAGGAGGGTTAGCACGACTCCCTGTAGCTTGGCTCATACCGGCACTTGGGAGCTCAGCAGTAGTCGGCGCAGGGGCAGCCGGCTTGGAACCGATACGCTTGACTTCAGATACCGAACTAACACGGTGGCGTTTACCATCAGGCCCCACGACTGTGATGACCCCGTCTCTAGTCCAGCACCGTGTTACTCCAAACTTCTGTCTTGCAGCCTGAAAAGCTTCGTGCCGTTCCTTTGTCAAGAACTCAGATAGTGTGATTCCAGTGCCTTTGAGTTGAGTTTTCGAGAACCAGATCTTATTCCGTAAAGATAATTCACTGAACTTTACAAGAATGGCCCGGAACTTTACAAGAATGGCCCGTACCTTTCCATCTTTAGGCTGACCAAGTCGCTTGCAGAACCGAAAACTGCTGACAGTGACCTCGGGAACCTCAAGATGTTCTGACAACACCCTCACCACAGTAGCCGGGACATCCTCTTTCTGCACCTCCGGGACCCCATGCACCAACAACATCTTCCTTCTGCTTCTCATCTCCATGAGATCGCACTGCTGAGAAAGCACCTGAACTTGCAGTTGCAGATTTTCAAGAGATGCCATGACAAAAAGCCTGAAAGCACCGAACTGCGCAGCAATGTTAGATGTTGGACTAGTTGCAGGGATAGAAGTTTGCACTTGATGTTGGAAATCAGCCATGCGTGTCTCAAAGTGCTCTTTCAGTGCTGAAATAGTGTGCTCGATTGCCTCCAGACCCTCCATGCTAAGTGTCAGACTTCCTGAGTTGTGTTTATGTATATAACGTCAAATGTGCTTGATGATTTTATGTATGGATTACTTGCTGGTATGTAGAAGATGGATTATTAAAACATTTTACACTAAATACCACTTGATTTTTATTTTTTATTATTATTCTGTATTAGAACTATGAAAACACGTGTCACTATTTGCACACCTACCCACCGAAAAAAAATACTAACGTAATAATAATATTAAGTGATGTAATAAGTGATAGTTACTGAAATAATCGAGTGTGACAGACGGACGGACGGACGGAGAAAGTCTCACCATAAGGGTTCCATTTTTACCAAATTGGTATGGAACCCTAAAAACGGAACCTTTAGAAAATCACTTTGTTGTCCATCTGTCTGTCTGACTGTCTGTGTATCGCCGAAGTTTATTTCAGTAACTAAGCTATCGACATGATGATAATTTTGAGTAGTTGTAGGTAATAGTGGCTTACAGTCATTGCAATTATAAAAAATTGAAAATCGATTTAATTTGTATTTAAAAAGAGGAAAACCGGGGTGTCAAAATTACAATATGAGATAACAATGGTATTCTAAAACCAAGTTTTATTAATTTTTTTGCCTGATAGGTTTTGATTTATTGGGCAAACTGTTGAAAATTACCTTACCCCCCTTCACGAAGTTTACCAATCGACAAATCTAAAATAATTACGATAAATAGCGTGTTATGTAACTATATATTTTACGGGAAAAAATAAATCTTTACTTTTTTGGTTTATTTTAACAATTAAACTCAAAAAACAAAGTTAAGTTTGCGGTTTTGTAATGAAAATGATTTCTATGGTTTTACTTTTCCAATAGTTAGTAGTACGGAACTATTAGGACACGAGCCCAACTCGCACCTTACTAATTAATTTTAATTAAGTATTATTTATATACATTTATAAGGTACGATGTAGGTACTTACTCGTAGACTGTGGATAGTTATACCTACTTTCTTACGAGTATATATTTTACGAACGCAAGTAAATACTGTAATTGTTTTTAAACGAATTCCTTAACTCAGTTTGTAGAGTTGTGCCAAAGCAACAAAACTGAAACAATTTCGCAATATACGAGTAGTTTTAACCGAGGTTTAAGTAAATGAAAAGCCGTACGAAGCCAAGGAAACTCCGCAACGGAGTCGCGAAATTTCCATCGGTTACTTACGCTGAGTTTGTAGTGCTTGTGGCACGTTGCGGGCGATCCGAAGTTTTTTTTTTTTTTTTTTAAGTTTGAACAATCGTGAAGGTTTGGTGGGCTGGTGAAGAAACGTGAGGAGTACGCGGCAGCTGAACACGTGGTGTAACACACCGATCAGATATATATTACTAAACACAAGTACAAAATATTATATGAATTGTGATACAAGGGCGTTTTTATCCTTTGGTACGGAACCCTAAAAAGGAGGAGCTTCCGTTGAGAAAACTTGATACCTTGTCTGTCTATGACTTATGACTTTTTCTCAGGAACGGCCTATGAGTCCATTTGTCACAGTCAGAGACAGTGTCGTCAAGAAGCTGTCTCTTTGCCCTTTGAATATACAATAAATAAATAATAATAATAAATAGTGGACAACAGAAACAGCGAAGGTACCACAACACCCAGACCCGAGGCAATGTAGAAAACTTATTTTTCTACATTGCCACGACCGGGGATCGAACCCGGAACCTCAGAGATGGCGGCGCCTTGAAAACCGGCACGCTAACCGCTCAAACACGGAGGTCGTCAAATAACTATAATAAATTAAAATATCAGCTTTACACACATCGCAATCTAGCCCCAAAGTAAGTTACAATAGCTTGTGTTATGGTTATGATTACTGATAATACAATGTGTTGAAAAACATCCAGACACTAGAAAAGATTCATACTCATCACACGAACATTTTCCAGTAGTGGGAATCGAACCCACCTCCGACGCAGACGGCAGGATATTGGTACCGCTACGCTACGTCATTCGGTCATTACTTCGTCAGTATAGTATGCTTTAATTTAAACATTAGCAGTGATGACCACTGACACGGTTTAAAGATAGGAGTAGGATCTTTTAACACTGTGTCTAGGAATCATTGTTCCATGGTACAGTAAGGGAACGAAAAGGTTCGTCAATTTTCAAACAGATTCGTTTGCACTAGTCGATGGTTTTGGTATGTTGACATTATAGAATCTGGCAGTACCTACTAGTGCAAGCGAAAATCGACACTAAGGTGACGAACCTTTTCATTCCGCGACTATACATTATACACTGCTGAGTTAGTGAGTAAAACAAAATAATATTTTGTAGCAAACTTTGAATGGATATAAAATGTATGCCAAGCCACAAAGTTGCGCATACGTTTCCTTGTTAGCCTTGTAAAACTCTTAGGTACTCTCTGATCATCATCATCTCATGTAGGTGCTCGGCAAATGTGCCTGCAGTCGTAAAGTAACGTTACAGGATAGGTATATGTATGCCGGTATGCCAGAACTATGGAATCAGCTATCAACAACAGTGTTCCCTCAAAACTATAAGGTGGGGGTGGGGGTTCAAGGAGGGTCAAATTTCAAGAGCCGGCAACGCATTTGCAGGTTCTTTGGTTCTGCAAATATCCATTCTCTCGTTTGCTCGCGTTGACTGTGTAACAAAAATGTATTTCAGAATATAATTTAGAATCGGTTCAATAGTTGCGGCGTAATTGAATAACTAAATTCAAAGGATAATGCCGATTCTTGTATGAAAATTGAGCATAATCGGTAAAACATTAGAAATATTCTCAATATTATTTAAAAAAAAGATTAGTAAGATATTAACAGGGAATTTCTAATCTAATCTAATTTTCTAAGTGGTTAATTTTCTAAGTTTTTTAAGTGGCTTGGCGGTTCCACATGTTTCGAAATGTTTAATTACCTTTTTTTATAATACTTTTAAACCCCTGTTCACATTTCACTAAAATAAATATATGCGATATTCAAATTTGAAAGAAGATTCTTCATGCATAAGTGCTTCAGACGCAGAGTGACGCAAATATAGCCCATTTTGCGGCATACTCCTTTAGTAACTCGCAAACTTAGATAGGTAGATATTTCAATCCACTATGACGCGCCCCATTCTGTCAAACTCCAAAATTTATTATGAATTATGAATCAAATAAACAGAGTGGGGAGCGTCTTCGTGAATTGAAATATCTTTTCTTCAGTCGAGGCATAGAAGAGAATAAAACAAATATTAATGCTAATAAGTCTTTAATAACATCCGTATCAAAAAAAAGTTTACAAAGTCAGAAAAGTAGGTTCTTTTAACTATCAGTAACCAATGCTATAATAAAAACAAACATACCTAAAGGTTTCAAATTAAAGACTTATTTTAATTACGAGTAATGTTCATAAATACTTCGACTATTAAATATTTAAATCACAACAGTCAAAATAAACTATGCTGAATCTGCTAGTTTATAACACTTAATCAATACATAAACAAATAAATCTAACAGCATTCAAATACTGAATAAATCAGTCTTTTAATTTACGAGTATCTCACATATCACAATTCAAGAAAGCGCCCGAGTGACTTTATATTTGAAGGGCTAAGTGTAACCAGCCACCTTAAATCACGTCTTCTCACTTATCTACTTAAGTTTTACTTATCTACTTAAGTTTTACAAACTTAAGTTGGTACTATATCATACACTATTATTATTGTAGTTAGGTACAAAGCTTCCTTAATATTAGGTACAACATTTGCTATTAACCTCACCTTAGCTTAGGTATGTAAATTTATATGTTTTCCTATTTCCTTTACAAAAATAATTTTAGCTTTTAAGTATAAAAAACTTTTAATAATGTTATATCTAGTTTGTTTTAAATTATCATCTTAACCGATACTAGCTGAAAACGTTTTTGGTATGAAAATAGCTTACGGTCTATTCTCAGAAGACCTAAAATCCACTGGAGATCACTATAAACCTGTGTCTGAAGGAACGCCTCATAAAAAGATTTCTAAGTTCTGTTTCCTAACGAGATATCAAGAGAAGAAAACGCTTTCAAAGAATTAACCGGGGGGTTAAAACAGTAAAGTGGAAGCTAATAAGATCCTATGCGAGAAGTATAAATGTTACCGAAGCTTAAAGCTGAAAACCCTACAAAATACGTTTATTCATTTCAATGAATAGACATAAAAACAAAAAGATAATTCGGAATCAGTAACAAAAGGGGCGGTGAATTGGCTCAGGAAATGGATTGTGATATGGATGTGATTGGTGTTTTAGATGGTACGGGAGTATCTGAGTACTGAATATAATAGATAAAAATAATACGCTTTTAAAGTTCATTGACAAACTAATTTTAGAAGATCGAGGTGCTTACGCTATAATAAAATGTAGAAAAGTGAAGAAAAAGGGGCCTGGCATGGATTTTACTCCAGCTGTTAACAGGTGGGCTGATTTGTTTGATTAGAACAGCATTCAAAAGAACAGACAAGAAATAGAGGCCTTGAAACATTAATATGAATTTATAATCATCAACGTACAAATCAAATATCACATGTTATTTAGCTCAGGTATAATTAACCTAAAAATCAGCTAGCTGCGAGTCGGACTCGCGCACCTAGGGTTCCGTACCTACTAATGCAGAAAAAGATCAATCATAAGGATCATTAACTCGACGACGGAACCCTAAAAAAAACAAGTCACATATTTTTACGGTTAACAAATAATGGTCAAAAGCGAGGTGTTACAAGAATTGGCCACAGCTTTAATAAAATACCAGCCTTTATAAAACTGTTGCAGTTTTGTTTAACAAAACTAGTAGACGGATGAAGTTTTATAATAGCCATTTTGATAGATGGGCGTTTTTGTACATTACATTTGGTAGAGATTTTTTAGGCCAGTTAAAACTCTCATGACACCTCACGTGCAACATCGTTTCTCTTATTGGTCCAAGAGCTGGACCTACATCGATCTTCACCGAGCTGTTAACTTGATGAAACATACTTTTTATAAAATTTCATTAACTGATAAACACGCTTATAATTACCCATAAAAATCCTGACCAGGCTATTTTAAGTAAATAAATTATTATTTTCAAATTTTACCTATCTGTTAACTGGTCCAATTGTATCCTAAACGAATGTAATTAATATAAACAATGTGCCTGCGTACACTTGCCTACTAATTGGAATACGTGGCAAGCGGTTATAAAGATGTAAGAGATAATAATTACACCGATTGATTATATAATAATAATAAAAGAAAAATATGTTTCATTAAGTTAACAACTTTGTGAAAGTCGGTGTAGGTCTGGCCCTACTGTATATCTTGTAGCTAATTCTTTCGGCATTTGCTGTAGTTGTCCGGCAGATGGTCAAGGGCCGAGCGACAAGGTGCGTGGACAGGCGGGGTCTGACTGCGCAGCCGATCCAGCAGCGCACTGTGGAACATCATCAGGCTGTCGCATTGTTGATCGGTCATGCGACTGCCCGACGTCACAGCATTGCGCGCCCACAGCACGTAGTCCAACATCACCTTATCGCGCCTGACCGTCGACTCTTGCTTGGGAACTGCGCAACCCTAGAACAATAACATCGATTTAAATTCACTTACTATATACTATTGAAGAATTTTTCAATGACAAAAATTCTTGGAATAATAGGGATATATTTCCATCTCCTCATGAGATATCCTAAAAGCTATGTAATAACTTTTCATAATATATAAGAACAATTCTATATCATGACATTTTTTAAAAGAGCAAGTGCCGAGTTTCTTGCCAGTTCTTCTCGGCGCAAACCTGCATTCCGAACTTGGCGGTAGAGTTTTTGACTTTTCATGGGCGCCTATTATTTAGGCCTATGTGAAATAAGGAATTTCATTTCATTTCATTTCAATTTCATTTCATTTCATTCTAAAATTGAATCTGCTATTTCAAAAACCTCATTAGCCTGCCAATCCCCCGGAGCGGAGCGAGGCAGTTGAGCGGAGAAACGGAGACATATTAATCAATTGGATTGCTCCACACAAGCGGAGCGGAGATTTTGTGCAATTTAGTATTTTAGTTAATATTTCTCCGCTGCCTCGCTCCACTCCGGTGGATCGGCAGCCTTAGTCACTCAATCATCATTTATCAGGAACCAATAAAAACCGTTTCAAGACAAGAATTTATTTTACACTATCTTTAACTATTTCACGACTTAGAACTAAGTTTACGAGGGTTCACAAACGCGCCCTGCCGCGGCCGCTGAGAACTAGTCTACAAAAAACTCAGCCGGGTATTTTTTAGGGTTCCCTATCCAAATGGTAAAAAACGGAACCATAAGGGTTCCGTTTTTTTAGATTAGTCAAGTCTATCTGACTGTCTGCTTCGTCACTTTTTTATGTTATGTTCTGTGATTTTCATATTCTGTGATGTTTGCTCGAGTCTCGAACAGCTCTCAGCTAACATTATGTAGTAATAAGATTGAATAACTTACGTCCATCAGCAGGACGGTCCACAGCACCCAACATAGTTCGATAGTTATGTCTGTACTGAAACAAAGGGATTACTTCATCACTTTCAGAGAAATACTTAGAGACTATCTCTCTCTAACATATAAAATTCTAGCGCCAATTTTTGTTACCAAACTCCTCCGAAACGGCTCGACCGATTGTTATGAAATTTTTGTCTGTTCGGTAGGTCTGAGAGTAGGTCGTAATCTATTTTTTTATATCCCTAATGGTAAAACAATGTTTGACGGGTCAGCTATAGTTATAATATAATCTGTGATTGTACTCAATAGAGAGCCGGCGATTTGTTGAGATTGTTACGACAAGACTAGAAAAATACTAAAATCTACTAACTTAACCACTTAAGGACCTATCCTTCCAAAAACTGAGGGTTTCGTAGATACTATCAAGATCAATTCTCAATAGTATTAAAGTAAACTAAACACCCTTGCCCCCCCATTAAAAAACGAGCAAGAAATCACGTTTGTTGTATGGGAGCCCCTCTTATATATTATTTTTAATTTAATTTACAGTTATTAATAGCGAGCAAAAACAAGCAAAAGAATCGTTTGTTGTATGGGAGCCCCCTTACATATTTATTAAGCTATTGCATAGCTTCTATCGCGGGCTTTGACGGTGCAGACCGAATGCAGAAACGTAACGAAAATAACCTGGCACTCCTAAAGTAGAGCTTTTGGTACTAGGCTAGCATGAAAGCAAGGAGCACAACTCCACAACTTTTTAGTTTTTAGTTTGCCATCTATCAAAAAATAGCAGAACTTTTTAATGACTTTTTGAAATATCACGGCGTGATATTTCAAAAAGTCATTAAAAAGTTCTGCTATTTTTCGATAGATGGCAAACTAAAAAGTGTGAAGTTAGCCTGGTACGAAAAGTTCTACTTTTCGATTGATGTCAAAACTAAAAATAACTTTAAATTCTATGCAATAGCTTTACCGCGGCAGTCTCCGAATCCCTCACGCCTTTTTTATATTCTATTTTTAGTATTTGTTGTTAGGTCGGCAACAGATATATTATACATCATCTGTGAAAATTTCAAGTTTATCACGGTTCAAGAGATACAGCCTGGTGACAGACGAACGGACGGACAGCGATGTCTTACTAATAGGGTCGGCCGTTTTTACCCTTTAAATCCTGTACGGAACACAATAAATGTATTACCACAAGCCATGTCTCTCCAGCGCGTACATGATGGAGGCGCACAGGCCGGCTGACAGCAACGAGGCGACGGGCGGGTTCGGGCCGCGCAGCAGGTGTGCCGTGGCTTGTGTTGCTCTCATTACTTCATTATGCTCATCAGATTTGAGACCTATAACAACAGATTTATTGTTAATTTCTTAAATTTGGGGGATGGGTACCATTCTGGCAAAAAAATTCAAATATTATTGAAATAAATAAATAAGCCTTAATTCACTGAAAAGTTTTACATATTAAAGTGTTTTACAAATTAATTAGCAATATTCACTATTATTTAGTTAATCTGACATTAGCTTACTTAGGTTGCATAAGTTTTATTATGTATATCTTTAGCAAAAACATTTTTTTTTTAAATATAAACTAATATAAAAATTTTGTAAAACTGTTTTGATCATCTTTGTGTGTAATAAATTACAATAAAATTATTTATTTTATGAACTAGTGCCTGTTAGATTAATACATAAGTTGGTGTTATATAGTATGATATTTTTCAATTAAGTAGTATTAACTATTACAATTTATTACATTAATACATAAGTTGGTGTTATATAGTATTTTTTTTTAATTAATATCAACTATTACAATTATACTGCTATATCTAGGTTGTTTAAGAAAAGTTTTTATCTATTACATAAATATTTTTTGATTAAGTAGTGTATAAATAGTTTTAATGCGATTTTTCTTTAAAACCTTTGTAAAAATTGTATGACTAACTATGTATCTGTAACATGTTAATCTTTTGTATACATACTTAATAAACAATTTTTACAGCAAATAAGTTCATAATTTCCAAAATTAATATTAAATGTACCGATTACAACCATCTTTATCTAGTTTCCACTGGGACAATTTCCGCCATGTTGCGTTGCGGCGTATTAGCGGATTTTTTTATAAATGGCGCTACTTTTTAGGGTTCCATACCAAAATGGTAAAAATGGAACCCTTATGGTGACTTTCTACGTCCGTCGCACTCGGTTATTTCAGTAACTATTAAAGCTATCGACTTGAAATTTGGAATAATTTTACGTTATAGTGACCAAAATTTCTTACAATCAACTTTTCTCCGAAGTTTATAGTTCGAAAAATCTCAAATAATTATGATTAATAGGAAGGAATAAGGATAAGGAAGGAAATAAAGTAGGAAATGTAACTAAGAACTGACCGCTCATTATATACTCCTCGATGGACAATATCGAGCTTATTGCTTGCTCCTCCAAACTGGGCGACATGAGGGCCAACCGCCACTGGTAGTACCACTGGAAAGAGCAAATAATAAATCTGAATGTGCAATAAATTTGATTTTAGACTTTTAGGGTTTCGTACTTCAAATGAAAAAAAAACGGACCCCTTAACAAAAAAATGGGCAACAAAGTGATCCTAACGGGGCTCCGTTTTTTCATTCATCTTCCGTTTTTTCATTCATTCTTCATCTTTGCTTCCATTCATCTTTTATTGTCTGTTGTGTTTTATTTCAGTAAAGAGTCTTGACAGGCAGAAAAAAAATTAAAGCTACAACAAACGTGATTTTTTGCTCGTTTTGAATTTGGTAGGCAGGGGTGTTTAGTTTAATACTACTGAGAATGGGGCTTGATAGTACGGAACCCTCACTGCGCGAGCCCGACTCGCACTTGACCAATTTTTACTATTTTGGTATGAAACCCTAAAACTAAGCAAAATCCGGTCACTCAGATATTAATATATATATAGCTGCTTGTGCTGATTCAACACTGACTCACTGACTCATTGATCACCTCTCCTGAACAATTTTGTATGAAAAATTTTTTTTTTGAAGGATGATGTCGTATAGAGGGGAAAAATTCATGAAGAGGAAAAATACGGAGAGAGCTGATGATTGAGGATTTCGGAGATGGGTGAAGAGCACAGCCAGGGTATTGGAGATAGGTGGGGGGTGCTCGACCAAATGTCATTCGAAACGTCATCCAATTGGCAGTTAGCTGAAAAAAATTTCAAAATGGCCACCATGAGAATTTCCTCGATATCTCGGATAGTATAAAAGATGGAAGAACGGTTTCTCAACAAGAGTTGATCAGGACAAAAAGGTCTATTTGATGGCTAGAAAAAAATCCAATATGGCGGATTTTTTTTTTCGATAAAAAATGTAGGGGGATTATTGTCAGCCTATATAGGCGGGAAGACAGCACGCGCCCTACTAGTTTTATTATATAATGAATGTAGCAATCCACAGTCCACACCTAAGTGACGAACAGCTAAAAAGATTTCATCTATCATATCTACCATATTTTCAAAATATTATGGTTGGTCAAGTGCGAGTCGAGCTCGCGCTCTAAGGGTTCCATACTATCAAGAGTCAAGACCGAATCCCACCACCACATTCAAAGACAAGCAAAAAGTTACGTGTATTGTATGGGAGTCCCCCTTAAATATTTTATTTTTATTTTACTATTTTTTTTTTGACAGTTTGCTCAATCAACCTAAAACTGTTGTGCATATAAAAATATATAAAAATCGATTTTAGAATACACAAAGAACGCCCTTTTATATGATACCCCACTCAATATTGTTATCTCATTTGGAATTTTGACGATCTGGTTTCCCCCCCTTTTTAAGTATACAGGGGTCAGGGTTACAGGAAAATATGTCACGATCCCGTAAAGGGTTATAGTACAGGACAATAGCTGCAAAAGTGTATCGTTTTAGAGATATTAATTTATTTTTCTTTTACAATCCAGGTAACTTTTTAAAAATGTAAAAATGTTAATTCAGTAAAATAACGGACGGACTACCGACATTTGACGAATTTGTTGATCACGAAAATAAAAGTAGAGAACTGTCACGAGACACCCTTTAGATATTTTAGTTAGAGGATGATATTAATTATCTAGCTTCAATTATTTTAAAAAACTTACAGAAGTGTTTTGATAAGCCATATTTCGCCTGCGTCCAATTAAAATTAATGATTTATTAGCCGCCCAAAATCCAAATGACAGTCGGTCCAAAATTGAACATAGACTAATAACACCATTAACACTATAGGTATACAAAGCACAGATTAAAGGTGACATAGAGAACACAGATAATAGCATTGATAATAGATACTATTATGGACCTAACATTAAAGATACTGAATCTTACTGAGGGATTTTATAAGACATTATAACAAGACGGACCACTATGGCGAATAAACCGGCCGGCTGCGGTGCAGTGCGTCCCTTTCTAACTTAAGGTGACCATGGCAAAACGGAACACAGGAAAAATTCCTCTGACGGCAACATATAAACAACAATACATTATAAAACGAAACTAAGGAAATCTATTTAAATTAAAAAAAATACTGAGAATTAAAATTCAATTTTTTTTTGCCCTAGGTTATTAGGTAGTATGCCCATTATACTGAAAAAGTAAGAGAAAGAAAGCTGCCTGCTGGAGGGTCACTTGTTGCCTCACTGAAGCGCTTTTGAATTCCCTATGGAAAACCCAGGTATCCCTGTCAGTACAGTAATGGGACTAATTCATATTGGGCGCCAATTACATGAACTGCTGTAAATATACTAATAAGAAGGATAAATTGGTCAAGTGCAAGTCGGGCTCACGAACTGAGGGTTCCGTACCATCAAGACACATTCTCTTTGGTATTATTCTCTATGGTATTAAAGTAAACACCCTGTCCACTAAATCATAAACGAAAAAATCACGTTAATTGTATGGGAGCCCCCTTAATTTATATTATTATTTTAATTTACTATTTATTTCTACAATAAGTATAAATATTTTGTGAAAATTAAAAGCGTCTACCTGTTACCTTTATTAAATATCAATGTAATTCTATTTTTTAGTATTTGTTGTTATAGCGGCAACAGAAATACAATATCATCTGTGAAAATTGCAAGTCTGTTGCTAGCACGGTTCCAGAGATACAGCCTGGTGACAGGTTACTTTTTTACCCTTTGGGTGCGGAACCCTAAAAAACGGCTAAAACTCATGCAACATTGAGTCAGGTCCGCTCGACCAGTTTCGGACCCGTCAGGGATCCTTCTTCAAGAAGCGTTATTGACGCGTGGAACGCCCGTATTGTCCACTCACGGAAGTCTTAATTCTAATATTATTATCATTAGTATACATAGGTACGACTGCGTAATTTGTCTTACGCGATTATGGTACTTCATAATATAATAGGTATCTATTTTCGAAAATCTTTCTCTTTTATGTGTTGTATAGGACTAATGAAAACTTAGTATGAAACCCAGAAATAATATATCTGAAGGTCTACAATATTGCGTTAAAAACATTATAATTATTTATTTCTTCAAAAATAAAGTTTTTTTAGTAAATGCTAATTCACCTTTAATATTTTCTGACTACCTATGTATGAGAATCTCGAAAAATAACATCTCTTGATAATTACAAACTCAGTAAAGAACGAAGTATCTAATTTGGTGCAGTCGATAGCCGCAGGTAGTCATGAGTATACACGCATTTTAGAGATTCATTTTTACTGTATTAAATAAGTAAGTAAATTGATAGATAGATTATTTATTATTGTACATCTCCAATTTGTCTACCTTATCTACCTAGTTCTACTCCGAGTACTACGTGAGTGAAAAAAATACTTTGATAATTCTTCATGGTAAAGAATATATTAACCATTTTTTTAATCACCATCTTAAATTTAGTTTACTCAGTTGTAAATAATTATTTTTAATAAGGTACAACGCAATAAAAGGGAATATAAGTGGGAAATTTATATATTTATATAAATTTATAATTATAATATAAATTGTAGAAATATTAAAGTAAGGTCCAAAGTTTGTGGTTTGTTCGTTGTGGTAAAAAAGCAAAATATTTTTTTCTGCTAAACCCAAAGACAAAGTAAATATAAGGACAGGAAATTGTCAGTCTTATTGGGTGGGTATATCCGCCATCTTCTGTAGAATTGAAATAGCCAATCACAGCCATCGGCCAATCACAGATAGGCACCAGACAGCTGATCAGAAGGGCTGCTCTAACTATCTATCGATATGGAAATATTATCGATGTAGTAAGTAGTTCGTGGTTAGTCATTAAAGATTTGAGAGAGCAAAAATGAATGAACATAACCTACCGTTAAAAACCTACTGATAAAAATTAATGGCTAACGGTTTTGAAATCGGTCGCCTTGATGCGAAGTAACGATTATCTTAAGAACATACAGTATTACGAGTCGTATACATTTTTCTCCGGAGATGCAAAATTATTTTTTTGTGGAATAAATACCTACCTACCTTAAAAATAAAAAAATATTGCTATCCACATGTCACCAACTAACAATAATTATTATCTGACGTAACCATGACACACATACACATTAAATATACTGTATCTGACGTATAATTCAAATAACATACTATCTACTATAATATTGTAGTAAAACACAAATTAGTTACTTACAGTAGTGTCAGATAATTTACATGTAATAGTAGTATTATGATTAATACACGACGTGATGAATTAGGCTCTTCGTTAGATATCGAGAAATATTCTTTTTTTTAATCTTGAGGTTACAACTCCTCTTTAATCCTCAGTTTCTCTCACCCATTTCAAAGCTCGGTCAACGAAGTTTTGCGGGACTCCTATTTCTGGGTGGTCATGATAATAACTACCAATAAAGATCCTATTCGTCACCTAATTTGTCGGGGTTCTCCAAGTCCCGAGCTCGCATCGGTCGCTCCCGGATCCTAATATTTGTAACAAACATCTAATCTGCAAATAGCGTATATCTGTAGTAGCTGAGACTTCCAGTTCAAATGTTCAAAGTTCAATGTGGCAGCCATTTTTTAAATTTTGACCACAAATTACATGTCTTTGCTTGCTGCAATGGTTTTTGTAATTTAGTAATTTCGAGATATGAACAATTATTTTCTTAAAATACAGTCCCGCCAAACTGACTTACAGTTGTTACTTAAAAGTTGTTAAACATCGATTTTAAAGAAATTTATAATTCATGAAAAACCTTTAGAATTTTTCACTCCTTACAATTTGAATTTCGAAAATTCCCGTCTTTGTACAGAATATACAAATATTCTGTAGATTCATGACCTAATAATATGAACCTGAGTACTAAATTTTACATCTCTACGACTTTTAGTTTTACCGGAGTCCGTGGAACAACGAAAATGCCTCACTCCTTTATTTATATTATTATATAAAATTTACGGAACCCTTCATGCACGAGTCCGACTCGTACTTGTTTGTCTTTGGCCTACTCTCTGTTTCTTTTCTATAACTTTAATCTATAATATTATTGTCTATTGCGTGTTAGTATTGTCTATGTTTTTATGCATTATTATAATATTTACCTGATGTGCTGAAAATTTTATTTAATTCATACAAAATAAATTCACATCTCCGGGAAAAAAAAGGTATGCGTGGGTCTTCTCGTTCTACTGAATCTCCCTTAAGGAGCACACCACGGCTGTGCCCGCGAAATTCAAATTTTTCGTGGTTTTTCGCGATTTTTAAGCTAATAAGACGTAATAGGCTTATGGCCGTAAAATTGCGATAATCTCAATATCTTCTTCACGTGTTTATATAAAAATCTCTGCTCGAAAGTGTCGAGTTAAAGAAATTAGTCCGAGATTTGAGAGTTACTCACATAAAACTTGATACTCGGACTAATTTCCTAGGATACACATTTTTATGCAAAGATTTTGATATAATCATGTAAAGATGATACTGCCACTCTCGCAAATTGATTGCCATAAGCCTATCATGTCTAATTAGCGTACAAATTGCAAAAAACCACGAAAATTTTGAATTTCGCGGGCAGACCCGTTGATTTCACGTTAATTCATCGTAACTTCAAACTAAGGCGACCGGATTTAAACCAACAGCCAATACTTTAACAAATCCCGCGAGACCAAACTATATCTATTCCTGAAGCCCTTTCCTCTATTATAAAAGTTTGCAATAGATAATAGCTATAGAAAAGCTTTAGTTTCTGTAAAACCTGTAAAGAAGTTTTTTTCCTATCTACTCAGCTATCACAAGCATAGTATGAAATTTATCGATAACGGTATAATAGTAGTCACATCATTAGTACTTTGACATGAAGCAATGCGCATGTCAAAGTGCTACAGTTTATGGCGGTTTTTGCCACCCCGACACATATAGTGATAAGTAAACTATGGCCTCTCTATATATATGTTTAAATTCTCTAAGGCTAAACCCAATATTTAGTTGAGATGGCAAGATGTCAGACAAGGATACACTACCAGAAGGATCGGTTTCGCTAGCTAGGATCGCTTTTAAACTGCTTGTAAGAAAATAGCTATAATGTGAAAGGAATAGATCTCATTTTTAACCGACTTCAAAAAAAGGAGGAGGTTCTCAATTCGTCGGAATCTTTTTTTTTTATGTATGTAAGATGTTCACCGATTGCTCGAAGACGCGTTAACTGATTTGGAAAATTCTTTTTTTGTTTGAAAGGGTATACTTCCCAGATGGTCCCATTTTTTTCAGGTCAGGATCTGATCAGGATGTGGTACACCAATTCGAAGTCGGGCAATCCGCAATTCGTACAATTATAGTCCTTCGTATTAATCGCCCGACTTTGAATTGGTGTACCTACATTGAATAATTATTTCACTCTTTGTAGTGGCATTTGAAGTCGGTTTTTTTGAAAAGAATTTTCCATTTTATAGCATAACAAAAATGTTAAGTATTTTTTCCTGTTAGTGTACAAATCCTTGGTACGATAACATAGAGTTGAACTGACAATCGGAAATGAGAGCCATTTTTGATATGGTTACTTAATCTGTGACACAGATACTTTTCAAGTTATTTCCTCTTTGATTTATAGTGCTCTGTGATAGGTAGGTATCACAGATTAAAGATATTGTATCTTACGATACAGATAGGACACAGACGAAGAAGAGCGTGTACCCGTAAGACTGACGTTTCGCCCACCCCAACTGACAGGTGTCACCAAAGAACGAGGGCTTTCATTTGACAGATAGTGTTGTGCTATTTGATATCGACTAACTAGTGATGTGCTTTCTATCGACTTATTATCGATTAGTAATATTATTTATTGTATTTTCATCTCTAATAAAAAATAAAAATACCAAACATGATTGAAAAATAATTTATTTAGAGACAACTGTTAATATATAATAAGAACTAATAATTATTAATTTTACAATTACAACTTCACAAAGTTAAAGTTGGTTTTTTCTTTGTTTTTCATATTCCAGCCAACTAACATCTTCATTCTTCATAAATTGTGTAAGAGTAGGTAGGTATATTTTCTCAGCACATTATTATGAGGACAAGATTCTAATTGCAGACAAATGATTTCTACTAACCTCTTTTATAACCAACAAAACAATTCTGGGTGATGGATATGTTAAACAATTTCCTTTCAATAAAATATATTTCTATCTTCTTAGAGTGCTGTCTCCTATCGAAGGTTGGCAACCATAATAGCAATTTGAATCTTGGATATCGCTGCTCTGATTAGACTACGGGTGCTCTTGCCAAACCATTGGCGTAAGTTTAAACGCCAAGATATTATACTGCGGCCAGGCCTCCTCCTGCCTGCCACCTTCCCTTGCATAATTAATTGAAGGAGCTCATATTTCTTGGTGCTGCGCATATTCATATGAAATAATCCAATCATGAAACTGCCATGTAAATCTTCTTGTATTGTATACAAAATACTTTTTTATTACTTTCTTGCATATGTTCTGAATTGCACAGCTAATCTTTTCTTTATTTCACTTGAAATTAAATATATCACTAGATAGATAGATAGATAGATAGATAGATAGATGTCATTTATTTGCATTGAATACAGTTACATGCATCCAGCCATCTCTGGCGTACAAATTTAACCTTACAACTAACAATTTATTAGAATTTCATTAATTTTACAAACTAAACAAAATCACTAAGCCCTATCTATTAACAAAAAAGTACATTAGATATTATCTTTTGTGAGTAAGGAACTCTTTGACGGAGTAAAAGCCATGACTGAGGAGCCATTTTTGCAATGCAGGCTTAAACCGCTTAATTGGCATACATTGGATGTCGGTAGGCAAATTATTAAATATTTTTATAGACATGGGATGACAACTCTTTAAATAAGTAGAAGTTCTAGGAAATTTGTCCAGAATCAACCTATTAGGGTTTCTCACTGTTCTCGGGTACTTATCAGATGCTTTTTTAAATAACTGCCAATTTTTTTTCACAAAAACCGCTACTTGATATATATACATACATGGCAGTGACAGAACTTCTAGAGTTTTAAATAAGGGCCTGCAAGAGTCAGTCGAGGGGACGCCGAACATTGCTCGAATGCATTTTTTTTGTGCAATAAAAGCTCTTTCTATGTCACACGAATTTCCCCATATTATTAGGCCATACCTTAATATAGAATCTACGTGGCCATAGTACACCATTAATATAACAGATAGGGATGTTGTTTTTCTTAGTTTATTTAGCACAAATACGTATTTATTAAGTTTATTACAAACGCTATCTACATGCGCTTTCCAATTTAGATTTTTATCTATTTTTATCCCTAAAAATGTGACATCGGCGACTTGTTCGATTTGCTGATTGTTATGATTCAGATTAAGTTTTGTCTCTTTTTTATTATTATAGTTGCTAAATTGCATGAATTTTGTTTTTGTCAAATTTACATGTAAATTATTATTACTTAGCCAATCTACCATATTCTTAATTGTATTGTTTATGTCAATTTCACTATTAATAATGTCATCGGTGCATATCTTTATAATTGAGATGTCGTCTGCAAATAATATAAATTTATCTAAGGACATGTCAGGGAGGTCATTTATATATAAAATAAATAAAAGAGGTCCAAGAATGCTGCCCTGCGGCACACCATAAGTATTCAGCATATTTGAGGATCTATTAATAATATGTGTAGAATTTGAATCTAAGCTAGATATTTCTACACACTGTGTTCTATTCTCCAAGTAACTTTTCAGCCAGGATAATGCTGGACCACGTATTCCATAATTTTCAATCTTACTCAATAATAGTGGGTGTGCAACAAAGTCGAACGCTTTGGACATGTCAAAAAATATGACTATGGGAGAGCTCAGTGAATCCAGGTGTGTTGCAACCGTTCTTACAAGATCATAGCACGCATCTATAGTAGATTTATTTTTTTGAAACCCATATTGTTGATCTTTTAGTAATTTGAATTTTGCGATGAAGTCTACTAGTCTTTTATGCATCGCTTTTTCAAATATTTTAGAAAATATTGATATCAACGTAACTGGGCGGTAATTCTCTACAAGTGTCTTCTTCCCTTTTTTATATAGAGGCTTTACTATTGAGTATTTAAGGACCTTTGGGAAAGAACCAGTTTCAAAAGATTTATTAATTAAATAGGTCAAAATGGGTGATATCTCATCTAGTGTAGATTTTAATATTTTCGTTGATACCCCATCAAAGCCTTCTGCGTTGGTATTGTTTAACGATCTAACAATATTCTTGATTTCGTTTACACCATATGGTTTAAGATATATGCTATTTGGTAATATTTTTGTGTTTGTGTTTTTCAAGTGAGATTTATTTTGCTTGTTTGTAGTTTTTATCCAATAATTATTAAATGATTCTGCGATCTCAAAAGGTTTAGTGATAATTTTGGTTTCTGTCTCTATTTTGTCAATTAAGTTGTGTCTATTACTATTCGTACTAGATTGTTTTATAACTGTCCAACTAGCTTTGCTTTTATTTTTAGCCATAGATATAAAATTATTATTACTATTGCATTGTGCAGCATTGATACATCGCCGCAGTAGTTTCGAGTATCTAATATAATTTAATTTATTCTCTTGATTTTTCTTTTTATAGTATTTATATTGAAGCTTCCTTTTTGTTTTACTGCTTTTCTTTAACCCTTTTGTAATCCACTTAATATTCCTTTTGTTATTTATTTTTATTTTAATCGTAGGAAAACATAAGTTGTAGAATAGCAAAAACAATTCGTGAAAGTTATTAAATGCTATATTAAAATCGTGCTCATTATAAGACTCGTTGAAAGATAAACTTGATAAACATTTTTTAAATTTTTGAATATTTTCTGTGCTATAATCTTTTTTGTAAATATAGTATACTTTGTTAACATTTTCTGTTTTAATTTTTGGTATAATTAGCACTTGCGCGGTATTATGATCTGATAGTCCTAGATTATATAGCTCCCCAATAGCATTGGGAATATTACTTAAAATATGATCGATGCACGATTGTTGTCTTGTCGGCTTATCTATATGTAAAGTCAAATTAAAGTTTAAACATAACGCACGTAAATTTTTTGAATCTTTATTATCTAATAGTGTGTTTATATTTAGATCCCCAGCTATAATAATTTTTTTGTTAGATTTATTGGTCAGTCTAATGAGCATGTCTTCAAGCTTCTTAAAAAATATATCTGTGTTTGTCTTTGGTACTCGGTAAAGGCAGATAACTATTATATTTTGTACAGATATCTCTATTCCGCAGCATTCAAATACACAGTCCATTGTATAGTCTTTCAAATAATTTATTGGGTTATAGTTTAAACCCTCTTTTAGAAGTATAGCAACTCCACCTCGCTTTCGCTTGTTTCCCCTACAGTAAGAGGCAGCTAAATTATAACCATTAACTTTAATATTTATTTCACTATTTTGATCTAAAAATGTTTCTGAAAGACAAATAACATCCGGATGTTTTTTACTGTCATATAATTCTGCTAAAGCTATCTCAAGATAATTAGTTTTATTTAGTAATCCGGCAATATTTTGATGTAGGATAAAAAAAATATTTTCATTATGGACGAAAAAAATTCTCATTATTTTGCCCTGATGTATTTGTAATATTATGCAACTCGTTTTGTTTTTCGGTTGATATCAGTTTTTTTGGCATTTTATTAAAGTAGTAAGGAATTGTCCCTTTCGTGTATAACTTATCCGATCTGATGTGATTATTCGTAGAAATTCTAGCCTCTGTCTTGCTAATATGCTTACGCAAATTGTATTCCTTGTTAAAGTAATAAGGGATAGTCCCTTTGGGGTATGCCTTTACTGAACTGGCATGACAATCCGTCAAAACTTTAGCCTCTGTCCTACCAATATGCTTACGCAAATTATTATTATATGTCAAGTACGTACTATTATAATCTATTTGATCTAAGCAGCGATTGATTCTGTTACAAAATTCCCAGTAGCTTAAATTGTACGTGTTATTATTTTCATGAGAAACAAAATAACAATGTTCAAAATTCTTAGCTATCAGATTTAATTTAGCATTAAGCTTATGTATATTTAGGTAACGGTTTTTCCTAACGCTCAAAATAACAATGGGGCACTTGGTGATCGACTTTAGAGTCGCAGAAAGTTCAATAATTACGCTCATAGGATTACTGTCGTGTTCGCCTACACACAGTATTATTCGATCATCAGATGATATGTCGAACGAATTTAAACATTTTACAATTTCATCAGTAAGAGCATTAGGTTTTAGGAATGATCTTATCTCGTAGTCTCCGTATGGGCTATTTAGTCTAAGTTTCGCTATTATTTTTGGTAAATCTAAGCATTGAGAACCGCCAATTATTATAATTTTCTTGATATCCCTGGATTTCTCGATACTTTTTGTTTTTTGATATAAATTCTGAGAACAATTCGTTTTAACTGGTTCCTTTGTTTGATTCGTTGTATAACTGTCCCTTGAATTTTGTATTTTTCCTTTTTTATTTTCATTTGATACTAGTGTGTAACTAGTCGTCAGTTTCGGTGATGTCATGGTTGAAGTGTCCTTGACAGCTAATGGCGTCGAAATATTTTCCTTTCGTGCAGTATTGGTTAATACAAAACATTCTTTTCTTCTTATTTCAATAGGAGTATTTGGTATTGATTCTTGTCTGATTTCCAAATAAGGTGATGGAGAATTTTCTTGGCTGCCAATAGGACCTTTCGTTAGTGGTGTTGTAGCACTAGTTAGCTTACTCTTCTTTTTATTTGGCCTTTTTGAGTTAGGTGTAGAATTTCCAGAGATTCCTCCGTCGTTTAATAGTGTTTTAAAGATTTTTATTTGCTTTTCATTCTCTTCTAATTTCTTTTTTAATTTTGTATTTTCGACGTTCAGCTTGTCTATTTCCGCGTGAGCACTTTCCAGTTGACAAGATAACATTGATAATTCTTGTTTCAGCTCCTCAACGTGTGATTTATTCACTACAGATAAATCTGCCGGCAGGCTACATGAGCTTACATCTTTAAGTGTAGAGTAGTGTGAATCTTCCACTGAACTACAAGTAATATTGTCCAGAGATTGGTTATATTTTGATTGGTCTTGTGTTGGTGTCAGTGCTGTAGACAGATTATCTTTTACTTGTTCAATTTTGTCTTTTGAACACGGCGGGGTTGCTTGCGCATGCGCAGGTCCTGATTGTTTGATAACCTTGCACTTGTGGCATTTCCATTTTAATTTGTTGTTAACAGACATTGTGTTGAACCGCCTCAGTGTTGTGCTAGCACATTTTAAGTCTAGTAAATTGCCGCATGATGTACATTGCAAGTATTCGCTATTTTTTATTGCGTGCGCACATGCTGAGCACGTGAAACTGCGTTTTGCTTTGGAAGACATTTTTTTATATTTTACTTTCTAATAAAAACATAGAAAAAATCCAATGCCGGGTATGGGCTCGAACCCAGTGATGCTGCCTAATGTCTCGCAGTCGTAACCGCTGCGCCAGCGCTACGTTGATGGTATGGGCGAAAATTCTGTTCCTTTTTGTAGTAGATACAGATAGATTCCAATAATATTATAGTCTCGTGATTTAGTTCCACATCTGTTCCATAGATGGCGTCGGCGTTATTATGTTTCTTGTACTTATTTGGCAATGCCTATATTGATGGGTGCATTAGGTGATGTATTGATTTTAATTCATCGCTCATTACGTAGATGGCAGTGTTATCAAATATTATGACTGTGATTGTCTTCTTGTCATTTTCAAAATATCAACGATCACATTTGAAAACAATTTGGTTATTCCTTCACTGATTTACACTATTTAACCCAATAGGCAAATAATCCTTGACACGTTTACATATAATAATGTGTATAAAAACTTGTTTCTACTAGATTTGTACACAGTCCAAACTTTTATAACACAAAGTATTGAATCACTATTTCCAGTTATTGTTGTCGTTTTCAGGGCTAATTTTGTGTAATTTTAACTTCACTTCACTGCTAACTGCTCTAATTGTCAAAATAGTTAAAACTTGATAACATTTAATGATTATATGCAATTTATATTTCAAATTAAATACGGAGATGTCGCGATTACGTTAAAAAAAATCATTTCTTAATACCTCTAGAACCTGGAACAACTGGATGATCAGCATTTTTCAGGGTTTCAGAATCACTTTCACTGGTTTAATCCTCTTCCATTTTTGCATTTTTGCTAGCAGTTGACTGTGAAAATAATACTTCAAAACTGACAATTGTTTATCCCTGGTTCTTTAGGTCTCAGGTACCTTATCTTCCTCGCAGTTTGAATGAAGTCCAGCTTACTTACTTCTTAAACTTCTTTACGAAATGCACCTCACAGGCATTCAGGTTACGAAAATAAGCCGGCCATGGATGTAACATCGTATTTCGCCATTGAAGCCGGCGACCTTGCGGAAATTCACATTTCTTGATTCTCGGAAAAAAACGTATGCTTTCTCACGAAGAATCTCGGCAGCTAGTAATCAAACAATTTTGCGAGGCGTATTGATACAAGCGCTCACAAAAATGATAATAAACTTAATTTCACTGGTAAATCAGTATAAATTATCGGTCTTCTTTAATTTTTTTGGTCTATCCAACGAAAATAACAAAAAGATTTCAGTTTAGATTTTAGAACTTTTAAAATTTAAAAATCATCTGACAAATTTTGTTTTCATTTACACAAATTCTCTAGTCTATGAATAGTCTTTGTTTCTAGGTATTTTTAATCAATTTATTAAAATCTGAAATAGAAAACAAACCCATTTTAGGTTGATATGTTGTATATCTGAGGTAAGAACTGTCAACTGGGATGGGAGTATGGAGAAATTAAAGAGCACCCACCAATCACCATAGTAGGCGAGTGTCAGGGGCCTGGTAGGTATGACGTATGCCCGCGAATTAAAATTTGGTTTTTCTTTTTCAATTGGTTATTCATAATAATAGCGTCATAGCTCATATCTCTTTCACTGATACTTTCAAGCAAATATTTATACAATTCTCGTGTCACAGTGTTTATTACCAAACTCCTCCGAAACGACTCGATGGATATTTATGAAATTTTAATCTACATTCTGTACCTACGTCTCAGAATAGGTCCTAAGTTATTTTTTAAACTCGGTATACGGCAAAGCAAAGTTTGCTGAGTCAGCTAGTATGTTTATATAAACACTATTTTATATATCCTGTGGCGCTACAGTCCCTTGTGTTGTGGGCCCTGGCCTCCTCCACAATATTCCTCCATTTGTCGCGGTCCTTCAACTCCCTGCGCCAGTTGGTGTATTTACCCATGCTCCGTAAGTCTTCCTCCACACCATCAGCCCAACGCTTTTTTGGTGTGCCTTTTGGTCTTTTTTGTTGGGGGTCCACTTGGTCATGATTTTCACGGCCCTAAAGTCTGACATTCGTTCCAGGTGGCCCGCGCGTCTCAAGCGTTGTGACTTACAGAACCTTACGATGGTCTCACGTCCTATAAGAGCATCAAGCTCGTGATTCATGCGCTAACGGTATGCTCCATCCGATTCTCGGACTGGGCCAAATATGTTCCTGAGTACTTTCCTTTCAAATACCGCCAGTCTCGCTTCATCCTTCTATGTAAGTGTCCAGGTTTCGCAGGCGTAAGTCAGAACAGGTCTTATGAACGTCCAGTAGATGGTGAGTTTGGATTTTCTGCTTAATATTTTAGAGTTGAGCAGTTTCTTACATGCATAAAAGCATTTGTTACCCGCGATTATTCTTGCTCTGATCTCAACTTCAGTGCTGTTTTGAGAAGTTAATGTGGACCCTAAGTATTTAAAAGTATATATAAACACTAGTACTAGTATTAGCATCTGAAGATAGGTACTACTGCCATTTTACAGTCGTAAGGTTACAAGTTACAACGAATTTACTCAGCTTACAGGCTGCCAAAAACAGATATGTTACTATTCCAAACCTACAATCAGCTGGGGTGACGTCTCGACGAGGAGATCGAATCCAGGACTTCGTGATCTGCAGTCACACATGCGCACTACTTGACCAACGAGGCAGAGGCGAGCAGTAGCAAAACTAACTATACTCTCATAATTTGTTTGTTCAACTTCCATAATACTCAGCTATGTGGTGTAAGGTTGTAAGAAAGTTATGCTTGAACAAACACAAACAAACAATAACACGTGTCCTATTAATAATTTATAGAACATGATGAGTGGAGAGAGATATGTAGGTAGTTGTTTCAATCAAACAATAATAATTTAGAAAAATATTTTTAATAAACTTTAAAATAGAGTTAAACCTAAGTTATAAATAAAGTAAAATAACTATTTTAATTTGCTACAGAGGTTTATATTTGACCAGTGTTAATATTTTTAATTAATATGTGTTTAAATTTTTTATGCGAACTCTTTGTTTCGCTAATACTGGCACTATGCAAAGTTCCATAATGATAGATATCCACCAATGAACGAAATAGGGCCACAATAATTATTGTTATTTTACTACTAATAATTGCTTAAATACTTCAATTATTTATTTTCTTATATTTTATAACAAAGTGAAAAAGTATGTACCTAGAGTTTGGCAAAAAAGCGTAAATCCTCAAATGTGGTTGATTGAAATTCAAGTACACGTTATTCGAGGAGTCTCATATAAATATTTACAAATTCTAAAATATTTTTAAATGACTTGAGATATAACAATTTTATTGAAAATTGTAACAAAATAAAATAGTTTCCTTTCAGGACGTTTTTGCCAAGCTGTACAAAACTATTTGAACACATCTTGCAAAGTATAAAGAATATCGCTACAGTAATATTTTTGTATGTAACATGCAGTCTTTTAATTTAAATAATATGTTATGTAGGTACATATAGTTTGCTACATTTACATTTCTCGAGTATTTTTTTAAACATATGTTGATATTATTAGAGGCTCTTGTAAATTATATTATTTATACACTTTGTTATAAAATAAACAATACTTTTGATATGTTCAAGTTCATGAAAGTAAGCTTGTTAGAGGAAAGCGAAAATATAAATATAACTTTTATATACTTTCAAACATTTATTTTAACTAGCTACTACAAAAATATGTTTACAGAAATCGATAGACGCGTCTATTCTATTATAGGTATACCACTCTGACACAGCCTGCTATAGTTCCCGCAAAATTGTATGACCTATCTGAAACTTTTACACTCTTTAAGTTAGTACTTGACTGTACTTGATCAATATAGACATTAGAAATAACAAAAAATCCCACAGAGCCAAATATTGGTGAAGAGCTATTTACCATTGCAAATAAGGTTTCATAAATTCCCATCGATCCTATGTATGCAACATAAGTTATTCAGGGTCAAAGATCAAAATTGGAGGTTTCTGGATTGTTATGGAGAACGGTAAGTTTTACTAAAATAAACCTCAAGGAAAAGTTGTAGATCTTAAAATTCTTTACAAAAATGGTCTGTATAATTTTTTAGAAGAGTTACCATTCATGACATATCGCGATTTTAAGAGTCACATTTACATGACATGGAAAGCTTCATATTATTTATACAGTTTTTCATCGTACATTGAGTGCATCTAATATTGAGACAAATCAATGATGTAAGGTGCCCGCCCATTTTTGCTCAATAAATGTGCAGACAAACTGGCTGATCTGTCCGACTATTAGGTGTGTGAAACAGTTAAACTGTACCATGCGCAGTAAGTTCAGATGGTGTATAATAGTTTGCGTGACCTGTACACCATTTCTCTTAATTTTTTAAAAGAATTATCAAGCTCTTACTGGGGGACATATTTTGTCTACGAGGTTATATCAATCTTTGTGCATAGTTACTTGGATGAATGGTGCGGTTGGTACAGAGACATTTTATGAAGTTGAGTGGTTTTGTAAGTCACTGTTATAAAATAAATTATTTTTCATTTCATTAAAAGGACGGAACTTAGTCTTCAACACTGGTGCCTTTAAGTCTGAAAGTGGTTGTATTGTATGACGGTGACATCGGTTGTACAGAAATGCGTTGCAAAGATCATTGCAGGTATAAATTACGGGTCACTCACTGCTTTCACACAAACTACACTTTGTTGTACAGAAAGGAGGCAGCAGTCCACTCATTCTGAGACACTTTCACCGATATGGATAGCCCTTCTTATGCCCACACATTAAAAAACTTTTGTTGCGCGCTCACAATAGGCTATTTGACTAAATTTTGAAAATGATTTTAAAGAATTTATTACTACCTATTAAGCACATTACATTGATATTTCGCGGAAATTTAAAGTAATTCCCTTTAAAAACCACTTTTAAAATTTCAATTTTCAAAACCGCTCCAAAAACGCCAATTTTGTAATGGCGCTTGTCATCTCACTCGTGACGTCACACATTGTCAAACGCATATAAACAGACCACAGTACCGTACAGTTTAGTTGAATTTCTTCGCTTTTCTTTAAATTTAATAAAAATTAATATATTTTAACAGAAAGAATGGTGTACAAATGCTGTGTAGTACCATTATGTACAAATACCTCCATAAATTGCCCTCAAAAAGTGTTTGTGTCTGTACCATGGTCCATGATAAACCGAACTCCCATGAACTTCCTGAGTATTTGTCAACATAAACTAAAATGAGATAATGATTAATGATTATAATAAATAAAGGAAGGACTAATATGTTCGACGCGGTAGGTACTTACATTGCTGTTTTTATGTTTTTCAGTTCCGCGCCATAATAATCAGCATTATTCTTAAAGTAAAGTGCAACCATAAAAGCATCTACCTTAGGTAGGTTGCTATTATCAGCTCGCACAAAATTTGATTCCATTCTGCGATTTGAAATACTTAATTATTTATTTCCTTAGTATGTTTAGTTATAAAGTTACCCAGAAAATTACTGTTTAAATAGCTAAAAGATAAAATAAAACGCCCGCCAAACAAAACACTCAGAAAAATCAGTACAAAAAGCTGTTGTTCTCCCGCAAATTTTCGAGTGTGACGTCACCAGAGGTGCAACCAATCACAGGGCGTTCCTGTCACAGGTAAAATATCAAAAATTATAACATTATTAAACTCTTATTTTGCTGAAAAATATACATATATTTGATTAAAATAAAGTGAAATATGCTTATTTACGTTGTTATTAGTGAGATTTACAACAATTTCAGGTATATTTTCATTGTTGTCAAATAGCCTATTGTATGAGGTACTAATAATAGTGTAGAGGTGTAATGAGGTACGCTCTGGCGCCTGACAATTTTTATATTTATTATTTATGGTGTAAAATCCCACTTTTGATTATACTAGTAACAATAAAGTAGTTGATTGTGTTTTTTGCTAGAAATACTTTTTTTTTTTTTATTTTTTTTTTTTTATTTTATTGGTTCCGCCAACAACACTTGAGCATTACAAAATAACAAGATAAATTGATTTATTACAACACATATATATATAGCCCGAGCATCAATAACTGACAGAAACAGAAGCATTATAAATCAGAAGAAAACAGTTTAGGATATTTAGATAGAGTACAAAATACAAAACATTAAATTACACGAAATACATATGCAAAATTACTTAAATTAATTAATACAATAGAGAAAAAAAGGGGGAAAAACAATAAACTATCTGACTCCCCTACGTAGGGAGTCCATGACGTCACGACGAAAGCAGTATTCCCTAGGGTTGAAAATATTGAGCTGACCATTTCTATGGTGGAGAGCATTATAATGGCGACATATTCGGTTAATGCAAGAGTGGTACGCGACATTGGTGCGACAGAAAGAGGTTCTGAACACATTCCAGGTGCGAGACGAGCGATTAGGGATCGAGCAATTAATATATATGTCATTCAGAGAGGTGTCCGTAACGTTATTCAATATTTTAAATAGTAACATAATATCTAAAAAAGTACGACGCATATGTAAAGGATCAAGTTTAAAGTAATTTAATTTTTCGCTATAAGATGAATTAACGAGCTTTGCATTAAATTTGTATGAAAGAATTCTTAAAAAACGCCTCTGGATGGACTCAATAGCGTCAGAATAAGTCTTCTGGTAAGGAGACCAGACCGGGAATCCATACTCGAGTATGCTGCGGATCAAACTTTTATATAGATACAACATACTTAAGGGGTTCTTGAATCCTTTGGTAATCCGACAGATAAATCCCATCAATTTGTTAGCCCGTGACGTTATATTATTAACATGTAACTTAAAAGTCAAAGATTCGTCAAAAGTTACCCCAAGATCCTTGGCACTAGACTTTATTAAGAGTTTACTGTTATCTATACAGTAGTCATATTTAATTTTGTTACGCTTTTTAGTGAAATTAAGGACAAAACACTTATTAACGTTTAAATTCATGCCATTCGCTTCACACCATATTTTCACCGAGTCCAAGTCCTCTTGCAGAGTTTGGCAATCATGTTGACTACATATAGCGCTGAAAATCTTTAAGTCATCTGCATAGAGGAGACATTTATTTTTAATAACCGATGTGATATCATTTATAAATATTACAAAAAGTAAAGGACCCAGGTGCGATCCCTGAGGAACACCTGAAGGAACCGTAATTGGATTAGAAAAGAAGCCATTAACTGCCACTATCTGCGACCGATTAGTTACATAGGATATAATCCATCTCAATAAATCACCATGCACACCATATTCTTCGAGCTTATGGAAAAGTAACCTATGGTTTACTTTATCGAATGCTTTTTGGAAATCTGTGTATATTGCGTCCACTTGAACCTTTTTGTCTATACAAGTAGACAAGAATTTTGAATATTCGACGAGATTGGTTACGGTGGATTTACTTTTAACAAAACCATGTTGTTGTGGGGCTATTAGAGGTTTAAATAAATAGTAAATATAATCATAAACAATACTTTCAAAAATTTTGGCAACGCAGTTTAGAATACATATAGGACGATAGTTACTACAATCCGTTCTAGACCCTGCTTTAAAAATAGGAATCACATGTGCAACTTTCCATAATTCGGGAAAGCATCCTGTAGCCAGAGACTTATTAAAAATTATCATCAGGGGTAACGCGAGTTCTTTACCACAGGCTTTAATAAAAAAGGAAGGAATTCCGTCTGGCCCTGGACCTTTATTCCATTCCAAACCCCTTATCTTTTTCAGGACTTCCTTTTTGGCTATAACAATCTTACTTAACGTGTTGATTTGAGCCCTATCGGTAAAACGTCTCGTGTCGAGGTTGTCTTGTACATAAACTGATGAGAAATAATCCGAAAAGAGTTGACATATTTCGAAACCTGACGTCGTCGTTTTTAAGCTTAGGAACATACTTCTGCTTACTTTTTAGGCAAAGGAAAGTTTTAAATCGTAGGTAAGAAGCTCGACCAAAATTGCATATCCAATCTAATTTGTACTACGATGTTAACGAAACTGTTACCCGTCTACTACTCGCGAAGTTCCTCGGCGAAGTATACTCAGAAAGTTTACCGAAGTACTAAGAAAAGTTGTCGAAGTTAGACGAAGTGAGTAGTGACCCTCCACACTGCTCGCTCCGTTCAACTTCGGTCCCACTTCGGTCAACTTCGCGAGTAGTGTAGAGCGTGGGTTACAAATAAGAGTTCATATTACAATGGTTAATTTTTACATGATCGTATTCTTGTAAAGACTAGCACGCGTCAAGAGTTTGTTGGTGTGCAGGCATATGATTAGTGTAGGGGCGCACCGAGGCCGTATGTCACACGGTGTGCACGGCGCTGGGTTTGTGCGGCGGCGCCAGCGGCGGAAGCAGCGCGAGGAAGCGCCGCAGCTCGGGGTAGTAGTCGGCGCACGTCCACGTGTCGTCGTGCGCGCCCGGCAGCGCCGCGTGGCGCCGCACGCTGGCGCCGCAGCGCGCGAGCAGCGCGCGCGCCATGCTCGGCGGCACGAGCGCGTCCAGCGAGCCGCACACCACCAGCGTGCCGCAGCGCACCGACCGCATCTTGCGCTCCGACATGTACTGTATGAAAGAAATAGAAAGAAAGAAAGAAATACATTTATTTTGCACATTACAATGGAGGTACATTTATGTACTATAACGATGCCTGAAGCCTCCCCCACCCGGGCAAAAATACCAATCGTTGCCCAAGTGGCGGCAGCTCCAGACACCGCCTGCAATGTGTGGCACAACCCAGAAATGGACCCCAACTCAGCATGGTGCTGTGTGCTCTCCATACATACATGGAGGCACACAGCGCTGATTTTCAGTCAGGATCCATGACTGGGTGACGCCACGAACTATACCTAATATAAAATTAAAGCAAACAAAAACAAAAATGTCATGAAAAAGAATAACAGATACCCACCAATACATATTTGACATGACAAGTGTTGTATGTTGTACAAGTGATTATAACATAAATACATGTTTTCAAGTGAAAATTTTATTGTGTTGTCACAAACATGCCGCATCGCATTACAGTACAGCCGGCATATTATGTCAGTGGCCGGCTGTAATCTGAAGTACGAATTTGGTACTTTGTTAGTTTTTGTCACACCAACTTAATTTACTGTCTCAGGTGATACAATTATTGTCATCAAGCAATAATTTGTTGCGACAAGAAATGGCACTGTTATTAATATTATTAATATTCACTTCCATCCAAATCTGTTTTTATTATTCACTAAATAAATACAAACCAATAAAAGTTTCACTTGCATAGTTACTTCATAAAATCAAATAATCATTTTTTTCATTCAACCGCAATTAATAAATGCAGAATAACAAACTCATGACACCTAAGCTAACGGTTGGGGTTGTATGAAACAAACAGGAGCGTACCTTGTTCTTGTGGCAGAACATGGGCAGCCAGTTCAAGAGTTTCCACTTCAGTATGACGCGCGCCATGTCTGGAATACTCGTGAAGGTGTTCTCCACAATCAGTGCCCACACTCGGTCCCGGTACTCTGGCCGGGACGCCAAGTCTATGGCGACGGCCCCACCTGAAAAAAAACCACCATTATAGAGCAAAAACTAACTAAATTAAACATGAAATTAACAATGGACCATGAAATTAACAATGAAGCATGAAACTAAATAATAAAGAAACCCACAGGTCTCCTTATTATTTAGTTCCATCCCTATGTTCGTTTGTTTGTTTGATTGTTGTCTGTAAACAAATCTTGCAAGTTAATTTGATTCAACTCCCAATTACAAATTATGCTGAGCATGCATGTGTAAACTGAATACAAATGCAAAATTGTTGTAACATGGAACTGATCTGATGAAACTAAAGATTGCCATAGGAACTCTGTAGTGAAACAACACTATATCCCATCAAGTTGGGACTTTTTTCATCCGTCTTGTCGAGTTGAAATTGATAGCAAATACTAACTCTTTTAAGTCTTTTGGAAAAACATTCAAATCAGCTCATTTACATAGTTGATAAACTAATGAGGCATACAAAACGGTTTGATTCTTCGTTACTGATACGCACTACAAAGGTCTGTTACGTTTATCTTTGTATATCTGTATCTTTCCTACCACCTACAACTTTTGCATCTTCAAATAAGAGGGAGTAGGCATTTCCTAGGCAAGCCTGCTCCACCTTAAGACTGTATCATCGCTTACCATCAGGTGTAATCTCAGACAAATGCTAGTCTATAAAATAAAAATATATACTCAACCAATTTAGCACCAAGCTAGAGCAGAGGAAAAAATTCAAAAGTGATAAAGTTGAAAGCTCACCAAGTGATCTGCCAAACAATATAATTTTAGAATGGTCAACGTCGTTTCTCTGCATAATGTATTCAAACGCACTTTGGGCATCTATGTAAAGCCCTTGCTCAGATGGGGACCCTTCTGATAGCCCGTAACCTCTGTACTCCACTAGGAGTATGTTGATGTTTAATTTGTGATAGAACCCAGAAGCATTTGCCAGTCTGAAAAACAAAATGTATAAACTGCACAATTCAAATTGATGATAATTTATATCCATCATATCTCTTTTTACAAGCTTAAGTTTGAATGTTTGTTGTTCAAGTGGAATCTTGCAACCTCATTTTTGACACACCACATCTTCACACAACAGTCAAACTTTGCCATCGTTTGAGCACTGTCATTGATAAGAAATGAAAAACCGGCCAAGTGCGAGTCGGACTCGCGCACCGAGGGTTCCATACCATAAGAGAAGTAAAACATTGAAAGAATCACTTTTTTCATGAATTTACGTACGTTAATTATGATGAATAGAAATTAATATACATTAATTTCTATTGATCATAATTATTTCAGATTTTTCGATTGGTAAACTTCGGAGATAAGGGGGGGGAATGGTATTTTTTTCGACAGTTTGCCCAATAAATCAAAAACTATCAGGCATAAAAATAAATAAAAATTAGTTTTAGTATACAAAAGTAACGCCCTTTCATATGATACCCAACTCAATATTGTTATCTCATTTTGAGAATTTGTCGACCCGGTTTTCCCCCTTTTTAAATAAAAAAAACAATTTTCAAATTTTTACGATTGTTATGACGTCGCGTCACTATTGCCTATAACTATTCTGAATTTCAAGTTGATAGCTTGAATAGTTTCTGAAATAATCGAGTGTGACAGACGGACGGACGGACGGACGGACGGATGGAGAAAGTCTCACCATTAGGGTTCCATTTTTACCAAATTGGTATGGAACCCTAAAAACCACTCAACTGAATCCTTTTTGCATACAATTAGGATGGACACAAGGTATAGAAGGCAACTAAAAAGGTAAGCTGTTGTTACTATAAGCTAATTTAGCTCTAGATAACGAAAGCAAGGAGGTAAAGTATTTGGCTGCTGATGTCATACTGTGATGTCACTTTGTTATGACATAATACAATTTTGTGAAATTATTTTTCACTTGATACCCTGCCTTGCTTATCTTGCTACTCTCAGTGTGCTCTAACTACATATGTTTCATCACCTGGGACAAAATGAAGGCACAAGTTTGACGGAGACCTGTGCATTTCTGTTAGATCAACAAAGAAAACATAATGATACCAGGCTTACATAAGATCAGAGAGAGAGATGTATGCTGTTTGTTTATAATGTAAAAACATTGCGGACAATTTAGACCTTGTTATTAATATTTTGAAAGCCCACAGTCATGTGTACATTATGAAGAAACCAAATATCCACTTTGTTTGTGGTACAGAAAACATCCTGAAGAAACTTCATGTCTGTGAGTTCACCGAAATGCTCTGAAAGGTGTGTGGATTCCGCCAATCCACAGTTGGCCAGCATGGTGGGCTATTCCGAAATGATTCTCACTCTACGAGACACCTAGCAGTGACATATGATCCTTGACATAACTAATATGATTAATGCTAGTAGCAAGGAGCCCAAGGCATATCCCCTCAAGCCTTAGCCTTCAGCTTTTAACTAAACTTTTATAATTATTGTTATACTAACAGTAGAACAATCAAAACACTCTTTATCTGGATTCATTACCTCCAATGAGAACAACAGAAACCTTACACAGTCTGTCTGCTACTAACAGCCCTTTTTCTCAGGCCGTCAGGAGGGTTTTCTCGTCAGGAGGGAAGTTGGTATTAAATACTACTAATTATTATCACTACACTAAGCTCATGGATAAGTACTAACCTCTGCCCCATATTCCCAGCATTGCCATGAAAGAATATCATGGTAGGCTTGCGATCACTGTCCGTGGCTTGCAATATGAGAAACATGTGGATTTTCAAACCATCCTTGGTCTTGACCTTGATGCTCTCGTATGGAAGTTTGAAGTTGCTGGGCTGAAGGACGAACACTCGAGAATCTGGTGGATCATTGGGATAGTACAGCAGCAGATCTTGCGCATTGTAGAGTATACCTGACCAGAAAACAAGAACTTTGATTACAAGATGCTTTTTATGTTTAAAAATTAAGAAATGCTGACATATTTTAATTTCTTTCCTGAGTTTAAAGAATCTAGATTAAATGGCATTCCCGATGAAAGAAATACGTACCCGACAGTCCTACCATGAAACTCAAAAAGGCTATAAAAAATCCATAGAACCAAAAAACTATTAAGTTTAAAAATAAAGTGATAGAGGTCACAACCCATAACCTGTACAAAAGTACACGTAGTATGTGATACATTATATATTAAGCACAAAATATTTCAAAAATACGTTTACTCTCATTTTTTTCGATACTAAAGACAGAACTCGGCTAATAATAAAGTTAAATCCATGTTAAACCACTCATCATAATAATATTAAGAATGAAATTATTTATCAACTTCTTTTTATTTTTAGTATTTAGGTAGATTATTCTCCACTAAAAACAACGTTGCAATTTTGTAACTTGCATTCCTTTTAGGTAGGTTTTATCATATATTTTTGGTACATGATTTCAGTTACGACTCTTTGACAATTTTAGTAAATTTGTAAATTTTTTTTTTTTTTTAGAATTTTTTATTTACAATTTTTCAAGACACCACAGAACATTTATTACGATTCATGCCGCTTACATAGACATAAAAGCCGCTTAGATCACAGATTACTCCATGGGGTCCATGTTCACGCACAGAGTATCACAGTTCACTCTATCAGTTATCATCCCATGCGTTCTTATTGTGCTTTGAAGACAGGTGTTGCGGCCCTACCAGCCCGCGAAATTCAAATTTTATTTAGTTTTTCGCAAATATTACACTAACTACACATTGTAGATTTATGGCAATGCATTTTGCGGGCCTACTTTTATGCATCTACATGTTTTTAATAGAAATTTTGCTCAAAAGTTCCCACTCATCTCATATTGGTTCCCGAAAGATAATTTTTTGCAGTTTTCCAGATTTCGAGCTATCGGGAACCAATAGTAAATGAGTATTGTTCAGCAGAGTTTTTATTAAAAACATGTAGATGCATCATATACCTAATCAAAGCATCATGCATAAATGTTGTGCCCGCAAAACTCATTGTCATTAGCCTTCGATGTATAATTAGCCCACTATGAGCAAAAAACTAAATAAAATTTGAATTTTCGCGCCCGGACGGTTTTTTAACTTGTGCACAGAGTAAATATCACTACGTTACGTTCATTGGTGGTTCAGTGGTCTATGATTGCTGTGGTCCATTGTTTCGTGCGCTTGCCTGAGGTCGCTCTTGTAAAATCCCGTTACTTCACTTTCGTAATTCATGTAACAAAGGCCCAGAATTATTAAGTTCGGGTGACCACTGTTGCGGGAAGCCCATGTTAGCAGGCGTAGTCGAGTGTAGAGTGGAGTGACACGGATCTCGATATTGTGATTGTAATTTATTGATTTGAACCTTGTTGTGCAACACATTGCTTCTATGCCGTTTATTTATTAGTTTCTTCGGTTATCTGGCGAGCGTGCGGGGACATTTTCGTGTGGAGAGCTCATACAAGGTGAGTGATCGTTAACTGCTATACTAACTTGCTGATTGATAAGTAATTAAAGACAATCTATAAATAAATATCTCCGCATATGAAAGCCCGAGACTGTACCAGGTTCATAATTCATGTAGTGAGAATGGGAGTTTTGTTTGATCTTACATACCAAGATTATTGATAGTGTGTGACAATAATGATACCATTAGCTCTTTGAACTGTACCATAATTAACTCTCTATTACTTGGAACATATCTAATATATGCCTATACTATTTTGGTTGTATAATAAACACTATTTGAACCCCATAATTTTGACCCTATTTAATTAAAACCCTTCCATCGTTTTATGCTCAAGACTAAACATATATACTCTAAGTCACTAGCAATTCGTATAGCAACAAAGAGACTGTTACATGAGTGTAAAATGCCAAATATTTAGGTGTCACTTGCTAAAACAGAATTAGTCAATTTAATTAGATATTGAATGGAAGCAGGCGTTATTTTGCGGAAATCCATAATTAGCAGGACTGATTAATTTGTTTTGCTATTATCGCTACTTGAAAGGATTCTGTATGGTGCAATATGCAGGAACACCATCCACATGAAACACCACACACAATTTTCTATCACTTTCTTCGACACACGTTTTGTCCCGACACCGGGACATCCTCAGGAGATGTTGACTTCACAATGCGAAATCGTCTCGATTTCGCATTGTGAAAGTGAAGAAGAATAGTGAAGTCAACATCTCCTCCTTTCAAGTAGCGGATAATAGCAAAACAAATTAATCAGTCCTGCTAATTTATTTAGACATCTGCTCACTAGCGGGGCAAGTTGGTAGTGGACAAACATTGAAACACAAGGGAATCTGCCACAGATTACTTGAAAATCTACTAAGCACATACTTAATCACCTGCTAGCTGCATTATTAGTCAACGTTAAGAGAAATCAAAGGTATTGAAACTTGATCGGGAAGCAGAGTTCATATGGCCATTGTCTGTCTCCTGTCTGTCATCTTTATTTTACTTTAGTGTCACAAATTGCCTGATCCACAAAATTAAACTCACTGATCCAACCATAGAGATGATGACTACATTACAAGTTTCTCTCAAGGATAAAATCTGAAATGAGGGGATCAAAAAAATTAATTAAAATATCCACCACTCTGGTAATGTCTACGAAACAACAACACAACTGTTTTTGTGTTTGTGTTAAATTTCATATGGTATTCTACAGTAGAAAAAGTTGTAGGCTGTAATTTATTAATAGAATATAAATATGAAATGTTTTAATATGCGTTTATTAATTTAAAAAAAAATCGACTTCAGCTCTCATCAAACTACTGTTGAATATAGTATCCTTTCCAATAGAAAATTTAAGACTTATATGGTTTTCTCATGGATACTATCATATTATGAGAACTAGACTAAATTGAAATGGGACCGCACGAGAAGCGTCTGCTTTCTAATAAAAAAAGAATCATCAAAATTGAATCACCCAGTCAAAAGTTAGGAGGTAACAAAATTAAAAAAAAACTTGGTCGAATTGAGAAGCTCCTCCTTTTTTGAAGTCTGTTGAAAAGCCAACAGTTATCCTTTAGACAAAATTTACCTAGCAGAGACTACTTGATTATTTCATACCAGAATTTGTTAATGTTTCTCTCTTGCTGTATATTTTGTTTTCATAATTCAAATTGTCTAATAAATGTCTTCTTCTACTCTACCTTTTTTGGGCTGATCTAACTTCATATTGAAGAATACCAAGCGTTATTGAATTCCACTAAGCTACATAGTGTGGCGACTGCTTTCGATTTACGCCTGTCCGAGGTCACAATGCTCACTTAACCACAGCAAGGTTATGGCCAACAAGCATGACACTAAGAGTGTCCAAAAGAAATTACCAATAGAAGTCGGACATGCCTTGTCTGCAATGATGAATTCATATCAATGCAATGTTGAAAATCAACACAAACAACTGGTTTTTATCTTTACTTGCTTTTGCCCATGGATTTGCTTGTGTTAATTTCAGGGTTTCACAAATCCATGGATGAACTGAACCATGGATTTTCTTTGATAAAAATAAGTCTATCTGTTAATCCAGAAAATATTAACTATATTTTTATTCCAAATTTCCACCACTCAGTTTGATTGAGTAACAAAAATCTTGAGTATCAACAAATTCACAAAGTTGGTTTCATGGGTTGTATGAGTTTGAATAAAGTGCTCATTTACAATACAATGGCAGCATTTGTTTTCACCGTGTATGAGTAGTTTTTGTATTAGCTGAACTTTGAACCGGCTACTCAATTGGGTACCGAAAATTGTTTTCTGGTTCAATCTATTTCAATTGATTCAATTTTGAGTTCTGTGCTATGATTGTTACCTCTCTGTCAGAGTTTGCCTCAATTTATAATCTATATTTTTGCTGTTTATTTTTTTTAATTATATTTTAATTTATTGCAGTTCTATAAACACTGTATAAACCCTCGCCATGAAATTGAAATGGGCACTCTATATTTAATTCAATAGGCGTTACTTTTTGTTGGCATTTGACGTAGGTTTTTTGTACATCTTGATGACCTTAATAGGAGTTTTGCTAAATTCACCAACATGCAGCAGACCGTGTGCGGACGCAGGTTTTAAAGCTGGCGAGCTGGCTTTGCATTAGATATGTGCAAGGATCCGTGGCGTTCACGGCATTGTCTTCGTCACAACCACCACACAATTTTTTTTTAATCCTAAACAATTTCGCCCTTTGAGTAAAATGAACCTTATGACCATTGTTTTTAAGGTGAAGTTAATGGTCATATCATTGACTGGGTTTTGCCCATGACCCAACCTTTTTCTGTTTTTGACAAAATTTTAAAGTTGTGCGAGAACTATTTTTAAAGTTGTCTGGCAATGTTTAAATGCTGGGTATAAGCTATTGTGTTGTTGTCCTTTTAAATATCTGTTATCCTAGTATATATATTTGAATGTGAGTTTGTTGTTTTTCTTGTCCTTCAGTTACAAAGTAACGAATCATCGTGATATTTTATACAGACATAATTGAAAGTGTGGAGAGTGACAAAAGCTATTTTTATACAAGAAAATCAATAGTTCTCACAGGGTTGGTGAAATCCCAAAATTCACGTGGGCGAGCCGTGGGCAACCTCGGCCCCGCCCACGTTTTATAATACAGCAACATATAAAAGGAAAAGGACACCATTCTCCATCCACTATACATGGCTAAGGTATACAATATACATATAGCTATTATGGCGTTGGCATCAGATAATAAGAAATTTTAATATTTTACCCCTAAGGGAGTAAAAGGACACGCGAGCAGAGTCGCCGATGTCGTATAGTTTTCCGATAAATTCACAATTTTGTGATTTACTTTCTTGTTATAGTGCTTCACACACTAGGTATTATTTTTTCCAGTCACACACAGTCCACACATTGTTTTTTCCAGTCATAGGCTGACCGATGCATTCCCAATAGATGGCTCCATGGTCAGCCTATGACTGGAAAAAACAATGTGTATCGAAATTATCGTGCCAACGGTATTCGCTACCGTAGCTCAGTGGAAGAGCGGTCACTCGCGACAGGTGGTGGTCACGGGTTCGAATCCCGTTGGTAGCGTTAATTTTGATACGCTTTTCATTCACAATTTTGTGATATTGGCGCTCAGTGCAGTGCATTTCACGAAATGACTCCGTGTGACGCTTGTTTTTATTTGTTGTCAGAGCGAGCCGTGTCTTGGGGTAAAAGCAACCCGGGCACTACGGTGGCCCCTGACACGCCCGCGCCAGCGCCCCAGCCCCCGGGTAAGTACCACACAAAAATGGTCAAGTGCGAGTCGGGCTCGCGCACTGAGGGTTCCGTACCATCAAGACCCTTCTCTATAGTATTAAAGTAATCTAAACATCCACTAAATCAAAAACGAGCATTACCTGTTACCATTATCAAGATAGAGCAAAAACAAGCAAAAATCACGTTGTATGGAAGTTCCCTTAAATATAATATTTATGTTATTCTATTTTTTAGTATTTATTTTGTTTGTTGCCGCTATGGCAACAGTAATACATCTGTGAAGATTACAAATCTGTAGCTATAACGGTTCAAGAGGTACAGCCTGGTGACAGTCGGACGGACGGACGTTTTTACCCTTTGGGTACACTGAAAATCAGTGCTGTGTGCTCCCATGCTTATATGGGGCACATGTAGCACCATGCTGAGTTGGGGCCTATTTCTGGGTTGTGCCACACGTGACATCATCATGGATTGAAATATCTATAGCATTATGAAATTTCAAATACACGGTACGGTAGATGTAACTTGTCGGGAATGTATGCAAACAAATGTATGCAGATATTCTAGATACAAACCAAATGAGGTCATGCTCCTGCGCCGAGTGTCGTATCGGGCCTAATATCGGGTATATTCCCTTGTTGTTCGCGCTGAGGAAGGCAGCAAAGCGGTAGGAACATTGATTAAACATTTAAGGCTGTTCACGCGTTAGAATTGTGGTTTAGTCAAAATTTACGATTTCCGATGGCACATAAAACAGTAATGTGTTTAATTACTGATTTGATGATTGACATCACATTATTTGGAATTTCATAATCTAGTTTTTGTCTAGAAAACATTTGAAAATATGTGTATAATTTTCTCATTAGAACTGTTCTGGTACAGGCTGTTTGCTAAAATAGC
The DNA here is from genome assembly GCA_963855885.1 of Coenonympha glycerion. Lineage (NCBI taxonomy): Eukaryota > Metazoa > Arthropoda > Insecta > Lepidoptera > Nymphalidae > Coenonympha > Coenonympha glycerion. Next base: position 1,260,313 of record OY979626.1, read on the forward strand.
GGTCGACGTTCTACGCAGACTCAAGATATTAGCCAAGTTTCATATTCCAAACTTATAAAATAGTCATATTTAGAAAATTTATAACATTTATGAGAAAGAGTCTAGAAAAAAAATACGATTTACTTAAATTTTCATTCAAAAATAATATAACCAAAAGTGACATTTTTAGTATTTTTCGAGATATTAAACGGGTTATTTCAGGATGTAATCCGAGACTTTTTGTTACTTCTTAGGTCTAATCATTTAATTTAATTAATATTCAAAGTCACTGTACATTTACTTTTTTAATAAGTTCTGTATTTATTTTACTATAAAATATTTAATAATACTATAAATCGGCGCAAAATTGCGTCAGCGCTACAGAATACGTTAATAGTATGGGCCGAAACGCGATGCGCGCGAATTTGCGGTAACCCTCTTAAAGGATCAGCACTTAGTGACGTCACGCATGTATTTTTAGGCTCCGATTTTTAGTTTGTCAAAACTGTAAAATGGCGCTAATGTAAGCGACCGACAGCGGTACCGAAATGTACGATGCGCGACGCCATATTTGAGAAATTTTTGGCTTCAACATACGTCACTTCTTTCCCGTCCTCTCAGGGTAGCGTATTTCGTCATTGGATAGGAAGCGGTAGGGAAATAGCTACTAACGGCACAATCCTCTTACGGCCGAAATTACTCGTGATAACCCATTCAATCCGGATTTCACCATGGTAGGTCAACATGTATGGTCGAATATAAAAAGAGACCTCAAGCTAGCCCAATTGCCTGAACCGACAACCCAAGATCGCACGACTTGGCACAAAAAAGTGAGGGGACCCGACCCCAAATAACGGGAACAGGGACCCCAAATGACGGGAACAACAAAGGAGAAGAAGAAGAAGGTCAACATGTATGGAGCTGACGTTAAATTTATATCTCGAGTAAACCAAATCTGGATAGGACAGAGGGCCTATACAAAGTGTCATTCCATTAGCGATATCGCTATATTTAGCTATACAGAATACAAACAGGTAAATAATTTAAAAAATTAAAACACGACTGCCCTGTGGTAACACGACTTTTTCCAAAAAAATATAGCCTTAGATATTACTCGGAATGATGTAAGAATTCTAACGATACCCCATATGTCCAAATCTAGAATAGAATAGAATAGAAAAATTCTTTATTTCACATAGGCCTAGCATACAAAGGCTCCTGTGACACGTCGTTTTGTTTACATGGTCACTTTAATGGTGATAGCCATTCACGACTTAAAACTAAGTTTACGAGGGTTCCAAACGCGCCCTGCCGCTGAGAAGAAGCCCACAACAAACTCAGCCGGGTATTTTTTTTTATGTTATCTATTCAGCCGTTCAGAAGTTATGGTGGAATAAAGATACTCACATACAATATACATGAACCTAAAAACAATTACACTCCTTTTTTGGGCTTTTCTATTCGCAACATCGCTAATTGAATGCCACTTTGTCTACAGGTTCAGGTTAGCGTTAGAGGTTCATGGTATAATGACTAACTGTATGAGAGGTTCATGGATTAATGACTCTATATAATGACTGATGGATCAGGATGATGAGCGCAAAATGGTTAATTGCATCGGTAGGCGTTCCGTTAAACATCAGGTCTTGCTCGTCTCATCATACTGCAATACAAAAGATCGGTATAGTTTGCGCAAGTAAGGCATTGCTCAAGATAAACGAGTGTCCGTGCAATGATATCACGCGGCCTTGAGTCGGACGGTCTGTTTGTTTGTTCAATAAGCACGGACGAGCTACTGACTCGGCGTTTATGACGCCCGTCTTAAAAATAAATATCTGGGTGACCGAGCTTCGCTCGGTGGCCAATAGATGGCAGCAGTAGTCATATTTTTATTTTATTGGTAAATTCGACATTTTCTAAAAATAAATCCTAGCTAAATCGATTTATCGCCCCCAAAACTCCCTGTATACTAAATTTCATGAAAATCGTTCGAGCCGTTTCCGAGATCCAGATTATATAGAAATATATATATATACAAGAATTGCTTGTTTAAAGGTATAAGATATGGCCGTTTGTCCAACGCAGCCCGCAGTACAACGTCACCGAGAACGACATTATTTTTGACGACGCGACGGGTGACGGGCGCTCGGTGGACACACGCTACATACAAAGCCATAGTAAGGGTCAATTTACACCGCGACTTTTTTTTACATAGCATAATGAACTTTATGTCAGTTGTATAAGATACAAAATAAATAATTCTTGAGAATGCGCGAGGATTCCCCTGAAGACGCGCGATATTTTTTGGCTCCTATTTATGGTCTAAGATCCCGCCATACAACGACCTTCACAGAGCTGCTTATTGGATGAAAACTATTTTATATCCAATTAAATATGTCAATAAATATATCGCAAGTGGGTTGCCTAAAATTCAGTCCAGGGTATGATTATTGTTACATGGACTCCTATTTGTTACAGTTTAGTTGACATCGTAGTTCAAATTAGATTGGATGTTATAAATAGTGCTTTTTGCCAGAAATAATTTCCTGGCTGAGGAAAGTATTTCTGCTCTATATTTTTTGGCAAAAGAAAGTTAACGGATAATAAAATCGTAGGTAAATAAGCACAATTGCAATTTGCGACCTGAATCGCTCATCCAATCTAATTTGAACTAAGATGTCAACGGAACTCTAACAAATAGGAGTTCATGTTACGATGGATTTTTTTTAAATTCTTAATTAATCATACCCTGGACTGAAATTTTTTAGGCAACCCACTTGCGATATATTTATTGACATATTTAATTGGATATAAAATAGTTTTCATCCAATAAGCAGCTCGGTGAAGGTCAACCTTACTTGGGATCCCCTACTATTATTTTCTATCTTATACAATTGACATGTAAACAAAAGTCGCATCCATTTGCTGCGGTGTAAATTGACCCTAAAGATTTTACCGCTACATCAGCGCCGTCTGCTCGTTATTGGTGACGTCACGCTTCCCAATCGCGTTTTGTATCAATCATTAAAGAACTGCATCAATGTCAAAACGTGATTTTTAAGTATTATGTTTGTTCAAAACCCATGTTTTGCAATTGATACAGGTCTTTAATTATGCATTTTTACACGATCGGGCTGCCAGTTGGCGTGATATCAGAGTTATGATCTGTTGATTAAATTATAGTAAAAGATCCAATGATCGGTATCTCGGGTTTGAAAATGTTAATATTTTACAGTTATGTTAGTTTTGGCTAAGCAACGGTTGGCAGCACTCACACGTAACTCATTTAAGCGGGGGGTTCCGGGTTCGAATCTCAGGGCAAGTTTGGGATTTCACATTTTCTAAATGAGCTCATGTGGCTCGGCGAAGTACGGTGGGAGCTTAGGCCGCGACTGGTTACAAGCCTATCGGTACAGACATGCGAATTAGCGTTCCAGTGCGATGTACAACATCGCACATTATTATGTGTCGCTTATTATGATAATAAGCCTTTAAGTCAATTTGTCATTGAACGAAAGAATATCTAAATGACAAGGAATCTTGGAAGCAAATGGATCCACTTCGGCTTGTCCATTTTATGAACAATAATTATTTGTATTTATGAAAACGGCGCGTTGGGAATTTTATGATGGAAAAAACCATTGACAGCGTGGCATTGTTACCGTATTTGATACCTCACACTGTTATCTGAACCGACACCTCAAGAAATTGTTCAAGTTTTCGCTTTTGTCGGCACCCTTGGAGTGCCACGTAATTTTATTTATATAAATATGATTTTTTAAATGATCAATATATGCAGAACTATGTGCTTTTTCAACTCGTGTCAAAACTGTTTTCGGAACATTCGGGTTGAGTCTTAACAATACTACTAGCACGTATTATACTGATTAACACGTGAACATGTTCTTGTCTTAAATAAAATTGATGCATCTCGCATCATCAAACCAACAATAACATTCGAAATTGCGGGTATATTAAGTTGCATACAATTCTTTAAGGGTAACCCTAATCAAGTTTATACAAGAATATATGACACCATCTATGGCCCACTTGATTGAAACTGTACTAGCGTAGGAATCCTGGGTTAATCTGTTAAAATGTTCATTAATAGACGTTTACTTTGGTTTAAAAATGTCGTTATTTAACCCGCTGTTTTGCGTTAGCGAGCCCGATAAGCGTAGGTGGGATGAATACTTTTTTTTTTACGTTATACAAGTTAGTACTTGACTGCGATTTCACCTGATGGTAAGTGATGATGCAGCCGAAGATGTTAGCGTACTAACTTGGAAGGGGTAAGTTATGTCACCCCATCGGTTTCTACACAGCATCGTACCGGAACGCTAAATCGCTTGGCGTACGCTGGTAGGGTGGTAACTAGCCACGGCCAAAGCCTCCCACCAGACCAGACCTGAGCCAATTTAGAAAATATTAAATTCCAAAGTGGCCCGTGGCGGGAATCGAACCCGCGACCTCCCACTCGAATCCGAGCGTGCGTGGCGCAGGGGGCGCCACGGAGTTCGTCGAAATTTGACAATTTTGAATTTGGAATAGGAAGGCTAACGGTATGATCGCGCGCGGCGCAGATGTGGTTGCAGGGGTGCTGGAGATGACGGGCGCGGACAACATGCGGTTCAGCGGTCACACGCTGGACAAGGCCACCAAGGCGAAGGTGACGCTGGAGAACTTCTACACTAACCTCATCGCGCAGCACCTAGAGCGGCAGCAGCGTCTGCGCAAGCTAGAGGAGTCGCTCAAGGTAAATTCACATGTCATGGAACTTTTGTTCTTGATCTTGAATCTCGCCGTAACAATCCCTTTTACCTCCCTTCATATTATATTCGTAGCAAGCTGAATGTAAAGTGGAAGGCATAAGGCCACGCGCAAAGTCGTCCATACGATCGACTGAGCAAGTCTAGTCAAGGTTGGTGGTCAAATTGGTGGTCCCTTGCATGAGTTCACCAAAATCTCAATAATCAGGGAGAAATGGCGTATGCTCGTCGAGAGAATAATATCTACATCAAATAGTGTCTCTCAATGAGATGACCACGACCGCTCTGTAAAGGTAAAGTGTGGAACGACGAAGCAACAGAAACTAGCTGAGCCGTTGTTGGTTCGCTGGGGTGACACGAAATAAAAGGGACAGCGGGAATTTCGAGAAGTCCTGCTTTATCCCTTATGTACGAAGAAAATCTCTATGTCAACTTTCAGTTCTCTAAAGTTCAATGGATTTGACTGGGCAACAGTTTTGGACTTTGGTGCCAATGAATTCTAAGGTTAGTGTTTACAAGAAGGAAAAAGTAACGGCTATTAACTCACGTCTATTTGGGTCACGATCGCCCGATCAGTTTCAGTTAGTGTTTACCTTTATAGTAGACCCCCGGGATTGAAGAATTCTTGATCTGAACGTTTTTCTGCGGCACCCTTTTGGTTTCCATAGAAATTTTTTGTCCTTTTCCTAAGCAACAATTTTTGTGCAAAAATCGACAACCAAATAGTGTCCATTAAGTTCTCGTCACGATCTTACTAGATCAGTGGTTCCCAAACTTATTTTGTCTACTGCCCACTTTGAGAATAAATATTTTTTTAGCGCCCCCATTTTTTCACCTATTTAAAAACCACTATAACTTCAAATTGAATTAATTAATTATTGTGACCTATATATGTATATTAACGGAGAATTCTAAACGAAACTTTTACTATAACCCGCAACTTGAAACCTGAGCGCAGTAGGTAACATACAACGGCGCTTAAGTGTTAGAGAAGTAACTTGTACTGGCTGCAAACAAGTGTTTATGAAGATATTATTTTGTAATATAGAATAAGAGTGTTCTATTTTATTTTTTGATTTACTCAATAAACTGATGTCAACATGGCAGCAGAGCGCTGAATTGAAAATTTTTATTTTTCAAATTTTTCTTGAAAAACAGAGAAAATTTTCATGATGTTACCACATCAAATTAGTTTTGAGAAACTAGACGGCCAATCGAATTATTCCACATGGAAAATTCAAATGGAGTTGCTCCTTATATCGGAAGATTTGTGGCAGTATGTTCTTAAGACGCCTTCAGAAATGGACAAAGCAGGTCTAAAGAATGATGATAAGGCGAGAGCGAAGATATTACTACAGGTAAAGCCGCACGTATTAATACACGCAAGAAAAGCAAAAACAGCAAAAGAGAGCTGGGAGGCATTATGCTCCACTTTTGAGGATAAAGGCGTAAATAATCGGTGTGTGTTACTTGGTAGACTAGTAAGTCAGAGACTAGATATGTTCGCATCTCCACGCCTCTATGTTACTGAGGTAATGAGCATTGCCCAAAAACTAGACGATATTGGAAAAGAAGTAGATGATGAGTTACTCGCTGCTCTCATGCTACAAGGGCTTGGAGAGGAATACACACCTATGAGAATGGCTATAGAGAATAGGAATATAGTTTTAACAACTGATTATGTTAAAAACAAGATATTACAGTTAGAAACAAAGCAAGGAGTTGCAGAGGTTCCGTCCACGAGTGCTTTTGTGTCTAAGAAAAACAATTTTCAGAAAGCAGGACAGAGCAAGGATAAACAAATAAAGAAAACCATTAAGTGTTTCATTTGCAAAGGGAACCACAAAGCAATAGATTGCCCATCTAATCCTACAAAGAAGAAGACGAACAATAATTGCAATGAAGTCAATTACACCGCGCTATCTACTACGGAGAATTCACGGAATGGAGACTGGATCCTGGACTCGGGAGCGTCATCTCACATGACATTTCGGAAGGACTGGTTGCAGGACTATGTCAAGCTAGAGAAGCCTGTACAAGTTACCTGTGCGAATGGTAGTAGAATAAATGGAGAAGGGCGTGGTGATGTATGTTCGACGAAAGAGTTAGATTTTAGAGTAAATGGAGCGATGTATGTACCAAATTTAGCAACAAACTTGTTAAGTGTGAGTACATTAGTTAAAAGAGATTTTGTGGTAGTATTTTCTAAGAGAGGTTGTGAGATGTATGCTGAGAATGATTGTGAGATAAAAGGGTCTGTATTAGGAATGTGCAAGGAGGAGAGCGGAATTTATAGATTAAAATCAAAACCTTGTACATACAACTCTTCTGTTTCAGCTACTTTGAGTTCTGTCGCTGATAAAAACAGTTATACAATCTGGCATCAGAGGCTTGGTCATCTTGGCATCAATAATATGAAAATACTGAGGGACAAAATGGCAGTAGGTATTAACTTCAAGGATCCTGAGGCAGTACAATGCAGTTCGTGTTTGAAAGGTAAACAAACGAAACTACCTTTTCCAAAGCAGAAGGCAAATCGAGCTACTGAAGTTCTTGAGTTAATACACAGCGATGTTTGTGGACCGATCGAGACCCCATCGTTTTCAGGCAAGCGTTATTTTATAACCTTCATAGATGACAAAACAAGAAAAACCTTTGTTTATTTCTTAAAAGAAAAGAGCGAAGTCTTTTCTGTGTTAGTTGAGTTCAAAACTCTTGCCGAAACTCAAACTGGCAAAAAGTTGAGAATTATTAGAACTGACAATGGAACTGAGTACGTAAACAAAAAGGTTAGTGAGTTTTTAAAAGAAAATGGAATTGTTCATCAACGGACAGTTGACTATACACCAGCTCAGAACGGCGTAAGTGAAAGAGCCAACAGAACAATCGTAGAACGAGCAAGAAGTATGCTTGCAGAGGCAAACTTACCAAAAGTGTATTGGGCAGAAGCTGTGCAAACGTCTGTTTTTCTGAAAAACAGATCTCCTACATTAGCTGTAAAAGGAATGACACCAGAAGAAGCATGGACTGGTAGAAAGGTAAACTTGAGTTTTCTTCGTATTTTTGGGTGTAAAGCTTTCATGCGTGTTCCAGATGAAAAGAGGAGAAAATTTGATCCTAAGAGTTTGGAGTTAATTTTCGTAGGTTACTGTGAGACAACAAAAGGTTATCGTTTAATAGATAGAAAAAGTCATAAGCTCTATAAAGCTAGAGATGTAGTTTTCTTCGAGAATCCAAGAGAAAACGATATTCCTAAGGTTGACACAATGACAGATGATGAGGAAGTAATTATACCTCTAGGAAACATAAATGAATCAGCTGTACAGAATACACCTACTATTTCGGAAACACCAGTTACTTTGCGAGACACTGTCCAAATACAGAATGATATAGAAAGAAGTGAAGAATCTGAACCAAGGGGAACAGAGATAAATAATGAAGGATTATCTGAAGCAGAGGCTGAAGATGATAATGAGAGTTTCGTATCTATATCTGATACAGAACAAGAGGAAAATACACAAGATTCTGAATTATCAACAGAACGTGAGAGAAGATATCCTTTGAGGAATAGAGTTCGCAAAGAATATCCTGATTTTATTACCTATCAAGCAACAAAAGATAACGAAGATCCCTCGTCGGTGGAAGAAGCATTGTCCAGAGAAGATGGTCATATGTGGAGAGCTGCAATTCAGGAGGAGTTGAAGGCTTTAAAGAAAAATAAGACTTGGGAGTTAGTAGAGAATACTGAAGGTAATTTTGTTGATTCTAAATGGATATTTAAAATCAAAAAAGAACCTGGGGAGAAGGTTAGATATAAAGCTAGATTAGTAGCTCGTGGCTTCACACAAGTAAAAGGAGTAGACTACAATGAAACTTTTTCACCAGTGGTACGCCACAGTACACTGAGGTTTCTTCTAGCTATAGCAGCAGAGTATAATCTTCAGATAGATCATATGGATGTAGTAACTGCATTCTTGAACGGTGATTTAACTGAAAGAGTTTACATGAAGCAACCTAAAGGTTTTGAAGTAGAAGGCTATGAGAATCATGTTTGTCTATTGAAAAAAGCAATTTATGGCTTAAAACAAGCACCTCGTGCGTGGAACGACAAACTTAATAAAGTTCTGTTAGATTTAGGATTTAAGCGAACAGATAATGAGCCTTGCGTTTACATGAGAAGAAGAAAAAACAGTTTTATGATAGTGGCTGTTTATGTTGATGATCTTTTAATTTTTTGGAATAATATTGAAGAGAGAAATCGTATCAAATCTGAGTTACAAACCAAATTTGAAATGAAAGATCTAGGGAAAGTAAGCACTTTTCTAGGAATCAACATTAAGCAAGAGAATGGTAAGATCAGAGTTAACCAATTGGAATATGTAGAGAAAACTTTAAAGAAGTTTGGTATGGCTAATTGCAAACCAATTAAAACGCCATTAGATCCGAAACTTAAGTTGGTCAAATCAAAGGAAGTTTTAAGTGCAGATATTCCATATAGAGAATTAATTGGATCTCTGATGTATTTAGCCGTTTGCTCGAGACCAGATATTGCTTACGCTGTAAGTTATTTAAGTCAATTCAACAGCTGTTATGACCAATCACATTGGAAAGCAGCAAAGAGAGTACTGAGGTATTTACGTGGAAGTAAAGCATTTGAATTGAAATTTAAAAGAACAGGTAAACCTTTATTCGGTTATGTGGATGCTGATCACGCTGGCGACGTGACTGACAGGAGGTCATACAGTGGCTTTGTGTTTGTTTTTGCGGGAGGGCCGGTGTCCTGGGAAAGCAGAAAACAAAGAACAGTCGCACTGTCGAGTGCTGAGGCGGAATATCAAGCTTTATCTGAAGCATGTCGTGAAGCGATATTTCTAAAAAACTTGTATGGTGAGTTGACCGGTGGAGAGATGGTCAGTATCAGGCTGTTATGTGACAGTCAATCTGCTTTAAGAATTGCAGAAAATCCTGTGTGTCATAACAGAACGAAACATATTGATGTAAGACATCATTATATTCGTGATATGGTAAGATCGAAAGTAGTGTTATTGGAGTATGTACCTACAGAAGAAATGATGGCCGATGTTATGACAAAAGGACTTGCGAGGATGAAGCATGAGTTTTGTATGAGAGGACTTGGTTGTGAGTGTACAAGTTAAGGAGGAGTGTTAGAGAAGTAACTTGTACTGGCTGCAAACAAGTGTTTATGAAGATATTATTTTGTAATATAGAATAAGAGTGTTCTATTTTATTTTTTGATTTACTCAATAAACTGATGTCAACATTAAGGTCTCAAGGAAACTCTTACGGGCTCCACCTGCCAATAAGAATGATTATTGAAACGCAACTTTATAGTATTAAAACAGAGTATCTTTTATTAAAAATATAACTAAAATAATCAATCCTTATATAAAAACTAATGTGAAGGATGAATCTGATGCTGTTTAATAAGTTTGTTGATATCAGGTTCCAATTTACTCAAGAACAGTCGCAAGTCGCCACGTTCGGTAACAAGCAAACGATTTCGCTTTTTAGTAAGCAATGTTGTCACAGCACTAAATCCACGTTCACACAAATATGACGATGGGAATGCTATCAAGAATCGTTGAACGATTGACCACAATCCAGGGTACAATTGCGGGATCGGTTTTTGTAGCCAAAATTCTTGGTAACCATTTTTGAACTTGATTTTTATTTCCTCGTTTGTTGTCAATTCTATAAGTTCTTCTTCCAGCTGAGGTGACATTGCTGTGTTGACATTTGAAAACGGATCCAACACCCAGTCTGGTATTTCCAAGTTCAAAATGTCCTGGTATCGTTCGGTGAAGTCAATGTGGAGGTTTTCCAAATGTTGGCAGTAGGCAAACAATTCGTCGTTACTGCATGATACTGATAAATTTGGAAAATTGTGAAACTCACGTCTGCCCAGATTCTTTTTGTGTAGAAGCAGTTTGGCTGCGAAAGCAGCAACGACGTTTTTTGTTTTAATTAAATTTAGTTTATCGCCTTGCATTTGGAGATTCATGTCGTTGAATAATTTATACAGGTCTGTCATGTAAGCTATATCATTTTTTGATGTTATGAGCTTGTCGTGCAATTCTGTATCTTTAGTTTCCAAGAACTCTATAACAGAGTCAAACAGGTTGTAAAATCGAGTCAGACAATTGCCTCTTGATAGCCAACGAACTTCAGTATGATACAACAAACGGTTGAAATCCTCGTCATTAGTAACACAAAGCTGATGAAATAATCTATCATTCAAAGAGCTGTTGCGGATTTTATTGACTGCTTTGATGACATATTGCAGTGATTGAAATAGTTTTTCACTTAAGTTTCTAGCAACTAAATGTTGTCTATGAATAACGCAATGTACACCAAGGACATCTGGAATTTTATTTTTTAAGTACGCTATGAAGCCTTTATGGCACCCTGTCATAGCCGGAGCGCCATCCGTAGCAACTGAAATAATATTTTTCAAAGGAATCTCTTTCTCATCGCAAAACTTTTCCAATGTATTGAATATGGTTTCACCTTTTGTATCGGTCTCTAAATTTCTAGCAAATAATAGTTCTTCACATATTTTCTCATCTTTAATAAACCTCACGTAAGACAACAACAATGCTTCATTAGTTGGTAAAGTGGACTCATCGAGCTGAATTGAGAATTGACTTGTCCTCAGGTGATCGCACAATGATTCTTAATGTTTTCAGCCATTTCATCAATTCGTCTTTGCACAGAATTATTACTCAAAGGAATTTTTCGGATAATATCTGCGGCCGGTTTATGAAGCACAGTAGTTATTACTTCATTTATTGCTGGCAATATTAACTCTTCTCCGATGTTATGTGGTTTGCCTTTTTGAGCAATTAACAAAGAGATATTGTACGAAGCTCGAAGTTCGTCGTCATCTTGCTTAGCAGCCGCCGAAAATAGTTTTGCTACACTTGGCTGTGTATTATGCTTCTTCTCTAGGTCTTGAAAATATACTACATTCTTGTCTTTCTTATCTGGATGCATTTTATTCATATGATCTTGCAGCCTTGAAGGCTTCATTGCTTCATTCGAAAATGTTTTTAGACATAGAAGACACAAAGGCGACGATGGGTTTGTGGGATTTTCAATAAATCCGAATTTAATATATTCCGCACAGTATTGCCGTCTCTTCTTTTTTACTTCCGACATTGTTTTGCAATGAGAAATACGTTCAACTTCGCGAGTAGTGTAGAGGAGGTGTAAGTAGTGCTCATCTATTACGCGCGAGACCACAAATGAAAATAAAATAAATATTACATTGTTTATATAGAAATGCTTAAGCAGCACGCACCGACAGGAATAAAACAAACATGCATAAACTCGTTAATCTCATTCGACGCTCAATCGTACTCAACAAGTCCGAACAAGTATTCAATGAATCATCCGACTGCTACAGGAATGCACAATTCGGGTTATTTAACAAAAACTTGTTAAAACATGATAGATATCTACGAGTACTAATAACTATTAAAATGCGAAAGTGTGTCTGTTGCCTTTTTATTTGTGTCTACTTTCATTACGAAACGGAGCGACCGATTGACATGATGATTCATTTTTTCTATATTCAATAAAATATGACAGATATATGAACTACGCGGAGAGAAATATAGAATCGAGTTTGAGCAATCTTTTAATTCATATTAGTTGATGTTCACAAGTTGTTGTTGAGAGTCGAGAGCTCTTGCAGTTAAGAGGTTGTTTAAGAGGCCTACTAGCTAAATAAAATTACAAATCACGCCCCCGCCTCGACACAACGCCCCCATTTTCTTTCTGGGTCTCTTACCGCCCCCCTTGAGACCTGCAGCGCCCACAAGGGGGCGTTATCGCCCACTTTGGGAAAGACTGTACTAGATCGATGGTTGAATCAAAGACCTAGCAGAACTCAGTTGTCGCTGACTCAAAGCTGGTTTGTTGGTGGGCGCGTCCACAGGTTTATTGGTTTTGGCGTGTTCTGAAAACACCTTCTTCTTGGGTCACAATCAGCGAAATGAAGGAACGATATAAAATGTGAGTTGTTTCGCAGGATGAGGCGCTGACGGAGGCGCAGCGCGCGGAGAAGCGGCAGCTCCACGCGCAGAAGGAAACAGAGTTCCTGCGCCTCAAGCGCTCGCGCCTCGGCGTTGAAGACTTCGAGCCGCTAAAGGTCATAGGCCGCGGGGCGTTCGGCGAGGTGCGCCTCGTGCAGAAAAAGGTGTGTGGCTTACATTGAGACTCCCAATTCCATATTTGTTGTCTGTAATATTTAAACAGTCGATTCCGTGAGAAGAGCATTGTGCTTCAATACCCTGGTCTAACAATCTTTTGAGCATGAAACCGGACTTTGTATCTACTCGGAGACGTGAAAAACTGATTTCCTCGTTTTGATATCTGGCTCGTGAATCTGCAGCTGCTTGTTAATGCTTGCATCAATTATGTACCCAAGGCGCCAATTGGTTGGCTGCGTTGCTATGGTTACGGGCAATGGTTGGCCAATGTGTTTTTTTTATTGTAGATAGGCTTGCGCTTGACGACAATCATGCCTGATGGAAAGTAATGTTGAGGTCTAGGTTGAAGCGCGCTTGCCTAGAAAATGCCTATTCACTCTTCTCTTGAAGGCACCCAGATTAAAACTAAAATTTTATATTTTCGAGACACTTAAATTTTATATTTTTGAAAATCACACCCCAGGCGTTGGCGTTTAGAGGTATCTCGTGAATGGCAGAGTGGCACTCGTGCGGCCATAGCAATTAGGTAAATGTGAGTGTTTCGTACGGCAGGACACGGGGCACGTGTACGCCATGAAGATCCTGCGCAAGGCGGACATGCTGGAGAAGGAGCAGGTGGCGCACGTGCGCGCCGAGCGCGACGTGCTGGTCGAGGCCGACCACCAGTGGGTGGTGAAGATGTTCTACAGCTTCCAGGACCCCATGAACCTGTACCTCATCATGGAGTTCCTGCCCGGCGGCGACATGATGACGCTGCTCATGAAGAAGGACACGCTGAGCGAGGAGTGTGCGCAGTTCTACGTGGCGGAGACGGCGCTCGCCATCGACAGCATCCACCGGCTGGGCTTCATCCACCGCGACATCAAGCCCGACAACCTGCTGCTGGACGCGCGCGGCCACATCAAGCTCAGCGACTTCGGCCTGTGCACGGGGCTCAAGAAGAGCCACCGCACCGACTTCTACCGCGACCTGTCGCGCGCCACGCCCTCCGACTTCAACTTCTTCTCGTCCGTGTCGGCGTCCTCGTCGGCGCTGGACTCCAAGCGGCGCGCCGAGTCGTGGAAGCGCAACCGGCGCGCGCTCGCCTACTCCACCGTGGGCACGCCCGACTACATCGCGCCCGAGGTGTTCCTGCAGACCGGCTACGGCCCGCAGGCCGACTGGTGGAGCCTCGGCGTCATCATGTGAGTACTACTGTAGTCGTAGCCGGTCGACAGATTGATCAATTGCTTTATCGATGAAATATTATGTCATTCCCATACATTTTATAGTAGTAGTAGTAGTATAGTATAGTTAGTCGTAATTATATATGCTTTTGCAAGTGCAACTTAGTACAGTCCGATTCAATCTTTATGCTCTCATATATTTTAGCCGCAATGTAAGCTCGCAGCCTCTCCGCACACCGGTAATATTATTATTTTTATAATATTGAATTCTGCCCATTGAAACGCATCTAATCCGAGAGGATAAGTTTGATTCGGACGTAGCTGCTTCGTATCATTTAAAACATTTTGCTTTTCTGTCATTAGCACGCATTCAGCACCTTTAGCCATATGGCATTTAGTGATCCGCTAAAAAGATAGAAATGAAACTAATCAATGAATTCAAAAATGTTTGAAAATCGTCGCTAAATTGTGTCAAGTGACCTTCGCGCCCTGTTATACATTTTTTTGAATTTCGTTTGAAAGCGATGCAATAGCGATATTAAAAAAGCATGTGGCTAGAGCGGAGGGATTCGTCATTGTTGCTTTTCAACGTAGTCTTATCCCTTTTTATAATCCGACCCTATCCCCAACATAACATTATCTGTAATCTGTCGCCCTGTCGATCCCTACATCCCTATAACATTTACTGTTGGTCTTCCCTTTTATTTTATTTTATTTTGTATTTAGTCCTCTTTTATTAGGTTTTGCTCTTGCTATTTAGTTCCCTATTATTGGTTGTGTATGTTTATAAGACTTTGCTATTTTAGACTAGTTGATCATTGCGAATTTTTAATGTATTTATATGTAATGAGCTTGGACCGTTAGGAAAAGGGCTTTGCGACTTTTCATTCCTTTGGTAACGACATAGCGTCGTTTTGGACTAAAATTCGCTGAATTGAAAACTGTAAAATTTTTGAGTTTTGTTGTTAGGTACGAATAACTTTTGAATTATAAAATTATTGGAGGCATACTTGTAAGTTACCTTTTTATTCCTAGTCTGTTTTATTATAATGTTGCATTGACTCAATTCCTTTAGCTTTGACAAACCTCTGTGCGAAGTTTCAGCTATCTAGATTTAAGGATGTGCTGAGCGGCGATGAGTCACTGAGTGAAGGAGTAAAGATTCAAAGCTCTTTTTTTTATTCATATGGGTTGTATTTATTGATTTATATTTTATGTTTATGTAGATTGTAGTCAGTTTGACGATTTTAACCATTTCTGAAAAGGAAAATTTCAATTCTGCTGTTATTTAAAGAGTTTTAAGAAGAGAATTCAGATTCTCCGTTTCTGAAGAAGAGTAGTACTCTATTGGCTGTATTTTTTTATGTAAAGAAATTTATTTGATAAATAGTAGACTACCGAAAATAAACAACAATATCAGCACACATATTCTGCAACTCTCTGCCTACGAGTATCATAGAATGAAAGCCACTGGCATAATATATTTTTATCTACGCTCATTGCCTAAAGTTCGAATTATGAAATCAAAATGTGTCACATATTGACCTACTTTATTCACAGACTTCTATAATTATTAAAAAGTTATTCATTATAACATAGCTGTACTATGGAAATATCTCTAGATTGTTGAATAATTTCTATTACGATACGCGGCTCTGGGTTCCTGTATTTTTGTGTGTCGTCATCACAGACCAGGGAATAACTTTCTTTTCTCTGTGGTCGTCATAGCCAAACGAGAGTGTAGAGCCAATCCTCAATTTTGTTTTTTTTTTTTTTATATAAGGAGTCCACAGACAACATTTAGTTGGTAGTCATGATCGACCATAGACAACAATTAATTCACGGAAACAATAATTTTTCCCTGCCTTATATGACTGATTAAAAAGTGTGTTCATACAGAATATTGAAAAGAATTATGTATAATTTTTGATTATTTAATTATCCACTAAAAATATAGTTTATCTGACTTGTATGAATTCTTTTCTACTCTTTTTTGTTTCATGACTTTTTTAACAGACTATACGCAGTTTGCAACTGAATTTTGGCGCCATACCTAACTTTTAACATTTCAATGTGTTATTTTTGTTACTTAGTCAAAACTTAGCGCGGAAAAATGTCTAGCAGTGAAACGTACTAAAGAAAATTTAACTCCACCTGACATTTTAGTAATTGCAACAAAAATGACACAATCTTTTACCAACAAAGTGAAGGATTTACGACAAACGTTAGCAAGATTTTATGGTTTGGATTTATGATAATTTGAGCGTAGATAAAGTAGTGTATGAAACTCTACATAATTAGGTATTAAAACACTCGTGTGATACTATTAAAAAACTCGCCTGCGGCTCGTTTTTTAAACTCACACTCATGTTTTAATACCCCCCATTATGCATCCGTTTCATAAACTACTATTATCCATCGAAGTTTTGTTATGAAATAAAAATAACATTTTCGTATCAACCTTTAATGGATAAAAAATATGCAGGTGGCTATTTTTTGATATGATTGTTTACAATTCTTATACGCTTTGGCTCAAGCGACCTATACTAAATTTATTTTTATTAAAATTTTGTGCACGGCACTGTGCTATTATGAACTATAAAAGCCTGACCAAGGCCTTGCTGATTTCTTGTAATAACTATTTCTGTATTACTGGTACATTATAAAAGCAAATAGAGTATTAAGTCATATTAGTTGCATTGCAGTAATTAGTTTACTTTATTGCTTAAAGCTCTGCGATCGGTGGTGGACTCAACTTTGGAATATTTTTAAAAGTGTTTTTTATATATTTTTTGGAAACATTTAAAAAAATATTATTAAATTGTTTATGAAAATAAATAAGAGGGTATCAATGAAGTAAGAGAGATTTAAAACACGTATTTTTAAACACATTCGTTCTATTAACTTCTCTTTCTTCTCTTCTCTTCTCTCTTAAAGACATTCTTCTACTCTCTCTGAACTATCACTTAACTCGCTCAAACAGCCTCAAGAAATTGATCAAAATTGGTGAACTGTTTTCAAACTTTAGCAAAATTCAAGCGCGGCGATTGCTTTTATTGTTATAGATAAAAAATATATGCGAATAGTTGTAAATTAACTACATATTCGTTATTATTTCTTTTCTCATTCCCCACACATTTCCAGCAGTTCCATACATGAATCAAATGCTGGGTTTTTTTCGGTTTCTCGAGGTTGTTATGGGTAGAAATCCTTCCAATGATGTAGTCGCTAGAAAGTCAGACTTGACATTTCATTAGTATCTGTAGTGTAAGTAATGTAGTCACGTAATAAAGCTTAAGTAATTTTTAAGTTTTGAAACATAATATTATGTGTGTTGTGTATAATGGACCTGGGAAGGGTATTTGACTTACTTTTTTTCTTATAATATTCTTTTCAACATAAAATTGTTATAGCATTTTTAGTTTTTCTCTATTTCATCAAAGATTCGTAAATTAATTCCGCGCGTTAATTTTTCCTGCGCCCGCGGAGCTTGTGACGTCACTCATCCGTCGCTCGTCGTGTTTGGGATGGATGATTGAGCTAAACTTTTTTATTTGGCAATATTTTTATTAATATGTCAATTCGATTAATATTTCAGGTACGAAATGCTGATTGGGTATCCGCCCTTCTGCTCAGAGTCGCCCCAAGAAACGTATCGCAAGGTGATGTCCTGGCGGGAATCACTCACGTTCCCGCCCGAGATCCCCATTAGTGAGGAGGCACGCGAAACCATCTTGCGCTTCTGCTCTGAGCCTGACAGAAGGTAAACTATCTTACTGACTTCAATATTTCTCGCCTGGCCTCTCTTTATCTACTTCTTACTTAGTCAAATTCACCAGGCCTTTAATGTCAATGAGGAATAAAAACGGTCCTAAAATAGAGCCCTGAGGGACCCCTATTTTAAAAAACTTGCCTCAAAGTTTTTGAGCTTTTACTCTTTGAATAGTTTAGTTTAAATGAAAACTCTTTCATTGTAACACTTTTTAGTCAGCTGTTTCCTACGTTATGTTTCATGATTGCGATAATCAAATGCATTAGAAAAATCACAGAAACCTCCAAGTGTCTCCCATGCAAACGATGCATGTATTAAGGTACATGTAATAAACACACAACTCAAGGAAAATCCTTTAAAGAGTGTTTGTAATAAAATGGCAGTTTTAATAGTAATGAAAACTACTAGAGATTAAGGGGGAAGGCGTTTCCGAAAATCACTTAATATTAATACTCTTGGCTAAAAACTTACCATAAATAGGGAAATCTCTGAAAAATTTAAACACCTTCCAATTTTGATGAAAATCTGGAAAAATATTGTAAATCTTGTTTAGTAATTTATTTAATCACTTTCGATACTGCTTCGGCGCGGTTATAATATACAGCCTTTTGACGAATTGTGATGTAACGCGCAGGCTGGGTTCTCAGCGCGGTATCGAGGACGTGAAATCGGTGGGATTCTTCCGCGGAGTGGACTGGAACCATGTGCGAGAGCGTCCCGCCGCCATCTGCGTCGACGTGCGCTCCATCGACGATACCTCAAACTTCGACGACTTCCCCGACGTCAAGCTTGAGATACGTAAGTGGTTTTACTTCAACGACTTCGCTGACACAAAGCTTGTGTTACGTGGGTACCTTAATTTTAACAATTTTCCTGATATAAAGCTTGAGTTACGTGGGGGTACCTAGTACCTTAACTTTAACGACTTTTCCGACCTAAAGCTTGAGATACGTGGTTACCTTAACTTTGACGACTTCTCCGATATAAAGCTTGAGAAACGTGGGGTACTTTTACTTCCAATACTTCCGTGACATGAAGTTTGAAATACGTGGGTACTTTTACTTTGACGACTTCCCCGATATAAAGCTTGAAATACGTGGGTACTTTTACTTTGACGACTTCCCCGATATAAAGCTTGAAATACGTGGGTACTTTTACTTTGACGACTTCCCCGATATAAAGCTTGAAATACGTGGGTACTTTTACTTCGATGACTTCCCGACATAAAGCTTGAAATACGTGGGTACCTTTACTACGACGACTTCCCCAACATAAAGCTTGTGAAACGTGGGGTACTTTTACTTCGACAACTACCGTGACATAAAGCTTGAAATACGTGGGTACTTTTACTTTGACTACTTCCTCGATATAAAGCTTGAAATACGTGGGTACTTTTACTTTGACGACTTCCTCGATATAAAGCTTGAAATACGTGGGTACTTTTACTTTGATGACTTCCCCGATATAAAGCTTGAAATACGTGGGTACTTTTACTTCGACGACTTCCCCGATATAAAGCTTGAAATACGTGGGTACTTTTACTTTGATGACTTCAACTTTTACTTTCCCGACATAAAGTTTCATGGGATACTTAACTTCGACGACTTCCCTAAAATAAAGCTTGAGATACTTGGGTACTTTTACTTCGACGACTTCCCTCAAATTTGAGATACGTGCGTATTTTTTACTTTGACAACTTCCGCGACATAAAGCTTCATGTACGTATATCATTCGACTTAACACGTGCAATTTATAGCAGTCATAATATTATTGCAATGTTGGAATTTGTTTGAATGACTACTCTTGCAATATTGCCACTTGTTTCGCGCTGTATTGTATTACGATGCGGTATCGGTGATTTTGTATCGGTTTTTCAGCGTCGGCGCCCATCTCCGGCGAGGGCGAGGTGGCGTACAAGGACTGGGTGTTCATCAACTACACGTTCAAACGCTTCGAGGGGCTCACGCAGCGCGGCGCGCCGAACAAGAAGTGAGCGTTGCCGTCTCCGTCGCCGCTGCCGCCGCCGACACCGCCGCCGCCGCGCGCCCCGCCGCCGCGCACCTGCTGCGCGCTCCTGTGAACCGCCCCGAGAGACTCCCTCGACTCACCGGACTTCGAGACTCACTCGCCCCGCAAGACTCGCTCGCCCCGCAAGACCCACTTTCCCCGCGACCGTACGTAAGCGTGCTCCACAGGTATACGCCAACATGCATTACGCCGCGCCGGCTCACACATGTATCGACATCGCGAACCGATCACCGATTCCGTATCGCAGAGTCATTCACATTACTAACTGCCTCGTTGATCTAGTGTTGGGATGATGTTGTGGAATACATTTCGTAAGGTCCTGGGTTCGGTCGGGCCAGCAAATCGAGCTTTTCTATTTATAAGTTCCGTACTTTGGATATTGACGGTATATTCCGAAGTTCCTTTAGTGGCGCAAAAGGCAACGCGAGTTGGGTCTTATCATATAAGCGAGCCAGCCTATTACACGAGACCCAGGGGTTTGATTGCGTAAGAAAAACGTATTCAATCGTAATCGTATTCTGCCCCCGATTGGCTGATGTAATTCAGCGAGAAAAATTTGTTTTCGTTTACGATGAATATTCGCTTTTCTTACATAATCTAGGGGCTTGGGGCTTGTATACGTTTAGAATGCGCCTCGGCGAGCGATTGCCGTGATCGAGTAGGAATAAGCATGTGAACTCGGGTTTTAGTAATTGACATTTATAATTTGTACACGCGATTTTTATCATTTGAAGCCTACCCAGCGTGTATTTTTAAAGATCAGTTTCGCTGGTAACTTGACTAGGCCGTTTTTCCACCGCAGCCACTGGAAATTATTTCTGGCTAAGGTTACGACGGCTACTTCTATGCCGTCTTCTCGTTCCCGTTGACGTCTGTATTGTGGACAAACGGCCTAACACATACAGCCGGTGTCTGTTTTAGAAACCCCATACAATTAATGAAATAAATCTTTAAACCGGTACCACTTTTTCAAACCGGATTTTATTAATTATTATTATTATTTAGGATTTTAATTATGAGTGATATTTTCAATTATTTTTATTATTATTGATGATGTATTATGAATTTTTATTTTTATTTTATTATGTTCCCAATTAATTAGAAAGCTTAATTGCGTATAAAATACTATTTGAACGGTGTCATTTTCTTGTGTGAAAACAAATTTTTCCCTTTTTGCACAACTTTTTTTTTGAAACTTATTCTCATAAATTAGTACAACAATACAAACAGCAAGAAAATGGTCTCGTGTGAATCGGTCTTAATACTCACAGCTTTTGATGTAATTTAATAATTTATTATACAGATTATTGTCCTTTGAATAAATTTCCAATGAAACTGAGCGTCTAATATCGGTTACAACTTTGCATTTTATTTGAAATCAAAATATAAATATTTTTATTGTAACAAAATTTATATTATAGAGATTTTATTATATACTTGTAACTTCATATTTTTAGATCATCTACACGAAATTTATCACAGATTCTATGGATAATAAAGTTGGAATGAAGTGAATATCTTATTTTATAATTTATGCAGTTTGTTTTAAACCTTCTTAAGTTAATTAAATGTACCAAAATCAAATCAAATGAAATATAATGTGGATATTTTATTTATTTTTTAATTACTAATAGTTTTTATTTACTGACTGTTAAATCGCGAGTCTCTCGGTGGCCTTTAGGTATTATATTCTTACTGTAAATGAATTTCGTCGATTCGGAAATGTCCACCTGTAGTACGAATTTGGCATTTGAATTTGAAATTGTTTAAATTAATAATTATAATGATTTCAACGAGAGATATTGAGTTGCGTCGGTTTCCAAAGGTAACCACATTGTAGATGCGCGAGTTGAGTTCATATTTATACAAAATAAATAATTCTTGAGAATGCGTGTGGATTCCCCGAAAGGCGCGACATTTTTTGGCTCCTATATAATTTTTATTTTATACAATTGACATGAAGTTCATTATGCTATGAAAAAGTCAGTTCCATTCCATTCCGCCGCGGTGTGAATTGACTTTAATTGTGTATCTTGTGACAGATATGCGACAGGCAATTATTTCTCGCGATATTTGTTGTCAGACGTCACTTATTACAAAAACATTTTATTGTTTATGTAATAGACATGTACCCTGGAGAGGGCGGACGACGTGAAAAATGTCGCCAGTTTATCGGTGCCAAAAATGCTTGTTTTGCCACCAACAGTCAGGCCTCGGTGTAGTTCGCTCAGCAGCCATCTATAGAGTTTTGATAGATGGCGCTACTGTTTTCTTGTACGAAAAAGGATTACATAAATCGTTCGGATGTCCTTATTTTGAGGTTTCTTATTGGTGATCTCAATACTCAACCAATTAAAAAATATTGCACTTTATCCCGTTTTATTCATTATTACTTTTATTTCAAAGAATATTCCAAAGGAGTAGTGTAAGTTATAATCATCAGAAGGATTCACGTGTCTTCTCATTATATCATTCCCTGACTAATTTGAATGAAACTCGCCGTCTTTTCTTTTTACCCTATTTTCCCTATTTATAGTTGGCAGATTTAATAGAGTTCAATAAATTATAAAATATACTAAGTATCTAGTGGGTAAACTCGTACTTCAAAAGATGAGGGTCAATTTACGCCGCGGCGGAATGGAATGGAAGCGACTTTTTTACATAGCGTGATGAACTTTATGTCAATTGTATAGAATACAAATAAATAATTCTTGGGTATGCTCGAGGATTTCCCGGAAGATGCGTGACCTTTTGGCTCATATTTATCTTATACAATTGACATAAAGTTCATAGTGATATGTAAAAAAATCTCTTCCATTCCATTCCGCCGCTGTGTAATGTGACCCTTAGCGCCATCTTGCCAAGCGGGTTCCGTTCAGGTGTTTCCTAATTAAAGTATAACATACATTTGTAAATGGCGTGTCTTTACTGAACTATTATTTATTAATATATTGTTTAAAGCGTTAAGTCGATTTGGAGATGTAAAAAAATATAGTTTATTAAATGAGCTCATTCGTGAAAGCTAAGCCTAAAAAATCTAAGCCCTAATTTGTTTTTGCTTGCAATGGATACTTCAACAGCCGTCATATAGAGCAGGCACATGGTATATGCTGTTTACTGAGGACATGCTTGTCGGAGAGGATGCGTCCGAGGTCCTACAGCAGAGTAGGAAAATGGCAGGAGAAACTGGAGATTGTTGATTTAAGGAAAAGTCGAAGCAAGACAGAATATATTCTGTTTTGTGATTTTGGTGGTACTTCCTCCAAAATTACATTAGATGGTAAACCTGTGTATAACGCTTTTCGGTACCTCGGTTCGCTGTTCTAAAACGTTACAAATATTGATCGAGACGTGAACAATAGACTGTACGAGTATGCTGGATGGTCCGCTTCTTCATCATTCCTGATGGATGGATTGTGTGAAAAAAAATATGCGTTTGAAAGCAGTGCGAGTTGACAGCTGACAAAAGTGAATGGAAGAAGAAGACGTGTTGTGCCGACCGCAGATAAAAAGTGAGCTCATTCGTACGCTCGATCATTGTAATAAAATAACTCTATCTAGCGTACTAACAATAATATTAATGCGTTATATTATAAATTAATGTTAATTACTATTATTAAAGTGGTATTGCTTCTTAGGTTTCCTTCGATCTCTTATCATTATAATCAGGATATTGTAAAATATCCGTGCAAACCCCTAGGTCAAACTATAGCTGTGAATTGTCAATGGCGAAATGTGAACATGGTTGATTCATGATTAACGATTGCGATTGAGTGATTTTGGCAACTAATTGTAGATTCCTAAAATTATTTAAAAAAAAACTATTTCGTTCGTTCTTGCTTTTTGGTTCAATTTCTCTAAATTGCGGATTATATGTTGTAATCTCAGTCATTAATATTAGTCGTGATTACATTTTGGCATCGAGGAATACATGTATTTGGAATATATGTATTTGGCTGTGAGCTTTCAGTCAGAGGATTCTTTTACTTTCATATACAAAACTGATGTTGGCGAATAATTGAAAAATTGTGTAAAGCCAGAAATGTTCGGCACTGTCTATGCATATTAAATCATGTCATAGGTTTTTCTCTAATTATAATATTGATATTTATGTAGATAGTAAAAAATATGAAAGTTTTATCGATCAAGAGCAGCATTGATGTTGATTTTATGGTATGCTGTCTTGAATGTAGTTGAGCGAATGTAGAAGGCGAATTACGCGCGTTTGCCCGTCATGTCCATTTTTTTTTGTTTTCGTTTGTAAGCTAGTTGTAGAAGACATTATAGGCTTGTGACAGTACAATTACTAGAATTAAAATAAAATAAGACAAACTCTTTAAAAATTTGGCGAGCAGGTGCGTGCAATCAACCTTAAGCCAGCCTCAAAAAAGATTTCCGAAAATGAAATTAATGGTTATCATGCACTATAGAAAGTAAAAAAAACCAACTTAAAAAAATCCGTCCATAATTTGAGTTACTAAAAATAGTAGTTGATCTATATAATTTACGGGTCGAATATATTAAAAATTAATACAATTACAATATTTTATCACTTCAAAGGAGATATTTCAAATTGGGCTAGGTCTTGTACGGTATCTTAAAAAATCAAGAAAAATCTGTTGTTCACGGGAAAATAAAATTATTTAGTTAAAACGATTTCTTTAGGTGTACAAAAATATCTTTATTTTCATTTTTTATTTATATTTTCAATATGGCGTCGCTAGCGTCGTACAATTTGACGTAAACCATGACTCAATCTGTCAATAGTTGACATTTCTGTCAAAGTCAAATGTCAATTCACAATGAAATACATATCACCGCCATGTTGAATCCTTGTTAAGTGTTGCAATTATATGCAAAAACACTTGTTTTGTACAACCGAAAAAGCCATTTTTAAAGAAAATATGTAGGTAAAAACTGTTTTTTGTGATCTGGGCTACACCCAAGTATACCGTACATAGACCTGGCCCAGGGCTCATACATTGATGAAACGTCTCCTTTATTCGATATCATTAGAGGAAAGGCTTGGCGAGCATTTCTGGTTGTAACACGTTTACCTAAATATTTACGGGTGATTGCTGGAAGATCAACATCAGCTTAGACAGCCTGAAGGTGAATTCAAAAAGCCTTTTGACCGCTGATCATTTTTTCTGGTTAAGGTGCACACGACGGGTGTGCCCGCGAAATTCAAATCTTTCGTGGTTTTTCGCAATTTTTAGGCTAATAACACATAATAGGTTTATGGCAGTCAAATTGCGGGAACCCCAATATCATCTTCACGTGTTAGTATAAAACTCTCGCTTGAAAGAGTCGAGTTAAAGAAATTGGTTCGATATTTGCGAGTTACTCACATAAAACTCGATATTCGGACTAATTTCCTAGGATACACATTTTTATGCAAAGATTTTGATATAATCATGTAAAGATTATATTGCCATTCCCGCAAATTGACTGTCATAAACCTCTGATGTGTAATTAGCGAATAAATTGCAAAAACCATGAAAATTTTGAATTAAGCGGGCAGAGTCGTTGATTTCGCCTTAAACATTGACCTTGCCTTTCATATTATTACATCACACCAAACTAAACTGTACACCGGTTTACATCACAAGTTAGTTATTTACTATTATTATTTAATTATCTGAATATGTATTAAATTGTCACACGCACTCGTTCGTATTAGTATAAGAAAACACACGCAGTATAGGTTCTAAACGGCAATTCGTAAGTCGTTGGATGAAATGTTGGATGAAATTTAAAATATCTTACAGCCATATTTAAAAAGAAACAAATCTAAAATCATTCACTAGCTGTCTTTAGTCCCATCCTATAAAAAAATTTACTTTTTTGTTTTAGAATTGTTTCTTTACGGCTTTGGCTTTCACTTAATGTAAATATTTTTAATTAGAATAGAAATCATTTTTTTATGTTCGTAAATATATTAACTTCAGATATTATGCATTTTTTATGTACTTTTGGCATCCGATTTTAATGTGGAAATCTATAAATGCTGGTAGATTCATCTTTAAAATATTAATTAAAATACGCTCGGGTAGTTGATTTTTTTGTACTGTGAAAACAATGTGTATTGTGAAATATATATGTATTTCTATTAATTGTAGGAATTATATTTTATGTTTGTAATATATTTATTTTGATTGAAATTATTTTTTTAGCCTCACCACAGTACAATAATAATACTGTGTTAGTATAGTAGCATACTGAACAATTCAAGTTGCCTATTAAAAAAAAAGTTGAAGAGCTCTTAAAAGTCTCTAAGTTTGGTCTAGAGAGCGCGAATTTTGTCTATAATTTGTTTCCGAGTGAGTAATCTCGAGTAGATTATCTAAATATGGAACAGCATATTGATTTCTCGTTCTTACCGTACGTACTGCTATCAATAACGTGCGAGTGAATAACGAATAGAAGTTGAACTGAAGTTGAACTCTGAGTAAGGGTAACAACACTGAGCATAACCTAATCAAGATTATGATTAACGATAACGATTGCATTTTACTATCTCGAACTTATTTAATAGATTCGTCAATTTGTGATGTTAATCACAGTCACAAATTAACGAATCAATTGGGCAATCACGATTGAACAAGCCACCTAAAAGTAAAAACATTTAATAAACACAAAAACTTAAAAAGATATATCTGCGATTAATGATAACACATTCTAATCGTATCGATTCATTATTTTGATTAAATTTACCTATCGACGTCATATTAAACAAGTGGTTTTGGATATGCACACTTAGTAGGTAAGAATTAACGACTCTGATTGCAATTAGTTGTGCTTGCAAAATGGCAAAATTGATGAAAAACACACTTGCGGATTATAAATTTAATCGTCGCTATCATTGATAACTAAATATGGTAATTATGAATCGAAATCGTAATCATAGTCGTTAATAATTTATGATTACTATTCGCCCATCTCTGCCAACAAGTACGTAAATGAAATTGTGACATTTGTGGACCAATATTGGACCCAAAGTATCACGGGCCTCATTTTTAAGGTCCAGCTGTTATTGTACAATGTACATTCTATCGATGTTTTTAAATAGACGAATTTGCTCTCATTTACATCGTGTGAACTCTTTTTAGCGAATATCTAAAGAAAAGTTCCGAAAAGTCGACAAAGACCTTTTGAGAAGGTCTTTGTCGACTTTTATATCCTTTTTCTATCTTGTCTTTCTTGCCTTTTCCTATCTTGTCTTTCTTCAGCTACTCTGTACCACATCGTTCCTGCTACTTGTCTGACGTCGTCATCGCAGCTTTTCGACTGTCTCTCTTTTTTTGTCTACTGTTTGGTATACCATTGTTTCACAGTTTTACTCCATTTGTTTTGTCCTGATCTTATGACAAGCCCATCTTTCTTTGAGCCTTCTGATGTTTAATTATATGTCTATAATGATTATGTTTATTTTGTTTCTGATGATTTTTTTACTCTATCTTTTTAAATTTAGTACACTCCTTTCCATTTTGCTCTGGTAGGTTGCCATTCATTATGAACGGTAATATGCAAATGTTAAATAATTTGTTTCTTTCATACGGAAGGATATTAAAGTCAAGGCTATACGCAATATTATACGGTGTGTGGGACGATCTGAAATGATTGAAAATTGTATGAAATAGTGGAAACGGCCCAACGAAATAGTAGCTCGTGCGAAGCTGAAGCAAACAAAGGAGATATTTCAAATTGAGATAGGTCTTGTACGGTATCTTAAAAAATCAAAAAAATCTGTTGTTCACGGGAAAAATAAAATTATTTAGTTAAAACGAATACTTTCGGTGTACAAAAATATCTTTTTTTCATTATTTATATGATCTATTTTCAATATGGCGTCGCTGGCGTCCTACGATTTGACGTAATCCACTCAATCTGTCAATAGTTGACATTTCTGACAAAGTCAAATGTCAATTCACAATGATAGACATATTACCGCAATGTTGAGTCTTTGTTAAATGTTGCAATTATATATGCAAAAACACTTGTTTTGTACAACCGAAAAAGCCATTAATTTTAAAGAAAATATTATGTAGGTAAAAACTGTTTTTTGTGATCTGGGCTACACCCAAGTACGAGTATACCGTAGATAGACCTGGCTCAGGGCTCATACATGATGAAACGTCTCCTTTGTGCGGTCATGGTTATGAAAATGCAAATGATTTGGATCGTCCTCAAGTAATTTTATGCTGTCTAGCAATTCGCGTTTAGTTACTTAATGACTTGAAAATCATTTGAAATCCCACGTAAAATATCCGGTGCATTAAATTGTTTTATTCGCTAAAAAGTGTTTACGCTGTATATCAAATAATGTTTTTGTATAGTTTTTTATTGTAATCAATGTATTATTTTTATTAGTACTAATAATGCAATTATGTTTTATTATTTTATTAAAAATTGAATTAATTGTTGTATTATTTAATTAGGTAAATGGATGCGGATTTGTTTTCGTGTGTATCTTGTTCCATTAATAAATAAGTATTTTTTTGCTTTTTCAACTGATCCGCCAACTGACCAATAGTGATCGAGATGACCAATATGCTCCATCACCATTGGTCAAGTGACTAGTTGCTTGTGTGTCAAATGCACCAACAGAATCAACGAAGTCATCATAAAAGATATAACATGAATGAAATCATGTCAATCATGAGCTTACTTAGCATAGCAACCTAGCACATCTCTGTTAGGCTTGTCTACCTAAGAAAGACGCACGCAGACTTAGATAGCCTGTCGAATTAAAATCTAAGTAACTTAATTTTAAAGAAAAGCTGCTCATGGACGTTAATATTAAACGTCTATAGTATGTGAGTCTATAGTATGTGAGTCGTCGTTGGTGTTGAAAATTAAATTCTTATAAGATCATGACAGCTAGTTGACTATCCCTGATTAGTTCGAAGAAACATTTAAGTAATACTTTCAGGTAGTTCAATCTACGAAGAAGCACTGCATTAATTCACAATCGGTCTTTTTAATCCTTAAGGAGTTACGAAGGAGTGAGCGTATCCTCGTGGATGGAACGCACTAATTCAATCAAAAGACTCCATACATTTTTTAACGTTTCTTGCGATTAAACTAGCTTTAAGTACCACATACATCTTAAGAACAACTCGGAGTATGTAAGCTTAATCACACAGGATTTATATTTTTAAATGTAATAGTTTTTTAATTATAAAGGTAATGTACAGTTTGGCAAAAAACAGAAGAAACAAAATGGTGGCGCCATTGTCTATGCTTAGCCGAAATTACGCTATTCCGAGCATTAAATACAGATTTACATACTCAGTAAAACTTATGTTAGAAACATAAGTGTCAATAAAAGCTATGTAAGAAACATAAGTTTCAATAAAACTTAAGTTTTATTAAGTGTCTGTAAATCGTATCAGAAAAACGAATAATAATTCGTTCAGTTTCAAGATGATTTATGATTTTGCCAATCTATAGAACTTTTGGCTACTGTCCACGTTTCTGACAAGATTTTAAAGAAGTTTCACGTGAAAACATGTAAATACGCTACATATTATTAGCAGATAAAACCGAATATGATTTTAATTTTGCGGAATCGCTGTACAGTATTAAAATGTGATGTTGAATTGCACTATTTACTGACTGTTCACTGTCGTCCGTCGCTACCCTCACACCGAGCCCGGACAGGGTTGCCAGATACACTGATGACATTCCCTTACAATGTCCTTAATTTTCAATAAAGATAAATGCCTTATTCGGTCCGTAATAGCATCTGTTGCAATTTATGATTGATTGTATCGTCTCCTAGATTTTTATTTAACGCCATTTTTATTGAATTTAAAATATTCAATTAAGTACTACCCACGCCACTATATACCTAAAATTTAAACTTAGTTTAAAGCCCAAACCAAAAGTTTTAGAGACAGTAAACTGATATTTCGTGTATATAATATATACTTGTATAATTATGTAATATGTCACTAACTCACAGATTCATCATCGCAGCAATTTTGCACATGGATTCCCTGTAGACAAGTGATAAGTAAGGATTGCTCTTAAAATAACATGGGATTACCGACGCGAAGTAGGGGCGGCGCAGGTAGTCAGTGATGAATCTGCAGATATTGTTAGGTAAACATGCTCCTCAACTTGTAAACGAGCTTCGCTGCCAAATTGGGCAGTCTTCGGCATTGTTATTTACAAACATTTTATTTGAGTCTGTATTTTAGATTAGACATTTTTCCTGGACATGTTGGGAACTGCTGTAAATGTAGTCTGGTAACACTAGCCTCGGGCGTTTTAATCCATTCAATTTAGCTATTCGCTTAGTCGTGATGTGAGTAAAAAGAGGTATTTATTTTTAGTATAGGTAAATAATTGTGCATGATTTATTTATTAATGCACTATAGTGAATTTTAATGGAATTCCGAGAGTCTGTTTTAGTATCGCACGTATTGCATGCCGAATGCGGCGTTTGATTTGATATCTATATGATTATTTATCGCTTTTCTATTTTGGTTATAAATATATTTCATTACACATAATTACTCACTGCAGGCGGGGATCAAATTTTTTTTAAAATACGATATTTGCGCGCCCTTTTACGCTTGCCTATACCTAAGTGAGATCCGTTAGGGATCACATGTACATTACTGTCCCTGCAGTGGCTCTTACCGTAATGTAGTGATGAATTACATCGATGTACCTCTTTTTATTAATGACATCATTGTACTCGCTTTGTTATTGTTATTAGATTATAAAAAAAAAGATTATTTAATTCTTTACACTGTAAGATTTTTAAAAAATGATTTGTTTAATTATTATTATTATCGTTTCTTCCATGCGATTTATGAAAGTGGCAATACAAATAAAGCTATATGAATTTTATAAGTATTTTATTGTAGACTAGAACCTATGACTAAAGAAGTAATGGACACAAAGTAGTGAGTCTTTTCGGCTGGGTATTTCCGCCATCTTCTGTCGCATCAAAAATAGCCAATCACAGCTATCAGCCAATCACAGATAGGCACCAGTCAGCTGATCAGAAGGGCTGCTCTAGCTATCTATCGATATGGAAATATTATCGATGTAGTTTGTGGTTAGTAATTAAATATTTAAGAGCAAAATGAATGAATTATTACTATTAAAAATTAATTTATAATAAAACTAGGGGCCCAGGTTTCCTTTGGCTGGTTATTAGTTGGCAGTTCATTTATTTTTACAGATGGCTTATAATATATTAAACCTAGCACTGAAAGTTTTAGCGCGAATCTCAGTAATTTACGAGAAATAAATTTTCAAAAATTATTATTTTCTATATGAAATTTCAGACAAAATTGATCAATGACCATAAACTAAAGACTGTATTGACACGTAGTTGTCAAAAAACGTTTCGGTTTTCGTATTGCATTCATGTTAAGTGTTTAATTTTTTTTAATAGTTAACAATTTATTAATATTTTTTGGAAATACATTACGTAAATATACGAAATAAAATATTTCGTTTGTTGTACCTTTTTAAAATCAGAAATTCAACTATTTTAATTATTTTTAACTGTCATTGAAGTTCTTTTTATTATAAACTATAGTATGGACACAAAATCGAACTGGATTGATTTTATAATTACGATTTGCTCATTACATTTCCAAACACATCACAAGTGATACCTAACTAAAAAATATAACATTTTCATTAGACAACAACTTTATTATTAACTTAATTACAGTAAAAAAATTAACAAAATTAAAGAGATAAGAAATTTAAATTAGTCTAGATAAACAATATCATATTTACGAGTAACATAGATAAAAATATATTAAAATGCAACTTTAAAAACTATAATTCCATAAAATACTTCATAAAAAAAATCAACAACGTAAGTGTAGTCATACAAATAATTTTGATTCTTTATTCTACTTCAACTTTTCCACTACTTTGTTTTCGTTTTTATAGTAGATTTTTTAAGCGCTACAATCGGTTTTAAATACAAAGGCAGAGACACACTGACCGACTTATACAATTTAAAGTAAGTAATGCACGATGCATGCACTTCTAATTTTTTACAATATTCTTCTACAGATAAAATCGCTGGCCAAAGAATAACTTTATGTTGAAAAGTAAGTATAAAATAATAAATGTAAGTTTTAAGATATTTTACATCCGTGCAGTAACTACATAGTAGAACGTGGATACTTTCTCAATTTTAAAAATGCAATTCCACACATGATTTAGTTTACCATTACCTTACTCATTCACCTAACTAGTTAGTCTGCTCCCAAATTGTTCTCGCACGCACTTGGGTAGTTGTATAATTTTTTTATAACTTGTATAATACAAAGTTACAGGTAGGTATTTAAGTTTTTGAATCAGGGGTGTGCCTTTCTTGCAAAATGAAAATTCTTATAAAATTACTAAGGCATTTTGACAATATGACGTCACTATGCACTATGCAGTAAAGCTGTGTCTTATCATAAATATTAAAATGCTCATTTACCCATTTTAAAATATAATTTAGCATATTCCTTACTGAAATTTAAGTATAATTATTTATTTATAAATCGTCCGATATTTTTTGGATCCACGGAAGACCAGCGCTACGACCGTGGGGTAAATCCAGGCTCCACGGACGTAGCAAACGCTGAGTGGACTCCATTTTGGAATCACACAATTTCACACATAAGTAACTATGATGTATTCTGACGTTTTTTAACTGTGATTCCAAATAAAGGTTTTTTCTTTCTTTCATTAATTTTTAGAGTTACGTATCTCATAAGAAAAAAACGGAACCCTTATAAGATCACTTTGTTTGTTATTTAATTTGATCTGATTTTCCATTATTTTATTTGTTCTTAGTTCTGGTTTCAAAAATAAACAAGCCCCTTTTTTATAAACCACCCAATTAAGCAATGCATCGAAAACGTTGCGGTGGGAATAGTTTGTCTCGACCTTTATAAAACCTTTACAAGAATACGTATATATATTTCATATTATGGTCGACTTAACAGTATAAGTATATACCTACTTACCAAGCTATTAGTCCATTATAATCTACGATATAATTATGTATAACACAATACATGGAATAAATGGATACGTACTTGATGCACTGCGACTATTTAAAATAATATATTTAATTAAATATAAAATAGTATCACTTTCAAGAAACTGCCGCTAACTACCTACCATAATAAAGGTTTTATAACCAGTCAAGCTCGAGTGCAGTAAGACGACATTCACAGAGTACTTATCGACAGGAACATAATATCATCCGTAACTTGTCAAGCCTCCGCTTATAACCACTCCACACATGTACCTATCTAAAGCTGAGTAGCACACAAGTAGTTGGTGTGGTGGTTATCCAAGTGTAGCTGGCACTGCGCCGCGAGAGAGTTACGCGATGGAAAGAGAGGCAAGATATAGGTTAAAAATAAGCACTGTTGCGACCTGGATTGCACTTTATTATGTGACAGCTAAGTTCGCTATTTACTAAAATGATTTTGTGAAGTGAATCTTCTGTACCTGTAAAGGCACTACTCAGTATTGTGGTCAGATGCGGAAATGTACCAATTAATGCTAACTAACATTCCGAGAGATCTGTCATCAGTACGATTAGCACTAGGTTTTTGCAAGCAGAAAACCACAGTAAGCTTAGTCCGCTGAAATCTAAGGGCGCTGAAACCTGTACCTACTAACCCTACAGTTGATAGGGAGGTGGTGTGCGTGTGAAGCGGTCGGTGGCTGGTGATTTAGAGCTGGTGGTAGGAGACGGAGGCCTCGCCGCGCTCGGGATCGGAGGCCTCGTCCTCCTCGGACTTGGGGATGTCGAAGATCTCCGCGAACAGCGCGGGCAGCACCAGGCGCGGCCAGTGCGCCCGGCACCAGCTCAGCAGAGCGTCGTGCCGCGCACCGAGCGCGTGCGCCTCGCAGGCCGCCGCACCGAGCGCCTCCATTCGCGCGCTGCTGTCCGACCCACTCCTTGTGCGTACCTGATACAAGTTTTAGTGGTATAGTCGATGCACACGAGGTGCATAGGGTGTTGTGCACCAAAGATACTAGCGTACTCGACAGAGATCCCGGAGCCTCTCAATATGTGTAGAGCGATTAGCTATCGAGGAGGTTTTAGTGGGTAACAATCCCACATAACTCGTTCCTTCCACAGGAGACCTGATTTCACATGGAGAGATTGCCAATTGTGACAAAAAAGTCAAATAGTATAAATATGGTTCACATTCAACAAACGCGCAAGAAACGTTTTTCTTCCACGTTTCTGATACGAATCGCCTCCATTTTTCCAGCTAAGTACAATTTGGGTACCTTCAAGAGCGTGAAGAGGCATTTTCTAGGCTCATCAGTACTTTCCATCAGGGATGATTGTCGTTAAGCGCAAGCCTATCCACAATGAAAAAAAATTGGTCGATGCGGTCGTATCTTGATCGTGGACCGGGCACATAAGGACTAAGAGCGAATTAAGAAAGCGCCCCGGGAATACGCCAAGAGCAAGTACCGAACGGGCTGGTCGATACGGCCCCTGTAACCGCCTGGTCGATTGGGCCATGGTGGTGCAAGTTTTGCCCCTACACTTACGACGTTACGCAGCGCATCCTCGATGGCTACGTGCAGCGTGGCAATGCGCTCGCGCTCGCTGAGGTTGGCGCGCACGGGGCAGATGAGGAGCCCGGCCGTGTACAGCGCCAGCTCCTCGTCGCTCAGCGCCAGCTTCGCCATGCGGTACGTGTACCCGAGCAGGGACTGCGCGAAATTGCTCTGAAAACACGTTAAACACCTCTCATCGCAAAACTATCAATGGACCTAGGAGCGGTTCAAATATTTTTCTTTAAATGTTTCAACCTAAAAAAAATTTTCAACGTTTTTTATTTTTTCTCTAGGTCTTCAAATGGCTTTACATAATTTTTTGAAGACACGAATAAATAACCGAGCGCAAATTTTTCCTAAAGTTGTCAGCGGGGCGTGTGACGTCACGCTGTTCCATCGCTTGCCGTGTTCCAGGATGAGTGGGCTTAAGTGATAATTGCCAGTATATCGCTTGGCGGTGCGTATTTGCTAGTAGGGTGGTAACTAGCCACGGCCAAAGCTTTCAACCGAATCAGAACTGAGCCAAATTAGAAATTATAAAATTGAAGCGAACACGCGACCACCCAGGCTCCCGAGGCACACTCAATCCGAGTGTGTCGAAAATGTCCAAGGCGCCCAAAGAAACTTTCACTTCAAAAGCTACGGTATTCCTCCTACATTTCTGTACCCACAGATCAAGGAATAACTTTATATTGTCTGTACCTCTAGCCATATTATGACATTTTCCGATACGCTTAAAAGACAAAAACGAAACGAAATTAAAATATATATGAACGTGACCCCTCGCGTTCTTAAACATTTTTGAATTTGTATCGAAAGTGATGGCATTGCAATATATCTAGAGCTGCTGTTAGGCCTGGTTTCCACCAGTGCGGAGCGGAGCGGATCTGTGTTTGAGTAACCAATCAGATTTTGTCATTATGACGTCTCCGCAACTGAGGAGAGACGAGATGTCGAAATGACGAAATCTGATTGGTTACTCAAACACAGCTCCGCTCCGCTCCGCATTGGTGGAAACCGGCCCTTATTGTTGTCAATCCATCCACAAAAGTGTAGATAAGAAGGTACTCACATCGTACATGGTCTCGAGCTGCGTGCTGCTGACTACTGTGCCGTCGTCGAACACGATGCTGTCCGCGGACGTCAGCCGAGCGGCGCGCGACGCCCACACCTCGAAGAACCCGAGCTGTGAACACACACTCACTGACCATCACGACACTCAACACGCGCATACGCAACACGCGTGCAGAGCCATCACAGTACACACGAGTAAGATACAACCGTTTGCACCAACACTTTAAGAAATGCCTAAGCCGATAGGCGACAGTTTTCACTTACAACAATTACTGTCACCTATGGACTTGACTGTTAGTACTTGACTGCGATTTCACCTGATGGTAAATGATGATGCAGTCGAAGATGTTAGCGTACTAACTTGGAAGGGGTAAGTTAAGTCACCCCAACGGTTTCTACACAGCATCGTACCGGAACGCTAAATCGCTTGGCGGTACGTCTTTGCTGGTAGGGTGGTAACTAGCCACGGCAAAAGCCTCCCACCACTTAGGCGTTTCTTAAAATGTTGGTGAAAACGAGCATAAAGCTATTTCAATCCACGACGACGCGCCCCACTCTGTCAAACTCCATACGAATCGAATGAAACATTAACGATTTTGACAGGATGGGGCGCATCTTTGTGGATTGAAATATCTATACCTACCCGTCACGATTTATGAGCGCTGAACTTTGATCGCGTCTGTCTTGAAGGGAACTTACATTATATTATAACCCTCTCAAGTATGTTTGACACAGAATTATCTGATATCTGGGTAAGTAATGGAATGGGTATAAAAATGGCACGGAAAAATGGCCACTGCTTTCGCCAAATATAATATGACTAGTACCTACGTGTACATCCTCAGCACTCATAAGTCATGATACATATATGCAAAGGTTCTTAAATGTTCATATCTATACTTATAATAAAACTGTAAAGGGTCGAATTCTGTACATTGAAGATATTTTGAAAATTTTTGTTGGAGGACACTATTTAGTCGATACTGAAGCCAAAACTGTAATTTGTTTAATTTTTGTCTGTCTGTCTGTCTGTCTGTCTGTCTGTCTGTCTGTCTGTCTGTTTCACGACCGGGCATCACGGCTAATCCGCTGGATGGATTTAAATGAAACTTGACATGATTATAGTTCATACCCCGAGGTAGGACATAGGATACTTTTTGTCCCGAAATTCATCATGGTTTCCCTGGAAGACGGCATCAAAGTCCAAACGTTTTTTAGTTATAATTCATTAACGTGTTGTCCGATTCCATTCATTCTTTTTTTGTTAGAAAGGAGGTTCTTTAAAGATTATTCCAATACTAATCTTATCATCATCACTTTTGTAGTTCAGAAATTACAGACATCAGAACCTTTAAGTTCAAGTAGGTAGGTGACTTGAAACTCGGAATGCACAAAGAACCTAGGGCTAGGACGTAGGGCTCAAGTAAGACTGGAGTACCCTTACAGCCGTAAATAAATAGACTTAGCAGGAGATTTTGTATGGTTTAAAATTTTTTACTTTTAGGGTGAACAAAAATCATGTAACTGGCGTTATCGCTACGTTATACCGTATAGCGCCATCTCTACAATTTATGTGGAACTTGAATGTAAAACTCTGAGATAGGTACTACCGAATTTTTTTAAATAAAAATTAACTGTCATGTCATTTACTGTTTCCTGACTTTATATTAAGATGGCACTGTTAAAACAGACATGAACAGATTTAAACTTTATCATCCGCAATATGGAAAGGGTAAGATAATGGTTCACAAATATTTTTAACTCTTAGGTCTTATCGATCCTAACCGACTGACTGTCATCTAAGGTCTTTTTATACGTAAGGAAATATATAGCCATTGTCCATTCTGATGTTTTGGATTGTATTGAGATGAAGCAAAGATTTTTAAAAGACTCTTACATTATGTTGGGCTGGGGAATATTGTTAGTAGAGTAATTTATCCCAGTGGTACCTACCCGGCCGAACTCTGAAAGAAGAGTTCTACCACCAGTACAACTTTTCACATGGTTTAATAATTTTTGACATATTTCGTAGTTTCAGAATAAAAATTACAATGAAAAAGACGATTTTAACTGTCGATATTTCGATACATTGGTACAAGTCGTGGTCACGTAGTGACCACGACCTGTGCCACAGGGTCGAAATATCGACAGTTAAAATCGTCCTTTTGATCTTTCAACTACGTATTAATGAAACTTTATATTTTTATTAAGAAAAAGGAGTTTTCAAAATCACCACAAGATAACCCGTGCAAAGTAAGAACAGGTTTCTGTACAACATCACACCAGAATCCCGCGAAAAATCAAGGAATTCCAGTAGGAAGGTATATTATGTAAAAAAATCGTAATTCACGCGGGCGGAGCCGCGGGCAACAGCTAGTTATATAATATAATTAATATACAGCTGTAGCTTTAACTTGTGGGTGAAAACAAATAGTCGATTCCAGCAAAGCTAAACGCCCAGCGACATTGTCAAAAATATGATTTTGATATAGGTATATTCAATTCAGCAGCACCACGGTATACACAATTGTACCTAACGGAACATCAAGATCAGCAATTTTTTATAATTTTTTTATTGTATATGTATTTAGAAAAAATATTAAGATAGCACATAATTACGAAACATTACAACTAATTCTAACTGTACTCTCTTTTCATCCCTATTTTTCATTTTAATTTTAGTACCTGGATGACCGAGCTTCGCTCGGTTTTTTTTTGTAAATTGTAATTTGGAGTAGAAACTATATTTAAATATGAATTACATAGGTACTAATGTAATGATGAAATATGAAAAAATATTTTTCGATCTTATCGACATAATAATAAAAAAAAATATGAACTCGTAAGTATGGTTAAGGCGAAATCAACGACTCTGCCCGCGAAATTCAAAATTTTCATTGTTTTTTTGCAATTTGTTCGCTAATTACGCATTTGTGAGAATGGCAGTATCGTCTTTGCATGATTATATCAAAATCTTTGCATAAAAATGTTCTAGGAAATTAGTCCGAGTATCGAGTTTTATGTGAGTAACTCGCAAATCTCGGACTAATTTCTTTAACTCGACACTTTCGAGCAGAGATTTTTATATAAATACGTAAAGAAGATATTGGGATTATCGCAATTTGACTGCCATAAGCCTTATCTTATACCTTTAAACGAGCAATTCTTGTATATATATTTCTATATAATCTATATCTCGGAAACGGCTCAAACGATTTTCATAAAATTTAGTATACAGGGGGTTTTGGGGGCGATAAATCGATCTAGCTAGGACTCATTTTTAGAAAATGTCGAATTTACCAAAAAAAAAAAATATGACTACTGCTGCCATCTATTGGCCACCGAGCGAAGCTCGGTCACCCAGATATTTAGGTTAAAAATCGCGAAAAACCACAAAAAATTTGAATTTCGCGAGCACACCCGTGGTGTGCTCCTTAAATAAAAATCACGAGTGTATTTAGTTTAATCTTATACCTTTAAACGAGCAATTCTTGTATATATATTTCTATATAATCTGGATCTCGGAAACGGCTCAAACGATTTTCATGAAATTTAGTATACAGGGGGTTTTGGGGGCGATAAATCGATCTAGCTAGGACTCATTTTTAGAAAATGTCGAATTTACCAAAAAAAAAATATGACTACTGCTGCCATCTATTGGCCACCGAGCGAAGCTCGGTCACCCAGATATTTAGGTTAAAAATCGCGAAAAACCACAAAAAATTTGAATTTCGCGAGCACACCCGTGGTGTGCTCCTTAAATAAAAATCACGAGTGTATTTAGTTTAATATTATTATATATTATACTAATACCTAATTTTTTACATTACATCAACCAATTACGTAAGTTATTTTATTTCGAGTGTTTAAAATTATCGCTGCCAACGGGACTTGAACCCGTACCCCGTAGCTATCACGGCTGAGTGCCCTGGCAATTGTGCCATGGATTATCTTGCTCTGTGGATGGCACGATAATTTTGATATTGGGAAACTACGATTAAAAACCAATTTCAAAGGCCCATTATTTCGAATGGAGCTAGCTTTGAACGAGAGAATACCACCTTGCCCCTTTTAATGTTGTGCCCGCAAAACTCATTGCCATAAACTTACGATGTATAATTATTAGCCCACTATTAGCAAAAACTAAATAAAAATTGAATTTTCGCGCCCAATTCGTTGACTCCATAAAAAAAATTAGTATTAAGTACTTCTCGTCAATAGATGTCAGCAGAAAGAGTCATATTTATTGTGTCGTTAAAACAATTGGATGCCTGGGCCATTATAATATTATTGCTATTGGCCAATAGATGTCACGTTGTTTCCTAGTTTTCAATATATCGAGAAACAATATGAGGTAAATGAGTATTGTTGAGCAGAGTTTTGATTAAAAATATGAGATGCATAAATGTTGTGTATAAACTATATAAACTTAGGATGTATAAGCCCACTAAACCAGAAAACTAAATAAAATTTGAATTTTCGCGCCCAGTTCGTTGACTCCATAAAAAAATTAATATAACTTCTCGCCAATAGATGTCAGGAGAAGTCATATTTTACCTTTAGCATTATAATATTATTCTCGTTAAAACAAATGCCGGCCGCGGTCATTAAAATTCGTTTCACTATTCGCTAATAGATGTCATGTAGTTTCCCAGATTTCATGCTATCGGGAAAAAATATGAAGTAAATGATTATACCTGGTTGATCAAGCTTTGCTTGGTAATATCACAGCCACTCACCAATAGATGGCAGCAGGAAATTACTGTAATAGTTTAACTTTTTGCCAATAGATGTCAGGTATAGAGTAATATTTTTTTTATTGGTAAATACGACATTTAAAAAAATGAATCCTAGCTAGATCGATTTATCGCCCCCAAAACCCCTTGTATACTAAATTTCATGAAAATCGGTGCAGCCGTTTCCGAGATCCAGATTATATAGAAATATATATATATACAAGAATTGCTCGTTTAAAGGTATAGGATTAGTATTGTTCCTTATTTAATTACTTACTAATAAAAATGAAATTTCGCATTATTGCTAAATTAGAATTTTATTTTAATTTCGCTGAAAATTATTTTCGCATAGCATTCGCATAGCACAGTTAACTTGAACAAACCAAAACAATTTTTTTGGTTTTGTATCAATAGGCACTTAAAATTATTGCGTGGACTGGCATGAAAGAAACGATGAATAGTATACCTAAATTTACCCCATCTCGACTCCTTAGACCTTACACGTAAGTTGGAATAAATAAATCATTTTAATTCGCAGCAAACTCTGTGCAAGCAAGTAATTTAAATCGAAGCAAATTCAATTCGCCATTTTACTTCATTACTTACCTCGAAAATCGATTATTATATCTCTTTCGATAAAAGCCTCGCTACAGTGTTGCGAAAGTGACGTCTTTACTCTGTCAAATACTTATTGTAATGAGAGCAATATTACCTTACTCTATGAATGAAAGTGAATCTGAGTGAATATTGAGTGAATACATTTTAATTTTACTTTTCTCTGCACGCTATAATGATACTTTTTGAGTAATGAGAAGTGAGATTTTTGAGGTATAGTGCGACAAGACTATCTTGGCGCGTAGCCAAAATGGGATTTAACGCCGCTATCTTATGACACTGTTCGATAGTTCGCTCTGTCAGTACATCGCTTTAGCACGTTGTTTTTGCTTAATAATAACTAAAATAAAACTAAAAGTAAAGTAACATTAAGGACATTTTATTTTCTGGTTGCCTTTGTTCTATAACAGCGCCTCCCTGACAAAGTCATTCAAGTGCCTTGTCGGACTTGGACGTAGTGACATCATTGATTAAACATATGCATGCACTCAGCAAAATAGCTCAGCACTTAGTGACGTCACGCATGTATTTTTAGGCTCCGCCCTGAAGCCTCATTTTTAAATTGTTAAAACTGTAAAATGGCGCAAATGTAAGCGACCGACAGCGGTATGTGCTGTCAGCGGTACCCAAATGTACGACGCGCGACGCCATAATATGTGAGAAATTTTTGACTTCAACATACGTCACATCTTTTCCGTCCTCTTAGCGTCGCGTATTTCGTCATTGAGCGACATGGACTGCGCTTGACGTGAAATCAACGACTCTGCCCGCGAAATTCAAAATTTTCGTGTTTTTTTTGCAATTTGTACGCTAATTACACATAATAGGGTTATGGCAGTCATTTTGCGAGAATGGCAGTTACTTCTTTACATGTTTATATCAAAATTTTAGCATAAAAATGTCTATCCTAGGAAATTAGTCAGAGTAAAGAGTTTTAAGTGAGCAACTCGCAAATCTCGGATTAATTTCTTTAACTCGACACTTTCAAGCAGAGATTTGTATATAAATACGTGAAGATGATCTTGGGATTATCGCAATTTGACTGCCATAAGCCTGTTACGTCTTATCAGCTTAAAAAATCGCGAAAAACCACAAAAAATTGTCACCAAATCACCACACCTGTGGTGTGCTCCTTAATGGCAGTGTTTTCTCTCTCTCTAGCATGTCTATGATGTTACCTTGATCAGGATGAGCTGGTCATCCTGCGGCAGAACGCTGAAACCCGGGATCTTCTTGGCGAACTCAACCACTTGTTGTACTGAGGGGGTTATCCTGAAGGCCACGTTGTACCACAGCGCCGCCAGGACGTCCGTTGCCCTCCCGGTCGTCGAGCTTGCCGCCTCGTCGCCTCCCGTTCCTACAACCCCATGCGTCTCCGCTTCAAAAAAAATAACTTTGTACCTCATTAACGCACTTATTATGATTGCAAAGAAAAATAACCAAAGTATCAAGTTTTCTCATGAACCAAAAGTAATATAAAATAGTGTTTTTTAAGAACCATTGTCACTAGATAGGAATTTGTTTTCCAGGATTTTTTTTTTCAATGCACATTTCATGTCAACTAATAAAATGTTCATTTGCCTATAACTTTAGAATACAGAAGATGCTAATTAAAAATAATATAATTTTTAGTAGTCTTTTAAAAATAAAGTGGATTTAAATCAGCTCGGGACGGGATGCCATACATGATGTATGTCATTCTGTACCGAGCCTTTACCTGACATAATGCAGGCGTATAAGGACCGGTTTCCACCAAAGCGGAGCTGTGTTTGAGTAACCAATCAGATTTCGTCATTTTGACATCTCCTAAACTCCGCTCCGCTGACCGATCCGCTCCGCTTTGGTGGAAACCGGCCCTCACTTAGGTAAACGATTCGCTCGTATCGTCTTAGCTACGAGTATATTAACTGCCTCGTTGGTTTATTGGTGAACATGTCCGACTGTACATCACGACGTCCTGGGTTCGATTCCCAGGTCGGGCGAGCCAACAAAATATTATATTATAATTGGGTTTTTAGATCACGAAATTAGCACTAGCCCGGAGTTCGTAAACTGACGGTGTTACATCGTGCCTCGGGAAGCACCTTGATCTGCTCTCCTTCCGGTTTTGGCCAAACTGTCGTCCCATCGGATTATGAGAGGGATAAAGAGTGCACCCGTGTTTGCGCACATACTTGTGTTATGTCCCGTGCCTATGGAAAATCGCGACACAGATTGACCACGGTGGCTGGATCGGTCTGGACTCTGGAACAGGTAGGTATATAAAAGAGGGAATGCGTGGTTGTGTACCTTCATACTGCTCGTCGTCGAGCACGGGCAGCTGGATGGGCTTGAGCTGCAGCGTGGCGCGCAGCTCGTCCGTGTAGGTGTTGCTGGCGCGGTGAGCGACCGCCACGGCGCGCGCCAGCTCGGCCGTCACGCCGTCCGCCTCGCGAGGCGCCTCCGACCCCCCTCCGCCCCCCGGTCCGGGGCCTGACGCAGAACCAAGGTTCTTTGCCAGATCTTGCATATTCTCAGCGCTGGCAACTTCGCGGGGACGCTTCGGCATGCGTCCGTATCTAACGGCTGCATTTTTCATCGAAAACATTAGTCAACGGGTGGCACCGCTCCGCGCAGGTGAGAACCGAGAGAACTGCAGCTATTTATTAGCACGTTTCTATCAGGCTAGATCGCAGTGCGCCGGTGCGCCTTCGAACGAGAGAGCCGGTCAAATAGACCGAGTGCAGGCGAAGCACTGTAGCGCGGGCGCTGTAGATGCACCTCTGGGAGCCGTTAAATTGGAAAATAGGCGTGACGCTGATGTGTCGGTTCCCGGTGCAACGCTCTCGGCCGCGCTCTACTTAGGTCTACCATCCACGTCAAATACTATACTCTAACCACGATCCAACCATCAGAGGCATCAGTGACAATGCCAGGACAGTGAGGTCTTGTTTTATTACTACAGCCAAGCCATGCAAACAGTACAGGTTATAGTTGTTAGAACCTCGGTCTCATATTCAGAGGTGCAGCAGCTTTATAGCCTTTACTTACGCCCTTACTTTTAGCCATTATGACTATCTACAATCGTCGCGGACAGCGGAACACTATAGATAGCCCAATCAATAACTAAATTGTCTAACAAAATTCAAATAAATAATCGACCAAATACGATTCGGACTCACGCACGATCGGTTCCATACATTATATCTATTAAAAAAAACCGGCCAAGTGCGAGTCGGACTCCCGCAGCGAGGGTTTCATACTATAAAAGAAGTAAAACATTAAAATAATCACTTTAATTCATGAATTTACGAGTATAATTCACATGTAGGTACTTTTGTTGGCGAACCGCAAACCTGACTTTGTTTTTGGTGGTTTATTGTTATTATTCAAAAAAGTATAATAGTTACAGAGTTGATTTTATTTTTCCTGTAAAATATACGTTTATTCGGAGATAAAGGGGAGGGAAACGGTATTTTTTTCGACAGTTTGCCCAATAA
This sequence comes from Coenonympha glycerion, assembly GCA_963855885.1. Taxonomy (NCBI): domain Eukaryota; kingdom Metazoa; phylum Arthropoda; class Insecta; order Lepidoptera; family Nymphalidae; genus Coenonympha; species Coenonympha glycerion. The sequence goes on from OY979626.1 coordinate 1,304,736, forward strand.
ATCAAAAACTATCAGGTATAAAAATAAATAAAAATCGGTTTTAGAATACACAAGTAACGCCCTTTTATATGATACCCCACTCAATATTGTTACCTTATTTTAAAATTTTTACAACCCGGTTTACCCCCCCTTTTAAATAAAAATAAAAATTATTTCCAAATTTTTATGATTGCAATGACGTTGGGTCACTATTACCTACAACTATTCCAAATTTCATGTCGATAGTTTCGATGGTTACTGAAATAATCGAGTGTGACAGATGGACGGACGGACGGACGGAGAAAGTCTCACTATAAAGGTTCCATTTTTACCATTTTAGTATGGAACCCTAAAAAGGCGAAATAAATCACATTTGTTTGCCAATATCAATATCGAACAAAAACGAGCAATAAAATCGTTGTATGGGATTAGTAATAGTATTTAATTGTTATAGCGGCAACTGACACACATCATTGGACAGTTGAAATTTTGATATAAAATTTCAACTGTCCAATCATCACGGTTCAAGAGAAACAGCCTGGTGACAAACGGACGTACGGAGAAAATCACACTATAAAAGTTTAATTTTTACCAAAATAGTATGGAGCCCTAAAAATATCCATTGCTCGTATAGTAACGAATACGCGTTTATGGAGCTACGCATCCGTGGAGTATAGACCTTAGTTGCACTACATTAGAGCTTCTGGCATCAAACTTGCGGTTGATTAACACTATCGCAACAGCTGGGCGAGCTTTGAATACTGCTGACTGGACATAGACCTTTCCCCTCTACCATTTAATAAACTAGTCATGTTTACTATTATCGGAAAAAGGTCAGTGATTTTTATAGAAATATAACCAGCCGTGCTATTCTGCAAAAATACTTAAAACAGCGACGAGCGTGCATCTCTGCATCTATGAATTTGTCAGTTGTAATAGAGTACAAATTTGCATGCCATCTTCGGCTTGGCAGCTGTCTGACAGCTGTTTCAGAGATGGACATTTTGTAGAATAGCACTGCTGTAAATTTCAGCTGTCTATACCTAACACCGCTAGAGATGAGATATAGATGGACGGTAGGACAGTAGAAGCTTAGTAAATTTACGTATTCTTCAGATATAGAATTCTAAACAACATTTAACACATTTGAGTGGTGGAGATGCAGAAACTTACAGCTTATTTTGAATTCCGCAATAAACATTGCATTACGTGTATGCTAACATCATAATTGGACGAACAAGCTGTCAATTATGCAAGATGTAACTGAATTTCAATAATTGTTTGAGAATCATAGCAGTATTCTACGAATGTATTACCGGGACTTCAAATATAACCAATTGCTAGACTGGCTAGACTCTGAATAGAGAGGTAGTGAGCTCCCGGATGATCAGAACTCGCAGATGCTGATGGGACTCGGTCGCTTTCGGACACGCCTGCATGACATATGTTTGATCGCGTTTGACGAGTACTTCTGTGGACTGGCGGAGGAGAACTTCTACTAGCTCTGGACTGCTGTATGGGATCGTTGGCAGTTTCTGGATCAGTTTAATAGCTGGAAATCGAACCTTAGCGACGGATAGCTATGCCACGAGGCAAGTTCGTAATTGTTTCGTCCAGCTCTAGAATGGAGATAATTAGAAAAAAAAGAAAAAGAGTAAAAGGCACTCCGGAAAGAAGCCAAGAGCAACTTTCAAGATTTATGCCCATAAACTTGAGAATAATTGGATCATGGCTGGTGAAGGGTTCTGCCTATTGCTGGACTGGCTTTATAGAAGCTGGTGAAAGAACTTGATTAGCACGAGGTAGCAACTATACAAGGAATGCGATCTATTAAAGGAACAACTGAATTGAGTGAGATAGGGATGGATAAATGTAGCCTAGCAGTGGCTAATGTATTAAACGTAATGACTTTTGGCGGGTAGTATAGTCCTTCGTTTGATGGAGTGGTGCAGGGTATTATGTACTCACAGTCTCGGCTCATGCCTACAGCCAAGCACTTCTTGAATCTGCAGAACTGGCAACGGTTCCGATTTAGGCGAATCACCAGGCACTTTCCGTCCCGGAGACAACGATACTCTATCTGCTTCTGGATACTCCTTCGGAAAAAGCCCTGTAACAAGTAAGATTGCATTTATCTATCATCAAATAATGATCTATTTACATGCGCTCATAGACTCACCTGAATTTTATTTTAAAGTTTTGCTTGCTGCATGTACCTTATAATAAAGTTAAGTTATACCGTTGTAACAGTGACCAGTATATGTTTCAGAGGTGGGCGTGACAACTGTAACGCAGTTTATACCTTTGCAGTTGTCAATGTCACCTTTGCAGTGTTCAATTGTTAATGTTCCAATCAATAACAATTTCAATAATGACAACTTACGGATGTCCATTGTTGTAATACCGTGACCATATAGATTCTACAAGAGATTTGAAGCCGAATGCTCAAACCATATTCGATGACTATATACATATAATGAAATCCAAAAAAGATATTATGAAAATGACAATAGTTTCAAAAAATAAATTTATTTAGTCGTTCGGATCCCATATTTTTTATTTTATTTCGTGCCATTATGATATACAACTCAATGCATAAATTTGAAGAATTTATTATATATGTTTTACCTTTATACCTCGGACATAGTGAGCGCCTAATATGTACGAGTTTTACTGTGAATGATTTTTGTTAAGGGTTCTAACTCAAAAACTAAATTAGTTTAAAATATTAGCCAAATGTGAGTCATATCCTTTTTTAAAGCAATATAGGTTAGCGCTTGACTTCGTCTAAGGTGGAACGCGCTTGCCTAAGAGAAGGTACCCTATTCACTCTTGATTTGAAGGCGCCCAAGTTGTAGGAATGGGAATGACAGTGCTTGAGAGGGTATTCTAGACCTTTACAGTGCGTATCAGGAACGAGGAATATAACCGCTTCGTACGTGTCTTTGGTGCATTTGGCGTGATCATAAAAAAAGTAATCATTTTGTAATGAAAAAGTATGACGAGGTGAACTAGACATTCGTTGTGTTGGCAACTATGCCCACATATTGCAGTAGGTATATTCTAGAAGTTTGCATTGCAATGTATTTAGTGAACTGCAATGCGAGTGTCTTACTGAAACATCAGTTCTCGAGTCTCAGTTAAATCACTACAAACACAGCTCTAATCACCACACGCAGGCATTGCACAAAGTTATACACGTTTATTATGAAAGCTATTCCTTGTTTAGTAGAATTTAATCCGCAGCTGAGTACTGACAGCGCAGACAGAGCTGACATTTCTGACAGGGCCTAATACTGACAGTGCGCGTATTCAAATTATTAGATTGTGTATGCAAGGATTGCGGGGCCCGGCATAACGAGATGGACAATGGCTCGGCACTATGGGTTTGCATATTCAAACCTTAATACCGTATATGTATTATGTGGTATTCGAGTCTGGCCAGATTTATTTATCGGAGATTCAGTTTGAGGTCTACGACTGTTTGATAGACTATTGTGAGAAATTATCACAAATTGAAGAAATTAGTGAGTTTCTCCATAACGTAATATATAGCGTTTTACTGATGTTGTATGGAACTCTCGGTGCGCCTTTTTAGGGTTCCGTACCCAAAGGTTAAAAACGGGACCCTATTAATAAGACTTCGCTGTCCGTCCGTCCGTCGTTTGTCACACCAGGCTGTATCTCTTGAACCGTGATGATAGATGATGAAGCTAGACACTTGAAATTTTGATGTATTTATGATGTATTTTTGATGCCGCTATAACAAACAAATATTTAAAGGGGCTCCCATACAACAAACGTGATTTCTTTACTTATTTTGCTCAATATTAATAACGACAACAGGTAGACGCTTAAAATATTCACAGAATATTTAGTTATATTATCAAATATTTAAATTAACATCAGTTTCCCATACAACAAACGTAATTATTTGCTCCTTTTGAATTTGGTCTGTAGAGGTGTTGATTGGCATTGCTCTCAACTCTACGGAACTCTCAGTGAGCGAGCCCGACTCGCAATTGATCAATAATTTTTGAATAGCATCTGATATGCCAAAAAAGACAAAGTGTTCTAAAGGTTTTTATGGAAATTTCAATTTAGATAGGAGATTGCTTGTAAAGTTTAACTATGTATACCTACACGTATTTCTTGTAAAACGTGATTAAAAAATAAACTTCTCTCAACGAAGTTGTGAGTTCTCAGTAAGCCTTTCAAAGTTCCTGAACTGTAGGCATTGTGCAGTTATTTTTATTTCTAAAGAACAGCTAGGTAGGTAACAGATTTTTACTTGACCATATTATTTGAATGTGCTGTGTGAAAAATGTGTGAAGATTTTACCAAATAAATTTATAAAGGCGTAAGATTGAAAAAAGTGCTATGCCACAGAATACCAATAGTAGGTATCTTGTTATATCTGGATTTAACACAATATATGTAAGCTGCGTTTTTGCTAGCCTTGGCGGTGCTCCTTCTAGATAAACCCACACAATTTGTTCGTCTATATGCTACAGGGCTGAATCTTGTGAAATACAATAGATTGTAACATTTAGTTTAATAATATAAACCAAGTATATTTTACTAACATAGCTTTCAAGTTGATTGTTACGGACCATTTGGGCCTTTGTTTAAATGTTTGAGCCTCTAAATGGATTTTTTGCAAGACGAAAATCCCACACAAAAGAAAATTTGCGAAAATTTTCGAAAATCTAGAGTGAAAGTTGCTCTTATTAGTTACAGAGTGGACACGCATTCATTAACATAGGTTTGGTACTACAAACTCGTTAGCGTGAGCTATTTGAAGACAGTGCATGTATCAAGCGAAGGGTGAAATCATGAATATTAAAGAAACTGAAGCAGTAAAGTTCCTAGGGATAACTTTGGACCTCAAATTATCATGGAAATCACACGTTGACAAAATAAGCAAAAAAATTAATCAGTATGTTTATGTTTTGAAGCGTCTGTCCAAAACAGTTAGTAGGAAGACAGGGCTAATGGCGTATATCATGAATTCGTTGTTTCGTCACTAAGATATGGACTTATTGTATGGGGGAACTCAGTTGATATAACCCGTTTGTTTATCGGACAAAATCAGGTATCAGGGCTATTTGTGCAGCAGGCCCCCTAGACTTTTGTTGACAGTTATTTGTTAAATTGAAAGTTCAGATTTTTGAGGTTTGCTTATTTGTTCGGAAAATATGTCAAAAAAAAGCAAATATGTAGAATTCAACACAAGGTATCCAGAAAGACTTGTACTTCCTACATGTAGAACCACGTCATGTAGCAGGAATTGTTATGTAATGTCAATAAAAATTAACAACAAGATACCGCAAACAATAAAGAAACTCCCTTTAAAAAGTTTTAAAAGGAAGCTACGTGAATGGCTCATGGGCAAATATTATTTATTCAATAAGCGATTTAATGGAAGATTAAATTATAATTAATATTACAGATTTAATTATAATTTATTCTATTAATATAAAATTATTATTATTGTTGAATCTAGGTTTATTTATTAACACAATTAATATTTGCACACCCGTCTGTGGGTAAAAACACATTGATTCCTTTGTTGTTTGTATTCCATCTGTATTTACGTGTTTTTATGCAAATAAATGATACTTTACTTTACTTAACATGAAAATATAAAAGGTTTGAGTTTTGTTTCAAGTGTTATTTCAAACATTGTTTCTATCAAGTTCTACGACATGACATTCAAATCTTTTTTAAGGGTTCCGTAACACAAAAGAAAAAAAACTGAACCCTTATGAGATCACTATATGTTACGTCAGTAATATTGAGTAATATATCATATGAAAGGGTGATACTTATGTATTCTAAAACCGATTTCTCTCCGAATTTTACCAATCGAAAAATCTGAAATAATTATGGTCAATAGGGATTAATGTAAGTTTTACGGGGAAAATAAAATCAAATCTGTATCTATTATATTTTTGTTGGTATTAGCAATCAATCACAAAACTTGGTTAAATTTGCGGTTCAGTAAAAAAATTTGGTTTTACTTTTATGATGAAGGAACCTTAAGTGCGCGAGCCCGATTCGCACTTGGCCGATTTTTTAAAATAAACATCTGAATATTGTAAATACTTATCGTGATTACAATTTGAACTGAACAACAATTCATAGATAAATTGAATTACGCGCGTTAGGCAGTTTTTACGAGGTCTACGATGGGCGATCCGGCTAGGCGCTACGACGCGCGGCGTAGCGAAGAACCGCGTAGCTACTGGCGCGACGGGCTACGCAGCCTCTGAGGTGCATCAGCCCACCTGCAGCTGTATTTATACCCGTTCACAGTCTCACACTAACAAAGCGGTAACATTATATACAGTGGTAACTATGCGTGGCACACACAATAATTTAGCATATCACCTGACTTTGTTTTCGTTTAGGTGGAATTTAATTTTCACATAAATGTCTCAACCCCCACTCTTTATGTTCTCGGGGGAAAGATGGGAAGGGGTTTCGCCATGTCTCAAGAATTAAAAAAAAAAATGTTGTCTAAAAAATTTCAGAAGATAGGGAAAGATCTGTGGATCTAGGTAAGAAATAATAATCCTGTAGCGGCATTGCCTCAACGTAATTACCTCGCTAGTAGTAACTACTTCAACAACAGCCCTAGAGAAAGGATAGTGCTAGAATAATCTTAGGGCCTGTTTCACAATTACCAGGTAAAGTTTATCCAGCAAATACATTTGATGTTGTGATAATTTTTGTATTGAGAATCTGTCAAAATGTCGAGTTTATTCGTTACATAAAGTTTATCTGGAGATTGTGAAACAGGCCCTTAATATCATACATTAATATGGAGCGAATGTGCGCGTAAACTTTTTAGTTTGATCTCGTATCATTTTGCCATAGAAAAGCAACACTTCCACATCATCATAGGTGAGGTACCAAAGACATGGGTTCGAAACGCTTTCCTTATAGGTATCGCAAAGATCTGGAATACCTTCCCGACTTCCGTATTCCCACCTCCTAATACTTGTATGCCTTCAAATCAAGATTGAGTAGACATATTTCCTGCGCAAGTGAGCTCCATCTCAAGTTGTATCATTAGATTCCTTCAGATAAACTGTTTACCCACGTACAATGCTGGCGTGGCAAACACCTAAATACCAATTTAAGTGCGAGTTGGATTTGTGCACAAAGAGTTCCGGACCAGAATCTATAAAAACGGAAAAAATCACAATTGTTGTATGGGATCTCTCATTTTATTCTGATTTTGAAACAATGTTCATTTTATTCTGTTTTTAATTTTGTTTTTCGGGTGATATTGCGTAAGTAAAATGAATTTTTGCATGACAATAATCCTGTTTCTCTTACTAGTCAACAGGCACGAATATATTTGGTATGATGACCTCGTTAGCACAAGCTAACTGAAAGTACTATCGAGCGATGGGTGAAATCACACATGAAAATATTAAAATTAAGTTTTGTTTAAGGTGTTATTTCATAGAGTATGTTGGTACTGTTATTCCAAACCATGTTTTTACCTGATCTATGACACTCAAACCTTTTTTAGTATTTATTGTTATCGCGGCAACAGGAATACATAGTCTGTGACAATTTTAAGTACCTAACTATCACGGTCCAAGTGATACAGCCTGGTGACCGACGAATGGACAGACGAACGGCGAAGTATTACTAATAGAGTCCCATTTTGTACCTAAAACAAGTAGCATTTAAGCAAACAGGAGCAACTGTTTCCATCACGGCAGTCCTCGCGGTTACGCTCCTCGTATTATGCCAACATCAACAACTATAAAAAATTAAAAAAAAAAAAAAATCGAGAAAGATCATGTAACTGCAGTCCTACTAGAGAAGGGCTTTAGATTGATCCACGGGTAGAAGTTTGAAGATGCCTTTCCGAGAGCCACATTTGAGATTTATTCCAGTTTAGTTTACGAGGGTTCAAACACGCCCTGAAAAAAAGCCCACAACAAACTCAGCCGGGTATTGTTTTTTTAATTATCACTATTACACAAAATATATATTCGAACTAGCTAATAGATCAAATTACTATTACTCCTACTGTTATTTTAATATGCCTCGCATGAGCTTCGGCTTGACAAAAGCTTATATAGATATAGAGCATCTTTTTTTCTATTCCGTTTTTCCGAACAATAATTTTCAGTGCAAAGCTACGAAAAATCGGTTGACACTGAGTTTCAAACTACTGGCTGACAATGGAAATATATATCCTGTATCAACTTATAGGCACAACATGTTGGTTTTTATTCAATGTTGGTTCAACAGTTCAGTTCCCACTCGATTGAAGCATCTGTTGAAAACTAAACTCACTAGATCGGAGTCATGGTGGATAAGAATTTATGTTATTTTGGTAAAATCACAGACAGACAATTCAATTAAATTTCATTTACACCATATACCTAATGACACCGGGCGACATTGACAGGACGCATGGCAGGGCGGCGGGGGGCGGGCGGCGCACGTGGGCGGGCGGTGAAAGCCTGACAGCTTTAACACATTGTTTCTGGTTATTAATAACTCTGCTTCACCTACTAGTGGCTTGCACATGCGTTGACTCTATTGTTACATTAAGGTGCAATGCTCGGCCTCGCAAAGTACAAGCCAAAAGCTTTGCTTTCGCGTTCTCGCACAAGTTTACAAAGTTTACTACGATAGGAGTACACTTCGCACGGTTTTTTGCTAGTTGTGTTATCGCTCCGACTAACTTGCTTGCTTGCTTACTTGTCGACAGACAAGTAAGCAAGCAAGCAAGTTATTTTTTGAGGTTTTCTCGTGACTGAAAGCACCAATTTTGATGCGGTTTTCGCCAGTAGACGTGAAATTCCAAGCACAAACTGCTATTAGCAATACTTATGGCTCTAGCGATTAACCCTGGTCTACCAGGTCAAAAAATCTATTTTCGAAATTAAACCAATATATTTACTCAATATATTTACTCCGGAACGGTGTGAATACAATAACACAAGGTAAATTTCCAGGTATGGCTGTGTCGATTTCGCAGGTTTGCAATTAAAACTTCGCAAAAAAATGTTCATTTCAGAAAACAAATACCTACGAGAATAAACTTGGAAAAGGCACTCGCCTCTATTTTCGGATTAATTACCAAAAAAAATCCTTTTTAAGCAAAGATTTTAAAATAAACACGTCTTATTTATCGAAGAAAGAAAGAAAAATAAGAAAGAAATAAATCTTGTTTATACAGCAATTCGTTCAAAATCACTGCCATGTACTTACAGTCCTATTCCTAATCAATGACGACCGAATGGAGTAGCGGTAGTGACCCGTCTGCGTCGGAGGTTGTGGGTTCGATTCCCGCTACTGGTACATGTTTGTGTGATGAGCGTGAAAGTTTTTCAGTGTGTGTTTTCAATATAAATATTTATATGTATGTATCAGTTATCTAGTACCTATAATACAATCTATGGCTTACTTTGGGGCTGGATTTGTTTGTTTCAGACGACGGACGTCCGCTGCTGGACAAAGCCCTCTGCAATGATTCCCAGCCCGCACGGTCCTGCGCCATTTGTATCCAGCGCCTTCCCGCGACTCTTTTAATGTCGTCAGTCCATGTGGTCGGAGGTCTGCCCACACTGCGCATTTCCGTGTGGAATTACCATTTCAGCTCTTTGGGTCCCCAAAGTCCGTCGGTCCTGTATGTGCCCCGTCCATTGCCACTTCAGCTTCGTGATACGCTGAGCTACGTCGATGACTCTGATTCGTTTACGGATCTCCTCATTTCTGATTTGATCACATAGAGCGATGACGACCGGCGAATGCCGGTATAACCGTTCCGGATTGGCTGTGCTGGAAATGCGAACAGACTGGTGCCAGGCAGGAGCGTCACCGCTGCGACGGGCAATAAACCCTTCTGCCCAGCGTGGTCGTCTATTGGGCAAAACCCTCCAAAGGCGATTTCCCCCTCCAAAGATTGCGATGTGTGTAAAAAAATGTATAAATGTAAAAGTGACTTTGTTGGTTTGTTGTTTTTTTTGTTATTGAAGGACAACCTTCAATCACGCCACAACGGAGAAACTAATCTGCGTGATTTTTCCACAGACATGAGATGAAAGCGCGTAGAGTGACATGCTTTTACTTAGGCTACTTTTTATCCAGGAAAATTGATGAATCCCCGGGATTTATTAAAAACGCTAGTGTTTTAAATGTGAGAGAAACTAAGTATATTTAGCATGTAACTTTCCTTCATCTAACGCCCACCTCTTGTGCAGTGAGATTATAAATATAGTATCGTTTTATTTCCTTTTATGGCTTCAGTGTCAACTCCAAAGGGCGTAAGGATGTCTATTATCAATCTTAAGCTCCTTACGCCTTTAAAATAGATTTACGCTCGTAAGTCTATTTTAAAGTCGTCACACTTGTCATATAGTTCGTCTGTCCTACTGGAATTTTGGACTTTTTATTTCGACACTTTTTAAAGCAGTAAAATTGGTCAAAGATGGGCTAATAAAATGTTTTTTTCTTTTTTTTAAGAGATGACGCTGTTACTACTACTTACTTCCATCTAAATGTGTTTTTATTATTCACTAAATTCCGAGAAACAGAAAGAAGTTTCATTTGCAGAGACCATAGATTTTTATGATACCACTATGGTTTCATAAAAATCTATGGTCTCTGCGGGAATATTGAAAAAAACCCAAATTCACGCAGTCGGAGCCGCGGGTAACAACTCGTGTAAAAGTGCCAATATGTATAAGGTGGTTACCAACCTTGCAGCCTTCGCAGGAGGTGACGCCGTAGTGGTAGCCAGAAGCCTTGTCGCCGCATACCTTGCAGGGCGGCGCCGTCCTCCCGCCGGCCGCGCCGCCCGCCGCGCCCGCCGTCTCTGACTGCGACTGTGGTTCTGCAACCGAAATAATTGAACCTAGTATTTGAATCCATTGCACTCATTGTACACGACAATTGTACTCATTAAGTTCAAAGCTGTTGGAAACTGAAACTCAATAAATAAGGCATATGTATACTAAGGCATATTATGAAGCTGAATAATTTGTTTATTTGAAAACACTGATCTCAGGAACTAAAGGTCCGATTTGAAAAATCTTGAACTTTTAGTTAGACCATTAATTCTCTAGGTTTAATGGTCTAACTAAAAGTTCTAGAGAGGAAGTCTCTAGGTTTTTTATTCCACTGCTGAGCATGATATAAAAGACGGTTCTCGAGGGTCGCGCCGCGGGCGGAAAGCTATTTACAGTATAAAAGACTACTTAAATGAAAATAAGCCATGGGGGTAGTAGTGAATTGCTCTCATTAGTTGCTCGATCAAATATATTTTGTCAAATAGTGATGATGACGAAAAAAATACTCGGCTAACTTTGTTGTGGGCTTTTCATACTTCTAGATCTTTAAAACCTACGTAAACTTAGTTCTTAAGTTGTGAAATAGTTATCAATAAGTATACTTAATGAAAGGATAATGACCATGGATGTAAGGTATCCCGTATCAAGCTGAATCAAACCCAAACTTTATTTTTTATAGACTCCGCGTTAACTCCTACAATTATCGCTTTTTTAATTAACATCCGGATTATAAAGTTATAGGCAAACAAATAATTAATGACACGAAAAGTGCATCGAAAAGAACGTAACGTTTTTTATGCAAAATTAAATTCCGGATATGAAAGACAAATATCTAGTGCCGTTGGTTCTTAAAACACTATTTTATATTCCTAGACCATTTTGGTTTTGGTTCATGAGAAAACTTGATACCACCTTTCGTCATTCTCCTTTAACTGACTATTCATAAGAACGTTATATAGGCCTCATAGGCTTATAAATCTATGGACGACGACTATAATACCAAATTCACGAAAAAAGTGTCCGGAGAAAACCTATATAAAACCTCTTTTATATTGGTTTTCTCCGGACACTTTTTCGTGAAATACTCATGTACCCTCGTACATGAGTATTTTTATAAACAAACTAAAACATTGTAATTTATGTTTTAAACCATTACTATACAGCCTAATTTTCAAACACGAGACTGAAGTATTGTATGTCTTTTCGCGTTTTGTATGTCATTCGGTTCGGACACTTTTTAGCGCTGACCCTAACTCCTTAGTTTATAACTCAATGATAGGCCTATAAGAAATGAATTACTTGAGAAACAAAAGTACCCTGTTGGTACTTGATACTCTTCAACCCTGTCTCTTCCACCCATGTTTCTGCTCTCACTAGGTTATTCTCGTAACGCGTCGACTACATTACTCCACCCACATCGGTGGGAATTTCCGAGCAAAATTTCTATTAAAAACATGTAGATGCATAGATATTATGCCCGAAAAATTCATTGCCATAAACCTACAATGTGCAGTTAGTTTAATATTTGCGAAAAACTTTGAATTCCGCGGGCTGTTAGGGCTGAAATACCTTAAAACATAATCCCTGACTCCAATCGCTCCTATAACTAAGCAACAACAAAGGAGCTTATAAATTAATCCACTTAAGACGAACTCAACAGGTCTGCCCGCGAAATTCAAAATTTTCCTGGTTTTTTGCAATTTGTACGCTAATTACACATTATAGGCTTATGGCAGTCATTTTGCGAGAATGGCAGATACTTCTTTACATGGTTATTTAAAAATTTTTGCATAAAAATGTCTATCCTAGGAAATTATCCGAGTAAAGAGTTTTAAGTGAGCAACTCGCAATTCTCGGATTAATTTCTTTAACTCGACACTTTCAAGCAGAGATTTTTATATTAATACGTGAAGATGATCTCGGGATCATCGCAATTTGAGTGCCATAAGCCTATTACGTCTTATCAGCTTAAAAATCGCGAAAAACCACACAAAATTTGAATTTCGCGGGCACACTTGTGGTGTGCTCCTTAATCCTCATTTACGCGAGCATCGTAAAGTTTCCAGTCTGTCGGTATTCTTTGGAATATTTTTCGAAGAGTATTAGGAACTATTTAATCTGGTTCGCCCGTTACCTTTTCACCATGGAACTGCAAGGCATCGAAAAGGCTTTACAGCTTTTTTTGACGACGTCCGTGGCGCAGGGGACGCACGCTCGGATTCGAGTGGGAGGTCGCGGGTTCGATTCCCGCCACGGGCCAATTTGGAATTTTATAATTTCTAAATTGGCTCAGGTGGGAGGCTTTGGCCGTGGCTATAGTTACCACCCTACCAGCAAAGACGTAGCGATTTAGCGTTCTGGTACGATGTTGTGTAGAAACCGTTGGGGTGACATAGCTTACCCCTTCCAAGTTAGTACGCTAAGATCTTCGGCTGCATCATCGCTTACCATCAGGTGAGATCGCAGTCAAGTACTAACTTGCATAGCGTAAAAAAAAAAGCTTTACAAAGTTGACGTACCAAGGACACGTATGAAGCGGTTTGATTCCTTGTCCCTGATACGCACTGCGAAAGTCTGGAATACCCTCCCAGGCGCTGTCTTTCCCACCACTTATACAACTAAACACTTTCAAAACAAGTGTGAATAGGCATTTCCTAGGCAATAGCGCTCTACCTTACGCTATAATATCATCACTTTCCATAAAGTAGGAATAACATCTACTTCAAGCAGTGTTCCAAATGAGATGACTACGAGCTGTCTGTAAAGAACGAAACGACGGAGAAGATCTCCCACGCAGATACTTAGCTAATCTCTGTTGAGGTTGACCGCTCGCGCAGGGACCAGAATAACCTTTTATTTATACCTGCTGTTTTAGATATTATTTGTGTTATGGTTTAAGTATGGTGGTATATGTATAGCTTAGTTAGTATGACGATCGGTGATAAAGCGAAGGCTTATACTTGTGCTACACACTGCCACGCAAAACTGCGCACGATAAAGGTTCATAACTAAGGATATTTGAAATCGTGAATTTAAAGTAAGCTATTTCGTTCATCACGCTCATCACTGATTACTAAAATTTTGAGACCAATTTTGCCAGGTTTGAAAAAACGCTTCGCACACTTTTCTTTCTCGCTCGTTTGGTGAAATAAATCACCAGTATACGGAAAAAAAATATTTTTAATACGTATGAACTACTAGCTGACCTGGCAAACGTTGTTTTGCCCTTAAGGATATAAAAAAAAATAGATAAATTGAGATTTAAGCTATCCTATCTTTTAAGTTAGAGCAAACTGCACCCTGTGTGCGAATTTTATCTAAATCGGTTAAGTGGTTTAGGAGTCCATTGAGGACAAACATTGTGACACGAGATTTATATATACGGAAAAAAAATATTTTTAATACGTATGAACTACTAGCTGACCTGGCAAACGTTGTTTTGCCCTTAAGGATATAAAAAAAAAAAGATAAATTGAGATTTAAGCTATCCTATCTTTTAAGTTAGAGCAAACTGCACCCTGTGTGCGAATTTTATTTAAATCGGTTAAGTGGTTTAGGAGTCCATTGAGGACAAACATTGTGACACGAGATTTATATATATTAAGATGATACTATAACCTAGTACCGAATTGAAAGAGTTAAGCGCATTTTTCCATGAGAACCTAATAGTACTCATGGGAAAATGCGCTGAAATTTTTCAACACGGTGACACCGCATGATGCAAGCAAGAGGCGACAGCGATGCGGTGGCTACTTATAACAAGAAACTTGTCTTGTCCTTCTCCATTATGGAGAAGTGCAGGTGAAGAAGTAGGAGCGCGGAGTACGGACTGCTCGTGTGTATCTCGTTAGTTGTTACATAACCTGCGGCGGCACTTTCTTCCGCGAATGTGCCATCCCGCTCGCACCGCCTGCGAGTGACAGAGATGGCTGCGATGTTGGAGATTGCCGTTCAGGGCTGTGGATTCATTAATTGTTTCCATATTCATATAGTATTTTTCTGTGATAACTTTTAAGTTAGTAGAATTGACTATTGTTTCTATCTGTAAGTACTAAAGTTAGTACTAAAGCTAGAGAAGAAAGATAATTTTTTCACTCTTTAGGCTGCTTGTACACCCAGAGATATTATGTTATGTTGCTATGCTCTCTTTTTAATCTAACTAATAGTGTCTTTATTTATATACTACAAGCTGACCGGGCAAGCATTGTTTTGCCATTCACAGGTATAAAAATAGTTTACGACCTATTTTTAGACCTACCTAATGGAGACAAAAAAACAGTGTCACAGTGAAAAAATGTTATATATTAGAAACAGATAAGATACAAATAAAATGAAAAAAGAACAGTTCTATTGGTTCGATTGACATAAAAATAATAAATAGAGCTATAAGTAACTTAAGCACATGCCTGATGGACAAGCATCTTTACTTACTGACTTACTGACAAATTCATTGTATGTCTCCTTCTTGTAAATCGCTGGCCATCAGCAATAATATATAAAAGTTTAAAAAACCAACGATCCAACGAAACAGCGGTTATGTGTAGTACTTGGTGTACTCCAATCTTTTTATTACTCGTATTTCTTAGGTTAACTTACTTTTTTATGAGTTACCTATATTTATCTACGGTTTAACAAAGTTGCTATGAAGTATTCAGACTATAGAATCTGTTGGGTTTTGATGCGTTTTCGTTTTTGTTTATTTTAGTTTAATTACTTTTTCACCGTGTAATCAAAAAAGGAAATAAAGTTTGAAGTGTGCATAAGTTGTACATGATATATTAATTTTTCCATAATATATGGAAACATATTGTAAGCATATCTAATATCTATTTTTCCATTCTTAAGTACTTGATGGAAAAATATATGTGCTTATTTCTATGTAATAATTTTACAAGTGATTCGTTATCAAGTACACTTATGTACCCTTCAATATTATTTCCATTTTTCGTTACTCGTTGTAAAATTTAAACATTTGTTTTGTAATTAAAATACTTTATCTATTTTCTCTTGTTAATGTTTGTGTTTCTTGTACTTATTGTGTGTAATAGATTGGTCACATACACTGTGACAACTTTTAACATACAGTCACTTATGTATTTGCAAAATATACTTACTTGACACCTTTATAAATTGTTATTCTATTATATTCTATAGTATAGTAAAATATTGTGATAGGAGTTATCTCCGGCAGCTGACCACATAGTACGAGTATACCTTTCTCTGAGGATAGAAAAATGAGTTAACTGACTCAAAAAGTCAGCGATACATGCAGGCCTAGCCATGTGGCTTATCGATTATATTTCTACACTCACTGTCGCTAAACTGAGAAATATATTACAGTCTGAGTCGTTGTTCATAAGTCACTTGATCAATCTTGAATCACGAACTTACGACTATCATATTTTACATCGTTAGCTTCTATCACTCCTTCATACGATATGTTGTGATAATTATTATTTTCTAATGTAAAAAATAGGTGTATAGGTATTAGGTAGGCATATAAAAGAAAAAACGTGACTAAATAGCTATCGAAGCTTTGAAGTATTCAAATTGCTATTATTTTCCCATGTAGGTTTTAGTTACAGGCATTTATAAAGAGACAATGAGATATTTGATATTCTAATGGTGAACGAATAGGTTATTAACGCATAGCAAACTACGAGGCGGATTAGGTTTAATTTTGTCATGCAGATAAATATTATTATGTTGTCATATTCATACCGCTCCGGAGTGAATATACCTATTGCTTTTGGTTTATTTTGAAAAGGGTTTTTTTTTGATCTGGCAGACCAGGGTTAATCGCTAGACCCATATGTATACCGCTGATAGCAGTTTGTGCTTGAAATTTCACGTCTACTGGCGAAAACCGCATCAAAATTGGTTCTTTCAGTCACAAGAAAACCTCAAAAACATGAGTATGTCGACAAGTAAGCAAGCAAGCAAGCAACCAAGTTAGTCGGAGCGATAACTCAATTTGCAAACAACCTATCGAATTCGGGTTTTTTCTATCGATTGGTAGTACTAACCCGAGAAGCTGTATAGTATTAGGTGAAACTATGCTCGCGATGACTAATTATGTCAACTAGGTATACTAGTTACTTGTTACCACAGGCAAAAAATAATGTACAAAAACTCATCCCCTAAGGGGGTTAACTAATCGGTCATGCAAAGCCCTGGATGTCTAGTTGCATACAAAAAATAGCAAATATAATTATGATTAAATATTAAGTAATTAAATAGCAACCCTGTTTTTCCAAAGCAATGATTGCAGTTCAACAAACTGCGCGCGAGTCGAACATTGAACCTGCAGTAACCGTTACTGCGTCCCGCTCGCACGCGCCGCATTCCCGCACACTGTCCCTTTCTAAAACATTACATAAACACCTCGTGATGTCCACCGGTGGATTCGTTCGCGGAACTTTTACCAAGCTCGTGGCTACCGCGCAATGTATGTTTATGACAAAGCTCAATCAATAAGAGCTTTTATTAAAGCAGCAAGTTCCTCGTACATTCTTCTTCACTTTCTTTTTTAATAGGTGTTTAGTGTTTTCCATATAAGGATGTTAAAATTGCAATTAAGTTTCTGAGGTATGAGAAACAAAGAACATACTATTTATTTAATTTATTGAACCCCCTATAAGGATCATTACGTACTAGCCTATTTATTCTCAGAATGATATGGATTGGTCACACGATTCGCGAAACTTTCGACAAAGTTTTGGGAACTGTTTTCTATTAATTCTTAAACTTTACAATGCCTTTATGGTTCACTGGAACAACGTAATCGGTCAAGCTAACTCCGCAAATTATGTGACAACTGACAGTTCCTATCCTATAGGGTTCAGATTTTTGAAGTATTCCGGATGATTTTAATGACTTAAATATGACGAGTAACAAATACATACAATATTATTTTTCCAGTTTGCTATAAAGATCTGGGGTTATGGAGGCACATTGCCCAATATATAATACCTGTGCCACAACACTCCGCAGTTTTAAAGATTTCATCGTGACAGAAAGGCTGTTCTGTTATTTGCACAACAAACCACCTCGGAAATGCAGCCAGTATGCTTGGCAAAATTTTTACAGTTATTACTAATTAGAATAAGTTTCATGTAAAATATTTCAATTAAATATGTTTAGAAATAAAAATATACGTAAGTATATAAATATAAAATATTATATTAAAACTAGCTAGCCCCGCAAACGTTGTTTGGCCGATAAGTGGGTTAAAAAATAGCTTCCGATTCTCAGAAGTGCCGAATGGACTAATGCCACGTTTACGTTGTTGTTTTTTCACGGAAAAAGCACGTGGAAAAAACTCAGCGCTTGTTCTTTTGCAAAGATAGTAAATTAATGTCATTTGCCAGGTAACCTACAAGTTTCCCGCTGTGACCTAGCTTAGGTAATAGTTTGAACAGATAGCATTTGATTTGATGAAGAAGCTCAGCTAGGAGCAATTGCTTCAAAGGAAAGACTGAATAAGGTGCCATTATGTTCCTATCATCCCAGTCGGTTCATTAGTACAATACATTGTATCGTGATGCAGTCAACTATGCACATTGAACATAAACTGAACATTCCTGCGCTCGGCAGGGTTGACAGCATTAGATTCAATATATAGAGTTATAGCGAACAGGTCTGCCCGCAAAATTCAAAATTTGCGTAGTTTTTTGCAATTTGTACGCTAATTACACATAATAGGCTTATGGCAGTCATTTTCCGAGAATGGCAGTTACCTACTTGTTTATATCAAAATTTTCGCATAAAAATGTCTATCTTAGGAAATTAGTCCGAGTATAAGTAAGTTTTAAATGAGTAACTCGCAAATCTCGGAATAGCACTTTTAAACAGAGATTTATATATGAACACGTGAAGCCGATACTGGAATTAACGCAATTTGACTGCCATGAGCCTATTATGTCTTATTAGCTTAAAAATCGCGAAAAAACACAAAAAATTTGAATTTCGCGGGCACAACCGTGGCATGCTCCTTAACAGCATTTTTACATTCAGCCAGTTAGTACCTATGTGCTGACTGGCTTGAATGTATGCAAGGGACCATGCTTGCAAATTCTGTACATGAAATTTTGACATGATCCTAATAGGGACAACAAAGTACAAACATAGGAGTATTTTGAAAAAAGAATCACGGACCTACACAGCACTTGGTTAAGTTAGTATAGGTTTGCCAGGTCCACAACCCTCATAGCCAGATAGACCATAACTGTATGAAAGAAAAGTAAAAAAATTGAGAATTTGTCTTCGTTATCACGTGATCATTTCATCGTTCGGATGCCATTCCCATACATGTTTTTGAATTTCATTCAATTTAGTTTTGGAATGAGTGACTTCTATTTTTGTATGACGAATTTACATACCTAGGTCCTCAAGATATAGGTCCTTAAATATAAAAATAGGCTCTTTCCATCGCCCTTTGTGCGAATTTGCGACGAAGCCCATAATAATAGTCGTAAGAAAGTAATTTTTTGATCTTGCTATATTTTAGATTTCACGTTGACACGTTATATCAAACTTTTCTCGCGTAATATAATTGATGACTAAAAGTTGTTTTTTTAGATTTACTAGTTGAAAAATTTTTACATAATTATCACACAAGTATCCCTACTAATAAATTTTATTGTAAAAGTGAGTTTGTTGTTATTTTGCGCAGATATAGTTCAAGACCCGGAGAGTGTTATAAAAAAACAAACCGATTCCTGTGGGATTGCATAAAAAGTATAATATTTCACTGTTTCACAACATACATATACGTAACTACTAACTTTTATTACAATATATGTTTTACCTAAGACTCCATACACTCGACACTGTAAATAGGTCTTAAATGCTCACGCAACTCCATTCCATACCACTCAAAATCATAGATAGGTCATAAATACTCTATACTCCATATCGACACAGAAGACTTTAAATTATAATTATAAACCTAGGTCATAAATATAAGTTCCAATACTCAGTACCTATGTTTTCAATATTTATCATTTCCCAGAATGAAGCGGGCGAAGCCGCGGGTAAAAGCTAGTACTTAAATTATAAAAAACGGAAACAAAAATAATATAATTTTTAAATACTTTTTAGAAGGGAATCTTGAAAATTAAACGCCTGATGGAGTGAAACAGAGCTTCAACGTGAGCGAAGTCGCGGGCGTTTGCTAGTATCATATAATCTCAGAACGTCGACGGACGTCCACAGCTGGACAAAGGCCTCCTGCAATGATTTCCAGCCCACACTCCACTTGCATCCAGCGACTCCCCGCGACTCGCTTTATTTCGTCCTTCCATCTGGCATCTGGTCGGAGGTCCGCTAAAGCCGGTTACCGCGAGCGGAGCGAACCCATTAAGGACTCCGTTCAACTCGCAAGATTGAGCGAGCCGAAAGAGTTGAAATGAACTCGCACAGTTCTAGGCAGCGAAAACAAAAGACAAAACTCTTTGTTAGTGGAAACGCAAATCTATTTATATAAACGAAATCCGTCCCACCTAACCATTTCCCGCTCATTACCCTTTCGCGGTGGGAAACCGGCTTAAGACTGCGCTTTCCCGTGCGGGGTCGCCACTCCAGCACCTTGGGTCCCCAACGTCCGTCGGCTCTTCGAACTTAGTACCCCCCGCTCATCGCGATTAAGTTTCGTGGTACGTTGAACTATGTCGGTGATTTTGGTTCGCCTTCGGATCTCCTCATTCCTGATTGATCACGTAGATACTCTGAGCATAGCTCTCTCCGTCTTCCGCTGGGTGACTGTGAGCTTTCTTATGAGGCGCATTAACAGTTAACACTGTAAATGATGATAAATGAGGGACATAGTGAATGTTAAAGGTTTGGCTGTTTTTGCCATAGATATATCGATACCTAATTAAAGACAAAAAAATATAATGACTTTAAAAGTGTGTACATACACTTTTAAAAATTATTCATTATCTTGTCTTTTTAGGTCTAGCATGTTTTGCATGTTGTCATTTACATCAGAAAAAGCTTTTTAAGAAATAAATATGGCTATTTTTCCTTTATTATCGAGTATCATAAATAGGAAAATTACATAAGACAGAGATTTTATTTAGTAGAGTTGTGTGAATCTATACCAATGTTGACTATTTACAAATTCTTAACCTAAGTCAACGAGAAAGTGGTTCGGGGCTATTCCACATTGACACAAACAAACAAACAACAAACACGTGTTAATCAAGCGGAGGCTTGCATAACAAGCGGCCGTTGACCCCGCTCCCTCCCCTCGCGCACTCCCCGCGCTCTACCAGCTGCACCGCGATCAGCATTCGATGATTCGCGAATCAAGAAAGAGCCTTCTCGTAGGCCTTCTCACGAAAATTCAGAGATTTATTATAAAATCTTCTATATAAAAATAAGTCGGGTTTTCCTTCCTGACGCTATAACTCCAGAACGCACAAACCGATTTCCACGGTTTAGCATTCGTTGGAAAGGTCTCGGCCTCCGTGAGGTATATAGCTAAGAAAATTCAGGAAAAATTTCAACAGAAAAGCCGGAAAATCTTTTTAGCGGGAAAGCCATCTGGTGGCGAAATGGAGTTCGCCGGGTTTGCTAGTTATTAATAAAATTACTATCTTGTAGCATTCCCATTTATTCGACTTCCCAAACACGGTCATGTTCTTAAAGGGGATAATTCAAATTTTATTCAGTTTGTCGCAAGTACTGGGCTAATTATACATCTTAAGCTACGGCTTACGGCAATGGTTTTTGCGAGCTTAATAATTATTTATATACATGTTTTTAATAAATAATTTGCTCAAAAATACTCATACAAATCTGAAAAGCTGCAGAAATTGGGGAACTAATAAGAGGTTATTGGGAGTTTTGGGTAATATTTTTATGATACAGAAAAACCGGTCAAGTGCGAGCCGGACTCGCGCACCGTTCATACTATTATAACAGAAGAAGAAAGTCCATATAAAAGAAGTAAAACGTCAATTTTGTTCACTGAATTTACGAGTAACAAGTACCTATAGGTACTTTTTTGGCGAACCGCAAACCTATGTTGAGAGGTTTATTGTTAATATCAAAAAAGTACTTAGGGAGTTGATTATATTTTACCTGTAAACAAACGTTAATTATTTCAAAATTTTCGATCGATCAACTTAGGAGAGAGGAGGACAGTTTTTTGACAGTTTGTCCAATAACTCAAATACTATCAGGCAAACAGGTTGATAGCTTTAATAGTTACTGTTAATCGAGTGTGACAGACAGACAGACGGTTGGAGTAAGTGGTTGGAACCCTAAAAATTTAGATGTACAAATTATGTTATGCTCGCAAAACTCATAGCCATAAGCCTATTAATGCTTAATAAGCCTACGATTTGCAAAAAAACTACATAAAATTGAAAAATAACGGACTACTTTGACCGAACCCCTTCATACTTTAATTTTATTATATTATTTAAGCTTATTTCAATGAATGGTTTCAACCCGTTGGTTTCAACAAAATGTATTTATCAGTAACTATCTGCGAATTTTTTTATTGCGAACATAACGTGTGTGTAACAATAACATATATAACAAACTAGTAGGGCGCGTGCGGGCGCGGGCCACATGTGGCCCGCGTGCTGTCTTCCCGCCGATAAAAAATCCCTTCAAAATTCCCCATATATTTTCTACGGTAAAAAAAAATCCTCCATATTGGATTTTTTTTCTAGCCATCACATAGAGCTTTTTGTCCTGATCAACTCTTGTCAAGAAACCGTTCTTCCATCTTTTATACTTTCCGAGATATCGACGAAATTCGAATGGCGGCCATTTTGAATCCGCCATTTTGAATTTTTTTTCAGCTCACTGGCAATTGGACGACATTTCGAATGACATTTGGTCGAGCACCCCCCACCTATCTTCAATACCCTCCCCGTGCTCTTCACTCGTCTTCGAAATCCTCAATCATCAGCTCTCTCCATATTTTTGTTATTAATGATTTTTTCACCTCTTTACGAAATGATTAGTAAAAAAATTTTTTTTCATACAAAATTGTTCAGGAGAGGTGATCAATCAGTGAGTCAGTCAGCACAAGCAGCTATATATATTGTAATAATACATGTAGATTGAGATGTGTCTGATTTTAATATCACCATAAATTCGTCGTTGTCGACAATAGTTACCGACCGACCGCGAGGCTCGTTCTTTAACTCAAAATTTCCAGATCTAAAACGATTGAACGAATAATTAGCCGTGTTTATGCATAACATTGCAGAATTTGATCCATACACGTCGGTAATGTTTGGTCTTATTTGCGTAGCGGTTTCCAGTTTCCACGAGAATAACTATCGTAATTCTAAGGATTTTAGTTTAGTCCGTGGCGCGTCTACCACAATTTTACAGAAACGAAACACCTGAAAAAATTTACTGAATTTGAAATAACATGAGTTTCGATTAAAATTTACATGAATTTCGAATTGCGCGCCAAATTCACAGTTAATTTAATTAAAGTTGGTTCTAAAAAATGTCATACGTAAAATCATATTTTTAGAAAATGTCGAATTTACCAAAAAATATGATTCCTGCTGCCAGATTAGAATAGATTCGCAGATAGTCACCAAGATAATTCAAAATATATTTATTTCACATAGGCCTAATATACAGGCTCTTGTAACAGGTTATTATGATATTTGTCACATTTGTATGGCGATAACTCCAAGTCGACTTAAAACTAAGTTTACAAGGGCTCCAACGCGCCCTGCACTGAGAAGAAGCACACAACAAACTCACCCCTAAGTGAGATACATTTTATATATCAAAACAACGTTTGCTGGTCAGCT
Source organism: Coenonympha glycerion (assembly GCA_963855885.1). NCBI lineage: Eukaryota > Metazoa > Arthropoda > Insecta > Lepidoptera > Nymphalidae > Coenonympha > Coenonympha glycerion. The sequence goes on from OY979626.1 coordinate 1,328,341, forward strand.
ATGGTAGTATGTATGTACAATTTGAGGACTTCCTTGAATTTTCATGAGATCCGTTTGAAATAAAGAATAAATAATTTTCAAATCGATCCGGAACTCTTGACTGCGATTCGCACTTGGCCGTTTTTAGGGTTCCATACCAATTTGGTAAAAATGGAACCCTTATGGTGAGACTTTCTCCGTCCGTCCGTCCGTCCGTCCGTCTGTCACACTCGATTATTTCAGTAACTATCAAAGCTATCGACTTGAAATTTGGAATAGTGTTAGGTAATAGTGACCCAACGCCATTGCAATCATAAAACATTGAAAATTGTTTTTATTTTTATTTAAAAAGGGGGGAAAACCGGGGCTTCGAATTTTCAAAATGAGATAACAATATTGAGTGGGATATCATTGCGGTTCACCAACAAAAGTACCTACATGTAAATTATACTCGTAAATTCATGAACAAAAGTGATTCTTTTAATGTTTTACTTCTTTTATAGTATGGAACCCTCGGTGCGCGAGTCCGACTCGCACTTGACCGGTTTTTTTTAAAAGATTCTGCCTCATCATTTTAACATACAGTCATACAATATTCATTCCTTCAGACGGCCCTATGATGATAAAAATAATATATTATACTGAGGGTCAGTCCTGCTTGTTGCGAACCCCAAATTCAAGATTTTATATGCTTTTTTGTAAAATTGACAGCTAACGTAAGCTGACATTGATACAGTTGTTAATGATTTATACATTTTTAGCCAAACGCCCTGCAGAATTGCAGAAATGGCGGACATACCTATCTGAAATGGCAGAAACACCATATCAGAAATGGCAGAAAAGCTTCCTTGACCGATTTTTATGATATTTTCTGTCTGCGTTCTGTAGGTCTGAGAATAGGTCGTAAGCTTTTTTCCCTCCAGTTTCCTAAATGGCAAAACAACGTTTGCTGGGTCAGCTAATATATTATTAAAATCTTAGCTTCTAATAATGTTTACATTAAAAAATTAGTACAAGAATCGACACGAAACACATATTCCCGCAATTTATAAGGCTACGTAGCGAAAAACCTTCCAATTTCAAATTTTATTTGGTTTTAACACATGCGAAGTCAGGTGAACATTTAATTTCAAGGTCATATCAGGATTCTACTTAATTTAAACATGGTGTCATCAGCTTAATTAAATTGATATTGGTGTGGCATTACGCAAAATACTGAAAACGCAAAAAAGGCATCGATTCATTGTGTTGACAAATTTTCGAAATGCTCACGTTTGAGCCTCAAATATCAATTAGCTAGCGCCGGAAGTAAACCGATCCTTACAATAATTATTACGAAGATTTGATATGATTTCTTAGGGTTCCTTACCCAGAGGGTAAAACGGGATCCTAGTACAAAATTCCGCCGTCGGTCTGACCGTCCGTCAAATTAAAATTCAAATGATTTATTTCATTTAGGGGTGATTTTGCAATTGCCAGATAAACTACCTGAGGAATACATTTGAAACGTATGCCATACAAAATCTGTCAAAACGTCATATTTATCTGGCGAGTGAAAAATCGGCACTCAGGCGCATTCTACAAGCACTTATGAAATATATATAGATATTAAAACTATTTACTAGGAGAGTTCAAACGCGCCCTGATCTGAAAAGAAGCCCACCACAAACTCAGTCGGGTTTCTTTTTGATGTTATCACTATTTAAAAAAAATACGTTACTTTCTAAAGAAACTGTCCGTTCGTCTGTCACCAGGCTGTATCTCTTGAAGTTGTCACAATAGATGTATTTCTGTTGCCACTACAACAATACATACTAAAAAACAAAATAAATATTACAGGGAGCACCCATACAATAAACGTAATTTTTTGCTCGTTTTTGATCAATGATGAAGAAGAGCCGATATTACTCTACTTGTATTATAGTAGTAGAGTATAATTAGCCTTCTGGTTTCTGGATCATCATCTCGCTGCTTTATATAGATGGTATCGGATATACCTAATGGTACGGAACCCTTGGTGCGCGAGTCGGACTCGAACTTGGCTGACTATTAAGAACAGTCGTATAACAAAAGGCTGTAATGAAACTTAGGATCGGAACTCATGGTTAGGTACGATGTAATGTTTGAAAGTGAAATGAGAGAAAGGCGAGTTGGGCATATTATAGAATGTGCTGCGATGAGAGGAACAAGAGAAATATGTATCATAACAGCCAATTTTATTTAGTATTCGACTAACTGCACATTGTACGTTTATAGCAATAAGTTTTAGCACCATAATAATATTTATACATTTACTTGTATTCAATGAAAACTTAGCTTAAAAATTCCCATTCACCTCCTATTGGTTCCGGAGAGATTATTTTTTTTTCAGTATCCCAGATTTAGCGCTATCGGGAACCAATATGGATTAAGCGCGTATTTTTGAGCAAAGCTTTTATTAAAAAATTGGTCAAGTGCGAGTTGAGACGTGTGAGGCGTGCAACTGAGTTCGAGCCTCACCTTGCTATCGTACTATATTTCAGTTTTTATTAATTAACTATTTTTTTAATTTTTAACTGTTTATTTTTAAAGTGATTAGAAAATTACATATTCTGTGAACATTTGAAGCGTCTAGCTTTTACTGTTATTAATATGGAGCAAAAACAAGCAAAAAATGACGTTTGTTGTAGGTATTGAAGCCCCCTTAAATATTTATTTTATTCTACTTTTCAGTATTTATTGATAGAGCGGCAACGGAAATACATCACCTGTGAAAATTTCAAGTTTGTAGCTATTACGGTTCAAGAGATACAGCCTGGTGACAGACGGACGGACGGACAGCGAAGTCTCAGTAATAGGGTTACTTTTTTACCCTTGTAAAATGTAGATGCATTAATGTTATGCTCGCAAAACTCATTGTTTTAAGCCTATGATCTTCAGCCCAATATTAGCGAAAAAATCAATAAAATTTGAATTTTTATGCCCGGATGGTACCCATCCTCCTTAATTTACTGGTGGTAGGACTCGTCCGGATAGATACCACCACAGTGTCAGTTAATCTAACGTAAAGCAGAAGGTACAGGTAAGTACTGTGCTTTCCTATTTACCTTGACGTACCTACTAGGGTAGGTTGCCAGGTCGCCAAACCTAATATCCCTAGCCGGACAGAAAAGCCAGTTTGAGCGGATATTTGGGTAAAAAGGCCGGACACCCTACATTATTGAGGATGTTAAATGTAGGTACGACAAAACATTGTACTCGTATGTTAAATAAAGTTTTTTTGATTAGTAATCTGATTTGATTGTTTCTAATTAATTTGAATTAAAAACCAAATGCCAAATCAGTAGGTAATTTCTCTATAGTAAATAATTAATCAATAAAATTAAATTCTAGATAACCCTCAATCAATATATTAAAATTATTTTTAAATTCGAAATGGCAAAAGCCTAACATAAGCCGGACAGGCCGGACAAACAGTCAAACTATCTCCGACTTTATCTGGATTCCGGACGCCATGGCATCTCATTTCAAAAAAGTTTCGATTTCCTGTTAACTCCTTAGTGTAAATTGCTAAGTGCGTACCATGCTTATTCTAAGATGCTACACTTCTTTGCAGAGCTTTTTTGGGGTTTCTCAAATACCTAACGGCGATCCTACAGGCACTAAGTATATTGCATAGAAGACAATTGAGCAAGTAACTGCGAATCCACAGAATAGCGTACGGTTTTATTACAAAAAAAAACCCGTGGGAACCATGGATATTCCCGGGATGAAAACACCTTCAAAATATTATTAGGCTATAAATAGTAAACTGGTGTGGGAATTCATGAAAATCCAGTGCTTGAACTTTCGAGCAATCTAAGCTTAAAGCTTTCTAAGCCCCTTCTCCGTAAACTAAACTAAAGCGATACAAGGTTAGGTCATTATCATTAGGTTTACTATGATGACAAATATTTCTAATAGAAAAATCTATGGATGGGATTTTTCTATTAGCAAATAATAATAACTGCAGTTGCTACAAAAAAAAAAAACTTCATATTATGCACGATAAAAGTACGTACTCAATTTATTATTCCAATTAATATTTCTGATTCTTTATGTCATTATTTAAAGTTGTTTTTAAGCTCGTTAAAATTTAACAACAAACACTCGAGGTTTATGAAAATGCATTCTCAATCGAGCTTGTTTTTGTTTACACGTAAACTTTTCTAAGCTCCAATTTCTTTAAGCCCCATAAACAAGCATTCAGCCCCCGTTTACTTCAACGTTGAAATACTGACCCTTTTTGGCAAATGACAAATAGTTAAGTAATTATTTTATTGCTTGAAATTGGGGGTTAAGGTGTATTACTTTATATACGAGAATTAAAACTATTTTTTAGAATATATTTATGTTATTAAACTATCTCTAAATAATAAAAACTAAAAAAATATCCTACAAATAGAAGGCTGCTTTCACAGGGAATTGTTCACAAAATGCAAAACCATAATTATTATTCTTTACAATAATTATATCGGCCATTGCCCAGTTGTATAGAAAACTTATTTGGGCAAAATAGTTTGATACCATGTCGCATCGAACAGGCGTAAATAAATTTGTTAGCTCCCGGTCACATGGTTTTGACCCCAAAAGGCCGAAAAATTGTGATTGAGTGCGAACTTACCCTGTTCGCCCTGCTCGGGTGTGGTAGAGGTGGGGGCGTCCTTGTCGTATAGGGAGAGAGCGAACTCGGCTGCCCGGCGCGTGGGGCTGGGTTGGCGGGAGAGGTTCAGCGCGGCAGGGGATGCGCGCACGCAAGGTGCTGTTGCGCTCCACACGTTCATGGCGCTGGCGTGGACAAACGACCGGAGCGCTCGGCGTCGCAGCGCACACTGCAGCGGACTGGAGTTGGACCCGGGGCTCAACGCTCGGACAACGGCCCTCACGTTTTTGATTCTGCCTTCCCAGGACATGCACCTAGTAGACCCGAAGCCCCTGAAGCCTTCTTTCACGTTACGAATCGCTTAGGTTTGACATTTCAAATTTTCCGGGTTCCTCGGTCAAGTATATAACAGTCCTTAGATGGTGTGAGAAAAACGTATTCATCGTTATCGTAATCGTTTACAGAATCTGCCCGTTGATTAGTTCCCTAATTTACGTCAGCCTAGCGTTACGCTTACGGTAACGATGAACACGTTTTTCTCACGCAATCAGACCCCTGGGTTCTTTCAAGAGAAGAGTACCTAAGTCCTAAATACTAGCAAGCATTTCTCGCTCAACCTTAGACCTCATTTTGCTTTCCATCAGGCATTATAGTCGTCAAGCGTAAGTCTATTCACAAAAATACAATATTTCATTTTAACACTTTGGTATGGAACCTAAAAGAAAAAAAATAATATAAGAATAACATACTTAAATCCGGGTCACCTGACTTTCGCGCTAGTTAAGGCGCTCGGGTTCAGTTGTCCACACGCCACGACCGCTAACGGCGCGTCACTAGCTCTTCAAGACCTACAGGCCACATGCCAAGACGGCGAGACCTTAGCCCCTTACCGGGGCTAGAAGAACAATACCGGGGGCGCACTGCGCTTCCACGAGGCCCGTACCCCCGAAGGGACCTGCTCCCTGCGGAGAAGAACACGCTGGCAGACTGTTAAGGCGCTGCCGCTGGGTCGTGCGTTTCATTCTTGCTTTATGGCTAATTGTTTTCGTCCAGCCCCTTGATTCCGCAAAAATACTTAGGTAAGTATAGCAGCGACGAGCTAATGTATGCGTTGATTGGTTAATGCTTGCGTCAGTTATGCAGCCAATGCGACAATTGGCTGCTGATGACTGCGTTGCCGTCGAGGATTGGCCGATGTAAAATTTTATATTTTCGTGAATCACACCCCACCCGACTTGCACTTGGCTTTTTTTTCCTTGTTCAAGTTTCAATAAATAGCTCCCTAATTGCAAGAATTCATCACAGTAATTATTGTCGTTACATGAACTCATTTTGACATACATAAATAGTTTTAAAAATCAATAACGAACAAAATAATAAAGATAATTTTCCATCTTAGTGTTTATTTGTTTTTTTTTCATGAACGTTGTGCACAAACAACGCGGTTGCGTCCATCCAACCTCATCGCCAACCCTCGCGCCTTCCGCCAGCCGTCACCAATATAGTTTTAGACAAGTATTTCCCAATCAAAAATGGCCCTGAGCAGAGATTCTTACTATATGAATTTTCAGTGAAATGCTTTGTCTATAAAATTTAAGGTACTTCCCTTCCATGTGGCATAGCCGTAGGGCGCCCTGCTGTGCTATTCTACAAAATGAAATAGCTGCCAGACAGCTGCCAACCCGAATATGGCATGCAATATTATACTCTATTACAACTGACAAATTCATAGATGCAGAGATGTACGCTCGTCGCTGTTTTGCAGAATAGCACGGCTGTATAGGTATACGGACCTAATCAAAGTATCTCACATAAATATTATTTTGGTTTGGAAGTCACTTCTCATATTTTTGTTGTAAAACCAACATTCTAAGTGAATTATACAAGGATAAATGGAGTTTAGTTAAATACATCGAATAAGTTAAATACATATAATAAATGCATCGAATTAAAATCGGAGTACCTACCTGTGAAAAAAAAAAAATTAAAACCTGTAATGTTGCACAACTACTGGTTTGCGGAACAATATTTAACACTGCGGTGGTACCCATTTGAATGGACTGCAAGAAGAATCCTATACTCTCTAACAAAAAGAACCTACACGAATAGATCCTACCTTATAAAGATACGGCAGCTGACCGACGTTCAGACTGCTAGACTAGTGTATTTTAGTTACTTTCACAGCATTATGTCATATGGTTTATTATTATGGGGTAATGCTGCTGACATCGACACCATATTTGTGCTGCAGAAGAGGGCTGTTCGTGCTATTTACAAAATGGGTCCAAGAGAGTCCCTCAGAAATAAATTTAAAGAATTTAATATTATGACGATGTATGGACAATATATTTATGAAAATATTATTTATGTACATAAGAATATTAATAAATTTACGAAGAAATGTGACCTCAATACTATTAATCTTAGAAACAAGCATAAGCTCGTGTTAAACAGCACTAGATTATCTAAAATTAGCAAATCCTTTGCATGCAACTGTATAAGATTTTATAATAAGTTACCACATCATGTATCTGAAATGTCACTTAATAAATTCAAAGGGTTTGTCAAGCCTAAACTCATTAATAAGGCTTACTACAATATTAAGGACTATATTAGCGACACAAGCCCTTGGAATTGATCGAGAATGAATGCTCTGTTGTTGCGAGCCTATTTAGTGTTTACTATTTATACTACTTGTTGTTAAATGGTGATAACATAAAAAAAAATACCCGGCTGAGTTTGTTGTGGGCTTCTTCTCAGCGGCAGGGCGCGTTTGGAACCCTCGTAAACTTAGTTTTAAGTCGTGAATGGTTATCACCATTAAAGTGACCATGTAAACAAAACGACGTGTCACAGGAGCCTTTGTATGCTAGGCGTATGTGAAATAAAGAATTTTTCTATTCTATTCTATTCTATTCTATATTTAAGAAGTTGCTGTGTTTCAAAAGCTTCGGGATTCGAACTGTACAGAAAACGTAATAATCATACTATTCTTAAACAATCGCTGCCCGTGGCGCAATGAAATGGGGAAGAGACCTTTCTACAGGTATCTATTGTGGGTACGCCATCTTGGACCTTCCGCCATATTGGATTTAGAATGATGTCGACGCTTAGATAACCACTGCTATCTGAGCGAGATGTGCATGTATAAAACTTTTTTTATACATGCACATCTAAAGGTTTTCATCAATTGAGAACCTCCTCCTTTTTTGAAGTCGGTTAAGAACATTACAATCGATTGAGGATAGCTGCTCTATTTTAACGTTCAATTGCAAGTTTACAGACCCGACACACATATCTAAACAATATATACATTATATACATTATATCCATGTGTATCGATTGTCCACCTATTTGTAGTTTTATACCATGTCTTCTTAGGGTTCCATACCAATTTGGTAAAAATGGAACCCTTGTGGTGAGACTTTCTCCGTCCGTCCGTCCGTCCGTCTATCACACTCGATTATTTTTTATTAACTGAGAGTTCTGCAGTGAATAAAGAACTTACAATGTAAGTAAATAAAAAAGTTTTCTTTCTAAATACATTCAAAATACATATACGTATAAACTTGCCGTTTTAACCGCTGCGTCGGGGTGAAACCTTCAAAAACAGTGTCTTATTGAATTTATTGAATTTCAAGCTGAAATTTGCAATTCTTATCGCGCTGGGAATGACGCGGGCGCACCTTCAAAAAAACGAATATCCGAAAACATAGCTTTTGTGACAATGTTTCACGAGACAAAAACTTTTCATATCACGACACCACTCGCTTCATTACAAGGCCAGGCCTGTTACTGAAGTTTTCATTCATACTTGTAATTGTGTGCATTAGCGTACCATAATGTAGTGGTAAAAATGGAACCATAAGTAAGTGTACCATTTTTGGTGAGACTTTCTCCGTTTGTCCGTCCGTCACGCTCGACTACATATTTCAGTAACTAGCTATCGTCATGTTTTGAGTATACATATATTAGTAGCCCAACATCACTGGAATAAAAGAAAATTGAAAGTTATTTTTATTTTTTCTTATACATTATAGTATTATGTTTTGTGTTGTACAAATAAAATGTTGAAAAAATAAATGAGTCAAGACCCGAGGCCTTAGCCCCTTGTCTAGATGACGTGGCTATGCAGCCGTGCTATTCTGCAAAACAGCGACGAGCGTACATCTATGCATCTATGAATTTGTCAGTTGTAATAGAGTACAATTTTGCATGCCATATTCGGGTTGGCAGCTGTCTGGCAGCTATTTCATTTTGTAGAATAGCACAGCAGGACTTTTCCGCTCAAAGGTGCCCATCTCCGATCTTAGTGCTCGCCGCTACCTAGATTTCCCCTCTAAAAAGTTCTCTCTAAGTCAATTGCCGCCAATTTCACCTCTTCTGGGTGGAGAATGTCCTAGTCAGCTATACGCGTATGTATCATGACTGGGCAACTGCACAGTAGGTATATGCAAAAGGGTTTCCTCTTCATTGCAGAGTCTACACATGCCTGCGTCACGGAACTGCCTTACAGAAGTGGAGGTAGGCCTCGGCCTCTAGGATCTTGACCACACTTTGTGATGCAAACGTTTTTGCGTTTTGCATTTATTAATTGTTGTTTGTAAGTATTTATTTTGATAATGAATTATTCGCAAAGGTAAAATGCTCATTAGGTGGCATGAAGCTTATACGCCATACTTTCGCGTTTGATGATTTTTTTTTTAACATACTTATTGTATTTCACCGCTTTATTCAAAGGGGCGTTACTACTACTAATAGTTCTACTAATACTTACCTACAGTAGTTCAAAAGGCACAAGTGAAAAAACCGGCATTACTATATATATAGCTGCTCGTACTGATTCATTCATTCACTGACTCATTGATCACCTCTCCTGAACAATTTTGTATGAAAAAATTTTTTTCCAAGGATGGGGTCGTATAGAGGGGAAAAATTCATGAGGAAGAAAAATACGGAGAGAGCTGATGATTGAGGATTTCGGAGATGGGTGAAGAGCACGGGGAGGGTATTAAAGATAGGTGGGGGGTGCTCGACCAAATGTCATTCGAAATGTCATGCAATTGGCAGTGAGCTGAAAAAAAATTCAAAATGGCGAATTCAAAATGGCGGCCATTCGAATTTCGTCAATATCTCGGAAAGTATAAAAGGTGGAAGACCGGTTTCTTGACAAGAGATGATCAGGACCCGAAGGTCTATTTGATGAATAGAAAAAAAAATCAAAATGGCGGAATTTATTTTTCCATAGAAAATGTATGGGGAATGTTGAAGAGACTAACAGTTGGTAATTATGCAAGGTTGTGATGCGGTTTTTCGGAGAGTTACTAGAGAAAAATATGGAGAGAGCTGATGATTGAGGATTTCGGAGACGGGTGAAGAGCACAGCCAGGGTATCGAAGATAGGTGGGGGGTGCTCGACCAAATGTAACTCGAAACGACATCCAATTGGCAGTTAGCTGAAAAAAAATCAAAATGGCGGATTCAAGATGGCCGCCATACAAATTTCGTGTTGTTCTATCTCGGAAAGTATAAAAGATAAGAGAGTGATTTCTTTGCAAGACGTAATTAGAATCTCAAGGTCTACGGGACGAATGAAAAAAAATCAAAGTGGTTGAATTTATTTTTCCGTGGAAAATGTGAATGCGACAATAAACAAGGCCTATGAAAAACTATGAAAAGTATGAGAAGAGATGATGGTCTACGATTTGGATGATGATTGAGGACCACGGTCATGGATTTAAAGATAGTTAAGGGCTGTTTGAATAAAAATACACTGAACCTCATCCGATGAGGTTCAGTGTATTTTTATTCAAACAGCCCTTAACTATTTTTAAATCCATGACCGTGCTCCGAGGTAATTCTTTTAGCCCATTACCAATCGGATTCCGATTGGCTTTTATAGGTGAGAAGACAGCCCGCGGGCCACATGTGGCCCGCGCTCCCACGCGCCCTACTAGTTACTATATATATAGCTGCTCGTACTGATTCATTCATTCACTGACTCATTGATCACCTCTCCTGAACAATTTTGTATGAAAAAATTTTTTTTCAAGGATGGGGTCGTATAGAGGGGAAAAATTCATGAGGAGGAAAAATACGGAGAGAGCTGATGATTGAGGATTTCGGAGACGGATGAAGAGCACGGGGAGGGTATTAAAGATAGGTGGGGGGTGCTCGACCAAATGTCATTCGAAATGTCATGCAATTGGCAGTGAGCTGAAAAAAAGTTCAAAATGGCGGATTCAAGATGGCCGCCATACAAACTTCATCGGTGTCCATCTCGAAGAGTATAAAAGATGGAAGAGTGGTTTCTTGACAAGAAGTGATCAGGACCCCATGGTCTATTCCATGGATAGAAAAAAAAATCAAAATGGCGGAATTTATTTTTCCATAGAAAATGTATGAGGAATATTGAAGGGACTACGAATTGTAAATCATGAAGTGCTTTGATGCGGTTTTTTGGAAGACTACCAGAGAAAAATATGGAATGAGGTGATGATTGAGGATTTTAAAGACAGACAAGGAGCATGGGCAAGGTATTTATAGTTAGGTGGGGACTGCTGAAACAAAAAATACTCGGAACTTCACGCAATTGGCAGTGAGCTGAAGAGAAACCAAAATGGCGGATTCAAGATGGCCGCCATACAAATTTCATGTTGTTCTATCTCGGAAAGTATAAAAGATAAGAGAGTGGTTTCTTAACAAGAGGTGATCAAGATCACAAAATCTACGGGATGAATGAAAAAAATAAAATGGAGGAATTTATTTTTCCATAGCAAATGCTACAATAAGTAGAGAACTTTCCAAGGCATTGACACAGTTCTTCAGAGAACTGCCAGAGAAAAATATGAGAAGAGATGAAGATCTTGGATTTGGATGATGATGGAGGAGCACGGTCATGGTTTTAAAGATAGTTAAGGGCTCTTTGAACAAAAATACGCTGAACCTCATCAGATGAGGTTCAGCGTATTTTTGTTCAAAGAGCCCTTAACTATCTTTAAAATCATGACCGTGTTCCTAGGCATTTTTATGGCGATGGAGATGACGGCGATACCTTTATGGGCGGGAAGACTGCACGCGGGCCACATGTGGCCCGCGCACCCACGCGCCCTACTAGTTAATATATATATAGCTACTCGTGCTGATTCACTGACTGATTGACTGACTGACTCACTGATTGATCACCTCTCCTGAACAATTTTGTATGAAAAATTTTTTTTTCACGTATGAGGTCGTATAGAAGAAAAAAATTCATTCGGAGGAAAAATACGGAGAGAGCTGATGATTGAGGATTTCGAAGACGGATGAAGAGCACGGGTAGGGTATTGAAGATAGGTGGGGGGTGCTCGACCAAATGTCATTCGAAACGTCATGCAATTGACAGTGAGCTGGAAAAAAGTTCAAAATGGCGGATTCAAGATGGCCGCCATACAAACTTAATCGGTGTCCATTTCGAAAAGTATAAAAGATGGAAGAGTGGTTTCTTGACAAGAGTTGATCAGGACCCGAAGGTTTATTCGATGGATAGAAAAAAAAATCAAAATGGCGGAATTTATTTTTCCATATAAAATGTATGCGGAATATTGAAGAGACCACGAGTTGTAAAACATGAAGTGCTTTGATGCGGTTTTTTGGAAGACTACAAGAGAAAAATATGGAATGAGGTGATGATTGAGGATTTTACAGACAGTCAAGGAGCAAGGGCAAGGTATTATAGTTAGGTGGGGACTGCTCAAACAAAAAATACTCGGAACTTCACGCAATTGGCAGTGAGCTGAAAAAAAACCAAAATGGCCGCCATAAAAATTTCGTGTTGTTCTATCTCGGAAAGTATAAAAGATAAGAGAGTGGTTTCTTAGGAAGAGGTGATCAGGATCTCAAGTTCTACGGGATGCATGGAAAATAATTCACTGTGGCGGAATTTATCTTTCCATGGAAAATGTACATACTTACTATGAGAAGAGACAATGATCTAGGATTTGGATGATGATTGAGGAGCACTGTCATGGTTTTAAAGATAGTTAAGGGCTGTTCGAACAAAAAATACGCTGAACCTCATCCGATGAGGTTCAGCGTATTTTTTTCTTCGTACTGCCCGTAACTTTCTTTAAAACCATGACAGTGCTCCTTGGTAATTTATTCAGCTTACTGCCAATCGGATTCCAATGGGCGATGGAGATGACGGCGATACCTTTATAAGCGGGAAGACTGCACGCGGGCCACATGTGGCCCGCGCACTCACGCGCCCTACTAGTTATTACAATATATATAGCTGCTTGTGCTGACTGACTCACTGATTGATCACCTCTCCTGAACAATTTTGTATGAAAAAATTTTTTTTTACTAATCATTTCATAAAGAGGGGAAAAAATCATTAAGAACAAAAATATGGAGAGAGCTGATGATCGAGGATTTCGAAGACGGGTGAAGAGCACAGCCAAGGGTATTGCAGATAGGTATGGGGTGTTCGACCAAATGTCATTCGAAAAGTCATCCAATTGGCAGTTAGCTGAAAAAAAATCAAAATGGCGGATTCAAGATGGCCGCCATACAAATTTCGTGTTGTTCTATCTCGGAAAGTATAAAAGATAAGAGAGTGATTTCTTTGCAAGACATAATTAGAATCTCAAGGTCTATGGGATGAATGAAAAAAATCAAAGACTTTGAATTTATTTTTCCATGGAAAATGTGAATGCTACAATAAACAAGGCCTATGAAAAACTATGAAAAGTATGAGAAGAGATGATGGTCTACGATTTGGATCATGATTGAGGAGCACGGTCATGGATTTAAAGATAGTTAAGGGCTGTTTGAATAAAAAATACACTGAACCTCATTCGATGTATTTTTTATTCAAACAGCCCTTAACTATCTTTAAATCCATGACCGTGCTCCGAGGTAGTTCTTTTAGCCCATTGCCAATCGGATTCCAATTGGCGATGGAGATGACGGCGATTCTTTTATAGGTGAGAAGACAGCCCGCGGGCTACATGTGGCCCGCGCTCCCACGCGCCCTATTACTCTCACATATGGCTACTATATGACATTTCGCGGCACACTGAAAAAATATAAATTGAACCCAATACAAAAATGTATGAAATGATCGATAAAATATTATCACTAAATTAGTTAAGTGACGATCGCGTATCCTATAGACCTACCTTTAAACGAGCAATTCTTGTGTATATATATAGCCGTTTCTACACAGCATCATCTTAGGGCGGTACCTAACCACCGCCGAAGCCTTCTACCAGACCAGTAGGGTTAGTACAGTTTTTTGTACGAATTTCGAGTCGACTCGCATTGCATAAACGAATCGAATTCCTCCATATAGTCAGCGCCATCTGTGGACAGTCGCTGACATGCGGTTGTCAATAATATTAACAAATTATATTAACTCCTCTGATGAGTCAAATTACAAATGATACAATTTTAAAATCGCCCAAGTCGAGAGTCGAAACCGCGACCCAAGTACATGTTGATGAAAATGATGATAATTAAGTTCAGTTACGTTCTTACAATCAGATGTAAGATGTATAAAAAAGCTGAAAGTTAAGCTCTGAAACAGTAATAAAACACCCCCTCAAAAAAGACTACAACCTCTAGTTACTGTGTACGCGTAACCTTATAAAACACCCTCATTACCGTGACCTTTATATTATTGCCTTTATACCTACAACACGTGCAGTTTTTTCCACCGCTAAAGAGGTTGCGACGCTTTTGTGACATAATAATAATAGACATCCACAGATTAATATTCCTTTAAAGTCTAAAGATAATGGTAAGAATCTCTTTTATCAGCAAACCGCCAAAGCGCGAACGTAACTTGATTGTAGATATTAATTGTTTATTTAAAAAAACCGGCCAAGTGTGAGTCGGACTCGCGCACCGAGTATTCCAACTTCAATACTATAAAAGAAGTAAAACATTAAAAGAATCACTTTTGTTCATGAATTTACGAGTATAATTTACATGTAGGTACTTTTGTTGGCAACCCGCAAACGTAACTTTGTTTTTGGCGGATTATTGTTATTATCAAAAAAAGTATATGAGTCAGCGAGTTGATTTTATTTTTCCTGTAAAATATACGTTAATTTCTATTGATCATAATTATTTCAGATTTTTCGATTGGTAAACTTCGGAGATAAGGGGGGGGGAACGGTATTTTTTTCGACAGTTTGCCCAATAAATCAAAAACTATCAGGCATCAAAATAAATAAAAATTAGTTTTAGAATACACAAATAACGCCCTTTCATATGATACCCCACTCAATATTGTTATCTCATTTTGAAATTTTATCGACCCGGTTTTCCCCCCTTTTTAAATAAAAATAAAAACAATTTTCAAATTTTTACGATTGTTATGACGTCGGGTCACTATTACCCATAACTATCCTAAATTTCAAGTCGATAGCTTGAATAGTTACTGAAATAATCGAGTGTGACAGACGGACGGACGGACGGACGGAGAAAGTCTCACCATAAGGGTTCCATTTTTACCAAATTGGTATGGAACCCTAAAAAGTATAGAGTTGAATTAACAATTTTCAGTGCGATTTCTATTTTCTTTTGATTCTAGCACAGATAATATAATACTATTTCTAGCTTTCGGCATTACATGAGCGAGTGCGAGGGGTAAGTTGTTACGGAGCTTCGACTCCGACACCGAGCCGGAACTTTCGGTTGATCTTCAATTCTTCGCCTTTGGTTCCGATACCTACTTTTAAATCATTGTTTTTATTCGGAGGTCGAAGAAACAGCAGATAGCGGCGAAGGTAACGCTATGGTCAATTTGGACGAGCTGGGAAGTATGAACGGGTTTATGCATGTTGGAGTAGTAAGAGTTCCATTTTTACCGTTTTGGTATGGAACCCTAATATGTATGACACTGACATATCCAATCGACAGATTTGTTGCGTGACTTACCGAAAACAACTATCATTCCCATACATTAATTTTTGAATAGTGTGCGATCGCCAGGGATGCATTCTCGAGAATATGAAATTGTACATCGGCCAACTATCGGCGGAAACCCTAGCAACGCAGCCGTCACCGCCAATTGGCGCTTTGGCTACATAATTGATGCAAGCAATAACCAATTAGCAGCATATATCACTCCTATTTAAGTGTTTTTGCAGAATCAAGGGTCAGGTTTCTATGAAGATCATAGATAAGTCATATGACAAAAGTTGCACTCGCTTATCTGGTTAATGAGAAGCAGTATGTGCTATGGATTATGGAGCATCGTAAGTCATAGCTCAGCCAGTGAGGTTTCCACAAGGGATCCAACGCAGCCTACACTTACATAGTGTCGTGTAAAAAGCCCCACTCTCCACGGCGTTTGCGCAGGAAGCGAGGCTTCGCAAAGTTCAGCGAACCCGGCATAGCTGTTAGAACGTCACCCCCAACACAAATACAATCTTCGCTACTTGCAATAAGATAAATTGTTCTTTGACACAAACAATATTGAATGTTAGCATCTAATCAAACGAGTTGTGGACATCCGTCGATTCAAATTGCAACGTATGTAGTACTGTTTTTGGGTTGAGTTTAGATTTTATGTTCGCGGCGAAGGTTTTGCAAAGCAGTGCCATTAGTGGATAGGCCGGGCTGTCTCATAAGATTGCCTGATAACAAAGATAGACTTCAGAATTAGTAAGTACTGGAGGTGGTTCCCCGATGCACCGTAAATCTGATTCGTGTATCGCGATACTGCAATATTACCCACCTCGTTATTGAGAAGTTTAATATACTGTAGATAAGTATATTTACATAAATACAAAACTATCATCAAAATAGGACCAGTCATTTTAGGGTTTGGACAAGGCTAGACACGATATAAATAGATATTCATTATACCTTTACACTTAAGAGTTTTCTATTTTGTAAGACTGTTTTGTAAAGAGGTTCCATAGTTTTAATTTTTTAGGTTTTTACCCATAGGGTAAAAATGGGACCCTATTTCAAAGACTTTGCCATCTAAGTATCCATTGCTCTGTCTCTTGCACCGATAGCTACAGACTTTTCACAGATGATTTTCTGCTTCCGCTTTAAAGCGAAATCAACGACTCTGTCCGCGAAATTCAAAATTTTCATGGTTTTTGCAATTTGTACGCTAATTACACATCAGAAGTTTATGGCAGTCAATTTGCGACAATGGCAGTATCATCTTTAGGTACATTAAATTAAAATCTTTGCATAAAAATGTGTATCCAAGGACATTAGTCCGAGTGTCTAGTTTTATGTGAGTAACTCGCAAATCTCGGACTAATTTCTTTAACTCGACACTTTCAAGCAGAGATTTAAACACGTGAAGATGATATTGGGATTCCCGCAATTTGACTGCCATAAGCATTATGTCTTATTAGCTTAAAAATCGCGAAAAAACTAAAAAAATTTGAATTTCGCGAGCACACCCGTGGGCTGCTCCTTAAAAACAAATAGTAAAAATTAAAATAAATTTCATATTTAAGGGGGCTCCCATACAGCAAAAATGTTTTTTTTATTGTTTTTGCTCAATATTAATAATGGTAAAAAGTAGACACTTCAAATGTTCTCAGAAAATATAATTATATATTATTCACATTAAAAATAAATAGTGAAATTAAAATAAAATTAAAATTTAAGGGGGCTCCCATAAAACAAACGTGATTTTTATGCTTGTTTTTGTTTGATTTTTGTTTGATATTGAAAACGGTAACAGGAAGACGATTCAAATGTTCACGAAAAAATAAACATTTCAATTTTAATAAATTTAGTGTGATGAGTGGTGGGAATCGAACCCACAACCTCTGACTCAGACGGCAGGTTCGCTATCGCTGTAGGTACGCCATTCGGTCATCGAATAGTGTTGAGAATGGTTTTTGATAGTACGGAAGCCCGACTCGCACTTGTACAATTTTTATTTTATATTCTCTAATGATGTTTCAGTGGCATAATGCCAATATAGTCGGTACAGTATCATGTAATAGGGGATCAGGCCGCCTGCTGCGCCATCTGTCGCTATGACGGGCTTTACAGCAGGCCTACCAAGAAACCATGGATTTTTCCAGGATAAAAACTAGCGTAGGTATCTGCTACTTCAGGGCTCAAAAGTAAAAGAGATGTCGGTTACGATGACAACGGATATTTCCACTCACGGAAAATGCCCAAAGCGCCTAAAGAAGTTTTTTACTTCAAAAATTGTACAAAAAAGTGTCGTTTGAATAGCCTAATGTGAACACCTGAGGCCAATTTCATACAATGTTGGTATGAAAATTTCGAGACAATATTACAATAATACCTACCTACTGCTAAGTGCGACAAGGTTATCTTGGCGCGTGGTCAAAATCGGAACTAACGCCGCTATTTTGAGGCATTGTACGATTGTTCGCATTTTATTCTCTGGCTGCCTTTGTTCTTCATTTTTTCTACAACTACGCCCTCCCGACAATGTCATTCAATCCAAGAGAAAATGAGCCTTGCCAAGAGTATTGTCGGACTGTATAAGATATGGTGGTGGCCCCTGGATGCGGTCGCTCGAGAGTGTTGATTGTTAAGTTCTTATTTTTTTTTAAACGTACTTACTTGGAAGGGGTAAGTCACCCCACCGGAACGCTAAATCGCTTGGCGGTTCGTCTTTGCTGGTAGGGCGGTAACTAGCCACGGCCGAAGCCTCGCACCAGACCAGACTTGAGCCAATTTAGAAATTATAAAATAATTCCAAAGTGGCCCGCGGCGGGAATCGATCCCGCGACCTCCCACTCGAATCCGAGCGCGCGTCCCCTGCGCCAAAGAGCTCGAGGTGATCTAAGCGCGAGTTCAACCACCAGCTACACAAACGCTACAAAAACAAGCCTCCAGTTAAGGTAGAGTGATCCCCTCATAAATATTGTATCCCGGTGCCCCAGCGGGAGCGAAGCAGATGCTACAGGACTTATATAGCTTGAAAGAGCTTTTATACTCCTATAAAATATACTTTTTTATAGAATAGGATAAAAATAATGACTATGACACTGAAAAAATATTGAAATCCAACAAAGATTTACAAAGTAGCAAGCATTTAAATTTTTGTTTTGGTTCGATTGTGAATTTGTGGTTTTTTTTCAGTGTCTGGATGTTTCTCTAATACTTATCAATAATTATTAAATAGATAATAAAAAATAAATTCAAGTAAAAGACCTGCGGTAGTAACTAGCCGCAGCCGCAACCCAATCATAAAGTATTAAGCAAAGATTTAAGTCGTTAGATGAGCCCTAAAACACCGAAAACGTCCACGTTTTTGTCTTGTGTGTGACACGGCGTCACTCTCTCTGTCACAAGTAAAACTATAGCATGTTGAGAGCACTCACTCTACATGTTTGTGGACGTTTTTAATGTATGCAATGTAGGCTAAGGGCCCATCTAGCGATTTAAATCTTTGGTATTAAGTATATATTCGAAAAGGCGGAAAAAATCGAAAAAATTGCTTTATCACACCATGAACTTAGAAATATTGGATGCAACATTCATCACGCATCCATTGTGCAGCGGAACTTCCAGAAGGTCTGTAATCAGCGGTGGTAACTGCAGGACGTCCATCGACTGAAACGATCATTCATTGATTTTCCGATACTAACAGTAGCAAACCTCACCTCTACCTGCCTGTGAAAACCCAGTTAAAATAAGTTCACCCGTTTTGGAGTTTCTTTCTTTCAGAGAAATAATATTATTGTGGATAATTCTGCCATTAAATCGAATGTAGTCCATTACAGACGTTTTGAATTAAAAATAAGTTTCGATTATTTAATGACAAAAGAAAACGTATAAAAGTATAGTAGGAGCAGCGTTATTTCGTATTAATTATTCATTCTAAATGTTACAATACGAAGGCCTGACAAGATTGTCATTGAAATTATAGATTTTCATATTACTTACTTACTTGAACAAAAATACAAGACTCAGCTCAGTAACCTAGATAAATAATGTGCTCAGGGGCCGTACCACCATCTCTTAAAGCAGTAATGCTGCAGTACTGTTTCGGCATTTTCATACTATGTTTGTAAGAAAGTATTATAACAGTTCTGCCGTATGGTGGTACCGGGTACGGTTCCTGGTCTGGTCTGCAGGACTAGACAAAGTAACAGTCGTTTAGCGTTGACGACAGTAGATAAAAATGTATGGACAAACCACGTCATCAAATAGAGGAATACACGCTGTTTTTGAAAATCGAGTACGACAATTTGTACGCTCCCTGGCGTTCTCGCAGACTTGTAGATCTCGCAAACCTTTAGCGTACTGCGCGTGACAAGCGACAGCTCAGCAGCCGCCAGTGAACAACGCTACGCATAGAGTGCATCCTGCTTTCATTCGTTTTGTACTGGTGGTCACGTGGTTTTTCTAATGTTGTCAACGCTTAAGGAACACACCACGGGTGTGCCCGCGAAATTCAAAATTTTCGTGGTTTTTCGCGATTTTTAAGCTAATAAAACATAATAGGCTTATGGCCGTCAAATTGCGATAATTTCAATATCTTTCTTCACGTGTTTATATAAAAATCTCTGCTCGAAAGTGTCGAGTTAAAGAAATTAGTCCGAGATTTGCGAGTTACTCACATAAAACTCGATACTCGGACTAATTTCCTAGCATACACATTTTAATGCAAAGATTTTGATATAATAATGTAAAGATGATACTGCCATTCTCGCAAATTGATTGCCATAAGCCTATCATGTCTAATTAGCGTACAAATTGCAAAAAACCACGAAAATTTTGAATTTCGCGGGAGACCCGTTGATTTCACGTTAACGACAAGTCACTTTGTCCAGGCCCGCTGGTTGGAGACTTGGTCCGTGGCTTGTTAGCCTACCCGCAAATATGCACTGCCAAGCGATTCAGCTTTATCCATTTCCAAGTTAGTATGATTATATCTTAGTCTGCATCATCACATTATTTTGTACTATTAGGTGGGATCACAGATCAGAGAATAAGTTTGGTGGGATCGCAGTCAAGTACTTACTTATAACGTGATAAAAAATGCGTCAAGTGAGCCAAGATAATCTAGAGAGAAGTGATTCGCTTCAACTGTGCACTGGAATGAAAGCTTTAGGGAAGGCCGGTGCGATGCACCGTATTAAAATGGAGAAGACTTTATTGCAAGTTGATAATAAAAAAAAATCAACTCGCACTCCGTAAGGCCGACTATACTCAGGATATGAGCTTCGTAAGTCTTATAAGTTTATTTAGGAATGGCTGTTTCTCGTGATTTTAACGGCGTGAATTTGATAAACGGTTCATTAGAAAAGGCATAGATTATAATATGTGTGCTACTTACCTGGAGACCAGCCCGAGATTGGCGACTCTGGGTCTTCTCTGAACCTGCGAACAATTATAATAATCAAATATAAACACTTCTATAATATTTCAATGGAGCCCTTACATAGACTGCTTCTTTCACCTTCTATAATATCGTCAACGGGTTGCGAGCTATTCCGCAGAAGAACGAAAGCGCGTAGCGTAGCGTGGGGCACCCTCCAACTCGCTGGACTGACGACATAAAGTGGGTGGCGGGGAGTGGCTGGATGAGGAAGGCTGAGGAAAGGTTGTGGTGGCGCTCACTTGGGAAGGCCAATGTCCAACAGTAGACGTCCGCACGCTGATGTGATGATGATGATGATGATGATGATGAAATAATATCATGTTTATATTTATTAGTTATCTGGTATCCATAACACAATCTACTCGTAGCTATCGCTTATTTTGGGACTACAGTATACGATATTATTCTCTGGTTATTTTCCGTATTCGTGTTGTTATTTTGTGGTTATTTTCCAAACCAGACGTTACCAGTACCATGGTCTATCAGACAGGACTTGAATTCAAAACTATCGATCACGCTATCGTGTCACAAAAAAGTCCTTATAACCCGAATTTATTTCATTTCAGGCTCGAGGCTTGTGATACAAAAGCGAATGGAATAATCCAACTTGTATTATACAATCCGCAAAAGTCATCCGTTACACTTTTGCTTTTTGTTTGCAAATGCCTATCAAAATTCACACAAAAACCCAGAAATTGATGCAGGAATAAATAAATAAATACGTATATTACAGCATTCATTGAATGTTGACGACATTTCTGGTGCTCTATTGTTTCTGGTTCGAGTGCTGCTACCGTAACAATTGCTGTTGAGGTTACGGTCGAGGCTGGGTACCACTCTAGGTACCGCCATGCCACGTTGCAATAATGTGTTACAATACCTATTGGGTTTAACATTAGACAAGTAAAAAGTTTTTTTGCTTTTTAGGATACGATAAATAGCTGACGACCTATTCTCAGACCTGCCGAATATAGACAAAAAAATAAAAATAAAAAATCGGTCAAAAACACTGACAAAGTACGCTACGCTAAGAAGCCAAAAAATTCTCAAATATGGCGTCGTTACCGCCCACAACAGCTGTAGTAAGGGGTCGCTGACAGCACATAATGTGGTCGCTTATAAATTAGCGCCGTTTTACAGTTTTGACAAATTAAAATGCCGGCTTCAGGGTGGGGGGTGTGGACATGCGTGGCGTCACTAAATGCTGAAACTTTATAATTATATGTTTAATTCATGGTCAAACCGTTCCGGAAAAATTTGTGAACATTTGAATTATGAAAAAACTTATGCGCAAGAACATCCCTTCTTCTGTCTTCTTCTTTTGTGTTGTCTTTAAAAAAAACAAAACAAGTATGATTTAAAGAAGACCTTTATTACTAGTTTTTGAAGTCAAGTTTCACAAGCTGCCGGGGCAAAATAATGTACACGTGTACAAACACGGCCAGTGGGTTATTAGGGAGGCTGGTCCATCAAGGACGCCAGTTTTTGTGAGTCTGTCCATCGCGGCTGGCGAATGCCTGGCGACACGCGCGCGATGGAATAGATTTGAATTGTAAACTGATTTGACGAAAATTTGTCTCGCATAAGTTTCCCCGCAGCCGCTGTTGACATTTTGGCAGTCGGGACCGTTTCCGAATTAGGTTTACAAATTCCATCGCTCGCTGATACAGCATCCGATTGAAAAATGTCTGACGTGATCTTTCGACGCTCGGATATGGTAATAAGTACTTCAAGAGAATTAAGAACTAAGAAGAGGTAAGTACTACGTATACTCTGAGAGAACTAACTAGAATCAACAAGCTCAAAGTACCTACTTACAAATATATAATGGTATCTCATAAATGAGGCACACTATTATACATAGGCGACTTATATTGCAATAAACTAGCCCTCGGGAGTGATAGATTATTAATGCTCTGAATTTCCTGAATCTATTTAGTATTTAGAATCATTGTTGCTAAATGGTGATAACATAAAAGAAAAAGAAAAAATACCTACCCGGCTGAGTTTGTTGTGGGCTTCTTCTCAGCGGCAATTATGTATTCCGTGTCAGCGGCAGGGCGGCAGTTATCACCATTATAGAGATATTTTAATAATATATTTTGATTTGGTTTGAAATGATTATAAACATATTTTTATTATGCCATCATTGACGCGTCCGTCCCAAATGGTTCAACTCAATGCTTTAATTATGGCCAAATCTTCTCTTACTCAACCACTTTTCATAAAGAGAGAGGTTCAACCACGTATAAGCCGACCCTGAACCACCCTGACCAAGTACAGGTACACGTTCCGGAGCAATATGGCGAACTCTTAAATATGCAAGTTTCAGTCATAATATTATTTTCCTTCAAAGCTAAGCAAGTACAGATGCCGGCACGTAACTTGGCAAGAGTCGCAAGATGCGCAAAACATGCTTTTGGGTCTCTTTGGCTACAGCGGGGGGCGGGGGATACGAGGTAGCGGGATCGAAGTACGCTATTGGTTGGTCTTTAATTGATGTTGTCTCTTTCGCACTTCGTTGCACGAAGCGTGCGATGCGCAAACTTTCCCCCACCACGATAAAACTTTGCCAAGTTACATGCCGGCACTTTTTGCAAACATAAGTCTAAATGGTGACTTTACTCTGTAGCACACTTAAGTATTTAAGTTTTATCTTTTTAAACATAATTATCAAAAGATTTACATATATCAAGGGTGTCTTTGTTTGTCGGCTGCATTCTAGATCGATACAGAGCGGCGTTCGGTATGCGGCCTTCCGCGTCTCCTTGAAATCTGCAATAATTATGTACCTACTACTAGGTATATCATAGGTAGGTATACTATACTGACATACTGCAGGTATATGTACCTAAACACCATACCAATCCAAATAAACATAAGCGATTTTGACAGAGTGGAGCGCGTTCTTATGGATTAAAATATCTACCATACCTATATTCTTTTAGTACCTAAAACTAAAAGTCGTCTTTTTTATACCTATAAGGTCACAATGATAATAATACTAAAGTATTATTATCATTGTGATAATAATTTGCATTTTATACAAATTATAAACAAATCAGTATATTTGAAATTATTTAAATTTCATTTAAGATGTATTAAGTTATGACGTGTAAAGAAATTTGCAATAGGTATTCATTAGTATTGATTTTATTGTTCTGCATTTGTAGCCTCCTAGTTCCTATCCATTATACAGATGTCAAATACAAATACAGATGTTATTACAATAATATAAGCGTTTCAATGTTTCTACCATTTTCAGGCATGCAAAAGTTACAAGTGAGTAGAAAGTAATCTATTAAACATAATTAATTTACCAATAATAAATTTACAACAAATTGAATTTTAGTCATAATAAACAATAATAAATGAATTATTAAAAGTTCTACTGAATTATATCGCTAAATTACTTATATTAAATATTCTTTAATATCATAATAACCTTTTTCCATGAGATGTTCGTCAAGTTTCCTTTTAAATGTATTTAGCGTCAATTTTTCAAAGTCTTTTGGTAACTTATTATAATTTTTTACTGCCATACAATAAGGGCTTTTCATGTATCAGCACAGTTTCCCTATACATATTCTTTCGGGATATTCATATTCTTACAGACCTATTCATATTAATTTCACAGTTTCATTTGAAATACTTTAAATGTCTTTTTACAGATACACCTATATATATATAGCCTACTTTATAGTAAATTACTACAGTGGCCAGCAAAAGAGGCATTGATGGACGAACGTGTCACTGCAGTGGGCGAGCCAACGCCCCGAGGTGACACAGACGTGAGTCCATCAATGCCTAGTTGTAGCCAAGGCTTATGAATAGGAATTTTCTCAAACAATGCGCAGATACCTACCTAGGAAGAAAAGTTGGCCAAGTGCGAGTCGGGCTCGCGCACTGAGGGTTCCGTACCATCAAGAGTATATTTCCATTATCTACCTATAGTATTAAAGTAACTGAAGCACCCCTGTCCACTAATTAAAAAAAATACATTTGTTGTATGAGAGCCCCCTTAATTTTTTTATTTTAATTTAAGAATTTATTGCTACAGTAGTGAATATTTTAAGGGTCTACCTGTAACCGTTATGAAAATCGAGCAAAAACAAGCAAAAAATCATTGTTTGGGAGCCCCCTTAAATATTTATTTTATTCTAGTTTTTTTGTATTTATTGTTATAGCGGCAACATAAATACATCACCATACATACAGCCTGGTAACAGACTGACGGACAGCGAAGTCTCACTAAAAGGGTTCCTTTTTTACCCTTTGGGTACCCCTAAAAAAACAAACACGAACAACGAATTACAAAAGTTTTTTCCGAGTTAGTATTCCATTTCTATTCCGTAATCATTTTTCTACTTCAAGCCAGTTCGCAATTTAAATAAAACCTTTGATGAATAACCTCCTTCGTATCATGTGTCAGATTGAAAGAAGGTGAGGTTCGATGTTTAATTCACAGAGATAATATGAGTTTAGTACGTAATTTATTCGGCCGCTTAACCATGACAGATATGGATTTTCTTACAACTTTTGCCGACCGCTGCTAGGCCCGTACAGCAATTATTTCAATTTATCCCCCAAGAAGGTTGTCAAAATAGTGCTCAATATTCCAATTTCCAAGCATGTTTGAGTGGTACTGGTTATACTCTGAAACTAGCCCTTTAGTTACTAGTGTGGCAGCAGTGATAGTACCTATATTAGCAGGACAGATTAATTTGTTTTGCTATAATCTGCTACTTGAAAAGATTCTGTATGGTACAATATGCAGGAACACTACCCACATGAAACACCTGCACACAATTCTCTAACACTTTCTTCGACGCACGTTTCGTCTTGACACCGGGACATCCTCAGGAGCTGAAGTTGACTTCACAATGCGAAATCGCCCAACCATTTGACAAACTAATTGAACTAGTATAGAGTTCATTATCATTCCCAAGGATTTGAAGGATTTTTTATGACATTAAAGAATTCTTAGAATAATAGAAATATTATAAATTTTATCTGAAATATGTTAATTGATTAATTTAGTTTATAGTCTTGTGATTTTTCTAATTACTTACTTTTTAGGGTTCCATACCAATTTGTTAAAAATGGAACCCTTATAGTGAGACTTTCTCCGTCCGTCCGTCCGTCCGTCCGTCCGTCTGTCACACTCGATTATTTCAGTAACTATCGAAGCTATCGACTTGAAATTTAGAATAGTTTTAGGTAATAGTGACCCAACGCCAATGCAATCATAAAACATTGAAAATTGTTTTTATTTTTATTTAAAAAGGGGGGAAAACCGGGACTTCGAATTTTCAAAATGAAATAACAATATTGAGTGGGGTATCATATGAAAGGGCGTTACTTGTGTATTCTAAAACCGATTTTTATTTATTTTTATGCCTGATAGTTTTTGATTTATTGGGCAAACTGTCGAAAAAAATACCGTTCCCCCCCTTATCTCCGAAGTTTACCAATCGAAAAATCTGAAATAATTATGATCAATAGAAGTTAACGTATATTTTACAGAAAAAATAAAATCAACTCGCTGACTAATATACTTTTTTTGATAATAACAATAATCCGCCAAAAACAAAGTTACTTTTGCGGTTTGCCAACAAAAGTACCTACCTGTAAATTATACTCGTAAATTCATGAACAAAGGTGATTCTTTCAATGTGGATGGTCTTTTCTTCTTTTATGGTATGGAACCCTCGGTGCGCGAGTCCGACTCGCACTTGGCCGGTTTTTTTTAATACATTTGCACGCCTATATGGCAAGTCATGTTGAAACTCTGACTTCTATGTAATCTTTATACCTGACACATGTATGCAAATAAATTATTTGATTTGATTTGATTTGATTCATGTAAATAATTTTATGAGCTTTCGTTTCACAGCCACTTTGAACTTATTGATGGACAATTTCAACCTACCTTACAATCTACATGCCTGAGACTTCCCCAAAATGTTCTCAAACGCCAGCGTGCTGGGTTATAGGTACTTATGGGTTCTGAGTTAAGAGAATACTCTGATTTTATTTTTGTCCTTCTCACTCTAACGGATATATGTTGGCGGGTGCGACGTACAGCGTTTCGAAAGAATACAGCCAGAAAAACGACGTTTTACCTAAAAAACTTAGACCAAATTGCGGCCTCATTCTGAGAGGAGACCCAGACCCCTTTGGGTCAACTCTGTTCGAATTCTGCCTCTCGACAAGGTTGATTTCGGAGATTTGAAACCCGGGCCCGGCCTCGGAACCTATAATCTAAAATAGTCCACAACAAATTGATGCGGTTCAAAATTCTGTTTTATAAAACACCCGGATAACTTATAGGTAAACAAACAAGTTGTACTTATTAGTCTTATATAATAGATTGCAAGATAGGAAATGTGCATTGAAAAAAAAGGAAATAAAAAAAAAACTTCAAATCTTGTCTAAATCCACCAAAAAAAAAACCCGCGAAATTCAGAACCTCCTTGTAGGATCTTTCGTTTTTAGTTGATGTGTAAATGATATGTAAATGGATAGATCCAGGTCGAGAGTTATGTAAACTTTTTGATCGCAAGCTCATACAAGAAAAACTTTATAGGTACCTAATGAGAGAACCTACATAATATTTCGTTTTTCGAAGTCGCAGTTATTTTTCCGGGTTTTCTCCAGTCATAGTTTGGACGAGCCACTATAATATAGATACTATGTAGATTCCACCCAGTACAGTATAAATAATAAATGGGTATGCAGCTATTAACTTACGTATAAATATCGTCGTCGCTCGGAGATTTAGTTTCTACCAGCACTGAGCAACTCATTGCTGCATTAATTCACGTCCCTGCACATGTAACACTTGATGCCAGCATCACCGACCGATAGCGGCTTAGGACCAGTCTAAGAACTACGGTTTAACGGAAAAATACATTGTATTTTTCCTAATAAACTAGCCGCCTATTGAAATCAAAATCGCCAGCCGGTCTGCTGTAGACGCAGTGCGGGTAACTTTTGCAGGACGTACTTTCCAGCTGTCGGTCTTACAATTTCATCATCGAACATACACGAAGCAACTCAAATGAAAAGGCCATGTTGAAAGACTACAGAGTGTAAACACGTTTGTATCGTCTTCGTCACTAGATAGGTTCCAAAATATTAGTCCCTTTACATAAGCTATACACATTAGGTAAGTACCTCTGTTTTTATCGTATCTGACATAAGTAGTCAACATTTGGCCTATCGACGAGTCGTGCCATGTATATTTGAATTTCACTCGTAATTATGTAGCCGATTGCAGTACACTGGTGCGACTATTGAGTAAAATTTTTATGAGCCTGCGGACTCGCACTTAGCCAGCATGGCGGGCCTTGCCATAGCCCTATTCAACACATTCTCCTCTCAGGGTGAGAAGCACCAGGTAACCGGCAAGTTACTGAAACTAGAGCTGTGAATAGTGGGGCGTAAAAAGGTGTTGTTGTGACAAACACCTTTAAGACCGTTGGAAACCGACGACTTTGAATTTTCCTAACGATGTTTCTTAATTTCCAGGAATGCAGCTCTAATGTGAATCGTACGCGCCGATATATACTTAGGTATTGTACATGTTATTATGTATGAATTGTTTTGTGACTGAAGTGTGCCCGAGGTCGGCAGTACAAAGTCAGCTCGTGTTCCGCCACCCCCATGGCGCAGGCGCGCGCGTAACCTTGGCAGCACATCCCGGTTCATGGGCAGACCCCGTCACCTGGCTTCTAGGTCAATGTGTTTCAGTGTCTCCCCTGCCGCGCCGCCCGCGACGCCTACCCTCCGTTATCGACACAAACCCTTGGAATTGACTGATAAGTGGTAGATTGCTCTGTTGTCATTACTAGCCTATGATAATAACATCAAGATGAGCCCATCCGAACATTTTACATAAACCTTCTTCATACAAGAAAATGTATAGCCATGTGTCGAAACTCCTGCGAAATACTGCGTCGGCTTACAGCTTACTACTGACGCCGGAGAGGGGGTTTTGCTCCCATAAACTGGCGAAATTTTTTCGCGCGGTCTGCCGGGTCTATAGTATAGGTGTCTTTGTTACTAGCCTATCTATACTAATATTATAAAGAGGTAGCGTAACGATGTTTGTGAGTTTGTGAGTTTGTGACGTTGTAAGGGGTAATCTCTGGATCTACTGAACCGATTTTCAAAATTCTTTCACCAATAGAAAGCTACATTATCGTGGAGTGTCATAGGCTATAATAATTTCCAAAATTAACTATGCATCGTTACTAAAACTTGAATAATGTAATCAAAGTCGCAAAAAAAATTGCTTTCATCGCGTACGCTGCGGAAACTATTGAGGATAGAACAAAACAATGTTCTACAATATTAAAGAACGTATCAAAATCTGCAAAAAAGTCCGGGATAGCATATGCCTATTTCCTATGGGTAACTCGCAATAACTACTTTACTTTAAAATTGTGGATTAAAAATAAATAATTTTTGTGAAGCTTATTTAGCCCATATGGTATTAATTTATATGTTTGTAAATATGTTTTTTAGAACGGAATTTTAATGTAGAATAGTTCTGCTCTTTATACAGTTTAAATAAATATCTTCAAAGATATTAGCAAAACAAAAACGTGCGGTATGCAGGAGCGCGCCGCCGCCGCTTCGGTCGTTGCGTGGTGATAGGATAGGCATTTATCATTCATTTATCTGAATGCCTCGCGTCCAGCGCTGTGGGCTGTGGGTATAAGGCCCGTTTTCCACCACAGCGAAGCGGAGCGGAGCTGTATTTGAGTATCTAACAAATCAGATTTCGTCATTTTGATATTTTCGAAACTGAGGGATGTCTAAATGATGAAATCTGGTTGGTTATCCAAACACAGCTCCGCTTCGCTCCGCTTTGGTGGAAACCGGGCCTTACGCGGGACAAAAATATTTCTAACGCGGAACGGAGTCCGCGGGCACTGCTAGTTTAGTATATCTATACTTTGTTTGTTAAATGGTGATAACATAAAAAATACCCGGCTGAGTTTGTTGTGGGCTTCTTCTCAGCGGCAGGGCGCGTTTGGAACCCTCGTAAACTTAGTTTTTAGTCGACTTGTAGTTATCACCATTCTTATGCAACAAATATCATACCGACGTTTCGCAAGAGCCTGTATGTTAGGCCTATGTGAAAAAAAGATATTTTGAGTTTTTGAGTTTTTATTACACTCCTAGACATTAACAGACCTTTGCAGAGTTCTGTACCCAAAGGGTAAAACGGAAACCCTATTACTAGGACTCTACCGTCCGTCTGTCCATCCGCCCCTCTGTCACCCTGTATCTCTTGAAACCTGACAGATACAAAGTTGAAATTTTCACAGATGATGTCTGTTTCCGTTAAAGCAACAAATACTAAAAAACTGAATAAAATAAATATTAAAGGGGGCTCCCAATTCCCATACAACGAAACGCGAGTTTTCGCTGGTTTTTGGTCGATACCTACTTAGAAGTCCCCCTTTTAGAGGACCCCTTTTTTCTTAACTTTTCTTCAGAGTCGGTATCAATCATGGGTGTAACCATAGATCACCAAGATACGTTACGTTCATGGTAAATTGCGTTTTAAATCTGTGCCGAACTGCCACTCACTGATAAATAGAACAAAAGATACGAAACAGCACGCAAACGAAAGAGACAACAATAATGCTTGCGCTCGACGCAGACTAACTACGAAACTTACAATTGTAGGATTTTTGAGTCTTCACAACGCGCGCGCTTGTCACATAATCTGCTCCTTTTTATATATTATATATCATTGGGTGTAACATAAAGGATGAGCCCTTAGTGACGTCACGCATATATTTTTAGGCTCCGCCTTAGCGTAGCGTATTTCGTCATTGGTATCAATAGTTTCGATATCATTACAGTCCTCGGAGCTAGTAGGTAGAAGTAGACTTGCATGGCACAAAATGAATCGAATTCCTCAATACGTTTACAGCCAGCGCCATCTATGCACAGTCACTGGCATGCTTCTGTCAATAGATGGCGCTGGCTGTAAATGTATGGAGGAATTTGATTCGTTTGTGCGATGCGAGTCGACTCGATATTCGTACAAAAGTATGTACCTACTAACCTTGGTACTATCCCCTCTGCAAGTATAAGTTGTCGGTGGCGTTTTGAGAAACTAAATTGAAAATTCACTTTGACATTATCATTTTTCTGTTTTTACGGAGGTATATTTTGTGAAATATAGGAAATATTAAACAGCTAACATGCCTAAAGAAAAAACGTAAGAGAAGTAGTTCTACCCTCGCTTCACACACTCGCCGAGTCGAACCGAGCTGCTGCGAGTGCTAGAGGTTAGTAATTACGTCTCACTCGCACTCGCAGCCACTCGCCTCGCCTCGGCGAGCGTGTGGAGCCGGGGTTATAAATGTAAGAGAGTCGGCAATGACAGGTAAAACCAAAAATTAAGCTGCATTCAGGCAAGCCAGATACTGGTCTAAATGTTAGCCTGCCAAAATGTTTAGGCATATAATTGGGGCGAAAATAGGGGCACCTAAGCCCTTATGTGACAGTTGTTGTAAGTGAAAACTGTCACCTATCGGCTTAGGCATTTCTTAAAGTGTTGGTGAAGGCGAGCATAACTTTAGCCGTTAGCTTCTTTATTCATGTGGTATTAATGCGCCTATTACAATTAAAAGGCAATCAGTAGCCCAGACAATACTGAAACACTTCTTGTTAAGGCGTAGGCCGCAACACTAATTTTTAATATAAAACTGTATTGATTTTAAAATTATAAATGTGAAAGCAAATGTAGATATCTTATATTGAACTTTGCTTGACACGCTATCGTGTGTCTAGATTAATTAACGTTTTACATTATTGGCTACTTAATTTACCTTAGAAAAATCCATAGCTCCCGTCAGATTTCTGAAAACTCATACAGCCAAAACCTAATGTGTATTAATTTCATACATTTTTAATTATTTCAGGCGTTTTACAACAAGAATTCTATAAATACAACTTCTGACGTCATACGCTCAGACGACCAGCGGTCCCCAGGCATAACACCTGCCGGAGGGATATTTCCCTACTACCAACAACATCAGTAAAATTTGATCCCAGCAAAAACATTTTCATGTAAAATGTTGCCAAGACGAGAACATGTGGCTCACACTATCAAAAAGTTATCAGATCTCATGTAGAGCAAGACTTCTAACTCTACACGCCCTAACTCTATAAATCCTTACTTTATAAACTCTACACTTTAGTCAAAATATATTATGTCTTGGCTGTTTCGGTACCGTCACATGGGCGTAAAGTGAAGAATTTATTCACTGTTCAGTACTTTTCTAATAGAGTTTTGCAAGTGGCATAATGGACCATGCAAAATTCAAGAAATTTCACATTAAAATTAAATGGTATCACCATTGTTATGGGAAAAAACTTCCATTTATTAAAAATATCCTCTAAAGCAAAGGAACACACTTTTGCAAAGTGTGATGAAGTATTTGAAACCAATGCAGTTAGTAAAACCTAAGTGCAGTTTCTGAGGAGACTCAATACCTATCTAATAAATAATCGTTACTACAGAAACTAGGTATTGTATATCAGAAAAGTACAAAGTCAGTGAATAATATTTTTACTTTACACCCATGTGACAGTAACGAAACAGCCAAGACATAATATATTTTGACTAAAGTGTAGAGTTTATAAAGTTAGGATTTATAGAGTTAGGGCGTGTAGAGTTAGAAGTCTTGCTCTACATGAGATCTGATAACTTTTTGATAGTGTGAGCCACATGTTCTCGTCTTGGCAACATTTTACATGAAAATGTTTTTGCTGGGATTTCACTTCTTTTTGTAAGTTGTTTATTACGTGTTTTCCATATGTTTACTAGCATTACTAGCAGATATCTAACATGAAATTAAGTTTTTATTATACCTATATACTTATGGGAAACCCCATACGAACTTCCAACCCCCTAATTTTATGGATGTGGGGTGATTAACTAAAAATCCTGAAACACGTATTTAATTGTTTATTACAAAGAGTCCCTATATCAATTTTGAGACCTCTAGCATCAATATTTGCGGTAATTTCATACAAACTTCCATCCCCTGTTTTAAGGGGTTGGGGGTTTAAATTTCCAACTTTTGGAATTTTTTTGTTGGTTGTGTGCTAATACTAGCTTATATACCAAATTTCAGCTTTCTAGGTCTTCAGGAAGTACCTAGGAATTTTGATGATCATCAGTGAGTCAGTCAGTCAGTCAGTCAGTGACGAAATTTGGGTTTTTTAGACGTCAATAAAATCTAAAGTATAAGACCTATAAAATTGAAACTTTATAGGTTTAATAAGTTCACTGGCGACATCATTTTCCGAGAATTTTGATTATCTGAAATAATTTAGGCCTAAGTTATAAGGGTTTAAAAATACGGCGAAACACTTCGAGAAAAGATAGGTAGTGCCCTCGCGCTTCGCTTGGCTCGTCTTGGCGGGGACACTACCGTGTCCCCAGATTCTTTGATTATTTAAATTAAAGTACCTACTAATAATGATTAAACACTATTCTCTTCTACTACATAATATATTTTTTTTAATATATAATCTAATCTCAAAAAGTACCTCTCAAGTAGTAAGTTGAAGGAAAGTTCTCACTAGAAATCCAGATGAAAGGCATTCTCATTTTTAAATACGCAAATAAGGAGAAAATACATTGTTTTTTCCCCAAATAATGCCTTGTGATCTAGAGTGACAATACTGATGTTGAGCCCAGTGGCGCCCCGCCGCGTCAAGTTATAGTTGTAGGACTGTACAACTTACAAGACGACAATGCTGCACGTGGCGAAAATCGGAAATAATGCCGCTATCTTGTGATACTGTTTGATAATTCGCTCTGTTGGTATACACTATTGTGTGTTGTATTGTTTTTGCTTGATATTAACTAAAATAAAACTTAAATTGAAGTAAAATTGAGGAAATTTTATTTTCTGGCTGCCTTTATTCTATAACAGCGCCCTCTTGACAATGTCATCACAGAGTACTTTTGTATATACGGGTCATTCAAGTGCCAATAGAGCCTTGTCGCTGTCACACCATCTGAGATCACACCTAACTGTCGCGTCAAGAGATGGCGCTGATACGACTATTTACTTGTCACTAAATGTCTAGGTACTAAAATGGTTTCACTTGCAGTGATTTCACCAAAGCACATTTCCTAAAGATTCCAAGATTCTATTTTGGTATTGATGATTTATATGATGTAATTTTCCTGTCGTTGCAATAAGTAAGAACCCTATTTTAAAAATGCCAAGCAGAAAGGTTTTTTAATAAAAGACAAGTTTTATAATGGAGTTTTATTTTTCTTTTTTATGCTTGACAACAATCTATACAATGTATGTACACTATATACCTAGTCTAAGTATAACTAAATTTATATCTTACCAGCTAGGTGAATATATTTATAAAACACTAGCAAACCCGGCGAACTCCGTTTCGCCACCAGCTGGCTTTCCCGCTAAAAAGATTTTCCCGCTTTTCTGTTGAAAATTTTCCTGAATTTTCTTTGCTACAAACCTCACGGAGCCCGAGACCTTTCCAACGAATGCAAAACCGTGGAAATCGGTTCGTGCGTTCTGGAGATATAGCATCAGGAAGGAAAACCCGACTTATTTTTATATAGTAGATAAATATCTTACTTTAAATCTTGAAATTAAAAGTCGTAAAATAAAAATTCTCGTACGTAAAAATATTAAAACCTACAATGATACGGAACCTCTAATGCACTAGAATGAGAAAACAAAGTTGTTGACAACTGAATCCTAATAATAGATACATTTTAGTCACCAAATAACTATTACGAAATGCGAATACAATATGTATAATATTACTAATGCCGCGTTGCCAGGCGTTCGGAGACTTCGCCGTCCGTCCGTCCATCCGTCCATCTGTCACCAAACCGTATCTCTTCAACTGTGACAGTTACATGATTGAAATTTTCACAGATAATGTATTTATACAATAAAAATGAAAAAAATGAAAATTGAAGGGGCTTTCATACAGCAACCGTGATGTTTTTGTTCGGTTTTTTATCGATGATCCATTAGACCCATTTACGTACTACTAGTACTTGTACAGTGTTGTAGGCCTTCTGGATCGTCATTTCACTACGTAGCATAGGTAAATAATAGTACGGAACCTTTCGTGGGCGACTCCGACACGCACTTGGCAGATTATTAAAAAAAAAAAATTTTAAACAATACTCATTTACTTCATATTGTACAGTAGCGGCTGGCAACATTTGTATAAAAATCCATATCTATAGTGACGTAGCGGCCAAATAAATTTCATATTAAACTCGTATCTGTCGTGTAATTTAAACATGACATGACGATCTTTCACTCTGGCACACGGCAACCAAGGAGGTAAGTAACTTTTCAAAGACTTTCTTGGAAAGTTTAAAGCTGTTTATTGAAAAAAAAAAACAAATGAACACTGATAGAAAAAATTAAAAAATATTGTTGTTCGTGATTGGTTTCGAAAATATCGCCTAGGTACTTAGTTTAAATTTCCGCGCATTGTTTGAGAAAAGTACTATACAAGCCTTGGCCACAACTAGAACATTAATGAACTCAAGTATGTGTGCCTCGGCTCCGCATACATTTACAATCGGTTGTCCATCAATATCTCTTATGCTGGTATAGCAGGCAGTATTGTACTATGTATTTTTTATTAGAAGTATAGACTTATGTCTATTAAGTAATACTAATAATATGTATATTTGATTCCGCGGAATAAATTACTTGGGTTGCATCAAATGACGATGCACTCATGAGGGTACACCAGCCCGTAAGCAGCTGAGGTGGGGCATGCTGAAACAAAAATTAATAAAATCAACAAACCATATATTTAATATCATAAATACGGAACCCTAAAACATTATGGTATCCATTTTCAGGTGGTACCTATAAGCCATGTATGTGGTGGTATCCTTTTGGTAGTAATAAATACCTTTGCTAGTAATACCTAAGTGACACTTGCCTACTACGGATCTGCCCATTAAATTGAATAAGGTACCTTCAACACACAAAAGCAAACAAAAATACGCTTTCGTTATACAATAATACTACAAGTGATGATGATGATGTCTGCAGGGTGTACCTTTTTCGCATCGTTGCCCGTAGAACCCTGAGCCCTCACACTTGCAAGTAAAGCCAGGCTCCTGAACCGTCTGTATGCAAATTCCGCGCACGCAAGGCGACCTCGAGCATACGTTGGAGCTCCTTTCTGTAGGATTCAAAGCATAATTGATCATATTATACAGAAAACTTATGTATCCAAGTCGGTTCAGTCGTTTTTGGAATAATTGGGAACGTTCGTTTGCACTCTGAATGTTTTTATGGCGCCCCCTGGTGAGCGATGTTCGTAACTACTATCTAAGAACCATCGCCAATGAATACCAAACATTATACAGAAAACTGAATCTAAATCGGTCAAGCCGTTTTGGAAATAAATGGGAACATTTGATGTGCACAAACGAACGAACAAACAAACAAACAAAAATATTATTGCACATTCGTTTTGTGTGCACAATTTAACATACAAACAAATAAAAAATCTCATCAACAAACTAATGTACAAACGGTCTCACCCGAAACGCATATACCCGTACTCCGTTCGTCGTAGGTAAAAATGAAAATCTTTATTTTTCCAATAAGCCTATTATAGGAAAAGGCCTCTATTGAAAAGTTACAACTCTAACACTAGCTAGTCAAAACTCTACCGCCAGGTTCGGAAAGCAGGTTTGCACTGAAAAGTACCTACTGGCAAGAAACTCGGC
Source organism: Coenonympha glycerion (assembly GCA_963855885.1). Taxonomy (NCBI): domain Eukaryota; kingdom Metazoa; phylum Arthropoda; class Insecta; order Lepidoptera; family Nymphalidae; genus Coenonympha; species Coenonympha glycerion. The sequence goes on from OY979626.1 coordinate 1,365,079, forward strand.
ACTTGCTCTTTTCAAAAATATCATTATATACAACTCTTCTTACATTGTAATAACTACATAATTTTAAGATATCTCGTGAGGAGATGGAAACATAATATCCCTATCATTCCAAGAATTCTCGTCATTAAAAAAATCTTCGATTGTATACTGACTGATTTATTAATGTTTTTTTTTGACGATTAGCCCCTTCGCACACGGCGCGTATGCGTAAGCGTAGGTAGCGTAATCCGCGCGTACGACGAGAGCAGTACGAGTCACACACAGCAAAAACATCTACAAAAAAGTCCGCAAATGAAGCGGTGTTGCAGCGAATCGTACGTGCAAATCAATAATCATTACGATAGTCGTAACGTACTGGTGTAAAAACACAGGAGTAAAAAGTTTATATTTATTTCTTTAAAAAAAACTCATGCATTCAACTATGCTACAATTTCTTATAACTTTTAAATTTCAATATGACTGAAAAATAATTGAATTCATCAAAGTGTATGAAGACAACCCTTGTTTGTTATCGTACATTATACGTCTACGCGACATCGTTTGTGCAATACTGCAGGTCTCGTAGGCGGACGGTCATAACGATACGCTTACGAGCCGTGTGCGAAGGGGCTAACTGTGCATTTTTAGGGCTTCATACCAAAATTGTGAAAATGGAAACCTTATGTATATCACCTGTGCATTGTTCGCGATAAGTGCATAAACTTTGAAACTACATCCAAATCGGCGGATGTGACACATATACTTGGCCTAGTTATTATCTAACGAATACGTCGACGGACCCACTTTGCTTCAATCAAACTCTAATGACTGGATCGGATTGCAACATACAGAATATATAATATGTTTTGTTGATCTTCAGATCTTGGTAGAGGGACAGGTCGGAAAAAAAAATGTGTTGTATTCTGGCCGACCAGGCGCACTTCAGGCATTAGGCTACATTTATAGCAAATGGCTCATCGGCTGGTTTGGTAATTGGTTATTAACTTATCGAAAAAGCTAAAATTAAGCTATCTTTTTTTAAGGAACTTAGATTTAACTGGTCTAGGAATGAAGTTGCAAGAGAATTGAATATAAACCATACGAGGAAGCCAATAATTTCGACGTCTTGTCTTCCCATGTGTGAAAGGTGACGGAGAACTAAGGTATCTGCCAGTTGTGGAGTTCATTCTGCTATTCCCGCAATTTCATTACCATACACCTACAATTTTTATGTTTTTTTTTAATAAAAAAAAATTTGTCAAGCTAGGTCGTGTCCACGTCGATCTAACTATGTCAGAGTTTCTGAGTGTGTCTTATCAAGATGAAAACTGCTTTCACACGTACCTTAAAATTTGCCTTTAAATTTCAACAGGCACGTTCTAAATTATTGCATTTCAATAATAATTTAAAATTAGTTATAGTTGTACTAGCCGGTATGGGAAAAGTGAATATTATAGCAACTAACATAAAAAGTAGTTAACACAAGAACATGCTGAGCGCGATGCAAGTTTTTTTGCTGCAATTTAATTGAAATTTACAATCAAATTTCAATTAAATTGCAGCAAAATAACTTACATAGTCTAAACTTTAAACAACAGTACTAATAACTGCCACAATTATTTTATTGCAAATCGATTGTCTAAAGCGTGTCTTTCAAAGGAAAAAAATTGATCACGTTTGGACAAGATTTCATTGTTTAGTCTTATATTTGCCATGTTTTTTTCACGTTAACATTCCATGATCTCTCCATTGCTGTGGCGGTACCTACCCATAGTTTGCCTTTCTTTAATAAAATAGAGCCATAGCTTAGGAGCTTATGTCACATTGATATCTTTAGTAGGGCAAACAGGAGATAGGTAGTTTATTGGGAACCACTTAAGTAACTCCGTACACGGTAGGGGGTTCTTATTCTTGCATGCATTCAAAATTAAGATCCATGTTGGCCGATGGGTTTCAACAGAGGCCCATCCCCTCTGCAAAGAACCTCAAGGGAGGAGGACTAGCCAGGTAGTAGTACATACCTCTCAGTGCGTTAAGGCAAGCCCTCCTTGTTTTGTAGATGAATTCAGTCCTGCATCCATAGCCGCATGTGCACGTGGTTCCATAGATTTTACACCCATGCTGGTATTGGCTGGAGTCGCACGCCTGGACGGTGTCTGAAACATGAAATACTGATGTGTCAAATGTACTGGATACCTGGTTTGCAGAAAAATTCATTTTCACTGTTCCTCGGCGCTGGTCTCAGCTCCAAATGTAATGGGTTTAGCTGCAGCACTGTGACCAAGTACAAGGGCCGTACCACTATCTCTTATAGCAGTAATGCTGCAGTATTGTTTTGACAATTTCATACTTTGTTTGTATGAAAATATCAAAACAGTACTGCAGCATTACTGCTATAAAAGAGGGTGGTACAGCCCTTGGTTGGATTATTATCGGATTTTGCATTTATATCCTATTTAGGTTGCTGTTTGACTCTGGCATAGATTAGTGGAGTTGGTTATTATTAACATGGTGCATATCCGTAATTTTTTTTTGCCTACTCCATCGTTTCGTACTCGGATCGTTTAACGTGGCTCAAGAAGTTTTCACTTCAAAAAGTACTTTTTATTATTAAACTTGTTTTCTTCATTATGAGCAGGACTGATTAATTTGTTTTGCTATTATCCGCTTCTTGAAAGGATTCTGTATGGTGCAATATGCAGGAACACCATCCACATGAAACACCACACACAATTTTCTATCACTTTCTTCGACGCACGTTTCGTCCCGACACCGGGACATCCTCAGGAGATGTTGACTTCACAATGCGAAATCGTAGAGTGACTGTCGTGTCAGCGACGCGTTCTTATATACCCTTTCTACTGACTCACGCTAACGTTCGCCCCACCCACTTCGGCTGGATTCGTACCCCCCGAAAACAAACGAATCCAATTCGGGGGGTACGCCTCCCAGCATGCCGCGTCTCTCGCCGGGCTCGCCGATGGAAACGTCGACGAGCCCGACGTACGCGGCCGCCGCCGCGACCACGAGCGCGGCCAAGAGGCCGGCGCCGCCGCGATCTCCGCCGGCGAGCGCCGCCTCCACCGCCGCCGCTGCTTCTACGTCGGCCGCTGCCTCCTCCTCGGCCGCGACCACGGCCACTGCCGCCGCCGCCGCCGCCACCGCGCCGAAGCCGTCCGCGCGCTACCCTCCGCTTGTCGTCGAGGTGCTGCCGGACTGGCCGACGCATTTCAGGGAGCTCAAGAAGCTCCTTGGACACGCTCCCAACGGACGCCCGTATGGCAGGGGCGTCCGGTTTATTCCCAAGTCGGACCACGAGTTCCGCGCCATCCAGCGCTATCTGACGCAGCTGGAAAGCGCAAGCGGAATCTCGTGGTTCTGCTACTCGCTCCCTGCCGAGAGGAGCGTGAAGGTGGCGATCCGCGGCCTGCCGGCGAACACCGAGCCGGCACTCGTCGAGGAGGAGCTGCGCGAGCTCGGGTACGTCCCGGAGCACGTGCGGACCATCCCCGCGCGCCCGGGTCGTCCGGGCTGCCTGATGTTCGCGCAGCTGCAGCGGACACCTGACGTCACGCCGGGTATATACGAGGTGCACGAGCTCCTATGTATGCCCGGCGTCACCATCGAAGCGTGGCGCGGCCGCAAGGGCCCCGCGCAGTGCCACCGGTGCCAACAGTTCCGGCACTCCTCCCACAACTGCCACCGGCCGGTGGCCTGTGTGTGTTGCGGGGAGGGGCACCCGGCCCGGGACTGTCCGCGCCCCCGGGAGGACCCGCCGACGTGCGCAAACTGCGGAGGCGCGCACACGGCCAACCACGCCGCCTGCCCGGTGTACCGCAGCGAGTCACGCAACCGCCGCGCGGGCACCGTTGCGCGCACCGCTGCAGCGAATCGCAGCGGTACTGCCGAGGCCGACGCGCCCGGCTCGCTCATGGCTGCCGCCAACCAGCCACAGCAGCAGCCGGGCCGCAAGCGCCGCCGTCGCCGGCGTGGCAAGCGCGCGGGCTCGCGCGAAGGCGCGCCGCCCACAACCGCGCGAACCCCAGCCGTGCAGCCCACAGCCGCGCCGCCTGCAGTGACGCCGCGTCCGACGCCGCAGCCTCCAGCGCCGCGGCCTATACTGAAACGCCCGACGACGGCCCCTCCGGCGCCGCCCGCACCGTCCAAGACCACCGTGGTCGCTGCCCCCGAGCCCCGGTGGACGAAGGCGAAGCGCGTGGCACTGCCGCAGCCGGCACCTCAGCCGGCGCGCGGCACCTTGGACGCCAGAACGACCCGCATCATCGGCACCCTGCACCAGGTGTTGATGGCGATCCAGGAGCAGCGCGATCCGATCCCGCTGCTCGTAGCGTGCATCACGGAGCTTCTGCATGGGTGAAGAGCTCCGGATCGCCTTCTGGAACGCCGACGGGCTTTCCTCGCAGAAAGCCCGTCTTCTAAAGCACCTGCTCTCTCAGCGTCAAGTGGACATCGGCCTGATCAACGAGACTCACCTCAGACCAGTAGACAAGTTGAAGGTTTCCGGATACTATGTCTACCGGGAGGACCACACCTCGCCGATCGGGACTGCTTATCGGGGATTAGCAGTTTTGGTCCGTCGGAAAGTCATCCACCAAGTGCTGCCAGTACCACAGCTGCAGACGTCGTACGCCCTCGGCGTGGAGGTCTGCGTCGATCGCCAGCCCACCCGTGTGTTCGCCTTCTACAAGCCCCCGACGAATCGACTCGCAGTGGCTGATGTCCGCACCCTGCTGGACTCGCCGCTGCCCACGATCATCGCCGGGGACTTCAACGCGAAGCACACGGCGTGGAACTCCAACTTCGTGTCACCGGATGGCAGACGCCTCCTGGACGATGCAGACCGCCACGGCTACGAGGTGCTAGGGCCAGAGGTCCCGACGCACTATCCGTACTGTGCAGCCCACACACCAGACGTCATCGACATAGCTGTTACACGCGGCCTCGCCGCGACGCCGTCGATAGACGTCTTGGATGAACACCTCACTTCCGACCACCAACCTGTCCTCTTGACGCTGAAGAGCGTGCCGATGATGACGATGCCACCTTCTCCAAAACATCGCCAGGACTGGCGAGCCTTCGCCGACTACATGGCGGAGCACACGCCGTCCTTCCGAGTGGAGACCCCCGCAGACGTCGACCGCCTCGCGACGGACCTCAGCGCGACTCTGTCCACCGCACTTCGAGAGTCCAAGCTCGACGCTGCTTCCACTCGCAGGCCTCCACACCTCCCGGCCTTCATCCAGGCGATGATTGAGGAGAAGAGGAAACTGCGACGGCAATGGCAAGTCCGGCGGTGCCCGACCATGAAGACGCGGCTCAACGCTCTGGCCGCCAAGATCTCAGAAGCGCTGGAAACAGTAGCTGTAGAGTCTTGGCATCGCACCATCGAGCGAGCCGGCGACGACTGGTCCGGCCTCCACCGCCTCTGCCGCCACCTCTCCGGGAAGCCTACTCCGATTAGGCCTCTCCTGGCCAGTGACGGAACCCCACGTTACCGTGCCAAAGACCGAGCGGAGATTTTCGCCGACTTCCTGGAGACGCAGTTTACACCGAATCCGACCACTGATGTGCAGCACGTTGACACCATCGAGCGACACTTGGAGGCTTACTTCGAGACGCCGATAGCGCCGACGGAAGATCCCGTCGTGTTCTCCCCTGGGCAGGTCCACCGGATGATTCGGCGGACTAAACTACGAAAAGCGCCCGGTCCCGACCGCATCACTAATGAAGCTCTGCGCCATCTACCACAGCGATCCATCGCGGCGATGGCGCGGCTGTTCAACGGCACCCTCCGGACCGGGCACTTCCCGTGTTCGTGGAAGCTCGGCCGAGTCATCATGATACCGAAACAGGGGAAGAACATTCTGCTACCCGGGAGCTACCGTCCCATCACGCTGCTGTCGACGATATCGAAAGTCTTCGAGAAGTTGCTGCTGCTGCACATCACGCCCCACCTTCAGCCACGCGACGAGCAGTTCGGCTTCCGTGCCGAACACTCCACCACGCTCCAAGTCACGCGAGTACTGCACCACCTCGCTGCCGCTTATAATAAGCGGGAGCACTCTGTTGCAGTATTCCTGGACATGGAGAAGGCGTTTGATCGCGTCTGGCATGCCGGCCTCGTTTACAAGCTGTCCACGTCTACTACTCCCCGTCGAGTAGTCAAGACTGTGGCCACCTTCCTGCAAGATAGACGTTTTCAAGTGGCGGTTGAAAACGTGCTGTCCGCAGAACGACCCATCCGTGCCGGCGTGCCCCAGGGAAGCTGCCTGTCGCCCGTCTGCTACAGCAGATACACGGACGACATCCCAGTGGTCGGCGGCGCCATGCTGGCGCTCTACGCCGACGACGCTGCACTTGTTACCACCTCGTTGAACGCCCCACATGCAGCCATCAAGATGCAGCGTGCACTGGACGCACTTCCCACATGGCTGAAGGACTGGAGACTGAAGGTCAACGTGGCGAAGACTCAGGCGATTTCCATCGGGCGGACTGTCACCCTGCCGCCCCGGGTGTCGCTTCTGGGAGAACCTGTCGAATGGACCCCGACGGCTAAATACCTCGGCGTGACCATCGATAGGAAGCTCTCGATGCGGCCCCACGTGAAGAACGTGGTTGCGCAGTCGCGCGCCGTGCGAGGCCTCCTGCGCCCCGTGCTGGCGTCCCACCTGCCTCTCCGTGCGAAGCTGTGCCTGTACAAGGCATACGTCCGCACGCGACTCACATACGCGGCCCCAGCCTGGTTCGCGCTGGTCAGCGAGCCGGGCCGCAAGTCGCTGCGGGCGCAGCAGTCGCTCGCGCTCCGCACCATCGCCGGAGCGCCACGCTTCGTGCGGAACCAGGTCATCTCCAGGGACCTGCACATGGAGAGCCTCGACGACCACGTTCGCCGCCTGAGCACCTCAATGTTCGCGCGCGCCGACGGAGCGCGGTCCCAGCATCTGCGGGGCATCGCGCCATACCATCGGCGGCCGCCGGACATCAGGGGTCTGCCACGTGACCTGACGTCGGATTGATACCACAACGCTTCCTCGCCGCTGGCTGACGGGCGCCCGCCGGGACATCACTGGTGGGCACGACCTCGCTGAGCGGCGGGTTGCAAGCTACCACAAGGACTTACCCTCACTCCGCTGCGCTCGCAGATCGCTCGCGACCTCACGCGGGCTTGGATCGCAGCGCGGCGGAGTCACCGGACATGACACTACGGACCAGCAATGGTCCCACCCAGTGCCCCGCCTGTAGTTGCAGGCGGCGCCGACACCATCGAAAGGGGCCATCGCCCCGAACGATTACCCCGGGACCCCTTACAGGGGTCCGCGTGGATGACCTGGATGTGCGACAGTCACTCTACGATTTCGCATTGTGAAGTCAACATCTCCTGAGGATGTCCCGGTGTCGGGACGAAACGTGCGTCGAAGAAAGTGATAGAAAATTGTGTGTGGTGTTTCATGTGGATGGTGTTCCTGCATATTGCACCATACAGAATCCATTCAAGAAGCGGATAATAGCAAAACAAATTAATCAGTCCTGCTAATTATGGATTTCCGCAAAATAACGCCTGCTTCCATTCAATATTCTTCATTATGACTTTGAGTGCTTTTCTATAATGTAAATTGTAAAAGAATGCAAATAATGCTGCCGAAGATGCAGTGAGATGTATTAAGCAACGCACCAGAGGTTACACATTTTTATAAACGTGGGACCCAATTAGCGTCACATGCATTCAATTTACAAGATATGAGACACTGCAGTGCACGTAGCCTAAAGTAATTTAATTATTTAAACAACTGAATTATCTACTGAAGGAATTAAACTTCTGTTGACATTATTTCTGGGATTTTTTTGCATTTGCAAAATACAAAAAATCTAATATTTTCATCAAAAATTAAGATTGGTTTGCTTCTTGTTACTTCTATAACAAGAAGTAAAAGAAAGAAGAAATAGTAGTAGTGGAATTAATATACTTAAGTGAAACATGAATCCCAGAAATCCTGTCAACTACTGCAAGCTTGGCTCTTCTTAAGATCCGATAACTTTTTATAGTACCCTTATTTTAGGGAACTCTTATGTTATCACAAGCATTAATTATACGAAGACAATTATAATTACTAATTAGAAATGGACTACAAAATACATGTATGTATTCGATATTCGCTTAAGCAGTCTTCCAAGTTCCAAATGTATGTAGGCACTGAATTACCTACAACTTGTTAGTTCGTAAAATCTGTATAAATAATTACGTGTGCAATGTGCATGTTAGCACATACAGACACGGATGCATAAGTATACAGATATGATATTATAACTCACAGAAACCAAAAAAAACATGCTCTAATAATAAATTAATAATCGAAAAATAAAATGAGACTCAATTAGAGGTCTTATTTATGGAATGGAAAAGCTTGCTTGCTTGCTAAATCAGACAACAAAAAAAAATACAGTTATTATCCAGTATAACCCTTACAACCTTCACTAAATTAATAATGGCATAGCAAAAATTCGCCAGATAAATTATGACATGAGCATCAGCAATCAGCACTTGTTGCAATTTGTCTAAACATAAAGAGCAGGTAAGGGTAGGCAATGATAGATTTAAAATTTAAATATTCTCCCGCTTGCTTAGGCACTTAGGTAGGTAGGTACTTGTTTACATTTCGATGTACTCACCTTTAATTCTAATAAATAAAAATATATTTATTTCTCAGACTACAGTGATTTATTTATACATGTCGTAAAGGGGCTATTGCACCTAAAACTAAATTTAGTCTTTAATTATTTAGGCAGGTATAAGCTTACTATTATTACTTATCTTTAAATCTCGCTTTAAATTTATTTTCCTACCATTTCGGATGTTTACATTATCAATATTCAACATATTGAAAATTGAAATTATTGATTCATCTTGACAGTTGGCACCTGTGACAGCTGTCAGAGCCTCAGAGGAGTCAGAGGTGACATAGGGTTGCGACAATGTTGAAAATTCATAGTAATATTATCGATATTGGTAGGTACTAGCCCCAGTCGATTTTATTGTTAATATAACAATAGGTTTCATTGATACTACACAAGGATATAATAACGAAATTAAACAACTTCCCGAGATGGACACCGATGGTATGGCAGCCATTTTGAATCCGCCATTTAGGATTTTTCCGGCTCACTGCAAATTGGATGACGTTTCGAGTGACATTTGGCCGAGCATCCCTCCACCTATCGCCCAGGTACCCAGTTACTTACTGCCCATGCCCAGTGCGATTCGCACTTGGCCCGTTTATATCTTATTTTTTAATATTAATGCCATTAATCTTGCTTGAAAAAATATTATCTTCCGGAATTCACTAGTAGATAAATGGATTTCCGACCCCCGGCACTGGCCAATTACTCCTTTAACAAACTTAAAAAGAAGTTATTGCTGATAAAAAGCTTGCAAAAAGGCGTTGCAGTAAAAAATAAAGTTGCAGTAAATTCTAAAATGTTGTGGTTCTTGCAATTTTTTAGAATTAAATAATTATATTTTTTCTCGACTAACCGACAGATAAAGTAAATTTGGGGTTATAATTTTGAATAGTTAATAGGTAATTAGTAGAGGCGCTATGCAATAATGAATATTAACATTCATCTATTCAAAAATGTTAGGGATTTAGTAGCAGTTGGCACAATAAACTCATACGAGTTTATCTAGTCACATACTGTTACTCGTAACTTCACTTGTTTTCGCTCTTTAGTTACGGTCCAGATTTTTAGGTACCTACGTGACGACTAGATAGTACCTAGTTGGTTTTTAGGGTTCCGTAGGTAGGTACCTCACCCCAAATGTGAAAAACGTTCAACTGGAATTTTTAGGAAAAACCTCTAAAAGTTCTGGTTTAAATTTAAGTAGATATATCTTTTGCAATATTCAATGGCAACTTTGAGACAAATAATGATGTAGACACGTCCACTGATTTTTCGATAACAGGACATTGGCGAAAACTCCATCTTCCCAACTTTATCTGGCCGGGAGTTGGACACAATTATAAATCTCATCGAAATTGTTTCTGCACTTTTTTTTACACGACTGCCCAAAAAAGGAGTGTAATGTTTTTAGGGTTCATGCTTGTATGTATGTATGTGAGTTTCTTTATTCCACCATAACTTCTGAATGACTGAATAGATTTGGACATATGGGGTATCGTTAGAATCCTTACATAACTCCGAGTAGACTTTTTTTTGGAAAAAGTCGTTTTACAACAGGGCAGTCGTGTTTTTTAATTTTAAAATTTTTTACTTGCTTGTGGGGCGGGGTATCTAATGCTTAGTGATCAGGGTTGTCAAGGTTGGTTAAAGATTATTATAAAATTCGCAAACTTACAAGCGACGCAGGCCGTTAGGGCGAGAACAAGGAGGATGCGTACACGCATTGTCTGTTGTGTGCTATAACCACGACTGGGTCCGACAAGCTGACTACCGACGCGCGGCGGTGTAGATATGGAGCATCCTCTGACACAAGCCAATGTCCGCCGTATCTTCCTATCTGCTAGCAGTTAGGGTTGTCGCATCTCATAGCCCAATCGGGCCTAATTTTTTAACAGCATACAAGGGCTGTTTAAACAATTTTTTAATAATAATATGTAAGACAATAATTACTATTAAATTTAAAGGACATGTATTTTAGATCTCTAATCTAAATCCATTTTGAAGCAGAAACACAAGTGTAAAAAAATATAATTTCGATAAAAGGCGCTCCCAAAGGTTGCTCCAAAATCTCCATTTTTCTAATATTTATCGTCGAACGAAACGACGAATAGTTTTGGTTGTTTCGGAGATCTCAAAGAGAATTCTAAAATTCGTTTTGTTCAACGCGTCCGGCCTCGGATAAATGTGCGTTATAATTTAGAGGCAAACGTTTCTTTTACTTTTACAATACTTCTACAAAGAGGGAAAGGGATGAAAGCAGGAAGAGATCTTGCGAGAGACATTCTCCTCTTTTTCTCTTTTCACCTTCTAGATATTACTGAAAGGCTAAAGGAGTAATAATTACCTATGTTAGATTTAGTGGCGGCCCTAACTCGATGTCGGGGTTAACTGCGTCCCCGCTCGTGCGCTTTACAACAAAAGTGTTCATTGTGACAATTTTTAGGGTTCCATACCAAAATTGTTAAAATGGAACCCAGTGAGACTCTCACCTTCCGTCCGTAGGCCTGTCTATCACACTCGATTAAATCAGTAACTATAAAAGCTATCGACATCAAATTTGGAAGTCTGGTGTATATTAATAGCAAAACGTTATTGGGATAAAAAACGAACACTCTAACAACTAAGTACTCGTATATCGTGTGAAAGATTTTCAAACAAATTTTTATATTTTTGCAAACTGTGGCAACGATACCGTCCCTGTCCTCTCATCCCCCTTATCTCCGAACTCTTGCATTCGAAAAAACTGAAATAATAACTGAGTGACCGAGCTTCGCTCGGTAGTATTACTATTGGCCATTAGATGGCAGCAGGAGTCATATTTTTTTTGGTAAATTTGACATTTTCTAAAAATGAATCCTAGCTAGATCGATTTATCGCACCCAAAACCCCCTGTTTACTAAATTTCATGAAAATCGTTCGAGCCATTTCCGAGATTTAGATTATATAGAAATATATATATATATATATATACAAGAAATGCTCGTTTAAAGGTAGGATTAACGTACATTTAACATAAAAAATAAAGTCGACTCTCTATCTCGCACACTTTTTCAATAAACCTCAAGTTAGCTTTGCGGTTCGTTAACAAAATTGGATTCTTATCATTTTGTATCTTTTGTAGTATGGAACCCTCGGTGCGCGAATCTGACTCGCACTTGACAATTTTTTTTTGTAAGCGATCATCTCTAAGAGTACATGCTAGTTGTTTGGCTCCTTTATTATCATCAAAAGTCAGCCAATTAGGAATTAATAAATGATTCTCGTTCTTGGTCTCCGAGTGTTGATATTGAACAGCTAAATCAATACTTCTCTACTCCTTCATTCTTGTTTGATAGTTCAGCTAAATCTCGTACTCTTCATTCACTTTCTGTAACCCCGACTCCAATTTTTCCTCCGTTCGAGTTAACACCGTTTACTGTCTGTGATGTGAAGAAGAACGTATTGTCCATATCATCCAATGCCACCGGTAGTGATCAGATAAGTCGTGCTATGATCATTCCTCACCTTGATGTTATCGCTCCTGTCCTCGCATATATTTTAAACGAATGTGTACAAGCGTGTGAATTTCCTATAGCTTGGAAGAGTGCTCATGTCTTACCTCTTCCAAAAAAAGCTAACCCTGTTTCCTTCTCTGACTTCCGACCCATTTCTATATTGCCTTTCCTATCCAAAGTTCTTGAAAAACTAATTCACCATCAGTTGAACCTTTTCCTTAACAGAAACAGCTTGTTTAATCCTTTTCAATCCGGCTTTCGTCCTGGTCATAGTACTGTCACTGCTTTGATTAAAGTGACTGATGACATTCGGTTCGGCATGGACAATAAACAGCTCACCATTATGACCTTGTTAGATTTCAGCAACGCTTTTAATACCGTTGATTTTGATATCCTACTTGGTCAGCTGCGTTCTCTCAACATATCTCCAGCAGTTATTGACTTGTTTCATAGTTACCTTCGAGGACGGCGACAGCGTATTCGCGTTGATGATACTTATTCGTCGTGGTGTGATATCGCTGCTGGCGTTCCTCAGGGAGGCGTGTTGTCACCATTACTCTTTACTATTTTCATTAATTCAATCTCTCAAAACCTTTCTTCTCTCTATCATATGTATGCAGACGATGTCCAGATTTATGTGCAGTCAACTTTGGAGAATCTGCCAACGGCTATCGCTAAAATGAACAATGACTTGAATACAATCCTTGAATGGAGTAAGTCATTTGGCCTCAGTGTTAATCCTAAAAAATCACAAGCGATCATCATTGGCAGTCGGAGACAGTGGTCTAAGGTTGACTGGTTTTCCCTACCGCCTATTTTATTTGACAACGTTGTAATTCCTTACTGTGATGCTGTTAAAAACTTAGGAATATACTTAGATAGCACACTTAGTTGGAATCGACATATTAATGAAATCAGCAGGAAAGTGTTTGCGGCTCTGGGCTCGTTGCGTCGCCTTCGGAATTTTCTTCCAATTCCTACCAAAATTATGCTCACACAGACCTTACTCCTTCCTATTTTAGATTATGCTGACGCTAGCTTTGTTGATTTAACCGAAGACCAATTGAATAAGCTTGAGAGACTTCAAAATGCTATGATTCGGTTCATATTTGGGTTACGTAAATATGACCACATTTCAATTTTTCGTTCTCGTCTTCATTGGTTACCCATTCGACTTCGCCGGAATATGCACATCCTTTCTATTCTGTACTGTGTTCTGTTTCATCCTTCTGCGCCCCCTTACTTAAAAGAAAAGTTTAACTATGTGGGACAACCCGACGAGATACTCCGTTCTACAAGAAAACTAATACTGAGGGTGCCTACACATGGTTCGACTTTCTTTGGCAAGTCTTTTACTGTTCAGGCCATCAAGCTCTGGAACGTCCTTCCTCTTGATATCAGGGAGGCCAGATCATTAAATATTTTCAAGAAACGTTTAAAGGATCACTTTTTGTCTCAACTCCCTGGAGTCAGTAACAGCTGATTATTATTAAGTATTTTCTTTAATTTCATTTGAATACTATCACTATATGAGGGTTTTTATATTTATTTATTAGTATTTTATTATACGTATTATATTATTATGTATGTTTGTATTATGGTATGTATGTAGGTATTTATGTAAGTTTGTATATACAATATTTATGTATATAATTCTCATTATAGATATATATAGGTATATATATGTATATAGGTTAGATTAGTTATATTTTTTAGGTTAGGTTAGGTTAGCCGCTTCTTACCCCGATGGTTGCCTGGAAGAGATCGCTGTGTAGCGATAAGGCCGCCATATTGTACATTTGTTTTTCTTTTTTTTGGTTATTGTATTTGATTTTGTTTCTTTCTTGTAATGGTGTACAATAAAGTATTTTCTATCTATCTATCTTGCTACCGCCCACGTGCCAGCTGTATTTGAACCAACTGGTCTGGCGCGTGGTGATGGCAAGAGACCCGATGGGATGACGCTTGTTCCCTGGCGTTTAGGGAGGTCGCTTGTTTGGGACGCAACTTGTGCTGACACCCTGGCTGCGTCCCACATTGAGGCGACCTCCTCTATGGCGGGGGCTGCGGCTACTAGTGCCGAACGGGCCAAGCGACGCAAATATGAATCTCTTGACAAGATTTTCATATTTGCGCCTTTTGGTGTGGAGACTCTGGGGCCGTGGGGCCCGGGGGCTCGAGCTCTTTTTGAAGAAATTTCAAAGAGAGTTATCGAGTCTACCAGGGATCCAAGAGCTGGCAGCTACCTTGGCCAACGTATTAGTTTGGCCATCCAAAGAGGCAATGCTGCCAGTATCTTGGGTACCATGCCTCGTTGCGATGGAATCGATGAGGTTTTAAATTTATAACCTAGTTTTTAATCTGTTATTTTTCTTTTAAATCTTTTTATGTACATATATTTAAATTTCTGTAAAATCAAGTTAGTATGTCATTCTATCTATCTATCTATATTTATTTCACATAGGCCTGATGCTTTTGTAACAGGTCAATACTATATAATATTTTGTGATTATAATGGTATATAATATACTAGTCGATTTAACTTTAAGGCTAAGTTTATGAGGGTTCTCATTAAATTTAATACTTACCTACTTATTTATTTTTCACATAGGTCTAACTAACAGGCTCTTTAGTAAAAGTCTAAAAAATTTCGATTAACGGGTTTGCACCGAGAAAACCTGGCATACTTCGAAATGTCAAGGGCTCGTTGTGTGAAGGTTTCTTACCTCTTCTGTTGGATGGAACCCTTGGTACGTGAGCCCGACTCGCACTTGGCCGGTTTTTTGAATTTCATCCCGTGTAATAATTAGTTATGGAATGGTCCGACTCTTACTTGGCCGATTATTTTAATTTCGCTCGAAAGCGATAACGCATGGATGGGTCAATATGGCTGGAATTACTGCTGGCTTTGGGAGAAGGATAATTTAAATGACAAATTAATTATTTCTTGATATTTATTTATTACGATTATCACAACGCAATACCGCTTCAGCGATATTATCACATTACGGAAACAATCATTCATGCATACATAGTATATTGCATAACATAATGTGTATTTGCATACTATAATGTATGTTTTGTTTTATTTGGTATCACATTAACACACTACTAATTATAATTATTATAATGGCGATTCTAGATAGCATGTATCGTCAAATCCGGTACCTCAGATTTTTTAAAAGTAGACATTAGATACAGAAATATTGGTTTTTGAAAATGAAAAATTATGAATTTCGAAAAAAAAATTATAAACTTTAAAGGCCATTGGTTCTACAGAGAAAATTCAAGTAATATCATATCGCAGCAAATTAAGTCTACTTTAAAAACGTTTTAAGACAGCTTTTTTGTCAAAAATTAGTAATTTAGGATTATAGATTATAATCGCCAAAATAAAGAAAAATCGATATTTTCGCGATTTTTTCGATATTTGACAAAGTTGCGTTTAGCGCTCGAAAACTTAGATTTTATTCATTAGGCCAACATCATAAACAAAAAACCAGAAATACCGGATTTCACCCCTACTTTCAGACGACAAAGTTACTGTACTAAATAGTCAAGTACCTGACGTGTATGTTTAATAATCGTGCACGTCACTACCAGATAGATGAAATAGGTGTGTGATAGATTTTAACTTGAATCACACAGGCTACTAAGCTACTTTTACCTAAATCATGCAAAACTAGTTCTTGTGGGGTTTTTGAAAACCGAAATTCTGGACAAATCAACATTTCACGACCTGTAACTACTTACCTACTGATAAGTGAAATTTTACAGCATTCACCCATTCACTTAACTCGTTCTATCCTAAAATACAGTGTAAGTATAAATGGCATCGAAAAATAATATATTTATAAGAAAAATTTATTTGAGCCAACATAGTTCACTTACAACTAAAACTCTTATAAATTTTTGAAGAAACTAATGGCAGCCCGCAGCAGTACACTCTCCGCGAGTGCTCTCGCCATATTTCGTCAAGTTCACTCGCTTGAGAAGCCGAATTGACGAGTCCAACTCTTTACACTCTAAGCCCCTGCCGTAACCCCTACTTCGGATTGGAAGGCAGACGTCTGCGGTCTTAATCCCAGCGTTAGGTATCAATCCACGATGACGCGCCCCACTCTGTCAAACTCCATACGAACTGAATGAAACATAAGCGATTTTGAACTATTCATCACTGTTTTTAGTAAGTTTGAACGATATTAAAGCATAGCTGACATATTGACGTGACAACGTCTTATAAATTGGTTTGCCGGGTGACACTTCAAGAAACTGCGTTACGCTCCGCTCACGTTATGCGCTCACAATGAGAGCGAGTGAGAGGCACGCGTCCCTTCCACTCGGGCATGGTTAGCCCGCCTAAGAGCGAGAGAGACAGACATATATTCATCCTTCTTCCTACTATACGAATGAATATTCACATTAAAATTATTTTACCACTCAAAGTCGTTGTCACGTAAAATTTCGCCCGTACCTATACCGACTTTACAGGCAACCAATTTTTTTTAACTTGTTGTTGCCTCATAGGTTGTTGCCGCTAAGATCGTGTCAAAGTAAGTACAGTGTCAGTCGCTGCAGCGATTATTCCGGCCGTGACTTGTCTGACTAGTCTACGGAATACTCATCTTTGCGGTTAATACAATACTACTGCTGCTGACCGTTCAAACGTTGTTCTGCCATATAAATGATGAAACATTAAAGCTATATCCTATCTTATAAGTAAGATCAAACTGCACAAATGTGTGCGATTAAAATCGGTGAGTCCATTGCGGAAAAACAACGTGACGTGTAATTTATACTTATTAAGATTATACATGCGTATTTTGTTTATTCACATTCAATATTTTGTTGGCGGTACGCGACGCGTCGCTGTCGATTCTTCCCTTGGCTCTGGGGAGAGGGCGTGATGTCACGCCGGCACTAGGTAGGTTCTACTCTATCTGCGGCGTGGTGTAGAGGTTAAGGAAAGGCGCGTTGGGGCCCTCCTGCAGCCAGTTGTCGGCGGAGTACGTGTTGTCGCGCTTCTCGATCACATGGAAGGTATAGGCGTGGCGGCTCTTGGTGGACTTGTTGTGCGCGCTCTTGTGGACCACGTTCCCGTGGATGAGGATGCAGGTACCTGGTCAAAAAGAATATAGGATAAAAATTGGTATTTAAAGAACTGGCCAGCCTAATGACGTCATGCATGGCGCAGTAATCATAATTGTTTCAAACAAAGTTTTGGGTTCCGTACCCAAATGGTGAAATGAGATCCTATTACTAAGACTTCGCCGTCCGTATGACATCTAGGTATTGTGTATCCATCTGGTATCTCTTGGACCGTATTAGTTAGACACTTGAAATTATAATAGACTTATTTCTGTTGCTGCTCTAACATTAAATACTAAAAAAACAGAATGAAGTAAATACCAAAGCCTAAAGGGAGCTCCCAAGTTCCATACAACAAGTGAAATATTCACTTATTTAATTAAAAGTAGGTAGGTACATAAATTCACGTCTTTAAAAATAAAATTAAAATAAAAGCATCAATTTTTTTTTATTTTTACACTCTACAAGTTAGTACTTGACTGCGATCTCACCAGATGGTAAGTGATGATGCAGCCGAAGATGTTATCGTATACTAACTTGGAAGGGGTAAGTAAAATCACCCCCACGGTTTCTACACAGCATTGCACCGAAACGCTAAATCGCTTGGCGGTACGTCTTTGCTGGTAGGGTGGTAACTAGAAACGGCTGAAGCCTCCCACCAGACCAGACCTGAGCCAATTTAGAAATTATAAAATTCCAAAGTGGCCCGTGGCTGGAATCGAACCCGCGACCTCCCACTCGAATCCGAGCGCGCGTCCTTGCGCCGTGGAAGTCGTCTATAAAACAAAACACAATTTTTTGTTTATTTTATAGATAATGGTATACGGCACCCTTCATGCACGATTCCGACTCGTACTTGGTCGATTCTTTACTAATGTAAATATTAACCTTTGGTGACAGGTACAGCAGTGAATGCAGATTGTGGATACACGGGTGCTCCTTTGTCGAAGATGAGTAGTTGCTTCGACTCCTTGTCGGGATTGCGCATGAGTCTCCTGTGAACCCCGGACTTGTGGGAGCCTCGCGCCATCCAGAGACATCCGTTCTGGACCGTGGCGTCTTCCAAGGCTATCCAGAAACCCACTGGGGGAATCGGCTCCGTGTACAGATATGTGGCGTCCTGGTGCGCTTGTACTGTGAAGAAGAAAATCATCCATTTTTACAAGCTTTTTTCAACTCTTCCAAATTGGAATGTTTGTTTGTTGTCCTGTAATCAGATCTTGCAAGTTGTATTTGATCCACTTCCCAGTTACCGATTGAGCTGAATTTTTGTATGCATTTGCGTAAATCGGATGGCTGCAAAATTATTGTGATATACAGCTGATCTGACGTTGTAACTGGAAGGTGGCTATATGTACTCGGTAGATAAACGACACAATCTCATCGAGTTTGATTCGTCTTGACGAGTACTTTGGTGCTAGATAACCACTAACCAGTGTCTTGTGCTGAGAAGCACACGAAAAATAAATAAAAGTTTTTTTTTTTTAATTTTTCAATTATAACTTTTTTATATTCAAGTATTCCGAGACCAGCACAACATTCACCATGTTAAGTGTCATATACATGTGTCCCAGGAGTCTGTATTGCAATATTAAAGTTATTTATTTCCCTGGTCTGTGTGCATCATGCTACGTGAGTGCACTGCGCTAATCAATCTTTAGAGACATCGGCTATTATCAATGATGAAGTATGCTACGCGAATTAATCAACGGTTTTTAGAAGAAGCGACTTTTTTACATAGCATAATGAACTTTACGTCAATTGTATTAGATACTAACAAAATAGGAGCAAAAAAAAGGTTTTGCGTCTGCAGGAGAATCTTGCGCATTCTCGAGAATTTTTTATTTTGTGTGTTATATTAATTATTAACATAAAAGTTCATTATGCTATGTAATAAAGTCCTTCTCTTCCATTCCGCCGCGGTATAAATTGAACCTATAAGTCCTAAAGATAACCAGTAATTTCTTTAACTGTTTATGTGTAAAAAATGAAAATGCCGCTGACTTATCAAAGTTCTGTTTGTTTATGGGACATAATTATATGGTCTTAATATTATACTCGTATGGTCTGTATAAAGATGAAGCAGTGAGGACACTGAACCCAAAACGATCTCATTTGTCTCACCATAGGACCCTTTCGTTCTGAGGGGTTCGTCCACCAAGGTAGAGGAGACCCGTGCTTAGTAGTGGGACAATAAAAGGGCTTGAGACATTTGACGTTTACGATGATTTACCTTCGCCACCCAACCCTGGGTTTTTGTATATATACATGCTCTGTACTACGGCAGGCTCGATTAGATGCAGTTCCTGGCACACGGCTTTGACTCTGTCACTGAATGTGTAACATCTGAAGATCGGGTGTAAAAGGTGTAGCGCGTGTCCCACCTGGAAAGTTTGTAAAAAAACGGATAAATGAATCAAGGTCATAATTTCGTATATTATGCGCCTGTTGGAATTTTAAGGCAATTAGTAACAAGGGTGTAATCAATTAATATTGATCGCGTGCGCGTGTGTTTAAAATTATAAGTATCTGCGATCAGTATACTTTTTTCTCTCATAGTATGGAGCCACTGGTCAAGTTTGTCCTTTTTATTAAAAACTAAGCCAGTCAAAAATTTAAATAAATAAATATATGTCAGGTCATACATATCGCAATCTACCCCCAAAGTAAGCGATAGCTTGTGTTAGGGGTACCTACTAGATAACTGATAAATATATTTTTCATTAATTTGTTCTGAGAATTTTTGGATATTATTATTACCGACACATCAAAACAAAAATGACAATAATATCCACAGTAGTATCTGATAATAATTGGAAAAATGAACATTTTGGAGCGATTTTTGGGAGAACTTCCTATGGATAAAATTTTATCGGAATTTAGATTAAAAACCCAAAACACGTTTGAATTTCAAAATAATTGTTTTTCTAGTCTTCAACCTGCAGGTCACTTCAAATCGGTTAACGGCTTTGTATGCAACTGACATCATATGCAATAATGTCAGTTATGAATTATGAACAACGCAAGAAATGGCGTGCTAAAGAACAGATGCCTAATAATAGATGAAAGAAGGCTCGTGGAGTCAAAGAACTTACTTTATTCAGCGACAAACTTGGTTCAACCTGCAGCTTCCCATCAGGTCCGACTGCCCCGGCCTCGTAGAAGAATCTGATCTTGTCATTGCTCTCAATAAAATATGAATCCTGTAGATGCTGGAAGAAAGATTAAACCAGTCATTATCTGAAGAGTTATGTAATCTTTTAGATGTTTGTTACAATATGCATGTGCTCTCCTTTTATAATGGTTGATAAAACATTATTTTTTTAATTAATCGGCCTAGTTTTTCAATCTACAGTACACAGCCTAATCAGTTTAATAGACATATTTCTACAATTATTATTTTCATGAATATGCCACGAGTAGGTAAAGTTTAGGTCGTGCCCTCGTTTATTTCAGCAGACGTCCACTGCTGTGCAAAGGCCACCTGCAACACTTGTATCCAGCTACTACACACGCTTACCAAATTTCGTCTATTATCAAGTTCGTTCGTTCGTTCGTTTCAGCCGACGGACGTCCACTGCTGGACAAAGGCCTCCTGTAATGATTTCCAGCCCGCACGGTCCTGCGCCACTTATATCCAGCGCCTTCCCGCGACTCTTTTAATGTCGTCAGTCCATCTGGTCGGAGGTCTGCCAACGCTGCGCTTGCCCGTGCGGGGTCGGGTATTATCAAGTATACAGAGAAAAATATGGACCTGTCTTTCTCCTTCTTGAGTGGAGAAGATGGCCTTCTCTGCAGTATCCGGTGCTTGCGTGGTCAACTCCAGGCCGGCAGCCACCAGCTCCTCGCACTCAGCTGGCCGGAGGAAGTCTTCCAACACCACGTATCCATCTTGTTCCAACTGTGACCAGAACATTTTTTTAAAATATTAAGTAACTCTTGAACCTTCTAACAAAACCCGCGGCTACCCACTCAAACCCAAATACGCGCTTTAGGGAGGTCGTCAAAAACATGCAGCATGTACACATGATTGCAATGAATAAATAAATAAATAAATGATGTCAATAATCAGCCAAGTACGAGTCAGACTCGTGCACGAATGGTTCCGTACGATTATCTATTTCTATAAAAACGGCAAAAAAACACGTTTGTTGTATGGGTGCCCTTAATTTTGATGAATTATTTATTTTTAAAGTGAATTTAAAATTAAAAAACTCTGTGAATATTTCAAGCGTCTACCTATTGCCATTATCAATATGGAGCAAAAAATCACGTTTGTTGTATGGGAGGCCCCCTTTATATATATTTTCTTCTGCTTTTTTATATTTGTTGTCATAGAGGCAACAGAAATACATCATCTGTGAAAATTTTAGCAGTCTAACTATCACGATTCAAGAGATCCAGCCTGGTGGCAGAGTGACGGATGTATAGACGGACAGCGGAGGCACTAAAAAGTTAATAAAACCACCTACAACTGTGCTCGTGGAAAACACAACTGATGAAGATGAAGTGTATGAAGGCGGGAAAATATAATATGAATGTAGGAGACGTTGGCGCGCGTAGTGTTTGTGCATTTTAGTATTTCGCCCACCGTTTAGTCTATTTTAGAAAACGTCGCACAGACCTATACCAATACACCTTCAACTCTGTATTAGTAGTTATAGTGTGTTATACCGAAAAATGCACAGGTTTCGTAGATAATATAGCGAAAAATTTATATTAAAGCATCACCATTATCATCCTCTTTTTACGTTTCACAGCTGGAAACGGTCCTGAATGAGGAGAAAGTGCCGGTTGGCAGGTTTTATACACCTTTGACCTGAACCACGTGTTCTAAATTCAGAGGCGTGCAGGTTTACTCATGAAGATATGCAAACACATTTTATATAACTCCAAAAAGGCACAGGTGCGTGCCGGGGAAGACGAGAGGTAAGGGTAAGGTTCTACTCCCACTAGAACCACCAGATGTTCGATGGCATCTGTCCTTCTTGAGACCACCACTCTTTACGGAACTCTAAAAATAGATTCCATTTTCCATTAGATTTGATTAAAACATGATCACGCTAGAACGCATGTTGTTCTAAATATTATGTAGATTGTGTTTTCTTCTTTCTTCACGCCCACTGATCCGTAACTAAGCCGCTCCACGGAAGATCAGCGTTGTCTAATCATAGACACATTACATTAGATAGAGATTTAGCACAGCTGCAGGGCCATCGGCTGAAAATGTATCAATCATTAAAGAACTGTATCAATGTCAAAACATGTTTTGTTTCCACCAATCACAACGCTTGAAAATTACGTTTTGATATTGATGCAGTTCTTTAAGGATTGATACTTTTTTAGCCGATCGCCCTGCTGATGCTGAGGACGCAAAAGAAGTGATACCATCGTAGTAAAGATCTGCTTTTTAGAAGATTCGGAATTCGAATCTCGGGCACGCACTTCTGACTTTAGGTACCTAAGCGCGTTTAGGGGAAAATCGTTTTTTACAAAGGTTAATACTTAATACGTACTTGACGACAATCTCACCAGTGTGCTACACTCGCAAGTCTATTTCAAGTTTTTTATATATTATTCGTAAAACACAACATTAAAAAAAACTCGGAATCAGTACACTTTTAAAAATATGTTTACGTGCTCGATCACAAGAGTTAACCGCTGTCCGCAGATTTGTATGGGATGAAACAGTTAACAAAACAAACAAACAAACAAACAAACAATTAATAAAAAGAAACGTGTAGGAATATTTTTGCGACAACATAACAATCGGCAATCGGCGTAATCAAAATAGGTAGAAATCGGCGTTAACTCGGTCAAGATCAAATACCTATGGAAACATTATTTTAAAAAACTCGAAATCAGCACATGAAGACGTGTATCGTATATGTCTCCTCCAGGAACATGCAATAACACACCACCAGTATTATTAGTTACATTATTTATTATCATAATATGAAAGTCACCTAACCTTTTCCAGAGTATAATAAGAATTTTTCATTTGTTACGGTCACGAAAACAATCTTTATAAAGTGGGCGTCTCTCAAAGAAATCTCTTCTGACTTTACTAAATACTCCGGGCTCCTTAGACACAAGCTTTGTTATTCTTAATATATATAAATCTCGTGTCACAATGTTTGTCCTCAATGGACTCCTAAACCACTTAACCGATTATAATAAAATTCGCACACCATGTGCAGTTCGATCCAACTTGAGAGATAGGATAGTTTAAATCTCAATTCAACTATTTTTTTAAATCCCCAAGGGCAAAACAACGTTTGCCAGGTCAGCTAGTGTTAATATAAACACAAGATTCAAATATCAAAGCTCAAATAGTGAACGCGATTGTTGCTACACAATTCGCCGATCATCGATATCAAATAATAATTAGGGGCCCACAAGCAGGAAAACACGCAATTAATTAGAACGAAATATCTGTTTTACAATATTTAATAAACACTCAATTAGTTAAATAGTTATACACTATCAATTTCATAACTTTACACATAGGGTTGCCGACGCTCCCGGATTGCCTGGGAGACTCCGGTAATAATTAATAATCCCCGATCTCACGCGGAATAATAATTTCTCCGGGTTTTCTTAAAAAGTATCCGATTATACGTGTTTAAACATTGTACTTCGCTCGCAAGTACTACGCAGCCTGCTTGGTTCGACCTACCGTCCGACGCGACTTTGTGGATTTTTTGAGAATATGGTATAATGGAGCATCGGCGGTGACAAAGTCGTGACAGAGACAACGCTCAATGCGGCTTGCGGAGTGTTCCACTGACATCGATTTTTCATTTAAAAACTTTGTTTTTTTTGTGATGAAAAACCGACAAACAATAGATGCTGCTCGAAAACAAAATAAATATAAATTAAAAAAAAAAAACGTTAATTTTCATCCCTCAACATCAATATAAATCTCCCGGGTTGGTCCTTTCAAGAGTTGGCAACCCTAGTTACACAAGAGACTGACTTAGGTATAATATTACCTATTTAAATTTTCCAAAACAGCTTACTCTGCCTACACAACTGCCGACGCAAATGTTATGATTGGTATAAATTGTTTTGAAGATTGGAATAGAAGTGGGACGATCTTAGTACGTGACTAGGGGTAGTATTTTTCCGTTCCCTAGAAAGGAAATTTCCAGCGCCTGTGTTACATGATTCCTTTATTTATTCAATCACGAGATCTTTGAAAACTAAGAAATGTGTGGGAATGGCACGCGTTATTGATAAGTCACGTTCATGTACAAGTGATTCTCAGGTTTTTCGGCCCTACTAGCCCGCGATTTTATTTAGTTTTTTGGCAAATATTAGGCTAACTACACATTGTAGGTTTGTAGCAATGAGTTTTGCGGAAATAATATTAATGCATCGACATGTTTTTAATAAAATCTTTGCTCGGAAATTCTAATTTACCTCATATTGGTTCCCAAAAATACTTTTTGCAGTTCCAATTTGAAGCTATCGGGAACCATTGTGGGAATTTACCAAAAAAAAATAAAAATATGACTCCAGCTGCCATCTATTGGCCAGTAGTTAAACTACCAAGCGAAGCTCGGTCACCCAGATATTTCAACCTTGAAGCAGTAATGTATAACTGTGTGTTTAGGTTCGAAGGGCTCCGTACGCAGACGTTATTACCGGGCAAAACTCAGGTGATGAGCTGCAGTGTGTCGTATTATATTGCAATGCTAAATTATGGGACGCACACTGCCTCTGATATGGGCATGCGTTACTAATATCAGCAGTGCGTGCTATTCTACAAAATGTCCATCTCTGAAACAGCTGCCAGACAGCTGCCAAGCCGAAGATGGCATGCAAAATTGTACTCTATATTACAACTGACAAATTCATAGATGCATAGATGTACGCTCGTCGCTGCTTTAAGTATTTTTGCAGAATAGCACGGCTGGTCAACTAAAATCTACCAAACACCATTTGCTTATAAAATTAAATCATCATCTGCAGTAACCATTATTTACAGGAAGTTTTTTTAATAAATAAATAAATATATTATATCAGGACATAATACACATCGCAATCTAGCCCC
The DNA here is from genome assembly GCA_963855885.1 of Coenonympha glycerion. Taxonomy (NCBI): domain Eukaryota; kingdom Metazoa; phylum Arthropoda; class Insecta; order Lepidoptera; family Nymphalidae; genus Coenonympha; species Coenonympha glycerion. The sequence continues at coordinate 1,390,396 of OY979626.1, forward strand.
AATGTAAGCGAGAGCTTCTGTTATGGGTACCAAATAAATATACATCCATATTAATATACATAAATATAGAATATTGAAAAACACCCAGACACTGAAAAACATTCATGCTCATCACACAAATATTCTCCAGTAGTGGGAATCGGACCCACGACCTCTAACGCAAAAGAAGGGTTTGTACTCATAGCTTTACTAATTCTCAAAAGCTTCGCGGGAGAATATGGTTCTGAAATTTCTTTCGCTGCCTCTTGGACTACAATCACCCTGGCTAGATAATATACAAAGTTTACAAAGGAGTGCTTTGAGAAGAATATAATAATCTGGATACAAAGCAATGTAAACCTTAGTAATATGTGGGTGCGGCTCAAAATAGAGTATATACTTCACTCAAGTTACTAATAATAAGCGAAATTATAAGGCACGAAGCTTAGATTAATAAATGTCGTCGCTGGCGCTTCTGTACAAAGCTACTTGCATAATGCATTATGGATCGAGGATAACTTTTACTGTGTACATAGAGATACTAATGACTGTGTATAAAAATTCTGTATTATCTAATAGCTGCTATCATATAATGTACTAAAAGTAAGTACCTACCTACTTGGGTAAATTACCTACACGCTAAAATAGAACATTCGCATTTATCTCAAGTGGAAAATTAAATAATTTTAAAATATCCACGACTTTTGTAGAGTTGTACTTAATTGAAATTTTAAACAGAATTAAATATTTTTTTAAACCTAAACGCTAGACGAACTGAGTACGAGCGAAGCACAAGCGGAGCCGTTCTCGGCTTCGACGTTGTACCTACTCGTAAGTTGTTCGAGGCTTGTCAGTCAGTCCACATTAGACGAATTGTTTTCGGCTCGTGCTGAGTTCGTGCTTGATTCGCCTAGCGTAGACCCACCTTAACCTAATTTTTATAGACTAAAGTAAAGTAACAACTTTACACCTACCTATCAGTATTACAAATCCAAGAAAATCCGTCGGAGTTACGTTGGCTGGCACTTGGTTCGCATCATCTTAAAACGGTTGCAAATCCTATTTTTGTTTGTGTGGATCAATATAGTTTTTATGATTGCTACTCTTCTAGGGTACCCACAAACGGTACAAGGACCCTATTACTAAGACTTCGCCACCCGTCCATCCATCCGTATCTAGAACCGTGACAGTAACATACTTGAAATTTTCAGAGATGCTGTATTTCTGTTGCCGCTATAACAACAAAATGCTTAAAAATTGGATAAAATAAATATTGTAGTGGGCTCCAATACAACAAACGTGATTTTTTGCCGTTTCCATCGATAATAATGGTACGAGACCCTTCGTGCGCGAGTTCGACTCGTACTTGGCCAATTATTACTGATGTTACTATGAATAAAATTGTACATTATAAATTGAGCAATTTCAATATATCGCTCACCCGTTCAAAGGGCACGATATCTGGATAAACAAAAACATGGCTATTCGACGACAGATAATATGAAATATCTACACACCTATGTATTAATATTACATAACTTGTACCAATGGAATATAGTAATCCTAATAATACTAGTTCTTAGTTATTTATCTACCTATTTAGATTTTAGAACATAAAATAAACATGTGCAGTTTATCCAAGCAGTAGACAGCTAAGAAGTTTTAATCAAAATAGTTGGGATTTTGGAATCACCGCGCGGGAGGTAAACAGATGTTTGACAATCGTCAAGAATTTTTTCCCAACACGTTTTTATTAACACGCATGGCAAAGTGCTAAGCCAGATAACGACCAACGCAAGCAAAATTCACTGTTCCTGCACTTAATTATAGTCAAAACTTAATGATAGTCTGCCTAGAAAAGATCTTGGTCATAATTGAGAAAATTGATGTGAAGATTACTTTGGGCATTTTTTGAGATGGGAAAAACCATTGATCTCGTGTACAAGTATTTCACTTCTGTCGGCACTCCCGGTGTCAATAAAGACAGGTCTTTATTCCGGACTCAGGTACTTCCCATACATAACCAGCCTATAGCAGCATGGCAGGCTCATTTATCGGTGGAGATACCTATGTCATAAAACATACTTACCTATTTTTGAAAAAAAAAACAAAGAGTTCGCGCGAAATTTTTAAAAAATCACAGTCGCGAGAAAAATCTTTCTAGCCCTAAGTTTATTTTAATTAATAAAAAGAACACAACATAGTGTGAATGTAAATTCTAGTAATGATTAATTCCGTGTACCTAGGAAAGCTAGGTATGTTAGTTTTATCCGATGGTTATAATATTATCTTGTAGAGATCTCTACAAAGCAATAAGGCTGCCTTTTGTATCTATTTCAACTCATGTAGGTACTTCTAGTGAAGGTATATTTACTTTTCATGGTGTGAAAATAGAATAATATAATAATAATTTATGATAACACACGCTAAAATAGAACATTCGCATATTTTGCTAAAATAAGTTTTTTTCCACATCATTTTGTAGCTGTTCCAGTGACTAAAAAAAGTCAAAAATATTCACTTACCTGGTTCCGTATAGTGTTGCGCATTGTGGTTGTTAATAAAATTGAAACCAACTAAAATCCAACCAACTGAACGTATCAGAAATCGACGCACAACTGTGATGTGAAGTGTGACTGTGAACTGCGTAACTAAAAGCTGGATCGAATTTATCCTAACTGTAGACAAGTTCTTAACGCACTGAGCTATCGATGTGGCAGTGTCCAAGTCTTGCCAAATACCGTGGCGATGAGTAAGAGCACGTTTTAAGGCAGAAGTGGATATGACGTGGTTTGATTATGTCTTACATTTTTATAGAAAGTCAGATGCGTCTGCGCACGATGCTCGATGACGCGGCGCTCGCGGGGGCGAGTTTGACAACATATGTATCGATTCGTCGGTGAATCTGTTTGGAAAGTTAACTCTATGGGTAAGAGAATAGAGTCCGAATTGTAAATGGTTGTTTACCAGCAAATATGGCTCTGAGTAATCATTTATATTAGATGTTTATACACACTGAGTATTTCGCTTTATGGACATTTTGCTCAGAATGCTATGAAGTTATTAGTCTTTGTTTAGTTATATTACGATTAATTAATATAAACGAGGTATACTTCCTTATCGATGAGAAAACATCGTGAGAGGTAACGTGCATCGCTGCACTTCTAAAGTTTTCTACACTTACCGAAGTTTCGATCTTAAGGAAAGAAGAAGGAAGAAAGATATTTATTTCGCACTATGCCACACATTACAAAAGAAAATACGCTTGGGTATCTACTATAATATCTGAAGCTTTTTTTTAAAAAAACTGTACAATTAAGTACTTGACTGCGATCTCACCTGATGGTAAGTGATGATGCAGCCAAAGATGTTATCGTACTAACTTGGAAGGGGTAAATAAACTCACGCCTAACAGTTTCTACACAGCATCGCGCCGGAACGCTAAATCACTTGGCAGTGCGACTTTGCTGATAACTAACTTTGCTTTGGTAACTAGCCACAGCCGAAGCCTCCTACCAGACCAGACCTGAGGCAATTTAGAAATTATAAAATTACAAAGTGACCCATCGCGGGAATCGAACCCGCAACCTCCCACTCGAATCTGAGCGCCCGCCACTGCGGCAAGAAGGTCGTCAAAGCTTCAAAGCAGGGAGGGAGCTTCTCTCGTTTGGGCAATAAATACCAATTTTAGGTACTTATTTATGTACAGCGGCTGTGTTCTATACTGTCTTGAGGAATATGCTCAATAAAACACGATAGACTCCAATAAGAACTTATTTTAATTTAAGTTGAACAACTTCAGAGATTAACTCTGAATCTAATTAAATAAATCAAACATATAAGTTTACATGTGAAGTATACGACTGACGTGAAACGCGATTAGAACGTAACTAGTTTGACTCTCATAGGGCTTGTCCTTATAATGCAACGAGCACGCCATGCACGCTGTTCTTACATATGTATTACACAAGCCTATGTGAGGGATGCCCCTACACCAATCATTGCCCAAATGACGGAAACTCCAGACACCGATTGCAATGTGTGACACAATCCAGAAAATGGCCCCTACTCAGTATGATGCATCATAGTGGTGTTCTGTACCTATACTTGGTCAGCGTTGGGTGCCCACTCCCCTCCTTAGTTCTGCAAGACAAGACCCATTCCCAATAGATTTCTGAGATGATAATTCTCTTTACTTTTCTTTAGACTGAAGTTGCTAGAAGGGCGAGCTCGTATCAGGAAATGCAAGATTGGCAGATCCCGAAACAGCTGGTGGTGTGATTATCGGGGAGCCGCTGGATCCAACGGCGTAAACTAATATTGTATTATATCCAATCACTAAGATTGTTAAGAATAATATTATAATATACCATCACTAAGATTGTTTTTATTACTGTAGTATTGAATCGACTAGGAACATCGGATTATTAAGGCCGATTTTATTTTTGTCCACCTCAAACTTAGTCTTACCAATTTATGTCAGTCGGTGGGTGCGACAGGCAGTTTTGCGAAAGAAAAGCTACGTTTTACCTAATAACTAATTTAAAAACGAAGCCAGTTATCAAAATTTAATTATTATCACGGACAACGGATTAGGGAAAACTTTCCATTGATAATTTTTTCTCGTCGTGTTTCTGCACCGAAGCAAATATTGATTGAAATATGAAAGTAATTGTCTGTTAAGGTTTTATAAAAATTGCTTAAAGCATCGTTTCGGCCGTTAATATCGGATCAACGACGTACATTGTAAAGCTGTGTTGTTTTTTTAAGCAACTGAAGCACAAACTGAAGGCTCACAGTCCGGGTGCGCTACTGTAAATGCTTTTTAGACTCTCCGATACGACATCCATTATTATACAGCAAATTTCCTTTTCGTAGCTCATAGTAGCCTCGAGTGCGTAATTTTAAAATCACCACAAACGAAAAAGCGTACCTAATGCTCAGAGAAATATTAAAAAAATACTATTAAAGCTGCTGAAGAAAAGAAGTATGAATATATGTATTATTCTTCCTCGGAGGGTCACATGTTTGCCTCGTTTGTAGGAAATAGGAATTGGAGCCATGGAGATATATGTCATGTACCTACATATCAAATATGAAACAGCCAAGATTACGGAGTAGTTATTTTTAATGCACTCATACTTAATCAAAATTAAGGGTTTGTTAAGGATACGGATTTTACGTACTCATAAAAGCCTGTTTTTGAAAACGTTTTTTAAATGATAGGTAACCTATTTAAAGATGTTTCATGTTTCACGTTTCGTCCGTCCCGACACCGGGACATCCTAAAAAGATGTTGACTTCACAATGCGAAATCGTGGAGACTCTACAAAACGTGCATCAAAGAAAGTGTTGGAAGAATTTTTTGTGTGGTGTTTCATGAGGGCGGTGTTGCTGCATATTTGACCATGCAGATTATTTTCAAATATCAGATAGTAGCTAAACAAATTAGTCTGACCTGATAATTATGGATTAAACCACGTGACCACCAGTACAAAACAAATGCAAGTAGAATGTACTCTATGCGTAGCGTTATTCCATAGATACTAATACATATCGTTGTTCACTGCCTGCTGTTGCTGCTGTTGCACGTCACGCGAAGTACGCTAAAGTTATCTACAACGTCTGCGAGAACGCCAAATTGTCGTACTCGATTTTCAAAAACATCGTATCGTATGTTCCTCTTTTCGGTCACGTGGTTTGTCCATACATTTTTATGTGCTGTCGTGAACGCTAAACGACTGCTACTTCGTCTAGCCCTGCTGCTAAGATAAGATAATTTTGCTTATCGTCGATTGTAAAGCATCCCTAACGAAATAACGACGAGCCTGGGGTAGTGCGGGGAGCGCTGTTGCCCGGTGCTGAAAACCACCCTATATTCCGCTCCTAGCTCTGTTACGGTGCGTACGTAACTTGCTTGCTTCAGCTACACCTCTTGTTGAACTTGAAACCGAGGCAGTTTTTACGCCATGTGAAGTTACGTGAGACATTGACTTTAGTGCCTATGAAATGACGAAAACTTAAAACTGCTTGCTTGGTTTTAATAAAATGCCGCTTAGGATAATTTCAACTTCAGATGCATTAGAACGTAGGGCCGCGTTTGTGAAGTTCGAGTTTGGAGGTAAGTTCCAATTTTTGTCCCACCTTTTACTAATATTATAAATTTCAATTAAATTAATTTGTAAGCTTGTTTACTTTATGGTTCTTTTGGATGTTTACTCAATCACGCTGCAAGTACGTACACGATTTGAATGTTGGAATGTAAATTGGTACACATGGGACAAAGCAAAACACAAAAGCTATTTCGTATCATGAAAAATCTGTGGTTCGGTACAATTTAATAATTTACCCTAACTGGAGCTTGTGTCCTTTTTATTTAAATTTTTATAAGTATTTCAATTCTCAGTTTTAGTTATTTTAATTTTTAAGTAGTGTTTTCATTGTATTAGACCTATATATTGAATACAAATTAATTGTAATAGAGATAACATTTAATATCATAAAACTTAAATCAAAACCAGTGCGTAATTATTTACTTAGAATATGGCTTTTTAAGTGTTACAATAAAACTTAGAATGCCTTTTTTATATTTAAGATTTAAATAAAGAAAAACGTAAATATTAAAACCTATGCAGGCAAGTTGGCGGTCAAAACGTAGTAAAATTGTAAAAATTGCAATTAAAAAAATTAGAAAGATTTTTAGTTACGATTTACTGTTCCACAAGATTTACTATTTTTTAGGGTTCCGTATTCAAGAATTCTGATAGTTACATTGATTTATGGATTTATTGGATAGTTAGACAGTTGAAATTTTTACTGATTATGTAGGTATTTCTGTTCCCGCTATGTATGTATAATAAATGGGCCATGTAGCCTAACTTTTTATATTTAAATATTGAAACGAGCATTTTTTGTATACCAATATTATATAATCTGAATCTCGGAAATGGCTCCAACGATTTTCATGAAATTTAGCATACAGGGTGTTCCGGGGGCGATAAATCCATCTAGATAGCATTCATTCTTAGAAAATGTCATACCTATTTATCAAAAAAAACTCCAAACGGAGCTCGGTCACCCAGATAATTAGATAATGATACAAAACCGAGTCGTATTCGCATTTGGCCGGTTTTAGGATTCCATACCAAAATGGTAAAAAGGGAACTCTTATTTATTTTTATATAGATAAGTACCTATATTGATTGATAAACGTCATTTTTATCCAAAAAAGATTAAGCTACTTTTCTTAAATTAAGACTGACATTTTCGAAGAGACGGACAATGACAAAAGCTTTATGCATCTTATATTCCGATTAACTAATTTCTATTCGGTTAGAGTATGTACTATATTTTTATCTCCAATTTTGCCTGTGACGTCATTCACGTAGAATTAGGTTGTTTCATATACCTCTGGGTCCGAGAAAACTATATAAGTTAAATTGTATTCCAAACTTCAGCGAAATTGGTTCTATACTGAACATTTCATTCGTTTTTATTATTTAACTTTTTACACGAATGAACAAAGGGAGTGTTTTGTGTTCGGATTTATTTATAACTAGCTGTTGCCCGCGGCTCCGCCCGCGTGAATTACGATTTTTTTACATAATATACCTTCCTACTGGAATTCCTTGATTTTTCGCGGGATTCTGGTGTGATGTTGTACAGAAACCTGTTCTTACTTTGCACGGGTTATCTTGTGGTGATTTTGAAAACTCCTTTTTCTTAATAATAATATAATTTTTCATTAATACGTTGTTGAAAGATCAAAAGGACGATTTTAACTGTCGATAAAATGATATCGTCGAAAAATCGTCCTTTTCATTGTGATTTTTATTCTGAAACCAGGAAATATGTCAAAAATTATTAAACCATGTGAAAAGTTGTACTGGTGGTAGAACTCTTCTTTCAGAGTTCGGCCGGGTAGGTACCACTGGGATAAATTACTCTACTAACAATATTCCCCAGCCCAACATAATATAAGAGTCTTTTAAAAATCTTTGCTAAATCTCAATACAATCCAAAACATCAGAATGGACAATGGCTATATATTTCTTTACGTATAAAAAGACCTTAGATGACAGTCAGTCGGTTAGGATCGATAAGACCTAAGAGTTAAAAATATTTGTGAACCATTATCTTACCCTTTCCATATTGCGGATGATAAAGTTTAAATCTGTTCATGTGTTAACAGTGCCATCTTAATATAAAGTCAGGAAACAGTAAATAACATGACAGTTAATTTTTATTTAAAAAAATTCGGTAGTACCTATCTCAGAGTTTTACATTCAAGTTCCACATAAATTGTAGAGATGGCGCTATACGGTATAACGTAGCGATGACGCCAGTTACATGATTTTTGCTCACCCTAAAAGTGAAAAATTTTAAACCATACAAAATCTCCTGCTAAGCCTATTTATTTACGGCTGTAAGGGTACTCCAGTCTTACTTGAGCCCTACGTCCTAGCCCTAGGTTCTTTGTGCATTCCGAGTTTCAAGTCACCTACCTACTTGAACTTAAAGGTTCTGATGTCTGTAATTTCTGAACTACAAAAGTGATGACGATAAGATTTGTGTGGAATAATCTTTAAAGAACCTCCTTTCTAACAAAAAAAGAATGAATGGAATCGGACAACGCGTTAATGAATTATAACTAAAAAACGTTTGGACTTTGATGCCGTCTTCCAGGGAAACCATGATGAATTTCGGGACAAAAGTATCCTATGTCCTACCTCGGAGTATGAACTATAATCATGTCAAGTTTCATTTAAATCCATCCAGCGGATTAGCCGTGATGCCCGGTCGTGAAACAGACAGACAGACAGACAGACAGACAAAAATTAAACAAATTACAGTTTTGGCTTCAGTATCGACTAAATAGTGTCCTCCAATAAAAATTTTCAAAATATCTTCAATGTACAGAATTCGACCCTTTACAGTTTTATTATAAGTATATAGATTTCATTAACTAAGGTGAACTGAACTTTTCACGGGCCAAATTCATGGAATGTATGAAATCCCGTACAAATTTATTTAAATCCAAACTGTATTTTTATAGACTAGGTTTATTCTTCTTTAATTAATTAATTATTATTTTTTTAATAAACATCCAGATTCTAAAGTTCTATGCAAGTAAACAAATCGTATTTCTCAATAAAATCTGTATGACAGGCAATGTGCATTGTTTTGCACAAAATTTAATTCCTGATATGAAAAACAAATTCCTAGTTTTCCAATGGTTTAAAAAAAAAACAATATTATATTTTCCTGGATTCGACGACGACAAACGAACGTGCCCAAAGGGTAAAAACGGAATCCTATTACCAAAACTTCGCCGTCCGCCTGTCCGTTCGTCCATGCGTCTGTAGCTGACCCGGCAAACTTTGTTCTGCCATTAGCGATATAAAAATGGCTTACGACCTTCTCGAAGCGGTCGAGCCATTTCGGACGAATGTCGCAACAAAAATTAGCATGAGAATTCTATATACAAGTAGAAAATTAAAAAAATTTAAAACACCCACGACTTTTGTAGACTTGTAATTGAAAAAGGATTAAATAATTTTCTTAAAACTCCCTGACTAAAGAAAAGTAAGAACTAAGAAGAAGAACCGATCAGTATAATTATAAATCCAAGAAAATCCGCCGGCGCTGCTATGATTGCCTGCGCCGGTGTTGATGGTGCAAGATATTGATCTTACCAGTTGGTAACAAATTAAATTTTTTTATATTAGAAAAAAGGAGGAAGATAAATGAAGATAATAATGCCAATCCCATGCCATAAGTCTATACAATGTGTGATTAGCTGACCATTAATTACGAACATTCAAATTGAATTTTGCGGGTAAGCCCTATTAAATAAGAACTTTGGTTTGGCCTCGACCCGTGTTCCAAAACCCGTGTTCACAAATCCCGAGAGACTCATTATTGTAATATTATGTAAGCTATAAACAAATAAATAAAAAAAGACCCGGGATCTATCTGTAGCTATAGAATATTCTAGCAAACGGTTTCTCAATCCCACGGACAATGTTGCTTTTCGGTATATAAACAGTCTGTATATTAATTCAGGTTATAAGCTATCTAGTCTAATTTCAAATTTTAGCAAAATCGGTTCAGCAGTTGGAGCGTGATTGAGTTACAGAGATCCAAACAAAAACTTTTCACTTTACTTTTATTTAATGAGATACTTCGAGCCTAGCGAATAATCCATATTATCATATCTATTTAGTATAACTATAAAGATTACAGTTCCGCCGGCCGAGTTTCGGTCAATACATCAAGAATAATTAATTTGTTATTGCATAGCGAATGATATGTATATTGTTAGGATATAATATTATAGTAAATGCCCGCGGCTCCACTTAGGTATGTAAAATCCCCTTTCATCTCTCCACGTGTCGGCGAGGTTACAATTAAATTAAACTCCAATATAAAACTGACAAGGACTATATTTCTAATACGTCCGCACACTTCGAGCGCTAGGCTCGTAATAATCGTTTTAAATGCCACGTCCCACCAAGCGGCCACGAGTGTGACCAGTTGATAAAAAATCATTTTCCCGGTTAAGCTAATTTAAATTTGGGACAATTATTAGAAAACCTTACACTCGACCATCCTGATGACATGCATGTCCTCATGCATGCACCAGGTGGAACCATATAAAACCTTACACTTGGCAGAACGAGGCATTCAAATAATATACTATACAATATTCAATATTATAGTACTCCTTATAATAATGACAGTATTTTTGTTGTATTTGCAATTGTATATAATAAGCAAACCGTTAATTAAAGTTTATTCATCATCAACAAATTAGCAAGAGACATAATGCGTGTAAATCAACTAATAATTTCGCTATATAATTTAACAAAAACTTATTTTCATCTTTGTAACCAAATATACACTTATAACTTCACTATCCTTGTAGCCTTATAACCATTTATAACTATCCTTGTAGCCTTATAACCACTTATAACTACTTATAACTATCCTTGTAACCTTGTAACCTTGTAACCTTGTAACCTTGTAACCTTGTAACCTTGTAACCTTGTAACCTTTTAACTGCTTATAACTATCCTTGTAACCTTGTAACCACTTATAACTAACTTTATAATCGTAAAATCATCATAAAATCGGAACCATTTATTGTAATCGCTATATATAGCATAAATTATTCAGCCAAACTCGAAGTGATATTTACACAATATATCTCAAATTCACGAATGTGGATTTAACAACAGTTAAACAGGGTTAGATCACAATATACTGCTATCTAATTTCTAAATATAGATTCTTGTGATTATTCTGTGCGGCATCAGGCCAGGCGCGAATGTGTCTGTAGCTCGCGCCCGACCTGAAACACCACAAAATAACGTCCTCGCATTACATTTCATTTAAATCACAACGTACAACAACATTAAACTAAAATTGCATTTATGTTCTGGGTAGTTTGAAACTGGCCGGGAGGGACTTGAAGACATGAGAGCATAATCATTCAATTGATTCAGCATCGCTTTGTTCGTTGTCTGTTTCATCTAAACGTAACGAAGCTACATGAATCCATGGTTTCATTCTATCAGCGGCAACCGTGGTCTTGCGTTTCCCTTTCATACCCTCAAAACCCGCGATTGGAGCGACCCTGTAACGATCGTTTCCTAATACCCTAATGATCCTAAAAGGCCCCTCGTAAGAAGGCATTAGCTTCGTGCTTTGACCTTTACCTTGAAACGCAACCTTTGTTATTTTAACTAGATCACCCTTGCTATATGTACGAGCGGCATGCCTATTCCGATCGTACTGCTCCTTTTGCACAGCTTGGGCTTCATCGATCTTTTCCTTGACTTCAGTGCGGAGATCAGATAAATTATTATCCTTGCGAGTATCATTCACGACCGCGTTTAAGGCTGGTTTGACTTCACTATACATTGCCGTACCGAACATGATTTCGGCTGGTGTTTTCCCTGTGGTTTTTTGTATGGTGTTGTTCAAGCCCCATTGTATTTTCCCAATTTTACTGTCCCAATCCTTCTCATTGTCGCGTAGATTTTGGGCTGTTAAACAGTCAAGTATGGTCCTGTTGTAGCGTTCTACTTGACCGTTGGCCCTAGGACTTGCCACTGCATTCAGCACGTGTTTTATGCCTCGCCCAAGACAGAACCTTCGGAACGCATGAGCAGTGAAGCAAGAACCTCGATCGCTAATCAATCTATCAGGTGCTCGAAATATATCGAAAATGTCTTGCAATGCTTTTATAACATTTGCAGTACTAGTACTCCGTACAGGCTTGATAAATAAGAACTTAGTGAAGGAGTCCACGACATTTAGCGTATGTGTAAACCCCCTTTTTGACTTCACAAAGGGTCCAAGGTGGTCGACGTGCAGCGTGTGAAATGGAATCGCAACTTTTTCTATGGGGTGTAACAATCCCTCTCGCCCATTGGCAGCCTTCTTAGCATAGGCACAGTCTATACATGCACTAACATACTTTTTTGTAAACCGTTTCATTTTTGAAAACCAGTAACTTTTTTTTCATGCGTTCCAGGGTTTTTTCATAACCAACGTGACCAATATCATCGTGATTCATCTTACATAGCTGCCACCTTGCACCCTTTGGAACCACCCATCTGATGTTCTCTTTATCGCCCCCAAGGCACCTAAATAACTTATTGTCCTTTAACACATAATTGTCTCTTATGTGAGCTAATCCTTTGGGATCTAATTTACTACTGACAATATCCCTAATCCTGCACAATTCAGGGTCTCCTAGTTGTAAAGTCAGCAGCCAATCCTCGTCGGAAATTGCCAGTACTGGTGGATATCTTACGAGGTCTGTAGTATCCTTATCGTATGTAGGATTCCGGGAAAGGGCGTCCACATGACTCATTTTTGTACCTGATCTATACTCGATATGACAGTCAAACTCTTGCAAGGCAATCCACCAGCGGGCAATCCGGGGTATCAGGTCACGCTTTTCAAACGTAGAGCGCAGTGCGCTGCAATCGGTAACCACTTTGAACGGCTTACCTAAGAGGTAAACCCGGAACTTCTTCAACGCGCATATAACTGCAAGAGTTTCTAACTCATACGAGTGGAAGTTCCTTTCTTCTGGGGTCGTTTGGCGGCTGTAATACGCGACGGGATGAAATGCGTCTTGACTTCCCATTGGACGCTGGAGCAATATCCCACCAATACCTACTTTGCTCGCATCCGTATGGAGTTCTGTCTCGGCTGTAGGATCATACAATGCCAAGACAGGCCTTTCTATCAGTTTGGACTTTAGGACATCGAATGAGTTTTCCTGGTCAGTCGTCCACTCCCACGTTGCATTTTTCTTTAACAACTTAGTGAGTGGGTATGCTATCTGGGCAAATGACTGTATAAATTTCCGGAAATAACTCACAAGTCCTAAAAACTGGCGCACGTTGTGCACATTTTGTGGCAAGGGAAAATCCGCTACGCTTTGAATTTTGGCAGAACCTGGGCGCATGCCAGCTGCGCTAATTTCGTACCCCAAGTAGTCGATCTTGGTTTGTAAGAAACTGCATTTAGATAGATTCAGTTTCAACTGCGCCTTTTCTAACAATATTAACACTTCTTCTAAACGCGTTATACATTCAAACGGAGTTTCACCAAAAATCAACAAGTCATCTAAGTACACTGTGGCCTTATTAAATCGAGCCTGTCCCAGAACGTGGTTCATCATCCTTTGGAAGACAGCTGGAGCATTTGCCAGTCCGAACGGCATACGATTATATTCGTAATGACCGTCGGGAGTCACAAAAGCAGTCAAATGCTTGCTGTCCTCCGATATCGGTACTTGATAATAACCTGACATGAGATCAAGAGTAATGAACCACGCCTGTCCCGACAACCTCGCCACTTCGTCCTCTATTATCGGGATGGGATATCTTTCCTTTATGGTGAGGGAATTGAGCAGCCTGTAATCTACGCATAGTCGTATGCCACCGTTCTTTTTCCTCACTAGTATTATTGGGCTAGCGTAGTTAGAAGTTGACTCTCGAATGATACCCGCTTCTAACATCTCGTCGACCATTTCACGAACCTTCTCTCTCTCGTGGTGAGAGAGGCGATACGGCCTATAAACTACAGGGCGCTGGCTGCTCAACTCTATGTTCATCTCTACCGCGTTAGTACATCCAAGGTCTGCCAAGTTATGCGCAAAACACTGTTCATGGCGACGCAGCACGTCTAGAAGCTTGGCCCTGGCTTCATCGGAAACTATCTCGTCTACTTGTATTAGACTTTCGTCGAATTTCTTAGCTGAGGTAGACTCGGTGCGAGTGCCTATAGCTGTCGAAATCTCCCCGCTCACAAGTCTATAAACTGATTCTACTCTTTCGGCTCTGGCAACCACCGAGTTTTCCTGAAGCTGACATGGGACGGCGCAGGGTTGCACTGTGACGTAGAATGAACCGTTTTTGACTTCGTAAACCCCGCCGTAAATAATGTATTGCTCACCTAGCTTGCCCACTACCTTCGTATCAACCACCATACTGCCGGTAAATAGCGTTCCAGTTCTGACCTTGACGCTAGCAGTTCCTTGGAGGTTACAGTGTGCTACAATACTGACCTTCTGGAGCCGTTCATTGTCATCATTTTGAATAAAGTTAGGTAGTTCCGAGTCCACGTGTATAAATTGTAGTCTATTCACATCTTTAAAAACAACAACGTGAGGTTGCTCAGTGAAGGTTTGTCCAATGAGCAAGTCCTTCTCTAAGAACTGGTCCTCTACTACGCGGCAACTGACGGTTGCCCCCACACCATCTATAGACACGTTTAGTTTCACAGAGCCCAATGAACTCACAAGGTTATTGCCGAAACCTTTCATCGTGGATGGAATCTGGTCGTGAGACAATCCGAGTTTCGCCAAACATGACTGTGCGATTAAGGTCACCTCACTGCCCAGATCAATGTACGCTTGGTATGGCATGTCTTCTACAATTACTTCCTTCGTAAATTTATTATTAGGCTTCGAACTACTTATGAGTATAGTTTTCGCCACCCCGTCGGCTTTCCTCGATCCCGTCTCTTGTTTGGAACGACAAAGTTCAGCTTTGTGTCCCACTTTGTCACAACTACCGCATTTCACTAGAGGTTTTGGGCATCTTGAAAACGGGTGCCCTTTCTCTTTGCAATTATAGCAAAACAACGCAGGATTGGTTTTTATATTAGAGCGGTTATTTACTTTATCGTCATTTGTATTGAAATTACGATCCTTCGAGAATAATGGTTGAGGAGTGTAAGGATCTCTATTATTGCTAATTAAGAACTTCAATAAATCATCAGGTTCATCGCACCGTAGCGCTAATGCGCTAGACCTTGTGGTCCTATCACTAATGCCATGGATTATGCAGTCGACTGCACGCCTGCCGCTTATATCGCATTGGTTAAGTAATGAAAGTTTTTCGTAAAAATAGTTTTGGATGGGTTCGTTAATCCTACTTTTGCGCTTTAACATGTCTTCAAGCAACTGCCCATAATTTTGTTCGCAAGGGAAAGCGTTTAACAATTTGGTTTGCCATTCCGACCAGCTGTACAAAATGGAGCTCTGACTTTCATACCATATTTTAGCTAACCCGGACAATTTTTGCATAGCAAAATGTACTGTGCTCTTCTCGTCCCAGCCGTAGACCATCGCACATTCATTGACCTTTTTTAGCCAAATATCCATACGCTGGTTCTTCTCCGAAGGGTTAAACTCAGGTATAATGTTTTTACTATCTCTATTCGAAATTTGTGTGCTATGGCTCGGCTGTGACGGGAAGATATCTTTAATAGACTTAATTATTTGAGTTACGTCTTTAGAAGAAAAGAATGGGCTACGTGACCTTTTAGAATCTCCTCGGTGGTCGCCCTCGGGCACGCGACTGCTGCTGCGGCGACGGCCGCGTTCGTGGCCACGGTTGCGACCACGGCTGCGACTACGGCTGCGGCTACGGCTGCGGCTTCGGTTGCGGCTGCGGCTGCGGCTCTCTCGCGTCGCCCTTTGTAGCGACCCGCGGCGTACGCTCCCCTGACGACGTTGCTCTGCGTCTCGTTCTCGTTGCAGCTCGAGCTCCAGTTGGCGAACTCGCTCCTGTTCTTTCCTCAGCGCCTCTTCGCGATCCTGCAGCCGGCGGCAGTAGCTGCGGCTGCGTCGACTGGAGTCGCGATCACGCCCGCGAGTGAGGCTGCGCCTGGAGCGCGATCGGCTGCGTCGGGGAGTTTCTGCGCTCCGTACAACATCGTTCGATTCCATCATCTGAAACTCGTAGCCGGAAATTGTGTGCATTAGATAAAAATCGGGCAACGTGATTTTTTTTGTTGAAAAGACAAAAATCCCTTATATCTTGGAAACTATGCGTCCTACGCAAAAAATAACGAAATTTTGATCCCCCTTTTAAACCCCCAGACGCAACAATCAGAATATCCAAAAATATATATATATATTTTTTTTTTTTTTTTTTACCCTCAATTTTAACTTTTCTTAGTTTATATGATAAAACTATTTAAAATTACATGGGAAGTATAACATTAGCTTAAATCTCGAAGGTAAGTGGCATTTCGTGAATATCATGCGTTTAATGTAGGTAGTCTGTTTAACAAGACGGCTTCAACTTTTTTTTTTTTTTTTCTTTAGCGTTAGGATCGGATCATTATAATATACTACATTTTGATCTTAGCCAAAAGGCCGAGTAGCGATTAGAAGCGATTTGTAATATCTATCGACTCAGTATCTTAAAATATGATAAAAATGTATACCTGCAAATTGCAGCTAACTTATACATGGATTTAGCAAATAATTATCTACTTGATAATTATCGTGGTGTTTTTCAAAATGTATTTACCAACAAGTTCTGAGAAAGGTTTCCCGCATGAACTGTAATGTTGCTTATAATTGTTTAACCTAGGCTTAGTACTAGAAAGTAGACTGTATTTATTATTTATTTTTGACAGTAAAGATATATTTTTAAACGAAATTTATAATATACTTCTAATCATGAAAACAAACTACAAAGTTTAACAATCGGACTTTATAGGTTATAATTAGTTGTAGGCGTGTACTTACATTTTTATTGGTTTATCCCTGGCTTCTGAGATGTAAAATCCCCTTTCATCTCTCCACGTGTCGGCGAGGTTACAATTAAATTAAACTCCAATATAAAACTGACAAGGACTATATTTCTAATACGTCCGCACACTTCGAGCGCTAGGCTCGTAATAATCGTTTTAAATGCCACGTCCCACCAAGCGGCCACGAGTGTGACCAGTTGATAAAAAATCATTTTCCCGGTTAAGCTAATTTAAATTTGGGACAATTATTAGAAAACCTTACAGGTATGCATGCATATATAATGTACAATGTATAATAAATTAATTAGGCTGGATTTTCACTACAGGATATAATATATATTACATGCCACGATTAACCTTCACACTGTGAGATATATCTTTTCGCACCTGAGTTCAGTTGCTGTCGTCATTGTATCCGCAAATAGTGGCCAATCGTAGGCTTATGCCGTGTTTAAAATGATCTGTGGTTTATGGCAATGAGTTTTGCGAGCACAATATTTGTGCAACTACATGCTTTAGATAAAAAATTTGGCCTAAAATACCCAGATACTTACTTCATATTGGTTCCCAATAACACCAAATCTGGGAAATTGCTAAAAATATTTTTTATGACTCAATCCACTGAACTATAAGCTAGTATTGATCTTATAACTGTTTTGTAAAGTGCTACTTATAGTACGATCAAATTAAGCCGAATATGGGCGATCAGGGGAAATAATTCGTGTAGTTTTGTAAATTGGTACAGTTATACCTTGCGGTATCCAGATGGACATACTAAAAGTTCTCAAGGGTGGGGGTGTGCTGAGGGTGTAGGGGGGGGGTTGAAGGTACCTTTTTTCAGATTTTTGCTCATATCTCGAATATCTGAACGAATAGCGTTATGATTACTTCTGATAAAAGTTTCAACATAAAATTGTCTACAAATTTGGTCATATTTATTTTTGCTTTACGATCAATACTTTAGGAGCTACAGGGTGTGTAAGTTTTAACAGAGAGATAAAAAAATAGACAATTTAAGAAAACGGCGTCGTTTGTTCCCCATTGCTCATCATTAGTTACATTTTTAGTTTACAATAAGCAAGCTTAGTCATCTGCCAACCCGATATAATAAAAAACCCCATGCCGATCTATTGATCATTCTAAAAATCTTAACAAAAAAGGCGATCATGTAAACAAGGGCCGAGCGTACTACCTATATATACCCCCTACTAAAGGGTCAGCAAAATATCACGCATTACGAGTATTCCATCAAGTACAAGAGTGGCTGGGTAACAAAATGCCTCCTGAAATGTGGGGTTGGAAGCGAGCAGCTGATGGTACCCTCGTACCAATCACTACTACTGATCCTCCAGCTCCTGATGCTGTGCTGAGTTCAATTTTTTGTCGCTGCAAAAGTAGGGGGTTAAAGGTACCTATTTTCAGATTTTTTCAGATCTGAACGAATAGCGTTATGATTATTTCTGGCAAAAGTTTTAACATAAAATTTTCTACAAATTTAGTCATATTTATTTTTACTCTACGGCCAATACTTTAGGAGCTACAGGGTGTTTAAGTTAACAAGGAGATTAAATATAGACGATTTAAAAACTAAAAATAAAGTAGGATTTACGATTTTATTTAAAAATAGAAAAAGCAAATCAGTTTGTCTTTATTATGTTAATCATCGTCTTCTACATTGTCATTTTCGTCATCTCCATCTATGAAATCTCCCGGTACACCGTTTGTACATGAGCCCAAGCAGCCGAAGCATACTAAACTGCATGAAATACCGGCTTTTCGACATCCGCATTTTCCAGTACAACTACTTTTGCAGCGACAAAAAATTGAACTCAGCACAGCATCAGGAGCTGAAGGATCAGTAGTAGTGATTGGTACGAGGGTACCATCAGCTGCTCGCTTCCAACCCCACATTTCAGGAGGCATTTTGTTACCCAGCCACTCTTGTACTTGATGGAATACTCGTAATGCGTGATATTTTGCTGACCCTTTAGTAGGGGGTATATATAGGTAGTACGCTCGGCCCTTGTTTACATGATCGCCTTTTTTTGTTTAGATTTTTAGAATGATCAATAGATCGACATGGGGTTTTTTATTATATTGGGTTGGCAGATGACTAAGCTTGCTTATCTAAATATATAAAAGAAGAAACTGACTGACTCACTGACATATCAACGCACAGCCCAAACCGCTGGGTCTAGAGACTCCAAATTTGGCACACATGTTCCTTGTGAGGCCTAGGGGTGCACTGAGAAAGGATTTTTCAAAATTCACCCTCTAAAGGGGTGAAACGGGGGTCCGAAGTTTGGATTTTATCAAGTTAAAATACGTCTTCACGCAGCAACTACTGTACCGATTTGGCTAAAATTTGGAATGGAGGTATATTATATGTTGCATTACCACATAAGCTACTTTTCGTCCCGAAAAAATTCATGGTTCCCGTGGGATAAGTTAAAAACCGAAATTCACGCGGAAAAAAAATCTCACGCCGCAAGTACACAACCGATTTGTATGAAATTTGGGATGGAGATAGATCATATCCTGGGTTAATAAATAGGGTACTTTTTATCCCGGAAAAATCCATGAGTTTTGCAGGAGAAGGGAAAAACAGACATTCACGCGGGAAAAACACTACTTCCCGCTGTAATTACTGAACTGATATGGCTGAAATTATGAATAAAGATAGATTATATCTTGGATTAATACGATGGCTACTTTTCATCTTGAAAAAATTCATGGTTCCCGTGGGATTAGTAAAAAACAAAAATTCACGCGGAAAAAAAATCTTCATGCCGCAAGTGCACAACCGATTTGGCTGGAATTTGGAATGGAGATAGATAATATCCTGGGATAATAAATAGGCTACTTTTCATCCCAGAAAAATCCATGGTTTTTGCAGGATAAAAGAAAAACAGATATTCATACGCGAAGAATACTACTTCACGCCGTAATTACTGAACTGATATGGCTGAAATTCGGAATAAACATAGATTATATCCTGGATTAACACAAAAGCTACTTTTCATCCCGGAAAAATCCTTAGTTTCCGCGGGAAACCTGAAACACTGATGTTCACACGCGAAAAATACTACTTCACGCTGTAATTACTGAACTGATATGACTGATATTCGGAAAAAAGATAGATTTTATCCTGGATAAATACGTACGAGTAGGTTACTTTTCAGCTCGGAAAATTTCTTCACTTTTACGAGTATGATTATAGTGAAAAACAGAAATCCACGCGGGAAAAAATATTCGTTCACGCCGCAACTACTGAACCGATTTGGCTAAAATTTGGAACGGAGATAGTTTATATCCTGAATTAATGCTTAGGCTACTTTTATGTATCTAAATCATAAGTTTCAAATAAAGCAATTTATTATTTATTATTATTTATTTATTTTTATCCTGGAAAAAATCATGGTTCCTATGATAGAAGTGAAAAACAGATATCTACGCGGGAAAAATATTCCTTCACGCCCTACTTACTGAACTGATGTGGCTGAAATGCGGAATGAAGTTAGATTTTATCCTGGATTTATTTATTTTGATTTATTATTTTATATTTTACAAAGTCTACTTTTTATTCCAAAAAAATCCATGGTGTCCGCGGGAAAACTTAAAAACAGATATGCACGTGGGAAAAATACTACTTCACGCTGTAATTACTGAACGGATTTGACTGAAATTCAAAAAGGGAATCGGTTTTATCCTGGATTAATACAAAGGCAAATTTTTATCCCGGGAAAATCCATGGGTTTCTAAGAAAATAGTTAAATAGCCTACCTGCAATTACACCTGCAATTATACCTATTCATGCGGGAGAAATACTCCATCGTGCCGTCACTTCTCAACCGATTGGGCTGAAATTTGGAATGGAGATAGATTATAATTTATATCCTAGAATCAACTACCTTTTTTCTCGGGAAAATCCATTGTTTTCGTGATAATAGGGAAAAACAGATATTCATGCGGGAGAAAATTCATTCCTCCTCGCATAACTACTGAAATTTTTTGGTTTAAAGTAGAAATGAAGATAGATTTCATGTAAATTAACACAAAGGGTACTTTTTATTCCGGAAAATGGATGGTTCCCGTAGAATAGTTAATACTAAAATTTACGCGTGCAAAGCCGCGGGTATCTGCTAGTTGTAAACTTTCGTTCAGATATTCGAGATATGAGCAAAAATCTGAAAAAAGGTACCTTCAACCCCCCCCCCACACCCTCAGCACACCCCCCATCCTTGAGGACTTTTAGTATGTCCATCTGGATACCGCAAGGTATAACTGTACCAATTTACAAAACTACACGAATTATTTCCTCTGATTTTCTTAATTTTCTTGGGCTATTACTTGGATATTTTAGTCTATACCCATCCAAAATATAATATGTATCGCTGCGCGCGGTGTGATAACATGGGAAAACAGGCCGACTGTTGCGCTCTCTGTCGCACATACGTACTGTTCGGGAGGCTAGCCTGGCAACAGTCGTCAGTTTTTGATAATACATTCAAAATTCAAATATTTATATAAAAAACCGGCCAGGTGCGAGTCGGACTCACACACCGATGGTTCTTTCTTAAATAAACCATAAATTTTCTTAAATTAATAGTAACATACCTATATTATACAATTTAGGGAACATTCTTATCTCCATTTCTTGCTATATAGATAGATAGATAGATAGATAGAAGTTTTATTTGTTCACGAAACATTACAATATTGCATGCTTACAAAAGTAAATGATTCTATTACTAATTCAGCTATACGTGAACAAATAAGGCTCCTCACTCAGCACAAAGCCACAGCAAGCTGCAGCGCTGGTTTTCAGGAGGAACCTTAAAGTGTCCATAGACGTGATTCCGACCAATTATCCTCTTATCAAATATCACTATGCTATAATATAACACTAATTACCTAACAACTACTATACTTAATTACTGTACTGACAGTGAGTAATTATTACTATTACCCGCCTTCTAATTAATCTAATATTATTAATAAAATATATTAAACTAAATAATATAAAATTTAATTGTGTAACTATATAACACATTACTATATAATATGTTGCTATTTATTATATTATTATAACTTATTACTAAAACCTGCACAACAAAGCAGTGCTCTTTGTCACCTCACTCAAGTGTGGAACCAACGAATATATAATATTACTAACATGGAACGTACGTAGTGGAACGTACTTGCAAGCAGGGAATTTTATACAAAACAATTTAAAATGATATTTATGAAAGATAAGATTGTAAAATGGCTAAAATTCAGATAGATTACGTATAAATAAGATAAAAATAAAAACAAGGTAAAAATAAAAATAAATATTTTCTAAAATTTTCTAAAATTCTATATCAACCAGGTGCATAATTCTCTTTTTGCTGTGTGAGTAGATGAATTTTGAGTTTGACTTTGAATAAACTAAGAGTTTGAATAGCACGTATTGGAGGTGGCAAATCATTCCAACACTTAGTGGCGGCAAACTTAAAACTTCCACGGAAGGTGGCTGTTTTATACATTGGCGACGTATGCTTAACACGGAAAGCTCTGGAGTTTCTTGTGCGATCTGAGTAACCATCTTCTGCCCATCTAAGTTTCCTTCTAAGATACTCAGGGACTCCATGCTTCATTACCCCATAGAGCATGGTAGCCAGATGGAGTTTACGACGTGATTCCATTTTTAATGAGTTGTCGTTGTTAATATAAGGTGTAACGTGACTCCTTGGCGGAATATTATAACAAAAACGGACACAAGCGTTCTGCACGCGCTGTATAAGCTTCTTAGTTCTTTCTAACAGCCTGGCGCCGTACACGGTATCCGCATAGTTAAGTTTAGATATAACTAAGGCTTCACACAATTTTCTTCTAAGGTCCACGCCGATGTATGGTCTTATTCTATATAATAACTTGAGTCTATAGAAACAGCTTCGGACGGCATTTAGCACATGAGTTTCAAAGCGCAGTGTGGAATCCATGAAAACACCCAGATTACGAGCCTCATTCACCCTTGCAATGTTGTTATTTTCTATATTTATTTTAAAGTTGTAATTGCTTAGGCTGTTAATATTGTGTTTGGAACCAAGAACCATAAATTGAGATTTGGTAGGGTTTAACACTAAACAGTTTTTCCTAGCCCATTGATTTATTCTATCTAGATCACTATTTATGTTAGATACGGCTTCATCACGGTCTTTGGGATAGAATGGTAGATATAGCTGCACGTCGTCCGCATACAAGTGATATTCGCAGTGCCGAATGCAACCTGTGATGTCAGACGAATACAGAGTAAAAAGCATCGGCCCCAAAATTGATCCCTGAGGGACCCCTCTATCAACTGGAGATAGACTTGATACCATCTTAGTATTATCAACATTCATTATTTCCACAAACTGTGATCTACCAGTAAGGTAGCTGGCAAACCATTTAACTGTAGCAATGTCAAACCCATAAAACGATAATTTGGAAAGGAGAAGATTAATATTAATCGAGTCGAAAGCTCTGGAGAAGTCGAGAAGGACGAGAATAGTACACATTCCCTTATCCTGTGCCGTTAAACAATCGTCTACAACATTAGTAAGAGCTGTTGCCGTGCTGTGAGATCTCCTGAAACCTGACTGGTAAGCGGGAAGAATCTTATTTTTTTCAATATACTCCGTCATTTGCTGAGAGACTACTTTTTCCATGATCTTAGACAGACATGGTAAAATGCTAATTGGTCTTAGTTCCTTATATGAGGTAGGATTGTTACATTTTGGCAGTGGCTGCACTCTAGCTCTCTTCCATAATTCGGGGAAAGTAGATGTTAAAATAGAGTTATTAACCAGATGGGTGATAATATGCAAATACTGCGGCATAGTCAACATAAGCATTTGTAGTGAAATATTGTCTACGCCTTGTGCGTTTGAGTTAAGATTACGAATAATTTTGGCAATAGTAGTATCATTAACCGGCTGCAAACTAAATATGCCATCACTATGCCTATGATACTCGAAGTAAGTAAGATCTGATAGAGACACATGGTTTACACCGGGTACTTCTAGAAAATGTTTATTTATTAAATCAGGGTGTCTAAGAGTAAACGGGATGTCTCTTACTTTCTTTTTATCGGAGACCAAACCGGAACTTTTTAAGTTCTTCCACAGTACTTTGGGATATTTTATGTAAGCGTTAATATGAGATGAGTGATAGGCTTTCTTTTCCGCTTCAATAGCATTTAAAACTACGAGCTTCATGTCCTTATAAAATTGCTTATGTGATTCTTTTTTAGTTAGCTAATATCGGTTCATTAGTTGTGGTTAGCTTAACATTTTAGGCTTAACAAAAACCTAAAAGAAAAAACAGATTTAGGATTGAAAGCTAGGACCAAAAATCAAAAATCAAAAATACCGTCCTCGCCCACCTATCTCTAGTTTACTATTCCAAAAATCTGAAAAATTATAGAGATTTGTGTATATTTTGTGAAGGACAAAAATATACGAGTACCTACCACTGATGACTGATAGGTGCGATTTGCGAATTGTATATCGGTGTGGTGATAATCATATTTTGTAAATACATTATATATTTATTTAACTATAACTTTTTTTGTAAACGTACTCAAGTAGTCTCGAATGTGATTTCAATTATTATCTAATTCTAATATTACCTCAGAGGCTCAGATTGTTTACCCTTGTTACTGATACGGAGAGGAATGAGAGGACGTCCTCCAAAATTACACGACCCTTATCCTTTAGTGAGTGCTTGGCAGGGCTGCCAAAATCATATTATTCTTTAAAAAAAAACTTAATAATTCTTGACACAATTGGGTATTTGACTCCAATTTTTTTATTACTTTATTATAAAGTAGAATTAAAATAATGACGTGCACTGAAAGAACTAATTAAATCGATCAAATAACAAAAAAGTTATAAGCATTTAAAGATTTGTGATTAGACAGAGATAGCAACATGAAATTGTGACGTCACACCTTACCAATGCCATAGTAGCTTCGTGCGGCTTCATACAAATTTTCGTTTTGCGAGAAAGGGATAGAAGATCCCCCCACTCCAAAGTTTAAACGCCTGTAACTTTGTAAATCTTCGTTGGATTTTAATATTTCTTTCACTGCACGTTATTATTTTTATCCTAGTTTATAATAAAGTAATATTTTTTATCAATTGTTGTTGTTGTTGATTTCGTTTATGGCTTTTGTTTGTGCCAAAGCAGCACTGATTTTTTATCAAATTCAAAAGTAGTGTAAGACCCAATTGCACGTCAGCATGATATAATCAAATGACAGCATTTTTTATAAGTTAGTGATATTATTATCTTAAAACCCTATATCAAGTAGGTACTTCTATTAGGATGTGAGTTCGTTGTTTAGTTTTATAATCACGTCATAAAGGAGCAACGTGATTTTTTGCACAGATATAGCTGAACGTTCTTATACTCACGGAAATGGGAAAAACAGAAATTCACACAACTACGGGGCAACAGCTTGTATTTTTTGAATAGGAACATAATTGTGTCACAGTTAACTAAAGTTTTATCACAGAACAGAATCATAATATTTGCTAATGCTTTTAATTATGCTTTTGCGTATGCATTTTAAGTGTCCTTGAAAACCTGCCTTTGATGCTGTTGGTAAAACGACCTCATTTATTCTGGAATAAAACGTTGAAAACCCTAGATGAGGCTAAATTAATGATTCAGGTCTCCTCCAGCGTGTTTTCACCTAAAAAAATATTCTCAATTTAAATATCCATTTTTCTCTCCTTACTAATTATGTATACCAAGCACAGTACCTATCTATTACAAATTGTTGTCCATTACGGTAACACCAATTATGGGGATATGGAGATTTTAACCAAAGGTACAGTAGTTTATGTAGTCTGAGAACAGTAGGTACACATCAAACTTCTTGGGTATATGACTTTGGACTTTGATTGCGCACAAGCGAATTCCAGATCTTTTTGGTGGTAACTGCGGGGCGCGTCGGCGGAGAGTCGCATGCGCTGATTTGCCCCCACTACGTCATTTTATACTCAAGAATTTTCATTATCAAGAAGTTTGCCGGCACCTGTACATCTCGTTTATTGGATTTATGTGTTGTTTATCAGAGTGTAGCGCCCAGCCGTGCTATTCTGCAAAAATAGTTAAAGCATCGACGAGCGTACATCTATGCATCTATGAATTCGTCAGTTGTAATAGAGTACAATTTTGCATGCCATCTTCGGCTTGGCAGCTGTCAGGCAGCTGTTTCAGAGATGGTCATTTTGAAGAATCTGCAGATGTTGACGCATCATTTTAATGATGTGGCCGATCATTTCATGAAATAGTATGTATCTTCATGAACTTCATGATGCGGCATTTTACCAAAATGTTGTTTTTTGAATTTTCAAAATACTTGGGGTGATTCTTGTAACAGTATTTACGCAACCATTCAACGTCATAATCCAACTCTAACTTTGTAGAAAGTTTTCGGAATATATTCTTATATCGATCTTTATTTTTAATTTCATGAAGTGATCAAATCTAAGAGTTGACAGTATACACCGGGGTCCAAGACTTATATTTATACACAGAGGCCCTATACTCCAAAAGTGCGGTAAAAATTACTTTGCCTAACTTACGCAATTTTTAACTCATCCGCACCTATAAATAATCTGTGCGCGCACCATAGGTATACAATATTTCAAATTGACACACTCACACTAAGAACAAGTTGCCGCACTCACGGAGCTATCGTGGTCAGGAAAGGCTCTATCCAGTCGGAGCGCGAGCGACAACCTATTTATAAATGTACGATGATATATTAATTTTAAAGATATTTCAATCAACGATGACGCGCCCCACTCTGTCAAACTCCATACTAATTAAAACATAAGCGATTTTAACAGAGTGCGCGCGTCTTCATGGATTGAAATATCTTTCATCTGGCCACGACATATTACGTTTGACGATAGTGACGTGAGCATTTGAGTAAACGTTTTGCATGCTTGATTTTTCTTGTTTAAGGTTCTCAAAGGGGGTAGTTTTTTGAAACAGTTTTTTTTGCGTGACGAAAATCCCGTCACAAACAAGATGTACGAAAAATTAGAATGAAAGTTTCTTTTACTAGTCAACAGAATGGCCACGCGTGCAATCACTTATATAGATTGGTGTTGAACTCGTTAGCGCAAGCTAGGTGAAAATAGCGCCTTCTAATAGAGCGATGTGTGGAATTACACATGAAAATTTAAGTGGTTTTGTTTTAGATATTATTTCAAACTTTGTTTCCATCAAGTGACAGGTGATAGGTACTAAATAAAATCTTGTAAATTGGACGCCCCTCGACGCGTTGAAAGTATAATGTAGTGAAGAGACGTTTAGGGTTCCATACCAAAATGGTAAAAATGGAATCCTTATTGTGATACTTTCTCCGTCCGTCCGTCCGTCCGTCTGTCACACTCGATTATTTCAGTAACTATCAAAGCTATCGACTTGAAAACCCAACGTCATTGCAACCATAAAAAATTTATTTATTTTTTGAATTTTTATTTAAAAGCACCCCGTAAACCGGGTTGTTAAAATTTCAAAATGAGATAACAATATTGAGTGGGGTATCATATGAAAGGGCGTTACTCGTGTATTCTAAAACCGATTTTTATTTATTTTTGTGCCCGATAGTTTTTGATTTATTGGGCAAACTGCCGAAAGACCCTTATCTCCGAAGTTTATCCTTCGTTAAATCTGAAATAATTATGATCAATAACAATAAACGTATATTTTGCAGAAAAAATAAAATCAACTCTCTTATAATTATAATTTTTTGATAATAACAATAAATCAACAAAAAATAAAGTTAGGTTTGCGGTTCGCCAACAAAAGTACCTCCACGTAAATTATACTCGTAAATTCATGAACAAAAATGTTTATTTTAATGTTTACGACTTTGATAGTATGGAACCCTCGGCGCGGGAATCGGACTCGCACTTGGCCGGTTTTTTTAAATACATACGATATAGGTATCCGATACACAAGAGTAGCCGCATCCCTAAATTCAAATTTCACCGAACGCCGCGGTGTTAATATTTCGGAAGAAAAACCCCTGAATGTTAAAGCCATCCTTGCTTTTACATTAACATATTATCATAATGTACTCACACCTACGTCAATGTAAAGCCGATTTCGCGATCTTTGACTTCAACCTTTTGTTCCCAATAAATTATGTAAGGGGTTTACGATAAATAATGGAAGCACTTATTTACACATTAAAAATTTGTAACTCCTACATAAAAGTCGCATTAGATCGCAGTAGACTTTTTTAGGGGTTTCATACCCAAAGGTTAAAATGGGATCCTATTACTAAGACTCATAGCTGGGCACCGTTAATCAAATAGTTAACTTCGTTAATCGTGAGTGCGCTACAATTTAAAAAAAAAGTTAGCTAAAAAAAAGTTAGCTTCGTTAAACGTTAAAGCGTTACATTTCGGAAGAATTAACGCAAGTGAACGTTAATCGTTAATCCGTTAATATATTTTTGAACTAATAAAACCTGTTGTGGCTGTTGGATTAGGTTCTGGAAGTTAACAGGTTAGGAACAAAACAGAATACTTATATTATATAATTCGAATGTGTGATTTAACTGTCGGGCATAAAGTGCATATTCCCCTTCATGAACATTAACATAATGGTGCTGTGCGGTAAATAGTAGGCATTGGATTAACGATAAACGGACTTCTGCATATAACGTGTCCGTTAACATTTTTAAAAGTTAACATAAAAGTTAATCCGTTAACCAAAATGTTAACTTCGTTAATTAAAGATTAACGGATTATCGAGTTAATGCCCAGCTATATCCGGGGAATAGCTAAGACTCCGCTGTCCGGGCAGTATTTGGACAATTTTTTTTTGTTTTTTTTTCGTTGCTAATAATTTCTAAAAAGTTAATGCCATGAAAACTATGTTCTAAACACTTTTTTGCGCTTTACAAATAATTCGAAAATCTTATGGCGCGGTGAGTCACCAAACAGGTTCTTTTTAATTTAAAACTAGCTGTTGCCCGCGGCTCCGCCCGTGTGAATTTCGGTTTGTCGCAAATCCCGTGGGAATGAAGGCTTTTTTCGGGATAAAAAGGTTTCATGGTTATAAGCTATCTATTTTCTAAATTTCAGCCAAAAGTTCAGTAGTTGCGGCGTGAAATCGTGAAAACATCACCCTTTTAGTAGTTGTTACTTCACTTGTATAGTTACTTGTATAATATTAAAATTAATAAGTAATGTTGACACATTTAATGAATGACGTACCTATGACGGTAGTCTTAGTGATTTACTTTTACGATTTTTGTGATTAATTTAATTTTTCACTCATAATTGCGAATTTAATTGAGCGAGCCGTTGCATTGTCATTTCGCATCCCTTTCCATTCAATGCTGTGCGAAAGTGACAGTGATACTATTTGTTATAACCGCGCCTTAAGACTATCGTCTAGTGACAAAGCGTGACGCGAGGTATATTTTAAAAAATGATATCTATGCTCGAATTGTGAGTTGCAAGTCCAGAGCTAGACCTACATTTTGTTCTTGAAATATTGCTTTGGGTGATAACGTTTTTACCTCCCGAAATGTTTACCGAATTAGACAATTTTAGTCTCATTCGATTCAGTACACCTTAATCTAGGCTAGTACGTTTTATTTTTTAGTAGTTAAGTTCATTAAAAAAAAACAATTGTACTCCGGCAAATATTTAGGTAAAAAATATGGGTATTTAGACGCTAATAACTGTTAAGATAAGCATTACTAACAAAAAATTAAAACGTGCGAGTATAGTTATTTATTGTATATCTGCAATATTTCTAAAATTTATGAAAATTGGACTATATTAACGGGAACGGAAAACGTTATCGCTTTTTGTATGAAAACTTACAGCTAGACGATCCTCTTAATTTGTTTTGCAGTCTTTCGAGTGGCTGGTGGAAGCGATCACCCTGTGGAGTCAGTGTACTAATTCAGCTCTTCACACGCAGAGGATGGGGCCTACCTTTGCGGAGGGGCAGCTTTTCTGAAGGACTTCAAAATGTAGTGTCAGAAACGATGTGTTGCTGTGTTCGTTGCTGTGGATGGCAACAACTGGAAGACTAAGGTGAGTTCCTACTGCTTTAGGCAAGACTAGAAACATTTTGCAAGTATTGGTACCATTACTACTGATTTTCTAACCGCTAAGAGCTGCTGAGCGAGTTTATTTTTCGTAGTAATTGTCAATGTGACAAGAGAAACTGATATCTATTGAATGGAAGCAGGCGTTATTGTTCCATAATTTGTGTTTCATATTTTAAATCCATGTTTGTTCCATGTTTTAAATCCATAATAAGCAGGACAGATACATTGGTTTTGCATAATCCGCTACTTGAAAAGATTATGTGTGGTACAATATGCAGGAACACCGCCCACAAGAAACACCACATAGCTCTTCCAACACTTCCTTCGACGCAAGTATCATCCCGAAGCTGAGTCATCCTCAGAAGATGATGACTTCACAATGACTCTACGATACCACATTAATCTGGCCTGCTAAGAAAAACAGATCCCAAGCTGGCAATCAGCGATCAATGTATCTCCAGCTATGTGCCGAGAATATAGACCTCCAGGCGAGACATTTCTGAAACCTATTTCTGGCTTGTGCGTAATATCATTTGCCTGAACGGATGGGAAAACATCCTGATGACCTGTGTGCTTTAGATTTCTGCGTTCAGTTCTCAAAGATGTAAGATAAATGAAAAACTAAAAGGGTTGTCGTGATGATAATAATAAATAATTAATAGGAGTTACCTCCTCGTCCAGGGTTGATCCCATTTTGCCCGGTGCGTCTGCCCGGTACCGGGCAGGATGGCACAAAAAGTTCCCATCCTGCCCGTTGCGCACCGTGCAATCGTTTGCCGGGCAGGATGGGAATTTACCTCCTAACTCATTAGCATGCAGCCCTGCACGTGGTAATCTGTTCAGATGTAACACGCTTGGCGAATGGCAGCTGACGTCATTGCCACGAGTCCGCTGCAGACTCCAGTCCGTAAATAATTGCGTTTCACTGCAACGGACGCTTTGCAGAAATGTAATTATCCGCGGGCGGTCTTTACCTGTCACGCGTGCCTTCACCAGACTGAGTTACAGCTTTTGTGTTTACTGATTAAAACTTCAATAGTACATAAATTTACTGAAAAACATCAAATCAAAGAACAATGGTGCGGGCCCATACATCGCTTTCGCTCACGTTACGCTATTGCAACTATAAATGAAAAAATATTTTTTTGGTTGGGCCTGCAAGCCTGAACTCAATGCTAAAAGATTTTTCTTACAAAAAAGTGGAGAAAAATTAATATTTATTTTCAAAATATTGTATCTGAGTATTATAACAACAGCGACCTCCGCCATGAAGCATCCGAGAGCATAGACAATACACTAAATACTCTTTGATAAATCCTTTTCACTTGTCCCAGAATTTGTCACTGTTGACAGTTGGTAGTCATGTAGCTGTCGGACAGTGTTGCGAGATGTCGGAATTAAAAAAACTCCAATCGAGTGAAAGAAAAATCTAATTGGGTTAATAAATCAATATTGAATTACAAGGGTGTTTCGGAAACGCTAAACAACCAAGACAAAATAATCTATGCTCAAAATAATCGGTTGTAATAGATTTCAGTATTATTAATAGGTGTAGTCTTCTGTCAAATAATCTCAAATCTTCAAGCAGATTATTTAAGTGAGACTAGCTCACACGGAAAAATAATATTCAGTTTTACTCCAATGCAGTGGAAAACCCTAAACTAATTTAATCTTTTTATGTAAATAATATATTCGAGAAAAATAAAATGCAAAAAAGGAACAATTGAAATCGATACAGTTATTGTCTTGTATTCTACATTCTGATCTAAGAATTAACGTAGCACCTGAAAGTAAGTTTTTCTTTAGTATCTGTTACATGTTGTTCTCGTACAAATAAGTGGACCGATCGTCAAAAAGATGGAGTCGAAAAGTGGAAAAGTTTGTCATCCGGCAACAGTAATCAATTGAATTCCTTTAAATATTTTATTTTTTGACCCGTCCTTTACAATAACTAGTGATACCATGAAAAAATTCAGTTATTTACTAGAATCGTCTTGGAATAAATGTTACATCTAGACGCTAAACTTTATTTGTGTACATTTCTGCCACTGTTCTTTCTTTTTAGCTTTTCTTTTTCGCATTTGCCTTCTTTTTCCTGCAACCGAGAAGTTTTTAGTAAAAATACGAAATGACTATTTTACTATATTTTTTTAAAAACAATTTTTTAACGATTTCCTCTCATTCTTTGAATGAAGTACTAGTATAAGGTATAACTATAGACTGAAGTATGCGGATGAAAAATGCCGAATGGTCTTCTTAGTGTACGGTGTGCCACTATTGTAAGTAAAGAGTAAGGGTTAGTATTGGTTTTGGGACAACTTTCGAATCAAATCACTTCGAATAAAAGGAACGGATTTATCCATACATCTACAGCTGACAGTCGCCGAAAGCTTGTACTTTACAATGTTCCCGCTTGCGGCTTGAGACGCTAGCAATAGATATATGGAGATATCCTTTCCGTTAATTCAAAGCGGGTCGACTCGAAAGGAGATATTTCAAATTGGGTTAGGTCTTGTACGGTATCTTAAAAAATCAAGAAAAATCTGTTGTTCACGGGAAAAATAAAATGAGTCTACTGACCCACGATGTCTCCCATACAAACGTAATACCTACCAAAATCATTTGTAATTCGTGCGAATTTCGATCATGTTGTGGTGTTATTCGGGTTCATATAGTAATTATCTATGCTCCTGGCCATATCTGGTTCCGAAATACTTTTGTTAAACGAATTTGTAAACGAATTTAGTTTTGCTTATTTTTATGTCAAAGAGGACATGTTTTCTGCTTATTTGATTTGTAATAAAAACAACACTATCTCACGTCGCATTAGTTCAGGAGCATAGTTTTTATTGTCCAGATAAAGAAAAACACCAGTTAATAAAGAAAGTAACAAGTTTTCATTCATAATTTTTGGTATTACGGAACTCGACCAAAGTTATAAAAATTTTGATCAAAATAGATTATTATTTCGTTTTAAAGAAGTATTTCCAAACAAAATATGGCCAGGAGCATAGATTATTACTATATGAATCCGAATAACTCCACAACATGATCCAAATATGCACGAATTACTAATGATTTGGTAAGTATTTTGAACGAATGGAGACATTGTAGTTCACAGGCCCCAACGAATACTTTCGGTGTACAATAAAATATTTATTTTTTCATTATTTATAATATGATCTATTTTCAATATCGCATCGCTGGTGTCGTACGATTTGACGTAAACCACGACTCAATTTGTCAATAATTGACATATCTGTCAAAGTCAAATGCCAATTCACAATGAAATAAATATTACCGCCATGTTGAATCTTTGTTAAGTGTTGCAATTATATGCAAAAACACTTGATTAATTGTACAACCGAAAAAGCCATTTTTAAAGAAAATATGTAGGTAAAAACTGTTTTTTGTGATCTGGGCTACATCCAAGTACATATATCGTACATAGACCTAGCCCAGGGCTCATACATTGATGAAACGTCTCCTTTGTATAAAAACCTGTACTAGACCGACTGTTCCTTGTTGTTATGAGTTGATTTATATCGTTGGTTGTAGCACAGTTTAAAGTAGTGTGGTACCTCCATGGTTTAAAGATATTCTGTGGTTGTAGTCTTCCAAGTCGACTGTAGCCAACTTTTGATTGCCGTATCGATTAGAAACTTATCGCAAAGGTACCTACTCGTTGTCTGAGTTCTCCGTCCTAGGCATCGATATAAATCTTTGGTCCTAGGCATATTTTCATTAACTTGGGGTCGGCCTTCCTTATCCTCTTCTTACATTGACCCGGGTTTTCATACAGTAGAGCATTTTTTGAGATTTTTGTGATGTTTTTCGTCTTTTTCGACCATCGGCGGGTTGTCTTCCATGACTCTCAATGTCTGTTGGCTATCAATCTCATGCATTTTTTAAATTTCGTGCCATGAAATGATTTGTGAATAGAATTATACACTATATAGAGTATGAAAGCTGCTGAAGGTGTTATGAGATAGGTACTCAGCGGTGCAGCGATAGTGGTACTGCCGATCTGCGTCGATGATTAAGGCCCCTAGATAGTGTAAGAAAAACGTATTCATCGTTATCGTAATAGTTTACAAATTCTGACCACTAATTGGGTCGCTGATTTACATCAGCCAATCGGGGGGCAGAATTCGGAAACGATTACGATAATGATGAATACGTTTTTCTTATGCAATCAAACCCTCGATTCCCACAACTGGATAACGTTTGTATGAATGTTTCCAGTGTCTGTGTGTTTTTCTATATACCTATGGTATATGTTTAATAAATATCACGTAAAATCATTTATCTAGTATAGTACCCATAACACAAGGTATGTGTTTTGGGAATGTATTGCGCGATGTTCTGATACATTATTTTATTTATTTACCTACGATGTCAAGCGAAATACGTTTAACCATGCCGCCTTTGCCAAAACAAGCGTAAATCTATCGTGTTTGTTTTCATGAGTAAACCTTAGACCAAAGCCCAAAGCGCCAGTTCAGTTGATTCGTAGCTATATAGCTGCAGGTGCTTAGATATATTACGTACATGAAAATACATATAATCTCAAATCATAGGTCAGTATCTATAAGCTTGATCCTTGAATTCGGAGAACCAAGGGGATAAAAATCTTCGTTTGTTTTTTGGTTCCCAGAGTTGAGTTTCATCATTCATAACTTTTGGTGGTTAGGTGAATAAAATATATTTTATTTATTTTATTCATTGAGGCGTGTGCCAAGACACTTCATAGTTCAAGCCCACATACTGTAATTTCGATCAAAGTATACAACCACCTTCCTTACTATATCAGGAACGAGAATAACGAAACAATATTTATGCTAAAGGACTACCTTATAAAATAAAATTACTACTCGATTGATGAGTATATGAAAGATAGTAAAATCGGTCCCCCGACCATTCATTAAAAAACAGCAACGCCCTAACAGGGTCTCATGTATGATAATTAAGAATAATATAATATTAGTGCATGAAGAGCGCGTACAAACTATAATATCAGGACAAGATTTGATTTTTATAGTAGTAGGTCAAGTCTTAACGACCTGAAATAAAACACACGAATATTACATCATATTGTCGAGAAACTGGACTATTATAAACATAAAAGAATAAACTTTTGTCGATAAAAAAAAATCTTGAAGTTGCATCCAATTTTTTACAATTTTCAATTTATTTCCAATGTTATACGCACTAGAGCGCCAAGATTTAGGATTATAATTCCAATAAATATTACGTAGTACATTTACTATTGATTCCTTTTTAAATTATGTATTTTAAAAGTTATTACTGTAAATTATAAATGGCGTTTATGACGTTGTTATTTCGCGTAATACGCTATGCAGTTTTGTACCAAAATGATGTTTTGCGCATGACAATCAGTCACAATCGCTCCATTGAGACGTGAAGACTGTATTTCTGTGCTCCAGGCCGAAAAAATAGTTCTTTGTATGTTTAATATATAAATTATGAATTATAAATTATTGTATGCGTATCGATAAGTTATTTGGAGGTGTTAATAATATAATTGTAAGTATGGCGAACCAAAACAATGAGTTTCAAGTTTATTAAAGCATAAACCTTTCTTTCAAATATCGACTTTCATTCTTTATTTTAAAGCACACAATTAACTAGCACTGTATTCCTACAAGCAGTGACGGCAGGAGGAAGTATATGCAAAAAAAGACGATCCCGATGAATTATGAGATGAGGGAATAGAGAGTGCAACATGTTCACTATTTTAACACTTTAGTTTGCAAATATTAAATATAGCATCATAAACTACTTATTAATGATAGTATGTTAATTATTTCTAAGTAAATAGTAAATAATTATTTCTAAGTAAAGTTCAAGATATAATGTGCAATAATAATATGTCAAAATATGAAAAATGATAACATTTCAAATTCATTGTGATATAATGTCAATAGGAATTATATACTTTTGTGAGTAATGAATTCTGTGAAAGAGACTCTGCATAAATATTTTTGCTGGCTTATTTTTTGGGTTCCTTGCCCAAAAGGTAAAAGCGGGACCTATTACTAACGTTCATCTGTCCGTTTGCCTGTCACCAGGCTGTATCTCTTGAACCGTGATTGTTAGACACATGAATTTTTTGCTGTTGCTCGTATAACATTAAATAAAAAACAAAACGAATATTTTTAGGGGCTCCCATACAACAAACGTAATTTTTAACCGACTTAAAAAAACGAGGAGGATCTCAAGTCGTCGGAATCTTATTTTTTTAGGGTTCTTTACCAAAATGATAAAAATGAAACCCTTTTAGTGAGACTTTCTCCGTCCGTCCGTCCGTCTGTCAAACTCGATTATTTCAGTAAGCTATCGACTTGAATTTTATATTAAAGTGTTTTTATACACTTAGGAAATTATTCATATAAATTTAAAAATGCATCAAAATTTCACTCGCGGTGGGACTCGAACCCACGTCCCCCAGCTATCGCGTCTGGGAGCTCATCCAACTGAGCTACGCGAGACTGTCTCACCACGACGAAATTAGGATGCATATGCATTTCGTCGTGGTGAGACAGTCTCGCGTAGCTCAGTTGGATGAGCTCCCAGCCGCGATAGCTGGGGGACGTGGGTTCGAGTCCCACCGCGAGTGAAATTTTGATGCATATTTAAATTTATAGGAATAATTTCCTAAGTGTGTAAGAACACTATAATATAAAATATAAGTAGTAAGTAACGGCAAGGCGTCATTACTCGTTCGAAGTTAGCTCCATTGGTATTAATGGGACTTCGGCATATTTGAAAAACTGTAAAGTTTTCAAATAGATGGCGTTAGTTCTGCCTAAGAACGAAAAACAATGTGCATCCGAATTTCGTCGTGGTGATACAGTCTCGCGTAGCTCAGTTGGATGAGCTCCCAGCCGCGATAGCTGGGGGACGTGGGTTCGAAACCCACCGCGAGTGAAATTTTGATGCATATTTAAATTTATCGACTTGAAATTTGGAACAGTTTTAGGTAATAGTGACCCAAAGTCATTGCAATCATAAAAATTTGAAAATCATTTTTATTTTTATTTAAAAGGGGGGGTAAACCGGGTTCTTGAAATTACAAAATAAGATAACAATATTGAGTGGGGTATCATATGAAAGGGCGTCACTTGTGTATTCTAATACCGATTTTTATTTATTTTTGTGCCCGATAGTTTTTTATTTATTAGGCAAACTGTCGAAAAAATACCGCACCCCTCCCCCTTATCTCCGAAGTTTATCGTTCAAAAAATCTAAAATAATTATCATCAATAGATATAAACGTATATTTTACAGAAAAAATAAAATCATCTTTCTAACTTTTATACTTTTTTTGATAATAACAATAAACCACCAAAAACAAAGTTAGGTTTGTAGTTAGCCAACAAAAGTACCTTCATGTAAATTATACTCGTAAATTCATGAACTAAAGTGATAATTTTAATATTTTACTTCTTTCATAGTATGGAACAGATGTGCAAAGAAACGACGATCTTATAGATAATTGTCCAATTTCAAATTGGAGTACATTAAAACACATTTTGTAGTGGCATTAGAAGTCGGTTTTATGAAAAAGATTTTTCATTTTTTATTTTATTAAAATAGATAAATAGAAATATCATAAAGAAAAAAACTCCTTACGCTTCGTTAAAAAGATCGCCCCTGGCTGTACCCAGCCAAAAATACCCATCAGACTAGCGGCATTGCTCCGCTGTATTGGGCCAGGAAGGTCCCAAATTGCGGACTGAGATTGAAAATTCGTTTTTATAGTAAGGAGCCCTCAGTGCTCGAGCCCGCACGTAATTGACTAATTATTTATTCTTTATTTAAAAATTCATCTAATTTGTTATAATTTTGAATGCATGAAGCATTCAACAGGGTCGTCGTTTTTTTTAATTTTTTCACTTTTCATGCATTTTTTTAAATTTATATTTACAAAACAAATTTATATTGACAAAAGTCAAAGATTTGTTGACTTCAGATTATAATGACTGCTAATTTTCGCATGGGATAATTACTGTCGTATCGTCGAATAATAAAAGAATAGATGGGTATTTTCATACTCTATGGGTATGTTATGGGTACGATACGTTTGCAAGGAGGACGTCAATATACAATTAACGTTAGACGTCCCAAGAAGACCTAAAAGACTTTTCTGTGAAATACTGTAGCTATTAGATTCATGATCGGATTCAAACATCCCAATGTCTTTTTTAATTTGTGTCATTTAAAAAAAACCAACCAAAAAATAAAGTTTAATCGATTTTTTATTTGCATTAAAAATGTTTCAAAAAAAAAGGTTTTTAAATTTTTGTATAAAATGTCAAGAATCATTTTTCCAACAACTAGGTGATCTGCAATGCACCCGAATTTATCTGATTATCTTACCTATAGTGATCGCGGTTTTGTGGAGTTTTGTTGACAGTATTTGACAGTACACGACTTTTTTTTTGCTTTTCGCCCCCTCTGAAAGCTGACAATAAATGAAATGAAATGAAAAGATATTATAATTATTCAAGTTCATTCTCAATTTGGCTTCCATGTACCTTCATTAAAGTTTACAGGTAAATAGTAAATATAAATATAAATATATAGAAGACAACATCACATACATTGCTCCGATGCCATAGTAAGTAGCTTATGCACTTGTGTTATGGAAATCAGAAACAACGCAGGTACCACAACACCCAGACCCGAGACAATGTAGAAAAGTTATTTTTCTACATTGCCCCGACCGGGAATCGGACCCGGAACCTCTCAGAGATTGCGGCGCCTTGAAAACCGGCACGCTAACCACTCAACCACGGAGGTCGTCAGGTGACGGGACGGAGAACAAAAAAACTTTGGCGCACGGCGGACTTGGACATATTTTTATTTTTTAGGCTTCCACGCTATTATAGTAAAAACAGCAAAGACTTCTCGCGGAAATTAAAGACAGCCGTAATTCTTTTCAAGTTTTAACAATATTATTGGAACAAAGTTTCTAGAAAAAAAAAGAATCCGACGAATTGAGAACCTCCTCCTTTTTTGAAGTCGGTTAAATATAAAATGGTTTTGTTTTGTAGTGTTATTCCAAACCTTTGTTTGTACCGAGTGTTCCATGACACTTTTTATTTATTCGCTGAGTAGTGGGCGAGATCTTAATTTGTTTCAATACTGCGATACTCGTAAGTTACAAAGTATAACTACGAGTAGCTGTTGCGCGGGGCTTCGCCCGCATGATTTCGGATTTTACATATTCCTTTATAATGAGTCGACTTTGAAAGATATGGTGTCGCTGATTTTTTTTAGAACTTTTAAATTAGAACAATTTCGTCTTACATGATTTTTGCGTAACTTTAACCATTTGCAGAGTGCGCAACGGAACTTCTCTGCAAGGAGCAATTTATCCCGTTTTGCAACATTCTTCATTGATATTCCTCTCCCAAAAATCTAGTCTTTCTCAAGAAATGGACTATCCACCACAAAAAGAATTTTTCAATTCGGACCAGGAGTTTCCATGTCCAAACAAACAAACTCTTCATCTTTATAATATTATTAAGTATAAATTATTATAAGTAGATATTACTGGTTCAGGAACATAATGATTACTGTACTAAACTACACGTTATGCTCCACTGGCAGGGAGCCAAGTTTGAGGAAATCGGACAACCAACTTGTTGCTTTGTACCAGTTACGGATAATGCAACAAGTTGGCCATCGTAAACGGTTTCTATACCGATGATACGACTCTAGCCCGTGTTC
Organism: Coenonympha glycerion; assembly: GCA_963855885.1. Classification (NCBI taxonomy): domain Eukaryota; kingdom Metazoa; phylum Arthropoda; class Insecta; order Lepidoptera; family Nymphalidae; genus Coenonympha; species Coenonympha glycerion. Next base: position 1,430,333 of record OY979626.1, read on the forward strand.
CTCTTGGTCCTGGCCATTTGGTTAATCTTATGGTCCATCGGTCATCAGTGAGTCGAGCGACGTGGCCGGCCCATTTCCATAACGATTTGATTGCATATGTGAGGGCGTCGGTAAGTTTCGTCTGCTTTCTAATGTAGGAGTGGCGAATCTTATGGATTTTTCTGATATCAGAATCTTTTATAAAGGGGAAAGGGGGATAATGTGGCTAAGATTTTGTGAGTGTAAGGTCTGACAAGATTAGATAATTGTTAAAAGTGAATTTTTAAAATATTAGTAATTAGTTTAGACTTACAGGAAATTTTAATCCTTTATTTATTGTTAACATTTCATTTTATATGTATTTTACTATTTAATTGCTTTAGAGTGTGTTGTTTTGCCTATGCGTGCTCATTTGCTGAGTTAGTACTTATATATTGCTGCGTGCTAAGCTAGGCTTACATTCTGTAATACCTAGGTTAACAGTGTAATCGAATACGACCTCGTATTAGTGCATAAACTATGTGAATAATTTATATAACAGTGGCTCGTGCCAAACCTCTGCTATAATTGTAGGTACAGAAATAGCGGCTGATTAGCTCTTCAAATAGTTAATTTTTATGATATGTGTTAGATGCATAATACTGCATTTTAGCACAAGTGTATATAAAAGAAGGCATACCAATTACATTAAAATAAAAAAATAAACAAATATGTTTTATATGATATCCCTCAACTCACCGAGGCAAGGACACTGACATTGACTCAGTCAAGCCTATAAAGTTAAAAACACATAAAATTTGCCAAGTGCGAGTCGGACTCGCGCACCGACGGTTCCCTACTAACTACTATGGAAAAGTAAAACCATAAGGATGACTTATCTTACCGAACTTCAAACTTAACTTTGTTTTTCGGGGTAAATTGTTAATTCCAAAAAAGTGTGATAAAGACAGACTTGATTTTATTTTCTCGTAAAATACATTACATATTAATCCCTATTAATGATTTACGAAAGAGAAAGCTGGTTGTACACTTTATTGTTCTCTATTATTTTAACACAAAACGGAAGTCTGAAACCAATTTAATAACCGAGACCAACATACCGTAATGCAAGTAGTTAGGTACCTATTTAATTTAAGCTCGGCTTTGCGAACTAAAATTCTAGCTAGTTCCTATTCGTGGAGACATATTTTACCTATGATTTTTTACATGTATGATTGAAAGTTCGCAGATGTGAGCTCGTGCTTCGTAGAAACGTAGTTTTTAGGGTTCCGTACCCAACAGGAACAACGGACCCTATTACAAAGTCTTCGGTATGTCTGTCCGTTTGTCTGCACCAGGCTGTATCTCTTGAACAGTGATAGTTAGACGGTTGGAATTTTCACAAATGATATGCTTGCTGCTACGACAAATCATTAAAAAAAACAGAATAAAATAAATATTAAAGGGGCCCTCATATAACTATAATGGCAACAGGTAAACGCTTGTAACCTTTTAAGAATATTTAGTTAGGTATTTATTATATTTACATTAAAAACAAGTAATATATTTAAAATAAAACATTATATGTACTAAAGGGCCGTAGAGCAAACGTGATTTTTTTTACCGTTTTTGTAGATAATTGTACGGAACATTTTGTGTGCGAGTCCAATTTGTACTTGGCCGATTTATTAATTTATTCAAAGCTCAGAATACAGAACTCAGAGAGTCGGTTGGTACTAGAGACTGGGTACATGACGGTAGGGAATTTTATTCGCTGAGTTATAAATGTCGAGGACCTTGTGCTGTGGAGTTCTCGTGATGCAAAATGTTAAATCATACACTCTTATTATGAGTATAATTTTATTTGTTACAAAAAGATGTTTTTACTATGGAAACCAAATATCAAGAGAAATACAACATGAAATTTTCACTCAAAGTCTTACTATAGTATATTTTTTTACAATTATAACTAGGTTGCACGTTGTACATAGTTGTAGTTCTTGTAGTTACACAAAAATATACTTAAGAATGCACTGACCTACGTTTTCTTCATACATTCAAAATACCAAATCATTTGTAGTAATTCGTGCATATTTGGATAATGTTTTGGTGTTATTCGGATTCATATAGTAATATTCTAAGCTCTTGGCCATATTTGGTTCGGAAATACTTCTTTAAAACGTTTGCGCGATTGGACTCTATAACGAAATAGTACCCAAACTGTTGCAACATATAAACAGCAACAGGTTCATAAACCATTGTGTGTCTTACAAGATACAAGATTTTTTTTTATTTTTTTTTATCACAGACCAAAAAATATATTTTATTTCTACGTAGATTGAATTTTTTATAAATGACAACAATATCATATATTATATAATACTTAGAATTAAATCTAAACTAATATTATTAAAATTAAATCTATCTAAACTAAAATTAAATCTAAACTAATTAAATAACAATAAGATAATAACAATAATATAAGATACAAGAAAAAAATAGTAGGTACCTACATCCTGAGCTGAGAAAATCTAGCTTAGCGGTGTTGGGGCGAAACATGTGAAAACAGTGTTCAAGTTTTGTGTGGTGTTGTCGGTCGGCAAAGCAAGCAGTATATACTTGTCGGCAAAGCAAGCAGTATTGTACTTCGCTTTTATTGCAAATTGTGCTACCTATAACACTTCTTTCTGTTGGGGGATAATAGCAAAAACATTTTCATCTCGCTTATTATAAGGAATGAAGTCAATATTTGGCTCTCCTATTCATTTTGCATTAACATAGAGATACTATACCTAGAATATAATATCCAAAGCCATTGAACTACTAAATAATGAATCTTCCACGCAAATATGACCCCATTAAGAGTCCTAAATATTATGTAGGTACCTACAGACACGGAATACATAAAAGTAGGAACCTAACGGAGAGATATTTAAAATTTCACAATATTATTGTTTAATAGTTTTATTTAATAAAATATACCCTTTTAATTATCTCTAGATATTATACTAATAACAGAACATTTCATTAATCCGAAGGAGGGATATTTTTTTTGAGTTTAGATTAAAGAAGTCTTGCTGTATTTGAGAGACTTTTTTACAAAACGACACGATGACTTCCATAGTTTAGTAGGTATTTCCACGACTAAAGCCACACTAACGTACAGAAATGTAACATCTCTCGGAATGGAATTTTCTATAAACCCTACGGAATAGAATCTGGATTGGATAGATCCTGAAAGTTAGTTACTTCTGTAGCCTATTGTATGCTTTACTAGCTGACCCGAGGTTCACCTCTATACGTTTGCATGTTCCTGTGGGAATTTCGCAAAATCCTATCTTCCGAACAAGACTTACTTAAAACGAGATTATTACTGCCTGAACCGAATACGAGCAGATGCCACCGAAGTATAGCGGTGGTTATGAGTACACAGCGCAAAATCAACGAAACGAAACGCAAAATATGAAGCAGGACAGATTAATTTGTTTTGCTATAACTCTTTTTTTACCTGATGGTAAGTGATGATGCAGCCGAAGATGTTAACGTACTAACTTGGAAGGGGTAAGTAAAGTCAGGCCAACGCTTTCTACACAGCATCGACCGGAACGCTAAATCGCTTGGAGGTATACGTCTTTGCTGGTAGGGTGATAACTAGCCACGGCCAAAGCCTCCCACCAGAAACTACTACTTGAAACGATTAAAATCTACAATTTCGCCTTGTGAAGTCAACGTCTCCTAAAGATCTTCCGGTGTTGGCACGAAACAGAGAGATTCATTTCAAGTAATGAATTATAGCAAAACAAATCTGTCTTGCTAATTATGGATTTCCTCAAAATAGCGCCTGCTATTATGATATTCAATACGCAAAATATATTAATCCATGTTAAATATATATTTTATAAGATAAATCTATTCCACCTAAAACATCAAATTAATTGTAAAGGTACCCCGGTTTATAAGATCCGAGGCTTCTTATTGGAAAACATTCCGCTATGTAGATAATATATACCTACCCATTATTCTGATTATAATTATTGTAATGTTACCGCCCACGGCTACGACCATGTTAGCGTTAGCGATTTTGCCGTCAGCGCCGGAGGTCGTGGGTTCGATTCCTACTACTGGAAAACGTTTATTTTTTTGGGTGTTGTTTGAGCCTGAATGTTTTCCAAAAAACTTATGATGGATGCTTTTGATACCGGTATTTTATGTCGGAAAATTCATCAATTTTTAACCGACGCGACTCCAAAATAAAGGAGGAGGTTCTCAATTCGTCGGAATCTTTATTTTATACCATGAAGAAAGAAATCCCAACAGTAAAGAATTTACACCGAGTACTTAGGAAGAAATTGGTTTTCAGGGTAGTCGAGAAATTCAAAGATTGGTTTTCGATTAAGAAACGCAACAGAGAGATTCTAATGGAAAGAAATGATAATAATTATATCTGCATGGCGGGCGATCGTTATTTGCAAGTAACTTATTTTGAGTTTACCCATGAAACTATATTAAGTTAAACATGATTACACAATAAAATAACTAAAATAATTATTCATGGCCATTTCTACAGATGTGTGAGGCACAGTTGCTGCATACCGTTTAAAAGATAGATATTTGGATAAACTATTCATCATAGAAGTATGTTCAGAAGAAAGAAGTGACAGTGATAATGGTAGTAGTACGTTAGGTGAAGACGATGATAGAGGAAATTTTGATACTCACCCGCTTCATATAATTCGCAGTGACCATGATTATAATAAAACAATCTTATATTCATTTATTAATTGCAGCCTTTCCATACACCTACATATCTTCATGCTTTTTTCTGATACTAGAATTCACTCAGAATATAGTACTCAATCCGTTAAAATAAGATAAAACTCACTGGAATTTTTCAGCACTGACATTTTTCATATACTTACTCCCTAAAATTGAGGAAAACTTTTTTGCTGGCTGCCTTTGTCGTACGATGGCGCCCTCGTGACAATGTCATTCAAGAGCCTAAATAGCCTTGTCGCACTGTGTTCTGGTGCGATACTGTGTAGCAATCATGACTATGATAAGATCTTCGGCTATTGTGACTTTAATGATGATGTTTACCTACCATAAAACCATGAAACCATGAACTTTTCCGGGATAAGAGTACCATAGTATGTAATAAACTCGATTTTATTTGGAGTTATACAAAAGTAAAAATACCTACTACATACAAAAGAATACACATACAAACTTTTGTCCTTGTAATATAAGGTAGTGCGATACCTTATAAACACGTCATAAACTACTTTCCTTTTCGAAGTTAGAAAATATAGAGATATCTTACAAACTCATGATTTCCTTTGAAATTGCAATCATATAGAAAACTAATAAGCGGACGAAGTTTGCCCGTATTCAATAAGGAAATAAGTTTAGTTACGTGCCAGAGAAGCGGTTTATTTATTTTATTTGCCAACATAAAAGTACATAATGTGATAGTGAAAACTAAGTCCTTTGAAAGAATTTTATTAGAGAAACATTCCCCGTAATTACTTTCTTCTGTACCCACGACCTAGTTGAGAATTGACTCATAATGAAATTTGAAATATTTAAAAGTATACTAAGTTTACAAACGTGAGATTATGCAATTTGTTCTTTTAGTTTGATACAGTTTACTAAGAAAGAAGTTTTTGAAATAATTTTTCGAATCTATGAACGGCGCAGCGTAAACTCAAAATTCAAACTCATCAGGCTCTTGTAAAACGTCAATATGATATTTGTTGCATAAGTATGGTGATAACTACAAGTCGACATAAAACTAAGTTTACGAGGGTTCCAAACGCGTCCTGCCGCTGAGAAGAAGCCCACAACAAACTCAGCCGGGTATTTTTATATGTTATCACCATTTAACAAAATAAGTATAAATACTAAATAGGCTAGTAACGACAACAGAGTAATTTATTATTTATCAGTCACTTCCAAGGGTTTGTGTCGCTAAAAATATATAATAGTATCAATCTTCAATTCAGAACAACTACACCTATCTATCTGGCTGATTAATTATATTCAAGTAATAGACTTCGAATCCGTTACCGACACCAAAATCTAAATCTAAATAAAGTACGACCACCACATTCGGAAAGCTGCTTTGCACTACGATAAACGGGTAAAAATTAATAAAAATGGGAAATGCTTTCCAAAAAACCAACTTCAAATGCCACTACAAAGAGTAAAATAATTTTTATTTAAAATTTAGGTACCTACACCAATTCGAAGTCGGGCAATGTTTCATACAATCCCTAACTTACTTGATGTGCGAAGAAATGACGAAGTCATAGGCAATCGCCCGACTTCGAATTGGTGTAGGTACCTAAAATTTAAAGAAAAATTATTTCACTCTTTGTAGTGGCATTTGAAGTTGGTTTTTTGGAAAGCATTTCCCATTTTTATTTTATACTTTTTAGTGGAGAACAATAAAATGCACAGAGCGTTGTAAAAATACCCAAATCGCTTGAGGTGTGTTCATAAACTCTGAAGAGATACCTAAAATTCACCAAGATCCCATCATCAGACAATGACTTGATGACTTTAGTCATAAATCAGTATCTGCTAGCAAGTGCACCAGTAACTATAAAAAATACCCAACTCGCTTCAAGTATACTAGCAAAATTTGGAGAGTTCCCTTGAATTCACCAAGATCCCATCATCAGACCCTGACTTGATGACTTTAGTCATCAAATCAGTATCTGCTAGCATATGCACCAGTAACTATAAAAAATACCCAACTCGCTTTGAGTATACTAGCAAAATTTGAAGAGTTCCCTGGATTTCACCATGATCCCATGATCAGATCCTGACCTGATGACCATAGGACAACTTGGAAAATATTACTCTTTCTAATAATACTCAAATAGTTTCATGTGTCCATATAAAATTTGAAGAGTTCCCTCGATTTCTCCAGGATCCCATCATCAGATCCTGACCTGATTAAAATGGGACCACCTGGAAACACAACCCTCTGAAACAAAAAAAGAATTTTTGAAATCGGTCCACGCGTCATCGAGTAATCGGTGAACATACATAGATAAAAAAAAAAAGATTCCGACGAATTGAGAACCTCCTCCTTTTTTTGAAGTCGGCTAAAAACACTGCACTTGTTCTTCTTCAAAAATTATTGTTTACAATTATATTTTATAACAATTTTTTTTTTTTTTAATAATATCAAATTAATATTAACATCTTGTGAGATGGAATATACACTTACATCCGAGTCTTTTCTTGGTCTTTTCCCGAGATGTTCGAAAAAATTCATAGACTTATTTAATCACATGATACGCCACAGCTAGTAGTTCTGTAGTTTGTTTTATTTATTACTAGCTGTTGCCCGCGGCTCCGCCCGCGTGAATTACGATTTTTTTACATATACCGTGGAATTCCTTGATTTTTCGCGGGATTCTGGTGTCATGTTATTCAGAAACCTGTTCTTACTTCACACGGGTTATCTTGTGGTGATTTTGAAAACTCCTTTTTCTTAATCATAATATAAAGTTTCATTAATACGTAGTTGAAAGATCAAAAGGACGATTTTAACTGTCGATATTTCGACCCAGTGGCACAGTTCGTGTTCACTACGTGACCACGACCTGTGCCATGTGCTGTTTCAATGTGATTTTTATTCTGAAACCACGAAATATGTCAAAAATCATTAAATAATGTGAAAATTTGTACTGGTGGTAGAGCACTTCTTTCAGGGTTCGGCCGGGTAGGTACCAGGTAAAATAGGTACTCTACTAACAATATTCCCCAGCCCAACATAAGAGTCATTTAAAAAACCTTTGCTTCATCTCAATACAATCCAAAATATCCGAACGGGCAATGGCTATATATTTCTTACGTATAAAAAGACTTATGACAGTCAGTCAGTTAGGATCGATAAGACCTAAGAGTTAAAAATATTTGTGAACCATTATTTTACCCTTTCCATATTGTGGATAATAAAAAAGATTCCGACGAATTGAGAACCTCCTCCTTTTTTTGAAGTCGGTTAAAAAAGACGCGGCACTCCGGGAACTTTAATCTGTTCATGACTTAACAGTGCCATCTTAATATAAAGTCTTGAAACAGTAAATTACATGACAGTTAATTATTATTAAAAAAAATTCGGTAGTACCTATCTCAGAGGTTTACATTCAAGTTCCACATAAATTGTAGAGATGGCGCTATGCGGTATAACGTAGCGAGTTTTTTACCCCTATTTTTTTTCACCCTAAAAGTGAAAAATCTTAAACCATACAAAATCTGCTAAGCCTATTTATTTACGGCTGTATGGGTAGTCCCGTCTAACTTTAGCTGTACGTCTTCTTTAGCCCTAAGTTCTTTGTCCATTCCGAGTTTCAAGTCACCTACTTGAACTTATCGCTAAAGGTTCTGATGCCTGCATGCCTGTAATTTTTGAACTACAAATGTGATGATGATAAAATTTGTATGGAATAATCTTTAAAGAACCTACTTTCTAACAAAGAAAGAATTAAGAGAAGAATTAGAGTTTTGGCTTCAGTATCGACTAAATAGTGTCCTCCAACAAAAAAATTCAAAATATCTTCAATGTACAGAATTCGACCCTTTACAGTTTTATTATAAGTATAGATTATGAAAATCACTTTTTTTTTAAATGCAATGCATTTTGTACCTTCAAATATTATAGCTAGTTCAATATCACAAGAAGTTTGATGCACAGCTAATATTTCCATTGTTATCGCTGTTTGTTGGAACTTGTCAGTACAGTTACGTGAAAGCCCGATGCCTGGGGGTGAGAGGGCGCCTGGGGGCGATGCGTTCAGCATTTCCCGGCGGTCGCGTGGCTTTAACTGACGCAAACAAGAATAATTATATTAAAAAAGTCTAATAATTGAAAATGCAAATGAAAATACATTCGTTATAACGAAATTTGAAAGAACAAAATATTATGGCGTAGCGGTAGTGCTCCTGCTTTCGTAGGCGGTTCCCAATATTCTATCTATCTATGATTTGCCTTTAGAGATAGAAATTTGACATAGCTTGTATGGAGCTTACGTCACATTGATATCTCTAGTAAGGCGAATGGAACATACATATAATATTGGGAACCGGTAGTACGGTCATGGATTCGATTCCCACAGTTGAAAAATATTTGCATGATGACCATAAACGTTTTCCAGTGTCTGTGTGTCTATGTTAAACACTATGTATATTTAAAAGTCATCAAGTAGATACCCATAAGCTATCGCTTATCTTTGGGGCTAAACCGCGATGTAATGTGCTGTTAAAAAAATATCGTCGACAACCATTACAGTCAATCGGTGCCAACACTGCACAACTGATGCAAGTATTACCAATGTAACTGCGTCGATGCTATACCGTCGATATACTCGTATAGTACCGAGTTTCTTGCCAGTTCTTCTTGGTGCAAACCTGCTTTCCGAACCTGGCGGTAGAGTCTTGACATTTCATGAGAGCTTATATTTAAGCCTATGTGAAATAAAGAATTTCATTTTATTTCATTTCATATAAGTATTTTCTCACAGCAGATCCTAAACAGTAAGTAAATATGTATATCATTGCAGCAGTGCACTTCGAATCGAAACATTTACGATTTTAAAACATTTACTTTGCAATTACTGTTTCACGGCGTAGTACATAGTAACTCAATGTTCACGGCAGAATATCTATCATTGAAGTGATACTAGTATAGAAATCTGGATTGTCTCTGTAGAGTCCAACCGTATTTCGAAGCACCGAGTTCACTTCAATTAAAGAATTACGAACTTTCGGTACCTATTTAATTTAGGTCATCAAAAAATTTCTTGTTGACAATTGTAGTTACCGGACGTTAATTTTGTGTGTACAAAAATAGTTTTATTTAATAAAACTCTGACATTGTATCCAAGTTAAACGTTTAAGTAAAAACGTGAGCGGAAAAAATTATTGCATGAGAAAATTCTTCCGTTAAGCCTTTATACACGAGGCTGTATTCGAAGTTATTTACAGAAATCGTAAACCCACTGAGGCTTACGAGCTTAACCCCTTGCATTTGTAAACGTGGAATAGAGATGGATGAGTTATAGTAATATTATATATTCGTTGGTTATACTCTATTTTGTCCCTTTCTTTCGAATTTCAATTACTGATGACAGAGAAGGACAAAAAAAGGCATAACTTAATATAGACCATTATTCTACGTTTATTTTTTGAATTAGTTCATACAAAGAAAACTTTTTGATTTAAAGTAAAAATCTCCCTCTTGCTATGTTTTGAAAAAAAAATGGTCATGTGCGAGTCGGGATCCCAAACTGAGGTGTCCGTATTATCAAAACCAATTCACAATAGTATAAATTAAGACCTTGCCCATGAAATGGGATGGGAGCCCCCTTATTAAGTATTTATTTTATTATATTAATAAAAATTCTACTGATTAATTAACAAGGTTGATAAAACAGACGGACGACCAGCGGAGTCTTAGCAATTTTATCCGTTTTATCCTTTGAGTACCAAAATACTAGACAGTACCTAATACTGACGAAAAGAATAACCTCTCACTCGTTAAACACATAGTGTGTATATTAGAATATACAGCCAAATCAGTATGGTTGTGTTGTGATTGAATAACAAAGGTCCAAACTTTTAAACATTCAAACTAACAACCTTTCATATCTATATACTTATAATAAAACTGTAAAGGGTCGAATTCTGTACATTGAAGATATTTTGAAAATTTTTGTTGGAGGACACTATTTAGTCGATACTGAAGCCAAAACTGTAATTTGTTAAATTTTTGTCTGTCTGTCTGTCTGTCTGTCTGTCTGTCTGTCTGTCTGTCTGTTTCACGACCGGGCATCACGGCTAATCCGCTGGATGGATTTAAATGAAACTTGACATGATTATAGTTCATACCCCGAGGTAGGACATAGGATACAAAAATATGCACCTAATGAGAACCGCCTCCGTCTTTTGTTTTCTGAAGTTGGTTTGAAAAGAAAAACCGGAGTTTCTCATATTATATACTCTTGAAACATCTACTGTAAGTTAGTTTAAAGAGAAATAGTAGGTACACCAACTCCATTGTGAATACTGGCAAGTTCGGAAGATGACCTAAGTTTGTCAGAAACTTGTTAAGATGTTCCCATTTTGGAAACTTTCTCAAAGAGCTAAAATTCTCTAACTACTTATACCTAAAGGGTAGATCTTGATATTTTACTTATAAGAAAATTAACTGTCTCGACAGACGTTGTACTACCCTTTTCCGATTAATGTTTTTTTAGCAAAATATGATATCGTTAATTCGTCAGCCAACGGATGTCCACAGCTGGACAAAGGCCTCCTGTAATGATTTCCAGCCCACACAGTCCTGCGCTACTTGTATGCCAGCGCCATGTCCCGACTCTTTTAAGGTCGTCTGCCAACTCTGCGCTTTCCCGCCATTCCAGCACTTGTTGTCCCCAACATCCGACGGTTCTTCGTGCTTATTATACCGCTCTAAGTGCCACTTCACCTTCGCGGTACTTTGCGCTATGTCAGTGACTCTGGTTCGCCTACGGATCTCCTCATTGCTGATTTTATCACACTGCAGAGACACTCCGAGCATAGCTCGCTCCATTGCCTGCTGAGAGACTGAAGTACCTACATAACAGTAATATACCGTATATATTACGAGTATAAGGAAATAATTATGTAGTACAGTGTTTTGAAGCTGTTTACAGTATGAAATATAAACAACACTTGTATTACAAGGGAGAAAATTAAATCTGTACCTATGTATGTTTGTTTCTCCTTCGCGCAGCGACTACTAAGGAATGGACAGAATGTAAATATTATAAGCTGCTTCATATCGTGGACAGTCATGTTTTTCACGGGATTTTAGTAAAACCGTAAAAACGTAATTTTAGTAATTATAGTCAATATACGAACGAAAAATGATATAAGAAATAATGTAAGAAAAGACGAACAGTAACAATCCTGACGTATCATATCGAGTTTCTTGCCAGTTCTTCTCGGCGCAAACCTGCCTTCCGATCCTGGCGGTAGAGTTTTGATTTTTCATAAGGGTCTATATTGAGGCCTATGTGAAAAATAAAGTTTTTAATTTTCATTTTAAATCGCTAGTTTATCACGTGACTTCAGCTCATACAACTGTCAATATCATACAAGTTTGAATATGGATCTATTTGTGCGATCGACAGCTTTCTGTGACTATCGAAAATATTTTATTAGTCACATGTCTACGGTTGCAGTCATAAATAAAAATCTGTTTGTGGCAAAGGACTATGGAACCCTAAAAGCGGGTTGCTAACGAAATAAACATTTCAAGCTATACTTACGTTTCTTTTACGTTAATAAATTAGAGTAGATTATTAGGTACATCAAGAGTTTGCCCTGATTCTTTATTTAGTCTCGCCGCACACTGGTTTCTATCTTTGATCTCTAATATAAAAATTCCTGGATCTGTATCAAAAGTTCATCGAAACGGCAAGACCGGTTTCTATATTTTATTTTTTTGTATATTCGGTAGGTTCGAGGCCGGGATGTACACTATCATTCATGCTCCTAAGTGAGAATGTGAACTTATATCGCAAAACAAATAAGCACCTACGTGAAAAATAATAATTTATATGGCAAAACAATGTTTGCTGGGTCAGCTTGTATTGTATAAGACTCGCAATACTGGTGAGTTTTATAATTGCTCTGGGTAAAGTATGTAGTAGATACATCCGTAACCATATGACATATTATTGCGTTTTTTATTTTATGTGTTGTATAATATGCATGGTGATATTACTATCGTATCAGATTACTGGGATTTTCTTTAAATATCTAATTTTTTTGGGAAGTTTTGACTTTTGACAATATTAAAATTAGAGAAACTTTGAACGTAAATAAAAAACCTTACATAGTATCGCATTAGAAAAATATTTTGCCTGATGTGCGGCCAGCCTAAGTGAGTGGTATGGATAGACGTAGGCTGGATTTTATAACGCAATCATAAAACACCCACCAAGTGCGAGTCATACTCGTTGACTAAGGGTTTCATGCTACAAAAGCAGTGAGATAAAATAATCAGTTTTGTACATTAAATTAAATGTACATTGTACATTTTTGGTAACGCTAACTTAACTTTGTTTTTAATACGAGTATAAAAAAAAGTTGGAGAGTTGATATCATTTTTCTTAAAAAATAATACGTTAACTCCTATTGATAAGGGGAGGGGGGACGGTCTTTTTTCGACAGTGCGTCTAATAAATCAAAACTGGCTGCTAATAAAATAAAAGAATACTGGCTGCATTTCCGCGTTGAACAGCTAGGCTGATACGTTGCGCAAAAAATGAGCCAGCCCTTCTGTCACCAGTTGATGCTATTAACCGCGGGAAAAGCTCTCGAATTTATTACCTGTAACTATGCCAAATTTAGGACGATATCTTTATTAGTTATTAGGGACTGTGACAGACAGACGGACGGAGAAGTTTAACCTCTTACGTTAGGTTAGTTCCAATTATTACCAAAGCAGTATCGAACCCTAAAAATAAATAAGCTCAATAAAAAGTTAACTTATTTTTATTGTGGCGGTACATTTTATCCATTATTTTTGACGACCTCTGTTGGGAATTGAGGCGTCTGGTATATAAGCGAGAATATATAATTGTTGTTATAGGTCTAGTAGTATATAGATATAGTAACGATAGCAGGGCAGTGCGTCAATGACATTGCGAGTTTGTTGAATTGCATTTTCCAGGGACGCGTTGGACATCGGAAGAACGTCGTTACCTTAAAAAAATTGTTGTCCACAGCACGCGACTAACTAGAATAAGTAGATCCTTTTCATGTAACTATTTTCGATTTTATAATATACTGTTATACAATGTACCTACCTGCTCGAGATTTCACTCAGTAAACCCGACTGAGTTGAACCCTTTACAATTATAATTTGTATAGATTTTAGTTTGTTAGATTCCCGGGTGTGGCAAACAAATTTCCGAAAACTTTTTGAATGCAGTTTTGATTCAAATGCAATTCATTCCATGGGGGGTTTAGGTTAGGTTAGGTTAGGTTATTCTATATATTAAAGTCTATTATTCTATTCTATTCTAATAGCTTAATAATCCATGGGAGTAATAGTGAACTGCTCTTAATTTCAGTAGCTCGTTCAAATGTAATATATTTTGTATTATATAGTGATAACGAAAAAAAATTTAAATTTTTAAGTCGTGAAATACCTAGTAGTATGAAATAAATCATTTACTTCATTGATTAATTTTTTACAAGGAAGAATAAGCGGGCGAGCAGAGCAGAGTCATTTTATAGTGCCTAGACTACATCGACCTCACCTCAGTTGTAATCATTTGTACACCTATTTGCTCCGTAAATAAAGTAAATCAACTTTGTCGGCGAGCGGGCGACGGCTGATCCCACAGGACTATATTTATAACACCTTAAGGCTGGATTTAAGGTCGAAAACTACGGGAAACTTATTGCGAATAAAACATTTATTTCGATGTCGAAATCTACGTTTTAGCGTTCCTGTGCGAAGCTTTGTAAAACTGATTGACGCTGGATCTCATACTTAATATATTATCACATAGCTTGAACAGCTATTGGATGATTCAGGCTGGGAATACTCAGATAGTTAGATAGATAGATAGATAGATAGATAGATAGATAAACTCTTTATTGCACACCATAGAATAAAAATATAAAAACCCTAAAAAGAAAGAAATAAACACAACACAAAACAAACTTAGGAGTATGTACAATTTGACGGCCTTATCGCTACTTATTTCTTTATGTATAAAAAACTTAGAGCTATATTTATAAGTGACCCTTAAGCTACAGCAAGTTACTTATCGATTAAAAATAAATAATAACTAGCTGATGCCCGCGACTTCGTCCACGTGGGATAAAAACTATTCTATCTTTTAAGTTGGACCAAATGACAGATAATCACGAAGTTTGAACTAAATCGGTTCAGTAGTTTAGGAGTCCATTGAGGACAAACATTGTGACACAAGATTTATATATATTAAGAGATAAATAAGTCGCATCGTACTTTATATTACTAAAATTCAATATAATATGTATATTGTACGAGTGGCCTTTGTGGATAGACCTCGCCATACGCAAAAAAAGGTGATTGTGTGCCCTTTAGCTATTCTTGTAACAAAAGTAACGGCCTATTCTTGTTCACAGGGGTTGATTAGAATGGATCTCCGGTACTGATATCCATGTAAAACCAAAATGGACCTAACAGGCCGTCATGGTTACCACCGTGTACAAGAAATGCCTCGCCGGCGGCAGCCATCGATACCGACGGTCCACACCCCGCGCCCCGGCACCTCCAGGCGAGGGTCCGTCGCCGGCTCCTCTCTCAGCTCAGACCTTGACGAAGAAAACCTCCTGGAAGATGTCAAGCGAAACGTCGACAACATCGAGCGGTCTATGCAAAGAGCTTCCAGTAAGCAGGAGACAATTGTCGACATTGAGCCCGCCGACCAACCTCGGAGCACTAAAAAAGTTAAAGGAAAATTTTTGGAACGGTGAGTTTAGAATTTATTTGTACATAACGCTTTTTCTAAGATTGTTATTGTTTCGAAAACTCAAAAATTTTAACAAAATATAATCCGACTTCAACTCTCATCAAACCTTCCCAATAAAAAATAATCAGCGAAATCGATTGCCGTAATATTACTCGTAAATCCAAGATCCTGATATAGGTATACACCCAAAGTATATAAAAATTACCTAACTGGGTTGTCTCATACTTGGATTATTTTCAGCCGCAGTCAATCAGGCGCAAACGCAAATGCACCTCTCCCCGAATACAGACCAGAAAAAAATTCGCCCTTGAGAACTGTTCGCAACCTAATGCGCCTGGGCAGGTCGCGCTTAAAGCAGGCGAGGGTCGACGAGGAGCAGGCCCTGTTACCTAGCTCCGGACCTTCGACCGAACCTGATCGACCCATAAGGCAATCGTCCGTGTCTTCGGATGAAGTCCTGGTTGAAATAGATGAATGCCCGAACACCAGCCGTAAAAAAAGAATGTGAGTGCTCCAGTCTAACTTTATGCATTTGTTTAATTTTTGAAACGTGTTATGTATTTTTTGGAATATGTCATATGAAAAATTGTGAAGAAGTTGATGATTTTAGTCAAAGACCCACCATATGTCTTAAAGTTACCAACTTAAAGTTACTTAATTGTTTATCAACACGATTCTGTCCTAATATCTACAACAGCTAGGACGATCGTAATTGTCGCATCAGTATCAGTAGGTAAATGTTTTCTAAAAAATGGTTTCAAGTTACTTACTTACTTTCAAGTTAAATTCGGCGATGCCTATTTTATTTTGTTATATTATTTTAACACCACCTAGTACTAGGGCAGCATAAACACAGAACAATGTTATTCCGACAGAAAAAGCATCCATGACGCTAGCGGCCTCTCAACTCTGAAGGCAGCGGACTTCCAACTCTGCGTGACCATCATAGAGGCACGTCAGCTAGCCGGCCTCAACATGGACCCGGTAGTGTGCGTGCAAGTGGGCGAGAATCGCAAGTTCACCAGTGTCAAGGAAAGCACCAATTGCCCCTACTACAATGAAGTAAGTCTTCTTCGTCATACGAGTATTCACTTGACGGTCAACATTTATAAGCTGAAAGCCACCACTAAGCTCTTTTGTCTTATACCTCTTATCTATTAATTACATATACCACATAATGGTACATAGTTACAAGTTAACATATATTTTGAAGGTTAATTACATAATCTTCTTTTTATTAAAATGTTTTCTTTCTTCCACAGTACTTTGTTTTCGACTTTCACATGCCGCCGATCATGCTGTTCGACCAAATTATTATACTATCGGTAAGTACCTTATACCTATTTAAACTAATACTATACCTACTCGGCGACTTTGGCACATGAGTAGGAAACCTTAGGTGCTGGACTAGCGACCCCGCACTATAGAAAGCGCAATGTTGGTAGACCCCCAACCAGATGCACGGAGGTTAACGGCGTAGAAGCCGTATTTAAGCTATCTTTAGTGAAGTTTTGTTTAAAAACTATAAGTTTTAAATTAGACAGTAGACAATTAGTTTTAAATTTAAACGTCATGTATTTTGGGTTTTTAATCTAAAATCGTTGAGAAGCAGAAACACGATTGGATAAAATTTTCTCGATAGAAAGTTCTCCCAAAAGTTGCTACAAAATCTCAGTTTTTCTCAGTTTTATCGGAAACTACAATGGATGTAATTGTAATTTTAGTTTTAATGTATCGGTAATAATAATATCTAAAAACGTTGAGAAACAGATTTTTGTTAACTGGCTTAGTTTTTGAGTAATCAGGTAAAAAGTCGTTTTTCTGTTATATTCTTCCGCGACGCTGCATGTCGCACCCATCAACGTATCCGTGAGAGTGACAAAGACGAAAATAAACTCAATAAATTCCCTTAATAAGAGAGCTGTGGGGAGCTGGATCCAAGTTTAATCCAAAGAAATAATTTGAAGGAAGCTAGTACCTAGTACCTACATACATTTTTTATCGACGGTAAAGAACAATGTCAAATGTTTTAATTTTTGCTGCATTTCAGTTAAAAGTCTCTTAAAACATCATGTTTAATATTGATATACTGCCGCACCGCGCACGTCGGAACAATTTATTGAAATCTACTTTTTATATTTCACACTGATACGGGACGGGAACTGGCATTCTCATTTATCTTTGCAAACTACTTTACTGCCTTCTAAAGAGCGGAAGCATCGAACGATGACATCGAAAATGATACCGAACGAGTTAATTTCCTGATACGCATCCGCTTTTCAACTTAATAGCAGGATATAACGATAGTGTGTACGAGTACGTGCGTGTGTGTGTGTTTGTGTAAGTGTGTGCACGTGTGTGTTAGTGTGTATATACTAATATAGCAACACATCACTTACATCCTAAGGAAACATGCTATAAGATAATTAATCCAATCGATGTTTAATCGTTTGATGAAATAGGGCATAAATATTAAAAAGCCCCGGAGTCCAGTGTACTTACTAAGTCTAGGCATACTCGTATCATTGACGACTCGTTGATTCAGCGCTCAATCTATGCAGGAACTAAGTTACGTTTGCTAGGGTTGTTCAACATCTGAAAATGTATAGCTCTTTACAGTCATCATAAAACCTATATTTCGACAATCGTAGGTACGTGTGTCATTGCCATGAAATACTGCATTATAATACTGTAACTTCACATAAGTATATGGTATAGTTCAAACGCTACGACAATGCTACGAAAGCTACGAAGCGCAAGGAACCAAAAGAGTTCAACGCGCAATCCACTGAGTGAATGATGATAAAAGAAAACTGACGAAACAATGAAAGGGTAGCAATAGTCAAATGAATGTTAAATAAAGATATCAACCAACCAATATGTGATATGAATAAAGATATCACCTACCTATATTAAAATGATCATACTGTACTTACCATTTATAAAATACAAAAGTTAGGTAGCCACAGGCAAGATGCATTCCTGACTCCTGTTATACTACAACTAAACTCACTCACAAAACTAAAAATCACTCGCAAAACGTAAACATAAAGGTTCGTAAACATCGTGAAGAAATCTGCGTGATAACTCACAAAGGTGTGCGAAGCCCGCTAACCCCCATTAGGCCCGCATTTGGCCAAACGGCCTTAAAAATTCTGAGAATAAATCCGTACCCGGCAGTTGGATATCAACGTCCTCCACCAATCCGGTCGAGATTTCACCAGCTCGGGACATATTTTTCGTTCCATTACTGCATAAGTTGGTACGCAAACACAGGTGTGTACAGTCTACCAACTCTATACATATACTATGTTTCCTCTCTCTCATATTCCGATGGGACGACAGCTCGAAACCAATTGGAGATAGATCAGGCGCACGACCGATGTCTAAACGATGTCTCCAAGGCACGGGAATGAAACACCGCCAATGTCCAAACCAGCCCACAAGGTCCTGCGCTACTTATTGTATCCAGCGCCTTCCCGCGACTATTTTAATGTAGTCAGTCCGTCTAGTCGGAGGTCTGCCAACACTGCGCTTTCAAGTGCGGGGTCGCCATTTCAGCACTTTGGGTGCCCAACGTTCGTCAGTTCTTCATACTAAGTGCCCTGCCCATTGCCACTTCAAACTTCGCGATACGTTGAGCTATGTCGGTAACTCTGGCACCCTCATTTCTGAATGATGATCACGCAGAGCAACTCCGAGTATAGCTCTCTCCATCGCCCGCTGAGTGACTCTGAACTCTGGTTTAGTACTAAGAGTTTCCTGATAGAAAACCCAATACGAGTATGTTAGTAGTTAGTTGGACATAAAAAGGAATTGAGATGATATTGAAATAAAAGCTTCTAAATATATCAACCCTGAATATGGTTCAGACGTGTAAATAATTTAATTCGTTGGCCGGTACGAGCGCTCTGCTGATTTATACAGGTTCTCTGGAACATGTACGCCGCTAATTACTAATGGATGCGGTTTCGGGATGAGGAGCAACTTACAGCCTTTCAATGCTATTTTTAATGCACGTTTTGTCGAAACACTTGGTTGTCGAATTTTAAAGTTGGCGAATTTACTCACGTGGATTACAGTTTTTACAAGCTTTATTTCACTTGCAATGTATGTATTTAACTATATTTTATTACATCTTCTTCTAGTTAGTACTTGATCTCACCTAATGGCAAGTGAAGATTCGTATTAGAAGATTTTATGGTCCTTACTTAGAAGGAGTAACTTACCCATAACGGTTTCTATACACAGCACCACACCGGAATGATAAATCGCTTGACGTTGCGTCTTTGCTGGTAGGATGGTAACTAGCCATGGCCGAAGCCTCCCACAAGATACATGAACAAAATTATAAAATTCCGAAGTGGCCCGTGGCAAGAATCAAACCCGGACCTCCCACTCAAATACCGCGTGCAACTGCGCTATAGATATCAGTTACACAAATATAGATACATAATATATTCAATCTATGTCTCTCTGGGCTATCGCTTTGGTATGTAATAAAGAAATCTTCAAAACGACCATCGCGCCAGAATGTGTAACAAAAGAGGGAATATTGCAGAAATATTAGGTAGGTATTCACAATCTACTGGGGAACCTTTTACCCATCATCATCAGCATTTTAGCCAATCATCGCCCACAAATGCGTGAAAACTGATTTTTCATATAAAATGAGAAAAGCTTATCTTATCCGAGAATGAAATTACAGCATAATGTATTGGCGTAAGTACTGCTATAAAAAATATGCATATAGCTATCGTTTGTAACCAAAAAATTGTTTATCCTCTTTAAGATAGTACTTGACTGCGATTTCACTATGTTAAGTGACGATGCAGACGTACCGTGTATGTTATCGTATTAGGCTTATGTCTTTCGGAATAAGGGTTAGACAGTTAAAGTCAATTAAAGTAACTCGGTTACTTGAATTGACTTGCATTGATGACTTACTTGTCATGTATCATTGCATCATTGCATTGATGACTTACTTGTCAAGTAACTCATCAATGCAATGATGTAACCTACACAGCATCGCGCCGAAACCGATCCGCGCCGATCGATCTGTCTTTGTTAGTAAGGTGGTAACCAACTAACCAGCCGCGGCCGAAGCTTTCCGGACCTAGCCTAAGCATAGGTTGACCTACCTATTGACCTACCTACCTGAAACTGACCTGTGCTTGGAATTTAACCCGAAACTTCTCGCTTTTAAACCCCTTATATATTAAAACTCTTATATTTGAAAAACGCTCTCTAAAAACCTATGCACAGTAATTTATCCAACGAATGCAAACAAAATGGAAGTGCTAATTAAGCTCTTTCATGTGGTACACCGCACGGTATTGCCTCTAGAGGGCGCCATAATATTTAATTAAGCGTAACGTTACAAAGCCATTACTACCCTGTTCACAGAAGCTTTACCGATGAAATTCGATTTTTTGACGTATGGAGAGCATCCGCCCTAGGTCGTTTTCGATAACTTAGACTACGGGGTACTACCTTTAGCCCAAATATCACGGAAGCTATGAAGAAACGAGTTCTTATAGCACAAGTCAAAAAAAAATTCAAAAATTTAAAAAAAATATATAATGAAAAATTCTATTAAAAATTGGTCTCGATACTCGTAGTACGGAATCCGACTTTGTTCTTTCTTTCAATCAAGTTTTACGGAAACAAAATAAAACTTGTCAAAGGCGTAGCAGCCATACTATGTACCTATAGTACAGGGTCGACACATGCTTCGAAGCTTCCGTCATTAGGACAACTCTCAGAAGCACGAACTCAAGTTGTTTGCAGTTGTCCAATTAGTACGACACTATCTCTATATTACTTATTACTCTTTACATACTAACCTACTAATATATTTTTTTTACCAGACGCGTTGCGTATTTCTTTATAGGTCATACTGAACAGGGCCAGAACGCATGGGTGTGAGTATAGATTGGAAATCATTTTTTTAATACAGTTGCTCAAAAAGTGGCGTATTGCAGGGACGTATAGCGTTCGGGATGTGGGCTATTACATACTCGTGCTTTTTTTTTTACCTTTCCCGAACTCGTGCGTTATCTTTCCCAACTGTCAAAATAATGTCTATTAAAAAGAAAAACCCAACCATGAAGTTTTTACTAAAAAAATTCATAGAAGTTTTTATGATTCATGCAAATACGTATATTTCTAAAAAGAAGCTACTAATTTGTTTCAGTATCAGATTTGATTGAATGAGTTTGGTTAGGTTTCATTTCATCTCATTAAATTTCATTTTCATTTCATATCAATAAAAAAAATTCTACTGAAGACTTGGCTGTATGGGCATAGTTCCCTTTGCGTACCAGAATATTATTTAGTCTATGACCAAATTTTTTTTATTTTTTTTTTTTAAATCACCTGAATGGGTGAAGAAAAAAAACTGCTTATATTCTACGGTTGGCGCCATTTTTCAGAAATTTTCTTTGCGAGTTTAGTTGTTTGTTGCACAAAATGCTTCGGAGAACATTTTACCGGAAAAGTCAAAAAGTCGCTACATATCTACATACGACGAATTTATTGCGTGGAGAGAAGAGAAAAAAGCAAATAGTTTTTCAGAAAATGTTAAGTTAGTTGAGTTTATTGTGTTTTTATTATTTCATTAAATTGCTTCATTTTTTCGCAACTGTATTAAAAATAATCGTTCAGTACACGTGCGGAACCGTCATTGCAACTTGTTCCGACTGTCAACCCTCGCTTTCGGCTGCGCCTCGGCTCGGGTAGACATTTGTCGGAACTCTTTGCAATAACAGCCTTTCCGCACTTGTAATGAAACATACTATTACAACAGCAGTACGCAAATACTCGCGTATACTTTGCAGTAGCCTCAGTACCTAGCTTGTTCCATAAAATATAGTGCTAGTAAGCATACAAACTCTATATTTCAAACTATAATATAGTATAGGTACCTACTTAGTACTTACGCGATTTTTATTGATATTTGTTGAAGTATTTTTCTATGGTTTGGATAACGTTATAAAGATGAGTTTAAACACGTAAATACCGCAAGTAGAAAGCACTCGGAATGCTTTAAACGGCACTAAAGGTATTCAAGTAACTTCGCTATAAATCCTTACTGCACGTCTTGCTCAAATTAGAAATTATTTACTCTGAAATAGCACTCGGGACTACTTTAAAAGAAAGCCAAAATAATTACACAATTTTAAATATAAGTAGGTATAAAAAGTAGTATATTGTTTTATGCAATAACTATACTACTTAGGTTTTCCTGCGGCTCTGTCCGCCGATTATTTCGGGCATAAAGTAGTTAATCCACGTGGGATAGCTGTCTTCAATGCAATGAATCAAATCGCTATAGAAGTTGCAAAGTGTAAGATTAACAGACATATCAATAAATCATAATAAACACACACACAAATGCAAGCTTTTACCTTTATAATGTACATAATTAACTAATGGGCTATAACAGCTTTATCAGACAAATAATTGCGATAGAAAATTTATTGAACATCCTACCCTACCAACAAAGACGCACCGCCAAGCGATTAAGCGTTCCGGTGCGATGCTGTGTAAACCGTTGGAGTGAGTTTACTTACCCTTTCAAAGTTAGTACGTATAACATCTTCGGCTGCATCATCACTTACCATCAGGTGAAATCGCATTCAATTACTATCTTGTATAGTGTAAAAAAATACATGGCTGCATTGTTTAATTATATTCATACTGATATTTTTTATTAGATATTATAATAATATTTTTTGTTAAATATGCGAATTTACCCAAGTAAAGTCACATAAATCAATAAGTGACTATTGACACAAGACTCTTCGCTCAGCCAATATCAAAATAATATGATTGATTTGGCCAATAATAGCACTGAAGGTCTATATTGGTAAAACAAAGGTCGCAAAGGGTTTTATTGTAATTGGAAAATACAAAGAAAACTGAAATTAAATGTAAATTGTCTTAAGGAATAAAGCGGCCCGCGATTATTATGATATATCCTGGCATTCATCGAATGAAATATATATTTAATTTTACTCTATGGTCAACGAAATTTAAACCACGTCTAGCCAACCACATTTAAATATTTTATGCTTCTTTTTGCTTCTTCTTTGTTTTCAATCGTATGGTTTTTATATGTATAATTTATACTTATATATTTATATATTATACTGTATAAAACTATACGAAACATAATTCGTTGGTCTATAATAGTCTGTATATTAATACATACTATGCCATTCCTACAGCCTAGTCAATCCAAGTCATATCAATTGCAAGCATTTATTACACTGTACACATATTAAAGGATCAGTACTTACTGTCACACATACATTTTCAGGCTCCGCTCTGAATAAGGATTTTTAATTTATCAAAAATGTGAAATGGCGCTAATGTATGTGACCTACAGTGGTATACGAGTATGTGCTGTCAGCGGAACCGAAATGTACGACGCGCGACACCACATTTCAGAAATTTTTGGCTTCAACATACGTCACATCTTTCCCGTCCTCTTAGCGCAGCGTATTTCGTCATTAATTGCAATCGATAAATATCGCAGAGTGGCACTTTGTTACTACATCATCGTGAGGCGGTATACAGGGGTGGAGCGTTACAATGGTCTTTGTGCTCACCGTCCACTACCGACACAATGCTATACAAACAACGTTTATCAAGACAGCTTGTATTTTGTAATATAATTACAAGAGATTTGTAATATAAGTACAAAGAGCAGTGCAAGAGGATGGAGAAGGCGGAATGCGGAAAGAAGCCTTTATCTGGAAAAAAAAACAATACCAATTAAACACAAAAAAAAATAATAACACACGATATTAATATATGTATACCAACCACCAAGTCTAATAAACTAAATGACGTATGACATTTACACATCGCAATCTTGCCTCAAAGTAAGCTATAGCTTGTGTAATGGGCACTAGATAACTGATAAATATATGTACATACTAATATACATAAATATAAAATACTGAAAAACACCCAGACACTGGAAAACATTCATGCTCATCACACAAACATTAAGTAAATACATAATAGTTTACATAGTTTACCATAATTTCACAGTAGTGTGAGTCGAACCCACGACTTCCGACGCAGACGGGAGGTTCGCTACCGCTACGCCATTCGGTCGTCAAACTTGAATGACCTATTTATTTAATATTCCGTGAACATTTGGAGCGTCTACCTGTTACCGTCACCAATCAAAAAACCACGTTTGTTGTATCGGAGTCCCCATATTGATTTTATTCTATATTTTAGTATTAAAAAAATACAACATTATCATCTGTGAAAATTTCTAAGTCTGTAGCTATCTATCACGGTTGAAGAGATACAGCCTGGTGACAGACAGACGGACGGACAGAAAGCAAAGTCTTAGTATTAGGGTCCCGCTTTTACCCTTTGGGTACGGAACCCTAAAAAGGGGTTTTAGATGATCTATTTATATCGCTTAGGCTTAGCGTCGTGTGGATTGATACCCTTGCCTCGTGCGCAACTGCATTTGATGCATAGTTTATAGGCTCAGTTGGCTCAGTGTTACACGAGTCAACTGAATAAATAAAGGTTCTAACTCATGTATAACATGACTATATATTAAGGCCAGCGTGAGATGATTTCACGTATAGCGATGGGCCACCAAAGTGCATAAATGCTGGGGCTGAGTTTCTGTGGGCTGCTTCTCAATGTAGGGCGCATTAGAACCCTGGTAAGTCGATTAAGTATAGATACCACCAAAGACATTATTTGTCACTAATATTGTATTAAACTGTCATGAGAGTCTGTACGTTAGGCCTAAGTGAAATAAAGCAATTTGATATAACTAGCTAATATTGTATTGGTTTTGTGTTTTCCTTTGTTAAGTGTAAATTTATACCACAAACCTGATTTTTTCAAAAAAAAATCGGAAATGAGTTTTGAATCATTTATTTTCTCTGTCTTGTTTTATTTTATTTTATGTACCGCGTGTGTTTTTACATCTGAGGTTGACACCAAAAGCGTCCATTGCTCATCTGATCATTGTTATTTTCTACGCTGCGCTTACCGGTACGCTGTCTCCACTTGAGAACACGTCCTTCCTAACGGCCATCGGTTCTACGACAGATGCGACCCACGCCCTGTGCCATGTTCCAGCTTGTTCCGTTGTGCTATGATGGTCACTACCAATTAATGCCATTGCCGACTCATTTACAGAAATATCTGTTGCAGGTAATGCAGTGTCGGAGCCTGCTGAGATCGAAGAAGCTGCTGGGTAATTTCAAACTTGACGTAGCCACCGTTTGGAATCAACCAGGTACTTATTTTGAACTTATCTACATAACATCTATACCTACAAATATGAAGAATTGCCGACCGAATATCGTAGCGGTAGCGATCCCGCCGTCTGCGTCAGATGTCATGGGATCGATTCCCACAACTGGAAAATGTTTGTATGATGAGCATGGGAGACAACATAAAAACTTTACGTAAATTAAATATAAAGTAAATATTATACCCGTGAGAACTCTTCGGAAGATTTCGCGTACGAGTACTTTGAGGCTAGATTAATATGTGTGTAATGTCTGGATATATTTAATAATACATGCATATAGTTTGTATATTAGTTGGTTTCATGGTTAGTTGAACGCGCTTATCCTAAAAACGATTTGGATATTAAATTTATTTAGACAGGCTCCGGGATATGTAAAATCACGCTAAATCACGTCCATACAAACGTAATACCAAAATCATTTGTAATTCGTACAATTTTCGATCATGTTGTGTTGTTATTCGGGTTCATATAGTAATAATCTATGCTCCTGGCCATATTTTGTTTGGAAATACGTCTTTAAAACGAAATAATAATCAATTTTGATCAAAATTTTTATAACTTTGGTCGAGTTCCGTAATACCAAAAATTAGGAATGAAAACTTGTAACTTTCTTTATTAACTGGTGTTTTTCTTTATCTGGACAGTAAAAACTGTGCTCCTGAACTAATGCGACGTGAGATAGTGTTATTTTTATTACAAATCAAATAAGCAGAAAACATGTCTTCTTTGACATAAAAATAAGCTAAACTAAATTCGTTTACAATTTCGTTTAACAAAAGTATTTCGGAACTAGATATGGCCAGGAGCATAGATTATTACTATATGAACCCGAATAACACCACTACATGATCGAAATTTGCACGAATTACAAATGATTTTGGTATTACGTTGGTATGGGAGAGAGATACGAGACATCGTGGGTCAGTTGACTCTTAACGCTTATGTTACATTGTCTAGCCCTGCTGGGCATCAATGGAAATTATTACAAAAATGGGAAAAAAATACGATTTGAAAGTCCCCGTTGCATGCGCTGTGTAAATGGTTAAACTGATGCAAAATCAAGAATCAAGTTTCCCTTTAAAAGTTCTACAAATAAGTCAACTTTTTTAACAGAACAAAGTTTTAAAGAGTAACAATTTCGACTTGGGCCACAGGTATTTAATATTACAAATGTGACGTGCATAACCGATCCAACTTATATCCAACATAGTCTTTGTCCCAATAATCCGGTTACGTAATAAATTGAAACATTTTGTCTCACGTGACTTAGATTTGTATGATTATTGTTATATGTTTATGTTCATATAAATTCTAAAGAATCATAGAAAATATATATAATATTTACTGCACTGAATAATCCCTTAGACAAACGAAGTTCTTCAAATTCAGCAAAGACTGAACAGGGTGATTTGTTTGGTCGACGAAAAATGGGAAAAATAAACTAAAAAAAATTACGAAATTCGCTATGTTTAATCAACGATGAAAACCGATTTTGACAGAATCCTAAACTTACTTCGGGTAACATAGGATAGTTTTAAATGACACGAAATTTTAGACATTCCACAAATAAACTAACTGTACCTACGTGACTGTTCTACAAGTCTTTTATCATTCGCATTTTTACTTTTATAAACGCAGTGACCTACTTCAACGAGAATTCGCCGATTTTAAATTTGAATATATATACGCATAAAATGTGAGCCAATGATATTGAGTTGTTGGAAACTGGTTGGAATTCATAGAATTTTTTAACAATATTTTGAATGTAAGTACCTCCTCCTAAATAACTGAATCATTTCCAATTAATATTTTTGTGAAATGAATGAAAACAATTACTGGGCCTGAAGAATTTTGAAATAAATTAAAACAAAAATATGTATCTATTTATTATTTTATAATTTAAACTTGCCTACCGTTATTTGAAAAACACTAAAAATATTTACAAAAAATGTACACTGTCAAACTTACTGACCATTAATTATGGGCTAGGTGCCCAAAACGCATGCCATATATTTTGGGTATTTAATCCTCAGAAGCAGAAACACGAGTGGAAGAAATTTTCTTAGTATAAAGCTTCCCCTAAAATTACTCCATTTCCATTTCTTTTTGTCGGTAACTACAATGGATTTAATCCCATGTGTATTTTTTTTATAAAACGCTCAATTTTTTTTTCGATCTATATGTAACTGCCTTATGTACTTCTTTTGTATTGAGGTAAAAATGACCGTCTTCGACCTTAAACATAAGCTTATACACAAAAGGCGAGTTCGAGTGAATCGCATTCTAAGAAAATATTATTCGGATTAATGTTAGAAAATTCCGCTCCCGTGCAAAAATAAATTTAGAAATCAACAGAACACGATTTATAAAGTAATCCGGGCTTAATAATTTAATCCAGCATAATACCTTTGTAACAGAGCTCAGTTTTTCCGATGTTTTTACAAACACCACTAACGTTAATATGTTTTATTTGGTTGTTACTTTAATGTATGGCTATTCAATATAGAAGTATACCGACGTAGGAAAATCTTTTGTAGGGTACCGTACCCGAAGGGTAAAAAAGTTATTACTAAGACTTCGCTGTCAGTTTGTCAGTCTGTCCGTCTGTTCGTCTGTCACCCGGCTGTATCTCTGGAACCGTGATAGTTAAAGACTTGAAATTTTCACAGATGGTGTATTTCTGTTGCCTCCTGGTCCTGTGTAAATGTCTATTATAATGTCTCACTCCGCAGACCGCCAGTTCTACCACAAGTGGGCGCTGCTGACGGACCCTGACGACGTGATCGCCGGTGCCAAGGGGTACCTCAAGTGCGACATCAGCATCATCGGCAAGGGAGACACCGTCAAGGTACCTCCAAAGAGCGACAAAGATGAAGACGACATCGAAGCGTGAGTGACTTTTTATTCTTTCTCGTAGACCGGCAGTTCTCCGGATTCAGCTGAACCGAAACCTAAAGTTTTTCGAAGCAAAGTTTCTTTTTATAGAAAGTATCGCGCAGAGGGCTAGGCGAAAAAAAAATGTTGTCACAAAGGAAATGTACGAAAATCTAGAATGAATGTTTCCCTTACTAGTCAACAAAATGGGCATGCAATCACCTACGAGTAAGTATATTGCTTTGATTTGGTATGACGACCTCGTTAGCGCGACCTATAACTGAAGACAGCGTATCTATCAAGCGATGGGTGAAATCACACATGAAAATATAAAATGTTTTTTTAGGTGTTGCTCCAAATTTCGTTTCTATCAAGCTTTCCACGACACTGAGTACGTCTTTTTATACACATTAGTAGATACTTACTTACTAATACTAATAGGAAATTACGATGCAATCGAAAATGTTATCGTACTAAGTTAGACGGTGGTAAGCATTCGCTGACGGTTTCTACACAACATCGCGCCGGAAATCTAAACGCGCTTGGCCCTGGGTCTTTGCTGTGGGTAGGTAATTTAGAACTTATAGAATTCTACACAGGAATCGAACCTGCTACCTTTCACTCAAAAACTTTTAATTCCGAAGAATTAATGCTATCTCCGCAATGGTTAATAACGGACGATAAATTAGGCTACGAACTTTGTATTGGATTGCGACAAGAATGTTAAATTGTTCATAATAATATAGTAGCTATACCTACTTTTTGAGGTACTATGTCAGGTTGTTACTATGTAAGAGCACTTCACAGTCACGTGTATATACGAGTTGAACTTGAACTTGGATAAAAGCTGCGTTCAGTTCACGTGTATTTACCGATACTTAGGTATTTACTGGTACAATACAAAGATACATCACAATGCCCTTCAAGCCCCTTCAATTGTATGCATAATAGAAAGAATCTTTTGTCATGAAAATGTTGCATTTTACATCGCTTTTGTAGCGAAGATACCGGTTGGCTATTGATAGTTGCGTTGCTGTGGTTACTGGTGATGTTTGGGTGATACAGTATGAGTGATAAATATAACGTTATTTGTTAGGTACAAATAGTCACAGAACTAAACAACCTCACCCCGACGCCAAGCAGTCTTGTTTGTCCTACCCCTGAAGAGGCGCGGAGTTCTCGTCTGCAAGGCCGAAAGGGCTGTATTTCCTCAGCACATTTGCGGCGTGGAGGAATTTTGCGGCATGAATATCTATTTCTCACTATTATTATAGAAACAATTGTTTTTTTTTTAATGTAGAAGAGGTATTATAACAGGATAAAATCTATATCCGTTTCAAATTACAGCCAAATCGGTTCAGCAGTAGTATTTCTCTTGCGTGGATATCTGTTTTTCACTATTATGATATAAACCATTGATTTCCCCGGGATGAAAAAGTAGCCAATGTATCATTTTTCCTCGTGAATAAGTACCAGTTTCTTACTATTATTGTAGAAACTATGAATTTTTCGAGATTAAAATTAGATGTATTATTACAGGATAAAATCTATCTCGGCCAAATCGGTTTCGTAGTTATTGCCGCGAGAAGGGACTTTTCCACGTGAATTTCGGTTTTTAGATAAACTCACGGGAACCGAGAACCATGGAGCGTTCCGCGCTAAAAAGAAGCCTATGTGCTAAACCAAGATACAATCTACCTCCTATCTTAATTTTAGTAAAATTGCAACGTGAAAGACTATTTTACGAGTAACTTGTGATAAAATACAAACTTCGGGCTTCGTTTCACAGGCCCCTTGCTAAAAACAGATAATTAATATACTTTGATGCAACCATACGCTAATAAATAATTCAAAGGATTTTTTCATTTTTAAAATGAACTTTTTGAAAACTGAATAGATGTTCCCAATGTACTTATATCCATTTTTCCCATCACGTTATTATAGTAACAAAGAACTGGAATTTGAAAAGGAAAATTCCCTCGTGTACTACATCGAATTTCAAAGAATAAAATGGAAAATTCTTTTCAAAAAAACCGACTTCAAATGCCACTACAAAGAGTGAAATTATTTTTCAATGTAGGTACACCAATTCGAAGTCGGGCGATTAATACGAAGGACTATGATTGTACGAATTGCCCGACTTCGAATTGGTGTACCTACATTGAAAAATTATTTCACTCTTTGTAGTGGCATTTGAAGTCGGTTTTTTTTGAAAAGAATTTTCCATTTTATTTTTCACTTTTTAGTGGAAAACAACAAATGCACAGGGCATTGAAAATAATTCCTAAATCGCTTGAAGTGTGCTTATAAAATCTGAAGAGTTCCCTCAATTTTTCCGAGATCCTATCATCAGAACCTGACTTGATGACTGTAGTCATTAAGTCAGCATCTGCAAGGAAATGCATTAGTAACTATTAAAAATACCCAAATCGCTTCAAGTATATTAGCAAAATTTGAAGAGTTCCCTCGATTTCACCAAGATACCATGATCAGATCCTGACCTGATGACCATAGGAAAACCTGGAAAATATTACTCTTTCAATCAGTACCCAAATTGTTTCAAGTATCCATATAAAATTTGAAGAGTTCCCTCGACTTCTCCAGGATCCCATCATCAGATCCTGACCAAAAAAAAATGGGACCATCTGGGAAGTATACCCTTTCAAACAAAAAAAGAATTTTCCAAATCGGTTTACGCGTCTTCGAGTAATCGGTGAACATACATAAAAAAAAAAAAAAAAAGATTCCGACGAATTGAGAACCTCCTCCTTTTTTTGAAGTCGGTTAAAAATACAGAAATAACAGACCTATTTAGTAATAATAGTGGTAATATTTAGAAAATACTGTTAATTTTCCGAGCTCAACCTACGAGTTGCTACGAGTATTTCTGTTTTAAAAAAAATGGATATTCCACTACTGACAAGATGCTACGAAAATAAATATCTGTTATCCGATGATATACTTAAAGAGTAAAGATATATTTTTGTTTTTCATCTCATTGCTTTGAATTAGAAAGGAAAAAAATGTTATTCGAAGTTCAAACGTGAAAAACGTGAATTTCAGGTATGTTGGTATATAGAAATACGGAAAACATATTAATTCCTTCATACCAATGCCTAGATATATTTCTATTATGGTATTCCGTGGTAATTGTGGGTCTATAAATAAAAGAGAGACAATTACAGTAATTTATCTATAACTACTACGTTTATGAGTGTCTGGGACAAATGTATCGCTTATGTGAAGGTACCTATAGAGTTTGTATAAACCATTGACAAAATACGCTAAACTAAGAGGGCGAAGGGGACGTATGTTGAAGCCAAAAAATCTCAATGGCGTCGCGCATAGTATATTTCGGTACCGCTGACAGCACATACCGCTGTCGGTCGCTTACATTAGCGTCATTTTACTATTTTGACAAATTGAAAACCCGGTTCCACGGTGGAACCTAAAAATACATGCGTGACGTCACTAAGTGCTGATCCTTTGTATGTTTAATCAATGGCATAAACGCATATAATTCAGAAATATCTGAAGTGCGCACCCGCGATTCGAACTCTCGGCATTTTGATAAGAGGCAGAAGTCGCTAAACATACTCGTAACATAAATAATAAAAAAACGTGTGGCACTCGGAGACTGCCGCGGTAAAGCTATAGCATAGAATTTAAAGTTATTTTTAGTTTTGCCATCAATCGAAAAGTAGAACTTTTGGTACCAGGCTGCCATGAACGCAAGGAGTGCAACTTCACAAACTTTTTAGTTTTTAGTTTGTCATCTATCGAAAAATAGCAGAACTATTTAGTGACTTTTTGAAATATCACGCGTGATATTTCAAAAAGTCATTTTCATTCAAGTTTGTGAGTTGCGCTCTTTGCTTTCATGGTAGCCTAGTACCAAAAGCTGTACTTTAGGAGTGCCAGGTTATTTTCGTTACGGTTTTTCTGGATTCGGTCTGCACCGTCAAAGCCCGCGATAGAAGCTATGCAATAGCTTAATAATCTTTATAATGAGTTTGTTTGAATATCAGTGGCAAACCGCAATAATTTACGTCGAGGTTGTGTTCATACGTCTTCCTAAATGTCGCGACGGGCTCCGAGGGGCTTTTACCTCAATTTAACAACCTTAGTTTTAGTAACACTCCTTACCTACTGCGGAAAGAGGGTTATGTTTTACGATTGTACCTACACATAGAGGTATCAGATGGATTTTACATTTTCTTTGACCAAAAAACTAAAAATGGTGCGTTGCGCAAGAGACACTGGTACTTACCTCTTTCGCGCTTGTGGTTGTAACTACACTAAAAAGCGAGGTTGCGCGGTCCCGACTGTTCTATACGCTTCGTGACAGACCAATCTAACATTTTAATTTTTAAGTGGTCACTTTTACGACACTAAATTTTTTCGCGCGTTTATTCAAAAATTCCGGTTCATATTTGAACCACCCTTGTAAATTACTAAATCCTATTAAAATTACAAATATGATGTTTGTTCTATTGAAATATTACAGTAATTCTTAGCCATTTTATCACTAGCTTATTCTAATTACTATACAAGTCTTGCCCGCGTGGAATGTTGCCAAGAATATGTTAATATTTGTACGTATGTTTTGAATTTGTTATTTTGAATGTTTATTACTTAAGGCGAACTCAACAGGTCTGCCCGCGAAATTCAAAATTTTCGTGGTTTTTTGCAATTTGTACGCTAATTACACATAATAGGCTTATGGCAGTCATTTTGCGAGAATGGCAGTTACTTTTTTACATGTTTATATCAAAATTTTTGCACAAAAATGTCTATCCTAGAAAATTAGTCCGAGTAAAGAGTTTTAAGTGAGCTACTCGCAAATCTCGGATTAATTTCTTTAACTCGACACTTTCAAGCAGAGATTTTTATATAAATACGTGAAGATGATCTTGGGATTATCGCAATTTGACTGCCATAAGCCTATTCCGTCTTATCAGCTGAAAAATCGCGAAAAACCACAAAAAAATTGAATTTCGCGGGCACACTTGTGGTGTGCTCCTTAATCATGCTACTTAACTGATTGAGTTGTAGGGTTTTTAAATACTTCATTGTACATACATACATATTATGTCACGTTCCCTATTGCCCTCTGCTCCGCTAAATTGGTGACCCCGACGTGATTTGAACACGCAACCTTCTGATGCACTGTGACACAAGATCTTTGTACTGCTCGCGGCATCTCCAGCGTGAAATTTGGTTTTTACCAATCCCGCGGGAATTGTGGATTTTCCGTGGATAAACTTTCAAACTTTGCTAAGTATACTAATAATATTTATCCATGTATTGCTATTGCGAGTTTTGGATTTTTCGTAATCCCGTGGAAACCTTGGTATTTTTCAGAATAAAAAGTAGCTTATGTCCTTTCCCAATGGTAGGGGAGCCCACGATGCTAAATTAGTAGATATTCAGTAGGATTCAGTATCGACTAAATAGTGTCTTCCAACAAAAATTTTCAAAATATCTTCAATGTACAGAATTCAACCCTTTACAGTTTTGTTATAAGTATAGATATAGATATTACAGACGTATTACTTACTGTTTCTGTGATTGCTTTAATTCAAATACCAAAATATGAAAGTGGGAGCTAAATCATAATGAAATTGAGGATAACGTCGCAATTCCGAGAAGGTTGTCTTTTCAAATCATACTTAACTTTTATTATTTGATGTTTTATTCATTTTGCTTATTTACTTTATACTTGATATGATGAGTTCTATCACCTACGGCCAAATATTTTTTCGTGATGAGATTTTCCTTCAGTTGACACCCTCATGAAAATTCAACTGAATTAGAAATAAACACTCCGCTATGTAATTACTAACTCCGACGCAGATAATGTTTTTAGGATTCTGTGGTACAAAAGGAACTCCTTAATTTTCGCCATGTTCATCCGTTTGTCCGTCCGTGGTTTAGCTCAAAGACTAAAAAGCTGTAATTTAGCTTTGGTATTATATTCTGAAATAATAAATTCTTGTGTGACAGTGTTTGTTCGATAGTCTAAAAAACCCATTACATTTTTTTAGGCTAGCAATTAATCAATCAATCTATTTATTTGCTGACATACAAAGTAAGCTAAGCTGAGGTACAAAGTTGGTTGGTTGGTGATATCACTTACTTGTGAGGTAGCGATGTATTTATTTCATTTATCCCATAGTGTGGGTGTCAATAGATAGGTCTTTCAAAAAAACATGTAACTGTATGAAAATAATTTTTAATATACCTAACCAATTTTAAAAACTATCACGGCAAAGTAGACTTTACTAGTTGCCGAGCGATTGTCGAGAATACACTTGCAAGGAAAAAATTGAATGTTGTGTCTGGTGCATGTCCAGAAACCTGCTCCTGCCAGACGGAGTCCCGATAGAGCGTCAACGCGCTCGATTCTACGTGACGATCTACCGCGCGGACGGGCTTCCCAAGATGAACTTCTCGCTCCTCGCCAACGTGAGGAGGGCGTTCACTGGCGAGAGTCAGGACCTCGTCGATCCTTACGTGTACGTTGCATTCGCCGGAATGTCGGTGAGTAACCTATTACTGATAGGGCACAAACACGTTCAGCTCAAGATCATAATGATCTTCTAGCCCGAGAACCATGATGAACTTCTCGATACACGCCAATTTGAAGAAGAGCTTTCATTGGAGAGAGCCATCAGAACCTCTTCGACCCTTATGTGCATGTCGCATTCGCTGGAATGTCGGTGAGTAACCTACTACCTACTAATGGAGCGCAAACGCGTTCAGCTCAAGATCATATTGATCTTCTAGCCCGAGAACCAAGATCAACTTCTTGATACACGCCAATTTGAAGAAGAGCTTTCATTGGAGACAGCCATCAGAACCTCTTCGACCCTTATGTGCATGTCGCATTCGCTGGAATGTCGGTGAGTAACCTACTACCTACTAATGGAGCGCAAACGCGTTCAGCTCAAGATCATATTGATCTTCTAGCCCGAGAACCAAGATCAACTTCTTGATACACGCCAATTTGAAGAAGAGCTTTCATTGGAGACAGCCATCAGAACCTCTTCGACCCTTATGTGCATGTCGCATTCGCTGGAATGTCGGTGAGTAACCTACCACTAATGGAGCGCCAATGCATTCAGCTCATCGTCATGAATCATAATATTTCTGCCCAAAGAACCAAGATGAACATTTCAATCCACGCCAATGTATTGAACTAATTTTGTCCATAAATCTGTTACTGAAGATGTTTGAAAAATTAGACCAAGCAAGTTCAACGATCGAGGTTTCTCACCGCGAGGATCATATACATCGTTCTTCCTCACCCAGGGCTGCACGTCAGTCAAGAAGAACTGCTACAACCCTACGTGGAACGAGCAGCTGGTGTTCACGGAGATGTTCCCGCCGCTGTGCCAGCGCATCAAGGTCCAGCTCCGAGACAACAACCCGATGCAGCCCAACGCGATCGGGACGTACTTCATCGACCTCAAGACGATATCACACGACGGGGACAAAGGTAAAGTGTTCAGTTTTGTCGCATGTGTTTTTGAAAACAAAATGTATGTGAACTTTTTTTTTTTTTTTTTTATACTTTATAGGTTTACGCTTGACCACAATCTCACCTGATGGAAAGTGGAACTATTTGGACCTATCGCTATTTTGACATTTTTTTAATTAGTTCCATTTCTATACCACGCGTAGTATCTCTATTTGTCATTTGACTCAGGGGGCCAAAGACCAAGGGGAAATATTGACAGGCTGGCCCCGTCTACAGAGTGACTCTAAAGTGTCGTAGGCATAAGATAACTCAGTGCATGAACATTTGACAACAAGTCTTGGCCCTCATTATGACGCCGCATGTCACGCAAGGCTATATAATAGGCTAGAATACTATTTTATTACTAAGACTTCGCGGTCCGTTCGTCCTTTGTCACTAAACTGGACGAGTACCACTTAAAGAACGATAGGAATACCTACAAAAAAATAGAATAAAATAAATATTTAAGAGGGCTCCTATACAATAAGCGTGATTTTGTTGCTCATATTTAGTTTTTAATACTATTGAGAATTAGTCGTGATCAATTGATAGTAGGTACGGATCCCACAGTGCGCGAGTCCGACTCGAGCTTAACCAATTTTA
Organism: Coenonympha glycerion; assembly: GCA_963855885.1. Taxonomy (NCBI): domain Eukaryota; kingdom Metazoa; phylum Arthropoda; class Insecta; order Lepidoptera; family Nymphalidae; genus Coenonympha; species Coenonympha glycerion. The sequence goes on from OY979626.1 coordinate 1,467,129, forward strand.
TTTTAGTTTCATAGCATACGGCATATCATAAGGACTAACGCACATCTCGACTGCACGTCAAGTGTTTTCAAGTTTTTACCAATAGACATTCTACTGTAGTTGTACAGAAATACGACATAAATAGGGTATTTGACTCCAATTTTTTTATTACTTTATTATAAAGTAGAATTAAAATAATGACGTGCACTGAAAGAACTAATTAAATCGATCAAATAACAAAAAAGTTATAAGCATTTAAAGATTTGTGATTAGACAGAGATAGCAACATGACATTGTGACGTCACACCGTACCAATGCCATAGTAGCTTCGTACGGCTTCATACAAATTTTCGTTTTGCGAGAAAGGGATAGAAGATCCCCCCACTCCAAAGTTTAAACGCCTGTAACTTTGTAAATCTTCGTTGGATTTTAATATTTCTTTCACTGCACGTTATTATTTTTATCCTAGTTTATAATAAAGTAATATTTTTTATCAAATTCAAAAGTAGTGTAAGACCCCATTGCTATGCTTCAAAATTATGCCGCGGCAACGAAACAAATCCCGCGGAATATTCTTGAAGCTTAGAACTTTTTTATCGAATTTCTATGATATGTTTGAATTTCGATTGAAATATCATAAAGTGTCGTAGGTATCCAATATGCTAGCTATAACTACAAACATTGACAGGTTTCCTGCCAACGTTCGGGCCGGCCTACATTTACTTGTATGGCTCTACGCGAGACTACAGCCTGCTCGACCAGCATGCCAACCTCAACAAGGGTATGGGGGAAGGAGTCTCTTATCGAGCCAGGTAAAAAAAAAACTCTACGTACCAAAAACCGAAACAGATGGATAGAGGACTTCAAAAGACTCACAGCTTTTTTTACACTATAAAAGTAATTACTTGATTGCGATCTCACCTGTGATGTTGCAGCTGAAGTTGCAATACAGTTTCTACACAGCACCGCGCTGGAACGCTAAATCGCTTGGCGGTGCGCCTTTGCTAGTAGAGTGGTAACTAGCCACGGCCGAAGCCTCCAACCAGACCAGACCTGAGCCAAAGCCAATTTGAATTGGAGCGCGCGCCACTGTGCCAAAAGTTCGTCAAAAAGTTCCTTTTCTAATGGTAAGAAGGGGGGTTAATAGGAGTCAAATGCTTGGTAATTTACCGTCATAGTTGTTTTGAATTTTTCAGAATGCTGATATCGATCCGCACAGAAATTTTGGACACTGTAGAAGTGCCGTCGTCCGAGGTGGAACTCGAACCGGCGCCTCCCATAACCGAAACGAGCTACATGAAGAACGAAGAGTTCTTCCTATTCGCATCAGTATTCGATGCAAACATGATAGACAAGAGTTTGGCTAACAAATCGATACAATTCGAGCTCAGCATCGGCAACGCTGGCAACTCGCTTGACGGACATCACGAATCGATCCGGCGACCGCAGGATATGAACCTCAATTTAGGTACGTGGGTCGTAGAACTCACATCACTGCTTGGTGGAATTCGATCAAAAACGTCCACAAACATTACGACTATTATACTCTTTGCATGATGATCTCATAATGCCATAGTTTCCCTTATGACAGAGAAAGGGACAACTTGTCGCAAACAAGACAAAAACGTGGACTTTTTTGGAGGTTTAGGGCTCATCTAGCGATTTAAATATTTGGTTCAAAGTCGTGAAATGGTTATCACTTATCACCAGTACAGAGAGCGTATAAAATTACTTGTCACTAATTGTCATAAGATAAAGAATTATCTATTCTATTCTGTGTTTTTATCTGGTATTTGCCTAGATGAAGTCAGCCCCGACGTCGGATACTGGCAGAGCACGACGCAGCCCACCAAGGCGAGGTCTACCGACAAGGTTTACTACTACCTGCCGTACTGGGAGGAAAAGCAGTGCATGCATGTGCGTAGCGTGTGGCCCGACCACCGGCGACGCATGTACAACTCCAACCTGATTGCCAACATTATTGAACTGTTTGTACGTATCAAATATCAGCTCACCAGGGGCTCCACTAATGTTTCCTCATAGGGGCTCCACCACAATCTGTTTTAAAAATCATACTGACAGTACTGACAGCGCCAAGCGACGACGTTTATAAATCTATGCTGACATTGTATGAAAATGCCAAAACAATATTACAATAATATTGAGCAATAATACTGCTATCAGAGATGGTGGTACGGCCCTAGCTATGTTCACTGTAGTTCCCTTTGCTGGTTGAACTGTCTCGTTGGTCTAGTGATGAGTGTATTTGACCGCAGATCACGATTTTTAGTACTAACCCGGAGTTTGAAAATTGGCGGTATTCCATCCCCGTGCCTCGATGAGTACGTTAAGCCATCGGTCCTGCGCCTGATCACTTTACGGTCGTGTCGTAGCTGTCGTCCCATCGGATTATCCGAGAGAGAAAGTAGAGTGAACTCGTGTTTGTGTTATTATGTCGCGATTGTGAAAAATTCAAAAATATATGAAAATGAACGCTGGTCGCGTGATTATGAAATGGTCACGGTACTCCACCTATTCTTATACATTTTATGAATTTCGTTTTATACCTAGATACACTAGACGGATAAATGATAATGACCTGGGCCTCAAGTCTGCTATGACAATTACATTTCAACCATCACTCAATTGCTCCATTATTGTTATAATTTAGCGTGGCGTCCATCTGAAATTAGTACGTCGAGACACCTACCTGTATTTTCTCGATCACTTGATAAGTAAACCTGACTTGACAATGTTCAAAGTGGCAGTATAACAGCGCTGGTCGGAGCATGTCGGCGCGTTACATGAATAGCCCCCTGTACCCATAAGCGCCGGTAGATCGGCGCTGGCAACATGCTTTCTACGTGAATACGACACATAAAACAAACTTATAGTGCATAAAACAAGACTGGAGAAAATAAATAAATCATTTAAAGGCAATGGGATACACTTTTACAACAAACTCCCTAATGAAATATTAAACTTATCCCTCAAAAAGTTCAAAGTCGCTGTAAAACGAAAGCTTATTAATTAAGCTTACAGTATTAAGGATTACTTACATGAATCAAATCCTTGGGGATGAATGAACTGCTGTAATTATACTAGCTCAACTAGTTTTAAGAGCCTTTGTGAAGTGGTGATAACAGAAAACAAAACCCGGCTGAGTTTGTTGTTGGCTTCTTCTCAATGCAGGGCGCGTTGGAACCCTCGTAAACTTAGTGTTATGTCGACTTGGAGTTATCGCCATACAAATGTGACAAATATCATATTGACCTATTACAAGAGCCTGTATAATAGGCCTATGTGAAATAAAGATATTTTGAATTTTTTACGCCAATGGCTTGAGCTGCAGCCCACTGTTCGCTCCTTTAACAAAACCAAATGACCCACGCAGGAGGAGGGCCTCATGGACGCCCAGCACAGCATGGAAACGGACGGCGGGCCCGACAGCAACTGCGTGACAGCGCTGAAGGCGGTGCTGGACGCCGTGAGCACGGCGTGCGCGAAGTACGCGGCCCGCATGAGCTCCGCGCCGCCTCTCGGCAACACGAAGCTTGATCGAGAGCGGCTCAAGCTTTGCATCTCGGAAATGGTAAGCTCCTTTCAATAACAGCTTGACTGGTTTTTATTTTTTGGGTTCCGTGTCAAAATGGTAAAAATGGAACCGTTATGAATATCTGTCTGTCTGTCCGTCACAGACTGCTAATTATTTCAGTTACTTTTAAAAGTATAGTAGTACATAATAGTAGCGACAACGTCATCGAAACATTTTTTTATTTAAAAGTGGGGAAAAACACCAGGCTACAATTTCAAAGTCATATACTCGTGAATAAACCAAGTGGGTTACTCGACTACTCTTTTTAGGGTTCCATACCAAAATGGTAAAAATGGAACCCTTATGGTGAGACTTTCTCCGTCCATCCGTCCGTCTGTCACACTCGATTATTTCAGTAACTATTGAAGTTATCGACCTGAAATTTGGAATAATTTATTGTATATTTAATTGGGTATTTGACTCCAATTTTTTTATTACTTTATTATAAAGTAGAATTAAAATAATGACGTGCACTGAAAGAACTAATTAAATCGATCAAATAACAAAAAAGTTATAAGCATTTAAAGATTTGTGATTAGACAGAGATAGCAACATGAAATTGTGACGTCACACCTTACCAATGGCATAGTAGCTTCGTGCGGCTTCATACAAATTTTCGTTTTGCGAGAAAGGGATAGAAGATCCCCCACTCCAAAGTTTAAACGCCTGTAACTTTGTAAATCTTCGTTGGATTTTAATATTTCTTTCACTGCACGTTATTCTTTTTATCCTAGTTTATAATAAAGTAATATTTTTTATCAAATTCAAAAGTAGTGTAAGACCCAATTGCGGCGTGCCGTTATTGCAATAATAAAAAATTGACAATCTTTTTTATTTTCATTTAACAAAGTAACGTTTGCGGTTCGCCAATAAAAGTACCTACATGTAAATTGTACTCGTAAATTCATGAACAAAAGTGATTATTTTAATGTTTTACTTCTTTTATAGTATGGAACCCTCGGTGCGCGAGTCCAACTCGCACTTGACCGGTTTTTTTTATTGTAGATATGCTTGCGCTTGACGACAATCTCGCCTGATGGAGAACCATGATAAGGTCTAGGTATGAGCACGCTTGCCTAGAACATGCCTATTCTCTAGCTCTTCTCTTGAAGGCACCCAGATTGTACTTGGCTAGAAACATCATATCGATCGATTGATGTTATCGTATCATACGATGGGTATTACTATTTATTTTAATGCATTTTATAGTTTTTAATTTGTCAAACATATCGAAATAAGTTTTTGTGTTAATTTTAAAAATATATCTGCTTTAAACCTTCTTCGCTGGTTTTTTATTATTATAGTTTTCACTTTTCTGAAACAGGAGCAAGTGAGCATCCAAACGCGTAACCTAAAGGCGGTGATAACAAAAAATTCACTGAAAGATAGGCTCAGCGTCGCCTTCTCTCATCTAAACCGGCTGAAAAATATCTGCGAGGACGTACGTAGTGATTTTTAATACTTGACAATAAATTGTTGTATGATTTTCAATATACAAGATATGTGGTTTAATACAACATATAGCAAGTAGTTATGAGTTATGACAACGCCTTTTTTTACCCTATACAAGTTAGTACTTGACTGCGATCTCACCTGATGGTAAGTGATCATTCAGCCGAAGATGTTATCTTGGAAGGGGTAAGTAGACTCACCCCATCGGTTTCTACACAGCATCGCATCGGAACGATAAATCGCTTAGCGGTGCGTCTTTGCTGGTAGGGTGGTAACTAGCCACGGCCGAAGCCTCCCACCAGAACAGACCTGAGCCAATTGAGAAATTATAAAATTCCAAAGTGGCGTGTGGCGGGAATCGAACCCGCGACCTCTCACTCGAATCCGAGCGCGCATCCCCTGCGCTAGAGAGGTCGTCAAAATCTTGAGCATCTCTTGACGCAACAGTTTATTAGTTGTGACAATAAAAACACCTAGTTGTACGTGTGTGTATAAGTTTAGGGATGGCGCTATAAAATTACTAGCTGGACATTCGACATGCTTTGGACGCATTATAAATGTTTCACTAAATTGATCTTCACTGCACTAATGTGTACTAATGTGTGTGTGTCTTTTTTGGTTGTTTGGCTCAGGAAGAAGTTAAATAATTTTCATTCATAATATTTTGCAAATCGGAACTAATCTTATTCCCCCGCTTAAGAATTTAAAATAAAATAATTGTAAACACAAGGAGCAAGTGCCAGGTTTTTTGCTTGTTCTTTTTAATACAAAACAGCTTTCCGTGCGTGGCGGTAGAGTCAGACATTTCCTAAGTGTCTGTAAGTTAGGTCTATGTAAAAGTATTTATTTTGATATTTATTTTGATATTGATCTGTTACAAACGTTTATAATGGGCATGAAAGAAATATATTTATGTATTACAAAAACAAAACACATACAAAATCACATGTAACACATTGATAAATACTCGTAATATAACTTAGCATAAGTTATGCTTGGTAGGTACCGCAACCGAAGCCTCCCATCAGATCTATGCTTACTTAGAGCTATAGATTCGTCAGTCAGTCATTCTGTCATTAATTCTTTTTATATATTTACCTATATATATTCTTCTTATATATTCTTTTTTTATATATTTATTTCCAATAAATAATTTTAGCCACAACCTTCCATGCCAGACATATTCCTATGGATGTTAAGCAACGGAAAACGCTTGGCATATCAACGGTTCAGGGCCAGGGATATTATCTTCTCGGAAGACCAAGACGAGGCCGGACAATTTTGTGGGAAAATGCAAACTTTGTTCCTTAAGGTAAGTCTGATATTGCAAATAGAAAGCTGTTTATTGAAAAAAAAAAAAATAACAAAATGAACACTTTAAGCTCGGAAAAAGTATGTTTGTCAGTGATAATTTTGGAAATTTTCTGACTAAGTACTACTTAGTTTAAATTTCCGCGCATTGTTCGAGAGAATTACTGTTCAAACTTGGCCACAACTAGGCACTGAAGGTCTCAAGTATGATGGCCTCGGCTCCGCTTCCGCCCTTTACACGTTCAACCATCAATGTCTCTTTTGCTAGCCACTGCAGTATGAGAATGAAAGTAATTTTAAAAATTAAGAACTTCACTTTTGTTATTTATTTTTCAACATTTTGAATTAATATAATAAATTAATTTAATAAACAAATTACGGACACTAGTGGTCATCGCGTATCGACCGACTTGACTAAATTATTTAATTAGACTTCACTGATTTGTTTTAATGATAAGAACCCTGTGTATTAGTATATGAAGAAAAATATTAATATTATATTATGTTCATATTATGTATTATGTTCTTATTCCTAATTCTTTATAGTGGCCAGGTAAAAAGGCCAACCTACCAAGCGGCTGGGCTATACCGGCACAAATCCACGTATACACATGGCTCGGCCTACTCAAAGACAAGCGACATTACATAGACGGCCTTCCCCAGGGATACGAAAGTACCTTAGGGATCAAGAATGCTGCAAACCCGAGATCGTCGCCTCCTGTTACAATATTTTATCTAGAAAAACATGTAAGTTTGATACCTAAATTTTATTAAGGCCGTAGACGGTTTTTATTTTGGTCCTCCTCGCTCTTACGAATGCCTTGGTGAATGCGACATGTGGGAGAATATATATATCAGAGAAAATACTTTCTATTTACCTAATTACTAAAAAAAAACAATTTCTGAGTGTTTTTGGAATATATTACTACCGATACAAATTAAAAAGTATACACGTATACATTGTTAAAATTAAAAAAAATCGAGATTTCGGAGTAACTATTGAGAAAACTTTCTATCGAGAAAATTTCTTCCAATCTGCTTCTGATCTACTTCTATATATGTAATAAATTAAATATTTGAAGATAATTTTTAATTTTTTTATAGAATTTCCAAATGCGAGTCTACATTTATCAAGCGAGGTCATTAATAGGCTCAGATTCATCCGGTCTATCCGACCCGTTCGCGAGAATAATCATCGCAGACTGCTCTGGTACTACTCAGGTTATAGATGAGACCTTGAGCCCTACCTGGGATGAACTCATTATTATGGACGACGTGCTACTGTTCGGCACAGTTGACCATATCAAATCAAATCCACCAACTGTGGTGGTGGAAATATTCGACCAAGACAAAGTGGGGAAATCCGAATTCATCGGTCGCACTCTAGCGAAGCCGGTTGTGAAGTCCATTGAGGATTTGAGTCAAAGGACGCAGTCACCCATCCTCGAATGGTTTGAAATCCGCAGAGGCGACTGCAAGGCTGGAGAGCTCTTAGCGGCGTTTGAAATATTGGAAGTACCGAATATGCGCGACATCTTTATGTTGGCTGGGCTACCCGAACCTAAAGAAATCTGTGGCAAAGCCCCCATCGACGTTAAGAAAGACGTGATTTATCCCGTACCAACAGGAATTCGCCCGACTCTCTCTAAGTACCGGCTGGAGGTACTGTTCTGGGGCTTGCGTGATTTGAAACGCGTCCATCTGCTGACCGTGGACAAGCCTCGAGTGGATATCGAATGCGCCGGCAATATAATATATTCGACTGTGATACAGAACGCGAAACGCAATCCGAACTTCGCGAACCCCATAAAGTTTGTGGACGTGGAACTGCCCGACCAGGATTTGTATCGGCCGCCTCTCACTATCCGCGCCGTGGACTGCCGCAGCTTCGGAAGGGTGACGCTGGTTGGCACGCACACCATCAACTCTATCCACAAGTACCTGTACACTCCGGTGAGCAAACGTGAAAGGGAAGCGGAGGAACGCGAGAAATCACTCACTCAACCGTACACTATTGCAATGGGCGTTCATCACAACAACCAAGATGACGAGTTCAACTTGGAGACCGAACGGGAGAGTTGTCCGCTGCTGATTCGCGCACGGGCGCGCCAAGCGTCGTACGGCTCTGGGGCCAAAGTGCAGTTGCGAAATCCGCTCTTTATGAGGACCGGCAGGGCTTCTGGCAGAAGAAGAAGGAGCAGCACGGACTCGGCGCTCGATGCAGACGACGAAATTAGCAAAGACTGGTGGACGAAGTATTTTGCCTCTGTTGAGTTCATGATCGAAGAAGGGAAGGAACACAAGAAGGAACGTCAAGGGTATCTACAGGATCCCCAGATGTCAGTCGTCGATGAGGTTCAGCCGACGCGAGAGGAGGGGCACTGCTCGCTTACTTCGCCTGAACGTACGAAACAGAAACCTTCGCGTGTGTTGACTGCTAACCTGAAGCACACCCATACCAAGAAGAATGACATCCCAAAGTCGGCTCTGGCTAAGGTAACATAGTTCACTTTAAGTCTATATTATATTTTTTAAAGTCCGTACCCAATAGTGCCTATCCGTCTGCCAGCGGGTTAAAGCATACGAACCATAATAAGCAGATTATTTTATACGTAAGTCTCGATAACAACAAACAATTACTTATAAATAAAAATAAAAGGGGGGTCTCCAAACAACAATTTTTTTGCCCGGTCGCACTGCTCGAACTTGACGGTTTTTTGTTGTTAGGTTCAATACAACATATGCCTTCTGTCCGCATGGAAACAGGTCAAGCATATATTTTCATTTCCTAAAGAGCCAGGTTGATTAAATGCGCAAAAACTTAACCTTCCTTCTGTTTTGACCAATTTATCCAGAAAAAGTATAAAGCACGTTTTAAATTTTAATCTAATAATATCATAATATTATTACCTAAGAATACTCTCTAATACTTAGTAATATTATATATTCGTTGCTAATACCGAAAATATAACTCTCTAATATTAGGAGAGGCAAGCCGTGCTATTCTACAAATTGAAATAGCTGCCAGACAGCTGTTAACCCGAATATGGCATGCAAAATTTTACTCTATTAGGTACAACTGACAAATTCATAGATGCAGAGATGCACGCTCGTCGCTGTTTTGCAGAATAGCACGGCTGCTTGCGAAACTTTGTGGATTCAGAAGTTTCTTTGTTCCAATGAGAGTTTGAATGCGCCCTCAGATTTACCCGTATGAGTTGGAAGCAGTTCCGGAGTACGAGGGTTTCAAGGAATGGCTCCAGTCTTACGAACTGTACCGCGGGAAGAAGACAGATGATGAACCCGAAGACGATAGCCGCGTGGTCGGAGTGTTTAAGGTATAAAGTCGACTTAAATATTATATTTTAACATGTTTCTTGCACGATCTGTCTCAACCTCTTTTTATGTGCTAACTGGGCACGAGTGTCCTCACATCTGGGTTTGGCCAATAGCGCACTACGCAGATCAAATGCGGGTTTGCTCACGCCTTTGAAGGTATCATGATGAACTCACGATGATGTAGGTTTCCACGTGATGTTTTCTTTACTGCTTTATTTATAGTTCAATCCATGAAGACGCTCACTCCATGACAATTGCTTTATGTTTCATGCGATTCAGCAGGACTGAGCAGTATAGCATTATAGTTTTTAAGTGGTTGGGCCTTAAGGAGTGGAGCGCATCATCGTGGATTGAACTTCGTGAATAACATAAGCAAGTTACTACTCACATTTCATAAATGAACATAAAAAAGAAGTTGGTCTTAGAAGTAAAGAGGTGCGTGCTCAGATTTTGAACCCTATAGACTGCCTGACGAAAGGCAGAGGTCTCAATTTTGTACCAATGGCAATAGCTTAACCAACGTCAATCGACTATGATGCTTGGTTCTTGCACGATACCTATTTATAATTTCTTCTCTTCTGTGTTTTCTTGCTCATTGATTCCTGTTGGTGTTGTACCCTTACCCTCCGCCTGTGTTTCTCTCGTTTTCTTTATGTATTTATCACTGTATTTTTGTAAACTATAACATGGAGAATCATCCTTAGATGTTCAAGTACAACCTCAGATGTTGCTATATGAAACTATTTTACTGATGATCTTTTAAAAAGGGTAAAGTTGTATGAAATGAAATGAACTAACTAAACTAACGCTTTGCCTGTAATCTATCAATTGCAGAATATAAATTAGTTATATAATCTCTATTAATTCAATTACAATTCATGGCTCATTCATTTACTCACTGACTCATTGCTCATTGCTCGGTTCTAAAGAAGTGCTGAAAAAGAACTATTTGGTACAAAGTCCCTTTATGGGGTAGATAAGGGATAAGACAACATTCTCGACATTCGCTCAGGGATCACCCGATTGAAGCACGGGCATCTGAGTTAGTCAAGCATGATGCAAATGGTGGGTGCATGTCATGGATGTAAGGGAACAGAGGGGCTAATAAAACCTGGCTTTAATTAATTTTCTCCAAGTTTCTCCCTCTTGTTTTGTGTCATGGCTACCTTACAGGTTAGAGAAGATTATTAAATACAATTTCTTAGGTTGTCCTAGTATGTCTCAGGATGTTTCTTTTCCTAGCTTACATCCAAAATTGTTCGGAGAGTTGTTAAAACACAAACTATTGTTTTAGGGTGGCCTCAAAGTATATAAATGGCCTTTACCAAAAGGAATCGATGACCATATAGTAATGAGCTTTGATCCCAACCATGGATTTTTCCAAGGCGTCCCGAATAATGATCCCATACATGTTTTAGTACGTATTTACATAGTCAAGGCTACCGACCTCCACCCGATGGACTTGAACGGCAAAGCTGATCCCTACATAGTGCTGTACTTGGGATCCAAAAAGATAAGCGATAAGGATAACTACGTATCCAAACAACTCAACCCAGTGTTCGGAAAGTGCTTTGAAATTGAGGCGACGTTCCCTCAAGACTCGATGCTGACTATACAAATTTACGACTGGGACTTACTGGGAGCTGATGACCTGATCGGCGAAACTAAGATCGACCTAGAGAATAGATTTTACAGTCGGCACCGAGCCACGTGTGGACTGCCGATGAAATATGAAGAGTAAGTGTAGTCACAGATTTTTAGAGTAAGATTCACAAGTCGTTAAAGTGCACCTGATTCATTTCAACCCCAAAGTCCTATAATTAGTAAGCACGAGTTATCTCTCAGAATTAGAGGATATTTTGACCTTAGCTCACTACGCCGGCCAAGAGAGAGTTGCCGTACTTTACACACCTTTAAGAATTTTACTGTGGACAATCAGGGACAGATTCTATCGCTGTGTTTTCCTTCACTTAGCAAATGACATTTATTTTCATTCAAGACCAGTCAAATCGGTTAGTAGTTGTGACATGAAGGAGTAAAATTTGTTTAGGTATCGTGATTTTATCCCTTAACATGTTCCTTCACCGTTAGACAAGTATTATTAAGTTTCCTATACTAAGTCTAATTGATACCTATCAGGCAAGGTCCTAAAGTCCTATAATTAGTAAGCACGAGTTATCTCTCAGAATCAGAGGATATTTAGACCTTAGCTCACTACGCCGGCCAAGAGAGAGTTGCCGTACTTTATACACCTTTAAGAATTTTGTGAACAATCAGGGACAGATTCTATCGCTGTGTTTTCCTTCATTTAGCAAATGACATTTATTTTCATTCAAGACCAGTCAAATCGGTTAGTAGTTGTGACATGAAGGAGTAAAATTTGTTTAGGTATCGTGATTTTATCCCTTAACATGTTCCTTCACCGTTAGACAAGTATTATTAAGTTTCCTATACTAAGTCTAATTGATACCTATCAGGCAAGGTTACAACCGTTGGCGGGATGCCATGAAACCCACCCAGATCCTAAGCAAGTTGTGCAAGGAAGGCAAGCTGAGCCCACCGACCTATGAATACGGACGCGTGAAGATTGGCCGCTACATATTCAACATGAATATGGAAGACCCCTTGTTCTCGAACCAAGACACCATTGAGGAGCAGATGGCGCTGAACGTGCTCCGACGCTGGCAGGAGGTGCCTCGAGTAGGATGCCATCTTGTGACCGAGCACATTGAAACTCGGGCCCTCTACAATCCCAGTAAACCGGGTAAGTTTAACTAATGTAACTGTTGGAAATCTCGTCATTGTTGTTAACTATTGACATTCGCTTCTGGAAAAGGCCGCCAGACACCATAATTATATGCCGCTTGAAGGTAGTGTCTCCTGCTAAGAAGCAGAAAAACTCTTTTGATATCATGCGTTTCCGCCATTCCACCGCCTTGAGTCTTTAAAGTCCATTAGGCATACATAATTATACAATACGTTATTTTAGTAAGGTATGTGTGATTGTTACAAGGTGAAAGTTAATGCGTACCGTGATCATTTGGGTAGGTACTCGTACGTTTAGTATTGATTTTTGCGTTGGTTTTATTTGACTCTACTTATACAAATTGCACCCTCCAGGAATTGAACAAGGCCGACTGCAAATGTGGGTTGACATGTTCCCCATGGATATGCCACTTCCCGGGCCGCCGCTAGACATCTCGGCTCGCAGACCCAAGTCTTATGAAATGAGGGTGATCATCTGGAATACAGATGACGTGGTGCTGGAAGACGATGCATTTTTCACTGGAGAAAAGATGTCTGACATTTACGTGAAAGGGTGAGTACTAATTTGGTGGAGATTGTACTCGTATGAAAATCACGAATGTTTTCACAGGGTTCGATTTCGAAAAGTAAAACTTGTGTTAGGTTGTTTCTGCAACTCCACTCGCTTACTTTTCGCTCATCATACAATAAACATTACTTACTTTTAAGGTGGGTGAAGGGCCCCGACGATTGTCAATCCACGGACATACATTACCGGTCGCTAACTGGCGAGGGGAATTTTAACTGGCGTTTTATTTACCCCTTCGACTACCTGGAGGCTGAAGAGCGAATAGTGATTACACGCAAGGAGTCTGTCTTCTCATGGGATGAGACAGAATGCAAGATTCCAGCGCGCCTTGAGCTGCAAGTCTGGGATTCTGACCATTTCTCTTCTGATGACTTTTTGGGTGAGGAAACAAAAATAGTTTTTTGTTTAAACGAGCTACACGTTCTCATCTAAGTTTTTTAGTGATAACGTTGAAGAAGCCCTTGTAAGATGCAGTGCTTCTCACAAGGGCAAGCCTCCAACGTCCCACGACTTTGCATTGCAATATCATAACGCTCAACGCAATGCACTGTGACCATTCCCTTGAGACATCTGTTCTTAGTTAATCTCATTTTGTCCAATAATCACACCAGCTAGTTATTGATCATAATATACCTACATGCTTGTTGCCGTGCCATCTTATCACGATAGAAGTCAAATAATGATGGCTGAAGGATACCTCAAATTTCGAACTCATATACGTATACCTGCGAACTTTCGAATGCCTGGAATACTAACTCTGGACCCTCAAATAGGAGCTCGATGTCTTATTTCCCCCATTACACAAGTTTCTCGAATGTGAAGTGCGTTTGAGTACAATAGCAAATGGAGTACATAGCACATAGTATATAATATAGTAGTAGTAGCATATGCATGGTTTTTAATTTTAGGGGCAGTAACTTTGGACCTGAACCGGTTCCCTCGCGGCGCCAAGTCGTCTAAACTTTGCACGTTGGCGATGCTACGCAACGATGGATCGGTGCCGATGGTAAACATCTTCAAGCAGAAGCGCGTCAAAGGCTGGTGGCCGTTCTACATTAAGCGCGATACGGAGGAAATGGAACTGACTGGAAAAGTGGAGGCCGAGATACATCTGCTGACCAATGAAGAAGCGGAGAAGGTACCAGCTGGGTTGGGCCGCAACGAGCCGGATCCTTTAGATAAACCAAGGTACGACAACATTGACTTATGACTTTGCTAGTCATAAGTCAATGTTGAGCCGTTTGGGTTTTACATTTTCCAGTAAGTAGTCGCAGCAAGCGATTGTGTAGATCTTAAGTTTTGAACGCTCAATTCAGATCCTGGCTCACTAGCAAAGAATTTACTGCAGTTCAGTTCGAGTCTAACCCGCTGATCTAATAATGTCCCACTGTGCAGCATCTGCTGTGCTGGCCTATCCAAGCCTCCTATCCCATAAAGAGGGATTCGATATTAACGGTAACCAGCTGTGGCTAAAGCCTACAACTGACCACAATTTTACCTGATGGAAAGTGACGATGTAATCAAAGATGCAGCGCGCCCAACTAGATGCCTATGTTTGCTCTTTTTTTAAGGATTTTTACGTTGGTTGTAGTTATCTCGAAATACAGATCTCAGGCGAGCATTCTATACCCTAAGAAATAAGAATACTGTTCGTCTTTCGACGACATTATGCGACGTAGGGATGGAAGCCCGCCCCGAATATTAATTTGTTTGAAAACCATTAATGTTTTCTTTCTCATACATGACAAAGTTCTTAACAACAAAGATATTACTCTCAAGTTTGTCTAATATTCGTAATTATTTATTGATCTTTATTCCCCGACAGCCGGCCAGACGCCTCGTTCATGTGGTTTCTGAACCCGCTCAAGTCAATTCGGTACATCGTGTGGCACAACTATAAATGGGCGATATTGCGGTACTCCGCCATTTTCGTGTTGGCACTCTTCATATTCGTATTCGTCTACAGCTATCCCGGATACCTCGCCAAGAAGTTCCTGGGAGCTTAAAATGATCAATCTCAACATAACGATCGGATAAATCCGTGAATAAATTTTATTAATTCATGTATGACAAAGCTTATCACTGATGATTAAATGCATCTATATAAATACATGAATTAATAAAAGTAATGGAATTTCGAATGAATATTACCAACTATTACGGTATTCCGTTATATTTTTTAGGAATACCGACACAATATTGGCACAGATAATATATTATGTATACTACTATTACTTCGTCGATTAATTCAAATCAAGGATATTCAACTATTTACTTTAAAGAGAGCATATTTTCTTAAAAATAGAAAAATCTTATAAGTATACGAAAATACGATATCAAAAGCACTTACCTAGGACAAATTTTCAAATGGCTTTAATAATAAATATATTTTAAAGAAATTAATAATTGTGACAGTATCAAAAGTAAAAGTTTTATTTTCTGTAGGTAGATTTAATAAGATAATCCTTTACAATTAATAAAACTTAAAATTATATCTTTTCGTGTGACTGCCCCTGGTTAAAGGTTAATTATTCGCAACTGCGTGACTTTGATTTCCTTTACTAACTTTGATCCGGCGCACATTACATCTTGTTATTGTTGTTGTTAATATATCGTTATTATGCACAATATACTTGCAGATTTTGACGCAAACTTGATGTTACTAGAATAAGGCTTTATCTAGATAGCCAGAATAAGTAGGTAGATAGCAACATTACGAGAAGCGACGTTTTTAGGGTTCCGTACCCAAAGGGTAAAAACGTGACTCTATTACTACGACTTCGCTGTCCGTCCGTCCGTCTGTTACCGGGCTGTATCTCGTGCACCTTGATAGCTAGACAAAATCACAGACGATGTATTTCTGTTGCCGCTATAACAACAAATACACAAAATATAGCATAAATTAAATATTTAAGGGGGCTCCCGTACAACAAGTTACGTGAATTTTTTGCTTGTTTTTGCTCGATATTGATAACGGCAACAGGCAGACGCTTAAAATATTCACAAAATATATTTTACTTAGTTATACCTACAAGGTGTGGGTTTTCTGCATTAAAAATAAAATAAAATAACTAATTGGGATCTTATCACGTTAAAGTGTTTCTAGGATCAAGTCAAAAGGTTAGCTGCGGATACATATACTCGTATGTTGAATATTTTAGTTATACAAGGTGTGGGTTAATTCGCTATGCGAATTAATGTATCCGCAGCTAACTTTTTGACTTGATCCTAGAAACACATTAACGTGATAAGATCCCAATTATTTTATTTTCAATGCAGAAAATATTATTTCATTTAAGAAAAAAAAAAATTTAGCAACCCTATCTGTGACATCAACAAACCTCAACAACTAACAACAACCATACAACAAACGTAATTTTTGTTTGAATTTGATGGGTAGGTGTTTTGATTGGAATTGGTCTTTACTCTTGATAGTACGAAACCCTCAGTGCAAAAGCCCCACTCGCACTTGACCAATTTTTCCTTGATTAAGAGAATATAAAATAAATGTTAAAAGTATATTTATTAACTATCTGCTTTGCTTCATATTATAATATAAGGAAAATTAAAATATTTATCTATACTTATAATAAAACTGTAAAGGGTCGAATTCTGTACATTGAAGATATTTTGAAAATTTTTGTTGGAGGACACTATTTAGTCGATACTGAAGCCAAAACTGTAATTTGTTTAATTTTTGTCTGTCTGTCTGTCTGTCTGTCTGTCTGTCTGTCTGTCTGTCTGTTTCACGACCGGGCATCACGGCTAATCCGCTGGATGGATTTAAATGAAACTTGACATGATTATAGTTCATACCCCGAGGTAGGACATAGGATACTTTTTGTCCCGAAATTCATCATGGTTTCCCTGGAAGACGGCATCAAAGTCCAAACGTTTTTTAGTTATAATTCATTAACGCGTTGTCCGATTCCATTCATTCTTTTTTTGTTAGAAAGTAGGTCTATTAAAGATTATTCCATACAAATCTTATCATCATCACTTTTGTGGTTCAGAAATTACAGACATCAGAACCTTTAAGTTCAAGTAGGTAGGTGACTTGAAACTCGGAATGCACAAAGAACCTAGGGCTAGGACGTAGGGCTCAAGTAAGACTGGAGTACCCTTACAGCCGTAAATAAATAGGCTTAGCAGGAGATTTTGTATGGTTTAAAATTTTTCACTTTTAGGGTGAACAAAAATCATGTAACTGGCGTCATCGCTACGTTATACCGTATAGCGCCATCTCTACTATTTATGTGGAACTTGAATGTAAAACTCTGAGATAGGTACTACCGAATTTTTTTAAATAAAAATTAACTGTCATGCTATTTACTGTTTCCTGACTTTATATTAAGATGGCACTGTTAACACATGAACAGATTTAAACTTTATCATCCGCAATATGGAAAGGGTAAGATAATGGTTCACAAATATTTTTAATTCTTAGGTCTTATCGATCTTAACCGACTGACTGTCATCTAAGGTCTTTTTATACGTAAAGAAATATATAGCCATTGTCCATTCTGATGTTTTGGATTGTATTGAGATGAAGCAAAGATTTTTAAAAGACTCTTATATTACGTTGGGCTGGGGAATATTGTTAGTAGAGTAATTTATCCCAGTGGTACCTACCCGGCCGAACTCTGAAAGAAGAGTTCTACCACCAGTACAACTTTTCACATGGTTTAATAATTTTTGACATATTTCGTGGTTTCAGAATAAAAATCACAATGAAAAGGACGATTTTAACTGTCGATATTTCGATACATTGGTACAAGTCGTGGTCACGTAGTGACCACGACCTGTGCCACTGGGTCGAAATATCGACAGTTAAAATCGTCCTTTTGATCTTTCAACTACGTATTAATGAAACTTTATATTATTATTAAGAAAAAGGAGTTTTCAAAATCACCACTAGATAACCCGTGCAAAGAACAGGTACAACATCACACCAGAATCCCGCGAAAAATCAAGGAATTCCAGTAGGAAGGTATATTATTTAAAAAAATCGTAATTCACGCGGGCGGAGCCGCGGGCAACAGCTAGTTTTAAATAAAATTAATAATATTTGCAAATTATAAAAGTATTTGAAAAGTATAATATTTATTCCACATAGGCCTAATTAGCCTACTAGCACTCAATCAATACGGTAGCTCTACGTACGTTTGACCAGCAGGACCCAAGGGGAAGGGAAAAGAAACTAGGCATTCTGCAGTTGTTTTTTAAAATCTCATAATTTACTTTACATTTAACGTTATTTAGTTAAGCCTATGTGAAACAAATAAATTTGAATTTATTAATTAAGTGTATGACCTGTATTTAGTGCGTTAACCTAATGCTACACATTCCTAATTAGTCATTTAAAGCCGGTCAAATCTGCACTTTTATTGTCGTTCTAATATAATCGAATCAATTACTTATTGTATTATTAAACGTATCCATGTCTCGATGTACCTATTTATTCAAATAAATTATTCAAAACGTATTGTTTATTGCTTTTCATGACCTCTCATCACATTGGTTGCGATTCCACACCTATAGCGATTTAAATCTATTACCTATAGATATTTCAATCCACGATGACGCGTCCCACTTTTTTAATAACTGGCTTTACGGCTCTGGGTTCCAGCCCTTCTGAGCCTCTCTGTCAAACATTAAATACGAATCAATTGCAAAATTGATCAATAAAACAAGCGATTTTGACAGAGTGGGATTTGACACTTCGTGGATTGAAATAATATAGAATGCAAATGGAACGAAATAAAATAAACCGGCCAAGTGCGAGTCGGACTCGCGCACCGAGTGGTGGAACAGGTATAGGTACTTTAGACAACTCCTTATTTTTCACATGGTGGTATCACTGTCCACATGTCAAAATTGCTTGATAGTGATAAGTGCCAAGTCCCTGATACGGCCAAGTTTATTGAATCCTCTCAACGGTTCGCAGCCCTAGCGGCTGATTGTATCAAGAAAAGATTGAGGGAAGTAAGATACTTAATAAAAGATATTATTGTAATTAATAATTCAATTTTATTATAATATTTTAATTTCATCATATTTTCCTATTATTATAATCCATTCATTTATAATTAAAAATATTATTTTTAATATTTAATTATTTATATATTTCATTTATAAATAATTAAAATTAATTAGAAGACACTCATATACAACGATTTTAAAACAAATCATTATTTTAAAAATTACAAATTCTTAACATTAAATAATTATATCGCTCACATAATAATATTATTATACATTTTTCCGAATACATTGGCTTACAATTAATGTCCTTGCTCATTGTACGCAAAACGGTTTAACGAATAGCTTTTAGACGTTTGCACCATAAAGTATAAGTAATGGATGAGTTCAATTCACGAAGACTACTCCTTACCAATCACGTTAAAACAATACTGCTCTATTCTTCTTATTCCTACAGAAACAAAAAGCGATTGTAAAAGACTAGGGTGCGTCTTCGTGGGTATATAACTACCTATATCTACATACGTACCTGTAATTCTCTGCACAGTATAATATACTTTCATTAATCTGTGCACATGCTCCTAGCTGTAAATTTTATAAACCAATGATGCAAACGTGAAAAGATATTAACAAAACTATAATAACAGCGCGCACAACTTTCTATTTATTTGTACAAAGTACCGCACGCGCGATAATAAGTTTCTAATAGATTTTAACCTCCAAGTACCTCCAACCTCCAACTTGTTACTTATATGTCTTTTTTTAATGCAAATATTTTACGAGTATTTTGCGAGTGGACGTATAAGGTGTATAAAATTCATCTAAAACATAAATATAGCAGCTCGAGAGTGGCTTTGTCAAAAAATAAAATAAAGTTTAAAATAAAATACAATGCATACCTCATTATACGAAGATACAAAATAATTACAATGGCAATAATATAGGCAATGTGGGTAAATATAAAGAGGGGTAAATGGAAACGCACGTAGTTTTAATGAATATCAGTATCAGAGTTAACATATTTTTAAATGTTTTTTTTTTTTAAGTTTTATAATGAAATATTTAAAAATGTAGAAAATATGAATGAATATGAATATAAAGAATAAAAATATATAATGTATTTCAGGTTGTAATTTAATTTTAAGACTCACTACACGACGCTGCCCGCCAAAATCAAATTTTATTTTGTTTTTTGACAGTGAATTTAAATCTGTGCAAAGATATTTCAAATTATAAATATAAATAAATAAATCAATTCAATTAATAATAATTCATTCGTCCCATTATTAAATGTCAAATAAAATAAAATAATAATAATTAAATATGTCAATCAAATAATAAATACTCAATGTTTCAAATTATAAATATAAATAAATAATTTAAATATATCAATCAAATAATAAATATTCAATGTAATAATAATAAAAACATTAATTGTATTTCAGGATTTAATTTTAAGACTCACTGCACGATCCTGCCCGCCAAAATCAAATTTTATTTTTGTTTTTTGACAGCGAATTTAAATCTGTGCAAAGATATTTCAAATTATAAATATAAATAAATAAATCAATTCAATTAATAATAATTCATTCGTCCCATTATTAAATATGTCAAATAAAATAAAATAATAATAATTAAATATGTCAATCAAATAATAAATATTCAATGTTTCAAATTATAAATATAAATAAATAAATCAATTCAATTAATAATAATAATTCATTCGTTCCATTATTAAATATGACAATTAAAATAAAATAATAATTAAATATGTCAATCAAATAATAATATTCAATGTTATTATAACGAAATATTATATGTATTTCAGGTTGATTTAATTTTAAGACTCACTGCACGACCCTTCCCGCCAAAATCAAACTTTATTTTTGTTTTTTGACAGTGAATTTAAATCTGTGCAAAGATATTTCAAATTATAAATATAAATAAATCAATCAATTCAACTAATAATAATTCATTCGTCCCATTATTAAATGTCAAAAAAAATAAAATTATAATAATTAAATATGTCAATCAAATAATAAATATTCAATGTTTTAAATTGTAAATATAAATAAATAAATCAATTCAATTAATAATAATAATTCATTCGTTCCATTATTAAATATGTCAATTAAAATAAAATAATAATTAAATATGTCAATCAAATAATAAATATTCAATGTTATTATAATGAAATATTATATGTATTTCAGGTTGATTTAATTTTAAGACTCACTGCACGACCCTTCCCGCCAAAATCAAACTTTATTTTTGTTTTTTGACAGTGAATTTAAATCTGTGCAAAGGTAAGTCTGAAGTTCGGGGTCATATTGATCAAAGATATTGCAGAAGCGAACCAATAACGGAGTTAAGAAATATGTGAAGTATGTTGAAAAATTTCTCAAATATAGCGTCGTATATCCTCATCAAGCTTTGCTCACTTCAAACTTCAAGCTTTGCTCCACAGTACCATAGGACATAACTCTGTGAAAAAAGGCATAATAAACAAGCTTGGCTGCATCAATATATCTATTTATATTGCCTAATTTTTCTCATAGCATAGGCAGCTGAACTAAGTTTACCTGCCAGTCAAATTTTGAAAAATAAATTCAGAGGAATGCTTAGGTAAAAAGTTAAATCTAGGTACGTTTGAGGTGAGGACGGTGAGTTAAAAGAGAGAGTAATGGTCAAGTCTTAAGTTGCTGTAATCTAGCACTTGTACACAAATTACAGTAATCTGTAGCAAGTCTCAAGTTACTGTGATATGGCGCGTGTACGCAAATTACAGTAATCTGTAGCAAGTCTCAAGTTACTGTCATTTGGCGCATGTACACAAATTATAGTAATTTGTAGCAAGTCTCAAGTTACTGCTATTTGGCGCATGTACACAAATTACAGTAATCTGTAGCAAGTCTCAAGTTACTGCCATTTGGCGCATGTACAAAAATTACAGTAATTTGAAGCAAGTCTCAAGTTACTGCCATTTGGCGCATGTACACAAATTACAGTAATCTGTAGAAAGTCTCGAGTTACTGCCATTTAGCGCATGTACACAAATTACAGTAATCTGTAGCTGGTCTCGAGTTACTGCCATTTGGCGTGTGTACACAAATTACAGTAATCTGTAGCAAGTCTCAAGTTACTGTCATTTGGCGCATGTACACAAATTACAGTAATCTATAGCAAGTCTCGAGTTACTGCCATTTGGCGCATGTACACAAATTACAGTAATCTGAAGCTAGTCACGAGTTACTGCCATTTGGCGCATATACACAAATTACAGTAATCTGTAGCAAGTCTCAAGTTACTGTCATTTGGCGCATGTACACAAATTACAGTAATCTATAGCAAGTCTCGAGTTACTGTCATTTGGCGCATGTACACAAATTACAGTAATCTGTAGCAAGTCTCAAATTACTGACATTTGGCGCATGTACACAAATTACAGTAATCTGTAGCAAGTCTCAAGTTACTGTCATTTGGCGCATATAAACAAATTACAAAGTGAAGTGGTATAAACCGCCCTCAACCTCAACGACCACAAACTGCACTCGCTGGGGATATCTGACACGCACAAGACATAATTAACATAATAATTTAACAATTTAAAATATGATTTTACTTATTATTTTCTTTACACCCATGCCCTTTATAAGTCTCTGAAACAGCTAGGAAACAGTCAGTTTACTGCTAACATGAAAACAGCCAGTCGTAACCTTATATCCATCCAACAACCCACATTCGTGTTTACATTACAACAGTTGCATAAATAACTATAAAATAAAACTGTATACAATAATTATAAGAAAAGAGCAAGTTAACTTTCTTGTCTGTTCTTCTCAGTGCAAAATAGATATTCGAACGTGGCGGTAGAGTCCGTCATTTCATAAATGCCTATAAGTTAAGCCTATGTGAAAGAATAAATAATAGTAATGTAACTGTGACTTGTAAAAATTGGAAGCCATTAAAATTGGTATAGTTTTAAATTGTCAATTTTTAACATTAACATAAAGTTGCTATACAGACCAGAATGCCAAATCTCTACCATTGGAGTTCAGAGTTATAAAGACGTTTGATTATTATTTTATAACTATTATACAGCAGGTCCAACGGCCAAAGGAATTAATTATTTTATTTATTATTATTTAATTATTAATTATAATTAGGATTAATTATACAAAATTAATTCATTATTATTATTAATAAATATAAAATTAATTAATTAAATTATTATTATTATTATTGTTTTTATTATACAGGGCGTCCCACGGCGATGCCACATGGAGGGAAAGTACCTTAATTATTATGGCAGATAAAGCATTCCACTGAAAGCAGACTTCATAACCAAGTTAAAACAACATTCATAGATTTTTAATAATATAAATAATAATATATAAAATAATAATAAAAATAAACGAATAAACTAGTTAAACCGAAATAGAAATAGAAAAATTGAAATTTAATATTCGACGTAAAATTTTAATCAGTTCAAAGGAAAGCTCACATTGCCATGAGGACAAAATCATGTTAAAGAACCACAGAACAGAACAAGTAAGAATTCAACAGAATCGGAAATATTAAACTAAATTAATGAATAGATGAATTCCCTTGAAATTCTGGTGCAAAGAATCCGATTTCACCCTTTTCCCCCTCTTCAAATTTGGATTTCAGTACTGTAAACGAATAAATATGCATGCATGCAATAAAAATGCATATCTGTACATAATACAACCTACTTACTAGTTCATTTACTACGTGATCATATTACCAGGCACTGAAATCTATAAATGCAGTTCAAATTGGTTGAAGTTGAAGTCTTCTTTCAGTGTAATACACTGTCAATACTTAAGGTAGTTTCCCTCCATGTGGCATCGCCGTGGGACGCCCTGTATATAAAAAATGCTTTGATATAATTTCATTTTTTTTCCTGTACATTATAATTCATTAAATTTATATAAATATGGAACATGTAATAAAAATAAAATTCATATAAGTGTGTAAAATGTAATGTAGATATGCAAATGAGTCTTTTTCAAGTGTGGTAAATCTCTCTTATAAATCTGGCTATTTGTGGCTGTCGGTAACTTTAGATTGGCCAAGAATTACTTTTTATTCGACTGATTTCGATGTGTGTTTGCGTTAACATCCAAACTATAACATTTCTAATCCGCCGTCTTGAGCGTTTGCAGACAAATTCCCCTTTACTCGCCGAATCTTAATTGCTTTTCTTTCGTAAAATTTAGTTTGACGGGCATTCAAAAAAAACTATACAACATTGCGAGCATGCAGTGAAATTCAGTAAAAAAATAAAATAATTAAAAGTTGCTATTTAAAACAAAGTGCTGAACAAAAATCGCTGGAGGCATCATGTTAGCGCTCCTGGAAAGCTCAGCACTTTGTTAGTCAGTAATTTTTAAAATTTGCTTCTCTTAGCTACTTATAAAGTGTATTGTCAAATAATAAAAAAATAATTTAATAATTTTGATTTAAAATAAAAAACTAAAACTAAGGTTTCTCGGTAGCTTCCTTGGAGAATTATATGTCGAAGATTGGCCTATTGGATGAACTCGGCACATTAGCATAGTTGGAGTATGTTCTTGGATGTCTTGTCAGATATATCTGGTGGCCAACCTGGGGCCTTACCACCATCTCTCAAATGAGCATTATTGTAATATTGTTTCATCGTTTTCATACAATGTCAGCATGAAAAATTTAAAACAATATTACAATAATACTGCTTTGAGAGATGGTGGTAAGGCCCCTGTCTGCCGACCGCATGAGCCGTCAACGTTCAACACTAATATGGCGTCGTGAACTAATATAGTTCATCGGGTGAATATCAGACGGTGTCGATATCTCCAACGTTGATGCGGTCCTCAGAGGCGGTGGCGGTGAAGCCGAGGATGCGAGCGTCCACTTTGAGCATTTTATTCTTTTTCGACTTCTTGCCCTTGCTCTGTAAACAATTAAACATATTTTATAGATATTTCAACCCACGATGCTTTGCTCCACTCTTTCAAACTCCATATAGTAGGGGATCCCAAGTAAGGTCGACCTTCACCGAGCTGTTTATTGGATGAAAACTATTTTATATCCGATTAAATATGTCAATAAATATATCGCAAGTGGGTTGCCTAAAAAATTTCAGTCCAGGATATGATTAATTAAGAATTAAAAAAAAATCCATTGTAACATGAACTCCTATTTGTTAGAGTTCCGTTGACATCTTAGTTCAAATTAGATTGGATGAACGATTCAGGTCGCAAATTGCAATTTTGCTTATTTACCTACGATTTTATTATCCGTTAACTTTCTTTTGCCAAAAAATATAGAGCAGAAATACTTTCCTTAGCCAGGAAAGTATTTCTGGCTAAAAGCACTATTTATAACATCCAATCTAATTTGAACTACGATGTCAACTAAACTGTAACAAATAGGAGTCCATGTTACAATGGTTTTTTTTAAATTCTTAATTAATCATACCCTGGACTGAAATTTTTTAGGCAACCCACTTGCGATATATTTATTGACATATTAAATTGGATATAAAATAGTTTTCATCCAATAAACAGCTCGCTATAGCGGGATCCTAGACTAATATGAATCGAATGAAACACAAGCGATTTTGCCAGAGTGGGGCGCGTCTTCGTGGATTGAAATATCTATGAATTTTTTTTATAGTCGACACGAGCAAACGAGCGGGCGGGTCACCTGAAAGTAAGTAAGCGATCCAGCCCAAAAGTGGGAACAGTACCCCATATGGGTCCGTACTTGCGCTTAAATTTGAAGCCTGTGTTATGACATGAAATAGTTCTTGGATCTGTTGAGCACTCCGAGAAGCTAGCTTATATAAGTGAAAATGATGATCAAAACGTACAAAATCAACATTAATTGACACGCCTGCAAATATCACATTCAGTAAGTCCCAGAAGTTTGCATTACAATACCTTATGATACCTCCCTGTGCTTATATCAATTCATTTATTCATTATAATTATATTGAGTTCCAAATAGCATGTGAACAACCCTCTTTTGCAGCACAAATCCACGTCGGCAGCATTACCCCATAATAGCATACCATTACGTAAAACAATGTGTTACCTTGACCTCTTGATATTCAGACAGCGATGCGCGCGGGTTAATGGCTATGGCAGGCGAGCACAGATCATCCGACGGGGTCACCATGCCGACGCGTAGAAGCTTGGACCTGAACAAAGACAATTTTTTTTATTCTAAACCAAACCCGATTAAGTCGGGCTCGTGGATTTAGGATCCTGTACTTTTTAAGGGTTTCTTTTCTTTAATTGGTGGATAATTTATAGGAATAAAACTCTAATTGAGTGTTTTAGCACCACCTTTTGGTAGTAGTAATTTACTCAATTAGTGTAAAGCTCTTTTACCAAAAGGTAATTAGTAAAACCAACATATCTCTCTGCAACCAAACGTTCCCCACAGAACTAATTCAAGAAGCTAGGTGTTACAAATAAGTCATTATACTTACGGAAGAGCACAAATCGAATGGGTTAGGGCCGAATCTCAAAAGATGGATGCGACTATATTACATTAGTATTCAAACATAAGCTTACCTTCTCTCGAGGAACTGTCTCGCGAAGTCGTTCGAGTCTTTGGTGTCGCCGAGGTAGCACTTTACGTAATCCTTCACTTCGTATGGTGACTCGATGTCCTTCAGGAAACCCACGAACGTCGGCACTGAGGTACAACACCCACCATTAGCACATACTATGAAAATCTTTATTTCTAAGATAAAATTTTACATACGTCACATCTTTCCCGTCCTCTTAGCGTATTTCGTCATTGGGTCAGGACGACAAGCGATCATCAAGATGAAGCGTATAAACATATGACGCGCTCGTGTATACTTTCATGGATTTTTTTTTGAAAACCTGTATTATCTTCCCCCACCACTGAAAAGAATATAGAAAAGTTCATGTAACCTCTTTTTCATTTTAGCACCTGATATTTACAATGCAAACAAAGATCCTCACGAGTAACTACCCATATTTTTGACGACCTCGTCTTTCAATTCGAGTGGGAGGTCGCGGGTTCGATTCGCGCCACGGTTATGAATTTTATATTTTATTTTTCAGGTTTGGTCCCGTGGGAGGCTTCGGCCGTGGCTAGTTACCACCCTACCAGCAAAGACGTGCCGCCAAGCGATTTAGCGTTCCGGTGCGACGCTGTGTAGAAACCGTTGGAGTGACTTTACTTACCCCTTCCAAGTTAGTACGCTAACATCTTCGGCAGCATCATCACTTACCATCAGGTGAGACCGCAGTCAAGTATAAACTTGTTCTCACTCACCATCAATCTTGGACCTCCACAAAGTCAGCGCGGTGCAGCACCAGCCCTCGAACTCGGTGGTCGGCGACGCTTCCCGCTTGATGGGGATTGGGATTGGGATGGGAGGAGGAACCGGCTTCTTCTTAGTCTTCGGCGGCTCAACCGGCTTAACCGCGGGGGTGACCGCTTGAGGCTTCTCCGGCACTGATGCTGACGGAAGCTGCGTGTCCCAAAATCCGCCTACATGAAAAATATTACTGAATGAATTGACATCTACTCTAGACAGGGCGAATTGCGCGAAAAAATGTCGCCAGTTTACGGGTGTCATTAGTACCAACAGTATAAGGCCACGCGGTAGTTTGCTCAGCGGCCACCTATAGTATTTTGACAGTTGGCGCTACTGTTTGCTTGTATGAAAAAAGGTTTACGTAAATCGCTCGGATGCCCATATCTTGAGGTTAGTAATCAGTGACTGAATGTTACATTTTTCGGATTCCATACCTCAAAAGGAAATTAGGAAATAATTATAAAATTGAAAATCACGACCGCCCTGTGTTACAACGTTTTTTTCCAAAAAAATATAGCCTATGTTACTTTGAATTGTGTAAGGATTCTAACGATACCCCATGTATCCAAATCTCTTCATCTGTTGAACCCTAAAAACATTACACTCGTTTTTTTTTAGCAGTCGTGTAAAAAAAAAACGGGAATCTTATAGGATTGCTTTGTTGCCCGTCTGTCTATCACGACCGTATATTTCGGTAACTATTAAAACTATCGACATGAAAAGATAATGTGTACGGGCGTATTCACGTACAAAGCAGATGTATGTGAAAACTGCACTTCAGATCTGCTATAAGGGATGGTGGTAGGCCCCCTGCTCCGATTAGCGCTGTTTTACACAAGTATGAATGTAATAGTTTTTGGCATTTATTGGGCGAAATGTACCTCCATTAGTCGAGTTTCCCCACGGCACGAGGTTGGTGTTGAGGGGCGGCAGCGGTATAACCTCCTCTATGGACTGGGTCGTCACCGCCGCAGCCGCCGCCGACTGGCGTCTCGTTTCCGCCTGTGAACAACAACTTGTGTCAGAAAGAGATAGGCGTATCTCGCTGACTGTAAGTTTGCTCAGTAATAGACCTGAGATTTGGGAACAATTTATATTTATTTCTTTTCCTTATTATATTATTTTAAAATGTATTAAAATGTTTAAAATGTGGCATTTTTAGTTTTTCTTTATCTCAACAAATAAATGGCGTCACAGTATTTTTTTAAAGATTCAGTGACGTCATTACAGCCATCCGTCGCTCACCGCTTTTGGGAGGATGTGTGCACTTCTAATTTTTAATTGAGATTTTTAATATTCCAACAGGTCAACACAAAGAAAGATGTATCCTATACCTTTAAACGAGCAATTCTTGTATATATATTTCTATATAATCTGGATCTCGGAAACGGCTGAAACGATTTTCATGAAATTTAGTATACAGGGTGTTTTTGGGGCGATAAATCGATCTAGGTAGGATTCATTTTTAGAAAATGTCGAATTTAGCAAAAAAAAAATGACTTCTGCTGCCATCTATTGGCCACCGAGCGAAGCTCGGTCACCCAGATATTGTACCTTAACAGGTAAACTCTCTAAGCGTTTGTATTTTGTATGGCATATGTTTCAAATTTATTCCTCAGGTAGTTTATTTGGCAATTGAAACAACTGCCCTTAATGAAATGAATATATAATGAATTGTGAATGTATTATTATGTATGTATGTATTATGTATAAATTATTTGTGTACATAATATATTATGTAGAACAATGTGCAAAAAATGTCAAAAATGTCTGCCGATGTCCTGAAAAAAACAGTAGAAAAATACTGAAGTAAAATTATTAGAACTGTTTACCTGAATCTCTGCTAAGCTCGGTCCTGCGCCATTGTTGGCAAGATTGTTTTTAGCCCAAGCCAGATTCGCTTGCATTTCCTGTAAAATCAAAAAAAATATTCATTATAACATCGCTGTACTATGGAAATGTCTCAAGTAATTGAATAATTTCCATTACGATACTGGACTCTGGGTTCCTGTATTTTGGTCGTCATAGCCGAAAAAGAGTGTAGAGCCTCCTTAATTTTGTCTTTGTATATATGGAGTCCACAGACAACATATAGTTAGTAGTCATTACCGAGAGTATGGATGGGCCATGATTGACCATAGACAACAACAACAATGTCTATTGTCTAGGGATCTGTGCGCACATACGCAGTTTACAACTGAATTTTGGCGCCATACCTACTAACTTTTAACATTTTAATGGGTTATTTTTGTTACTTAGTCAAAATTTGCGCGGAAAAATGTCTAGCAGTGAAACCTACTAAAGAAAGTTTAACTCCACCTGACACTTTAGTAATTGCAACAATAATGACCCACAATCTTTTACCAACAAAGTGAAGGATTTACGACAAACGTTAGCAAGATTTTATGGTTTGGATTTATGATAATATGAGCGTAGATAAAGTAGTGTATGAAACTCTTCATAATTAGGTATTAAAACACTCGTGTGATACTATTAAAAAACTCGCCTGCGTCTCGTTTTTTAAACTCACACTCATGTTTGAATACCCCCCATTATGCATCCGTTTCATAAACTACTAATTCCTACATGTTCTGAGAGTCAACCATGAGCAGGAATAGTGCTGTGCCAACACTAAGCGTTTACATCGTGCTTAAAGTAATCTGAGCATCGCGTATCCGTTAAAAACACGTCTTGAATTTTAGCAATTTAATTGTAATAAAGTTACCGATAAAAAAATATTTATAGAAAACTTTATTTGTATTCTTATGAGCAAACCCTTTCATATGACACACATATTGTGCATTATATATAGTGCATTAAAAATAACTAGGCCGCCATCTTGAGTGTCCCGAAATTTTGTTTTTGCGAAAGGGATAGAAGACACCTTCTCCGAAAATTCAAATGCTTGCATCGTGCAAGATGCAAGATCTTTGCGTTTCCTTGTCTGCTTCCTGTGTATTAAATTAAGTTTGATAAATCAATTTTGATTTGAGAAAAATCACGGAATACATAATAGCACCAAACGGTACAGGAGGCTCACTCAGCAAGATGATTTAAAGAAATTATGCCCTCCATGACGTATCAGTCAATGGCGACACCTTGGCTTTAGGTTCTAGCGTGCGCACGGATATGAATGGCAAAACCAAATTAAGTCTTGAAACCGTAAAAGGCTCGACATCGACCACGGCGCTAGTACCTGTTCCCTGGCCAACGCGGCGGCCTGCTGCTGCGCGATGAGGTGCATCATGTGCTGCTGCTCCTTCATCTGCTCCAGCTTCTTCTCGCACTCGAGCCGCTGGATCTCGGACAGCATCAGCCCCGCCTTGCTCACCACCGCCTCCTGGCTCGACACCGACCACGGCGCTAGTACCTGTTCCCTGGCCAACGCGGCGGCCTGCTGCTGCGCGATGAGGTGCATCATGTGCTGCTGCTCCTTCATCTGCTCCAGCTTCTTCTCGCGCTCGAGCCGCTGGATCTCGGACAGCGTCAGCCCCGCCTTGCTCACCACCGCCTCCTGGCTCGACACCGACCACGGCGCTAGTACCTGTTCCCTGGCCAACGCGGCGGCCTGCTGCTGCGCGATGAGGTGCATCATGTGCTGCTGCTCCTTCATCTGCTCCAGCTTCTTCTCGCGCTCGAGCCGCTGGATCTCGGACAGCATCAGCCCCGCCTTGCTCACCACCGCCTCCTGGCTCGACACCGACCACGGCGCTAGTACCTGTTCCCTGGCCAACGCGGCGGCCTGCTGCTGCGCGATGAGGTGCATCATGTGCTGCTGCTCCTTCATCTGCTCCAGCTTCTTCTCGCGCTCGAGCCGCTGGATCTCGGACAGCGTCAGCCCCGCCTTGCTCACCACCGCCTCCTGGCTCGACACCGACCACGGCGCTAGTACCTGTTCCCTGGCCAACGCGGCGGCCTGCTGCTGCGCGATGAGGTGCATCATGTGCTGCTGCTCCTTCATCTGCTCCAGCTTCTTCTCGCACTCGAGCCGCTGGATCTCGGACAGCATCAGCCCCGCCTTGCTCACCACCGCCTCCTGGCTCGACACCGACCACGGCGCTAGTACCTGTTCCCTGGCCAACGCGGCGGCCTGCTGCTGCGCGATGAGGTGCATCATGTGCTGCTGCTCCTTCATCTGCTCCAGCTTCTTCTCGCGCTCGAGCCGCTGGATCTCGGACAGCGTCAGCCCCGCCTTGCTCACCACCGCCTCCTGGCTCGACACCGACCACGGCGCTAGTACCTGTTCCCTGGCCAACGCGGCGGCCTGCTGCTGCGCGATGAGGTGCATCATGTGCTGCTGCTCCTTCATCTGCTCCAGCTTCTTCTCGCGCTCGAGCCGCTGGATCTCGGACAGCGTCAGCCCCGCCTTGCTCACCACCGCCTCCTGGCTCGACACCGACCACGGCGCTAGTACCTGTTCCCTGGCCAACGCGGCGGCCTGCTGCTGCGCGATGAGGTGCATCATGTGCTGCTGCTCCTTCATCTGCTCCAGCTTCTTCTCGCACTCGAGCCGCTGGATCTCGGACAGCATCAGCCCCGCCTTGCTCACCACCGCCTCCTGGCTCGACACCGACCACGGCGCTAGTACCTGTTCCCTGGCCAACGCGGCGGCCTGCTGCTGCGCGATGAGGTGCATCATGTGCTGCTGCTCCTTCATCTGCTCCAGCTTCTTCTCGCGCTCGAGCCGCTGGATCTCGGACAGCGTCAGCCCCGCCTTGCTCACCACCGCCTCCTGGCTCGACACCGACCACGGCGCTAGTACCTGTTCCCTGGCCAACGCGGCGGCCTGCTGCTGCGCGATGAGGTGCATCATGTGCTGCTGCTCCTTCATCTGCTCCAGCTTCTTCTCGCGCTCGAGCCGCTGGATCTCGGACAGCGTCAGCCCCGCCTTGCTCACCACCGCCTCCTGGCTCGACACCGACCACGGCGCTAGTACCTGTTCCCTGGCCAACGCGGCGGCCTGCTGCTGCGCGATGAGGTGCATCATGTGCTGCTGCTCCTTCATCTGCTCCAGCTTCTTTTCGCGCTCGAGCCGCTGGATCTCGGACAGCGTCAGCCCCGCCTTGCTCACCACCGCCTCCTGGCTCGACACCGACCACGGCGCTCTCTTCGCGAGCGACTCCGACAGCTGGCGTTGTTGTTGTTCCTTTAAATTTTAAACGGCTATTCAGACGATTTTAGGTAAACCGCAGTTCAAAAACTATAAAAGCACACACAATTGCAGCTCTCATATAAGCACGTAACTTTTTCTTATAGTTTTTCTTTATATACGAATCCCTAAATATTCCTTTGGATTGGTGTAGTCAGTACTCACCTGCTCCTGTTGTTTTTGTTGTTGCTTCTTAATAGCGGCATCTGCTTGCTTCTTTTTCTTCTCTTCCTCAGAAACTAACTTTTCCTGTTCTTTCCTATAATAAATAATATTTGACCACTTACAATGTATTATCTACTTTGTGAAAATTGTATATGGCTAGTAGATAGTAACAAACACAAGACACCATATTTTTAACAAAATTAGTAATTACTTGATAGTCTGTTACTTCACATGTTCTCAAATGGTCCAAAAAGGATTGAGATGATGTTATAATGTAGAAATACTCACTTTTTTTTCTCTAATTCGTCTACCGCTTTGCTGACTTCCGCATTCTTTTTATTTTCCTTATTATTATTCTTCTCAGAGCCTTTTACAATCGTGAAGCCTTCTTTGAGCCATTCCTACGAGTTAAAAATAATGATTTTATTTTAAATGAAATCAGAAATATAAATAATATTATACTTGCAAAAATATAATAAGCCCGTTTTGGCGTTTGTGACAGATCATACAATGTATTTAGGACGAAACTGAAAGAAGCAATCACATAGTAATTTGTGATAAGGTGCTTTAAAAACCAGTTACATTTTCTCTCTGTCTTTTATTTTTTAATTTTAGTGTTGTGACATCATTGAATATCACCAGCTTCATTCGATTTTAATAGTAATCGAATATTGTGTAGTGAATAGTGATCTTTACTAAAAAGAATGAGCTTGGCGACTCTGATTTCTACAGAACGGGTTGTCTTTGTCCAAGCGGCACGTGAGTAAGTGAATGTTTGATTGTGTGAATGGTATTGTAACTAAAAATATTGTATTAAGGCGAACTCAACAGGTCTGCCCGCAAAATTCAAAATTTTCGTGTTTTTTTGCAATTTTTACGCTAATTACACATAATAGGCTTATTGCAGTCATTTTGCGAGAGTGGCAGTTACTTCTTTACATGTTTTTATCAAAATTTTTGCATAAAAATGTCTATCCTAGGAAATTAGTCCGAGTAGAGTTTTAAGTGAGCAACTCGTAAATCTCGGATTAATTTCTTTAACTCGACACTTTCAAGCAGAGATTTTTATATAAATGCTTGAAGATGATCTTGGGATTATCGCAATTTGACTGCCATAAGCCTGCTTATCAGCTTAAAAATCGCGAAAATCCATAAAAAAATTGAATTTCGCGGGCACACCCGTGGTGCTCCTTAGAGACAAATTAAGCTTTCATATCGTTCTATCATTTCAAAATACCCACAGTAAGTTTAAGTCACATTTCTAATAAGTACTTTAATCCAATGCACTTTACAAATATACAATAATAGTATAATCAAATCGATCAAGTACTCATACAAACTTGACTCGATTTATCGTGAGTATAGAGTCGTATGGTTCATTACAAGTCTCGTCGAAATAACATGTTATGCCAAAACGGGTTTTTTTTATATTTCTGCAACTATACACATTGCATAAGTTATTTCAGACCTACAGACACAAATACAAAATTGGCACCAACCTTTTTCTCTTTCTCTAGTTCCTTTTTACTCTGTTTATCTTCCTTTTTACTTTTCGAAGGCGATGATTCAGCCGAAGTTTTCTAAAAAATATAATAATTTTAACAAATACATTTTAATCTGTTTATAATACATTGATACCAAAAATAAATAAAATAAAAATAAATAAATATCTTATATGAATGTGCGCAATATCTTTACGGCACAACTACTGAACCATTAAGGTTAACACTTGGAATTGACTATCTAATACTAAGGCCCTTCGCACACGGGTCGTAAGCGTAGCACAGTTTTATTATAAGTATAGATGACTTTTAACATATATATAAGAAATTGAAATTCTTTATATTCATGTTTTAAAAATAATTATAATGAAGTTACCTTTATTACGCATGTGTTTTTGCGTCAGTGCAGTGTACTGGATTACTATCGTTATGGCAATAAGGGCTACCGCATTCTGGTCACGGCATAATACAGCTGGATAATTTTGAAGTTTAGCAATCTGTCGTATTTCTTTACGAATACGCGGTTGAAATTTCGTACGATTCGCTACAAACCGCTTCATATGCGGACTTGTTTGAACATGTGCATGCACGTATTGCTCTCGTCGTACGCGCGGATCTTACATTTAAGTTACGACGCCGCGTGCGAAGGGGCTAACTTAGGTATATTTACCTCGGACTTCACATCTTCCTTTTTAGGTTTAGGCTCCGGGTCTTCTTTCTTATCATCTTTGTTTTTCTTATTCTTAGTTTTCGTCCCGTTATTGCTATCTTTATTCTTGATCGGTTTGTCTTGTTCAGTCTTAGGCAATTTGCTGGTCTTAGTCTCGGCCGTAGGCTGCGTTTTAGCCATGATGGGTTCCATGACAGTCTCCGTGTTGTCAGGCTTTTCGGACTTGGTCTAAATTGTTTTTTTTTTATTAAAGATTTTTAACGAATTACCTTTATGAAATGACTGATATATAACTTGGAAGGCGAAAACTTTTTTTGTATTAATATTAGACTTTAACTCTAGATCTTTTTACTTTAGAGCTGACGATATAGAACACAATTAATTTATATTATTACAACTAATAAAATTGAATTTTATAATTCAGAACTTTATGAATATAAATTTTGGTCGTATGACCATAATATGTTCATAAAGCTCATCCACTCAAATGAGCTCATGTAGCTCAGGCCTCAGTGGCTAACTAACGGCCAAAACCAATAACCTATCTATCTTCTATTTGCCCTACTAGAGATATCAATTTGACTTAAGCTCCATACAAGTTATGTCAAAATTCTATCCCTAGTAAGGGAAACCATGGATAGATAGGATATTGGGAACGGCCGTAAGAAGGCTTGTCTCAAAATCTATTTTTTGTTTCAATCAAGACAGCAGAATTGGATTATGAACATAGTAAACGGTAGCTTGGCTTTTATGAAGTGATGATCACTGACATACAACTTAGTATGGAAGGCAAACTCCAGCACAAGATTGCTGCGATAAATGAAACTTCGGGCGCCGCATATTGCAGCGCAGAGATGTAGGACGCACTGGATCTAAGTGCCGCGCCACGCCCGCTGAACGTACGGCACCGGAAGTTCGGTTCAATACGCTGACAATGTTTTATTTTAAGTTACCTAATGCTCGTTTTCACTAACATTTTAGGAGACACCTAAGCCCTTAGTTGACACCTATCGGCTTAGGCGTTTCTTAAAGTGTTGGTGAAAACGAGCCTAATGCCCGTTTTCACCAACACTTTAAGAAACGCCTAAGCAGATAGGTGACAGTTTTCTCTTACAACCTGTCACCTAAGGCTATCTCACGTCGCATTAGTTCAGGAGCACAGACTTGGTGGTTACACGAATGGTGTTCGACTCGTGCTCGGTTCGGCGTCATTCGTACATTCGCGTGTTGAACCGAACTTTCAGCGCCGGTACGTTCCGCACTAACTTGGACAGCCGGCATCATCCAGGCGCTGGGTGGACTGGAGCGTGCAAAATCCAAGGACCGCACTCGGTGAATGGTTTTGAAATCAGAAAAGTATTATGAATCTGATGTTGCCAGGAGGTATTATGGTTCAATTTTTTTACAGCCCATCCCCCTTTGACATCAAGTAAATGGACTGAACACGTGCTTTGGTATCATTATAATTATTGTTTTAGTGGCAATACCAAATTATTTTTTATGATTAAAGAAACTTACAGCTAGTCAAGTGAAGCAAGAACAGAAAAACTAAAAATAAAAACACGATAAATTAAAAAAAAAAAATGAATAAGAAACCCAACTGCAAAAATATCAACTTTATAAGTTTTTGCACACTCAAGTCCATCCAGCGCCTGAACTACATGGGCATATCTTTCTCGTCTATTACCCCCTACAGACTCACGGCGAGAAAGTTCATCGAGAAGTTCGCAAGACTTCGCGAGAAAACAAACAAATTGTCCACACTCAATTTTCTAGCTTGTGATTACAAGAAATCCTTTGTCTAGGGCCAAAATACCGTCGCCGATCGCAGAACAGGCGAGCACGAGAACGAGACGGCGAGAAACTTTTTTGTATACTATACAAGTTAGTACTTGACTGCGATCTCACCTGATGGTAAGTGATGATGCAGCCGAAGATGTCAGCGTACTAACTTGGAAGTGGTAAGTAAAGTCACCCCAACGGTTTCTACACAGCATCGCACCAGAACGCTAAATCGCTTGGCGGCACGTCTTTGCTGGTACGGTGATAGCTAGCCAAGGCCGAGGCCTCCCACCGGACGAGACCTGAGTCAATTTAGTAATTATAAAATTTTAAAGTGGGCCACTTGACCGTGGCGGGAATCGAACCCGCGGCCCCACTAGAATCCGAGCACGCGTCCCCTGCGCCAGGGAGGTCGTCAAATCTCCTCACATTCACGCTTCTCGTGGGTTCGCGCGTGAGTCTGTATAAGTTCGTCTCGTTTTGTGAGCTCTCGCCACCGTATACTTACTTCAGATTCCTCGCTCTCGGACTTTGACTCGCTCGTGGCCGTGAGCGCCTCGCCCTGCATCAGCCGCTGCAGCGTCTCAAGATCGGGCGTGGAGCGCGCGTTGAACTTATCGTCGGCGGCGAGCGGCGCGTCGGCCAGGAACGGCGGCGTCGGCTGAGGCGTGGGCTGAGGCGCCGGCGTGGTGCTCTTAGCTCTCAGTTGCGCCAGTATCTCGTCCTCCGTCTTCATCTCTTTCACTATCTCCGCGGGCAAATTCATAGAGCTGGCGCTCGGCTGAACACAATTCGACATTCTAAATACCCAAACTGTTTTTTTTTAGAGTTCCATACCAAAATGTAAAAAATGGAACCCTTATTACCCTTGAACTTTCTCCGTCCTTCCGTCCGTCCGTCTGTCACACTCGATTATTTCAGTAACTATTGAAGCTATCGACCTGTAATTTGGAGTAGTTGTAGGTAATTGCGGCGCGCCGTCCGTGCAATCATAAAAAATTGAAAATCTTTTTTATTTTTATTTAAAAGAGGGGGTAAACCGGGTTGAAATTTCAAGATGAGATAACAATATTGAGTGGTGTATCATATGAAAGGGCGTTACTTGTGTTCTAAAACCGATTTTTATTTATTTTTGTGTCTGATAGTTTTTGATTTATTGGGCAAACTGTCGAAAAAAATACCTTCATAAATAAAATAAAAGAAAACCGTAGAAATAATTATGATCAATAGAAGTTAACGTATATTTTACAGGAAAAATAAAATCAAGTCGCTAACTATTATACTTTTTGTGATATTCACAATAAACCGCCAAAAACAAAGTTAGGTTTGCGGTTCGCCAGCAAAAGTACCTACGTGTAAATAATACTCGTAAATTCGTGAACAAAAGGGATTTTTTTAACGTTTTACTTCCTTTATAGTATGGAACCCTTGGAGCGCGAGTCCGACTCGCACTTGGCCGGTTTTTTATTAAACTATACAACGTGTAGATTAATTGCCCTAATTAGCCGAAAGCCTAAAGTATGGAACGATGTATAGATGTATGAAAAAATATCACGATGTATAGATGTATGAAAAAATATCACAATAAGTGTAGCTTATATTGAGGGAACAGCGATTTTCTCGCTTTCCCCTTTGGTCATGCTATGGTATTCTTTTTCTTCCCTGTCAGAGTATAAAATCGACGATTTTTTGCCCCTCATGCTAGGGAGCTGAGCTCTGAGGTATGAGGTAAAATAATAAATATTTTAACATTATTCAAAGGACACACATCGCAATCCAGCCCCAAAAAAAAAGCGATAGCTAGTGTTATGAGTATTAGATAACTGATAAATTGACTTAATATTTAATATAAGGACCTTTTACAATAGCCTGTATATTAGGCTTATGTGAAATAAAGATATTTTGATTTTTTTTAACAAAAATACCATAAATAGAGACACCCAGACACTAGAATATATTCATGCTCATCACACAAATATTTTCCAGTTGTGGGAATCGAACCAACGACCTCGGACGCAGACGGCAGCATCGCTACCGCTACGCCATTCGGTCGCCAAATATGATGTATGTGTTTCTAGTATGTATGTTTGTGTTGTTTATTGTATTTGTGTAAACTAAACATCTCTATATGATAATTGATATCTCAAAACCTGCGCACCGAAGATTTTTATGAAGCTTTCATATTCTCATAGATGTGTCAAGCTGCAAGCAAGATGTATGCATGAAGCTGAAATTTTCTCATAGATGTGTTAAGTGGAAATGTTCTCATAGATGTGTGAAGCTGAAATGTTCTCATAGATGTGTGAAGCTGAAATGTTCTCATAGATGTGTGAAGCTGAAATGTTCTCATAGATAT
This sequence comes from Coenonympha glycerion, assembly GCA_963855885.1. Taxonomy (NCBI): domain Eukaryota; kingdom Metazoa; phylum Arthropoda; class Insecta; order Lepidoptera; family Nymphalidae; genus Coenonympha; species Coenonympha glycerion. The sequence continues at coordinate 1,506,113 of OY979626.1, forward strand.
GTGAAGCTGAAATGATCTCAAAGATGTGTGCATCTGAAATTTCACATAGATGTGTGAAGCTGAAATGTTCTGAAAGATGTGTGCATCTGAAATGTTCTCATAGACGTGCGAAGCTGAAATTTTCTCATAGATGTGTGAAGTGGAAATGTTCTCATAGATAGGTGAAGCTGAAATGTTCTCATAGATGTGTGAAGCTGAAATGTTCTCAAAGATGTGTGAAGCTGAAATGTTCTCATAGATGTTTGAAGCTGAAATATTCTCATAGATGAGCGATGCTGAAATTTTCTCATTGATGTGCGAAGCTGAAATGTTCTCAAGGATGTGTGAAGCTGAAATGTTCTCATAGATGTGTGAAGCTGAAATGTTCTCATAGATATGTGAAGCTGAAATGATCTCAAAGATGTGTGCATCTGAAATTTCACATAGATGTGTGAAGCTGAAATGTTCTGAAAGATGTGTGCATCTGAAATGTTCTCATAGACGTGCGAAGCTGAAATTTTCTCATAGATGTGTGAAGTGGAAATGTTCTCATAGATAGGTGAAGCTGAAATGTTCTCATAGATGTGTGAAGCTGAAATGTTCTCAAAGATGTGTGAAGCTGAAATGTTCTCATAGATGTTTGAAGCTGAAATATTCTCATAGATGAGCGATGCTGAAATTTTCTCATTGATGTGCGAAGCTGAAATGTTCTCAAGGATGTGTGAAGCTGAAATGTTCTCATAGATGTGTGAAGCTGAAATGTTCTCATAGATGTGTGAAGCTGAAATGTTCTCATATAAGTGTGAAGCTAAAATATTCTCTTAGATAAAGCCAGCCCACCGCGCTGATGAAGTAAGAGCGTGCTTGACTCTGGTCAAACTCAATGTTTTGAGAGGAAACGTGGTCCCAGCGATGGGCAATACAATTAGATGTTATAATTTCCAAGCTCGGATATAGGAAAATATAATCTACATGTCTGAGATTTAAAGTCTTGAAAGTATTCATTCTTTTCGCACTTGGCTGTCCTCACACCATGAGGAGACTTAATACGTTCCAAATGATAACTAAGAGAAGAGTCGTACCCACTGCCTGTGGTGGACACAATCGTGTGAGATGATGACGCCGTACCGTAATTTATACCCGTTCGCAGAAGCTTTGCATATGATTTACCCTCCTACTTTATACTACCGCGGCCAGGATTAGTCTGAACGGACGAGTGCGGGTCGCGGCAGCGTAAAGTGGGAGGGGAAGTCATCGGCAAAGCTTCTGCAAACTGGTTATATCGTAAGTTTTTTGTGTCCGCAGTTTATTTATTTTTAATTGAAAACAATGAATGTTCAAAAATACTTAATTTTTCTCTGTTATAAAGCCAGTTTTTATTTTCCTGGTCGGGCTACATTATTCGATACAATAGAAAAATTCTTTATTTCATATATTAGAGGGATATGTTATAGAAGCAGGCGTTACTTTGTAGAAGTTTATAAAGCAAGAAAATATTGTCAGTCCAAACAGAAAAAAAAAAATATATTTTTGTAACATGCAGTTAAAAGCTTCCGAAGATCAAGAGAAAAGTAGTAAGAGGAATAGCGAAAACGATACAGCTAATGGACACTTTCGCTCCCTCATCATTTTATTAAAAATATATTATTTTCAATACAGTTGTATGGTATGTCGCACTTTCAGAGGCTGTCATTAGTATTCGAAAGTTAAATCTTACGCACAGGCATCTCTCTTTTTCGTGGTCGTAACTTACTTTTTACTCGATCATTATTTTATATACTATATATAAAAAGTTTGATAGCAAGGAGTTTTTAGTTTACGTTTTCTTTTATCTTTTTGTTTTATCTTTTTTATTTTATCTTTTTTATTTTATCTTTTATATCTTTTTAATATTTTTTATTTTATCTTTCATATCTTTTTTATCTTTTTCAATTTTTTTTATCTGTTTTATCTTTATTATTATATCTTTTTGAGTTTTTTTTCATATCTTTTTTATCTTTTTCATTTTTTATCTTTTTCAGTTTTTTTTTATCTTTTTTATCTTTTTCGATTTCGATTTCGACCTCAACTTCGATTTCGACTTCGATTTCGATAGCGACAGTGATATTGATATCTAAGGTAATAACTGCACAAGATGGAATATGGCCTCCAAAATCATGAGAAAACATATTATTATTTGATCTGTTTTTTACAAATTCTCACAACTGTATTGAAAAACGTCGTGTGATACACGGGTGTGTAGGTTATTGCAAACTCGTGACATAAAAAAACCCTCGCCTTCGGGTTTGTTAATGACAGCTCGTTTGTAAAAACCTACTTTCCACCCTCGTATCACAATGTACTATTTTAATAATGAAAAAGTTTAAATGTATTCATATAAAATGAATATATTATTATAGTTATGGGGACGAATAACTGTACCGTTTCCCGTCAACCTCTAACTGTTAAGTGATTTAAATCTTTGATCTAAGGTATCCACGAAAACGCGCCCCACTGCTTCCAAACTCTAAGAATCGCATGAAATATAGGCGTACAACTAATAAATTAAAATATTTAAATTAAATATTAAATCATTATAATTTGTAAAATGAAAACGATTCCTGAAAACTATTTTGACTATGAACCATAACATGAACCAGTATTTGATTTTTTAAATAAGATGTTCATTAATTGTACACCTACATGATTACGTTATAGGAACACAAAAGGAACAACAAGGTTTTTGTAATATAATAATAAACTGAAAATAATTTTTTTAACATAAATTTAATGGAAAAATGTAATTTATAAACAAAACTGAAATAAACTTCTCAAAATCAACTCTAAAAGAAAAACACAAAAAAAGAGCAATCTTCTTATGTTTAAAAAAATTTAAACATAAATCAATCAAAAAAATTGCATGCAAATATTTGCATTAGTTTATAACTATGTCAGTAAATTAAATTGATTATATCAGTCTCAATATATTAAGGCATGATGATTTATAAACAAAACTGATAAACTTCTCAAAATCTCAAAAATTGTAAAGGGAAAACACTTATTTTTCACATAAATTTAACGACAAATAAACTTCTCAAAATCAACTCTAAAAGAAAAACACAAAAAAAGAGCAATCTTCTTATGTTTAAAAAAATTTAAACATAAATCAATCAAAAAAATGCATGCAAATATTTGCATTAGTTTATAACTATGTCAGTAAATTAAATTGATTATATCAGTCTCAATATATTAAGGCACTTTTTTATAGGTTTTAATTAAGCGTCTGTAAGAAACTACTCTACTAGATTATTATGAGATATTTGTGTCTATTCTATAGGTCTGAGAATATAATTCGCCGGGCGGGCTAACATCCGTATGTCGTCGCTATACTACCAAATTGCAACATAGGTACCTTTAAGAGTGAATAGGCGTTCTTCCAGGTAAGCGAACTCCGTTTTCAACCACATCGTCACTTTCTATCACGCGAGATTGTGGTCAATAAACAAAGAATATGCACAAATTTTACACAAATTTTGTTACAATGACAGTACACGAATATTTAACATATTTTACTAGCTAACCAAGCAAACTTTTTTTTGCCTTTTACGGGTATGGAAAAATAGCTTACGACATATTCTCAGACCTATCGAACGAAGACAGAAATCTCTTCCGAAATTGTAAAATATTTGAATGCAGTAAACTATAGGAAAATAGGAAATGAAAATAACGTTTACGTTAAATAGGAATGTTTCACGGTAGTGAAATGTGTGGGAAAATCCCAAGCCCAGCCCAAACGAAATATGTCACTCATATTTTTTAAGTTACAGTAAGTCAACGAAAAGGTTAGTCAATTTTAAAACACATTCGTTTGCACTAGTCTATTGTTTTGGTATGTTGATATTATAGGAACAACCTAACCTGTACTGCAAATCACTCCTTACTTTCGTTTGAAAGTAACTTTCAAATCAATCCTTAATTAAATAAAAACTAAAGGCGGATTACACTGGGTCAAATGTATGGAAAAAATCCCAAGCCCAGCCCAAACGAAATATGACACTCATATTTTTTAAGTACAACTAAGTCAATAAATACTACATAGGGGGTTGTCTAAATGTGTGATATTCTATTCGAAATTAGCCTCAGTTGAAATTCGAATAGCAATATCACACATTTAGCCCTCGATTACGATAATGCCCCCTAAGAAGTATTTATTTACTCATTTATACCTAAAACATCAGTATTTCGTTTGCGCCGAGCCTCGCTTTTTTCCAATACATTATGAATGTCCTTTTACATTCTCAATATTTAAATATAATGTAAAAAAAGCTTTCACTTTCAAATTAATCTTAAATTAACAAAATAAAGGCGGATTACACGGGGTAATACTTCTCTTAACTTCTCGGCGTCAGTGCCAACTCCAAGACCAGTATAGATATTTCAATCCACGCAGACACGCCCCACTCTGTCAAATTCCATACGAATAAAATGAAACTTAAGCGATTTTGGCATATTGGGGCGCGTCTTCGTGGAATTCTGAGATTGAAATATCTATACAGCGTTATCGCGTCAGCAATGACGTGAGTGCAAATCTTACCTTAAACGAAAATTATTTATACCATGGTCAAACAAAGTTATACTATTAATATATATAATTTTTTAATGTCAATACAAATAAGGAGTATTTTCTAAAATTTATTTTTTCATTTTATTTTTACCCTCTTGGAACAAAAGAGGGTTGTTATTGCAAATCTTATTTCACCATGGTATAAGTAGCAAAATAGCATGTACTATAAGTACCGGTTCAAATACAAAAAACACAAATGGATACATGAATACAGTTGAAAAGAAAAAAAAAATTATTGAAGCAAATGTGGATTTGATCTGATGTATCGCCAGATAAATAACATTAGGTCAATTTGGTTATACTGAAAGAAAACATATGATTATTAATACCAATTTTGTTATTATGAATTATTATCGGCTTTCCATTATTGTTTTTTTTTTAACTTTTAGTAAGTGTAAATCAATATATTACATATAGTAATTTAATATACAATAAATATTATAATATTATATATAAACACAATAAATATTATAATAAAGTATATAAATAGTTGTCACTATTAATAAGTGTATGTACCTACCTAATTATTTTTACTGACATTTCATAAGTGCTAACAAGTGGCCTATATGAAATAAATGATTTGAATCTTTGAATATACAAAACATACATTTTTAGGAACACAATCGAATACAAGTTGGTGTGGCAACGACTGTTAAAATTATTTTAAACGCGTCAATTTCATTTAGTTTAGAAATTTTACAGTACTGAATAACTAACCTATGCTTACTGGTTATACAAAAATAAATAACCAGTAAGCATAATTGACAACTATAAATTAAAAAATTAAAAAAACCCCTACATTTGTCATTTAATAATAACTACTGGCACGCATGAAGAATCTAATAGAGTAATCATTCGCCAAGAATTCCTTAAATCATTTTGGAAAAGAGCTGATACTCTTACACTGATGGACCGATACTAAGCAAGCAAAGCTAAGAACCACCTGTAAGGAAACTGGATTTCAAATATAAAAAAACCGCATCGAAATCGGCATATCCGTTTGAGAGCTACGAAGCCACAGACAGACATCGACGTCAAACTATAACACCCCACTTTTAGAGTCGGGAGTGAAAAATGGGTTTAGATTCGTAAAACTTTGGGCCATGACCTAAATGGGACGGAGACTTTTCACTGGTCGAGAATATTATCGCGGGATATCGGGTCCTTAAACGAGAAAGCGAACATGGCGACGCAAAGGAGAACGTTACATTGTATTTTTTTTTTAACTTTATAGACTAGCGCTTGTCTGCGATCACACCGGCACAACTATTCGAGTTCCAAATAGTGTTTGTTGCTTCAAGACGCATAGAAATGGAACAAAATTAGAAAAATGTATGCGAACTAACCAATGACGAAATACGCTACGCTAGGAGGTCGGGAAAGATGTGGCGTATGTTGAAGCCAAGTTTCTTAAATATGGCGTCGCGCGTCGTACATTTCGGTACCGCGGTCGATCGCATACATTAGCGCCATTTTACAGGGGACCTAAACAAAGTGACATTCTATTTGCGAAGTTGCGAATAGAATGCCAAAAGTGTACGGAATTGACGTTAGCTAACGCCATGCTGTAGCGTAAGCTAGTCAATCCCATACATTTTCGACTTTTCTATTCGCAACTTCGCTAATAGATTGTCACGTTGTCTACAGGCTGTTTTGACTAATTAAAAATCCGGCTTCAGGGCGAAGCCTAAAATTTAATGCGTTACGTCAGTAAGTGCCTTATCCTGTAATATGTTTAATCAAAAGAACTAACGCTTAATTTAAAAAAAAAACTCACAAACGTTGCTAAAGTTGAAAAAATATAATAAGCCCTTTTGTGCGTTTGAGACAGACCATAGAATGTAACTTGACAGACAGACAAACGAAATTGACAGAAGCAACATAATGATTTATGAAAAAGTATTTTTTTAAACCAGTTACGTTGTCAGTCTTTTTTTTAATTTTAGTGTTGTTTTAATAGTAACCGAATATGGTGTATAATGATATTTACTGAAAAAAATGAGCTTGGCGTCACTGATTTCTATAAGATGGGTTGTCATTGACCAAGCCGCACGTGACTGAGTGAATGTTTGATTGTGTGAGTGGTATTGAAATATTATATTAAGGCGAACTCAACAGGTCTGCCCGCGAAATTCAAAATTTTCGTGGTTTTTTGCAATTTGTACGCTAATTACACATAATAGGCTTATGGCAGTCATTTTGCGAGAATGGCAGTTACTTCTTTACATGTTGATATCAAAATTTTTGCATTAAAAATGTCTATCCTAGGAAATTAGTCCGAGTAAAGAGTTTTAAGTGAGTAACTCGCAAATCTCGAACAAATTTCTTTAACTCTACACTTTCGAGCAGAGATTTTTATATTAACACGTGAAGATGATATTGGGATTATCGCAATTTGACTGCCATAAGCCTATTATGTCTTAGCAGCTAAAAAATCGCGAAAAACCACAAAAATTTTAATTTCGCGGGCACACTCGTGGTGTGCTCCTTAAAAACAAATTAAGCTTTCGTATCGTTCTATCATTTTGAAATACCTACAATATTACGATTAAGTTACATTTACTGTTCATTATTTAATCCATTGTACTTTACAATATATAATCGATCAAATACTGATACCAACTTGAATCGAATCATCGCGATTAACGAGTAGCCGAGTCGTATGGTTCATTTCTTATCTCGTCGCGATGACATATTATGCCAAAACGGGCCTATTATATTTTTTCAACTTTAAATGGTAACAAAGATGAAATTTTGACAGTCGCTAACGATTATTTCCTATGCACAGATTATAAATAGGTCGTCGCTCGCAGAACCTATAGAATAAGCGATCGCCATAGTTTCCACAGCAATCGACGCTAAGACATATGCCAACAGCTGTTGATGTAAAGCGATGGTACAATAATTTTAAACATCGGTTCAGTAGATCCAGAGATTACCCCTTGCAACGTCACAAACTCTAGTATAGATTTTGAGTGCACAGACCCAAAAAAACGAAACCAAAATTGAAATGGCTCTCTCGGTGAGGGGGTGAGGGGGGGCATTATTTTGGGTATGTGCACCCAAAATCAGTAATAACTTTAAAGTCTGTTGCTCCACATGTTCTTAAATGGTCTTATTCGACTGGATACAATATTCTCTATCGCTGGAAAATACCCAATAATAATGTAAAACGTTAAAATAACTCAACCAAAAATGCCTCGAATTAAAAAAAAAAAGCCAAAAATTAAAACGAAAAGTTATTGGTAAATTTTGCAGAAACGGGATTGATAAGACCATATTTTTTGTAGTAAATTGATAGCTTTTGAGTTAAGCAATACAACAACACCAACATTTTGTCATTTATCATTGCTTGAACAAAACAAAAGATTTTACGCACCCGCAATTATGTTATGTTTAAACAAAACTCTTAAAGTTAGTAATATAAAAAAATATGGTCTTAGCGATCCCGGTTCTGCAAAATTTACCAATAACCTCACGTTTTCATTTTTTTTTGGCGATGTTTTTTTTATTTCAGGCATTTTTGACTGCGTTATTTTAAAGTTTTACATTATTATTAGGTATCTAGCGATGGAGATTATTCTACCCAGTCGAATGAAACCATTTGAGAACATGTGACAACAGACTTTCAAGTTATTACTGATATTGTGTGCACATACCCAAAAAACGCATACAAAATTAAAATGGCTCTACCGGGGAGGGGGTAAGGCGGCGCCCCCCCTTTATAGGGGATTTTTTGCTTGTAATGAGCTATAGAACACTCCCTTAAATTATCGCTAGTTCGATCCCGGACACACTGTATATAACATATGGGCATAACAGGGCTACAGCATATAGGAAGATCCCCAAATATGAACTTATAGAGCATTCTTCGCTTGTTTAAGATCAGGGTTAAAACCAGGAGAGAAGATTGTAAAAACACATAACACGATTTCCGAGCATACCTAGACAGATGGGAAACTTAGTCAGACCTCAAGAGGCCAAGGGAAAATACTTGTTGAAACAAAAGTATCATTTCAGAGAAGTTTGCGCAGGGGGCTACGCGAGAGAAAACGGATTGTTTGCATGACGAAATAAAATTTATGAAAATTCAGAATGAACGACTTGTCAACGGAATGGGCACACATGCAATCACGTAATATAGCTTTGATATAGAAGTCGTTAGCGCGAGCTAACTGAAGACAGCGCAAACTATCGAGCGATAGGTGAAATCAATCATGAAAGTATAAATGGAGGTTTGTTTTAGATGTTATTCCAACTTTGTTAAAATCTCACAATTCTTAAACTTTCAACAGTTTTTGTGTTATCACAAATTAAGAGAGACTTTTACTTGGTTTAAATTTTGATTATTTTTCAACAACATCTATTAAGGCTTGTGAGATTTCAACTGATTTGCTACTAGTTTTTGTCAATATAGGGTTATATAAAAATACCAAGTCGCTTTCGGCCTGTAGTTGTTTACATTAACACCAAACTTTTTTTCTATGACTTTTCAAAATTCAGTACTAATTTATTTGATACAGAAACTGTTATTACTGTAAAGTGACATTACACTGTTGCGGTTTCGCACCGCGAGTTCGCGCACCGCCGCGTCGCGGTTCGCACCGTTGCCACTTGTAGTACATTACAGAGTAGGAACAAGTAGAGTATCTGCAAAAATTGAATATTTAATATTTCTCAAAACATCGAGTGCAAAAATAGCGTGGAACAGAAGTTGCTAGTTTTAATGTAAACAAATACAGGCCGAGAGCGATTTGATATTTTTACACACTTATTAAATACCCTGTATACACTTATTAAAGCGAAACTTTTATTGTATAGTCCCGAACATGTCGGATGTCGCATTACAACCAACCTGCTGATAATATCCGGTCAGACGTCATGCGAATTGCGACTCTACGGCTGTATGTGAGATACAAAACTCTTTTGATAAATGATGATAAGTTTATACTGGTGCTTAAGAATCCGGTTACCTACGATGTCTCGATACATTCGTAATACCAATCACATCATATTGTGGTGTTATTCTGGTTCATCTTCTATATTCTATATATTATATATATGGCATTTTGGTTGTTCCACGGATTCCGTCTAAACTAAAGTCTATTCAATCTCGAGCGATACCAGACGTAAACAAACCGACTGCCAGGTCATTCGCTTAAGCAGGGTTGCGCAACCTTTTTAACGTATACTAATTTTTCAAATTTAAAATAAATTTATGTTTTGACAATAATATCGTATTGTTTGAATTTTTTTAATGATATCTTGAAACTAGATTTAACATAAGTGAAAGTTTCGTGTTACGCGCCACTTCAGTGCCTCACTAGAAGCACGCTGAGTGGCACGTCAGGTCATGCAGCGCCACGCCATCCACGCGAATGGACGCTATTCTATACAATCGCTTCGAATGTTGAGACAAGTGACACGTCAATATCACGCGTCAATTAAAATATTTATTCTAGGTTTATGATTAGGGGAACAAAATAAAATATAAAATATTATCCAAATGTTTACGATAACCCCCATGACATGCTTTGACCTTGAAAGCGAAAGTCGTGAGCGGTGCGGCAGATAGCAAACAAACAAGATAGAAAGAGATAGTCATATTTTGTTTGTTCCGTCGTCGCTACTACTAAATGATCGGCTTTTGTTTACGTCTGGTCTCGCGTTTCGTTGAAAAGACTTTATAGGTCGTAGAGATCAAAAATTTGGTGCCTAGGTAGATATTAGGTCATGAATTCGTACTAAGACGGGAATTCCAGAAATTCAAAAAAAAAGGTAAAAATCGTACATTAAAGGGATTATCCAATACAAAAGTGATTTTTTTTCGTTGTTCCAGGAATTCCCGAAAAACTAAGTCGTAGAGATCTGAAATTTGGTAGCTAGGTTTTTATTAGGTAACAAAATCAAATTTTGAAGTGGAAAAATTTAGAACTTTTTTGTTATTGGGCCGATTGGTTTGAAAATCGATATTTGAGTATCGCAACAAGCATGGAGAAGGAATTTGTGGTCAAAATTTAGAAAAGTGGCCGCCATTTTGAACTTTTGTTACAGGGCCGAATGCTTTAAAAATCGGTATCTGACCATAGTAGCAAGTAAGCATGTAATAGGGTTTCCGCGTTTTACCCTTTAGATACGGAACCCTAATTGAACTATATTTAACTTTTTGTAACGACCTCATATTTTCAAAATCGATAAATGACTATAGCAGCTAGCACAAAGAAAGAATTTGTCGTCAAAATTATTAAAATAAATGGCAGTTTGGTACCTAAATTACCTGCGTGCCTATTCTGTAACTCGGTGCCCATCAAGGAATGATAGCCACTAGCAGATGTTTTTCATCCATTGAAGTTTTGCTAAGGAAATGTTACTTTTACTTTATAGCAAACTTTCAATGGATACATAACATATGCCAGTGGCATCATTCTTTGATAGGCACCGAGATACAGAATACGGGCCCTGGTCAGGAAATTTGGTACCTCATTAAACGCCTGAGGTTGTAAAGCAGAGGTTAAACGTGAGCGAAGCCGCGGACGCAATATAGTATATAAAACGAAACGAAATATAAATAAATTTTGATCAAAGTTGTTATAACTACGGTCGAGTTCCGTAATCCCAAAAATTTTAGTATGAATAAAAACTTGCAACTTTAGCTTTCTTTAGCTGGACAATAAAAACTGTTCTCCTGAACTAATGCGACGTGAGATAGTGTTGTTTTTATTAGAAAAGAAATAAGCAGAAAACATGTCCTTTGTCACGCAAAAATAAGCAAATCGAAATTCATTTATATTTCGTTTTAGAGAGATTTCCGAACCAAATAACACCACAACATGATCGAAATATGCACGAATTACAAATGATTTTGGTATTACGAATGTATGGAGACATCGTGGGGAACCGGACTCTTAATAATCGTAGTTGGTTACTATATTGCTTATACTACATTTAAGCATTTTTGGTTTAAAAGTTTCACTTGAATAGTGGTTTCATAAAGCCACCTAACCTATTATAATATACTGATCACTATTCCTGTTCTGCTATTATTTTCCTACTCTTCTATTAGGTACTATTACTAATTACTTATTCGTGATTAATTTTATTCGTGAGGAGCGCAGACCAAGAGCTCGGACGCGGCGACGCTGGCACGATGAGCTCAGAGGCGGCCGGTACCACCTGAATTAAATGGATGGAATGGAAAAGGATGGAGGATGAAAAATAAATGGGCGGTCAAAAGAATTACTTTATAAGTATAACAAACATTCACAATATGAATATTTTACAATTAAAGCGAAACGAATGGGTCTGCCTACAGAGTTCGAATTTTATATGGTTTTTCGAAATTTGGAGGCTAATAAAATATTATAAGCTTAAGAAAAATAGCAGAATGACAATATAATCTTCACATGATTACAAAAATCTTTTCTTGAAAGTGTACATTTTAAGAAATTAGTTGAAGTAAAGATTTTGACGCGAGTAACTCATAAATAATAATTATCGGATTAATCATGTGAATTTAATACTGCCATTCTACCAAAAGTTATTAACTTACAAAATGCGAAAAACCAAAGAATTGGGTAAATTCATAAACTAGGATAAAAATAAACTCGCACACTGAAAAAATATTAAAATGTAACTAAGATTTACGAAGTGACAGGCATATTAATTATGGAGTGGGAGGGTCGTGTATCCCTTTCTCGCAATTTGTATAAAGCCGTACGAAGCTACTATTGCATTAATAAACTGTGACGTCACAATTCAATGTCGTCTTATCGCAAATAATTTAAATAATTATAACTTTTGTATTATTTGATCTTAGTTATCTCAGTGTATGTCATTATTTCTATCCTAGCTTATAATAAAGTAATAAAAAAAAATAGGATTCAAATACCCAATTGCATAAGCACACCTAATTTATATAAAAAAAAATCTTTACTCACTCCGTTTAAATCTCGAAACATAACGGCACTATATAAAATTGTAACATTTTTTTATGCAAATGCACTTTATCACTAAAATTTCACACTGAGTTAAAAAAAACACTTTTGCAACATTGAATTTTGTGTTTCACAAACATCTTCCACGCTATTAATATTAAATATCTCCCATATATGTTCCTGTATTTTTCACAGGGATTTCTCCAAATTACCGCCTCAAAGCCTATAGTTGCCAAATGTTTAGAGTCTTCAATATTCATCATCATTTTCGTAAGTTCCGCCATACAGATCTTTTTCATCGAGTAGAGTACAACCCTCTACCACCCATGGCCCAATCAACCTCGCAGTTATGGGGGTCGAATCGCGGGAGGGCGCCCGCTCGGTACTTGCTTTTGGCGTGTTCCCGGGGCGCCTTCTTGACTCCCTACAAAGTGCTTCCTCTCGCTAGCGTAGAGATTCAGATCTTTCTTTCATACGATTCCTGACAAACAACTCTGTGATCTGTGTCTTTTTCCAACAAACAACTCGGCCATCTTTTAAAATTTCAACATAGACCCCGATGAAATTTGTATCTCTGGGCCGTGTCAATCTGCCATTTTGATTTTTTTTCAACTCTCTATCTATCAGTTGCGGTTCCGAACGTCTTTGTTATCTTCAATACCATATTTTTCCTCTGCATGTATTTATATCTTGAATGAATGAATGAATGAATATACTTTTATTGCACACCACAAAGTCAAACAAAGGACAACACAAAGTCTTATCTTATCTTCTATATTAAGCCGTCAGTGAATTTTATATAAAAAAATTTTCAGAAACCACTGAATCAGCACCAGCATGTATATAGTAGTCACTAACATAATATGACACTGAACACACAAAAGTCACTAAACTCCTCCTCAAAAACAAACACTTCTCGAAGTATGCTCAAAACCCATTCTAAATAGTTTGCCGCGTAATAAAAAACTAAGCCAGTTAACACAATTTTTTTGAGCGTTTCGTGAATCGTGATCTCGTTACTATCGACACATTAAAAATAAAATACATCCATTCATTATAGTTTCCGATAAAAAAACGCAACCTGAACTAACCTAACATGAATGAACATTTTATTTATCTAAAGAATGTTCAAATCTACTCGTATCATCATCTAACACGATTGGTGATCTACTTAAGGTCGAGTGCTGCGTTTTAGAGCTCTAAGCCGGAATCTACTTGTCTAGCTTCTATATCATGAGAACATCGCTCAGGGACGCAGTTAAGAGAGGCAGTAAAGTTTCTAATGTACAAAAACCAAACCAGTGCTAAACGAACTCGCGTACCGAAGTTTCTATACTACTACAGAAATTTAACTGTAACAATTATGATTATGAATTATTATCTTATGGAACCACAAATCTAACTTTGTAAATATCAATTTTTTACCTAATCGGTAAACTTCGGAGAAAAGGGGAAAAGTTATTTATTCGAAATTTTCAAAAATAAAATAAAAACTAAAGCTCAGAAATAAATAAAAAGCTGTTCAAGAATGTATAGGTTACACCATTTTATGTGATGCACCGCCACTCAGTTATCTCACCTTTGAAATTTCAAATTTCATCCTCCCATGTTGCCCTTTTTGCAGACAGCAATGATGATAAATCTTCAACTATTGTTATTGAAATTTATTATATATAATATGTTATATTTTATTATCTAAAATCTAATGACGTTTCAAATCGATAGCTTTAGACGTTAGTGAAACAATAGACTGTGACAGACAAACAGACGGAAGGACAGACAGAAGACGCACCAAAGGGTTAATTTGTACCATTACAGTATGGAACTCTAAATATGACTAACATAGAGTACGACACAGTGAAGCTACGTAGAAAGCCAGTGAGTGCACTTTGCATCATGTTTGTTCACACAGCTGCGTTGCCTACGCCTGCGCTTGTACTTCATGATGGGCGTGTAGTGAGTAGTGCGCTAAAAATTCTTCATTTACCAAGTAAATAATTTAAAAATTAAAAAACACGACTGCCCTGTAGTAAAACTAGTTTTTCCAGAAAAATATAGCCTATGTTACTCGGACTGATGTAAGAATTCTAACGATACCCCATATGTCCAAATCTATTCAGTCGTTCAGAAGTTATGGTGGAATAAAGAAACTCACATACATATACATACATGAACCCTAAATACATTACACTCGTGGGCACTTTGGGCAGTCGTGTAATAAAAATCTATCGCTGTGCTTTAAACTTCGCTACACGGGAACGATGGATTTTATCGGGATAAAAAGCAGCCTATGTGTTAATCCAGGTTATAAGCTATCTACGTTCCAAATTTCAGCCAAATCGGTTCAGTAGTTGCAGCATGAAAGAGTAACAAATATCCATACTTACAAACTTTTGCGTTTATAATATAAGTATTAACTATAAGATATGTTAGGTGGCGTTGCGATCGTAGAGCAGAACATAGTACCGGTTCAGCTTGGTAAATAACAACATACAATCGCGGTGCGTTAGTGTTCTTAGAAAATCGAAAGCGACTAGACCGGTTATGATGATCTTAATATATAGAACCCGTCGTGCTATCATGCACAGAACTCATGCCATATTAGTCTCCTATCGAGCACGATGTTCAGTAAAACCTTGTTCACTAGCTGACCCAAGAAAAAATAACATGGCATATGCAGTAATGTTTTGCAACAAACAAGAGTGCAAAGGGAATTGTTAAATGTATACGGTACTTTTTAACATGTGCGTAAATGATAACATATCATATAAATATAGTTACATATAAATAAAATTACATATTATACGTTAATACAAATATATAAGGCCTCATTCACGAAAACAACGCAGATGCAGTGGCGTTACTCGCTACAATATCGAATTATAGACTAGAAGTACAGTGTGTTCGAAAATCCCTGTCCGACCCTTAAAGATGTTATTAGGTGTCGCGACATGATTCTATATCAGAATTAATTCTCAAAAAAATGTATGTTTATTTTATAGTCTAATTAAATCGGAAAACTTACATGGCAACACGTTTTACCATTGTATATGTTTCTTACATTTTGACAATGTAAAAGTTGACACTTTTTATGTTAATAAATGTTAAATACCAGGAAAATATGAAAAATAATATTGCAATGCAAACAGTATTGTAAGGTATATATATATTTTGCAATTGTACTTGAGATCCTTTTCAGTTCGGACAGAATTTTATAAACACACTTTCATAGTAAAAATCAATCGCCATTTAGCTATAACTCAAAAACTGCGAAAAATTTACATAAAAATGCTACGACATATATGGATTTTCATACAAATTTTGCCGGCCGCTGCTTTCCAATAATACAGCAAATCCAATTTATCTACAATAACTTTCCAAGCAAGTTTGAGAAACACAATTTACTGACTCTTCATAAGCGCCGGTGAATTTAGGCCTATGTGAAATAAAATTTTTGAATAACATAATATTATATTATTATACTAGCTGTTGTCCAACAGAATCGGTTTTCACAAATCGTGTAATAATGAGTCAACCCTAAAAGATAATATGTGGTGTCGCGGACTTTTTTTAAGGAGAACAATTTCTAATTTTTTAAATTAAAAATTAAAAAATATATACAATAACTAACAATAAATACATAAACAAAGAAAAAAAATCAAGGATTTAATTAGATATCCTTTATAATTACTAAATAGGAGTTATTTTTTATTGATATTCTAAGAAAATGTAAAAATACAAAAAACTAATGCACCTATACAAACTCTAAGGTCGAACTTTATTACAGACCGTATCATGTGTTATTTTATAACAAAAAAGTCTTCAGCTTTGGCATTATACGTAATACGAGATAAAGTCATGTTTCACTTTGGAAATGCTTTCCGGTCCTAGGGCCGGAAAGGATTTTCATACTGCTTTCTCTCTCAAGGGATAAATGAAAATTCTTTTGCGACCTAGGGAATATAATAGCATTTCCCACCCGCATTATGGGCATTAAAGATCGCTTTTCCGAGCGAGTGAGATGAAAATAACTATTTCAATTCGGATCAGTAGTTCCTGAGATTAGCGCGTTCAAACAAACTAACATACTCGCCAGCTTTATAATATTAGTAGAAATCATAAAAATCAATCGCAGTTCAAAGTTAGCCACTTATTCTATTTTCTTGAGTGCACTCAGCCGCGAGCTTACGTGAATGAGGTATACACATATGAATACATGAATATAAATATATTTATGGTTATAATATATTATATTAAATGGTGTGTTGCACGTTGGATATGCAAAAATTCCTAGATGTTCCATGTGTTTTTTGCCTACATTTAATAAATGTACTTCAGTAATTGATATCAATCAGTCAACAATTGATTCAATGTGTCTTGCCTTACGACGGCTGTTATGTGTCCGAAATAAAGTGAAACAAACATAATACATTATATTGCAAAATATTCGCCACGATAATAGATGCACTTTTGCTAGTGATACATCAGCTTAACTAATTGAAATGGAAGTTGTGGGATGAAAGCCGAGTGCGTATCGGACACGTATTTACAGAAAGGGTTATTTAAGTTACGTAAGTTAAGGGTGTTAATATAGCATCCATAGCTCAGAAACAGAATTGACGGCTCAAACCTTAAGCGTTCTTAAGTTAACTTAAAAAAAAGTGATGTGCATTAGTACGTAGGCGTATTATTTGCAAGGACAATGCGGGCATCGACACATGGAACATAAACTAGGAATAAAGATAGGCGTGAAATGTTTTGGCAAACGACCGTAGAAGCACATTTACATCGCACGATAACTTCAGTGGAGGTTCAATGCAAAGTCCTGTCCGCTACGTTCAAGTTTCATCTGGTTTTCGTAATTTGTAAGCAAATAACACATTTTGGGCTCATGGCAGTAAATGGCGGTATCATCCTTACGTGTTTATGTAAAAATGTTTGGCTAAAAATGCTTTCTTAAGGAAATTAGTCATACTCTACTCCTCGAGCTAATTTCTCAAAGTGGACGTTTTTGAGCGAAGATTTTAATATAAACATGTAAAGACGATACTGCCATTCCCGCAATTTTACTATTCAATACAATGTGTAGCCGGACAGATTAATTTGTTTTGCTATAATCCGCTACTTGAAAAGATTCAATATGGTTCAATATGCAGGAACTCTACCCACATGAAACACCACACACAATTTTCTAACGCTTTCTTCGACGCACGTTTCGACCCGACACCGGGACATCCTCAGGAGATGTTGACTTCACAATGCGAAATCGTAGAGCATCATTTCAAGCAGCGGATTATAGCAAAACAAATTAATCTGTCCTGCTAATTACGGATTTCCGCAAAGTAATGTCTGCTACCATTCAGAATACAATGTGTTGTTGAACTTACAAATTGCGAAACACAAAATAAAACTTAAATTCGGCGATAAGACCCGTTTGATTCTAATTTCGTGGAAATCCTAACATTTAATCGTACGATCGTTCGCCAATGACGACTACCACCAGTTATCGCCACTATTACAGGAAGTTATTTCTCGCGTACCGTTTTGGGTTTTCTTTAATAAACTATTTTCGAAAAACTACTACTCTTTTTAGGATTCCGTACCGAAGGGTAAAAAAGGAACCCTATTAGCGAGACTTCGCTGTCCGTCCGTCCATCCGTCCGTCCGTCCGTCCGTCCGTCACAAGGCTGTATATGTGGAACCGTGATAGCTACAGACTTGAAATTTTCACAGATGATATATTTCTGCTGCCGCTATAACAACAAATACTAAAAAATAGAATAAAACAAATGTTTAAGGGGGCTCCCATGCACAAACGTGATTTTTTTGCTTGTTTTTGCTCGATATTGATAACGCTAACAGGTAAACGCTTCAAATTTTCACAGAATATTTGGTTATATACTTACTGTAGAAAGCAATAGTTAAATTAAAATAAAATAAAAAATTAAGGGGGGCTCCCATACAATAAACATGATTTTTAATTACAATTTTTGATTTATTGGGCAAGGTGTTTAGTTTACTTTAATACTATAGAGAAAGGGAATATACTCTTCATGGTAAAAGAAACCCTCATTGCGCGAACCCGACTCGCACTTGACCTATTTTTTTTAGTTACATCTGACTCTAATATAGAATAAACCATATTTTCGTGGTCAATGACATTTATCTATACCTCTTGTGACAGTGGCGCCAACTGGTGTTTTTTGTAGTCATCATCACACAGACGGTTTAGCATACGTATAAAAGTTTCACGTCTAGTTAAAATGGAGAAAGATATTTAATTATATTTAAAAATTAAAAATCATTGTCAGAATTCGGAAGTGAATGTAATCGTAACACAAACAAATGCCTTAATTAATTTAGTGGGCAATATCACTATGGTAACTAAAAAAATCTGAGTCGCAAACTTTATTAAGCCTTTTTTAATAAAATGAAATATGTATAAACTGGGAATTATTTTTCCATTTAACTGACGTAAAACTTTTCAGGGAATGCAAATATAGCATCAGGTATGGGCGATTCAAAATTCGTAATCATATTTTAGAACAATATTAATCATGCTTTTTGTTCATTAAAATCTTTTGTTCAAAAGGAAATGGTTTTACAATAAATGGACATTGGAGCGAGTATCAGTTACTTTTCATATTCAACCTTCAAATATAAATGTCAAATAACCTCGGTCTTTTTCCGATATCCTCTCATAACATGAATAATTATTTTCCTTTATAGTTATTATTTTTGCACATTTTACAATTATTTTTACAATAATGTGCGAAACAAAATAACTATAAAGGATTTTTTTATTGGAAAACAAAGATGGAGATGGTTAGTGTTCAAGCTATTATAGTTGTAAAAATATAAAAATCCCATTGTAGCATATGTCATTTCAACAAGACTTGTAATGAACCATACCACTCTATACTCACGATGAATCGAGTCAAGTTTGTATGAGTACTTGATCGATTTGATTATACTATTATTGTATATTGTAAAGTGCATTGGATTAAAGTACTTATCAGAAAATATGACTTAAACTTAATATTGTTGGTATTTTGAAACGATAGAACAATACGAAAACTTAATTTGTCTTTAAGGAGCACCACGGGTGTGCCCGCGAAATTAAATTTTTTGTGGTTTTTCGCGATTTTTTAGCTGATAAGACATAATAGGCTTATGGCAGTCAAATTGCGATAATCCCAATATCATCTTCACGTGTTTATATAAAAATCTCTGCTCGAAAGTGTGGTTATGTCCTTACAAGTCTCGTCGAAATGACATATGCCAAAACGTGCTTTTTATATTTTTACAACTATAAATGCTACAAGAAGATAATACCGCCGACCACCCAAAAGTTTTTCAAAGACCCCTGCAGAGAGCCGAAAAAAGATAGAAAGAATATAAAGTAACGCGAGACCCGACACCATATATATGTACATTGTTTGACATTTCCAGCGATTAAATCAGCCTAATACCACTTAAACTTTTGAATATGTTCCGAACAACTCAGGTTAAGTCTTGTAAGTAAAGTATAAATAAACAATAAGAAGAAAACGAATTTTGAAATCGCCCAGTGGAAAACCGATAAATTTACACCATATATATACGATGCGACATACACCATTGATATACATACCGTAAAATTCCAATAATTTGAAGTGAAGGTGTTCAGAAATTCGTTCATTTCAGGTTGACGTTGGTTCCACGCGTCCGCGCGCTCCGTGCCTGGCTGCGTCCAAAGTGCCTTCTGAAAAATGCGACCAAATCTATGTGAACAAAAACTCATTCATTCATTCAATTTACTCATTGGCTCAAACCTTTGGACATAGAAAGCAAAAATCGCCTTCGTGATAAGGATTTTTTCAATCAAATCCTCCGTGCGAAACAAGGAGTGAGCGTGCGCGCTTAAAAAATTTGAGTCTTCAGTGCAACTGCGCGGTAAAGATGTTCCCCCCAAATACACAAACGTAAAATAGCGGTGGAATAGTTATTTTCTCTTTTGTCTTTGTTTGACATTCGGAGGAAAGAGGCTAAACAGACAAGGCAATCTATGCATTGCCTAGATATTATACACAATTATCTCAATATGAATAAATACAGATTGCCGGTGACATATACACAGTAGAGTGACGGTTCAAACAAATCACATTTTGACAGATAAAGTTTAAAAGACAATAATTAAAGTTATATTGTTCAAAAGTAGTCCATTGAAATGTTACGAGAACTTTGCATTTCTAGAGGTAGAAATTTTAATTTTGGGACATGTGTGGGGGAGGTGAGGTTATTGAGAATGGGTTTTGAGTGCGCGAGACCGACTCGCACTTTACGAATTTTTTGCTTATTATATTATTATCTCTTTAATTTTTAATTTACGTCAAAAGTTATATATGTAGATATTTGTAGGCAAAACAATTTGCTACAAATTATGTCCTTACAATTTTTTTTAGGACGCATATTTTCCGAGATATCGCGAAAAAAGCGTTTTCACCCCTTTTTAATAATAATCGGTCCTTAATTTGTAACATTTCAATCGACTAAAGCCGTGGCTAGGATCCGGATAGCTCATCCGAGGCCTAAATAGTTAGCTAAACGAATACTCACATCGTTAATAACCCTGTCTACCACCTCTTGAGCCGGTCCAGCCATACGCTCGTAGGATCTCTGCACATTGTGGTAGTTCTGTAACGGTCGGTTAATATTGTTTACATGACAATCAAAATTTTTCTATAAAACGCCAGCAGCTCTAACCACATGTCCGTGTTGTTTCCATTGATTAAACATATAAAGGATCAGCAGCTTTGTAACGTCACGCAAATATTTTTAGGCTCCGCCCTGAAGCATCATTTTTAATTTGTCAGAACTGTAAAATGGCGCTAATCCACGCGACCGACAGCGGTATGTGCTGTCAGCGGTACCGATATTATTGACGCGTGACGCCATATTTGAGAAATTATTCACATCTTTCCCGTCCACTTAGCGCGTAGCGTATTTCGTCATTGCAAAGGTTGCCAAATGGTAACCAAGTTACAATTTTGACAGGCGTAAGCACCTGTCAAAATTCTCGATGTACAGATTATAAATACTTTGTCGCCCTGGGACCTCTATGTGTCTATGTGTCACATAAACACATAGAGGTCACATAGACACATTATTTTAACATTCACGATCGCTAAACATAGATGATTATTGGTTTCTTTCTGCACAAGCTATAGATCGTTAGCGTTTCTGAAGCGATCGACGCTGAGACATATGGCTACAACTGCAGTTGACCGCGACGGCGCGAGGCGAGTCCGTGGTCCGTGTCCAGCCCCAGAATAGGGACAAGGACCGAGAGAAAACAAAAATAATGATTTTGTTTCAATCACTACAAGTATAATTGTATTTTGATCCAATAAACGTATTTTTTTTTGTTTTTCATATCGATATGAAGTTTCACCCGGGTCTATAATATTATACAGGAAATTATTGATGTATTAAAAAAAGTACAACTCTATTCACTCGAATATATATTTAGAAGCAATTAATTTGTTAAAGCGGCAACATAAATACAATCTATAGTAAAAACTACAAATGTCTACTTATTACGTTTCATGCAGTACAGCTTGGCCACAGTGTAGGCCGTTTTTTGTAAGAATGACGAGTCAAGCAAGATTTTAACCTGATGTTTATTGACTGCCCATGCAGATGCAACGCGTCATTGTATTTTAATTCAAGTATGGCTTACCACTGCCAAAGAGGCCAAAATCATACGCCGCACTGAACTCGTCATTCTTCTAAGTCTCATATTATCTTTTTGCTATAGTGTTTTACACACTGCGAATGTTGTACCTATAAATGATTAAATACGTACCAAATCGTCTCACCCGGCAGGATCTAGTCAGCTGCGATGACTTTGATACATATTTAATAATTTATAAGGCTCATTATGCCCTGTAATTCCGCCTGCTACAGTGCCCATCGCACCGAAACAGTTATGCATTCACTGCTTGCAATGTTAGTAAAATCAATTCATTGTTAGTTTATCAGATGGGTGCGGGCACAAAAGCATATTTTACCAAATCATAAGAGAAAGGCACCATCGGCCCGTAAGAGCCCAACGGCCGCATATGAGGTTCGCAGCCGCGTCGCACCATTAGGTTCGGAGTGAAGAACCCTGCTTCGTACCAGGCCAACATATCCCTCGAGCTGAACGGCCCCTGGACCCGGCGCTGCAATTACAATGGGGTCTTACACTACTTTTGAATTTGATAAAAAATATTACTTTATTATAAACTAGGATAAAAATAATAACGTGCAGTGAAAGAAATATTAAAATCCAACGAAGATTTACAAAGTTACAGGCGTTTAAACTTTGGAGTGGGGGGATCTTCTATCCCTTTCTCGCAAAACGAAAATTTGTATGAAGCCGCACGAAGCTACTATGGCATTGGTACGGTGTGACGTCACAATTTCATGTTGCTATCTCTGTCTAATCACAAATCTTTAAATGCTTATAACTTTTTTGTTATTTGATCGATTTAATTAGTTCTTTCAGTGCACGTCATTATTTTAATTCTACTTTATAATAAAGTAATAAAAAAATTGGAGTCAAATACCCTTCAAACGTCCGACTACTTAGGAGCCGTCGAGATGTAGGTGCACCGGTGTATGCTGAAAGTTCCGCGATGTTCCGCGTTCGAAACGAAACTATGCTGCGAACGATGGGGAAAAATATGGGATAAAAAGATCTGGAAACGCTGAAAACTGTTTCGAAAAGGAAGCTGGAGAATTACGGATATGAGATGCGGAACACTTTATTACTATTTAAGATAACATATTATTATTCAAATAGTAATATTTAATGATAAAAAAAAAATTAACAGACTAACAGATTAATTGTGATTGAATAATTTTTGTAAATTGTGAAATGTGACTCTATATTATTTTATTTTTTCTAAAAACCTTGTGATCATGTAATCAATTCAATTTTTCAGATTATACAAATTATTAACACTAATTGCATGCCATAAGGCTGAATTTCGAACTAACACTATTGAATAAGACCTTATTCTAATTAACTCGCAATTCGCAAATGAATACATTGATTGATTGATGGAACCCCTGGTAGTATGAGCTGAGTAAGGGAAGGTGTTAGGAAGCAGGCCTGATCGCAGAAGGATGGATATCTTGGCTTAGAAACTTACCAATATCGAAGTTAGGTTTGGAAAGAGCACCCGTGGTTTATTCGGCTGTGTCCAATTTACAAATCGCTATGACGATTGCCTACCTTCTAAGAGTCAACAATCTTCTAAGAAGAAAAATTATCGATTGGTTTAACTAAAAGATGACCTGAACTACCAATTGTAAAAGTTAACAATCTTTCGACTCAAACAAATGTCACACGAAACGTTATCCGAATGGCAGAGCTGAAAAAAATCCAAAATGGCGGATCAGAAGGGAGAATGTTTTTTTAGCAAAAGATGAGATCAAGTCGACGACAGGTAAAGTTGTGAACTATACAAGATTTTGATGAGGTACTTCGGAAAACTACCCGAGTAAAATACGGGGAGATGATTGATGGTTTGGAAGAAGATCAAAGAGCACAGGCATGGTGTTATAGACAAATGGGGCCTGATCAAACAAAAATACTGAAACCTTATCCAATTAGCAGTATGCTCAAAAAACTGAATGGCGAATACAGGAGTGCGGCCATACAAACTTCATATGCGCTTATCTAAGAAAAATATATGGCGATTATTATTGATTGGGAAAAATGCAAGATTCTTCAATTATATTTATTTATTTTGTACTTATAAAGATCCATTGACACAAACATAGACAATACATGCACAAGGACATCTTATCGCTACAAATGAGGATCTGTTCCAGATGCCCTGGATTTGAGATTTTGTAGAAGTTCTGAAGGAGAAAAAAAAATGGAAATCAAGCATAGCCAGGGTATTAAAGGTAGTTGGGGATAGCTGAGCGGCATAATAATCTCCAACACCTCCCTCTTTCCTCATGTGATGTCTGCCACAATTTATTCGGCGATTGTGCAGTGCTTTTTTTACTTTTTCGATGCCCACCCAAGCAGGATTCATCTTCCAGTCTCTTAGCCTTGTTGACATAGGCGTGTCCATCATTAAAGTGTGGCCGGCGACAGTTCAAATTTCCCGTATACACTAGAAGTTTCTTTTGCTGCTTTCGCCTTTTATACGAGGAATGTGACGGCACGACGTTCATATATTACCATATAATAAACCTTTATTACAGAAGTATTCTTCCATATCGTGTTTGTAAGCAACAAAAATTTTAAAACTAAGTTCGTTAAAGCTAAACTATTTTTTTTTATTATGAACATTGACTTAAAACTATGTTAAAGTTGAAAAATTATAAAAGGCCTGTTTTGCCGTCTGAGACAGGCCATAGAATGTCACTCGGAACGAAATTTGTTACATAAAGTGTCAGTTACGTTCTGTCTTTTTTTTCGTACCGTTCTATCGTTTCAAAATACCTACAATATAAAATTTTAAGTTTAACATTTTTACTTTACAATACATTATAAAAATCGATACAAACTTGAATCGAATCATCGTGAGTATCGAGTAGCGGGTCGTGTGGCTCATTCCTAGTCTCGTGACATGACATCACATACGCCAAAACGGGCCTTTTAAATTTTTCACAACTTTAGATACAAAATATAATGCGGAAGTTGAGAATAAATTACCTGCGGATCCTCGTAATACCACTCATCCGCTCTGTTAGGGTTACTGTCATGCATAGCTCGAGTCAACATATTCGCATACAGCGACCTCATGGTACCATCCAGAGTAGTATTAGACATTCTGCCAATCGGATAGGCAATGTCATCCACTGCATGCTCATGGGGATTCTGAGCTCCGATGTCGTGAGCCGCGTGCGAATTGGGAGCTGGCATAAAGGTCTGTGGAGTGTAAATGCTAATGTATATCTTCTCTAAACTTTCTAATACATAAAATTCTCTCGCCAATCTTTGTGAACAAACTCCTCCGAAACGGCACGATCGATTGTTGTGAAATTTTCAGTGTATGATTCAGACTGGGTCTGAGAGCAGTTTGTTATATATTTTTTATATCCCTAATGGCAAAACAAAGTTGACCGGATCAGCTAGTCTAATATATAAAATTATCTCGCCCATCTTTTTTACCAAACTCCTCCGAAACGGCTCGAGCGATTGTTATGAAATTTTCAGTGTGTGATCACTGGGTCTGACAGCATGTCGTTATCTATTTTTTATATCCCTAATGAAAAAAACAATGTTTGCCGGGTCAGCTAGTATCCATAGACATTTTAATCCGAAGAAGACGAAGACGCGCCCCACTATGTCTAAATCGCTTATGTTTCATTAGATTTGTATAGAGTTTGACAGAGTGGGCCGCGTCATCGTGGATTGAAATATCTATATACAGGGTTAAATAAAAAAAACACCCAAGTACGAGTCGGATTCACACACGAAGGATTCTGTACCATTCTATAATAAAAGGCAAAAAAATCACTATTGTTGTATGGGAGCCCCCCTTAAATATTTATTTTAATTTTGTAATTAATTTTAGTGGTGAAGTGGATATATAAAAAAAATATTCTGTATATTTCAAGCGTCTGCCTGAAACCATTATCAATATCGAGAAAAAAATCACATTTGTTTTATTACACACCCTTCAATATTTATTTTCTGTTATTTAAGTATTTATTGTTATTGCGGTAACAGAAATACATCATCTGTGAAAATTTGAACTATCACAGTTCAAGAGATACAGCCTGGTGATAGTCGGACAGATGGACGGCAAAATTGAACATTAAAAAAAACTACCATAGATGGCATTGTGTTGGATTTAAGGAGCACACCACGGGTGTGCCCGCGAAATTCAAATTTTTCGTGGTTTTTCGCGATTTTTAAGCTGATAAGACATAATAGGCTTATGGCTGTCAAATTGCGATAATCCCAGTATCTTCTTCACGTGTTTATATAAAAATCTCTGCTCGAAAGTGTCGAGTTAAAGAAATTAGTCCGAGATTTGCGAGTTACTCACATAAAACTCGATACTCGGACTAACTTCTTAGGATACACATTTTTATGTAAAGATGATACTGCCATTTTCGCAAATTGGTTGCCATAAGCCTATCATGTCTAATTAGCGTACAAATTGCAAAAAACCACGAAAATTTTGAATTTCGCGGGCAGACTCGTTGATTTCACGTTAAAGCTGGAATTAACTTACCGGCAGGTTGGAATGGTCGGTGAACAGGGAGTTAGTGGGTTGGCCTGCACTCATTGGCTGCACAGTATTCTGGATATCCGATTGGTATCCACCCATGGCATGTCTGGGATGCATAGCCGACGGCATTGCATTTCTTTGCGGGTTCTGGCTCAAGGATCCATGGAGACCTATAAATTGGGTTATATAAAAAATACCAAATCGCTCTTGGCCTGTCGTTGTTTAAATTATCACTAACAACTTTTCAAAATTCAGAATTAATTTATTTCATACAAACAAGTAAATAATTTAAAAAAAAAACACGACTGCCCTATGGTTAAGCGACTTATTCAGAAAAAAATATAGCCTATGTTACTTGGAATGATGTAATAAGAATTCTAATGACACTCCATATGTCCAAATCTATTCAGCCGTTCAGAAGTTATGGTGGAATAAAGAAACTCACATACATACATATATACATGAACCCTAAAAACATTACATTTCTTTTTTGGGCATGTAAGAAAGGTTATTTCTGTAAAGTGACATCACACTCTAGCAGTTTCAGGCCGCAAGTTTGCGCGCCGTTCGCCGCTGTCCGCGTTGTTGCCAAAACAAGCTATGTTATTTGACGACCTCCGCGGTTGAGTGGTTAGCGTGCCGGTTTTCAAGGCGCCGCCATCTCTGAGGTTCCGGGTTCGATCCCAGGTCGGAGCAATGTAGAAAAAATAAGTTTTCTACATTGTCTCGGGTCTGGGTGTTGTGGTACCTTCGTTGTTTCTGATTTCCTAAACACAAGTGGATAAGCTACTTACTAGGGGATCGGAGCAATGAATCTATGTTGTCCACTATTTATATTTATTTTTATATTTATATTTATACTGAGTGTCAGGGGCCTGCTAGTACTGACCTCCGATCGCTAATCCCAACGCGGAGTTGAGCGCCTGGTTCTGCACCCCAATGCTCCGTACGCCGGGAGCCTGCCTCGACATAGCGGGCCCGGCGGTCATCCCGGGGGTCACTCCGATCGTCATGCCGGGATTGAGGCCGGCTGTTATCCCCATCAGCGGATTGTTGATCGCCGACTGTGCGTTCACTCCCGGGCTCGGTATTCTCATGTTCATGTTGGGAGGTGGCAGCATGTTTGGCGGTGGCACGTGGACGTTTGGGGGCGGCATCGACATGTTCGGAGGCGGCGGCAGAGACATGTTCTGTGGCGGCGGGATCGACATGTTTGGCGGCGGTGGTAGCGTCATGTCCGCCGACAGCGGCATCGTCATGTTCGGCGGTGGTACTGCCATGTTGGGGATCTCCATGGGTCTCACGGTGGCGACGGGGGACGCCGGGGTCGGGGGCGGGTTGGTCGTCACCGCCAATATCTTCGGTATGTCCGAGTCGTTCAGTGTCATGTCCAGCAATCCATCAAGTATCGCGCTCTCGTCCAACTCGTTGCCGCTGAGAAACGTACAGTTCAATAAACTCAAGATGAAGAACAATCTACACAGATTATAATAAAATTGAATCTGTGAAAAAAAATTCAACTATATGATACCAAAAACCATCTATCATCAAGGCAAACTAGATTCTAATTCTAATTCCCTCGAGAGCTTTCCCCGCGGTTAATAGCCTCAACTGAGGACAGAAGGACTGGCTCATTTTTTGTGCAACGTATCAGCCTAGCGGAAATGCAGCCAGTATTCTTGGCACCATTCCACGCGGGCAAGACTTGTATAGTAATTAGGATAAGCAAGTTTTTTTGAAACATTTCATATTGTATCTGATATACACATAATTTCCGATATTTTAATATTTATAAAAAATATCAGATATTGCAACCCCGATATAAATGAAAGACAGGATGAGCTATAGACCATATCTGTGAGAAATTGAAAATTCATCTTATGACAAAAGAATTGCTTGTGGAAGTATATGTATAACATACGTTGTGGGCAAGTCTTTTATGAGTTGGTACAATGACTCCGAGCTCTGCCTGGCGTGGGGTTCATGCTCAGGGGTCGAGGTGACCATGTTCTGGTGTCTCTGACGCAGGTCGTCGGTAGCGCTGATCATGACCGACTGGAACCCGCGGTCTTCTTTAGACTCGTAGCCTAAAACAAAATAAAAAATATATGTATTCTGCTGTGCTGGCATAGGCAGGGGACTATATTTTCACCACAGCCCCCCTAGAATGAACTGGAAAGAAAATCATATTCCTCGATTTTGTCCTATGACAGGGGAGAAAATTATTAGCATAGCATAGCATAGCCAATGGGGAAAGGGAGAAAATACCTATTTGACATTTCACGTTTAAGTTCGGAAAGCAGGTTTGCGTCTAGAACAGCTGGCAAAAAACTCGCTAAATCTTTTCAATAATGTCTGCTTTCTTACATAGAATGATACTCTTACATAGTATTATCATATAATTTATACGATATATCATAAATAGATTGAAGATATCCCTATCATTCCGAGAATCCTTATTATTTAAAAATTCTTCAATGGTATAGTAACCCTGATTAATAACATATTTTTTGACAGTAGGTTTAAGTGTTTTTGACAGTAGTGCAAGGGCATGTCAAAAACTGACTTCGAGATCATATTGTAGAAGTGTACACTCAACCCCAAAAAGGACTTCTGTATCTTAATCAAACGGTATAGCACTATAACCAGCTTATGCCCTCCATTACTGTTCTGACGTATAGAGAGTAAGCATTATAAATGTTTGAGAGGACATCATTGCTATACCCTAGATATAACAAGAGAAAAAGAGGTAGAACGGGTATATGCCGACCGAAAGTGAGGCTTTAAAACTAAGTTAACTATCAAATACAAGCTCAGTCGTCGCGGTGTAGTAAATTATTCGTGATACAAATACCTGTCTCTTTCACTCTTACGCTTTGCGTATATCCTGTCGCACTTTCAGCGTGTGTTAAAGTGTGAGTGTTGTATACAATGTTAATAAATATGCATGGGTGTGTCGCGGAACAAATGTTTTGTGCATGCACTCAGTACGAACGTAATGTATCTTTCTTAATTTACCCATATCAGAGTGTCCTCCAAACGCGCCGCCTTCGGAGAACTTCTCACGTTTTTGAGTATCTTCAGCTGTTTTGGCCGCCTGGTTGTTTTCGGCTGCTTCCGGCGAGTCGTCTCGCTGCTCATCGTCCTTCTGTTGAGCGGAACTAGTGCTGGGTTTGCTAGGCTCCATCGCAGACGCTTCGTCGCTCTCAGACTGCGTATGAAATTGAGGATGTTTTCATTCTAACTGCCTTCTAAATAAAAATCTCAAACAATCACAGGCAGACTCTAAGTCGAGCTAGAATACTATGGCAGTATATATAAATTAGCTGAAGTGTAATACTACAGCTAAAGTATAAACACTAAGTCAGTAGTGTTATAAAAGGGCCTATTTAGATGATACACTGAATTTATTTTTGCCTTTCTCACTCTTAAGAATACAATGTGGTTGCGACATGCAGTGTTGCGGAATAATAAAACAGAAAACGATGTTTCGACTAATTACTGAAATAACTCATCCAGTTTTCAATCATTTATGTATTAATCAGTTATTTATTCTGAGTTGATCTTAATAAAAAGCTATTTATTTTATTTTTACAAATATAATAAATAGCTGATTAACAGAAAAAGGAAATATGATTTTTACACGACTGCCCAAAAAAGGAGTAATGTTTTTAGGATTAATTTATGTACGTATGCATGTGAGTTTCTTTATTCCACCATAACTTCCGAACGGCTTAAGAGATTGACATATGTTGAAATCTCTTAGAAACCTTACATGATTCAGAGTAACAGTCAATCAGAGGGCAGTCGTGTTTTATAATTTATAAATTAATTATTTACTTGTTTTACATAACATTACCCTATTAATTTTTAACATTTAAAATTTGTATTCTTTGCGCACTACATCCACACTGGGCCGATTTGCATGAAATTTGGAGTGGATAACCCTGAATCAACTCAAACATAATTATCTACTTTAGCCCTTTAGAATTCGGTTCCCGCAGGGTTGGCGAAAAACCAAAATACATACATGAATTACATTAACAAATTATTATGTATATTATATGAAACATTTACCTCTTTCACATCAAACGTTACTCTTTTGGGTTTACGTTCGAGCGCGTTGTATCGCTTTGGAGATAGCTTCTTAGCTTTGTCTGAAGTCCACCATTCTTCCGAGCCATCGTCGGCGGCGTTTGAACGCGAGATGCTTCCGTGGGTGTGAGATCTTGTAAGAGCTGCAGTCAACCACAAGATTGATTACGATCTGACTTATTTCATTATAAAGTAGGAATATCTGGGTGACCGAACTTCGCTCGGTAGTTTAACTACTGGCCAATAGATGGCAGCAGGAGACATATTTTTATTTATTTTTTTGGTAAATTCGACATTTTCTAAAAATGAATCCCAGCTAGATCGATTTATCAAAACCCCCTGTATACTAAATTTCATGAAAATCGTTCGAGCCGTTTCCGAGATCCAGATTATATAGAAATATATAAACATATATATATACACAAGAATTGCTCGTTTAAGGATTATGGGATTATGGTAGTGATTCTACCACAAAAAAAAAATAAGCTACAAACATCTATAGCTTGGAAAAAAATGTCTTGAAACAGACCATTTTGTTTTCGTGATCCGCGAATTGCATTCATGTGCTCAAAATTGCATGGGAAACAGGTATCATTTAACCTCGGTTATAATATTTTGCCCAAACTCTGATTCACCCCTGAATTCATACTTGTTGCATTGGTTTCGAGCTTGGGTTGTGATCAACTTACCGAAGTTGCTCGCAGGCTCTTGATTAGTTTGGATGTTTGAATCGTCGTGACTATATCCATGAAAGGCGCCAGATGCGTCGAAGGTTCCAGCGCCCGGTTCCACACTATCCATGGCCCTGATGACAATAAGTGCTTTTTAAATGAAATGACGTTTAATAGGTGGCTGAAATGACAGGGGTACTATTCTCGAAAATGAAATTGTACATCGGCCATCCATCGCCGGTAACCACAGTAACGATGCCATCATCCGCCAATTGTTGCCTTGGCTCCATAATCGACGCAAATTGATGCCGGCATCGGTCATTTCACAAAGACACTAATTCCATTCCATGCCGTTCCAGCACTTTGGGTCCCCAACGTCCGTCGGTCCAACGAGCTATGTGCCCCTCCCATTGCCACTTCAGCTTCGCGATACGTTGAGCTATGTCGGTGACTCTGGAGAAACTCCGAGCATAGCTCTCTCCACCGCCCGCTGAGTGACTCTGAGCCTTCTCATGAGGCCCATAGTAAACGACCATGTCTCGGATCCGTATGTCATCACTGGCAACACGCACTGTTCGAAGAACATAGTAGTAGGTAGTCTTCAGGAACAAGAAATAGAGAATAATTCTTACCACTCCGGCAGTTTGTCATCACTGGTGTCGCCGCTCACCCAAGTGCGGCGATTGGAACTCCAAGGCTGAGAACGACCGTGAATCCTCCTATCAGTCTCAGCCCACTCGCGATCCGCTAAATAAAACAAAGAACGATCTTTATAGTAGTTGCATATGTGAAACTACCCTACAAGCTACACTATGTAGGCCGAGCACTACAGCACATCGTGGTACCAGCCTTACGCAAAATGGCATCGCGCGTGCTCATTGGCCAAAAAAACAAATAGCGTACATGCTTAAAATTTTCATGCCTAATATTTAGTTATAAATATACTTTAAAAAAAAATTAATTAAAACACAAAATTAAGCGGGCTTCTATACAACAAACGTGATTTTTTGCTTGTTTTTTTATTATATAACTCTTGCCGCTTGTCCCTCGTTAGTGGTAAAAAATAATGCGCAATTCCGACTTTTCATCTACAACAACAAAAAAGTACATTCCAAACACGTGCATGTAAAGTCTCATATTTCGGAGAGAAAAAAACACTTTCAAAGCAATTAATTCTATTTAATTTGTGCGTCGCTTTTCAAAAAGTTTTAGACGAAGGCGATGGAAACCTGAAATCTTTCTATAACAGCGCGAACGCTTTGCAACCTCTCTACCTATTATATGTGTCGCCTTTTGTCACACGAAAATATTAATTTTCAATTTTTTATTTTCTTGAAATTCTGAAAATGAAAAGTAGGACCCTATTTCTAAGACTTCACCCTCCGTCCGAAATAATGGGAAAAGGGAACGAGTAGAAGAAGATTATTGACGGGCAGAATGATAAATTATTGTGAAGTGGTTCCAAGCTACATCTACATGGTTCCGCTGTAACTAATAATAATAGGAGATGCAAAGAACAAATTCATGAGACGCTGTGCCGTGACCAGATCAGCTGTATTAAAACTATCAAAGGTTTAGAAAAACAGGAAAATTACGAAAAATACAAAAGTTCGCCTGATGAGATTCCAATCGCCTTTTTGACCTTTTTGTATGAAGCTGAAACGTGGTTTTGATACCATCACAGTTTGATATTGCGAGTTAAAAGTACTTGTGTTGAACTGACCCCACTTATCCAAACTGTTGCGCCCCGTTGATCTAGCGCCAGCCGGAACAGGTCTGGACCATTCGTCTCCTTCCTCCCGAGATGCCTGTCGCCAGTTGCTCATATTATAATTGGACCTCCTGCAACAAAAATAAAATTCAGTACATCCATACTAATATTATAAAGCTGTAGAGTTTGCTTGTTTGTTTGTACGCGCAAATCTCAGAAACTACTGGTCCGAATTAAGAAATTGTTTTCGAGGAAGGCTATATAATGTTAATGGAAAATTCACGAATGGAGCGGAAAAATTGACGAATAGGACCGGAACGTCAATGGAAAATTATGTATGACGGAATTATTCTCCTTTAAAAGTTCAAAAAAAAGTCCACTTTAAAGTTGATTCACAATAACGGGACATGTGGAAAGCGAAATTAATGCGCGCGAAGCCGCGTTCTAAAAACTCAGGGCATGCATGATGCACCTTTGAATATTAGCAATTATTTGCTTTATAGGAAACAAAATCACCTAACACGATGAAGGAACTGTTGGAGGAAACCTGCATTTCTGATAGTTCACTAGAAATTTCAATGTTTGCAGGAGTTACAGTTAACATGCGCTCGTCTCATGCTTATGTGTCAGTAACCTTCTGAATATAAAGTGAAGTCTATAGTGTTATTACAATCTTAGTGCTATGTTGCATTGTCAGCACTGTAATAAAGGAGTATGCTAACTACTACTGAAATTTTTATCTACTCGTAAAATTCATGTACCGCGCCTTCGGCTTGGGTCAACATACCGAGACTCAAGAAATTACATACTTCCAACACATATTGAAATGTACCATTACTTAAATTACATTCATTGCATATTTATTTCAGTTACACTTCACAACTTGTTTATAGCAATTGTTCTGCATACTACAACTTCTACCGAAATTGTAATTCGATATTCAACATGATCCTATCTGTTGTTCACTTGCGGCATCAGCAATTGCATTGTAATAACAAAGTGTATCAGATTGCAGTTCACGTTCTCATGCGGCTTCACTTCGCTGTCCATCTGTCTGTCATCAAACTGTATCTCTTAAACCGTAATAGCTACAGACTTGAAATTTTCACAGATGATGTATTTCTGTTGCCGCTATAACAACAAATCCTAAAAAATAAAATAAATAGATATTTAAGGCGGCTCCCATACAACAAACGGGAGTTTTTTGCTTGTTTTTGCTCGATATTGATAACAGTAACCGGTAGACGCTTCGAATGTTCACCGGACTATTTAGTGATATACTCCTTTTAAAAATAAATACTTCATTTAAAATAAAACAAATATTTAAGGGGGGTCTCTGATACAACAAACGTTATATGTTTACCTGTTAATAAACGTTAAATGTTTACCCGTTTTTGAATTTGGTGGGCAAGGGTGGCTAGTTTACTTTAATCTCTTGATAGTGCGGAACCCACTCGAATCCGAGCGCGCGTCTCCTGCGCCAGGGAGGTCGTCTAATAAATACTCGCTATAATAAGGGAAGGAGCAAGGGCTTACCTGCGGAACAGTTTGCTCTGGGCCCATTCCGTCTCGCCCGGCCTGCTTGCTTGCGCTCCGCCGTTGCTGGCGCTCCAAGGCCGGGTAGGAACAGCTTCTTCTTCCGGCCCGGTGTTAAAGCCAGACGCGCGTGCGCCATTGCCGTACGATAGCGGGGGAAATCTAAGGAATTTTAAAACTCTTAATACAATTTACCACACTAAGGGCCGATTTTTCAATCGCTAGATAACCTATCTGAGGAATGTATTTGAAACTCGTAATAAAATGCCATATAAAATTTGTCAAAACGCTTTATTTATTTCTTATCAAACAGTTCCATTCCAACATCTTGGGTTGGGGTAAAAGTATTGCTGAACTTGACTTGAGGAAGAGCCAATAATACCAAAGGGCATATTCACGTACAAACCAGGTTGCCTGCGACAAACTATCAGCGGTACCGGGCCGCTCAGGTAGTCAGCGCAGCTAGTCTCCATACTTGTGAGTTGTGTATGATAACTACAGCCTATGATAATAACATCAAGATGAGTCCACCTGAACATTTTACTTAAACCTTCTTCATACAAGAAAATGTAGAGCCATGTGTCGAAACTCCTGCGAAATACTGCGTAGGCTTACAGCTTACTACTGACGCCGGGGGGGTTTTGCTCCCATAAACTGGCGACATTTTTTCGCGCGGTCCGCCCCGTTTAGAGTATAGGTGTCTTTGATAACAGCGATGATCGGAGCAGGTTGGAACATGTCGGCGCTGGCTTTCGATCATATTGTGGTGTATAAGCGGTAAATTTGACAGACGGCGCTACGTTTTTCTTGAATGTTCTTCGTATGGTTTACGAAGAATGTATAGATGGCCTCATCCTTAGGTAAATATCGGTGGTTCATAGTTCATACCCAGGCTGTACCGGCAGCTGAGCGCGTTGAAACGCTGCTAGACGGCCCCGGGCTCTCGGTTCTGGAGGCGGGTCGAACAGGCGCGACACGCGTACCGCGCGCGCAGACTCCGGGGCCGGCGTAGTCCTCGGGATCGCGCCGCGCTAGAACCAAGCACCGGGTCAACAAGCGATGATAATAATACAAAATTACTTTAAGAGTAAAGCTTAGGCTTCTGGAGGCAGGTATAGTCTATTTGCTTAGAATTTGCCGTTACAAGTACATGCACACGGTCGGTGTCTTTGATGTACTTTGACAAAATGAAAGCAAACAATCTATATCTGAGCTGAAATGTAAAATATCGGAGATGACCATACTTAACGGGGGCTGTTACAGTCACCTCTTAAAGCAGTATATTTGCAGTACTCGCAGTGTTGATATTTTCATACTGTCGGTATGAAAATATTAAAACCTGTTACTGCTTTCGGAGGAGAGTGTTCGGCTCCTGTCCAGGGATTTTGAGAACTATTACACTGATCATAATGTGACTTGCACTTCACTAAGTTGAAATAAGTGTAAGCAAAATAAAAATACAATTATAACAATTCAGTCTTTTGTTGTGGAGAACATGGACAAACATACAAACATACTGAACCTGTAGCATAAAATATCTGCTAGTGAAAAGCATGTTGTTTCAAAAGCAGAATAAGTAAGCATGTTTCTATTTATACAAAATTAGAATTAAAAATACCGTCTGACCACATGAAAGATTTAGCATTCAACAAAACTATAAAGGGCTTGGTTAGGAGGCGTCATTGCTTAAACATACTATTTGTAGGCCTGCAAAATCACTATGAAAATAGAGTTTTAAGCATTTTATAGCTCTAGTTATGACAAACAGCCTATTCATAATCGACGATTCTGAACATTTGAGGATGATTCTTACTTTCAGATTTCGCAATTTTTTGGTTCAAACTGTGTAAGAAAGCTTGTACAACAGCAATATGCTTATTGCTATGCTATGTTTTGTGTCAAACAACACCAATAGGATTTTCATTTCATAGCTAACGAAATCAAGCAGTTCTATTGGTGTTTCGACAAAATATAGCTTAGCAACATAGCACATACCTGGTGGACACGCGCCTTAAACAATGTGTGTGGATTACCAATTAACGATACAGGGTTATATAAAAAAAAACCAAATCGCTCTCGGCCTGTAGTTGTTTACATCAAAACTAACAACTTTTGATCTACGACTTTTCAAAATTCAGTATTAATTTATTTCATACAAAAAGAATGTTATTTCTGTAAAGTGACATTACACTGTTGCAGTTTCGCGCCGCGGTCCTCGCCGATGCCACTTGCCGATGTTACATTACAGAATAGGAACAAGTAGAGACGTATCTCTGTAAAATATTGCATACTTGATATTATTTAAAACATCGAGTAAAAAAAAGTCGTAGAACAAAAGTAGTTGGTTTTAATGTAAACAAATAGAGGCCGAGAGCGATTCGGTATTTTTTAAATAACCCTGTATACTGAAGGAACTTACCGACTCGTCCGGGAAGGCGTTGAGTGCCAGCGGATGCTTCTCTCTAGGGTGATAAAGCAAATTAAACTGTTTCAATTCAGTCGGAGCATCCAGCGTTCTATCGCAGAGCGCCAGCATCTCCTCCCTGCCATATCTGATATGTTACCAAAAGGTATAAATAAAAACAAGTGTAGGAAAATCAACTTTAGGAGCACACCGCAGATGTGCCCGCGAAATTCAAATTTTTTGTGGTTTTTCGCGATTTTTAAGCTGATAAGACGTAATAGGCTTATGACAGTCAAATTGCGATAATCCCAAGACCATCTTCACGTACTTATATAAAAATCTCTTCTTCGATCGAACTCAACAGGTCTGCCCGCGAAATTCAACATTTTCGTGGTTTTTTGCAATTCGTACGCTTATTACACATAATAGGCTAATAGCAGTCATTTTGCGAGAATGGCAGTTACTTTTTTACATGTTTTTGCATCAAAATTTTTGCATAAAATGTCTATCCTAGAAAATTAATCCGAGTAAATAGTTTTAAGTGAGCAACTCGCAAATCTTGGACTAATTTCTTTAACTCGACACTTTCAAGCAGAGATTTTTATATAAACACGTGAAGATGATATTGGGATTCCCGCAATTTGACTGCCAAAAGCCCATTATGTCTTATTAGCTTAAAAATCGCGAAAAACCACAAAAAATTGACTTTCGCGGGAACACCCGTGGTGACCTCCTTAAGGGGGATGTCGCTAATAGTAGGCTAATAGTTATGACGACCGAATGGCGTAGTGGTAGCGAACCTGCCTTCTGCGTCGGAGGACGTAGGTTCGATTCCCATTATCCACTACTGGTAAATGTTTGTGATGAGCATGAATGATTTCTAATGTCTAGGTGTTTTCAATAATATGTATTGTATTTATCAGTCATCTAGTACCCATAACACAAGCTAACGCTTACTTTGGGGCTAGGTTCATTTATTTAAAATTATACATCATAGGCTAAAGGCGAAGTTTTGCGAGCACGATATATTTTATGCATCTACATGTTTTTAATAAAAATTTTGCTCAAAAATAGCTCCAAATCTGTTAAACTGCAAAAAATTATCTTTCGGGAACCAATATGAGGTGAAAGGGAATTTTCGAGCAAAGTTTTTATTAAAAACATGTAAACTCATAAATGTTGTTTTCGAAGTCATACTGTGAAGTTAGTCTAATATTTGCAAAAAACAAAATAGAAATTGAAAAAATAAATGAGAAAAAAAATTTTTTTGATTTCAGTTTACTAAATTTATTATTTCAATCCACGAATGTCAAAATCGCTTATGTATTTTTTTTTATAATCGGGGTCCCCTTTCGTAGAAAGAGATCTTTCCTATCACATTTATTTACTAACAATAATACAATTACTAACAAAACTCTATCGCTTTTGTTTCATTCGAATCGTATGGAGTTTGGCAGAGTGTGGCGCGTCATCGTGGATTGAAACACCTATGCCCAATTGTTTATGTCAGGGATTAACCCTTTCACGCACATAAGGTTTAAAAAAATGGAACAAAAATGTTTAGAAGAGAAAATGTTTTGTTGGGAACTAATTAAACTTAAAAGAAAGAAAAAAAAAAGTTTATTATTTTTCATGTGTTTTTCAGGCTGGGACATGTGTCCCTGTGTGCGTCAACGGTTGTATTTTCACGCACTTTTCTCGTATCATTATTTTGCAGAATTGTTCAATAATATCGTTCAAACTAACGTTTTATAAGGTAAATCAGTTGTAAATTATAATCGAAAATAGTGGATTTTCTGCAAAATATTTTTGTTTCTAATCTAGAACTTAAATATCAATTAAATGTCGAACAGGTATAGTTTGTTCGAATCTCAACATCAATTTGGCACCTTGGAGAGACCAATTCCTTGTATTTGCCTTCTCGAAAATGTGAAAAGCCATTTCTCGTTTATGAGTGTGATTTATGGTTCGTGGTTACTGAAGATGGAAGAAGTCTCTGATGACTCGAAAAATTATGGGGCATTTTACGTTGATTTTCTCACCACGTACTTGCAATCTTCACTTCACCATAGCAGTAAGTCTCTCTCTCTCCAGTCGCTTCTTCATTCTTGAAGATCGTGGTCCTGGGGTTGCAACCTCGCGCGGATTAAAGTTTTCCATCGGGTTCTGTCGGAGGCTCGCCGTGCAATAGTGTAAAACTTGCATTTGAAATCTTTTAGTTGGTCTGACCATTTGGTTGGTGAGCAGCCTCTCGCTCTTTTTCCTTCGGTGTTGCCATAAGTAATGTTGTCCATAGCAGTAAGTATTGGAGACAAGAAGAATGTCATTTGACTAACATGATTATCATCGATCCACCTTATGAAAGAAATCCCTTGCGAGCTGGTCTCAAATATTTGTCCCGTTTGCATAGTTTTATCAGCAGGCACATGATATGATAAATGTGATATTCCATTACGTAGTTCATGCGGAGATAATCCTTGGTCTTAGGACTAGAGAGAGTAAAATGGTGAAAGACCTTCCAGTAGCATTGCGTATCATGCCGATTCAAGAAAAAGAACGAGAGTTCTCCACTTGAAAGGGGGTACAGCTTCTGTGCTTATTTGTGGAATTTCTTGTTATAATTGGATTTCTTTTTCACTACGTATATTGTCACTAACACTTGAAGGCATGCTAGGATCAATCTCAATGTTGGCTAGACCATCATCAATGTCTTGAACCAGAGATTGATGATCTTCTTCATCCAAGAATAAACCATCTTTGTAGTCATTATTATTACCCAATAAATATTCCAAAGTCTCACTGTCTGTTAACTCAAACTTCCTACTCCTTCTTGTAGACATTTTTCCAAACGACTGAATCAAAATTTGCATTGACTTACCAAAATAATTACTCAAAAATAGTTCATTTGATGGGTAGGCAAACATATAACAAAGGGCTCCATTCTGCCCTCGTAATTGAAAACACAGTATCTCAAAAAATTGCGTTTCGAGAAAAACGCGTTTAAAGTTTAATAGATAAATTGATATGTTATGAACCAACTATATACGTTAGCGTGATAGGGGTTTTTCTAAACTACGAAGAATAAATAAAGCTTTCATTATATGTACATGAAGTTTTTTTATTATTGTTCTTTAATTAATTAAATTAGATAATGTGTTTTAACATAGTAATATAATGTTTAAAGTAAATTTATTTTACGCTTAAACCCAGTAACTTGATAGTTACTGTGTTTTAACGTACTTTTATTTAATACTGTGTTTTAACCATGTAAAGATACAAACACTCGTGATTACACAACACAGTAACTATACATATACTGTGTTGTAAGGTAACAATACCTAACATTTATTTACTAGATGGATTTCTAGTAAGTAAGATACTGTGTTTAAGATTAATTTTGCAATATGTTAACTCTTAGTTTCCGTTATAGCATCTAAAGAAACTGTGTTTAAAGTTAACCTTTTTTTAATATGTGTAAAAACACCCTGTGTGTAGAATTTTCTTCTCCTCCTCAGATTTTTCAGATATCCCAGCTGATAATGAATTTATTTGTGCTGCTGTACTTATATTTATATTCGTATCTGATTTCGAATTTTTATTCGTTCCTATTTCGGTAGTCTTTAATTTTTAGGTATGTATAACATAGATATCATTAAGACATCCATACAAATAGAAGAAATGAGTTATGTCTGTGATTTTTCAATGAATGCTTATAATTTCGTCTAAAGTCCTGATTATTCCGTTAGATTAACTAACTTAAATTATTGGATAAGTGAGAGTCTGAGAGTTGGGTTTATGAAATTTTCATTAAATCTTTTCAGGGGGTAAAGTCGATAAATCGCCAAAATCAGCTTAAGTAATTATGCTAATTCAATTTGTTTTTAAGTGTCATTGTGAGATGTGGTGATAACAGGAAACTAAACCCAGCTGTGTTTGTAGTGGGCTTCTTCTCAGTGCAGGGCGTGTTGAACCCTCGCGTAAACTTAACTTTAAGTCGACTTGTAGTTATCACAATATTATATGTGACAAATATCATATTGACGTTTTACAAGAACCCGTACGTTAGGCCTATGTGAAATAAAGATATTTCGAGTTTGAGTTTTGAACTGCTGAATTAATAAATTGCATAGCTTAATGAATGCTTGAAAAGTGCAATTTAGCTAACATTATATAAGTAATTAATAATTTTAAAAAGAAACTTTACTTACATCTTTAAATATGTAAAAGAAGGAACTGACTGACTGACATATGAACGCACAGCACAAACCGCTAGGTCTAGAGACACCGAATTTGGTACACAGATTCCTTGTGAGGTCTAGGGGTGCACTAAGAAAGGATTTTTCGAAATCCACCCTCTAAGGGGCTAAAACAGGGATCCGAAGTTTGTATTTTACCAAGTTTAAATACTCCTTTACGCAACTACTTAACTAATTCGGCTTAAATTTGGAATGAAGGCTGGCTCTGGCTTAAAACATTAAGGCTTTTTATCCCGATTCACACGGAAAATTCCCAATTCATACGGAAAATTCTTCACACCACAACTGCCGCTATGGAACCGATTTGGCTGAAATTTGGAACGGCGATAATTATATCCTGAATTACTAGATATCCTGGAAATCCATGATTTCTGCGGGAATAGAGAATGTATATCAGATATTTATGCGGGAGATATACTCCTTCACGCCGTAACTAATGAAAATTTTTGGCTGAAAATTGGACTGGAAACAGATTCCATCCTAAAAAAACACAAAGGCAAGTAGCCTATTAATTATATTTCTATTCCAAAAATGGTTGTAGGGAAAACTAAAATTTACCTGGGCGATGTCGCGGGTTTCTGCTAGTTAATTATATTTCAGTCATCGATATGGTTTTAACAGAAATATTTCCGTAAAAGCCGCCAAAAACTTCCAAGCGCGCAGTGCGCACGATTTAGAAGTACCTTCCCCTCTAACCTCGCTCCACGAAAAGTTAGTTTAAAACACAGTAAGTCGATAGTTACTGGGTTCAAGCTAAGTATTTACTGAAGTTAATATTAAAACTGCAGACACTTAAATCACAGTAATTCAGATACTGTGTTTAATTTATGTAAAGCATTAAAAGATTCCATGAAATGTTTACAAATAAACACAGTATTTGAAGATGCCGTGTTGTAGCCAAGGAAAATTTATTAAAAAAAATCGAAAGACATACATTTAAACACAGTAAACAAAAAATTACTGTGTTCAAACCTAAAAATTCTAAGTTACTGTGTTTATTATTAAAAAAGTAATTTTTTTTTTCGAGTTACTGTGTTTTTACTTTTCGTATCTCAGTAACTATACACGCTACAGAAAAATCGAAAAGTTTCCCAGACAGAGCGCAATCGCGCGATTCTAAAAAGCTATCCAAAGCAAAAACACAGTAACTCGACTTACTGTGTTTTCAATTACGAGGGCAGCATTGACGCACACTGGGACACCCGTGTCCCTTTTCAATTTTTCGAAAAAAATATCATTTTTACTTTTATTTTTATTTTTTTACTACAAAATTAGCAACAAGAAACTGAAAAAATATAATAAAATTTGAAATCTAAAACAACTTCAGCTGACGCAAAACTCACAACTTTGTGCCCATTTATTTATTTTCTAGTCCGTCTTGCTTAGTAATCTTAGCTAAAATATCGTAAAACGTACTTTTAAATTTATAAATACAAACTTTTAAATGAATTCTAACTAATACGTATTGCAAGAAACTGAAAAATCGTACGGTGACAAATGAGTCCTATATGTGTTAAAGGGTTACGAGATGCTTACCTATGACTTGCAAGCTGCAACCTAGCAAGTGGGGGAGCTTGTGCAGGTGGTTTTCTCGCGGCTCTATCTGACGAAACGTTCTGCGTGGCTGTGCCCGAGCTCGCGCCACCCGTCGCCGCGGAGCCGGACGCTCCCGCCTCCGCAGACGTCGTCGCTTGGCCAGGAGCCCTCGCCTCTGTCGCCGCCGCGTCTTGAGCAAGCCTGACATTACAATTTAAATATTATATCTGAGTCAGTTCCAAACTAAAGATGCAAAGCTCTGTCGTCGCCGTCGCGTCTTGAGCAAGCCTGACATTACAATTTAAATATTATCTGGGTGATCGAGCTTCACTAGGTAGTATAACTACTGGCCAATAGATGGCAGCAGGAGTCATATTTTTATTTTTTTTTCGTAAATTCGACATTTTCTAAAAATGAATCCTAGCTAGATCGATTTACCGCCCCCAAAACCCCATGTAT
The DNA here is from genome assembly GCA_963855885.1 of Coenonympha glycerion. NCBI lineage: Eukaryota > Metazoa > Arthropoda > Insecta > Lepidoptera > Nymphalidae > Coenonympha > Coenonympha glycerion. The sequence continues at coordinate 1,549,528 of OY979626.1, forward strand.
ACTAAATTTCATGAAAATCGTTCCAGCCGTTTCCGAGATCCAGATTATATAGAAATAATATATATATACAAGAATTGCTCGTTTAAAACTATAGGATATCTGACTTCTGAGTCAGTTTCAACTAAAGATTCAAAGCTCTGTCGCCGCCGCGTCTTGGGCAAGCCTGACATTACAATTTAAATATTATATGTGAGTCAGTTTCAACTAAAGATGCAAAGAATAGTAACGTAAGTAACAAAACGTTTTGGTGCGGTGCGTGTGGCGGTGACACCATTAGCTTTGCCGTCTACCAACAGCGGGAATAAAAAAAATGCGATTGCAAATGACATACATAGATTGGATTAGATAAAATTTTCTCGATAGAAAGTTCTCCCAAAAGTTGCTGCAAAATCTTCATTTTTCTATGTTTTATCGGAAACTACTATGGATGTAATTGTAATTTTTAGGGTTCCATACCTAAAAAGAATAAAAACGGAACCCTTATAAGATCCCTTTGTTGTCCATCTGTCTGTCTGTGTATGTCACGTCACGACCCTTTATTGATTTAATGAGTCGGTAATAATGATATTCAAAAACGCTGAGAACGAATTTTCGATAACTTTACTTAATATTTAAGTAATTAGGTAAATCGTCGTTTTCCTGTTATATTCATCCGCAACGCTGCATGTCGCACCCACCAACTTATTCATAAGAGTGAGGACAAAACTAAATTCAGTCAGACAATAAATCCTCTTAAAAACTTACCTACGATTTGCGATTCGCAACCTTGCTATCTGTGCATGTGGAACTGATAGTTTTCTGCCAGTGAAGTTCTGTGTGGATGTAGCTGAGGCCGTGCTTGATCTACTCGCCGATGCGGTGCCAGCCGTCCCCGCTTCCGCAGACCCCGCCAATTGGCTAGCTCTCCTCGGCTCTATGGACGCCGATGCCTCTTGGCCAGCAGGCCTGACGAAACAAATAAACATAAGTTTACAACCATCAACCAAGTGCGAGTCAGACTCGTGCACCGAGGGTTCTGTACTACACAAGTAAAATATTAACACATGGCAATGAAGGAGGTAACATAAGTAATACTCGATAAAGCAAATAAGTAAATAATTTAAAAATTAATAAACACAACTGCCCTATGCAACACGACTTTTTCCAAAAAAATATGCCTATGTTACTCGTAATGATGTAAGGATCCTAAGGATATTCTATATGTCTCGTTCTATTTAGCTGTTCAGAAGTAATGGTGGAATAAAGAAACTTACATACATACACATATACATACATGAACCCTAAAAACATTTTACTCCTTTTATGGGCAGTTGTGTAAAAAAACCAAATCGGACCAGCCGAGTAGGTTTTGTACTTACACATCACAGATAGACACAAACACACCACCTCTCTCTCTCTCTTTGCGTCAGAGATCAAAAACGCTTACCTTGGACCAGCAACTTGCAACCTCGCCATTGTTTGTGCATGCGGAAGTCGCATTTTCTTTGTTCCTATATCTAACATAGTGGTCTGTGTCGTTGTGGCTGTGCCCGTGCTTGCGCCACTCGTCGCCGCGGAGCCGGACGCCCCCGCCTCCGCAGACGTCGTCGCTTGGCCAGGTCCTCTCGCCTCAGAGGACGCCGACGCTTCTGGACCCGGCCTCGAAGCACCAGTACCATTATTTTGGCTGTTTGCCTTTTTATCACTCTGCGCTTGTGCCATATTTCGGAGCCACAAAGGGCCAAACTGGATACTGGTTGATTTTCTTTCACTCATTTTAAATTATTCTTCTTCAGCAAATGCGACGACTCGACGAGATGGCGAAGACGACTACAACAAAGGCAAATCTCAATATATGAAATTGGTCAAGTGCGAGTCGGGCTCGCGCACTGAGGGTTCCGTACTCATCTCAATAGTATCAAAGTAAACACCCCTGCCTAACAAATTCAAAAACAAGCAAAAAATCACGTTTGTTGTATGAGAGCCCTTTAAATCTTTATTTTATTCTATTTTTTAGTATTTGTTAGCAACATATCTGTGAAAATTTCAAGTCTATAGCTATCATGGTTCAAGAGATATGACTGGCAGATGGACGGATAGCGAAGTCTCAGTAATAGGGTTCCTTTTTTACCCTAGGGGTAAAGAACCCTAGTAGTTTTGGTGCAGCCTAACAAAGCTTAGGTTAAGGGAAATTAAAAATGTATAACAGAGCTTTTTATTTTCCCTAAACCTGAGCTGACCATTTTGTTTTATTAGATATAAACATAAAGTAAGATATAAATGTGATTGTAGTTATGGGACTCTGCTATTTTGACATAAATGTTTATGTATTTGATAAAAGTATCCAATAGGTATGAATAGTGATAATGTTTTTATATTTCACATAAAATGATACTATTTAAGTTACTATTATTGTTTTTATGTTACTAAATAAATTTAAAACATTATTATACGACTTGTTATACTTTATATTTCAGTTTAATAAAGGCTATTTTATTATTTTATTTTATCCAATAGGTAATCAGGTATTTTTTTAATATTTTATCATAAACATAATCTCTAACTGGATTTTGAATATATTATGTACTTACATGCTAAAAATGTATATTACACAAGTACATGCTAATGTATATTACAAAACTGAACAAGTGGGTCATATGGTTGCTTGTAGAGGTTTATCTATTAATACAAAATATACATAAACCTCTGTTGATTGAGCAAAGGGCGTTGGAATAGTGGACTAGAAATTTTGCAAGATAAACCCAAAAACATTTATTGGACATTCCAATAAATGTTTTTTGGTAGAAATTACATAATATGAAATGAAATAATGAATATGTGATTTTTTTGCTGAATATTTGTAATATATTGGCTGTTAAAATTGTAAAGATTCTTATATATTTGATTGAGACTTATTTGTGATAAGAAAATTATTACATATAATGTTCTAATGTATATATTTATAAACAATATACTTATAAACAATGTTTCTAGTACTTTAATCTTTCATAGATCTCTGTCTACACATGTTGGCCAGCACCTAGGCCCATTGTCCATACATTTATTTTACTATTTTGTGAGGAATATAATGTTAGTTGCAATTTATTAATATAATATAGTTAAAGTAAAAACAACAAAACTAAGGGCGACCCCCATTATACAAAACGTAATTTTTTACTTGTTTCTGAATTCATAGGGGAATAGGTGTTTTATTTAGTTTAGCAATGTTCAGAATGAGTTTTGAGTGCGCGAGCCCGACTCGCAATTGACTAATTATTTATCATTTGATGATACTAATATCCACATACCAAATTCAATGACAGCAATGATAAATAAAAAGTAATTGGTCGTAATCTTAAATGCCCACAAAAATAATCATCATCCTGCCCTATTCCTACCTTATGTGGGGTCTGCATAACACATCTTTCATTCTCTCAAATCAGTTGTCAACTCACAATTCTTTCACACATAACTTCTTTCGCGCAATCCATCCATCTCTTCTTCTGTCGTCCTCAACTTTTTCATCCTTGCACATACATACTCATCGTTCTTCCAGAAACATGATTTTGATACCTCCGCGTTACACATACCACACCAACCTTTTACTCTGTATCTTTTCTGTAGCTGGCACAATTTTCAAACTTCCCCTTATGTACTTGTTCCTTATCATATCCATTCTCCTCACACCACACATCCATCTCAACATTTGCATTTCAGTTGAATAGTCTTCTTCCATCTGCGCTCTTTACCATCCAACACTCTAATATACCACTCCATCCATATAACACAACAGGTCTGATAATTTTTCCCTTAACTTTAAAGGGATCACATATGACTCATGAGACCTATCACCATCTCATCCAACCCCCAAGCATACACTAATAGTAAGTCTTAATAAAAAAATACACAAAATTTTAATTAAAATGGTATGCAAGTGAAAAGCACTATTATTAAGGTGAAATGAACAAGTCTGCTCACGAAATTCAAAATGTTCATGGTTTTTTGCAATTTGTAACGCTAATTACACATAATAGGCAGTCAATTTGCAGGAATGGCAGTATCTTTACATGTTTATATCAAAATCTTTGCATAAAATTGTCTATCCTAGAAAATTAAATTAAATTAGTAGTAGTAGAAATAATTAAATTAGTCCGTGTATAGAGTTTTAAGCGAGTAACTCACAAATCTCAGACTAATTTCTCTACAGTTTCAAGCAGAGATGTTTATGTATATAAACATGTGAAGACGATACTGGAATTCCTACAATTTGAATGCCACAAGCCTATTAGATATCTCTTATTATCTTAATAATCGCGAAAAACCACATAAAAATTAATTTTGCAGGCACACTGTGGCATGCTCCTTAAGTGATAAAACCCATTTTATCTGAAATCGTTATCCCTTAAGCCGCAGGCAAGGGTTTGTATATAAATCAAGCAGACTAATTTTCTTGTTGTGTTATTGCTATTTTAAAACTCCATCAGACCACTGTCACCAAAGTAAATGTGTCACCAAACCAAACCGAACCAAATGAGCCCAAACTCTAACCGTTTTACTAGTTAACACTGATCAGTTCCATTATAGAGCTCCAAAATTTTCATCGGTAGCTAGCAAACCATATCAGGCTAACTCCAGGAGTTTACTAGAAACCTTTAAAACTATGATCCAAATAAAGTAACCTTTATTGTAAATAGTTGCTTCGATAATAACACACAAGAGGATTATGTGTTTATTATTGTAGCAACTATCAACAAAACATTGCCAATGAGTGACAAATGTTTTACAGAACTGTAGCCAAATCGGTTCAGCTGTTTTATTTAAAATAAATGAGATTAATTTGTGTATTATGACGCCCCCTGGCGCGCGACTCCCATAACAACTACCTATGAACGTATCACAACAAACATAAAGAATCTAAATTGTTTTAAATGAAATAAATGGGCACAATGCTTTGTATGTACAAACAAACTGTCTATCACTCTAAACGTATGTACCTACTATACTCAGTACCGCGGTGGATAAAAATTGAACGCCACGTCACTATTTTTTGATATTTTATCGCGATTCAGATAAAATCGCGTTTAAAAACTAAACGTTTGTGTGTTTAATAATAAACCAAATAGTACAACACAAAGAATACCTATTAAAATACCTACATCAAAGAAGTTTCGTTACGGTACAACACGGCAGCGTACAATTATGCTAACTTCATCAAAACACGGACCTATAGAGTTTATTTAGAAGATTACGGACAGTTATTGCAGTGTCGAAGGCGCCTCGTGCTTACTGCGACTCCATCAGATCGCCACCTATTTAGTTGATAGGATCCAACACTCCAAGAGTCAAGGTGGCGATGTGGAAAATGGATACTTACCTTTTCCCAACACAAATCTAATAGATATTTAGATTTATACGTGACAATTTACCACTAAATACTGCAACTGACATGAGAATAATGTTATAAGGAGCTCATAATTACCTTATAGGAGAAATGCTAACGAGTTCGGGCTACAGCCACCATGCACGTCGACACAGAAATAAAAATGGCGCCTGGCGGATCAAAATGTAAAAACAGATCATAGACAGCGGATGTGCAGTAAGCATAGACATGGTATATCACAGAACACTATTACTCCTACCTATATCATTATTACACTTACAAGACCACAGACCACGAAACTAGAGAAACAAGACCACAGAACACATATACTCCTGGCGGAGAACCACAGAACACATAAACTCCTGAACAAGACCATCCACCATGAATTAATCGGTCCGAGCGAAAGAGCTCTGCAGGTACTGCGTCCCTTTCTAATTTAAAGTGACCATGATAAAACGAAATACGGTACTAATTCATATAATATACTTTAGATTATTATTAAACATCTCTCTCGCAAACAGGAACTCAAGGAAGCTGGCGCTTCATTTTACGAAGCAATCCACATAGCTGCAGACAGAACACGGTGGAAGGATATAATTCACCGCAGGATTACTCGCCGTGATTGATAGTCACAATCCTCAGTCACGAGGGACCGACCGAAGAGAGAGATCTCCAATTTGTCTACCGTACCGTATTTTAGAAAAATCTTTGATCCACATAATTCATTATATGGTTACCCTTCAGAATATGATTGCTGTTTTGAAAAAAAATTACTTTACTCAGAGGAGCACACCACGAAAAAAAAGCCCGCGAAATTCAATTTTTTTGTGGTTTCCGCGATTATAAGCTAATAAGACACAAAAGGCTTATGGCAGTGAAATTGCGACAATCTCAATATCATCTTCGCGTGTTTATATAAAAATCTCTGCTTGAAAGTGTCGAGTTAAAGAAATTAGTCCAAGATTTGCGAGTTACTCACATAAAACTCGATACTCGGACTAATTTCCTAGGATAGACATTTTTATGCAAAGATTTTGATATAATCACGTAAAGATGATACTTCCATCCTCGCAAATTGACTGCCGTAAACCTCTGATGTGTAATTAGCGTACAAATTGCAAAAAACAATGAAAATTTTGAATTTTGCGGGCAGAGTCGTTGATTTTGCTTTAAGTGGGTACAACGCAATAATTATTATTTACATAAATTAATGATTATATAAACTGGATAAATGATAAAATATGTTTCAAAGTTTATGTATGTTCGTTTTGGTAAATCATAAAAAAAGCAAACAATATTTTTTTTTCTACCATTTCTACCAAACCCAATACCGTTGAGATGGCATGATGTTAGACAAGGACACAGTACCAGAGGAATAATTGTTCTCGCCCCAGACCGCTTTTAGCTATTGTACTATCTACGTCTTCTAAGAAAATAGCTACTCTACAAATTGTAAATTGAAAGAAAATCTTTATCTTGTTGGTATATTAAATCTTTGGCAGTAAGTCGTTGATCAGAAGCATAGATAGTTTTTTTTTTATTAGAATTATTTCAAACCTGCAAACCCAACCCAAACCATTGGCAAACCATAGAGACAAATACTATTTTATCTTTATAGATTTTTATTACCTTTTTTACAGCGTATACCTCCAACCACAGACTACAAAACCAGCAGCCAACAACCAACATTTCTTTGGAAAATGTCGCATCCACCAATAAAAATATGAATTTACCGCCTTATAATATTATTTTCATCCCACGTGCTTGTGCGGACTCGCTTCGTTTTAAGGCACATAATCCAAAAATTTATGAAGTAGAAGGCAAAGAAATAAATGAAGTTCTATTGGTACCTATCATGTTGGTATCTCACTCCACGTTACAGGCTGATTACAGGTATGAACCACAGACCAAGGAATATCTTTGGTCTGTGGTTTGGTGATAGGAAGAAATAAAATACGCTACCTACGCTAAGAGGACGGGATAGATGTGACGTAGGTATGTTGAAGCCAAAAAATTCTCATTAACGTGAACTCAACGGGTCTGCCCGCGAAATTCAAAATTCGTGGTTTTTTGCAATTTGTACGCTAATTAGACATGATAGGCTTACGGCAATCAATTTGCGAGAATGGCAGTATCATCTTTACATGATTATATCAAAATCTTTGCATAAAAATGTATATCCTAGGAAATTAATCCGAGTATCGAGTTTTATGTAAGTAACTCGCAAATCTTGGACTAATTTCTTTAACTCGACACTTTCGAGCAGAGATTTTTATATAAACACGTGAAGAAGATATTGGGATTATCGCAATTTGACGGCCATAAGCCTATTATATCTTATTAGCTTAAAAATCGCGAAAAACCACAAAAAATTTGAATTTCGCGGGCACAGCCGTGGTGTGCTCCTTAAGGCGTCGCGCGTCGTACATTTCAGTACGGTAAATACCGACAAATTAAAAATCCGGCTTCAGGGTGGAGCCTAAAAATACATGCGTGACGTCATAATTGCTGATTCTTTATAGGTATTATGTTTAATCAATGGTCACTACCAAGCTAAAAAGTCACTAAAAATGACAATTTAGAACCGTAGACGTAGACCTTTGATTAGGTGGACTTCGAGGTTGGCGCTTCTTGGGAATTTCTTGGGCGCTTCAAATCGGCTCAAAAAAGGAACTGTCTGTACATTGTTCGATTTTGGCTTGATTAGACAAACCTTATCCAAAGAATATAGATAATTTTATCCATCTTTTATCCATATATATATTAAATAGGTAGGTATATAGCTTAGCATTAAAATAAGTTAAATTTTTAAATTATTAACTATGTAAATATTTTAAAATAAAGTTTATAACATACAAGGGCGGATCCAGCTTTGGTGCCAGGGGGGGGGTCACATAGTTGTAGTCAAGTCACATCAAGTTTTAATTTAATTATGATACTAATTTATACAGTTAAAAGAAGGTATTTTATTATATATGTGTATAAGTAGGTACTGTACTTAAAAAATCTTTAAATAAAAGAGCCAATATTTCTTTTTCCGAAACGCATTGTCACTTTATCTAGGTACTTCAATGGGTGCGTTTTTCGGACGTTTCAACTATTGAAGCTCTTAGACACGATTAGATTTTTCGTAACAATGTAGAACGAACGCGAGCGAAGCGAGCTCACAATTTTTACGATTTTGCAGGATAAATCACTATTTATTCCAGTCTTGAATTTAACATGGTTGGCAGTGATAAAAATAATATAATCATTTTTAGGCGTAATAACGTCTTAAAATCACAAATATGCCCGAATGAATTGAACACGAACTTTATATATTTTTTGATAACTGGATATGCGAGCGAAGCAAGCTCAAATCTTTTACGTTTTTTATTTCGTTTTATAATGTGATTCATCTTTGATCTTTAATTTAAATAATATATGTAATAATTTTTGGGCGGAATAACGTCTTGAAATTGCAAATAGTCCTAAATGATGCGAGTACGAACTTTATATCCCAACAACTGTATGTGCGAGCGAAGCGAGCGCGAAATTTTCTGTTTTTTTTTACTAAAAAAAGATCCTGGGGGCATACATATTTTGATAACTGGATATGCGAGCGAAGCGAACTCAATTTTTTTCCTTTTTTATATTACGTTTTATAGTGTGGTCAAACTTTAATTTCATTAATATCATAATTTTTAGGCGGAATCTTGAAATCTCAAATAGTCCTGAATGAAGCGAACACGAACTGTATATATTTTGATAACTGGATATGCGAGCGAAGCGAGTGCGAAATTTTCTGTTTATTTTTTTTACTGAAAAAGTCACAACATTACATAGATTGTAGGGGCCTACATATTTTGATAACTGGATATGTGAGCGTATCGAGCTCAAATTTAATACGGTAATGTCGGTATATCGCTATTGTATGTTTCAATTCAAATTTTAAAAGGTCGCGGTGGCGAGATATAATTCAAATTTTCGATGCTTTCGTTCCCTAATAATGCGTTTGACACTATATAAAATAAAATCAACTATAAATCAATTAAATATTAATGATACTCACTTACATAAAATTTATATTATTCCCAAAAATACCATATAAAACATTATATTTTACAATTTTAACTATTGGTCCATCTACGTTCTGGATGGCCCAGGGGGGGTCATGACCCCCATGACCCCCCCTGGATCCGCCGATGATAACATCTTTTATCCTACAATTTAATTTGTGGTCTGTGGTTCACTTTATATTTTGTCTATGAGAGTTTTGTGGTCTGTGGTTACAGTGATCCGTAGATACTCTGTCCACAGACCAGGAACCGACTCTGTCTACGCAGTGATCTGTGGTTACGTCTTTGTTTTTATGTTTTTATTTGGCAAATAAGTTTTTTAGGTACCTATTACCTATAAGTATATTGCGATTTGCGCATTGTGCCCTCTCGTTAGAGAGTATATATTATGTTACCCCCATGGTTACCCCCATGTTACCCCTATATTCAATATACTCTATGGTATATTATGTACTGTGATTATGACTGTGATTACTGATTGTGCCATTCAAACTGATACCAACGAATATATTATAGCTCATACAGTAATACATTACAGTTTCATCTTAATATTTAAAATGTGGTCTTCCATGTACCTACTTCTCATGCTATGTTAAGCAAATAACAATGTATATGGAGAAGGTTTTCGACAGTACGATTAAACTGAGTGGTATAATTAGATTTTCTTGTTTATGTAGGTCCGATTCCTTATTCAACCCTGTAATTGTTTAAAAATCTATGAATGGAGTTTAAATTGATTTGAAATCAAAATGACCCCTATCCACATTAATTTTTTTTTATTTAAAATAAATATTTAGAGGACAACATCACATACATTGCTCCGATCCCAAAGTAAGTAGCTTAAGCATTTGTGTTATGGAAATCAGAAACAACGAATGTACCACAACACCCAGACCCGAGACAATGTTGAAAAGTTATTTTTCTACATTGCCCCGACCGAGGATCGAACCCAGAACCGCAGAGATGGCGACGCCTTGAAAACCGGCACACTAACCACTCAGCCACGGAGGTCGTCAAACGCCACGGCTTCCTTTCGTGACCACGACCTGTGCCACTGGGTCGAATTATCGACAGTTAAAATCGTCCTTTTCATTGTGATTTTTATTCTGAAACCACGAAATATGTCAAAAATTATTAAACCATGTGAAAAGTTGTAGGTACTGGTGGTAGAACTCTTCTTTCAGAGTTTGGCCGAGTAGGTACCACTGGGATAAATTACTCTACTAACAATATTCCCCAGCCCAACATAATATAAGAGTCTTTTAAAAATCTTTGCTTCATCTCAATACAATCCAAAACATCAGAATGGGCAATGGCTATATATTTCCTTACCTATAAAAAGACCTTAGATGACAGTCAGTCGGTTAGGATCGATAAGACGAGTTAAAAATATTTGTGAACCATTATCTTACCCTTTCCATATTGCGGATGATAAAGTTTAAATCTGTTCATATCTTAACAGTGCCATCTTAATATAAAGTCAGGAAACAGTAAATAACATGACAGTTAATTTTTATTTAAAAAAATTCGGTAGTACCTATCTCAGAGTTTTACATTCAAGTTCCACATAAATTGTAGAGATGGCGCTATACGGTATAATGTAGCAATAACGCCAGTTACATGATTTTTGTTCACCCTAAAAGTGAAAAATTTTAAACCATACAAAATCTCCTGCTAAGCCTATTTATTTACGGCTGTAAGGGTACTCCAGTCTTACTTGAGCCCTACGTCCTAGCCCTAGGTTCTTTGTGCATTCCGAGTTTCAAGTCACCTACCTACTTGAACTTAAAGGTTCTGATGTCTGTAATTTCTGAACTACAAAAGTGATGATGATAAGATTAGTATGGAATAATCTTTAAAGAACCTCCTTTCTAACAAAAAAAGAATGAATGGAATCGGACAACGCGTTAATGAATTATAACTAAAAAACGTTTGGACTTTGATGCCGTCTTCCAGGGAAACCATGATGAATTTCAGGACAAAAAGTATCCTATGTCCTACCTCGGGGTATGAACTATAATCATGTCAAGTTTCATTTAAATCCATCCAGCGGATTAGCCGTGATGCCCGGTCGTGAAACAGACAGACAGACAGACAGACAGACAGACAGACAAAAATTAAACAAATTACAGTTTTGGCTTCAGTATCGACTAAATAGTGTCCTCCAACAAAAATTTTCAAAATATCTTCAATGTACAGAATTCGACCCTTTACAGTTTTATTATAAGTATAGATTCATTTAGTAGCTATGTTTAATGTCAACAAAATTAATGTCACAAAATTATATATAATTTACATAATATATCATTATCAAATAGACTAGTTCGTAATAATAAGTCATTTTGTGTTGAAAAATTCATTTAAACTATAGAAGCACTTATTTATTAACCATTGATGCAGTCTTCGTTTAAAAACCTTTAACCACAGAACATTATTACCCTAACCGCCTTTAACACCAAGTTCAACTTACGCTGTTATGTGTGTTGGAGTTTTGACAACTTACGCTGGGTTATCGTGTTAACTCTGAGTTAATACACTAACCCATGCAGACGCAAGTGGGCCTAAGGATCACTTAAGCAAAACAGGAATTTAATATTTAAGGAATATAGAATATTGGGAACCAGCATTCTATCTTCTATTTGCCCTACTAAAGATATCAATGTGGCATAAGCTCCATACAAGTTATGTCAAAGAACAATGGTGCGGGCCCATACATCGCTTTCGCTCACGTTACGCTATTGCAACTATAAATGAAAAAATATTTTTTTGGTTGGGCCTGCAAGCCTGAACTCAATGCTAAAAGATTTTTTTTACAAAAAAGTGGAGAAAAATTAATATTTATTTTCAAAATATTGTTTCTGAGTATTAAAACAACTGCAACCTCCACCATGAAGCATCTGAGAGCATAGACAATACACAATATACGCTTTGATAAATACTTGTCACTTGTCCCAGAATTTGTCACAGTCGACAGTTGAGACCATGTAGCCATCATGTAGCTGTCGGACAATGTTGCGAGATGCCGGAATTAAAAAACTCCAATCGACTGAAAGAAAAATCTAATTGAGTTAATAAATTAATATAGAATTACAAGGGTATTTCGGAAACGCTAAACTATACCAAGACAAAATAATCTATCCTCAAAATAATCGGTTGTAATAGATTTCAGTATTACTATAAGTAGTTTTTATGGAAAACCCTAAACTAATTTAATCTTTTTATGTAAATATATTCGAGTAAAATAAAATGCAAAAAAAGAACGATTGAAATCGACACAGTTTTTTTTTAATCTTTATTGAATAGGGGTTTGAAATCGACACAGTTATTACTGTCTTGTATTCTACATTCTGATCTAAGAATTAACGTAGTACTTGAAAATTGATTTTTCTTTAGTATAGTCTGTTACATGTTGTTCTCGTACAAAAGTGGACCTATCGTCAAAAAGATGGAGCATAAAAGTGGAAAAGTTTGGCATCCGGCAACACTAGCAGTCAGGAATGTGGAAACGGAATCTATCAGTTATCAATTGAATTTCTTTAAATATTTTATTTTTTGACCCGTCCCTTACAATTACTGGTGATACCTTGAAAAAATTCTGTTATTTATTAGAATCGTCTTGTAATAAATATTACATCTAGACGCTAAACTTTATTTGTGTACATTTCTGCCCATGTTCTTTCTCTAGTAAGGCAAACCTATTATATCTCTAGTAACGATAGAATGAATATTGAGAATCGCCATAAGCCAGGTCGGCGCAAGTAGGCCTTAGTTTTATAAACTTATTTACTGATTTTACCTAGTTCCCATGTTATTTTTTGGAGAAAACGACATTAAGTCCAATGTTGGTGTCCAGCAGGGGGATCCTTTAGGTCCAGCCCTTTTCAGCTTAGGGACACATAACCATATATCAAATTTAAAATCTAAGTTTAATATATGGTATCTTGATGATGGAACGATTGGAGGTAACGTAGATGATGTCCTAGAAGACCTTAAGCAAATTAAGCAAAAATTTGGTGAAATTGGTTTGGAACTAAATTTCTCTAAATGCGAATTATTTTTTACGGAAAAACTGTCACAAGAACAAATATTTTTGGCCTCCCAACTTTTTAATGAAATTGCCCCTGACATTAAAATAGTAAATAAACATACACTTTGCCTCCTAGGCGCTCCACTTTTTAGCGAAGCCATACAACCACTCTTGGATAATAAAATTAAACTTTTTTCTGATAATGTTAACAAATTGGGCACACTAAATTCTCACATTGCATTTTCTATTCTAAAATTTTGCCTTTTTGTTCCTAAATTAATGTACATACTGCGCGCGAGCCCAATTTGGAAATTTCCTGGACTTCTCGAAAATATGGATGCCAGCTTGAAAATCGCGCTAGAAAAAATTCTGAATTTATCTTTTGATGAACGTTCTTGGACCCAAGCTACTTTACCGGTCAAATATGGTGGCATCGGCGTGAGAAAAATTTCTAGTGTTGCTCTTCCGGCTTTTCTGTCCTCTGTGCATAGTATACGTGAGCTCAGTTCTCAAATTCTCGGTTCCAATTCGGTTTCTTTGGCCTATGCCACAGAGGCCTTAGAGAGTTGGAAGGTCAGGTGTCCCAATGCCCACATCCCGGAGGAACGTACTACACAAAAACTTTGGGATGTGCCGTTGGTTCGGCTGACACACACAACTTTAGTACAAAATCTTACAAGTGCTCATGATCGTGCAAGGTTTTTAGCTTTGTCTGAAAAAGAATCTGGCTATTGGCTCCACGCTCTGCCATCTAGAAATCTCGGCACCCTTCTCGAAAATGAAAGTTTCCGTGTAGCTGTAGGACTCAGGTTGGGTGCACCACTGTGCCACGAGCACAGGTGTCCGTGTGGAAAAGAGGTAGACAAGTTTGGAATTCACGGACTCTCTTGCCACAGGAGCGCCGATAGGCTTTTTCGGCATGGTTCCCTCAACGATGTTATTAAAAGGGCTCTTGCCACCATTGATATTCCTGCCCTATTGGAGCCAGCAGGAATTAGTCGTGATGATGGCAAGAGACCTGATGGATTGACGCTGGTTCCCTGGGAACGGGGTCGGGCGCTGATGTGGGATGCAACATGCGTTGACACATTGGCTTCGATTCATATCAGGGAGACAGAATCAAAGCCGGGAGCCGCAGCTGAGACTGCTGAATCCGGTAAGCGTCGCAAGTATGCCTCTCTTTTGCCCTGACCCTGGGGCCATGGAGTCATAGTGCCAAAAAATTCCTTCGAGAGCTTTCCCCGCGGTTAATAGCCTCAACTGGTGACAGAAGGGCTGGCTCATTTTTTGCGCAACGTATCAGCCTAGCTGTTCAACGCGGAAATGCAGCCAGTATTCTTGGCACCATTCCACGCGGGCCACACCACCACACCATTCCACAAGATTTGTATAGTAATTAGAATAAGCTAATAATAAGTTTTAATATAAAAAAATATAATAATAAAAAATAATAAAAAAAAAAAGTTCCCATGTTAATTTAAAAAAAGCTATTCAGCATTAAGTATAGTTCAATTCTTTAACCGACTTCAAAAAAAGGAGGAGGTTCTCAATTCGTCGGAATCTTTTTTTTTTTTTTTTTCTATGTATGTTCACCGATTACTCGAAGACGCGTGGACCGATTTGAAAAATTCTTTTTTTGTTTAAGAGGGTTTTGTTTCCAGATGGTCCCATTTTAATCAGGTCAGGATCTGATGATGAGATCCTGGAGAAAACGAGGGAACTCTTCAAATTTTATATGGACACATGAAACTATTTGAGTATTATTAGAAAGAGTAATATTTTCCAAGTTGTCCTATGGTCATCAGGTCAGGATCTGATCATGGGATCTTGGTGAAATCGAGGGAACTCTTCAAATTTTGCTAGTATACTTAAAGCGAGTTGGGTATTTTTTTTAGGTACTGGTGCATATGTTAGCAGATACTGATTTGATTACTAAAGTCATCAAGTCAGGGTCTGATGATGGGATCTTGGTGAAATCGAGGGATCTCTTCAAATTTTGCTAGTATACTTGAAGCGAGTTGGGTATTTTTTATAGTTACTGGTGCATATGTTAGCAGATACTGATTTGATGACTAAAGTCATCAAGTCAGGGTCTGATGATGGGATCTTGGTGAAATCGAGGGATCTCTTCAAGTTTTGCTAGTATACTTGAAGCGAGTTGGGTATTTTTTATAGTTACTGGTGCATTTGCTAGCAGATACTGATTTGATGACTAAAGTCATCAAGTCAGGGTCTGATGATGGGATCTTGGTGAATTTGAGGGATCTCTTCAGATTTTATGAACACACCTCAAGCGATTTGGGTATTTTTACAACGCCTTGTGCATTTTATTGTTTTCCACTAAAAAGTATAAAATAAAAATGGGAAATGCTTTCCAAAAAACCAACTTCAAATGCCACTACAAAGAGTGAAATAATTTTTATTTAAATTTTAGGTACCTACACCAATTCGAAGTCGGGCGATTGTCTATGACTTCGTCATTTCTTTGCACATCAAGTAAGTAAGAAGGACTATTAGGGATTGTATAAAACATTGCCCGACTTCGAATTGGTGTAGGTACCTAAAATTCAAATAAAAATTATTTCACTCTTTGTAGTGGCATTTGAAGTTGGTTTTTTGGAAAGCATTTCCCATTTTTATTATATAGCCCTGTATATTAAGTACATATGATTAATAGTCTGATACTTAAAGAATTATTTTCCAAAATATTAATATTGAAATCGCCACAAATAATTATTTTTTTGTAACATTTAGTAAATTATATTATGTTAAAATGGTGGTTAAGGGTGATCTAGAAACACAGACAATAATAAACTCAAGGTTGGTACATGAGTCATAAGTCATTTATTTTAAAACCCATATGGTGAGACCAACGAATATAATATAATATTACTAACGTATTCGTATGATACTTTCTCCGTCCGTCCGTCCGTCTGTCACTCGATTATTTCAGTAACTATTAAAGCTATTGGTTTGAAATTTGCAATAGTTTTATGTGATAGTGACCCAACGTCATTGCAATCATAAAAATTTGAAAATCGTTTTTATTTTTATTCAAAAGGAGGGAAAACCGGGGTGATGAAATTTCAAAATAAGATAACAATATTGAGTGGGGTATCATGAAAGGGCGTTACTTGTGTATACTTATATTATATTACAACTAGTTTACGTACAAATTACCTTATATACATAAGGTAATTTGTACGTAAACTAGTTGTAATAATTGATCTCAAAACTAAGCAAGTATTATTTATGCCATAAAATCGTGTGATATACGTGTACAAACATTATACACTTTATTTTGCACTGTATTTTACTTTATTTTGCTTTTGTTAAAGTTTACAGTTTTGTTTAAAATTGATTGTTTGATTGTTAATTATGAATAAAAATATTTAATAAAGCTTTATAAAAATAACATTGCCTTTTTATTACCTACTGAAATACAGCCTTTTGTTCAATTTTTGAAAGTACAAACTTAAATTTAGGGTTAAACTTATCCCTAGGTTTTGTGAGCCAGCACTATGTTCAACGAACATTGCTGATTCGCTGTGTAGAGAAAAATAACTAGCAATCCTTCAATATATATTATCCATATTTATCTATCTATACTAGTGATTATATACTCTTTGTCTATACTTATCTATACGTATAATAAAACTGTAACAGGTCGAATTATGTACAAACCGTTATTCTTTTTAACGTTTTACTTCTTTTATAGTATGGAACCCTTGGTGCGCGAGTCCGGCTCGCACTTGGCCGGTTTTTTATTTTATTAAGCCTTGTCATAGGTATTTTAATGGTGTTGATGACAATACCAGGTTTTGAAATAAAACAACTGATCTCTTAAAACTGATTTATTATAATACTGTAACAAAACAATCACTGTATCCTTGGCAGGCCGGACATTCGGCGCCAAAAATTGTTTCATAGGAATGATTTTCTCTAAATAAGAAAACCTTAGATTTTACAATTAGAAATTCCAATTTGCAATTTGGTCGAGCGATTTGGACGAGGCATTCATTGCATACGATATATTTATATATTATACTTGATAAAAAGGTATCCTAATAAGATTTATTTCTAATATTATTTCATAATAAGCTTATTGGCTTTAGGAAAATACTCAGTTTTCAAAAGTTTGAAAATATGAACTATAATAATGCACTCACGCAAAAACACAAAGAAAATATTAAATATAATACAATCCATTAACATGCCTCGAATAAATATTTCGCTTAACCAAGTCGAAAATCTGGAAACATATTTAAAAATTATCATAGTTATAAATACGCATTATTTAAAATTACTTATATAGAGTGTTTTTTTAATGGGCAGGTGAAGGGCTAAGCATGGAATCAATTTTTGCGGAAAAAATCCGGCACTGTTAGTTTAAGGATAAGCGTGAGTTGTCCACATATTGAAGTCTTTCTTCCCCATACTGTGCCATTTAAAAAACACTCTGTATAAGAGGGTACTTCAGGTATATACTATGTTTCATAGAGATACAAATTGACACAGAAATATACTAATTTGTTTGAGGGCAGTTACGAGGTTTTACATATTTCATATCCAAATTCCATAGAAACAGTTTGCTTTTTAGAAAAATATTTAATATAAATGGTATATTGTATAATATTGTGTATGAATCATGAATTGATTTTTTATTGAAAGAGATTTTTGTTTGTAAAATTTTAACTAAAATATTTTACAATAAAACGTTGGTAAAATAAAAGAAGCATACAAAAATTGCACAATAAACAGGATAAAATACTTATTATTATAGTAGGGACGAATCCTGGATTAAAACGATTTCATGGGTAAGAATTACGGAACCTTCTCAAATTCCTTTTTTGTATAAATTAAAAATATTATGCAGGTCACATTTCAATCTCTTTAAATATAAAATTAATCTTCTTAAATCATTTCAATCTTCTTAAATATGAAATAAATACAACAGAATCTCGATTATTCGGACTTATTCTTCGCAGTTCTGATTATCGATTTTTTGTATTGTTTCGTCTTAATGACATATATAGTACATACATAATAAAAAGTTTTAAAAGGATAATGACCATCAATTTACGGAATCCCGTATCAAAATGATTCAAATCCAAACTGCTAACTCATAAAATGTTTTGTAAGTGACATTCGGATTCTAAAGTTATATGCAAACAAACAAGTTTTACTTCTCAATAACATCTGTATGACAAGAAATGTGCATTGAAAACATGCTCTTTGTATGCAAAATTAAATTCCGGTTATGAAAAACAGATTCGTAGTGGTAATGGTTCTTAAAAACGATATTTTATTTTCCAAGAATATTTTGGTTTTGTTTCGTGAGAGAACTTGATACCACCTGTGGTCATTCTTCTTTAATTATTATTATTTGATTTTACTTTAAAATTGATTATCCGGATTTAGATTATAGGAAATACCCCTAGTTTTATTTGATCCGCATAATATAAGATTCTACTGTACATGAAATCGTTTTCGATAGTAATTTTGGAGGTAAACGATCATAACACATACGAGAAGGTCTAGGGTAGAAACAATTCGAGCTTTTTCTGCCACTCTTAGAATATTATCGTAGAGACAGAGAAGAGGATAAAACAGATCGGTTACCTACATTTCATAAGATAAGGGTAGACAATGGACACTTGACTCATTTCCTATTAATATTTACTTATTTTACATTAAAAAATACTGAAAACTACTACCATGCCAGTATATAAGCAGTAAGCTTGGCCGCCAGAGATCTTGTACGTTGCTAAGCTTTGTTTTGTGTACACGACACAAAAAGGAACGCCTGCATTTTCATTTAAATTAATAGCTTTTGCTTTAACAAAAAGTAGCTTAGCAACGTACCACTGGTGCAGCCTTTGCGCTTGGATATTATGAAATAAATAATAAAAGAATAACACAGATAGTTATGAAGAAATTACCATATTTTTATATTAGTTACATATGAATGAATAATAACACCACAAAATATGGGCTGCAAGGATCCAGTCTCAGTCCATGACATATTTTTTTTTGAATACGTTTTATCGTACATCGTATAAAATGCACTAAATAATATTACACGCGATTTAATCGCGAATAATCTAAAATGGATGGCATTTCTTTCATACGAACTATCGATGTTCTATGATCAAATATTATACAGCTATTAAAAGAAAATGCTTCAGATATCGAATACACACAAAATGAAAATGTACCGTTAGCATTACAATAAAAACTATAATATGTTATGTCATACGCATTAAACTAAAATTGATATAAATAAAATTTAAACGTGCGTAGACTGTAAAAGTTAAAAATATTATCCTGTTATATAGAAAATTACCCTTAAACATGGCGCATTAATCTAAATTAAATGCCTTTATCGATATGATTCTATTATGCAATGTAATATACACTGCATTTCTCAAAAATGCCCATATACATTGATGATATTTTAAAATGTTAGTATCTAATACAAAATCATAATAGTAATTAACTAATAATTAATTACTCGTCATTTAATGCCAACGATTCGAAGGGAAAGCAAATGCTGAATACTTTTTGTTTTCGCTACAAAATTATTTTTAATGCCTTTCTATTTAAAACTAACACTTTTTTTATCACATTTCTATAGCGCACTAGAAAGTTTCTACACGAGTAATAACTCTACTTACAACTAAATGTTCAAACTAGATGGGTAATTATATTAAAAGAGATTCGGGGCTAAATAAAGTCATAATAAAGGTGTAAAAATAAAAATAAAATATCCCCGAGATGTGGCATCGTAGGCTCTAAACCTCGCCTTCTTTGAGAAGACTTAATAACCCATATAATTGTTTTTGCTTAAAAAGAATATTCGCCACGTTAAACATAGCTAATATTCTCCTATTTTAACCAACTAAGCGTAAGGAGTAGGTATATAGTCTAACGAATGTGGATCGAACCTGGGACCTTTCTGATGTCTATTGAGGCTGAGCGAATTTGAATAGATTATATCTGTATCTTTAACCAAAATTCGAAAATAAAGCTTTGAAGATTCCATTTATACCTAAGGCATGTTTAAAAAAAACAATATTTAATAATGCCAAAATTATTGCAAGGCATGGACCAATAATCATGTATTTCATTAATTTTAATAATATAATACTATCGCGCTGGTCTGATGACCGAATCAGATATTCCGAATCCGAACTCATAAGGTTTTTCAATGATTCCAATACATTACGTCATAGCGTGAGTCTTTCTAACTACATATTAATTAATAAAATAAGTTAATCAGTTTGGTATATTATATAGGTACGAGTTACGATGTCACAAAAGTAAAACACAAGTCACAACCCCGCCCGCGTCCGAGGATGACACAACCCGCTCGGTACAAAGTACCGCGTGGGCATGAACTAACACTAATCCCGAGAATAACACTGAGCCGTATAAAACTCGCGTCATATAGGAATCTTTATCTCGCAATAATATTAATATAATAGTATAAAATGATAATAATGGATCTAAAAGGATATAAGCAAAATTATCGATAAAAAAACTTAGCCCTTAAATACAATTTGAGCCTTAATGCTATCTTAGTCTTTCGCGTTAGTCTATTATTCTTCACCCTTGATTATATCTAGAATACTGACGTAGGAACCCGTTAGGAAGCCGAGGATCCCGAAGCAGACGAGGAACGTGTTCTTCCAGAGGACCCAGTTGTAGCGGCCGAGGCCGTTGGGTCGGTCCCAGAAGGTGACGGTTTCGATCACCGCGGGGAAGATGAGGCCCAGGAACGAGAGGCAGACGGCGCCGACGAGCGATATGAAAGGCCCCAAGTCCGGAATGGCCACGGCTATGCAGACGGTCATGATGATGATTCCGATCCTGATGCTGTACTCCGCGAGGTTCTTCTTGGCGCCGAAAAAGTGGCGCACGTTCTTCCAGATGATCTCCATCGGCACGTAGAACTGCAGGCAGTACGTGAAGAATATGGCGACAGCGATCATCAGCTTGACGCATTGTCCCAGCCTGGAGCGCAAAAATAACCAGTTGAGCTTAAGGGCGATGGGTAACATCCGGGCGCGAAAATTCAAATTTTATTTAGTTTTTCGCTCATAATGGGCTAAATATACAACGAAGGCTTAATGGCAATGAGTTTTGCGGGCACAACATTTATGCATCTACATGTTTTTAATATAAACTCTGCTCAGCAATCCTTTTACTTCATATTGGTTCCCGATAGCTCGAAATCTGGGAAACTGCAAAAAATTATCTTTCAGGAACCAATATGAGAGGAGTGGGAACTTTCGAGCAAAGTTTCTATTAAAAACATGTAGATGCATAAAAAGTAGGCCCGCAAAATGCATTGCCATAAATCCACAATGTGTAGTTAGTCTAATATTTGCGAAAAACTAAATAAAATTTGAATTTCGCGGGCTAGTAGGGCCGCAACACCTTAAAGTGATTAATGCAAATCAAGTGTTTTTTGCTCTCTACAAGTTCGCACTTGAGGGCGATCTCACCTGGCGCTCTACCACCATCTCTTGTGCCAGTATAATTGTAATAATGTTTCCATACTGACACTATGAAAATGTCAAAACAATATTACAATGATACTGCTATAAGAGATGGTGGTACGGCCCCTGATGGTAAGTGCTGATGCAGCCAAATGTGTTATAGTATTAACTTGGAAGGGGTAAGTTATCTACCCCTAACACAATATCGCGTCGAAACGCTAAATCGCTTGGTGGGGCGACTTTGCTAGTAGGGTGGTAACTAGCTATGGCTGAAGCTTCTCACCAGGCCAGACCTGGGACAATCGAGAAATTAAACAATTCTAAAGTGGGCAGTGGCGAGAATCGAACGCAGAACCTTTCACTCAATCTAGTGAAGTGAAGTGTATCTAATTATATTTAAAACAATAAAGGATCAATGTTAGAAGAATGAATGTTATTTTTGAAGTTATATATGTATTTAAACAGTTTACTTTCCGAAGAGATTAATTTATTTTTAATGGAGCATACACTAACAGCTGTAAAACATTTAAGAGAGACAGAATCATAGGGCATAATACATATAGAGCAGCAGCGGGGTTGTAACGTTATACTGAAATTCATTATTGCTAACGTGATTTGAATTTAGAATCATCATTCTGTTGAAACTGCTATTCATTGTGAAGAGGTTTTAGTTCATTAAAATCTACAGTAAATATATATATACGGCAATAGAATTCAAAAACTTACGCTTCATCCTTGGGCAAGTTGAGAGTGATGCTGCCTTCGGTCAGTTCACCGAACTTCAGATATCCGAAGAACCCGACGAGAGCGTACAGAGAGACCACGAAGAACATGCCCGTGTTGAGCACTCCGGGGCACCCGATGAAGTGAGTGGGGGTCTTCATGTTGTTCTCGAGGGGCATGACCACGCCGATGCCCTCCAGGGCGAAGATGGCAGTTCCGAAGAACGTCGGCAGACGCTCCCATTCAGCGAACGGCTTGCGCTCACTCAGGCTCGGAATATCTTGGAACAGGTAGTAGAAGGTAATGGACATTCCGGTCGCGACGAGCAGGTTGGCGATCATCGAGAACGGCGCCAAGTACTTCAGGTTCCTTATGAGGTTCATCAAGATGAGTAGAGGGAGCAGCGCCACCATGTAGATTCTGAGATCCAAGTCGTGAGGCAGCCAGTCGCTGTCCTCGGCGTGGTAGTCGACCACTTGCTTGACGTTCTTCGCCACGAACACGATGTAAACGCAGCAGCAGCCCAGTAGGTCGATCACAAGGAACCAGTTTATCATAGCCCTGAAAATTCGAAAAATTTCAATTTCAGGTCGATCACAAGGAACCAGTTTATCATAGCCCTGAAAATTCGAAAAATTTCAATTTCAGGTCGATCACAAGGAACCAGTTTATCATAGCCCTGAAAATTCGAAAAATTTCAATTTCAGGTCGATCACAAGGAACCAGTTGATCATAGCCCTGAAAATTCGAAAAATTTCAATTTCAGGTCGATCACAAGGAACCAGTTTATCATAGCCCTGAAAATTCGAAAAATCTCAATTTCAGGTCGATCACACAGCATAATCATACAGCAAAAATGCCCAACATCATTTTTAAAAAGCGTTGCAACTCTGCCGGACCGATATTAATCAAACATAGCCACCGCAAGGAAACTGGCTTTCAAAAGAAAAAAAACCACATCGAAATCGGTCTATCCGTTGGAGAGCTACGATGCTTCAGACACAGATGGTTTCATTCCTCGTTCCTGATTGCAAAGGTCTGGAATTCACTCCCAGGCACTGCCTTTCAACTTGGGCGACTTCAAATCAAAAGTGAATATGCATTTCCTAGGCAAGCGTGCTCCACCAAGACTGTATCACTTTTCATCAGGTGTCACGGTCAAACACTCGCCTATATTAAAAACAACAGACATCGACGTCAAACTAATAACACCAATTCTTGCGTTGGACCACGGAATACATAATAGTACCTAACGGTACAGAAAGTGCTGACACCAAAAGAGAAATTCAGTTCGAAAAAACGCTTGGGTCTGCCTCCGCAAACAATATGCAAAAAACGCAAGGTTGTGGTCTTTTTCTATTACCTAACTTTATCTCATTCGATATACTAAGTTTGCCTCGCAATCAGGCGCACACAGCGCGTGAAATAGACCGTAAAAGAACCAACGCGAGCAAAGTAGCCAGCGCGCGGCGGCCGTCTGAAATTAGTACGTCGAGACGGCTACCTATAGTGATAAGTGAACCATGCCTGGTTGGGGATTAAAAATTGAAATACTCACTTGGCGAGCCTCGAAAATTTATGCGCCGCAGGAGGTCCCGACAAGAAAGCCGCCTCGGCGGTTTCCGCGAAGCCCAGCGACGGCTTCTGCATCCTCCGGCACAGCTCGTGCGCGGTCCTCACCAGCACGTGAACGCAGTACGTGCAGATCCCGCCGATGACGAACGTGGCCACCAGCCCGAAGTACAGCCCGGCGTTCATGAACGCCATGGGCATGGCCAGGATCCCGCTGCCCAAGGACCCCTTCAGCAAGTGGATCAGCGTGTCCAAGTCTCTGGGAAGTAATGATGATTGTTACACGACTGCCCAAAAAAAGGAGTGTAATGTTTTTAGGGTTCATGTATGTATGTATGTATGTGATGTTTCTTTATTCCTCCATAACTTCTGAACGGCTGAACAGATTTGGACATATGGGGTATCGTTAGAATCCTTGAATCCTCCCGAGTAACATAGGCTATATTTTTTTTGGAAAAAATCAACATGGCGGTTATGAGGCGCCATTTTCAAAAATGGAAAACAACATTATTTCTTCAATTATCACAATATGGGTACCTATCAAAATGAAGGTATTGGAGAGTAGTAACAAAAAATACCTTCACCTAACTGCTGATCATCTGGGCTGTTCTGAGGATCAACTTCTATTCTAAGAGGTCCCCCGACTGCCATATGAATTTATCTGTTCAACTAAATTAACTTGTTTTTTACTTACGTTTTATAACAGGGTAGTCGTGTTTTTTAATTTTTTAATTACTTATTTTTATTGTTATTTATAGTTTGTCTAGTCTCTTTTAGTGTTCCATACCAAAATGGTGAAAATCGAAACCTTATGGTGAGACTTTCTCCATCTGTCTGCCACTTTCGGTTATTTCATTAGCTATCAAAATATGAATGAGAATACAAAGAAGAGACGGCACTTACGACGTAGGGTGAGCCAGTTTCCGGTGCTCGAACGGGTTATAGTCTTCATCGGGCTCGATGTCTCTGCCCGGTATCTCCATGAGGGGCAGGGTAGACCCCGCCTGTTGCTCCACTGGGATATCATTTGGATCAACTTTGTACCTGCGGGACCGTCACAGAACACTATTATAGCCGATGCGCTTGATAATACAACCAATGCAATACTATAAGGTATATGCAGATGTAGGTAGGTTATAAGTGAGTGATCTGTGTAGTTTCAAACTCTATTCTGAACAAGCACAAGAAAAAATGATAACTCATGTAGTAATGATAACTCAGTCACAACATAGAAAGCGCCACGTTTTAAGCTAACAATGAAGATAGCTAATACTGATCAGGGTGTGGTGTAATGTAAGGAAAAACCTATGTGGGTATTACTGAGGATGTCGCCTATTGTATAGTTACATAGTACACTACATATTCTGTTGATTTTCCCCAGATTGTAAACTATGTCCTACAACTTGGTAAGTACACTGTTAGCCTCTAGTCAGTACTGAGTTCTCTGTAAGTGTTTCAGTGTTGTGTATTACATTCATTATGGTCTCCAAAATGTATACAGGTTGAATTATTCAGGATTAGCTGCGTGTCACTCTGTTAAGACTCGGCATTTACAAAATTCAGGTACGCCCGATCGTAAAATTTAATACAGCTTTACGTTTAACACTTCTTTTATTTTTAAGTCGATGGCGGATAATTTTGAAAGATAAATGAATGGAAGGTGTTCTTAGAGCTTTTAGCAAGTACGAGAGGTTTTATGAAATGCTTTTAATTTTGCACTAAAAATCTCGATGCCAATGCCGAAAAATGTCTGCGATAGGACATAAAGCTAGATCAAATTTGTACAAAACTAAACGATAGCGGGCCAATACCGAACCTGAACAGAGATGGCGCAGAAGCGAACAGCCGCCGCGGATCTCGGGCCACTGGGGAATCCTGAGATGCCTTCTCAACACCAAGTAAAAGCCTGTCTTAGTATTTTGCAAGACTCACGAGTGAGTTATAGCAAATATATCAGTTGCCAGAAATATGCTATACGGAATCACCACCAATACTTTATTCACATCTACTTTGTAACTCTACATTTTAAAACTTCTACAAGCAGTGTCGAGTAGGCACCTTTTCAAAATTTCCCAATGGGGCCCTGATTCTTTATGACAGTACAACCGTGGAAATCTATAATGTTTATCGTATTGTACAGTCCCAAACTAATAGACTCAATTCGTTTGGTTGCTTATAAGTTTGTTTGACTGCAGTGATTACCACGCGCGCGATTGCACACGGAATAAATTCCGTTCTTCACAAGTGAAATATGACGTCACAAATTGTTCGCGATGACATTTTCAGTATAATATCTACTACGCTAATCATAATGCGGCACAAACGCCCTCAATGGTAGCGATTCTGTTTTAGACTCTCAAAAATTTGCGTGCTTCGCAATATCTGTAGAGAGGGAACAATAGTCCTTAGAAACAGCTCTATCCCTTTTCAACCATGCGTTGTGAAAGGAACAGTACTATTTTTAGATGCGTTAAAAGAAACTCTAAAACAGAAATCGCTACCATTATCTTTTTTATATCAAATCTATGTTCATAGCTAAAATTGCTGAATAGCAAGACATGAAATTGTCATCGCGAGCTCTAGTCTCTGTGTCATAAAGAATAAAGGCCTGGCTCTGCAGTCTGCACCGCAGGGCCAGATCAAGCCGCGGCTACAGCTAGCTATTATGTCTCTCATCCTTTTAGCAATACCAAGTAAAATAGAAAAACAAAATTGAAACCATAAAATGGAATGATGTACCGGTGTATGAGTCCAAAGCTTTGCGATAGCGAGACGATAAAGGTCGCGCAACGACCCTATATCTCGTGGACACTGCACGCGCCTTGCCGGATCGTCTCGAACAGCGTCGAGCTAATACTAGCTCGTTATAATACTTAACAGTCAACATACAATATAAAATACCATTTTAACGACAAAACATTGCTCGATAGATAAATCGACACCCGGGCCGATGGACCCGGGACGCCTTGAGGTGTTTAATCAAGGGTCGAAACGAAAATGGTTCTTTTTTGACAGTAAATCTATCTTTTTCAAATTCCTGTTGAACAAAAATGTCATATTATATTATTTACATTAGATTCTTTTTTGATGAAAATATACTAAAATAATTAAAAAAAATCCCACAAATAAAAAGTGTTGTAAAGCTGTGAAGCATGCTTTTAGTGGAACTTCATCCTAAAAGCAGGTTGGTATGAGGGACATACATTCAACACAAATGGTTCGATATGGTCTCAGGTTCAATCTGATAACTAGGTATGTAAACCCGATTATCTAGACATGTAAATATTTTAATCAAACAAATAAGAAGCAATAAGACTAAATAAATATATTAGAGTATCGATAATATTAATGGGAGCAATACATGTATATCCAGGACTATATTTTTCAATGCTATTTATGTGTTAGGTAACAAAAACTATTAAAAAGCCTTTTACTGATGTTAACTATACCTTCTAAATATTATTAGGGACCAACAGTTAAACCTTAGTGTTAAAGTGAGAGAACTAGAAGAACTAATTAAGTGTGTACTTAGACCATCACTAGACTTGAAGGTAGTCTAACAAGAGCTTATAAGGAATCGCTTAATATAAAACCCAAGCCCTGCTAAGTGCTCAATGTAAGATAGGTTAGAGACTACTTGGTCACCTAGATGCAAATGATTAGACTACAAAAGGTTGGCCAAACTAAAAAATATGGTAAGATCCTCTGAAGGCTATATGCATGTAAAACATTAGGTGAATAAGGAGTCTTACTGTATTTCACCGTGCCTCTGAGAACAAATTCAGAGGTTGGACTTCTATAAAATCTTTTATAACTAGTGGCATAAAGCAAACAGAGAGTGCATCTATGTTTGTGACTATTATTTTATGTAATTAGTGGCCATAACTGAAAAGTCTTCAAGAAGATAACAATGAAAAGCTAGAGATCTATATTTGAGTTAATATTGCGCAGTAGCAGAGGAAAAAAAAATCAAGGGTGGATGCAAGGCCTTGCAGCTGAAGTTTACTCCTTAATAACGCAATTGTCATAGCATGGAATAAATTATGGTTTTAATGTATGGTTCTAAAATAAATTGATGGTTCCCTTCTGTTAAGCTTGGTTTTCCTTTTAAATGAATTTCAACAAAAATCGATTCTTAAGGAGTAAATTCCAGTAAAACACATGGCGTGTAGTCCAGATAATCGGGTCTCCTGAAGTAGTATTATTAACAACACAGCATTCAAGCTACGATGACGCTGTAGATCCCCTAGGGCACGGAACATCGTCACTTACTTGACCATTACGACATCTGACAGATCATTCTTTACTCCTTTCCTCTTGGCATCATATTCGGCAATCATCGGCCGCATTTGGGGTTTCTGAAAAGAAGAAAGAGACATATTAATCACTTGGAGACAAGAGTGACGAGTGGAGTATATCCTTGTTATAATAAATGTGAAAGTAAATTTGTTTGTTTCAATTATTATTACTCAATCACACTTAAAATGACTGAGATGAGAATGTTAACTGTGCACTTATAAGCTACCCCTGTGATCGGTGATGTCTACCCTATGTTAAATTTCAGGTTACTTTTTATCATAAAAAAAAAAAAACAAATTTGAAATCGGTCGCCTTGAATATAGGTATTTCTTATATCCTCTTAAAAGACAGGTCGACGGAGGCCCGCTTCGCGGGCCATTCCGAGTAGCTATATTTTTTTTGGAAAAAGTCGTTTTACCACAGGGCAGTCGTTTTTTTTTTTTTAATTTTTAAATTATTTACTTGTACTATATCGCGGAACATCACTGTCTCAAAGGAAAAAGCCCACCTTCTGTCGACATTTTGGCCATGAGGGGGCTGCCCACTCTTAATCCTGAGTGGGGCTATTAGTATGCAGTTTGAACAAGGAATGGTAAAGTATTGGTTTAAAAAGTACTCTTTATTAAAAAAAAAAATTCAGTTACCGTACTATTATGGTATTTTGTGGTACCGTATCCAAGTTCGTGCTGGGGTTTCGTGAGAAGTGGATGTGAGATCCATATTCAAGCCATGGTCGTAGGGGTTAAAAGATTCGTCGGAGTACATTTTTAAAGCTTTAACGTTTGTCAACAAATCCGGGATGATAAACGCAGACGAGAAGTATAAACACAAACACGACATTGTTGAAATGTTGACTACAAAACTTGTGAATTGTGATGAACTGATAGGTACCTAAATATGACAACCACTGACAAGGGGTGACAATATTCTTGTCTGTTTGACTTTGACAGTTGATTATTCGATCAATGTTGCTAAATAAAAAAAAACCAGCCAAGTGCGAGTCGGACTCGCGCATCGAAGGTTCCATACTATAAAAGAAGTAAATGGAAAAAGAATCACTTTTGTTCATTAAATTTACGAGTATAATTTTTTGGTAGGTACATTTGTTGGCGAACTGCAAACCTAACTTTGTTTTCAGAGGTTTATTGTTGATATAAAAAAGTATACTAGCTAGAGAGTTGATTTTATTTTTCCTGTAAAATATACGTCAATGTCTATTGATCATAATTATTTCAGATTTTGCGATCGATAAACTTAAAATTTCAGGTCGATAGCTATTATACTTAGGTAGGTACTGAAATAATCGAGTGTGACAGACGGAGAAAGTCTCATCATAAGTTTTCCATTTTTACCATTTTGGTACATGGAACCCTTAAAAGGTTTAACCAGTAATATTATATATTCGTTGGTACCACTGACGTCTATCATACAAGTACACACCAATATAGATCAATGGTATTCTAATACACAATAATATTCTATACAATTGACGGTTCCTTTTTTATGCCGATTTGGAATTTGAAAATGACCTTAGTTTTGAATGTCATGGACGCTCACGCACAACAATCAGCGCGAAAGTGGCGAAAATCAAGTGTCTTCATTTTTACTTGGACAGTCTGAAATCCAGGGTATTAGTGAGGTCAGTGTCAGAAACATCTCAGAAACCGATATAGATTTATTGATTGTGGATTTTGTGTGAGTGATTTCTTATGGATTTCTTAGATACAACCTAGATTTACGGAAAAGTCTCGTTTTAGCCTACTTCTATTTATCGTCACTTCAACGCCTTTAAATAAAAATTCGTTTTTTTAGAATCGGATCGATGTCGGATACATGAATTAAAATACTGCCGCTATTATAAACCATAGCTGAGGTTTTTAAACGTCGCTAAAAGTATTTAGGATAGTCTGTGCAGGTGTCATGCGTGTGTCAGATTCATAAAGATTATAGGTCAATGTACTATAGAGGGTGTAAAAATTCATGTTAGTTGTCTATGGTTAAATCCAAAGATTTATATCGCTGTTAAATCCCTGTATGATAAACCATTGATAAACGCAACGGATAAACGTTATAAAAAGTAATAAAAGGACATCTTTATTTAAAACATACAAATAGGGCAATAACTAAAATCCTGCTTAGTAATCTTACAAAAAAAATTGATCGATAAAATGTGGCAGCACTGAGTCTATAGGATAAGGATAGATCATAAAACTGCCACGGGTGTGCTCGCGAAATTCAATTTTTTGTGGTTTTTCGCGATTAAGGCTTATGGCCACCGACTTATATTGTACCTACGGTACAACAATATAAGTCGATGCTTATGGCAGTCAAATTGCAAGAATTCCAGTATCGTCTTCACGTGTTTATATAAAAATCTCTGCTTAAACGTGTCGAGTTAAAGAAATTAGGCCAAGATTTGCGAGTTACTCACTCGATACTCTAACGAATTTCCTAGGATATACATTTTTATGCAAAGATTTTTATATAAACATGTAAAATATGATATCATCAAAAACATAAATGTGAAATGGGAGCCAAGTTCAATATTTATGCCTTGTTTGTTGACTTTAACGACAAAAGAAGTGAGATCTTACTCCCCTGGCTATCAGTATACGCATGTAGCATGTTATGCTACATGCGTATACTGATTTTTAAGTGCATTTTAAGAACATCTTCGCATTGCAAACGTAGCAACGAGTCCTTGTCATAATAATATTATTATTTTATTTTGACTACTTAATCCACGCACGTATTTTTACATTACATTACTATAAATTGATACAGTCGCATTAAACGTATTCGCGCATTGCGCAAGCAAAAGTGGTAATGGTGCATTTAACAAAGAAACACTATTATTATAATACTCAATATAATATTATCATCATATTGTACATATAATATTTCAATCCACGATGACAAGAATCGAATGAAACATTAGCGATTTCGACAGAATGGGGCGCGTCTTGTATAAAAATGCCGTAGCTTATATGTGCGTATGTTTGTGTGTATGTTTGTAACTCCTTCATGCTACCTACTGAAATTTGGAATGAAAAAAGGTAAGTATTCCCAGGATACAACTTATAGGTCTACTTTTTATCCCGGGAACCCCATAATTCCCGGAGATTTGTGAAAGCATGATTCACACGTCCGCTAGTAAAATATACATCTAGATAAATTATTGAGGAAATGTTTGTACAAATTGTATTGTATCGAATTTTCAACCCCAAATTCATAAAAATAAGGTTGAACAAAGGCTTGGCGCGTAGGTATGCACGTAATAACATCTATATGTGAAAAATTAAATAAAATTTGAAAATATTGAAACGACACAGGTTTTATTAAAATCGGTTTAGCAGTATTTAAGACGGACAGGTATGTATATGTTGATGTCGATTTAACTTTCATACATTTACTTTATCGGCTGATTCCGAATATTTCCGTCAACAGTTTTCCAGATTTGTGTGGTGACTTGGCGAGAATAATATTTAGCGGAGTTAGGAGTATATGAAAGTAATTGTTTTGTTAGTTGAGAAGTTAGATAATGACTAATGACGTCAAAGTGACTGAATGACGTGGCGCGGTGGAGGGGATAAGGGGGGTGTGAGCTGGAGCTCGGTAGGCCGATGTTTACGCCAAGTAACCGCTACGCTATTTTGGCGAGTTAAAAATAACCTCTCCTCCAACGATGCGCATGCGGCGACTCGCAAAATCCGCACTGAATTACGTCGCCTTGTTTATTTTAAACAATTCAAGGAGATTTCAGGTTGCTACAGCCCAGTGGTTGGGAACAGCGGCTGTGGCAATATTTAGTGACGTACATTAACTGGTTGAAAACTATTGAGGATCGTCCAACTGTAAGCTTTCGTACAAAAAGCGAAAACGTTTTCCCTACCCGTAAATGTAGTCCGATTTCCATAATTTTTAGAAATGTTGCAGATACAATGAAGAAATGCTTGTACGTTTTAATATAAACTTCCTCGAGTATTTTTTAATAAAACGCACGAGCCTAGAATACGGTGTACTGAATGTAACGAGACTAAAATTGATCTATTTAAATAAATCTAATAATAATTCTGTTTTTTAGTACTTAATTAAGTAGGTACAACGTAGTTTTTCTTATATATTCTTCCGCAACGCTGCATATCGTACCTACCAACCTATCAGTAAGAGTGAGAAGGATAAACAACGCAACGCTGCATATCGTACCTACCAACCTATCAGTAAGAGTGAGAAGGATAAACGTAAAATCAATCTACTCCACTAGTCTTCTCTCGTAATAACAAGAGATTTGCTCATAGCCTATCACGCTAGCCAAGTGCGAGTTCGCGAGCACACAGGCACAAAAACATTAAAAGAAAAATCAATTTCGCAAATCGCAATGCAACATTTTAAATACTACATAGGTACTCGTACCTATATGTTTTTGATATACAGAATATTATTATTTTAAATTCGCCATTTTTCGCAGAGCAGAATTGAAGTCTTATTATGAATCAAATCGCTATAGCAGATTTAAAGAAAGAATCGGCCAAGTGCGAAGCGGACTTGCACACGTATCTGTTTAACGCAGTGAAATTATGATGCAGAAGCCAGGAGGCCCAATTACCTACTACTAGGTATAACTATACAAGTAGAGCAATAATGGTTCTACTGGATCAACGACCAGATACGAGCAAAAATCACGGTTGTTGTATGGGAGCCCCCTTTATAATTTTGATTTTATTTCACTTTTTAATACTTCTTGTTATAGCGGCAACGGAAATACTACTCGTACATCATCTTTGAAAAAAATAAGTGTTTACTAGTTACTACCACGGTTCAAGAGATACAGCCTAGTGCCAGACAGACGGACGTGACAGACAGACGTTCCGTTTTTTACCCTTTGGTTAATAACCTAACCTTTGGATAACCTAACCCAACCCAACTCTTATAAGTTCAGTAAATAGGCGACAAATCATTAAAAACCATGCTCGCGTTTTCTTGTCTATCTGTTCATTCGTCTGACTGTTTGTCTTTCTGATTACTATTTTCGATTGGTTTTGACAAAGAGGATTTTACTTTAGGCTATCGTGAAGTTTTTGAAATTTTTTTTCAATACGAATAAGTCGTGGTGGAAAAAAAAATATTTGGTAAATTCGGTATTCCCCACGTTTTAGTGATTAGTCACAAGATGGTAACAATACCATAAATTCGAGTTTTTAGTTGCCACCCTAAGTAAGCAGTTACACGAGTAACTTGTACCCCGCAACTTACCCCACCTTAACTTTGATAATCACGTGACTCATGGTTAACATAAATTAAGTGTGTGCATGCGATCCCGTTCCCCTTATTATAAACGACTAACCATTTATAGTTGACCAACTGCAGGGGTATTTAAATGCGGACTATTAGGTTACTTGAATGCTTCACGCTAGGGAAAAGGTCTACTAGACTACTACAAAATAACCTTCTTCTTTTCGTGTCTTAAGTGCTTGTAATAAAGCTTCTCCGAAACGACTGTACCGATTCTGATTTCTTGTGTATAATCGGTCGGTCTGAGTAGGATGTAAACTATTTTTCATACCTCTAAGTTATGATTAATTCATATGGCAAGATTGGCAACACAACATTTGCTGGGTCAGCCAGTATGACATAATATTTTATGATAAACGCGGATTTCTTGGATTCTCTCCCTACAAGGAAATGAAAGAATTGCAGTTTAAATTACTTGTAAGTACTTGATAGTACATTTTTATGAGAATATCACTATACTTAACGCACGATTGTAAAGAAATAGGTCCTCTACCCACTTATATCTTTTTATCATCGACAGTCAATCGAGCTAAAAGTCTGCGACCGATGCTTGAACATCCCTGCTTTAGTATGCGTATTTTATAGAACTTCGAACTTTATATTTGGTACGTTAGGATTTATTATTGCTGGTTTGATTGTTGCTGGTACTGCAATTGTATTAAACTGGTTTGAACTGGTTACGAATAATAAATTGGGAGCCCGTTGCCGACTACGTTCTGCATCTATTTCAAAGAACGTGCGTGAATGTGATTTAGGTTTGCCAATGCCAATAATAAGCTTGAACACGTTGTATAAGCTTAGAATCGCTGCTATCCTTGTTTTGGACTGTTGGTGGTCCAAATTTTTTAATTCTTTTTAACAAATCAATGTAATTTCAATTCTGAAAGCAATAAAAGCAGTCACGCAAGAAATCAACTTCTGGAAGTTTTGTTGCTAATCTAATTCTAAACCTCGCTAAATATCGACCATGCCGACGTTCGCAAGAGCCTGTATGTTAGGCCTATGTGAAATAAAGATATTTTGACTTGACTTTGACTTGACTATCCAGTCGTTAACGACGATGCTGTGTAGGAACTGTTAGAACGATAACATCTCCATCGTCACTAACCATCAGTTGAGATAGCAATCAAATAGGTACTGATTAATTATTATTATTAGCCCTTACGGAAACTATAATGCCGACGCTTGCACCGTTTGTGTTTGCATCAGAAGGAAAGAAAAGTAATAATTTGAAGCGGGTACAAAACTTGAACTTGGCTTGACACGCTACCGCGTTATAGGTTATTTTAGCGGCGTAGACGCCATATTTAAGCGATTTTAAGTGACCTCCAGTTTAAAGACTATAAAGATTATTATTACTTTTAAATTTAAACGTCACGATTTTGGGTCTAATATTGTTAGGATTTTCTATTTTTTTCGAAAACTACAATGTACGCTCAGAAACAGCCGTGCTATTCTGCAAAACAGCGACGAGCGTACATCTATACATCTATGAATTTGTCAGTTGTAATAGAGTACAATTTTGCATGCCATCTTCGGGTTGGCAGCTGTCTGGCAGCTATTTTAGAGATGGACATTTTGTAGAATAGCACAGTAGATTTTTATAACTGACTTAGTTTTTTAGTGATTAGGTAGGTAAAACGTCGTTTTTCTGTGATATTTTTTTGCGAGCGACGCTGCATGTCGCATCTAGTACCCACAAACGTATTCGTGTGAGTGAGAAATGAATTCAATATACAATTAGGTATATCGTTACTTCGAGGCAAAGCGGGCAAAGCAAGGGCGGGTCAGCTACGTAGTAGATAGACACAAACAACAAACAGTGAAAATCGGAAAGCACGACCGAGACGCTCGCTTGCCGACGTCATTGTTTTCCTTGGTAATATTAAATTTATATAATAGTGGTTACAAATAACAGCCATTATTTTCCGTCACGAGACGCTAATATGTAATACCTACTTCGGTGACGATACAAGCACCTATTGTTTGTCAAAGTCATGCGCATATTACTAAATTGGTTTTCAAGGCAAAATCATATTTTTTTGCTGTTACATGTCTGACTGATCGACTGACCGGCAACGTACAGATGAAACTCCACACTCCACAGGGAAGCTTGAAAAGACGGTCATTAAAGAAACTAAAAATTACGTTTTACATACAATCTTAATCCTCTTGATCAGTTTCATGTTTGGGGATATACCTATAGTGGATGTTTGTAAGAAGGTATTTTCAAGAAATAACACAATTTTAGGTATTTATCGGTTATAAATAAATAATTAATGAAACATATATATTTCTCTTTTTGGTACCGAGATATTTAGGGTTAATAAAATAACTTGACTGGATGAATCATTGCAATGCATTATGCACCAGTAAACTATTACGAAAAGTACGGAGGAAGTCTGGTCATCTAGGAATTTGAATTCGGATTTAAAAATTGTTATGTCAGGTGTTCTACAATTGCATACATTTGCATGATAGTAAATAGTTTTGCGATAGGCGGGACTACAGGGATAACATAAATCTATGTGGTATGGGCCCGCACCGGAGTAATCAATACTTAACCAGTGCACACCGCACTGTAATTAGAGCGAACAGCACATGATATACAGGTGAAATTGAAAGTTTCATGCGCATTGCAACCCTCGGACGACCGGCTGCTTTCTTTTTCTACCTTACACGTGCTGTTCCCATGAGACAGAGATAAAACAATGAACACGTGAAGCAACTGCAAGTTGCAATTGAAACTCCTTGTGGTCTTTGCATTCCTGGTAATTCAGATGCTATTTTTGCAAAATTCTATTTCTTGCTACTCGAAATTCGCCTTCTCTTCCTCTTTGGTTAGAAGATAGATTTTCAAATCGTGAAAAAAAAACAGTGGGTTTTCAAACATTTTGAATCTCTTGCACTCTGAAAACTGCATGGCAAGCTAGGCACGACTGGCAAGCTCTTGTCGGCATGCGTTTATGAGCTCAAAATAAGCTATGTTAGAGATGGGCGTTTTTGTTATTTTTCACCATCGTTGCGCAACGTTGTTTCGATATCGTCACCCGTTGTTAACATCGTTGTTTCTGACAACGGTGTTAGACGTCCAGCTAGCGTATTAGTTTAGTAACATGTTCTGTTGACGTTGTCATAAACGTTGTTATATTGAAATGCGATGCCATCGAACTTCAACGTAATGGAAGATATTTAAGGAAATAATAATAAAAGTGTTGATGCAACTAAATGGACAAAATATTTTTTGAAGATCATTTTAAGTATACTTATTATGTACATAAAGAGAAATTATTTAGATAAAAAATATGAGTTAAAAATTTACTATAACGTTCGGCCAACGTTCGGCTGCCACGTTCGTACGACATCGGTCGTTGTCGGTTATTGTCTCTAGTCTCTACTGTTGTCACTTGTCTGTGTGCTCGGCACATTGAATTTCGGTGTCCAACGGATGGTAAGCCCATCCGTTGTTCTACATTTTGGCAACGGATGCCATCATCATATAGTGACATCGTTGGTCAACAACGTTCTTTTAAAAACGCCCATCTCTATAGTTTCAGAATTACACAAGGAAAACATGAATCGTAGAGAGTTAGATGCATTTCCGTTTTCAAATTTCAATGCAACTAAATGTGAGTGTGTGACTGTGAACCTCAGCTGTGAACAAGTGCACACAAGTAATACTCGGTTACCATATTATTATAGATATTTTAATCTAGGATAACGCGCACTACTCTGTCGAACTCCATACGAATCGAATTTTAACAGAGTAGGGCGAGTCTTCGTGGATTGAAATACTTATTATGTAGCTAAATCTGGGGTTTCTACTATTGTACCTATTAGTCCAGAAGAGCAATTTTGCAGGAATATCTTTAAACTGTGGTGTTATGTAAAGTCACTCTCAATTTGAAAAACATGAGAGCTGGATGAAAAATTAAGGCAGGTATATAATATATAGACCTCAATAATATCTCCAAATGAGCAAAATAACCTCCCCTAACATCCCATTCTTAAATACATCAACCTTTATAAATAGAATCCATAAAAGTTCACTTTCTGAGTTTTGACTTACGTAACTTACCTACAGTAATAATTAAGTATTCTCAGAGACGGGACCACAAGTTCATATACATGTACATATTATATGGTTTCTTGTCGCTTGGAATTATATAAAGTTCGAATCCAACTCAATTTCAGTACGGCATTTAATTTTACAGCTTACTAAAACCTATGGAGCACTTCCCGGTATCCTAGATATCTTGCCGGCATTGCCGGAGTTTTTCGAGATTTCATGCATTTAATGTACCTAGAATGTGTGGTAAAGGATTATAATATCTGGATCCAATCATCCAGTATTCAAAACGAGTTTACCCTTTTATACTACAGCTATACTGTGTTACAAAAGCAGAATATGCATATGCTCAGAGAGTTGTCGGAGGCAGAAATTTTTTTTTTTTTTTCGTGAAGAAATTCCGCCCGCAGGCTTACCGGGCTACTATGCTAACGGGGGTGCAAGCATTGTGCATTTTTAGCCTAATGAGGGCCACATCGCAAGAGGTCAAATACTCGTTTGAGTTTACAATCGAATAAAAAATACTATAGTGTATTAGTTCTCAGATTTTAAGGTATTTTAAGATACCTATTTAAAGTTTTAACTTCTTTTTATTTTAATAATTTATTTTTGTTGCATGATCTACTGTTTGAGTCCCGTTTTTGAAAATTATCTTCTCCCATTGCATCCGAGCTAAAGGCTAATATCGGCTAAGGTACTAGGCCGGCAGAATTCCTAGGGGCTAGCAGGGTAGTAATGCGCAGGAATCCTACACATGCGCTAATAAGCTGAACCCTCCCGGAGCCTAGATATTGAACTGTATTTCATCGGGAAATACCAGAGGCGTATAAAACCGGAGAGGTTTCAAAAAGTTTCAGTTTACGCGGGAATTATTATTGAGACCGGCCTTATCGATGCTGTACATCATCCAACACTCCACATTCTTCACAATTAGGCGTCGTATGTTTCCTCATCAAATATGCAAATTTATTAGATGGAATGTGTCCAGAACGCAATCTATGCGCTATCTTAATCATAGACCTTCTTAGTTTATATTTTTCGAACCAGGGTATCCGAAGAGGCTGACTCTGTATAGTACGGTACCAGATGAGGTTATAATTTAATATCGCCTTGATTGCAACATTGCTTAGCGCTTTCCTTATATTTGAGGGTACTAAATTAGACAAATAATAAAATTTAAATTATTTATTTCTGAAGTCAAAATTAAGAAAATACTAATAAAGTAGTAACTAAGTAGGAACAGTGGTGTGTAGCTTTATTTGTGAGCGAAAGTTTAATAATTAGGTAGTATTAGCGTAGTAGATACATTAATATCATGTCACCTTTTGGTAAATTTGATAGATAAATTACAAATATGGTATGAAAATATTAACTATCTAAATAATACGATTAATATCCACGCCGCGTCAATTTCAGGTTTTACAAACCCCGTTGGAATTAAAGGTTGGAATTGAGGATTTTCCCGAATTGGTGAGCTAATATTTGTTGTTGTTTTATTTTAGAAGACTAATAATTAACTTTTTAAAGATTTTTAAAGGTTGTCTTTCCTGTAAAGATATCCACCTCCGCAAAAGTATTTGCGCAAACTCTATCAGTTTTGGCAAGCTCTCAAGATTAATGTGTTTTCTAGTAACTATATATACTTAGGACTTAGTTATAATGTTTGCCCCTTTGCTACGATTTCATCTTCAAGATGAGATATAAGTTGTAACCTTACATAAGAATGGATGACTTGGATGTCTTCTCCATATAAAAACCAGTTATATATTTATGTCATAATAGCTAACTTATCATATTTAATAACTTCAAGATAAGTCAGACACGGCTATTTAGCTGATTGATTTAGATCATTTACGATATTAATACGAGCAATTATATTATGTTAAACGGTACTTTAACGGACTTTCTATGAAAGAGATGTTTTGTAATAAGTAAACGCATAAAATAACTGTATCTACTTGTAAATAAAGTAACTGTTCTCATCAGATACGCTTTTTAAAATGTATGTTTCTTTTGAGGATATAATAAAATTCTTTAACCACTATATTTGCCAACGGTGGATTTAAAATAATTATTTGACCACGGTAACTTGTTTTTCTCGTGATTCCACCCGCGTGAATTTCGGTTTTAAAAGAATGAATCTCATACTTTCTCAATATTTATAGGTACCTACTTTCAAGAAAGTTTACTCTAGCTATAGGTTCATTTATCTGTAATAGCTGTAGATTGCTACAGCAAATTTCGGTTTCGGTTCGGAGACAAAGACTATGCCTGTATGTTAATTCAGGTTATTTCAGCCAAATCGGGCTCGTAGTTGTACTTAGCGTGTCTGAGTAACAAAATATTTAAAAATATTTAAATACAAACTCACAAACTTTCACATTTATAACATTAAGGAGGATGGGCGCGAAAATTCAAATTTTATTTGGTTTTTTTTTTGTTAACAGTGGGCTAATTACACGAGTACACTACATCATATTGCGTCCATGAGTTTTGCGGGCACATATGCATCTAAGTACATGTTTTTAATAAAAACTCTGCTCAACAATTTCTTCATATTAGTTCCCGATAGCTGGAACTGCAAAAAATTGTCTTTCGGGAATGGGAAAGGTTATATTTATTTTTTATCGAGCAAACTTTCTATTAAAACATGTAGATGCATAAATATTATGCCCGCAAAATTCATTGCCATAACCCTACAATGTTCAGTTCGCCTAATATATTTGCGAAAAACTAAATAAAATTTGATTTTCGCGGGCTGGTAGAGCCGAAACATCTTAATAGGATGTGAACTCCAAGTCTTAAAATAGACCGTAGTATGGGGCCCACGCAATCTCCGTAGACCGTGCATGATAGAGATAATTATGAGAAGTCAATTTGTACCCATTGCGAAATAGTCAAGTGTCTGAGAGCCGGATCATAGCGATTTAGTAGTTATGTTCCTACGTGAGACGCAGTTAGGGCGGGGCCATGGCCTTGGAGCGTAAGCGATAGCATCATCTATCTCGGACCGCGTCGGACTGTCATCCCACAGGAACACGAGCGAATACCTTTTTAGGGTTCAGTACCTACCACAATAAATAAAAATGGAACTCTTATCGTGCGACTTGAATCTTGATCCGTCCGTCTAGTGCCTGTTAATCTAGTCTAGTTGTAGGTAAGTAATAACTTTGTCAAACTCG
This sequence comes from Coenonympha glycerion, assembly GCA_963855885.1. Classification (NCBI taxonomy): domain Eukaryota; kingdom Metazoa; phylum Arthropoda; class Insecta; order Lepidoptera; family Nymphalidae; genus Coenonympha; species Coenonympha glycerion. Next base: position 1,590,613 of record OY979626.1, read on the forward strand.
TTACAATCGTAAAAAAAATAAAAAAAAAATTAAAACGTCGCAGTGTTTGTATCAAAACGCCTTAGAAACGGCTTGACCAACTGCTATGATTTTTTTGTGTAGGTCTGATAATAGGACGTACACACTACTTTTCATACACCTGAGAAAGAAACAATCTATGTATATGGCAGCAATTGTAAGAAAATTGAAGTGAAGTGTCGACAGTGAAGTCAGGAAATCTAGTCGGCTAACAAATGTGGAGTTTAAGTCTAGGCAATCTACTTCAGATAAACTTCCGCTGTCAGATACCTGTGGCCCTAACTTAACCTCGCGTAGGGTCAAATATGAGAGGGATTTGAATTCTGATGCAGTATGTGGTATATCAGTTGATAGTTGGTATAATTCAAAGTATATTTTATGTAGGTATATCTATTTATTTGGAATAAAGGATTGAAAGAGAATTCAAAAATGTATTAAAAAGATCGCTAAATTGGTCATGTGATCTTCGCGCATTCCTATAAACACATTTTTTTTTATTTATTAAAAAAAACGCATTTAGAACCTAGAGCTGCAGTTATTCTAACGTGAAGCAGTTATTAATGTGTTGTGATTCGAAGGGCACAGTCCGGCGGGAAAAATGAAACTGTGTAAGGCTGATAAGCGCGTTGGAGTGCGTGCATCTGACATGAACAGTCGCATAAAATGAAGAAAAAGAACGTTCGTTGCTGCAACTATCTTTTTCCCCATTTTATTCCAACGCGGCCAGCGAGATTCCCTAACTAAAATTGCGGTAGAGAACTGAAAAATATGGCGTCGAACGATGCGGTAGGTATTTAAGTCTCCAAACGATCAATCTTTTTAATGTAAACGGAGCAACGTATTAAATACATCGAGTTATAAGTTATCGTATTAATAGCTCGGTATCGGATATTTTGTACAGTGAATTGGCCACATGTTATCTTATTCGCCGTCAATATTTACACGGCGGATGTTGGTAGGTAGGTAGGTATAATTAATCTTGCTGGTTAGAGATTAACTTGAAACGAGGAAACCAACATTTCTTACATAATCTAGGATATCTAGGTATACATAGGTATCTAACAGACGCACAGATATTTAATCTTTAATCTTTCTTGAGTCTAATTCATCTTAAATCATTGTAACGACAATTTATGGCCAAAACATTTTTCATTTTTATTTTTTTTGGGAAATTCGATGGTTCTGCACTCGTCCCCTTAAAGCTTCTTTTTTTATCTATTCTATTTTTACGATTGTTATCGCATCGAAAACTATAATTTTTTTATAATATCAGAATAATATATTTTGCCATGTATATTTTTCCGTTGCGGAGATTGGACATAAAGAAATCTAATCTCTTAATATATAAAATTCTCGTGTCTTGTGTTTTTTATAGTCAATAGTCAATAGTCAAAGTCTTTATTTCACATAGGCCTAGCATACAGGCACTTGCGAACGTCGGCATGACATTTCTTGCATAATAATGGTGATAACTACAAGTCGACTTAAAACTAAGTTTACGAGGGTTCCAAACGCGCCCTGCCGCTGAGAAGAAGCCCACAACAAACTCAGCCGGGTATTTTTTTTATGTTATCACCATTTAACAAAATAAGTATAAATACTAAAAATAGGCTAGCAACGACAACAGAGCAATCTACCACTTATCAGTCAATTCCAAGGGTTTGTGTCGCTAATATAGTCCTTAATATTGTAATATGCCTTTTGAATGAGTTTAGGCTTGACAAACCCTTTGAATTTATTAAGTGACATTTCAGATACATGATGTGGTAACTTATTATAAAATCTTATACAGTTGCATGCAAATGATTTTTACCAAACTCCTCCGAAATGGCTCGACCAATTTTTATTGACTTTTTTCATATACATTCGGTAGATAATAATAGGTAATTTTAGTTATTTTTCATACCCCTAAGTGGCAAAATAACACTTGCCGGGTCAGCTAGTATAAGTATAGATTATACATTGCTGAAAGACATTTGACAGTTTTTTGTCTAAATCATGATCTGTTGTGTTTTGGACAAGAGTCAACATTCCGACATCTCGAGTATATTTACATTCTTTGTAATTGATGAAAAGTCGACACGAGTTTAGGAAACATGCGGGTTGGCATGCCACCAGGTTTCCAAAGACAGAGGCACTAGGAAAACATTTCACCAATCCTAAACAGAATTCCTTTCGATTGTCTATGACTGCCTGATTAACCGTTTGTTTAGCTGTCTTCAGGATTTTAAATCTTGGATTATAATTGAGAATATTCTAAGGTTTACTGAAAATCTATTAGCAAAAAATCTTTTACTTTTGCACTAAATAAGTTTCCTCAGATCATAATGTCAGCCGGACAATCCAATAATTGCAATTTGCGCAATAAAAAAAGAGTAATGGATAAACAATAATTCTTCGCAGATTTCCCGTCAAGTCTAAAACACTGGAATAACTCTTTATCTGCTCTCCTTATCGTCATTGTAGTCACACAGTTTGAGAGAACAGCTGTGCTATTCTACAAAATGAAATAGCTGCCAGACAGCTGCCAACCCGAATATGGCATGCAAAATTGTACTCTATTACAACTGACAAATTCATAGATGCAGAGATGTACGCTCGTCGCTGTTTTGCAGAGTATCACGGCTGGAAAGAATATAAAAAGATACTAGGGCCGGATGATGAAGGGCCGAAAGACTTATGAGTTTACTCGACTTCTATGAATAAATACGAAAATTGTAAAATGAAAAGGTAACGCGTACTTTGGGATTTAGTACCTACTCTATTTCCTCAGAAAGCCAGATTCTTTTAAGAATTAAATATTAACTATATCAGTATTCAGCCGTATTGCTTATTAATGTTTAGACTTTAGAGTTAACTATCTTGTATATCAAGGGGCTCAAGAAAGCAATAATTAGGGTTTATAACTTATAGGGTTTAGACTTCAACATCCAAATTCCTTTGAGTTGCATTTGCAAGTACTTCCAAAAGTTGAAGAACTCGGTAAAGAGAAGTAACGTAAAAAAACAACAGTGGTTCCTATGAGAAGCTACCATTAGGCAGCGTCTGATTTGAACGATGGCCAAAAATAAAAACACGTGACGTTAGGTGGGACGGGCCCATTGGAGTTGACGCGTAGAAGAAAAATATTTAGGTTGAACACACTTTGGAGCGGGAGGGAAGTTAGTCTTCTATTTATAAATCATGTTGCTAGACTTCAAGGTTAACTAATACGACGTCTGATGAATTATCTTACTTGTGTACAGGGGCCGTGCTTACCACCATCTCTCATAGCATAGCATATAAATTTTCATACAGGGAATGTATGAAAATGTCAAAACAGTATTAAAATAATGCAGTGCTGTGTCAATGCAAAGATTTCTATACAGCATCGCAACAGAAGGCAATATCGATTGCCGGTGCGTGTTTGCTAGTAGTAATATGCCACTGCCGAAGCCTCACACAGCACACTAGACCACACATGAGCCAATTCAGCGGTGGCGGTAGTCAAACCTCCGGGCTGCGGCCACCAACTTTAATTCAAACGCGCGCCGCTGCCCCAGGGAGGTCGTCTAGATGTCTAATAAACAGGTCGATCTCAATAAATATAAATCAGTTTTGGGTCGAGGTCACAGTGGCAGTAACTGACAACAATATTAGTAAGTCACGCTCCACAGAGCACAGCTCAGCCTTGGTTCAGCGGAAGCGCTGTGCTATAGGGACGCATTTTTCAAACCGATTCCGTCGCTTGAACTGACAACGAGCTAATGTTATTCGACCGTGAGAATCCTGCCATGCCATCGCGACAGGTTGTACCTAGTCTAGACGTAGTTAAGTGACTACATTGCCCTAATTTATCTCACAGAGAAGTTTATTTAATCTGGAGCAAACTAGTGTACCAATGATTTATGCTACCCTAGTCTAGTGTAAGGTATACTTTGGTCAGGTATTCATTGGGTACGGGGATAGCATCCTAGGTATGCAAATCTTTTTGGGAGCTATGTGCTTTTGCGGAAATAAATGAAAAAAAATGAGATACCCAGCATGCCTAAGGCGTCATCCTAATTATAATGATACGGTCTACTTTTATTGCTATTGATTATTTTCCCTTAAATAATATTAATCAACTGTTGCTTAATATTTTCTTTAGATGGCCCTGTTATATAGAATTACCTATTCGCTTTACATCCGAAATACTCAAAGTAACCGGTCACTATTATACGTACTTACGTACGATTATCGTGAAAATTCTTTTCACGATAATCGTACGACCAAACGATGCAATTTCATTGTACGATAAAAATCAAATACAAGAAACTATAATAATTGAAGGTTGCAAATTATTGCTCGATCATAAAACAAAATGATCGTGCGATGAAATTGCATCGTTAAGGTAGTGACCATTGAGGACGATAACTAATAATTGTTTTTATAATGTACCCAAAGGTCTGTGAAGACGGTTTATTCCCATTTCGCCAACGTATAACCAAAGGCCTAAACACGTAGGTCCTTCAGTCCTCATTATTCGTGCAATAAAACTTCCTAGAATGGGCAGGGAATAAAAATTATGCACCGATTTTAATCATTTTTAACCTGCAGTAACAGGGCAAAAGGGTATTAGTCTTTTTGTTCATTTTATCCATTTAACCCATAAGCACTTATTACTCAAAAAATCATTTCATCCTCTCTCCCAAGAATGCCCAAGCCGCCATGTTAACTGGGAATTGAGTTGGAACGATGTTGATGATAATAATTTATTGCTAGTTGTAGTTATAGCCAATTTAGTCGCATATATCGTTAAAATCCCATATTTCAAACTACAGATTAACCATAGTCCATAAATGGACGTTAACCTATTTTGCTTCCTAGTTTCTAATAATTGCATTAGAGAATAAGAGATGCGGTATGCATTTCCGACATCCGTTTTACTACGAAAACGAATTAAATAAAGCTATGGTTACTATAAGTGCGGTACCACACCTGCGGGAAATACCGGCGCTGAGAGTTCGGGTCAATACGCTAGGAATGTTTTTTTTAAAGTTACAATGCACATTATTACCACTGATAACAAACCTCAGGATATGGGCATCCGAACATTTAACCTTTTTCGTACAAGTAAACAGTATATATTATAGTATCTGTCAAAATTATGCTGAGAGAACTACTGCGTAGCCTTAACGTTGGTGGCAAAACAAGCCTTTTGGACACAGTATAGCCGCCATTTTTTCTGTCTATTGTTATGAGACAATCATCTACTACGCGTTACGCTGGGCGTCAATCGTATACATTGAATATGAAACGTATGAATGAATATGAAATGAATATGAATATACATTCGCGTATTGAACCGAACTTTCAGCGGCGGTACGTTTCGCAGGTGTGGCACCGTACTAAGCTGTGATTTGTTGGCGTCAGCGTAACTTTTCAATATTATGATACATATTTAAGTGTTGCTTCTCTGTTTCAGCTGTACATTTTTCATATAAATAGCTCATATTGAGTTACAAAGGCGAAAATTGGAGGAGTTATACAGCTTAAAAATAGTCAGCTTATAAGTTGTTTTTGCTTTGACTATAACATGCAGACTGAAGAACAAGGTCAACAACTAAGGTCTGTGCTGAGACAGGATCTGATAAATAAGATTTATTTGCGAGATTTTACGAAATATTTCGTATTAGTGAAGTTAATAAAACCCAAGGAATATAACCTTGCTTTAACCACAAAGTCATCTCACTCACAACTCACGGATAGACACGAGAGAAGCCAATATTCCAGTTTGTTTAGTAAAGACATTGAGCCTTAACAGCTAGGAAGCAATGTATAGAAATTATGCATCTCTGGCTTCCGCTGTACTAAGCCAAAAGCCTTGTGTTACAATAATTTACTGCATGTAATTGTTACTAATTAGATTACAACAAAATTCGAGGTGTGGTTATGAGGTAAACATATTTTATTTTAAGTAGATGTATAACAAGTATTTTTAATTCATTCTATATTTTTTGTATGGTCTCTTTTTAGGGTTCCATACCAAAATGGTAAAAATGGAACCCTTATTTTTTTTAGATATATTTACATACTCTGTGTATTACCTACTCAAAATTGCCTCTTTATAGTGCCTGAGATGCAGTCCGTTCTGTAAATTTTACTTATTTGTGAATTTCTCAAGCTAAATACAAATAGTAAATACTTATAAATAATTTTTGGGCGTCTATTATTAAATAACTCTTCGTTAGCTGTTGTTACTCGCAACAAGATTTCATAGGTATACTATAAAACAAATTCCTATATCCCGGAAATTACGTTACATTGGCGAGCCTATTTGTTTGGAGGTGGCAAGGTCCGCGTGAATTCGAATTATAAATAAACATCGTCCCCGCTCTCGGGAAGTTTACCTACAAGAATCTTTGCGTGAAGTGTGAACTGCCGATGGCGTCCCAAAATATCCCAGCGAGATTCCTACTGATGCCGCGAGTTGATATCTATATTCTGAATTATGCGGATAAATTATGTTACTAATTATTTAATGTTGTAGTAAAGGCCAGTCTGCCTACAGAGGATTTTTATTTCTATTTTTTTTAAACTATACAAGTTAGTACTTGACTGCGATCTCACCTGATGGTAAGTGATGATGCAGCCGAAGATGTTAACGTACTAAATTGGAAGGAAGGGGTAAATAAAGTCACCCCAACGGTTTCTACACAGTGCACACGTGCCGCCAAGCGATTTAGCGTTCCGGTGCGATGGAACGCTAAATCGCTTGGCGGCACGTCTTTGCTGGTAGGCTTGTAACTAGCCACGGATGAAGCGTCCCACCAGACTACACCTGAGCCAATTTAGAAATTATAAAATTCCAAAGTGGGCCCCGTGACGGGAATTGAACCCGCGACCTCCCACTCGAATCCAAGCGCGCGTATCCGTAGTCCGAATTTCGGTGTACTTCGGTCACATTGCTCGAAGGGAAGGTTTTCTTCCAGAAGATGGTCATCGCCGGCAAAGTGGAAGGAAAGGGACATCGAGGATGGAGCCCGATGTGTTGGTCGGATCCAATCCGCACTGCGCTCGACACGATTCCCTACACTTGTCAACCAACAGGGCAACATGACGCGGCATCGTCCTAAAGAAAGTTGTCAGTGAAAGGGGTAGCTGCCCTCAAGAACACGATGTAAAGAGAGAGAAAGGTCTGTCAACACTGCACTTTCCTGTATAGGGTCACCGTTCCTGTACTTTGGATTCCCAACGTCTCTCTTAGAACCGGGCTATGTATACCTAACCTGCCCATTACCACTTCAGTTTCGCGATACGTTGAGCTGTCTACGCACCGATATGAACCTGAGGATAAGCCCTTTGGAAGATTTCAAGCTCAAACTCAAAACTCAAAATATCTTTATTTCACGTAGGCCTAACATACAGGCACTTGCAAATTGTCGGTATGATATACTTTGTTGCATAAGAAAGGAGCTAAGTACAAGTCGACTTAAAACTAAGTTTTAGAGGGTTCCAAACGCGCCCTGCCGCTGAGAAGAAGTCAAAATTTATCTTCATACAAGAATAAAGTAGCGCCATATTTTGCCATGGCGGAAATCGTCCCTAAAGGAAACTCGAACTGCGGACAAGTAGGTAAGTACTCGTATAGTGATCTGTGGCGTTGAGCGCGATTCATAGACAATACTGCGGTCGGCTTACAATTGACGCTGTTGGTGTTAAAAAAAAATTGACACCAGTAATCTGCCGACATGTTTTCGCGCGATCCGCCGGGTCCTGTGTATACGTCTATTTATTTACGTCAAAATTCGTAAATATTTGTACAGAACCAAAATATCTGCATCGTCACCAATGGAGTTTGTGAGGGTACCGACTGACGAATAGGTATTCGGCGTGAGCGTGACCCTGATCCGCGTTGGCGCCAAGGGGGTGGCATCCAGACAGTTACGTCAGAAGTGGCTCCGATTCATCTACTTGTATTCATGAATGATATTTACTACTGCTTACCGCGCTTTAACTAACTGTGTAGCTGTAGCAAAGCTGAAGGTACTAGCACGTTATGACTTGTAGTGCTTGTAGTATTTAAAAGGATTTATTGGATTTATTTTTGTGTTGTCACTTTAGGATACGTTGATGGCTGCGACATCTAGCTTCGCGGAAGAATGTAACAGAAAAACGACCTAATTTGTAGATATTATTATTACCGACACATTAAAACAAAATTACAATTACATCCAATTGTAATTTTGGAGCAACTTTTGAGAGAACTTTCTATCCAATCGTGTTTCTGTTTCTCAACGATTTTAGAATAAATACCCAAAATACATGACACTTACATTTAAAATTAATTGTCTTAATAGTTTTTAAACTAAACTTCACTAAAGATCGCTTAAATACGGCTTCTACGCCGTTAAGGGGATTTATTGAATTTATTTTTGTCTTTGTCACTCTCACGAATACGTTGATGGGTGCGACATGCAGCGTCGCGGAAGAATATAACAGAAAAACGACCTTTTACCTAATTTCTCTAAAACTAAGCTAGCTATTAAAAATCTGTTTCTCAACGTTTTTAGATATTATTATTACCGATACATTTGTAACTAAAATAACAATTACATCCATTGTAGTTTCAGAAAAAAAAGAAGAAAAACTGAGATTTTGGAGAAAAATTTTTGGGAGAACTTTCTATCGAGAAAATTTTATCTAATCGTGTTTCTGCTTCTCAACGATTTTAGATTAAAGACCCAAAATACATGACGTATAAATTTAAAAGTAATTGTCTTTATAGTTTTTAAACTAAACTTCACTAAAGATCGCTTAAATACGGCTTCTACGCCCTGGTCATTTGGGGATTTTATTCACATATCAAAGAATTAATATTATTAAAGGCCTTGCCACTGTGGCGATAGGATTTGTGGATAATAGAAATCCGCGCGGGCGATGCAGGTGCCTTGACGGATCTTTTTAATGTTGTATACTTACCTACCTAATGAAAAATATTATACCTAACTAAAGCAAAACAACGATGGCCGGGTCAGCTAGTGATATTCTAAAGAACGTCTTCAGGAGGTTATACCTAATCTCTATTTCTTCTAAACCGAATATTCTGAACTACTCACTAGTCATACTAGAGTTGGTATGCAGTGCCTAGTAGGTATGTTGTCTCGTGTCTTGAAAAATCCATAATTCCTGCGGGATTACCATAATATACGAACGTTGACGCGAATCAAATCCCGGATTGAGCTAAATAATTTATAAGGTTCGTGTAAATAAATTTCACATCCAACATTACAATACAGTAGGTATTTTACTTCATTTTTATTGCCATTGCTTTATTGTAAACTAGGTTTGTAGGTATCGTAATAATGACACTCATTGATTTGAATTTTTCTTCTGTCCCTTCCTTGCAAAACGAAAACTTGCGTCATTCCGACACTACGTTTTAGCAACGAATATAAGTATAATATTACTAACGTTAGTTAGAAAACGTTTGTATGAGAAAAAAACTTTTTCGTTATTTACTCGATTTCATTATTTTTTGAAGATTTTATTTATTATTGAATATTGATTCTAAAATAAGTAAAAAACAACATTTTGATTTGTGTAAAATACCCTATTGTATCTCTCTCTCTATAAGTCTATATGATAAATTGCAGTGTATCTATCGAGTAAATGTGAAAGGCGTTATTTGGGGTTCTGCTTCTGCCTAAGAGACAGGCAGACTGACTGACTGACCTTGGCCTGTTTGATCGAAGCACAATAAAAACACAGACAAAGCCCGCCCACGCCGCCACACACCACGAAGGCTGCGAACTGTGATCCATTAGAGATTTGCCAAGATAGACTTTGTGCTAAGGGTACGAAAACAAAATATCATCCTGGATTTCGTGCTAAATTATTCTTAATTCATATTAGCCAGCAAACGTTGTTTTGCCTTTAGGGATGATTTAAGGCTATCCTATCTTTTGGAATTCAGACTGCGCACGGTGTGCAAATTTGATTAAAATAGGTCAAGTAGTTTAGTGGTCAATCGCGGACAAACAACGTGACGCGTAAATTATTAATATCTGGATGACCGAGCATTGCTCGGTATTTTTTTTGGTAAACATCTAAAGATGATACTTCTATTTTCGCAATTTGACTGTTGCAAGCCTACTATGTGTTATTTATTACCTTACAAACTGCGAAAACCCCAATGAAATTTGAATTTCGCGGGCAGACCTTTACATAATAGTATGAGGTACTATTGGCCAATAGATGGCAGCAGGAGACATATTTTTTTTGGTAAATACGACATTTTTTAAAAATGAATCCTAGCTAGATCGATTTATCGCCCCCAATAACCCCTGTATACTAAATTTCATGAAAATTGTTTGAGCCGTTTCCGAGATCCATATTATATAGAAATACTAGCTGATGCCCGCGACTTCGTCCACGTGGGATAAAAACTATTCAATCTTTTAAGTTGGACCAAATGACAGATATTCACGAAGTATGAACTAAATCGGTTCAGTAGTTTAGGAGTCCATTGAGGACAAACATTGTGACACGAGATTTATATATATTATAAGATAAGATGTATACAAGAATTGCTCATTTAAATGTATAGGATATAGGTAGATATATTAAGATAATAATAAACTAGCAGTTCTCATATTTCTACGAAAACGTCCGCGTTTATTTTTTCATGCCGTGTATTTTCTGAAAACTAGCTAACAGGGCATAATTTGTTTTTTGTCATGTGAAAACTAGATTTAGATTTATTCTCAGACCTTCCAAGCTAACCGGGCATAATTTGATTTGTCATGTGAAAACTAGATTTAAATTTATTCTCAGACCTTCCAAGCGTAGACAAACCAATTCATAAAAATCAGTCGAGCCGTTTCGAAGGAGTTAGGTTACCTTGGAAAGAGAATTTTAAATATGTATGAGATAACAAATAGTCTCGATTTTTAGGGTTCAGTACTTTGGGTATGGAACCCTAAAAATTGTGACAGACAGACCGACGGCGAAGTCTTAGTAATAGCATTATATATTCGTTGGTAATAGGGTCCCGTATTTACTCTTTGGGTGCGGAACCCCAAAATCACTAAACTACTCAATAACGAATGCACCTACAATGCGTACAAAACTGAAAATAATTTTTGTTTACTTAGTACGCATATTTCTTAAGGAGACTTAAGGCGAAATCAACGACTCCGCCCGCGAAATTTAAAATTTTCGTGGATTTTTGCAAATCGTACGCTAATTACACATCAGAGGTTTATGGCAGTTAATTTGCGATAGTGGCAGTATCATCTTTACATGATTTAACAAAATCTTTGCATGTAAATGTGTATCCTAGGAAATTAGTCCTAGTATCGAATTTTATGTGAGTAACTCGCAAATCTCGGACTAATTTCTTTAACTCGACACTTTCGAGCAGAAATTTTTATATAAACACGTGATGATGATATTAGGATTATCGCAATTTGACTGCCGTAAGCCAATTATGTCTTATCAGCTTAAAAATCGCGAAAACCCACAAAAAATTTGAAATTCGCGGGCATACCCGTGGTGTGCTCCTTAAGGAGAGGAGTGTTGAGTCGAAGATACTGTTGTGATGGAGTGAAACAAGCATGATCACCTTTTCAGCCGATCGCATAAAAAATACAACAGAAAAATCCTATTACAGCACACGCTTAAAAATATTCAAATTTTATTCGTGACGCTGGAGTCGCGAAGTAGAAATGAAGTGAAATAAATAATGTGCATAACTACTGCATAATGTACCTACTCGTGTTTACCGTATATCCATAACAAGATATATACAGGGTGGGCTTTTATCTTTTATTAATCTTGTAAAGGTGAATTGATCACAAAAAAAAGTAAAAAATATATTTGGCTAGGGAATATGACATCACGTACCTATATGGGCAACTATAGTTACAGGCGCTATTAAAGTATTATAAGTATAAGTACGTTACTATATTAGTATTATATATTCGTTGGTATAAGTTAAGTGTTTTAATTACAATATATATAGCTGCTTGTGCTGACTGACTCACTGATTGATCACCTCTCCTGAACAATTTTGTATGAAAAAATTTTTTTTTACTAATCATTTCGTAAAGAGGGGAAAAAATCATTAAGAACAAAAATATGGAGAGAGCTGATGATTGAGGATTTCGAAGACGGATAAAGAGCACAGCGAAAGTATTATCAATTTGGCTTCCGTAAGAAAAGATCAACATCATTGGCTATACTTAAATTATTGATTGAAGTATGGAGGTCCATAGATAAAAAGAAACAATGTGTTGCCATACTGTTGGATATGTCAAAAGCTTTCGACTGTGTTGTACATACAATAGTGCTTAACCAACTAGAACGTTTAGGAATAAGAGGGGTAGCATTGACGCTCATGAGGTCGTACCTCACAAACAGGGTACAAGCTACCGAATTAATAACTTACAATGAAAGGCATAAAACAATAGAACGGGTGAGATCCTCTTTTGAAAAAGTATTAATAGGTGTTCCTCAGGGTAGCATATTGGGCCCGTTGCTATTTCTCATTTACGTTAACGACATGCCGAACTTAACTGAACATACTTGTGTTATGTTCGCAGATGATGCAACAACCTTAATTGTAAACAATCATGACACCACACTAGAATATGAAAAAGAAATAAACAAAACATTAAATACACTTTATACTTGGCTAAAAACTATAAATTTGTCAATGAACGCAACAAAAACTAAAATGATACACTTTAGGAACTACAAAACAAAACCATTAAAACTAAATATAGAGGTAAATAATTGTAATATAGAAAATACAAATAACACAAATTTCTTAGGCGTCATGATAGATGAAAATCTGAACTGGAAGAGCCATATCGAAAAAATAAATAATAAAATAGCAAGTTATTGCCACGGACTTTCAATTTTAATTGACACCACAACTGAACAGGTTGCTCTAAACGCATATTATGCTAATATCTACTCCTTACTTAAATATGGAATCATATTCTGGGGCAATTCTGTTGACGTAAAGCGAACTTTTATAATGCAGAAACGTGCAATACGAATAATATATCGTAAAAAACCAGACCAATCACTCCGTATGGTATTCAAAGAAAAGAAACTGTTAACACTTACGAGTATTTACTTATTGGAAATATGCTTACTTATCCAAAATCAAGAAGAAATATTTGAAAAAAAGTCATCCTACAGAAATCGACTGGTAGCGTCAAGGCAAAATGATCAACATGACCTATACTTACCCATTGCAAAATCTAAGTTCTTCCAAAACAGTACATATTTAAGTGCAATACGTGTATTCAATAATCTACCGTTGCAAATAAAATCGCTAAACTCGTATAAATTTAAATTTAAAAGAATTCTTAAATTATGGTTATTAGATATGACATTCTACAGTTTAAATGACTTTTTCAATCGAGACAAAACAAAAGACAAAATTTTCTTTAATGAAGAATTCAAGAGAAGGAATAAAATAAATGTTTGACTATAAATTTTATTATTGTTATTAGATCAATTAGTAATACGTATTTGACTACAATTTATTAAAATTTGACATTGTTTAAGACAGATCATTTAAGAATTAATTTTTTATTATAAGTTTTTTCTTTTTTATTATTTTTCTGTAAAGCTATCGTATGCCTGAAAAGGTATGACTGTTCTTGTAACATTATATTGTAACAGTTTATACGATCAATAAATTGAACTTGAACTTGAACTTGAAGATAGGTGGGGGGTGCTCGACCAAATGTCATTTGAAACGTCATGCAATTGGCAGTGAGCAAAAAAAAATTCAAAATGGCGGATTCAAAATGGCCGCCATTCGAATTTCGTCGATATCTCGGAAAGTATAAAAGATGGATGGAAGAATGGTTTCTTGACAAAAAGTGATCAGAACAAAGGTCCACGCGATGATTAGAAAAAAATTCCAATATGGTGGAATAAAATTCCACAGAAAATGTAAGGCGAATTTTGAAGGGAACCTTTATGGGCGAGAAGACAGCACGCGGGCCAGATGTGGCCCGCGCATCCACGCGCCCTACTAGTTTAATATAAAGATCAATTTCTTTTTATTTTGGAAAACTTATACAACTTACTTTCCGTCCTTCCGTCTGTCCGCCACTTATTTTGAGGGCACTTTCCTCAGGAACGGGTTGTAATTTATATCGGATACTAATATAAGGCTTTTGGTCCCGTGAGGGAATAAAGTTTTTAATAGTTACATTAAAATAAAATTATATTAAAAAATAAATAAATAAATAAGTATTATTTCTTTATTTGTAACATAATATATTATATACATAATATATTATAATTATTGTATTATTAGTATTGGTATTCAGTATATATATATTAGTTTTTTGTATTTTATTTAATATTTATTAATATTTATATTTATTTTATTATTTTTAGTTGTGTAATCTAGTGTATGTAGTAGTATGTACTTATTTGAATTTAGGTATAATTATTGTAGTGTTGCACCACCTGCAATCCGTGGTTTCTCTGTATTTTCCTAATCTGTAGGTTGCCTGGCAGAGATCGCTACCTAGCGATAAGGCCGCCTTTTGTACTAATTAATTTTTTTACTTCGTAGTTTTAGTATTATGTTTTGTGGTGTACAAATAAAGTGTTAAATAAATAAATAAATAAATAAATAAAGATATTTAAAAACTCAAATTTTTTTGTGTATTTCCGTTTTCGTACTTATTATAAAAGGCAAGAAACAGTCTGATATTTATACTATACCTCTCAGTACAATAAACTTTAATTTTTGCAGAATCCATAATGTGCTTGGTCAGTTCTATTGACATTATTAAAAAAAAATCTAGCTATTAACTTATTGTGCGAGTAGGTATAGGTATTTTATGTAAGTAAAGAGTGAGGTCGTGCGGGGCCAACTAATCTGTGAATTACTTAGTTCAATTTTGCATTTATAAGTTTATTTATTTATTTAGTTAACTTGCTACATTAAAAATTCTTCAAAATAAACATAGAAAGTTTCATTTACTTTTTCACCTCTATTAATCTTGGAACCGTTTTGGTCAATCCTTTTGGAAACTTCATCTACCTTTTAATATGCCTCTTTTCCTTTTTATTTTATCTTCATAATATACAGATAATACAGAAGTGAGCTCGACTTTTTAGGGTTCTGTACATAAAGGGTAAAAACGAGACCTTATTACCAAGACCCGCCGTCCGTCTGTCAGTCTATAACCAGTAACTACTCAATCTCTTGACCCGTGATAATTAGACAGTTGAAATTTTCACAGATGATGTAGGTACTTCTATTACAGTTATATGTATACCCACATACCCAACAACGAATACTAAAAAAAGACAAAAATAAATATAAAAGCGGCTCCCAAACAACAAACGTGATCTTGTTGCCGTTTTATAGACACCCTTGGTCCGAGAGACCGACTCGCACTTGGCCGGTTTGCGACGTAATGCGAACTAACCAATGACGACGATGTAAAAAGGCCATTTCGAACAATAGTCGATCGACTAACAATATCAATTGATCAGTGAACACGACTTCACTTTCCCATCACAATTCATCGCATTTATAAACCAACTGCAGTCACAATTACGGCTTTTCGTGGCTATATAGAATAGCTCAGGAGCTGGTGGCCGAAACAAGCAACTACCGAAAATGCTGTCCTAAATAAATATAATTTCACAATTTTCGACCATGTTGTGTTTTGAAGAATATTCCATTAAACTCTCTATGTCAGTCGTAAAATTATTTTTTATGTGTTCTCGAAAATAATTTGGTATTAGCGTGTAGCATAGCTGGACTGTAAATTCTCCTAATTAGGATTTAGTTTAGGACTGTTCCTTTCGACCTTTCGAAGACGTCGTTGTAATGTGGCCCATGATTAGAACATGCAAATTTCTGTCGCATTTTGCTTGAAATCACATTACTCCTACAATTCTTCAATTACCATGAGTACCTATAGTGACTTCGCTTAGATTTTTTTATTCTTAATTCTGCGCGTTGTTTCTACCCAAGTAATAATAATTTTGACCACATGCCATTCGATTTAGATGTAATAAAAAATTCGCTATCGGTTAGCTCTTTAGCTACAGTAACTTGTGTGCTACGTGAGTAGTGTGTGTTATGTTTTGGTGTCTGTGTGTGTGTGTGCTATTCGCGAACCGGCACGAACCGGTCGTAAGAGTTTAGCAGAAAGCATGTTAACACAATGAAATTCCGACGCTCGCGATAGCATCGGCGAACGGCGCGGACGGTGTTGAATTGAAACCTGGCTACAATGCGACGACGATGAAAGTCTTCTACTCTGAAGAAATTCTATAGTATCACTAGCTCACCCAATAATAAAAGCAGTGATAGCTCAGTGGTTCTGACCCCTGCCTCTCATAAGGAGGTCGCGGGTTCGAATCCTGACTTTTCCGAGTTATGTGCGTTTTTAGGAAACTAAAGTCTAAATATCACTTGCTTAGCTGTGAAGGAAAACATCGTGAGGAAACCTGCATGCCTGAGAGTTCACAAATTTGTTCTCGAAGGCGTGTGAAGCCCGCCAACCCGCACAGAATCAGTAAACTTATAAGAATCAGTAAACTTATATATTGTACCTACTTAGTTATTTAAAATAAGAGTCCGCTGGTACAGAAACAGTTTTTAAAATAATATAAGACAATAATTTAGTACAACAATAATTTAGTTTTCATCTCACCCGCTCGGAAAAGCGTTTTTTAATGCCCGAAATGCGGGTGGAAAATGCTATTATATTCCCCAGGCCGCCAAAGCATTTTCATTTTTCCCAAGGGAGACAAAGTAGTATGAAAATCCCTTCCGGCCCTTGGGCCGAAAAGCATTTCCAACGTCAAACTCGAATTACGTGTCATGTCAATGTCAAAGCTGAAGACTTCTTTTTTTTTCTAATAACACATACGTTCAGTAAAAAAGTTCGACCTTAGAGTTTGTATAGGTACATTAGTTTTTTTATTTTTACTTTTTCTTAGAATATCAATAAATATAATAACTCCTATTTAGTTTTATTAATTATAAAAGAAATATAATTAAATCCATGATTTTTCTTCGTTGTTTATGTAATTATTGTTAAAATATTTATTTTTATATTATCTTTGGTTCTTAGAAATTCCTATTTCAGAACGCATTCAAAAAAAAAGTAAAAAAAGTTTCTCAATTTTTTTGTTCTGGTCTAGTGATGTTTCCAATCGTGATTAAATGAAAATACCTAATATTTTTATTACTTTATTCATTATTTTTTTGTTTTAACTTTGAAATAAGGTGAGTGATGATTGAAGGTGGTTTCAGTAAGTGAAATTATTCAGAGTTACCAAAAACAACATTTAACATAAATCGCAATGCCGATCTAAAGTGTTCTTCTGGTGATTTTCCTCGCTGTGGTGAGATGAAAAATTTTGTGTTATGGACGGGCGCAATTTTTTTGGGTCTCGTGTCTTTGAATGCCTCGCTATGCTCAGGATTCTATTCTTTGAACCCCTCGCTGCGCTCAGGGTTCAACCCTAGAATCCTTCGCCGCTCAGCATTCAAATTTGACACTCGGCCCAAAAATCCACTTTGCGCCCTTGCATAACAAATAACTATTTCAAACTTTTTTAAAAAATATTCTAAATAGTACGAGTAAGTTGTATATTATATAATTATTCTAAATAGGTTTCCAGAAAACACAAAAGTTCACCGAAATCTAGGACCGTTAAGTATATATATCCAGGTAAATGGATCTATTCACGAATATTCACAAAAACAACGTTTATTTTAATAGCATAGGTCTATTGATTTTTTGTTATCTAACCACGGTTTTAGGGAAGAGTTAATGAAACAAGGCTTAGCTGTAAAGCAATTAGCGTTATCTTTTATCAGCTTGCGAAGTTTATCAGTTTGTTCTTGATTCATCTTGAAACTGATAATCTGATAAGGTGGAGTGAGTAATGAACTGATAGTAAGGTGACGTGTGATATACACTCACCTCCCACCTATGGGACCAGTGACCACGGTATACATATTGTTTACAACGGAAAATCCGGCCGAGTACAAGCCGCACTTGCGCCCGAAGATTTCCGTGCATATGAATCCATAATATTTTTATTCATGGTTAGGAAATCTGATGTGAGAAAATTTTGTGTAAAATATTGTTTTAAATATGAATAAAAAAGAAGCATTTTCGATTAGTTCAATATCATAATACAATTTACTGATAATATGAGTTTTAATATTTCATTCATCATATAACATCATCTACCTTTTGAATTGAAACACTACAGTCTGTGCATTTAGTGAAAAGCATAAAAGGCTTGTTTAACTTGTGGAAAAATTGCTTTTCACAAGCCATGACAAAGCATTTGAAACAAATACTAAAATAAGCAAATAAAACGGTATTTATACTACGATAGAACGAAGTTTTACGTCCCTTGGCTTTTCAACTTTACGACTATTAACCCATAACTTTGGCACAGCCATTGAGGTATAAATATGGGCACAGCCTGAAAGAAAAACATAAACGGACTTGCCAATATTGTCGTTAGGTATACATTAATCGTACATAATAGTCATCGAATAAAATCACTCCATCAGGATCTATCGTTTAGAATATAGGACAGTTTGTGAATCCCTACGAGATCAGAAGGTAGTGTCTGGTAACCAATTAAAACACTTCTCTTCCTTAGAAATCATAACATGAAAATTATTCATGAATTTCAATAAAAGACCCCCCCTCCCCCTTAAAGGCAACGGTTGCCGGGTTAATGAGCGCCGTCTGATCTCCCATTTTAATGTCCCGCTGGCAGCGGTCGTTTTTTATAAGTACGTGGTTACTGATTTAGTTTATTCTATGGCGCAATAGTATAATATGGCGTAATATGGCTGAAAATCCGTCAACTGGAAAGGCCCATAAAATTAACGTCCCAGACCTTTACGATACCGTTAATGGTGCTTGTATATCAAAATACTCGTAAATAGATTGTTCCAAGAATGAAGTGGATGGAAATTTTCCTATCAGGTACTTGTAGCGAGTATTTTATAGGTGGCCGTGACTACATCCGAGCGGATTCGGGTTTTTAAGCACTCGGAATTCGGAAACCACTTGCTTTCTCAGCACGCAAAATAAGTAACCTTGTCATGTATAATACGTTATTTTAAAGGTCTTCATAGGCCCAAATATTATCTGGATTCTGGATGCCTTCAAGAATGCCATAGGGTAAAATGTATAATATTTGTACCTGCATTATTATGAATTAATGATATTTATTAATTTATTTAAGAGAACAGCGAAATCGTCCCTTTCAGGCGACGGACGTCTCCTCACAGCTGGCCTCCTGCAATGATTTCCAGCCCCCACGGTCCTGTGCTATCTGTATACAACGCCTTCCAGCGAGTCGGTTCATCTGGTCGGAGGCCTGCGAACACTGTGGGTCGCCATTCCAGAACTTGGGATCCCCAACGTCCGTCGGTTCTACGAGCTAACCTTAACGTAGCTGCCAGTTTTACGTTTTTATAAGACCCTTAGATTTGCAGCTCATTTAATATAACAGTCGCAAAGATATTTAATCGCTGGCGAGTTATTAGGGTTCCATACCAATTTGGTAAAAATGGAACCCTTATGGTGAGACTTTCTCCGTCCGTCCGTCCGTCCGTCCGTCCGTCCGTCCGTCCGTCTGTCACACTCGATTATTTCAGTAACTATTCAAGCTATCGACCTAAAATTTAGAATAGTTATAGATAATAGTGACGCGACGTCATAGCAATCGTAAAAATTTGAAAATTGTTTTTATTTTTATTTAAAAAGGGGGAAAAACCGGGTCGCCGAAATTTCAAAATGAGATAACAATATTGAGTGGGGTATCATATGAAAGGGCGTTACTTGTTTATTCTAAAACCAATTTTAATTTAATTTTATGCCTGATAGTTTTTGATTTATTGGGCAAACTGTCGAAAAAAATACCGTTTCCCCCCCCCTTATCTCCGAAGTTTACCATTCAAAAAATCTGAAATAAATATGATCAATAGAAATTAACGTATATTTTACAGGAAAAATAAAATCAACCCTCTAACTATTATACTTTTTTTGCTAATAACAATAATCCGCCGAAAACAAAGTTAGGTTTGCGGTTTGCCAACAAAAGTACTTATATGTAAATTAAACTCGTAAAATCATGAACAAAAGTGATTCTTTTAATGTTTTACTTCTTTTATGGTATGGAACCCTCGGTGCGCGAGTCCGACTCGCACTTGGCCGGTTTTTTTTTAGTTGCAAACAGTTAGTCGCCTTTTAAGTTATTAGTCACCTGCAATATTATGAGCTTTATATTAACTCATTGAATCTAAATCAACATATTAATATAAATGTACTGTAGGGACCCGTGACGTCACCATCGAAAGTAAGAAGAATAGAATAATAATGCTGAATAATTCTAAGGGCCTAAGGATTCACGGAGTTTTATTTTCTCTAGCCTGGCGTTCTCCCAAAAGTTGGCGACCACCGACACGACGGAAGAAGCGCATACAAAAAGGAATGACCAAAGGTGGTATCGAGTTAATACAAAATATTGTAGAAAAGTGAAATAGTATTTTTTAAGATCCATTGACACTAGGATTTCTTTTTCATTTTGCGGGAAAGGGGCTGTGACCCCACGTTCTGGTTTCTACCTGGTACAAAGGTTATCCATCGCCATTCAGCGTGCAAAAATACTTAAAGCAGCGACGAGCGTACATCTATGCATCTATGAATTTGTCAGTTGTAATAGAGTACAATTTTGCATGCCATCTTCGGCTTGGCAGCTGTCTGGCAGCTGTTTCAGAGATGGAAATTTTGTAGAATAGCACTGCTGGATAAAATTTTATCTTCATACGTTTTATACTTATGAGACTGAAACTATTATTGAAAACATGAAATGTTCATTCGGAATGGAAACTAGGCTAATCGCATAAAGCGAAAGTAGGTAAAGGTTGCGGCCGCCATAGATAGCTTTTTGGCAGGTCGTACAGCAATGGAGATGATATTTTTCTTAATATTTTGCTGAAGAATCTGAAAATTTTATAGTATCAGTATGTTCCTGGATACGAGTACAATCGAAAATGGGTGAATCGTATCTACACCGTTATTAATTGGCAAAAATAAATTAAAATAAGATTTTGGGGACTTGTATCTACGAAGGAACAATACGATATAGGTAAATATAAATAAATGATTTGTTTTATAGCTTGAACTACTATGAGTATATCTGATGAGCTTTAACTTGTCATTGCTTTTGAGAAAATGGGAGCAAAAGATACGAACTTTTATTTAAAAATACTCGAAGTTCCTTGCAACAAATGAATTTACAAAATTACCTTGGTTGGATTACATCTATCCAATTTTACGTTTGTTCCTGTATTTAGATTTAAGGTAAAAGCACGATTCTGTGTAAACCGTTAAAGATCGTCACTTACCAGCAGATGACACTTCAGAGTAGTATTAACTTGCAATGTTTTAAAAAAAAATAAGAATTTCGGTATTTCTATAGATTCTGATTTATATAGCTTGTTTTTATCCCAGACAGGATGGAAGGTGCTTAGTTCGGGGGAATGAATCACTAGTGATATAAGCAGGTATCTTGAGACAACCCTATCGAATTTACTAGTGTTGGAATCTTTAGATAAATAATTTTATTTATCTCGCGAACCCTGAAAGTTGCTTATCTATTAATACTAGCGCCGGCCAAGGGGTCAACGACCACAAGCAAGCGATTTAACCAGATTTACTGGCTAACGTAATCTTTGATGTTTTCCGCTGATACCGTTCTTAGAAAGGTAAATCTGAACCACATATTCATATTATGCTTGCAAGATTTCACTTAATTATCCAAGCGAAACTATAATTACAGTACTAAAGACGAGGTTTACGTAAGTAGGTATTAAAACTGTACGACACCTTCAAATGAATCATTTATTTGGGCTCAGATAATATCTTAGATTGATTAAGTTACATACTACAAGCCGAAGTTAATAACATCTCTGCTAGGACAAATCCGGATGGGATAATCCGGATTACCAGGGATAGATAACTTGTATGGAGCTCATGTCCTATCTCAGATAGGGCAAATATGGATCGAGTAGGTTATTAATTTCCACCTTAAATTTCCATTAAAAAATTGCACCGTATGAAAGACCGTGGTGGATGGATGATGGTGATAATGGTTAATCAAATGCCAATGCTTTGCACTAATAAGAACCTACAGCAAACTTAATAAGGATTTATACCTAGCAGTGAACTCAATAGGGCTCCATTCGAAATAGAGTCCTTGAAGTAAAAGTATGTAATGCATCATAGAAATTGACAGAATAGCATATAGGTACCTAGGCGGACTGTGTGTAAAAATGTCGCCACTTTACTGGTGTCAAAAATGTGTGTTTTGACACCAACAGCGTCATTTGTAAGCCGACCGCAGTATTGCTTTTATAGACCGCGGTTCACGCCACAGTTCAGCTGTGCTATTCTACAAAATGAAATAGCTGCCAGACAGCTGCCAACCCGAATATGGCATCCAAAAATGTACTCAATTACAACTGACAAATTCATAGATGCATAGAACTGATGTACGCTCGTCGCTGTTTTGCAGAATAGCACGGCAGTATACTTGTTATTAGTCCGCTGGGTGGTTTCCGCAGGGACGATTTCCGCCATGTTGTGGCGTATTAGCGGAAATTTTGACAAATGCCTATACTTTTTTTTCTTGTATGAAGAAGGTTGACCTAAAATGTCCCGATGGGCTCATCATGTTCATATCGGTGCATGAAATGCGATTTTCATGCGATTCATCTGTTTCAATTTTATCTGTAACTATAATTTTTACAGTAATTCATTAATTCTACTATTACCTATTTGTTATTGTAGCCTATTGTACATTTCTAAATGCTTAGTCATTTATAATTATAAAATTCACATTTAAAATTACTGACTGTCCCGACGCGGAAAAATATGCATTTTTTACAGTCAGTAAATACGAGTAAACAACGGCATTGTGGAAAAATATGAATCCACAATGCCGTAGTTTATTATAATCCAGCATAGCTCATAGGTCAGAAACTAAAAAAAATTAAATACGTATTTGTACTAAAAAGTTAAACAAAACTAAAGATTGAATATTCCTTTGGTTAATTATTGCAAAAGTAAAATCAATAATTGTTTACATAATCCTATACCTTTAAACGAGCAATTCTTGTATATATATATATTTCTATATAATCTGGATCTCGGCAACGGCCCCAACGATTTTCATGAAATTTAGTATACAGGGGGTTTTGGGGGCGATAAATCGATCTAGCTAGGATTCATTTTTAGAAAATGTCGAATTTACCAAAAAAAAAATTAATAAAAATATGACTTCTGCTGCCATCTATTAGCCAGTAGTTAAACTACCGAGCGAAGCACTTCTGCTGCCATCTATTAGCCAGTAGTTAAACTACCGAGCGAAGCTCGGTCAACCAGATATATATTTATTAACCTCTATACATAATTACCACACCAACACTGAAAGCAGTAATGTTACAGTAGATATTCTTGGTATGAAAATTAAAAAAAAATCATTTAAGTATCTGGTAACCCTACGCACGATTGATATCAATGACGAAATACACTACGCTAGGACGGGAAAGATGTGACGTATGTTGAAGCTAAAAATTTCTAAAATATGTCGTCGCGCTTCATACATTTCGGTACCGCTGACATCATATATCGCTGTCGGTCGCATACATTAGCGCCATTTTACAGTTTTGACGACTTAGAAATCCGGCTTCAGGGCGTGGCGTAAAATGTATGCGTGACGTCAGTAAGTGCTGATCCTTTAATATGTTAAATCAATGATTGATACACATTGGTAAATGTATAATCGACTTTGGCGCCGTGCGTCTGCTCGTTTTTGCTGACGGCTGCGGTGAACAAACATCCTTAGTCGAGTTAAAAAAACATATTTATAGCATATACTATACTTTAGGCTCGCTCCATCGATTAGGCACTGTTTTTGCTGCCTGACTGATAAGATAGCGTGGCCTTGCGGAGGCTTTCCTACTGTTTCCCAACTCGACGCCGTATTACGACGTTTTATTATTAACTAACTATAATAAATCACACGTCTATATTTAGATTTACAGTCACCGACCATATAACTAGTGGGCATTAGATACAGGCGAATTCACGTGGTAATCGCGGCTACAGAACTAGTTTTGTACGTTAGATTTGTGGTGAGCATTGTTCCTTTTCAGATGACGATTCGTGAAGTCTAATATAGTGCCATAAATATCTCGCTGCCTGCGTTGCAACAAAATGAGGA
This sequence comes from Coenonympha glycerion, assembly GCA_963855885.1. NCBI lineage: Eukaryota > Metazoa > Arthropoda > Insecta > Lepidoptera > Nymphalidae > Coenonympha > Coenonympha glycerion. The sequence goes on from OY979626.1 coordinate 1,614,925, forward strand.
AACAGTACGGCATCTGTTGTTGTAGGCTCGAAGGAATTTTACTAGATTTTATGGGAATAAAAATGAGAATTTTTCAACGCTTTCAATTATCATACCATCCTTTCTTAGCAATGTTAGATATTTTCAAAGCGTTAGAACGCTATAGCCTTGTATTTGAATTGGTACCTAAATAAAGCAGGTAATTTATATTTTAAACCGGTAAGTACCTATGTCTAACATCGCTACTTAAAGTACAGCGAAAAGGTCTATCTGCTTAGTTCCAATTTTTTTTTAGTTTTTTATATTTGTAAGCTTATAACACATTTTAGGCATAAGACAATAAATTTTGCGGGAATGGCGATATTGTCTTCGCATTTAAATCGTGGCAATTTTTTTACTAACCAACTCCTCCAAAATGACTCGACCGATTGTTATGAAATTTTCTGAAAGTCTGAGAGGATCTGAGAGTAGATCGTAAGCTACTTTTTTATCCCTTAAAACAAAACAACATTTGTCGGGCTAGCTTGTTTTCTAGTTTTGATTATAATTGCAAAGGTACTTTTAATATCATCATATGAAGAAAATTATTATACTGCTACATGTTATAGCCTACATTTGAATTTAGCGGTCAATTAGAATGCACCTTAACAGTGGTTAGTAGACAAGTGAAAGTAAATATAATAATATACCAATTCAGGAGTTGATATTGCTAATCCATATAAATCTCAATAATAAAGCTCAATTTATTCTTAACTAAATGTTGCTTGCATATTGGTGCCGTATAAGAAAACATCATGTGCAAAGCTATGATGTTCTAAAAGGTATGTGAAGCCTATTTACATTCCGCAATAGGCCAAAACGTAGGAGCAGGTGGGTTTTATTTGTGTAGATCCCGAAATTAGGATAAATAGTGAATAGAGAAATTATAATACAGATATAACATATAGGCAGAAAAATATGACGTTTTGACAGGTTTTGTATGGCATATGTTTCATTTCTCAGACTCAGTTTACATTAGTTTATCTGGCTATTGAAAATCGGCCCTTAGTCAGAATTAAAGCAAAAATCGCAAAGAACAAACAGCTCGTAACAAGTTCATAAGTTGTATAAAATACTTTGTAAAAGTTCACTCGGTGAAGAATCGTTGAAGTCTTTTCTTACGGATTACGGAACAAACGACCGACAGGCGGTACTTGTCTACCTGATAGCGCTTGATTCGAGGAAAGATAAAATATGTGTTTGTTGACTTTCCAGAGTCATTGTTAGATTGTCGTAAAAACGACCATGATACTTGAGCCCTAACGATTATTTTACAGACAACTATCAGACCGGGCAAACGTCGTTTTGCCATTTAAGGGTATGGAAAAATAGATAGGTAACGACTTATTTTCCGACCCATTGAATATAGACACAAAATTTTATAAAAATCCGTCGAGCCGTTTTGTAGGAGTTTGGTTACAATTTACAAACACTGTGACACGAGAATCTTATCTTATCTTATTTTACACCTTTAAACGAACAATTTTTGTATATATATTTCTATATAATCTGAATCTCGGAAACGGCTCGAACCATTTTTATGAAATGTACGCAGGGGGTTTTGGACGCGATAAATCGATCTAGCTAGGATTAATTTTTAAAAAATGTTGTAAGTATTTACCAAAAAAAAGCAAATTCTCGGTTTCAAAAGCATAATCAAAAAGCTTTGTGACCGAGCTTTTTGAATTTGTTTTTTATATAATACGAGTACCTATGTATATTGAAGATCTTTGCGACTTGCATCTTGCATCTTGTGCGATACTTAAAACTTGTGTTAGCTCAAGTATTTTTATGTTTTAGGTAATTTTAAACTCATAATAAAAGGTAAAAAGTAAAATGTAAGTAATAGTATTTTGGAATAAAATCATAGATTCATAGACCATTGATTGTAATTATGTGACTATCCTACGTTTCCGGCTTTAGTGACTAATAATGTAATTCTTTTAATATTATGCTTTTCGCGATTTTTAAGCTAATAAGACATACTAGGCTTATGGCAGTCAAATTGCGGGAATCCCAATATCATCTTTACGTGTTTATATAAAAATCTCTGCTTGAAAGTGTCGGGTTAAAGAAATTAGTCCGAGATTTGCGAGTTACTCACATAAAACTCGATACTCGGACTAATTTCCTAGGATACACATTTGTATGCAAAGATTTTGATATAATCATGTAAAGATGATACAGCGATTCTCGCAAATTGACTGTCATAAACCTCTGATGTGTAATTAGCGAACAAATTGCGAAAAACCATTAAAATTTTGAATTTCGCGGGCAGAATCGTTGATTTCGCCTTTCGTTAGAACCATATAGTTAAAGCGGGTCGCTTGTTTTCGTTGGTCGCAGTCGGCAGTGTAAGTAATGTGTTTGATTTGAATCCGTTTGAATATATTACGAAGCGGCCGCGGCGTCGGCGCCGGCAACAGGCTAAAGCGATTGCGACCCCTTCGAATAACGCTTCTCGCGCTCACTTATTGTACGTGCGATCATAGGGCTGGTATAACACGTTATTTTCATAAAATAGCCATTTTTTTCACTTCTTTTGTAAAATTAGATTATTTATTATATTAGTTTAGATTTAATTTTAAGTAGGTATATGATATTATTGAAGTTAAATTGTAAATAAAAGGTGAAATATTTAAAAAAATAGCCATTTTCGACCAATGGATTTGAAGAATTAATTATTGTAGAAGGAGACGTTTTCCTTAAAACCAGTTGGTTTATTCACGTCACGTTTTCACACACTGTGTGATGTGATTCAAGAAATTAACTTTATATAATATATTGGTTTTGAGTGTACAATTTAATGTATTTCATCATAGGAGAAACAATGCTCGACTTTGACGCGCTTAGGTAAATTTAATCTCACAATAATTGTCGACCGACATGGCGTTTTGAACTACATTCAATTTTGCGCTCTATGTCAATACACATTAGTCAAAAAATTAATGTTTCAGTGTTGGCAAAAATGTTTATATTTCAATATCGTCTGCTTATAAATGCCATGACCTTTTTAAACATTTCACTTGCTGAAATGTAGCCTTTGTTGCTGTTGTTTCTTGTTTTGTTTGTTTTAAAGCCGTGAAAACGCGTGACCTTTTTGACACAAACACAAATGAGCTCTTAGATTGTGTAAGAAAAACGTATTCATCGTTATCGTTTTCGTTTATAAATTCTGCCTGCTGATTGGTTCCTTGATTTCCGTCAGCCAATCGGGGGGTAGAATTTGCAAACGATTACTTTGTTAAGAAAAGCGATCTCCATGCTATCTTAGAAGTAAAAATAAACTTATAGTTCATAAAACAAGACTAGAGAAAATAAATAAATCATTTAAAGGCAATGGGATACGCTTTTACAACAAACTCCCTAATGAAATATTAAACTTATCCCTCAATAAGTTCAAAGTCGCTGTAAAACGAAAGCTCATTAATAAAGCTTACTATAGTATTAAGGATTACTTACATGAATCAAATCCTTGGGGATTAATGAACTGCTGTAATTATACTAGCTCAATTAATTTTAAGAGCTTTTGTGAAGTGGTGATAACAGAAAACAAAACCCGGCTGAGTTTGTTGTGGGCTTCTTCTCAGTGCAGGGCGCGTTGGAACCCTCGTAAACTTAGTTTTAAGTCGACTTGGAGTTATCGCCATACAAATGTGACAAATATCATAAGGACCATTTACAAGCGCCTGTATATTAGGCCTATGTGAAATAAAGATATTTTGAGTTTTGTGTTTTGAGTTTTGAATTACGATAGCGATGAATACGTTTTTCTTACGCAATCAGGCCCGAATACTGTTACGTTTAAACTCGCAGTGGTCTATCCTCACTCTTAAAATCCTTTTCAAATGAAAAAATCGTGGAAAGACGAGGCGTGGCAGCCCTGGCCGCGTGTTATCGTGGCGGCCGGTATGAGGGCGTTGCGGTGGTGTGCGTGCGGGGTTCGGCCGCGGGTAGAGGGGCGATGGAAATTTCCACTCGGCGCGCGTGGCGAGTGGCGACTACGAGTGCGGTGAATAATATCGAGAGTTTTTCAAGCGAGGCGGTGCGAATCGCGATCCGCCGTCGCCTGGGCCTCGCTCGCGGCTCGCCAATGCTGTAGCCAAGGATTTATAAAGCGCACCTAGTCACTACAGATATAAGCCAGTAGGCACATAAAACATAATCATGATTAAAGATTTATAATATGTATAAATAGACGTATACACAGAATAATGTCGCCAGTTTACTGGTGTCTAAAATTTTTGTTTTGACACCAACAGCTTCAATTGCAATCCGACTGCAGTATTGTCTAAGTATATACCGCGGTCCGCCACAGATTGTAATTATTATTATTTATAGTTATTTATAGTTATATTTCAGTTATTTATAGTCCGCACGCGGGTTTCCGCAGGGACGATTTTCGCCATGTCGCAGCGTATTAGCGGACATTTTGGCAAATGGCGCCACTTTTTTCTTGTATGAAAATTGCTCCGATGGGCTCATCCTCAGTTCCATATCGATGTTTAATGTTTATATAAGAACTACAACTACCTACTAAATATACATTTATGAGAGTTTGAAAGTTGCGCCATAAACGTATAGATAGAACCAAATAGAACAGATAAAATTGAACTAGGGTTTTTATTCTAAGCACTGCAGCGAAATTTCTTTCCCGGAAGGATGGTCACCAGGCCCTGGCGGGAGCGCGGTGCATACGAAAGTGAATCCCGTACTCCCGCCAGCGGATCGGACGTGGTTTGCCCTGACGGAGGGGTATGCGATAGGCATTTTCTGTCATGTGTGATGTGACCGACAGACTGACCACAAAAGGTTCCGTTTTTTTTCTATTTTGAGGCACAGAACCCTAAAAATTAACCAAACCTATCAAGTGGGGTATCAAAATAAGAGATTACAAAAATATATAAATATACTATCACATTAGGTACTATGATGCTTATGCAATAAATTATATTGTAGTTATGTACTTATGTATTTCACTTTTTTTACTTTATAGTATTTTTAATTCTGTAAAACAAACGGTTGCTTTACAGAATTTATTATTTGTATATAGTATTTCGATGGTGTGGGGTCTGATTGCGTAAGAAAAACGTATTCTTCATTATCAATCGTTAACAAATCTTGCCCTTCCTATAGAACTTTGTAAACGACACTTGTAAACTTTGTAAACGGAATTTGTAAACGATTGCGATAACGATAAACACGTTTTTCTTACCCAATCTAGGGGCTGATCAAATTATAATATGAAAAAAAATCGTAAGTTGGATGTATATACTAACAAATATATGGTGATTCGACACAGTCCGACAAGGCTCTCTTGGCACTTGAAGGAGGGCGCTGTTGCAAAACAAAGGCAGCCATAAAATAAAATCTCCTCAATTTTACTTCAATTTTAGTTCAAATTAGTTAATAGTAAGCAAAAACAACATAACATACAATAGTGATATACTGACAGAGCGAACTATCAAACAGTAGCACAAGATAGCCGCGTTAGTTCAGACTTTGGCCACGCGCCAAAATAGCCTTGTCGCACTGTAGAAAACTAAACTGTGTCTAACCTAACCTATACACTGTTCTCAAGGAAAAAAACCACTGCATGAGTTATAACTAACGGCCACTGTGAATTGAGATTGATTTCGGTGGAATTTCAATTTCAATTCTTTCGAATTTTTCCACGCTCGAATCGCTTTCTGATAAATGTATAGTTTTATCTGTATTTACATTCCAAGGCACGGAAAACTGTGAAATATTATAATAATTATTACCTAAGCTTGAAATGTTTCCTTGGCAATTAATTCTTTGAAACATTCTGTAGCTATTAACAGTTGTTTCATACATGATACATGATAACTACAAGGAAAATGTGCCGAGACATAATAATTAGGTAGGTATACACATTAGGTTATTTTGGTCCATCTTAATCAAGGTTACTTAATTTATTACTTAGTATGACTAAAATTTTAAACACCGTAATATAAATAAATAGTGTGTTCTACAAATAATATAAAAAAAGTATAAAAGTCAGAGAGTTGATTTTATTTTTCCTGTCAAATAGTCAAATATACATCAATGTCTATTGATCATAATTATTTCAGATTTTCCATCGATAAACTTCGGAAATAAGGGGGGGGACGGTATTTTTTTCAACAGTTTGCTCAATAAATTAAAAACTATTGGGCACATAAATAAATAAAATCGGTTTCAGAATACACAAGTAACGCCCTTTTATATGATACACCACTCAATATTGTTATCTCATTTTGAAAATTCGAAGCCCCGGTTTTCCCCCCTTTTTAAATAAAAATACAAACAATTTTCAATGTTTTATGATTTCAATGGCGTTGGGTCACTATTAAATAAAACTATTCCAAATTTGAAGTCGATAGCTCTGATAGTTACTGATATAATCAAGTGTGACAGACGGACGGACGGACGGACGGAGAAAGTCTCACCATAAGGGTTCCATTTTTACCAAATTGGTATGGAACCCTAAAAAGGAACCATATATTTGCTGTCCGTCCGTCCGTCTGTCACCAGGCTGTATCTCTTGAACCGCGATAGCTACTGACTTGAAAATATCCCATAAAATAAACGTTGATTATTTTGCTTGATATTAACAACGGTAACAGGTAGACGCTTCTTCACATAATACAACCAATGGGCGTAATGTAATTATTTTTTAATATTTGTAATAAGTAATATTAATGAAATAATATATTATACTATAATTAATTTTACTATTACCCATCTGATTAGTTGAGCAAATTTTCAGGTATGTATTTGATCCTGTTTTCGATTTAGAACAATTGAAGCAAGCAGGACGTACGATTTTTAGGATCCTGTACCCAAAGGGTAAAAGAGGAACCCTATTACGGAGACTTCGCTGTCCGTCCGTCTGTCAGCAGGCTGTACCCCTTGAACCGTGCTAGCTGAAGACTTGAAATTTTTACAGGTGATTTATTTATGTCGCCGCTATAAAAACAAATACTAAAAAATAGAATGAAATAAATATTAACACGACAAACGAGATTTTTTGCTTGATATTTATAACGGTAACAGGTAGACGCTTCAAATTTTCACAGAACATGTAATTTACGACCAATGGGCGCAATGTAATTATTATTTAATATTTATAATAATAATTATTATCATTACTTAATATTATTATTTTTTAATCATACAATTCTCCATCTGATTAATTGAGCAAATTTTCAGGTGTGTAATTGATTTTGTTTTCGATTTAAAAAGCCGTACAATTTTTAATGGTACAACTACAGATGGTACAGAATTGGCAACAGAAATACATAATTTGTGAAAATTTGAAGTCTGTAGCTTTCACCGTTCAAGAGATACAGCCTGGTGACAGACGAACTGATGGACGGACAGCGAAGTCTTAGTAATGGGGTCCCGTTTTTACCCTCTGGGTATAACGGGTAAAAGTAATTAATTAATCGACTTCAAAATACGACCACGTGGACAGTGCGAGTTTATTTAAAAGAAACCAGCTGACGCGAAAAATGTTGTTTTGCCATACCTATTAATGAAAAATAGCAACAACATATAAAATAGCTCCGATGTGAGAATTTTATATTTTAGCAAAAGTACAGTCTACTAATTATGATATCTACATTCTGAACAAAACAAGTAGAATTCAGGAAGAGATTTTGTGAAATACGAATTTCACGTGGGTGGAGCGGCGAACCATTATCTAGATACATTATATTATATCAATGAATGGAAATTTCTAATTTTGGAGGCCAAGATTTCTTGATCTTTAGGTCACTAAGCCAGATAAGAAAGTTGTTAGTATTAGTCGCTTCGCCTTAGGTATTACCGTGTAAGTCGCCACAGATGTAACTTTGTTAGTCTGATAATATTATCAATGTAAGGGAATTTTTAATCTACTATATATAAAAATAAGACGGGTTTTCCTTCCTGACGTTGTAACTCCAGAACGCACGAACCGATTTCCACGGTTTTGCATTCGTTGGAAAGTTCTCAGGTCCGTGAGGTTTATAGCGAAGAAAATTCAGGAAAAATTTCAACAGAAAAGCGGGAAAATCTTTTTAGCGGGAAAGCCATCTGGTGGCGAAACGGAGTTTGCCGGGTTTGCTAGTTGATTATAATTCTAGAATATTATTTGATAATGATAATAATTGATCTAAAGCTAGAATTTATGAATATTCCGAGAATAAACATAATATGTAATTCCCCCAGTCACAGGAACTATTAATTGTGAATTGCTTGTGTCATTTATTTATTCATTATACTCACAATTCATATTATTTGCAGATTTGATTCTAAGATAAACTACGCGTACTAGACCTTTATTGAAAACCTATCTACGCTTGCAATGCGATGCTTATTTATGACTAGCCATAAAAACTATTATAATCATCGAATGAAAATTTCAGGACTTGTAACTGGAATTTTCACTTCTAGGTGTATTTAACATATTACGGGCCGATGTTATATCTGGGTGACCGAACTGTGCTCGGTAGTATTATTATTCACCAATAGATGGCAGCAGGAGTCATATTTTCCTGGTAAATTCGTCATTTTCTAAAAATGAATCCTAGCTAGATATCCCCCCATTTATCGCCCCAATACCCCCTGTATACTAATTTTATGAAAATCGTTCTAGCCGTTTCCGATATACAGATTATATATATATATATATATACAAGAATTGCTCGTTTAAAGGTATGCGATAAGCTTTTGACAAAGTATTGGTTAAATACCGTACCGTCTTTAATAAAAACAAAATAGATTACATCATTTGTATATTTCATTTAGGTGCGCGTTGGTGTCTTTTGCATCAGTCAAATACACAGGTATTATGATGAACTAGCAATTGCCAACGGCTCCACTCCCGTGAAATTTGGATCTACGTCTCCCGTTATTATTACAACCTTAAATAAAGACATGTATGTCATGTATGTGGTGTCGCGGAGTTTTTTAGAACTTTTAAAGGATAATAATTTCGTCATACATTATGTTTACGTCACTTTATCCTGTTACGCAGTGCACGCAACGGAAGCTCTTGGAACAATTTTCTTTTACAACATTAATTTATACTCAGCTCCTATTGGTCATAGCGTGATGTTGTATCACCTATAGGTATCCTTTGATAAAAGTCCTTTACACAAAAACATTTTTTCAATTCGGACCAGTAGTTCCTGAGATTAGCGCGTTCGAACAAGCAAACAAACAACTTCTTCGGCTTTTATAATATTTATACCTATTAGTATCGGCATTTGTCACCGCACAATTGACTTTACCAAAACAAATTGTATTCGATTCCCTAATTTAAATGCAATTCGAAATTCAAGGGCCTGCGATTGCATTAAAATAGTATTTATTGTTATAAAATATCTGATTAACAAAGGCACACGTGTGTTTCTTATTTTATGCACAATTGCGTTAAATCGTAATAGTTATGTCAAAATATAATTTCAGTTAACGAGCTTCTAAGTAAAAAGATGTTTATTCCAGTTTTCACGCAAAAGTCATGCGGATAGTGACGTAATATTTAGTCTATGGAATGAAATAATGGTGCTTTGAAATGTGCTAAGCAAGATAATGTGCCGTAAAAATTAAGACGCAGTTCTGCATGTACAAAAACTGTCGCCTTCAGCCTGAAATGGTTTGAAAACTTATATAGGTAAAAATAGAGGATTGTTTTTTTTTAATTTGCTTTTAAGTTAATTCTAGTATTTGCAACTACGGCACCCTATGTAGTGCGTAGACAAACACGCACTTAGCTGGTGTTTTATTGGAACAGAACATGAACAGAACAATAACTTATTATAGCCGTTCGCTTGATACCGAGTCATGTTTTATCGTTAAATTAGCATATCTGTGAAACACAAAATGTTAATTATGTTAGCAATGAAACGAGCTGTAAAACCCAAACTGAGACATGGAACAAAAATATGTTCATTTTCTGCTGTGCTATTCTACAAAATGAAATAGCTGCCAGACAGCTGCCAACCCGAATATGGCATGCAAAATTGTACTCTATTACAACTGACAAATTCATAGATGCAGAGATGTACGCTCGTCGCTGTTTTGTAGAATAGCACGGCTGGTCACTGTAGCATCATCATGTATAGAGCAAGAAAATTATGAGATACTGCAGGGACAAGTGAAAACTCTAAGGCTGTTACCTACAATACAGTGTGACAAGGCTATCTTGGCGCGTGGTCAAAATCGGAACTAACGCCCCCATCTTGTGATACTGTTTGATAATTCGCTCTGTCGGTATATCGCTATTGTATGTTGTGTTGTTTTTGCTTAATATACACTAAAGAAAACTAAAATTGAAATAAAATTGGGGAGATTTTTTCTGGCTGCCTTTGTTCTATAACAACGCCTTTCTGACAATGTCATTCAAGTCTTGTCGGAATTTCAATCATTTTCAATCCACAATTACGCGCCACTTTATGTCAAACTCCATACTTACGAATCGAATGAAACTTTAGCGATTTAGACAGAGTGAGTCGCGTCTTCGTGGAATGAAATATCTATGTATACCTCCTTTGGAACGTTCGTGTTACTTTTTATATGCCAATTTTCCTCTCGATTAAATACAAACAAGAATATCAAGATGATGTATTTACCTGTTAATTTAATACCTTAGCTACCTTTTAGATCTATCGCGCGTGGAATTTCCCGGCTCCCATATTGATTCAGTTTATGTAAACTTTCTCATGAGGAATATTAATTGGATAACATTGCTTCCTATCGTTTTATTAGTAGCTTTTAGATGGTAAAATTGTATCAAGTAAAGATTCGCCATTCTTCTGTAATCAATGTAATAATTCTCTAGAATTTTAAACACATAATTCAAATACTCTTCTTCTGGTAGCTACAAGTCCCTAAAAGTTTTTTTTATATTCATACAAATATCGAGTTAGTAGATGTAGGAAGGCCATAAAATATCGAAATTACCTGTTTTTAAGATTGTTATTTAAACTTGCTCTATGATTTCCTAGGCACGGTATTATGTATGATTGTTTAATGAATGAGAAGTACCCATCGCTTGAGAAATGTATACTGGAATAAAGTTTGTATGAAATTCTTTGGAATGCATTGCTGTATGGAGACCTCAATAAATAGGTACGTGAATTCTACGTTAAAATAGTTCCCCTTGAACGCGGACAAAATCGCGGCAACAGATAGTATAAATTGCTACTATAATATTATCATAGGTATCAATTATCTTTTAAAACAACTACTGTAGACCGAACTTCACATTAGAAGTACGAGTAGCAAGCCGTCGCGGTCGTTGCGTCAGAAAATTGAGATGAAAATCTATAGCATTCTTGGTTTATTAGGTACATTTTAATATTAGACACGTATGAATTGAAACTGCAAAAATTTTCTCGTGTAGCTAATCTATAAGAGCTTCCAAAAAAATTACATAATATATACTAAAACCCAGTGTTGTATAATATTATGTAAGTATCTATGTTTGTTTGTGTGTGCACGAATTTCCTCGAAACTATTGTTGACTTAGATCGTAACCATTATTCTTTACCTATTGGTACAAACAACAAGGACGAACCTCATTTTTTCTTTTCCGTTCTGACTCGAGAGTTCTTCGTTTTTAGGGTTCTGTACCTCAAAAGAAAAAAAAGGAACCCTTATAGGGTCACCTTGTTGTCCGTCTTTCTGTCACTCTCACTACCGTTTATTTCAGTAACTATTTAAACTATCGACATGAAAGGTCTGGTTGTAGGTAATAGTGGCCCACAGTCCTCGGAACCCTCGGTGCGCGAGTCCGACACGCACTCGACCAATAATAATTTTTGAATTTGTAACTGCTTTTTGGTGAATATTATACTGGTATTTTCCGCCCGAAGTTTAAAAATTATAATTGTCCGTTAAAAAATTATAAAAGTACTAGCTGACCTGGCAAACGTTGTTTTGCCCTTAGGGGTAATAAAAAATAGATAAATTGAGATTTAAACTATCCTATCTCTCAAGTTGGATCGAATTGCACATGGTGTGTGAATTTTATAATAATCGGTTAAGTTGTTTAGGAGTCCATTGAGGACAAACATTGTGACACGAGATTTATATATATTAAGATTTCCGAACGGGTGAGACGTACCTAATAGAAGTTTATGGTACAAGTGAGTAAAGTTGGTGATTACCGCTGAGGCGCCATTGACACCCGAGCCGTTAGGTGAGGGTCTAAAGATAGCCGAGGACGGTAATCATCAATACTCACGTGTATCATCCGACGTTTTTCAACACACTTGTGAATAAAAGAATACCTACTAAAAATAATTTTATTTGGTAGATAAAATTAAAAAGAAAACTGTCTAAGTAACTAGTGAATAATAGTAATGAAAAAGTCACAGTTTGCGATGAGCATGTGTGTTGAAAAAACTGTCTTACTCACTAGTGACTAATAGTAATGAAAAAGCCACAGTTTTCGATTTCATTATGGGTGTCATTATGTGCCTAATTGCGGTGAAATTAGAGCCACTTTATGTTGAAAAGTATATTTGAGTGCTCGACTTTGCTTGCATTTTACCTGCGTTGTGATGGAAGTTGAGAGTTGGGACTAGGGCAGTCTAACAATAGGCGACCGACCTACCCCTATGGTCCTGCCACCTGCGGCCTGCCTCCCTCCGTAACAAAAAATACTAACTTACAATGATTTATTGTTGGTGTCAACATTTATTCAAATCTTCATGTTTAGTGTGACGTTTAACTATCGGACGTCGGTGGCAGGAGTCATAGTATAACGAGTTGCCGTGTTTCGGTTTGAAAGCACTGGCCGACGGGGTTACTAGGCAAATGAGTCCCATGTCCTGTGCAGTCCAGTGCGTAGTAGTTGAAATGAAAAGTCGTGGCACGCACTTCAGCTGGCATATTATATTTGAGGCTACATAATATGGCTACAATAATATGGCGTGCATAGAAGAGAGCGTGATTTGGTACTGATAGGTATACGGAGAAGGAGTGCAGAAAACCAAAAATACGGCCGACTTTCAATCGAAGGGTGCGCTGCTGGTTTGTCACGAAAGAAAGAACAATATTTGAATACACATGACCGTGGCTATAGATAAAACTTTTATTTGTATAGGTAAGACATTAAGACGCATCACGGCCACACCTACCCTGTTTTCAATTTAGATGACACTAATTAGGTCTCGTTGTAACTTGAAGTCTGGCATAACATGATCCTGGGTACAATTCTTGGGTCGGGACAAAAATACTGAGAATTCGGGGGGATTTTAATGAACTATGCAGGTAGATACCATCTAATATAAAAATGAACGCCCCTCCAAGTGTTGACGTTCGCACGTTGAAAGAAAAATCGGCCAAGAATAAGTCGGACTCGCACACGAAGAGTTCCGTACATCTACAAAAACGGCTAAAAATCACGTTTGTTGTTTGGCCCCCCATTAATATTTATTTTTATTTTTAAAATGCATATAAAACTAAATGTACTGTGAATATTTCAAACATCTAAATGTTGCCATTATCAATATCGAGCAAAAACTAAAAAAGGCTCTCAACTAAACTAGACAATTTTATCATGTTTTTTAGTATTTATTGTTATAGCGGCAACAGAAATGCATCATCTGTGAAAATTTCAACTGTCTAACTATCACCGTGACAGACCAACGGACGGACAGCGATGAGTGAAGTCTTAGTAATAGGGTCCCGTTTTACTCTTTTGGGACGGAGAACCCTAAAATGTAGTTGAGGAGCGTTCATATTTACTATGCGTGCCAACTAAGAATAGGACCGCGCTTGCTGCCAACTTCACACGATAACTGTCAAAATAGTACTGCCAGCAAAAAAAGTGCAAAACAGAAATTTCATATATTTTTTATTGTTCATATTATAGTATAGATTTTATTATTGTATAATCATTATATTCATTTAAAAATACTATTCTTGAATTTTATTAATGGATAATTTTGGATAAATTAATTCTACAGGTATGAAAACACTTTAAAAAATGAACAATTAATACATAATTAATGTTACTGGTCACCCTAATATATTATGTATATTTCATTTCCTACTCATTTATAATAAATTTGGCGTGAAATGTATTAGAAATACCAAAAAAGCGTTCATTAAACATTTAAACGGAATATAATTTGTTTACTGATTTTTTTGCACACCATACACTTTAGAAATGAAGTTTGCGCGTATTTCTGAACAAAATGGCGTTTTGACAGTCCTATTCTCATTTGGCACGCATAGTAAATTAGACGATCTCTTAGATATAAATATTTCGGAGGAAGAGAAAACTTTTTAAGTACCTAAGTACAATACTTACGGCATGAAGGCTACAATAGGTAGTTAAATGACTAATGTTATTTCAATAGTCTTACAGTAGTTTCACAGGAAAATGTTTTTAGGTCTTATACCTTGGTAAGTAAACCAAAAACACTTTGCGGAAAATCTACGTAATTATTTTCATAGAGGTTTTGGCATGATCCATTTAGTAGCTAGGTACCTATATCTCGTGGTATCTAATTCCTATTTACTGTACCTATCTCCCTGTTAACTAAGTTTATTTTTTAGATTATTTAGTTTATGCGGAAATGACAATAGGTAGGGTAGACCCCAAATTAACTTAACTAGTGCAGATTTTAGTTCCTACCATTTTTATTGGTACCATATTTAAAATTAAATAAAATAAGTAGATAGTTTAAAAATTTTCGTAATAAATCGCACAGCTAGAGGATATTCTCATTTTATGAAAAATATAATTCAGAGTACGTACCTAGGTACCTGGGTACCAAAAGCGTATTTATCATATCTTAAAAATGTGCTATAATATTATTGCATTAAACCATAAAAATACCTTATCATAACCGACAGTTATGTTATAGGTACCTATTCGGTCTTAAATCTCTATCATAAAATTGGCGTTAATTTTACGCATATTTGTATTTTTTGTATTTTTTATTATAATTAATATCTATTATAGAATAGTTTATCGCTTGGCACCTGGAATTTAGTACACAGATAAAATATTTTTACGTCATAGGAAAAAAAACATGACATACCTATAAAATAATTCGCATATAAAATTAACCTGAAAAAAAAACTTAAATGCTAAAGGCTGTCAGTTTATAGTTTGAACGATATTTCTTGTAAAAAAAAAAACTTACCTTAAATACGGCCGGAGCGAGCGGTATAGCCGCCTGGTTGTGGAGTTGTTTTTTCGACATCTTCAATCCGTTTCCGGTTCACCTCCGAAGACTTAAACCACAGAATTTATATTAATTATGAATAAGAAAATTTAAAAGAAAAAAAACTATTTCCTCCAGAATTTTCTGTAAACTAGTTTTCAGAACGCGTCGCAACGTCAAATGTTGCGCTGAATGTGAAGCGCGACAGGAGCTCGTAACAATTTTTGGTTGGCCGTCGTGGTGGTTTTTTCTGGCCGCTGAGTGAACGACACTTTTTTATAAGTTTTTTATTCGAGACGGAAAGTTCTTTGGGCCGCGGATACGTGTTTCCACTCTTGCGGTCAAGTCGGCAATGGAGTCGACTGAAATGAACGGTCCGTGGCTGTGTGGAGTGGAGCAATGAGCATGCAGGGGCTCGCGCGGTGCTCGAACCGCGTTGGCCGAAGACAGCCGAAGAGCGGGCAGCCGGCGCCGAAGTCGTGGGCATGACGACATCGCGGAGCCGGCGGCGAGGACTGCAAGGACGTGGGTCGTCAGTCGTGACTGCCGACGTCATAAATTGGCACGATGTTCAATGAAGCTGAATTGTTCTCTAACTTTCATACAAACACGCTAGTGAATTATAGGCATTAGGCGCACAACATGGCCGAATGAACGTCTCTCAAACGAATTAGACTGTGTTGATCAATCTCTACATAGACTAGCAAACTACGGATGAGTTACGCTTTTGATCGCGATGCCCAAGATTCGCATTACGGATCTATTGCACGGATTTACAAGTACAAAAAAAAGATTCCGACGAATTGAGAACCTCCTCCTTTTTTTGAAGTCGGTTAAAAATTTAATTTCACAGCTAGGCTAAGCTGTCGCGCGAAGGCTCTTATAACGGTAAAGAAATGGCTAGTCTCTCTGGAGACTGGTCGCCTTTTCTAAATATAGATTAAGATTCTAAATATAGATATTTTTTGCAATGCAAGATATTTTTTCTGTACTTTTTACAATTGATGCTTTACATAGCAGCTAGGAATAGTAAGTAATTTTGCTGAAGTTCCGTGTAGAGCCCCACCATATATGTATAGAGCTTTAATTTTCGTGAGCTTTCAAATTCCATTGAAAAAACTTAAAACACACATACTTAGTTAGCCCTATTTTTTGCATAAAGTGATCTTATATTATATTCTCGTCAAGGATTTTCTTTTTCCTTTGACATATCTACTGAATCCTTAAACTTCAAATTCAAAATATCTTTCTGTCACATAGGCCTAACGTACAGGGCACAGGCTCTTGTAAAATAATAACAAACTAAAAGGCACTCTAAAGACAAACTTAATATATTAGTAGGCACTAGTTCAATTAAACAGACCAAAAAATGGTATCATATTAAAACGTAAAGGCTTTTTAAGTACATATTTCCGAGAAAAGTTTACCTGACAAGCATGAAAAAAGACTACAATAGAACTGAACTAACTGTCCTAACCTTTTTAACAAAAAACTTGATCCGGTATGGATCTGAACCATAAATTAAGAATAATATGGGAAAATAAAATAGATTTTGTTAAAATGAAATTTGGCTTAGCAAAAATCCCACGGGAACCGTAAAGTTTCATCCGGAATAAAAAGTAGTGGGTCTAATTAATGCTGGGTTGTTATCCATATTCAAAATGTAGGCTAAATCGTAGGGATGTTAAAAAATAATCGATTTTTCTTTTAATCAATTATTATTTTCGTAATAATCGATTTTTTATAATCGATTTTCAAAGCCATATTAATCGATTTTTAATAAATCGATTAATAAATTACGCGATTAAATCGATTTTCATAAATAGCACTATCTATGCGCCGAATGACAAAACTCAAAGCATTATTTGCAAGTTAGTAAATAAAAAACGGTGCCATCTGTAGTTATGTCGGCGACAGGGCGTTTTACGTTAGAACATTTTTCCAATGTATGGAGCTTTTAGTTCAAAAACTCCTCAAGGGATGGCGCTTTTCTTGTACTGTTAGAAGTCTGTGTTCGATCTATGATTGCGACAAAGATAAAGTACAAGTTGCATTGAAATAAGTGTTCGTTCAGAAGTGTAAGTTTTAATTTAGTTTAATACCTAGGTTATCGGACTGAGCAAACTAGCTAGTAAATAATATGTATAAAACGTTTTTACGTAAATTACAAGAAAATGCATTAAAATATTAACATTCATAAGCTCATTTAATTTATATTATAATAAAACGTTTAATGATACTGAGAATTTGTATCAATAATGATTTTTGGTTTTATTATTCCTTACCTAGAAAGTTTAAAAGAACATTAATTGCTATGATTTGTAGTTCTGAAATGTTTATTTTTTTATTCATATTATTTTATTTCATTTTTAAAATGAATCTCTTAGGTTTATTATTGGAATATGAAAAGCATGGAGGATTTTAAATAATAGAAAAAAATCGATTTTTTCGAAAAAATCGATTATTTATTTCATTAAAATCGATTATTGACAAATCGATTAATATTTAATAAAATAAAATCGATTTTTATTAAATCGATTATTTTCCATTCATCTCACATCCCTACTAAATCGGTTCAGTAGCTGTTGAGATCTTCAAATTTTATTTAGTTTTTCAATAAAAAATCGTTCAAATCTCTATTCAAAGCTCATTTTCTGGGATTACCAGGTTATTGTGAACCAATATGAAGTAAATGCTTATTACCTAT
The DNA here is from genome assembly GCA_963855885.1 of Coenonympha glycerion. NCBI lineage: Eukaryota > Metazoa > Arthropoda > Insecta > Lepidoptera > Nymphalidae > Coenonympha > Coenonympha glycerion. The sequence continues at coordinate 1,632,826 of OY979626.1, forward strand.
CCTCCTTGCGTCTATGTTAATGTAAGACAATTAATGTTTTTAAGACCGTAAGCAAACATACAAGTATTCTAACTTACATTATTAAAAGATGCCTTAAATCAGAAAAATAGAGGCCTGGTAAAGGTGTTACAGAGGACTTTATACTTTGTGGATATAAAGCACACAATTGCATGTCTAGTGTAGAGGTAACCAAAACTATGTATGTGTTAGCCCTTAGTCATAGTGTTGTGTTGACTATAAATAGAGCGTTATCTAAGCCAATTTGGATGAACACACTTGCCTTCAGAAGCAATGTTACATATTACACAAGCCGTTGAAACGCACACTTGCGCGGGGCCACAATACTATCGTAAGCGATTGCGTTAAACGCAAAAATAAAAAAACGGCGAATTGCCAAAATAAATAAATAAAACTACTCAATTAAAATTTTCAAATGAATGAAATCTTAAAAATAAATGCAGCAGCTATAATCTCCAAAATACTGCCTGTCGGTCGCACCCACCAACTAAGAGTAAGGACGATACAAATAAATGGTCTACGGTTTTTTAAAAGGTATATTAAAATAAGCAGATAAGCCATTACTTTCACAAATTGAACACAGTGATCACTGATCGCTGTGTTCAAGCGCTTTCTTTTGTGTTTGTGTGCGTGTGTTAGAACGTATGCAGTAAATGTGCGTGTATGTTATTACTACCTGTATAACATGGCAATAAAAATTTTCCCGTGTTATGCTAAAGACGGCTATCGCTCATGCGTCAAGGTCATGGCCCAGCGTACTTACAAGATGTTTTAACTTTAAGGTATTTCTGTATGATAACAGGGAAAAGGCGACGTAGTAGGTAGTTTGTACGTAATCGCAATACGTGTCATATCGTGATTAATGATCGTCCGCTGTGATTGTATGTGATTCGATGCGTCCAACTAAACAAGGTATACGTGAGAATTACACAAAATTACTAAATATCGTAATGTAATGTTTCAGGTTTAACGCAGGTATGGGAATCTCTTTCTTATTGCATTCTTAACGCCTGAACTGATTTCAATTTATGAGCTTTCTTAATATATATAAATCTCGTGTCACAATGTTTGTCCGCGATGGACTCCTAAACTACTGAACCGATTTAGTTCAAACTTCGTGAATATCTGTCATTTGGTCCAACTTAAAAGATAGAATAGTTTTTATCCCACGTGGACGAAGTCGCGGGCATCAGCTAGTAGTAATATAGAAATGCATTCTGTCTCTGCTCTGGGTGTCATGGCAAGATTTATTGTAAAATAACATGGTCTTAGATATGCGTGTTTTTTTCTCACCCAGTTAATTATGTTTCAATTTGATTGAGATTGGCGAGTGCTTCCGAGTTCTTGGGTACCGAGCACTAGTTAAACTCATGGTCTGTGTTCTGTGAACTGGTGAAAGAGGACCTCCACTCCATTTTGTAAAACCTCTGGTGGAAGTGCTTTGTGTACGAAAACGTTTGGTGCGTACTGCTAAACCAAGTAAAATAACATCGTAGATCGGCGATCTGCCGTGCTATTCTGCAAAACAGCGACGAGCGTGCATCTCTGCATCTATGACTTTGTCAGTTGTAATAGAGTACAATTTTGCATGCCATCTTCGGCTTGGCAGCTGTCTGGCAGCTGTTTCAGAGATGGACATTTTGTAGAATAGCACTGCTGTCCTTTTCACTAGTCTGCTTTTAAGGTTTTCGCTACCTTTGTTAACATTTGCCACACAAAATGTCGTCTTGAAATTGTAATTACACCGCTCAATTAGCTCTCACTAAAAATAAACAGTGAGAAGTACTCGTCCAATCGAATGGTATAGGAATTCGAAATGACGTCATTTTTGAATTTTAAAATGTCAAATGAACGACTCGCAACTCGAAAGGAACTCAGACGCGTAAAGTTTAGTTCACAAAGACACTGCTTGGGGCGCTGGCTGTAAATGTATGGAAAAATACAGTCGCACATTCGAGTAGAGTACACTCTAAAAAACCTATACTAACCGTACTGTTAGGTTGGGAAGTTTCTAAGCTTATAGCAAAGTTTCATGAGATCGGCGGTCAGCTTCGGAAAGCTACGGAGCTCGCACACAAAAAGGGATCGGTTTGGGCTGGCTGATTCATGGTTGAAGACCACTAAATTGCTACAGCACGAGCTGAAGTTCGTGTAACTATAATATCAAGGCCCAGGGGTTTGATCGCTTAGAAAAACGTATTCATCGTTAGCCTAATCGCTTGCTAATTCTGCCCCCCTATTGGCTGACGTAAATCAGCGGGCTGAGTTTCTCAACGATTACGATAAGGATGAATACGTTTTTCTTGCACAATGATAATATAGGGACAAGAAACGAGAGAATATAACTTGTAGAGAGGAAAGGAAAGCGCCTCGGGAACACGTCAAGAGCCAGAACGGTATCCGAAAAGAGCTCCCGATTTTCCCGCAATTCTTACCTTCTAATTGCGAGGTTGATTGGGTCAGGGAAGAGGAAAACACGAGTCCCTAAATTCTCTTGATCCTATCCTGATTCCTCTATAACTAACAGTTCTCAGAGTTATTTATCTGACTCGCCATGGATGCGTGTTTTCATTTTGATTTATTCGTACATCAATGTTACAGAGTAGGTACTGTAGAGTTATTGATGCCTGTATATTTGATTTGATCGATAAGATAATAGATAAGCAGTTTTATTAGTCTCCTATAAAAAGTTGAGTTGCAAATCCCTAGTACGAGGTTTAGGTTTTCGCAAACGCATAATATGATAATAACTAATTTATCCATCCACTCGACCACAGCACGACAGTGTTTCAGCCAATCACGTCTTTCATAGCATACAGTTCAAACGAATCGTTGTCTTTTATGATTCAAGATAAGTACGTCAACTTTGGTTTGGTACAATTCTCGATAAGCAATTTTCTATAAACGACGATTAGGTATGCTTTTCCGCAGAGTTCGATTCGAATCTAGATTCGATTTCGCCATACCTATATTCCTATATTCTCGGAGTTATCGAAAACGTTAAACTCTAACCTGTACTAGTCCTGCCGTTCTCAGCTTTAAGTATTTCGAAAACTACCAACGTTTTGTAAGACGTGTGCTAGGGGTATCCTGCCATTTAATGGCACATACATATAAACCGATGATCTACGGCTGCTATGTGGCGGATTTCGACAATGTTATGTTTGCTCGGTCACCTAACCGCGAGTAGGTATGGCACTTGCGGGATTTTCCGTTGCAGGAACAATCGTTATTCATCGAAAACCCATTAATTTCCCACAACTGCAGCCGTAGCCATGTTACTCTATCTATTCTATTTCTACGATAGCTGGAACTAAATTCAAACGTATAAGGATGACAATCATCGATAACTAACGTCATACGATGTGTGGTGATTTCCATAGATATTTAGATTTTCCGCAATAGTGGAAATACAATAGATAAGGTAACATAGCTACAGCAGCTGGGCATTTATTATTTAAGGTGCCCCATCAAATATACCTACTATATTCTACTTTATTTTTTAGTAGGTATAGGTATTTGTTTTTATAGCGGCAATAGAAATACTTACATCATCTGTGAAAATTTTAAGTGTGTAACTATCACGGTTCTAGAGATACAGCCTGGTGAAATACATACGGAGAAAATTTAGTAATAGGGTCGAGTTTTTACCCGTTGGGTGCAGAACCCTAAGGCCTTAAATGAGGCCTGGGTTTTAACATAGGTACTTACAAAGTTGTATACCTATTGCTGATGATTTAAACTACATTCTCAAATTCAGTCAACGCCTGAGTTTGTTTGTGAAACTGCCTCCGAAATGCACGCCAGGTCAGATTTCCCATTGTTTTAAAGTCGTTGACTGCGACTTGATATCTTTCTCTGGATTGTTATTAATGATAACCGCACATGCAATTACTCATAGACATGTAACCTCTTGTCGTCATTATTATCACTCACCATATTCGTTGCTAGACAGGATTATTTAACGCAGTTCCAATAGACTAGAGAATGCAATACCGGGATACCGGGATCCCGAAATACCGGGATCCCGCATACCTTTAGCGGGACTAATCCCGGTCAAAATTTAAGCGGGATCCCGCGGGACTGGCGGGATTGCAAAGAAGCGTGGTTCATGTGTGTTACTCTGCGCGAGGCGGCGCGTGAACTGGCTGGGCTAAACAAAACGATGCGAGGGTATGAGAGGACCAGTATGAAACGTTCTGGATTAACTGCCCAACAGCCTAGGTCTGGTAATACTATCAACCTCGAGGTGATGATTAAGAAGGAAATGAACTATTTCGAGTCCGGTGGATTAAAAGGCACGTACCTTCAATTCACCTATAATTCGTTAATGACTTTTGTACCAACCAGCGTGAAAGCTGTGTGGGCTTTTTGAGCCGCTGGATACCTACCTTGTGTCGAATATCAGAAGCCGTTTGGCAGACGACACAATTAATGCTTTAGCTTTTCTAAAACGAATTAAAAAGTAAGAAACAAGTTAGTTGAACAGATAAATTCATATGGCAGTCGGGGGACCTCTTAGAATAGGTGTTCCTTAGAACAGCCCCCCGACTGCATTACGATTAAAATTTCAAAAGTCTACCCTGCGGGATTCCGCAAATACCGGGATTGAAATTATCTGGCGGGATTGCATTCACTACAATAGACATATACACGGGACCCGGCGGACTGCGTGGTAATATTATGTCGCCAGTTTAGTTGTGTCAAATATTCTTGTTGGTAACGCGGTCCACGCTACAGCTGTGCTATTCTACAAAATGAAATAGCTGCCAGACAGCTGCCAACCCGAATATGGCATGCAAAATTGTACTCTATTACAACTGACAAATTCATACTTAGATGCAGAGATGTACGCTCGTCGCTGTTTTGCAGAATAGCACGGCAGGTCACTATTTATACTAAGTATTATAGTCCTTACGTGGGTTTCCAAAGGGACAGTTTATGCCATATTGTGGCGTATTAGCGAGAATTACTTACAGAAGGCACTACTTATTTCAAAGATTTGCGTAAAATGTTCAGATGAGCATATCAGATGAGCATCTTGAGGTTCATATCGGTGGCAGTGCCAGAGTTTCCTTTCCTCAGGCTTAGAGGTTAAATTCTCGTGTTGCAAGGCTTGCAACGAAACTTACGAAACGGCTTGACCGATTGTTATGAAGCTTTATGTACGTGTTCGGTAGGTTTGAGAGTAGATCGTAAGCTATTTTTTATATCTTAATGGAAAATCAAGGTTTGCCAGGTCCTACCTACCTATAGGTTATGATATTCTCGGGCAGACTTTAAACATCAGAATACGTGTACATCAGGTACACGTGCGATCAGCGATAATGTGCGATATCAGTAGGACGATGATGTGCGATCAGCCTAGCCTCGTGCACCCTATTTTACTTTCCAAATCAAAGCCTTCTCGAAACAAGCATTGCAGAAAGCTGATTCATAGGACATAGAACTTCCACCCATATAGGTACAGAAGACAACGAGAGCATTTCCAAAACAATCGAATGTCGTTGAACGCGTTTAACAGCTCGTGTTACGAGTACCTGCCATTACCCAGTAGTAATTTGATCTTAAGAGTCTTCTGACCCACGGTGTCTCCCATACATTCGTAATACCAAAATCATTTGTAATTCGTGCAAATTTCGAGCATGTTGTGGTGTTATTCGGGTTCATGTAGTAATAATCTATGCTCCTAGCCATATCTGGTTCCGAAATAATTTTGTTAAACGAAATTGTAAACGAATTTAGTTTTGCTTATTTTTATGTCAAAGAGGACATGTTTTCTGCTTATTTGTTTTGTAATAAAAACAACAATATCACACGTCGCATTAGTTCAGGAGCACAGTTTTTATTGTCCAACTAAAGAAAAACACCAGTTAATAAAGGAAGTTACAAGTTTTCATTCATAATTTTTGTATTACGGAACTCGACCAAAGTTATAAAAATTTTGATCAAGATTGATTATTATTTCGTTTTAAAGAAGTATTTCCGAACCAAATATGGCCAGGAGCATAGATTATTACTATATGAATCCGAATAACACCACAACATGATCCAAATATGTACGAATTACTAATGATTTGGTATTTTGAATGAATGGAGACATTGTAGTTCACGGGCCTCTTAAGTATCATAATTAATTTCAGCTTGATGCACTTCTTAATCCATATGAGCTTTTTATGCAAAATATTATTATCACACTCAACCGCATGTGTGGTCTGTGGACGACGACCTCCCGTGGAGTGGCGCGCGCTCGGAATCGAGTGGCCCGTAGGGGGTTCGATTCCCGCCACGGCCCACTTTGGATTTTTATAATTTCTAAATTGTCTGGTGAGGGGCTTTAGCCGTGGTTACCACCCTACCAGCAAAAACGCACCGCCAAGCGATTTAGCGCTCCAGTGCGATGCTGTGTAGCGATAGATCTTACTTACAGGTAATTTCGAAATGTCAGACTCTATCGCTTCGTCCACAAAGCAGTGTTGCACCGAGAAGAACAGGACAGAAACTCGGCACTTGCTCTTGTTCAAAAATCATTCTTAGGTTAGCTAGGGGGTATTAGCCATTCACACACCTTTAATAACGTTAAAAATTAAAATGGTCAAAAAAGTGTATGAATTTTTATAGGGTCTTTTTGACAAAACTCAAAGGTTGTAAACGTGCGTATTAGTACATAATTTATCTATTTTTAAACTTCTGTAAGTGGGGATTATTTGACGATTTTTTCTGCGCGGGCGCAGCAGCAGAAATGAATACTTCCAACCTGTGGTTGCCGGCACCTACAGCCTCAGTACCTATTCAAACATAATAAGATGCCGCGCACGACTCCAGCGCATGCACTTCAATTGTTTTAACCACCTGGGGACTACCATGTGTTCTATAAATACAACAGTGAGATTCGATACAAGTTTCCGCAACAGCTATTCACATTAACCACATCGAGCGACTCGGCGAGGAGAATACAATTCCGTCGGACACGATTTTCGTTGACTGACATGTTTTCAGTAGTATTTCCAGATTATTCAACCAAGAATGCTTCAACCATATTCTATTCAGAGAAATTTCTCAAAAGCTAGTCGACGCTACACGTGACCAGAGGGCTGGCCTATTCCTTGGTCAGAGGTTAAGCATTGCCATCCAGCGTGGCAATGCTGCCAGCCTTCTGGGCACTTTGCCCGATGACGACGGTGCGGAGGAATTCTTTGATGCATATTAGCACAATTTTCTTTTTATACTTCTTATCTTTGATTTTATATTTTGCTGTAAATAGGTAGGTATATAACTTAGCATTAAAATAAGTTAGATTAATCAACCATGAGAATGCTTGTTTATTTATTTTAATAATCGTTGTCTGTCGCCTAACTTGATACTCGATTGTGGGAGTACTTACTTATTGACTTCTTTTGAGTGCTTAGGTTAAATTAATCATCTAGAAAAGAGTTATCGTTTCGATCCAGAATAGAAACAACGTACTCGTATTTACTACGTTTCCGGTAAAGTGGTTCACATTGAACATAATTATGTAATACCTAATGCCTCCTAAGTATATGCCCAAGTGGGCCAATGCCAAAGACTCTCTTCAACTTTGTTGTGTTGCTTTTAATAAACACGTGCTAGTATTAGAAAATCAGTCAACGTTAGTATGATGTATGATCTATCTAGATAGCGCTAAAACACTAGCCTAACAAACAACTCTCTGTTTATGATGTCGAGTAAAAATAGTCCAAAGAACGGAGTGCTATATTTTGTAATAACATGACTACGTAATATACCTACATAAACTACCTTAAAATATAATACAAGACATGAAAAATCATCATAGAGAGAGAAAGAGAAAATCAGTAGGTACCTAGGTATACTCGATTACAAATCCATCGATTTCTAAGTCAAAGTATCGATTTTTAAGAAATAATAAGGATCTAGCTATAAATTATGCCATATAATAAACTAAGCATGGGCCATGGATTTCATTTGTTTCTTTTGAGACCACTGATCTCTACTTATTATACTAGTATGCTGGATCACACATTCTATACAATTCATGACAATTCATTTTTTATGCATATTTAAAGCACCGCCTCGAAGGTTCACATAAAATTGACATTTGTTGCTAGTGATCGTCGTTTTGAATGTCATTTTAATTTAGTTCCACGAACGCTAGGCCAGGTAAGCAACAATCAGCGCCAAAATGACGAAAATCAAGCGTCTTCATTTTGAGCGTTGAAAGTCTGAGATCCATATAACAAAGATCAGTGTTTGAGTCATATAAATTCTTCAATCTTGCACCCTTTCGTTTCGTGGCCTTTGAAGTACCTAGTCACCGCTCGCTTAATTTAGTATCTGATTTGAATCTAATGATTGCTTTGTTACTAAATAGTGACGAATGGTTTGTATACCTAGAACTGAAAGCTAATTAAACAGCAGTTCCTGAAACTAAAGTTTCCATAAACTGAAACTTCCTGAAACAATAAGTTGTCAAAAGTAGCCCTATAGCCATAGAAACCTGAAATTCAAAAAATGTATGGGATTAACATAACCCGATCGACTAATTTATCACGTGACTTTTTATCGAAGACGGAACGGAGTTCGGTATATGCGTTTAAGGTGTGAAACCGTTTGCTCGTTTGTTTATTTGTGCATACAAACAATAGTTTCCATTTAATTTTGTGATAAATTGGCGTAGTTTTGTAGATAGTTCGTACACTAGGGGGCGATGTAATTATTGCACATTAATATTACCTACAAAAGGCCGCTTTAATACAGTTTTCTGTTATATATAATTTTTGATTATAGTAATGGTTCGTTTGTCGTTACTACTATACCATTTTATATGCGCGTAGAGATAATGTCTACTATGATATATATATTTTTGTCTACTTTTGTAGATCTCTTTTCTCTTTCTAATGCATTTAGATAGTAAGAGTACACATAGGCTGGTGGCGGGTGGAGACCTGACGGACGTGCGATAAGAATTACAAGTGAATCCCGTACTCCAATAGCAAAACACAGCTTTAAAAGTAGGTGCAAGCCGTATTTAACCGCATACCAGGGAAACAGAAGAATGGCAATTACTGCGTCTTAAAAAAAACTGGTATTGATTTTAGCCTGCCAATTTAATTTTATTCTGTAAAACAGAAGTATCCACGGTAAGAATGCGTAAATCACAATACAAACCGATCGTTACTAATGAATGACGATATTCAAGATATTAAACGTACGAGTAGATACAGTAGGTACATACTTACTTCAATAACGGACATTCAGGTGATTATACTCCGCCAACAAGAGGGCGTCATTTCAGTGCGGGAACTCTGCGAAGTTCTAGACTCTAGAGGATGCGCACCACCAGTGGTCTTCTCTGTAAGTCCTGGGCCTAAAATAGGTACCTACGAGCCTCGGGGCTTGGCCTCATTGTCCGGATATAGACGTGGTCTCTTCCCTGGTGGTTCTATTTTTTTTTTATAATTAAATAAATAAAAAAATAAATATTATAGTGGACAACATCACATACATTGCTCCGATCCCTTAGTAAGTAGCTTATGCACTTGTGTTAAGGAAATCAGAAACAACGAAGTTACCACAACACCCAGACCCGAGACAATGTAGAAAACTTATTTTTCTACATTGCCCCGACCGGGATTCGAACACAGGACCTCAGAGATGGCGGCGCCTTGAAAACCGGCACGCTAACCACTCAACCACGGAGGTCTTCAAATATTTAAGCCGTAGGTGGCTAAGGCCTGTCTTCTTCGGGCCTGTGGTACTTGTTAAGCTTGTTAGGTAGACCATAATGGACGCACGTTTGATGGTCGAGTGGTAATTAGCATCCGTTGCTCAAATCCCATCAAAAGGCCGAGAAAGTGGCGCCACCTTGTTCGAACGAACCTTTCAAACGAAGTCGGTATAGCTTGGCAACTTCGTGCGGGGCCTTCCTGCGGGGTGACAGACGGCCGGGGGACGCGGTAACGCATACATGCAGAAAAGTGCCCCCTTCCCCACTACACCGCCCGCTAGCCGCTGACATCTAAGTTCCTTGCCTCCTCCACCGTCTGTCACCCCGCAGAAGGGTCCCGCACGAAGTTGCCAAGCTCTAGTGGCCAGGCTGCCTGATTGGACCTGCAGCTCTGATTGAGGGTCTAGTGCTAGTGAATCCAGTAACCGCTAACATAACGCATGCATAAGAACGGAATATAGAGAGAGGGTTTCAACCCCACATAACTCCATGTTTGTACGTGTGGCAAACCGTTACAAAGGTTCAAAGATTTAATTGATTCATTTCATACAGGCCTAAGTCCCGGTTTCCACCAAAGCGGAGCGGAGCTGTGTTTGAATAATCAATCAGATTTCATCATTTTGACAGCTCCGAAACTAAGAGGAGAGGAGGCACACACAGGCTCTTATGAAGTCTTAGTTTTACGTGGCAAGTATCATTGTCAATCTTATTTCTTTAAGCAGGGGTTAGGTTCATCGTTTTCCTCTTCTCTCGGCTCAGTACTAAGTGGGTGCAAAGCAAAGCCATGATAATTGAGACGCCATACAATTAGATACGGTGCCACATCACGAGTTTGATGGTACGCAACTCGCGAATTGATCTGTCAATAAAACACATGCCAATATTACGAATGCGAAAGCGTGTTTGTTTGTAGGGTTGTCGTTTGATCACGATTTTTTTACACACCAATACTAGTTACTACTATACTGGGTGGTGGCCCCACAAGCTTAAGGTTAAGCTTCTATTGTTCCCCAAACATGTCACAAAAATAAAATTGCGTCCTCTAAAATATGCAAGGCTCATGTAACATTTCAATGGACTACTTTTTGTTAACATGTTTTGACTGCAAACTAAAGGTATGCACCGTGCAGCCGAAGATTTTGATCGTTCTTAGTTGGAAGAGGTAAGCAAACCCTAACTGTTGTAACACAGAAATAGATCGACGGTCGGTCACATGACCGACGGAAGGACGGACGGACAGCGAAGTCTTAGTAATAGTGTCCTGAAACAGGACCCTATTACTAAGGCTAGCACTTTAGGTACGGAACCCTTAAAACCGATAACCATACATAGGTAATAGAGATACATAGTTTCTTTGAGCCTAATATGGAAAGCCAGATCGTAAATGGTCAGTCCAAGGGCTAAACCATAATATGACTGATCCGATGTCATACACATTACACATGTCAGGGTCAGTGACCTATCGGGCTAGTAACAACAACTATTCCGATGAATTCTTGTCGAGATTTAAAAAAACTGGCAATAGTTACCTACTTAATTAAGTAAGTAACTACTGTTAACAAATTAAATAGTTAGGTACCTACTTAATTAAGTAGGTAACTACTTAATTTGTAGGATTCCGTACCCAAAAATACTAGTTGCCTCAGTAACAGTTACATAGGGCTTCTTCCGTTTTAAAACCACTTTCATTCACTACTAGCAAACCCGGCGAACTCCGTTTCGCCACCAGATGGCTTTCCCGCTAAAAAGATTTTCCCGCTTTTCTGTTGAAATTTTTCCTAAATTTTCTTTGCTATAAACCTCACAGAGCCCGAGACCTTTCCAACGAATGTAAAACCGTGGAAATCGGTTCGTGCGTTCTGGAGTTATAGCGTCAGGAAGGAAAACCCGACTTATTTTTATATAGTAGAATGAATATTCACCGCTTCATTAACTACTCTTAATGAATATTCACAGGATTTGGAAACGTAATTGACATCTCATGTAATTGTTCAAGTTTTCACTTCTGTGGGCACTCCCGGAGTTTTAAATAACGATTATTATTATCTATGAATAATAATAATTTATCAAAATCTTTAGTTTGTGGTGCTTTGGAAGAACTGAAACTTAGTTTTTTTTTAACACCACGAGTACCTACGCATTACAGTACTTGCGATGCAGCTCAAGAGTTTAATTGTTATGGTGGAAGGGGTTATATAGTAACCCCCAGACATAGGCCTCCTTCCTCATAGCATGCCATTTCTGTTGGTGTTGGTCTATTCTCGTTCATGATTTTCACAAGAGTTTGGCAATATCGTCAGACCAACGTGTTTCTGCGAGCGGGTCCATCGTGCGTCTGAAGGTCACACACACATGCCCCGCCCAATGCCACTTGGACTGGGACCCCTTCAAAACAATATGAAGTAGCCAGTGCCATTCTTTTACGGATTCCGGGACCTCCCGTTCAAACCCCGCTGCACTGTGCTAGAGACATCGTTTGACGACCTCCGTGGTTGAGTGGTAAGCGTGCCGGTTTTCAAGGCGCCGCCATCTCTGAGGTTCCGGGTTCGATCCCCGGTCGGGGCAATGTAGAAAAATAAGTTTTCTACATTTTCTCGGGTCTGGGTGTTGTGGTACCCGAATTGTACATGCAAATTGTAGTCTATTACAACTGACAAATTCATAGATGCATAGATGTACGCTCGTCGCTGTTTTGCAGAATAGCACGGCAGTAGGTACCAACTTGCTGCGTGAAAGATTATTATTTATTAACGAGAATTCATCTTGTTTACAATGGTGTTATTTATTGAAACTTTGAGAATAGGAAAAAAGATACGGCGTGTTAGCGTAGAGCTTCTGTTTACAGCTACAGCTTTCTCCCTTGACGTCACTCGGGAGCAGATGCAGACTGGACGGCGCCGCCGGGCCATCGATTCAGCTCCATTCAATGCTAGACGCCCCGGCCCCCGCGTACCTTGCTCCTAATCCTAAACCTACATAGAAGATAACACTATGATGTAAATACTTACACTCATCCCGATCTTGAGAACTTTAAAACTACCCAAATATTATAATCATTGCATGTGGTTAAGGCATTTCACCCGCCCGCGAATTTCAAATTGTATGTAGTTTTTCGCAAATATTAGACTTATTACACATTTCAGGTTTATGGCAATGAATTTTGCGGGCATATTTATGCATCTACTTACATGTTTTTAAAAGAAACTTTGCTCGAAAATTCCCACTCACCTCATATTGGTTCCCGAAAGATAATTTTTTTGCAGTTTCCCAGATTTCGAGCTATCGCGAACCAATATGAAGTAAATGGGTATTGTTGAGCAGAGTTTTTATTAAAAACTTGTAGATACATAAATGTTGTGCCCGCAAAACTCATTGCCATAACACTACGATGCATAATTATCTCACTATTAGCGAAAAACTAAATAAAATTTAAATTTTCGCGTTGAATACCCATCCCCCTCAGATCACTTTCTTGATATAGTATTGAAGTAGTGATAGAGTCTGCCTCTCGTTAAAGGATCGGAGATTCGAATCTCGGGTGCGCATCTGAACCTCTGACTTTCCGAAGATATGTGGATGGATTCATACCCACGGTGGAAAATCTATCCAACTCTCTCGCCTGACTAGAAAGCTAAAGATTAAGATTAAGGCTAATGCAAGAACTGCAAGGAATGGACGGGGTTGGAAAAGGTTGGATAAGGCCTAATCTATATGGTATAGACTCTTCCAGTGATTCGGAAACGGATTGATGTGTGGACCGTACTAATTTTACTAATTATATTTTGTATTATAGTGTTTTTACACACTTAGGAAATTATTCCTATAAATTTAAATATGCATCAAAATTTCACTCGCGGTGCGACTCGAACCCACGTTTGTTCTGCCCAAGAACGAAAAACGATAAGTATGCATCCGAATTTCGTCGTGGTGAGACAGTCTCGCGTAGCTCAGTTGGTTAAGCACCCAGCCGCGATAGCTGGGGGAGACGTGGGTCCCACCGCGAGTGAAATTTTGATGCTTATTTAAATTTATACGTACTAATTTTGTTGGCAAATCTGATGTTATAATAAAGGCTCAATCTATCCACACGACTCAGAAGCAATCATTGTAGGTACAAGTTGATTTGCGCAACTCTACAAGTGATTTAGTCAGCTGTACGCACCACGTCAATTGACCCCTGCCCTTTATAATGGCGACCATATTGTAGTCAATTTAATATTTTCCTGCAGACGTGTCATCGCCGTCTTCCAAATCTATAAATAGCTACGAATATCTATAGAAAATTATAGTCATTAATTGGCATTTTTACGTCTTCACTCTTGAGTTTTCCTAGTTATTGATACGCCCAGCTGTGTCATGGCTTTTAAGAAATATAATATAACTAGCTGTTGCCCGCGGCTCCGCCCGCGTGAATTTTTATCTTGTGGTGATTTTGAAAACTCCTTTTTCTTAATAATAATATATAGTTTCATTAATACGTAGTTGAAAGATCAAAAGGACGATTTTAACTGTCGATATTTCGACCCAGTGGCACAGGTCGTGGTCACTACGTGACCACGACTTGTACCAATGTATCGAAATATCGACCGTTAAAATCGTCCTTTTCATTGTGATTTTTATTCTGAAACCACGAAATATGTCAAAAATTATTAAACCATGTGAAAAGTTGTACTGGTGGTAGAACTCTTCTTTCAGAGTTCGGCCGGGTAGGTACCACTGGGATAAATTACTCTACTAACAATATTCCCCAGCCCAACATAATATAAGAGTCTTTTAAAAATCTTTGCTTCATCTCAATACAATCCAAAACATCAGAATGGGCAATGGCTATATATTTCCTTACGTATAAAAAGACCTTAGATGACAGTCAGTCGGTTAGGATCGATAAGACCTAAGAGTTAAAAATATTTGTGAACCATTATCTTACCCTTTCCATATTGCGGATGATAAAGTTTTTAAATCTGTTCATGTCTTACCAGTGCCATCTTAATATAAAGTCAGGAAACAGTAAAAAACATGACAGTTAATTTTTATTTAAAAAAATTCGGTAGTACCTATCTCAGAGTTTTACATTCAAGTTCCACATAAATTGTAGAGATGGCGCTATACGGTATAACGTAGCGATAACGCCAGTAACATGATTTTTGTTCACCCTAAAAGTGAAAAATTTTAAACCATACAAAATCTCCTGCTAAGCCTATTTATTAACGGCTGTAAGGTACTCCAGTCTTACTTGAGCCCTACATCCTAGCCCTAGGTTCTTTGTGCATTCCGAGTTTCAAGTCACCTACCTACTTGAACTTAAAGGTTCTGATGTCTGTAATTTCTGAACTACAAAAGTGATGATGATAAGATTTGTATGGGATAATCTTTAACACGTTAGCTGCGGCACCAATTTTTGCATACTTTCCGTTCCTGCGGCACGAGGTATAATCGGCCCGTACCGTGACCAGACGTTAGGGCGACACGCGGTCTATTAGACCCCACCTCCTTTTACAGACTAAAATCCATTTTCTGGCGCGAAATCAAAGATAAATGAGAATTTTGGTCCTTATTGATATAGACAGTGAATTGATGAACCCTAATCCACCGTCGCCCCGGGATCTGATGGCTAGTTTAGGAATTATTAGCAAAACAAAATATGGGATCTTATACACCTCGTAACGCACTGAAATAGGGCAAATTTTCACTGCGATTAGTGATGGGAAAAATAATATCGACGTTTTTAAACTGTCTTAACTACGCAACGACTTGACCGATTTTGATCAATTATATCTCATTAGATCGTTTTAAGGGCAAAACCTGGCAAAACAACACAATGCTATCAAAGGATACATTTTTTTTTTAAATAATCTAAATTGTGCTTGAAGGCGCCATAAAGAAAAAAAAACCGGCCAAGTGCGAGTCGGACTCGCGCACGAAGCGTTCCATTCTATACCATTAAGAGGCACCTATTACAGACTTATTATTGGAAAATAATGGATTACGGTTTATGCATAAGGTTTATCTTTCTATTTTTATATGAAAATCTTAATGCGGTTCACAGAATAGAAAAAAAAGGCAACCAGAAGTAGAAAAGAAACTGTCCTATTTATTCTGCCTCGGGTTTTGTACCTGTTTTGGCTCTGTTTCTGGGTTTTTTAAAATTAACTTCTTCCGACATCGTTTAGACATGTTCGGCACTGTAAAAGGACATGCTCTCCAATCGACGTGATGCACAACACTGGTCGCGGGAAGCTCGCGTTGAGTGCGGTACGAGGTCAGGGGGGATATGGGACGTTTTAGCCTCGTTCCGCACTGCATTAAAATTATATTAATTCAGTGCGGCACGAGGCCTAAGACATCCGGTACCAAGGTAGGTACACCACCGAGTCCGGAACCATTAGTGATCTCAAATATATATTTATCTCTTTCCTACACTGGACCAAACCAAAGCTATGCCATTCGCACGACAGAGAAATTCACTGTTTTGCTTGCCGCACCACAGGGAAGTTGCATCAGGGGTGATTTAGGCCTCGCTTCGCACTTAACGTGTTAAAGAACCTCCTTTCTAACAAAAAAAGAATGAATGGAATCGGACAACGCGTTAATGAATTATAACTAAAAAACGTTTGGACTTTGATGCCGTCTTCCAGGGAAACCATGATGAATTTCGGGACAAAAAGTATCCTATGTCCTACCTCGGGGTATGAACTATAATCATATCAAGTTTCATTTAAATCCATCCAGCAGATTAGCCGTGATGCCCGGTCGTGAAACAGACAGACAGACAGACAGACAGACAGACAGACAGACAGACAAAAATTAAACAAATTACAGTTTTGGCTTCAGTATCGACTAAATAGTGTCCCCCAACAAAAATTTTCAAAATATCTCCAATGTACAGAATTCGACCCTTTACAGTTTTATTATAAGTATATATAGATATAGATATATAGATAGGACCTAAACTATTTGTCTTACTCCTAATGATGCCCTAACTTACGATGTCACCCATACATTCATAATACCAAAATCATTTGTAATTCGTGCAAATTTCGATCATGTTGTGGTGTTATTCGGGTTCATATAGTGATAATCTATGCTCCTGGCCATATTTGGTAAGGAAATATGTACTTCTTTAAAACGAAATATAAATGAATTTTGATCAAAATTTTATAACTCTGGTCGAGTTCCGTATTACCAAAAATTATGAATGAAAACTTGTAACTTTCTTTAATAACTGGTGTTTTTCTTTAGCTGGACAATCAAAACTGTGCTCCTGAACGAATGCGACGTGATATAAATAATAAAAACAATACAAATAAGCACAAAACATGTCCTCTTTGACATAAAATTAAGGAAAACTAAATTCGTTTACAATTTCGTTTAACAAAAGTATTTCGGAACCAGCTATGGCCAGAAGCGTAGATTATTACTATATGAACTCGAATAACACTACAACATGATCGAAATTTGCACGAATTACAAAATATGATTTTGGTATTACAAATGTATGGGAGACATCGTGGGTAAGCGGACTTTTAAGTGTCGTTATTTCAGCCGATCTGGCTTCAGCGACTAACCGCGACTTTATTTGATTTTTAAAACTCAGGTCCTGTTGTGAGATGTTATTTATTGCGGTGGTAAATTATAATTATCTAGGCTGAGTGGACAACCATGTCTGCAATTTTTAACCGACTTTAAAAAGGAGGAGGTTCTCAATTCGTCGGAATCTTTTTTTTTATGTATGTTCACCGATTACTCGAAGACGCGTAAACCGATTTGAAAAATTCTTTTTTTATTTGAAAGGGTATACTTCCCATCTTTTTCAGGTCAGGAGCTGATGATGGGATCCTGGAGAAGTCGAGGGAACTCTTCAAATTTTAAAAATTATTTCATTCTTTGTAGCATTTGAAGACGGTTTTTTATAAAGAATTTTCCATTTTATTTTTAAAGAGGATACGAATAAAATTACCTTCCCCTATTTGATATAATGCTTAAGACAATATTTGGCACTCCAAAGATTACCTAAGCCTACGACGCATTATTTCGGTAGCGTGATTTTCCTCTGCTTATCATATCAGTTATCACGATCTTGCATATCATTGTTTCAATAGCCTCGGCGTCATCTTTAGGGGGAGTGGTTGGTGACTCAACTGCGTATCTGACCTTCTTATTATATTCTCTGATCTCTTTCTTAGTAAAATTCTAAATAAATATAAAATATAAATATATATAATAAATATAATTATATATAATAAATATAAATATATATAAATAAATAAATACATATAAAATTCTCGTGTCTGGTGTTCGTTACCAAACTCCTCCGATACGGCTCGATCGATTGTTATGAAACTCTCAGTTTGTTTGGTAGAGCTGAGCATATGAGCTAAAAAAAAAAGATTCCGACGAATTGAGAACCTCCTCCTTTTTTTGAAGTCGGTTAAAAAGTAGATCGCAAGCTATTATAGGAACCCCTATGGTGAGGCTTTCTCCGTCCGTCCGACCGTCTGTCACTCTCGATTATTTCAGTAACTATATCAAAGCTATCGACCTGAAAATTGGAATGGTGATAGACCGAAATAGTGACCCAACGTCATTGCAATCATAGAAATTTGTTTTTTTTTTATTATTTAAAAGAGGGAGTAAGCCGTTTGAAATTTCAAAATGAGATAACAATATTGAGTGGGTATCATATGAAAGGGTGTTGTGTATTCTAAAACTGATTTTTATTTATTTTTGTGCCTGATCCGAAGTTTACCAATCGAAAAATCTGAAATAATTATGATCAATAGGAGTTTAACGTATATTTTACAGAAAAATATAAAATTAATCTGAAACTATTATATATTTCTTGATAATAACAATAAACCGCCAAATACAAAGTTGCGGTTCGCGGTTCGCCAACAAAAATACCTTTACATGTAAATTATACACGTAAATTCATGAACAAAAGTGATTCTTTTAATGTCTTACTTCTTTTATAGTACGGAACCCTCGGTGCGCGAGTCCGACTCGCACTTGGCCGGTTGTTGCCTATTCGTAACCAAAAGTTATTTCTTCACGTTTGCTACAATGCCTCAACTTCTTGATTACTTAGGCGGGTTCCTTTATTTGGGCTATTGTTGAATTGTTCGCTAAAAAGCTTTTTGTTCGTAATAAAAAGCACGGCTAAAGGTTATTTTAAAGAATGGTTTCCTTTACAAAATGTACCTTTATATAACAAAATTTTTCGGTTCCCCCGTCACCTTTTTATCATAGAAGTGCAAGGCATCGAAAAGGCCTTCACCCTTACATAGTAGTCGTACCAAAGACACGTAAGATATAAATTATTATTAAGCAGCTACATTATTTAAGGCCGCTTCCCTCAGCAGGTAACTGACAGAATATCAGCGTTGTGGATACGTTGGTACCCACAACAAGAAGCTGAGTCAGGACCTTTTTGTTGGCACGACACATTTAGGATCTACCTACTTATATCATAATATTATTATCGCTAAGTTTTATAGGTTAAGATATTTTTAGGTTAAGTATTTCCATATGTGTTGTGTTGACAAATAAAGATTTTCTATTCTATTCTATTCTATTCTACGTAAGAAGCGGGTTGATTCCTCGTTGCTGACGCGCATTGCAAAGGTCTAGAATACCCTACCAGGCATTGTCTTTCCCACCACCTAAAACTTGGGCGCCTTCATATCAAGAGTGAATAGACATTTGTTAGGCAAGCGCCCTGCGCCTTAGATTGTATCATCACTTTCCATCAGGCGTTTCTGTCTTTTTTTTTACGCTAAGTTAGTACTTGACTGCGATCTCACCTGATGGAAAGTGATGATGCAGTCGAAGATGTTGGCGTACTAACTTGGAAGGGGTAAGTTAAGTCACCCCAACGGTTTCTACACAGCATCGTACCGGAACGCTAAATCGCTTGGCGGTACGTCTTTGCTGGTAGGGTGGTAACTAGCCACGGCCAAAGCCTCCCACCAGATCAGACCTGAGCCAATTTAGAAATTATAAGAATCGAACCCGCGACCTCCCACTCGAATCCGAGCGTGCGTCCCCTGCGCCACGGAGGTTGTCAAAATATTTCTAGCGCCATATTTATACGTGTGTATAACCCGCGCCCTGTGAACTCAGGAATCGTGGGCTAATAATTCGCTGATCTGGCCAACACAACCAAATATCTAACATTCAAACTTAGCGGACCTAAAATTTAGTTTCCTGTACTCAATATTATCAGTATTAACGGTGAAGACGGCGTAAATGGTTTTAGTGACCTGTGAAAACTATATGTAAAGAAAATTACTTTCAAATTTATACGTCACCACAAGAAAGCCGCCGCGGGGGCTTCGCACGCGTACTTTTTAATTTTCCTTATTCCAACGGAAACCAATCGATGGTTCCCGTTTCTGGAATAAAAAGTAGTTAATTTAGGACGAAATCTATCTTCATTCCAACTTTCAGCATAAAATTTTCAGTAGTTGCGGCATGGAAGAGTATAACATTTTCTCCCGCCTGAAATCCGTTTTTCACTATTCGTGCGAAAACCATTGATTTTCCCGGAATTAAAAGAAACAGATGTATTCATTATTCCAGGATAAAATCTATCTTCATTCTAAATTTCAGTCATATCAGTTCAGTAGGTAATTACAGCGTGAAGTAGCGTGAATATCTGTATTTCGACGAGAATAATCTAAAATATAAAATATAAAGTGTTTGTTACCAAACTACTCCGAAATGGCTCTACCAATTTTTATAAAATCTTCGCATAGGTATATTCAGTGTGTCTGCGAAAAGGTCATAATTTTTAGGGTTCCATACCAAAATGGTAAAAATGGAATCCTTACGGTGAGACTTTCTGCGTCCGTCCGTCTGTCACACTCGTATTTCAGTACCTAACGTATTAAACCCCCTTATCTGATACCTCCGAAGTTTATCTATCGAAAAATCTGAAATAATTATGATCAATAGGAATTAACGTATATTGTACAGGAAACATAAACTCATTTCTCTAACTAGTATACCTTTTTTGATATTAACAATACTTAAACCTCTAAAAAACAAAGTTAGGTTTGCGGTCAGCCAACAAAAGTACCTACATGTAAGTAAATTATACTCGTAAATTCATGAACAAAAGTGATTCTTTCAATGTTTTAAGTACATCTTTTATGGTATGGAACCCTCGGTGCGCGAGTCTGACTCGCACTTGGCTGGTTTTTTTTAATATTTCTAATGACAAAACAAGGTTTGCCTGGTCACGTACATACGAAATTTTGTAATTAGGTTTCCGTACCAAAAAGACAGAAATTGGCCACTGATATAATGTTTCTTTGTCATAGACCCATGTAGACCATAGTAGATTAAGTACAATACCTACCTAATAATTAAATGTCCATATGAAAGGAAGAGATTTAGTTGTACAATGTACATATGTTATCGTTACAAAATCGTTTTTTTTAATACGAGTAAATGGTGTGGGACAAGGACGAAATTTAAAAGTGAGATATCTAACTATCTATATGTTATCTACGTATAAAATCTTAGATGAAGAAATATGGAAGGGCGTTAATTGTACATTCTAAAACAGAATTTTATTCATTTTAATATGATTCTTCTTCTTTTCTTGTAGATAGAGCAACGCAACGCCTTTTGCGCATTATAAGTAATGTGAAATAAAGTATCATTTTATTTCACTTATAATGTGTGGTTAGTCTAATATTATTGAGAGAAACTAAATAAAATTTGAATTTCGCGGGCTATTAGGGCCGTAATTACCGCAGACGAGCTATAACTGAAATTAATTCTAATACAGAACTAGTAACGCCATCTAGTAGGAAACTTCGCAGTTTCAGTGTAATTACTATAACTTTCCAATGCATACCGCAAAAAGTTGCTGGTAATGTATTTAGTTCGCACCACAGCCTCCAGAGGTCCCGGTAATATCAAAACTGACGATTATTTTTTCAGAGATTCGAACATAGATTATACACTCATATGATATGGATGGGCGAGAGCGTATTTCGTCATTGGCTCTCGCCCATATAATGCTCGTTCGAATCAATGACGAAATATGCTGCGCTAAGAGGACGGGAACTATGTGACGTATGTTGAAAGCAAAAATTTGTCAATTATGGCGTCGCGCGTCATACATTTCGGTACCGCTGTTGGTCGCATACATTAGAGCCATTTTACAGATTTGACAACTAAGAAATTCGGCGTCAGGGCGGAGCCTAAAAATATATGCGTGACGTCGCTAAGGGCTCATCCTTTATGTTACATCCATGGCGAGAGCACACGAGGGCCGCTCTTTACATTCCGGTATTTGGAAATGCCTGGCTCAAATGAAAGTAGACGATCGTACGAAATGGGCGTCACACATCACCACAAGAGATCCGCCGCTACTGTAGCATTTGCTAGCCGCTGCGCCTGCCGCATATTTTTTTAGTATATGGTGATCCATGAAAGAACACATTAAAAAACGCTGTAAAGAAGCGCAGATGATGGTCTACAATACATCGCATCGTAACTGAAAAAAAAGAGTAGACTTTTTTATTATTTTATTCCTTAATTGGTTTAATTATCGGAATAAATATCCCGTCAATGTTTCGTTATTTTTTCTCATTATTTTTCACGCATGATTAAGTTATTAATGATTTTTATGGTCTTGATACGCGAACATAAAAATCGTTTTCAATACAGTTGTATGGTATGGCGCACTTTCAGAGGCTGTCATTAGTATTCGAAAGTTAAATCTTACGCACAGGCATCTTTCTTTTTCGTGGTCGTAACTTACTTTTACAGGCTCGATCATTACTTTTGCAAAACGTTTGATACCAAGGAGTTTTCATTGTACAATAAAATGGGATGGACATTGAGATGGGATGGACACAGAAGGATTTTTTTTTCGTTTTCTTTTATCTTTTACCTTTTACCTTTTATCTTTTACCTTTTATCTTTTATCTTTTACCTTTTTATCTTTTTATCTTTTTATCTTTTTTATCTTTTATATTTTTATCTTTTTATTTTTATCTTTTATCTTTTCGATTGCGAATTCATCTTTTATCTTTTACCTTTTATCTTTTATCTTTTATCTTTTATCTTTTATCTTTTATCTTTTATCTTTTATCTTTTATCTTTTATCTTTTATCTTTTATCTTTTATCTTTTATCTTTTATCTTTTATCTTTTATCTTTTATCTTTTATCTTTTCGATTGCGAATTCGAAGTCGCCTTCGATTTCGATCTTCTTATCTCTTTGATTTGTTTTTTTACTAATTCTCACAACTGTATTGAAAAACGTCGTGTGATACACGGGTGTATAGGTTTTTGCAAACTCGTGACATTAAAAACCCTCGCCTTCGGCTCGGGCTTGTTAATGACAGCTCGTTTGCAATAACCTACTTTCCACCCTTGTATCACAATGTACTATTCCTTTGGGTCCAAGCTCCCATTTTATAATGGTGTTTCGGCCCTACTATTATATTAGACTACTATGATATTATGCCCGCAACATGCATTGTAAACCTACAATGTGTAGTTAGTCTAATATTTCTCGGCTTTTAATTTGTCAAAACTGTAAAATAGCACTAATGTGTAACGCGACCAACAGCGGTATTTGCTGAAGTTTACTACGCAAGCCATATTTGAGAAATTGGCTTCAACATACGTCACATCTTTCCCGTCCTCTTAGCGCAGCGTATTTCGTCATTGACCTACACCGAATGGATAGCTGAATTCTCCCTTTACAGTCTCGTTGCCAGCAAGTTTTCGTTGTAAAACACGCTTTACAAAGCGAAGAAAGAAAGATAAAATATATCAAAAAGCAAAATCAAAAGTATTTTTGTATTTTCATTGTCTGTGGTCACAATCACTCAAAATCTCATAGCTCAAAATCATAGAGTACCTACCTATATTGAATATAAAATCAAAATGGCTTGTTGCACGTAGTGATTATATACTCTTTGGCTTGTTGTGGGCTATTAGTAGGCTTGATCATTGTAATTTGTATTGTGTGTTGTGATGTGGTGTCCTATTTGTTATTTAACTGATTGACCTGTAATTTTAAATGAATTTTAACATTTTAAACGAATTATTTTGTGTATAAGTTTTAAAGTTTTGACCCGTACGAATCAGTGACGCGAGTGTCTACGTTTTTTATTTTGTAAACGCTAGAAGCAGGTGAGGTGTTGCTTGTCAATTAGTAGCGAAAATGATGAATGGTTAATGGCGAGTTGTAGCTCTTCGCAATGAACGGATGTGTTGAACTCGTGGTAAATATTAAAAGCGATGGATTACTAAAATAACGGATTCATCATCACGACAACTCATTAGCCGTTGTTTCCGATTCAGATCGTATTGTTGAGCCAAACGATTCCTCCTCGACGCCGTATTTGAGAAATTTTTGGCTTCAACATACGTCACATCTTTCCCGTCCTCTTAGCGCAGTGTATTTCGTCATTGACCTACACCGAATGGATAGATGAATTCTCCCTTTACAGTCTCATTGCCAGCAAGTTTTCGTTGTAAAACACGCTTTACAAAGCGAAGAAAGAAAAATAAAATATATCAAAAAGCAAAATCAATACATAGTATTTTCGTATTTTCATTGTCTGTGGTCACAATCACTCAAAATCTCATAGCTCAAAATCATAGAGTACCTACCTATATTGAATATAAAATCAAAATGGTAAAACGTAGTGATTATATACTCTTTGCAAAATGGCTTGTTGTGGGCTATTAGTAGGCTTGATCATTGTAATTTGTATTGTGTGTTGTGATGTGGTGTCCTATTTGTTATTTAACTGATTGACCTGTAATTTTAAATGAATTTTAACATTTTAAACGAATTATTTTGTGTATAAGTTTTAAAGTTTCGACCCGTACGAATCAGTGACGCGAGTGTCTACGTTTTTTATTTTGTAAACGCTAGAAGCAGGTGAGGTGTTGCTTGTCAATTAGTAGCGAAAAATGAAAATGATGAATGGTTAATGGCGAGTTGTAGCTCTTCGCAATGAACGGATGTGTTGAACTCGTGGTAAATATTAAAAGCGATGGATTACTAAAATAACGGATTCATCATCACGACAACTCATTAGCCGTTGTTTCCGATTCAGATCGTATTGTTGAGCCGAACCGCCGAACGATTCTTCCTCGGTTAAAATCATCTGTTTTTGTTGCTTTAACGTGTGTATTGATCGGGTAACATCGTTACGCAATGGAAGCGTTACAGGGGGCATGTCCACGCAGCTTTCTCGCCTTGTAAAATGGTTATTGATTGATGTGCAAGATGCATTGTGCACATGGCTGCAAACAGGTGGTCTGTTTAAAATGGCCGTGTAACACTCCCAAGTAACCAGAAAACCGAAAATAATATTCTTTTATATCATACTTGCTCAGTAAGTATGAATTACTATGGTGGAAAGTCTCCTTGTAAGTTGGTGTTTGCAATTCAAGGCAACATTACATCGCACTATGCTTGAATTGTAATGTTCACATTACAGTTCAAGGGCAACATTAGGTCGCACTATGTTTGATTCTTTTTATTTTTTATTTTTTTATTTTCTCTATATTTTTTTTTTATTTTTTTTTACTATTTATTTTATTTTTTTATTTATTTTTTATTTTTTTATTATTTTAATTATTTTTTTATTATTATTTTTTATTATTATTTCTTTTATTTTATTATTTTATTTATTTTTTTTAATTTTTTTATTATTTTTTTTTTATTATTTTTATTTTTTTTTTCATATTTTTTTTATTTTTTTTGTATTTTTTTTCTCTAAATGACATGGCCGGATTCTGCCCTCAAAAAAAAAAAATATTCATGGCCATTGACAAACAGTACGTCATATTAAAGCTTATAATTATGCCTCTACAATCGTTTAGTTTTTATGATCAGAAAACTTGATAGCGACATAATATCAGCATAACAACTTGCAACAAAATGCGCCTATATAATTTTAATAGCAATGATTTTTTAATAAAAAATTGTTTTTCAAAATGTTTACTCGCATTTTCTAAGCTTTGTGATATGAAAAATTAATAAGTTCATAACCAATACGCATCATTTTTTCATAAAAAATCATTCCTATTAAAAATATATAGGCGTATTTTGTTGCAAGTTGTTATGCTAATATTATGTCTCTCACAAGTTTTCTGATCATAAAAACTAAACGATTGCACAGACATAATTATAAGCTTTAATATGACGTACTGTTTGTCGATGGCCATGAATATATTTTGTTTTCCAGGGCACAGCTCCATACAAGTTTCGGCCATGTCCTTTGCTAATTATTCTAATTAAAATTTCATTTTGCATTACCAATGTTTTATTTACCTCGCAAGAATGATATAAAGTAGAATGCTTACCTCGGTTGCAAGTAGCTATTACACCCTCGAACTATATTCACCCTCGCTCGCTGCGCTCGCTCGTGTGACAAAATATCTCGGGTGCACGCGATCCATTAGCGCCCTATGCGAGCTGCGCTCGCACTGGCACCAAATTGGATCTTGTTCTGTAATAGCTTACTTACGTCCCTTGTGTAACAATCTACTATTATGTTCTACTTTTGAATATCTTACAAATATTATGTACAGTACTGTCTAGTGTGGATAGGACTAAATATAGCCGGCCAAGTGCGAGTCGGACTCGCGCACCGAGGGTTCCTATAATTAAGAAAAAGTAAAACCATAAGAATCGGTTTTTTACTGAACCACAAACCTAACTTTTTTTTTACTTATGGAACTCTAAAAAAAGTTAAGTTTGAGACAGGTTTACACACAAAAAGTTTTGTGCTACAAAGGAAATAACATAGACATAGATTTGGAGTTTTCAACACAAAACCATACCTTTCACCAAGAACCATAGACCTTTTATAGTAACCAGACGCAAAAATTAAAAACCCGGAGAAAAGGCCTGATTTCTATTCAAGACCCTGAGATTTTTTTGTCTCAGAATTTTCTTTCTACATATTTAATGAATATAAAAATTTGAAATATTTAATTTTCACACAGACATTTTACTTATAAATTGCAAATGGGAAGGTATACTATCTAGTACTGATTTATAAAATTGACTTTAAATTTGCAATAATTAACTAAAATTACTATACTGGAAATTCTAAAAATCCTGAGAATTCATGAGATTAACAAAATCCAGCCTCAATCCTGAGAAGATTCCAATATTCCTGAATCTCAGGGTAAATCCTGATATATGGTGACTCTACATTTATACTTGATATAAATTTTAACTTCATATAATATGTCAGCTAGTTTTGGGTACCCATGTAGAATCCTGCTGTAATAACTAGTGTTTATTTTCGAACATTCTTTCCACATTGTTTTAAAGGATGTTGCTTAGATATATAAGGACACTCACTTTCACTCTTTTGTTCACTCCTAAAACACTTCTGTTGGACTTGGATCCGACGCCAAGCAAGATGAATATGTTGCACCTCTACTCGCTTCTTCAGTAGACTCTATCATATTTTTTATTAAACTGTATTTCCCCAATTCCCGTACATATCGTACCATCTGAAAAGCAACTTTGTTCGAACAGCTAAATAAAACAACTGTCAAATTAACTCAAAATTATGTGCATAAAGGTCAAATATATACAATCTGAATCGATGTTCGCAGACATTCGTTGTTGTTACAGCACAGGGTATCAAAATCCATCTCATAATGCATAACTCGTTCATTTTTTTTTCACATACATATTCACAACCATTATCTGTGATAGTTTGGTTGATTAGTTTTGGAAAAAATTAATTGATACTTAAAGGGTGAACCAAATGAATGTAATAGCTAATTGTTTAAATGATTATTATTTTAGAGAGTGACGTGCACTGAGCTGATTATTATGGGAATGTTCACATTAAGCTACACTATCATATAAAGGGTCTTAATTCTAAGCAATTCCACAAAAGTTAACAGTTAACAAAGAAATTTTCTTTTCTTTCAAAAGAGGAATATTTTCGTTGCAATTTTCTTTTGCTTTTTAATAAAGCAGTGGCAGTGAATGGTTTTTGATATATTTCAGGCTTAAAGCAATAATGCTTCCTTCGATATGAAGGAGATTATGAAGGAGATGGTTGGCGGTTGCTGTGTGTGCTCAGACGAGCGCGGTTGGCCTGACAACCCGCTGGTCTACTGTGATGGCAATGGGTGTACAGTTGCAGTGCATCAAGGTGAATATCTCTTACTACTGCTCTGCCTTTATGAACTTAAATCATGAGTCCTGACTTATAGTTCTCGTACATCATATCTCATAGTTTATAGTACTCATACAATTTCTAGAATTCATAGTAAGAGTTGTCTTTCCTCTGTGAAACAACAATTTATTTCATGTTATTTTTTCGAAAATTGTATGTGTTTAGTAATTAATAATGTGCATAATTTTCCTATCATTTGATGAAAATGAAATTCTAAACAGCATATTAGCATCCAGGAGTGCCAACAGAAGTGAAAACTTGAACAATTACATGAGATGCCGGTTTCGGTAATTTGGGTTCAATGGTTTTTCCCATCACAAAACTCAACAAGTTTTCGCTTCAATCACCTTAATTTTAAGTAATAAAATGATAATAATTGATGCAATGTTTCAGCCTGCTATGGAATTATCGCTGTACCAACTGGACCCTGGTACTGTAGAAAATGTGAAAGTCCCGAGACCAAGGGCAAAGTTGTAAGTTACATTTACTCTATTTTGCCATGCCTGTATTGTGTTTGATTCAGGAGGAGTCCTCTTGATGACAGCATCTTTTACTTTTGAAACTGTAGATGTCTCAATAAATCTGCACTCTTAAACATAGTGCCCTTACCTTTCACAGTGAAGACATTGTCAGGAAACCTGTATGCTCGAATAAAAAAGTATAAGCAAAGGTTTGATCATGCATACATACCATCAAAGACAACAAAGAGCTTCAAAGCCTTGAACATCGACGTAAGGTTGATGTTCTGTGACTGTCTGTCTGCATTGTTTAAAATATATTTCATAGTGTACTGAGGAGCTATTTAATTTGGTCCCAGCTGTCACTTTAAATTATATTACTACAGAAAAGCCACGTGCTTAGTGATCCCTTGTTGATACGTATTGTAAAGATTTTCCCCACCAGACTAGGGAAAGCAAAATAATATAGCCATCGCCTAGCAAATGCTCCCTTAGACTGTATCATCACTTTACATGAGATGTGATAACAGTTAAGTGCTAGTCTATATAGTCGGGTGCATTGAAACGTTGCTTGTATATAGCGTAGTTTACATCTGGCCCTAATCACTCTTAGAGGTGATCTGTGATGAGTAGGGGACTGGTGATGAGTTGAGATGATGATGCATGTTAAGCTACTAGGGTGTAATAACTTGCAGAGATGTGAGCTGTGCCCGTCCAAGTCGGGCGCGTTGAAGCGGACGGACACGGGCGGCTGGGCGCACGTGGTCTGCGCGCTCTACATACCTGAAGTTAGGTTCGGCAACGTCACTTCGATGGAGCCCATCGTGCTTCGTCTCATCCCTCCAGAACGGTATAACAAGGTAATTTCAAAGCTTGGATTAATTAATTAACCATTAAATCGAAATAAATATTATGTAAAATATCGAGAAACTGACTACCTGATTGGAGAATGCCTAACAAATTAACGTATAGTGAAAACCGTTTGTTTTAGGGACTCGTTTGACAGATCGGTAACTTATGAGGTTTAGAATGGATTTTTAAAAACTCACTCCCAAGTGAAACTGAGGTCGAAGTTTGTACTGAGAAATATTTCTTCACGTTGCAACTACTGGACCGAATTGGCTGAAACTTCGAATGGAGATATATTATATCCTGGATGAACACATAAGCTACTTATTATCACGGCAAAATCAATGTTTCCCGTGGCCGTGCCGCTAATAATGATAATTCATTTTAGTAACTACTTGGTTTCCCACATAATTAACAAAGTTTTAACAGAAAGTTTTAATTATTTACAGACATGCTACATTTGTCAGGACATGGGTAAAACACATCGTGCTAACGCTGGCGCGTGTATGCAGTGCAACAAATCTGGTGAGTCCTAATAAAATTAACAATTATAGTCAATCTCTGAAGGGAAATTATCATCTGAGACGGAGATACCATCGTGCACTAATGTGCTCTTAAGTTTACTTTAAAAAAATCACGGGCTAGCAGGGCCTAAACATCTTAATACTATATAATAACCAACGAGGCTACAACCTTATTAAGTCTTGTGTCCTGGATACTTTACATAGCTTCGGTACTATTTCCAGGATGTAAACAGCAGTTCCATGTGACCTGCGCCCAAAGCCTCGGCCTACTGTGCGAGGAGGCGGGAAACTATCTGGACAACGTCAAATACTGCGGCTACTGCCAGCACCATTACGGCAAACTGGTGAGTGCCTCTAGGTAGAACCGCTGAGAGACACAAGCCAGACGAAATGCATCACTGGGACCGTACCATCTCTTAAAGCGGTAACGCTGCAATACTGTTTTAATATTTTCGAACAAATATTGTATGAAAATGTCAAAACAATACCGCAACATTACTCCTTTCAGCGACGGTGGTCCGGCCCCTGAATGGAATACCGGGCTTCCGGAGATCGCCAAGCATTTTACTATGGTTTGTGAAAAGTTCTTTGTATCCCTCCTTTTAGAAAGTCGCATATTATGTCGTCCCAAAAGGGACGGCATTACAATGGTTAAGTAACTGGGGTTAAGAGTCCAGTGAACTATAATGTCCCCATACATCCGAAATACCAAATCATTTGTAATTCGTGTATATTTCGATCATGTTGTGGTGTAATTCGGGTCCATATTGTAATAATCTATGCTCCTGGCCATATTTGGTTCAGAAATACTGTTTGGAAACGAAATAATAATCTATTTTGATCACAATTTTTATAACTTTGGTCGAGTTCCGTAATACCAAAAATTATGAATGAAAACTTGTAACTTTCTTTATTAACTGGTGTTTTTCTTTAGCTGGACAGTAAAATCTGTGCTCCTGAACTAATGCGACGTGAGATAGTGTTGTTTTTATTACAAAACAAATAAGCAGAAAACATGTCTTCTACTAAATTCGTTTATAATTTCGTTTAACAAAAGTATTTCGGAACTAAATATGGCCAGGAGCATAGATTATTACTATATGAACCCGAATAACACCACAACATGATCGAAATTTGCCCGAATAACAAATGATTTTGGTATTACGAATGTATGGGAGACATCGTAGGAAGGCGGACTCTTAAATGCTTGGTAAGCTCCGATCAAAAAAAAGAATAAGAGTGTTGATAAAACATAGCTTCAATTCGTAAAGTGTCAAACGGATTTTACGGGTCTATATACAAAGCCGTCTTCTTGATGGGATTTATCGCACTGCATCAAAATGCAAATAACCCGCTATATTATATGAAACTGCATCCTAATTTAAGTTTTCTAAATTATAAGATGCGTTAAGGGGCTATACCACCACCTCTTAAAACTATTTTTTAAGAGTATAATATGTTGCAGTACTGTTTTAATATTTTCATACCAACTTAGTATGAAAAAGTCAAAATACGACTGCAGCATTACTACTTTAAGAGGTGGTGGTACAGCTCCAAGTGGGTCACAAGCTTAAATGTAAAGTATGGAGCGGGGGCGAATCGGGACTTAAGTATTCTAACACCTCTGATTTATACTAGCTTAGGTGTTGATCTGTACATGTTATAATTGTAGATTACTAAGGCTTATGGGCGGAGTGATTAATTTGACAATAGTTTATTATAAAACCCGTTAACCGAGCTAAGTTTTGCTCCCGGTCTGTCCCCGATCCGGTCTATTGTTTACGCTTTGTGAATTGAAGCTGGTCTGTTGTTATAAGTTTTATATTTAAAGAAGTATGGGCTCGCGTTCGCATTTCATGTAATAAAATGCGAAAAAAAAATTTCAATTCAGCATTGTACAGCATGAGGGGAATTCATCTAATAATAAAATCTGTGTTGCATGATCTGTATTCCATAATGGTTTTCATTTACATAACTTTTGCCGATCTCTGTTGCTAATACCCTCAATATCATCTGTTCTGTGTAAATACTCTCTTCAAATGTCCCATTTATTGGTAACTGGCCTGATATTTGGGCGGGGGCGGTCAGGGACGAAATTTTTGTCAGTTCATCACCTATCTTCAAAGTCCCTCATGGGAAATGCCTGACTGTGCTCTTCCCTGACTTGCCACTTGTGTAAGTAAGGTACTAGCATAACAAATATATAACTTATTTTACTTTAATTTTCCTGTTTCTTTTTTTCACAAGCCACTGTTAAAATTGGCATGTGCCAGTAAAGATCATGGACGCCTCAAGGAGGTGTTCCCACACCTTAGCGGTTTGTACTAGAACCATTGATGTGAAACCTTTCAATTATTTACATGCACAAGTGGAAAGTTATCGAGTAGATGCCATTTAGATCATCATTTAGATGTCTGTCAGGGGCTCTTCAATCAATTCTTGCACATATATATACACATATTATCCATATATTTGCAATTTTTGTTGTAATCATATAGTCACCATCATCGGAACAAAATATCATACTATGTAAACTGGAAGTCGATTATACACGAATTACTAAAAGGCTTAACATTAAGATTGTCCGTCTGTCTTTCCGACACTGATGTGTGAAACTGTGATTTCTAATAGTTATTTGTTAAGCGAGGCCGCAAAGGGCCGAGTGTCAAATACTGATCGAGACAATTTTGAGACAAAATTTACAGCCAGTGCCATCTATGAACAGTCGCTGACATGCGTCTATCAATGGATGTCGTTGGCTGTAAATGTATTGACGAATTTGTTCATGTTTGTGCGATGCGAGTCAACTCGAAATTCGTACCTGTAGGTACTAATCCTACCTAACTGATGGTAAATGACGAAATAGTCGAAGATGTTATCATTCGATGTTATCAAAAGTTTAAGTCGGTCAGTGGCCATCACGACCTTTTGTATAAAGCAGCCGCAAAGTGCTTGTAAAATTAACTATCATCCTTTTAGCATTTAAAAGATGTCTTAAGATTTAAAAGATGATTTAATTTTTTTATGAAACTTTGCACATCCTTGTTGGAAAGATAACTTTTCGATCCACCTATCTAAAGCATACTATCAGTGTGTATACCATTAGGTTGTTTCTTAGGGTCAGTTCACATTTTCATAACAAAACGGGCGACAAAAATGTCTGGGTTGAGTTAAAGCCTGACCAGAAAAAGCATTCATTGTCTGGCTGTACTTATTTGTTGTTTATATTTTTGTAAAATTCCATATAGATGTATCGTTCCTTGTCATTTGAAACATAATTCATCATAATTATAATATTTGAGTGTTCTTTATACTACATTCTAATATTATAATCGCTCGATTATATTTCCTTATCTCCACAAATGGGGATCGACACTACTTACAAAGCACACGGGTTTCCAAGCATATTTACAATGTATTTAACAAAGCTCAAATTCATGGGTACAAAGTTGATATTGTATCTAGTCAATGGTTAAGTCGTATTATGCTACTCGATTGGTTTAAGTCATTTAATATAGTCACGTTTTATGGTCGATCAAAATCAATTTTTGTGAAGCTGTCGTTAAATTGTTATGTACAAGACTAACAATATACTTGAGGTAAGTTAAATTACATAAAATATATAAAAGTAGGTACAAGTTTTTTTGTAATAAAATCTAGTTATTTGCTGATAATATATTTCGATGTAAATAATATAAATATGTATATACATGAAAGAAATAATTACAAAATATGTATGAATATGAATTCCTTTAAATGTCCATACTTAAATTGTAAATGTAATTTCAAAACAGAAATAAAAAAAATAGAAAAACTTGGTTGTATATTTAATGTATCGTTATTATGGTGAACTGTTGTGTTTTTGGAGAAATAAAGCATTTATTTATTTATTATGATTCCCATTAATGTGAAATAGGTAGTTATATCGAAGTGTCGTTTCATTAGAAATTTTCTTAATGCATATAGTTTGTCTTCCATCTTACCCACGACTGCATTGTAAAACTTGGTTTTGATCACCGGTCTCAGCTCAGAAGCACCGTGTTACACCGTCTCTTATAGCAGTATTATTGTAATATTGTTTTGACATATTCATACAATGTCAGTATGAAAATTTTAAAACAATGTTACAATGATACTGCTATAAGAGCAGGTGGTATGGCCCCAGGTCTGTTCTAGTGGCCTCGGCCGCGGCTAGTCACCTTTGCGGCAAAGACGCACCGCCATGCAATTTAGCGTTCCTGAGCGATGTTGTGTAGAAACCGTCAGGGGATGCTTATTGTTTAACCCCTTCATAAGTTTTACGATAACATCTTCGGCTGCATCGTCACTTACCATCAGATGAGATCGTAGTTAAATAAAAGTAAAATCTGTTGCGTAAAATCTCAAAACAACTCATTTGACAACTCTAAAATAATGATGTCCTTTTCCCCGGGTAGCATGTTTAAAAGGATACCATTGTTTTTAGAAGTATAAATTTAGTTTAGAGATTTTGAATGGCTGAATTGGCAC
The DNA here is from genome assembly GCA_963855885.1 of Coenonympha glycerion. NCBI lineage: Eukaryota > Metazoa > Arthropoda > Insecta > Lepidoptera > Nymphalidae > Coenonympha > Coenonympha glycerion. The sequence goes on from OY979626.1 coordinate 1,667,104, forward strand.
CATTCTCCAGTTTAGTCTTATAGGTATGTGTGACTTATTAGAGAAAAAACCGCAAGCCTACGTTGTGCTGCAACCCGTGTCTCCCTTAAATAAGCCTAGTACTGATGTCACAATCTAAGGTGGTCTGGGCTGAAATATCCAAGTAGTAGTTATAAGAGAGACTGAGGTAGAAAGACCGAAAGCCTATCTTTAATCCGGCCATCATAGCGTTAATCCATCAAGTTATTCCTTGATCTATGGTTAATCCGGTGTCGTACCCGGAACCTTCTCATTTATAAGAGGGCATGCGCCCGGGAACAGGAAGTCCCGGGTTCTATTACCGGCACGGGTCAGTTTAGAATTTTGTAATTTAGCTGTCATTTAAAAATTGGCTCGGGTCTGGTCCGGTGGGAAGCCTCGGCCGCGACTCGTCACCAAAAAACCGGATTTTTAGCGTTGCTGTATAGCAGTCGTAATGGGGTTTTTATAATCTTTCCAAGTTAGTATAGCATCTTCGGCTGTATCATTACTTAGTGCCTACTTAGTACTACTTAGTTATATGAGATTGCAGTCAAGTACTGACTGGTAGTGTATAGAAAACATAGCGCGTACCTATGGGTCGGAGGACTGGTCAAAAGCAATTGGTGATTGTGCAGAAAAAGGGCGGTAACGTGAAGACGATCCCGCCGTACAAGCCAGTGTCGCACGACAGCCAGTCGAGCGACTCGAGCGAGCGGGAGGGCGAAGGCGGCGCGACGCCTACTCACACGGCTAAGGCTAAAGGGGTACGTCCAAGACCAAGCGCCGCGCTACCCTGTCTAGGCGCCGAGTGACACCCGAGCCGACACACGACTCGCAGTCTTTGCAAACGATGTCTTAGACGTTGCTTCAACTAACTTTTACGGACCATTGAAATACTAAATCGTAGAAATAAACCTTTCACACAAATTTAACTCCATTAAAAAGTCTTGCTATACTTTGGTTGATTTGCGCGGCTGACAGACTTCAATTTAAGCTACGTTTTATATTACCATTCTTGAATAACTATTTGTACGAAATGGCGGATTCCATGTTTTAGTATTTCGATGTTACAGATAAGTGAACGTCAAATATGGTGTCTGACCCATCTGAAGTCAAGGAACCGACCGCCATATATAACGATCATGTGTCTGTTATAGTTGAATCAACTGGCTCGTACCCGAATTCATATGCATCACTATGATGTCCCATAGATCATCCGTACGCACAGTGGATTGTCCGGCGTCCGTTCCTTTAGATCTCAGGGAACTTTAAGTAAGCAAATCAAGTGCCCTTAAGAGCCTAGACGGTTTTTATTTTTGTCCTCCTCGCTCCTATAAATACGTTGATTGGTTGGACAGGCAGCGTTGCGTGAAAATATCACAGAAAAGCGACGTTTTACCTAATTACTAATAAACTAAGGCAATTATTATCAAAAATTAAATCAGCACGTTTTTAGAACTTATTACTGTCAAGCAAAAAAATTCGTGTATACATTGATTTTTTACTTAATAAAAATGAATATTTCCGAACAACTTGAACATTTTCTATCGAGGATTTTTTTTCTAATAGTGTTTCTGCTTCTGTGCAAATTTAAGGACTCAAAATACATGAAGTTTGAATTTGAAAGTAATTAATTGTCCTTATAGTTTTTAACCTCCAGATCATTCAAACTCACTTAAAATTGTTTAGCCTCTAAACGCACAATTTCAATGGCAGTACGATTTCTTTATTTCAACGTACAATTCTCGTAAATTCGTTCGGGGTGCGTTTGTAAGAGACCTGTTAAATTCAACTCTCTTAAATAGAGGTGCTCATTGATCTCTATTTTTTTCCTTGAGTATATCTGCGATCAACATCTTTATTAGCCGCGACACTTATATATGATCTTCATAGGAACCTATTGATCGCTATTCAATATCCATATGGACCGAAACTCAAAAAATGTATGGGAATCCGATCGACAAAATTATCGGTCTCATTCTCATAAATTATTGTATTTCGCTCTAAATAGTTAAAAGTCAAAATATCTTTATTTCACATATGCCTAAAGTATACAGACACTTGTGACAAGTCGGTATGACATTTATTGCATATGAATGGTGATAACTACAAGTCGACTTAAAACTAAGTTTACGAGGGTTCACAAACGCCCTGCCGCTGAGAAGAAGCCCACAACAAACTCAGCCGGGTTATTATTTTTATGTTATCACCATTTAACAAAATAAGTATTAATACCAAATAGGCTAGGAACAACAATAGAGCAATTTATTACATAACAGTCACTTCCAAGGGGTTGTGTCGCTAATATAAATATGGAATGGAATGAGCGATCGACAGATTTCTGAAACAGATATAAGGTATCCCGCTAAGCTCACTTGACGTGTAAGTCCTCAGGCATCTATTCATAGCAGTATTGAAATAACGTTTTTCTTTATAGTCTTTTTGGGTGATCACGTGGTATTTGCGTGATTGCAACGTACTTACATGATATCACAAGTTCTCTTTGCAATTTTGTTTGCTTTTCATGTTTAGATGCTCCTGGCTTTCTCCGTTGAACCCATGAGCATTAGATATTTGTCGTAAAATCAGGTTTTGCATTGATATAGGGGGCAACCCGTAAAACCCATGGCCACCAATTAGCCTCGCGGATACGGGGGCCGAATTGCAGGAGAGCCTTCTTTGGGTACTTGCTGTTGGCGTGTTCCCGGTGCGGCTTCTTAACTCCCTGCAGGTTGTAGTCTCTCGCTCCTTGTCTCTGTGTGCTCATTCTCCCCATTCTGGGGCTGGACAAATAGTGACAGAATTGTCGCTTCGCCTCTTCTGCCACGCGTGTCCAAATTTCCATAGCTTTTCGGAACTGACCGCCGAGCCCACGAGATCTTATTAATAAACTAGGCCAGAAACTCCCTTAACGATCCCATTCAGCGTTTAGGTATTCAGGTTTTATACAAAGAACACTACCACAAGACACGGTGGAGGTTTTCCTCCGCCAGCCCTCAAAAGCACTCGCCAGTCTCAAGCAGAACTTTAAATATTGATATATTGTAATCACTGCAATTACCCCATAATTGTATTAACCTTCAAACAACCTTGAACCTGGCTCGTTGTTTAGGTTTGACTGCGCTATGCGTACGAATGCGCTAAGGGACTTCAAAGTAATGGTTACTCAAAACGAAGGGACTAGTCCAACAGAGATGATCCTACGTCCTAGTTCACCAGAGACGATCCTATCGAACATCAATAGGAATCGCTTGATTATGGGTTGATTGTGATTGTGTTTTTATTCCATAGTTTACGAAAATGAAAACTGACGCAAAACATAGCATATTACTAGCAACGTAGCGCCCTCTCTGTTGAACAAGCTCTTTTCCCCGCAGCCTATTCAAGGCAATATGAATAATTTACAAACGTTTATTTTGCAAAGCTTACTGATCGAGTCGTACCCAGACTTTGCCCGATATGAAATAAAATTGTCTGCCAATGGTGCCCGTTTGACGTTGACTCTAAACTACTTTGATAAGTCTATAAATACTACTATTTGTTTTTTGTCCCTAGTGTTAAAATATACCAATCACATAGAATTGTCAGTTTAATTTTAAATAGTAGTTTTTGTACAACACGATGGCACCAGTATTCTTAGTTTATTTTAGCGTATTAATGGTATTTATGTTCCGATTTTTTTCTATTGATGTTCTAGTAAGGCTAATTATGTGTCAGAGGCTTAAATTAAATTCATTTAAAAATAAGCCGACGACATCCGAGCGTCTTTAGTTATTTCGATATAATCTTCTTTCCGTTTAAAATATTGCTGGTGTAAAATATCCTTTAAAAATGTTTTAATTAAAAAAACTGAACTTATACAAATATTTACAAATTACAATGATATTGACTATTATTCCCGTATTATGTTCAAAAATATTTATTTAATAATTATTATTAATTAGATACGTAATTATAATTATTGTGTTTTAACTTTGTTATAAAATATGTATGTTGTGTTTGCAGCCTGGGAGAAAAGCCTCCCATTCTGGTGGCACAGGGTCAGGGAAGAATACACCAAACTCTGCTAAAACCCCAAATAGTACGACCCAACCTATGGGTAAGTAAGCTTTTCGCTAAAGAATATCCGTTCACAGTTTTTGACATTGAACGTCTTTAGTATCCACCGATAAGAAACCCCAGAATATGGGCATCCGAACAAATCACGTACGAGAAAACAGTAGCGCCATCTGTCAAAATTCTATAGGTGGCTTTTGAGCGAACTACAGCCTTACTGTTGGTGACAAAACAAGCATTTTTGGCACCGATAAACCGACGACATTTTTTCGCGCCGTCCGCCCTGTCCAGGGTTTATGTCAATTTTAGTATCGCAATAAATAATACGAGAATTTGTCAGAAAAGCAAGCAGTAACAAAAAGGTTTCTTTTTTTAATGTCAATAATTCGGGGTGGAAGTTACCATAAAATTTTGGGCCTGAAAGTAAATTTAGTTATTTTGCGCTTAGTTGTGGTCCAATGATTTGTCATTTGCATTATATAAAAATTTAGGAAATTAGTCTGAGAATCGAGAATTTGGCCTAGGGCCGTCCCCGACATTTTGGTTATAGAATGAAGTCACTTTGCTAATCATGTATTCTTTTTCCAAACAAATCGTGTATGCTCATCTGAATCGTCGTCAAATCGAGAAGTTACTTCAAAATTCAGTTGTAACTTTTGACCCGAACATACGGACAAACATTGGAATTTAAATAAAAAGCTCGTCAAAATGAATAATACTAAGCCGTAGAAAGCCCCATGGCTAGAAAAGTAGCATTTTATTTTTCCTACACCCTTTTTTATTATAAACTCTGTTAGAAAATAATTCACCTGCTTATTTGGCTTATTATTTAATTTATTGTGTAGTGTAAATATTACCATGTCAATAAGGCTATAACATATTTATATTTATTATTTAAATATGTAATGGTAACAAGACTTATGCTAAAAATGCTACTATAGATTTACCTGTAGACTAACCCTGAAAATTTCACTATAGGTGAAGCTTGTAATATTAGCGGGGTAAAAAACCGGTCCATTTGTGCATGTACGGTCAACGTCAAAAGTCGATATAGAATTTGCATACAAGATCTCTTGCATTCACGTGTTACTTAAAAATATTTTGAACCACATGGTCTTTGCCTTAAGGTTTAATATTTTAACAGTTTCCGATACTTGCACACCATTTTAGCTATTAAAAAATGAAAGCAAGCGGTATTTTGCGGCAACCCATAATCAGTACAGATTAATTTGTTTTGCTATAATCTGCAACTTGTAAAGAATCAGTATGGTCCAATATGCAGGAACACCGCCCATATGAAGCACTACAATTCTTTAAATTTCTCAACGATTTTCCATTGTAAAGTCAACAACTTTTGAGGATGTCCCAGTGTCGGGACGAAACGTGCATCGAGGAAATTGTTTGAAGAATTGAGTGTGGGTGGTGTTTCATGTGAGCGGTGTTCCTGCATATTGTACAATACAGATTATTACACCTTTCTCAAGTAACGGATTACAGCAAAACAAATTAATCCTGCTCACCATTTTAGCTAGTTATATAATATACTATGGTTTTTTGAAGTTGACTGTACGCTTTCCTCCTTCTGCTTTACTAAAAAGTATCCCACCGTTTCGTGCAGAGACGTGTCAAGACGCGGTCACAGAGTCGGCAGGGAGTCGCAAACAAAAAGCGCAAGAGAAAAGTTGGTTTTTTCCCACTTTCATCAATGTAGAAATTAACAGCCATAGCCATATGACATATTTTAATTCGATGGATGGAACGGAATGGAATGAAATTCTAGAAAGAAGAATGACCAAATGTGTTATCAAGTTTTATCATGAACCAAAACCAAAAAACTTTTTGTTAGAACCATTGGCACTAGGAATTTGTTTTTCATATCCGGAGTTCAATTTTGCATACAAAAATTACTTTCTTTTCAATGCACATTTTCTGTCACCTTGTTTATTTGCCTATAACTTTGGAATCCGGATATTAATTATTCATAATTATTCATAGTTTGTAAAAAATAACGTTTGGATTTGAATCATATCCATGGTCATTATCCTATATGTCATAAATTCTTAAAACTTTATTTCATACTAGCAGTGCCCGCGGACTCCTTTCCGCGATAGAAATATTTTTGTCCCGGCCCGTTTGTCCCGTGTAATACCCACAGTCCCTTCCCCCACAGCGCCTGAATGCTACGCAATAGATACTGCCTATATTTACCTAACTATCGCCACGCAAAGGCCCGCGGCGGCGCGGCGGAGCGGTGCGCAAGGTTTTTATTTTGCTAATATCTTTGAAGATATTTGTTTAAACTATATAGAGTAAAGGGCACAAATATTTTAAATTAAATTTCCGTTCTAAAAAACATATTTACAAAGATATAAATTAAAACCATATGGGCTGACTAAGCTTCACAAAAATTATTTATTTTTTAACCACAATTTTAACACTAAAAGTCGTTATTGTGAGTTACTCGTAGGAGATAGGCATATGCTATCGCGGACTTTTTTACAGATTTTGATACGTTCTTTAATATTGTGGAACATTGTTTTGTTCTATCCTTAATAGTTTCCGCAGCGTACGCGATGAAAGCAATTTTTTTACGACTTGGATTACATTATTCAAGTTTAAGTAAAGATGCGTGACTAATTTTGGAATTTATTATAGCCTATGACTCTCCACAATAACGTAGCTTTCTATTGGTGAAAGAATTTTGAAAATCGGTTCAGTAGATCCAGAGATTACCCCTTACAACGTCACAAACTCACAAACATCGTTACGCTACCTCTTTATAATATTAGTATAGATTCTCATAAAGTTTATGAGAATGCATTCCGACCGGAAAATAGATCACGTGATTTCCAAGCATACTCATATTTTTTTTTTGGGTGTGGTTCCATCCACCGAATCGATTTATATCATATTATGGTCCAGTATATATAAAAACTGACCAGAAAAATGAAAAAATAATATGTAACAGAAGTAGAAAATAGCCAAATTGGCGACCGAAAAACACATTTTTCTGGACAGGAGTATTGGTTTGGTTTTTAAATATGTTTTTGTAGAAACTGTAGTACTGTACTGTATTTATGTAGTGATGTAAAATCGCAAATACACGTGGATTATCGATTTTCCTTCTGCATGCGCGTTCAGTAGATTAGTTACTGGTATGTTAAGAGAATTAGAGTTTTTAAGCTATTGCATAGCTTCTATCGCGGGCTTTGACGGTGCAGACCGAATCCAGAAATTTCGTAACGAAAATAACCTGGCACTCCTAAAGTAGAGTTTTTGGTACTAGGCTAGCATGAAAGCAAGGAGCGCAACTAGTTTTTAGTTTGCCATCTATCGAAAAATAGCAGAACTAATTAATGACTTTTTGAAATATCACGTGCGTGATAAAATAAAAAGTTTGTGAAGTTGCACCTGGTACCAAAAGTTCTACTTTTCGATTGATGGCAAAACTAAAAATAACTTTGAATTCTATGCAATAGCTTTACCGCGGCAGTCTCCGAGTGCCACACGCCTTTTTTTGTGTTTGTTGTTGTGCTATTCACAGTAGCAACTGTCCGTTGTAGATAAGAAGAAGCCTTCGCCCTCCCGGCGAGGGTCTTCAGCGGGCGACGGTGGCGGCAGTAAGTCCAGCACGCCCGCGCCCTCCCCGCAACACTGCGCCGACGCACAGGGGTCCACTGCTAAAGGTGAGGTCATCACCTCGAGCCAAGAGGGCCAAGTGCCTTGTAGACCGTCTTCCTAATAAAGAATTAATTATATTGCACTAAACTTTTATTTTTCACCCTGCATTTACTTGGTAGGAACAGTTCATGTGTACAATTATTTACCTATTTGTATGTGGCCATTGATCGCAATCGCTTATATTTCATACGATTCGAAAGGAGTGGGGTGCGCCTTCGTGCATTGTACCCCAATTCCCACTATATTCGGTGCGCTCGTTGCTAGTCTGCACCTATTTCACCATTCGCAAAGCTCACGTGGGCTGCACGTGTAACACGAGGCGCGAGTGTAGATTAAGAAGAAACACAAGATGCCACCAAAGTACATATTTGTACATCCTTGGCCCAGTACTCAAGTGGGTTCATTTCTGGGTTATACTAATGACGGGCCTAGCCAATGCTAGTCTGCTCTCTTTCTATTCCGAATTGATTCGTCCAAGGAAAAGCAAGAGAAGTGACGTGACAACTTGTATAAAATAATAATTTCGCAGCACCTACCCCGGCACCTTTGACTCCCTCGAAGATACCACTACCGGCCGCGTCGCCGGGTCAAAGCGCCAAGCAAGCAGAGTCGGGAGGCGTTATCAGTTCCGTCGCCTCGGCCACCGCTGCCGCAGCGCCCGCACCCCAGCCGCAAACGTAAGTACATGTCCGTTTTTAGGGTTCCATACCAAAATGGTAAAAATGGAACCCTTACTATTTCATAGTAATCGCAAACGAACGGCTGGATCACCTGTTGGTAAGCGATCACCGCCGCCCATGGACATTTGCAGCACCAGAGGAACTGCAAATGCGTTGTCGGCTCTTAAGGTTTATCCGCCTCTTGAATGTTACTCGCGACTGGAATCCCGGCATTCGTCTTCCCCCTGCCTATAAATTTCTTTTAGTAATTGCAATTTTAGTAATTGCAATAAAAATGACCCACAAATTGCAATAAAAACGTTAGCAAGATTTGATAGTTTGAATTTATGATAATATGAGCGTAGATAAAGTAGTGTATGAAACTCTACATAATTAGGTATTAAAACACTCGTGTGATACTATTAAAAAACTCGCCTGCGGCTCGTTTTTTAAACTCACACTCATGTTTTAATACCCCCCATTATGCATCCGTTTCATAAACTACTATTCAAATCACGAGTAACCAAGCATCTCCTAGGCAAACGCGCTCCAACTACTTCCTCTATAAAAATATGTGTATATCTTTTGAAACGTCAACGTCAAATAGTTGTTTTAATTTTTTTAAATATGATATTTATATAGAACATCAACAAGTGGGTCGGTGGTGCAAACGGTGTCGTCGAAATCGATGTACCAAGAGTCTGTGATCACAAACGCCGAGGCGATGGACACCAAACAGACCAAGAAGAGGAAGGCGGTGGCCGCCAGCAACCTGGCGATGCAGGCGACGGAGTACGCCGCCACCGCCGCCACCGCCGCCACGGCCACCACTGTGGTAAGTTACTTTTTTTTTAACGCCCGACGCAAAAACGACGGGGTGTTAAAAAAAATTGGTCAATTTCGAGTCGGTCTCGCGCACTGAGGGTTCCGTACTATAAGGAAAGTAGGTTTTTGCAAACGAGCTGTCATTAACAAGCCCGAGCCGAAGGCGAGGGTTTTTTAATGTCACGAGTTTGCAAAAACCTATACACCCGTGTATCACACGATGTTTTTCAATACAGTTGTGAGAATTAGTAAAAAAAATCAAAGAGATATGTTTGCTCAAGATTTTGGGGGCCAATTTCCATCTTGTTTGGTGTTTACCTTATATAAAATATCGAAGATCGAAATCGAAGGCGACTTCGAATTCGCAATCGAAAAGATAAAAGATAAAAAGATAAAAGATAAAAGATAAAAGACAAAAGACAAAAGACAAAAGACAAAAGATAAAAGATAAAAAAAAACTGAAAAGAAAAAAAGATGAAAAAAAAAATAAAAAAGATAAAAAGATTAAAAAAGATATGAAAGATAAAATAAAAAAGATAAAAAAGATTGAAAAAAACTGGAAAAGATAAAAAAAATTGAAAAAGATATGAAAGATAAAATAAAAAGATAAAAAGAAAATTGAAAAAGATAAAAAAGTTAAAACAAAAAGATAAAAGAAAACTTAAGCTATCAAACTTTTTATATACTATATAAAAAGTTTGATAGCAAGTTTGATAGCAAGCAATAGAATAATGATCGAGCTTGTAAAAGTAAGTTACGACCACGAAAAAGAAAGATGCCTGTGCGTAAGATTTAACTTTCGAATACTAATGACAGCCTCTGAAAGTGCGCCATACCATACAACTGTATTGAAAAAAAATAAACAGCCCTGCCCACCAAATAAAAAAGACTTTGTTTTAATTTTTAACGAGTAGGTGTAATATACATTGCCCAGCCCACTTGCCTACCGATTACTGTGCCGGAGTTCAAACCTCACCGTGTTTTCAAACTTTTTTTTTTTTTTCTTAACTTAACTTTTTTCAATTTTTAACTATTTATTTTTAAAGTAAATATACAATGGAATATTCTGTGAACATTTGAAGCGTCTACCTTTTACTGTTATTAATATGGAGCAAAACAAGACGTTCGTTGTATGGTAGCCCCCTTAAATATTTATTTTATTCTACTTTTCAGTATTTATTGTTATGGCGGCAACAGAAATACATCATCTGTGAAAATTTCAAGTCTGTAGCTATTACGGTTCCAAAGATACACCCTGGTGACAGACGGACGGACGTACGAACGGACGGACAGCGAAGTCTCAGTCATAGGTTTCCTTTTTTACCCTTCGAGTACTGAACCTTAAAAAATCACGTTTATTATATGAGAGCCCCCTTAAATTTTTATTTTATTCTAGTTTTTAGTATTTGTTGTTATAGCGGCAACATCATCTGTGAAAATTTCAAGTCTGTAGATATCACGGTTCCAGAGATACAGCCTGGTGACAGATGCGCGGACGGACAGCAATGTTTGCACATTTTGGAATATCGATGACCCGGTTTACTCTTTCAAAAAAAAATTCTCGATTTTTTATGATTTTAATGACGGCGGGCCATCATTACTTTCAACTTTTGAGGTATGGAACCCTAAAAATCATAAATAAATGTCAAGCCACTTCGAAGTAGTTTTGTTACAAACTGTGACGAGAATAATAATATTATGATATGATACATAATATTATATTTATTAAGACATTTATTTAATTTGAATTTGTGGGCTGGTGCTGAACTTTTATACTGAACCCTAAAAAGGAGTCGAGCGACCTACTTCAATACTGCTGATTTTACTATATGGGTGATGTTAAAATCTGGGGTGCTATATACAGTAGGAGAGAGGGAGGTGTGGGAAGGTTGAAACCACCAGCGTATTGAAGTTCCACTGGACGCTGACTCCCCTACTGGTAGTGTAACGACGATCCTATATATGTCCAACTTAAAAAAAACTTCAATAGCGAGATGCAGACCTTTTTCATACACAGGCTTTTTTAGATTGAGCAGGCTCCGAAATTACTGAACCGATTTGAAAAATTCTTTCACTGTTAGGAAGCTGCAGTATCCCCGGGTGACATAGGCTATATTATAATTTTCAAAAAAAATAGGGATCCTTACTAAACCTCCAATAATGTAAGCCAAGATGTAAAAAAATACCTAAAATATTATTTAAATCGCGTGCACTGTGAAAACTATTGGAGATAGAATAAAATAATCTACTACGACTTTGTAGAACACATCATTAGGCACAAAAAGTGTCGCGACAGCATGTGTCTAACTATTATAGTTTAGCCATAATAGGAGTTTTTATTGTTTTAAAAATTTAAATAAAATGCTTCCGCTCTTTATTTGTATGTTGGTATTAACATAACATTATTGGATCAAAAAAAATTACTTCATAATTAAGACTACTTCAATGTCTTTATGTAACTTTTTGAATTATTCAATTCGGACATTCCATTCAAAAGATATCACGAGTTTAAAAATGTAAGTACATATGTATTAGAAAAAAGTTACCGCTCCGCTACATGATAGGCCAGCGCTGACTGGAGAGATGGTGCCTAATGCGACAGTTGGAGTTTGGAAGTTACATTTCAATAGTAGGCCCCCAGGTTCTTAGGGTTCCATACCAAAATGGTAAAAATGGAACCCTTATGGTGAGACTTTCTCCGTCCGTCCGTCCGTCCGTCTGTCACACTCGATTATTTTAAATTCTAATACAAAAAAATGTAGGGGTTTTTACGTACAAAATGAGTTTCTTTATAAGTTGTTTCATTTTATTGTATTTCACAAATCCCTCGATATGGGTATCAAACGAAAGGTGTTGACTGGAAGGATAGTCTACACTATGAAAAATTTTAAATGCAAGACGGCGCTACCATATAAAGGCGGTCAGGAGATTTTTAAATTTTACAGCAGTTTTCCCTAAAAGCTGTACGTCGTTATTAACATAAAGGTTGTGCTGTCTTTCGCATTACATGTATTATCTCCTCTTTATCTCTGCCAAGCTCGCTATAACAGGTGCTCTAATAAAACCGCTGAGCGATGTGCGATGAAACCCCCCCACCGTGACCTAAATTGGTCTGGGAAACTTTATTATTGTTAAAATAATTGTACGCTTTTCGTCACACAGTCGACGGAGACCAACGCGCAAAGTGGGAACTCCTCGTGGGAGCAATCATCTAACCACGGAGCACATGACACCAACGTCGAGGAGAAGATCATCAAGAAGGTCGGTTTCGTTGACAAGTTTTACTAGCGTTTTGTAGGGAAAACCCTTTTAGGCGCGTGTGACATAATTTTTGGTATGAGAAACAACACACCTCTGTGAATAAGCAACTGAAGTGTACAAGTTTTCACTTCTGTCGACACTACCGGGTGCCACTGTTTTTGTTTTTTTCTAGTATGAGTTAAATTTTATTTAACTTGCAATGTATGTTCGTTCTGGTGAAATTTTGAAACTCAATTTTGAAGTAGATATCTTCAACCGTTTGAGTTAGGATAACAAAACAAGGTTAGCGGTGTGACGTCATTCCAAAATATCCAACATGGCGAAACGTAAGATGGCGGACGGACGGATCAAAGACAAAGTAAATATAAGGACAGGAAATTGTCAGTCTTATTGGGTGGGTATATCCGCCATCTTGTGTCGAATTGAAATAGCCAATCAGAGCCATCGGCCAATCACAGATAGGCACCAGACAGCTGATCAGAAGGGCTGCTCTAACTATCTATCGATATGGAAATATTATCGATGTAGTAAGTAGTTCGTGGTTAGTCATTAAAGATTTGAGAGAGCAAAAATGAATGAAAATAACCTACCGTTAAAAACCTACTGATAAAAATTTATGGCTAACGGTTTTGAAATCGGTCGCCTTGATGCGAAGTAACGATTATCTTAAGAACATACAGTATGAGTTGTATACATTTTTCTCCGGAGATGCAAAATTATTTTTTGTGGAATAGGTTACAACTCCTCTTTAATCCTTTGTTTCTCACACCCATTTCAAAGCTCGGTCAACGGAGTTTGTCGGGACTCCTATTTCTGGGTGGTCATGATAATAACTACCAATAAAGATCCTATACGTCAACTACTTTGTCGGGGTTCTCCAAGTCCCGAGCTCGCATCGGTCGCTCCCGGATCCTAATATTTGTAACAAACATCTAATCTGCAAATAGCGTAGATCTGTAGTAGCTGAGACTTCCAGTTCAAATGTTCAAAGTTCAATATGGCAGCCATTTTTTCAATTTTGACCACAAATTACATGTCTTTGCTTGCTGCAATGGTTTTTGTAATTTAGTCATTTCGAGATATGAACAATTATTTTCTTAAAATACAGTCCCGCCAAACTGACTTACAGTTGTTACTTAAAAGTTGTCAGACATCGATTTTAAAGAAATTCATCATTCATGAAAAAACTTTAGAAATTTTCACTCCTTACAATTTGAATTTCGAAAATTCCCGTCTTTGTACAGAATATACAAATATTCTGTAGATTCATGACCTAATAATATGAACCTGAGTACTAAATTTTACATCTCTACGACTTTTAGTTTTACCGGAATCCGTGGAACAACGAAAATGCCTCACTCCTTTAATAATCATTATATAAAATTTACGGAACCCTTCATGCATGAGTCCGACTCGTACTTGTTTGTCTTTGGCCTACTCTCTGTTTCTTTTTTATAACTTTAATCTATATTATTGTCTATTGCGTGTTAGTTTTGTCTATGTATTTATGTCAGTTATTAGGTTTTGTGGGTTGTGGTCAGCAATATTATTATAATATTTACCTGATGTGCTGAAAATTTTATTTAATTCATACAAAATAAATTCACATCTCCGGGAAAAAATAAGTATGCGTGGGTCTTCTCGTTCTACTGAATCTCCCTTAATTCATCGTAACTTCAAACTAAGGCGACCGGATTTAAACCAACAGCCAATACTTTAACAAATCCCGCGAGACCAAACTATACCTATTCCTGAAGCCTTTTCCTCTATTATAAAAGTTTGCAATAGATAATAGCTATAGAAAAGCTTTAGTTTCTGTGAAACCCCGAGATTTTTTCCTATCTACTCAGCTATCACAAGCATAGTATGAAATTTATCGATAACGGTATAATAGTAGTCACATCATTAGTACTTTGACATGAAGCAATGCGCATGTCAAAGTGCGACACTTTATGGCGGTTTTTGCCACCCCGATACATATAGTGTTAAGTAAACTATGGCCTCTCTATATATTATATGTTTAAATTCTCTAAGGGACGGATGGAGTTATTTTTAATGCACTCCTGCAATTTGGGTGTCAATGAAAGGGTTTGATGAGAAGAAAATTGACACATAAAAGCGTGTTTTTAAAACTATTTATTGAACGATATAATTTGCTCAATACTTTGTTATGGTGGATGTCATTTTAACTACTAGAGTTTATTAATCTGCTGTGCATTTATAGTGGCGAGTCATCTTTTCGACTCCATTTTTTCCAAACCCTTCTACCGATCACTGTGTAAAGTTTTTGACTACCCGCAGGCCAAAACTGACGGCACAGAGGCGCCGCCTGCGCCGGCGTCTGGGTACTTCGCGAACTTGAGCCCCGCGCCGCCGCTACCGCCGCCGCCGCCCGCGCACAGTCCCGCCTCGCATCCCAGCCCGAGGTAACTGGCACCGGCAGCTCAGCCGTATATCCCGTCCCATCCATGCGTTTTTAGGGCTCCGTACCTCAAAAGAAAAAAAAACACGGTACTAATAAAAAGATCACTTTGTTCTCCGTCTGTCTGTCCGTCACGACCCTTTATTTCAGTAACTATAAAAGATATTGAAATGTCTATTTGGAATTCTTGTAGGTAATAATAACCCGATGTCATTGTGATCATAAAAAATTGAAAATCATATTTATTTTTATTAAAAAAAGCAGAAAAACCGGGTCGCTGTAATTTCGAAATGAGATAACAATATTAACCGGGACCTCCTGCTTATTAAACCTGAGCGTACTTCAACTGCGCCAGAGAGATCGTCAAAAATTTCTCTATCTCTCTCAAACTTGGCGATGTTTACTATAACTCGTATAGTTTCACTAGAATTGGAGATAGAGGAAAAAAATAGAGCATCACATTCATTTATTGTCAGACACATCTTAAGATATCGGTGTACAATATTTTTAAGCTCCAGGGCACGACTGTCGTGTAAACCCCGAATTTTGCACTATTTTTTTTAATTCGTGAATCTGATGAATTTTTCTTCAGATAACTCGAAGTCGTTTTAGATTCTTCTAGCGAATCAAATTTCAGATCGGCAATATTTGCACCACTTGTATGTTCAAGGCTTTATTTATCGCTATCTTTCTTTAAATTATTCGGCTACATTAAAAATGACAGTCTTGACATCATGACACAACGACCCATCTCACCCATATTTGTACGAGTATATTTATTTCATGCTCTCCTGACATTCCGCCGCGCTCATACCTAAGTTGCGGATACTTATATATTGGTTCTGTTGAAAACAAATCACGATATACGTACCACATAGTATCTACATAAATAGCTACTATACGTGACTGAGGCAAAATGAAGTACAATTCAGTTCGCAAAAGCGCTTTATAACCACTAAGCAAAACTTTATCTCGTTCTAAGATCGCGGCACGTATTTACTAGCTACTTATAGGTGTATGTAACTTTACAATCTGAACTTCGTTGTTTTTGTCGATGAAGCTTATTTGCGGCGACACTCCAAACACTGTACACATCAGTATATAATTACTGATGTGCTAGCGAAAACTGAGTGGACCGTTTGTTTAATATCTCGATATTAAGTTACTCTATTGTTACTGAAATGTTTAGTCGACCTCCCCGGCGCAAAGGTGGGCTCGGTTTCGAGTGAGAAGCTCTGGGTTCGAATTTTATAATTTCAATTTAGGTCAGGTCTGGTCTCGTGCAGCGTTGCCTGGCGTCCGGATAAAGGCAACATGCTTAGGCTTTTAGATTGCATGTCCGGCTAAAGTAAACAGTGTCCGGCTTGCCCGGCTTTTGTAAAACTTTTTGAATTTCGCCGAGCGTAGTCGAGCGCAGGTGACTTGACAGCAATGGTGGTGGTCGCCTCGCAGCTTCACTCTTCAGCCCAAACATAATCAAAAAAGCTTCGTTTTACATTTTTTTTTTGTCGTACCGATTAATCAATAATGTAGGGTGTCCGGCGTTCATAATAATATGTCCGGCCAAACTGGCTGGTCAGTCCGGCTTTTAGGTTTGGCGACTTGGCAACCTTAGTCTGGTGGGAGGCTTCGCCCGTGGCTAGTTACCACTCTACCAGCAACGACGCACCGCTAAGCGATTTATCTTTCTGGCGCGATACCGTGTAGAAACCGTAATGGGTTATTTACTACTTGTGAGTTAGTACGATGACATCTTCAAAGTTCAACTGCATCGGCACTTACCATAAGGTGTGAGTGTAGTCAAGTACCTACTAACTTGTAGTGAATAAAAAAAAGTTTATTTTATACCTACCCATAATGGCCCAATAGTTTATTAAACCTCGGTAGCATTCATGAGGTCTAGGTTGGAGCGCGCTTGTCTAGAAAATGCCTATTTACTCTTGAAGGCACCCATACCTACTGTACTTGGCTGGGAACACGGAGGCTGGAAGGGCGTTCCACACTTTAGCGGTTCGTATCAGAAACGCGGAAGAAAAAGGTTTCGTGGGAGATTGTTGGATGTCAACCATATAAGGATGCCAGCGCTCTCGGTGTAGCTAAGCTAAGCTACGCTTAACATAAACTTTGTAACATAACCCCATGTGCCCGGTTGACGGGACCATTTCTCAGATTCACTTTTACTGACTCATCAGATCTAATTACATTTGTTTATGGGAACCATTTATCTACATCGGTGGCTCGTAGTCTCTAACATAACTGCATATAGTGAAGTGGTTTCATAGATTACTTCTGATAGAGCAAAAATATAATATCTATACATCTCTCGGTTGATTTTTAGTACATAAAATGATTCTGAGGCGGTTACTGACACTTCCTAACGAAGATGTGGATCGGCTGAGACCACATGAATTTTATAGGTAAAACTTATACGTAATAACATAACTACTAGTACTAATATACATATAAAATACCACTGCCTACCTACCTATATATATCTACTCCTGATATATGAAATTCTCGTGTCCTGTGTTTCTTTCAAACACCTCCTAAATGGCTGGACCGATTGTTATGAAATTTTCTATGTATGTTCGGTAGTTCTGATCTTAAGCTATTGTTTATATCCCTAATGGCAAAACAACGTTTGCCTAGTCAACTTGTTCTAACCTTCCGATTTTTAAGATTTTTGTTTATTATATCGCGGTAGATCTGAGAATAGAAAGTATAATAACGTTTGCTGGGTCATTAATGATGCCTTCAAAATTGCAGAATCAAAAATAAATTTCAGACAGGCATAACAGACTTTAACGGTGGGTCAGTAAGAATTTGTTATGGTTGGTCGAGAGGTAAATACTTGTCGACTTGGCATAAAACTTGCATCCAGCTAACTTCGCTATCATAAGCAACAAGGTAACACCGGTATAATTCATAAACAAATTATAGTTTAGTGTTCGCCGTTGGCAACATTGCACGTGCAAAATAAAGTTCGGCGTTGTCATTCTAGCTACGGATTACGACACTGTTTAACTTACGTTTATTTCGCGCTATTTAATTAAAACAATGTATCACGAACTGGTGTTTGGACATGACTTCGTTGGTGTGATTCGTGTGAATACGTGCAATGAACGCTACCAATTGGAGTAATTAAAATTTGAATGTATTTGATAGATATGCGGCTGCAAAGCCTTTCGTTATAGTTAGTTTCCGAATTGCTTGCCAGGGCAAGTACCACCATTTCTTAAAGGAGTTACAGTAATGTTACAGTATTGTTTTAATATTTTGTTACTGTGTTTGTATGAAAATATTTAAACAGTATTGAAGCGTTACTGCTTTAAGAGATGGTTCTCAGCTTCCAGGAAACTACAAAGAGTAGTTAACTCAAACCTTTTAAGGAGTATTCTTTCGTTCTTTCGTTTGCCGATGGACATCCAGTGCTAGACATAGGCTCTGAAGGGTACTGCAATAAGCTTGTATTCAGCGGCCGCCGCGAGTATTTTTATGTCGTCAGTCCACCTGTTTGGGAATCTGCGAATATTACACTTTCTACTGCGTGTGCGCAACTCCAGTGCCTTAGGTCCCAACTGTCCATCGATCCTGAATGCTTGTTATTACTAGTAAACGCCTCGCCTATTGCCACTGCAGATTAGCGACGTATATCTACAATAGCATCGTGTCGAAACTAAATGCTTTTCGCTGAGTTATGCTGGTTATGTGGTAACTACCCACGACCGAAGGCTGTCACCAGACCAGGCGTGAGATACTTTAGAATTTATAAAATTCTAAAGCCGCCTGTAGCGGGAATTGAACCCACGACCTCCCACTCAATTCAGAGCGCGCCACCACTGCGCCAGAGAGGTTATTACGTTACGTTTTTTTCATCGAAGTCTTTGTTTGTAAGTGGATGCTTTTAAGTTTCTCTGTTCTAGGCATCTGCCGAGTCCTATGCCGGGCCCGAGCGGCCTCAACCAGGTCTCAAACATTCGTTCGCCGTCCCAGCCGCAGGTAAGCAAAACCATTTAACAACTTTTAAAAATGGTGTTATTCATATTAGAACCATATTTTAACAAGTCTTAGTTCCATCTAACTTAGGCCCGGTTTCCATCAAAGCGCAGAGGAGAGGCCATGTGCTTTCAATAACTAATCAGTTATAACCATTATCAACTAAGGATTTAGGGTCTGCGCTGAAAAGTGTCCGAACCTAATGAATGCCAAAACGCGAACAGAGTTCCAATCGTACTGAAGCAAAATTAGGTTGTATATTAATGGTTTAAGACATAAATTATAATGTTTTAGTTTGTTTATAAAAATACACGTTTATTTAGGTTTTCCCCTTTTTTCGTGAATTTTGTATTACACCCTAATCATTTCTACATCGTACGCTTAGTTTCGGTGGAAATGGATCGAGCGGAGATTTCTCATTTCTTTCTATATAATTTTGTGCCGTAAGCGAGCTAGCGACGCGTGCAGAGCGGAGATGTCTTTTGTCGAACGGTCGAGCACCTTCGTCGGCGGTTTCACGACATTCTATCGACACTACGCACAGCTCACTTGTCTTTTCTTTTTACCGCTTTGGTGGAGACCGGGCCTTACAACAGTATCTGTTAAAAGATGCCACTAGTTTTGAAAGTGTCAAATTAGGTTAGATTCTCTAATTAGTCAATCCGAATAAGCATCATTGTGGTAGCCAAATCAGTAGTAAGACTGTGAACTCTTGAATTGAGACGCTTTTGTGAAATGAGTGGAATATGTAGTTCATTATGGTTTCTATTGAATTAGTGCTTCTTTTCACTAAGTCATATGTAACAGAGGATTCCTTATCTTAGATTTATTAATATAAGGAATCCTCTGTTACATATTATACTTAGTCGGGCATATTAATTGGTCGGGTATGGCCACATGCATCGAATTGGGTACCTCGTTGACGGAAATCAAGACAAAATAATGGAAAACTGAATAAGTCGATAAAATAAAATAAAAAGTTTATGAGTACTTTTTAATATTTCTGATTAGACAAATATTGTTTTTATTGTACTGTGACTTTTGAAATTTTCGTTTTGGAAAAAGAGAAAAAAATGGTTCAATTACTGCCGAATTAAATATCAAACGTTTTTAATGGATAAGTTAACAAGAGGTCTTGCATTCATCATTACATTCGCCTTATGTATATAATATAGTGTCTTATGTAAAGCGGAAGTGTTAACCTTCCCAATTCCTATATGAAGTGCAACACCGGAGATTGCACTGCAGTGAATTCGTCATCCAGATGTGGTGTCCAGTATTGTAGACAATAATAATCTTAAATCTGGTGTCCAGTATTGTAGTCGACTATAGAGACCTTTAACGACGTATTTAAGCGATTTTCAATGACCTGCTGTTTAAAACTATAAAGACAACTATTTATGATTTTAATGTCACGTCTTTTGGGTCTATAATCGAAATTCGCTGTGAAGCAGAAACACGAAAATGTTCTCGATAGTTAAATTTTTCTAATGTTTATAGGAAATTACAATGGATGTAATTATTTTAATGTATCGGTAATAATGATATCCACAAACGCTCGGGAACAGATTTTTGATGACTGGCTTTTTTTTTTAGTAAATATGTAGAACGTCGTTTTTCTGTTGCTGCATGTCGCACCCGCCAAAGTATTCGTAAGAGTGAGAAGGAAATAATATAATTAAGTGTATCCTCTGAAACTGAAATTAATTGATTCGCCATCTCTGCTTCATGGCGGAATGTCTGCCATGCTACCCATCCAAACTGATTAAAGTTTTAGTTATTATATAATTTTACCATCCAGGGGCCGTACCACCATCTCTTATAGAAGTATTATTGTAATATTGTTTTGACATTTTCATACAATGCCAGTATGAAAATTTAAAAACAATAATACTGCTATAAGAGATGGTGGTTCGGCCCCAGGTATCAACAATCCAAAATCTTTGGTTGCTTTGCGCGCAACCGAAGATGTTTTGGGATTTGTGAACCACTTAAACCCATAAGATGGCGTTGATTTTGTGGCAAAATAATGACCAATATAATCACAAACTTGCCAATTTTTTTCATAATATCTAATTATGAAAAAAAATGTTTTGCGATTTGTGAATCACTTAAACCCAAAAGTTGGCGTTGATTTTGTGGCAATATAATGAACAATATTATCACAAATTGATTGATCAGTTATAACCGTTAACTCTGTGTAGGTACGTACATACTAAAGAGTAATGCATATTTTAGATTGTTTGTGTACTTTGCAGCTGCTCTCATGTATTCAGAATGTTGAAATGACTGAAATATTAAAGCATAGAAGTACACGTATATTTTCCACTTAAATATTACTGTTGTTCAGATGTTTGATTCATATCAATTTTTGTATACAATTGTGGCAAACAATTTGTATGAAATATTGGCTTCTATGTTTTAGTATTTTGACGCTAAAGAACTTAATAAAAGGAAACATCGGCGGCATTGATATTTTTTAATTATAGCTATGTAGCATGCTTCAAGTATTGTTTTGCATGCTTGCAAGCAAAAAGCAGCTTTTAATGTGCATTTATTATTTTTAAAGCTTAGCATCAGTAGCAGCTTTTGTGTTATTAACTTGAACCTCCCAAAGCTACTTTAATACGAGTAGTTAGATAGTAAATAAAACTTAGGTAGAAGGAAAGAGGACTGAATCTAAGACAAAAATATCCCTTAGATGAAGAAAAACATAATTGCACGCCTAAGAGTTATCTATAACGTTTTCGACGGTTTATGAAACCTGCCAGCCCACACTTGGCGAGTGGGGTTAAACCCTTGCCCAGTAGTGGGCCGTAAGTCAAGACGTTAACTCTTTTTAGAATGATTAAAAATGTTTTTGCTTTTTTCACAATATAACATTCCGATTTCTGAGTAATTTGTTGCATACAAGAATTTGACTAAATCTATTCAATTTATGGATAGATTATGAGACAGAACATGGATTATGAGATGGAAGAGTCAAAGACAAAATATATTTCTGCGTAAGGACTAGCCCTTTAAGGCAGCAAAGGTCTTGGTATCAATGTCAAATAGTTCGCTTAGGTAATTTAAAAAACATTGCAAGCGTATTCAACTGAACTTTCGGCGTCGGTACGTCCCGCAGGTGTTTCGCGGCACTATTATGTGTTTGTTAACAAGAGGATTGAATATTTGACAAAACAAGTCTGTCGGTTGGACAAAGGACAGAAACTATAAGAAGCACTGGCATGAAATATGAAACCATCCAGGATGACTAATACAAGTACGATTTATTTTCATCAAAATCGCTTCAGCCGTTTAAGTGAAGGAGACTGATTACGAGACCGGAGTTTTGTATACAAAAATGACGTCACTAACGGTGTATATACCGTGCAAGGGCAAGGAGCGCGACGGGCCGGCGTCGCTGCTCGTGTCGGTGCCTCTGCCGCCGACCGGGCACGGCCTGAACCTCTCCACCTCCGCCCCCTCGCCGGTCTCGGCGCCCGCCTCCGCGCCCGCGCCCGCGACCGCACCTGCGCCCGCGCACGCGCCTGCGCCCGCGCACGCGCCCGCGCCCGCGCTCGCTGCCGCCACTGCGCTTTCGCAGGTGCATAACCACCATATATATTTCATACAGTGTGTTTTTAAAACCCTGTCCGAACTGAAAACCGCACTAGGGTATTTTGATAACATTGCAATAAAATGTAGGAAATAATATTACTTGTTTATTAAGTATACGTTATTGTTATTTAAAAAGAATTTGCTTATTGAATTTCCCCGTCCGTTGGGCAAATTTTTTTATGCCAAAACTGTCAATACCATTCAGGTCCACTTGCGCGAAACTGGGGTTAAAAATGTAAATATTTGGGTTAGCGTGTTAACTCTTGAGTTATAACACTAACCCGGGTTGACGCAAGTGGGCCTTAAGAGGCACATATTTATATTAAAGTCCACATATTCGTTTTTCGATCGTCATTCGATATTTTTAATAATAATATGTATTTTATGGTAGAATGTATTGCCATGTACACTTGTCCATTTATTTTTATTTTGTAAAAATACCTAATAATACTGTGTCCGATCGGGCATCGTTTTATAAACACACTGTATCCAGACAGTGGGTAAAAAATGCTGTTTGATCCTTTGTTAATTTACTTAGTTTAGCAATGTGGTATACAGTTCGACTTTTTCATTCCCATTCTTCGCAATATCAGAATAACTAGTCATGGTAACTACGATCGTCTATGGTGTTTTTGCTACAGGAATATAATTTGGTTATATATAATGTATATGTTACCGGAAATGTGTGAAAACTAGGAAATGTATACAATTCCTAGTAAATTTATACAAATCCTAAACGGCGTTAAAAATGTGTAAAAGACGACAACATGAGAGTGCTGTCCAAATCAGATCTATGGGAGCTCTAAAATATCGACCATTTTGGATCTGTGACGTGTCCGCCGCTGCGTGAAATGCAGCTCCTTCGCTCTTACATAGCAAAGATTGCACCTAGGCGAGCCGAAGTGGCCAAGGCAACCAGCATGCCGAGGCTGCGGAGGTGAGACAGCTCTAAAATAGCGACCATTTCGGATCTGTGACGTCTCCGGCTTAAGGCGACTATATCCCAGCACTTTAGGTATTTGTCGCACACTCAGACTCGCTCTACGATACCTAGCGACCATTGTCGTGAGCCGAGCAGTTAGAATGAACTCCGTGAACCTATTCATAAATATTTGCGTCACAGTACTGTGCAGTAGTGTGCTGTTACAGTTGGACTATTTGTCATTATAATTCGCTTCACGAAATATATGCTGGAAGTTGCGTTTTTTACGTATATTTTGACTTTTTTATGGTAATCGATAATATCAACCGAGGTATTTATTTATAATAATTATGTATTACTAAATTTTTCTTGTACATATTAGGGAAATGAAGAGTTTTATATTTTTTTTCAATCTTCTTTGCTACCGTCCGCATCTTTCTTTTCACAGTAGTAGTTTTGACACATTCTGTGATCACCATAAGAGTGCGGCATTGAGTTTAACAATATCGTTGTGCAGAACTGATATGGCAACGTTTTTAGGGTTCCCAGATATTTTGTGATATCTATACTAATATTATAAAAAGGTAGCGTAACGATGTTTGTGAGTTTGTGACGTTGTAAGGGGTAATCTCTGGATCTACTGAACCGATTTTCAAAATTCTTTCACCAATACATTATCGTGGTGTCATAGGCTATAATAATTTCCAAAATTAACTATGCATTGTTACTAAAACTTGAATAATGTATAATCC
This sequence comes from Coenonympha glycerion, assembly GCA_963855885.1. Taxonomy (NCBI): domain Eukaryota; kingdom Metazoa; phylum Arthropoda; class Insecta; order Lepidoptera; family Nymphalidae; genus Coenonympha; species Coenonympha glycerion. The sequence continues at coordinate 1,691,281 of OY979626.1, forward strand.
AAGTCGCAAAAAAATTGCTTTCATCGCGTACGCTGCGATTGAGGATAGAACAAAACAAAATCAAAATCATCAAATCAGTATCAAAATCTGCAAAAAAGTCCGCAATAGCATATGCCTATCTCCTATGGGTAACTCGCAATAACTGCTTTTACTTTAAAATTGTGGATTAAAAATAAATAATTTTTGTGAAGCTTATTTAGCCCATATGGTATTAATTTATATCTTTGTAAATATGTTTTTTAGAACGGAAATTTAATGTAGAATAGTTCTGCCCTTTACTCTATACAGTTTAAATAAATATCTTCAAAGATATTAGCAAAACAAAAACGCGCGGTATGCAGGAGCGCGCCGCAGCCGCTTCGGTCGTTGCGTGGCGATAGAATAGGCATTTATCATTCATTTATCTGAATGCCTCGCGTCCAGCGCTGTGGGCTTTGGGTATAAGGCCCGTTTTCCACCACAGCGAAGCGGAGCGGAGCTGTATTTCAGTAACAAATCCGATTTCGTCATTTTGATATTTTTGAAACTGAGGGATGTCTAAATGATGAAATCTGGTTAGTTATCCAAACACAGCTCCGCTTCGCTCCGCTTTCGTGGAAACCGGGCCTTACGTGGGACAAAAATATTTCTAACGCGGAACGGAGTCCGCGGGCACTGCTAGTTTTATATATTTCACGATAGCTTTTCTCATTATCATAATTCTTATGTTGGTAAGTGTTTTTCGATGTCTCAGGGCATTTGTTTCTGCTGCCAGTCTGCGTAGTTTTTTACAAAAGTTGCGTAATATGTGATTGCGACACTCAATTTTTTCAACGGTTACATTTTGACTTTCATATGGTTTGGCATTGAGTATCCTTACATATGTCGAGTCGACATTTATCTCCAATCATTGTGTGATCTCCAATGTTGTAAATGAGACCGTTCATCGAAATAGAAGCCTTCTAAAAAATAATTTCAGTTTCAACAATTAAAAAACACGAATGCCCTGTTATAAAACGAAGTAATAATAACTCGTTTTTTACTTTTTAGTTCGTTTTATAACAGGGCACTCGTGTTTTTAGGGTTCCATACCAATTTGGTAAAAATGGAACCCTTATGGTGAGACTTTCTCCGTCCGCCCGTCCGTCCGTCCGTCCGTCCGTCCGTCCGTCTGTCCGTCTGTCACACTCGATTATTTCAGCAACTATCAAAGCTATCGGCTTGAAATTTGAAATAGTTTTAGGTAATAGTGACCCAACGCCAATGCAATTATAAAACATTGCAAATTGATTTTATTTTTATATAAAAAGGGGGGAAAACCAGGGCTTTGAATTTTCAAAATGAGATAACAATATTGAGTGGGGTATGAAAGGACGTTACTAGTATATTCTAAAACCGATTTTTATTTATTTTTATGCCCGATAGTTTTTGATTTATTGAGCAAACTGTCGAAAAACATACCAGCCCCCCCCCCCCTTATCTCCGATGTTTATCAATCGAAAAATCTAAAATAATTACGATCAATAGAAATTAACGTATATTTTACAGGAAAAATAAACTCAACTCCCTAACTTTTATAATTTTTTTGACAGTAGCAATAAACCGCCGAAAACAAAGTTAGGTTTGCGGTTCGCCAACAAAAGTACCTAGGTACATGTAAATTATACTCGTAAATTCTTGAACAAAAGTGATTCTTTTAATGTTTTACTTCTTTTATAGTATGGAAGCGGTGCGCGAGTCCGACTCGCACTTGGCCGGTTTTTTTTTTTAATTTTTTAATTACTTATTTTTATTTTATGTTTTTTACTGATGGTCAGCAGTTAGGTGAAGGTATTTTCTGTTACTACTCTCCAATACCTTCATTTTGATACCCATATTATGATAGTTGAAGAAAAAATTTTTTTTCCACTTTTGAAAATGGCGCCTCACATCCGCCATATTGATTTTTCCAAAAAAATATAGTCTTTGTTACTCGGGAGGATCCAAGGATTCTAACGATACCCCATATATCCAAATCTGTTCAGCCGTTCAGAAGTTATGGAGGAATAAAGAAACATCACATACATACATACATACATACATACATACATACATACATACATACATACATACATACATACATACATAAATACATACATACATGAACCCTAAAAACATTACACTCCTTTTTTTGAGCAGTCGTGGAAAAAGTAAAAAACGAGTTATTTTAGTTGAACAGATAAACAGTAACAGTATTTAAACTGTGGTTACGCGTGATGGTATTTGCACGTGGTGGAATTTACACTACCTACCATAATTTTCTTAGTTCGTATCAGAGTTTCTTCGGAGCTTTTGAGGACTAGGTATTTTGATAAACTCAAGAAACACTTACTATATAATTTTTTTAAATTCTCCTTCGCTTCCTGTCAGATAGTTTTTTTTTCCAGCGCATTTAAAAAATAAATAATTTTAGCGCGAAAGGAGCGTGAGTCGTGAAAACTTGCGCAGGTCCGTCTCGTATGGAGACTCGTGAGCCACTGAGTACATCGTTTATTCGATGCGTTAGACCATTTTATGACTTCTGTTAGGCGAAATTTTGCAGCAATTTTTTTATTTAATATCTGTCTGCTCTATGGATAGGCAATACAATGAGCTTACTTTACGTATAATTTTTATGAAATTTAGTCCAAAGCTTTGGAAATACCATTAAAAAAATGAACAAAAACGACCTGTTTTCAAAAATTTTTATGATCGAGGCAAGTTTAACTTATCGTGTTTTCATGAGGCCATTATAGAGATAAAGCATGTATCTTTAATATATATTTTTAACAGTGAAAAAAAACAATTTTTTCATGACTTTGAATTGCTTTGAAAAGTGGCGTAGTCGCTAAAAACCGGGATAATGGGCCGTTAATAAAACATTCTAGGTAGCGTAGGGTAGGACAAACAAGACTGCATGGTGTCGGGGTCAGGCAGTTCGGTTCTATGACTATTTTGACCTAAGTCAATCCTATTCAATTTTGTAACAATACGGGTCTTATACGAGACTATTTCAAGCTAACTGCTTAGTCTAAGTTAGTCTAAGTTTCATCAAAAATCTATTGACGTTCATTTTTCTTAACACATTTCCTAAGGCCGTTTAGGAATTGTATAAATTTCCTAGGAAATGTGTAAAATAGATTTTTTGCACACATTTCCTGCCCAGTTTAGGATTTCTATAGTTTTCCTAGGAAATGTATACATTTCCTGATTTCATTACATTTCCGGTAACATATACAAAATGTTTTTGTTAATTGTTATTTTTTCGGACTGAACAGAATTTTTATACACATTGCACAATGCACATATTATGTAGTACTCACAGAATATATACCTATATATACTTAGTGCAAGTACATAATATGTCTATACAACATAGTCCGTGTGCTCGCAATTTTATCTTCTCTGAGGTGATACATCATAGAATTGCATGCACCCGGATGTCGCTTTTATAAAATTTCATATTCCATTCCATGGTACTAACAAACAGATTTTTCATATAAGACATGCGAACGCATGGCTAAAAAACACAGATATTGCTACAGCTTCGCTTTTTGGGTTCCGGCGATTAGAAGTGCATTTAAATAGGATACAGTGTTATGGGTATGTTGCTATGGTCGAGCTTTTAACAAACGAAACGGAAAGGGCAGAATACGTCGTCAGGGCCAGCTAGTCTTTTATACATGTTACCTGGTGGAGTGAACTCGGATAATGTGTCTGGGAGGACGCGGGTTCGATTCCCGCTGTGGATATTCTTTTGAATGTTATAATTGGTGGGAGGCCTGGCTTGGCTTCAGCCGCAGCTAGTTACCAGTAGATGCGGACCAACAAGCGATTTAGCGTTCCACTGCGATGCTGTGTAGGAACCGCTAAGGATGAGGTACTTCCTTCCAAGTAAGTACTAACTTCTAGAGGATAAATGAAGTGTTTGTTACTCTGTCTCGCGGCAACTGTTGGGAATGGAAATACATATATGTAACACTACATGGAGTAACACTTCGGCTCCTTTATTCCTTGTCCCGAAAAAATCCATTGTTCTGGCAAGATTCCTGAAAAAACCTTGATTTCACGAGGGAGAAGCAGCTCGCTTCACAAAACGGTCATAATTATCATTAAATCAAGTTTAACGCTAATCGGTTCGATCATCCAATTTTATCATGTGTTGTCTGACTGATATCGTTGTCTCCTCCAAAAGTAGTGGAAACTGGGAACAAGTACCTAATCGGGTCAGATTTTGCTGATGCAATTTCCAAAATTACTTCAGCCATCATTCCCAAAAGGTTTCTTGCAACCTTGTGGGAATGATGCAAGTGTTGGATGTAATTCTGTGTTCCCAGATTCCGTTGCCGCCAGAAATTGATGGAAGCTCATTGCAGATGTTGTGTTCTCAGATACCGCTGCCGCCGGAAAACAATGGACCCTCGCCGCACATATTCCACCAGCCTCACAAGCTGGTGAGTGATACGGTGGCTATTTTTTTTTTTACAGCAAAGTATCGCGAGTCGAGCAAGACGTTCATCTAATGTTAAGTGATACCAATGCTCACGTCAATACAAATACAATGCGTCCCAGAACTTTGCTTTGGAATTCCACATACTTGTCATTCTTCAGTAATTAGTCCTTAAGTGTGTCCTGTCATTTCGCCAGCTACAGTACATATCGCCTTCGAGTGGGAGGTCGCGGATTCGATTTTCGCTACTGGCCACTTGGCTCAGGTTTGGTCTGGTGCGAGGCTTCGGCTGTGGCTTGTTATCACCTTACCAGCAAAGACGTTGCGCTAAGCGATTTAGCGTTCCGGTGCGATGCTGTGTAGAAATCGTTAACATCTTCGGCTGCATCATCATATGAGATCCCAGTCAAGTACTAACTTATAGTGTAAAAAAAACTCCACTTACACTCTACTTACTCCTTAGCAATCACATGTAACATGAGAATCTCTCATGTTACATGTGATTGCTAAGGATTGTTAAGGAAAGAGTGGGTTTCGTGGATTGAACTACCTGTCATGTACTAATTACTTCTTCGTGACAAAATATCTTACAGACCTATCCAGGCGGACAATGGGAAGAAGTCCTGCCACCTAGTATTAACGCATATTCACTGAAACAAGTCAATATGTGTCCACTACTAGTCGATAGAAATTGTGGCCAAACATAAATTTTGTGATGTGTTAAAAAAGTGACTCCCATCGACTATTTCGCTGTCGTAAGTCCATCTAGTGTAGTCTGCCAACACTGCATTTCTCGGTGCGTAGCCAAAAATTTTGATGTCATTCGTACAATGATACAAATCATACTTGACTGCTTTCTCACCTGACAGTAAGTCTTGATCTAAGTGAAGATGTTATCGTACTAAATTGGTAAGGATAGGTAAGTACGAGTAACTACTAACTAAATACATTTATATTATACTGACATTTAAAAACCTTACGATAGTAATTACATGCCATCAAAATATCCAGTCGAACATGTGAGTGGCAAATGGTTTGGAATTCTTAAAATAAACTTCGCATTGCGCTTTATATGTGCTCGTAATGACATATTATTATCTCTCTCTTGCCTACTAATATTATAAACGTGGTTGTAACGTGGTTCGATACGTTTACACGCCTAAACGACTGAACCAATTTTGATGAAATTTGGCACAGATATAGACTGGACGTTGCGAAGAACATGGCTGATTTTGCTCTCGGAAAAATCCATAGTTCCCGATATTTATAAACCCGAATTTTCTAATGTAGTCTATATCAAAAGCTATAGGTAGAATGCTTTAGCAAACTTTCTTGAATGATATATATAGTACTAGCTGATGCCCGCGACTTCGTCCACGTGGGATAAAAACTATTCTATCTTTTAAGTTGGACCAAATGACAGATATTCACGAAGTTTGAACTAAATCGGTTCAGTAGTTTAGGAGTCCATTGAGGACAAACATTGTGACACGAGATTTATATATATTATAAGATGTGTATAAAGGTTGGAATAGGAAAATGAATAGGAAAATGGATTTTCTTTGTTTTGGGTGGGGTCGAAACAGTTTCTGGAGAGCGGAAACGTTTCTATTCATGGGCTTCTTGTTTCTAAGTTAATTAATTTCAAGTTACTAACATCGGTCCTTACAATAAAAAATTATGAGAAACCCGCCAAATTCGACGCCAAAGAAACTTTTGTTTTGAAATACAAGACTGCGTAATGTTTGTTTTCAAATACAAGACTCCTAGTCCTATAAAGCTAAGTTAAAGTACTCCTTTGTTCCTGGGGTAAAGTTAATTATGTACTATAGTATTGTCCGTCGCCAGGGGGGTTTCACTCGCACTGTGGGTCTGATTGCGTAAGAGAAACATATTTACCGCTATCCTAATCGTTAGCGAATTCTGTCCCCGATTGCCTGACGTAAATCAGGGAACCAATCACCGAGCAGAATTTGTAAACGATAACGATAGCGATGAATACGTTCTCAATCAAATGAAATACAACAAACATGGTACAAATTAAATCAAAATGTGTCACATATTGTCTTACCTTATTCACATACATCTATAATTATAAAAAAATATTCATTATTACATTGTTTTACTATGAAAATAATATTGCAAGATAGTTGCATAATTCTTTTTTTCCATTACGATACACTTTGGACTCTGGGTTCCTGTCTTTTTAAGTGGTGTCATAGCCGAAAGTAGTGTATAGCCTCCGTAATTCTGTCTTTTTATACGAGTATATGGTTTACGGAGATGATACTATCAAAAAACTCGTACCTATGTTTTAATACCCCCCATTATGCAACCGTTTCATAAACTATTATAGGATTCATTGCTTCAATTTTATTGAATCCAATAGGCAAGAAAATGTTCCCGCGTACAGTAATATTACTGTCGTAATAATAAACGAATAAAGTAATAACACATGAAATTCAAATGATATTGAGAAGTCGTCCACACGTCACGGCACGTTGAAATATTTGCTTTCTTTGCGCACAATCAAACAATAGGTCTTTCGTAAAAATTACAGGAAAAAACAATTTTATCATTATAACAATGGGGTTATGAGCTTGCGTATATTTGAGCGTTTCGTTTATCTTTTTTTTAGGAAGCGTTATCTTTGTCTAAGGAACTGAGGGCCAATTCAAACATTGCAATATACCTGCGCCCTTTACCCCACGAGTCGTCCCAGTGCCCTATCTACCTGACGAGCAAGCTTCAGTTATTTACCATTCATTACTGTTGCTTTTGGGTTGTGCTTGTTTCGGCCAAAAAGATCAGAAAGATGGAGACGACACTTTTTTTTGTAGCCGATTTACAGTTGATTTTGAAAGGATTTTGAAAAGCACAAATGAGAATATTTATATTTCAAATCAAAAATATCAAACGACGCATTGAGCAGTTTTATTAAATGGAACTGGTATTAGAAAACATTCAACCCGTGTCTAGACTTTTTTGCCAAGTTGTATCTTAATATTTGGAATAATACACGTACGGAGAAAGTTTTTTAATATTCAACCATTGAAAACGCACTATTTATTTCAGGAACAACAAATTCTATTTTATGTTTTTAGGGTTAGTAAAATTAAAATTAAATAAAAAAATAAAGGGGATCCCATACAACAAACGTGATTTTTTACTCGTTTTTGAATTAGGTAGTCAGGGCTGTTTAGTTTACTTTAATACTATATTGAGAATTGGGCTCGATAGTACAGAACCCTCAGTGCGCGAGGCCATCTCGCACTTGACAATACAATGAACTCTGCATCTTTTATATTTTTTTTGGTATTGACAATTATCCTCAAAAAAAGGTAATTTTGCGGTTCGGCAAGAAAAGTGATTCGTATGGTTTTCTTTTTATACAGTAGTATAGAAACCTCGGTGCGCGAGTCCGACTCGGAATTGACCGGTTTTATTTTTAAAAGAAACCCTAAAAGATATTCCGTTTCGTTGTACGTCACCGGTGAAAAATTCTACGGAAATACTAAAAGAGTATGAAATCCGAATCAGTTTTAGCTAAGCGTATTTCGTCATTGGTTTTTGTAACAACGGCTGACGTGCGTCACTAGCAGAATTAGGGCTTTAACAAAATAACATTTACATCCTTTTCAACAGGGTACAGTAAGAAAAGGATAGAGAGATACTTTAACGATAACTTCTTGGCTTTGAGAATTGAGAGCCACGAAGTTAATTCATTGTCAGTGTCGCCTTTGCTCACCCCGGCCACTCGCCCAATAAATGCCATGTTTAACTTTTTAAATCTTTAATATTCGTTCGCCATGCCTCAGTCGGGCGACTGTTATGAATTTGACAACATCTGCCGGCGGTCGAGGGGCTAGTCTCTTAAACATATTGACAACAGGATCATGTTTTATAATAATATACACAGTAACAGTGCACCCAAAACAGAACCTTGTCGTGTTTAATCTTAGTGCGAGATTGCCGTGCCGCGTGAGTTTTTCAGTAATAATATTATGGTGAGTCTCAATTGCATTGTTATTGTTATTAACCACAGTCTGAATATAAAATTAGTGCTTGGAGTCGCTATTATTTTAATATTTTAAGCAGCTTTTGACCGCGGCTTCTGCTGCGTGTCACCAAATTCGATATTTATAGTTTTTAAGCTATTTCATAGCTTCTATCGCGGGCTTTGAGCGTGCAGACTGAATCCAGAAATTCCGTAACGAAAATAATCTGACACACTGACAGTTTTTAGTTTTGCCATCTATCGAAAAATAGCAGAACTTTTTAATGACTTTTTGAAATATCACGCTTGCGATGACAAAACTAAAAACTAAAAAGTTTGTGTAGGTGCGCTCTCCTGCATTCATAGTAGCCTGGTGCCAAAATCTCTACTTTTCGATAGATGGCAAAGCTAAAAACTAAAAATAACTTTAAATTCTATGCAAGAGCTTTACCGCGGCAGTTCCCGAGTGCCACACGTCTTTTTTTTTAAAGGAGCTTATTGTGTAAGTGAAGGGTATAATCTATCGGTTTGGTAATTGCGGCGTTAGTAGGGAAGAAGATAAAGTACACTCACAAACTTTTGATTTTATTATAAGCGTGATATATAGTAACTAATCAATGAGCGTGATCTTACAAGCAGCCCCATCTTATGTTGCGATACCATAGATGGAATGGAAATAGAACGAAATTTAAAAAATTGGTCAAATGCGAAGGGCTTGAGTACTGAGGGTTCCGCACTATCAAGACAAATTCTTCAAACAAACTCTTCAGCTTTACATAATTAGTTTTTAGTTTAACACATATTCAGTTTAATTAAATTTAAATAATCGCCTTTACAAAAATACGAATGGTTTCGGAAAGAATTTCATACTATAAAATGTTCTACCACAAGTTAATTTTCTGATCTGTGTGTTCTATGATACACACATTTGTTGGTTACCATGTGCGACTAAACACGGAATACGTTAACAATTAATTTTATTTATCATCCTCGCACGATCAATAACCACAAGTTATGATACAGTTTAATGATGTGCCGCTCCGTTAACAAGATTAAATAAAAAAAACCGGCCAAGTGCGAGTCGGACTCGTGCACCGAGGGTTTCATACTATAAAAGAAGGAAACATTAAAATAATCAATTTCGTTCATGAATTTACGGGTATAATTTACATGTAGGTACTTTTGTTGGGGAACCGCAAACCTAACTTTGTGTTCGGCGGTTTATTTTTATTATCAAAAAAAGTATAAATAAATAAATAATAAATAAATATATAGAGGACAACATCACATACATTGCTCCGATCCCATAGTAAGTAGCTTATGCACTTGTTATGAAAATCAGAAACAACGAAGGTACCACAACACCCAGACCCGAGACAATGTAGAAAAGTTATTTTTTACATTGCCCCGGCCGGGGATCGAACCCGGAACCTCAGAGATGGCGGCGCCTTGAAAACCGGCACGCTAACCACTCAACCACGGAGGTCGTCATGTGCATGGTATCGTATAATACTTAGAGAATTGATTTTATTTTTTCTGTAAAATATACGTACATTCCTATTTATTTTTATTTATTTATTTAAACATACAAATAGACTTACATACAGTTATATAATTATGGAAGGTGTAGTCATAAACTCTTAAGAGTTTTTCTGTACACCTTGCGTCGCCGACAGTATTGATTATTATGATTAAAGGAACACATCAATAAGCAAAATCCACTAAGACAAACTACTAAACAATAGTGATGTTGAAATTATACAAATACACAAAAGGCAGATAAACATCAAAAGTAACAAATTATTATCCAACGTTATTACTATCTAAGAAGGTTAATGAGGGTAGTTCGAAGTTAAAAGTCAATACGAGCGTAAAACCCTTACGTTGACGCTCGCGCAGTTTGTATTCAGGCGAACCATCGCCGTTCATTCTTGTTGCTATACAGCGTGTATTAATGTTATTAATTGTAAATCAATATATGTAAATAGTTCGGTAAATCAATCTGAGTATTTATCAGTTATAAGTTGTAAGTAGTATTGTTTTAATTTATATTTTACATTTTTGCTTGTAATTTCTTCTTTAAGGGTCTTTGGTAGCTGGTTGATAAGGTACGGTACTACATAACTCAATCGCCTCTTCCCATATAAGTTGTTATATTGAGATACTTGAAGTTTAAATTTATCATATCTACGCGTCGAGTTGGTAATATGTACTTTCCTTAAGTTCTCATTAAAGTATTGTTCAGTTAACAGATTTAGTTCAATTTTTTCATGAATAGGTATGATTTTGCAGTATGCGAATAGGCTACGATAATCTTAATTGATCATAATTATTTCTGATTTTTCGAACGAAACACTTCGGAGGTAAAGGGGGGGGGGGGCGGTATTTTTTTCGACAGTTTTCCCAATAAATTAAAAAAACTATCGGGCACAAAAATAAATAAAAATTGGTTTTAGAAAACACAAGTAACGCTCTTTTACATTCATTTCACTCAATATTGTTATCTCATTTTGAAATTTCAACAACCCGGTTTACCCCCCCTATTAAATAAAAATAAAAATTATTTTCGAAATTCTATGGTTGCAATGAGTTGGGTCACTATTATCTAAAACTATTCCAAATTTCAAGTCGATAGATTGACAGACGGACGGACGGACGGACGAACGGACGGACAGACTTCGCCTAGAAGTAACAGATTTGGATACGAATATCCGGCACACCACTCTGACACGATATTCGATGTTTGAGGAAGGAAATATGCTGTTTAATTATGAATTTGTGTTCAGATTAGCCACAGAGTAACTACCTGACCAGAATTCGTACTTACTTCACTTCGCCTGCTTGATGTCATGGGTATTAAGTACAATTCTTTCTCATCTTTTGCCTACGTCATGATTACATGAAGTAAAAAATTACAGCTTATGGGGGATGGGTATTATCCGGGCGCCAAAATTCTAATTTTATTTAGTTTTTCGCAAATAGTGGGCTAATAATATTAACGAAAAATTATCAAAGTACTTAGACCTTGCTCATGAGATTACCGCCATGTGAAGTGTGAACTCGACGATTATTGTTCCGATAGTCGTTTCAGTTAACGGTCTTATAGCGAAAAACTTCGACCAACATCTTAAGAAGCTTTCGCTCAACTGTTGGATCAAGGGCCGTATACAGAAAGCAGTGGTCCTGGAAACGGCACACATTGTGAGGAGGTTCCTCACTCTTGAACCCTGACCACCGGTAGCTTGGGCCGTTAAGTCTCCGCGACCAGTGGTGGACTCAATTTTTTAATATTTTTAAACGTGTTTTTTTATTTATTTTTAGGGACATTGTTAAAAATATTATTATATTGTAATAAAAATAAATGATAGAAAAATTATACTCTTACATTGTAGGCTTATGGCAATGAGTTTTGCGTAAAGTAAAGGTATCATAGAGAATGAGTCTTGATGGTACGCAATCCTCGCATTTAACCAATTTTTATGATTCCAGGCGGCGATGGAACCGACCCCCTATCCGCACAGCGGGCCGCGCAACACTTGGGGCCTGAACGTCGCGTACGAAGTGCAGGACACCAGCAAACCCAGGTTAGCATACTTGTAAGTTGTATACCAGCAGCCACTGATCTCTATTCCATGGATTGATCGTTCTATACATCTGACAGTTCCTTTTTTGTGCCGATTTGAAGCACCATCCTCGAACGTCCACGGTACTAAATTGATATTTGTTGCTTTTGACCGTCCTCTTGAAAGTAATTTTATTTTAGTTCCATGGACGCTCACGCCAGGTTACGCAACAATTAGCGCCAAAACGGCGAAAATCAAGTGCATTCATTTTTACGTTGACAGTCAACGATCCATAAAATAAAGATCAGTGCTAGCAACGAACAGTCGTTGCCCTTGGGGCAATATAATGGTAAACAGGACGGCGTTCGATGCCTGCCGTAAAGCTCGTAAGTGCCACGAAGATCGCACCCGGCGGTTTATTTTATTTTTATTGCCCCACGGGCAGCGACTGTTTAACAATTAGTACACCTACCTGCTCACCATAATATACTATTGTAACTTATATTATATCTCTGTTACTTGAATTATTTTTATTTTAAAATTAATATATTTAAAATGGAAAAAAATAGTAAAGATAGGTCGATCCGAACATTTTACGTAAACCTTCTTCATAAAAGCAAACAGTAGCGTCAACTGTCAAAATACCCGCCGCCGCCGCTGACCGAACTACCGCGTGGCCTTATACTGTTGGTACTAATGACACCCATAAACTGGTGTCATTTTTTCGCGATGTTCGCCCTGTCTTTAGTATACAAGTCTGTGATATTTAGTATATTGGGTGTTTTTCAATATATTACGAGTATATGTATATTATATTTATCAGTTATCTAGTATATAAACTATCGCTTACTTTTGGCCTAGATTGCGATGTGTGTATAATGTCCTGATATATTTATTTATTATAATGGTCAGAAGCTCAGCGGCTCTCATGAAGTGATGATTAAGCATTAGCGGCCGAAATTTATCTAACCCATCTTAATTTGTTTTACCAGAGATAGAAATAAGTATATGACATAACTTGGATGAAGCTTAATGTATTTCTTTATCGAATACTTTATTAATTTTGGCCACTAGTTAGCACATACCTACCAACCCTCCAATATCTTGCAAAGCAACCAAAATCGCCGCAAAGTATTATAATTTATAAATTATGCACTTGCCTTTAAGATGCGAATGTTTGCGAATTTTATGACATTTTTTGTGCTTTATTTATACCCGACTGCCAAAGAAGGGTTATGTTTTTTGCGCGTATCATGTTTGTTTGTACGTATATATGTTTGTTTTTATAAATTCATATTGGCGGATTTTCGGCGCTAAGTATAAGTCAATTTAAAAAATATTGAGCAGTCTTATGGATTGAAGTATGATATGAGGAATTACAAAAATATACATGAGTCATATAAAATTAAGTTAAATGTTATTATACTTTATATGTAACTTTATAAGTTGAGATTTTTGCAGTCGTGCTTTTTTATATTTTTATTGATCATGTCTATGATTTTATTTTAAAGGTGGACGCGTATTTGTATCTATGAAAAAATCATAATTAATTCGAAAGCTTATGAAATCCTATGAAACCTCGAGGAACAAATCGGATGGAAGGATCTGTTTTATTGGATAGATATGATTTCATGTACATAGAACTCTTGTTAATTTGTTCATTTTATTTAATATTGTTAAATTATTTATTTTATTTTATGTTAGTGGTAGTGGTCCTGCTTCTTTGTCGAAGGTCGTGGGTTCGATTCCCACTACTGTATAATAATTATGTGAAGAGCATCATTGTTTTCAATAGTCTAGTTGTTTTTATAAGTAAATATGTATACTTATTTTGGGGCTAGATTGCAACGTGTATCCTGATATATTTATATATTTAACATATTATGTAAATAAATAAATAAATAAAACTTTGGGTAAATTATTACATCTGTGCAATGCTGTTGGCAAATAGCAATATGCAAAAAACGCGAGATTTAAATATTATTAAAAATGCGAATGTTTGTTAGCTGTTTAATGTTCGCCTGATCAACTTACTTGATCGAAGGTGTTCAGTGGAAATTGAAATCTAGAGCCGTGCTGATTTAAGCTAAATGTTCCTGTTGAACACCACTACAGATGCTAGATCCGAAAGAAAAACCTTTAAATAGCCCCTGTTTAATTACAAACACTATAAAATAATGTGCCCTTGTTTTACTAAAACTTTTCATTACAATGAAAGTTGAAATTAACTTTATACTTGTACAATCTTACAATATTTGGATAAGCCGATTATATTTTACCATTATCTAGTGCATGAATATTGAAGTCATAATTCTAAAATTAGATATTAAAACAATTCAGTGGATGCAGTATGCCTAAATAAACAATTTAGATGAATGAATTATATAGTTGAAAATGCGAATAACAGAAAATAGTTCTTGTATATTTTATTTTTGTTAAAAAATGCTTTACGAAAAAAAGATTTTTTGAGAGATGTGCTTGTTAACAATGGTGTTTTGTTCACGTTGTTTAGTGTAAGCGCCATGCCGGGGACCAGTAAGGACGCCAACGTTGGGACCAACATGGGGGCGTTGCCTCCAACTCTGCGCAACAAGAAACGCGCTGCGATGGCCGCATCGGTAGTGTCGATGCCAACACCACCGCCAATGCGTAAGTCCAATCGTTTATCATACAAATAGCAGTGCTTGCGGACTCCTTTCCGCGTTAGAAATATTTTTGTCCCGCGTAATACCCACACTCCACTTATACTTACTCGTAGGTACGTATCGCCACGCAACGGCCGCGCCGCAACAGGCGGCGCGCGACCTTTTTGTTTTGCTAATATCTTTGAAGATATTGGTCTATACTGTATAGAGTAAAGGGCACAAGTATTCTACATTAAATTTCCGTTCTAAAAAACGTATTTACAACGATATAAATTAATAACATATGGGCTAAATAAGTTTCACAAAAATTATTTATTTTTTAACAACAATTTTAACACTAAAAGCAGTTATTGTGAGTTAACCGTAGGAGATAGACATATGCTATCGCGGACTTTTTTTACAGATTTTGATACGTTCTTTAATATTGTAGAACATTGTTTTGTTCTATCCTCAATAGTTTCCGCAGCGTACGCGATGAAAGCATTTTTTCACGACTTGGATTACATTATTCAAGTTTAAGTAAAGATGCTTAATTCATTTTTGGAAATTTTTATAGTCTATGACACTCCACAATAACGTAGCTTCCTATTGGTGAAAGAATTTTGAAAATCGATTCAGTAGATCCAGAGATTACCCCTTACAACGTCACAAACATCGTTACGCTACCTCTTTACCTATATAATATTAGTATAGATTACGGACAACCCTCCACCACCTATGGCCCGATCGACCTCGTGGTTATAGGGCCGAAACACGGGAGGGTGCACATTTGGTACTTGCTCTTGGCGTGTATCAAGGGCGCCTATACTTGACTGCCTTTTTCTCTCGCTACTTATCTCTGTGTGCTTACTCAGCCCATTCTGGGGCAGGACGATACTATAGGGACAACCCTCCACCACCCATGGCCCAATCAACCTCGCGGTTATGGGGGCCGAATCGTGGGAGGGCGCCCGTTCGATACTTGCTCTTGGCGTGTTCCCGGGGCGCCTTCTTAACTCCCTACAAATTGTTTCCTCTCGCTCCTTGTCCCTATGTGCTCACTCTCATGTTCTGGGGCAGGACGATACAAAAACGGACTCGCCCCGCGCCGTCGCTGTCCGCAGCAAATAAGTCTCTGTGTCACTCCAAGCCGCTACGCTCCGCTTACGATTAGGACGATTCTATAGGGGACTCATGTCGCTTCACATCAAATATTCTCTATCCTGGCACTCCAAGTCGCTCTGACTCTTATGCGCAAACTCCCGTTGCTTTCCGAAGTTAATCGCCATGTGGGTAATCTCTTAACTTAAATTGATTTGACTGGGTGATGCCACATACATAGGAGCCATGGATTTTCTAGGATAAAAGGACTAATCGCGCTACTAAATGTACAAAATTCCTCAGGGACACTCCTTGATGAGATGAAAAAAGTTATTTTTATCTTCATTAAAATATTTTGTTATCTGACATACACTGGGTACATTTTTAAAAACATAAATTGTTAAATATATGAAGAATCGTTTCTAAATCTCTTATCCACGTATCATCTAAATTTTCTTTACGTATGCGTCTTTGCTTGTAGGATAACTAGCCACGGCCGAAGCCTCCAGACCAGACCTGAGCCAAATTAGAAATTATAAAATTCTATGCGTGTCCCTTGGCGGGAGTCGTACCCGCGATCTCCCACTCGAATCTGCGCGCGCCACTGCGCTAGGGAGGCCGACAAAATAAACAGTTCCTAAACAGCAGCTGTAGCTATATATATTAGCGTCGACAGGTGCGGAAATTAAAGATTGCTCATTCAATAGCTTGTGAAGAAAGAAACTAAAAATTGCGATACCTAATGTCAAAAATAATGTCAATGTCACATCAACTCAAGGTCCCGCGAAAGACGACCTATTTATATAATTTGTGCATCGACAATAATTGTTAATACCGTAAATTGCATCTTGGCTACCATTTAGCAACTTCCGTGAGAGTAACGTTTTTTAGGGTTCCATACCTCAAAGAAAAAGAAAACGCAACCCTTATAAGATCACTTTGTTGTCCGTCTTTCTGTCTGTCTGTTTGCGTGTCACGACCCTTTATTTCAGTAACTATTAAAGGTATCGACATGAAATTTGGAATAGGTGTCGATAATGATGTCCCGCCGTTAGTGCAATCATAAAAAATTTAAAATCTTTTTATTTAAAAAGGGGGGTAAACCGGGTCGTCGGAATTTCAAAATGAGATAAAAATATTGAGTGGGGTACGAGTATCATATGAAAGGGCGTTACTTGTGTATTCTTAAACCGATTTTTATTTATTTTTATGCCCGAAATTTTTTGATTTATTGAGCACTGTCGAAAAAAACGGTATTTTTTTCGACAGTGCTCAATAAATCCCCCCCCCCCCCCCCTTATCTCCGAAGTTTACCAATCAAAAATTCTGAAATAATTATGATTAATAGGGATCAATGTATATTTTGCGGGAAAAATAAAATTAACTCTGTATCTATTATACTTTTTTTGGTATTAGCAATTAACCTCATAAAACAAAGTTAACATAACGTTGCGGTTCGGTAAAAAAGTGATTCTTAGGCTCGGTTTCCACTAAAGCAGAGCGGAGCGAAGCTGTGTTTGAGTAACTAATCAGATTTTGTCATTTTGACATCTCCGGAACGGAGAGATGTCGAAATAACGAAATCTGATTGGTTACTCAAACACAGCTCCGCACTGCTCCGCTTTGGTGGCAACCGGGCCATATGGTTTAACTTTTTCTAATATAGTACAGAACACTCAGTGCGCGAGCCCGACTCGCAACTGACCAATTTTTAAATTTAGCGTTAGTTCGCATCATTGATTAAACGTATTAAAGGATCAGCACTTACTGACGTCACGCATACATTTTTAGGCTCCGCCCTGAAGCCGGATTTTTTATTATTAAACTGGCGCTAATGTATGTGACCGACAGCGGTATGTGCGGAATGCTGCAGCGGTATCGAAATGTGCGACGCGCGACGCCATATTTAAGGCATCAACAAAGTCACATCTTTCCCGTCCTCTTAGCGTAGCGTATTTCGTAATTGGTTCGCATACATTTTTTTAATTTTCCATTTCATTCCTATACGTCCTGACGGCTGACGCAAAGCTAGTTGACACTTGGCTTAGCTTGCAGTCGATAAATAATAAATATCTGGGTGACCGAGCTTCGCTCGGTGGCCAATAGATGGCAGCAGTAGTCATATTTTAATTTTTTTGGTAAATTCGACATTTTCTAAAAATGAGTCCTAGCTAGATCGATTTATCGCCCCCAAAACCCCCTGTATACAAAATTTCATGAAAATCGTTTGAGCCGTTTCCGAGATCCAGATTATATAGAAATATATATACAAGAATTGCTCGTTTAAAGGTATAAGATAGTAGATGAATTCTGCTTGTTCTCTCAGAGCCGACGGCCACACACACTCTGGCCAGCATTCGCCGTACTCCGCAGCCGACGCCGCCTCCCGTGTACCAAGAGACTATCAACGACTCGCCGCCAGGCTCGCCGAGTAAGTTTTTAAGCTATTGCATAGCTTCTATCGCGGGCTTTGACGGTGCAGACCGAATCCAGAAATTCCGTAACGAAAACAACCTGGCACTCCTAAAGTAGAGCTTTTGGTACTAGGCTACCATGAAAGCAGGGAGTGCAACTTCACAAACTTTTTAGTTTTTAGTTTGCCATCTATCGAAAAATAGTAGAACTTTTTAATGACTTTTTGAAATATCACGCGTGATAGTGAAGTTGCACTCCCTGCTTTCATGGCAGCCTGGTACCAAAAGTTCTACTTTTCGATTGATGGCAAAACTAAAAATAACTTTAAATTCTATGCAATAGCTTTACCGCGGCAGTCTCCGAGTGCCACACGCCTTTTTTTTTAAATATATATCTAAATATATATTACACACATCAGAATCTAGCCCCAAAGTAAGCGATGGCTTGAGTAATGGGTACTAGATATACATTCATATTAATATACATAAATATAATATAGCTATTGAAAAACACCCAGATACTGGAAAACGTTGATGCTCATCACACAAACATTTACCAGTACCTAGTGGGAATCGAACCCACGACCTCCGACGCAAAAAGCAGATTCGCTACCGCTACGCCATTCGGTCTTCAAGTTGTTTGTAGTATGCTTAAGTCACAAAGCAGAGTGACCGCTGAGAAAAGAGAGAGAAACTGACTCACGTTACTAGAAAATCTGTCATACGCTCTAAGAAAAATGTCTCTCGCTTATCTTTAAAAATATTTCCAACTTATTATATATTTCTTTTTTACAGATTTGGAGCGCCCGATAAAGCCTAAAATAGAAAGGTAAGACTATTGTTTATTAGCCAATTTCAACTCTACTACTATTTGTACCTATATCCGTTCCGCGTTAGAAATATTTTTGTCCCGGCCCGTTTGCCCCGTGTTACCCACAGTCCCTTCCCCCACATCGCCTGAACGCGACGCAATTAAAATATTGGTTTGTAGTACATGCTATGTATCAGAGATGGCGCTGTATGCGAAAAAAGATTTTCCCGCTTTTCTTTTGAAATTTTTCCTGAATTTTCTTTGCTATAAAACTCACTGAGCCCGAGACCTTTCCAACGAATGCAAAACCGTGGAAATCGGTTCCTGCGTTCTGGAGTTATAGCGTCAGGAAGGAAAACCCGATTTATTTTTATATAGTAGATTTTATCCCTCATGGCCATTGAGTTATAAACTAAGGGGAGTTAGGTTCAGCGCTAGAAAGTGTCCGAAGTGAATGACATACAAAACGCTAAAAGACATACAATCGCACTTCAGCCTCGTGTTTGAAAATTAGGCCGTATAGTAATGGTTTAAGACATAAATTACAATGTTTTAGTTTGTTTATAAAAATACTCATGTACCCTCGTTTATATAGGTTTTCTCGGGACACTTTTTTCGTGAATTTTGTATTACACCCCTCATCCATAGATTTATATACCTATGCTCATGGCAAAACAATATTTGCCGCTTGTCAGATAGTGCTTGTATAAACACGGCGTGTGGTGTGCGCAGGATGGGCGCGGGCTACACCGCGCCGCACATGCTCGGCAACGAGCTGAACCCCGAGAGCGGCGCGGCGGCGCGCCTGCAGGAGCAGCTGACGGCGGAGCTCGCCGCGCACGCCGCGGGCTCCTCCGCGCACGACCACCTCGTGCCGCCGCCGCTCATCAACAAGGCGGCTCCGGTCAGTTGTGGACTGAATATATTACTAGCGTAAAGAAGTGACAGTATTTGAAAGGAAAGTTCTCAGGAACATATTTGGTCCAGTCCAAGAATCGGATGGAACATACCGCCAGCGCATGAATCACGAGATTGATGCTCTCATAGGACGTGAGACCATCGTCAGGTTCTGTAAGTCACAACGCTTGAGATGGGCGGGCCACATGGAACGAATGCCAGACTATAGGGCCGTGAAAATCATGACCAAGTGGACCCTCCAACAAAAAAGACCAAAAGGCAGACCAAAAAAGCGTCGGGCTGATGGCGTGGAGGAAGACTTACGGAGCATGGGTAAATACACCAACTGGCGCAGGGAGTCGAAGGACCGCGACAAGTGGAGGAATATTGTGGAGGAGGCCAGGGCCCACAAGGGGCTGTAGCGCCGCAGGATAGATAGATAAAGAAGTGACAGCACTGAACTCCATAGAGTATATAGAATATACTCTGGATAGCTGACTGTCAAAGTAAAAATGAAGACATACATACAAATATATACATTTCCAGGTTAAAACCCTCAATACTGTTTTCTGGCTCGATCCGGGCATAGTTCTTATGACTTAGTTCTGCAGGCGAACATGCCTCTAATTAAGTTATATTGGCCCCATCCGGAAATCTTGTTTTCTGCAGTCGAACAGTTATGACATAACTCGCTTTTACGTATGTATATGTTGTGAAACAGTAGAAAATTACACTTTTAATGCAATCCCACAGGAATTGTTTTTTTTTTCGGCATAAAAAGTAGCCTATGCTACTCTCCGGGTCTTGAACTATACCTGTGCAAAAAATCAGGTCGATACGTTGCGTAGCTGCGGCGTGATTGAAGGACAACAAACCAACAAACTCACTTTCACATTGACATATTAGTAGGGAATAGGGATATCGATATGATCCTTGGATAGATGTATGAAGAAAATTATTTCTGTTCAGAGCCCGATGTCTGGCGGCAGCCGCAACTCGTCGAGCGCGCAGAGCTTGGACCAGCTACTCGAGCGGCAGTGGGAGCAAGGCTCGCAGTTCCTCATGGAGCAAGCACAGCACTTCGACAGTAAGTATCCTTTCCCACCTTATTCATGATAAACAAAATGGCTAGACCGATTTTAGGTGTGCGTCAGGATGGCGGGTGTATGATTACAAATAGTCATGCTGACTGCACGAGAGCAATGTACGACCAATGTACCGAATGTACATCATATTTTAAGCAATGTACTATTTTAAAACCAGAGTTATTAGAGAAACCATGTGAGCCGCCAGCCTGATATCAGGTTGGCGGGTGTATTTTAAATATGAACCAATTACTTACTAGCTGAGTGTGAAATAACTACTATAGCAATGTACGAGCAATGTACTCTAACATATTAAAAGTATAACCACATGCGGTTAAGGGTTGACGAGCAATATGAAAAAAAAATTAAAATCCCACAAGCGCCTGAATTAATTTATTAGCAATTACAAGATAGGTATCGAGTTTCGTGTGAATTGACAAATCCCTTTGACTTTGAGCCTTATTGTAATAGCAACGATTAAAAACATTAAGCTAAAGAAATTAAAAATTCATAAGTAGGTACTTATACTATGTAAAAATAAAATGAAACTGTCTGCTGGCTGAACTAGCAGATCCCCCCTACCCCAGCTTAGTTCGCACGGGTGACCTATTATATTACAATTTACAACCTCTACATAGTACATAATAAGTATTATGTATTAAATACAATAATATGATTTAAAAATCTTCGTTTTTTAAGCTACTAGATGGTGCCAGTGATCAGATCAGAGTCATATCTGCGTGGAGTACGCTTTTTAAATAAGCCGGACAACCCCTGTACTGTAATAAGTTATCCCTGTAGGCTGTACCACATCAAAATATTTTCATCATAAGGGCCGTGAAAGTGTAGTAGATAGATAGACAGGCATACTTTCGCATTTATTAATAAAATTCAAGTAAAATCGACCATTGACGATTCCCTGTTTCTGATATACAGATTAAAAAAAAATGGGCGCTTTGTCGACAGTAAAGCTCAATCTATACTTAAATATTAATAATAATAGTTCGCTTAGTTTTAATATTTAAGTATTTAAACATATTTACTTAATGCAAATAAAAGTATATTATTAGTATTTGGCCAACATATTATGCTCAGTTGCACAAAACAAAAATATGTAAGTAATGAATTAGTTTCATAAACACTTAAATTTTTAAAATTGTTTCGTGCAATTCACCGATAGCCTGGGATAGAAATAATAATGACACATAAAATCGATGTCCTCCCTGGCGCAGTGTTGCGCGCTGTTGCGCCTTAACGTGCGGATAACCCGGGTTCGATCCCCGCTACCGTGTTAGACTGCATCATCACTTACTATCAAGTGAGATCGCAGTCAAGGGCTAACACTTGTAGTAGATAAGAAAGTTATTTCTGTCCATATACAAGGCAATGCATTATCATATTTTTCTGACTTCTGATTATTCTATTATTTAAATCATCAAAACATATCCATTTGTTGTTTCTATAACAGTGTGCTCTATAGTGACCTATGTTTCCTTTTGAGCCCGATGGCAGATATTCTATTATTCCTATAATATCATATTCTTTTGATTCTAAGTTAATTTTCAGTTGAACCTCATCTAAACACCTTGACTCGCTTTGACTTAACTCAAAGCTTACAACATTATGTAGAGTATAGGTGAATGTTCTTATGCCCTTGCAGTTATGACGACGACACGTCACCATGTTATTTTTTTCTGTCAACATAGAAGCTGCAGCTTCAGAAATTACCGTCTTATTAATATCTAGCGGTAGAAACGCAATTTTTCTTTCGACATTTTTTACAGCACAGGATTCATTTGTGCAAGTTTCTTTAACATCTGCGCTGTATACGACATCCATTAGGATTCTTTCAAAAATGTATGTAACACTGCAGTTACAATTAATTTCTGTAGTGCCTTTAATTTGTGTTTTGTTAAAATATTTTTCTAATAAGTAAGCTCGTTTTTTATAAAGCTCCAATTTTGACATCTGATCATCGAGCATGTCTTTTACAAAATTACAAAAATTATCAGTGGAATTACCGAAAATACTTGTGTTAACAGCAAATCCATCCGCGCACGCAGTAGTAAAAACTTGAGTTACGGCATCAAAAGCACAGGTGTTTGTCAATAACAAATTTTCTATCCCAGACCTAGTTTTATTACCATTTTGTAACAAGGGAATGTATTTCATTTTCTTCTCTTTCTTTTTGTTATTTTTATTGCATCCTAAGTTTTTCCAGTTTTCGATGAGACGAGGATTTTCAGCGAAAATCGAGTCATCGGAGATTTTTTTATTCTTTCTGATTAGTGTGCGATATGCCGGTCTATCTTTTTTTATGTCAACACATATTTCTTTAGTAATCGCTGTTTTGAGTTCTCCAGCAATGAATTCTGAATGCTTAATGACAAATTTGTCAACACGCAGACGGTTACTTTTAGTCGACATATTAAACAGATACCTTTTCAAAGTCTTAAAACTACTTTCCACATTCGAAGAAGACGGGTTTCGAATGGATGAGTCGTATATGGGTACCATTATATTAGACCACAAAGGCAACTGGGTAATCAACCTCGTTAGATGTGGTATGAGCGATGGCATAAAATACAAATTTTCATGAGAGCTCATCGCGTCGTCTTCCGTTAAAGAAATGATTATATTTTCTTTATCAATTTGGCGAGTGTACCACAATGGAACATTTGAAACCCCTCTTATATCTTCAGGAACATTCAAATGGCCATCTACGTTGTTATCTTCTGATGTTTCAGAATAATTTAGATCGCTTTGGTGATCATTTGTGATTAATCCTTTTAGACGCGATTTTGCCTCTCCACAGCTCGTTTGATTATCGTCATATTTGTGCAGACAAACGGTTATTAAATCGCAAACTATCTTTTTTAAAGTCTCATAGTTTACTACATTTCTAATAACTAAAAAACATCGAAAATAGAATATTTTTACTCTATTGTCGACATTTTTAAAACATGACAAATTGAATAAAATCTTTATCAAGTGACTAACATCAATCCTAATGAACGTGTCACATGGCGTGAAAATTTGCTCTTCTAGTTTTATGAAAGAATTAGATACATAATCTGCAGTAGATTTGAAACCAGTGAAAGCCTTAACAGCTGCTCCAATTAGTGCTGCTGACTGATCCAGTATAACTTCACTAGGATGTTTCTTGTTCTCAATCCACGTATGAATCCATTTATGTATCGTATCAATGCTATGTCTTTCAGAGAGCATTTGAGTTATAGGTACACTTCTACCATTATTTTCATCATACATGACACCGGAATACAAAAATATGTGATTTGTGTTTGTTATTTCTTTTGTAGGCCCGACTTCTTTCAGAAGGCTTCCGGTAGCATCTAGACTTATAATGACTCTATTTTTACTAGCATAATCCTCATAGTGTGAATCTTGAGCCGGTAACCAATAATACACATAAAATGGAAATAAAGATATATGTTTTATAATACCATCATATGGGCTAATCTTCGTCATAGTCCATAATGCCAGTACAGGATTATGATGGTAATGTTCGCTGCACTCTAGCTCATATTTTATTTGCCTCAAACACGCTGTGGTAGGAATGTGTGGAGGCTCTGGATCACCAACATTCATAGACGAATCAACTAATTGATTCCGGAGAACTATTGGCGATTTATACTTTAGTTCGTCCGCAAGTATATTTCGTTCCATTGGTGACAATTTGATCTTCTTTTTAGAGTTATGAAAAAATTTTGGATTATAATCCTTAATAGCACCTTTACAGTGAGCTATGTTATTAGTGAGCCAGTTAATTACAACTTTTATTTCAGCATGACACTCAGTGCATTGCCCAAAGCATGTTATTATTTCCCCATATTTTATTGAATGATTTTTGAATACCCAACTACAAGGAATTTTTGTTTTTCTCCAAATTTCTTCACGCAACAAATGTGCCCATTCAAATTTTCGTAAAACATTTTTCTTTTGATAGCTAATATTTGATGATGATTGGTTCCTTACGCAAAGTTTTGTAATAGGCTGTATTTGTTGCCATTTGTATGCGTCTAAATTAAAATCGAATACCTTGAGTTGAGCAGAATCACCATTATCTTCCGTATTACTAATGTTACTGGATTCGTCTTGACTCTTTATTTCACCATTGGAATCATCGGACTGATCATTACCAAAAAAATAACTGTAGTTTCTTTTCATCGATATATAAAGGGCTTTTTCGGACATTTTGCACAGCAATTCCTTGGAAATGGTGTTGAAAATTTGGTCACCCGATGATGGTAAATCATGTTTATTTTTGAAATATTCATAATACTTGGTAAAAACTTCTTTTTGTTCCATTAGTTTAACTAAGCTCTGTTTTCCTTCTCTTCTCTCCATTTTTGATTTTCAAATAGCTAAGGGCACAAAATATGAAACAGTGTAAGTAACGAAATTTCGATATTTGGGTATGGGTAATATATCGAATAAAAAAAATAAATCGATAATATATCGAACATCCATGCGAAGTATCTCCAAACCGCAGAGACTAGTCATTTGCGCAAGAGATAATAATATTAAAGTGCACAAGTCTGTGCGCAAACACAGTTGTACTCTATTCCTTTATTCTCTTATCCCAATGGAACAGAAATTCTGAAATGACCGGGAGAGATCAAACGCAGGACCGCCGGCTTTACGGGCTTGGCGAGGCACGGGGATGAAATAGGTCCCCATGCCTCTACTGTCTCTGAGCTCTACTCAGCTCTGATACTTACTATCTCTGAGCGTGTACTTACTGTGATTTTTTTTATTAGAAAACCCAAAACCGTCTTAGTTGCTCGACCCGTGAATCGAATGCAGAAAAGTGCATTCAAATACGCTAACCACTTGATTAATGGGGCATTAATTACACGAACCTACCTACCGTCAGTTCGTAAAAAGGTAAAATAATAACTTCGTTTAATTAAAACGATTTTCATAACTATAAATACGTCATTTTGAAAAGACGAGGTGAAGCCTTTCAAAATAAACGGGTTCGCCAATTGCTGTTTCGGCCGTGACTTAAATAGAATTTGTGTCCCATTTAATTAGTTTAAGAAACAATAATAAACTTACCTATTAATTATTTAATGGTTAGTATTATTGATTAATATTAAAGTAGGTAATACAAGTCATTAAACATTCGCGCCCAAATTCACGCCAATTCGAATTTCGATCACAGAATCCTTGCCACAAGTGTGCTACAAGCGCGCTCGACCTTGCTCGATTTTTAAACTTATAAAAAAAGTACATTTAAAAAGAAAAAAATAGTACAAACTGCAGTAAGTATTATTATATCTATTTTTAGTATTATAAAACTTTTTTAGTATTATTTTCATACGGAATATTTTAATTTTAATTTTGTCTTTTAACTTTTGGAACGAAAGTCTAAGAAAAAATAATAAAAAGAACGAAGACAATTTTTTAAACTTTTTTAAATTTATTTTTGAAAATAGAACTGAAAGTTGTAGTGTCACTTTGCCTGCTGTGTGCTGCACTGGTGAATGTGCCTACGTGGTTGGTTGGATTTGGATGTAGGTATAAAAAGTGTTTATCTTGGGACTAAAAAGCATTATTCAATACCTGTTAGTGGCTGGTTTAAACTTTTAGTTCCTTGTGGTTCTACCTACTATGAATAAAAATAGAATCAGTATAATGAAAGTCGAGTAAAAATTGACCAGTAGCGGAAATAGTTTTTTAGGGTTCCGTAGTCAACAAGGACGGAGGACCATAGACTATACGGTCTTTGACTACGGAACTTCATACTTCATATTATATTAATAAGATAAATGCGCAAGTGCGTTTGTTTGTTGGTTTGTGCTATAAGCCTATATTATACAATAATAATGTAACTGTATGCATACATACATAGCATGTGGCATTTGCACCATTAACTTTAACGGTGCAGGTCAATGGTGCAAATGGAACCACGGGGTTTTAAGAACTCCATTTAGATTCTGTGATATGCTTACCTATTTTGTCTTATAATAATTATCAGTAGGTATCGTTTTATTCTAGTATAGTACCTACCTACTACTACCTAGTACCTACTACCTAGTAGTAGACGGCAAATGAAAGAGTAAAGCCGAGGCTCGACCGTGAAATGAGCGGGCTAGTATTTTCACGGTCGAGCCTCGGATTTATGATAAACTAGCTAATGCCTGCGACTTCGTCCGCGTGGAATAAGTTTTTTTGATTCCCACGAGAACTCCGTGATTTTCCGGGATAAAAAGTAGCCTATCACTCTGCAGGTCCTAAACTATTCCCATGCAAAAAATCACGTCAATCAGTTGCATAGTTACGACGCGATTGAAGGACAAACCAACAAACAAACACACTTTCGCATTTATAATATTAGTATGATTTTCCGAATTTGAATTCTCAGACACCTGTAAGTAGTTTAGTTCCTTTGATAGAGATCATTGTAATTGCTAATAAATTAATTCAGGCGCTTGTGGGATTTTAATTTTTTTTTCATATTGCTCGTCAACCCTTAACCGCATGTGGTTATACTTTTAATATGTTAGAGTACATTGCTCGTACATTGCTATAGTAGTTATTTCACACTCAGCTAGTAAGTAATTGGTTCATATTTAAAATACACCCGCCAACCTGATATCAGGCTGGCGGCTCACATGGTTTCTCTAATAACTCTGGTTTTAAAATAGTACATTGCTTAAAATAT
This sequence comes from Coenonympha glycerion, assembly GCA_963855885.1. Classification (NCBI taxonomy): domain Eukaryota; kingdom Metazoa; phylum Arthropoda; class Insecta; order Lepidoptera; family Nymphalidae; genus Coenonympha; species Coenonympha glycerion. Next base: position 1,718,911 of record OY979626.1, read on the forward strand.
GATGTACATTCGGTACATTGGTCGTACATTGCTCTCGTGCAGTCAGCATGACTATTTGTAATCATACACCCGCCATCCTGACGCACACGATTTTAGGCGCATTGGGCATGTTTCGAAATGGGAAAAAACCATTGAACTCGCAACTCAGTTGCCGTTACTCTGTAACTGAGTGACTGTTTTCACTTCTGTCGGCACTAATCGACTATTTGTATTTGTCGACCTCCGTGACGCAATGACTTGCTCGGATTCGAGTTGAAGGTCGCGGGTTCGGTTCCCGCCACGAGCCACTTTAGAATAATTTCTAATCTATGGTCTACCAGGTGATATGAGTACACCTAATCTTGATTTTAAATTACGCGGCCACAGATTTTAAGCTTTATGTTGGGAGCTTCGGCTGTGACCAATTATCACCCTATCAGCAAAGATGCACTGCCAAGCGATTTCGCGTTCCGACGCGATGCCGTTAGGGTTGCTTTATTCCTTAAAAGTTGCATCGTCACTTACTGTCAGATGAGATTGCAAAGTACTAACTTATTATGTGTAAAAAAAATGTGCCTTTTTGCATACTGACGCGTGTCATAAAAGTATTTACAACCGGTCTTCTTCTCAGTGCAGGGTGCGTTTGAACCCTCGTAAATTTAAGAAGCTAATCTTAATATATATAAATCTCGTGTCACAATGTTTGTCCTCAATGGACTCCTGAACCACTTAACCGATTATAATAAAATTCGCACACCATGTGCAGTTCGATCCAACTTGAGAGATAGGATAGTTTAAATCTCAATTTATTTATTTTTTTATTACCCCAAAGGGCAAAACAACGTTTGCCAGGTCAGCTAGTGAGATAGATATTTGTCTCATATGTATATATATATATAATATATCTTAATATATATAAATCTCGTGTCACAATGTTTGTCCTCAATGGACTCCTAAACCACTTAACCGATTATAATAAAATTCGCACACCATGTGCAGTTCGATCCAACTTGAGAGATAGGATAGTTTAAATCTCAATTTATCTATTTTTTATTACCCCTAAGGGCAAAACAACGTTTGCCAGGTCAGCTAGTATATATATATACATATGAGACAAATATCAATGTCGACATTTTACAAGAGTAACGTACAGGCTCTTGGCCTATGTGAAATAAAGATATACTAAGTTTGACTTTGGATATGTTACGTGGCAATTGTGAACAGTAGCGTCGCTGCTCTCGTGCCTGCACCAGCTGCGCACGGAGAACGTACGGCTGGAGGAGCACGTCAGCAACCTGCTGCAGCGGCGCGACCACCTGCTGGCCGTCAACGCGCGCCTCGCCATCCCGCTCACTACTGGTAACTACGTCATCATTCAGTGTTGTGAATCAAAGATCCATTTCACAACATGACCGCAGAAATTGTCAACTAAATATTCCCCGTGTCGGCAACACACTCATGATAATATACGTCAATATTCAAAGATTTAAATCGCTAGATGGGCCTTAAGCCTACATTGCGCACATCAAAAACGTCCACAAATATGTTGAGTGAGTGCTCTCATATAGTTTCACTTGTGTCAAAGAGAGTGACAACGTGTCACACAAGACAAAAACGTGGACGTTTTTGGAGGTTTAGGGCCCATCTAGCGATTTAAATCTTTGTCAATATTGACACGAAATTACTACGGAGGGCGTCTTCTACCAATTTTATTTAGTTCTCGCCAAAAAAAGTTGCAAAATTTAAGTGAAAATTAATGTCCTACTAAAATAACAGATAACATACAACATACATAACTAGAGTAACATTTTGATGGCGTTCATAGCGGCTTTTAAACTCAGTTTGGCGTGTTCGCAGTGGTCGCGGGTCCAGGCGAGCCGCCGCGCTGCTCGCGCGAGAACGGCACCTCCGCGCGAGCGAACATGCCCTCGCGCACCGAGACCATCACCTCGGAGCGACCGCAGGTATGTGCTACTCGCTCAAGCTACGTTTGCACCTCGCGTCGGCTACGTCACACCGTCGACTGCGAACCATATTAAGCGGCGTCTTCACAATGGCTTGTGATGAGCCATGCTTGGCAACGCACAACTGTAGGCCACGATCACTTGGTGTTCACACAATGGCGCATGGCTCATTGCTGCCCGGTGAGGCACTTGCGATGGACGTGGAAGTAGTTACGGCCGCGGCTATTTATTTTCAATATAATTCTTTGTTGAGATTATTTTAAATATTTATACAATGTTAACTAGTAATTTCGAATATATTTTGCAAAAAAATATCGCCAAAAGAGTGCACTATCCGTATCAGCGGTCGGTTACGAACAAGCAATGGGCCATTGTGTGAACACCGCCGACCACGCAACGCCACGATTCCTTTGAAGTGTGCGCCAAAAACCGACAACTTCCCGATCGCGCGCCATCGTTGACCATTGTCCGCCATTGTATACCATTTCCCCCTGTACACAATGGCGATGGCCTGCATGCATGGTAGAGGCTACTTTAGCGTGGTGTGTTTGTGTGCGCAGCTGATCATGCGCGAGGCGGGTCCGGGCAAGGGTGGGCCCAGCTGAAATGAGCCGGGCGGCGGGCGCGGGGAGCCATCGCTCGCGCCAGCCCCGCTCGCCTTCGTCGTGCTGGGCCACGAGCAGCGCCGGCGGCGGGACTTCTCCATCGACGCGATCCTCAACTGCGACCGGTAGACGTGTGCGCGCCGCGAGCCGCTTGTCTACCACCGGCCGTCACCTACATCCAGATGTACCATCCACACGCGAAAAGGACATGGCCGAAACTTGTATGGAGCTGTGCCATGGAAAAAAATATTCATGGCCAGCGACAAACAGTACGTCATATTAAAGCTTATAATTATGTCTTTACAATCGTTTAATTTTTATGAACTGAAAACATGCGAGAGACATAATATTAGCATAACAACTTTCAACAAAATGCGTCTAAATATTTTAAACAGCAATGATTTTTTTATTAAAATATCATGCGTATTGTTTATGAACTAATTATTTTGTCATATTAAAAAGCTTAGAAAATGCGAGTAAACATTTTGAATTACAATTTTTGAATAAAAAAATCATTGGTATTAAAATATTAAGGCGCATTTTGTTGCAAGTTGTTATGCTAATAATTATGTCTCTCGCAAGTTTTCTGATTATGAAAATTAAACTATTGTAAAGACATAATGATAAGCTTTAATATGACGTACTGAATGTCAATGACCATGAATATTTTTTTCCGAGGGCAGAATCCGGCCATGTCATTTAAATTTGATATAATTTTTCGCAAATAGTGGACTGATTTAGACATCGTAGACTTACGACATTGGGTTTAGCGAGCACAACGTTCACGCATCTCCATGTTTTTTCATAAAATATATGGAGAAAACAGAAGAAAACAATCTTTCGGGAACCAATTAATATAAGGTGAATTTGTAGCGGGGATGAGCGGGGACAGTGATATTCTGTTTGGTACTTACGTTTGACCTGGAACCCTTACCCGGTTTCTACCCGCCGCTCGGTCCTCGTACAAAAAAATATGTAATTTAACTAGCTATATATAATTAAATTTAAATATTTTTCTTTTATTTGAGGTTAGATAATATTTGGAAAATTTTTGGGATAAAAAAATAACATACGACACGTACTCGGTTATGATTTAATATAGTCGGTGGAATCTCATTTAATCGGTTACTACAATCACACAATATCCAACAAAATAAATCTTTAGTGAAGGAAACAATTTGTTGCACAATGTTTATATAAAAAAAAATGTTAATTACACAAGTTTAAGTATCCAAATTAGAAAAATACAAATTATTTAACTTGCTTAAAGCATCTGGGTTAATAAATACAATGTATTTAACTTGCCAATCTAAATTCAATTTAATAACGTGATAACTTCAAGTGTCCAGGTTAATAAATACAATGTATTTAACTAGCCAATCAAAATTCAATTTAATAACGTGATAACTTCAAGTGTCCAGGTTAATAAATACAATGTATTTAACTAGCCAATCTAAATTTTACTTAACCACGTGATAACTTCAAGTGTCCAGGTTAATAAGTACAATGTATTTAAAAATACAATTCGTTTAACTTAATTACAAGGTTCTTTAATAGCTCAGCACGGTAGGCGAAGGTTCGATATTTACTAGTTATTAGTTGTCATTCATGGTTTGTACATACCTACTTAAATACATCACATTACACTAGTTTCATTTGATAATCCTAGATTTTATGCGCACATAATTCTACAGATCTTATCCGCTATTTATTTAATTACTATTGACCCTATCCTAGGCAAGGATTCAATACTACACATTATTATTTGGACCCTGGTATATAGAAAAATAATAAATTAAGATACCTTGAATAAATCCGAATCTCGCAAGGCTTGCTCCTACCAGCGAACAGTCCCCTGCCGAAGGCCTCGGCCACTCAGCGGTGCTCTGTTGTTATAGTTTTTTCTTGTGATGACTTTGATAAAGGAATTTGCCAAAAAGAAGAAGATAAATCTATCGTTGATAAGAATCTGGCCTCTTTTAAACTATCTAATATTTGTGGAATATAAGGAATTGAGTATGAATCCCCTTTAGTTATACTGTTTAATTTTCTACAATCTAAACAAAATTTCCAATCTCCGTTTGATTTTTTTACTAAAATGGCTGCATTATTCCAGGGGCTTTCACTGGTTGTTACAACATCTAACGCTAAAATTCTGTCAAGTTCTTTTTGAAGTGCAAATTTCTTTTCCGGGGATAGTGGGTATTGTTTTACACGAATTGGTGGAGCATCACCTGTTTCAATAGTGTGTTCCATCAGTGATGTTCGACCTAAGCCCCTTCTGTTCAAATGAAATTTCTTTATATTTTTCAATAATGGCAGTTGCTAATTCTCTTTGATCAAAAGTTAAAGAATCGTATGACTGGATGGTATGAATTGATTCGTTATTGATTGAACTGCACATATTGCAAAAACTTTGAGGGGGATTTCTATAATCTATGTTTTTAAATATTTCTGGAGCAATGTCGAAGGTTTTCCAGAAATCACAGCCTAAAATTAAATCTGATGTGATTTCTGGTATAATGTAAAATTTTACTATATATGTTTTGTCTTTAAGTGTAATTGGAATGTACATATATCCTGTAGACTAACGTTAATACTGAATAACCTAGTGCAACCAGATGTATGTGTGAGTTATTCCCTAAGATCGACACACTAGCGCCGCTATCTAAAAGTCCGAATATTTCCAAGTCATTTATTTTTACTTTCATGTATGGTCTAACATCGTCCTTTTGTGTAGTAAAGCGAACTGTAGCGATTGAATCTAGTTCTAAGAAATTTTTGTATTTGTCATTGAAGTCATCTGTTTTTGGCACACTACAGTTCGCCTTCATGCGTTTTTTTGGTTCTTCTTTTTTCCTATCATCTCCTTTTTTGTTACAATTTGGGCAGTTTGACTTTGATGACTGAGGCTTATTCTTACAGTTTGGACAATTATTAACTGTGAAACCTTGAGTGCCACAGGAAAAACATTTTATTTGTCTTCTATAATTATTGTAATGAGAATTGTGATTGTTAAATCCGTATTCAAAACGAGGTTGTCCTCTGTCCTGGTTATTTTATTTGTCTTCTATAATTATTGTAATGAGAATTGTGATTGTTAAATCCGTATTCAAAACGAGGTTGTCCTCTGTCCTGGTTATTTTTTTGAGTTTGATAATTTTTGTAGTTTTTATTGTAGAATTGTCTAGTATAATTTTGCGTATTTGTGTTATTTCTGTTAATCCTTTGTGGCGTATAATATTGAGAATTTTTATTGGAAAAATTTCTATAATTGTTTTGTATTGTAGAGTAATGTTTATTATCACCCTGATTAATGTTATTTTTTTAAATATTTTCAATTTTTTGTTTAGTTGGTTGAGTAACTGTAGCTATTTGTTTCGTTTTTTGTTTGTAAGCAAATTCTTGACTCAAAACGCTCTGATTAGCTTTTGTTGGTTCTGTAAATAAATTTGCTCGATTATTTGCGGCTTCTAATTTTTTGCATTTTTCTTTGAGTTCCGATACTTTATTGATCTCTATTAGCGCTAATTGCTGTGAAAATTTAGTGCGAATATTGTGGAGCATTATTTCTAATTTTGCTTGTTCTGAAAGTGCTACTTTAAGCCTATTGAATAGACTGGACATAATTGAGAAATATATATGGACTGGTTCATCGACACCTTGAGTTCTCGCTCGAATCTCACCTAGCAATCTGTAATCGAAATCTACCGGATCAAATTCTGATAGGATTAACTCCTTCAATTCTTTCCAACTCGAGACCTGGTTGCGGACACCCCTAAACCACAAAAGAGCCTGTTCTGAAAATAACTGAGATGCAGAGTTAAATAATTTTTCTTCGGAAACCCCAAAACAACTACGCAATTCTTCCACACGTTCGATAAAAGAACGTGAATCAGTAGTTCCGTTGAATTTAACATTCCACTTCGCAATATTCCTATCACCAACACATTCTACTACGGTGGGTGTACTTGTTTCCTCATCCTGCTGAGTGACCGAGACCGAGGGCTGTGGTGACTCAATGATCGGTAAGTATTTTTCTAATTTTCGGTATAATTCGGATTTGAATAATTTTTGTTTAGCATCAGAAGGAATAAAAGCACTAAGCTTGTCTAACAATAACTTCTAACAAAAGAACTCTGTACGTACCAGATATAATAACTGACGATTTCCACGCCTCACCCAATACAAGAAACTTATTTTCAACACATTATTTTAACCACCACTATTTTTTTTCATAACCGAAGACTAATTACTTTACTCCAGCACCAGGAGCATGCTTCCAAAATTTTTTAAGATCAGAGAATGCGCGCACTTTGTCGCGCGCAGCGTATTTATTATCTCAGCGCAGTTCCGGAAATCTAATCGGGAGGATTCCAGAATCTTCGAGAACTCGAACAAAACCGTGAACAAAATATGCACTCAGCCGCTTGGCGGCGAGTGGAGAAACTCCTACCAGCGACGTCTACGTTATGTCGGGTCCTCGAGATAATTTCCCGATGCACTCGATAGATGTCGCCTAACTATCCTGACTTCATGTCTCTAAAATATCTAGAAAAGACGTCTAGCGATATTCTAAGGTTTCCATCAAGAGATGAATTACTTGTATTATTTTTTAGGAGAGTGATTATAATATTCCTCGTGCAGTTTTACGAAACAAGATGCGAACCTTGTCGGCGCATTGCCACGCTAACGACTCATAGTGTTGAAGGATCTACGCTACTTCTCCAGAGATGGCGCCACAATCGCGTTACCAAATTTTCCTTAACATAAGGCTCCCTCTTGTTGCTGGCGGCTGTAGCATAGCTTTAATATGAATGATAGAAATTAACCGGAAACGACAATACTGTACACAGAAACTTCCAGAGGTTACAGTTAATTCCCTGAATCTGGACATTTCATTCTTTGTCCACAAATACTAGCAATTCCACAAATTTTCCTAAAAAATGCCACGTTACAAAATATGAAGTGAATGACAATTAGTGAGCAGAGTTTTTGTTAAAGACATTTAGATGCATAAACGTTGTGCTTGTAAAACTCATTCATATAAGCCCACGATGTATAAATATTATTCGCAAAAAGCTAAATAAAATTTTGATTTCGCGGGCCACTTGGGCCAAATCCTTTTAACAGCTGTTTCGCACTACGTCCGATCTTAGCCCCCTAAAAATACGGTTCGGAGTAGTAGAATTATTTACGCACTAGATCCGAATTCGAAAACATAGAATTCGATGCAAAATATCGTGCCTACTAACGAGAGTAAACGCGAATTTGTATTGGATTGTTGTAGCGTCATCTATTGAAAACATTTGTAAAATTCCAATCTCATACAAATTGACGAAATCGCTATCGAATTATGGTTCCTAATATCCTATCTATTTTGCGTTTGCCTTAATAGAGATAGAGATTTGACATAAACTTGCATGTAACGTGTGTCATAGGGATCGGATTAGGGTCGGACTTGCGAAACCGCTGCATCGGATCAAGATGACGGATCGTCGACAGTGGACGAACGGCCTCAAGTGACCTATTTCCTAACATGCATGACATACTCGGGTCTCCTTTTTGTACACTAAACCCATACTCCCTCCATTAGAAGGAACGCAGGAGCTATGTTGAGCTTGTACCTACTGAAAATTGGTTTTGCATGCGACGGACCCGCTGGCGGGAGTACGGGATACAATTTCATATAAACCGCGGTCGTATACACTCGCGTGATTTACACGTAAACAATCTCATTTTTGCTCCAGATTTTTGTTTTAAATTTTTTTACAAAATTAATCAGAGATTAGTTGTTTTAAATAAAATCATGTTAATTAAAAATTCTTGGTGATCATCCAGCGAAACATTTTTTTATTCTTTTAAAAACAATATACACAGTAACATATTTTAACATATATACAAGGCCAAACTGGTCTGCCCGAATTCAAATATTTTTTTTAGTTTTTGGACAATTTATAAGCTATTGAGATATAGTAGGTGTATGACATTAAAATTGTAGGAATACCTGTACCATATTCAGACGTTTATTTTCATAAAGGTGTATATTTCAAGATATTAGTCGAAATACCGAGTTTAACGTGAGTAACTCACAAAATTTTTGGTTTTCGTACAAATTTCCTGAATAGATCACTTTCAAGCAAAGATACTCGTATGCAGATGATACTGCCATTCCCGCACTGTTAGAAACATACTGTTTTATTAGCTTACAAATAGTAGAAAAACAAAAAAAAACAATAACGCATACAGCCTAAAATATCATATAATAGTACGTACATGGTATATGCCACAATAAACTGTTGAAAATGAAAATGAAAATCTATATTCTTCACATAGGCCTAAATAATACGCTCATATGAAAGTCAAAACTCTACCGCCAGGTTCGGAAAGCAGGTTTGCACCGAGAAAAACTGGCAAGAAACTCGGCACTTGCTCTTTCCAAAATGGCATATACAATATATACAATTTTTGTTATATAATATGAAAAATTATTACATAACTTTTAAGATATATCTCGTGAGGAGATGGACCACTCACTTTTGTTTTTTTTTAAATGTCGATATTGGGTAATATCGTGGTATGTACTCTGTACTTATTGTCTTTGCACAAGTTAAATCTGAAATCAATAGTTAATGTATTTTTTAAGGTTTTAAGCACAAACACATTTCCGTGGTACAGTATAGTCATCGTGTTAGATTAGGTATTAATATTATTGATTAGTTGTATTTTAGAACTTTTAAAGAAATGGTTTAAAATTAAGTAGCATTTAATTAAGTACATTAGAATAACACAGCAAAAGAAAACCGAATTTTATTAGTTTATTTTTGTTGTTGCCCTAAATATTCGAGTGTCTAATTAGTTACTGTTTGATTTGTTTTTGTGAAATCATGAATGTGCGAAAACTATAAACTTTTGAAATCTTTTTATCTCTACATTAAATATTTTTATCCAAAGATACGTCATATAGTTATAGAACAGTAATTTTAGAAAAATTTAGTTTGTAAGTATACACGGAAATTTTAAAGTAAAGACATTTCAATCCATGAAGACGTGCCTCACTCTGTCTTGTGTTTCAAAGTAAAGTAAACTATCATTTATTTGTATAAAAAGACACGTAAATACAGTCATTCATCATTCATTCGATTTATATGGAGTTTGATAGAGTGGGGCGCGTCATAGTGGATTTAAATATCTATACACGTTTTCGAACAGCGCTAAATTTGGACTTCGACGTTACATTAGTTAATGAAAATAGTTTTTTTCAGATAGCAAGTTTATTGGCATTTACTAGTTATATGTTAACTGAGAGATAGAGTGACGTGATTGAGGATGTAATTAATACTTTTGGCGTGAATTGAGATAAAAAAGGAACGTTTAGTTCATTTTCTCTCAGAAATATGAAGGTCAAAAAGTTTGGCCTTACAATACTTGCTGTTTGAAACTGACTAACTTTCATATTGATATTGCTTGATAAATAAGAAGGCAACTGTCAAACAAAATATAAGGATTGACACTTTAGATTGACACATAAAGCAGGCAACAGAACGATAGTATAGAATATTGACATTATTTGGTCATGGGTCATAGATAGAACAAGAGAAAAAGAGGTAGATCGGGTATACGCGGACCGAAAGTGAGGCTTTAAAAGTAAGTCAATTATGTACGAGCTCAGTCGTCGCGCTGTCGGCAGCGGGCGGAGCGAACTATTCGTGATACAAATAGCTGTCTCTTTCACTCTTACGTATTTCCTATCGCACTTTCAGCGTGTGTTAAAGTATGAGTGCTGTTTACAATGTTAATAAATATGCAAGAGTGTGTCACGGAACAAATAATTTGTGCATGCAGTACGAACCTTACGAATCTTTCTTAATCTATGTCAAGGGTCAACTAAACGGATGACAAACTTTACGGTGTCACTTAGGCCCGGTTGCTTCGAAAGATCTTTACAGAAACTTTAATCTTTAAATATCTTGGTCTGACCTTCATTTCGATAAGAAAGAATCAGACTGCCATATTTAATTAAAGCAAGTGGAATCAACTCTTTTACTCTTGGTTGAGTATGTTATGGAATAGAGAAGAGTAAATTTTGTTACGGCTTATAGCTTGAAAAGAAATGGTGCTTATTGTGTTATACGTAATCTCTATTGAAAGATCTTAAATTAAAAACTTACTAAGGAACTTATGCTCTCCTTTTATAAGTATTTAAAAAAAAATATGTAAATGACTGGCTTGTCGATATAAACATTAGATTATGCATAACAAAGCAGCAAGATGTTCATTTATGAACAAAATAATATAACGTAAAATAATATTTTACAGATGTCGTGTAAATTATAAAGGTGTTCATGTTACTCTCAATGTTCTACGGCTAATGGTAAATAATACTTAAAATATATGTTAAATGTTTACACATTTACACAGTGTCTAATCGAAATTGCCTGTTTTTGAAATCGTCTGTTCAATGGTCATTGCCTTGATGTTATCCTATATTTGTCGCATGTTATTGTAATATTTTTTGTATTATTGCGATTCGGAACTTCGTTTTTTCCAACCTGTTTAATAGGGTATTTGACTCCAATTTTTTTATTACTTTATTATAAAGTAGAATTAAAATAATGACGTGCACTGAAAGAACTAATTAAATCGATCAAATAACAAAAAAGTTATAAGCATTTAAAGATTTGTGATTAGACAGAGATAGCAACAGAGACATTGTGACGTCACACCGTACCAATGCCATAGTAGCTTCGTGCGGCTTCATACAAATTTTCGTTTTGCGAGAAAGGGATAGAAGATCCCCCCACTCCAAAGTTTAAACGCCTGTAACTTTGTAAATCTTCGTTGGATTTTAATATTTCTTTCACTGCACGTTATTATTTTTATCCTAGTTTATAATAAAGTAATATTTTTTATCAAATTCAAAAGTAGTGTAAGACCCCATTGATAGGTATGGTAATATATGGGGTATGCCGAATTTTCAGGTATAACTTATTTTTAAATGCCATAAAACTTTGGAGTACGAGCGAGATGAAATATTTAAACGCATTGTGTGTACAGTTCGTGAGGTAATGTGTGATCAACATATCTGTTTATTTACATTGTCGGTGGTTTTAATAAATTTGTCTAATAAAATCGATGGTCAATGTTCTAGATGTTAAATAAATTATGTCATTAACAGTTTCAGAAAACAGTTCAACGTTTTCTAATTATACTTGAAAAAAAAAAAACAATCTGTTTTAGTTTAAAAAAAATCAGTTTTAGTTTTAATGGTTTTAACATTTTCTTAGTTTTTTTTTTCACATGTATTCTTAGGAGTAGTTACTTTTTTATTTAAGCTAAGCGGGGACCGAATTTTACTATTAAGTTAAGAATAATTATTTAGTCCGGTCAGACTTTTTAAAAGGAATAGAACTATTTTTGTGTACTTTTAGTGTTGCCGCTAGCACACGTTAACTTACAGCCGGCACCAAAAATAATTTTTAAAATAATGTTAAATTATAATTATGCAGTCTGCTTAATCACATACTTGCAAATAATACAAAAATAAGCTTAAGGTTGATGTTTTATATCAGGTCCCGTTTTTGATTATGTTGCATGCATATTTTTATCAAAAACGCAGGAACGCTTATAAGAATCATATTTTGAATAAAGTCCATACAAATTACAAACAAAAGAACAACGGTTATTGAAAAACCTAAAATCGAGTCTAAAACGAGGAAAGTTCAAACTTAAGTTTTGTAAAAATCTGAATAGTTTTTAAAGAAGTAGGCCCCACCTAAAACTTTAAAATAAAACAAGTTGAACCTTGTTGTGGCTGAATTTATAAAACCGTATTCTCATCTATTATTCATACAAAAGTTATTTGCTGCCGACTGTACTTAATCATATTTTAAGGTAACTTTTATCTTTTAATGTTTTAAAGTAATTTGATGGTTAGACGTAAGAAATGTGCTATCAATGCATTTGATCTCAGACAGGTCAAGATTTTAATTCTTTCATTTTACTTTATTTTATTATGTTTTTAACTAAATTACCTTCAAGCATATTTTACAGTATACGGGAAAAGTACACTATAGAACGCGTTATTCATACGTGAAAGTTTTCTATTCAAATGTTAAACTTAACACTGAAACTTTTATTAATTGAAAAATGGTTATTAAAAAGTGGTCTTGAACTTGAATAATTTCAGCGGCTATGTTCTGTATTCATTTGTTTATATTCTTTTTGACGCATTAGATACAATAGCGAGGTAGCAGAATGATTAAAAAAGACAAACGAATGGAAAAAGAGTTAAGTTATAGTTGATCATATTTTAAGAAAGTGGTATTTCTATTTAATTATTTTTACGGAAGGCAATCATGAAGTCAATAAAAAAGTATTTAGGGCATGGAAAATTACGATATTATTATTGCTTTTTTTTAAAATAAGTTTTTTTCTGATCGCTAAGTTGTTATAACTACTGTACAAGTCTTGCCCGATGCCAAAAATACTGGCTCCGTTCCCTTGGTGAACAGCTAGGCTGATTCGTTGCACATAAAACCACTTCTTCTATCACCAGGGCCTAGTAACCGCGGGGTCTTGGGAGTATTATTAGGTACTATACTCCGACTTAATTCGATGCTGTAAACTTGAATTTTGCATTTCTTAATGTCTTATAAAATAAATAAATAAATTTCATTAATTTAGAAAGTCTTTTTTTAAAATATTGAAATTATAAAAGCGGAATCGTATTAAAATTCGGAGTGTAAAATTTTGATTGCTTCTTTTACCATAATTAGTAACCACAAATAAGATAAATTAAACCGAACGCTCTTCTATAGTGTACTTCCTAACCAAAGTATACCATAGAGTAAAGTAATATTGTCGAGAATAGAGAGCCCTCTCTAGGAATTTTTTTGCCAACACAAATCAGCGCCATCTATAAATCTTGACCCTACACTAACAACCACTGTCCATACTATAAAACGACAAGAAATTTTATGCTGATCGATTCTAAATTTGTAAATATAGTGATAATTATAATTGTTTCGTAATTAAAAAGGTCCATATTTTAAACAATTATAATAATCACTATATTTACAAATTTAGAATCGATTTGCTTAGGTTATTATGGAGTAAGGGTGTTTGGGTGATAATTAAAAGAAAATGTTATTTTTTTACTTTATAATTCTTATACCTATTATAAAACATTTGTGCGCTCCTTTATACAGAGTCATCATTACCATTATTTATGTGATTTTTCCATACTTACTATATTAAATACTACATACTTAGCTATATTAAAACACTTCACCACTTAGACCACAACTTATCTACAGTTCAAAAAATTAATTAATTATACATCTAAATAGTACACGAGCGTTCTCTGCGCAATTTAACTAATAATAATCTATTTAAAGCGTCCGTTTCACCATATTATAACTAACACCAGCGTCCTTTTCGCAACTAAACAAAATAGTGTCAATATCACAAAAATAAACTTATATTTGTTCACAACCACTGTAAAAGTCAAATAATTCAGTCTCTTTGAATGTTACTAATTAAAAATGCCTTTTAAAAATGTAAAAGTTTTAGAAAATTCAAACCAACTTGACACGAAAGTTCAAGTTGAAATGTCAATGACATGACATTTGACAAGTGACAACTACCAAAAAGTGTTCCGACTAACGCATACACCATGTAAGAACGTCGTACAACAATTGCCTGATTTCATAAAAAATAAAACGAAATATATTTATTTTACTATTAAATTATTTATTTTTCGCCAAAAGAATAATTAATAGACATTGAAACACAGCATTGTTCAAAAATATATATATTTTTTTAATCAAACTAAGATAATGGTATGCGTTCATTGGACTGTCGAGCTGACAAGAGCGACCGTAACGACATCTTGTGACACTGCTGTAATCTCTTTGAAATTTTATGTTTATGTGTTGGGTTAAGATTAATAGATGGCGCTGTAAATTCCTTCATTTGGCTGATGTTCATAAGTTGCCACCCCCTGAAGTATACTCTGTGATTCTAACAATGAAACTGTCATAACAAGTATATTTATGTCAAAATTTTAACAGATAAATTATACGCAGTTTATAATATATTTATATAAATTGTATTATTACATAATATTAGGTGTTTTAACTTATTTTAAAACTTAAATAATAAGAATTCAATAGATTTTTTTTTTCCAATTATGTATTTCGGTGGATGGAAGGTTTTATTCGTATTTATTGATATTTTAGCCTCGATTGCTTATGTAAACTATGACAGAGACATTTAACACCACGGCAGGATGGAATGGAAGCGTCAATTTCGCCTCATGATGCGAGAATTCACTGGAATGCTCGAGTATTCCAGCGGATTGTTTCGCAAACGCTTGGCACCGTACTGCTGTGACTGACACAACGACTCCCCGCTCGCGCTACTTTCCGTGGATTCCAAACATGGCGCCGAAGGAATTCTCAATACGCGAGGATTCTCCGTAAGACGCGCTACCTTTTTTGCTCTTGTTTAATTTGTAAAGTTATATGTTGACATTAAGTTCATTATGCTATGTACAACTTGGATCCAAAAAGTCGCTTCCATTCCATTTCGCGGCGGTGTAAATTGACTCTTATATTTCTATTTTTCCATTTTTATTTAACTTTTTAATATTGTAGTAAACTAAGATTTTTTTCTACTTTGCAGTACGGTTAGTCAATTACGGTTTTAAACGAATGTTATTAACAAATGTTTTAGCTATTTAATAAAGAGTTTAAGTGTCAGTTTTTGTTTTATTTCTAACGGACAATAAGCGATTAGTTAAATTATCGATACTTGGTTATTTTTGCAAAAAGGATTCAAATATAGGATTTTTGTCTCCGTTTTCTTATGCTCGTTTTGCACCAATACTTTGAGAAACTCCTTAGCCGATAGGTGACAGTTTTCACTTACAACAACTGTCACCTGAGGGCTTAGGTGTCTCTTAAAATGTTGATGAAAACGAGCATTAGAATTACCAGTGAGGGTTACTTAGTGACAAACTGAACGATAGTCATCCCACTGCGCTAGTGAGGTATCTGCATAAGAGTCCATCCACACAGACTGACTCGGAGCGCATAGCACGGCGCTCTTCTTTTCACATAGAGCGGCACGGATTATTAGTTACACCTGGAACTGGTCGTCGGCTCCGAGGAAAGACTTTCCATAGAGTTTGTGAAAGACCTGTGGTCTAATTGCGTAAGAAAAACTTTATTCATCGTTATCGGTAGCGAATTCTGCCCCGCGATTGACTGACACAAATTAGCGGGCAGAATTAGTAAACGATTACGATAGCGATGAATACGTTTTTTTTAGACAATCTAGGGGCTACAAGGATGCGGATGGCTCCTCTTACTTTTTCACACTAAGCGCGTCGAATTTGCGCTCCAATAGCGTCAATAACAAAGGTGGTCAAATGTAAAAATAAACCTTGTTTTAATAAGCCAAAACAATTTTATTTGCGATTATTTGCGTTCCTCTCCAAGCCGGTCAGTGTGAACGTGCCATAATCCTACGATCAGCAAATGACGCTTTTATCTACGACGCGGTGGTATTAAGCATTTTTCTGGAGATAAAAATACTATGATTATGATATTATTTGTTATGGAATTTAGGTACTCGTAGATATTTCTAATGTATTTGTTTTTTTTGGTATTGTTGAATTATACGGCTTATCCTCAGAGAGATTGCCGCTAGATGGCGCTGTTACGATAGTTACAGTTTTTTAATCATTTACGCCAATCGTAATGAACTTTTTTAAATAATATTTGTTTTGCGAAAGTTAAACATTGTCTTTTATTTTATCACATCATTACTTCAATCTAAAACGTAGCCATTTTGTTATTTAGTTCAAGTATTGATATCTGTCATCTCGGTGAGCGTAAAGACACAACGCGCACGCATACATTGATGCTATGGTTCCAATCCAAGGTTCGGTGGTTCTTACGTGTACTATACATTACTAGCGTAAAAAAGACATAGATGCAACATAGATGGCGTTAAAATTAAAATACTCAGAGATATCATTTATAGTCCACAATATCAAATTTTCGGAGAGAAATCCAGGTCAAGACACTAAATTCAAAACTCCGAGCTGGTACTAAAATTTTCTTGATAAATAAAAACAAAAAAAAACTAGTTATTGCCCGACCCAGGTATCGAACCCAGGAGCTCGTGATTACACCCACCTACTTCTTTTACTTGTAGGTATCTAACAAGTAATTACCTATAGATATTTCAATCCACGGAGACGCCCCATTCTGTGAAAATCGCTAATGTTTCTTTCGATTCATATGAACTTTGTCAGAGTGGGGTGCATCGTCGTGGATTGAAATGTTTATACCTATCTACTTATACTATACCTAATATTGATATCTATTATTTTGACGACCGAATCGCGTAGTGGTAGTGAACCTGCCGTTGCGTCGTTTGTCGGTCGTGGATTCGGTTCCCACTACTGGTAAAGATTTGTGTGATATAAGCAGGAATGTTTTCCAGTGTCTGGGTGTTTTTCAGTATTTTATATATTATTCTATAATATATAAACTTCTCTCGCCAATCTTTGTTACTAAACTCCTCCGAAACGGCTCGACCGATTGTTATGAAATTTTCAGTGTTTGATCGGTAGATCTGAGAGCAGGAGGTTATCTATTTTTTATATCCCTAATGGCAAGACAAACGTTTGCCGGGTCAGCTAGTTTATGTATATACATAAATAATAATAAATAATATAATACATACACATATGTATGTGTATATATGTATACATATACATGCCTATGCATATATAGGTATATGTATCAGATATCTAGTAGGTACCCATAAGACTAGCTATCGCTTACCTTGGGGCTATATTGCGATGTGTGTGATATGCCGATATACTCGTAGGTATAAAGGTAACCTAACCTAACCTAAACTTCCGCTCGCTCGAAGTTGCCACAATTTGCAAGAAAAAAATGATTTATAGGAAAATAATATTGTTACACCCTACTTGCTATCATAAAATAATCTTACAGTAGAAATACAAGTACTATATAATATACTAGCAGTGCCCGCGGACTCCGTTCCGCGTTAAAAATAGTTTTATCCCGGCCCGTTTGTCCCGCATAAGGCCCGGTTTCCACCAAAGCGGAGCGGAGTGGAGGTGTGTTTGAATAACCAACCAGATTTCATCATTTCGTCATAACCTCTCCCCGTTTCGGAGATGTTAAAATGACGAAATCTGATTGGTTACTCAAACACAGCTCCGCTCCGTTTCGCTTTGGTGGAAACCGGGCCTTATACTTGCTTATAACCACAGCCACGAACCACCTAATAGTATGCCATAGCCCACAGCGCTGGGCGCGAGCGATCATTCGTATAGATACTGAGGACTGCCTCCTATCGCCACGCAACGGCCGGGGTGGCGCGTTTTTATTTTGCTAATATCTTTGAAGATATTTGTTTAAACTGTATAGCGTAAAAGGCACAAATATTTTACATAAAATTTCCGTTCTGAACAACATATTTACAAAGATATGAATTAATACCATATGGGCTAAATACGCTTCACAAAAATTATTTATTTTTTAACCACAATTTTAACACTAAAAGCCGTTATTGTGAGTTACCCGTAGGAGATAGGCATATGCCATCGCGGACTTTTATGCAGATTTTGATACGTTCTTGAATATTGTAGATTGTTTTGTTCCATCCTCAATAGTTTCCGCGGCGTACGTGATGAAATCAATTTTTTTTACGACTTGGATTACATTATTCAAGTTTAAGTAGAGATGCGTTTTTTAATTTTGGAATTTATTATAGCCTATGACACTCCACAATAACGTTGCTTTCTATTGGTGAAAGAATTTTGAAAATCGGTTCAGTAGATCCAGAGATTACCCCTTACAACGTCACAAACATCGTTACGTTTCCTCTTTATAATATTAGTATAGAAGTATAGTTGTACGCTTACCAGAACCAAAGATACATTACTCTATGCCAGAACTACTGAATGTACTTCAATATAGGAAATACGATGTGTCAATCTTATTGTGCAAAGTAAATATAATTACACGAATATCGACCATGTTGCGTTTTCAACGACAATCAGTTTTACACTCTATGTCAATATGAGTAAAATTAGTTTTTCAGTGTTCCCAAAAAATGTTTTAATTTCAATATCGTCTGCTTATTGACTCGGACTCGCGAACCGAGGGTTCCATACCACAAAAGAAGTAAAACATTGAAAGAATCACTTTTGTTCATAAATTTACTAAGTTATATTTTACATATAGGTAGGTACTTTTGTTGGCGAACCATAAACCTAACTTTGTTTTTGGCGGTTTATTGTTTTTATCAAAAAAATTATGATAGTTAGAGAGCTGATTTTCTCTAGTAGTCCTCAGGGACGTCCTCCTATTTAGTACGGGAAGGGGCGTCCGCGTACCATCCTGAAATGCTTAGGTATAGTCCGACAAGGCTTTCTTGGCACTTGAATAACATTGACAGGAGGGCGCTGATATAGAATACAGGCTTCCAGAAAATTAAATCTCCTCAATTTTATTTCTATTTTAGTTTGAAATAGTTAATAGTAAGAAAAAACAACTCAACATACAATAGTAATATACCGACAGCGCGAACTATCAAACAGTATCACAAGATAGCAGCGTTAGTACCAATTTTGGCCGTGCGCAAAGATAGCCTTGTCGCACTGCACTAGAGTACTTTTATAATTTACTAGCCCGATTCGCATATTTATATTTGCGCGGCGCGGAGCGCGACGTTGCCAGTTCGGCACTGCGCGCGGAGTATATAAAATCAAAAACATACCTAAATGTGAAATGAGAGCCAAGTTCAATATTATAATATTATATGCCTTGGTTGTTGACTTCAACGACAAAATAAGTGAGATCTTAATGGGTGACAAGTTAAATGGTCTTTCCTGAAATTTATTTAAAACAACGTAAAATATCATATCTTCTTGTAACTTAGGATAATATATTAAAGCCTAAGGTCTGACTTGGCTACTTCTTATATAAGAATGTCCGATCGCTAGTTTCTACCAGCAGGCCAAATTTTCGGAATAATAAAAAATAAAAACCGACAAGTAACATATATATAACTTGCGAAGGTTAAAATAAAATTCGTATATGAAAACTAGCCAAGACAGACCTTAGGCTTCAATATCTATACTAATATTATAAAGCGGTAGCGTAACGATGTTTGTGACGTTGTAAGGGGTAATCTCTGGATCTACTAAACCGATTTTCAAAATTCTTTCACCAATAGAAAGCTACGTTATTGTGGAGTGTCATAGGCTATAATAATTTCCAAAATTAATTACTTAAATTTGAATAATGTAATCCAAGTCGTAAAAAAATTGCTTTCATCGCGTGCGCTGCGGAAACTATTGAGGATAGAACAAAACAATGTTCTACAATATTAAAGAACGTATCAAAATATGTAAAAATGTCCGCGATAGCATATGCCTATCTCCTACGAGTAACTCACAATAACTGCTTTTAGTGTTAAAATTGTGGTTAAAAAATAAATGATTTTTATGAAGCTTATTTAGCCCATATGGTATTAATTTATATGTTTGTAAATATGTTTTTTCCTAACGGAAATTTAATGTAGAATAATTGTGCCCTTTACTCTATTCAGTTTGAACAAATATCTTCAAAGATATTAGCGAAATAAAAAGGTGCGGTCGCGCTATTAAGTATCTCAATGGGTCGCGCTGCTCCGGCGCGGCCGTTGCGTGGCAATAGATAGGAACACAGGGTAGGTAAGTATAAGTATAGGCAGTAGGTATCTATATGATTGCGTCGCATTCAGCGCTGTGGGGGAAGGGACTGGAGTGTAGGTATTACGCGGGACAAACAGGCCGGGACAAAAATATTTCTAACGCGGAACGGAGTCCGCGGGCACTGCTAGTATTATCCTAAGTTATAAGAAGATATGATACTTTACGTTGTTTTAAATAAATTTCAGGATTGACCATTTAACTTGGAAGTTGGCACCCATTAAGATCTCACTTCTTTTTTCGTTGAAGTCAACAACCAAGGCATATCACACTAATATCACACTTATAATATTATAAATGCGAAAGTTTGTGTGTATGTTTGTTACTCCTTCACGCCGCAACTACTGAACCGATTTGGCTGAAATTTGGAACATAGATAGCTTAAAATCTGGATTAAAACATAGGCTACTTTTTATCCCGGAAAAATCCACAGTTCCCGAGGGATATTGAAAAAACCCAAAATTTCTACAGAAATCTATACCTACATCTATAGGTAAATTGCTTTAGAAGACTTCCGTGAAAGTAGGTAGGTAGGCAGGTAGGTAGGTTATGGGAATAGGAACGAGAATATCACGTTTCCCTCAGGATTTGTCTAAAGTCGAATTTAACGCGAGCGGGGCCGCGGGCGTAAGCTAATGATTGTTAACATAAATGTGAAAATGGGCATTTTGTTGGTTCTGAAATTATCACTGTTTGTGTTTTAGTTGAGAAATGGGATATGGATTACTAATCACACTAATACATGGAAAAGTAGAGATAGACGATATTCAGGGAATTACCAGATTACCGCATTGGTATTCCGCAACTGCTGAAACGATTTAGCTGAAATTGGAATAAAGATAGACGATATCCTGGAATTACTACATAGGCTACTTTCTAGTGAAAAATCGAATTCAACGCGGGCGGAGCCGTGGGAAAAAGCTAGTATGCTATAAATGCGAAAATGGATACCTATAAATAAGGTAAAGGTTTTGAAATTATTTCGCTCTTAAGCGGATACGTTGATTTCATTTTCGTCCTTCTCACTCTTATGAATACGTTGGTGGGTTAGGTTAGATTAGGTTAGCATGCAGCGTTGCGGAAGAATATAACAGAAAAACGTTAAAACAAAAACGAAAAATGTCGTTCTGAGCGTTTTTGGATATTATTTTCACCGATACATTAAAGGAAAAATTACAAATATGTCCATCGTAGTTTTCGATGAAAATTAGAAAAATGAAGATTTTGGAGCAATTTTTGGGAGAACTTTTTGGCGAGAAATTTTTATGCAATCGTGTTTCTGAATTTAGGTTAACACATATGCTGTTTTCACACATATGTTCCCAGAAAATCCATGACTCCCACGGGATTTGTAAAACCTCGAAATTCACGCGGGTGAAGCCGCGGGCAAAAGCTAGTATCTAAATAACCGTTTGAGATGTGTTTATAAAATTTGGAGCATATATGTATCTTGCAAGTCTCAATATATGAACCAAATTTAACACGTTTATGTCAAACAGTTATTGAGATATGAAGGTGTCAAAAGTGGCACCAAATGGTTCGTGTAATATTACACATGTTGCGCTTGCCAGTTTTGTTTTTGAACTTGGCTTGACACGCTACCGTGTGTCTAGACCTAATCAATGGCAAACAGCGGTCTTTTGAATCGCGCGTGTTAGTGTGACCGTTACAAAATTGGCAAAACTGCCAGACACTGAAAAAAGATATATACCTATATGATCTGCCACCTTGATTCCTGAACTGCATAATTACTTAAAATGCTTTCTTTTAAACGGCAAACGGGAAATGTCTTTAACGTAAACGAAAGGTTTAGGTAGTACCTATATAAATATCTTATAGGTAGGTATTATACCTATTCATGTTGATGGTACCTAAAAAATACCTAAATCACGAAAGTTAGACATTTTCCGTTCTTTTCGCCAAGTTCTTTTAAAGTATGCAGTTCAGGAATCAAGGTGGCAGATCACATAGTTATATATTATATTATAATATGTAAGTAATACATGTAATATAAATTATAGATTCACATATTAAAATATATTATAGGCATATAAGATATATATATTTAAAGACTAGGGAGTACAAAGTAGACTATGTAACTTTTTTTAGGAGGACTATTTAATTAAATCATACCTACAAGAAAAATAGACATAAAATCATGCGATTTTTCATTTTATATCAAAGATTATAAGGACTTCCTTGTAATCTGTCACATTTTGCCACTTTTTTAAATCGTCAGCTTATTCTACCAGACTTAAAATTTATGATCCAAATCTGCCTAATTGGCAGAAATCTGCCACAAACGGTCACACTGGGCCGCGTGGGCGCGGTAAATACCTACCAACTTCAGTTTCTAAGTAAAGTTTTTATTCTTAGAGGAACCCTAAAAATGATAAAAATGGCAGCATTCACGGTATCGTGATTATGATTAATTTATGGCAATTGGCAATAATTACTCCATTTTTTAGGGTTCCATACCAATTTGGTTAAAATGGAACCCTTATGGTGAGACTTTCTCCGTCCGTCCGTCCGTCCGTCTGTCACACTCGATTATTTCAGTAACTATTCAAGCTATCGACTTGAAATTTAGAATAGTTATAGGTAATAGTGACGCGACGTCATAGCAATCATAAAAATTTGAAAATTGTTTTTATTTTTATTTAAAAAGGGGGGAAAACCGGGTCGCCAAAATTTCAAAATGAGATAACAATATTGAGTGGGGTATCATATGAAAGGGCGTTACTTGTATATTCTAAAACCAATTTTTATTTATTTTTATGCCTGATAGTTTTTGATTTATTGGGCAAACTGTCGAAAAAAATACCGTTCCCCCCTCCTTATCTCCGAAGTTTACCATTCAAAAAATCTGAAATAAATATGATCAATAGAAGCTAACGTATATTTTACAGGAAAAATAAAATCAACTCTCTAACTATTATACTTTTTTTGCTTATAACAATAATCCGCCGAAAACAAAGTTAGGTTTGCGGTTTGCCAACAAAAGTACCTATATGTGAATTATACTCGTAAAATCATGAACGAATTACTTCTTTTATGGTATGGAACCCTCGGTGCGCGAGTCCGACTCGCACTTGGCCGGTTTTATTACTCTACTAGCAAAACCCGGCGAACTCCGTTTCGCCACCAGATGGCTTTCCCGCTAAAAAGATTTTCCCGCTTTTCTGTTGAAATTTTTCCTGAATTTTCTTTGCTATAAACCTCACGGAGCCCGAGACCTTTCCAACGAATGCAAAACCGTGGAAATCGGTTCGTCCGTTCTGGAGTTATAGCGTCAGGAAGGAAAACCTGACTTGTTTTTATATAGTAGATAAGATAACACATCGCATACTAAGATATGAACCTATCGAATTTCGAACAGCGTCCATATTAGCGACGTATTTTTATCATCTAATAATAGATGGCGAGGCGTTGTTCAAAATGAAGTTGTTTTAGGTAGTTATAATAGATGTCGCTTGAAAACATCACTTAAACATAGCTATAGGTATGTATTTTCTCACCCACACATCTTTAAATTTGGCGTTTTTTAATTGCTGTATTATTTTTTAACTAAAGCAAATATTTGCCTGATATTGAAATTGCGTGTATAAAAAGTCCTAAGTAAATCGTGAATATCAATAGATTTAACAATAAATGTATATTTTTCGAGATTAACTCAAGTAAAAAATGTATGAGAGCGTGTGGTCCTTTACCTACTTTCTACAAGAATAATTAATTATACAAGGATACTGAGCTTCGTTTACAGATATTTTAACAAGCAATTTGTTCTCACAGGAATGCAAAAAAATAATCGGCCAAGTGCCAGGCGAACTTGAGCACGAAGGGTACTACTCTAAAAGTATAATGATAAATAATAAATAAATAAATAGTGGACAACATCACATACATTGCTCCGATCCCTTAGTAAGTAGCTTATGCACTTGTGTTAAAGATATCAGAAACAACGAAGGTACCACAACACCCGAGACAATGTAGAAATAGTAGTTTATGAAACGGATGCATAATGGGGGGTATTAAAACATGAGTGTGAGTTTAAAAAACGAGCCGCAGGCGAGTTTTTTAATAGTATCACACGAGTGTTTTAATACCTAATTATGTAGAGTTTCATACACTACTTTATCTACGCTCAAATTATCATAAATCCAAACCATAAAATCTTGCTAACGTTTGTCGTAAATCCTTCACTTTGTTGGTAAAAGATTGTGGGTCATTTTTGTTGCAATTACTAAAATGTCAGGTGGAGTTAAATTTTCTTTAGTACGTTTCACTGCTAGACATTTTTCCGCGCTAAGTTTTGACTAAGTAACAAAAATAACACATTGAAATGTTAAAAGTTAGGTATGGCGCCAAAATTCAGTTGCAAACTGCGTATAGTCTGTTAAAAAAGTCATGAAACAAAAAAGAGTAGAAAAATATTTATACAAGTCAGAAAAACTATATTTTTAGTGGATAATTAAATAATCAAAAATTATACATAATTCTTTTCAATATTCTGTATTAACACACTTTTTAATCAGTCATATAAGGCAGGGAAAAATTATTGTTTCCGTGAATTAATTGTTGTCTATGGTCGATCATGACTACCAACTAAATGTTGTCTGTGGACTCCTTATATAAAAAAAAAACATAATTGAGGATTGGCTCTACACTCTCTTTTGGCTATGACGACCACAGAGAAAAGAAAGTTATTCCCTGGTCTGTGATGACGACACACAAAAATACAGGAACCCAGAGCCGCGTATCGTAATGGAAATTATTCAACAATCTAGAGATATTTCCATAGTACAGCGATGTTATAATGAATAACTTTTTAATAATTATAGAAGTCTGTGAATAAAGTAGGTCAATATGTGACACATTTTGATTTCATAATTCGAACTTCAAGCAATGAGCGTAGATAAACTTATTTTTCTACATGGCCCCGACCGGGGATCGAACCCGGAACCTCAGAGATGGCGGCGCCTTGAAAACCGGCACGCTAACCACTCAACCACGGAGGTCGTCAATCTTTGCTATGTAAGAGCGAAGGAGCTGCACTTCACGCAGCGGTGGACACGTCACAGATCCAAAATGGTCGATATTTTAGAGCTCCCATAGATCTGATTTGGACAGTACTCTCATCTTCTCGACTTTTACACATTTTTTAACGCCGTTTAGGATTTGTATAAATTTTGTCACATTAGATTTTGTCATTATGACGTTTTCGAAACTGAGGGGAGAAGATACGTCGAAATGACGAAATCTGATTAAGTAGTTACTCAAACACAGCTCCGCTCCGCTCCGCACTGGTGGAAACCGGGCCTAAGTCACCTCCTTAGAAGCGTCTGCTCACTTTCTAACCATCTGTGACCACAGATATCGATATAAACTTCACTTTTATTTCAATGCCGTAATAAGATGGCTCTCTGAATAGATAAAGCAAAAAATATGTCACATCTTATCACTCGTAACGAATAAATAAATATTAAACATTAATATAAATCAATTATTGATTGCTGTAATCCATGTTATTTTTGATTAGGACATACGAGTACTACTGTAACCAGGGCAGTGATTATCTCCACTTCAATGGTTCTGTAATTTTTAATGAATAAGGGTTCCATTTTTACCAAAATGGTATGGAACCCTAAAAACACACAAAGAAATATTTTCACTTTACCTTACATTTCCCTACCCTTGACTTTATATGGGCCTTCTAACCTTCTTTTTCTTTTATGTGAGCCTTCTAACTCACCGAAATTCTAGTTTTATTTAGTTTTTCGCAAATATTAGACTAACTTCACATTGTAGGTTCGTGGCAATGAGTTTTGCGAGCATGTTTATACATCTAGGTATTTTTAAAAAACACTGCTCGAAAATCCCCTATTCACCTCATATTGGTTCTCGAAAGATTACGGTGCAAATGCTCCTAAGATTTTGACAGGGTGGAGCGCGTCTTCGAAGATTGGAATATGATGCGTTTAGATCACAACAACCTTTGTGGTAAACAAAGCTTTAAAATGAGAAAATAGTTAATACGTATATGGGTATACGAATTATAAGAAATATCAGGATGTTTTAAAATTTTGTCCGCTTCTTGAAAAGATTCTGTATGGTACAATATGCAGCAACACTACCCACATGAAACCCCACACACAATTTTCCAACACTTTCTTCGACGCACGTTTAGTACCGACACCGGGACATTCTCAGGAGATGTTGACTTCACAATGCGAAATTGTAGAGACTTTAAATTAAATTTAAAAAAAAATCTGTCCTACTACGACCGAATAGTACCTACAGTGGTAGTAATCCTGCCTTCTGCGATTGGAGGTCGTGGGTTCGATTCACACTTTGAGGCTAGATTTTGATGTACAAATGTCTAAAAAAACTTAATAATTATAAATACCTAAGTACATCGGAAAAGAACTTCAAACTAACGACTAACGATATTTATTTGCTTTAAGTATATTTAAATAGGCTTGGAACGGAAATTGTAAGAGAATGATAGTTTTTCAATAGGTCACGTGACCAATTTGTCGACCGGATACGTCATTAGATCTCTACTATATAAAAATAAATCAAGTTTTCCTTCGTGACGCTATAACTCCAGAACGCACGAACCGATTTCCACGGTTTTGCATTCGTTGGAAAGGTCTCGGGCTCCGTGAGGTTTACAGCAATGAAAATTCAGGAAAAATTTCAACAGAAAAGCGGGAAAATCTTTTTAGCGGGAAAGCCACCTGGTGGCGAAACGGAGTTCGCCGGGTTTGCTAGTTAGATATAGAACTAGCGATCGTCAGGTTCCTGTGATGATCGTGGGAAAGTCATTTGGCTAGGGGGGGAAATCTGCCCGCTGCTTAACTTTAAAAGGAACCCTAATTAGTAAATAATTTGTGCGTCAAATTATCGTTATGCATTTATCACAATTATACATTATAAGTTATCTCGTTATCACACACGCTTCGATCGCGACGTGTGCGTTTGAAAAAAATCGAGGAAGATATAGGATATAAATAAAATAATAATTCATTAATTAGCGAGCAATAAATACAAGTAATTTAGTCGTGAAAAGTAGTATGTGTAATTTGACAGCGGGTATAGTATTGACGGTGGTGGGCGCGGCGCTCGTGGTGCTAACTAGCACTCTGAGCTTCACCGTGGTCCCTAATCTCGTTGAGAGCATCATTAAAAGTGTAAGTATCGGAATAGAACACCATAATAGTAATTATACTATTATTATAATTTTTAATAGTATAATTATTATAATTTTTAGTATTAATATTACTATTTTTTTTAGTTTAGTTGTCCTTTTTAGATTTAATGTTTGTTATACTTTATACTTATTAAGAAATCTTTGAATGAACGTCTAGTTAGAATAAAGTATGTTTTAGTGGATAATTAAATAATTATTATAATATATTAGTACGGTATCGACTATCGGGTAATGGATTAAAGGATTCTTCCTCGTGGTTCACATTAATTTGTCCTACTTGTAGGCTCACAACAATAGATCGTATTCGTGTTCCACGAGCAGATTCGTAACTTAATATTTTCATACCCTTCACGTCACGAGTCAGCTTAAGTATGAAA
Organism: Coenonympha glycerion; assembly: GCA_963855885.1. NCBI lineage: Eukaryota > Metazoa > Arthropoda > Insecta > Lepidoptera > Nymphalidae > Coenonympha > Coenonympha glycerion. The sequence continues at coordinate 1,746,855 of OY979626.1, forward strand.
ATATATTATGATAGCAACTCTTTCGACTTGTTGAATCATATCTCAGGAACATTGGCTCATAACTAGCTGACCGAGCAAATGTTGTTTAGACCGACTTCTCAGACCTACCGAATGTAGACAAAAAAGTTTCATAAAAATCGGTTCAGCTGTTTCGAAGGAATTTGGTAACCACTACGAGGCACGAGAATTTATTATATATATAATATTTTATTAGATTGTATATTTTCTACAATTTTTGACTGAACAAATACATCATCGTCTTTTCGGGGTAATGTTCTTAATGGTTTAAAAGATAAAAGTTTTGTTGTATAAAATTTTCATGTCTCGTGTCAAGGTCTAGGTAACCAAAGTAAAGTAAAGTAAAGTAAAGTAAAAGTAAAGTAAAGTAAAGTAAAGTAAACTCCAAAAATATCTTGGAAAAAATACCCCAATACACCACACCTCGGGGAATAGAAACCGTCCCGCTCCCGCTTCGTGTTGAGTGAGAGGCCACGATAATTTGCACCGAAATCAAGCTCGCGAAAGAGTGGAACAGTCGTTTGGCTAAAATGTTTTTGAGAAAAAACTATTCAATGTATGATTGTAAAGTAAATATATTTCAAGCAATGAACTACATATATTCAATCATAATTTTCGTCAGAGTTTTCATATTCCTAATCTTATGTATTTACGCTCATAACTGCCGTATATTTAGTGAATGCCGTATAATGTGAATCTTTCGAGAATCATAACTTTAAAATCAATATTTTTGTTTTCAATTTTTTTTATTATATATTTCAACCTAGATAATGATAAAATTAATCGATGTTAATATACTTATTTTTGAAACTATACATGGCAAATAATGTAGTCATCACTGTTCTACGTTTGTATGAAGAAAGTGCCGGATTGGGCCCTCTTAAGACGTGTTATCGCACCTAATATTTTCTTAGGCCCTTCACACCCAAGAAACAGTATCCTAAAAATGGACCAAGTATGAATATCAGACACTGCGGTGGTACGTATCCGAGCACTCTTCCATTCTTTTATCAACCTGGTACAAATGTCGTTCTACTACTAAAATTATTTTAAATTTTGACGGAGCACTCAGATGCTCTGGATGAGTGCCACTCATAATCCAGCAGGAACAGCAGAGATATAATAAAAAACCGGCCAAGTGCGAGTCGGACTCGCGCACCGAGGGTTCCATACCATAAAAGAAGTAAAACATTGAAAGATTCACTTTTGTTCATGAATTTACGAGTATAATTTACATGTAGGTACTTTTGTTGGCAAACCGCAAACGTAACTTTGTTTTTGTCGGGTTATTGTTATTATCAAAAAAAGTATATTAGTCAGCGAGTTGATTTTATTTTTCCTGTAAAATATACGTTAACTTCTATTGATCATAATTATTTCAGATTTTTCGATTAGTAAACTTCGGAGATAAAGGGGGGGGGGGGAACGGTATTTTTTTCGACAGTTTGCCCAATAAATCAAAAACTATCAGGCATAAAAGTAAATAAAAATTAGTTTTAGAATACACAAGTAACGCCCTTTCATATGATACCCCATTCAATATTGTTATCTTATTTTGAAATTTTATCGACCCGGTTTTCCCCCCTTTTTAAATAAAAATAAAAACAATTTTCAAATTTTTACGATTGTTATGACGTCGCGTCACTATTACCTATAACTATTCTAAATTTCAAGTCGATAGCTTGAATAGTTACTGAAATAAGCGAGTGTGACAGACGGACGGACGGACGGAGAAAGTCTCACTATAAGGGTTCCATTTTTACCATTTTGGTATGGAACCCTAAAAAAAGGTTAGAATCCAAGTCACGACCATCGTGAGTTGGCACTTCTTCAGAGCAAAGCTCGCATGAATAAGGTCTCTGCCTATAGCAGAGAACACATGAGTGCGATACAATTAAAAAAAAAATACTACTAGACCACAGTTTAGCTTACTAATAAAACGTCATTATAGGAGGTGGTCCTGGAAAACAACACGGAACAATGGGAGCGCTTCGAGACGGTGCCGTTCGGTTTGACCTTCAACGTGCGTATCTTCAACATTAGCAACCCTCAGGAGGTGCTGGCGGGTGGAGTGCCCGTCCTCACGGAGATCGGCCCTTACGTTTACAGGTGATTTATAATTAATATAGTCATTACGTTAAATATAGCCGCGTGTTAGTGACTGATAAGTATATTATGTCTTTGGCGATGCGAGTCGACTCGACATTCGTAAGAGACCTACTAACCCTACAGTTACTCTACGCAGTCGGCTATTTCATTAGGAATATAAAAAATAGCTGACCTACTCTCAGACCTCCCGAACATACACAGAAAGTTTAATAACAATTGGTTCAGCCCTTTCGGAGGGCTTTGGTAACAAACACGAGACACCAGAATTTTATTTACAGAAAAAAGCTCTTCGTTTGTAGTTCATAATATTTTAGTGACTTATGCTCGTTTTCACCAACATTTTAGGAGACACCTAAGCCCTTAGGTGACAGTTGTTGTAAGTGAAAACTGTCACCTATCGGCCAGGCGTTTCTGAATTTCCCGTGGCTGGGCCGTAAGTGTTGGTGAAAACACCGAATATAATATTAGTATTTGGTGAAAACGAGCATGTCTCTCAAATCAGTCAGAGCTCTTATCATTGATATATAAACTAAGGATTTCGGGTCAGCGCTAAAAAGTGTCCGAACCTAATGAAATCCGAAACGCGAAAAGAGTTCCAATCGCACTTAAGCAAAATTAGGCTCTATAGTAATGGTTTTAGACATAAATTACAATGTTTTAGTTTGTTTATTACCTACTACCCATGTACCCTCGTTTATATAGGTTTTCTCGGGACTTTTTTTTTTCGTGAATTTTGCATTACAAACGGGGTTCTTTGCTCTATTTGTTCTTCTTATATTTATTGTAAATGTATTAATATATAGTTTCATTGTTTCATATTTTGTATTTTATACCAATGGATATGCTTATGCTAAGATCTTATGTAATGTTTGTATCTTTTACGTAAAGGTCATACCAAGAACGCGTAATAGAGGGCGTCGAAGAAGACAAAGTCCTGTACCGCCGACGCGACTACCTGGAGTTCGACGCGGAGGCGTCTTATCCTCTTTCTGTAGACGACAACGTGACTATTGTCAACGTGCCTTACTTTGTAAGTACCGATCTTAAAAATAATTTAGAGCTGCTAATATTCTGTAACGTGACAAAAATAAATATTTTCGTGCATGTGCACGAAAAAGTCTTGTCACGTTCCAGAAAATTTGCCGAGCGTGGAAGCGAGAGCGCAGAACAAGCGATAGAGAGGCACTAAGCGTTCGTCTTGTAACGCAATGCTCTCTTATGACGTTCATCGTCCGTACACCGACTTTTCAGTTAACTAATTTTTGTAGGCGTTTTGTACGGATCTTTATTGTCTCGATACAATTTCCTTGGCCTTGTTTGTACATACTTCTTCCTATCCCGGGGCAGAGGCCTTACTAGTCGGGAAAATTTGTAGGACCATGTGGAAGAAGCCACATGGTCCTACAAATGTCTCGCCAGTGTACGTTCATTAGTTGTTACGTGTAAACAAACCCTTACGAGGATGAAGCGATTAATCTGTTTTGCAGCACATATGACACGCGCGCCGCTCCTCAGTAATCAAATATGCGGGGATTAAATCCAGATCGCGAAAAAATACAGATGTAGGTACTTCGCGTCTTTTTTCTCGTCTGGATTTAGTGTTTTATCGTTCAGAGTGATAATCCACTTCTGCCACTATCTATTCACTCAGCAACCAGTTGTTTTAATATTCATACAAACATGGTATGAAAATGTCAAAACAGTACTGCAACATTACTACTTTAAAACATGGTGGTACGACTCCAGATATCTGGCTCCTATCTGGAGACCCGATGAAGTGCTGCATACTATCGATAAGTTTAACCGTTGAACTAATGGGACTTTTTTCCCAGTTTGTACCTATTGCAATTTATGGACTGTTTCAAAAACATCAAAAAGAATAATTCTTTACTTAAAAAAACACTTAAGTTTTTTCGTTTGTTTTTATATTAGGTACATATATTCACAGTACACAATAGACAAGTGCCGTTACAGAGAATTTCAAAACTTTACACGTAGGACTGCAAAATTACGTATATTTTAAAGCGTGACAAAAGAACCGAAACAATTGCTTAGTTCGTTTTTCGCGAGTGTTTCATCAAACTGACATTGAGATCGTATAAGTTAAGTACACATACAATTTGCTGGAAACAAAATAGAAATTGAATCTTCGGTATTAGATCAGTGGTTTAGACAGGACTGCGCCGCACCGACAACGGGGAAGACGGCGACGACGTGAGCGACGAGAACAGCGACGGCTGCGACGGCTACGACGGCGGCGACGAGCACAACAGCAACGACGACGTCGCGAACAACTCCGGCGTCTCCTGCGACGTCGCCGTCCACACCCGCATGCCCGACTACCCGCCAGACACATGAATTTAGAGCCCTTCCGCTCCAGGAAGCCCAGTGTTGCCGCATTGCCCACGATGAGCTCCGTGTTTTTGCTCCACTCTCCCGACTTATCGGGAGAGGCTAGGTGGTTTTCCACATGATGCACGATGTCATGAAGCTTTGCGCCGTCTTTGTTTTTCTGGAGGTACCTGTTAAGAAATGAAACCGCATGTTTAGTTTGGGCTCCATAGAATCCAATTCAATGCATTTAGGTCACTTTCTTTCTTATCAGGACATTTATCGTAATCTAGTCCCAAAGTAATCGATAGCTTATGTTGTAGCTACTAGGTAATACTCGTATACATAAATATATAGGTAATATACAGAAGACACTGAAAAACATTCATGTTCACCACACAAACTTTTTCCAGTTGTAGAAATCGAATCCACGACCCCCGACGCATAAAGCAGCACCACAATCGCTGCGCCATTCGGTTGTCAAAGGGTTTATGCTCGTTTTCACCAACATTTTAAGAGACATCTAAGCCCTCAGGTGACAGTTGTTGTAAGTGAAAACTGTCACCAATCGGCTAAGGCGTTTCTCAAAGTGTTGGTGAAAACGGGCGTAAATCGTACTGTCATAAACAAACTGACCCAGATGGGAACCCCTATCGTACTCGTATGATCGTAACACGCACGTCATGTTACATTGTAGTCTGTAGAGCGTCTAAGACTGCTGCTAAACACTAGGACTAGGGGCATCTTGCCGTGAATGTATTAGAGCATTACGTACTTTAAGATGAGTCTTCCTTGAGCGGTAATTGCTGGTGATGTCGAAGACCACGCCGTGAACTCTTTAATATCGTTCGCCATTATAAAACAGATTATAATTTACATTAAGTTAGAATAGTGCCGAAATCCGAAATCAGTACCTATAATTTTAATAAAAAAAAAATTGTCTCCAAAATTATCTCATAGCCAAAAATTTTTTCCGATGAACATTCGAATGTGTCAAAATAATATTTTTTTCTCCTATTGCTCGACAGCTGTAAAACTCAAGTCACTAAAAAGGTTGTAGGCACCAATCGTTCGAATGCAGGGTCTACCATTGATTAACGTGAAATCAACGGGTCTGCCCGCGAAATTCAAAATTTTCGTGGTTTTTTGCAATTTGTACTCTAATTAGACATGATAGGCTCATGGCAATCAATTTGCGAGAATGGCAGTATTATCTTATCTTTACATGATTATATCAAAATCTTTGCATAAAAATGTGTATCCTAGGAAATTAGTCCGAGTATCGAGTTTTATGTGAGTAACTCGCAAATCTTGGACTAATTTCTTTAACTCGACACTTTCGAGCAGAGATTTTTATATAAACACGTGAAGAAGATATTGGGATTATCGCAATTTGACGGCCAAAAGCCTATTATGTCTTATTAGCTTAAAAATCGCGAAAAACCACGAAAATTTTTAATTTCGCGGGCACACTCGTGGTGTGCTCCTTTTACTGATTTTGAGCCGGATCTTTAATATGTCAAGACTGTAAAATGGCGCTAATGTATGCCACCGACAACAGTTAATGCTGTCAGCGGTACCAAAATGTACGACGCGCGATATATTTGAGAAATTTTTGGCTTCAAGATACGTCACATCTTTCACGTCCTCTTAGCGTAGCGTATATCGTCATTGGGGTCTACCCACTAAATTAAAATTCAGAGGGATGGGTACCGCGGGGGCGCGAGAATTCATCGCTAATAGTGGGTAATTATACAATACCTCATAGATTATACATCGTAGGTTTAAGGAAATAAGTTATGCCAGCATAACATTTCGTATTTCGGCTTCTACAATTTCTGTTTTTAAGAAGTTATGTTAGATCAATTTTTATTATCATTCGGTTATATCGCTTGTTAGCAAGAATTTCCAATCAGTAAGTTTTTTTAAAATCTGTATATTGCAAGACATTTTTGCCATGTTAAAGTGAACTATCTTTGAAAGTGATTTCTATCTTCTTGACTATCTTATAACCCAAGGATATTAATAAAGATCCATTCTACTTGCATGGCTTTTTAATCCTAACTTATTGAAGTTCATAAGCGTCAACTTCAATGCTCAAAGCGGCAGCGAGGAACTTAAATTAAAAGTTATTATACTTTAAGGTAGACTCACACTGAAGCCGTAGGAGTAAAAACTTTAGCTTCATTCAATAATATTGCATAAAACTATAAATGGTTTCTCGCAGAAGATGTCAAATCTGCCATCATGCTAAAATCGGAGTTCGAAGTTTAAAAAAAAATATGGAAAATGTCACGTGACTTATCGATGACAATTCGTTCTCACCCACTTTTTAGATTTCGATAATGTTTATCGTAAAAATAGAATAGATAAGCTACAGCCGCTCATCAAAGCAGAAAATCTATTAAAATAAACGGGTGCAAATCATAGAAAAAGATGAACAAGTAAATAATATAAAAATTAAAAAAATACGACTGCCCTGTGATAAAATAACTTTTGCCAAAAAATATTATACCCTATGTTACCCGGAATGATGTATTCTAACGATACTCCATAATATGTCCAAATCTATTCAGCCGTTCAGAAGTTATGGTGGGATAAAGAAACTCACATACATATATACATACGTACGTCGTACATAATACATATATTACATAGGTACATACATACATGAACCCTAAAAACATTACACTCCTTTTTGGGCAGTCGTGTAAAAAGTGTTTTCACTCGGACTGGGCTTACCAACGGTTGTAGGATATATGAGTACATAATGTGACATACGAACATAATACGGAATTGTCCCGCTTTCAGTGTATCTGTCCCGCTGTCCCTATCATGAGCTAAAAAGTCCCGCTTTGAACCTTCATACGTACCTACTTGTCGTAATTTAAGGAATAGATAAGATAGTCCTTAAATATTTGAATAATAAATATTTAAATCAGTCCCTCCTTTTTCCTAAACTTATCTACGAGTATTAGTAACTTACCGGGCGCGGGGCGACCTATTTTCAGATATACGCAGAAGATTTCATAAAAATTGATTGAGCCATTTCGGAGGAGTTTGGTAACAAACACTAATTGTGGCACGTTTTTAATAGTATGTTTCATTACAAGTGCGGAAAGGCTGTTATTGCAAAGAGTTCCGACAAATGTCTACCCGAGCCGAGGCGCAGCCGAAAGCGAGGGTTGACAGTCGGAACAAGTTGCAATGACGGTTCCGCACGTGTACTGAACGATTATTTTTAATACAGTTGCGAAAAAATGAAGCAATTTAATAAAATAATAAAAACACAATAAACTCAACTAACTTAACATTTTCTGAAAAACTATTTGCTTTTTTCTCTTCTCTCCACGCAATAAATTCGTCGTATGTAGATATGTAGCGACTTTTTGACTTTTCCATGTTCTCCGAAGCATTTTGTGCAACAAACAACTCAACTCGCAAAGAAAATTTCTGAAAAATGGCGCCAACCGTAGAATATAAGCAGTTTTTTTTTCTTCACCCATTCTGGTGCTTTAAAAAAAAAATAAAAAAAAAATTTGGTCATAGACTAAATAATATTCTGGTACGCAAAGGGAACTATGCCCATACAGCCAAGTCTTCAGTAGAATTTTTTTTATTGATATGAAATGAAAATGAAATTTAATGAGATGAAATGAAACCTAACCAAACTCATTCAATCAAATCTGATATTGAAACAAATTAGTAACTTCTTTTTAGAAATATACGTATTTGCATGAATCATAAAAACTTCTATGATTTTTTTTAGTAAAAACTTCATGGTTGGTTTTTCTTTTTAATAGACATTATTTTGACAGTTGGGAAAGATAACGCATGAGTTCGGGAAAGGTAAAAAAAAAGCACGAGTATGTAATAGCCCACATCCCGTTATACGTCCCTGCAATACGCCACTTTTTGAGCAACTGTATTAAAAATATTTTTTATTTATATGGGTACAAAATTACGAAAGCTTCTCGCTTTGCCACGACAACAAAATGGTCACGTTATAGGTATACAACTTGTGATAAAATTAATACTGGATACTGGATAGTGATGATGATGATGATGTAACTGAATAACAGTGTGCTATCTTTACTCGGGCAAGAAGGAGGTCCTGAATTGAATGAAGAATAAGGACCAGATATACTTAGGTCAGTACTAGGTTGGATTTGCAAGGGCGTCTTGCAGGACCTACTTTATAAACCACTACCCTACTTTATAAACGACTACCCAAGTTTTTAAAGAAAAAAATGCCTAGGTAGGTACTCGTCCAGGATTATATAATAATAATAATTATATACCTATATAAATCTCGTGTCACAATGTTTGTCCTCAATGGACTCCTAAACCACTTAACCGATTATAATAAAATTCGCACAACATGTGCAGTTCGATCCAACTTGAGAGATAGGATAGTTTAAATCTAACTTTATCTATTTTATTATATGCCTAAGGGCAAAACAACGTTTGCCAGGTCAGCTAGTAATTATATATTTCAATCGACTTAATAACGGACCAACTGTTATGGTACAACTGGAAGTTTCCAATATGACTGTATTATTATGTTTGTTACCTACCACGGAACTTTCGACTGGATGAACCGATTTTGAAGAGCCTTTTTTATTTGATAGCTGGTGCTTCCCGTATAATCACATTGCAATTGAGTCCAGTTCTGACAAGGGCATCCACGAAAAAACCATAACATAGACATAAAAACTTTAGGTCCGCTTAGTTGAAATGTCCTACGAGTATTAATTTAAGTACCTATTTGGTTGGGTTGGTCAGTGTGCTGATTCTGTATCGTTCACTTAGTTAGTTAGTAACCCAAACTGGGTTATTAACTAAGAAAACGGAGGCAAAAATCCTATTTTTGTATTCTTTTTGTACAAGATAGCAACTAGCATGGTATATGATACCATACCGACCTAGGTTGGTAACTTGTGCAAAAATAGGATTTTTGCCTTCGTTTTCTTAGTTAATAACCCAGTTACGGTTACTAACTAAGTGAACGATACAGAATAAAGCCCCAGATCAGCGAATTATTAGGGTGCACACGATTCCTGCGTTCATAGGGCTTATAAAGTTGCGCGGATAACGGATTATACACACGTATAAACATGGCGCTAGAAATATTGCTTTTATATAGGTTGTAGGTGGTGGGAAAGACAATGCAGGCATTTGTAGGTGGTAGTTGGTGGGACTAGACCTTTACAGGGCGCATCAGGAATGAGAAATCAAACCGCTTCGTAAGTGTCTTTAGTACGTCTTCTATGTAGGGGTATAGGCGTTTTCGTTGCCTTGCACTTCTATGGAAAAAAGATGACGAGGGAACCGAAAAATTTTGTTACATAAAGGTACATTTTGTAAACGAAACCATTCTTTGAAACAACCTTTAGCAATTACGAACAAAAGCTCTTTACAACAATTAACAATTTAACAATAGCCGAAACAAAAGGAACCGAAGTGGAGAAATAACTTTTTCTTTATGAAGCAGAATCAGGCTCCGAATGCATCCTGGCATGTGTTGTGACCGGTGACGTCTTTTCTTTTTATTTCATATCATTCTGAGGAAAAATACGGAGAGAGCTGATGATTGAGGATTTCAAAGACGGGTGAAGAGCACCAAGAGGGTATTGAAGATAAGGTGGGGGGTGCTCGAACAAATGTCATTTGAAACGTCATTCATTTCAAAAGTCATGTAATTGGCAGTGAGCTGAAAAAAAATCAAAATGGCGGATTCAAAATGGCGGCCAAATGAATGTCGCCAATATCTTGAAGAGTAGGTATAATAATTGGTAAAAGAGTGGTATCTTGACTAGAACTGATCAGGACAAAATAGTCTATTTGATGGCTTGAAAAAAAATTAAATATGGCGGATTTATTTTTCCATAGAAAATCTATGACGAATTTTGAACGGATTTTTATGGGCGGGAAGACAGCACGCGGGCCACATGTGGTCCACGCCCCTGCGAGCCCTACTATGTAACATATCCTTAGTTTCCAGAGCTACGAACATTGCTAACGGAGTTCGGAAGTTTTAAAGAATCTGCAATTGACTTTGAACACATTACAACACATTACGTTAACATTTTTTATGCTTTCAAATTAGTACTTGACTGCGATCTCACCTGATGTTAAGTGATGATGCAGTCGAAGATGTTAGCGTACTAACTTGGAAGGGGTAAGTTATGCCACGCCAACGGTTTCTACACAGCATCGTACCGGAACGCTAAATCGCTTGGCAGTAGGTACGTCTTTTCTGGTAGGGTGGTAACCAGCCACGGCCGAAGCCTCCCACCAGACCAGACCTGTGCCAATTTAGAAATTATAAAATTCCAAAGTGACCGTCCGAATCGAACCCGCGACCGAACGACTCGAATCCGAGCGTGCGTTCCTTGCGAAACGGAGGTCGTCAAAAACGTGGGAGTTCTGAGTCTGTACACAAAGTTGCATTCTATTAGCGATGTAGCGAGTCCAAAATGTATGGGATTTACATTAGCTAACGCTATGGCATAGCGTTACAATAGCGTTAGCGTTACCATAGCGTAGAAGTTTTATAGCAACTTACTTAGTTTTATTTTTACTTATTTTTATTACTTATTTTATTAGGTTTATTTTTTTAATTGAAAAGTTATATGAAATTAAAAAAAAGGCCAAGTTCGAGTCGGACTCGCGCACCGAGGGTTCCATACTATCAAAAAAGTAAAACGTTAAAAGAATCACTTTAGTCCAAAATTACGAGTGTAATTTACAAGTAGGTACTTTTGTTGGCTAACCGCAAACCTAAATTTGTTTTTAGAGGTTTAAGTATTGTTAATATCAAAAAAAGTAAATTAGTTAGTGAGTTCATTTTATTTTTCCTGTACAATATACGTTAACTTCTATTGATCATAATTATTTCAGATTTTTCGATTGCTAAACTTCGTAAATAAGGGGGGGCGCAACGGTTTTTTTTCCGACAGTTTGACCAATAAATAAAAAACTATTCAGCAATAAAAATTATAAAAATCGGTTTTAGAATACATAAGTAACGCCCTTTCATATGATATCCCACTCAATATTGTTATTTTATTATGAAATTTCGACATAAAAAGATTTTTAATTTTTTATGATTGCGATGACGGCGCGCTACAATTACCTACAAGTCTTCCAAATTTCAGGTCGATAGCTGTAATAGTTACTGAAAAAGTCGAGTGTGACAGACGGATGGAGAAAGTCCCACCATAAGGGTTTCATTTTTATTATTTTGGTAATGAACCCTAAAAATAATATTTTTTTGATTTATATCCCCAATTCTATCGATCTCGCAATTTAACCCACTAGTTTAATACGAAACAAAGCGTCAGTACTCAACTTCAATAAGTATGCTGATAATAATTCCTGATTTCAACAGAGTTATGGCGACTTTTGGTAAATATTCAACAAAGGAACAAGTTCTTTGTTGTTATAACAAAAGAAAAGGGGAACATGAGACGTCTTATTATTCTGAGCGACACGCACGTCAGTTATGTAACGACCTGTGGATTGTCATTGAGGTCACAAATCATAGATTATACCACAGATTTTATTATACACTCATATCTGTAACAAATCAACATCTTGAAGTGTTTATGTTTGTATATACCCAAAGATTTAAATCGCTAGATGAGCCCTGAGCCTCATGCGCACATCGAAAAAGTCAACAAATATCATGAGTGAGCGCCCTCAGCATGCTGTACTAGTGTGATTTGTGTGACAGAGAATGCGAGTGCAAATTTCGTTTAAGAGTAAATGAGACGTCACTATATGACCATTTTTTATGTCGCTGTGTGTGTAAGACATTGATTAACCAGAAAAACGCATGTATTTTTAGGCTCCGCCCTGAAGGCGGATTTTTAATTTGTCAAAACTGTAAAATGGGGCTTATGCAATAGATCGACAGTGGTATGTGCTGTCAGCGATACCGAATTGTAGTATTTGAGAAATTTTTGGCTTCAACATATTACGTCATATCTTTCCCGTCCTCTTAGCATAGCGTATTTCGTCATTGGTGTTAGATGACAACGTGTCGCACACAAGATAAAAACGTGGACGTTTTTGGAGGCTTTGAGCTCATCTAGCGATTGTACATCTAGCGATTTGATTGCTCATGGAGCGATCCTTGTTTGTACCTGTCATTTGCGTTTTCCCATATTTGGTAAATATACCTATACATTTGTGCTTAAAAAGGACTCCGCGACTCTTTTGACCCTAATAATCACAGCTTGAATTCTTTTTCACAGCTTTTCAATTAACAATGTGGAGTTATTTCTCATTATATTATATAAAAGAGTATTCAAAATAAATATATAGAGCTCTTGCCAGCAGAGTTTCCTTCTCGAATTCGCTTTCTCACCAATCTCGTGGGAATCATGTATTTTTCCGAAGTAAATAGTAACACCGACGCATTAATTCAAGGTAATTATTACTCACACACACACACACACACACACACACACACACACACACACACATACACACACACACACACACACACACACACACACACACACACACACACACACACTACATGGTATAAATAGTGTTTTTTGCCAGAAATACTTTCCTGGCTGAGGAAAGTATTTCTGCTCTATAATTTTTGGCAAAAGAAAGTTAACGGATAATGAAATCGTAGGTAAATAAGCAAAATTGCAATTTGCGACCTGAATCGCTCATCCAATCTAATTTGAACTAAGATGTCAACGGAACTCTAACAAATAGGAGTTCATGTTACAATGGATTTTTTTAAATTCTTAATTAATCATATCCTGGAGTGAAAATTTTTAGGCAACCCACTTGCGATATATTTATTGACATATTTAATTGGATATAAAATAGTTTTCATCCAATAAACAGCTCGGTGAAGGTCGACCTTACTTGGGATCCCCTACTAATAGGAGATCACGTTCAGAGCTGGAGATAAAAATACTATGGAGATGCCCTATCATTCATTGTAAACTTGCGTGACATTCGGCGCCATGAGGAGCACCAAGATTTGTTGTCGAATGTTTATGAGTGTTCATGATTCGAGTTACTACCCTAAGGGACGCCATGTTATACACATTTATACATAGGTATTATATATAGCCACGAGCGATATGATAGCACGCTAATTTTGTAGAGGGGAGACCATATATTGTTTCCTAGGTCTGTGTGGATGCGTTAAATATCGGGATGTTGACGCTGACATGGCTCGAGGCTTTTATTTTTACGTGAAAGCTTTTTTGTTTGCGATTTCCGAATTTTTTTCGGCGATTTAAAACGTTTCCCGAAGCTTTCAACTGCAGTTGCGTAATGCGTACGTGCTTAGATATCGAACGTATTCCGCCCGGTGTGCGAATGTATTATTTAACCTGTAACAAACACCTCCCTGGCGCAGGGGACGCGCGCTCGGATTCGAGTGGTAGGTCGCGGGTTTGATTCCCGCCACGGGCCACTTTGGAATTTTATAATTTCCAAATTGGCTCAGGTCTGGTCTGGTGGGAGGCTTCGGCCGTGGCTAATTACCACCCTACCAGCAAAGACGTGCCGAAATGCGTTCCGGTGCGATGCTGTGTAGTAGCCGTTGGGATGACTTTACTTACCCCTTCCAAGTTAGTACATTAACATCTTCGGCTGCATCATCACTTACCATCAGGTGAGTTCGCAGTCAAGTTCTATCTTGCATAGTGTATAAAAAAACAATTGTTGCCTACTGTGTCATCAATCTAGCAACGTGAACAGACGCGTGAATGCTTCACTAATATTAAAATTCTCGCGGCTCGTGTTTGTTACCAAACTCCTCATAAAGGTCTCGACTGATTGAAGAACTCTTTTATGTGTGTTTGGTAGGTGTGAGAGTAGGTCGTAAGCTGCAAGGGTTAAGAGGCCTGTGAACTACAATGTCTCCATTCATTCAAAATACCAAATCATTAGTAATTCGTGCATATTTGGATCATGTTGTGGTGTTATTCGGATTCATATAGTAATAATCTATGCTCCTGGCCATATTTGGTTCGGAAATACTTCTTTAAAACGAAATAATAATCAATTATGATCAAAATTTTTATAACTTTGGTCGAGTTCCGTAATACCAAAAATTATGAATGAATACTTGTAACTTCCTTTATTAACTGGTGTTTTTCTTTAATTGGACAATAAAAACTGTGCTCCTGAACTAATGCGACGTGTGATAGTATTGTTTTTATTACAAAACAAATAAGCAGAAAACATGTCCTCTTTGACATAAAAATAAGCAAAACTAAATTCGTTTACAATTTCCTTTAACAAAAGTATTTCGGAACCAGATATGGCTAGGAGCATAGATTATTACTATATGAACCCGAATAACACCACAACATGATCGAAATATACACGAATTACAAATGATTTTGGTATTACGAATGTATGGGAGACACGCGTGGCCCCGCGCGCGTATATTTCGTAGCCTAGGATCCCGCTATACAACGACCTCCACCGAGCTGCTTATTGGATGAAAACTATTTTATATCCAATTAAATATGTCAATAAATATATCGCAAGTGGGTTGCCTAAAAAATTTCAGTCCAGGGTATGATTAATTAAGAATTAAAAAAAAAACCATTGTAACTTGGACTCCTATTTGTTACAGTTTAGTTGACATCGTAGTTCAAATTAGATTGGATGTTATAAATAGTGCTTTTGCCAGAAATACTTTCCTGGCTGAGGAAAGTATTTCTGTTCTATATTTTTTGGCAAAAGAAAGTTAACGGATAATAAAATCGTAGGTTTTATGCACAATTATGCACAATTGCAATTTGCGACCTGAATCGCTCATCCAATCTAATTTGAACTAAGATGTCAACGGAATATATTTATTGACACCCACTTGCGATATATTTATTGACATATTTAATTGAATATAAAATAGTTTTCATCCAATAAGCAGCTCGGTGAAGGTCGTTGTATAGCGGGATCCTAGACCATCGGTTTATCACAAATCACGCGGCGAGCGTGGATTTTTCCTGAATAGAATTAAGTAGTCTGTGATATAATCTACGGCATATAATCTACTCCATTCAATATAACGTGTTACAACATTCAAATTGTGGTGACTACAGACTACCTGACCGGGCAAACGTTGTTTCGTTATATTCAGGGGTATGATTAGGATCTATTCTCAGACCTACCGAACGACAGACAGCGACTTCCCCCCCTCTTTTCACACTTGGTTTTGAGAATTGGTACTTGTAAATCTTACGATGTTTTTTCTCCGAATTTTTCAGTTTTGCATCTGGTAACCGTAGGCACGGGTCTCAAAATGAGAGGGGTTTGATCATAACCCACCACGCTGGCCAAGTGCGGGTTGGCGGTCTTCGCACACTTTTACGAGCATTATCGTGAATTCTCAGGCATGCAGGTTTCCTCACGATGCTTTCCTTCGTCGCCAAGCAAGTGATATAATTTAGTTTTCACAAACGCACGTACCTTTTTTAGGGTTTCATACCAAAATGGTGAAAATGGAACCCTTATTTTTATTACGGCGGGATATCTCCACTGAGATATCCAATTGGATTATATGGGATTTTTACCCACTAAAAACCCCTCGGACATCCTCAGCGCTCATACTGGAAACCTCCGGGATCTCATACGAACGCACCGGAGGCTCCCTTGCGCAACTCCCGTTGGGCTCACCTCTGGATGCCCATTAACATTTGCCACTTTCAGACAAGGTCAGAGTCGACCCCAAGGGCCCACGCTATTATAGAGACTGGGATTGCTATCTGCGGCGTCTGCGAGAGGGGTCAGATATCTCTCGATCCCTATCGCAGTGAATTGTTTGCAGCGAAATTCTGATTAAATTATGTTATTGTACCTAATACTTTGTTATATATGTTTTACCTCCAAGAAATTACTACTATACCTATAAATATTTTTCAGAGTGATTCCTCGATTTTTTAAGGAAATCTCGCCAGTATTATTTGTTTGACTTTTCAGTTTTTTGCTCGGAGCACAGAAATAAATGTTTCAAAGGAGTGAACATAATTAAAATTCCTCTGCGGACTGAGGTGTAAAATACTAACCTAATTAATAAAATATCGGTTGGTAGGTACTAATGACCTTGACTTGCAAAATTCAAGTTGATTGCTTTCGGAAGAGAGGATAAAAGAAGAATCGAGAAACGCCTTCTAAAGTCCTTTCAAAAATCTCCACTCTATGTATAAAATAAATAAAAATGTTTTATTTCAGAGATAGTCCATATTGCTGTTACATTTTTACATGTAAGTAAAAAGAACCATTAAAATTTAAATGAATAATAAATTCATTTAAAATTTTAATGCTTATAGTGTAATGGTTCATATTTGAATGAATTTATAAAAAAACAAACATTATAATTTCCTAATTATGGATATTTAGAAAAATTGGGTACATTGAAGTGGTAATGTTTAAGATTCAATATTAGTTATAATGTTGTTACTATTATTTATTCTTATAATAAAGCCCGCTCTCGCTTTGCGCATCACGGCATGAAAATCGTTATAACGTGCCTGACGCGCTACACCTCCGCGGCAGCCGCAGCAGCTCTGTAAGCGTTGTTGTATTGCACACTGAGAGTGTCAAAAGAAGGCTTTTGTATTACTATTTTGGTAGAGCTGCGAGGTGTAGTGCGCCCGGCAGTAGGCTTTGAACAGAGTGACTTTCAATTGTCTAGAACAGCTAGTGAATCGTCAAGCCGGCATGTTACTTTTGGCTTTTTTTTTCAACTTTATCTGTCTAGAATTTCTAGATCATCGTTATGTGATATTAGTAATCTCTCAAATATTTTTGCAAGTATTGTCGCAACAGAGATAGGGCGGTAATTCTTAGGGTCAAAGACGTCCCCAGCTCGGTTTTTTAAATAGGTAGATATGTGATTTATACATGAATTACATAATGTAGCAATCACATTAAGAGCAGACGGCCCCATACGCTAAGGTGGTCGTGGGTCGCGGCCGGGGCCTTGCCGCGCTGCGTTGCACACTTGCAGCGCGCGCGTGTGTGTTCCCGGTCCCGCGACTAGAGGTGGGCAAAACGACTTAAAACAATAAGCAGACTTATTCGTTTTATTATTTTTCAAAAGTCACTTTCAATTACTGCTTATTTGTTATTTGCTTATTTTTATTTTTCATTGTTTGCTCAACTTAAAACACATTATTAATCTTGCAAAACAAATCCAACCTTAATCTTTATGAAATAAGATCCAGAATCCTACCCACTATAAATTTTTAAAAAGCAATCGAATAATAGCAGACTTTTTTCTAAATAACGTGTTATATTCGGTGTCTGTTTCGTTTAATAATCTTGCAAAACAAATCCAACCTTAATGTTTATGAAATAAGATCCAGAATCCTACTCACTATAAATTAATAAAAAGCATTCGAATAATAGTGGACTTTTTCTAAATAACGCGTTATTTTAATTATTTTAAAATCGACTTAAAATTTACGCTTTCGTTTAAACGCCCAGCCGCGACCCGCCATTTCTACTTTGTGATTCAGCGCTGGGGTGCGCGCCCACTATGTCGTTTTCTACACGGAATTTATTTATAAATACATATGCTATATCTTTATGATTATGTAAACCACCCATCGACACAGGAGTACTGCATTTGTGTTGTAATTTACTTATTCGTTTTTT
The DNA here is from genome assembly GCA_963855885.1 of Coenonympha glycerion. Taxonomy (NCBI): domain Eukaryota; kingdom Metazoa; phylum Arthropoda; class Insecta; order Lepidoptera; family Nymphalidae; genus Coenonympha; species Coenonympha glycerion. Next base: position 1,764,966 of record OY979626.1, read on the forward strand.
TCCAGAATTTTCCAAATTGTTTATATTGCCTAACCTAAATGTATCTTATATCTCTGTATCTTGTATAATTTTGATTACACAGCGAATTTTTAACACATTATTATGAACGTACATTCATTTCGCTTGTGCTATTGTTAAATGCTTTGCGGCTATAAGCGAATTTTTTCTTTAGGTACTTCCCCTGGTTGATCTTAAAAGTTTTATTTAAAAATCCTCCCTTATCCAAAGTCCTTAGTCAAAACAACGAATATACAATATTACTAACGTAGTCAAAACGAGATAAAATAATACCATACTAATATTATATATTCGTTGCTAATACCTAAATAAATCCTAAATTCTAAAAATAATACCTAAAACAACAGAATTGTATAAATTGGGCACTTATTGGGCATGATCTATAATAACTATATAATTAGATATTAACGTTATCATAGGTTATCAAGTAAAATTCCAATTGATTAATTCGAGTAAGATATCACAATAAAAACCAGTGCTCGTTTTTGATTTAAATCACCGATTCTCTACAAAACTTAATATTATTTCGTATTATCAGTCAGTAGATTTAACTGGTAACCTGCAGGTTAAAAACAATAACGACGGTTACAAATTTAAACGTAATCTAAATTCACTAGAAGCAGAATTATCTCGATAAAAAGTTTTCACACAAAATGCTCCAAAACCTCATTTCTTTTAATTTTATTGAAAACTAGCAGTGCCCGCGGACTCCGTTGTGCGTTTTAAATATTTTTGTTCCGCGTAAGGCCCAGTTTCCACCAAAGCGGTGCGGAGCGAAGCTGTGTTTGGGAAACCAATCAAATTGCGTCATTTCGACATCTCATCTTTAACTCTACGTTTTAGGATTGTTTTTAGGGTTTTTCCGGTTTTTTTCTCAACTTTTAAACCTTCCCTAGACTTACTAATTTTTACTAAATTAAATTTAGTAATACCTTTTTTTGCTACGGAGGAGATAAGATACCCGGCCTTTTTGGAAGGCACGAGTTATGTAGTAATTTTACCCAATAATAATGTATTTTTTAAGAATATTCTTGAATTGTTGTAAAAATAAATGATAATTATTAATATAAATATAATTTTTACCCAATAATACCTAAATTCTAATACCTACAATGTTAAAAAAAAACATATAGAACCATAATACAATCTACTACGTGTAATATTTAGCCTAGAACTTGAATCAAAAAATAATGTTCCCACACCCACAATATTTATGAAGAACCTAATCAACACACCATAAATTTTCCTCGCTTTACATATAGGGTAGGTACATGCTACCTACCTACTACCTATATACTTAGGATATGTATAATAGTATCCAACATAAATGATGAATCATTCTACACGTTCCACAGACTCGTAATCGATTGCTGACGATTAAATAATTATGTTGAACAATGCAATTTGTTTACATAAAAGTTGACTGAAAGGAAAAAAAAAGTTATGAGAAAATTAAAATAATGACCGACAAGTGACAACCGATTCATTCATTGTTATTGCCGATTAGTCAGCTATTTTATAGTTCCGTACCCAAAGAATAATAAACGGGACCCTATTACTAGCACTCCGCCGTCCGTCTGTCCTTATGTCCTTAGGCTATTCCTCTTGAACCACGACAGTTAGACAGTTGGAGATGGACGGACGGTGGAGTCTTAGCAATAGGATTTTTACTCTTTGGGTACGAAACCTTAAAAATGCAGGGATATGACACGTCATACACTCAGAATCAAAATAATTTGATTATAAACTTATATATATAAGAAAGTTAAATATTTTTCATACCCCTAAGTGAGAAATCAACATGTCAGAACAACGTTTGCCGGGTGAGGCGATATTAAACGTCGAGTGGAAAACTCTGTTTTTGAGTTATTTTTTCACGGATTATTTTTTGTAGAATTTCGATACTATTTGATTGAAAAAATATCTATATTCCATACTATAGGTACTTAAATGCGAAAATAACTCTGTCTGCCTCTTTGTTACGTTTTCACGCCCATTGAACCAATCTTGACTGGTACACTGATAGACTAGAGCTTTGGGAAGAACATAGGTTACTTTTATACCAAACGATTCCCGTGGGATTTCAAAAAACCCAAAATTTTCAATAATAATATAGATAAAGATATAGGTTGAGAATAATAATAATTATACCTTTCTTCGGAAGTAGGTGTATTAAAGGTTAGGAAAGGGAAGGGAAGTAGAAATCCCGGGAGAATCCCTGATTCATGCAGGCGAAGCTGCGGGAAACAGCTAGTGCATAAAAAACTGCGTTGAGAATAAATATTATTTTACAGGAAATCTATTACGTTTTCACAGGAATGAAATATTGAAATTGTGTTCGCGGAATTAAAGACCGTTATTCTGAATTTGTATTTACGAGTACATTCAGAGAGCGTCCTGCACATTTAAGCTTCTTTAGACGTCCCAACTGCCAACAACATTAAGCCGTCGAAACTGCGTCAGTGATGATCACTGTTGTCTATGATTCGTTATACATTGCTGCTTTAATAATGCTTCCAATGAATTTTCAAATGACAGACCCTCGGAAGTAGGTGTATATTTTGTCCACTCACAAAATGCTTATATAGCTTAGAAAGGCTGCTGTTTTCTTTGTTCCTTAATTGGGATGTCAGCATACTACCAATGCTAGCAATGGCTGCTGCAAGCTGTTTTTGTTTAAACTCGATGGCTCTATCGCGTTTGATCACGGCTTCTCCTGACGCCGCTTTTATTTCTGCGTTAAGTAGTGGGGCGGCAATTTGTGTACAGTTGGAAGGTACTAAGAATTTTTGAATCAACTCTTGCCTTACCGACTTATCTAGGCCTGTAGTGGCTATGTATTCAAATCTGCTAGCCACCTCCTTGTTGATTTCGTCGCCAAATTCCTGAGTTTCAGATGGGTCAGCGCCCAGTATTTCTAATAAATCAGATCTTCCCGTGCCGCCTTCATTGGATTTAATTTGATGATATATTATTTAAAACAAAATTGTATACAACTATTTATTGAAATGAAATCCAGGGCTGAGTTTCTTGCCAGCTCATCACGGTGCAAAAGCTTTCCAATCGTGGCGATAGAATGTGAAATGTGTCAAATGACCTCGGTAAATTTTTACCACTTTACCGCGATTTTCTATTTTATTTACCAGCGTTTAAGAAATTCATTATGATCAAAGGGCATTTATCTTTGACTATGATTATGCACGTTAAGGAGCACACCACAAGTGTGCCCGCGAAATTCAAATTTTTCGTGGTTTTTCGCGATTTTTAAGCTAATAAGACATTATAGGCTTATGGCCGTGAAATTGCGATAATCCCAATATCTTCTTCACGTGTTTATATAAAAATCTCTGCTCGAAAGTGTCGAGTTAAAGAAATTAGTCCGAGATTTGCGAGTTACTCACATAAAACTCGATACTCGGACTAATTTCCTAGGAAACACATTTTTATGCAAAGATTTTGATATAATCATGTAAAGATGATACTGCCATTCTCGCAAATTGATTGCCATTAGCCTATCATGTCTAATTAGCGTACAAATTGCAAAAAAACACGAAAATTTTGAATTTCGCGGGCAGACCCGTTGATTTCACGTTAATATAGCCTACGTAGTTAAGTATTGCTGTTGCCGTTATAATTATAAGCTTCCTGACGTCTGTTCGTTGGTAAAGTAGATATAATAACAGCTGGCAAATAACGTGATTTTAGGCTCGAGCGTGAAAGTACAAAGTATATTTTATAACCTACCCTTACCTCATAATTATAATTTTTGCATGCAGCGCGACACGAGATTAGAAAATCGAACGTTCGAGTCAGTTGTGATTGACATACAACACGTGAGCTGAAAAAGTTGGCATGTCTGAATAGCTGTTGCTTTGATTTCATTTTCTAGGTACTGTGAAACATTTTCAAAGGGATTCCATATCAAAGCTATTCAAAAATAGGTAGCATTCCAATTCCACTGTAATATGAAATTAATAAACGGACATAGAGGGAAACTTTTCATCAGATATAATATTTAGATTTTCACATAAGCCTGCGGGCGTCAAATGTTGAACATAGGCCTTCCGAAGCGAGCGCCACCACACCCTGTCCTAAGACTATCAGCCACTTCCACCACACGCAAAGATAAATTAGAAAATTATAAAGATACAAAAAGGCATTCAAAACTTTGTTACTCACACACTGTCCACATAATACGAATAATAAATCTATTCTATTCTATTCTATTCTATTCTATTCTATAATGTACTACTACTATACCAGCTATTTACCGCGGCTCCGCACGCGTGATTTTCGGTTTTTACAAATCCAAAAATTTGGATTAAAAGTGTTCCCGTTCCCGCTCCCTTTTCTAACCATCATACTGTAACCGTCATACATCTGTCTACTTTCAAAGATAATCTATAGCAAAAAAGTATTGCAATAGCGGGTTTTGGATTTTACGAAATCCCAAGGGAACCATGGTGTTTTTCGGGATGAAAAGTAGCCTATATCACTTCCCCAGTTCTAGCCAACTATTATCTATGTTCCAAATTTCATGAAGATTGGTTTAGTGGTTTAGGCGTGAAAGGACAGACCGACAGAATTACTTTCGCATATATATTATTAGTAGGGATAGGAATCTCGGTTTCTTCTTGATTTTCCGTAAATTTCAATGGTATTCCGGATAATCGCAAATCCGTATATAGGTACAGGCTGAATTACCGAGTTACTACTGTACCCACCTACTTCGCTAAGTTTTATTTCAGATAGTGACTTCAAATATTGTTATTAGGAACATAAATATAATGACTTGAACGGTAACCTAAAAAAAAAAACAACAAACAAGATTTCATCATCCTCATACCCAAAACGTTCGAAACCTAATCCTACTTAATCTTTTCATAAATAATTCCATTCATGAAATCAGCATATCTATGATAACCTGGTGTACTTTTGTGCAACACTCGATAACAAAAGACTTCGGTAAAAAAATTACAAAATTATTGATGACCAAAAATATATTGCGTATGAATAAATCAAAGATAAACATGGTACAAAAAAATTTTTTTGCAGTTCTAGTTAAAAAAACGGGACCCTATTACAATATTATATATTCGTTGCTATTACTGAGACCCTGTCACCTGGTTGAACCGTTATAGTTAGACTTTTCACAGCACAGATGATGTATTTCTATTGATAGGTTAATTTTCTAAGTTTTATAAGTGGCATGACGGTTCCACATGTTTCGAAACTGGTTTTTTATAATACTTTTGAACCCCTTCTAACATTTCACTAGCATAAGTATATGCGATATTAAAATTTGAAAGAACATTCTTCATGCATACGTGCTTGAGACGCAGAGTACACAAATATTATAGCCCATTTGCTGGCATTCTCCTTTGGATTTAAATCAGCTTGCTACGGGATTCCATCCATCCATGGTCATTATTATCCGCAAAATCGTGTTTTGATATCAGCCATCATATCAGATATACTTTCAATTAAATCCACATAGAACGATGCTATACGAATGCAATTTAGTTAAATACGTCACACACACACACACGGAACAACACAGCGTCTGTATTCACAAATATATTGTGTAAATAACAAAATTTTAAAGTTCGTATGAAATTTTTGTCTCTTTCTATATTATTTTGTTTGCCTGTTACCCCTTTGTGTAAAAGCTACAGAATCCTTTTGACTGAAAATTTAAACACGAGTTAGCTTCTATGTATCATACTCATATTCATATTTACTATTTAATACTTTTTCACAAAGAAAAATACACATATCCAGCGGGTTAAAAAAATTGGAAATTCGAAATCTAGCAAACGGGACCTAGGGATGGATTATTATTTACTTTCTGTTAGGGTATCTATGCTGAAAAATACGCTCGAAAAGCAAAAGTTCCGATCAGTCTCCCGTTTCCAGCTTACGTGGAAAAGGTTTCCAGAATTCGTTTGTTGGCTAACCCGATTTTTCCTCGAAATACAGTGCGAAGCGAGTTGTATAATTGGATCCATCCGAACTCACCCTCAAAGCCTCCTGTTCCAGGGAAATCGTGTCAAGCCAAGTTCAAAAACAGAAGTGGCAAGCGCACCATGTGTAATATTACACGAACCACTTGGAGCCAGGTTTAACACCCTCATATCTCAAAAACTATTCTCTAAAACTTGCGATGGCTAAAATATGATGCATATATGAAAACAAGCCAAGACCGTAGGCTTCAATATATTAACCTAAGTTATAAGAAGATATGATATTTTACGTTGTTTTAAATAAATTTCAAGATTGACCATTTAACTTGGCACCTATTAAGATTTCACTTCTTTTGTCGTTGAAGTCAACAACCAAGGCATATATTATATACATATATATATACATATATAGACATAAAATTGAACTTGGCTCTCATTTAACATTTATGCTTTTGATGGGATTCATAAATCGAGCCTTTATCCGTTCAATATTTCATCACAAGCTTGAAAAACACCGGATATTTTGTGTGCATTTCAGTACTTGTTGCTCTGTGGCTTATTCCGCTACTAGGGTTGCCAGGTCATCAAAGTTAATAGCCGGACAGACCAGCCAGTTTGGCCGGACATTTTGGTAAAAAGGCCGGACACCATACATTATTAAGAATTTTGTGTCAGTATTAATAAGTACGACAAAAAAATTGTAAAATCAAGTTTTTTTTTTAATTATTACCATAAATTTCGTTTAATCAGGCTCGGCGCTCGCACGTTTGCGAAATGTCAAAACCGGAAAAGCCGGACACCATTTATTTTGGCCGGACACGCAATTCAAAAAGCCTATGTCCGACTTTATTCGGATGCCTGGCAACGCCATCCATTACACACGTGAAACGCAAATAGCAATGCATATTAAAAAACAAGGCACAGAGTAACGAATGACTTTTATTATCCATGGAAATTAACAACCAATCCGATCGGGATTTGCCCTATCGGAGATAGTAATTTGACATAGGCTCCATCAGTGTGGGTAAATGTAAACAGAGGTAAATGGAAACGCATTCAATAATTTCGTAGTTTTAATTAATATCAGTTTCAGAGTGTAACAAAACGCATCTATAGTCTATTGTCTTTAATTGTCTGAATAGAATATAGATGCGTTTCGTTATGCTCTGTAACTTATATTTATAAAAACTACGTGCGTTTCAAGTTTCTATGGTTATAAAAATCAGAATAGGATAGGTTATTAATTTCGGCCGTATACCAAGTAGATTTTAAGACCATGCATTATTAGTAAAGCCGTCACACACGACGATGGTACTAAAATATATTATCACATGTATCACCATACAAATGAAAATAATACAATGATAAAATAGTTTATGAGCAATTCTTGCATATAAAATAAAAATATGTCAGGATATGTTGGGGCTAGATTACACACATCGCAATTTAGCCCCAAAGTAAGCAATAGCTTGTGTTACGGGTGATAATTAATTCAGATAACCGATGATTGTATATACATAATATATAATATACATAAATACAATATATTGAATAACATCAAGAAACTTAAAAACTTTCATATTCGCCAAAAAATCATTTTCAAGTTGTGGGAATCGAACCCACGATCTCCGACGTAGACTCAGGATCGCTGCCACTACACCATCCGGTCGTCATAAATATATTTATTTCGCGTATCTCGTAAACGGTTCTACCGATTTTGATGATATTTTAATTTAGACAGGGTTTTGTTTTACTAAGTTTACCTTTGATACGTTTCTAAAAAGCGCGATTTATTTCCGAATAAAAAGTTAAGCTCGGTCGACCAGATACTAATATAGTATTTTATCTTCGCCAAGTTTGTATAGTCAGCGATATTGTATCTTATGATAAATATTATATATTTGCCGTGTGTGACGCGCTTGTGACTAGCTTCCGTTTCTGCCTGCTTTAATCACAACTGACCAAAATGTTCTAATTCCAAATTTCGTAATAAATTACAATCAGGATTTTTAGAAAAAACTTTCTCTGTGTGTCACTCTTTTGTATTTCTGCTGTTGTATTCTTTCTGTTGTTGTGTTTGTATTTGTTTCTGTTGCACCAAAAGGACTAAGTATCTATAATAACTGAAATATTAGAAAATATGAGAAATTGCGGAAAAATATTTCTGGGTGATTAATATTTTTAGATGACCCTTGACGTTGTCTCGCTTCAAAGGAATTTATTATTAGGTTTTAGATTTGCAAATTAGTTTTCATCGATTCACTTTATAGCTTTTCTTGCTACTGTAAATGTTTATTTCTTTTTTGTAGTAGTTGTAATAACTCAGAAACCATAAAGGCTTTGATAATTATCGAACCTACAAGTTACCGAAGAGTTAACATGTGTTGGTGAGCGCATAACTTAACAACGCCTGGACCGATTTGGAGAATTCTTTTTTAAATGTTACTTGAAGTTCAAGGATGGTTTTACTTATTACGCCTTTACTTTTAGATTAATGACAATAATTATTTTCTCTCAGATAGTTACTGTGCTCATCTTACACGCGAAGGGAATCTCAATTTGTATTCGTAATTCCGTTATTTAAAAATAACAGAACGGATTTTGTGCTTTTAAAATACGAATATAAAACCCTCTTCCATGTCTCGTTCATTTATCGACTGCATCACATATTTCTCGTATCAGTTACCAATTATTTCCTGGGAAATCATTTTCAGTGGAAATGCATGGTATTGTTTCAAAACTCTCTACACTCGCATATTATATTCGTATAGAGCTCTCATGGTTCACATTAACAAAACAATTACTGGTTTGCAAACAGGAATTAATTAGGTACCTTAAATCAGTTCATACTGGACATGCCTACTGGTAAATGCAGTATGTCCAGCCGTGAAACAAATATCGTCAATCGGCGTAATTATGAAATAGCTAACAGTGTTCTCTAATTAACGGGCTATTTGAGCAATTTTTAGGGACCTACAGGTTGAAAACTATAAAGACAATAACTTTTAAATGTAAACGTCTAGTACTTTGAGTCTTCAATCTAAAAAAATCTGGGTGACCGGCTTTGCTCGATGTTTTTTTTTCTGGGTAATAATTATTATAATTTACTATCAAGAAGAATTAAGGATTAACGTATATTCAGGACAATAATAAAATCTTTACTTTTGCGGTTCGTTAACTAAGTGTTACAATTAAATTTTTAAGTACATTTTTTAGTATTAATATTATATAGGTTTTAATAATATAATTATAGGTATTTGTATTAATATTACATAGGTATTTTAATTCTTAGTTTTAGTTATTTAAATTTTTAAGTTGTGTTTTTTTCGTGATACCATTTTTTTATACCTAATATCGAGCAATAAATGAATCCTAGCTTTTGTAGTATGGTAATAAAGCAATATTATGGAATCTTTGGTGCGCGTTTGTCTCGCAATTGAGCGTTTTTAACATTTACCCGGGTTGTATGCCTCCGAAAATGCAGCTACACTGTAATCTCATAATAACATGGATGTAACATAAAGGATGAGCCCTTAGTGACGTCACGCATATATTTTTAGGCTCAAATCTGTAAAATGGCGCTAATGTATGCGACCAACAGCGGTATGTGCCGTCAGCGGTAGGTACCAAAATGCGCGCCGCCATATTTGAGAAATTTTTGGTTTCAACATACGTCACATAGTTCATGTCCTCTTAGCGTAGCGTTTCCGTCATTGCATAATAATTATCGCAAAACGCTGTAATTCAGCTCTTCGCTTCCCCTAAACGCTTCAGTTATTCAACGCTGCATTCTGCAATTGAATTTGCTTACATACGCAAACTAACTATTGTTTATTAATAAATTCCATATCGAGGAACGCTCCCAACTGAAAGGAATATCTGTTTATTGTGTTGTACTAATACCTAGAAATTGCGAACTACTAACTGCAGATCACGCTTTGCGACGTAATTCATTAAATCTGTTTAACTGAGCGTAACTAATAACTACGAGAATGGGTAACGTGACCATTATTTAAGTATATAAACATCTATAGTCTGAAATATATATAATTCTCATGTAGCGTTGTTTGTAACCAAACTCCTCCGCAACGGCTTGACAGATTTTTATGGAATTTTTTGTATATATACATTTGGTAGGTAATATGTCGTAAGCTATTTTACATACCCCTAATGGCGGTTCTTTATATTTTATCTATCCATGGTTTGTCTTACTACAGATAGAAACTTGACGTAAATCTTGTATGGATCTTTTGTCATATTGATATCTCTAGTAGGGAAAATAAAAAATATATAGAATACTAGCTGTTTCCCGCGGCTCCGCCCGCGTGAATTACGATTTTTTTTTTAATTAAAATTGCGACTATAATTTGAGATTTAAACTATCCTATCTCTCAAGTTGGATCGAACTGCACATGGTGTGCGAATTTTATTATAATCGGTTAAGTGGTTTAGGAGTCCATTGAGGACAAACATTGTGACACGAGATTTATATATATTAAGATTGGGAACCAGCAAAAAGTGAGCAGTAATTGAGAAATAATTTATGTGTCAAAATAACGTTTGCAATAAAAGGAAAAGTTTTAAATAATTACTCACATTATAAGGGCAATCATATCTATCCTTCTATTTTAAATTAAGACAAGTAGGTAAATATAAAGGTTCAAGTTTGGTAAAGCGGAACCATAGCGAAACTATTTTGTTCTAGCTGGGGACAGCGGGACAGACAGCCAGAAAGCGGGAATATCCTGCTAAAAGCGGGAGGTATGGTCACGTTAAATTTTCTGGTATAAACATAAACACATCACCGTTTCCGTAATATTGTTTTGTTGGTAGATGCTGTGCGAATTGCGATTTAATTTATCAGACAGACCAATAGAAATGTATCGATTTCCTTTGATATGGTTCTAATACAGAGTTAGGAATACTTGCTCAAACCTCAAACTTGCACAAAGATTCTTGATGGAGAGATGCAACAACTAAATCCTAGTCACTAATTAAAGGAGAATGCCAGAAAATGGGCTATATTTGCGTCACTCTGCGTCTCAAGCATGTATGCATGAAGAATCTTCTTTCAAATTGCATATACAATATTAGTGAATGTGAAAATGGGTTCAAAAGTATTCTAAAAAGTAATTAAACGTTTCGAAACATGTGGAACCGCCATGCCACTTATAAAAATTAGAAAATTAACCACTTAGAAAATCAGATTATTACAATTTTCCTGATGTTTTACCGATGATTTGGTTAAGACGCAAGGTATAGCCCAATTTTCATACAAAAATCAACATTCTCCTTTTGTGTCATCTTCGGCCTGACTTGATGCTCAAATTAATTACTGTGGATGAAGAGGTTCTAGGATTCTTGGAATGATAGGGATATGCTTCCATCTCCTCACGAGATATCTTAAAAATATGTAACAATTTTTCATACCTATTCGCTTCTTCTCGTTGCAAACCTGCTTCTGAACCTGGCGGAAGAGTTTTGACTTTTCATAAGAACCTATAATTAGGGCCTATGTGAAAAATAAAAAATTTATTTTTCATTTTATTTCCTATTATTTTCTATCTTTTACTCTTCACTCTGGAACTCTTCGGCGCTTGAAATTTCCTTCCGTTGTGCGTGGAGCCTCCTAGTTGGATCCAACTGGATCCAACTAGGAGCCAGGGCTTGCTTCAGGATTCAAAGAGGCAAAGGTCTCCTAGGATCTCGAGCCAGCCCAGCTCTTTCCATAAGTCAAAAAGACCGTCCAGGTTGCCTAGGGCAAAGGAGTGGAAAGCTGAGCAAAGTTGTACTTACGTTGGTCGCCTATACCGTATTTGTTATTAACTAACTTCAGCGTGACTATATGATTTAAGACCCTTTTGTACAGTTCTCAGTTCGTGATAACACAGGTGGTGTTATTGTTTCAGGGGATACTCCAAACGGGGGAGATGATGTTCCCCGACTTCATGCCCCTCATGTCCATTGCGCTCAACGGAGTCTTTGGGGTTCACAACAGCCCCATCATGACCGCGCGAGTGGGCGACCTGCTGATGGATGGCGTATCAATTTGCAAGAACCCAGGGCTTGCGGGGCTAGCCGCGTGTAACATAATACGCCCATTGGCTGCAAACGTGCAAAATATGGAAGAACAAGAGGACGGGTCTCTTGAGTTCTCCTTCCTTCGTTATGTAAGTATAGCACGTACGAACAACTCGAGACCTGAGTTAACGCCAGCTGCGTACTTACGAGTATGCTATGAGTTATAAGATGGAAATTGCAATGTGTTTACTCTGATCTCACGTTATCGCACATGCATATAGTACCTACTACCAATATCTTAATGATCATCTGCTTAAGACGCCCTAGGTATCCATGTATAATATCGTCATTTGTGCAAAACAATAAAAATTCGTGTAAAAACTCACATAAGCAAACTCTTACAATATCCAATAATAACAGTCATCCAATTATGGTATGTTGAACCGTGGATATCAGATTTAAAAGTAGCCTATATTTCGATCTATAGGTAATCTATGTCCATTCCAAATTTCAGCCAAACCATGTCACATAAAAACTACCGTCTTGATGGGGTGGACCACCAGGATCCCCTAGAATTAGATGATCCAATAAGATCTGTCAATAAGATATCAGTGCGACTATATTTTTTTGAAGAGAAATCAAGTGAGAGTTGAACAGAAAGTGACAACTTTTTGCTTTCTTATATAAACTACATATTTTTTCTGCAAACGTGCAAAATATGGAAGAACAAGAGGACGGGTCTCTTGAGTTCTCCTTCCTTCGTTATGTAAGTATAGCACGTACGAACAACTCGAGACCTGAGTTAACGCCAGCTGCGTACTTACGAGTATGCTATGAGTTATAAGATGGAAATTGCAATGTGTTTACTCTGATCTCACGTTATCGCACATGCATATAGTACCTACTACCAATATCTTAATGATCATCTGCTTAAGACGCCCTAGGTATCCATGTATAATATCGTCATTTGTGCAAAACAATAAAAATTCGTGTAAAAACTCACATAAGCAAACTCTTACAATATCCAATAATAACAGTCATCCAATTATGGTATGTTGAACCGTGGATATCAGATTTAAAAGTAGCCTATATTTCGATCTATAGGTAATCTATGTCCATTCCAAATTTCAGCCAAACCATGTCACATAAAAACTACCGTCTTGATGGGGTGGACCACCAGGATCCCCTAGAATTAGATGATCCAATAAGATCTGTCAATAAGATATCAGTGCGACTATATTTTTTTGAAGAGAAATCAAGTGAGAGTTGAACAGAAAGTGACAACTTTTTGCTTTCTTATATAAACTACATATTTTTAATGGGAAAATACCCAACATGTAACATTGCCCTGCAAGGGCGTAGGAAAGACTCAAAAAAAATATGACAAGTCCCACGCCTATACGTAACGCAAGTGAAGGTCTTATCCAAAGGGAGTGCGTAGGTCTGATCCTAAGAGTATTGTTCTCAATACATTGTGATTATGAACAAAGGTAAGATTCCTCAATCACTGGAGCTCTAACCTCCGGTTCTTTGGACTCATGAGGTTCATACAAACGGTTAGAAACAAAGATCGACCTTTTTACTGGCACATTAGTTTTTTGTTTGCACATTGTCTTAGAATACCTATAAAAAATAAAAACTTTTATTTAGTTTTAATAATAATTATAAAGGAAATCTAATTGAATTCATGATATAAACTTATTGTTTATCTAATTATTATTAATACTTTTTTTAATTTTATATTATCTTTGGTTCATAGAAATTGTTATTTTTGAACGCATCCAAATTAGAAAAAAATCTGAATTTTTGTTTTAATCGTGATAAATGAAAATTATATATATTTTTGCTTTATCATTTACTGTTTTGTTTGAACTTTGAATTTTGAAATAAAATTAGTGATAATTTAAGTGGCTAAGGCTTTAACAGCCGTTTTCACTAAACCTAGGAAACTCCTAAATCGAATGCTTAAGCCGACAGGTGACAGTTTTCACCTACAACAACTGTCACGTTAGGGCTTAGGTGACTCTTAAAATGTTGGTGAAAACGAGCATTAGTGAGTGAAGTTATTGCAGAGAATAAAATTTGCAGGGTTACCAGAGGTCCAAGAGAGAGCTTCAAAAGTGCTGCCAAAAATACTTTGCCTAAATTGGCAAATCCTTGCCGTAGTTACACAATTTTTCAAGCACACTAGCATCCGCGCACCATACAAATTTCAAATAGACACACTCACACTACAAAATAAAGTTGCCGCACTCACGGAGCTGTCGTTGTTAGGTAGGTCTCTATCCGTGTCACAATGTTTGTCCTCAATGGACTCCTAAACCACTTAACCGATTTAGTTCAAACTTCGTGAATATCTGTCATTTGGTCCAACTTAAAAGATAGAATAGTTTTTATCCCACGTGGACGAAGTCGCGGGCATCAGCTAGTTAATCTATAAGAGTTACTTAAAACATCATCTTATATACTCGCAATGCCGATCCAAAGTGTTCTTTTGGTAATTTTCGCTGTGGTGAGATGAAAATTGTTAGGGTCTCGTGTCTTTGAATGCCTCTCTACGCTCAGGATGCTATGACACTCGGCCCCAAAACTTACTTTGCGGCCTTGCAACTATTTTACATGCTTTTACATAATTTGCAATGTATTATTTTTGTTCGAGTGGAATCTAGCAACCCCATTCAATTTTGAAGCAATGTCTTCAACCGCTGTGGATACCTTCGTACTTCGTTTCTTAATAAGGCGGAACACACATGATGACGGATAAGTTATTTTTAATGCACCCCTGAGTATCAAATTTTGACTTTAGGTTTGCTGAGAATAATACGGAACAAATGTCGTATTGTGCTTGTTTTTAAAAATACTTTGTGTTTCAATAATTGACTACTTTGTTGTGTAAGTATGTATTTACCAGACTGCAGTAAGGTTTGGAAACGTCTGGAAAGATCTACAAAGAGAACATTTTTTTACGTTTTTCCAACATTTTTCATTGATGCTCCGCTCCTATTGGTCATAGCGTGATTTTATTAGCCTTCTTCGTTAAATGGACAATCCTAACACAAAAGTATTTTTTCAATTCCGACCATGCCCGTATTCTGTATCACGGTGCCTATCAAAGAATGATAGCCACTGGCAATTGTTATTTATCCATTGAAAGTTTGCTATGAAATAAAAATAACATTTCCTTAGCAAAACTTCAATCGATAAAAAAACATTTGCTAGTGGCTATCATTCTTTGATAGACACCGAGTTACAGAATAGGTACGCAGTAGTTCCAGAGAAAAAAAAAACAAACAAACTCTGCAGATTTATAATATAAGGTAGTACCTATACAAATGTATACAAGATAGATACTATACAAGATAGACACTATACAAGATAGATACCTACTCGTATTTTTGGAGCCGAATTTTGTTTGCGAGTAGGTTCATATTTTTATGCGATTGTTCATTGAACAGAAACACGACAACCCGAGTTACGAGTACGAGGCTTACCGAGGCGTCAACGACATCATGAGGCTCGGCATCCTCCGCTCCTACAACCGCTCGAGCCACGTGAACCACTGGGTCAACTCCGAGACGGATGAGGAAGGCCAGGAGGTGCCCAGTGCGTGCAACATGCTCAATGGCACAGACTCGGGTATATACCCGCCCTTCGTCAACAGGGACGAGTATGTCTACGCCTTCAACACGGATATCTGCCGGTAAGATATTTTTTTTACATGACTGCCGAAAAAAAGGCTGTAATGTTTTTAGAGTTCATGTATGTATGTGAGTTTCTTTATTCCACCATAACCTCTGAACGGCTGAATAGATTTGGACATAATATGGGATGTCGTTACAATCCTTTCCGAGTAACATAGGCTATCGTTCTACCAAAAGACTTTGAAAATTTGACGCTAAATACAATAAGAAGGAAACTTGACGAATATCTTATGGAAAAAGGTTATTATGATATTAAAGAATATTTAATGTAAGTAATTTAGTGATATAATTCAGTGGAATTTTTAATAATTCATTTATTATTGTTTATTACAACTAAAATTCAATTTGTTGTTTAATTATGTTTATATTTGTATAGATTACTTTCTACTCACTTGTAACTTTTGCATGCCTTAAAATGGTAGAAACATTGAAACGCTTTTATTATTGTAAAAACATCTGTATTTGACATGTTTTTAGCAAATAAACTTGATTGATTGATTGATTGATACCACAAGGCAGTCATGTTTTAAATTTTTTAATTATTTTCTTCTTCCTGTAACAGTGAGAAAAGTGCCCATTTGCAGGTCCGTGGAGCTTCGGTACCAGTTCGACTCGTCGTTTAAGGACATACCGGTAGCGCGGTTCGCGGCCAACGAATGGCACCTGGACAACCACGAAGGCTGCTTCTGCCTCAATGTAACGCGGGGCATCACGCGAGACGACGGCTGCCTGCTGCCCGGCGCTATGGAGATGTACACGTGCGTAGGCAAGTAGTTTTTTTAACTCCAGCACATACCTTTTGTTTGCGCGGATAGGTGGCTCACAGCAAACACATTATATGAAGGTTGAAAGTTGTATTTCATAGATCACATGATTAATTACAAAAAAACGTGAAAGCGCGTTACATGGGCGCTGCAGTAATTCGCCATATTAGAATTATTCTGTCCGGGGTTCACACGCAACACGAAAGTCCAATAGGGATTGGATGGTGATGCATCTTATGTCCTTTTCACACTAACTACATACACCACAGGTTGGAGCGTCGCGAACACCTTTATTTTTACGGGGTTCCCCCCCGTAAAATGTGGATCTTCACTGGAATATCCAATTAGATTATGTGGGATTTTTACCCATTAAAACCCCCCTCGGACATCCTCAGCGCCCATGTTGGAAACCTCCGGGATCTCATACGAACGCACCGGAGGCTCCCTTGCGCAACGCCCGTTGGTCTCACCTCTGGCTGACCGTTAACATTTGCCACTTTCAGGCTAGGTTAGGGTCAACCACAAGGACCCAAGCTATTAAGGGGCATGGTATTACCTGCGGCGTCTGCGAGAGGGATCATATCTCTCTCGATCCCTCTCCGCAGCCTCTTTGTCATAACAACCTCGCAAAAGGCGGATGCTTCTTTCCACGCCTCTTCCCCTGTTAGCATACCTAGTACCTAAAGAAAATTCTCTCTGCAAATTGTTATACCTACCTAAATAGCGACTACAGTAAACACAATAGTGTGCAAAAATTCGAAATAGCTATTAACATACGTTTTTAATAACGGCATACAAGGGCTAAGTATTTAAGCAATTTTTAGTGACCTGCAGTTTGGATTTGTCCAATCCAATACCATAGGAATATTAAAAATAAAATAACACAGTCCTTATTATAAAAAGTAAACAATAGGCATATACTGCTAAAATAAGTGCGGCATAAAAATTCTGGTCACGTGGAGAAATGATATATATAATAATAAATAAAGGATAAGGTGCTCCGGTCGTGTCGCAAACGGCCTGATCTATTCGCGCTCGAATCGTTCCGTACGCAGTATGCGGAGAGTGCCCCAACGTTTCGCGCACTTTCCATTTTTAATGAAATAATTGCTCAGCACCAGAGCCTTGATTTGTTTCATATAAGTTTGAATAAGTTTACTTCATTTTTAAAAGATAATAAATTGTAATTGTGTAATCAACGCTTGTACTCAGAATCTGACTTGCTAAACGTTTTGGCACAAGCTGTAAGTTTAGCAAGGATATTATGTAATAAATAAATAAATAAATAAATAAATATAATTTCTTTACGAATCACCCAAGCCGAAAGCGCGAGACGGGCGAGTGACGATACAATAATTACCCTGTTATTACTTACTAATTACATCACTATCAACTGCAGTCCATTGTTGTGTACCGATAGGCCGTACGACGCACGTGTAAACTCTACGACGCAAAATAGCACAAAGCTCCTGCGCCGATTCATTAGCAATACATCTTCGAGAATAGCACAACAGGTCACGGACGACCTAATGGCGTAGCGGTAGCGAACCTGCTTCTGCGTCGGAGGTCGTGGGTTCGATTCCCGCAACTGGAGAATGTTTGTGTGATGAGCATGAATGTTTTCCAGTGTCTGGGTGTTTTTCAATATATTTTATGTTATAATTATGTAAGTATATATATATTTGTCAGTTATAATATAGTACCCATAACACAAGCTAATGCTTACTTTGGGATGTATATAATGTCCTTATATACGAGACACGAGTATATTATATACTTATATATAAAAAGCTATTATGACGAAATTCTAAAAATGTATGAAAATGATTGCTAAATTGATCATGTGACTTCCGTTATGGGTAGATACATTATTGAATTTCATCTATCCATTCCATTCCACATGACATTTGCAGCATCAGGAGAACTACCAATGATTTAGTGGCTCTTGAGGAGTTATTTTATTAATTTAGATAATAATTTGGAAGATTTACAGGCAATAGCTACTAGCTGTTGCCCAAGGCGCCGCCCGCTTGAATTTCGGTTTTTCGTTAAAACCATAGGAACGATGGATTTTTCCGGGATAAAAAGTAGCCTATGTGTCGATTCAGGTTATAAGCTATCTATGTTTCTAACGGTGTTAGGGGTCATTAACCCTTTCCAAGTTAGTACGATAAAATCTTCGGTAGCATCAACATTTACCATCAGGTGAGATCGCAGTCAAGTAGGTATAAAAAAACACGCCCTAGTCTATGCCTACCTAAGTTCTTCAAAGCAATTACAGCGGAGTACCTTTGTAAGTTGTTTAAAGCAATTAATATTTAATTGACACAACTGTAGGTACAAAACACTTAGAATTGAAAAAAAATTGGTAAAGTGCAAGTCGGGCTCGCGCACTGGGGTTCCGTAGGTACTATCAATGAGACTCATTCTTAAATAGTATTTAAAGTGTAAACATAGAAGTAATAAAATGAAACCCACCGAATAAATTTATTTAATTTAAAGAATTTTATTTTAATTTCACTAAGTATTTAGTTTTAAAGTGAATATATAATTAAATATTCTGTGAACATTTAAGGCGTCCACCATTCATCATTATTAATATCGAGCAAAAACAAAACAAAAAAATCACGTTTGTTGTATAGGTATTCAATATAAATATATTCTATTTTTAGTATTTGTTGTTAAAGCGGCAACAGAAATACATCATATATGAAAATTTCAAATCTGTAGCTATCACGGTTCAAGAGGTGTACAGCCTGGTGACAGACGGATGGACGGACGGACGGCCAAGTCTTAGTAATAGGTTCTCGTTTTTACCTTTTAGATGCGGACTCCTAAAAAGATAGAACAACATAAAGCGCGTTATGTATATACGTTTATAGTGTTAAAATCCACGGGTAATATATATACAAAAAATCAAAAAAATTCAATCAAGCCGTTTCGGAGCAGTACACATACTGTGACACTATAATATATAGTAGGTATATTAAGAAAAAATATTATTTCATATACCCAAGTAAACATCAAATACTTTCCCAACATTATTAACGCATACTTTACATTATAAATAACAGTTTACATTATAAATATTTATAAGAAATCTTTGATCATGAGTGAATTGTTTGATTTTATTTATTATTTTTCATGGACTTATACTTAACTGTTTTCTATTTTATTCGTATTTTATACGCTTCTTACTGAGATTTTTTTTTATTTATATATTTAAAACTAGCTGACGCTGTGTAATGTATTGCCATTTGCCATATCAAATTATTTTTTATAAAGGGATAAAAAAATTAAAACTGCCTAAGCTTGTAATTTCATTATACCCGAAAAGCACTCAAGTAATCGTACGCCAAAAATGCCTTACAACATTCTAACATAGCTAATAAGAAAACTGGCTTTCAAATGCAGAAAAACATTATCGAAAACGGTCCATCGGTGTCAGAGCTACGATACATACAGACATACACACAGAACGACATAGATGTTAAACTAATATCGACCCTTTCATGGGTCAGGGGTTAAAAAATTGTTAAAAGTAACATCCTGTTCTCAGATTTTATCTTGTTTTCAGAAAATTATCATAAAAGTAGTCAAGCCATTTCGGATGAGATTTGTTACAAACTATGGGACACGAGAATTTCGTGTATTAAATATTTTGTTTCCAATACATGATTGCCCTTCATTTGCAAAAGAGTAAGTACCTTCCTCGTACCTTCAAAACTTTCTCTTAATTTTGTAATTAACCTACTTAATCAAAAGAAAGTTGAAAATACAACTACCGGCCCTAATTGCAGAAGTACTCGTACAGAATTTAAAGTTACATTTATGCGGAGATCTGTCAAGTAGCGAAGAACATATTTGAAGACCTCCATGTCGCAGTCGCATAGGCTCGGGTTCGATTCTCGTCACGGGCCACTTGAGAGTCTTATAATTTCTAATTTGGCTCAGGTCTGATCTTATAGGAGGTTAACTTGTCAAATTAGTACGATAACATCTTCGGCTACATTGTCACTTACCATCAGATGAGATCGCAGCCAAGTAGATACTCGGCACTTGCTCGGTTCAAAAAGTCGTGCATAATGACTATAAGTCATTGATTAAACAAATAAAGGATCAGCACTTAGTGACGTCACGCATGAATTTATAGGCTCCACCCTGAAGCCAGATTTTTTATTTGTCAAAACTGTAAAATATTATATCAAGTATATAGGCTGTATGTTTTCCCAAATTTAATAAAAAATAAATAAATAAAATAGCGCGAAAGCGACCAACAGCGATGTGTGCTGACAGCGATACCAGAATATACGACGGGCGACGCCACATGTGAGAATTTTTTGGCTTCAACATACGTCACATCTTTCCCGTCCTTTTAGCGTAGCGCATTTCGTCATTGCTATAAGTGTTGCGCATAAGTCAAAGTCACTCACGCGCCTGTGTAACATGTCTTCTAGACAGACGTGATATTTAAGCTCCTCTCTAAATTGATCAGAGGTCATGCAATACTTCACCTCTTGACCCGCGAGGCTGCATCAGCGTGGTGGCCCGGCAGGCCTCGACCTGTCCTTGAAGAACCGAGCGTACAAGCTTTTTAATTACTAGCGATTTGGCTATAGAGTAGGTACATTTATGTATTTTATATTTGCAGACCATTGGACATAACTTACCCTTACATATGGATATATCCTACCCTTACATTAGATATATTGATTTTATGTCATTATTTTATTAAAATGGAACCAAATATCACATTACTAAAGAGTTTTAACGATTCATAAAAGGTAGGTAGGTACTATTTTCTCAGGTGGTACCTATATACTTTGAAGTATACTGTATATGGTACCTAAACACCTACAGTGCAAGCTATTCTGCCGTGAACACCAAATAAGAAACTTCAGAAAATGGGCATCAGCACGATTTCCCGTACAAGCAAACGCTTTTCATACAACCAAGCAGTAGCCGACATTTGTCAAAATTCTAATAGGTGGCTGCTAAGCAATGACGAAGTAATAAAGCTGCTGAGCGAATACAGCGTTAAAACAAGCATTTTTGGCACCTATATAATCTGGCGACATTTTTAGCGCCGTTCACCCTGTCCAGTCCAGGATATGTGTCTATTGCCGTGAAGCAGTCAATGTCACGTTTTTTAACTCCATCACTGCATCACAGTTTGTAGGGCAGGCGGTAGGTAGGTACAATGAGACTGATAATAATTAGAATGACAATTGACACTGCCCACTGGTAATGTTTCTATCACTGTATCTGACATGGGCCAGTGTATTACGTTGATAACGTTAGTAAACATGTTTTATATAATAAGGATAGTGTGTGTTATTCCTTATGTGGTCGTAAGTTCTTGACGCTCCAATCACTGAACTAATATGACTGTTAAAAAAACATGGTATCTGAGCAACTGGCAAAAACCGAATTTGACGCGATATATTGTAGGCGTAGCCGCGGTCAGAAGCTAATCTCGCCTGATGGTAAGTGACGGCCGATGATGTTACCTATAGTGCAATAAAATTTACTACCTTATTTATTTATTACTAACTCAGAAGGAACCCCCTTCCAGTTGCTACACAGCATCGCACCAGAACGCTTAGGGCTGCCGCATACTGGTCATGGCA
The DNA here is from genome assembly GCA_963855885.1 of Coenonympha glycerion. NCBI lineage: Eukaryota > Metazoa > Arthropoda > Insecta > Lepidoptera > Nymphalidae > Coenonympha > Coenonympha glycerion. Next base: position 1,787,063 of record OY979626.1, read on the forward strand.
TGACAAGGGATTTCAAGTTTTACAAATGGATATAATCAAACTTATTATTATAGAAATACGACATGAGTTTGCTGAGCTTCAAAATGCTTCAAGGGGAGGACCAAAGAGAAATGGATGGATTGTGTGAAAGAGGATTGCACGTTGACAGCTGATAGAAGCGACTCCATTACTACGTAAAACCCGGGAACTTTCATTACTTTTTATGGGAAAAATGAAGGTCTTCTACGGGATTAGTGAAAAACCGAACTTCACGCGGACGGAGCCACGGGCAACAGCTCGTAAACGTAGCTTTAAAGTCGACTTGTAGCTATCATATACGCGACAAATATCATAATGACATTTTACAAATACCTGTACGTTAGGCCTATGTGAAATACAGAAATTTTGAATTTTGAATTCTGAATTATGATAACATAAATTATGTGTAGTGGGATCGTGTACGGCAGATTAATAAACCAATAATTGCTAATACATTTTACAAGCTCTACGTCGTTCGGCGTAATGCGATTTACCTGCTGGCAAAGGCCGAGCTCCAACAACGAACTAGATCGAGCTAATCATATTATTATCATACTTCATAGTCATACTCATACTGTAACGCAGTGTTTGTTTGAGGGCATAAAATAAAAATCTTTCCATTTACCTTAAAGAAGTATGGAATAAAAAGGTCAATGGCTATTGTTTATGAACCCGTAAATGTATAGTAGTCCTAGAATTTTAATTAAACTTATAAATACTACATTTTTATCAGTGCGGATAAAGCAATTACTGTTATAAATTTTTAACAAATCTCGATTGAAATTAAAACTATAGACATCATGAGCAATAATTAATTATTTATTTTAATAAATAACATAGTAAACACCAACCTTTAACACGCACGTTCGTGGGTCGTTCAGTCGAGAGGCTCAATTTTTTAATCATTATTTTTCCGTCTTAATTTTGATGATTTCGCCCGTTGACCTTTACCTTTCCGCGAATCATTTTAAAAATAGTAGCGTTTCGAGTTAACCGATTTTAATGAAATCACTTGCATGGACGTTGACAACCAGCGGCGTGACGCGCCCGTCAAGGTGAGCCGGTGTCGTCTTCGCGGCCCCCTCCGCGAGCGCGGCCGGGACGCGGCGCTAGGTCCCGCCGCCCGCAGCCAGCGCCAATACGCCATTATCTCTGCTCTGAAATGATCGGCGTGTGACAGACCGCGCAGGCTCAATTAAGATTACCGTTAATACGGGCGCGACACACTCGCCGCGGCGCGTAGTCGTCTGAATAAAATAGCGTGCGCGCTCGCCGTGTGCGCAAACGCACTTGAAATGTTCGCCGTCGCGTTGTGGGTGAGTGCGCTGACCGCGCTGGCCGGCGCGCGCGTCTACGACCGCTGCGAGCTGGCGCGCGACCTGCAGCTGCTGGGCGTGGAGCGCGACCACATCGCCACCTGGGTCTGCATCGCCTTCCACGAGTCGCGCTTCGACACGGCGGCGCAGAACTACGGCAGCGGCGACCACGGGCTCCTGCAGATCAGCGAGCTGTACTGGTGCGGGCCGGGGAAGGCGTGCGGTGCGCCGTGCTCCGCGTTCCGCGACGAGGACATCTCCGACGACGTCAAGTGCGCGCTGCAGATCCACAGGGAGCACACGCGCCTGCAGGGCGACGGGTTCCTCGCGTGGGTGGTGTACCCCCATCACTGCAAGCAGAACGCGAAGAAATTCATCATCGACTGTGATAAGAACGCGAAAAATTTTCCAGTGAAATTTGACAACAAAGCACGTTACCTCAAACCGACCGATATAAGACCTGAACCTCGAACCCAAGTCGTAAACGTGCCTTACCGAAATTCACAGGGTCCGAGATATTTGGCCATTAATTCCATATTCCAAGGAAGTTATGTTGATGAATTTGAAAGAAACTACTATGATAATAATAAGCAATCGAACTGGTTGTATTTCAAAGTGGATAACATCGACGACCTCAAACTTCCTGGAGCAGATGCTACGAGGTCACGTTTCACAGAACTCACAACCCGTCCGACGACTACGATACCATTGGACCCAGCTTTAAAAGGAATAAAACCTCCTTCGCCCAAGAGAATAGAAACAAATCAGTTCCGCCGCCGGAAGACATTCGCCGAACCACTGTTTCTGAGAAATAGAATTGCGGATGATCAAAAAATCATCAGAACAACCCCTGTTCCTGTGAGAGAGGAAACGGACTCAAAGTTTTCATTTAATGAAGATTTATCGCATAACATATTCTTGAATTTACCGGCTTCAATAATTTCCACCTCCTTAAGGGAATTCTCGCCGCAAGAAAAGCAGTCTGATTTTAGACAATTCCATGTAAAAACTCCGCGAGTTGAGTCAATTTCCCCGAATTCTATAATAACCTACGATGATTTAGCACAGAACCCGTTCTTAAATTCACTGCTTGGTTTTAATTATAAATATAGGGTGGACTCACCATTCTTAGTGACAGACTCCAGCCAAAAAGTTAGATACACTTCACCTAGCCCAGTATCTTTAGTGACAAGTTCTAAACAAGTTAAATCGTTGCCAGAACAAGATTCAAAAATACAAGAAAATGATTACATAAAAGTATCCATTGAAGACTTATCAAAAAACCCTTTTATTGGTCACCTTTTACGAGCTAATATTGGAACACTATCGGCTGAATCTCAACACCCGCTAAACCGTGGTGAAAATTTAAGGAGAGGTTTCACGTTGACTACTTCAAAACCTTTAATATCAACACAAAAGGAGGATTTAGAGTCAGGTAATATTCGATTGGAAACATCCACGACAATACCTAAAAGTGCAGTTCAAAGAGGTCGAACTCGCTTCCAATCAGATTTTGATAAAAAATCCACTGAAAACCCTACTACTGAACGCTCTACTACTGTAGCGTACAGTACCCGAAAATACCAAACAATATCAAGACAAAGGAGTAACATTAATACAAACGATTTCAAGAGTACGACTCCCATTGAACAAAATACAGAAAAATCCGATATTTCATCAACTATAAAACCAAATGATAATAACTATAGGAGACCGTTTAGAATAGAAACAACTACATCCAAAAGTACGACTTTATATAATGGAACACAAGATAAATATGCGTTTGGGCTAATTAATGCAGGTATACTACAAACAACAAGTCGACAGACGACACGAAGGCCGGAAACGACTAAAATAAATTCTAGCAGAATACAAACTACAAGTAGACCACAAATTACAAATAGTATAAAAACTACAAGTACTACATCTAGAAGTACCTCACAGACAACTAGTATGCCAGTAATCTTAAGTGGGTCATCGACAACAAGTAGACAGGAGCCTCCAAGTACACAAAAGACGACACAGAGATCAGACACCGTCAGAACCATTTCTTTAAGTAGATCACAATCTACAAGTGGACAAACAACCACTAGTCCAGAAATAACGAGTGCACCACTGACAACAAGTAGACCATGGAAAACAATAGGGCAAGACACGAAACAGAAACCGGAGACGGTCAAACAAAATTATTTGAACAGATTACAAACTACAAGTAGACCACAAACAACTGGTAAACCAGAAATAACGAGTGCACCACTGATAACAACTAGACCATGGAAAACAATAAGACAAGAGACGATACAGAAACCGGAGACGGTCAAACAAAATTCTTTGAACAGATCACAAACTACAAGTAGACCACAAACAACTGGTAAACCAGTAATAACGAGTGCACCACTGACAACAACTAGACCATGGAAAACAATAGGACAAAAGACGACACAGAGACCGGAGACGGCCAAACTAAGTTTTATAAGTATAGCACAAACCACTAGTAGACCAAAAACAACCGGTAGACTAGAAATAACGAATGCACCACTGACAACAAGTGCACCATGGAAAACAATTATTGTACAGCAGACGACACAGAGACCGGAGACGACCAAACCTAACGCCATAAGTAGATTACAAGATACAAATAGACTACAGACAATCAGTAGACCAGAACAAACGAGTGAACCACTGACTACAAATAGACCATGGAAAACAATAGGACAGCAGACACAGAGACCGGAGATAGCCAAATCGAATTTTAAAAGTATATTACAAGCGACAAGTAGACCACAAACTAACGGTAGACCAGAAGTAATGAGTTCACTACTGACAACAAGTAGACCATGGAAAACAATTGGACAACAGTCGACACAAAGACCGGAGACGAGCAAATCAAATTTTATTAGTAGATTACAAACTACAGCAATAACAACCAGTAGACCAGCAATAACAAGTGTACCTCTAACAACAAGTAGACCAGAGAAACCAATTAGACAACAGACGACAAAAAGTCCGGAGACGGCTAAAACAAATTATATAAGCAGAATACAAATCACAAGTAGACCTCAAACAACCATCGGACCACCAACAACCAGTAGACCACAAGTAAGAAGTAGACCAGAAAGTACAAGTAAACCAGAGGCTAAGAACCGTAGAGTACAAACAACAAGCAATGCAACAACGATAGGACTACAAACAAGCAGACCCTGGGTAACAAGTACACCAAAAACTACAAGTTCAACGACAGTTTCTCGATCAATAAATCGCTTTGGAGGAGACTCGCGTACTTATGCTTCTACAGCGAGTCAGCCCTTCTTCGGTTCTTCTTGGAGAAAGTATACAAACTCAACTATAAGTCCCACAACTTCTTACACTACTATAAAACCTACAATCGTTAGTACAACTGAAGCCTCCAAAGGTAGAACAACGCAATCTATATTCGACCTATACCTAAAACCATCGACGAGACCTTCTTTTAAGCCCTTCGAGTTCACAACATCCATTAATAGGCCGTCCAAACTTAGTATATTTTCTGGTGGCACTACCAAACCTCATCCAGACTACTTTACTACCAAAAAGCCGTTTACGTAAGACGTTTCAAAAACTTAATTGTTAATTAGGAAAATTATTAATAAAACACTGCCATTTTTAAATACGTATTTTGTAAGAATTTAAATGTTAAATAGTTGTAACATAATTTATCTTGAGCGTCAAACCAAAAAGCATTTATTATTTTAGACTTAATTATTGATATTATACTCTTAGATAATAAGCATTTGAATAAAGATTGTTAATTTTAATTCGTGATATTAAAAACTCGATTGTCGATGTTGTTTTTTATTACTTCTTTTGTATATAAAAAAATGTACGTAACGATTTACCATAAATCGTGTCCAGATTTTCGAATATAGAGGTACATAATTATGTTATATAATATATTTGACTGTTCACCTCGTTAATTACAATACTTAATATTCAAGAAATGGATACTTATTGCAATAAGATTAGGTATGTTCTCAAGTCAGTAGGTAAGCCAGTAGTCTCTTACAAATTATTTAATTATTATAATGTTAATCAATATAGTATGTAAAATTACCATATTATATTATATTAATAAAAAGCAATGCGAATTTTTATTCAATATCAATTAATATTTGCGAAGTTTTATTTATTCATCTATTCCAGAATACTCTCTGTGTGTTTTTTGCATTTGTTTGCTGCGCTCCTGTAATTCACCGGCGATATATTTCACTTTTTATAAATGTATATTAAATACGTTATTAATATAAAAATATCAAAAATAAACAAAGAAATCACTTTTGTTGTATGAGGACATGTATAAATGGGCATGTATACATGTATGGGGGGGGGAGCTGAATATATTATATTTTATTTTTTATTTTAATATTTGTTGTTATAGCGACAACAGAAATACATCTTCAGTGAAAATTATCACAGTTCAAGAGATTACAGCTACAAGGTGACAAACGCACGGACGGACGGACGGACTGTCTTAGCAATAGGGTCCCGTTTTTACCCTTCGAACGGAACGGAACCTTAAAAAGTACAAATACACGATCTTAGAAAATCGTGGGCCTTATATATTTTACCGGCCTAAGCTCCCGATGGGCTTAGTACATCGCTGTTAATTAATTATTATGTTCAACCCAAGTTACAGGTTTCCTAGTTTAGAAAGTCCAGGGTTATAAGATAATTTATGCGTTTATAAACAATGAACCATATTTAGAACTCAATAGTTCCTTGGTTCAGACCTCTGATTGTCATCAGGGGGTCGGGAGTTAGAATCCCGGGCACATATTACTATCCTCTTTGGAGTTATGTACAGAGTACATAGTTATGAAACAGACAGACAAAAATGCTAAAAATAAATCTTTGCCTTTAGAATCTTCAGTATTAGGACTATTTTTTTTCAATATAATGTGCATAATATACATAAATCATAATGTGTATATTGGGCACCTTATACAATTTTTTATAACTACTAACAGATGCCCACGGCTTAGCCTGCGCTAATTTCGGTTTTTCACAAATACTGCGGTACAAATGGATTCTTTCGGGACAAAAAGAACTTATTTGCCACGATATAATCTAATCCAAATTTCATCCAAATAGGCAGTAATTATGGCGTGCAGATTTCTTTAAAACTCTTATGACATATTGTTTGTAACCAAACTCCTTCGAAAAGGCTTGACCGATTTTTTGTCTACATTCGGTAGATCTGAGAAGCTATTTAGTTTTCATACCCCTAAATAGACATAGCTGGCCAGCAAAACAACGTTTTCCCGGCCAGGTGGTATATCTTTCTTAATATATATAAATCTCGTGTCACAATGTTTGTCCTCAATGGACTCCTAAACTACTGAACCGATTTAGTTCTAACTTCGTGAATATATGTCATTTGGTCCAACTTAAAAGATAGAATAGTTTTTATCCCACGTGGACGAAGTCGCGGGAATCAGCTAGTATATTTATAGATTATTATTATAATCCACCCGGCCCTATTGCAGCCGCGTACCCTCCCACACGGCTAAAACTTTAAAACATCTGATGACCTCTGCTCCTATCATGTTATAATGATAATGATAAAAATAAACTTAGAAACTTGAATTAATTCGGTCGACGTCTTTGATGATGATACTGTATTAAATATTCATGACACCTGTGCTGTTAAGCTTGTTTGCCAATGACATAACATCCTTGCGTTACTGGCAGAGACATCACAGAACATGCTCGGCGAGCAAGCTCCATTGAAATACAGAATACTCTCATCACGCTACGGTATATCTATAATTATATTATATTCTTTCACAATATTTTTGATTAAAGGTTACGAAGCGCAGAATTTCCACCCTTGTCCAGAATGTAGGTACTAACAGAAATGCACGCATGAACACTGCAATGGCTGATCGGTCCTCGTGATATAGATTAAATTAACTTTATGGATAAATTTTTGGACGAAATTCTTAGATAATATTTTGTTTAAATACAAATTAGAAAAATATTGAGAGAAACCGATTTTCTAGCCCGTTTTTCTTACGTTCTATTACAGTTATTGAAATCTTAAAGTGTCCGTAAGTTAGGCCTGAATGATAGTTTTTTTTAATTTGTTATTTTTTTTATAAATGTATATCAGGACATTACACACATTGAAATCTAGCCCCAAAGTGTTATGGGTACTAGATAACTAATAAATATATAAACATATTAATATACATAAATATAACATATTGAAAAACACCCACATATATAAACATACTTGTCATCTACATAATATAAGTGACGTGATCAATTTATCTATCGCATATGTCATTCACATACATTCTTTGAATTTCGTTCCAAAAGCCTTCCAAAAACAATCGTAGAAACAGAATAGAAAAGTCATAATATATGTCTAAGACTGAGGGATGTACATTACGTCTGCCATCGTCGAACATGTTCGCACGTACAGATCTTCCATTATAGAGACAGCTAACTGGTCATCCATACAGCGGTCACATTAGGTATAATATGCGTGCTAGAAAATCAACAATAATTGACATATTCACTATGATTTGTTACTTGTTGTTTGAAGGGTCTCTCTGTCATCCATCCCTCTGACAGGCAGACGTTGCAATTCTTACAGCTTCTAGGTTTTCATCAATTATGATGAAATTAGGATACCTTTAATCTAATTCAGTAGAAATCAGATCTATTATGTTTTATTTTTTATTATCAATTTATTATTTATTTTCTATTATATTTTTAGAGTTGAAAAAAGACTTTTTTTTCCTTTTTTTAACGATATATCATTTTCGAACTTTAATGGATTATGTCGTAAACCTCTCTTAGACGGCATATCAAACATGTATCTTTATAATAGGTGGTAATAGGTCAGTACGGATCCCTTCGGTTGAGATCGATTCACACTTCGCCGGTTTATTATTCTTTACAGTAAGTACTTTACCGGTTTGCGATTCATATAAATTATGTGTGAGTTATTAATTAAGCTGATCTCTCACGGTGCGTGATATAAGGCTTTCGCCTATGCTATCAAAGATATTATACGTCCATGGCATGATCTCTATATTTTTAATACATATTCATTTAGTAGACTTTGCCTTTTGTGTTTAGCTTGCGGAAAGTTATTCCTTTTCGCACTAGTGCTTTTAGTCTTCCTCATACATATAACATCCAAGAGCATGTTTAAAATCGCAAAATTACCTGTACATTGTGTGAAATCTTTTCTACAATGATAAATTAATAAATACAATTTAAAATAAATTTATTTTTCTTTCGTGATTTTATTTTTTTTCGCAAATATATATTATGTTCAATGCACGTGCGGAATTTTCATTTCTCCTCGTCGTTATTGTTGTCAACAAACCGGGACTCATGAGGAAATGACATACTTTCTACAATTGTATCGAAATATCCTATTATTATCATATATATATCATATCATTATTAATTAAAGGTTCGGTATAAAATGTTATACATATAACATTTTTAAACAAACTCACAGGCAAGAAACTCATTAAAATAATGATGACACTAACTCGGTAGGTAGCTGAAAGCTAAAAGCAGTGAAAACTAAAATTTAATTTTTCACATCGAAACGAACGAACGAACGGTATAACTAACTTCACCAGTTGTAAATCACTAAATGGACAAAGGAAATTAACTTAATAGATATGAACCAAGTGATATGTGACGCATTGATTTCTAACTTCTTCATTTTTAGGGTTGCGTACCTCAAAAAAAAGGAACCCTTAAAAGATCACTTTCTAGTCCATCGGTACCAGAACGTTTTTTCAGTAAATACATGAAATTTGAATAAGTTGTAAGTAATAATGGCCCGACGTTATTGCAAATTATAAAAAAAATTAAACTAATTTTTATTTTTATTTAAAAATGGGGAAAACAGGGTCGTTGAAATTTTAAAATAAGATAAAAATATTGAGTGGGGTATCGTATGTAAGGAAGTAGTTACTGTTGAAATAGTTGCTAGATCATGGCAACTTGCAGTGAAGCTAAGTATGCTTCAAAGATTATCTGAGCTGGCAGGGTCTGGTTAATATGAAGAAAACACATTTGGTTCACTTTCACATGTTTAATAATTATTAATTTTATAATTTAACAATTATTGATACAACGTCATGGCGACATCTCGATAAGAAGGGAAGAGAGAGTACAGTGTACACAAAGTGTCACAGAGTCAAAAAACATAGACAATAGTCTTTATCATCAAATGCTGTGTACGTAGACTATAATAATTAGGGCATACAGAATACATCATATTTTTAACAGTTACTCGTGTAATCTAAACCGATTTTTATTTATTTTAATGCCTGATAGTTTTATATTTATCTTAATTTTTTAAAAATTATCTCTTTCCTTTGAATGTCAAATTGCTGTTGAGTGTTAACAAAGATGAAACACAGTATAACCAGTATAACTCTGAAGCAATTATAATATCCTTGCTCTGAGGTATAACAATTCCGCTATTTCGCGTTTATGAATATTGAATAAGGGGTTGAGTGTGTAAACACTAGATATAGTAAAAAGATAATTAGTTAATACCCACAAGTTTATCTAGCAATTAATCTAAGGTAAGTGAGGTGTAATTCGGTATACTAAGGCTACGACGACTTCAAAAATTAATATAAAAAAAACTAAACCTGATTTCTTTTTGAAAGTTTTTTTAAAAGAACATTGGTCTTTTGCCAGCTAATACGTGCATGAATTAAGTGATTTTAGTTAGAATTTTCTTTTTAAATAATTTATTGGTAGACCTCTTTTTTCCTTCTTATTTCGTGATAAAATTTGGCTCAGCTTTTTAATTCGTGAATACAGGGTTTTTATTTCGGGATAAACTTTTGTACAATAATTTTATGATATTATATTAAAACATTTTAAATAAAAATATAACAGGAGTTTAATACAATAATATAGCAATAAACATATTCGATTTTTAAAGGAAAAACATGTTACATTAAGCTCAAATTCAGCTTTAAGTACAAACTGTTCCCTAATCATAACTGTTTTCCACGATATCGCTTGCATACAACAACAATAGATTTTTTCGAGATAAAAAGTAGCCAATATCCATCCAGGATAATGTAGCTCTCCATTAGTGAAAAAAATATCAAAATCGGTTCAGTAGATTTTAAAATTAAAAAAATAGTAAAAAATAACCCTTAAAAGTAAACAACTGTTCATTGTTAATACCTAATTATAAACTGTAGAGATTACTCAAATATCTCTTATATAATTGGAATCTCCAAAATTTAAATACCAATTTCTTGAAAAAAAAATTGGAGTCCATGTTAAATCAAAAATCATTAAGTTTTGATTTAACATGGATACAAAGGATTTTGTTGCTATTATTTCAACATGAAATTTTCGCGTAAAAGTTTTAGTTTCAAATAACTTCCTTTATTATAAAAATAAACTAAAAATTTTGAAAAACTAAACCAACTTTAATAGTAAGTAATTTCAGCAAGTTTGAAGTCTTCTAAGCTCGATTCAATTAATTAAAGACAGATGATTTTTTGTACGGATATACCGTATATTCCATGTGGCTGAAACATAACAAAATAACTTTAATTTTTTTCTACTAATAACAAACCTTTACAAAGTAATGCCCATCAAATACCTGCGTAGGTATTTGATGGGAACAGTTACTTTTTATCTTACAGAGAATTTTGAGTTGAGTACCTAAGTGAGGTTTGTAATGAAACTTGAAATGTAGAACTTCATGTTTATTAACCTAAGACATATTTCATCACTAAAACTTTTAAATTGATATGCATACGTTAATACTTAAGTTTAAGTTCCTTATCACGAAATTAAAAGTGAGTGCTAAAATAAAAACATCTTATTTCGTGATACTTATTTTGGAAAAGTCCTGTACTTAAGTTTGTAAATCATTCAAAAACCATTTAAAGTAACTATTAAATATCCTGAATATAAAGATATTATATGAAAATAAATGAAGCAAAACGAACTATAAATAAAACCATGCTACTAGTACCTATGCGAGTTCACCTTAAAAATTCAAATTTAGGTTTAGTTCAAACTCGTATTTTAAGAATTTTATTGAAAAAATCATATACCGAATTTAGCTCATAAGAAAGTTCATTACTTTCAAATTATGATTTTGATTTTATATTTAAAATATCTTGATTAATAAATTAATACACTAGCTTTAAAAAAGAAACTCATAAATTCTTAATTCGGTAGTGATACGAAATACGCAACCTAAGAAAAATAAGATGCCGGCTATTTCGTGAATCGATTAATTGCAATTTTAAGTGAATTTAGTACTTGTATTTATCTCTGTCCTATATTATATTAATTGTAAAGAAACACAAATTTACACTATAAAAAACTTAATTCAAATAGACTTACCTTTGTCTTTCTGTAAGCTTATAAAGTATGATGTTTAAGCTTACGGTAAATACAAGCGCGCAGGTGTACTACAGCGGTTTGCGGCCAACTTAGGTTTTAAAGAGTCGTATTGGTCTGAGCTTTATCACCAAAATTCTCATACTCGATTTTTTAACGGGTAATATGATGAATATTTAGAATTTACGTTTAATTTATTTATAACATGTCTTTATTGCTTATTTTTAAGCCAGAAGCAAAAACTAACGAAATTACCAGACATACCGAATTACCCCTCACTTACTTACTTCGATTCAAATTTCAGCCATGTGATTTTAATGTAGGAAGACCACAATATATTCAACATACATGATAGTTGTCCAGTGATTACTAACCTCAAGATATGGCATCCGAACGATTTACGTAAACATTTTTCATCCAAGCAAACAGTAGCGCCAACTGTCAAAATACTACAGGTGACCGCTGAGCGAACTACCACGTGGCCTTATACTGTTGGTACTAATGACACCGATAAACTGGCGACATTTTTTCGCGCGGTTTGCCCTGTCTAGAGTAGATGTCAATTTAAGTAGTTGTCCAATGTATGAAACAGATGGACGACGTTTACGAATTGAATGCTCAAGGTTTACCGATACGGCGGTAATGTCAAGGAAGAATATAATTTATTTACATCAGATTTATCTACTTGTTAACTTCACATCGACATCTTAAACCATGGGTCTTCAACCTTTTGGAAGTCAAGGGCGACGATATTTTGATTTTGCTCCATCGAGCCGTAACACAAGGAAAATATTCCATCAAAACGTCAAAACTTAGTTATTTAAAAAACCCGACCAAGTGCGAGTTGGACTCGCGCACCGAGAGTTCCATGCCCTAAAAGAAGTAAAACGTTAAAAGAATCACTTTTGTTCATTGAATTTACGAGTAGTAATAATTTATAAGTAGGTAATTTTCTTGGCGATCCGCAAACTTAACTTTGTTTTTAAAGGTTTATTGTTAAAATCAAAAAAGTAAAAAGTAAAGATAGTAAGAGACTTCTTTATTTTCCCTGTAAATTATACGTTAATTGGTCATGATTATTTCAGATTTTTTCGGTCGATAAACTTCGATCGAAAAATCTCAAATAACGGGGAATGGTATCTTTTTTGTTAGTTTGCCCAATAAATCATAAACTATCAGGCATAAATATAAATAAATATGTGTTTTAGAATACACAAGTAGGTAATAATAATGTTTGATAATGTTAATAATGTTTGACATTTCAATTCACATCCTGGTTTTCACCAGGGTTTCATTTTTACTAAATTTGTATGGAACAACAACAACAACAAGGGTTGTTAAAATTATTTATAAAAAAAATACAATTACCTAAGATATTATATAAACACAATTTAATCGATGAGGTTTTTAACAATGTTTATTTACTAAAAATATACAGCAGAGGGATAAAACGCCCGCTCTTTTGTTGTAACTCCCATTAATTGGTGATTAATTTGTTAAAAAGCTCTTATTGAGCTCGATAAAATAATGAATACGTAAGCCTCTTACGCGTTTAACTATGTATTTAGCGTTGTAAAAAACAAGATGAAACGTAGTAAAGCTGGATAATAGGAATCTAGATTTTATTAAAATATAGAAAATACGTAAAATAAATCATTAGTCAGGTAGTTATCGAGGTATAAATCCATAGCTTTCAACTAAGCTTTAGACAAACACTACAGACACCTGTATAGACCGGTCAGACGTCCATAGAGTATAGAAGGTCGTCTGTGAGTTATGACTAAGTACCTACGTAGTAATACAATACATCTAGAAACACAAGTGAAAAACTCGAGTACAAAAGGGAGGCTCTTTGCAAATAAGTACCGAAAAATTATTTATTAGAAACTAGCTGTTGCCAGCGGCTCCGCCCGCGTGGATTTTGGTTTTTACAAATCCCGTGGGAATCGTGGATTTCTCCGGGATTAATAGTGTTTCCGTTCCCGTTCCCGCTGCCTTTTCCAACCGTCATACCTACTTTTAAAGATTTATATATTGCTATAGCGAGTTTTGGAATTTTCGAACTCCCACGGGAACCGTGGTACCATAACATCACCATCACTACACATTTCGTGGGATAAAAAGTAGCCTATGTCCTTTCCCAAACTCTGTTCTCTCTTTATTTCCAAAATTCATTCAGATTGGTAGAGTGGTTTAGGCGTGAAAGCGTAACACACAGGCAGACAGAGTTACGAGTACTTTCGCATTTATAATATTAAAAACGGAAGCAGGAATAGGTACTTATAGTAGGAATTATTGCTGTGTATTTCATACTTAGATAAATCACGTAAAAAACCCTTATTTTTAGAGAATTGCAAAAAAAATCAAGACACATTTCCCGAAACCACATTTTCCTCAAATTGACCGACTTTCACCCATGACAGCTCAAATCACTAAACTGCTCGTTAGCGTTCTAAACGATTACTTGAAAGGATGTATCATCAAGTCTAATGGAAAAGCCTCCGTTGCGATACTGTGTAGCAACCACTTTCAAGAGTGGGTACTACATCTATATTCCATCACTCCTTATTTCTCATAAAGTAGATTTATTTTTTTATTCATAAAAGAAAAAATATCTACTTTCTATATTTCTTTACCACCATTTAGCGTCAAATACACAAATAACAAACACAAAAGAAAACAATTGGTCAGGTGCGAGTCGGGCTCGCGCTCTGAGGGTTCCGTACTATATAGAAAAAGTGAAACCATAAAAATCTCTTTTCTTACCGAACCGCAAACCCGACACCGAAATCGAGTTTATTTTTCCCCGTAAAATATACATTGATTGATCCCTATTAATCAAAATTATTCCAGAATTTTCGATTGGTAAACTTCGGAGATAAGGGGGGCATGGTACGGGATACGGTATTTTTTTTGACAGTTTGCTCAATAAATCAAAAACTCTCGGACATAAAAATTAATAAAAATTGGTTTAACACTACACAAATAACGCCCTTTCATAATAAGATACCCCATTTACCCCAGATACCCAGTTATCTCATTTTGAAATTTCGACGACCCGGTTTACCCCCCTTTTGTAAATAAAAATAAAAACGATTTTAAATTTTTTATGATTTCACTTAGGGCGGGCCATTATTATCTACAACTATTCAAAATTTCATATCAATATATTTAATAGTTACTGAAATAAAGGGTCCAGACAGACAGACAGACAGACAGACAGACGGACAACAAAGTTCTTTTATAAGGGTTCCGTTTTTTTTCTTTTGAGCTACGCAACCCTAAAAAGAAAAGCTTTTTATAGAGAAGAATAATGAGACGAACAAGACGTTCACCTCATGCTAAGTGATACGCTACTCATGTTAGATGCAGTCTCATGGCTTTGTGTCGCAATATCACGTGACACACTGCACTGCATCATCCGGATGTAGAACACCTTTGACTTGAAAATCCTCTATTAAACTATTATATTATATTATACCGCATTATCGGTTTAACTCAGAGGTCGAATTGAACTTTTTCACGAACCGGAACGCTATACTATAAAATATATATATAAAAACTTTTTTATCTATTAGGAAGAGCAAAGTTTTCAAAAAATGTATCTGAGGGCACAGTAGTGCTCCCGCCAAGACGATCGTCATTTTATAAAAATGCCGGACGGAACGCTATGTGAAAAAATTTTACGAACCGGAACGGTGATTTCACGAACCAGAACGGTGATTTCACGAACCGGAACGCCGTTCCGGTGCGTTCCGGTACAATTCGAGCACTGTAAGTTAAACTTTAACTTGATTTTGTATCAGTACTTAGTTAATTAGTAGCTTTGAAGCTAGTTCAATAAGGCCCCAGTATTCTCTGGATATCCGGGCTCCGAAGCGGCTGTATCGATTTTTGCGAAGCTTACTTCACAGTGGTAACTGAAAAACTTAACGATACAGAATCAGCCCACGGGTGGGACATGGCTAAGAATCCCGTGAACTACGATGTCTCCATTCATTCGAAATACCGAATCATTTGTAATTCGTGCATATTTCGATCATGTTGTGGTGTTATTCGGATTCATATATTAATAATTTGTGCTCCTGGCCATATATTATGGTTCAAAAGACTTATCTAAAACAAAATTATTGTAACTTCAGTAGATTTTCCGTAATTATTATATATTCGTTGGTAATACTAAAAATTATGAATGAAAACTTGTAACTTTCTTTATTAAATGGTGTTTTCTTTAGCTGGACAATAAAAACTGTGCTCCTGAACTCATGTGACGATGAGATAGTGTTGTTTTTTTACAAAAGAAATAAGCAGAAAACATGTTCTTTTTGACGCAAAAATAAGCACATCGAAATTCATTAATATTTCGTTTTAGAGAAGTATTTCCGAACCAAATATGACCAGGAGCATAGATTATTACTATATTAACCCGAATAACGTAACACGATCGACATATGCACGAATTACAAATGATTTTAGTATTACTAATGCATGGAGCAAACGTAGGTTCAGGGCATTCTTAATGGTTATGGGAGGATTGTCACTTGTCATCGTACCTACTGTACGTACGTACATAACTAAAGGAAGTTAATACCCGCTAGGTAGCTAGAAAATATAATAAGTATGTTGAATTGCGACTTGTGCAAATATTAATAATTATTCATTTTTGTGATTATTTTTTTTCAATAACAAGGTACCAATAGCGAGGAAGCTTGAATCTCAAACTATAATAGAGCCGGTTTGCTGACTTATTAATAAAACGAATATTTCATGGTCTTGTTTACAAATAGTAATGAATCCACATAGCTATACATATTCATTTATTTAGCGAATGTAATTAAAACATCACCCCCGACAGAAACACGATATAAGTGCGGAAAGTATATTATTGCTTCACGAGTCTCCGTTTATAGGAACGAGAAGAAATGACAATGCCGCACGGCACATGAACTTGCATTAAAAGACGTTTTTTAATACTTTTGCTTTGGGGAACCAATAAAACTACGAAAGGAAATCATTGCAAAAAAAATTTACGTAGTAAGTACTAATGCAATAAAATAGATACTTCATAAAATAATTGTGCAGGAAACTCATTGATCAAAAACCTACTTCTACATTTGGATGTTTCATGTTATATGCAGAAGGAACAAAAAACCACTAGTGTGGAAAAGAATATCTAAGTTTCCGTACGCTAAGTAAATTGAAAAGTTTACCCCTTAAGTTATATAGTAGGTACTAACTTAATGAAACATCTTTACTTTTAAGAGGATCTTTTAGCTGTGAAGCTTTCATTTAAAAAGTGATAACGTTTTCCTAACGTTTTGTCCGATTTTCATAATTTTTATTAGAACCATCACCGAAAGTCATATTTCAAGAATAAAATGTAGATCTAGCTGTGGATTTGGAACTCTCTCTATACAAGCATAGATATCATTTTTGAAAACACATATTCGCGGGAACTTTGCTGAGAATCGAGTATTTTGTACGAATTAATAAAGGTAATTTACCTATATCATACTTGCTCAGTAACTATGGATTACTATGGTGGAAAGTCTCCTTGTACTCGTAAGTTGGTGTTTGCAATTCAAGGCAACATGCTTGAATTGTAATGTTCACATTACAGTTAAAGGCAACATTACGTCGCATTATGCTTGAATTGTAATGTTCACATTACAGTTCAAGCTATGCAAAACTACTTGGTAAACTTTTGTTATCAATATTACTATAATTAATTATAATAAGTAACCAATTCTTTCAATTTTTTCTCTAAATTTGCTAATTATTCTAATTAAAATTTCATTTTGCATTACCAATGTTTTATTTACCTCGCAAGTATGATATAGTAGAATGCTTACCTCGGTTGCAAGTAGCTATTACACGATCGTGTGCAATCGACACGACGTGCACGCGATCCATTATTATTAGCGCCCTATGCGAGCTGCGCTCGCACTGGCGCCAAATTGGATCTTGTTCTATAATATCTTACTTACGTCCCTTGTGTAACAATCTACTATTAATACTGCTGTTTTTGTGACAGGTGCATTAATGGTGATGAGCTATCCACACTTCCTTTACGCTGACTTCCGGTACAGGAACGGTGTCATCGGCATGCGGCCCGACGAGGACGCGCACAGGATATTCGTGGACTTGGAACCTGTGAGTACTCTATATAACTGAGGGGTTAGTTCAGGTTTTTTTGTACGAATTTCGAGTCGACTGGCATCGCACAAACGAATCGAATTCCTCCATACATTTACAGCCACCGCCATCTATTGACAACCGCATGTCATGACCATAAATGATGTTGGCCACTTGGCTGTAAACATATCGAGAAATTCGATGCGAGTCGACTCGAAATTCGTAAAGAAACTTGTACTAACTTCTCAGATTCAAAGACTTCTTGTTACATATTGCGCAGGCTCCAAAAAAAAAGACGTGAGTGTTTTAAAACACTTGGTAGAAACAAAGTTTGGAATAACACCTAAAACAAAATTGCATTTTATATTTTCATGTGTGATTTCACCCATCGCTCGATAGATGGCTCTGTCTCCACTTAGCGGTAACGAGTTTGCCATACCAAAAATTTATTCGTGATCCTTTCGTAGATTTTTTTCGTGACGCTAGTCGCAAGTCGCAAACAATCAATTTTCTTACACCTAGCCTCCTGCGCGATACCGTCCGAAAAGAAGCTTTGTTTCAAAAAGATCATACGAGATGAATAGAATGTCAGATTTCGCAAGCCTAAAAGTAAAATGGATATAAAACAAGCAGCGCACTTTGACTACACTCGCTACACAGCAATTTGACGAACGAATGGCGTAGCGGTAGCGATCCTGCCGTCTGCGTCGGAGGTCGTGGGTTCGATTTTATTTTTATTTAAATAGGGGGGAAAACCGGGGCGTTCAAATTTCAAAATAAGATAACAATATTGAATGGGGTATCATATAAAAGGGCGTTACTTCTAAAACCAATTTTAATTTATTTTTAGTTTTAGTTTTATTGGGAAAACTGTCGAAAAAAATACCGTTCCCCCGTCTTAGCTCCGTAGTTTACCAATCGAAAAACCTGAAATAATTATGATTAATAGGGATTTATGTATACTTTACGGAAAAATAAAATCAATTCTGTACCTATCACACTTTTTTAGTATTAACAATTAACCTCAAAAAACAAAGTTAAGTTTGCGGTTCGGTAAGAAAAGGGGGTTTTATGGTTTTACTTTTTCTAAAGTAGGACGGAACCCTCAGTGCGCGAGCCCGACTCGCACTTGCCCAATTATCACCGATTAGCAATGGCAATTTTCTGTTTCTCTATAAAAGCATGTCATAGATCAATACCCAAGGATATTTTGGTGGTAAATAAATAGTTTTTGTTTTATTTTATTTACTATATTTTATGTTTTGTTTTATTTGCAGAACACTGGAACCGTCGTACGCGGCATGAAAAGGGCGCAGTTCAACGTATTTATGCAACCCATCGCGGGGATTCCCGCCACGCAGGCTTTGCGGACTACTCTCACGCCCATACTGTGGGTTGAAGAGGTAAACCAATAGCATAAGCGATTGCTAAGCTAGCCCTGAGCCCTGTGCTCTGTCCATTCGTTTACTTTATTTTTGACACAGGAGAGAGATACAGTTAATTGTCTCTTTCTGATGACTGGTATTGCTTTACGGACGGATAAAAGTAAACGAACGGACAGAGTATAGTCTCACATATAAATTACTAGTACTTAATCCTAGAACACGCAGACATAAAATACTAATTATAAAAAAAAAGCGTAGCAGTAGTGGTTCTGCCCTTTGCGTCGGAGGTCATGGGTTTATTTCACACAACTGGATAATGTTTGCCAAACTCACCATAGACCAGAAGATCGTAAGACCTATTGTGACTTACGCCTGCGAAACCTAGACACTTACATAGACGGATCAAGCGACACTAGCGGTATTTGCAAGAAAAATGCTCAAGAACTCACATGGACCAATCCGAGAACCTGATGGAACATACCGCCAGCATAAGAATCACGAGCTTGATGCTCTAAAAGACTCCTTAGCAAAAATACTTACCAAAAAAAATTTTGGGTTGATGGCATGGAAGAAGATCTGAGGAGCATGGGTATTTACACCAACTGGCGCAGGGAGTCGAAGGATCGCGACAAGTGCAGGAATGTTGAGGGCCGACTTGTTTGAGGAAATCATATTGTAGAAAATCAGTACCCTAGTAGATAGAGTTACTAGTTACCCATAAACCAGCCGTTTCTTATTCTGGGGAGGTGTGATTGGTTTGCCGTGTGTGTAATGTCCTGATATATTTCTTTGATTACGTATCAAAAATATATTTATAATGCATTTTTTTTATTCCAGGGCATGGACTTACCGGACAAATACGCGGATATGATAAAAGGCCGCTTGCTGGCTAACTTAAGGCTCGTGGACATTCTTATCCCGATCATCATAGCGATCAGCTGCCTGATCCTCGTTCTCGGAGTATTCATCCTGATTCGTACCAACAAAAATAATAAATCGATGAAATAAAAGTTTAATATTATTGTTTCTATTTTATTTATGGTGAATTTAACTGGTGTGTCCGCCAGTTTCAGTTTTTTTTTAATTTATTTATGTTTCGCAATTTTTTTACACATCAATTAAGTATTAAGTAACATATTATACAGAAAATTTCATAAAAATCGGCCGAGCCGTTTCGGACGAGCTTGGCAACAAAAATTGGCACGAGAACTTTATATTTTAGAAAAATGTTACCGGCCAAACCAGATTTTAGGACAAAATATTTTGTCATTTTTTGTTTGTGCTTTGATATCGAAAATCGATATCTGAGCATCGCAGCAAGCATAGAGAAGGAATTTTTTGTCAAAACTTTAAAAATTAAAAGTGGCCGTCATTTTGAACTTTTTTGTTACTGGGCCGAATGATTTAAAAATCGATATTATATGACTATGGCAGCCAGTATATAGAACGAATTTATGGTCAGAATTAAAAAAGTGGCCGCCATTTTGAACTTTTTTGTTACTGTTCCGAATGATTTGAAAATTAATGAGATTATAAAAGCAAGCATACAGGAACTTGTTGTAAATTAAAAAAAATAGGCCGCCATTTTGAACTTTTTTGTTCCTTTGCTGATTGCTTTAAAAATCGACATCTGACTATCGCTGTAAGCGTAGAGAAGGAATTAGTTGTCAAAATTAAAAAATGCGGTCGACATTTTGGAATTTTTAGTAAATGTAGTTTTTAGTAATAATTTTTACTGGAGGAAGTAAAAATAACTTAAAATTTCAACATTGAGCTTTATTAAAGAAATGTACTCGTTCAACTTCCATTCACTAAACTTAGGATATCAATACACACATATAAGTCAGTATATTTCATAAAACAAAATAAGTCTTTCTGTCATTTGTAAT
This sequence comes from Coenonympha glycerion, assembly GCA_963855885.1. Classification (NCBI taxonomy): domain Eukaryota; kingdom Metazoa; phylum Arthropoda; class Insecta; order Lepidoptera; family Nymphalidae; genus Coenonympha; species Coenonympha glycerion. The sequence goes on from OY979626.1 coordinate 1,808,207, forward strand.
AAAAAAAAAGAATAATATATGTGATCACAAATGTCCCGAAGCGACGACGAGGCAAACAGAATTTCCTTTCTGGACTAGATAAAAAAAAAATAGAACTATAACTTATGATCGCAAGCGCTAACTATTTTAAACACTAACGTATAAAATAGCTAAATCAAATCGATAACGCTGCAACCCCGCCGTCAGCCGTTCGAGAACGACGCACTAAGAAACAAAGATTTATTGATTTCAAAAAAAGTAATAACTAAATGATTTCATTATTCGAATTGTAAACCAACACATAATTTCAATACATAAATTCACTATAGAAAAATTAATAAACAATAGTTGTCTCAGATTGATGCTAGATTTGTCCACGTATAATGCAAGAAACATATAAGTAATAATATGGTACAACAAGATGTATGTCATGCCTGTGAACACACAGAAATAGATTTGTCAATGAGAGATATAGACCGGCGTGCCTGAAGGGCAAACATTACTTTTACATAAATTTTCAGTTCATATTGCACTAACTGCTGCCTGTTATTTCGAGAACTTGTTCGGTTCAATAGCACCAGATAGACATACAAACACACAAATTTTACCTCAATATAATATTATAGTGTATATATATCAATAGTGGAATTCACATCTACCTTATTTACACAATGCATCTTAAACGAAAAATAACTAAACAAGTTTTATATTAAAGCCAACATGCTATTTTCAAATGTTATAAAAATATAACAACATAAATTTTCTGCAATTTTGTAAGTATGTATAATTTGTGTAGATTTTTATGTATAATAATAATTCATATCGGTGCCGCACTTGCCGGCAAATAAATCGCTTAATTTTTGTAGTTAATATAACTCATTGAAAAAGCGCTTTAACTTAGACATATATATCCTGTAAATTATTCTATTAAACATTAAATTAGCGCTGTTATTCTATGACTAAGTATAACTACTAACGTCTAGGCTTTCAGCTCTTGATCATTGGGAGATATACGCTTCAACATCTCCGTATAAATGTTCGATACATTGCAATCATTATAATCAATTCAATTTACCCTGAGATGCTCAAAAAGTCTTAAGTGGGTTCACAAATATAATTACATCACAAGAAATGTCAAAAATGGGCAGTCTTGCGATTAAATTAGTTCAAGTAGCAATTAAATCTTTGAATTTATTTCGAACAACTCAGGGCTTAAGTAATAGGAGGACTATGAAATTAAAATCAGTTGATTTGAAAAAATTGCTAATTGGGCAAATTTTTTCATTCTTCCTCACCCCCCAAATCTATGGTGTAACAGACCCTATTTAATTTGGCAGTTTAAAACCTTAATTTAACAGAATATTTTTGTAGATTTTCTGTGACAGGATTTTAGTCACGCAAAAAATCGCCTTTTATTCGCCTTGCCCCCTGCGCTATGCCGTCAGAAAAGTTATTTATTGTCAACAATAGAAAGTTGAAATACGCTAACACAAGCATTAACGAATAACAGATTCAGGCAGTGCTTGACAATGAAATTAAGCTGCCAAATAAATAAGATTAGCTACACAATCAGAGGGCAGATTTATCATCCTCATTTTAGTGTTCACGACTCTTCCTAACCACATGTTTGATGCTTATTCTCCACCAATACGATGAGATTTTGGCCTTGAGTTTTCAATTCGTCAATTTTACAGTCCTCGCAAGAAACGAGTGAATGGGAAAATTCAACTAAAATATAATATAAAAAGATATACAGTATGTACAGAACTGAAAACAATTAATTAAACTTTACTTCAAAAGTTTTCTGGTCGAGATGTCATACAAAATGACATTCATAAAGAGCTAGAATATTATTTACAACATATTTACAAGACGATTAGATTACACGGTGCGCGGGGCGCGCGGGGTCGGCTCAGTCGAGCAGCGGCCGCCGGTCGTCGTGGCTGCGCTTGCGGCCCTTGGCGTGCGCCAGCATGGTGACGAGCTTCTTGTGGCTGTCGCCCACGATCCAGCCGTGCTGCTGCGGGTGGCCGGGCTCGTCCTCGCCCTCGGACCAGCACAGCGGCGGCGGCCGCGCGCGCGCCACCGGCCGGTGGATCGCCTTGCGCACGCTCGCCTCGCGCACCTCCCGCTTCCTCGGCCGCCGCCTGCGCGCCGGCGCCGCGACCACCGACTCGGCGCTGTTGGGGCGCGGCGGCGCCGCGTCCGGCTCCGACTCCGAGCTCCACGTCTCGGCCAGCACGTTCTGCTTGCCGACCGCGCATTTTCGCCGCGCCCGCTGCCGCGCCACGCCTCCCTCTTCGAGCGGAGGTTCCTCCTCTGGCGACTCCGCTCGGTACGCTGTCGGCCTCCTGTGATCGTCGCTCTTCCTTTTTGTACTACTCAACATTTTCGCGTGCAGTTTCTCTTTCGGTTTGTGTTTTGTGAAGGTGTAATCTTCGTCTCTGCAGGGCGAAGAGGCATGGTACTGTAATTTGTAATCGTCGTTTTCTACTTCTTCTGCTTCGGTATACTTGCTAAAAGAAGTCTCGAATGTCGCAGCTTGAGCCGGTGGAGAATATTCTTTAGAGGATTCATATCTGCTCGCCGCTGCGGCTGCCGGGTTTCGTTGACTGATCAACTCTTCGAAGGGAGTCACAGACATGCTCGGCTCGGGTTTCCTCGTGAGTACGACGGGCGGTAGACCGTCGCGCTCCCTGCTCGACGGTGACGATGGGGTGCTGTAAGTGATAGAGTGCTCTTTGGGAGTATCTTCATTCTTAGATTGTTCTTCAGGGTCGTTTTCGAGCAAACTATCAAATAACTGATCGAGGTTAGCTTTCGGCTTCGCGAAATGTTTTGAGTTCTTTTTATCGCTACGTACTGCGTTGTGCTTGAATATTTTGCCCATCACAGCATTTTTCTCAATAACATCCTTTCTTTTGAGCAGCGATGATTTTTTAGTCTCGCTATATCCTTTCGCGCTCCCTACCTCGCACGAGTGCATACTGGTTTCGGTCTCATCCTCGCTGACTAAGAAGTCGTCCATATAAACAAAATCGTCGCCGTCGGATGCACTGTCGGCAGGAGAGTGAGCGGCTGGAGAGTGAGCGGCAGGAGCGGCATCCATCCTAGATGTGCTTGGCATTTCTTTGTTATTGATGCTTTTGATCCTCCCGATCAAGGTAGATGGTCTGAACTCAAACAATTCAGTGTCTTCCGTGTCATGGAAATCGTAAACGTCAACTTTCTTCTGAGCGGGCTCTTTAGTTACGTGATCGCTATCAGATTTACCGCTAACATCGGAACTCTTGCGCTCTCTCTTCTTCTTAGAGTTATTTTTTCTCTTCTTTTTAAATGAATTTCCAACGGAAGGGACGATCGCAGACATATTGATGTCTGACGTTAATATTGAAACCTTGATGCCATCGAATCCTTTCAAGGCACCTTTAGTAGGTACAGCGTTTTGGCCTTTTTTGAAGCTTTTCTTTCCTTTCTTCTTATCGGACTTCTTTCTGTTTTTGAAACTGCAACAGTACACAGTAACATTGAGTATTAAATAATTATATTAAAAATTACGTCATTATTAAAAATATTCAATTTGACAGGATAAGTGGAAGAGTCACATTCGTAATGTAAAATATAAATTATCTAAAAACTTATTTTGTTAAATTTATTTTGTGTACCAATTTGTCGTAAGTACGAAACTTTTTAACTCTATGTCTGTAGAAAAGACTTTATTAAAAAAACTTTTAGGAAAACATAAGAACCAAGAAGAAAAAATATAATGCCTTAATTTGAACTTTGAAGACGTCACTTTCAGCCGATAATAGTAAAGAAATCAAATGATTACCTGACATTGGTTTCCACCTGGGCTTGGACTAGTTTCGCGGCTGCCGCCTGTGATCTACATTTTCTTTTGATTTTGTCAAACTTATCTTCAAACATGTCTATAGTTTCATTTATCTCAGGGTACATTTTATCTTTGACTTCTGGGTGTCTCTGAGGCTTTGTCAGAACGGAGTATTCTGTTGCATCAAATTTGACATCTTTCACATAATTGGAAGAACTAGCTGGAGTTGCCGAAACGTTTTCTGACCGTTCATCCGTCGATTGTAACCGAAGACCTGCAAAACCGCTTGCTTCTTTTAGATTAGATATCAAGTCATTTTCTAAATTGCGAACTTCTTCGCTGTCCATAATGTTTTTCGCAGTGATAGAATCCATATCTTCGTCCCGTTTGATTGCGCTGTCATCATCCGGAATAGTTTTTTCCAACATTTCCGACTGATCCTCGCTTGTCTGCGGACAATTAAAACTGTTACATTGTCGAATACATTTATTATCAGATGAAATATCTTTTTTATGTGATTTTTTTAACATTTCACAACAATCTAAAAATAGCGCCTCATCCCTACTTAACTCCCTCTCCCTACGAGACAATTCCTGTTCCCGGATTGTCCTTTTCGCTTCTTGCAATATTTCTTTTAAAGTCGGCACCACTATATCAGCGGTCGATAAGCCACTATTTTTTCTTCTGTTTATTTTGTATTGTAACAATTTTAACTTATCGAGCTGCTGTTTGTACGCTATTAAGTAGTTTGGTTCCTCTTTAACTATTACCGACTGAACTTTTAGTTCAGATTCACATAACCTAGATACATGATATAGAGTCATTTGGTGTCTCAATAAATTATCAGACCTACGAAAAGCTGTCTTACATACATGGCAAAATGGCGGTTCAGTCGGTGTGGTGCTCTTCTTTTTTCTACTACGGCTAGCAGCTTTCTTTGTCGGCGAACTCGAAGATCCTTTCAAATTTCTAGTGTCGTCTTTTTTATTATCAGCTGATCCCTTCTTACATGAACGTTCCTTTGCCGTAAAATAAACATCGTCCCTGTCGTTAGCTATGCTATGGAATGTTTCTGATATTTTCTTGGTAGCGAGTAAATTTGATTTGCGGTGTTTTTTTGCAGAAAAGAAACCAAAACTTTGCATAAATTGCTCAGATTTAAGATCTTCTTCAGAATCAACTTCATCAATTATAACCTTCTCTTCTTTTTTACTCGTTGATACAGATCGATTATTTTTCTTTCGCGCCTTTGTTTTATCTCGCAACTTTTCATTTGATTCATTAGTACTATAATTAGATTTCTGGACCTTTTTTTCTGCTAGTTTTTTCTCTTTTTCTTCTGCATACTTTTTCAGAGGCACGTCACTTTTAGTCGAGTCGTCTGAATCACTGATATCATCTTTTAGATTAAAGAGATCGTTTACATTACAGTCAACCTTATTTTCATTAGCACAGTCAACTATACAACTACTATGATCTGGACCATTTTTAATATCTTCACCATCTCTAATATTTTCACCACCTTTAATATCGTCACCACTATTTGAAATCTCAGCTTCTGATGGTAGAATATTTATAACAGCAGAAGGTGCAGTTTTGCTCAATTGCCGTGTCTTTACAGCGATTGATGATTTAAACGAACTAAAACTCATCTTAGCCGATATGTCCTTCCTGATGAAAGGTTCTGTTCTATCTATCTCCAAGTTTATATCATAAGGATCATACCATTCAGCGCCTGATGATTTTACAACAACAGATTTAGAACGTGCACGTCTAGCTGGTTTGTTATAACAAGTGTTGCTTTTTGGAGCAATATCTTTTGCAGTACTTTCACTCTCATCATGTAACTTACATTTCTTAGGCTTCGTATTTTGCGACGAATCTTGTCTTGCAGGAGAACAAGATTTTCGTTTTCCATTTGACATTTCCTTCGAGTTAATATCAGATAAATCAAAATCAGTAGATGTATTAATACATTCAGGTTCTTTATTTACGTGTTCGTCAACTACTTTTGTATTACACTCGATTTTAGCTGAAATAGTATGAGTTGATTCATCAGGCAACACAGATTCCTTGGTTTCTTCTTTGTTTTCGATTTCTTTATTATCTGTATGTTTGATTTGCTGTAAAGACACATCAATATCTCTAGTATTTGGGTGATTTTCAAAAGATTTTTTCTTTTTAGATTTTGTTTTAGGTTGACTTGATATTTTTCTTTTACTAGTTTTGAGCGTTTCTGTAGATACAGGTTCTTTATCTGCATCGCTGTTTTCTGGCGTAAATTTAGTATTAACTTGTAAATGTTGATGTTCTAAGTTTTCCTCTTTTGAAATTGAAGTACTTGATTGTTTCTGGGGGGTTTCTTCGTCAAACTTTAGATGTGAATCTACATTTTTTTTACAGATATTTCTAATTTTCTGATCTTCGATATCAACTGTACTGGTAATATTAGACGGTCTGTGGGGATTTTCTTCAACTAACAACAAGGTGGCATTAAGAGATGTTTTGTTGTGGTTTTCCTCATCTTGCAAAAGCTTAGAGAAAATTAATTGTTTTTTAGTAAGTGGGGCCCTTTGTTCACTCTCTTGGGAAACAGGATTGAGAAGAGAGTGGCTTGCAATGAATAATGATTTTCCGCGCCTACTACGTCTTAAAGGTGTAACGTTGGTATCTTCCGACTCAAAGTTGACATTAGTTGCAGAATACAACTCGGCACTATCTTTCTTACTTTTTGAAGATTTCTCCTCATCTACGTCTTTAGATGTTTCACTTATAACACTAAGTTTTACATTTTGATCTTCAGAATTCGTTGCTTCATTTGAGATAGTTAATACATCCTCACTGTTCAATATTTTTTCAGTTTCACTACAATCTTGAGGTTGTGGGACAAAATTATCATCGCAAGACGGAGTAACAGAATTATGTGGCAGGTTAGATTGGGTTTGATTTTGTATTACAGGTCCTTTTTCAGTGTCATTTATACTTATTTCTGAAATATCGTCGCTAGATTTGCCACTTTCCAACATTTTCATACTTTTATCTTTCCTTGCAGAAGGATTTAATGTTTCCTTGTTTTTGTCGGTATTAACTACTGTATTAACAGCACAAGATCGATCAGGATCTTGGTCAATATGTTTCACTTTAAAAGATTCTTCTGGTGACTCTAATTTTTTTGTTATAACATTGTTTTCTTTATTAATTTCATTTTCGTAATCATTTGTTTTGTTAGTCTGATCTGTGCTAACTGAGCAATCAATATTTTGCGCATGGTGTAGACGTCTACTTTTTTTAGCATTCTTTTTACCACAAGACTTCTTGTCCATTAAATTACTTTCATTGCATACACGGTCATTGCTTATTTCACTAATAGTGCCCTTGGCTTTAATTTTGCTGGTTTCAAGTTTTTTGTTACTACCAGAGACCTCTGCAGTTTTCTTTTCTTTTTTAGTTTTTCGCTTATTTTTATTTACAGCACACTCTTTATTTTTTGGAGCATCAGTAACTGAATTCAAATCTCTTTGTTTTTGCTTAAGTATCACAGCCAGGGAAATATCGTCTTCAGAGTCTTCGTCTTCTACTAAGGATAACTCTTTAGGGGTCTCCTGCTTTTCTGTAGTAACATATGTCGAAAACTTTGAATCTTCACTTTTTATTGAGGATGACTCTAACAAAGTCTGCTTTTCAATTGCTACTGAATCTTTTGTAAATTCATCATTACTAGTTTCAGTTTCGTCGATTACATCACAATTGCCATCAGGTTTCTTTGAAGACGATAAATTTACAGCTGCAACAGCAACAGAGTTTTCGGTAAAATTGCTTTTGCTAACATCAGTAGAACAAGCTTTATTCAAATTAGAGTTGACATCTTTTACAATAGTAGATGTTACTAAATTAAATTTATCAGCTTCACTAGAAGCTTTGTCTTCTCTGTCTTTCTGCACTATAACTTTTTCTTCAGATGCTCTTTGTTTTTTCTCTACAGGAGATATAATGGGTGTTTGAGACGTTCTTCGGTCACTACGGTGCTCTGAACTACTGACCTCTGCCTGCTGAATTGCCTTGGGACTTATATTATGTGAGTCTTTACTTATATCATTTTTGCATATGTCATCTTGCACGTTGATACTAAGGGAATTTATGTTTTGTGTATTGATTACCGTATTTTCTGCCAACAAAGAGTGATGTCTTTCAGAAGGTGTTTTAATTCTAACTGCCCTTAAACTTGCAGTTTTGTCATTGCTCGTTTTTTGAAAGTTTGATTTAGCTAAGACTGTTGTCCCAGCAACATCTGTAGTTGTTGCTGTTACCACATGTGTTTGAATAACAGTTTCCATATTAGTTATGTCTGTATTTTCAGACGAGTTTTCATCAACCGTTAAATCAATAATTCTCTCTGTGTCTTTAAATTCAGACGTATTTTTTAATCCTTCTCCTGAGGAAAGAATTGGAGCATCACATAATTTGTTTGAATCCACTCTCATTGCTGCGGTCGTTTTTTCTTCAGTTGACGCTCGAGATTTCCTAGTATACATATGCGTATCATTATTTTCTGAAGATTGGAGTGAATATCGTTCAGATAACTTCGGAGTTGGTGGCGTAAGCAGTATTGAACTGGATACAGAAATTGTTGACGATTCGGTAAATTGAAGATTTTTATAGGTTCGCGCATCCTCAGAGTTGGAATCAAACAAAAATTCTTTTTCATCTTGATTAACTCGTTTTGTAGTCGTTAGTAAATTTTCAGAAGCAGTTACAGACTTGCATTTTACGGATTCAACTGAATTAGAATGCGACAGAGGTGATGTTGATGTCGACACATATTGAGGCAGAACTTTTAAAAGTTGGTTTCTATGATCAACAGGCATGGTACCCAATATCTCCACAAGTTCTTTTGGTAACATAGCTATTTTTTTAGCAGTTTCATCATCTTGATCCAAACATTCCGTTTTACTGGGTTCAATTTTTTCTTTATCAGTTTTTAGCGTAGGTTCAGTTGTTGGAGTTTTATTACAAACTGATGAAGGTTTGGATTGCGTAGTTTTAATTTCATTTGATGATGAGGTGTTATGTTTGTCGGATAATTCAGGACTATGTTCATGAGCTATTGTTTCAGTTTGTGCATCTTTATTATTTTTGACCAAGTTCGTATTATCATTTGTAGTCACCGTAGTACTTGAATACCTAGGCTCAGGTTTTTCAACTGACATGTATTCGTTGGACAACGCGTAGTTTGACGTGGCCATTTCATATTCCGAAGCATTAGATTTTGTACACGAGGAGCTTCTAGTACTGTCAATGACAGAATTCGAAACTAAGCTTAACGGCATCTCCGAGTGGGAATAATTAATTTGCGCATAGTTTGTGCTTTTGTTTAAAGTAGTATCATTGCTCGATAAGCGCCGTGTTGCTGTGAACTCGTTTGAATTTGGCTCAAATTGATCCGAAAGCTCACAATAAGAAGTTCCTGTGCGATTGCTAGAGCTTGTAAAATTTGATTCCGATGGAGTTCGTATTGATCGGTCATAATGATAGTTTATAATTTGGCCGGTATTCGCATAATGTGGCGCCCGTTGATCGTAGCTGTCATAGCTACAACTAGAGTTATTGATCACACCTGTTGATCTCACAGATGACATATTTCGTGTAGTTAAATCAGCTGGAACGTTTTCATCATCCGGTTCGGCATTATTTGTATATACATTCAGAAGCATCGGCTCTTCCATTTCACGCATATTTGATCTAGTAGTACTTTTTCTGCCGGACCAGTCCGTTGGCACCTCGTTTTCAACAACCACAATTCTTTGAGTGTTTTCGTCATAACATTCATGTACTACAATGCATCTACTATTGTGCATGATAGGGGTAGAATAATCTCGAATATAATTTGTTTGCAAATGATTCCGACTTTCAGACAGTTTTTCAAAGGAGCTAGTAGATGTACTGTAATTCAATCTGTTCATTGATAAATCTGTAGGAAAGTCTTCGCGACTCCTGAAGCATAAATCTGTTGCATTTTCTTCTTCTACTTCATCTGTTACTAAATCGGGAGCCATTGAAGTGTATCTAGATTCGTAAGACGCACGATTGGCGATGGTACTTATGCGCAGATCTACAACTTCTTCTTCATTGCTCATTTGCGTATTCGCTTCTAAGGGCAAACTAGCCATATTTTGATTTAATGAATCCAATGGCTCATAAATTTCGCACTCTGCGGCCGGATATTGTTCGTGATTATTGTACTGCACCGAACCTTCTTGACTCGATATCTTATTTGTTAAATCCAAGGGGGCCGAAGGTGCTTCAACTGGCATAGGATAAAGCGTTGGAGCTATGTCACTTGAGTACTCCGAAATAGGTGTGTTGCGAGAGAAATTCTGTGAGTGATGTTCTTCAGGCACCCTGCTCATAGACGATACCATTTTTTCAATATTTAAACTAGCTGATGTGCCTTCTGACAAATCCGCTTGAGGGTATGAGTCGATATTTTTTTCAATTGTTGTTGCAGTATTATGTAATCGAGTACTTTTTCCACTTTGTCTATTATTATTGGCTTTCGTAGGAGCGGTATTTATTGCTGATTTACTCCGTTGACTCGGTTTGGTAGGGGCACTACTCAATTTTGTAATATTTTTACCACGCGTCGTCAAATTGTCTTTAGCCCTAGACCTTGTTGGTTGAACATTGGCAGTTGTTTTGCTTTTCTGGGAATCTCTGCGACTGTTCTTTCTAGTCGTGTGGTGAGTCGATGCACTCGGGTAGTGATATTCAGAGAGTTTCGACAATTCACTGCTTTGACTTAATAAATTAAGATTCATAGCGTGTTGTAGCAGGAGATCATCTGTCGGCACTAAAGAATTTCGGCGTCTAGAAGATTCACGTTTAGTATAATTTTCGGGGATGCTCTGTGCAGTCAACATATGAGAATCGTAGTAGAACTGTTTCCACTGCAGCATCTCTTGGCTTTTTAAGATATCAGCTGTTTTGTCAGTATGCGAGCCTTGTGCGGATCGCGTCGAGTTAGACCTTCGAGATCTGGTTTTGCTAGTTACACTTTTAACGTTATCTTCTGCAGGTTTCTTCGGTGCAGGCGGGAGCATATAAGCTGATCTTTGTGCGTAGTTAGTATTTACTTCTGTCGTAGAATGTCGCCGTTCTACCACAGCCGACTCTACCGCTCTCAGCTGTGTCACACGCGGCTGTACCGCATGCGGCTCTACCGCACTGAACTCAACCGCGCTCGGCTTTAACGCGCTCGGCTCTACCGCCCTCAGCTCCACCGCCTGCGGCTCTTCCGCCCTCGGCTCTACCGCACTCGGCTCTATCACACTCGGCTCTACCGCACTCGGCTCAACCGAACTCGGCTCTAGCGCACTCGGCTCTAATGCACTCGGCTCTACCGCAATCGGCCCAACCGCACTCGGCTCTAGCGCACTCGGATCTACCACACTCGGCTTTATCAACGTCGTCTCCATTGCGGTCGGCTCTGCATCCAGAGGTTCATCATTGCCGCACTGGACGGATACGTGGCCGGGCAACGTTGGCGGGCTCGATTCAGGCTCTACTAATTTATTCTTTAACATCGCTATGCAATCATTCAAGCCTTTCTTCGGTTTAAGCGGCTTGATTTTCTGAATCACTTGCACATCTAAAGGACGTCGATGATTGAAATGCAAGGGTGGTTTATCTAGCTTGGTAACGACAGCCTCGTTTTCAAAGAGCATTCTCTGTTCAGCTGGCACGTGTTCATTAAGGTTGTTGCATTCTTGCTGAACCAAAAACATTCGATGAAACTGAACAGCCTTGTCGTGAGTTTCGGAGCTCGCGGTTAGGCTGGCGATAGAATGTTTCAAAGGTGCATTTGGTGACGGCGCCAATGGATCATCTCGAGCACCATTGTTTTCGGCACCATTACCACCTGGGTTCTCATGTCCGGGGTCTCCGTTATAGTAGTTGTTTGAGCGATCACCATGCTCTCTCGCATTGCCAGAACCAGCATTTAAGTTAATTCTATTGGCGTTGTTCTGTATAGACAATTGATCCACTTGAATATTATTGTCTCTTGCACTCTCTGGCGGCGGGTTTTCCTCGATAGATGGCATATTTTCTTTCGAGTCTTTCTGATAGGGGATCTGCCTTTTTGATTTATTGAAAGACTTTTGGTTGAAAGAATCCTTCTTACGCAGTAGTTTTGATGCAACACGTTTTACATTCCTTTTGAATGGTCTTCGATGTGGCCGTTCCTCAGGGTCACGAGAACCTTTCTCGGCACTCACACTAGGCGTATCCACTTGCGACGAATTCTCTCCCTGGGAATTTTGAGTTTCTTCTGTCATTTTTTTCTTCATAATTATTTTATTTCTGGGTTTTCTGAGGTTCCTTCGGGGTCGTATAGTTGGGTTTAAAGGCTTCACCATAACACGATGACGTTTAGCAGGTAGATCTGCCAACATTTTTCGTATGGTTTCAGCTGCAAAAGAATAAAACAATATCAATATGTTGAAAGCAAATTTATTATTAATTAAAATCCGATCGCACAGTGCAGCAAAGATACTTACCATCACCGACCTCAGTTCTGGGCCTGGAGCAGGGTCTCATGTGAGTCTTTCGGTTGTGTCGAGAACGAACTTCTTTGCGTATTTTTTTGCGTATCGTATTATCCGGAAGACGGGCGCGTCGCTTGCGAACACCAAACGGTCGATGTCTGCACTTCCTTGAATTTCTAACTGTGGGCGTATCTCCAGCACAGTCTAGCATGTGCTGATGTAAGTCCTCTAGCGATATGGACTTATTGCACTTAGTGCATTCCCGGAAGCCGCGGAGAGGGCGACTTCGGTTGTACATCTGACTCGGCGGCACGTATAAGTGTTTTAGTATATCGGAATTCAAAAGCACTTCTCCGACGATCTCGTAATGTTGTATCTGAGCGTTCGGGTGCTGGGACGTTATGTGCGCCGTCAGGCCTTTGCCGTCACGGATCTGCGCGCCGCAAGCGCAGCACACGTAGCATCGCGGCCGAACCCATTCGCCGCTCAGAACCGCCGGCTTCAGGTCGAAAGTGGGCGCAGTCGGCATCAGCCCCAGCGAGGCGGGGAACTCCGCAGCCGAGCTGCTCGGCGGCACCGCGGGAGCCGTAAACTTGACCACCTGCGACGACGATGCAGGCAACTCTCGGCTCTCGAGTATTTCTTTCAATTCTTTTCCGATGATGCTTTGTTTTTCAGTCTTTTTTTGTACTGGCGATTTGTTGAATTTCGTGTCGAACTTCCGCCTCATGCACAGTTGGGTCCAGATATCCAGACTGGAAACCAGCGATATGATGCAATTGTTCGTGTGTGAATCACGTTTGATCTGTTCGGCACTCATGAGGCTCTTATCGTTCTCCAGGTTGTCCCACTTCCACTTGTGCTTTGGCGCAACGGCTCGCGGCATGTATGCATCGAAGCCATGGCGCGAAAACTGCTCGCAAGCGAGCAGGATCGGGAATCCTTCTACGGTATTGATCGCTACGATATTTTTGGTTTTTCTAGTTTTTATTGTATTCTCTGGATCGGGATTAAAATTGCACGATCCGTCGAGGAACTTGGTCAGATTTTCTTGAACGTTGCTCGCAACTTTCGAATAGAATTTCGTATCGAAACATTTCTCAAACTTTTGATGCACTTCATCAGTATTTTTTAACCATTCTCTGCCATGGGACTCCCCGGTCCTAGGCGATCTGTGCACGACTCCTAATCGAGATAGTATTTGATCGGCATCGGTATTTTGAAACGAGAAATTCGGTGGGATTCTTTTGCTCCACTGTAGCTCGTCTAAGATGATCACTGTATTTTTCTCTATGACCGCGCCGTTCACTAAGCTCTTGCCGGGAGGCAGAATGAAGTTCGTAGTAATGTTTTCTTCAATGTCGGCTAGATCGGGCGGTTGCGAGGATTTCAGTTCACAAGAAATCACGATACCGTTGAAACCGTGATCCTCGGGAAAATCCTTGGCGTCGTTTTCGAAATTGTTTTGTCCGCTGATGTTGGTTTTCTTTTGACTCTTTTTGGGAGTGACTTTTTGGCGTAATTTGTTACGGTATGGTAACTTCTGCTTCTCGCACACATTGAGTTTGTGCTCGGCAAGCTCCGTCGTGGAAGGGAACCTGGTGTGGCAGTCGTAGCAGGCGAAGTACTGGTTGGGGTGGTTGTCGACCATGTGCCGGATGACGTCGGGCGCGTCCGCTGCGGCGTAGTTGCAGAAGAGGCAGCTGAGCGCACAGTCCGGTCGGGAGGGCGGGAGGTGAACGCGGCGCACATGCTTGGCGAGGGCGCGCTTCGCGGAGAAAGTCTTGTCGCAGTAGGGGCACAGGGTTTGCACGGCGGGAGAGTCAGCCTTGTCAGTGAGATCATCTGGTTTGTTCGGAGACGCTTTGGACGGGTTGCTCGTTCTCTTGGGTTTGTCCGCAGCTGGTTTGGTATCGGGCTTGCTAGTGGTTTTAGCGGTTTTGGGACTAGGTGCGTTAGATTTTCTGGGTCTCAATCTTCCATTCAAACCAGACGATGGTTCAGCTTCACCAGTATTCATCGTGTCCAATTCCACAGTCCTAAAATTTGTTATCAAAATTAGTAAGTAAAATCCAAAAAACAAATCACTTATTAGTCGTAATCTGTGCGGTAAAACTCTGCGATACTAACGTGGTCAGCAGGAGCGTTTTATCAGGTGAAGAGACATCTAAGCAATCGTCTGATGCGAAGGGGTCCGGGGCTATGATGAGCGGGCCCGCTGCATCATGCTCAGTCTTTCCCAACGTCAATAAACCATCTGGCGGGTATCTAGACCAAAGTTGCACATCGATTAACCACTTGTCAACTGTCAAAAGGGCTACATAAAAGGGAAATGGTACAATGTGTAATAATAAAATATTCGTCACATATAATATTGGTCGCGCACTCTTAATCGGCCGAAATAACTTAGATCGTACATAGATATAAAAAAGACTAATTTCAGGCCGGCCAAGTGAGAGCCCGCGATCTAATACTACAAAAAAAAGTACGAAACAACGCACAGCCTTAATCTATACGTCTAGCAACATAAAAGCTAGCACGACATGGCAAGAATTATTTAACCATCCTAAGGATAAAAAATTGACGAAAAGTTGCATGGGCCTTTTTTATGGAATTGCCGTCTGGAACACGTCAAGATGTCTTGATGAAGTCTTGCAGATGTCTTGATTAAGTTGATTAGTTCAAAACGGCACCATTATAACAATTTATCAATTCATTTTGTCTATGAAAACCACGTATTATGTCGCATTGTCTCCGCTGTCGTAAGAGACAGAGATATACGGTTTGGCAAAAAGGTTTTGAAACGGAACATTTTTTGTTTCTTGATATACGATTTACACTAGATTAATACTGGTAGGTATATTTTGAAATCGTAAAAAATATTATTTTGCATTCAATTGTCGAAATTACTTGAATTTCAAACGGTTTTGAATATACAGTGGCGCCGCTATTTTTTGCCAAACTGTAGAGCAATCTCAGTCAGAGCAGTGAACAAAAATCATAGAAGCCGTCGTTTATCACAAATTTTATTGAGCATGGTACAAATTCAGATGAAATTTAAATCGTCCAGTCGGACTGAGAAGCGTGTGAGACAATTTTGTTTATTGTATTTTTTCACTTCAACGGAAAAAATGCTTCTATTTAATCTTCTAAATCTTTTTCTTTTCACTAATCGCAAAAGTTTTATTGAACAATAAACTTATTGTATAGTATTTTAGTTATTTCACACATACACATTTTGCTTAAGCATTCTATAATATTATAAATATGAAGGGCTAAAAAAACATATTTAGATACTTCAGTGCGAACACATTCGAAAAACACTTTTATTTTACTTGTGCAATGCAATCTGTACAAGTAAACAATGCGAAGCGACGCTCAGCGTTCAGATTAATAAAACGAACAAGTTTTCAAACATGGAAGTACGATTAAACGAATAACAAAATGCAGCAATGCGAAATATAATTAATATATAATATTGCGTTGGTGGAAAACAGAACCAAACGCTAAAGAGTGGTTTCGCATAATCTTTTATAATAAAATAAGCATCGCATCCTTCCCACCCTCTTCATGAAAATACTCCTCCCATCACTACCCACTTCTGCAAGGTTATTCTCGTAACGTGACAGCTTCATTTCGTAATGTGAAATGTTTAAATAGATGATCTCATATTTACGTATATGAGTCGACGATATTGAAATTAAAAAAAAAATTGCGAACACTGAAAAAATAATTTTACCATTATTGACATAGAGCGCAACATTGAATGTAGTCCAAAACGCAACATGATCGAAGATTGTCTGATTAAACCTACTTAATCGCGTCATAGTCGAGCATTGTATTTCCTATAATCAAATACATTCAATTTTACTCTCTGAACCAATAGACGTAAAGTTAATGTTTTCCGTTCCTCGTTTCACATCACTGTGTGAAAACGTTAAAGTGAATAGCCCCTGGAAAGCTCTCTGGGCCTCCTCGTTACTAGGTACGAGTACTCATTTATTTTGTTTATTTATTTTTATTTTTATTAATAAAATATATTTCAAAGGTACATAATCGCTTAAGTAATAAATTAATAGTAAATAACATATAGACTAGCTTTTATACTACAGTTTATTTGTTTTCTTCTCAGCAAACTCTTTCATATTATCTTACGAGAACTCACTTTTTCATTAACGTGGCGCGATATTGGTATGATTACAATGCGATTTAACATAGTTTGGTGTAGAACCCGCGCCATGTTGAAACGGGGGTTGTGACTTATGGGTCAATTTACACCGCGGCGGAATGGAATGGATGCTACTTATTTACACAACATAATGAACTTTAATCAGTTAAATAAGATACAAACTAAATAGGAGCCAAAAAGGTCGTGAGTCTTCCAAAGAATCCTCGCGCGTTCTCAAGAATTTTATTTTGTATGTTATCTAATTGGCATAAAGTTCGTTATGCTGTCGCGTATTAACACCAGCACTTTAAAAACTTCTTACCAGTAAGGAAGATATTAAGAAAACAAAACAGAATCTACAACACCTTTAAGCGAGCAGCTGTATTTAAAATAACAAATGTATTTTGGTTTAACGAAATAAAAATACAATAGTACTCGTAGGTAAAACAATGAAGCATATAATTTAATATTAGCATCGCAACAGCTTGTTTGCCACAGCAACAGGTAAAAAGCTTTCACACTGATGCAAGCTTTGTAGTTAAAATTGCAGTCGATTAAATTATCTCTAACCTCGGAAAGTTTTTAAAGCGTCCCAGCATACTTACTACATATATTGGGAAAAAAACTCAAAATCATCATGTTAACATTTATTAATAGGAAATATAGAAACACAGCATACATATTTAACAGTATTTATATTATAATGAATTTTTAAATTTAACTACTGTATATGCTAATAAATTATATGTAGTTAATTTTAAAAATTCATTAAAAATCGAACACATTCGCAAAATGGCAAAATATTTACATGAATTGATAAATCGTCAGTGCATTTAACGAATCAAAATATTTAAAAAATGTAAATTGTAAATATTAACAAAATACTTTATAACCGAAACTTTACAAAGTACTCTGATTGGTATAAATAAGAATAATTTATAAATCAATAGCGCCAATTCTGTTGTACTCAATAATATTGCTGAAGCAGTATAAAAAAAATTATCGCAACAAGGATTCCGTGTAACTTATTGTGTGGCGTGACCAAAAAATATCTCGTTAAATTTGGAAGACTTACACATATAATTAATAATTTTTAGGGTTCCTTACTCTAAGGGTAAAACGGGACCTACGACTTCGTCGTCCGTCCGTTCGTCCCTCTATAACCAGCCTGTATCTTTTGAACCGTGATAGTTACAGACTTGACTTTTTACAGACGATGTATTTCTGTTTCCACTATAACACCAAAAACTAAAAAATAGAATAAGTTAAATGTTTAAGGAGGCTCCCATACAACAAACGTGCTTAACTTTGCTCGATATTCATAACGGTAATGGGTAGACGCTTCAAATGTTCACAGAATATTTAATTATATATTCACTTTAAAAATAAACCTATAGGTCTCCCATACTACACATGTGATTTTTTGTTCGTATTTCAATTTGGGGGGCAGGGGTGTTAAGTTTACTTTAAACAATACTATTGAAAACGGGTGTTGATAAGTACATAACCCTCAATGCGCGAACCCGACTTGGACTTGACCATTTTTTTATCGTTGACCACCGTTTTTTCGATGCATCATGCAGATAATTCAATCTCAACGAAAATTTAATATTTGTTTGATAAATAGTTTCCAAGTAAAATGGCTGTGAGTATGAAACAACTAACAAGTTACAAAGACAAAGGAATGAGAATACAAAATTATATGTATTCGCATCTTCTCCATCTAGCTAAGGAATTCCAAAATTGCGTTAAAAACTTAGGATCTGTTAAAGTTTGCAAATATTGTGCACAACAAAACTTACAGCATCAGGCAACAGAACATATTCATGTAGGAATACAAGGAAAATACGAAATAAACCAATCAGAATAATTTAAGCAGGGATTTGAGAAACCTCGCCCACCCCACTAGTCTTCAGTGATAGCGCGCTCTCAATTAAATCTAGGAGTAAACGGGAAAAGGTCACCTGCCACAGCATTTGGCGTTAAACGCTTGTGACTTGTTTCCGCTTGGTTGGAGTTTTAAACAATGTTTTATCTATTGCAGACTTGATATAAAACGCTATTTATATTACATCCATAAATCAGTTATGCATATTTCGAACCAGAAACAAATCTCATGAGCGCGGTGGTTTTAGGTAACCAAGACAAAGTTCCGAGCTCAAGTACCGTTCAGTAGTTTCGGCAATTCAGTACCAACATTTTACATATTATCTGTTATATTGTCACCGGCACTCGGAGAGCGATTCAAGTATCATCAAAACCTATTTTGAAATCTGAAATTGGTATAAATCAATTGAATTGGCCATCAAAAATTTAAAAATTTAGGTAAACAATGTAAAAACAGTTTTATAATTTTACGAAGATTGTAATCAACAACGTACGTCGTCGTATCTGCTGCTATGTGGCAGACACCCGGTTTACTCGAGGATACACTAGCTCTAGGAGTCTAGTGTAAGAAGACGTTACTGTACAGCGCTGCAGTCAATGCTCAGTGACAGACCTGTGTTCGCCGCGCTACAAAGACACTAAGACCTAAGTAATTGCTACGATACTTACTGGGTTGTTTTTTTTCCCCTGGCTGCGAAGTCCAATAGAATGGTATCGTAACGCATGAATTCGCTCTGCAAAATTTTAGAATAGCGATTTGTACTTACGGATAAAGTCGTGGGGCGGCGCAAAGCGCCCGCCCCCGGTTGTACGCAGGCCCACACGTGGCGCCTTCTCCCCGATGTGGCCAACAGGCAAAGATACGCTAGGAAACTGTTTACAGCGGACGCGCGTCGCCGTAGCCAGGGTGGTGGCGGCCTTGGCCGTTATCAATCAATAGTATCTGAAAAACAAACAGATCGCGTCACGTGTACAACCTTTTACTCATAAGTTAACACAGTAGTTAACTCGGCGTGGGGGATCGTTGAAGCTAGCGTCCACGTGGCCGGGCGGACGGCGACGGGCCGCCCGCAATGCAACCAGCCGGCTACATGTAGCAACTCTTTTAGTAAACGCATTTGTCATAATATATAAAATGTATAGGAAATATATTTTTCGTCGCGATGCGTCTAGCCCATTTATCCGTGCAAGTCTGGCTTCACGTAACATCGCTATCAGCTGTTTGTGATATGGCACCGACGGCTGCACGGAAAGCCGTCGGTGGATAGAGATGGGCTACATTTATCGTATTAAGTTGGAATGCATTAAAAAATCCGCATTATACTAGCTTTCAGAGTGAAACTCTGAAAGCTGAAGCTGAAAGGGCGAGTGGCAAGCTGAAATGCAAAAATCCGACTGTTATAAATTTAATGAACTGATATTTTAATAAAAACAGTATAATGAAAAATTTATAGAAGGCGGATTTTTGTGGTGCAATACGGGGCACTGCCTGTCTCCCTAAGAACTCTTGACGTCTAGCTATCAAACTAGATTTATGTAATTCAGTTTTGAAAATACAATTAATGAAACTATAAAAAACATAATAAATAAAACTATAAAATAAAACTAATTCACATTAGTTAATATTGAAAGAGGTTAAGCTTCTCAGAAAAAAGATAAAAGATAATATATAAAAGATAATAGATAATAGATAAAACATAAAATATTAAAGATAAAACATAAAAGATAAAAGAGAAAACATAAAACATGAAACATAAAACATAAAAGATCAAAGATCGTTCTAATCCAAAAGATAAAAGATAACATATGAAAGATAATATATAATAGATAAAACATAAAATATTAAAGATAAAAGAGAAAACATAAAACATGAAACATAAAACATAAAAGATCAAAGATCTTTCTAATCTAAAATACAGCTTAATTTATTATCTTTTCAAACACAAGAAAACGTACCGGTAACTCAAAAGCTTACAAAGTGCTAACTACAAAGCCAAGTTTCTCAGCCTACCTACAAGTACATGACAAAATTACTGCTAGCAAAACCTACCACTTCACAATAAAACTCACACAATTTTAATAGTATATTGATTATATATTAAGTTATTTACAAAATAGCCCGCAGGCTAATAAACGATATTATAAAAGATTCAAAAGTAATGCAACGTAATTTTTAACAAAATATTAATAAATAAAAGTCCTGTGATAATAAATAAAAAACTGTGATATTCACCAATAAACATTAAAAAAACTACGAATAGTTTTGTCGCAAGTGGAAATTGACAGTTTTTCATGAATACAAAATGAAATATGTAAATAACAACTATTCTACTTACCAGATACCAAAACATGTCTAGTTACGAAACTTCATAACTTAAATTATACATTAATTTCATTTAAAAGCCTAATTATGATTATTAAATAGCCTTAAAGCGCCTTAATGATCGACTCAAAGTACCTTAATGTAATTTTTCACTTCTACTGAAATGATAAAACATTGATATGTATTATTACTGTCACATTACCACTAATATTAATATTATATTTTTATATTTAAAAAAAAAAAAACAATTTAAATATGTTTTATCTAAAAACAAAGTTCTTTATGATAATTGGATCAAACAATATCTCTGAGCGCAGTCGCAAAAGTCAAATCACTCCAACTTTTGAGCCTCTATGCTAATATTTAAATCACACAACTTCAAAAACCTGATTAATCTTATTAATTATTAAATTTAACAGAAACACCACAACCTAAATTAAACCTATTTATAATCTAAAAGTTCGTTATGATGATTGCACCAAACAATTTCTCTGGACGTGATCACAACAGTCAAATTTTCAATTCAAATATTCAGTCTCTACGCTAACAATTAAATCTCACAAATTAAAAAAAACGCGCCCTAATCAACCTTTATTGAATTTAAAACAGAAACACCACGAAAGCGCGAGATGTGCAACAAGAAGCGAAAATGCAACACGTACCGGGACTCGGGAGTGAATGCAACAAGTCCGTGATATACGAATGATAACGTTAGACTGAAGCTAAAGGCTGCGAGTGTCAGGGGGTTGTTTGAATGGGGGTTGGGTGGGGGATGGCGCCCGGTTACAGGGAGGTTCTCGCCTACGAGCCTTCGGCGAATCCTGGGAGCAACGAGTGCGTAGGCTTTAGTACTTAGCACAAATTTAGTGTCGACTCGATTCGAATAAACGTAACGTATTTACGTAACTGATTTGTACATATACAATCAGTTAGACGCGCAAAACCGGATGGCGTAGCGGTAGCGATCCTACCGTCTGTGTCGGAGGTCGTGGGACAAATTCTCACAACTGGAAAATGTTTGTGTCTAAATCTAAATCTAAATATATAAAAGAAAAAACTAACTGACATATCAAGACATATTTACTGCACACAAACATGCATATCCCAAACCGCTGGGTCTAGAAATTTAAAAATTTGAAAAATCCATGGCTTCTGCAAGAACAGGAAAAATCAGATATTTACGCGGGAGAAATAGGTACTTTTTCACGCCGTAACTACTGAACTGATTTGGCTGAAATTTGAAATGTAGATAGATTTTATCCTGGATTCAATCACAGGCTAATTTGTATCCTCGGGAAATCTATAGATTGAGGAGATAGATTACGTTCTAAATTAACATAAAGACTACTTTTTATTTCGAAAACTCTATGGGGAAAACTCTATCCCGCGGGAATAGTGGAAAACTAAATTCACGCGAGCAAAGCCGCGGGTATCTCCTAATTATGTATATTTAATATTATGTATTTATCAGTTATCTAGTGCCCATAACATAAGCTGTCGCTTACTTTGGGGCAAGGTTGCGATGTGTGATTGTGGAGTGTACTGATATACATTCCATATTCACTAGCAGTGCCCGGGGCACTTTTTTTGCGACATTAATCAAGTTTTAGTGAAGATGCTTAATTAATTTTGAAATTACTATAGCCTATGACATTCCACAATAACGTAGCTTTCTATTGATGAAATAAGTTTGAAAATCGGTTCAGTAGAACCAGAGATTACCCCTTACAACGTCACAGACTCACAAACGCACAAACGTTTCCTCTTTATAATATTAGTGTAGATATAATAACTAAGCTTTCGAAAAGATTAAAAGCTGTAGATGTATGGAGAAAACCGTTCCGTTTAATCGAAGCGAGTCGACTCGGTACCAAACCTGTGCTAACCCTGTAACTAACTGAGTGTTGTACGCTGCCCTTAGGGCGAAGTGGGAAATCATATTTGCTTTATTTTCATCGTCCGTTACACAACTTGGATGCACTCTGTACGACATGCGTTTTTTTTTATTTAAGTTAACCTTAAATTAAAACTAGCGTTTTAAAACAAAGACGGGTATGTTCGAACACTTTTAACTCGAAAACGGCTAGACCGACTTTTATGTAAATGAAATAATAAAATAAAATCAAATAACATTTTCCCATACAAAATGTTGTAAATATCACGGTTCCAGAGATAAAGCCTGGTGTCAGATAGACGGATGGACAGCGAAGTCCCAGTAATAGGGTCCAGTTTTTACCATTACGATACGGAACCCTAAAAAATCAAAATTTTCAGTTTAACTAAAAAGAGAGGAAAATAGGGAGTTGAAATACTGAGTGGGGTGGGTTTTATTTATTTTTATGCATAATAGGTTTTGAATTATCGTGCAGTGTAGAAAAAATAGGGCCCTCGAGTCCGACTTCACTTCGGGAGTTTTTCTTTAATGTTAATCCGGTAATCGGGACCACGGTACTCTAATTGGCTCCCGGGGATGGCACGGCAAGAGATTTTAATTTTTAGGGTTCCGTAGCCAAATGGCAAAAAAACGGAACCTTTATAGGTAGATTCGTCATGTCTGTCTGTCTGTCTGTCTGTCCGTCCGTATGTCACAGCCACTTTTTTCCACTTGATATTTGGTTGACTCTGATATTTGGTTCCTAGGTTGATATTACGTCATGAAGGTGCACTAAGAACGGGATTTCCGAAATTCACATTTTAAAGGGTAAAAATCATACATTTAAGGAACTTTCCCACTAACTACAAGAAATTTTATATTATTATGTTACTTGCTGCTACGGAACCCTTCATGGGCGAGTCCGACTCACACTTGGCTGCTTTTATTTTAGCTGCAATGGACATCCAAACGTGTCGTACAGAAATTCGACATAAATTGCTATGCTTCAAAATTATGCCGCGGGATTCCTTTCGATGCGGCGGCATAATTTAGAATTATGTAGAAAGATGTAAGAAATACGATGTAAATAAGCAATTTATGTCGTATTTCTATGACGACACGTTTGAATGTCCATTGTTAAAAACTTGATATCCCTTGCCGTGTCGCCGCGATGTGCGTCAGGTATTTCCGTTCGGAATTTGACCATTGTGTGTCAATTGTTTCACCAACCCACGCCTTATAGTAAAATTGTACTTGAATGATGATGATAGGTACGCCTTCGAAAAGCCTTAAGAGTCTCATGAACTTCAATGTCTCCATACCTTCAAAATAGCAAATCATTTGTAACTCGTGCATATTTCGATCATGTGTTATCAATTTTGATCAAAATTGTTATAACTTCGGTTGAGTTCCGTAATATCAAATTATGAATGAAAACTTGCAACTTTCTGTGTTTTTCATTAGCTGGTGAGATACTGTTGTTTTTATTACAAAAATAAATAAGCAGAAAACATATCCTTTTTTGATGCAAAAATACTTATGCAAATCATAATTAATTTATATTTCGTTTTAAAGAAGTATTTCCTAACCAAATATGGCCAGGAGCATAGATTAATACTATATGAACCCGAATAACACCACAATATGATCGAAATTTGCACAAATTACAAATGATTTTGGTATTACGAAAATGTATGGGAAACATCGTAGGTTAGGGCATCCGTCAAAAGCTTTTGCTAGCTACGTCGTGCTTTGAGCGGAATATCGTATCGAACGTTAAAACGCTTATCTGGTGTTTCCCAATTCCCAGAAGCGCGAAGAGCGTAACTGCTATAAAACCAAATCCTAGTTCTGGGTAAGAGTCTAGTGCAAGCAAAATTTAAAGTTGTCACTATAATTTGCTTGGTGGGTATATAAATGTCACATATCACAACGGTAGTTCCCGCCGCTTATTCGCTTTACGATAGATACGATTTCAGTCAGTTTCTTCGCCTGACATGATATCTAGTTTAGGACATTCACTTTGAGAGTCGCTACACAAATTGGCTATGAAAATGCGGCTGATGCGATTCTGATTTAGATTCGGATAGATATGCGTATACACTACCTATGCTATACATAGCATTTAAGTAATTTCAGCAATGAAGGAGTCCGCTACGCTAAGAGGACGAGAAATATGTGACGTATGTTGAAGCCAATAAAATTTTAAAATATGGCGTCGTTACCGCCCACAACAGTACGGTATCGCTGACAGCACATAATTTTGCCGCTTACATTAGTGCCATTTTACAGTTATGACAAATTAAAAAGGATGCTTCAGGGCGGAGCCTTAAAATACATGCGTGACGTCAGTAAGTGTTGATACTTATAAATGTTTAATGAATGGATTTCAGCGATTCGACATTTACCCGGGGTACCCTTTTACGAATTTTATAAAACCTTTAATGAAAAATTTCATTAAATTTTAATGAAAACATAAACATTTTAATAAAAATCAATTTATTAAATAGATTAATAACTTACATAACATATTATAAATTATGATATAAGTACGCAGTCGGAACATTTGATTCAGTATATATAAGGGGCATGAGAGTGTAATTATTAATTTGCATACTTGTTAAGTGTATTGAGAATTGTTATAGCAAAGATTTTTACCTGTATATGTTTTGGCAACGGGCACTCGAAGTTCGTATTGTTTAAGTACCTATTATAGGCGGGTAAAAATCTGCGTATGCTTTTCTTTATAGTAGGGGAGCCCACGAAGCTAAATCGGTAGTTACTCAAGCGTCGTGAGGACCTATTGCGTTGTAAATATTAGGTGCTAAAATGAAAAAGAGGTTATACGAAGTTTGCTATTTCAGTGATGGGGGAAGCTAATACAGGTTTAAAAAAATTAAAAAAAATATGTCTCCATGAAAGTATACTCAAGCGCGTCAGATTTTTATACAGACGCTTCATCTTGATGTGCTTGTCGTCCTGACCCCATAATCTGACAATTATGTCGAGGAACTTCCTTAATCTGCCGAGTGAAAAATAAAATTTTGAAACCGGCAGATTAAGAAAACTCCTCGACATAATTGTCAGATTATGGGGTCAGGACGACGAGCACATCAAGATGAAGCGTCTGCATAAAAATCTGACGCGCTCCAGAAAAAATTTTCAAAGTTACGATTTTTTTTTTTCATCTCCCACCACTGAAATAGCATACATCATACACCGCACGACGCTCGAGTAACTACCAAAATCCCCTCTTGGGCTCCCCTACTATTACTATTTGAAATCGACATTTTGATAAAACCACACCCCTAAAAATAATTGGTGAAGTGCGAGTCGGGCTCATCATATCATTTCATTGCACTATACATTGTAAAAAGGATTTATTACAATCACCTTACACTCGAGTGCTGCCAACTGTGAGATAGATGACATGAAACACCTCATTGACGACATATTTTGCAATCTGTGTAGAGTTTTGCAAGTAGGTCACGTAATATTTTATCATAGTCCACAAAGAGTTACATTTGCATGCGATCGGAACGTCCCGTCGCATTCAAAGCCGGGATAACTAAACTGCAATTGATAAATTACCGCACTGATCATACTCGTAAGAATGACTTTTCACGACGATCCTACGCGACATCAGAGATCACTACTCTCTCATTCGTATCGATGTTTCGATATTTCCAAATCTCCGGTAATATGAAACCATCAAATTACCAAAGCATTATACATACATATAAGAAATTATTATTATCTTATATTGTATGCTATTCATAAATTACGCGTCACGTTGTTTGCCCGCGATAGATCCCTAAACTAGTTAACCGATTTTTAATAAATTTGCACACCGTGTAATGTTTGATCTAACTTAAAGATATAGGATAGCTTAAACTTCAATTTATCTATCCCTAATAAAAAAAAAACGTTTGCCGGGTCAGCTAGTCTAAATATATAAAAGAAGAAACTGACTGACTGACTGACATATCAACGCACAGCCCAAACCGCTGGGTCTAGAGACTTCAAATTTGGCACACAGGTACATTATGAGGTCTAGGGGTGCACTAAGATAGGAATTTTCAAAATTCCCCCCCAAAGGGGGTGAAACGGGGGTCCGAAGTTTGTATTTTTCCAAGTTAAAATACTCCCGCCGCCGCCGCAACCACTGAACCGATTTGACTCAAATTTGGAATGCAGGTAGATTGTAACTTGAATTAACAATTAATAGGATACTTTTCATCCCTAAAAAATTCATGGTTCCCGTGGGATTAGCGAAAAACTGAAATTCACGCGGAAAAAAATCTTCACGCCGCAAATACAAAACCGATTTGGCTGAAATTTGGAATGGAGATAGATCATATCCTGAGTTAATACATAGGCTACATTTTATCCCGGAAAAATCCATGGTTTCCGCGGGGAAGCTGAAAAACTGATATTCACGCGCGGAAAATAACACTTAACGCTGTAATTACTGAATTGATATGACTGAAATTCGGAAGGGAGATAGATTTTATCCTGGATTAATACATAGGCTACTTTTTATCTCGGAAAATTTCATGGTTTCTACGATAATAGTGAAAAACAAATCCACTCGGGAAAAATATTCCTTCATGCCATAATTACTCAACTGATTTGGCTGAAATTTGGAACAGATATTAGTTTATATCCTGGACTTATACGAAGGCTACTTTTAATTCCAAGAAACGATGGTTCCCGTGTGTAGGGAAAACTAAAATTTACGCGGGCGAAGCCGCGGGTTTCTGCTAGTATACATATAAGAAGGTAGAAGTCTTTTAAATGCATCCCAATTTAATGAAATCTTCTACGTCATAATATATACATAGTTTAGTTTTCTGCAACTTTCAACTTTTATTTAATAAATGGTTATGGGTTCTCAGAATTACACAGATTTGGTGCAGATTAATAGAACAATATAAATATTTGAAAAGGTATCTATATAGAAAGCTTTGAAGCATACACGTCTTAAGAACCTCTACAAAGTTTTTTTTAACTATATATAGGCCAGAGCTTACAGTGATCATAAATGATGGAAAGTTGGTGTATAACTACGAGTAAATATAATATTTATTAGAACCATGAATTTTCCACACCTCCAAGAGATCATAAACTCTTTCTTTTAAATTTCAACTTCATACCGATAAGCCTAGCGATACACCTTCCTTAAATACAGCGCTGAAAGATAGGTTCAATAGGTCGCAATGTTTTTTAAGTTACCAATGAAGTACAATATCTTCTACGCGTTACTTTCGGTGTCATTCGTGAATTCGCATATTGAACCGGACGTTCGAAGCCGTACGTTCGGCAGGTGTGCTCGCTATGCTTAGACCGCCGTAAGTAGCGGAAAAACGGAAATCAAAGTGATATTAAATTTTTTCATAAACTTCCACAAACGAAAGTTATGGAAAAATTAATTCCTCTTTTGTGCGAAGGGGCTTAATCATTAGGAAAATGCTCTTAAAAATACATTATAGTCCATACAAGAAGCCCCAGGTTTCCTGATTTGAAAAACGAATAACCTTAACAGTAAGGCGTAAGATCACAAGGACTAAAGCTAGACTCGGCCATTGGTAAATGATACCAATACAGAGGGTCAAGATCAATCCGTTAATACATCCGCCGACATCTAATCGAAACAAGCAAAACCTTTTATTCAATCTTATACCTTTCAATTGCATCCTACCCTAATTTCGTGCGTATATCACTTATATTTGAAGTGATGGTGGTGGTAATTGAAGCAAGAAAATCTATACTTTGTTGATTTACGATTGTTTATAAGAACAAAGTATCAAATCAAATTATACTTTTTTTTTCATGAACTCTCTACTTGAACCCGCCGTGTAAACTACTCATCAAAGATACCTAGATACTACGAGTCTGGTAATCCGTCATAAAATATCAGATTAAGGCGAACTCAACGAGTCTGCCCGCGAAATTCAAAATGAGATATTATTTCAAATTGGGCTAGGTCTTGTACGGTATCTTAAAAAAGAAAAATATGTTGTTCACGAGAAAAATAAAATTATTTAGTTAAAACGAATACTTTTATTATTTATATGATCTATTTTTGACGTAACGTTAGGTTACGATTTAACGTAAACCACGACTCAATCTGTCAATACTTGACATTTCTGTCAAAGTCAAATGGCAATTCACAATGACATCATGTCTTATGAGCTTAAAAATCGCGAAAAACCACAAAAAAATTGAACTTCGCGGGCACACCCGTGGCATGCTCCTTAACCATGCAAAAGCACTTTTTAGTATATAAGGCAATATAATACCATTTAGTCCATCACACGTCATTGAAATGGTTTATGATAATAATAATAATAAATAATTTATGTACTTTCTGACTTCAGTAAATAACTAATTGGGACGCCCTGTATATTCACAAAAATTCCATGTAAATTGAATTGGCCGTCCAAGGCTACGTGCCTTGGACGGCCAACAATTCAACAAAAATTATAAAAATAGTCATTTGCGGAGGAGTGTGCCTGTGGAAACGAATGGGGCGAAAAAACTATTTTTAGCATTGCTTTTACAGATTTTTTTTCAGTCCATTGTTAAAGGACTTTTTAAGTAGAGCTTAAAATGTCTTAAGCCAAAGCTCAGTTAAATAAATATATACATAACGAAAAAACGACGAAATAGTTAGTTTCTCTTTGAGGTACGGAACCCTAAAAACGAAACGTCACTTTACTGTATCAAATTAAAACTCGGAGTATTGTGGTTCACCCCAAGCTAAGTGCTAATGAAATGCAACTAAACTAGGTAATTTAAGTTCATGACAAAAACGCAACTTCGAAACCACCCAAATTGTCAAAAAATGGTTTTATAACGTGCTTTAATATTTTAAAAGCGCTCATGCCGACCCTGTCTTCATCAAACAAAGAATTGTGATTACTACATAATTTGACTTGGTAGGTTCAAAATAAAGTATAATACCGATTTACTTCATCATTATCTAAGTTGAAAGATATTTAAAAAATTTAAAAATATATGTATTGATTATTTATAGTTATGAGCTATGAAAGATTCACATTTTGACACTAAATATATCGCAACTTTGAGCGTAAATACGTAAGATTAGGACTATAAAAAGTAAGGAAAAATATAGTGTAAAAAAAAGCAAACAACTTTGCCACGTGCGCCGGCAACTTCGGTCGAGCGTCCTGCGCCACCTTAATGAGCCTATTTGCTATTAATGAAAACCTAAATAAATACTTTAGCCACAATAGTTTGTTTGTGCGCCCCTCAGATATTAATAATTCACTTTACTTATTCAGAAGTAATACAATTTTAATGGAACTTGTCCTTTGAGTTCATATTTTACCATATTAATATGAAAATTAATTTTCATATTCTTTGTATTTTTGATTGTTAATATTTGTAGTTTAACTTCAGTAATGAGTCTGAAAAATGACTTTGAAAGCCTAAATAAGCCAAGCCTAAATAAATATTGACGTTTTAAAGGATAATGATAAAAGGTGGTATCAAATTTTCTCATGAATCAAAACCAAAATGTTGTAGGAAAATAAATTAGCATTTGAAAAATTGGCATTAGGGATTTTGTTTTTCATATCCGGAATTTAATTTTTCATACAAAAAGTTACTTTCATACAGATTTTGTTGAGAAATACAACTTATTTATTTGCCTAATCTTGTATTAGAAAAATATAAATAAAATAATAGTGCAAACCCCAAACCAATCAGATTTCACAATATTCATATTATATTTACAAATTTATGTACAATTGAAACCAGAGGTTCCCAAACATTTCTAAACAATACTCTTTTCAAAATTTTAGTGGTTTTGATGAACTTTTTAAAAACAACTCAATTTTTAAGCAATTGCATAGCTTCTATCGCGGACGTTGAGAGTGGAGACCGAATCCAGAAATTTCGTAACGAAAACAACCTAACTCCACCGCTTCTCGGGGTGGACCTCGGAGAGGCCCGCTCCTTCGCGGGCCTTGAGCGTGGAGCCCGAATCCAGAAATTCCGTAACGAAAATAACCTAGTTAGTGTTAGAAGTTGATAAAAAATAAGTTGATAAAAAATGCTATGCAATAAGCTTTACCATGGCAGTCTCCGAGTGCCACACGTCTTTTTTTCTACAATGTATAACAAAGGAAAATAATACCAAAAGTCTTTTTGCAATTATTCACAGCTTTCATGTTTTTCTAGTTTTTCTGCCTGCATTCAATATTATATATTCTTCACCTGACATTTTCAATTTCATAATATCCCTAAATAATTTTTTTAAATTGTTATAATATGGAAAATTATAATGGATTAACTTAAGTACTATGTCCAAAATCTGAATATCTTCTTTGGAAATGGAGAAAAAATTTGTATAAATTTCTATTTTTCACCAAAAACTACAAATACACTACTTACTTGTTTCTTTTTAGGCCTTTGTATCTGCAAGTAAATTTAGAAACAAAGCTTACCCAATATATCAAAAACTAACAGGAATAAAAATAAATAGAAACTTGTTTAAAAATGTACAACCCTTACTCTAAGTAAGTAAATGCACCCTATCAAATGATATCCCACATATTATATTTATCTCACTTTGAAATTTTATCCTCCCCATTTTCTCCCTTTAAATACTCATTAATAAATTTTTTAATTTTTTTTCAATCCAATTCAATGTTGGGTCACTAACATGTACTCTATTCTAAATTTCATGATGATAGCTTTAATAGTTACTGAAATAATCAAGTGGGACAGACAGATGGAGAAAGTCTCCCTACAAGGGTTGAAATTTTACCATTTTCGGATGGAACCATAAAAATGTAAGTGCCTCCTGGATAATAGTGTATCAGATATAAGGAAATAATATCTGAATGTATTTTTTTTGGTAAACACCTACTTCTATTCCCGCAATTTTACTGTCGCAAGCCTGCAATGTGTTATTAACTCACAAACTGCGAAAAACCCAATAAAATAATATATAACCCGGGTAGACCTTTACGTATAAATAGTATTACTATTTGCCAATAGATGGGAACAGGAGTCATATTTTATTTTTGATAAATTCAACATTTTCATTAATCCCAGTTAGATTGATTTATCGCCCCCAGAACCCCCTGTATACTAACTTTCATGAAAATCGTTCTTGCCGTTTCCGAGATTTAGATTATATAGAAATATATATACCTACAAGAATTGCTTGTTTAAAGGTATGGGATTATGAATTTATGTGCAATAAAAGATATCAAGCATTGTCAACTGCGATTGCAAACATCATCGTGTATCGTAGTCTTGGTTCTCGGTCACTCCAGACAAGAGTTTGCAAAAAAGTTCATAATTTTACATAATGTATTTTTTTTTGGGCGCGGAGTGCTCTTGCAAGGCAATATGAATACATTACATATTGACAAGGCGACGACATGCTAAAATACTGACTTTACAGACCATTTTTTTTTACATAATACTGACTGACTGACCGACCGCCCGATTTAGAAACACTTTGAGTTCAAGCCAATGTTCTCTTAACCCTTTGACATTCCACATAGCAATTTGTTGTTACATGCCTTCTTGAACTATGAGGATCTTGATAAATTGGATTTTTGTCCATCAAGCTGTCTATTACACTTATCCATTTTCAAAATTGTTGGAATCTGTCTAACATTGTATCCAACATCAGCTTTAGGGTGTCTGATGTAACAACCTGATAGGTGATTAAATATGCCTACCAAATTGTATGGATATATGGAAATCAGTTCCTCACATTAAAGAGCCCCATGAACTACAATGTCCCCATACACTTGAAATACCAAATCATTTGTAATTCGTGCATATTTCGATCATGTTGTGGTGTTATTCAGGTTCATATAGTAATAATCTATGCTCCTGGTTATAGTTGGTTCGGAAATACTTCTCTAAAACAAAATATAAATCAATTTTGATCAAAATTGTTATAACATCGGTTGAGTTGTTTTTATTACTAAACAAATAGGCAGAAAACATGCCTTTTTGACACAAAAATATGCAAATCAAAATTCATTTATATTTCGTTTTAGAGATGATCATGATCAAAATGATTTTGAACATGATCAAAATTTGCACAAATTACAAATGATTTTGGTATTACAAATGTATGGGAGACATCGTAAGTCACACACAATGAGTACAACAATGACCAATTGAGTAAGTCCAGATATTTAACAGCATATCAAGCCTCATAAGATATTTGTTGAGACAAAATGGCAAATAGAGGAATGAATGCTCCCCATCCCTGATCTATTAATAATTCTTAGTAGGTCTTGATCCCTAACAAATTTGGCACTTTCTTGATATTAACAACAGGTCCTGGGTCTAATTTTTCCCTCTGGATTCAAGCATATATTTTATTTGTTTATATGTATTGTGAAGGTTGCTACACAACATTGATTGTACAATAACATATTACATGTAAATTACAGATTGAATTATTATTCTCTGTAAAATCGTAAATAATATATAATTTTTTTATGTCCGAGTTGTATAACCCACCCAACATCCATTACATCCACTTGGATAGCCAAGCTGCTCTCTCGGCCTTGTCTTCTGAGAAACTTAACCGAATGAATGCCCTGGCCGCAAGTAACAGGGTCATTCTAAGGTGGGTTCCCGGTCATACAGGGATCATCGGCAACGAGAAAACTGATGAACTTGCAAAAACAGGCGCAAAGGGGAAGCAGATAGGCCCTGAACCTGTCTGCGGCATACCCAAAAGCCTGGCGCAATTAACCCTGATGATTGAATGTCGGTTTAATCTAGCCTCGCGCTGGCATAAACTAACAGGTATGGACCATTCAAGGGCACTAATAAAACCCTTCAATGGAAAATCAGCCTCTGAGGCCCTAGCACTCAACAGGAAAAAACTGTGCATCTTAGTAAGGGCGCTTACAGGGCACTGTGGTCTCAATCGACACATGTATAACCTGAAGCTAACGGATACAGGCATGTGCAGACTCTGCAATGAGGCAGCGGAAACGCCACTGCACATAATCTGCTCCTGCCCAGCTCTGATGCATAAACGTAGCATCATTCTGGGGAAGCACATACTAAACTCTAATGATGCTAAACTTCTTTCAGCCAAGAAGCTGCTGCTGTTCCTGGCGGCAAATACTATTGGCTGGGAGCTATAATTGGCGGCGTCACAATAGATCGAGGACGGTCAAAGTGACAACCACAACTACCGCCGAATTGGAAGATACAAGAACCCCCCCAAAACTGTGTATTAATCAAGAAATCGTTTCATGCGGGATAGGGAAAACAACACAACAACTTATTGTTTACAAGTAATTATTGTGTAAAATAGGTAGATGTGTACATTATGTTCTAATTTCGTATATGTAGGTATATATGTTTATTAAGTTAAATACATAATGTTTTCTTTTAACAGCGATACAAGATAGCTATTCCAAGATTGCAAGATTTTCAAGAAAAGAAGCTGCGTCAAAATCAGAGTTGATTTTGTCTTCATCATTATTACTTCAGGCATCTTTTTATGTATTTTTGATTGAATTTTGGCATCTGTAAAGTATATTCAGCATAGTCCGTTGGCATATTATGTGTATTCAATGGGATGACAAATCCTATTAAGTAATAAAAGAACAAGTAATTAGAAGAAGTGTTCTGAAAAGGCTTGAAAGATTTTAAATTTTTATAAAATATTTGTTTTTTAAATATAATTCAGAAAATATATTCAGTAGGTCTTAAAAAAGGATTTAAACTATTTTACAATCCTTTATGCGAGTAATATAATTTACATGGCAAAACATTGTATGCCGGGTCAGCTAGTTAATACTCACAAATGATAATAATACAATTAAAGTGTGAATCGTTTTCATACTACATACAACGATTATCATGTTTGTAGGGGGAAATAATTGACCTCATCGAAGACCTAAAAACATAAAATATGAAAAAAAAATTAAACATCAATTTATGTTACCTAGTGGATCAATACATAATATATATATCATACGTATTTTCAATGTATTTAATGTATTATTTCTTTATACTGCAAGTGGACGTGTGTAATTCTCAATGTCTGACCAGTGGTCAACATGCAATAAAACTGACAAGGACGAATATGAACGCGACGCATGTGCACATCGCCCTCACAGAAACGCTCCAAACAAAATACAGCGACCCAAATAAACCAAAAACCCATCCCAAATTGACGACACATCCACAAAAACCAACGGGCCAAGATTATAAGAGATCGTCTCGCTACTTATACTATAATTTTTTATGTAGTTGGTACTGTGCACGTAGCACTAAAATATGGAGGATGCATATCCGATACGGTACAAATGTCTCTCCAGTCGATCCGTGTCGCACAAATTTCACTGGATTACACATCTTAAAAGCTCTCTACGACGAATTACGGTGGTTTTTAGTGATAAATCGCCCGCTTGGGTAAGAAACGCTGTCAATTTCCACACGACCGTACCGCCCTGTGCTGGTGTTGATGTAGCTTAAAATTATTACTTACCGCGCCGAAGAATGACATATTCCACATAGAAAATAAACATATAAGAACAAATGTGAGAACTGCAATGAAAAATTAAGGAAAACGAATAGAATTTAGTTAGGTTTCACAATTTTTTTCCACAAAACAATAACACTACGCGCAATCACTGTCGCACCTCCACTCTGAAGTTGTTGATAGCCGAATCAATACAGCCAACATAATACGGAAACACATAAATTATATATTACATTTCGGAACTTATCAGAGAAAGATTTTGAAATATTAACCTTTGTTTTGGCGAAATTTCTTAGATTTTTTTAGCTTATCACACAGCCAATATGGTCGTTGATACCATTTCACCAAATACCACTGAACATTTTCACGCATGCTCCATAAGTATTGATTTTTTATACTTTTTAATAATAATGTTGAACGAAAGCCCAATTTTTTAAGTCTATACCATAGAGCATAGAGCAAAACTACTCTATAGTCTATAACCATAGAGCAAGAGCAGATCATGAATAGACCTTTGAATACATAATCAAAGGAACAAAACATGAACAGAACAGGGGCCTTATTCTGTATCGTTCACTTAGTTAGTTAGTAACCCTAACTGGGTTATTAACTAAGAAAACGAAGGCAAAAATCCTATTTTCGCACAAATTACCAACCTAGGTCGGTATGGTATCATATCAGTATACCATGCTAGTTGCTATCTTGTACAAAAAGAATACAAAAATAGAATTTTTGCCTCCGTTTTCTTAGTTAATAACCCAGTTTGGGTTACTAACTAACTAAGTGAACGATACAGAATCAGCACACAGACCCAAAGGGCGATGGGTACCATCCGGCGAAAATTCAAATTTTATTCAGTGTTTTGCTCATAGTGGGCTAATTATACAACGAAAGCTAATGACAATGTGTTTTGCGGGCACAAAATTTATGCATCTACACGTTTTTAACAAACACTCTGCTCAACAATACTCATTTACTTCATATTGGTTCCCAATAGCTCAAAATCTGGGAAACAGCAAAAAATTATCTTTCGGGAACCAATATGAGATGAGTGAAAACTTTCGAGCAAAGTTTCTATTAAAAACGTGTAGAGGCATAAAAAGTAGGCCCTAAAAATGCATTGCCATAAATCTATAATGTGTTAGTTAGTCTAATATTTGCGAAAAACTAAATAAAATTTGAATTTCGCGGGCTGGTAGGGCAGCAACACCCCTATTATAGATCAATGACTTAACATGGACTTCACCTAATATATAATCTGTGCTTATTTTTGTCAGTGGAGTTGTCAAATGCATGTCAAAAGTACCTAAATATCATTGCTAAATATGGCATAAAGCTACAGTTGGATTCGTTGGATGGATTGTGAAAAATGTGTCATCCATGTGTCAGCATATCATAGACCAGGAACCGAAAGTATAGTGTTAGTAGCACTAGTCTATTGTTAGTAGTCTATGGTAGTCTATGATATCTTCAGTCAAAATCATCACTAATCACCAGTCATCTACGAGGAAGGAAACTACAAGTGGAGCAGCTGTAGTTTTCTACACACACATATGCGTTTATATGTTGCGTGAAATCGACATAGCTATAACAAACATTACATTGTCTCTTTCTAACTAATTCAAAATTGTTTACGTTAAACGAGATAGCAACATATTTGTTTTTTCTGATTTCGGCAACACTGAAGTTGTGACATCACGAAAAAATAGCCGGGTGGCCAATTTCTCCATAATTTGTCGCATTTTGTAGATTCGAACATGTTGAAACATGTATACAAAGTTTATGCGTATCATGGTTTTTGAAATATTAGACAATCATATTATTATTCTAATTTACGTGCGGATTATAATTAGTATTCAGGTGTGAAAATGCCTACTCAGTGTTGTGTTGTGCAGTGCAGATCGCGGAAAGACAAAAATAGGCCACATTTAACATTTCATAGGTCAGTATTCGATTTCATTAATTATATCGTTAAATCGTTAAAAATTATGTTATTATGTGTTATGATCATATTACATGCACTTGTATAATGTGTAAAAGAAGAAATATTTCTTTAGGATTGAAATAAATTCGATTTAGTTTTTGTTGTTATGTTAACAAAACAAAAACAAAGTACTAATGATGCGACCGCTGTTATACCGATATCGATAAAATTCATATATGTAAAGTTAAATGTTGATAGATGAGTAGGGCTCCTAATATCACTATCTTCTATTCGGACCTCGAGGTTTTACACCTCTGACTTCTTCGTAGTTATTTCCGCTTTAAGAAAACGGGCTGCGGATGCGAACATTTAACGGATGCGAACGGCTCGCGGGATAAGTTAAAAATCCTTATCCGGAAACATAATATGGCAACCGCTGGCAAAACCTAGTTTTACTATAAATTAATTTTAAATAGTAATAATTCATTCATTTTGTTCTTAAATATTTAATTACTAACCACAAACTACATCGATAATATTTCCTTATCGATAGATAGCTAGAGCAGCCCTTCCAGCTGACTGGTGCCTATCTATTGGCTGACAGCTGTGATTGGCTATTTTTGATGCGACAGAAGATGGCGGAAATACCCAGCCGAAAGGACTCACTACTTTGTGTCCATTACTTCTTTAGTCATAGCCAGTCATCTATAGTGTTTTATGCATAGGTTTTATGTCTATGCCAGTCAAAGTCCATCCTAGTCAATCACCATTCACCAGTGAACACAGACCAGTGATCACGATTATACATTTCATCATTGATCTATAATCTTAGCTCTTTGCATTGGTTATATATATTATATATACTCTTTGTTGCATTTCATCAGCGATGCCAGATCGTTCCCTAGGGAACGAAAAGCGTTCTATTTTATGATCAAGCGTTCCCTCGGCGTTCCCTTACTTCAACCGTTCTTTTCGTTCTTTTAAGAAAATAAAATTAGAAATTAGTCTACATAATCTGTATTCAAGAACAAAAAATTGCATTTCGTTTCTCCATCCGGCCTAAAACTGACGCGGCCCTTTCATAAGCAAGTACGAACGCAGCGATAACAAAAAAATACGCTTCTTTAGTCTGTGGCGAGCAGGATTGCCAGATATTTGCCAATTGAATTCGCCCAATTTTGCCTGCTGAGTAGGTAGCCTAAATTCGCCTAATTTTTTTTTGCACAAGTAGCCAAATTGGCCTAAAACTTTGAACTATCTAACAATACAAGACCTATTTTAGACCCAAATAAAGACGACACGTAAAAAAAACAACGTGAAGCGAAAAATAATATATACA
This sequence comes from Coenonympha glycerion, assembly GCA_963855885.1. Classification (NCBI taxonomy): domain Eukaryota; kingdom Metazoa; phylum Arthropoda; class Insecta; order Lepidoptera; family Nymphalidae; genus Coenonympha; species Coenonympha glycerion. The sequence goes on from OY979626.1 coordinate 1,846,586, forward strand.
AAGTTTTTGTTTTGCTGCAGCTTGGGAAGTTTTTTCACTTGTATTCAAATTCAATATTGTTCAAATTTTATGTTTTTATAGTGTTAGTATTGACTATTGTGTGCTAGTTAGAAGTTTGCTGCAGCTTGCACCTTTTAATTTACCCAGGTACAAAAATTTTCAATTGGGTTTTCACCAGTGGACGTAGTGATTCATGAGAAAGGTTCATGGTGGTTCATGCATATCATCCTACGCAACATCTTCTTCTTCTGCTTTTTTGCATAAAAATGTATATTTCCTAGGAAATTAGTCCGAGTAAAGAGTTTTAAGTGAGCAACTCTCAAATCTCAGATTAATTTCTTTAACTCGACACTTTTAAGCAGAGATTTTTATATGAATACGTGAAGATGATCTTGGGATTATCGCAATTTAACTGCCATAAGCCTATTACGTCTTATCAGCTGAAAAATCGCGAAAAACCACAAAAATTTGAATTTCGCGGGCACACCGAATATAAATGCCTATATAAACCTATAAAAGTCTTGCACAATTACATTTTTTGGAAAAAATTTGATTTAAAAACTTATATTATGTTCTTCGTTCCCACACCTCGAATTTCGTTCCTTTTCAGACACCCCGACGTTCTATTTCTCCAGCCGCCAATGGCAACACTGCATTTCATACAAATTCACACGATTCAATATTATTTTTAAAATTAAATAATTTTTTGGTGAATCTATTCTATTTCTAATCATACCTGATATATGAGGTTATAAAAAAGCTTTAAAAAAGTCATAAATACCAAATAAAAATAGGAGAGCCACGATAATTACAACAATATTGATATTCAAAATATGTTGAAAAAATAATTAAGTGTTGATTAATTTTTATTAGAATATACTTCCTAGTTCGTCCTGTAGTTTGAGTTTTATTTCTACGTGATATCAGCAATGTGTATCAACGAAATGACAAAATCTATGAATGTCTGTAATAATTAAGGCCATAATTTTAAGTAAAAATAAAATGAGTCGTCGACCGTTTAAAATAGCAAAAAATATTTTCGCAATGGCTTTATTTTTTGGCATGGTGTGGGTGTTGTTCACTTGGACGAATATTGCAATACTTAGGTGAGTATTTACGTAATTATTTCTTTTCTTTTTAGGGTTCCGTACCTCAAAAAACGGAACCCTTTGTCACGGAACTCACTATGTTGTCTGTCTGTCACGACCCTTTATTTCAATAGATATTAAAGATATCAACATGAAATTTTGAATTTTTAGGTAATATTGGCCCAACATCATTGCAGTCAAAAAAATTAGCTATATCATTTTTATTTTTATTAGCAAACTGTAAGTCCATCAGCCGCGATATCTTTTAAACTGCATATGCAGCAGAACTATGTCTGTTTGATGAATTAATTATATGTGGGCCATTGAAGTTTGGCACTGAAAGTTATTCCTATAACATGTATAATGATGAATTATGATGAGATACTGCCTTTGTTACAGCTCGCATTCTCCTGAACCAAAGAGCATTCCGTTAGCTGTCAAAAACACAGTGTGCTACGTCAATTACAATGATGACAGACCACATGTGAACGACAGCACAAACCTCAAGATGATATACTATGTCACACCAACCTATCCTCGTCCGGAGCAAGTTCCTGAGCTCATGCGGCTTGCTCACACACTGATGCATGTACCTCGGTTACATTGGATTGTTGCTGATGATCAGCCTACGTGTTCTGAGCTTGTGTCAAATATCCTTCGGTATGTCTTCAATATTGATAAAAAATGCTCAATTATCCAGCCACTCACTGACTCTGCATCGTCCAGCCCAAACTTTTAGATCTAGAGAGCAGAAGTTTTGCACAGAGGCTTTCTAAATGATGTGTTAGGAATAAGGAAAGATTTTTTAAATTCCCATGGGGACACTGATTAAATGTTTATGAGTGACCAAGCTAGTCATTTTAACTTAAGTTAGAAGAAGCTCACGAAATTGAATGAAGCACATTGCATGTTTGTAAGAGCCATAAGTAAGACATGTGGCTACAGCTGTAAGTGTCCTCATATCCTAAAGAATTTGATTGAAACGAGGTATTTAACTGCCTCAAAAGCATACAACTCTAAAAAGCCAAGTATTATTTGGGATTTGAATACAGAACAGGAAACCAAAATCTTAGGCACCGGAGCAAGGCTATAAGAAAAGTATCCAACTATTTTTAAACCTGGCCAGTTTAGTTAAGATATTATGCTATAAATTAGTGAAACAAATAATACCATCACCATATATGTTTAATTTGTGTGTATAAAAAACTCAGCAGCAGAACCAAACCAACAGCTTTATGATAAGAGCATAGATTATAATAAATAAAGTGTTATTAGTACCTATTCTGTTGTGAAAAATCTCTGAACTAAACTAATTGATGAGTATATTAGAATTAAGACTTCCGTGAGTGGACATTATAGGAAGGAAAAATGGAAACTGTTTGAGTGGACCTGGCTCAGTGTTGCATGAGTTTTAGCCGTTATTTCCTTCTTATAATTTGATTAGCCTAAAAATATACCGCTTATAAAAAGGATAGCAATATTTTCTAGACGTATCAAACTGGTTAAGTATAGAGATTCGGCACAACAGAATCGGCACCAATATCTGTATGTATTTTCCAGGCGAACGGGTCTGCCATTCACTCATATATCTAGTCCAAAACCTTTCTTATACAAAACTTCTAACTACCCAAGAGGCGTGGCCAATAGACGCGCAGCTTTAGACTGGCTTCACGAGAACGTCTCAGATGGCATTCTGTACTTTGGGGACGATGACAATGCAGTGGACTTGCAGCTTTTTGATGAGATAAGGTAGGTTTTAATACATTGTAAAGTCTTAATTCTAAAAGACGTTATAAAGTGTTTAATTTTTAATGTTCCATAACTCATAAGAAAACAAATAGTTAAGTGCAAGTTGGTCTCGTGCACCGAGGGTTCAGTACTATCAAGACCAATTCTCAATAGTAGGTATTCAAGTAAACTGAATGCTCCTTCCTGCCCATGAATTCAAAAACGAGCAATAATAATATTAAAATTATCATAAGTAAAATAAAAAAAAAAATTGGAATATTTTTGTATATATATGAATTAAAACCAATAAAACTTGCAGTTTGTAAGTTGAGTATAGTATGTCAATATTATTCTTTCTGTTAAATTGTCCAAATTACTTGAATTCGAATCGAAATTGTAAAGACTGTGGCGGCACAATTTTTTCTACTGTATATTGTGAAACTACATGAAAATATGAAATTGTATTTACAGGAGAACAAAGAAGGTATCAATGTTTCCGGTTGGACTGATTGGGCACTACGGGGTATCCACGCCGATTGTTAAAGACGGAAAGGTAAATTCAAATGATTAATTTAATATAGGCTTTTTTACTGCACTCATGAATAATAATCAGTAAATACTTATCACTATAAGTATTTTCTGACAGTTAGTATTATATTTTATAACTATTATATAAGAAAAATGTATTCTGTACGGCGATACGAATCCACAATCATCTACCACCATATACTTTTAAAATGAACCTCGCTCGTTTTAGACGGTTTTAATTTAATTTATTACTCGACAAATTGTATTATTTTGTTGACGAGTTTTTAAACGATAAACTTTAAATCATTATTATCAAATCTTTGCATATTGTAATATTTTACAATCAGATGACATAATATGAAATGCTGGGTTCATTTTTGACAGAATATTAGAATTATTTATTATTATTTTTTCTTTTATTGTATGTGAACTAGTTTTGCACGCCCATGTTGGGGTAAAACATGTTGTGACTCTATTATTAATTGTAACATCAATTTTTATTACCATGTTTGAAGCAAATTAATAAATGATTTGATGATTTGAAAGATTGGCGATTGATTTTATATATTATTAGAAATAGCATGTACGGTATTGCAGGTGCTCGGATTCTTCGACTCGTGGCCAGCCTCCAGGACCTTCCCGGTGGACATGGCGGGCTTCGCGATCAACATCGACTTCCTCAAGGACTCCGCGAGCATGCCGTTCATCGCTGGACACGAGGAAGACAAGTTCCTGGTGAGCCTCGATCTGGACATAGAGGACATCGAGCCCCTGGCCTCGAACTGCACCAAGGTACTCGTGTGGCACACCAAGACGGTGAAACACAAGAAGTCAACCCTCAAAATTAACATCAACAAACTCAACGCCAGTCAGAAATATCAAAACTTCGCCAACATGCTCAAGGAAATCGAAAAATTAGGCCTCGCTGAACTGAACGCCGAGAGCGGCATCAAAACTTACGTGACTAGGAATAGGAAAACGTACGAATCTGTCTCTGATCTATAGTCTGAGTTTACTGTGATGTTAGATAACCTTTGAGATAACCGCCTGAAGGTGGTTAGACTAAATTAGGCCGGGCTACTCATAATTTATTTATTTCCTCAGAAATAGTGAACGAAATTACACATTATAGGTTTATGGCCCTGATAATCACGCAAATAATATAGGGTTTAAATAGACTTGCGTCCGAAAACAAAGACAGGCGATAGTAATACTAATAAGATACAACTAAAAAAAATCTTTTGAAAAAATACGACGCTCTAGAATTGAAAACTGAAATAATACAGTTTTGTTTTTAAAAGCAAAGACATTTCCTTAACATTCTTATGGTCGTTTTCACTAACATATTATATTAAGAGTCACCTAAGTCCTTAGGTGACGGTTGTATGTGAAAACTGTCACCTATCGGCTTAGGCGTTTCTTAAAGTGTTGGTGAAAACGGTCGTTAATGAGATCTAATCTTAGTAGTTTTTCTGTATCTGTACTACTTCATCTTAATATATATAAATCTCGTGTCACAATGTTTGTCCGCGATGGACTCCTAAACTACTGAACCGATTTAGTTCAAACTTCGTGAATATCTGTCATTTGGTCCAACTTAAAAGATAGAATAGTTTTTATCCCACGTGGACGAAGTCGCGGGCATCAGCTAGTATTATTATAAACTATTGTCGAATAATCTTTGTGATTTATATACTCTTTGGTTAAAAGGGTTGTTTATTGACTCATTTTGAGTTTGAGTTTTTATTATATCTTACAAGTTTCAATCAGTGCAATGAAACTGTTTGAAGAGCTAGTTATTATTACTCAGAATCTACAGTTTGGCATTTATAACCAAGATAAATCTTGTGTTAAGGAACTCGTCACGACGTCCGCTGTGATGATCGCTTGGGAACAGACTGTGTTGCATAATATCTATAGTTTATAAGCGAAAATAGCTTAAGAAATCTGAAAAAGGCGTTAAAAGTATGTATAAGTACCGATTTATTTTAGACAGAAGAAAGAATATTTTATTTCGTATTACGTCACTCATTACGAAATAAGTACATAATATATTTATAAAAAGTGGCTGTGACATACGGACGGACAGACAGATAGACAGACGTGACGAATCTATAAGGGTTCCGTTTTTTTGCCATTTGGCTATGGAACCCTAAAAACGATGCCTTAAGGATGACCTGAACCTACGTTTTCTCCATAATTTCATAATACCAGTATAATTTGTTATTCGTGCATATTTCGATCATGTTGTGAATAATCTACGCTCCTGGCCATATTTCGTTCGGAAATACTTCTCTAAAACGAAATACAAATGAATTTCGATGTGCTTCTTTTTGCGTCAAAAAGGACATGTTTTCTGCTTATTTGTTTTATAATAAAGACAACACTTTTTCACGTCGCATTAGTTCAAGAGCACAAGTTTTATTGTCCAGCTAAAGATAAACACCAGTTAATAAATAAAGTTAGTTACAAGTTTTAATTCATAATTTTTGGTATTACGGAACTCGACCGAAGTTATTACAATTTTGGTCAAAATTGATTATATTTCGTTTTATAGAAGTATTTCCGAATTAAATATGGCCAGGATCATAGATTATTACTATATGAACCCGAATAATACCACAACATAATCGAAATATCCACGAATTACAAAAGATTTGGTATTTCGAATGTACGGAGACATTGTAATTTGTAATTCATGGGACTCTTAAGCTTCCCCCACCTGGGCTACAAAGACCAATCATAGCCCAAGTGAAGGAAGCACCAGTTGCCGCTTATCATATTATATCGTACAGCCATTGATTAAATATGTAAAGGATCAGCACATACTGACGTCAAGCATGTGACGCATGCTCAGAAGCATCCTTTTTAATTTGTCAAAATTTTAAAATGCCGCTAATGTAATCGATAAAATTATGTGCTGCCAGCGGTACCGTACTGTTGTGTTCGTTAACGATTCCATATTTGAGAAATTTTTGGCTTCAACATACGTCACATATATTGCTTGTCCTCTTAGCGTAGCGTACTTCGTCATTGGGTATAACCCAAAAATGAGCCCCAACTGATATTTTGAAGAGACTTTAAAATTTTAAACATTCCAAGAGAAATTATTTATGCTGACAACTTATTATTGGCAAAATGTTTTATAAAAACTAAGTTTTTCTTTAATGTAGTCTGACATTGGAAATGTATAAAAAGATACCTTGATCTCCATAATTTTAGTATAAAAAAAAACAAAATGTATTAAATATAACATGATTATGTACTCGTATAGAAGTATAAAAATTCATCGACCATATTGATTACAGATCTGAAGTTTTTAATCTCACAAAGAATAATAATTTTTAATTTTTTAATTACATAATAGAGGTAGGTTATCGGACTTAATGTAAAAATAAAAATATGTTCACTTTTAAATTGAATATTTCGTTGAGTATTTGATATTTCGTTTAGTAACTTTTTACATATATTATATTTAAATTGCAGACATTTGGGTAACTTGATAGTGAAGGATAAAATTAATTCAAGAAGGATTCTTACTTTTCTTAATGCCAAAGAGCAATGATTCTTCTCAAGTAGGTAAATAATATACTACTGCACTGTATGTCAAAGTTACCCAGAATCGACTGTTTGCGTTATATAAATACAAAATGTGGTATATTACTTATGTTAAAGCTCCATGATGATGGATATAGGAAACATTAATTAATAAAAATGTAGATAGGTCTATTACATAAATTGTGATACTTAATTTTCCCCAAAACCTTATAAAAATATTTACCTAAAATAAGAGAAAAATACTAATATTATCTCGGACTTTAACTACTTATTAAAATGAAATCTAACAACTTTTTGCATGTATGCACTTACTCTGTGAACAAAATTTACAGACTATAATTGAACTTTAATTATTGCTAGAAACATTAAAAAGTCGATGATACGAAATAGGGTCCGAGCCCATTTTTGTACTTTATATTTAAAACTTGTGTTAGACAATCGTCAGTTAGTCTTCAATTGTACTGTAATTCATAATTGGGTAAAAAAATAATAAGCTTTTTAGAATTTGTAGACATTGGTTGTATGTTACAATAATATTATATATTTTTTGTAAACAACTCAAATAAACACACACACACACACACACGTTGAAAGTTGTGCCACCCTAAACGACTTTAAGGGCTGAATTATTTTATTATTTATTTATATGTTCAAATAAAGGTTGTTTTTGAGTGGATATTTTTTCGTTTTAATTCAACCTTTTCACCTGACTATACAACGTGTAGATTAATAATTGCCCTAATAAACCGAAAGCCTAAAGTAGGGAACGATGTATACAGTATACACGCATGAAAAAATATTACAAGAAGTGTAGCTCATATCCTGAGGGAACTATAGGGTGTTCAAGAACGTATCTCTAAAAACGGCTGGTTCAATATCAATGAACTGGTAATAATTTAAATTATACTAGCTGTTGCCCGCGGCTCCGCCCGCGTGAATTACGGTTTTTTTACATAATATACCTTCCTACTTGAATTCTTTGATTTTTCGCGGGATTCTGGTGTGATGTTGTACAGAAACCTGTTCTTACTTTACACGGGTTATCTTGTGGTGATTTTGAAAACTCCTTTTTCTTACTAAAATTATAAAGTTTCATTAATACGTAGTTGAAAGATCAAAAGGACGATTTTAACTGTCGATATTTCGACCCAGTGGCACAGGTCGTGGTCACTACGTGACCACGACTTGTACCAATGTATCGAAATATCGACAGTTAAAATCGTCCTTTTCCAATTAATTGTGATTTTTATTCTGAAACCACGAAATATGTCAAAAATCATTAAACCATGTGAAAAGTTGTACTGGTGGTAGAACTCTTCTTTCAGAGTTCGGCCGGGTAGGTACCACTGGGATAAAATACTCTACTAACAATATTCCCCAGCCCAACATAATATAAGTCGCAGGACTGATTAATTTGTTTTGCTATTATCCGCTACTTGAAAGGATTCTGTATGGTCACACGATGTCACTCTACGATTTCGCATTGTGAAGTCAACATCTCCTGAGGATGTCCCGGTGTCGGGACGAAACGTGCGTCGAAGAAAGTGATAGAAAATTGTGTGTGGTGTTTCAGGTGGATGGTGTTCCTGCATATTGCACCATACAGAATCCTTTCAAGTAGCGGATAATAGCAAAACAAATTAATCAGTCCTGCTAATTATGGATTTCCGCAAAATAACGCCTGCTTCCATTCAATATAATATAAGTCTTTTAAAAATCTTTGCTTCATCTCAATACAATCCAAAATATCAGAATGGGCAATGGCTATATATTTCTTTACGTATAAGAAGACCTTAGATGACAGTCAGTCGGTTAGGATCGATAAGACCTAAGAGTTAAAAATATTTGTGAACGATTATCTTACCCTTTCCATATTGCGGATGATAAAGACGCGGCACTCCGGGAATGTCGACAGAAGTGAAAACTTGTCTCAACAGTGCCATCTTAATATAAAGTCAAGAAACAGTAAATAACATGACAGTTAATTTTTATTTAAATAATTCGGTAGTACCTATCTCAGAGTTTTACATTCAAGTTCCACATAAATTGTAGAGATGGCGCTATACGGTATAACGTAGCGATAACGCCAGTTACATGATTTTTGTTCACCCTAAAAGTGAAAATTTTGAAACCATACAAAATCTCCTGCTAAGCCTATGTATTTACCGCTGTAAGGGTACTCCAGTCTTACTTGAGCCCTACGTCCTAGCCCTAGGTTCTTTGTGCATTCCGAGTTTCAAGTCACCTACCTACTTGAACTTAGCGCTAAAGGTTCTGGTGTCTGTAATTTCTGAACTACAAAAGTGATGATGATAAGATTTGCATGGAATAATCTTTAAAGAACCTCCTTTCTAACAAAAAAAGAATGAATGGAATCGGACAACGCGTTAATGAATTATAACTAAAAAACGTTTGGACTTTGATGCCGTCTTCCAGGGAAACCATGATGAATTTCGGGACAAAAAGTATCCTATGTCCTACCTCGGGGTATGAACTATAATCATGTCAAGTTTCATTTAAATCCATCCAGCGGATTAGCTGTGATGCCCGGTCGTGAAACAGACAGACAGACAGACAGACAGACAGACAAAAATTAAACAAATTACAGTTTTGGCTTCAGTATCGACTAAATAGTGTCCTCCAACAAAAATTTTCAAAATATCTTCAATGTACAGAATTCGACTCTTTACAGTTTTATTATAAGTATAGATTATGAAGTTTGTCGATCTCACAGTAGGTTGCTGCATTATATTTTTCTAAATAAAATTATATTTTTTGTATTTAAAATAAAAGAATATAATTGGGACTTCATATCACGTTAATGTGTTGCGTTATATTATTAGGTATCAACTTGTGTTCCAGCTTACGCCTTCACATTAATGAACCCAACTTTGTCTGGGCTATACATTGCATATAAATTGTAACAGGCGCATTACAACCATATAATTACAATTTACATTGCATTTTATGAATAGTCATTCGATAACCATGTTCTAGTAAACATTAAAGAAGCTAACGGCTAAACTTAGTCACTCAAAAAACACAGTCAAACGTAGTTATTTTTGCCCCAATTATAAACACTTAAAAATTTAATTTATTGCCCATGTTCTCCTTGTCCTCAGCTCTGCTAAAACTTTCACTTATAATGTAGTAACTCCAACACTATCGTGATTTCGCCAGTTCAGCTAATTGCGCTTTGTATTCTTTTAACTCAACTGTGTCCCAATGAAGAGTTTTATTCTGGAATCTGTAAGAATAATTAATTATTTAATATGTTAAAAGTCAGCACAATATCAAATTTGGCTGGCTTCTACCGTGCCGTTTTTGATTTGAATTTTTAACCCCTGACGCAAAAGGACGGCGGTTCAATTGCGGGCGCGTAAAGTTATGTTACGTTTTTTGTTTCTTGAATTTTTTTGAATTTATTTATTTATTTGTCCATATTATTTTACATAAGTACTTACAGGTAATTTACTATTATACTATGATATTATATTAATGTGGGGTCTGGTGCTTGAGCTAAGCAAATGCCTGAAACAAAAACAACTCTAAAAGCTAGTAATTTTCAGACAAAATGTTGATGTTGTTGTATTGCTTTACTCAGAATCTATCGATTTACCACAAAAATATGGTGTAAACGACCCCGTTTCTGTAAAATTTACCAATAACTTCACGATTTAATTTTTTTGGGAATTTTTTTATGAACTTGAGACATTTTAATTGATTTATTTTAACGTTTTACATTATTATTAGGTATCCTGCGATGGATAATATTTTATTCAGTCAACTGAGACCATTTGAGAATATGTGAAGCAACAGACTTTCAAGTTATTACTGATTTTGTGTGCACATACTCAAAAAAACGCAACCAAAATTGAAATGGCTGTCCCAGGGAGGGGGTGAGGGAAGCGCCCCTTATTTATTGGGATTTTTTGCGTATTTTTTAAGTATAACAATAAATAAATACACAGCACCCTACTTTAGTAATTTTCCTCATTGTTAAATGACAAGCGCAGTAGCTTTTTTAATTTAATTAGATATTAAAAAATGATGGCGCACATCTTGTACTTAGTAGTAAGTCGTACGTACAATCCAAAAATTTCCTCCAGAAGCTTTTGCTCCTGTTGTGATAGGCCCTGGTTGAGGATCTGCAAAGTGTCAGTCAGCTGCTCGAGTGTACGGAACCCGCACAGCGTGGTGTCGACTCCTGGCTGGCTCAGCGTAAACCAGGTCGCCAACCGAGCCAGCTCCGTACCCCTTTCCTATAAATATAATTACAATTTTAATGGAATCAATTTTTCTGACTTTATTGTATGTAAGGTCACTTTTACTGAAAATGATGTTGCGGAGTGTCAATAAACATATACACACTATACATAGGACATTATTGGTGTCAAAAATTTTGTCTTTGACACCAATAGGGTCAGGCAGTATTGACTTTGGACTGCCACAGATCACTATACTTGATATTAGATCGCACGTGAGTTTCCACAGACGATTTCCGCCATAATATAGCGGTATAGTACAGTGCGACAAGGCTATTTTGGTGCGTGGCCAAAATCGGAACTAACGCGTGATACTGATCTGTTGGTATATCGCTATTGTATAACTGAAATACAACAACGCCCTCCTGACAATGTCATTCAAGTGTCAAGAGAGCTTTGTCGGACTGGGTACCTTGCATAATTCGGCAGCCGCGCGGCATAAGGCCTTCGTGTTCTCGTTGGCGGGGTGCCAGGCCGGCGGACCGGCGTTGCAGAGCAGGCCCATGCCGGTAGCTGCCGCGTTGATCACTCCCACACCTCGGCTCTGCAGAACGAACAGCGCGCGGGGTGAGAAAAGCTGGTGCAGCAGCAACAATACAGCAACTCAAGCTGTATGTCCCTTCCAAATAGCTTTCGAAAGAAATTCATTAAAAAATTACCAATCAGAATGCGGGAAAGTCTTATTTATAGCTTGGCAACTGCGTGCGAGACTCTCTTGCGGGTTACAGACGGCCGGGGTACGCGGTAACGCATACATGCAGAGAAGTGTCCCCTTCGCCGCTACACCGCCTGCTAACCGCTGACATCTAAGTTCCTTGCCTCCCCCACCATCTGTCACTCCGCAGGAGGGTCCCGCACGAAGTTGCCAAGTTATAGCGATATTTTTCCAATAAATAAAGAAAGTAGAAACCTTTAAAACTTCTATCATTCTGGTACAAAAGAAACTTTGTAAACGCTCAGGGCGTATAGTCTTTTCGTTACCGAATCGTACCTGTCAACCTAACGTTCTGAACTGCACGAAAAACAATTTTCAATACGAATTACTAATCGTATCGATAATCTATACTAATATTATAAAGAGGAAGCGTAGGCGTTGTCCTAATACAACGCGAATGCGCCGAACGTCGAACCGAAAAACTGGGATTGAAAAGGAGTTTGCCTCAAAATGGGCTATTTTGCGTCCACACTGCGTCTGAAGCACGTATGCATGAAAAATCTTATTTCAAATTATAATATCACATATATTTTTCTCAATGATGTGCGTACAGGGGTTTAAAAGTTTTATGAAAATAAAAGTAATTAAACGTCTCGATAAAAGCGGAACTGCCGTATAAGCACTGGAAACGTCACTCCCACTACCACTTGGCAAATGATACCAGTTTTTTATAAACTCACTTTTTTAGGGAAAAAGCAGGATAACTATTATAGGAAATAAATCAAATGAAAACCCAATTACAATTGTAGATATGTAAAACATAATAAAGAAACTATAATTAAATACCTAAATAATAAAGCCAAGCACACTGTACGGTATTGCTTACATTTAATTGAAATTGTCAAAAGATTTTTTTCAATGAAAAAAAATCTTTATTGACTAGCAACTCCCTCCTGACAATGTCATTCAAGTACCAAGAGAGCCTTGTTGGACTGTACATATATCTCTACCGCATCTATACAGATTAGATTTGCACCTTCTGTTCAAATTATTTTTATAGCTGTTTATTGAAAAGCAAGAAATGCTTCACTGAACATTTTAATTGCGGTAAACAAAAGCACTTGCAACACCACAGAGTACATCAAAATCTAAATCAAATCAAAATCAAAATATCTTTATTTCACATAGGCCTAACATACAGGCTCTTGCGAACGTCGGTATGACATTTGTTGCATAATAATGATGATAACTACAAGTCGACTTAAAACTAAGTTTACGAGGGTTCCAAACGCGCCCTGCCGCTGAGAAGAAGCCCACAACAAACATCACGTTCATTGTGTTGTTTGATCATGTAATGTGCAGCTAATTATAACAAAAAGTAAGCACACCATCTTGATCGTGACAAAATCCTACGTGGCTTAAAACCTATTCATAAGTGTATTTAAATTATTAAGAATAATACTTTTATTTCCAGCATAACCTTTGGCTCATAATTATTGAAACGATTCTAATGTTATTTGTCGCTAGGTTCCTAGGTACAACAATATGGATGGGCCCCGTCTACAAAATAAGCGTGACTATTTTTAATGTGTAAAGTGGCGCATAAGATGGCGTCACCTAGGGAAGTACCACGAACATTTGACAGCAAATCTTGGCGCTCACCATGGCGCTGCATGTCACGTAAAGCTATGCTACAAATGGGGCGCCTCCTTAATTTTCTTATCTCAATAATCTGTCGCGGCGCCACCGTCGAAACTAGGGTAAAACCAAACTCGTAAATAGAAACACTGGTTTAAATGTCATCAACTCTTCAGTCGTAGTTGTCTATGGTCAGCGTCACTGTTAGTTGTCTATGTCACTAATCGTCAACAGCGACACCACACAGAAGTTTTAAGGAACTACGGGGTGGCCATTATAAAAAATAAATGCACAATAATATAATAAATACTATTAAATATTATTTTACGTAGATAATAATATATATAAAGAAAAAAATATTAATAAACTTACATACTTTGGTAACGTTTCGTTACATAGGTACCTACCTACTATGATATACCAATGCCTACCTAGATACTTGTGAAGTAGATCTGCTTTATAGTAATGTAAACAGGTGTAGGTATGGCCGTAGGAATAATTATATCTATATGCATCATCCAGGGTTCCACGGTAATAACGAGGTCGCTTTAAATAAAGTAATCATTATGGGCAAAAATACCGATAAGTACTTATAGTGCGTGAAAACAACTAATACCTACATAGAAGTCTTTGAACCTAACCTCAAAATATCAGAAAAATAGAAAATAAGATTGCTCCAAATTCCCGGTTTTTATCTTACTGATTTTTTTATAACGTAATATTGGGAATATTTCCAATGTTTTACCGATGATTTGGTTAAGACGCAAGTATAGCCCAATTTTCATACAAGAATCGGCAATGTCCTTTGGCCATTTTTTTTTGAAGTTGTGTTTTGTGTCAGCTGGCAGCCCTGTGAATGGCTGGCGCGAATGTCTGTTAGGACACCTATTCGACAGCAATATGTTTGATCGCGCATTCGTACGAACTAATTTCGCGCGAATAGATTTTCAAACATTTGAATCGCGCGAATCCATCGCGCGAATGCCAATTAGACCACTTGTTCGAGATCAGTATGTTTGATCGCGCGTTCGTACGAGTAAAATTCGCGCGAACTTGCGATGATCGCGCATTCGCGTTGTAATAGGACAACGCCAACGATGTTTGTGACGTTGTAAGGGGTAATCTCTGGATCTACTGAACCGATTTTCAAAATTCTTTCACCAATAGAAAGCTACGTTATTGTGGAGTGTCATAGGCTATAATAAATTCCAAAATTAAAACGATTTACGACAAGTGTTAGCAAGATTTTATGGTTTGGAATTATGATAATATTGGTCTAGGATCCCGCTATACAACGACCTTCACCGAGCTGCTTATTGGATGAAAACTATTTTATATCCAATTAAATATGTCAATAAATATATCGCAAGTGGGTTGCCTAAAAAATTTCAGTCCAGGATATGATTAATTAAGAATTTAAAAAAAACCATTGAAACATGAACTCCTATTTGTTAGAGTTCCGTTGACATCTTAGTTCAAATTTTCGCGGGATCCTACTATATGAGCGTAGATCAAGTAGAGTATGAAACTACATAATTAGGTATTAAAAGTAAAACATACCTATTATACATACATTTTAATACCCCCCATTATGCATCCGTTTCATAAACTACAGGTAAAGCTCCAGTAGTATTCCCCGCTGCAACCTAGACTAGATGGCGTCTAGCGTAGTTGCATCGCACTTTCATTAGCGTTTTTTCGGTGTATAATTTTATACACCAAGGCAAAATTTTAAATTTCCAATTCAAATTTCCAATTCTCGGTTGGCAGTCTTTTCCCAGTTCTCACAAATTAAGAGTAGCACTTTTTAGAGGCCGAAAGGTCGTCAAAGGACATATATATATCACGGTTATTTAAAGGCCTACAATGCGTACACCAATAGCGTGATGTAAAAGCGTTCAGCGACATCTATCGCGGAATCATTAATTAAAATTAAAAATCGATTTTCTCTAACATGCTTGGAAATTTAAGCCACCAATTTCTTGGAGATAAATCGAAATTGCTGTACCGGGCCTCTTTATAATCAATAGTTCTATACTATTATACAGTATAATTATATTATAATCTATCTATACTAGTCTATACTAGTAGTAGCTATTATAAAGAGGTAGCGTAACGATGTTTGTGAGTTTGTGACGTCGTAAGGGGTAATCACTGGATCTACTTAACCGATTTTCAATATTCTTTCACCAGTATAGAAAGCTACGTTACTGTAGAGTGTCATAGGCTATAATAATTTCCTAAATATAATAATTAATTACGCATCTTTACTTAAGCTTGAATAATGTAATCCAAGTCGTAAAAAAATTGCTTTCATCGCGTACGCCGCGGAAACTATTGAGGATAGAACAAAACAATGTTCTACAATATTCAAGAACGTATCAAAATCTGCAAAAAAGTCCGCGGTGGCATATGCCTATCTCCTACGGGTAACTCACAATAACGGCTTTTAGTGTTAAAATTGTGGTTAAAAAATAAATCATTTTCGTGAAGCGTATTTAGCCCATATGGTATTAATTTATATCTTTGTAAATATGTTTTTCAGAACGGAAATTTTATGTAGAATATTTGTGCCTTTTACGCTATACAGTTTAAACAAATATCTTCAAAGATATTTGTTTAAACTGTATAATTATAAATGTAAAAAACGCGCCGCCCCGGCCGTTGCGTAGCGATAGGAGGCAGTCCGCAGTATCTATGCGAATGCCTCGCTCACGTCCAGCGCTGTGGGCTGTGGCATACTATTAGGTGTTTCGTGGCTGTGGTTATAAGCAAGTATAAGGCCTGGTTTCCACCAAAGCGAAATGGAGCGGAGCTGTGTTTGAGAAACCAATCAGATTTCGTCATTTTAACATCTCCGAAACTGAGGGGAGAGGTGATGTCGAAATGATGAAATCTGGTTGGTTATTCAAACACAGCTCCACTCCGCTCCGCTTTGATGGAAACCGGGCCTTATGCGGGACAAACGAGCCGGGATAAAGCTATTTTTAACGCGGAACGGAGTCTGCGGGCACTGCTAGTGATTAAGTATAGTAAGTTGTTGAAGTGTTCTAAACCGCCCTGCTGTTCGTCATACGTGAATGTTGTACAATAAGGCCCGCCCGGCGTGATTGTAGAAGCAGAGTCGCTATGTAATATGGCTAGATATATGCTAAGTAATATTCAGCGATGCTGATGACACACAGGAGAGACAAATGTGATAACTGATAATGTACCTTGAAATATTGAGTGTAATTCTGCAGGCGATTGTCGATCAACGTCGACTTGGCGTAAGAGAGCACAGTGGCGATCTCGACCTCGGATTCGCTGACGATCTCTTTCAGGAGCTCGAGGTCGTAGTCTGCGATGCCGATGTATCGAGCCTTGCCTTCTCGCACTACTCGTTCCAAAGCCGGTAGAGTCTCCTTCAGAATCACGCGCAAGTCGCCGAAAGTAACGTCATGGACCTTAAGGAATAAGGTATGGAGTATATAGGTTATAATGAAAATTAAAATCTTTAATTTTTCACATAGGTTTTACAAGCTCTTATGAAAAATCAAGACTCTAACGCCAGGTTCAGGAAGCAGGTTTGCACCGAGAAGAACTGGCACATATCGTATGAGGCATTCATTGTAAAACTGGGTAAAGGACACTGCTCAAAAATGACCCAACACCGGCGCTAACGTAATGTTACTCACATTTTAAGTATAAATGAGTAAGTTAATAATGCGGAGGCATCATCAAAAGTTTTTCTAAAATGTTTGATAATTTGCTATTTTACTTTTGACTGGGATCGAAATTCGAATAGCAATATCACAACATTTCGTTTGCGCCGGGTCTGATTCTTTGCATATAGATATTATGAGCATTGTCCTTTATCATAGTGTTCTATTCACAGATAAGAGAAGTAAGGAGATTATACTAGTCAAGCCCTTTCATTCGATACCCATATAAACCAATTATCCATCCAATAAACTCCATCAAATAAAATCCAATGAATCTGCCATTTTGTGAGCCATCTTGGACCATTTTTTTTTAGTTGCTGACTAACTAATAAACTTGTTAGTTCTTATCTATGTTAGTAACAAAACTTAACATCTATAACATGTTACTATTCCTCTGTTGACTAGGTACTATCGCGCATCTATGATGACTATTATACTCACCATAGATCAATGACGCGCACACTTCTAAACTTCATAAGTAACTAATGCTATCGTTTTACGTTGTGATTAAAAAAGTGTTAAAAAGAGAACCTGAATAAGATCCACATAATCCACTCCGAGCAGTTGCAAGGTGTTATCCACGGCCGCTGACGTCCTCTCGGCGGAGAAGTCGAACATCTTCGCCGGATCCTTCTCATAGCGCCCGACTTTGCTCGCGAGGTAGTAGCTCTCTCTGGGTATCCCTCGCAGCGCCTAGAACGGTTACATAGTTCCAATGCACGACCCCCATTGGAGGGCGGGACAGAACACATAATATTACTAGTATATATAGCAGGAACATCAGCAGCCATAATATGTCCCATCCATGCGTTCTACAGGGTTATATAAAAAAAAACCGGCCAAGTGCGAGTCGGATTCGCGCACCGAGGGTTCCATACCATAAAAGAAAGAAGTAGACCATTGAAAGAATCACAATTATTTCAGATTTTTCGAACCTTAAACTTCGGAGATAAGGGGGGGGGGGGACGGTATTTTTTTCGACAGTTTGCCCAATAAATCCAAAACTATTGGGCAAAAAATAAATAAAAATCAGTTTTACAATACAAGTAACGCCCTTTCATATGATACTTACCCCACAGCTCAATATTGTTATCTCATTTTGAAATTTCAACAACCCGGTTTACCCCCCTTTTAAATAAAAATAAAAATGATTTTCAAAATTTTATAATTGCAATGACATTGGGTCACTATTACCTAAAACTATTCCAAATTTCAAGTCGATAGCTTCGATAGTTACTAAAATAATCGAGTATGACAGACGGACGGACAGAGAAAGTCTCACCATAAGGGTTCCATTTTTACCATTTTGGTATGAAACCCTAAAAATCCTCTCGGCCTGTAGTTGTTTACACTAACAACTTTTGATATTTAAAAATTCAGTATTAATTTATTTCATTCAAAAAAATAATGTTATTTCTGTAAAGTGACATTAAGTACAGTTGCCTTTTCGCGCCACGAGTTCACGCGCCACCGCGCCGTTGCCACTTAGGCACTCTTGCCGATGGTACATTACAGAGTAGGAACGAGTATCTCTGTAAAATATTAAATATTGGATATTTCTCAAGATATCGAGTAAAAAAGTTGTAGCACCAATGCATATAACAAAAGTTGTTAGTTTTAATGTAAACAAATACAGACCGAGAACGATTTGGTATTTTTGGTTCCGTACCCAAAGGGTAAAACGGGACTCTATTACTAAGACTTCGCCGTCCGTTTGTCCGTTAGTCACCAGGCTGTATCTCTTGAACCGTGAAAGGTGGTGATAGACAGTTGGAATTTTCACAGATTATGTTTTTCTATTCCCGCTATAAGTTAACAACGTATAGTATACCTACTAAATTAAATATTAAACGAGGCTCCCACACAACACACGTGTTTTTTTTGCTCGTTTTTGGACGATGATGCAGAAGCCTCAAATGCCCTACTAATTAGTAGAGGGGCTTGGGCTTCTGCATCATCATCTTGTCACGTTCGTATGTATACATAAGTACGTATGGGTATGGAACCCGTCATGCACAAGTCCGACTCGCACTTGACTGATCTGTAAGACGGCTATTGTATCGCTTGGAACGAAATTCTAAAATGAATGTAGTTATACCTAAGAATTCGCTAAAAATTAGCACATCATTTAGCGGTCATTTTCAATTTTCATACATTTTTAGGGTTCAGTGCCCAAAGGGTCAAAACGGAACCCTAACACAAAGAGTTTACGCTGTCCTTTCAGTCCATCCGTCCGTTCCTCTGTTTTTCACCGGGCTGTATCTCTTGAACCGTGAAGCCATAATATTTAGAAAATCATAATAATAATCTTTCTGCACTAACCTTGCCAATGGTCTTCTCGGAAGTACCCTGGCCATACCAAGGACCGGTTTCCATATAGTTTATACCGCGGTTCAAACACTCCCTTATGAGGTCCACGCTCGCCTGTTCGTCAAACGTTCTAAAAAATCAAACAAACCCAGGTTGGTATAGGCATGGAATTCATAGTAATACCTAACGGTACAGAAGACTCTCCACAAGATGATTTAAAGAAATAGCGACTCTAACGCTGACACATAAAGTGCAATTCTCGTCTCGTCGTAATGACATTATATACCATAACGGCCTTTTTTACAACTAAATAAACTATGTATGAACTTTATTATATAATATTTTTAGTTACAATACCATTCACACAATCAAACATTCACTGCAGTATATGTGTTCTGTGATTCACTGTCACGTGCCGCTTGGTCAAAGACAATCTATTACATAGAAATCGCCAAACTCATTCTTTTCAGTTTTCAGTAAAGATAATTACAAAATAGTCAATTAAGTACTATTAAAATCACTCTGGAAAATCCACGGTTCCCGCTCAATACTTATTGAAATAAACGAAATTTGCGATCGCATACAACTGAAGGTACCTAAGTATTTTTTAGATTGTAGCAAACGATAGTGTTAGTTGTCTATGCCTACGTGAGTCACTGAGTGACACCGCTGGTGTCCGCCATAGACCAGACTTGTCCGCTAAGTAATTAAGTATAGTATTATTCAAATAATGATCGATTGATAACGTCTCACTTAGAAAGATTTTCCGCCCTTAGAAAGTTGTTCCGGCCTACGCCTTCACACGAAATATCTCCATATTGTCTGGGCTATCAATTGCTTTTAAATTAGATTAGGCGCATTGTACAGTTATGTTTATGACACTTGTCGTCAACCAATAACTATGTTCGAGTGAACATTAAATAAACTTGCGGCTAAAGTTTTAGTTTTATTTTCCTTAATTAAATACCTAAACAAACGTAAATATAATATCCTTGACGCTATGTTAAAGTAGGTATCTACTTATAGTATTCGGAGTAATCAAGATAATAATATTGTTATCTACCTAAATGTAAACATTAAACATTAATACAGCTTACCCGTATATACTGCTAAAGCTAGCCCCTCCAAGGCTAATGTGAGACACTTGCATATCCGTTACACCCAACCGATTGTACTTCATATTACTTAGTGAATAGTTAAATTTACGATTATGAGAATATCCCTTGAGTTATGTGAACGTCGCGTCGTGGCTGCAAACCGCTTGTGTGGCGTGTGCCAATCACACAGAACAAATATACTCTCTAAAATCTAAATAATGATAGCAATTACTATGCTTAGTATCTAGCTACGCGCATTGTATTTTGTATACTCTGTTCATTGCTGCCTGCGCACTGCCACGCAGCCCGCAGATGAAGGATCGCTGATAATCGCAATGAATAACAGGAAAGCAAGTGAATAATTATTTGGCATTTATTGAATAATAAAAACACATTAAGTAGTGGTTATTCTTTATTTCGGAGGTATACAGTTATAACATTACAGAATTATGACATAATATTATACCTAAAATTAAATCTAAACTAATATTATTAAAATTAAATCTATCTAAATTACAAATTAAAAATTACAAATTCTAAATTAAAACACATTTAGATGAAATTGTGACGGTAAAAGATCTGTAATAATGACAATTAACTTTTGTAAGTTAACATTGAAGTACCACATAAATTTTAGAGATGGCAGTTTAATACAAAATGTAGTCATGGTCATGGTAGAGTCCATGGCGATGGCATAGACATAAAACACTATAGTGGTCCATGGTAGAGCACTGTTATAACTAAAAGTCGGATTTTTAATTAGACGAAGTCAACTGACAGAAGCTAATGTCACTTTGTAAAATAATGTTGCCATACTAAAAGTAATATATTGGTGCGTTCATTTCTCGTTCAATCAGATGAATGAACAATGAGTGTGAATAGTGAATCATTTCAAACTATAAAAGAATATTATTTCTATTTTTAACCGACTTAAAAAAAAGGAGGAGGTTCTCAATTCGTCGGAATCTTTTTTTTATCTAGTATGTTCACCAATTACTCGAAGACGCGTGGACTGATTTGAAAAATTATTTTTTGTTTAAAAGGATATAGTTTCCAGATGGTCCCATTTTAATCAGGTCAGGATCTGATGATGGGATCCTGGAGAAATCGAGGGAACTCTTCAATTTTATATGGACAATTTGGGTATAATTTGAAAGAGTAATATTTTCCAAGTTGTCTTATGGTCATCAGGTCAGGATCTGTTCATGGGATCTTGGTGAAATCCAGGGAATTCTTCAAATTTGCTAGTATTCTTGAAGTGAGTTGGGTATTTTTTATAGTTACTGGTACATTTGCTAGCAGATACTGATTTGATGACTATATAGTCATCAAATCAACTCTTCAGATTTTATATACACGAACCCTCAGCGATTTGGGTATTTTTACAACGCCTTGTGCATTTTGTTGCTTTCCACTAAAAGTAAAAAATAAAAATGCGAAATGCTTTCCAAAAAACCAACTTCAAACACCACTACAAAGAGTGAAATAATTTTTAATGTACACACCAATTCGAAGTTGGGCAATGTTTCGTACAATCACTAATAGTCCTTCTTACTTACGTGATGTGCGAAGAAATGACAAAGTTATAGACAATCGCCTGAAAAATTATTTCACTCTTTGTAATTCTATTTGAAGTTGGTTTTTTGGAGAGCATTTCCCATTTTTATATATTTCGCGGGCAGACCTGTTGAGTTCGCCTAAATGTTTAAAACACTCAGCATTCAGTATAGATAGATACTATAGGAACATAGTCGTCGAAAACTCGTTGGTACGTACAAAGCACGACTAAAATTCGAAGACCGTACCCGATATCTGCAGTTCGGCACAATACCTATTCACTAGACAATCGAGGCAATTTCATTCATTCAGGAGTTTTTTCAATCATTCACTTTGTCACAACACTATTTTTATTTCATCAAAAGCTGACAACACAGTAAACGTCAGTTGACTTCGTCTAATTAAAAATCGTTATAACTTATAAGAGAACCATTGGTAGTCTGTGATTAGAACGGCTCGAACGGCTAGGGCTTTTATTATGTATATGCAATATGTGATAAATATGTCAATGGTATATGTATACTAGGGCTAGGGAATGGGCTAGGGTCCATTGCTAGGGTATGCTAGAGAGTATAGAGAGTTTATAGAGTATCATAGAGATGAGGAAACGTCCATTCATTAATTGTAGCCTAGCTTTGCTTGACGTGCGGCGCCATGGCCCATGTTGAACGCCAAGATTTAACGTGAAATCAACGGGTCTGCCCGCGAAATTCAAAATTTTCGTGGTTTTTTGCAATTTGTTCGCTAATTAGACATGATAGGCTTATGGCAATCAATTTGCGAGAGTGGCAGTATCATCTTTACATGATTATATCAAAATCTTTGCATAAAAATGTGTATCCTAGGAAATTAGTCCGAGTATCGAGTTTTATGTGAGTAGCTCGCAAATCTCGGACTAATTTCTTTAACTCGACACTTTCGAGCAGAGATTTTTATATAAACACGTGAAGAAGATATTGAGATTATCGCAATTTTACGGCCATAAGCCTATTATGTCTTATTAGCTTAAAAATCGCGAAAAACCACGAAAAATTTGAATTTCGCGGGCACAGCCGTGGTGTGCTCCTTAATGTAAAGCATAATGTAGAGAGTATTTATATTCTTTGGATTTAATGTCAAATGTTCGTGTACTTCACATGTACTTCCCTATGTGACGCTATCTTATGCGCCACTTTACAAATAAAACATAGTCACGCTTATTCTGTATGCGCCATGTACAGCGCCAATTTTGCAAAAACGCCAGACGGGCCCATCCATATTGTTTCCTAGTCCTAGATCGGTGGAGAGTATAGTGTTCTGTGGCATTAATGTTCTGTGCTCTTCCAGGAGTAATATGCTCTGTGGTGCTGTGTGAGATACAGTCCGACAAGGCTCTCTTGGCACTTGAAGGAGAGCGCTGTTGCAAAACATAGGCAGCCATAAAATAAAATCTCCTGAAATTTACTTTAATTTTAGTTTAAAATAAGTAATAGTAAGCAAAAACAACATAACATACAATAGTGATATACTGACAGAGCGAAGTATCAAACAGTGGCACAAGATAGCGGCGTTAGTTCAGACTTTAGCCACGCGCCAAAATAGCCTTGTCGCACTGTATAGTGTTCTGTGTATCCCTATAGTGTTTTATGTCTATGGTTCTGTGTGTGTGAGTGACGGACGACGATACGATACCTACGGGACGGGGTAATCATTTATCATGTTCTCGAACTGAATTAGAATCGCGATCGGTCGGGACTCGGAAGGTTGGCTTGTGCTGATAATAATATTGTGACCATTTACGAACATAAAGCTCTAGTAAAATTTTATTTTATCGTAATTTCAATTCAACTATATACTAAAATGCTGTACACGGTTGGTGTTTACGGAGCAAACTAATGAATGTAAGTAATAAATAATTTTATAACCCTGTTCTGTTCTGTGTTATTATTTTTGTGTAGTTTAGAAAGATGCTAAAGTTTTTTTTGTACTTCTGCGATGTTTTGTTTTTGTGCGGTAACATAAAAACTTATTCACATATCATAAATTATATAAATAGCATGTAATACAAAAGCTTAGAGCTGCGAATTGTAACTTTAAGTACATAATATCTTTCTCTTAGTGCTTAACGCGGGCGAAGAATTACGTATCTTTTTTTTTACTTTTCACTTACGAATACTAAATAAGTAAATGATAGAGCAATGCATTATGTTTGTTTAATAATAATATGCTTTCATTTTATTACTATGTAAATTCGTTTGTTTTCTCATGTTTTTCTGTCACAAATTTAATACTCTCAATTAAAATCTGTGCTCCCAATATTCTGTTTATTGCATTGATGAAATTTACAATTGATGCTGTGTTTAATATTAATCTTTTTGAGTAAAGTGTGCTATAATGCCTTACAAAACTATAAAATAGCCGATAGAGAGGAAGCAAGTAATTTGATTATATCCTCTTGTTTTACTTCACTTCTTTTCATTTCAGTTTATTGGTTGTAATTAAAAGAGGCATGAGTCGAGTGGTTCGGAAATGCTGAGAATGGATGGCTATCTCTTGCAATATTGTTAAATTAAACCTTTCTATGTTACTAACCCTCAGTTGTTCAAACAAAGACAAAAGTTTAAGTTATACTTAAACTAATATAATCACAAGAAGTGACAATTAATGTATTGAGTCTTGAGATTAAATTAGTTTAATCATCACTCTAAAGTACAATGACCAAAGGTAGTTTGGTCAATGTACTTTGAGTGATGGTTTTCTGATGAACCGAAACCAAAATATGGTAGGAAAATAAAATATTTTTTTAAGAACCATTGGGAAAAGCAATTTGTTAGGAATCTGTGCCCAAAGGGTAAAAACGGAACCTTATTACTGAGATTTCGCTTTCCGTCCGTCCGTCTTTCACCAGGCTGTATCTCTGGAGCCGTAGTTATAGACTTTAAATTTTAACAGATGATGTATTTCTGTTGCCTCCATAACAACAAATACAAAAAAAAAGATTCCGACGAATTGAGAACCTCCTCCTTTTTTTGAAGTCAGTTAAAAATATAAAATAAACTATCCCATACAAAAAACGTGACTGTTTGGTCAATGATCAAGAAAACTAGCAGTAGTAGGGTATTTGGCTTTTCTGGCTTGTGCATCATCATCTCACTACTTTATACAGATAATGGTACGGAACCCTTGGTCAATTATTTTTCATAATATACGAAATTTAATTTTGCATACAAAAATTTTCTTTTACCTAATTGTTTGTTACTTTTTGTTGTTGTTGTTAATTTACCTAATTGGTTGTTAATTTTATGGGTAGGTCCCTAAACTGAAGTTCTTACTTTCAATCGGGTAAAAGAAATGTGAAAATGTACTACTACATTAAGAGGTTTTGGTATGGCCTCAGGGGCCGTACCACCAACTCTTATAGCAGTATTATTGTAATATTGTTTTAAAATTTTCATACTGACACTGTATGAAAATGTCAAAACAATATTACAATAATACTGCTATAAGAAATGGTGGTACGGCCCCAGGTCGTCTACGTCAGCAATCAGCATGTTATTGGCATTTTAATGAACATATAATTGTGGTAACAGCAGACAATGCGCGCGCTGCGGCTCGTGCGGTGCCGGCCGTGCTCAAAGCGGCTACTGGTACTGCTCCTGGTGGTGCTGGCCTTCATCGTCTACTGCTTCTATTACAACGCCGCGTCGGCTGCCTACACCAAGCCCAGTAAGTGACTAGTTTATATCTCTCTCTTAAATTTTCGTGCCAATTTTTGTTACTTCTTCAAAACGGCTCGACCGATGATACATCTAAAAAGCAGTTCTTCAGAAAAAGATAACAAATTTCAAAGTGACCGCACATCAAAATAGGTTTCTTTATTTCTGTGATAAATAGATAAACATAAAACATACATATTAAAATACAAGTTATATTGCAATCGAATCATTATTAAATATAGTAATATTACATACATAGATACATAATATGCTTAGTTTTAGTTGGTATCGTTCTGCAAAAAAATATTTAAATCTTTGTTCTGCAGTCCATCACGAGTGTGTGCGTTCCTTCACTTGTACAATCTACCGTTTACATATATCATGTTCAAGTATAATATTATATCCCCTCAACAAATATGAACATTTTCCTGTAGTACCTGACATTAATATGCAAGTTAAATATCAGGACTTTAGACAAGATGACGCATAACTCGAGACGGTCGAATTAAAAGAAGCCTTACTGCAAATATTATATGTGCTAATGCTTATCTCAACCAGTTATCAGCCACAGTGACCACTCTCAACAGAATTTACCATCCATAGAAGATATTGAAATTATTTCATTATTTTATTATTTATTACTTACAAATAAATACAATAAATAAAACACTTCCTCCAAAAATATTTGTTTTATATTTAAAATAAAACCGGTAAACTTCAGAGATAACGGTATTTTTTTCGAATTTTACTTAATAAATCAAAAACTACCGGCATGGAGTCATTCGCAGTCATAAAAATAAATAAGAATCGGTTTTAGGATACACGAGCAACTCCCTTGTATGATAATTCCCCACTCAATATTGTTAACTCATTTTGAAACTTTGACACCCCGGTTTTTCATGAAACACACAATTTTAATTTAAATTTTTATAATTGCAATAACGTTTTGCCATTATTACCTATAAGTATAACTATTCCACATTTTATGTCGATATTTTTTAATGTTTACTGAAATAAAGGTTACTTAAATTAAAGGTCGTCACACATAGACCAATAGACGTCAGACGGACAACAAAGTAATCTTATAAGGGTTCCGTTTTTTTTTGTTGAGTACCAGGAACCCTAAAAAATGCAAAATATTGCTCAAACTTTCGAATAATGAGCCTGACTGTTACTGTTGTGCCTCATTATAGTAGGTATATTATGTCATGGGGCCAATCGTTTCTCATCATGTTAGCCGTCGTCTTCCCGATAACTTATATAAACTTAATTTCGTGGGCAAGGTGGAGTGGAAAAAACCGCGTGGCCTATCACCTAGGTACTTTTTTACACACATATACATGATACATGCACACTGCACAGTGCACGCTAGGTCGAGCCAGGAGGGGGTTCTAAGTCGGCGAGACTGGCACAGCGTCCATGAGGATATTCCCCTTCCCTGGAAAAAAAAACACATAGGTACTGGTATGACCGAGCCTTCCTTTTGTAAAGCTGAAGACCGAAATGTATGGTGGGACATTGGAACATAACATAACGAAGGAAAAGCAGTGCGGATACGACCTTCATTTATGAACAGTTGCCCGCGGCTCCGCCCGCGTGATTTTTGGTTGTTACAAATCCCGTCAGAATCGTGGATTCCCCCAGGATTAAAAGAATGCCCATTCCCGTTCCCGCTCCCATTTCTATCCTATAAAAGAAATTTGATATAATAATCTCTTAGCTATAATTTTAAATAGCGAGTTTTGGATTTTTCGAAATCCCACGGAAAGCATGGTATTTCTCGGGATAAAAAGTAGCCTGTCTTTTCTCAAGCTCTATTCTATGTTCAAATTTCATCAAGATTGATTCAGTGGTTTAGGCGTGAAAACGGAACAGACAGACAGGCAGAAAGAGTTACTTTCGCATTTATAGTATTCAGAAGGGATGGCGACGAAGCGGAGAAGGACATACTAGCCCACAAAATTACAACATATTCAGTTAACAAAGTAACGGGGGTTCTAAAAATTTGATCATCTATATGCATGCATTTGTAAATAAGAAAATTTACAACGCACGTCAGCGTTTTAACGTAATTAGATAAGAGGTTGCGGCCAGTCGCGACTCGCGAGTCAAGCGCGAGGTCAAAACGATCAGACAGTCAGGCAGTGCGCGACAGACGTTCGCGGCTATGTCTTTCATTATATTGAATAGAAGGAAATCCATCATTAGTAGGTACTATTAGGTATTCCGTGTCATTAGCTAGAAATATTAAATTGTTTTGCTATAATCCGCTACCTGGAAATAATCTGTATGGTCCAACTTTTAATCATTGAATTCATTGTTATGTCTTTCATTATAATCATTGTATCCCGGGAAACAGGAGTGGGAAATATTTTTTACCTCTTTGACAAACTAGCAGGCGGTCTAGATAAGAAAACTCGCGAGTCATTTATTCACTCACTGACTCGTTATTGCCTAAATAAAACCCTTACGCCGCCTCTACACTACTCGCGAAGTTCTCGGCGAAGTACTCAGAAAGTTTACCGAAGTACTAAGAAAAGTTGGCGAAGTTAGACGAAGCCCCTCCACACTGCTCGCTTCGGTCAACTTCGGTCAACTTCGTGAGTATTGTAGAGCGCGGGTTAGATTCAGAAAGATGAAATTTTGCATAGGAGCTCCGTGCATAATATACTGTAAAGTCCATTTGTTTTGAATTGCGTTAAAAGGTAAACAAACTAACCTTTTGGCGTACACTTCACTTCTCAACCATTTTTCACGATGTTAAAGAAATTAATAAGTCTCACAAACTGCTTGCCGTCCACAAACAACATCTGAAGTTATCTTACGTATAACAATTCCACTATTTTATCCACTATTTTAGCAATATTTTTATGAAAAACTGAATCAAGACACATATTACGTATGACAGATCAAACTAAAATTTTAGTTGTGACATCGGACTTTTATCATTGACATTAGTGTTGCGCAGAGGCAATTGCAACCACAGACAAAAAACGAACGATTCATACTTAGTCAGTGACCGAAGTAACATCGATTAATTCATTCAGAATCGAAATCACAATCGTTATTTAATTATATCTTGTTCACGTATATTTAAAAATTATGCTATTGGGTCGTAAATTCTGACGTAATAAATAACAACAATATTGCTATAAACTTTTTACAGGGGCGTTTTTTAAAGATTTGGCGTTTTGGTTAACTTAATATTTGGTAGGTATCGAGATTATACGATATAATAGGGGAAATAAAGTAGTACAGTTATTAAACGTCAGTTATACCTTTTTTAATATATATATAGCTGCTTGTGCTGATTCACTGACTGATTGATCACCTCTCCTGAACAATTTTGTATGAAAAAAATTTTTTTCAATTACTATTTCGTATAGAAGAGAAAAATTCATTCGGAGGAAAAATATGGAAGAAGCTGATGATTGAGGATTTCGAAGACGGGTAAAGAGCACAGCGAAAGTATTGAAGATAGGTGGGGGATGCTCAACCAAATGTCATTTGAAACGTCATGCGATTGGCAGTGAGCTGAAAAAAAAATCAAAATGGCGGATTCAAAATGGCCGCCATTCGGATTTTGTCGATATCTCGGAAAGTATAAAAGATGGAAGAACGGTTTCTTGACAAGAGTTAATCAGGACACGAAGGTCTACGTGATGAATAGAAAAAAAAATCCAATATGGCGGATTTTTTTCTATACAAAATGTATGGGGAATTTTGAAGGGATTTTTATAGGCGGGAAGACAATAACGAATCGATGATTACGGTCACTAAGTATTAGAAATTGTACCATTTCCCTCATTTAATATTCAATTTCATTATTCTTTGCATTGAGGATGATCGTTCAATAGTTCATTCTTGCTATTGTTCAGGAATAGTCGCATCACTAGGGTTATGTCAAAATAAAGTGACTTAATCAGATCCGCCATATTTGTTTACCTTTTAACTCAAGTCTATTTGAACAGGGTATACATTATACAAGAGAATTTCTCGCAATACCCACAAAATCATAGTTTTTTAAAACAAATGGTTTATGACCGTGAGATTGCAAAATGTCGTAACATTGTGAACCGTAAACACTGCGTACAATTTAACAAATACTAATTTTCGGTAGAAATTCGGTAATCTTTCAAAGTGGAACGAAAAGTTTAGGCTAACACGCTCTTAAATAAATAATAAATAGTGGACAACATCACATACATTACTCCGATCCCTTAGTAAGTAGCTTATGCACTTGTGTTAAGAAAATCAGAAACAACGAAGGTACCACAACACCCAGACCCGAGACAATGTAAAAAACTTATTTATCTACATTGTCTCGACCGGGGATCGAACCCGGAACCTCAGAAAACCGGCACCCTAACCACTCAACCACGGAGGTCGTCAAAATCGCCTCATGGTTCAAAAATCTGACGTAGAATATTGTTCAGGCTGGCATGAAGACGACTGAAAACGAAAGATTTAAACCAGAGCGTCCTGCAGGTTTCCACCTATAGCGCTGAAATGTGGACATGCGGCCTGATCCACAAATTCAAAGTCGCTCAGCGTATTATGGAAAGGGCTATAATAGAATCAGGAATGGGGAGATCCACAGGAGAACCGAAATAGCCCAAACTCAAGCAGGTCTTTAAAATGTTTGTCTTGGAAACCACTAATGGAATAATCGGCAGCTTCACATAGGCCTCGCGTGCCAAAACCTAATCGCAAAGGCCGAAACATAGAAGGCAGTTCAGGAGCAATCTTATTGCAGCAGATGTTGGACTGTTTGTACCTATACATTAAAAACCTACATAATTAAAAATATATTTTTAGAGTTCGGCATCTATGGGTTTGGCACATAAAAGAAAAAAAACGCAACCTGTATAAAATCACTTTGTTGCCCTTCTGTCTGTCTGTCCAGACCTTTTATTTCAGTAGCAATTAAAATATCGACATGAAATTTGAAATAATTGTAGGTAATAATGGCCCGATGTCATTGCAATCATAAAGAAATTAAAATCGTTTCGATTTTTATTTAAAGAGCGGGTAAACCCGGTTCATCGAAATTTCAAATTTGGTATTAATAAAATAAACTTAAAAAAAAAGTTAAGTTTGCGGTTAAGAAATTGACTGTTATGGTTTTACTTTCTATAGTAGTACGGAACCCTCGACGCGCGAGTCTAACTCGCACTTGGTCGGTTTTATTTAACTTGAATGTTAACTCAGCTCATATACGAGTAGTAACAGTGTATTGTTTGTGTTAGCACTTCAAGCGAAGATGGCCGTGACCTTTGCCGAGGTTGATTATAATCGCGAATAACAAAGTGAAGAAATGATAACAACGCACTTGAGGCTACCTACTTAATTTTAAACATAACTACCTGTTGCCTGCAGCGTCGTTCGCCTCCCGAGGGAACTATCTTTTGCCGTGGATTTTCCAATAATTTTCTTTCATATTAATCATAGTTATTTGTGAAATTTTTTGATTGGTAAACTTCGTAGATTCTCGAACGGATTTTTTTTCTACATTTTGCCCAGTAAATCAAAAACTACCAGGCATTTAAATTAATAAAAATTCTAAATAAACGCCCATGCAAATTATACCCCTCACAATACAGTTATTTCATTTTGAAATTTTATCTTTCCGATTTTGCCCTCTTTATTATTTTAATAAAAATGACTTTTATTTCATTTGAGGTTGGGCTACTAAAATACAACGTGTAGATTGTTTACCCTAATAAGTCGAAAGTAGGGAACGATTTATAGATGCATGAAAAAATATCACAAGAAGTGTGCTCTAGCATATCCTGAGGGAATTATAAGGGAGTTCAAAAATGTTTCGAATTTAGACAAGATAAACAAAAAGTTCATTTATATTTCGTTTTAGAGAAGTATTTCCGAACCAACTATGGCCAGGAGCATAGATTATTACTATATGAACCCGAATAACACCACAATATGATCGAAATATGCACGAATTACAAATGATTTAGTATTTCGAATGAATGGAGACATTGTAGTTCATGGGACTCGGGATTGTCGGCGGAGTAGCAACATGTAGGTAGGTAGAAGAGTCAGCTAGATTCCCTAGCTCATTGAAATGTCGAATGGCACAGGTGACCAAAAGCGGTTAGACGAGATGAGTTGGTATATGATGATGATGATAAGGTGATGAAATTTCTACGATTTTTTATAGATCGCGTGTGATTCGCGTTTACCAGCGTGTTGGTACACAATGGTGTTGGGTATATTGCTGCAACCGATATACCTAATGATAATAATTGTTATTGTCATCACGCTTTACGAGTAGGCAGACTGCGAACGCAAGCACGAGGCCCCGAGTTTGTTGTCAGCTTATAAGGGCTCATCCTGTGGTTTCACGTTTTCGGTTTTTAACATACTCCGTTGGAACTATGGATATTTTCCGGGATAAAGGGGTATAATCTGTCTCCATTCCTAGCCAAATTGGTTACCGACGTAAACGGTCGTTTTAAGGTATTTTTAGTGATCTGCAGTTTAAAAACTATAAAGACAATTACTTTCAGATTTAAACGTCAAGATCTTTAATATAAAGTCGCTCAGAAGTAAAAACAAGATTAGGTATTTTTCGATAGAAAGTTCTCCCAAAAGTTCCTCCAAAATCTCCTTTTCTGTAATTTTTATTGGAAACTACAATGTAATTGTATCGGTAATAAAAATATACAAAAATGCTCAGAAACATTTTTTGATAGCTGGTTTAGTTTTTTAGTAATTAGGTAAAACGTCGTTTTCTTTTATATATTCTTCCGCAACGCTGAATCACCCACCAACGTACACGTAAGAAGGATAAAAATAGATTCCGTTTATCCTCTTAAGAGTCCTGTGAACTACGATGTCTCCATTCATCCAAAATACCAAATCATTCGTAATTCGTGCATACTTCGATCATGTTGTGGTGTTATTCGGGTTCATATAGTAATAATCTATGCTCCTGGCCATATTTGGTTCGGAAATACTTCTTTAAACGAAATAATAATCAATTTTGATCAAAATTTTTATAACTTTGGTCGAGTTCCGTTATCCGTAATACCAAAAATTATTGTGAATGAAAACTTGTAACTTTCTTTATTAACTGGTGTTTTTCTTTAGCTGGACAATAAAAACTGTGCTCCTGAACTAATGCGACGTGTGGTAGTTCTGTTTTTATTACGCGACTAGCTGACCTGGCAAACGTTGTTTTGCCCTTAAGGATATAAAAAATATATAAATTGAGATTTAAGCTATCCTATCTTTTAAGTTAGAGCAAACTGCACCCTGTGTGCGAATTTTATTAAAATCGGTTAAGTGGTTTAGGAGTCCATTGAGGACAAACATTGTGACACGAGATTTATATATATTAAGAGAAGATGTACATTTCGGTACTGCTGACACATGGCTGACACCACATACAGCTGTCGGTCGCATACATTGGCACCATTTTACAGTATTGACAAATTAAAAATCCGGCTTCAGGGCGGGGCCGAAAAATGTATGCGTGACGTCAGTATGTGCTGATCCTATAATGTGTTTAATCAATGGTGTGATATGCTGTACCGGACTGCAAGCAGCAAGGGGAGCATGAAAGTGGGAAGGGGGACGACGGCGGGACTCTCGCGGGGAGGGAGTATTTAACAAGAGACAATCCTCTACTCTCTAGCCGCGACCTCCAGTCGTTACCGAGCTATGTGCTCCCTGAACCCGAGTAATCTTTATGTGGAACGAGGTTTCTGCACGATCATCCAGTAAACACAGCTGACGTTTATAGTCAAATAACCTCTTTATAGTTTGAAACAGATTTCAAAAAAGAAAGACATTGTCAAGAAATTGTCAAGAACCTATTAACTCTGTGGCAGCGGTCACAATTCTGTGGCAGCCACAGAGATAACAAAATTATGGACGTGCCCAATTCACATGCGGCGCGGTGCCATGATGAGTGCCAAGATTAGTTGTGAAATGTTCATATACTGAGTTACTACCGTAAGTGACGCCATCTTATACGCCACTTGACAGATTAAATAGTGACGCTAATTTTGTTGACTGACCAGTCCATATTGTTTCCTAGGTCTGTGGTGCCAGTTTTCCTTCGTAAAATAATATTTTAAAAAGCACTAAATAGGGAATTTATATTATTCTTATTCCAAAAAAAGTAATTCAGTGCCTTTTATAACTAAATATTGAAATCACCAGTTTCTCAATATAGATGTTAAAAAAAAGAATTTGATTATAGACAATGAGCTTAGATGATTATAGATAAAGGAACTTTAGTATAGTCATGGCAATAATATACGAGTAGTAGAACTTCAAACTTTTGCTTTACTCACATACTCGTAGTTGACGCACCAAGACACGTTCGGAGCGGTTTTATCTCTAGTTCCTGATACTCACTGCAAAGGTTTGGAATACCCTCCCAGCCACTGTTTTTCCCACCACCTATAACTTGGACGCCTTCAAATCAAAAGCGAATAGACATTTCCTATAGACAAGCGCGCTCCACCTTAGACTGTATCATGTTCATGCAATGAGCTTAATACATATTATATCAATGTGTTCATGACTTTCAATCAAGTGTGATCATAGCCATTTTATTCTGAAGTTCATAAACCCATTTTCAAATACATACGAGACAAACAACTGAAAAAAACTCTGTTTCAGGAATCAGTACAAAGTTTGGAACAAATCTTTATGATGCGTATAAAGAATGCTGAGAGTGGATTATACGTAACACCTTTACAGTTGATTATTCAGCAATACAATACTTGGTAGTTCGATGCTATTTTTTATTCGCATATAAATGAAGCTGTGGGCACAACACCAATGGCAATTGAAGACAATCGATATCAGTTATATAAAATAGTTCGAGAGAGCGTAGACAGTTTTCAAGGGGAGTTTTGTTGATTACGTAAAACTGAAACTCAGTCACGTGGTCACCTTCACCTTTTTCTTTTCGTAAACAAGTTATGAACGTTTTAATATTAGGAAATTTTCCAACAGCCAATTTTCTTCAAAGGAATTTACCGTTTACCTTTGTAGGATTTTGCTCGCCCGTCTGTCCTTCGGTTAAGAACCTTCTTATTTTTGTATTATTGAACGTGAAGATGAAGTGGGATGGGTACTACCTACATGTTTTTTCGGTAACCAGTATGAGGTGAATGGGAATTTTCGAGTGCAATTTACATATTTTATAAATATTATGCTTGCAAAACTCATTTCTATAAACCTACTAAGTAATTATGTGAAGTTAGTCTAATATTTGCGCAAAACCGTTAGTAATATTATATATTCGTTGGCAAAACTAAATAAAATTTGAATTTCACGGGCTAGTAGGGCCTAAACACTTTAAGAGAATTTTTATTTGAGGGAACTGTCATAGAAGCAAATGTAGTTGCAAAAAGTTATTTAAGCTTGACTATTTTTTTTTATAATAATTTCTCACTTAGGAGTAAATAGTTTACATCCTATTCCCATACCTACCAAATATACCAAAAAATCATAAAATCTGTCAAGCCGTTCGGGTGAGTTTTGTTATTTTTCACACGTGACACGAGGATTTTATAAATTAGAAAGATATAGGTAGATTGACCGCCTTATTGACAAACGTGAAATAGCGGTGGAATAGCTGTTATGTCTATATGCCTATACGCGAATAATATGCCAGCTAATCAATGATATGGCACGTACGTTGTATAATTTTTAAGGAGAAAAACCTCAATTCCAGGTTTTAAAGCTTGAACAAACACCTCCTAAAATTTCGCATATGCTCTTTGGTTGCAATGCGAGCACGAATTATTGTAATCGTATGCGAACGGTAATTTATATCGATCGTGGTTGTCGATTACGAAAACACGACGAAACTAGATTGTTAGGCATAGGTATAGGACACGTTACGCAAAAAGGACGTTAAAGTTCACGCCTACTAAGGCACTAACCGATTATCTTGATAAAATTGTAATTTTAAAATAATTTTTTCTTTGTCATGTATTGGGGATTTGAGTGGATGCCCATTCGTTATTAATATTTTTTAATTACTTGCTTAAGACACATCTGAACTGTCCTGTGTTCTATTTCAGCTGAAATTGACCTTATTTTGCATCCCATCCTCACTGTTTGTCATCGAACTAGTCTAGTATGAAGCGATCATATCTGGGCTTGAAAATTTGCGTTATTTATGTAAAGGAGGCTTGAGAACGTTAAGTTACAAAGCGCTGTGCCATAAGAGTAACACCTTTTTATGCGTAACGTTGATTGTGCTAACCATCTTAAAAGAGGGCATAGGTATATTCTGGACTTCGGAAAATCATTAACGAATGCTGACTTGTTATGAGGGTCCTAAGTCCGATACGTAATCTAACAGCAGTAGATATGTAGCAATTAATTTGCGCATTTTCATGTGAAATGATATCAAATAACTTTCACACAGCCGTTATGTTATGTGAGTACTGTGTAAGTCATCTAAGCTAATATCACATACAATATGCAAAATACCTAAAGTAATTTGACACGTCTAAAAGTAGTGTTATTCTCTCTCCATGGGAAGCATTTTAAAGAGGATAACACTATTTTTAGACGCGTATATTAGTTAGGTTACAGATTTTGCACAACAGAATTGGCACCATTGTTTATCTTTTCGGCTCGCGTTTGGCGCTCTTTTTATATGCAACAAACTAAGGTCCAACATAGTCCATTTCAAACTTTATACTTTTCAAGTCTGTCACAATGCAGCGGCATTGAATCCACACACACTATAAGAATAGAATAGAATAGTGCATTTACTCGTACTGCGAGAGTTTTTGCCACGATGCAAAAAAGCGGAGCGCGTGATGGCTAAATGCAGTCTCTCAACGTTTTTTTCATATTCTCTGTACATAAAAGGAAAAGCTGACTGACTAACTGACTGATTGCATGAATGAATGTCACTACCTAGTGCCTGCTGATCTATCAACCACACTATCAACGCGCTGCTCAAGCCTATGGACAGATCAGTCTTTTGATTCTGCAAAAATACTTATAGCATCAACGAGATTACCCGATGGTTAAGGCTTTCATCGCTCGAATCGCGTAGGTACTGATTGGTTATTGTTTACATCGATTATTATGCAGCCAAGGCACCAATTGGTTATGATGGTTGCCTTGCTATAGTCACCGGCGATGATTGGATGACGTACAGTTTTATTTTCGAGAATCACACCCTTGAAATTTTTGGAGCTATTATGACGCAGTTGTCGGCTTGGAAACAATGTTAAAATTAACCCCTTAGGGTGTGAAATAGGAGGTCACGTTAACGAAGACGCGGTCGCCCTCCAGTTAGAAACATGTATGGTTTCTCTAGTCTTGACTCAATATTCGTACGCGTTTATTTCCCAGGACATGCTAGTATATAGTTATACTAGTACACGTGGCCCGCGGGCTGTCTTCCCACCTATAAAGGTATCGCAACCCTCAGTCAACTTTTCCCATACATTTTCTAGGTTTAAAAAACATCCGTCATATTGGATTTTTTTTCTATTCATCGCGTAGACCTTTGAGTCCTGATCTACTCTTGTCAAGAAACCGTTCTTCCATCTTTCCGAGATACCGACGAAATTCGTATGGCGGCCATTTTGAATTTTTTTTCAGCTAACTGCCTATGACGTTTCGAGTGACATTTGGTCGAGCATCTCCCACCTATATTAGATACCCTGGCTGTGCTCACCCGTTTTCGAAATCCTCAATCATCAGCTGTATCCGTATTTTTTCTCTGAACGATTTTTTTTCCTTCTGTACAAAATGGTCATTGAAAAAAATGTTTTATACAAAATTGTTCAGTGAGAGGTGATCAATGAGTCAGTTAGTGAATCAGAACGAACAGCTACATATTATATAGTAATAATAATACTAGCTTGTTTGCCATTAGGGACATAATTTTATATATTAAAGAACAGAAGTATGAATGATGAACTTTCAGTTGTTTGTGTAGTAAAAAAATCTTGGCATAGTTACGCGTAGATACTTGTTTATGTATAGTAAGTATGGCGTCGATATTGAGTTTGCTTTGCTAATAAAATCTCAGCCTAAGCGATCAACCGCGCGGCGGAGCAACGGAATCGAATTTAATATTTTCCAAATTCCTTGGAGAATTTACTGTTTACCTACTATGAAATCAAATGAAAAAAACCGGCCAAGTTCGAGTCGAACTCACGCACCGAGGGTTCCATACCATAAAAGAAGTTAAATATTAAAATAATCACTTTGGTTCATGAATTTACGAGTATATAATTTACATGTAGGTACTTTTGTTGGCAAACCGCAACCATAACTTTGTTTTTGCCGGTTTATTGTTATTATCAATAAAAGTATAATAGTTAGAGAGTTGATTTTATTTTTTCTGACAAATATATGTTTACTTCTGTTGATCATAATTATTTCAGATTTTTCGATTGGTAATCTTCGGAGATAATGGGGGGGGGACGGTTTTTTTTTCGACAGTTTGCCCAATAAATCTAAAACTATCAGGCATAAAAATAAATAAAAATCATCCTAAATACCCTACTCAATATTGTTATCTCATTTTGAAATTTTGACGACCGGGTTTTCCCCCCTTTTTAAATAATAAAAAAAAGATTTTTAATTTTTTATGATTGCAATAACGTCGCGCCGCAATTAGGTACTTACAACTATTCCTAATTTCAGGTCGATAGCTTTAATAGTTACTGAAATAATCGAGTGTGACAGACGGACGGACGGACGGACGGAGAAAGTCTCACCATAAGGGTTCCATTTTTACAATTTTGGTATGGAACCCTAAAAATGAAAGCGGCTTTAGGCACTTGCTAACATAAATATCATTCGCGTAGCGGTGAAAAACAATTTGTTAAAAATCTGCATAACCGAAATTAGTCCTCTATTGACCATCTTAAAGGTTTGTGAACTCTATTAAAACCATATAATGGCGCAACAGTAGTGATCCTGCCGTTTGCGTCGGAAGTCGTGGGTTCGAGTTAAGTGTCTAGGTGTTTTTCAATATGAGTTATGTATATAAAGTATTATTTATCAGTTATCTAGTACCCACAATACAAGCCATCGCTTACTTTGGGGCTAAATGTCGATATCTGTTAAGTCCTGATATATTTATTTGTAACTATTTAGTCACAGCAACGAGGACTTGAACCTAACATAACAAAATATTATATCAATCGTATTAAATATACAGTACGAGTACTACTTACTTACATTTTTCCTTATGCATAATTATTTACTGGTTTTGAAAAAAAAAACGATTTGTTATAACAATGTACCTACATTGCTAGATTTAGAATTAAAATGAGTCAAATGTTTCTGTAGGTATACTTATTCATTATAATATTCTTTTTAGGGTTCCGTACCCAAAGGGTAAAATGGGACTTTATTACTAGGACTTTGTCGTCCGTCTGTCCGCCTGTCACCAGGCCGTCATGAGCCGTGATAGTTAGACAGTTGAAAATTTCACAGAATATGATGTATAATCTTTCTAATATATAACGGGAAAACGCAGTGTTGGCAGACCTGCGACCAGATGGACAGACGACATTAAAAAGAGTCGCGGGAAGGCGCTGGATACAAGTGGCGCAGGACCGTGCGCACTGGTAATCATTACAGGAGGCCTATGTCCAGCTGTGGACGTCCGTCAGCTGAAAAGAACGAACGATAATGTTTCTTTTGTTGCTGTAACAACAAATGCTAAAAAACAGAATAAGTTAAATATGAAAGGGGGCTACCATGCAACTAACGTGATATTTTTGCTCGTTTTTCCTTGATACGCAACAGGGTCATACAAAAACCTATGTTTTACACGACTGCTCAAAAAAGGAGTGTAATGTTTTTAGGGTTCATGTATGTATGTATGTATTATGTGAGTTTCTTTATTCCACCATAACTTCTGAACGGCCGAATAGATTTGGACATTAAGGGTATCGTTAGAATCCTTAATCATTCCGAGTAACATAGGCTATATTTTTGGAAAAAGTCGATTACCACAAGGCAGTCCTGTTTTTTAATTATTTACTTGTTTCCTGATTTATAGAAATTGGGTACCAAACCTTTCGTGCGCGAACATTATTAAGTTATAAGATACAAAAATACCTAAAAATGTTCTCTTATTTCGCACATAGTGATAAAAGTTTATAATAACAGAATATCGACTTGAAACGTCTTATCGCGTAGCCATGGCCCATGAACCCGCGTTATATACCTACATATGGAAAAAACCCAAACCTAAGTGACATTACCATTTCCATGAGTTTTCTGCATCTTGGAGTTCCATACCGCAAATTACGGCACAGTTTATCTTATGTTAGTTGCTAGTTATAATATATAATATAGTATATATTATAAGTATATAGTATTCATACTCACGATGAATCGATTCAAGTTTGTATTGATCAGTATTTGATCTATTTCATTATGTATAGTAAAGTGCATTGGATTAAAATACTAATCAGAAAATGTTCAAGACTGTTGACTGAAGTTTTAAAAATACTTTATGTAATAAATTATTACGTAATTGTTCCTTTCAGTTTCGTTCCAAGTTACATTCTATGTTCAGTCTCAAACGCCAAAACGGGTTTATTATATTTTTTCCACTATATAGTAAGGTATCGCGTATCTGGGAGAGTAAAATAATTATTTTAAGTACATTTTTAGGATTCCGTACGCGAAGGTTAAAAAAGGAACCCTTTTAGCGAGACTTCGCTGTCTGTCTGTCTGTCCGTCTGTTTGTCACCAGGCTGTATCTCTGGAACCGTGATATCTACAGACTTGAAATTTTCATAGATGATGTATTTCTGTTGCCGCTATAACAGCAAATACTAAAAAATATAATAAAATAAATGGCTCCCATACAACAAACGTGATTTCTTTGATCGTTTTTGCTTGATATTGATAACGGTAACAGGTAGACGCTTCAAATTTTCACAGAATATTCAGTTATATACTTACTGTAAAAATAAATAATTAAATTAAGATAAAATAAAAAAAAGGGTGGCTCCCATACAACAAACGTATTTTTTTGCTTAGTTTTGCTCGATATTGATAACGGTAACAGGTAGACGCTTCAAATTTTCACAGATTATTCTGTTATATACTTACTGTAGAAATAAATAGTTAAATTAAAATAAAATAAAAAATTAAGGGGGGCTCACATACAATAAACGTCATATTTATGCACGGTTTTTGATTGAGTGGGCAGGGGTGTTCAGTTTACTTTAATACTGTAAAGAAAGGGAATATACTCTTGATGGGACGGAACCCTCAGTGCGCGAGCCCGACTGACCAATTTTTAGATTAGACGTGTATACTGTATACTCGTCTAACGTGTGTGTAGTCTTCGATACTGTTCACATATCGAGTAAAGGAATTTAATTGTCAAAAAGTTGTAAAAGAGTTAAAGTTACAAAGATTCCGGATTTGTATTTGATTCAACCGTCTGGCGACCTTCGTATTTAGTCGAAAAACATAAGCAAGACCCGGGTTACGTTAGATATTTTTTTAAGAGTTCCGTACCCAAAGGGTAATTAATTACTGAGACTTCGCTGTCCGTCCGTCTGTCACCAGGCTGTATCTCTTGAACTGTGACACCTACAGACTTGAAATTTTCACAGGTGATATATTTGTGTTGCAATAATATTACTAAAAAGTAGAATAAAATAAATATTTAAGGGGGCTCCCATGTAATAAACGTGATTTTTATGCTCATTTTTGATTTAGTGTGCAGGGATGTTTAGTTTAGAAATGGGAGTATACTCTTGGTGGCACTCGACCTCTTTTTATTTATAACTTGTCTCTTCGTAGTTTTGTCGGTAACCGAGGTTTAAGCTAATTGCTTTGACCATTAAGACTGTATGTGTTGAGGTTAATTGGAACTATTTTTTATAACATTTTTTTAATCGATACAACGAACATTTGGTTATATTGTCATTTTTTGTATTTTTTTTATTTAATCGACGAATTTTTTGGCTTTTCATTTGCCGTGCATTCTTTTGAAAATGCTCAATGCTACCTATGAGTTACGAGTATATTCACAATAAAATATTAACAATA
Organism: Coenonympha glycerion; assembly: GCA_963855885.1. Lineage (NCBI taxonomy): Eukaryota > Metazoa > Arthropoda > Insecta > Lepidoptera > Nymphalidae > Coenonympha > Coenonympha glycerion. The sequence goes on from OY979626.1 coordinate 1,888,462, forward strand.
AAATTAAGTAGTGTAAAGAATAGATCCAATTAATAATAAACTACAAAATTTATAAAACTTTTGTTAAGTTACCTCCTGGCTTGTCAGTTTAAATTACACGACAATAATATATGAGTTTAGTATATGTATAATTTATACGAACGCAACATGACAGTAATGGATTTTCAACAACTGTACTAATTTGAATATATTTTGTTTTTTAATTAAAATTTATACAATCAAGGAGACATTTCAAAGCCTGACGACTCTCACACCTTTATAAAGTTAGTGATGATTTTGATTGTGTACAAGTATGTACAGTGTACAAGTACAAGTTGTGTACAAGTATGGTGGTATACAGTGGAACGGCAGTGGCTTAAAATGTCCCATTCATTTGTCATACCTCATTTCTGATTCTACGTAGGTAGATATACTTTCCGTCGCTGAAGTTCTAGTCCGTTCTTCTCGGTGCAGTACTGCTTTTCTGAAAGTGGTGGTACTATACACGGCAAACTTCCAGAGTGAAATAAAATTGGGGTCCGTACTATCAAGAGCAATTCCAGCTAAAATACCTGTGTTTACCAAATTCAAAAACCAGATAAAACTGTCGTTTGTTGTATAGAAGTTCCCTTAAATATTTTATATATATTTTTTTTAAAGTGAATAGGCACATATATATAAGTAAACAATGGATAGAGATCGATGGAGGAATATTCTGGAGTTGGCCAGAATCCACAAAGGGCTGTAAAGCAGTTGATGTTGATGATGAGAGGCCGGAAAACGTATATCTCTAATATTTTTAGAGAGTTATGTCGCAGATTCGGCGGCCTTGCGATATACTCGTAATGTTTGTTTGTCCGTGGTTTGCGCGGAAAGGAATGTAATTTTAAGATTCCCGTTCGCTAGTATAGTGCTTTAGTAGATATTGAATCGTGCAAACGTTGTATGTTATACTTTGGTTATTCTATATTCATATTGCATCACCCTGGAATGTATAAAGAAACACCTAAGCGTAACAGAATATAAAGTATCTCTTCCACAATGGCAACTTCTTTCGTGTCATATTATTATTATACACCGAATGATTTATTTCTACGACTATTAAGTTGGTTTATTACTTATTGGTTTGTTTATTTGAACTCGCTGAACTCAGAAACTACTGGTCCAAATTTAAAAATATTTTTGTTTCGGATAATTTAGCGAGTAAGGTTAGGCTATAATATACTCGTATAGCATCACGCTATGACCAATAGGAACGGAGCATCAATGAGTAATGTTGCGGAAACGGAAAAGCTGGAGATTTTGGACAGCTTCCGTTGCTTGCGCTCCAGAAACGTATATAATATACTAGCTGACCTGGCAAACGTTGTTTTGCCCTTGGGGATGTAAAAAATAGTTGAATTGAGATTTAAACTATCCTATCTCTCAAGTTGGATCGAACTGCACATGTTGTGCGAATTTTATTATAATCGGTTAAGTGGTTTAGGAGTCCATTGAGGACAAACATTGTGACACGAGATTTATATATATTAAGATATGGCTCCATACACATCACGGAAATGTTCTGCTTTAAAAGTTCTAAAAAAGTACGCATCATCATATGTTTATCTTTGAAGGTTGAATCACTATAACCCATTGATTAAACATATCAAGGATCGGCACTTAGTGACGTCACGCATATATTTTTAGGCTCCGCCCTGAAGCATCATATTTAATTTGTCAAAACTAAAAATGGGAAATGCTTTCCAAAAAACCAACTTCAAATGCCACTACAAAGAGTGAAATAATTTTTATTTAAATTTTAGGTAGGTACCAACACCAATTCGAAGTCGGGCAATGTTTCATACAATCCCTAATAGTCCTTCTTACTTACTTGATGTGCGAAGAAATGACGAAGTCATAGACAATCGCCCGACTTCGAATTGGTGTAGGTACCTACCTAAAATTTAAATAAAAATTATTTCACTCTTTGTAGTGGCATTTGAAGTTGGTTTTTTGGAAAGCATTTCCCATTTTTATTTTATACTTTTTAGTGGAAAACAATAAAATGCACAAGACGTTGTAAAAATACCCAAATTGCTTGAGGTGTGTTCATAAAATCTGAAGAGATAACTCAAATTCACCAAGATCCCATCATCAGACCCTGACTTAATGACTTAAGTCATCAAATAAGTATCTGCTAGCATATGCACCAATAACTATAAAAAATACCCAACTCGCTTTAAGTATACTAGCAAAATTTGAAGAGTTCCCTCGATTTCACCAAGATCCCATGATCAGATCCTGACCTGATGACCATAGGACAACTTGGAAAATATTACTCTTTCTAATAATACTCAAATAGTTTCATGTGTCCATATAAAATTTGAAGAGTTCCCTCGATTTGTCCAGGATCCCATCATCAGATCCTGACCTGATTAAAATGGGACCATCTGGAAAGAAAACCCTCTTAAACAAAAAAAGAATTTTTCAAATCGGTCCACGCGTCTTCGAGTAATCGGTGAACATACATAGAAAAAAAAAAAAAAGATTCCGACGAATTGAGAACCTCCTCCTTTTTTTGAAGTCGGTTAAAAATGGCGCTAATGTAAGCGACCGACAGCCGCGGTGTGCTGCCAGCGCTCCCGACGCGACGCCGTATTTGAGAATTTTTTGGCTTAAACATAGTTTCGCATCTTTCCCATCCTCTTAGCGTAGCGTATTTCGTCATTGCTATAACCTTGTACCTACAACACCACCCCAATGGAGCGTCCGATCAACTTGATTTTTGCAGAGTGCCTGCACCACTCTAATACTTTAATATCCCGATAATCAATGATTTGCACGGGTTCCTGGAAACCCGGAAAACGCGGGTATACTCGTAGTATAGTTATAATATAAAACTTCTTCAAATTCCATATCCTCTAAACTATCATAGGTTCTAAACTAGTCTGATGAGATGTGACTCGGTAGACTCGGTAGAACAATTTCCAAAGCGAAGTAATTATGTTACTTTGCGCACATTCGCTAAACTTGCTTAATAACTTTATTACTTTGTATACTTTGTACCCGCTTAGTTTCACTGGTATAAGATTGTAGAATAATAGAATGAAAACTTTCTTAACTGTTAGTAATGTCTATAGTATTCTAAACACAGAGAGGAGAAGTAAGTTGATCTAAATTATTTGAACATTATTTTAACAATTCGACTTCGGTCGAGCGTACTGCGCCACCTTATGATTTTATTTATATTTAAGGTGGGGCAGTACCCTCGACTTTGCCGGTTTAAAGTTGCCGGCGCACGTGGCAAAGTTGTTAGCTATGTCACCTAACTTGCATGGGAAAGTCATATACTTAGTGTATATGCGCATAATTCCATAATACTGTCCCGCTCCCGCTCCGTTTTGAGTACAGGGCACGAATTTGCACCGAAATCAAGCTCACAAATGCGTTGAACAGTCGCTTGGCTAAAGTGATTTTCAGAAAAAACTACTCAATGTATGGTTGCAAAGAAAACTTATTGGAAGTATTGAATATATAAACTATGTTGAATGATGATATTTTTCATTAGAGTTGTTATAGTTCTAATCTTGTGTATTTACGCTGAAAGTTGTCATTTATTTAGTGCCAGAATGTGAATCTTTCGAGGCTCGTAACTTTAGAATCAATATATATTTAAAAATTTTAAATATCTTTCAACTTAGATAATGATGAAATAAATCGATATCATTCTTTATTTTGAACCTACCACGTCAAATAATGTAGTAATCACACTTCTATTTGTATGAAGAAAATGTCGGCATGAGCGCTCTTAGGAATAGTTTTACTTCGGAAGCATCAGGCTTCATAAATGCCTGTGAGTTAGGCCAATGTTAAATAATGAATTTTACATGGGTACAGTACATGAGAATTATAAAGTCCTAAAGGCCTTTGTTAAATGAATATAATCCGAGAGTATAGTGCTCGATGTTTGTGTAAACAGAATTGGTCGCAAGCAAAATCTGCCCAACGCCAAATAAAGGGAGCCTGTATTTTGAACGTACGCATATGACGTGAATGGGTATGTTTCACGTTGGAATATCTGTATCACTTACCGTTTCCGTGTGAGCGGAACTCTCGCTCAATCCAGTGGGCTTAGTACCAGGTTTTTGTACGAGTTTCGAGTCGACTCGCGTCGCACAAACGAATCGAATTCCTTTTTTTATACTATACAAGTTAGTACTTGACTGCGACCTACCTGATGGTAAGTGATGAAGCAGCCGAAGATGTTAACGTACTAACTTGGAAGGGGTAAGTAAAGTCCCCCCGACGGTTTCTACGCAGCATCGCACCGGAACGCTTAATAGCTTGGCGGCATGTCTTTGCTGGTAGGGTGGTAACTAGCCACTGCCGTAGCCATGTTTTTTTTTACGCTATACAAGTTAGTACTTGACTGTGATCTTACCTGATGGTAAGTGATGATGCAGTCGAAGATGTTAGCGTACTAACTTGGAAGGGGTAAGTTATGTCACCCCAACGGTTTCTACACAGCATCGTACCGGAACGATAAATCGCTTCGCGGTACGTCTTTGCTGGTAGGGTGGTAACTAGCCACGGCCGAAGCCTCTGACCAGACCAGACCTGAGCCAATTTAGAAATTATAAAATTCCAAAGTGGCCGTGGCGGGAAACGAACCCGCGACCTCGCACTCGAATCCGAGCGCGCGACCCCTGCGCCAGGGAGGTCGTCAAAATCGCCATCCATTGACAGCCGCATGTCAGTGACTGTCCATAGATGGCGTTGGCTGTAAATGTATTGAGGAATTCGATTCGTTTGTGCGACGTGAGTCGACTCGAAATTCGTACAAATCCTGTACTAACGCATCTGAGCTATTTTTTATCTACTCTCTACACACCTTGTACTTCAACAAATGAATATTGCTATCGGGTTCCATCGTTAGCCCTAGACTGTTCCGAAATACGATACAGTAACCGCCGCTAGTATCAGCATTCAGCAGCTATAAACATATGACTATTCCATTTCTAAGATTGCTTTTAGTATGCCAATGGAACGAAATTAAAAATTTTCGAGAATGACAGCTTTTCGGAGAGGTCACGTTTTACGATCGATGTCTTTCGAGTTTCGTTCACCTGATGAGATGAACGTCTTTATCATGTGTAAGTAAAAAGTATTCATATAATCGTAATCGGAAACAAATTGTTCCCGCTGATTTTTTTCGCTGATTTATGTATGTATGGCCAATCGGGGGAAGAATTCGCTAAAGATAACAATTTCGATTGAATACGTTTTTCTTACGCAATCAGACCCCTGGATCTATAAATAGGAAGAAAACCTCTAAGGACGCTCTTGCGTATTTTAAACCCAACCTTCGACAGAATCCGGGAGTATTGGGACGGGGTAAAAACCTGTAATTTTTAGGTGTGTGTGGCAAGTACATATTTTGATTTGTGGTGAATTAAATTAAAGTGCAACTTGTAGCGATTTACTTGACAGTTGTCTGTAACGTTCTCCAAAGTGTGTCATGCTCCATAATGTTTGAGTAGAGAATTTTGAACTCATTAATCAACAACATTACGGCAAGAGACCAGAATCAGTAGCGGGTAAAAAAGGGTTAAGAAAAGCTCGTGGAGGGCGAGTGGTCTAACCAATTAGATATGTAAAGTCTTACCTAATAATTGGTCAAGTGCAGGTGGACTCGCGTACTAAGGATTCCGTACCAGATTATATTATTACTCTGGTAGTACGGAACTCTCGGTAAGCACCATACGACTCCGTAGTTCGCTGATTTTACTACTATATGTTGGTTGCACTTCAGTTAATATAGTAGTTGCATTAATAGATATCGGAAATATTTTTGTGCCGCGTGAGTTGTTGTATATTCGTATGGCATCTCAATTAAAAGAGCTTTATTTAAACTTTGCTTTTTAAACTCTACCACTCTAGAAATACAGATCGAAATTCGCTAAACTACCGTTACTAAAAATATAAGATTTTTTATTATTTTTTGTGTAAACGCGATATTTCAGTGGATGCATATCACAATCAATAACTCCATTTTAACATCAACGAGTCATAAAATATTTGTTTTCATAACAACAAGAAATAAAGTAATGAATATTTTTGTTTGAATTTTCAAAATGTAATTAATAAAATGTTTCTAGAAATAATATACTCGTTTGGTAGGTACATGTATGTAACCAGACCGCTACTTTACTAGCTCACCGATCCGTAAGGGATCCTTGCTTCCGATGCAAGTCTCCAACATTTACTTCACATTGAGGCCTTTCGTATCTTTCCACGTCTCATCCAAGCCAATATCTGGAGTGTCTTACACACAGACCAAATAATAAGTAGTTCTTACACGACCTTTCCAATAGGATGGTAATTTCCTCTAATAAAGATGACTAAATGTGTGTTGAGGTTTCCAGATTCATTATTGGGTTATTATTACTCGTCGTAGTTTTAAGTTTTTGTTTGCCCTCTAGGTGTATTCGTCATGTCTTGTTGGAAACAGCGATTTTCAGATTGTTTTTGTTGCCTCCTAAGAGAGAAGAGGACAGAGTCTGCTAAGTATGAATAGTAAACCGATTGGTTTAAGTATAAACGCCTACACTCACACTATTTTCAAATTGCTGGTGGCTTAGTTGATATCCATGCTAGATTCCTATAATCTATACTAGCTGTTGCCCGCGGCTCCGCCCGCGTGAATTACGATTTTTTTTTAATTAAAATTGCTACTATAATTTGAGATTTAAACTATCCTATCTCTCAAGTTGGATCGAACTGCACCCTGTGTGCGAATTTTATTATAATCGGTTAAGTGGTTTAGGAGTCCATTGAGGACAAACATTGTGACACGAGATTTATATATATTAAGATATTATAATATTAGGCACGTACTCGTGTGTTTACAGCGCCTCCATAATATATTTGATTTGTTCGTATCTCTAAGGATGTTGTCGTATTATATGATGTATCCGAGCTCAGAAAAATAATACAACCTTCGGTCCGAGTATCCGTGCGTGCAATGCATATCATATATTATTTGAAATATATTTTTCCCAGTCCGATGATTTTTTTAATCATCGTTATTTGATATTCGGAAAGATACCGAGTAAACGAAACATTTTAGTGCTCACTGCTCAATCGGTTAGGGCCGGACTATCGATTCGGGCCAATGATTCGGGCTATTAAATAAGTGACTCTTGAACAGCTATTAGTATTCAGATGAATTCCCGTGCATTGGAGAAAACGCTAAGTCATTAATCACTAACATACTCGTATTATTGTAATGATAACCGTTAAAGCCCTTCGACCACCTAATTCGACAAGTGTGGAGAGGCCGTCTTAATTACCTGCTTCTGTAAGAGAGAAGCCCATCTCTTACAGCAGTATTATTGTAATCTTGTTTTGACATTTTCATACAATACAATATCAATATGAAAATCTTTAAAAAAATATTACAATAATACTGCTTGAGCCCAGTAGTTGGAAACTTATATAGCCTGAAGAAGAGGTAAATACCTATAAAATTTAATATCCTGTTTGAATCTCAATAACATGAAAATTGCGCTTCAATATAGCGATGAAAGGGTAACGCAAGATGTTATTATAAAGATATCTATTCCAGGTATTTTCCTTCAGGTGCAGGCAAGTAGACTGATATCATGAAATTGCATACGACACGACATCATAGGCGGCCCGTGATTGCTAGGGAGCTTTCAACTTGTAGGTATTACATACTATTTTAGATTTTATCGCATCTTCTCTTTTTTAGAATTTGTACAATCGACCGAAACTCAACCTCTTTGTATCGGAAGATGCACATTGATATTTCATCTACATATTGGCTAAAACATTCTTTGACGACTTCTTGATCGTTAGAGTAAAGGTTAGGGTAATTAAATCACTATTAAAAAAAATGGAGGTTAATTAATAGACATATTATGAGGGCGATCTAGTTTGAGTGAGTGTTCCTATTCTCGCCTCTAATTGCCTACGATCAGGCTGGATACGGAGAGAAATCACTAGATACTGGACTACCACATAGGCTACTATTTATCTCGGAAAAATCCTTGATTCTCCCGGGGTTTGTGAAAAAGCGAAATTCACGCGAGCTGGTAGATCATGTGTAGTTCACCGAAACCCATGCCGTGTTTCTGATATTCATTGTTGTGAAGGCGAGTGGAACAGTATGAAGCCATGCCTGAAATCCTTGTACCGTCTCCGTCCTACTACAATAGAACGGTAATACGGTAAGTGGAAAGAATTGTGTCGAATTGAAGCGTGAGTTGTAGCACGGCGCAGAATATCGTAGCTGTTGTTATACTCGAAAACAACATATAACAGGTCCGTTTTGGCGTTTGAGATAAACCATAGAATGTCACTTGGAACGAAACTGACTGAAACAATAACATAATAATTTGGTACATAGTGTTTTTAAAACCAGTTACTGTCTCAATCTTTGTTTTTTAATTTTAGTGTCGTGACCACTCAATTACTGAATGTCACCAGCTTCATTCGATTTTTATAGTAATCGTATATTGTGCAGTGTATCTATACTGAAAATGTGCTTGGCGACACTGATTCCTATAAGGGTTGTCTTTGACTAAGCGGCAAGTGAAATAACCCTTCCATTTCCCGTGACGGAGGGGTATGCGTTAGGCATTTTCTGTCTATGAAAAAAAGGTCTGATAGTAAGACGTAATAGTATGTTTCATTACAAGTGCGGAAAGGCTGTTATTGCAAAGAGTTCCGACAAATGTCTACCCGAGCCGAGGCGCAGCCGAAAGCGAGGGTTGACAGTCGGAACAAGTTGCAATGACGGTTCCGCACGTGTACTGAACGATTATTTTTAATACAGTTGCGAAAAAATTAAGCAATTTAATAAAATAATAAAAACACAATAAACTCAACTAACTTAACATTTTCTGAAAAACTATTTGCTTTTTTCTCTTCTCTCCACGGAATAAATTCGTCGTATGTAGATATGTAGCGACTTTTTGACTTTTCGGTAAAATCTTCTCCGAAGCATTTTGTACAATTATACTGAGGTGTTAATTCAAAAAAACTAGGGTTGAAAATACTCATTTTGTGCAACAAACAACTAAACTCGCAAAGAAAATTTCTGAAAAATGGCGCCAACCGTAGAATATAAGCAGTTTTTTTTTCTTCACCCATTCTGGTGATTTAAAAAAAAAAATAAAAAAAATTTGGTCATAGACTAAATAATATTCTGGTACGCAAAGGGAAACTATGCCCATACAGCCAAGTCTTCAGTAGAATTTTTTTATTGATATGAAATGAAAATGAAATGAAACCTAACCAAACTCATTTAATCAAATCTGATATTGAAACAAATTAGTAGCTTCTTTTTAGAAATATACGTATCTTTCCCAACTGTCAAAATAATGTCTATTAAAAAGCAAAACCAACCATGAAGTTTTTACTAAAAAAATTCATAGAAGTTTTTATGATTCATGCAAATACGTATATTTCTAAAAAGAAGCTACTAATTTGTTTCAATATCAGATTTGATTAAATGAGTTTGGTTAGGTTTCATTTCATTTTCATTTCATATCAATAAAAAAATTCTACTGAAGACTTGGCTGTATGGGCATAGTTTCCCTTTGCGTACCAGAATATTATTTAGTCTATGACCAAATTTTTTTTATTTTTTTTTTTAAATCACCAGAATGGGTGAAGAAAAAAAAACTGCTTATATTCTACGGTTGGCGCCATTTTTCAGAAATTTTCTTTGCGAGTTTAGTAATTAGTTGTTTGTTGCACAAAATGCTTCGGAGAACATTTTACCGGAAAAGTCAAAAAATCGCTACATATCTACATACGACGAATTTATTGCGTGGAGAGAAAGAAAAAAGCAAATAGTTTTTCAGAAAATGTTAAGTTAGTTGAGTTTATTGTGTTTTTATTATTTTATTAAATTGCTTCATTTTTTCGCAACTGTATTAAAAATAATCGTTCAGTACACGTGCGGAACCGTCATTGCAACTTGTTCCGACTGTCAACCCTCGCTTTCGGCTACGCCTCGGCTCGGGTAGACATTTGTCGGAACTCTTTGCAATAACAGCCTTTCCGCACTTGTAATGAAACATACTATTTCAAGTTAGATGTAATTTATTGTAATTTTTTGTAGACATTATTTGCCAGGTCAGATATAGTAATGTTATAAAGGAGAAAATTTGTTTGTTTCCACGTTTGTTTCCTCGCAGCAAATACTAAACGCATTTACCTGGACATTTGGACTGGAGATACGAGTACATTTTGCCTACTCGTATCCTGAAATACTTAAATATAAAATAGTCATGTCGGCAAGTCATATTTCTTGTACCTTCATGTGATACGGGCGCAGTGCGGGACAACAATGGAATGAAATCCGTTTTAATTCACTGCAGTCAGTGTTTAATGAGCATGTAGTTCTGCTACTTTGCCCGCATTCACCTGTCAAGCTTATCGCGAATAATGTGACGTTACGAATTTAATAATGCCTCGATAATATTATTTTAGGTAATAAATTAAAGTACCAGGTAATAAATTGTTTTTATTATGATTGTGTTGCCATAGACGGGTATGAAAAAAATTCAGATATTTAATGTAGTCTGAGGCTTAGATAAATTGACATCTACTCTAGACACGGCGAACCGCGCGAAAAAATGTCGCCAGTTTAAGGGTGTCATTAGTGCCAACAGTATAAACTATAAGGCCACGCGGTAGTTCGGTCAGCGGCGGCAGCGGTATTTTGACAGTTGGCGCTACTGTTTGGTTCTATGAAAAAGATTTACGTGAATCATTCGGATGCCCATATCTTAAGGATAGTAATCAGTGCTTAGATACGACCTAAACTGAGACCAAACGAATGTCGGCAAAAAAAAATCATGAAAATCGGTCGATTATTTTCAGAGGAGATTGGTTCCAAACACTGTAACACGAGAATTATATATATTAGAAGAAGTTATATTAAGGAATAAATAATAATACATTTATTGGTTAAAAACCGTTCAAGTGAGATATGCATTGGCATATGCAGGTATCTCCCCCCCCGATGGATTCCAATCTTGTCGCAATGGGGGGGCTCAGTAGCCGTGGTTGGGCCCCACGGTGAAGCCAAAAGGAATCCAGGAAGGGACGCTCGGAGTGGGCCTGGAGATGGGCCCGCTCTGGATGCGTCCAAGAGGGGTACGGGGGACAGAGTTTTCTGTCTCCTGCAGCCAGGAGGGGTCGCGGGAGGAGAGGCGTGTCGGTGTGTCGTTGCCGCTCGCCCTATCTCCCGCGACCAAACGGTGGCGCACCGTTAGATGCGTCGGCGGCGGGGCCGCAGGGGAAGAGGAGTGTCGGTGTGTCGTTGCCGTTCTCCCTGTCCTCTGCGGCCGTTTGGTGGTTTGCGGCGGAGCCAAAGATCAGATCCGCCGCGGGGTATGGGAGGTCGATGCCTGCGAAGTGCAGGAGCAAGCTTCGCAGGTATCGGCTTACCCGTGCCCACGGCCCCTGGGTGGCGGTCCCGGGGGGGTCCGTCGCCTTACGGATGGGCGCCGAGGAGGTAAGGCCCGCTTAGGTGTTTCTGGCGGGCCTTGCTGTTGGAGGGGAGCTCCATGCTCCACCTCGTGGAGGGGCTGCGCAAGCGGCCGGGCACCGGCGGGTTCGCGGAGGTTGCGCAAGCGTTCCCGTGTTCCCGTCATACGGTGCGAGGAGGAAACACCGTGGGGTTTAGCCGGTAAGAGTCCGGCATAACCCAGCCGCTCCCCCGGGCGACTGGGTATCCATGAGGATTCCCCACGATAAAAAAAAAAAAAGGTATCTGGTATATATATGAATCCACTATAGTAATAAATAATAAATAAATATATATCAGCACATTACACACATCGAAATCTAGCCCCAAAGTAAGCTATAGCTTGTGTTATGGGTACTAGATAACTGATACATATATGATATACATATTAATATACATAAACAGTATATTACATAGTGAAAAACACCCATACACTGGAAAACATTATCACACAAACCTTTACCAGTAGTGGGAATCGAGCCCACGACCTCCGGCGAAGACGGCAGGTCGTTACCGCTACGCCATTCGGTCGTCGAACGGCGTAGCGGTGGTGCAATATCTCGCCTGTGATCTCGCTGCACACAGCTTCTGTTGCGCTCTCTATCGCTCCACTTGTTGTCCGTAAGTGCGACAGAGATCGCAACAGGCGACCGTTTACTGAGAGTTATAGTCTATAGAACAGTTTAAAAGTGTAGTTATAGCAAAGATTTAAGTCGCTATATGAGCCCTAAACCTCCAAAAACGTCCACGTTTTTGTCTTGTGTGCGCAACGCACACAAACACACTACAGTGAAAAGATGCCGCACTCACGGAGCTGTTGTTCTTAGGTAGACCGAGCTCTACCTAGTCGACGCGTGAGCGACGACCTATAAATGAAATCTATGCTTACGAGATACGCAAACCCAAGTAGAATTTGGCTGGTCCTTGCATTGACCCTTAATGAGCAAGTGAATATTAAACGCGAAGGGTGCCGCCGGAGCTTTGGTAAACACGGAGCTTACTGGAAGGTTCGTTGCCCCGTCGCCACCGCTCTATGGCGAAGGGCTTTTCACTAAAATGTCAACTCGATAAACTTCAATCAGAGAGGACATCTGAGTCAGATTTCCCTCATCTATTATAAATAAAATAAATCCACTAAGTGTAAAAGCAGCCCCAATTCAATAATAAATAAACAGTAATGCAGACAGCAGACTTTTTTGATTGATGATTTTTGCGCGATAGATTTTCCTCATCTATTACTACATTAAATCAATGAAGTGTAAAATCCACTTGTCCGGGCGGGCGCGAAAAATCAAATTTTATTTAGTTTTTCGCAAATTGTATTATTATAAATCTTGGGTTTATGGCAATGAGTTTTTCGAGCATAACATTTAAAATATCTACATGTTAATAAAAACTTTGCTCAAAAATACTTTTACTTCATTTTGGTTCCCAATATCTCCAAATCTAGAAAACTGCAGAGAATAATCTTTCGGAAATAAATATGAAGTGAGTGGGAGTTTTCAAGTAATGTTTCTATGAAAAATGTAGACGTAATTTTATGCTCGCAAAACTCATTACCATACGCCTACAGTAGTTCGTCTTATATTTGAAATTAAGCTTGCATCGGTCGAGCCGCGTAGACATTACCCCTTGATTCCGCAAAAATACTTACCTATAGCAGCGACGAGCTAATGTATGCGTCGATTGGTTAATGCTTGCGTCAGTTATGCAGCCAAGACGACAATTGGCTGCTGATGACTGCGTTGTTATGGTTACCGTCGATGGTTGGCCGATTTACAATTTTATATTTTGCGAGAATCACACCCCTGATTGATTATTATTAATGTTTGCATCGGTTGTGCAGCCAAGGCACCGATTGGCTGGTGACGGTTGCGTTGTTACCGGCGATATTTGGGCGCTGGACGTTGTCTCAATCGTGTTACATGTGCCACCTAATCACATCGTGATTCGTGTCAGATTTACGAGTAGTTACAAAGTTCAAGTAGCTAGGCACGTATTCGTGCAACATTGTAATTAGTTTACAGTAAAAGACAAAGGATGGAAAGCTCAAACCCTTTTACAGCAGCGCGAACTCCTGGCAACCTCTGTATAGTCTATTATATTTGTCGCCTTTTGTCACGCGGAAATATCAATTTTCAATTTTATTTTCTGCTATGTTCAAAAACGAATATTGGCTGCTGATGACTGCGTTGCTATGGTTATGGTTGTAGTTATCACCATTATTATGCAGAAATGTCATGCCGACGTTCGCGAGAGGCTGTATGTTAGGCCTATGTGAAATAAACATATTTTGACTTTTGACTTTTTTGACCGACGATGGTTGGCCGATTTACAATTTTATATTTTGCGAGAATCACACCCCTGATTGATTATTAATGTTTGCATCGGTTGTGCAGCCAAGGCACCGATTGGCTGGTGACGGTTGCGTTGTTACCGGCGATATTTGGGCGCTGGACGTTGTCTCAATCGTGTTACATGTGCCACCTAATCACATCGTGATTCGTGTCAGATTTAGTTACAAAGTTCAAGTAGCTGGGCACGTGTTCGTGCAACATTGTAATTAGTTTACGCGCGGCGCGGGCTCGCGTGACGTAATGGAAGGATCGGAAGTAACGCAATTACCCGCCCCGCATGCCGCAGCTGACCGATGCGAGATGAAGTGCAACTGTGGAATAACTAAATTGCTCATGTGTCGCCTGTATGGATCGAGATTCGAGCCATCACCCTCTTCGAATCCGAACATCATATCCTGTTTACCATAGATCACCTAGATTTCCGTTCATAGTAAATTGCGTTTTAAATCTATGCCCAAATGCTCTCACTGATAAATAGAACAAAAGATACGAAACAGCACGCAAACGAAAGAGACAACAATAATGCTTGCGCTCGACGCAGACTAACTACGAAACTTACAATTGTAGGATTTTTGAGTCTTCACATTGCTTCACAACGCGCGCGCTTATCACATATCTGCTCCTTTTTATCTACTATATAAAAATAAGTCGGGTTTTCCTTCCTGACGCTATAACTCCAGAACGCACGAACCGATTTCCACGGTTTTGCATTCGTTGGAAAGGTCTCGGGCTCCGTGAGGTTTATAGCAAAGAAAATTAGGGAAAATTTTCAACAGAAAAGCGGGAAAATCTTTGTAGCGGGAAAGCCATTTGGTGGCGAAACGGAGTTCGCCGGGTTTGCTAGTCTTAATATATATAAATCTCGTGTCACAATGTTTGTCCTCAATGGACTCCTAAACCACTTAACCGATTATAATAAAATTCGTACACTATGTGCAGTTCGATCCAACTTGAGAGATAGGATAGTTTAAATCTCAATTTATCTATTTTTAGTACCCCTAAGGGCAAAACAACGTTTGCCAGGTCAGCTAGTCTAATATATATAAATCTCGTGTCACAATGTTTGTCCTCAATGGACTCCTAAACTACTGAACCGATTTAGTTCAAACTTCGTGAATATCTGTCATTTGGTCCAACTTAAAAGATAGAATAGTTTTTATCCCACGTGGACGAAGTCGCGGGCATCAGCTAGTATATTATATATCATTGCTGTTTACGAACAAAGTGTTTTACAAGTTGTCTCATACTGATTGAAACAAAACTCCGAAACGACTTGACTGATTTTCATGATTTTTTTTTGTATATTTAATAGGTCTCAGAATGGGATCTAATCTTTTTGTTATACAGCCTCTAAGTGGGAAATAATTTATGTGGCAAAACGGTATGTTATGTGACTGTACCTTATATACATTTGTGTTATAGTCTAAAAAATCAAGTGCGAGTCAAACTCGCGCATTAAGGGTTCCGTACATAAACTGTTCGTTTAAAAAATTTAATGCCTATGCGACAGATAGACATACAGATTTCGACGTCAAATTTATATCACCTCACTTTTTTAACGGGTTAAAAAAATGACATAAGTGATAAACAGATGTGCAACGGAATGATCCTATGTGCATAATATTCTGCGCTAGAAGGGTTTTGAATGGAAATGAATTCTCATTTCAGGTGCGGAACCCAAAAATTGTATGGCGGCGACTGAAAAGCCGAAGCTT
Organism: Coenonympha glycerion; assembly: GCA_963855885.1. Classification (NCBI taxonomy): domain Eukaryota; kingdom Metazoa; phylum Arthropoda; class Insecta; order Lepidoptera; family Nymphalidae; genus Coenonympha; species Coenonympha glycerion. The sequence goes on from OY979626.1 coordinate 1,904,061, forward strand.
GTTGAAAGGTTTTAGCAAGTCAAGTGTGCGATACATCTTTCACAGGTGTAACGGGGTGACTGTGAACTCCGCCCACGAACAGAAAGAATATTTTAGAAAACGAACATTTAAATTAAATGAAAAAATATATCTCAGTAAATAATACATATAACAATAAATATTAGTCTCAGACTTACTGGCTCTGCTTGAGATTCATACTTTCATATTTTTAGTCATGTATTTTGAGTCTTTTATCTTAATTCGCTGCGAAGCTCAAACACAATTGGAAATTTTCTCGATAGAAAGTTCTCCCTCCCAAAACTTTCGCCAAAATCTACATTATTCTCATTTTTATCGGCATTTACAACAGATGTAATTGTAATTTTTTTTAATAATAATATCCAAAACTGGCTTAGTTTTTTAGTAATTAGGTATAACGTCGATTTTCTGTTATAATATTCTTCCACAATGATGCATGTCGTCTGCCGCACCCATAAACGTTTTACGTATCCTATTTTAACTACAGTTAAAATGGGATCGAAGTAATTTACTAATCTTTAAAAATAGTTCTATTCCTCTCTAACCATGCTGTAGGAAAAGGGATACCAGATTTTTTGACGTGCTAAATTTAAAAACTCTAAAACATTATATTTACCATTGATTTTGTTGCAATTTTACTACCATTAGTCTATTATACAGATTTGTATGGCATATCTTTCATTATTCCTCTATCTGGCGATTGATGATTCAACCCTTAAGGCAAAGATCAAAGTACCTATTTTTTGTTATCATTGACGCACTATGAAATAAATGGCTATTTTATTTTGAACTTCTATTCCATGACTCTATCTGTGTTAGAGAATGAAGCGACTGATAGATAAGTAAATAATATGAGTATAATTTAACTTTGTTGCAGGTAAGGCAATTAGCGAAGGCGATGACGGCAAGGCTCAATACTACCATTTATTCCCACGGCAAGAGATTAAAGTAAGACACATAATATTTATCTTATTTGTTTTATACACGGTGTGGATTAATTCGTATAGTGTAACCCGCAGCTAACCTTTTAACTTGACCCTAGAAACACATCATTACGTAATAAGAAGTCCCAATTATTTTATTTTATTTTAAATACCAAAAATATTATCTCATTTAGAAAAATAAAATTTAGCAACCCTAACTTACCCTAAGTCAAAATTGGTTTTCAAAAAATTATATCGTACTTACTTACTAAATATTCAAAAGACCCAAACTTAATTTGTGGCTTTACAATATTATTATTATTTTATACCTACCTATACATATATACGAGTATATATTTACCTACGTTAAAGTTATTTCTCTTTTTTCCAATTAACATTATAACCTAGCTTTTCCATTCTTTATTTCTAAAAAATGAAAATTATATTATTATTAAGTAGCTACATTATTAAGCAAGCTTCCCTCAGCAGGTAACTGACAGAATATCAGCGTTGTGGATACGTTGGTACCCACAACAAGAAGCTGAGTCAGGACCTTTTTGTTGGCACGACACATTTAGGATCTACCTACTTATATCATAATATTATTATCGTCAAGTTTTAAAGGTTAAGATATTTTTAGGTTAAGTATTTCCATATGTGTTGTGTTGACAAATAAAGATTTTCTATTCTATTCTATTCTAACTGTGACATCAACAAACCTCATATTATTTTCATTGTTACCCAGTTCAGTGATATTGAACCAGTTTTTAGGCATTCCACTACATTTTTGAACTCCATATAGTTCACTTAGGAATAAATAGTTCATTTAAAATAAAACAAATATTTATTTCTCCCATACAACAAACGTGATTTTTTGCTTGTTTTTGAATTTGGTTGGCGGGGGTTTTTAGTTTACTTTAATACTATTGAGAATTGGTCTTGATAGTACGGAAGCCTCAGTGTGCGAGGCTGACTCGCTCTTGACCAATTTTTATATAACTCGTGCCTTGCTAAAGAAATAATGCGCAATTCCGACTTCTCATCAACAACAACAAAAAAAGTAAGTTCATTCCAAACACGTGCATGTGAAGCCTCATATTTCCGAGATAAATAAACACTTTCAAAGCAATTGTATTTAATTTGTGCGTCGCGAGGGCAGCTTTTCAAAAAGTTTTAGACAAAGGCTACAGTAAAAGACAAAGGATGGAAAGCTCAAACCCTTTTACAGCAGCGCGAACTCCTGGCAACCTCTGTATAGTCTATTATATTTGTCGCCTTTTGTCACGCGGAAATATCAATTTTCAATTTTATTTTCTGCTATGTTCAAAAACGAATATGTATGTATCTTTTTTTTTTGGGTTCCGAACCCATAGGATAAAACGGAATCCCATTGCTATAAGACTTCGGCCTCCGTCCGTCAGAACGTCAACAGGCTGTATCGTAATAGTTTCAATGTTGAAATTTTCACAGATGATGTATTTTTCTTGCTGCTATAACAGGAATACTAAAAAATATAATAAATAAAATATAAGGATGTCCCTAAGGATGTGTATCGGGACGAAACGTGCGTCGAAGAAAGTATTGGAAAATTGTGTGTGGTGTTCCTGTGGGCAGTGTTTCTGCATATTGTACCATATAGAATCTTTTCAAGTGTTAGATTATAGCAAAAAAAAAATCAGTCCTACTAGTCTACATTTTCTCTTTTTCGTGTTTCTGCATATTGTTCCATAATCATATAGAATCTTTTCAAGTGTTAGATTATAGCAAAAAAAATCAGTCCTACTAGTCTACATTTTCTCTTTTTCGTGTTTCTGCATATTGTACCATATATAATCTTTTCAAGTGTTAGATTATAGCAAAAAAAAAATCAGTCCTACTAGTCTACATTTTCTCTTTTTCGTGTTTCTGCATATTGTACCATATATAATCTTTTCAAGTGTTAGATTATAGCAAAAAAAAAATCAGTCCTACTAGTCTACATTTTCTCTTTTTCGTGTTTCTGCATATTGTACCATATAGAATCTTTTCAAGTGTTAGATTATAGCAAAAAAAAATCAGTCCTACTAGTCTACATTTTCTCTTTTTCGTGTTTCTGCATATTGTACCATATAGAATCTTTTCAAGTGTTAGATTGTAGCAAAAAGAAATCAGTCCTACTAGTCTACATTTTCTCTTTTTCGTGTTTCTGCATATTGTACCATATAGAATCTTTTCAAGTGTTAGATTATAGCAAAAAAAAAATCAGTCCTACTAGTCCACATTTTCTCTTTTTCGTGTTTCTGCATATTGTACCATATAGAATCTTTTCAAGTGTTAGATTATAGCAAAAAAAAAAATCAGTCCTACTAGTCTACATTTTCTCTTTTTCGTGTTTCTGCATATTGTACCATATAGAATCTTTTCAAGTGTTAGATTATAGCAAAAAGAAATCAGTCCTACTAGTCTACATTTTCTCTTTTTCGTGTTTCTGCATATTGTACCATATAGAATCTTTTCAAGTGTTAGATTATAGCAAAAAAAAAATCAGTCCTACTAGTCCACATTTTCTCTTTTTCGTGTTTCTGCATATTGTACCATATAGAATCTTTTCAAGTGTTAGATTATAGCAAAAAAAAATCAGTCCTACTAGTCTACATTTTCTCTTTTTCGTGTTTCTGCATATTGTACCATATAGAATCTTTTCAAGTGTTAGATTATAGCAAAAAAAAATCAGTCCTACTAGTCTACATTTTCTCTTTTGTACATTTCTTTTCTCTGTCTATCTATATAAACTAGAAGAGATAAATACTTTAAGCTTTCCTTTGTTAGCAGGACGAGGCCACCCAGTGTCCAGTGATTCGGGAGAACTTAGCTGATATCGATACCAAGACCATATACCCTTCTTTTGACTTTCAGGTGAGTTGTTAGTGTTCAACGACTAATGTACATATACACATAAAATGTATGTATTTGTGTAGCTTGTGAACAATAAATTTATTATTTATTTATTTATTATTTATACATATTAATTCGCCTGTAAATTGTGATTAGTACTTGTATGATATCGTCGGCATCGATAAAGTTTTAAAATACATACATTTAAACACATCCCCATACTTCACTTCACTTTATACGTTGTATTTAATTGGTAAATAAACTTTCTTTGAGTATACGGAAAATATAGAATTTCTCGTTAAAATGTTTGCCATAACATAAATTGGCATCATTAGAACCTGAGCTGATGTAAATAACAGATGTAGAAGAAACAGCATAAAAGCAAAACCTCCTGCGAGACGGAACGCGAGTGCTTTTTTAAATAAAGTTACCTTTGAACGGAATCTTTTTTCTATGAGTGTAGTTAGTGCCTGATGCAATATTGAAGACAGCTAAAAAAGCAAGTAGATTTTTAGGGTTCCGTATCCAAAGGATGAATACGGGTCCCTATTAGAGCGATACTAAGACTTCGCCATGCGTCCGTCCGTCTGTCTGTCTGTCACCAGGTTGTATCTACATCTTATATGTGGTTATATTGCATCTCGATCTATCTGTGATAGCTACAGACTTGAAATTTTCACAGATGATGTATTTCTGTTGCACCTATAACAACAAATACTAAAAAATGGAATAAAATAATAAGTTTTTTTTCTGTTCAGCTTTCTAACTATTACGGTTCAAGACAAACGGACGGTCAGACGGCGAAGTCTCAGTAATAGGGTCCCTTTATCCTTTTAACTCTGAAAAACCGGCCAAGTGCGAGTCGGACTACAAAGTTAGCACCGAAGGTTTCGTACTACCATATAAAACCTAAAACCGTAAGAATCAATAATAATTATCTTACTGAACCGAGTAAAATTGACATTATCACATTTTTATTGGCACGTAAATATTGTAGTCCTCGAAAAGTCCATTTGTAGACTAATTAATTAAGCCCACACTGAAATCCTTCTGTTTTTGTTTTTAACATAATAAGTCTCGCAACAAAATGATCCCGTAGATTTTCCAGATATTTACAAAAAGCTTTCAAGAATGTTTTTTTTTTCATGAAAATAGGTATTGAAGCAACTGCGTAGGTAATTAATGGCCCAATTAAAAAATCTTAAAAAGTCGACTGCGTTAGAATAACTGAAAAGAAAAAACCCGGTAAAGTGCGGGTCAGATTCGCGCACCGAGTGTTCCACTCTACGAACCGCTAATTATTTATATTGGTCCTAAAGTGGGATCTACACTAATCACGAGTGTAGATGCTGTTCACGCTTCGCGCCTTTCCCCGATCAGTGTCGGTTTTTTGGTCCGCGACAAAGGGTTTGCGGCGCGTATCACGTTGTCGTCGTCCATAGTTACGAACAAGATTGTGAAGATTTGCGAGTGTGCACATTTTACGCGTGGATCGCGACATACATTCACGGCGTGAAATAATGGCGCGACTTCACGTGCGAGTGTAGAGCCGGCTTTACATATGAAATTGGCTTTTTGTCGTACTGGTCACTTTGATTTCAAATGTCTGCTCTTTGCTTTGGAATTCTAATTTCAAATTTATACAGAGCTATTTACTCATGCATTTGTTTTTCGAAAACCGTAGTTCATATTTTTTATCCTTTACTCAGTTTACAAAATGGAAAACTTAAAATATCGCGTTATTTACGAATACGAGTACGAGTACGAGTTCCGCCGTGGCACCAGTGCTGCAGAAACGGCTCGAGGGATTAATGATGTGTATGGCGGTGGTGTCGCGAAAGAAAACACAGAGCGTTTTTGGTTCCAACATTCTCTTCGTCGATTTTAAATAAAACGACGTCCCACGGACGATTATTACGTCAAATGTGGTGATACTTGTCCGTTTAACAGGACGAGACGTCATAATATTATGAAAAATAATTAAAATTTCTAACAATAGGACCGTGTGCAATAATTCTAAAGTCCTCTCCATATTTATAGGAAGTAGGAACGCGCGCGAAGCCTCGCAACCTGATTTTATTTAGAGACTGTCACAAGTTTGTAACTTATCAAAAGAATGATATGTAATGACTTTATGAGATCATCTTACAAGACTGTATTCCGTGCATTACTCATCTGCCCTCATACTATCGTAAATTAGGGTCACTCACGTAGACCTTTGAAATTAGCACCGGCTGTTGCTATTGAGATATGGGCATTTAGTCCAGCAATGTTCCTGGACTATAAGCTATTGATGATTCGATTCACAAACTACTTTACGGAAGTCTATGCACGTTTTGTTTACATTGATACTACGATTGAGCCACCGCGCAGTCGCGTGTTCTCTAATATAAAGAAAGATAGCATTGGAATGAAATGTTCAAGTTTTTTAAAAAAGATATTCATATTTTGGGCCATTTCGATAACGCCCAAAATAGTGAAAATCTTTCCACTTGAGCTTGCAGCGTGTTGAACTAGGTTACTGTTTTTTTCTGTAGATATAGGTAGATATACGAGTACGGCAGTATGTCAAGGCTACATGTCGCACCGCCTTATATCATTTATTTAGCCAGCGTACATAGATTTATACGTCTTGGACCTTTATGTTAAAAATTTTGATTAGTTTCTCGTCATAAAAATGTCCCCATAACGATTCCATATATTTGTAAGAAATGACAATAAGAATTACTTACTTTTTATTTTTAAAACTTAGCGGTATTTTTTACTGTATTTATGCGATTACACTAGATTGCCATGAATTAGTAAATTATTTCTGGGAAAAATTAGAGAAAATTTAAATTCGGTGGGTTAATTTCCACTATATCACTCCACTATTTCATTCATTAATCAGAATCATCTAGTATATAAAGAAAGTTATCTAATCTATGTGATTCATGGTTATTTCAAATGCAATATTCATATTAAATAAATAAAATATTATTTCAAATTACCTAAAATACACCATCTATCATACCGTACCATACCTATATCTTCTGTTATTTCTTCTTGATTTTTTTTGTAAATTGTTTCATGGTTGTACAATAAAAGTATACATACAATATACATAATTATATTAAACTGTGATCAAGTTAAAGACCTTTGTCTATAACGAGGAATATACATAATATGTATATTGTAAGTATGTGTAATACGTTGTATTGTCCATGCAATTTCAGTGTGTAATCAATGCAGGTAATAATTGACTTTGGCACTGAAATTCAATTGAATAGGAATTGAATAGTTCAATAAACAGAGACACAGAGGTGTAATTATGCTTCTCGGTTTTGGCGTAACATAAAGGGTCCTTTGAAGTGACATGAACGAGACATTAATGGGATTATGGACAGGTATTTTGTCGGTCAATTTATGAATCGTCCGTCTGGTTCATGGTCCACGACGTCCGACTATTTATTATTAACCGATGAAAAAAACGAAGTTGGTTTTTAAGTCGACGTGTATATTTTTTATGTGTGACCACGCATAACTATGTACAGTATGATTTTGATAATTCTTTTTTTTATTGTATAGGGTATATATCCCAAATTCGGTCCCAAATTAAATAAAAAAAAAATACAACGCCAAGGGCGGGAAAACAAAAGCTGAATGATTGTTTACTTATAGATTTTAATGCTGAGTTGAATATTACTATTAAAAAAATTACTAGGAATGAGTAATTAATAATTAAGCATATATTAATTAGTAAGATTTTAACAAAAAATTTAAACATTCAAAAAGATGAAAAGAAAAAATATACTTGTGAGCTGATTGATCTTAAGAACTACAAGTTTACCTTAGTAGTCTTGAGTCGGCCGGCGCCATACCATCAATGAAATCTTTCCAAAAGATGTTTTATAAGGTGCTTAATCGTAATTAGAGATCTTTGTTCATTGGTTGTTTGGCGCTGACTTAAAACTTCTTAGATAATTTTATGTTGGCTTATCGGTTCCTGAAAAACCAAATATTTCTGTCTAATAAAATATTCAAGAAAATTTTTGTCATAATTTCGGATTCATACACATCGATATATGGTATATCGATGTTCCTATACGTTCAGCTGTTCGGATTGTTCGTTTACTGTCAGTCAGTCTTTCAGAACATAGCCTTTAGAATAGATACTCCTGTTTCCCCAGCAGAGTTCCTTATTAACTATATTAATTACTTTTCCACAAAGCTGTCAGTTTCAAGCTCTAACTTCCTGAGCTTCAAGACTTTCCACTAAGATCTTCATACGGGGTTGTTTATTTTTAAAGATCTTCTTCCTAGCTTTAGTCGCGGAATACTTTAAGATTAGTTACCAAGTAGTTAACTCTTTGAACGGTCTGATTCATGCTGTTTATTCCATCCCTTGGCACGTATAATAAAAATACGCCTGTTCTTATTTTGTCTATTCTTGTAACACCAAGTGGGTACATAATATTATTAATGTACTTGTACTTAAACAATACAAAACAATGTTGTTTATAGTTCTACACACAGACCAGGGAATTGTGGTTCTACATAATACGTTATAAGTACGTTATTTGTTGTACCTGATGTACGAATATTTATGCATTTTTTGCAATCACTTACCCCCTTATTAATAAACGTGGAATAAAGATGGAGTAGTTAAACTCTGTTATATCTTTTCTCTTCAAATGTCAACTTCCACGTGACAAATAAAGACAAAACAACTTTATTCCACGTTTATAAGGGGTTTAAAGAATATCTTATCAAGTATGTAAAAAATCAGGTATTAATCGATTAAAATGGATTAAAGGGTTGTCGGCTTCGATAGAATAAGGTAATGAGATTGAAGCTGAAATAAGGTTTGTAACATTCCTTCGCTACCGATTTATATTTTCACATTTTCGTGATTTTACTTTGAAAATGATGAGACGGGAAAGACTTTCCCATGATCAAAGTGATACTCTTGCCTGTGTCAGATGCATTCCGTTCTACAGCTTTGCATTGCAATATTATTCGACACACTGCACTGCGCTTATTATTCTGAGACATCAGTAAGTCTCATTTAGCATAGTAATCACGTCTTCATACAGTGACCTTCAAACTGAAACACAATAATACAAATTAAGTACAGCTTCACGGTAAAGTACACTGCGGTAGTACCTGCCTACGGAGCGTAAGAAAAACGTATTAATCAACAGTTTTTTCAATCAACTGTTCTGTTTTTCTAGCCAATCACTGAGCAGCAATTTGTTTACGATTATGATGAATACGTTTTTCTTACTCGCTGCCGCGTATCTGGACTGGACAATATGTGTCATCTGTTCCTGTATACAATACAACTCGATAAGAGGACTAAAAAAAGGATTGTGTGGTTTTATGAAACCACGGTAAAAGATGAAACTTTTGTGGCATTGGTTGCTCTGACGAGCGCCTTTCACTTTATCCCTACTCCGCGGCCGACCGTCACGCGGCATGCAGACGAAAAAGTTTGAGACGATGTAATAAAAGTTTCACTTCAATACAGTATTCTCGTACTCGTATGTGCGCTGTTGTATGGTGCGGGTGACATCTCATCTGAAATGAAAATAGCAATAGGGAAAGACCAGAGAGAGACAAATTGAAAATGTACTATGTGAATGACAGCTGTCACCCGGACCATGCTAAAGCCTCAGGCTAAAGCGCAAATACTATAGTTGCCGGCAACGTCACGTTCCGATGACATAGCTAATTATATTATCCAAGTCGCTAAATTTAATTCCGTTATTTGGGAGAGATCGATACGCAACGTAGACGATCAGGACGAGTTGGCCATTTTTGAGCGACCTCGCGACTGGGAAACAATCATTTCACTATCGTCATCTCAATCCACTTTTGACCTGAAGTGTAACTTCTTTGGAGGAAAAACATTTGACCGCAATCCGCAGTCAGTTAGACCGCTGGCCTGATTAGGCATTCCAGTAATTTTTTTTATTACAATAGAAATTATATAGATATAATCTTCCATTAGCTAGATCCACTAGCAAAGTGGCACTATTTTATATCTTGGAGTTATAATTTAAAAGATATAATCAATTAAATAAATATTTTTTGAATATGTGGCAAAAACAAGAGGAGTGTAGTAAATAGCGGGAAAAATTCGTTTACGTATACGTTTTGCTGTAGAATGACGAAGTCATATACTTATTCAGTATACAATCTCTGTTCGAATCAACGTTTTATACGAGTTATATTAAATTACATGGCATGAATATAAACGATTTTCATAAACAGCGAGCATAAATACATTAAATGATTATCTATTTTAATGATTGATCTTCTTTCTTTGATACTCAAAATAAATATCCCACCAAAAACATTCTGTAAAAACTAGCCAAAGTCAAAATGGAGCTGCTTGTTTATCTCTAAAAAGTACTGAAATCTAGACAAAGTCGTGCCAAGTCAAAGGTTCCTTACTGCGATTTCTTTATTAGTATAGTTAATGTTGCGTGACTTGGCCGTTGAAGGGTACACAAGGGTTCAAACCAGGTGCTCCATGACACCATTGCACCAATCTGTCGCCAGAATTCATCGTCAATGAGTAGCGGTTCTTGGTCTTCAACGGCCAAGTCACACAACATTAACTATAATAATAAAGAAATCGCAGTAAGGAACCTTTGACTTGGCACGACTTTGTCTAGATTTCAGTACTTTTTAGAGATAAACAAGCAGCTCCATTTTGACTTTGGCTAGTTTTTACAGAATGTTTTTGGTGGGATTTCACTTCTTTTTGTAGAAACTTCAAAATATTACAAAATATTTCTGTCCGTTTTTCTAGATACATTAACTGCATAAATAACTTTGTAATCTCATATAATTTATATGGAATTACAAAGTTATTAATGCAGTGATCACCAGGTACTCCAGATCTTCGATTATCCTAGTTTTTATAGTTTTCCCTTTATGTGGCCATTAAACCCTAACTCTGTACCAAATTTCAGCTCTCTGAGTTTATGGGAAGTACTAGTTCTATTTTGATGATCATGAGTGAGTCAGTCAGTCAGTCAGTGTCGAAAATGCGAAACTTTGCTTTCGCATAACTTCGGAACTATATGACCTACAGACTTGAAATTTTGGGTTTTAAGTATGTGATTATAGCTTACTGGATAGCGAAAATTTCAGCGTTCTGGTCTTATCCAGAGGTTCTCAAATAGGAGCCCGAAAATGCGGCGAAATGGTTCCTGTAAAGATGGTACGGCAGTTTTGCTTCGCGCTTTGACTTTGGCGGGGGCACTGCCGTGCCCCCTGATGATATATATATTTTAATCTGAAGAGTACCTATACACAATAAATATTTGAGCTATAGAAATTGCGTTTGATCGTTATTCTCTATCTCTGTCTCTGAAAGTGAGGTCTCTGAAAACAACAAAAATGAGCTTTATATAATTAATATTTTGATAAGTAATTTTTTTTAATAATATTCAATAATATCTTAGCAATAAATTTGTCTACTTAAAGTTTTATTGGGATGTTCAAATGATCTTTTTAACTTTGCAAAATACCGAACAAAAAAATGTAAATGTTCATCTATTTTAATGATCGATTTCCTTTCTTTTACTAATTTCCCAAATCCCGACCTCGCTTTGCTCTATCTTTCAAATGCATACTTTGGGTGGGATGAGTACCTATCTCAAAAGAGGAACTGTAGGAGCTAAGCTAAGCATCAGGATTTTATAAAAATTCCATCGAAGTTCCCCGTAATTGGCTTTCGACGATATTTCATAAAATAATATAAAAAGGCTCTGTATTCCAATCTCGATTTAATGAGGCCATATTGCATCTACTTTAGTAATAAGTTAAGAACCTAGGTATTCTCGGATGCTGAATAAATGGAAGAGCGGTAAGTACATAGATGCCGGTATTATCAGGTGAACGTCTTGTAAGCTGTATATTTCTAAAGATTTATTTTCATTGGAAATGGAGATCAATTACAGAGGTTCGTCGATCATATTGTAAAGCTGAGTCTCCACTTGAACTGCCTTACTGCGAGTCTTTCCATTGGCACGAGCGCAGTAATTTGAGTCTCCACTTGAGTTAATAGAGCAGCAAGGATTTTTTTACATTTTACAAGTTAGTACTTGACTCCGATCTCAACTAATAGCAAGTGATGGTTCAGCCGAAGATGTTATCGCAAACTATACAGCATCGCGCCAGAACGCTAAATCGCTTGGCGGCGCGTCTTTGCAGGTATAGGCTGGTAAGTAGCCACGGCCGAAGCCTGCCATTATACCCGATCTGAGCCAATTAATTATAGCTGCTGCGCCATCAATGTCGTCTAAGGAGGTAGCCGGTCTCTTCGCTCACCCGTCCTTTACTAGCGACACGCCTATAAAAGGTACCATAAATTCTTCGCTAGAAACGCTCTAAGTCAGTCGCAAGAGTTCTTTTTCCAATAGCATATACAATACTATAGCATACAGGTAATAGACATACACTGGACTCAGCGTACGAGTACAGCCAGTTTACTGTTCATCAGTCAAAAATGTTTGTGTTGACACCAACAGTCAGGACACCGTGTAGTTCGCTCGGCGGCCATCTAATTGACTTTTCTAGTAGAATTCTGTCAAACATATTATTGCGTAACTTTAACCGTTGTTCGGAGCGCACAATTTTTCGCGTTTTTGCAATATTTTTCATTGATCCTCTTGGTCACAGCCTAAATAACCGTCCTCCTCGATAAATAGACTTTCCAACACAAAAATGATTTTTCAATTCGGACCCTCGTGAGTCGTGACATAAGCGTGTTGAAACAAACAAAATTCTGTTCAGATCTACACCTAACATTAGTACAGATAGATTCAGTGGGAATTACAAAAAGGGTTACACAAGTATTGGATTCAAATGTTACTCTTTGGTTACAGCCTAGCTGGTTGCGGACGAAGGAGTTTTGGGACAAAACATTCGAGGATCGCTACGAAAAGCTCAGGAATGATAGCCGGCGACCACGTCTCAAGGTAAGCGAGTGACGAGAACCTCGTTAAGTATTTTTTACACAAAAGTTAGTACCTTTTTACAGTCTCATCCAATGTTATCGTACTAGCTTGGAAGAGCTTAACCGTAAAGGTGGCTATACAGCATCGTAACGGAAAGTTATGGCTTTTTCATTACAATGGTAACCAGCCGACGCCTACCAGTAGATTAGCCGTAAGCCGTTACAAGAAAAAAAAACTCTGTATCGAAAAGTCAAAGTCAAATTTCTTAGAAAGTCAATAGTATTCAGTCGAAACAAAGCTACCAATAAGCTTTGGCCAATCAAAAGTCGAATCCCATCTCGACGCTAACCTACCTATCTCCTATTTGCCCTACTAGAGATATCAATGTAACATAAACTTCATACAAGTTATGTCAAAATTCTATCTCTAGTAACTGAAACCACGGATAGATAGGACATTGGGAACGGACGTAAGTGTTAGAACCGGAAAACTAAGCCAAAACTCTCCTACACCACACCTACAACAGTACTGCAGTTCGTAAAGGTTATGTCAGTCGCATCATAGGAGGACATCATCATCCAGTCGCTGATGATGATGAATGTTTCAGGTGATTGTAGTACCGCACTCACACAACGACCCCGGCTGGCTGAAGACCTTCGAGCAGTACTTCGAGCTGAAGACAAAGAACATCATCAACAATATCGTCCAGAAGCTGCACGAGCACCCAAACATGACCTTCATCTGGACCGAGATCTCGTTCCTCAACGCTTGGTGGGAGCGAACGCATCCCGTCAAGCAGAAGGTGAGTTATCTACTTTATTTATGTATAGGAAATAGGAATTTAAGTTAACGCGAGCAAACGAGCGAGCGGTCTCCTGATGGTTAGCGATCACCGCCGCCCATGGACATTTGCAGCACCAGAGGAACTGCTAATGCGTTGCCGGCTCTTAAGAAATTTGTTTATCCACCTCTTGATTAACTCCATATATTTTTTTTATAAAGGGGGTTATAGTTTTGAGGGAACACTGTTGCTGGTATCTGGTTCCATAGTTTACATGTGTGTGGAAAGAAAGATCTGGTATACTGGATTGCCAGCCAATCCAGATGGAATGGATGGAACACGTTTCTACGCCAGAGTGTATGTATAAAGTGGAAGGAGGAATGGAATCACTTCAAATAGCTCTTCAAAGCACTCCCCATTGAACAACCGATAGAACACACACAGCTTGATACAGAGACTGGTCGTCAACAAGCCAAATGGAAGAAGTTGGTATTTGGTAACTAGGTGCTCAAGTCGAAAAATTGGAGCAGTAACCCATATGAGGCCGTCCTTGTGCGCTTTATAAAGTTGAAGCCTGTGTTTTTGCGTAAAATAGCGCTTGGATCTTTTGAGCACTTCGAGTTTCTTAGAAGCTAGCTGAGCGTTATCTTCCAAATGATGGATTCCATTTCCATCGTTTCGAACGGTTAAATATTTCTTGAATGTAGTCGACCGGTGTGAAGTAAAAATAGTATTCGAGACAGTGATGCCTGATGAAATGATAAAGTCTATGGTGGTGATAAAGTCTTCGGTCGTTTTAGCTCACGAAGGGTGGAGCGAGCTTGTCGAGAAATGCCTACTTGTTCGTTCTTTTCTTGAAAGGACGCAAATTGTACTTAGCTGAAAACACCGAAGTTTTTATGGATTTATCGGCCTCAAACGCGCGTAACTGCCATAGAATGTCTAACTTTAAATGACGCGCCCCAATACTTAATTAGTTGATTTTAGATGCGTGAGTGCAAATATTAATAAGCACAAATATTCATCTGCGTGGCAGCTTCTACTGTTCCTAGAATTAGGATCTGTATGCGTACGTCACAGACGACTAGTCGCTTGATAAGCTATTCTCCCTGTATGGAGCTCTGTATGTAGCGCCTTGTATGAAAAAGAAATGAAAAATGTAAATCTTTATTTTTCACAAAGGTCTAAATAATAGGCACCCATGAAAAGTCAAATCTCTACCGTAAGGTTCGGAAAGCAGGTTGGCGCCTAGAAGAACTGGCAAGAGACTCGGCATTTGCTATTTTAAAAATGTCATTATTATTTAATTATTCCTATATAGTCTGAAAAATTATAACACATCTTTTAAGATCTCGTGAGGAGATGGAAAAATATCCCTATCATTCCAAGAATCTTTGTCATTGAAAAATTCTTCAATAGTATGAAACAATACGTCCGCTCTCTCGCGCGTTCAGATCACATGCGACTTAGTTGGACAACAAATCCGAGAATAACGCTTCAAAAAGATTCGGAGGCAAAAGACCGATTGATCCAAGGGCCAATCCCCGTTTCAATATTTCTAAAAGCTTCTCCAATGTTCCCAGGCACTGAAGAAGCTGATCAAGGAAGGCAGGCTCGAGATCACAGCTGGAGGTTGGGTGATGCCGGACGAGGCCTGCACCCATATCTACGCGCTCGTTGATCAGTTCATTGAAGGTACCTTTATTGACGCGTACTTTAAGTGCTACATGGTAACCTGGGCCTGATGAGGGAGCTAAAGGTGACTATAATAAGGAACTCAATAATTAATCGTTCTAACTCTATCGAGTTTCAAGGTACTACATAGTATTTAAAAAAAAAAAAAAAAAAGATAAAACGTATTTTTTAAATGATAAAAAATAAAAAATAAACCGGCCAAGTGCGAGTCGGACTCGCGCACCGAGGGTTCCATATTATCAAAGAAGTAAAACGTTAAAAGAATCACCTATGTCCCTTGAATTTACGAGTATAATTTACAAGTAGGTACTTTTGTTGGCAAACCGCAAACCTAACTTTGTTTTTAGAGGTTTATTGTTAATATCACAAAAAGTATATTAGTTAGCGAGTTGATTTTATTTTTCCTGTAAAATATACATACATTAATTTCTATTGATAATAATTATTTCAGATTTTTCTATGGGTAAACTTCGGAGATAAGGGGGGGGAACGGTATTTTTTTCGACAGTTTGCCCAATAAATCAAAAAGTATCAGGCATAAAAATAAATAAAAATCGGTTTTAGAATACACAAGTGACGCCCTTTCATATGATACCCCACTCAATATTGTTATCTAATTTTGAAATTTTGACAACTCGGTTTTCCCCCCTTTTTAAATAAAAATAAAAAAAAATTCAATTTTTAATGATTGCAATGACGGCGCGCCGCAATTACCTACAACTATTCCAAATTTCAGGTCGATAGCTCTAGTAGTTACTGAAATAATCGAGTGTGACAGACGGACGGACGGAGAAAGTCTCACCTCACCATAAGGGTTCCATTTTTACCATTTTGGTATGGAACCCTAATAAGAATAAATTATTTTCCTTCTACAGTGTTTTCTTATTCTAGGTACTATTCTTCAGTTTAGTACATTCGTAACTTATTTATGTAATATTATTTCTATTTATAAGTAGGTTAGTTTTTCAATATATATTTTGTTGACTTAGGTACGAGTACATTTATTACAACATTATTTTTGTATAGAAAGACTGTTTCGTTTTTCGTTTTCATTCTTAACCACTGACTTGTATACTAAAGACAGGGCGATCAGCGCGAAAAAATGTCGCCAGTTTAAGGGAGCAAGAACGACTATTTTGCACCCCCATCGGCAGTAGTCAGTATAGATCGATAGGTGAAGATCTATTTCCTTTTTTTTTAATAATAATATTGCAGGCAAGGTGACCACAGACACGTAGGTAAAAAAAAATATAAAAAATAAACATGTATTTCGCAGGAGTTTCGGCAGATGGCGCTACATTTTCTTGTTTGAAGAACGTTTACGTAAAATGTTCGGATGGGCCTATCTTGACTATTTTTATCTTTGTTCTTAACATATTTTAAAGTCCTTGACTAATGTAAGTATACAGACAGCTGTTGTCCTACGTTTGTGCTTTTTAGTAGAAGGACCGCTTTCTTGTGGTGATAGCCTCCTCCCAGCTCTATGCAGAGAACTTTTGAAGGGGTTTTTAAATGATACCACCGCACCTCTTGCGCCGCTTGGTGCCAGTGACTCCCAGCGACTTTATTTATGTCGTCCGTCCACCTAAAGGTCTGCTGAATGTATATGTATCTATTTATGTATCGATGTATCTATCAATTCCGCACCGCGGATGTGAACACTATGTTGCTGACTGCGTAACTGGTAACGTTAGACATTCACCAACAGATAAAAATAGTAAAGATAGGCCGATCCGAACATTTTACGTATACCTTCTTCATACAAGCAAACAGTAGCGTCATCTGTCAAAATACCCGCCGCCGCCGCTGACCGAAGTACCGCATGGCCGTATACTGTTGGTACTAATGACACCCATAAACTGGCGACATTTTTTCGCGCTGTTCGCCCTGTCTTTAGTATACAAGTCTGCGCATTCACCGCGTTTTCATCTCAGTGCTATGTAATTCCTGTCGCACATGAGTCATGACGCAACAAGGCGGCTTTGTTTGGTGTTCCACTTCCGTTTCGAAGTAGTGGTAGCATTACAGACATTTAAAGTGTAATGATAAGTCACAATGTAAAAGATTATATTGTAGATTGTATAACGAAATGCCAGAAATGTATTAGACATGTTGCTCATTAACTTCAAAACTTTTACGAAGCGGAAACTTACTAATCAGAGATTACAATTAAAAATGTAACTCCATGGGAGTGATAGTGAATTGTTCATATATTTTACTAGCTCGTTTAAAATATTTGATAACCAAAAAATACTCGATTGAGTTGGTTGTCTTTTTTGCAGTTCAGGGCGCGTTGGAACCCTCACAAACTTATAAGACAGCTGATTACTAACTGATTACATAAGCTCAATCCTATCCGATAATAATAATTGAAGAGTTGATCTTGCTTGGTTAGCCTGATGAAATAAAAATAAACAAACCATTTAGGATTAACCTATAAATTCAAAGAGCTTTTTTCACTTTCAGGTCATACTTGGGTAAAAACAAATCTGGGCATCTCCCCGAAAACCGGGTGGTCGATAGATCCATTCGGTCACGGGCCCACCGTCCCGTACCTGCTGGAGCAGAGCGGACTGGAGGGCACCATCATCCAGAGGATCCACTACGCCTGGAAGCAGTGGCTCGCCCAGCGGCAAATCGAGGAGTTCTATTGGATCACCGGCTGGTCCAAGCGCAAGCCGTCCATGGTCGTGCACAACATGCCCTTCGACATCTACTCCATCAAGTCCACCTGCGGGCCGCACCCTTCCGTCTGCATCGGCTTCGACTTCAGGAAAATACCCGGCGAGTACTCCGAGTACACCGCCAAGTACGAGGAGATCACCGAGCACAACCTGCCGAGCAAGGCCAAGACGCTGTTCGAGCAGTACGACCGCATCGGCTCGCTCAGCGCGCACAACGTGATCCTCGTGCCGCTCGGCGACGACTTCCGCTACGAGTACGGCGTCGAGTTCGACGCGCAGCACGCCAACTACATGAAGATGTTCACCTACATCAACAGCCACGCCGAGCTGTTCAACGCCGACGTCTCGTTCGGCACCCCGCGCGACTACTTCGCCGCGATGCGCGAGCGCCACGCCGACATACCCACGCTCAAGGGCGACTTCTTCGTGTACTCGGACATCTTCAGCGAGGGCAAGCCGGCGTACTGGTCCGGCTACTACACCACGCGGCCCTACCTCAAGATCCTGGCGCGCCAGCTCGAGCACCAGCTGCGGACGGCCGAGGTCATCTTCACGCTGGTCTCGAACACCATCAAGCAGTCCCGCGACCGGCAGATGCTCTCCTCCGAGAAGAGGCTGGAGAAGTTCTACGAGCAGCTCATCACCGCCCGCAGGAACTTGGGCCTTTTCCAACACCACGACGCCATCACGGGCACGTCCAAGGCGAGCGTGATGAACGACTACGGCACTAAGCTCATCACCAGCATCTACCACTGCATCCGTCTCCAGGAGACCGCGCTGACCACTCTGATGTTGCCGGAACAATCGGATTCCGCACAGAGTATTCTGCAGAGTCAGTTGGAGTGGGAGTCGTACGGCAAGCAGCCGCGGCAACTGTCCGTGTCCCTCGTGGACAAGAAGAAGGTGATACTGTTCAATTCCCTCGCCGAGGAGCGCACGGAAGTCGTGACGCTGCGGTCCAACGCGACCAACATCCGGGTGTACGACACCCGCAGGCGAGAGTACGTGCCCTACCAGATCACGCCGAATATTGAGATCCGCGAGAACGGGAAGTACGCGCTGAGCGATGTCAGCTTCGACGTCACGTTCGTCGCCACCCTGCCCGCGCTCAGCGCGGTCACCTTCAACCTGGAGGAGCACGCCAACGCGTCGCACCACTGCACCGTCTACTGCAACAACTGCACTCCCGACGCAGCGGAACACTTCCCCGTCAAGAAGATGAAGCCCGGCGACATCCAGCTCGAGAACTCGGTGTTGAAACTGCTGATCGACAGGAACACCGGCCTGCTGAGGCAGGTTAAACGTAAAAACTCGCGTCGGAGGAGCGTGGTCGAAGTGCAGTTCGGAGCGTACCGAAGCGCGCAGCGGCACTCGGGCGCGTACCTGTTCATGCCGGACTACGACGACCCCGAGAAGCGAGACATCCTCAACGCCTACATGAACGGCAACGGCCAGGACTCCGTGCCGCGCATGGACGACAACATGGTGATAGTGGCGGGGCCCGTCTCCACCGAGATCACCACCATGTACCTGCCCTTCCTCGTGCACACCGTCCGCATCTACACCGTCAAGGACTCGCCGCTCGAGCACGGCGTGCAGCTCGACAGCACGGTCGACTTCGAGGACCCGCCCAAGAACAGAGAGACCGAACTGTTCATGCGCATCCAGACCAACATACAGAACGGGGAGGTGCCGGAGTTCTACACGGACCAGAACGGGTTCCAGTACCAGAAGAGGGTGAAAGTGAGCAAGCTGGGGATCGAGGCCAACTACTACCCGATCACGACGATGGCCTGGCTGCAGGACGAGGAGACGCGACTGACGCTGATCACCGACCACGCGCAGGGCGCCGCGGCGTTCGAGCCGGGGCGCCTGGAGGTGATGCTGGACCGGCGCACGCTGTACGACGACCACCGCGGCGTGGGCGAGGGCGTCGTCGACAACAAGCCCACCGCGTTCCGGCACTGGCTGCTGGTGGAGCCCGTGGCGCCTGAGCCCGCCCGCGAGCGGCGCGACGCCGGCGAGCGCGGCTTCAACGAGCGGCACTTCGTCCCGGAGCAGACCTCCGCCGACTACGAGCTGCCGTCGCGCACCGCCGACTTGCTCAGCAGGTCGCTCAACTACCCCGTTGGCGTGTACCTGGTCGACACGAGCGAGGTGGGCGAGATCCCCGTCAAGTCGCAGCGCACCTTCCTGCAGGACTTCCCGCCGGACGTTCACCTGCTGACCCTGCGGACCATCACCGACGAGGCTCTGGAGCAGTTCCCCAGCGACGAGGCGTTCATGGTGCTGCACCGCCCCGGCACCAGCTGCTCCGTGGGCGACTCGCGCCGCTCCTCGGCGCGCTTCTCGGAGAAGACCGCGTTCAACGGCCTGCGCATCAGCAACCTGAGCGCCGTGAGCCTCACGGGCCTCAAGCACTACACCACGCTCTCCGGCCTGGGGGACATCGACATCTCCCCGTTGGAGGTGAAGACCTATAGGATTCGGTTTTGAAGACTGTTAGATTAATGTAGACAATTTGTATGAATGTACCCGATGGTTTACCATTTTAGTGAGCGGCGTGTCGTGCCCGCGAGTTAAGTAATGTGTCATAAGTACCTTAAAGTTATATATAGATATTTCAATCCACGAAGACGCTCTGTCACCCTCCATACGAATCAAATTAAACAAGAGATTTTGATAGAGTGGGGTGCGTCTTTTTGGGGGATTGATATTTCTATACCCTTTAAGTATTGATAAGTCAGCAGTATTGCTGGTTGATGAAATTAAGCATTTATTCGCGATTTGATCGCGTGTAAACCCACAAAGCTTTCTACTTTTGTTACGCTTGGACCGAGCTTCGGCTGGGAGTATGTCATAGCAACCTGTTGTAAACAAGTACAATTTGAATAGTAAATAAGGAACAAGCACCTGCCTGCTAAAATTAAATTTTATTTAGTTTTTTTGTTAATCCACAGCTCATTATATTATGCAAGTCTTTTGGCACAGAAGTTACAAAAATGACAGTATTGTGTTTATATTTTAATCTTTGCTTAAAACTGCACGTTTACTACACACTTCTTAACTGCAAAATATAAAAGTCTTTAAAATTGTAGATTAACATACAATTGCGAAAAAAAAACAAATAGAATTTAATTACTGTGGCATTTTAGGAGTAATTTTTTAGAAATATTTTTTTATTACGTTTTTTTGCAAAAATACAAAAACATGAAAACTAGTTACTACACTTCTGAACTAAGTAAAATTTCGAATCTAGAGTAATTTGGAAAATCTTTTATTCTTATAATCTTCCTGTAATAATCTCTACAACTTTTAAACAATTTTTTTATTTTTTATTGCTTATTTTCTTTTATAAAATCTAAAAAAACATGTACCAGAAATAATAGGTAAACATTTTATAAATAACAGATACTAAATTAAGGCGTTTTCAAAATTAGACCAAAAATGCATAATGGCATAAAATAACAATTATAACACACTATAATAGTATGTCTTAAAAAGCATGACAAAAAAATTCATTCATAAAAAACAACAAAGTTATACTTAAAATATAAAATTATATTTTTTCCTAGATCTGATCTTAGATATTTAAGTTATTTTCATAAATATTATGCCACTGAATTTTAATGTTTTTTGATCCTGCGGCAATTATGGATTATTCCGGGATAAAAAGTAGCCTTTGATTTTAATCCAGGGTAAAATCTATCTCTATTCCAAATTTTAGCTAAATCGGTCCAGTAGTTGCAGCGGGAAGAAGTAACAAACTTACAAACAAACTTTCGCCTTTATAACATCAGGGTGATTATGATATTATGATTTTTATGACACCTTTATCTAGTTGAATCTACCTCAAGACCAAATTATTGAAAATCACACCTTACCGTGACTTCAATGATTAATTTCAATTCGAATATCTTTTTATATTTATGACAATGATGAAAATGGTGTATGGTACACATATATATCTAGATATCTTCTGGTAAAAAAGGCTAAATTATTTATGTACTCTATATATTATAATATCTGACAGTGTTACATATTAGTTCTTCGCATATATTTATATTTAATTAGTTAGACATTTAATTGTAATTTATAAATGAACTAACTTTGGCTGTATGTGCTAGTAGTTTTTAATCACTGATTGTTTTGTTTTGGTTAAATGCAATGGTCTGCCTTCCAAATTCAAATTATTTTGTTTATCGTAAATTTACTATTCTAGGCTGCAACAAATACAATGTAGGCTTATGACTGTAAAATTGCCGGAATGTCAATATCATCTTCAAGTGTTTATAAAAATATTTACTTAAAAGTTCATTTTGAGAAATTGACTTAGAGACTCGGTGCTTGAACTAAAAATTAACACTTTTTTCTTAAAATTAACACTTATAATATAATTATATGTATAAAGAGCTGCCATTCCAGCAATGTTAAGGGCATAAGTCTTAACTCTTATAAATTGGAAAAAACAAATATTTGAATTTGGCGAGCAGCCCTGTTTAGTTTATCTTTAATAATATTATACTTATCGTTTATACATATATTATAATCTTATAAACTGTGGTCTCTAAAATTACTAATATGTCATTGTTCCTAACAAAGTATTGTGTATATTATTCATCTACAATAGGACCATAGCGCCAGAAGCGCCAAATGGGATCCACAGAAACGATAATCCTCATTCGAGTCTCAGAACTATAGTTGCTTCAATATTATACTTGTACTTTAACATGCACTAACTGTAAATATTTATTTATTTATTTAAGGAATTCATGACTGAAATAATAAATAAATATTTACGGTTAGTGTATGTTTATTATTGAAGTAATTAAACTGCATATTAAGTTAAGTTTATGACTCTCCATAGTTGCTTCAATATACTTTAACATGTACACTAACTGAAAATATATATTTATTTATTTATTTTAGGAATCATGACTGCAATTAAAAATAAATAAATAATTTACGGTTAGTGTCTGTATATTTAACCAATTAAACTATTTATTAAGTTAAGTTTATTAAGTCTCATTTATATTTTGCTGCGGTTTGGAACGTTTTGATCGAGATGAGCGATAACAAATCTGGTAGGCATTCACGTAACACGTTGTGAAACTATATTTCGTGAAGTGAGATGTTTAAAAAGTTCATGGCATTTTACATATATAAGCAGACGACATTGAAACCAAAACATTTTCTTTGAATACTAATAAATTAATTTTACGACTATTGAAATAGAGTGTAAAATTGAATGTATTCAAAACGCAACATGGTTGAGAATAGTTGAAGAATTGTATTTCCATTCAATTTCACACTCTAAAACAATGAACGTAAAGTTAATTTTTCAGTGTTTATTTTTTATTTTATTTCTTGATTCACATAAAGTGCGTGATAATGTTATGTGGGCGAGATAAGATAAGCGATATACTTGTGTATAAGGCCAGTCACGTTAACTTTTTGTTAACAATAATATAATATTTTTATTCACATGATATAATATACAGCGTTATATAGCGAATCATCGCTAAAATTACCATAAATCCTTTAAGCACAGATAATATAATACTATACTAGCTTTAAGGTTAAAACCTTAAAGATGAATAAGATAACGCATTTTCATAGGGTCGAATCTAAAACAATCCAGTTTCTTTTGTAAAACGACCCTATCTAGTTCAGATTTCGGATCGCTTTTCCATCTGTTTTATTAAAGAAAAAAACATTCAAAATATTTAAACTTGTTTTTATATACATATTTAATATTTGTATAACAATGTGTGAATTCACAGTTTACTAGCATTTTCACGCGGCTTTTGCGTGAAATTCGGGTAAAATCTAACCCCTTTCATGGAAAGGCATACATAACCTTATATTTAAGTTTAAAATATTAAATAATATTATTTTATGAGTTGTGATTTTGTGATAAACAATTGCCATATTTATTTGGAATATGAGAAAAACAAAGACTCCATTTAAGTCTGCTGCTGCTTAACGGTCTGCTTGTCAAATTCATTAACAAATCGTTGTGATTAACTCGATACTCGAACTAATTTCTTAAAATGGATACCAAAGATTGTAATATACTTAAAATAAACATGTGGAAATGAGTCTGCCATTGCCGCAATTAAACTACCATAAGTCTATACTACAATTTTTAATTTAAAAAATAACAAAAAACATTATTTAAACTATTCCACATAAATTATCATTTTGTTTTGGAAGTTGAATCTCTTATTTTATAATATTTTAAGTTATTCTTGTGAAATAGGGGGTGGAATAGGAGGATAAATGATGTTTAGTAAAATAAAAAACGTTCTTACTGAATCGAATTAAAAATATGAGTATAATATGTCTTATTAGCTCATTGCGAATTGCTCACAAATTGCGAAAAACAAAAAAATAAATAAAATTTTAATTTCACGCTAAAACCAGTTTAGTTAAACTTTCCTGACGAAACCAAAGTAGTTAGTTACAAGTACTTCCAGATATTGGACGTGGACAATTGTTTTTCTTAACTTCCAATTAAATATAACGTGTGGTACAATACAATTGTAATAAACTATTTTTTTAAGATTGGTTTTGCATTTCAGTTTTAAGTTTATGTAAGTAATTTATAAATCAAATTTTCTCTAATTTAATGTATGAATGTATTTTTTTTGAGAATTAATGTGTAGTTGAAAATAAAATCATGAGTATAATGATTGTACATTTTTTCTTTATCATCATTTTTACATCGCCTACTGCCCCTTTTAAATGAGTGCAGATTCTCACTTTCCGTGCCCAAAGTTTAGAAAAATAACTTCTATGGAAACGTCGATAAATTTAAAATTTCAAGCTCAAGTTGCTTTAAATTATTTTGTAAATTAGTTTATATATATTTTTTAATTATATGCTAGACCTTGACTGTACTCACACCTCATGAAAAGTGATAATACAGTCTAAGGAGGAACCTAGGAAATACCATTTCACTCTTGATTTGAAGGCGCCCAGGTTGTAAGAATTGGGAAAGACAGTGCCTGGGAGTGTATTCCAGACCTTTGCACTGCGTATCAGTAACGAGGAATCAAATCGTTGGTAACGAAAATAACCTAACACCCCCACTCCTATTTAAATAAATGATTCCTATCTCCTCAACTGCATGATGTTAATTAAAAATCCTTTTTTTTTATATAAACTAATATCAAAAAGTACCATCAATCAATAATATAGGAAAGTGCTGACTATTGATTAAATAGAAATCAAGATGAGACTATGATTTATGATTACGCAAATAAGTGGAAAATACATAGTTTTTTTCCCCAAATTTATGTCATGTATTCTAGAGTGGCAATACTGATGTTGAGTCTAGTGGCGCCCTACCTCACTAAGTTATACATATAAAGTGCGCCAAAAAATACTGTGTCCAAATTGGCAAATCCGAGCCGTCGCAACACAATTTTTCACGCACACTTGCATCCGCGCACCATACAAATTTCAATTGGCACACTCATACTACAAGAAAAAGTTGCCGCATTCACGGAGCTGTCGCTGTTAGGAAGGGCTGTATCTAGTCAGAGCGCGAGCGACAACCTATGAAGCTTTTTATAAATCTATGAAGTTATACTTGCAGGACTCTAATCGAGTCTCGTGGGGACCTAGGCTGTAAGGATTAAATGCTAAAAAGAAAAAGGATAGATAATACATTTTTCAACATTTTTTTCACACCCTCAGATCACGAAAATTCCTGGACATAATTGTCAGATTTTGGGTCAGCCAGGACCACAAGCACAAGATGAAGCGTCTGTATAATATCTCTATCAGTGTCTTCCCTATAAAAAAGATAAAGAAAAACAATCTTTAAGAGAACTTGCATTTATTACAACAATCATGGCCCTTTTGGAATTCATTTTCAAATTTAGACATTAAAAATAACAATAAGAATTAGATTATATTTATAACTAATATTATTATTTAATATTCATAGCCAAAGGTACTGAGCACTTAAATATTGCAAGAAAAATCATATGGTTATGATCTCATAACATGCAGTTGTCAATATGGAATACACACAGTATTATTTTCACTTTTATTTGTTTTTTAATTGCAAACCAAAAATATATATATTACTCATGAAATATTGATATCATGAAATATTGATACAAATTAAGATGTTAAAAAGATAATAAAGCCGATGGATGCGGTATATAAAAAATCATTTTCTTGAAAGCATATTCTTCAATCAATTCAATTGTCTCGCAAAAAGCAAAGCATATTATTTAATTGTCACGGGTCTGGGTGTTGTGGTACCTTCGTTGTTTCTGATTTCCTTAACACAAGTGCATAAGCTACTTACTAAGGGATCGGAGCAATGTATGTGATGTTGTCCACTATAATATTTATTTATTTATTTATTTATTTAATCAATACATAAATATGCAAAGCTCATTATTTCGCATTGTGTATAATTAACGGCGTAGACGATGATTTTAGCGATTTTTTATTTACGTGCAGTGTCAAACTATAAAGACTTTTTTCATACTTCATCTATTTTGTGTCTTTAATCTAAATTCGCTCTGAAGTAGAAACACTCTTTAATACAATTTTCTCAATAGAAAATTTTACCAAGTCTCTCCAAAATCTCAATTTTCTTAATTTTAATAGAAAACTACAATGGATGTAATTTTTGTCTTAATGTATCTGTAATAATTAAATAATATCCAAAAACGCTCAGAAACGGATTTTTGATAATCAGGATTATTGGTTGTAACTTTTACATTATTTGTTTGATTTCATTTATTATTGAATATTGTTTCAAACATGTCATATTGTCATTAAATCAACATTTTGATTTGAGTCAAAAACTCTATTATGAAGATTTTTAAGCTAGAGTATAGATAGTATAGAGATATTTCAATCCACGAAGACGCGGCCAACTCTGTCAAAATCGCTTATGTTTCATTTGAGTCGCATGAAATGAAATGAAATGAAATATCTTTATTTCACATAGGCCTAATATAAAGGCGCTTGTAAATGGTCCTTATGATATTTGTCACATTTGTATGGCGATAACTCCAAGTCGACTTAAAACTAAGTTTACGAGGGTTCCAACGCGCCCTGCACTGAGAAGAAGCCCACAACAAACTCAGCCGGGTTTTGTTTTCTGTTATCACCACTTCACAAAAGCTCTTAAAACTAATTGAGCTAGTATAATTACAGCAGTTCATTCATCCCCAAGGATTTGATTCATGTAAGTAATCCTTAATACTACCTAGCATGAAGTTTGACAGAGTGGGGCGCGTCGTCGTGGGTTGAAATATCTATACAATAGTAGATTCATGTGAGCAACCAATGCACGAGTGCAATGAGAAATATTCAAAAAAAGAATTTGAAAAAGAATTTTTTCGTATTTTAAATAAGAGTATCACTAACACTTTTAGAAACGCCTAAGTCCTTAGGTGACAGTTGTTGAAAGTGAAAACTGTCACCTATCGGCTTAGGCGTTTCTTAAAGTGTAGGTGAAAACGGTCGTAAGTGTATTGAAAACAGAGAATTAATGAGTTAACATTTAACTTAGGTATCTGCACTTCTTTTAAATTTATAAAAACTAGTCAAACCGTTTTGTAGTTTTGTTACAAACGTTGTTATACGAGTATATTATACATATACTAGCTGACAGGACAAACGTTGTCCTGCCATATAAATTATTTAAGCTATCCTATCTTTTAAGTCAGCTCAAATTGCACACAGTGTGCAAATTTGAAATTAAAATCGGTTACGTACTGTTAAGTACTTTAAGTTATGCCGAACAATTGGGTCTTACACTACTTTTGAATTTGATAAAAAATATTACTTTATTATAAACTAGGATAAAAATAATAACGTGCAGTGAAAGAAATATTAAAATCCAACGAAGATTTACAAAGTTACAGGCGTTTAAACTTTGGAGTGGGGGGATCTTCTATCCCTTTCTCGCAAAACGAAAATTTGTATGAAGCCGCACGAAGCTCCTATGGCATTGGTAAGGTGTGACGTCACAATTTCATGTTGCTATCTCTGTCTAATCACAAATCTTTAAATGCTTATAACTTTTTTGTTATTTGATCGATTTAATTACTTCTTTCAGTGCACGTCATTATTTTAATTCTACTTTATAATAAAGTAATAAAAAATTGGAGTCAAATACCCTATTAGTGAAAGGGTGCTGTCACGATTTTAAATATTGCTCAGTACTTTTGGTCATCTATATTTCATTTGATTTAACTTTCGTCAACATTATTTATTTAGTCATTTATTGTGTATGAAAAATATACTCCGAATTGAAAAGATAAAAAATTAAAAATATAATTAGACGAGTTGTCATTTCTTCTTGATGCGGCTCGCTATCCACTCCAACCCC
This sequence comes from Coenonympha glycerion, assembly GCA_963855885.1. NCBI lineage: Eukaryota > Metazoa > Arthropoda > Insecta > Lepidoptera > Nymphalidae > Coenonympha > Coenonympha glycerion. The sequence goes on from OY979626.1 coordinate 1,932,359, forward strand.
AAATGCAATCTGAAATCAAAAGAACCTTACATTTATAACCTAGATATACCTATCATTCCATGATGACGCGCCCTACTCTGTCAAACTCCATTTAAATCGAATGAAACATAAGCGATTTTGATAGAGTTGTTGGGCGTGTCTTCGTGAATTGAAATATCTATAAACATTAGAATGACCAAATGTGGTATCAAGTTTTCTCATAAACCAAAACCAAAATAGTCTAGGAAAATAAAGTGTTTTTAAGAACCATTGGCACTAGCTTCTTTTTCATATCTTGAATTAAATTTTGCATACAAAAAGTTACTGTCATACAGATTTTATTGAGAAGTAACTTGTTTACTTGGCTTTGACTTTGGAATCTGAATATCACTTAAAAAAATAGCTAATGAGGAGACCGTAGTCTATAAAGAATAAAGTTTGGTTAGCTTGGTACATCCATGGTCGTGGTCATCCTTTAGGATGCTTACAATTCCCGAGGAAACCATTAACCTTCCCGGAATAAAACAGTAGCCTATAGTAGTACTATAGTAGTAGTAGAGTAGTAGCGTGGTATAGAAATGGAATAAAATTCTAAAATTTATGCGAATTATCGCTATTTATATACTATACAAGTTAGTACTTGTCTGCGATCTCACCTGACGGTAAGTGATGATGCAGCCGAAGATGTTAACGTTGGAAGGGGTAAGTAAAGTCACCCCAAGAGTTTCTATACAGCATTGCACTGGAATGCTATAACGCTTGGCGGTGCGTCTTTGCCGGTAGGGTGGTAACTAGCATCGGCCGAAGCCTCCCACCAGACCAGACCTGAGCCAATTTAGAAATTAGAAAATTCCGAAGTGGCCCGTGGCGGGAATCGAATCCGCGACTTCCCACTCAAATCCGAGCGCGCGTCCCTTGCGCCAGGGTGGTCGTCGAAGTCACGCGGTCAGCTAGCGTCAAAACAACGATAGCTCGCATACATTAATAGTGTTGGGTACCCAAAGGAAAATAACGGGACCCTATTACTAAGACTTCGCTGTCCGTCCGTCCATCTGTCACCAGGCTGTAACTTATGAACCGTGATAGCTACAGACAACAAATACTAAAAAAAAGAATAAATTAAATATTTAAGGGGGCTCCCATACAACAAACATGATTTCATTGTTTTTGAATTTGGTGGGCAGGGGTGTTACTTTAATACTATTGAGAATGGGGCTTGATAGTACGGAACCCTCGGAACCAATTTTTTTATATTGTTCTATTTCTACACCACACGCCGTAACGCTATTTGTCACTTGATCAGCAGGGCTAGACAAAGTAATGTCGTTTAGCGTTGACGACGGTAGACAAAAATGTATGGACAAACCACGTCACTGTAGAAAAACCACGTCACCGAATAGGGAAACACGCTGTTTTTATAAACCAAGTACGACAATTTGACCGCTCCCTGGCGTTCTCGCAGACTTGTGGATAACTTTACCGTACTGCGCGTGCGAGCGACAGCAGCAGCAGCCAGTGAACAACGGTACGCGTAGAGTACATTCAGCTTTCATATGTTTTGTACTGATGGTCGAGTGATTTTCTAAAGTCGTCAATGCTTAACGCTTATGTTATACAGCCCTGCTGTTCATCTAACTTGAGCTCTAGGAAGGAACAGTAATGGTAAGAGATGCCAACCCTTCGCCAGTGAGCGCGCAGCACGCCTGGATGTGCCACGGGTGCCGCTTGATAGACGTCAGATCGAGCTGCTCCGATATCTCCGCCGCAGTCATCGAGCCTTTCACATCCTGGTAACAGAATACGGTATTTTAATAATTTTTTTTTCTAATTTTTGGGCCCGAAGGACTTTATGCCACTTGATTTTTTTTGTTTTCACTAATCCTGTGGGAACCATGGATTTCTCCGGAATAAAAGCATATGTGTAAATCGAGATTAAAAGCTATCTATATTTCAAATTCAAGCATAATCTGTTCAGTACTTTTTGCGTCAAAGAGTAATAAACATGTATATTATTATACATAGAAAGTAGAAACCTTTGAATTCATTATTATTATAATAAATATACAAGTTGTGGGTTACTTCACATATTATGCCCACAGCTAATCTTTTAACTTGAACTCTAAAAACACATTAACAGAATAAGAAGTCCTAATTGTTTTATTTTAATACAAAAAGTGTTTTTTTCATATATGCTCGTTTTCACCAAAACTTTAAGAAACGCCTAAGCCGATAGGTGAGTTTCACTTACAACCACTGTCACCTATGGGCTTACGAGTTAGGTATCTCTTAAAATGTTGGTGAAAACGAGCATTACAAAAATAAAATTTAGCAACCCTAACTCTGATATCGAAACTTTGATATCGACAAACTTCATGTCATTTTCATTATACCCAGTTCATTGATATTGAACCAGCTGTTTTTAGGGATGCCACTTAAAATTTATGGTAGATATTTGAACTCCCTTTAGTTCCCTCAGGATATGAGCTACACTTCTTGTTTTGTTTTTATGCATCTATACATCGTTCTTTACTTAAGATTTTCGGCTAATTAGGGCAAGTAATCTACACGTTGTATAGTTAAGGTTGCATGCAGTTGGATAACTGTTCACCTGTTTGTTCGCGAAGACGAGCAGGCAGGCTCTACTGAGCTCCTCGTGAGTCAGCATGCGATGCAGCTCCTCACGACTGATGCCCAGGCGTTGCCGGTCCGTGGAGTCAATCACCATTATGACAAACTGAAACATACCATTATGACAAACTGAACCTACATGTTAACATGTAGTATGGTGCAAGTAGACTTAAAACCCAGACATCCAAATTCAAAGTATTATTGCAATGCCAGATTGTTCTATACAGTCCGCATATTGCTTGGTAAAAAGTTGCACACCTGACAGCGTCGGGTTTTGGGGGGCGGAGAAATAATGTTCAATAACTAGACAATTTAGCGCAAAAGTGTCAAGGACAAAAGCAAATTTCAAATTGAAATTTTAATAACTATGAGAATCCATGATTCTAACACAAAACATCTTTTTATTAGTTTGAAATACTTTATTTAACACAGGCCTGGCTTACAGGCTATGAGAAGATGTACGCTATGGGAAAATTTCATAGAGTTTTGTCATGTGAATTATGAATTATGATTATATTTTATGGCTATGACATACAGACATACGGACGGGCAGACAGACCGAAATACATGACAAATCTATAAGGGCTCTGTATTTTATCATTCAGCTACAGAACCCTAAAATAATACTTACTTCACTGTTAGTGTAGTATGTGTTCCACGCTGACCGCAAGCTTTGCTGGCCCCCAAGGTCCCACATCACGAAGCGCAAGTTCCTCCAGACAATTTCCTCAACATTGGAGCCAATGGTTGGCCTTGTGTGCACAGCTTCTCCCAGTAACAGTTGATACAGTATTGTAGTTTTTCCCGCATTGTCCAGTCCAACCAGCACCAGCTTATGTTCTGAAGTTTAACAATGAAAACCATCATTATAACACCAAGAATATACCAGCAGTGCAGGCAGATGTCGAGAGAAATGGCATCCTTATGTGGTTAATGTTGTTCTCGATTGAACAGTTTTTCTTCCACGTTTCTGATAATAACCGCTAAGGTTTGGAACACCCTTTCAGCTTCCGTGTTCCCAGCCAAGTATAGTCTGGACGCCTTCAAGAGAAGAGTGAATAGGCTATCAATTACAAAAAAGGGGTTATTTTCTCTATGGTGAGAGGGTAAAACATTGTCTACAAATTTTAACCAGTCTCAAAACATGACCATAAATCTTTTGAGGATAAGTCAGGGATAAAATTTACCCTAAAATATGTGAACTATCACCACACATACAAGAGTGGAAAAGGTTTATGATTAGTTGAGAGGGTATAGGTCTACATTAACAGTCAAATGAGGATAAATTTATGATTGCTTCTTTTGGCCATGCTTTGGCAGTCAGCGGGAACAATCTCAAAGGATAATATTGGGGGATGACCTTTGACATTGTTCTGTGGTATCCCTGGCTAGCCTGGCTAGGCTTACTCTATCAACCTATTGCGGTCTGAAGATAAACATGCAATACTCCAGGCCAAAATCACTGAAAAGTGATTAGTGCTTATTAGAGCATTCATTAAGAAGGAGGACTCCTAGGCAGATAAGCGCTGTATAGAAAGGAGCTTAGAATCCTGGCCAGGGCACTCACTACCTAGCTAGGCATGGTAGCTTAAACCAACATAATATGTTTAACCTACTGATATGTATCTATGGATTCATGATTCCATAAAATTGACAGTTCATTTTTTGTGCTGATGTAAAGGACCTCCCCCGAGCGTCCATGGTACTAAATTGACATTTGTTGGAAGTGGACCATCGTTTTGAATGTCATTTGATTTTAGTTCCATAGACGCTCACGCCAGGTTACGCAACAATCAGCGTCAAAATGGCGAAAATCAAGTGTCTTCATTTTTACGTTGACAGTCAGCTATCCAGAGTATATTCTATATACTATTCTATTAGTCTGTGACTGGAGATCAGTGGTTTAACCAGAAGCTTCATGATACATTCATGTGGGAGGAAACTCCTTGGTACATACTGTGCAATTGCCCAGCCCTGATACATACCCATAGCTGACTCTGACCCAGTGGATTTCAAATACACCGCTGGAAAGGACATACTGCTCTTACTGGCCATAACTGGACTTGCAGGGAATATCTAAGTAGCGGCGAGCACAATAGAACAAAGACTTTTAAAGTTCCACTGGGAACGGAGAAACTCTGCATAGCGTTATCAAAAAGATAAGAAGATAGCAGTACAGAAGAGTATTGCAAGACAGAACATTGAACACCAGGTATAGCACCTAATCGGTGAACTAAAAACATTTCAACCTATTGAAAGATGATTGTGACTGCCTGGAAGACCAGCACTAGACTTAAACATACCAGCTTTTTGTCCAAGAGCACAACAGATGGCTGTTGCCAAGAATTGCAAACAATGAAGAAGAAGCTTGCAATACAACAACCGTCATCAAAAAAGAAAAACATTCCAAAATTTGTACAATTTAAAATTTCCTTACAAATCTGGAGCTTCATAATTTTAATAGGTAAAGACCTATTTTAAAGTGAGGAATAACTTATTTAAATAAGATTATGCCTCAAAGCCTACGGGGCTCGCGTTATCTTGACGTATTACGAGTTACGACATTCCGAATAATTACGTACTAACAGAAAGACGTGATCCAAATTACAAACAATTAGGTAACAAGTGTGTATGTAGCAAGCAGTCACTTACCTTCGTTCCCGAACAAGCTCCAAATTTTCGATATAAGTAGGCCCATAGTATACAGACACTAATTAATTATTATTAACAACAGAGTCTTCCAAGATGTTCCGAAATGTCCATCATCAAATATCACTTGTACCGAAAAGCCTCCCGTCAATATTTAAATATTCAGACGACTAAGATATGTATTTACATCATTTACACAGTTTCCCACTATCACCATAATCACTAAAAGTTCATAAACATTCGAAATATCAAAAAATATGTTATGCCTAAACTAAAATTTTCTTTAGAACTCTGAACACCTGTTGGAAAGAAAATCAAGAAAAGACAAAGGTAAACCGAAGAAAATTGGATTTTAAAATAATACGGTGGAAATAAGTCACTTAAATCGATTTATAACAATAAAATTGTAAAAAATACAAGTAAAATTTTTCATGCCTTCGATATTTTTTTACCACAAAATCAAGAAATATTCATATTTCTTTTTGTTCAGACCACAAAAAGAACTGTGGCAAAGTGCCTGTTTCGGTTCCTGGTCTGTGGTGCCTGTGCAAAGTGCTGAGTGCAGTGTGCACTATCGTTTAGATACAATATCTTTAATCTGTGGTGTGCACAAAACTCATAGCAAAAACTATAAAATCGATTCACAGATTAAATATACTGTCGATCAAAGAGTATATAATCACTACGTTTGTCGATTTACCTACAAGGTTCTGTAATTCTGTTATCTCTATGCTCAAGACATTGTTACCAGAAGTCATCCAGAAGTACAGTCCGACAAGGCTCTCTTGGCACTTGAAGGAGGGCGCTGTTGCAAAACAAAGGCAGCCATAAAATAAAATCTCCTCAATTTTACTTCAATTTTAGTTAAAAATAGTTAATAGTAAGCAAAAACAACATAACATACAATAGCGATATACTGACAGAGCGAACTATCAAACAGTAGGACAAGAGAGCGGCGTTAGTTCAGACTTCGGCCGCGCGCCAAAATAGCCTTGTCGCACTGTATCTACAAAAAAAGAAAAAGACGTCAGCTTTCACCACAGATCATCATAAGTCTATATATTATAGATCAATGTCATAACTCATTTTAGTTTGAACTGAACACATTGATGTGACGAGGATGAGGCCTTGGTGACATCACGCATATATTTTTATTTTTTAGGCTCCGTCCTGACGCCGGATTTTTAAGTTGTCAAATCTGTATAGTGGCGCTAATGTATGCGACCAACAGCGGTATGTGCTGTTAGTGGTACCGAAATGTATCACGCGCTACTCCATATTTGAGAAATTTTACGTCACAGCTCCTGTCCTCTTAGCGTATCGTATTTCGTCATTGAAGCGAACAACACCAGCAACACCATAGAACAACACTATTTCCACTTAACGTGAAATCAACAGGTCTGCCCGCGAAATTCAAAATTTTCGTGGTTTTTTGCAATTTGTACGCTAATTAGACATGATAGGCTTATGGCAATCAATTTGCGAGAATGGCAGTATCATCTTTACATGATTATATCAAAATCTTTGCATTAAAATGTATATCCTAGGAAATTAGTCAGAGTATCGAGTTTTATGTGAGTAACTCGCAAATCTCGGACTAATTTCTTTAACTCGACAGTTTCGAGCAGAGATTTTTATATAAACACGTAAAGCAGATATTGGGATTATCGCAATTTGACGGCCATAAGCCTATTATGTCTTATTAGCTTAAAAATCGCGAAAAACCACGAAAAATTTGAATTTCGCGGGCACACTCGTGGTGTGCTCCTTTCACTTCTCTATGTCGTCGCCACAGATCCGAGAATAAGTATTGACCTGTATTGACCATGTATTGCCAAGCTCGTTTCTTATCGAAAACTGCAGTTGGCACTACTGCAAACTTTTATCGAACTCACTCAATACCTATGACGAAGTAATTATAAGGACAGGAAATTGTCAGTATTTTTGGGTGGCAATATTCGCCATCTTGTGTCGCATGTAATAGCCAATCACAGCCATCGGCCAATCACAGATGGGCACCAGACAGCTGATCAGAAGGGTTGCTCTAACTATCTATCGATATGGAAATATTATCGATATAGTTCGTGGTTAGTCATTAAAGATTTGAGAGAGCAAAAATGAATGAACTTACCTACTGATAAAAACTAATGGCTAACGGTTTTGAAATCGGTCGCCTTGTTGCGAAGTAACGATGATCTTATAAACATACCGTATTAAGAATCGATACACCACACGTATACCTACATTTTTCTCCAGAGATGCAAAAATACTTTTTGTGAATAAACATACGTAAAAAATAAAAAAAAAATCTGAAATCGAGATCCACACACCAACTACTTACTGACGTTACCATGACGTATCTATCACAGATTAAATTACTGTATCTGACGAATAATTTAAATATCATACCAAAAAATAAATCTAACACCATAGACAATAATAATGTAGTAAAAAACAAATGACTGAGTAACTGACAATAGTGTCAGACAATTTACATGTAATAGAAGAATTATGATTAATACACGACGTGATGTATTAGGCTCTTAGTTAGTTATCGGGAAATATTTAATATCTTGAGGTTACAACTCCTCTTCGTCCTTCAGTTTCTCTCACCCTCTTCAAAGCTCGGTCAATGGAGCTTTGCGGGCCTCCTATTTCTGGGGGGTCATAAAAGATAATAACTACAAATTAAGATCCTATTTGTCACCTAATTTGTTGGGGTTCTTCAAGTCCGAGCTCACATCGCTATCTGCAAATAGCAAAGACCTATAGTAGCTGAGACTTCAAGTTCAAATGTTCAGTGTTATAGGGCGGCCGTTTTTTTTAAATTTTGACCACAAATTACATATAATATTATCTTTGCTTGCTGCAATGGTTATTATAGTTTATTTATTTCAAGAGATGCACAATTGTTTTCTTAAATTACAGGCCCGCCAAACTGACTTACAGTTGTTACTTAAGTGTTGTCAGACATCGATTTTAAAGGAATTCATCATTCATCAAAAAAGTTAGAAATTTTCACTCCTTAAACTTTTAATTTCGAAAATTCCTGTCTTTGTACAGATTACAGATTCATGATTTGTACAGATTACAGATCAATAATATTTTACATCTCCACGACTTTTAGTTTTACTGGAATCCGTGGAACAACGAAAATGCCCCACTCCTATATTCATATTATTATATAGATGGTACGGAACCCTTCATGCACGAGTCCAACTCGTACTTGTTTATCTTTGGCCTGCTCTCTGTTCTTTTTATAACTTTAATATATATTACTGTATATTGCGTATTAGTATTATCTATGTATTTATGTCAGTGATTAGGTTTTGTGGGTTGTGGTCAGCAATAATATTATTATAATATTTACGTGATGTGCTGAAAATTTTATTTAATACATACAAAATAAATTCACATCTCCGGGAAAAAAGAATAAGTATGTGTGGGTCTTCTCGTTCTACGGAATCTCCCTAAAGTCATCGTAACTTCAAAATAAGGCGAACGGATTTAAACCAACATCCAGTATTTTAACAAATCCCACAAGACCAAACTATATCTATTCTAATTATAATAAACTATTTTATTAAAAATGTTTGCAATAGATAGCTATAGAAAAGCTTTAAGTAGTTTCTTTAAAAACCCGAAATTTTATCACAATCATATTATGAATTTTATCGATAACGGTATAATAGTAGTCACATCATTAGTACTTTGACATATAATCCGTCTGAAGAAATGCGCATGTGCAAAGTGCGACACGAAATGGCGGTTTCTGCCACCCAGACCAAAGACAAAGTAAATATAAGGACAGGAAATTGTCAGTCTTATTGGGTGGGTATATCCGCCATCTTGTGTCGAATTGAAATAGCCAATCAGAGCCATCGGCCAATCACAGATAGGCACCAGACAGCTGATCAGAAGGGCTGCTCTAACTATCTATCGATATGGAAATATTATCGATGTAGTAAGTAGTTCGTGGTTAGTCATTAAAGATTTGAGAGAGCAAAAATGAACGAACATAACCTACCATTAAAAACCTACTGATAAAAATTAATGGCTAACGGTTTTGAAATCGGTCGCCTTGATGCGAAGTAACGATTATCTTAAGAACATACAGTATTACGAGTCGTATACATTTTTCTCCGGAGATGCAAAATAATTTTTTTGTGGAATAGGTTTACAACTCCTCTTTAATCCTCAGTTTCTCTCACCCATTTCAAAGCTCGGTCAACGGAGTTTTGCGGGACTCCTATTTCTGGGTGGTCATGATAATAACTACCAATAAAGATCCTATACGTCAACTAATTTGTCGGGGTTCTCCAAGTCCCGAGCTCGCATCGGTCGCTCCCGGATCCTAATATTTGTAACAAACATCTAATCTGCAAATAGCGTAGACCTGTAGTAGCTGAGACTTCCAGTTCAAATGTTCAAAGTTCAATATGGCAGCCATTTTTTTTTAATTTTGACCACAAATTACATGTCTTTGCTTGCTGCAATGTTTTTTGTAATTTAGTCATTTCGAGATATGAACAATTATTTTCTTAAAATACAGTCCCGCCAAACTGACTTACAGTTGTTACTTAAAAGTTGTCAGACATCGATTTTAAAGAAATTCATCATTCATGAAAAAACTTTAGAAATTTTCACTCCTTACAATTTGAATTTCGAAAATTCCCGTCTTTGTACAGAATATACAAATATTCTGTAGATTCATGACCTAATAATATGAACCTGAGTACTAAATTTTACATCTCTACGACTTTTAGTTTTACCGGAATCCGTGAAACAACGAAAATGCCTCACTCCTTTATTTATATTATTATATAAAATTTACGGAACCCTTCATGCATGAGTCCGACTCGTACTTGTTTGTCTTTGGCCTACTCTCTGTTTCTTTTTTATAACTTTAATCTATATTATCGTCTATTGCGTGTTAGTATTGTCTATGTATTTATGTCAGTTATTAGGTTTTGTGGGTTGTGGTCAGCAATATTATTATAATATTTACCTGATGTGCTGAAAATTTTATTTAATTCATACAAAATAAATTCACATATCCGGGAAAAAATAAGTATGCGTGGGTCTTCTCGTTCTACTGAATCTCCCTTAATTCATCGTAACTTCAAACTAAGGCGACCGGATTTAAACCAACAGCCAATACTTTAACAAATCCCGCGAGACCAAACTATATCTATTCCTGAAGCCTTTTCCTCTATTATAAAAGTTTGCAATAGATAATAGGTAGCTATAGAAAAGCTTTAGTTTCTGTAAAACCCCGAGATTTTTTCCTATCTACTCAGCTATCACAAGCATCGTATGAAATTTATCGATAACGGTATAATAGTAGTCACATCATTAGTACTTTGACATGAAGCAATGCGCATGTCAAAGTGCGACACTTTATGGCGGTTTTTGCCACCCCGACACATAGGTATAGTGTTAAGTAAACTATGGCCTCTCTATATTATGTTTAAATTCTCTAAGACCCAGACACATATAGTGTTTTGTAAACTATGGCCTCTCTATATGTTTAAATTCTCTAAGCTCAATACCTACTCGGACCTACTACTCGTTCCTCTACTAACTAATAGAAAATAGAAACTACTATACAAATAGAAAATACTATACCTATGGATCATGGAAGATACCGTCAATAAGCCTACTTATCTTATTATTTAGCTCACAAATAGTGAAAACCAAATAAAGTTTGTATTTGGCGGGCAGCCCCGTCGAACTGACATCGGTTGGCAAACAATTAATGGCGATTATTTTATAACCTAACTATTTTTTGACTACCCTCACGTATCGCTTCCCTCCCATATAATTCAGCGAACGTCAGGCACATTTCCGTCGGGATACTCCACGAGGACGCTTGCAGGTGCTTATTTTACAAGTAAATACCTATCTTTACCTTTATTTAATAGTCATTGTTTTTAAGCATCTTAAGCTTACTTATACATTTATAGTTGAGCTTTATAATAAACTTAGGTGAGAAGGTGATTACTTATGTAAATATACATTTTGATGGTGTACCGTGTAATAGCTTGAAAGCCGCCACCTTGCCACGTGTTAAACAGTAAGTATGGTTTGAAAACTTAATCCTAATTTAGTTTTCTTCAGCATTTATAAGGGATTAACAGCGTTTCGTTATTTCTTGTTTCATCTAGGCTGAAGTTCTATATATATAGGTAGATAGTATAGATGGCTTATAACCTGGATGAGCACATGGGCCAATTTAATACCGGGAAATCCAGAGTTTCTGCGGAATTTTTGAAAAACCCAAGTTCACGCAGGCATGGCCGCAAGCGTCGCTAGTATATATACAAATATTTAGAGTGGTGGTGATTGCAAAGTTAATTATAAAAGGTGTAATTTAGAGTTCTAACAGAAATATCACGGTACAAGATCGCGCAGGATAATAAAACGAGAATTCTCTTTATATACTGGACTTTTTAATTAAATTTCTTATAAGCTAGGTACGCCATGACACTTTGACATTACAAACAAGAAGGAAAAACACAATGTTTCTAACTACATATTTCTAATTATTTCAATACATTACTATCGCCTGATATACAATTAACATACAATATCCATAACTCTCAATTTTATAAAGTAGACAATTCCAAAAGATCAAGACAATTATTTAATCACTAGTTGGCAACCCTATAATCAAAACAAGAATTTCTGAATTTGAAAATCCTATCTACACATACTCTTAATTAATTTTCAAAACAACACTTGGTCTCTATTAAAAACAAACTTACAGTGCTTTAGTAAGGAAATCAGTAAGGTAATATGAGCTGCTCACATAAATAATAGACATACATATTTAAGATTCAACTTTTTCACAAATATAATTGTACATGCTTTTTATCTACTCGGCCTCTATTTAAAACAAACTTACTAACAGTGCTTTAGTAAGGAAAATCAGCAAGTTGATATGCGCTGCTCACATAATCAATAGACATGCGTTTAGATTCAACTTTTTCACTTATAAAATTGTACTTTATAATATCAGCTAGAAGGCCGCCTCAGAGGCAGTAGCGCTGGGCAGAAAGAAGCTCAGAATCCTGGTAAGGGCACTCTCGGGGCATTGTGGTTTGAACAAACATATGTTTAACCTAAAGCTCCGTGACACAGTCATGTGCAGACTCTGCAGTGAGGAGGAGGAAACTCCTTTGCACATACTGTGTAGTTGCCCAGCCCTGACGCACAAGCGTAGCCGACTCATGGGACTGTACATCCTCCGCCCAGAGGAGGTTAAATATACCCCTGCAAAGGACGTGCTGCTCTTTGTGGCGGCAACTGGACTTGTAGGGGAACTATAGGCAGCGGCGAGCACAAAAGATCGTAGACAGTCAACGTGCTACCGGGAATGAAGGGAGCCCTGCAAAGCCGCGACAACAAGAAGATGAAGAAGATGAATATCAGCTATGTGTTTTAAACATATGAAACACGGGGTTGTGTATGAATTTTATGGCACTTTGATTGTCAATGCGTAGAGATATGGATTGTTGTGCCTCCCCAATGTCAGCTGTTTCAGCTGCTGCCATGTACTCTGACTCCAGAGTGGATAAAGCCACTGTATTCCGTTTTCTACTACACCGTGTAACAGGACCATTATTCATCATAAAAACTTATCCAGTATTGGATTTTCTGAAATCCAAGTCAGAACCATAGTCAGCATTTGAGAATCCAGTGTAACAGTATAACTGACTAACTTATACCTTCTGCATCAAGGTAAGCTCTGAACTCATGACATACTCAAGACCATTCTCTGTGTGTAGTACTAGGACATTGTGCTGAAAGTTATTGTTACGAGCCAAAAATGAAACATGACACACCAATCGCATATTCAATTATATTGTGTAACTTTTTAAATATCACAGTAATTACAAGTTAATCACAGTAACACTTTGCACTGGTACACGACTGATAATGCCCGCATGCCTCGCTGCTCGCCCATTTTAAGGACGCACACTCATCACGCCTCCCTCTGCTCGACTCTGTACCACCTCTCCTCGACACTTGTCGGCTCTCCTCGTCGCACCTCCGGAATTGCTCGATACATTATTCTTTACTATTTCAACATATTTCTTTAAACTATTCAGGACATCACTTTTGTGCTTAATGATTTAAAAAAGCCTGTAGCTGGTAGCTCTAACCTTGAATGATACAAAGTATCTCACTCTTGAGACTGAGAGTTGCTTGACAGGTCCACATACCTCGCTGTAGACTATACTTCCGGGCTCAGTTTGACCTCTACTGGACTTCTCAAAGTGTGGGCAACTTTGTTTACCATACTGACATGTTTCGCATATAAAGTTCTTATCTTCTTCAGTTAAAATTACGAGTAACGCAATGTTGACATCCCTTTTTCATAATGGCATAGCCTTTTCTAATGTCTGCTCCTTCTGAGAATAGATTTATATGTAATTCAGGCACATACAGTACCTCCTGTAATACACTCAGCTCCCACTGGTCGTTGACATACCTCTTGATAAACACAGTGCCATATCCATGAGCATGTATTTCCTAATTTGATCATTCTATTAGGGTTTCCTAGGCTGCAGTCCTGCAGTTCATGGAACAATTCACGTTTGTACCCATTGTGGGCTGAATTTTCATTATCGACAATCCACACATTTGAGTCTGTCTCTGACTGTAAATATTCAGTGTTGAATGCTTACATATTATTCTCTTCTAGGAATTTGAACCCGCTTTTACACTTGTAACAAACAAATCTGTGGCTTGAAATACTAGTTGCCTCCGATGATCTTTCTCATCTATCAATCTTGCAGTTAGATTTTATATTGTCTGTAGCTTGGGATGCAACGACAACCACACTTGCCTCAACGACCGACATTTGGCTGGCAGCATTGTAGCATTACTGATGTCCTCACCACCCTCTTTGAGGTGTTTCGCTAATATTCTACGTGGGCTCTATGCTGAGCTATGGTATCCTGGTGGGCGACATCTTGTACTGATAGAAGCGCTCATAACAAAGCATTTTATTGAGTTCTGTCTCATAATATATTGGTTCTAGCATAGATTTATAAACATCGTCGCTGGCGCCCCGACGCTCCGGATCTCTATGGGTTCTAGTTTGCTTATAATTTCTGAAGCACTCTCACAATTTTTAATCAATGTTATTTGACTTAGCTCCGTCGACGAGGTTATAATGTACATCGCCATGCCATCATTCTTGATCCATTGCTGGGTGTCGGTTGCGGGCAAAGAAAATCTTTGGTTGCGGGCATTTGTTGCAATCAATCCTCTGCGCTTTCAAGGCTCATTTTAATTGAAATGTCCATTGTCGAAAGTTATCACCGTTGATTTTTTCGACATTTTTACGCATGCCCTTTTAATCGATTGCGCTGTTCGCCGGGGCGGCAACCTCAGCTCAGCGTCACACCACCACAGAAGGAACATTATTATACCACGCCACGCCGCCTTCGACTGTTCAGTCCGTAGTGATTAGGTATATACTTTAGTGTTCAGTGTTCACGAACGTTCTGCTCTTCGATTTTATTTTCAAGTCCAGAGGCCCATAACCTATTACGGTAAAGGGTCGTGCAGGATAATAAAACGAAAATTCTCTGTATAAAATCCATTAGATAAAATCAAATAAACTTTATTAATACTCTTTAATATCATGGACTTTTTAATTAATGTAGGTACCTCTTTTTGACTTTTACCCAGTGTTGCCAGAGTATACTCAGCCCAGGTTGCCATTTGTAGGTTCAAATGTTGCCATCTGAAACCAAATGTTGCCATTAGAAAAAAAACCTGTAAAAAAACGTTCTGTGCCTTTTAGTAATATAAAAATATTTATATCTACCTATTGAGTACTGTTTTATTGCTCTGCATTTTGGTTGATAAAAATTTAAATCGAAAAAAATCATGTTTTCAAAAAATGATAATCCTTTTGGTTGATAAATAATTGATTCCAAAATTTTTTTTTCCTCATTTTAATAAAATCATGTTTTACTGAAAATAAAAGTATTATAAAATATATAAATAAAAAGATAAAAATTAAAATAAAAAATAAATTTAGACTCCATTTTACAACAATATTAAAATCCATCCAGAAATCCAATATTAAAACATGCAAAAAAATAAACATAAATTTCCCAGACCTTTAATTAGAGGTTAGTATTTTATTTTCCTATCCAAGATTTAAAAACGAAAGTATTAGAAAACCACGAAAAAATTTCCTTTGCATCGCACTACACAGTGCACACAGTCACACACAAAGAATTTATTTAAAACACTGCTCTGTGGTCACAAAGTTTCTTCCATTTTTTTTTACATAAAATTACTTTTATCTCTAGCCTCACCAAAATAGACCTTTTGGCGATAAAAATATGGGTACAATTTGTTTGTCTATTATATAAGTATTGTTTTCATTTGGGAATAAAAATGCGTTCAAGATTTTGATTTTGTTCAATGCGATGAGTAATTCAGTTCATCTGCGAAATATATTCGATATTTTTTTTACCGATGATCGCGCGACAAGTCGAAAAGTTGCCAAAAAGTTGCCATTTGAGCTCGGTTGCCATTTGGTTGCCACGAAGGGTCACATGTTGCCAAAATGGCAACCAAAGTTGCCAAATGGCAACGCTGCTTTTACCGTTTTACGAACAACAGGTACCTATTACAAGAAGGTGGCAATATAATGTTGCCAACTCCATATTTCTAAATTCAACTAAATAATAACAATAATCAATACATTATTATTGCCTAAATTAAAATTCACATACAATATCCAATAAGAAGAAAATGGGAGGGCTTTTAGATTTTCATGACCTTGTATCAATACAAATATTTTTTTCCAGGTGTAATCAAGGTTTACCTACTTAACAACACCATGGAGCAGAGCCGCTTAGATCTTGCCGCAGGTATGTTTCTATGAAAATATTCTTCTAATTCTTATTCTTTTATTACAACATATTAATCAATTTACAATGTAGGTATGTAGAACTGAAATTTTGTATACACGTTTAAATTGGGTGACAGTGTTTACTTAGGTAAAGTGCGACAAGGCTATTTTGGCGCGTGGCCAAAGTCTGGACTAACGCCGCTATCTTCTGCTACTGTTTGATAGTTCGCTCTGTTAGTATATCACTATTGTATGTTATGTTGTTTTTGCTTACTATTAACTATTTTAAACTAAAATGGAAGTAAAATTAAAGAGATTTTATTTTATGGCTGCCTTTGTTTTGCAACAGCGCCTTCCTTCAAGTGCCAAGAGAGCCTTGTCGGACTGTACTTCATGCTTGTGTGCCGTATATAAAAGTACTCTGTGCTTGTGTGCTTGTGTGAGGTTATTCTAAATCCAACATGGCGGAACAACAAAAATGGCGGACTAATTTATTTTTAAGGCACATATTTTACAAAATGGGTATCAAATGAAAGAGTGAGTTGAGAAGGATACGGAAAAGATGTATAATTTTTTTTTAATATTTTTTGAATGATAAGTTATTAGGTATATTATGTATATTATTCAATTCTTGCATATACTTTTGCATAACTCGGAAACTGCTCCAATGATCTCAGGATGAATTTTAGATACCTACTATTTTATTTTTGTTTTACCAACACCTACGATTTTGGTTTATGATTTTTTTCAGTGTGTACATATTTCAATCCACGAAGACGCGCCCCACTCTGTCAAAATCGCTTAGGTATATATTTCATTCGATTCGTATGGGGTTTGCAACGAGGTAAGAGTAGTTTGACCATGGCTTGACAGAGTAGCGAGTCATCGTGGTCGTTTATAATAAAGTAATAATTTTTATCAAATTAAAAAGTGGTGTAATACCAATTACTCAATTACATTGCCTACCTAGGATATAGCTCGATAACTCTCACCAGTCTCTCCGTTACTTGCAGGGTCTCGGGAGACGATCGTTGCCACCCATGTGGTGGACCCCCACAACATATACGTCCAAAGCGCGAACCAGCGGGCGGAGCTTCGCAAAATGGCACGGGATTATGAGGACGCCGGCTCCTTCGCGCAGATTTCAGCGCACCGAGTAACTGAAGGTAGGTATACCAGTATACCTAGTGGGTCTCCAACAGAAAACTGCACTTTCTTCGAGGGGAAATCCGGCGAGGGAGTGACTACATTAAACGGCTTGTCCCTGAGTGCTCCAGGATCTCAACAAGCATGGAGAAGTCGCGTATGCTGGTGAACAAGATAACATCTGCCTCAAATCGTTTCAGCCGCCGCGACGGATGTCCACTGTTGGACAACGGCCTCCTGTAATGATTTCCAGCCCGCACGATCCTGCGCCACTTTGTATCCCGCACCTTCAAAGATTCAAAGATTGAAATCATTTATTTCATATAGGCCACTAATTGTTAGCACTTCAAGTTAGCAGGTCAAGTAGGTACATATACTTATTAATAGTGATAACTATTTAACGACTTAAAAACTTAAAATCTTCCCGCGACTCTCTTAATGTCGTCAGTCCAGCACTTTAGGTCCCCAACGAAAAAATTAAATTAAATTACGATAGAGATAATAGTAGAGATGTATATTACAGGAAAAATTAAATCAACCCTTCTTTCTATGCTTGCTGCAATGGTCAGACATCGATTTTCGAAGAATTCGGCCCAGTAAGAAAAAACTGGCAGCTTTTTATTTATTTTGACCACAGATTTACCATACAAGTAAATAATTTAAAAATTCAAAAACACGAATGCCCTGTAGTAAAACTACTTTTTCCAAAAAAATGTAGCCTATGTTACTCGGGATGATGTAAGGATTCTAAAGATACCCCATATGTCCAAATGTGTTCAGCCATTCAGAAGTTATGGTGGAATAAAGAAACTCACATACATACATACATACATACATACATACATACATACATACATACATGAACCCTAAAAACATTACACTCCTTTTTTTGGGCAGTCGTGTAAAAAGACAGTTAAATTTTGTTTTACATCATTACACTGAGACACTTACAATTGGTCAGGTGCGAGTCGGGCTCGCGCACTGAGGGTTCCGTACCACGATAGAAAAAGTAAAACCATAAAAATCCCTTTTTTACCAAACCGCAAACTTAACTTTGTTTTTTGAGGTTAATTGCTAATACCAAAAAAAGTATAAAAGATACAGAGTTCATTTTATTTTTCCCGTAAATAAAATATACATTGATCCCCATTAATCGTAATTATTTCAGAATTTTCGTTTGGTAAACTTCGGAGATAAGGAGGGGAGCGTTCCTCCCCTCCTTATCTCCGAAGTTTACATTATTTTCGGCAGTTTGCCCAATAAATCAAAAACTAGCGGGCATAAAAATTAACAACAATCGGTTTTAGAATATACAAGTTTATTTTATTTTAATTTATTTTAATTAATTAATAAGTATTTTTTATTTTATTAATTTATTATTTTATTTTAATTTTACTATTTATTTTTACAGTAAATATATAATTAAATATTCTGTGAAAATTTTGTGAAAATTTTAAGCGTCTACTTGTTATCGTTATCAATATATAGTAAAACAAGGAAAAATATCACGTTTATTGTATGCATGGGAGTCCCCTTAAATATTTATTTTATTCCAGTTTTTAGTATTTGTAGTTATAGCGGCAACAGAAATACGTCATCATCTGTAAAAATTTCAAGTCTGTAGCTATCACGGTTCAAGAGATACAGCCTGGTGACAGACGGACGGACGGACAGCGAAATCTGCGTATAATGGGGTTCCTATTATCCGTATCCGTATACTAAGGTTTTACCCTTCGGGGTACGGATCCCAAAAAAAATTCTTTCAATCGTATAAACGTGTTAAGTATTTGTTGCAGGAGAAATGTACCTTGTGTACGTGAGGGAGACACGGCAGTGGCGGCGATGCCGAGTGACGGCGGTTATAAGAGAAAATAACAGGAGGGTTTTCGAAGTCGATGAAATCGACTACGGAAGCACACAAACCGTGTCGGTACACAAGTGAGTATACTCAGCTATGTTATTAACTTAACGCTTCAGCTACATTTGGTGATGACATGATGTAAAATGTTTAACGCCGCCTCTACACTACTCGCGAAGTTCCTCGGCGATGTACTCAGAAAGTTTACCGAAGTACCTACTAAGAAAAGTTGGCGAAGTTAGACGAAGTGTCACTCCACACTGCTCGCTTCGGTCAACTTCGCGAGTAGTGTAGAGCGCGGGTTTGTGATGGCATTTATAAGCAGACGATATTTAAATCAAAACTTTTTTGCGAACACTGAACAATTATTTTTACGGCTTTTGACATAGAGCGCAAAATTGATTGTACTTCAAAACGCGACATGATTAGCAATAATTGTCAGATGGAATTTACTTAAGGGCGATGGGTACCATCCGGGCGCGAAAATTCAAATTTTATTTAGTCTTTCGCTCATAGTGGGCTAATTATACATTGAAGGTTAAAGGCAACGTGTTTTGCGGGCACAACGTTTATGTATCTACACGTTTTTAACAAAAACTCTGCTCAACAATACTCATTTACTTCATATTGGTTCCCGATAGCTCGAAATCTGGGAAACTGCAAAAAATTATCTTTCGGGAACCAATATGAGATGAGTGGGAACTTTCGAGCAAAGTTTCTATTGAAAATGTGTAGATGCATAAAAAGTAGGCCCGCAAAATGCATTGCCATAAATCTACAATGTGTAGTTAGTCTAATATTTGCGAAAAACTAAATAAAATTTGAATTTCGCGGGCTGGTAGGGCCGCAACACCTTAAGCGCGTCTTTTTCTCTTTTAGAGGTTTCTCACTAACCGGGTTTCAGTTTTAAAAGGGCAAAAGGTCGGGCAAAAAACATGCCAAATACTCTCATTTATACAGAGTTTTCACGCTTACCCAGTTCTCACTTACTTACTCAATATTTGGGTGACCGAGCTTTGCTCGGTAGTATATCTATCGGCCAATAGATGGCAGCAGTAGTCATTTTTTTTTTGGTAAATTTGACATTTTCTAAAAAGGAATCCCAGCTAGATCGATTTATCGCCCCCAAAACCCCCTGTATACTAAATTTCATGAAAATCGTTCGAGCCGTTTCCGAGATTCGGATTATATAGAAATATATATAACTATATATACAAGAATTGCTCAGAGCCCAGTCGCTGCCACTGCTGTCGCTGCAATGCATACGCTCTTGATACGCACCCGGATGCCCCACGACGACACACGACTTACCAGTCTCAGGGGCGAGTGATTGTAGCGGTCTTCGATAGCTGACGATAGATGGCGTAACCAGCGCAATAGCACGCGTTGTCAGAGATTTCGACGAGCGTTCTATACATAGAATATGTTCTGACGTCCCCAGGCATAACACCTGCCCTATTTTTTTCGTTATTGCCTCCAACACCGGCAAAATTGTGACCTTCATTGCAGGCTGCGCCCCCTGCCGCCATCGCGGGTGCACCAGGTGCCACCACTGGCCTTCAGATGCCGGCTCGCTAACTGCGAACCTCTGAATGGCGCGTGGACCGAGGAGGATAGCGCCTTCGTCCGGAATTTTCTCGGAGAGTAAGTTTGTACTTTGTATTTAGCTAATTTCTTTTTATATTTTTATTCTGTGGTGTGCAATAAAGAGTTTATCTATCTATCTACTTTTTAGTAGGCACAGCAGGTATATTCATGCTTTTTTTTAATTCCGTACCCAAAGAACCCAAAGGTTACAAACGGGACCCTATTACTAAGACTTCGCCATCCGTCCGTCCGTCTCTCGCCAGAATGTATCCTTAGAATCGTTATAGACACTTGAAATTTTTACAAATGATGTATAATCTGTTGCCGCTATAACAATAAAGACTAAAAAATAAAATAGGAAAATTGGTATTAATTCACAGAATATTTAGTTTTACACAATATTTATATAGGTATTCACTTTAAAAATAGTTTTAGGGTTCCATACCAAAATGGTAAAAATGGAACCCTTATGGTGAGACTTTCTCCGTCCGTCCGTCCGTCCGTCAGTCACACTCGATTATTTCAGTAACCGACCTGAAATTTGGAATAGTTGTAGGTACCTAATAGCGGCGCAACGTTATTGCAATCATAAAAAATTGAAAATCTTTTTTATTTTTGTTTAACAAGGGGGGAAAACCGGGTCGTCAAAATTTCAAAATGAGATAAAAATATTGAATAGGGTATCATATGAAAGGGCGTTACTTGTGTATTCTAAAACCAATTTTTATTTATTTTTATGCCTGATATTTTTTGATTTATTGGGCAAACTGTCGAAAAAAAAATACCGTTCCCCCCCTTATCTCCGAAGATTACAGATCGAATAATCTGAAATAATTATGATCAATAGAAGTAAACGTATATTTTACAGGAAACATAAAATAAACTCTCTAACTATTATACTTTTTTTGATAATAACAATAAACCGGTAAAAACAAAGTTATGTTTGCGGTTTGTCAACAACAGTACCTACATGTAAATTATACTCGTAAATTCACGAACCAAAGTGATTCTTTTAATGTTTAACTTATTTTATGGTATGAAACCCTCGGTGCGCGAGTCCGTCTCGCACTTGGCCGGTTTTTTTAATATATCTAAATATGCTTGTATTTTAGCAAGCGGGTCGTCATGCTGGTTCGCAAAACCATACTAGGCGAACCTGTAGGTGTAGAGTGCGACCTCTTATTCAATAACATAAGCTTGGCGGACGCGCTTGCCTCAGAAGGACGAGCAGTGATTCCCCTCCAGTTAGAGGTGAGTTCACCTCGTTTGTATGACTTGTTAGATAGCTCGCAGAACCGACGGACGTTGGGGACCCAAAGTACTGGAATGGCGACCCCGCACGAGAAAGCGCAGTTTTGGCAGACCTCCGACCAGATGGACTGACGACATATAGAGGGTCGCGGGAAGTCTCTGATACAAGTAGCGCAGGGCCGTGCGGGCTGGAATTCATTGCAGGAGACCTTTGTCCAGCAGTGGACGTCCGTCGGCTGCGACAATTGCGAAAAACCACCTTAATAATTTCTTTTCTATAAACTAGGATAAAAATAATGATATCCACAAAAAATGAAATAAAATATTACCTTTAAACCCCTCCAGGTTTGCTGCTATTGCATGACCGCACTTTGACGTTATATTTGAATAAGTACAACTGTCTCCCTTGGTCTGTGGCTGTCTCTACCTGTGATTACCATTTCATTAATTGTTAATAATTCTAGTTTCAAAAATAAATGAAAATAATAATAATTGATTTCAGTCATCAACCCAATTGCGTACCTATGCAAAGCCATAGTACTTATACACGGTGAAAAATAAATGGTTTTAGATGTGAGGCGAGGTGAATCGCTATTCGCAGTACTTTTAATTTTTGCAATTTATTTTGACCCCAGTAGTAAAATAAAAAAAATATTTTTCGAGAAATTTTGTTTTCAAAAATTCGCAAACCAGTAGTAGGTAGTAGGTAGGTACCGCACAAGTACCGCACAAGTACTACACGCCACGTACCTACCGCTTAGTCACTACTATTGGTTATCACATTTTCGAGTTTATCTCGATTATTTTTTTTGCAATAAAAATAAAAATGCTTACTTTTCCGAAATAGTGTAGGTAATTCGATAGTACTGCTGATACTGATTCACCCTGCTTAACATCAAAAACCATAAATTTTTCACCTTGTAGTTGGCCTCACTTCTCAAGATTTACTAACTTTGTTTCAGCGTCCGATGGTTCACAATGAACGTCCAACACTGTGCATCAAGAGCAGGAACAAGCTAGTCGGGTCCACTGAAGATGTGATTGTCACAGTTTTCGTGGACCCGGATAGCTTCTACGTCAGAAAGGTACGCTGTTTAAAACTATCAAATAGACAGGTGCATCACTAAACGTTTGTGCTTTTTCAAGGCGGCACCACACTTGGTTATTTGTAATTCGTTACGCGGCTACGCTGTATTTGTACAAATATTTGTTATGTGAGCAAACAACAAACATGCTATCCACACGCTATGTGCCAAATATTGCCAATACGTGTCCTTTGAATTGTGCTAAAAACCGACAAGAGGACGGATACGCATATTTTCTATTCGCGCTTATGCGTTATTCGTGCAAATAAAGCAAATATAGACGAATGAACACTTGGTCGTATGCGGCCGAATAAGGCGAATTACGAATAACAAATAACGAAGTGTGGTGCCGCCATCAGTTGGGGTGCTAGACAAAGTAACAGTCGTTTAGCGTTCACGACAGTAGTTAAAAATGTATGGACAAACCACGTGACTGTAGAAAAACCACGTGACCGAATAAAGGAAAACACGCAGTTTTTAAGATCGGCTACGACAAATTGAATTGACTGGCGTTCTCGCAGACGTTGTAAACTGCGCAATACAGTTGACCTAGCCCTGCCGGTATTTTTTACACTATATAACATACAAGTTAGTACTTGACTGCGATCTCACCTGATGGTAAGTGATGATGTAGTTACAACCTTATGGGAATAAATATAACGATCTCCATAAAATGCTTAGATACATACCTACCCTTAGTACTTTTACCAAAAATATATATTTAACACCAGCAAAATAATGTCTAAAATTACGATAATCACTATGATTGCCATAAAATGTAGGCTTATTACCAATTAAAGAATGGTGATGCCATTTGAGGTTAAGCACGTCCATCCACCATCAGAGGCCAGAGCTATTCCGATTGGCATGAAGAGTTCGGGACTTGAGGGCACCCCGACTCGGATAACGGATAGGTGACGAGTGGTTATTTTCTTTTATGACCACCCAGAAATAGGAGCCCTTCGACCGAGCTTTTAGGAGGGTTAAAGATAGGTTTTCATTAACTAGCTATTTTTGGGTTAAAAATGATTTTTTTGGAGTCAGTTTGCTTAAATAAGATAGCAAGATGTTAAAACTTTGCTTATCATTTTACATTAAAATGCGGGTTTAATTTTGGTGATCATTTACTATTTTTGTCTGTTATATGTTACTATATCTGGTGGTAAGTTAAACATAAGCCCAACCTTATAGTGGCAAAGATGCACCGCCAAGCAATTTAGCATTCCGGCGCGATGCTGTGAAAACCATTGCGGGTGAGCATGTTGGAATTGGTAAGTAACACATTCCAAGTTAGTGCTATAACATCTTCAACTGCATCATCACTTACCATCAAGTGAGATCGCAATCAAGTAAAAAAAAATTGTATAGTGTATGAAATTCTACTGTCCATCAGGTGAAGCAGTAAGCACTCTACCAAGCCACAGAAGGTTGTTCTTGGAAAATATTAAAACTTAGCACAATCGTTTTTACTCCGCGTGAAAACTTAATATTCCATATGGTTTTTACTCTTACGATAACCTATTAATAGGGGAGCCCACGATGCTAAATCGGTAGAAACTCGAGTTTCGAGAGGATCGCATTGTAAATATAAGGTTTTTTTAATCTTTATTGAAAAGGGGTTTGGTCACATAGTGATCATGCCACCCCTAGAAAAAATTAAAGGTTCTTAAATGAAAAAGAGGTTAGGTATATGAAGTTTGCTATTTCAGTGGTGGGGAAGCTGCTATTGCTGTTTATTTGCTATTTCAAAAAATCAAAACAATAGCTGTCCATGAAAGTAGTATACTCGAGCGCATGAGATTTTTATGCAGACGCTCCTTCTTGATATGCTTGTCGTTCTGACCCATAAAATCAGATAGGACAAAGAATGTGCCGGGTGAAAAGTAAAATTTTAAAACCGGATTACGACACTACATCAAGATGAAGCGTCCATATTAAAATCTGATGCGCTCGAGAAAAAATTTCAATTATCTCCACCACTGGAACAGCATATATGTTACAGTCATAGTGATTAAACAGCTATTATTAATAATGACTGGTTACTATGGATAATAGCCAAATTGACTAGACAATTTGATAAATTAATCACTTTATCTGGATATTATTCATAGGCGCTGGTCACAGTTGGCGAAAGTGATAATACGGTCTATTTGGCTTGTAAAACCCCCCCCGTTCTTCATCCCGCTGCCGCGTGGCGTGATCCGTGGCTGAAATTGTTGTTACGTTGATTCTTAAAATAATTAAAATTCTTAAAATACTAATTGAAGTAAAAGTTTTCGTGAAATAATTTTTTTAAGTTTTAAAATTTTAAGGTTAATAATTTAGTTTTCCCTTACACTTTTCAAGGCTCGTTCCTCCTTGCAGGCCCCGCCATCCTCTTCGTCACCTAACCCAACCGAGTCGGGGTGCCCTCAAGTCCCGAGCTCGCTTCGCTCGCTCCTAGACCCTGTATTAATACTATTATTTCATTAAAATATTAGCAAACTGGCAAAGAAATACGTTAAATGTCGTCTGAAATAACCTAACAAATTATGATTTTTAATAATAATTTTTCTTATTACTTCTCGTTAATTTGAGTTATTTACGAAAGCTAGTGACATTGTGAAGGGAATTACATAAAAACATTCATAAATAAGTTAGTAAACAGGTAATCTTTATCCATACTTGTTTTATTACATTATCCAAGTCTTCGAAGATGGTATAAAAATAGCTGGTTAATGTGATTAATTCTATGTCAATTATCACTTTAACCAAATTGAGTTGATATTATTAATAATGGCCAGATGATATGTATAATATCCGGATTAATCACTTTGGCTGTGACATATACATCATAAATTCAACCTCATTTTTTTCAGCTCATAATATGTAAAATGCAATATGTCCCCACGACGCTCGAGTAACTACCAAAATCCCCTTCTTGGGCTCCCCTACTATATGTCACAGAGTAGGTACCATAATAGCTAAGTATGTGATGATTTTTCAGAAGCAACATGAAAGCGTGTTCCGCAAAATGTGTTACAATCTCGAGAAGTATGCTTCCCAGCAGAACAGTGTTCCTGAGCCTGAAAAGGGTAAGCTTCCTATATTTTTTTAACCAAAATTTAAGAACCTACATATGTTTTGACCAAAGATTTAAATCGCTACATGAGCCCTAAGCTGAAATTGCGCACATCGAAAACGTCCACAAACATACGCGGCCTCAGCATACTGTGATTGTGTGAGAGAGAATGCGTGTGATAATTTCGTTTAAGAGTAAATGAGTTATGAGACGTCACTGTATCACCTTTTCTTATGTCGCTGTGTGTGCATGATGGGCTCATCTAGGATTTAAATCTTTGGTTTCGACGATCTTCGAACTTCGAAGGTTGAGATTTTATTATTCTTAATATTATGTGGTGAGTGGAAATTTACGAGCAATGTTTTTGTTAAAAAAAATGTACATGTATAAATAGGATGCTCGCAAAACTCATTGCTACAATATAAACCAACAATTTGTAGTTAAGTAATTTTTGCGAAAAACTAAAAAAAAATTGAATTTCGTGGGTAAGTAGGGTCGAAATACCAGAGATAATAATAATAATAATAATAAATTGCTTTATTTGAAACTTATGATTAAGATACAGTAACAAATGGGAACGATGATACTGCATAAGTATGAACTGTGTTGCAGTGATCAACGCCCTCCTCATACAATATCACAATGTCTCAAGTGACAAACAATTGTAACTAGTTACAAAATATTATTACAAATGCATGCTGTAAGATTTGTGGTTATTGTGTGTGTGTGTGTGTGTGTGTGTGTGTGTGTGTGAGTGCGTGTGTGTGTGGTGTGCGAGTGTGTGAGTGCAAGTGTGTGAGTGTGAGTGTGTGTGTTTGCGTGTGAGTGTGTGTACTATGTGCCTTTATTTTAAGACCAAGACTTTACAAGCTGCTCCGATTCATCATAGGACAGAGTCAAAAGCCATTGGGTACATATCTTTTTAGCTCTTGCCGCTGTCAAGGGATATATGTGTAGAATTTTGTTGATTCGGTTGTACAATGAAGAACTGATGTGATAATAATGGCGACTCTCAATAGCAGTTCGACGAGGTCTGTAGGTACACACCATATCAGATCTCCTTTTTAAGTTTCCTTGAGGGTTGTAGGATAGTTCAGAGTGTTTGCGTAGAATTGTTTGTAATATAAATAGTTGGCGGACGGTGAGCAGCTGACATATCGAATACAATTCAACAGTAGGAAAAAGAATGGGTTTTTTGAGAATAACTTTAAGAACTGCCCTTTGGGCTCTTTCAACTCTTAGCATGAGCGTTTTCTGTGATCCACCCCAAACAGTTATAGAGATTAGTGTACAAAGATTGGTAAGTGCGACTCGGGCTTGCGCACTGAGGGTTCCGTACTATCAACGAATATATAATATTACTGTACTATGAAGACCAATTCCCAAAAATACTAAATTAAACACGCCTGCCCACCAAATTCAAAAACGAACATTTGTGGTATGGTAGCCCCCCTTTAAATATTTATTTTATTTTAATTGAACTATTCATTTTTAACGTGAATATATATCTAAATATTCTGTGATCGTTTGTAGCGTGACCTACTTTTTACCTATATTAATATAGAGCAAAAACAAGCAAAAAATCACGTTTGTTGTATGGGAGCCAGCTTAAATATTTATTTTATTCTATTTTTTAGTATTTGTTGTTATAGCGGCAACAGAAATCCATGTGTGAAAATTTCAAGTCAGTAGCGATCACGGTTCAAGAGATACAGCCTGTTGACAGATGGACGGACGGACGAAATTCAAAATTCAAAATATCTTTATTTCACATAGGCCTAATATACAGGTTCTTGGAATAGGTCAATATGATATTTGTCACATTTGTATGGCGATAACTCCAAGTCGACTTAAAACTAAGTTTACGAGGGTTCCAAGTTCCAAAGCGCCCTGCACTGAGAAGAAGCCCACAAAAAACTCAGTCGGGTTTTGTTTGCTGTTATCACCACTTCTTAAAGGCTCTTAAAACTATAATTGAGCTAGTATAATTACAGCAGTTCATTCATCCCCAAGGAATTGATTCATGTAAGTAATCCTTAATACTATAGTAAGCTTTATTAATAAGCTTTCGTTTTACAGCGACTTTGAACTTATTGAGGGATAAGTTTAATATTTCATTAGGGAGTTTGTTGTAAAAGCGTATCCCATAGCGTATGACGGACAGCGAAGTCTCAGCCTTAGGGTTCCTTTTTTACCCTTTGGGTATGGGACGATAAAAACTGGGAATTTCAAACGAGCTTCATCCCGCAGGCGCGGCGTACGTGGCTCACATTGGTGGCATTAATCTGACCGCGAAGGTGCCGGGAGCGTGGGCGCGCGCCGTCGTGCTCGACGTGCAGGAGAGAGGTCGCGCGCGCGTTTTTCTGCCGGACACGGGCGAGCGCGTGTGGCTGCCTAGATCGGCGCTGCGCCGCATCAGCTCCAGGTTCACGAGGCGGGCGGCGCTGGTGAGTCTACACAACCTTCCTTTTGACGACCTTCGTGGCGCAGGGGACGCACGCTCAGATTCGACAGGGAGGTCGCGGGTTCGATTCCCGCCATGGGCCACTTTGGAATTTTATAATTTCAAAATTGGCTCAGGTCTGGTCTGGTGGGAGGCTTTGGCCGTGGCTAGTTACCACCCTACCAGCAAAGACCTACCGCCAAGCGATTTAGTGCTGTGTAGAAACCGTTGGGGGACATAACTTACCCCTTCCAAGTAAGTACGCTAACATCTTCGGCCGCATCATCACTTACCTTCAGGTGAGATCGCAGTCAAGTACTAACTTGTATAACATAAAAAAAACACCAACTATTCCAGGTGGACGGCCTTTTAGCCAATAGACATATACTCGTACATATGTCGAATCGAATAAAAAATGTCGCCAGTTTACTGGTGTCCAAAAGTTTGTTTATAAAAAATAAAATATGGAATCTATACCTAATACGTTGCAAATTTTGAACAATCTTTTCAACAAGGGTTCAGGTTACTTCTGACACGAACCTCGAAGTACCATCCCGCAAATTACCGCACAGTAATAATGAGGCGCCATTGATCAGTCTTAAGATAGCTGAGGACGGTAATCATCAACACTCACGTATATCATACGACGTTTTTCAACACACTTGTAAATAAAAGAATACTAAAAATATTTTTATTTAGTAGCTATACAAATAAAAAAAAAACTGTCTAACTCACTAGTGAATAATAGTAATGAAAAAGTCACAGTTTGCGATTATTTATAGGTGTCATTATGTGCCTAATTGCGGTGAAATTAGAACCACTTTATGAGCAAGTGTGTTGAAAAAAAAATTGTTTCCAGGCTACAGAGTGCCGCTTGTACACAATTATCCCGTCTCAACAAAGCTGGCCGCGCGCGACGATCGAGTTCGCGCGGGACCTACTTAACACTTATGCACCCATACGTGTTGAGTACGTCCCGCGTCCTGCGTCCGGCGAGGAGCACGACGGCGGGGACGCATTTCCCGTGGTGCTGTGGCTCGAGCACACCACGTATGGTGGCGCGCTCGAGCCAAATATTAAAGAATGGCGCAGCGTCGCTGATCTCATTGTTGAAGAAGGGCTCGGCATCCCAAAGAGGTAGGCACACAATGTTTGTATTCAAAATAGATGTATATGTTTATTATTACTATATGATTATTACTATATGAACTCGAATAACACCACAACATGTTCGAAATATGCACGAATTACAAATGATTTGGTATTTCGAATGAATGGAGACATCGTAGTTCACGGGACTCTTAAGTAAGATGATTATGCAACGTGTTAGAAATGAGTATAGTAGCATTAGATGTGACCGAACAAAATGAGATAAATAAATATTGATGTTGATAATCTATAGAACAAATGAAAACTACCCGTAATGACTTATTTAGGTATGAGTAGGTTACATATTCCATTTTCAAGCTTCAGAGCTAAACACGTTCTCAGTGGTTAACTTTCCCAGATGCAGTAATAAATACCAGTTCCTTTGCTTGAACTTGGCTTGACACGCTGCCGCGTATCTAGATTATGACCCGTCAGCATAGCTCGGCATTAACTCGTTAATCCGTTAATCGTTAATTAACGAAGTTAACATTTTGGTTAACGGATTAACTTTTAAGTTAACTTTTAAAAATGTTAACGGACACGTTAACTTCCGTTAATATGCAGAAGTCCGTTAATCGTTAATCTAATGTCTACTATTCACCGCACAGCACAGCGGTGCGGCGCGAAAAACAGGTTCAGACAAGTATGGAAGGAAACGACAAGTGCGAAAATACAATACGGCTATACCCTCAAGTGCTGCAGTTGAACGTTTTTCGCGGTCAATATGTGCTTTCCAGTTTCCAGTTAGTTTTTGTCATAAATTATACCTTTAAACTTTTTAATGTCAACTTATTCTACTTTATCTACTTTTGTTTTCTTACATTTTGAATTGAAAAAATGAAATTTGTTCCTAACCTATTAACTTCCAGAACCTAAACCAATTTTTACCAGGTTTTATAAAATTAAAATGCAATTTTACACATTATATTAACGGATTAACGATTAACGTTAACTTGCGTTAATTCTTCTGAAATGTAACGCTTTAACGTTTAACGAAGCTAACTTTTTTTGTAACGGATTAACGATTAACGAAGTTAACTATTTGATTAACGGTGCCCAGCTATGCCCGTCAGTGAAGTACCAAACGGTGCGGTACGGAGTCTATTTTGCCCCGTGTTAAGAGTAATTATTGGCTCTGGTGCGGGTGGAGTGGCAAACTGGATGCTGTTAGCCTACTTATCATTACCATATTAATTGATGATAGAAAAATATCTGCACTAAATTTAAGATTCTTATTTTTGGCACGGAAATCGGAATGAAAGTCTCGGACCGGGTATTTTTAACTTGTTTTAGTGAACGTGTAAGTAAATAATACTATACAGTATCACGGATGTCATGCGTTTTTTCATTTTCAGATATTTTGAAACTGAGACGTCGACGGAGCTGAAGCCTGGAAAATGATTAATTTAATTTATTTTTTTACACATTGAAAAATTCCCTCAATATCTCTGTGTCTGAAGATTAAGGTCTTCGAACAGTGCGTGCTGCCAGTGATGAGTTACGGATCCGAGACATGGTCTTTTACTATGGGCTTCATATGGCGCAAAGTCACTTAGCGGGCGATGGAGATAGCTATGATCGGAGTTTCTCTGAAATCAGAAATGTGGAGATCTGTAGGCGAGCCTGAGTCATCGACATAGCTCAACGTATCGCGAAGTTGAAGTGGCAATGGTCGCGGCACATAGCTCGTAGAACCGACGGACGTTGGGGACCCAAAGTGCTGGAATGGCGACACTGCACGGGAAAGCGCAGTGTTGGCACGCCTCCGACGAGATGATATTAAGAGATAGTCGCGGGAAGGCGCTGGATACAAGTGGCGCTGGACCGTGTGGGCTGGAAATCATTGCAGGATGCCTTTATCCAGCACTGGAAGTCCGACGGCTGAAAGCTGAAACAAACGAACGATTGAAAAAATAAACAAACTGGTTGCCCGCAGCACGCGAGTAACCAAAATAAGTAGAGCCTTCTAATGTTATTGTATTAGATTTTTAATTGTTTATTGCTCTAATTCTTAGCAGCTCGTTTAAATATTTTGTGAAATAGTAATAACAAAAACTTATATACGGCTACAACATTGTATATTACTAATTATATGTAACACAATGTACTATAACGTTTCTCTATATAGTATATCTGATACCTTAAAGGAGCAAATTCTTGTACAAACATATTATAACATAATAATCTGAAGCTCGGAAACGGCTCCATCGTTTTTGATGAATTTAGTACTTACTGAGTGTTTCGGGGGCGATAAATCGATCTATCTAAGATTAATTTTTAGACACAGTTTTATTTAAAAAATACCGAGTAAAGCCATCGGTCAAAATACTGGCCACGCGGATGTTTTTAGTTAATAAGTGGTTCATTATTAAAATATTGTCATACAAACCGTCCAGATTTGCCAAGAAATTACCTATTACCTATATTAGAGGTTAAGGTTGAACGCAATGGGTTGCGGTCCAAAATAGTTTGTAAATTTAATAACACTTTGGTGTTTTTTTGAGGTATGACGGCAGTATATTTTGTATATAAGGTAAGTGAGGGGTAATTCGGTATGTCTGGTTATTTCGGTAGTTTTTGCTTCTGGCGTAAAAATAAGCAATAAAGACATCTTATTAATAAATTAAACGTAAATTCTAAATCTTCGTCATATTACCCGTTAAAAAAATGAGTATGAGAATTTTGGTGAAAAAGCTCAGACCAATGCGACTCTTTAAAACCTAAGTTGGCCGCAAACCGCTGTAGTACGCCTGCGCGCTTGTTTTTACCGTTAGCTTAAACATCAAACTTTATAAGCTTACAGAAAGACAAAGGTAAGTCTATTTGAATAAAATTTTTATAGTGTTAATTTGTGTTTCTTGACAATTAATATAATATAGGACAGAGATAAATCCAAGTACTAAATTCTCTTAAAATTGCAATTAATCGACTCACGAAATAGCCGACATCATATTATTCTTAGGTTGCGTATTTCGTATCACTACCGAATTAAAAATTTACGAGTTTCTTTTTTAAAGCTCGTGTATTAATTTATCAATTAAGGTATTTTACATATGAAATCAAAATCATAATTTGAAAGTAATTGACTTTCTTATGAGCTAAATTCGGTATATGATTTGTTCAATAAAATTCTTATAATTCGAGTTTGAACTAGACCTAAATTTGATTTTTTAAGGTGAACTCGCATACGTACTAGCAGCATGGTTTTATTTATAGTTCGTTTTGCTTCATTTATTTTCATTTAATATCTTTATATTCAGAATATTTAATAGTAACTTTAAATAGTTTTTGAATGATTTACAAACTTAAGTACAAGACTTTTCCAAAATAAGTATCACGAAATAAGATGCTTTTCTTTTAGCACTCAATTTGAATTTCGTGATAAGTAAACCTTCAAAGAAACTTAAACTTAAGTATTAATGTATGCATAATGGTATATCAATTTCTGAGTTTTATTGATGAAATATGTCTTAGGTTAATAAACATCAAGTTCTAGATTTCAAGTTTCATTACAAACCTCACTAACTCAACTAAAAATTCTTGGTAACAAAAAGAAAGTAACTGTTCCCATCAGATAGCTGCAGGCATTACTTTGTGAAGGTTTGTTGATTAGTAGGAAAAAATTAAAGTTATTTTGTTATGTTTCAGGCACATGGAATACATAAGACCTACCGTACAAAAAATCTTCTGTGAATTAATTAAATCGAGCTTACAAGACTTCAGGCTTGCTTAAATTACTTAACTACTATTAAAGTTGGATAAATTTTTCAAAATTTGTAGTTTATTTTAAAATAAAAGAAGTTATTTTAAACTAAAACTAACACTAAATTATATATTATAATCAGAAATTTCAAGTTGAAATAAAATCTTTTGTACCGCAAAACCATGTTAAATGGAAAGTTTTGATTTAACATGGACTCCAATATTTTTTCAAGAAATTGATATTCGAATTTTGGAGATTCCAATATATGCTGCTATTGCTATTGAAATACTCAAATATCAGCAGGACTGATAAATAATAACGCCTGCTTCCATTCAATATACTCAAATATATTATCTTACAGTTAGGTATTAACAATGAAGAGTTGTTTTACTAGTGATTACTATTACTTTTTAGGTCATTTTTTACTATTTTTTTATCTAGAAATCTACTGAACCGATTTTGATATTTTTTTCACTAATGGAGAGCTACCACTATTCTGGATGGATATAGGCTACTTTTGATCTCGGAAAAATCTACTGTTCCTAGGGTATGCAAGCGATATCGTGGAAAACAGTTATGATTAGGGGATAGTTTGAAATTAAAGCTGAATTTGAGCTTAATGTAACATTTTTTAACCTTAAATATTGAATATTCTTATTGCTATATTAATGTATTAAACTCCTGTTATGTTTTTATTCAAAATGTTTTAATATAATGTCAAGAATTAGTGTACAAAATTTTATCCCGAAATAAGAACCCTGAATTCACGAATTAAAAAGTCGAGTCAAATTTTATCACGAAATAAGAAGTAAAAAAGAGGTCTACAAATAAATTAATTAAAAAGAAAATACTAACTTAAATCACTTAATTCATGCACGTATTAGCTGGCAAAAGACCAATGTTCTTTTAAAAAAACTTTCGAACAGAAATCAGGTTTAGTTTTTTTTATATTAATTTTTGAAGTCGTCATAGCCTTAGACTCCCGAATTATACCTCACTTACCTTAATCATCCAGTTCTTAGAAGTAGGTACCTGGTTTAGGAAGTTAGTCCGAGAGTTGACTAATTTGTGGGTTAATTACTTCAAACAAACAAAAATATTTGTCGTAATTTGATTTATTATGTTCCATGTATTTACATTCATTCATCTGTATGAATAATGCTCGGGTAGGGATGTAATATTTTTCCCATTACAATCCAAAAAGTACCTACAACTTGCCAAATAAAAAATGCAAATTCCTTCTCATGTTCCCAATAGTCATACCTAAAGAAATAAAAAACCAAAACCGGCCAAGTGCGAGTCGGACTCGCGCACCGAGGGTTCCATACCATAAAAGAAGTTAAACATTGAAAGATTCACTTTTGTTCATGAATTTACGAGTACTTATAATTTACATATAAGTAGGTACTTTTGTTGGCAAACCGCAAACGTAACTTTGTTTTTGGCGGATTATTATTATTATCAAAAAGAGTATACCTAATAGTCAGCGAGTTGATTTTATTTTTCCTGTAAAACGTTAACTTCTATTGATCATAATTATTTCAGATTTTTCGATTAGTAAACTTCGGAGATAAGGGGGGGAACGGTATTTTTACGATAGTTTGCGCAATAAATCAAAAACTATCAGGCATAAAAAGAAATAAAAATTAGTTTTAGTATACACAAGTAACGCCCTTTCATATAATACCCCACTCAATATTGTTATCTCATTTGAAAATTTCGACGACCCGGTTTCCCCCCCTTTTGAAATAAAAATAAAAACAATTTTCAAATTTTTACGATTGGTATGACGTCGGATCACTATTACCCATAACTATTCTAAATTTCAAGTCGATAGCTTGAATAGTTACTGAAATAATCGAGTGTGACAGACGGGCGGACGGACGGACGGACGGAGAAAGTCTCACCATAAGGGTTCCATTTTTACCATTTTGGTATGGAACCCTAAAAATGATTGTTGTTGATTATAATTAATTATTAAGAGTAGGTAAAAATATTAAATAAAACATTTTGAACATAATATTGCCTTTTTATTACCTACTTAAATACTATGTAGTCCTTTGTACAGTTTCAGAAAGTTCAAGAGGGTTTATTTACGGCATAATATTTAACGCGGCGACAATAAGTAAAAGAGAGGATATAAGTACCACGCTTATATATACATCGCTTTCGCTCACGTTACTCTATTGCAACTATAAATGAAAAATATTTTTTTGATTAGGCCTGCAAGCCTAAACTCAATGCTAAAAGATTTTTCTTACGAAAAAAGCGGAGAAAAATTAATACAGCAAAAACAATACACTATATACTCAAATATACTCAGATATACTCTTTGAAAAATACTTGTCACTTGTCCCAATATTTGTCACTGTTGACAGTTGAGACAATGGTTGAGACTCAATAGTAGCCATGTAGCTGTCGGACAGTGTTGCGAGATGCCGGAATTAAAAAACCCCAATCGACTGAAAGAAAAATCTAATTGAGTTAAAATTGAGTTGAGTTAATATTGAATTAGCATGGAGCATAAGAGTGGAAAAGTTTGGCATCCGGCAACACTAGCTGTCAGGAATGTGAAAACGGAACCTATCAGTATCAATTGAATTTCCTTAAATATTCTATGTTTTGACCCGTCCTTTACAATAACTGGTGATACCTTGAAAAAATTCAGTTATTTATTAGAATCGTCTTGTAATAAATATTACATCTAGACGCTAAACTTTATTTGTGTAGGTACATTTCTGCCATGTTCTTAAAGGGTCACTATGTTTTAACGTGTTATACGAGTATACAGCCAATGAGCCAACCAGATATTTATATTGGGTGGATAAATTGAACTTTTGCGTTAGGTACTTAGGTGCTTATTAAAATTCGTATTACGAATTTCAAAAATATATACGCAACGTTGTAAGTTCCGAAGGCGGGAAATTTACTTTATTCAATACATTTATGGGAACACCTTCAGTCGTGCCCACTAAGTTGGTTTGGTACACCGCTCGCACGTTACGAAGTAAGCTATCCAATTTGAGAGCACTATCTCCAACGCACCGGGGACCTACACTCTGCAATGCACAACAGAACCTTCGCCTGTGTAGCGTCATAAGAGCAGTATTCGGTACGTATTTCTCTGGCGTGCCTCTGTTTAAAACGACCCTGTAGTTGATCAACGCCACTTCGCAAGGAAACGACGTTTTTATCAAAGGCATAAACGCGTAGTTGCATAAATGCGAACGGTTGGAGTCAACTATGTAAATGTCCAAATCGTAATCGAGAGTGTCGGCCAAATAGGACGCGGTGCGACTTGGTAGCTTCAGATTTGTTTTAGAAGGCATGTCGTAGCTTCTCTTTGGCACCGCGAAAGTTTCTATCAACAGGTAGTGATTGTGGATCGTCGCGCTGTTCTCGGCGACGCCTTCGCCAGCATCTGGCTTGTCGTCAATGAATACCTTCCTGTCTAGCATCACCGTCAACTGGCCCTCTTGTAAAGCTGTCACTCCTTGAGCATGATCAGTGATGATGGTCAATCTGGTCTTGTCGTCTTGCACGTATACCATGCTGGTAAAAGGATACACATTCGCTTCGACTGGCCTGCTCACGTTGACAGTTCGCGCAGTCTGTTGGAACCCATTGTTATCGATAAAGAGCTCTGGAGAGTTGCCGTTTTCGATGTTCGTTTGAATGGAAAGAAACATTTCCATATCTTTATATTCAGTCGCCGCGTCGTTATCTATTTTTGTTTCCAACTTTACAACTTCAGATAGATGCTCGTCCATTACGTGAAATATCTTCACGGTATGATGTAAAAATCTTCCGTAAATAGTAGTCAGTTCTGTCGTAACGTGCCCCGACATGATTATGATGCCTGTAGATTTAGCGTTTTGTCTGAATGGTGATAGCACGTCTACGATTAGTTCAGAAGTATTAGTCCTAAATAAAAACAGGCCCGACCGTACTTTGGCAATTTTAAATGCTCCAAAATCTATGACGATAGGTTTTTCAGAATCTGACTTGGGGATGATAGTTTTTAAAAATCCTGTATATTCATCGATAATAAGGCGGAGCTTGTGATTTTCCAGTTGTATATCGCCCGTTTGAAATGGCCGTAGATTGAAAACTAACACAGATCCATCGACCACTTTGTCGATGCCGCAGGATGCGCAATAGATTGTAGCGGCGGCCTTTTGCATAGTGTTACGAATCTCTATAATTTTATACAAAACAAACGCCAACGGTGGGACATTCGCCACGAATATAATCTTAAAAAATTGACTCGAAATTCTTATTAGCTTCTCTGTGTCAAGTTCCCACACGGGGTTAATTTGGATCGGCACTTCCTTACCATTATGGTCCAATATTCTTACATTTGGCTCTCTGGTTATGAGCTCTACGATTTCGATCCTATCTTGATTTATTGAATTGAACACATAAATTTGTTCGCCTGGTTTTACTGTTTTATAGGAAGTTATAAATTTACCATCCCTGTAGATATATTTTTCAAGGAACGTCTCGTTTCGGTTCTGCTTGGAACTGAGCAAACTCGCAGCTGTTTCTTGGATGTGCCAGCAATCTTTGGCGGTGATTATTGTTTGTTGTTGGGCATGCCTTAATGCGCCCACCGACAGCGTGCCACCCACAACATGTCGGTCTTGAAAACGAGCAACAGCCTCGCGAGCGTTCAACAGCCGTTCATACAACGTCGACACTTCGTATGATTTGAAAGCGTTCAAGTTGAGAGCGAACGAGAACAGTATTTCCGTACTCCGCAAAGTCGACTGGAGACGCCTCAGGGCCGTTTTAAACAGAGTTCGAGAAGTGAAAAACCCCGTCCAATACGCAGGGCTGCCGTCGCTGATGTCAGCGAAATTAAGGAAATCGCCTCTGAGAGTGGGAAAACTTTTTTGCCTTGCTAGTATGTTTTCAAAGTAATCCTTACTCGTCCCGAATGATACTGTAGCTTTATATATATCATAATTAATATTAACGTAATCGGCAATTTTGTGATAGTTATTGTAAAGGAAATCGAATTCCGTTTGCGATTCGAAACGGTATTTATCCCCTAGAGGCGAAATGACCACGTTGTGTGACGACGTCGTTCCCGTTTTGGAATACTGTTCTAGCAGTCTCTCGGTTTTTTCCTTCACATTGGACGTATTAATATCCTGACTATCGTTACCAGCGGCGAAATCGAACTCCTTGCTGCAAGTGTCGCCCAGCGGGCCGCAAGCTCTGTATCCATCGGAATTGAACGGTAAGAAATGGGTAAGAACGGAATGCTTCGAATACCGGTCGTTGCCGATTCTGTTTAACGCTTCGTTGAGGTGCGTGTGCGCGGTTCTGTCCGTGTCCCAACTCTGAACCCACACGAAGTCGGTGCACTGATACTCGGTGAGATACTGCTGCCAGGAGTAATGGAGGTTTGTTAACACTAGATACTGGATTCCCGACGACGACAGAAGGTAAGGCAGAGTAGGACTATGGGTCACACTGTTCGTCACCCAAGCGACCTCCGGCGAATAATTTAAATTATACAATAGCCATTGATGACCTGAAAGAAACAAAGAGATTTTGGATCAGAGCCGCGATATGTATATTACGAGTTAATCGATTTGTATATCACGTTTGCGTGTTAAGTACCCTCAATCAGTTGATGCAAAATCCCGAAGAGATGTGAAGTCGCCTCGTCAGTTTCCACCCAACCGCCTGTGGTGATTTCGAGACGTCCTTCTTCAACCAGGCTCCGTAATGCCTGTTCAAATTAAATCGTTTAACAACAGGAACGATAATATAATAAATGTATATCAGAGTTCCTAAAAAAATGGCTTCTGTGTTTAGGTTAGGTTAGTTTTTATGTGTGTAACTTACACATTTGAAAGAAAAAATCAATTTGAGTAGCTACATAATCAAAACATTATTAAATTTTAAAATAAACTAAATAGATTTGAATTTTAAAATAAAATAAACTAAAAACTAGGTAGGTATTATTACCGTACGGGTCTTTTGTCGAGCGCCTTTCCACCATTGACTCAAATGGGACACCTCGTTCCAAGAGAACGTTAGATTTGAGTAAAATTGTAGTTTTTTCACAATGTTCGATATACTCCTGCGCGCTTTAGTCTTGTGGAGCTCTTCAAACGGACTCTCCCAAATCGTATCATAATGCGTCCGCGGCACCAGTATAATCTGCACCAGGAATGATAATATCATAGGTACTAATATTTTAAATGCGAATGTTTGTATGTGTGTTTTAAATGTTTATTACTTCATCATGCTATTACCCGCAATATTACCGTATCGAACGATTGCGGGCCGCGGCAGTATAAGAGAGAGTGGGTTTGTACAATTATAAATGAGTACGAAGTTCGAAGGATTTATCACGTGTAGCTACTTAGTTCATTAATCTTATTTTGATCCATAATTTCGGTAACATTGTATTTGCACCAAACCAGGCCATCTTCACTTATCACGTGATCAATTTCAGAAGGCCGCCGCGCGTCGGCTAGGTTGCACGCGTTAGTTCTTGTACGGTCTATTTAACGCGCCCGATAAAGAGGCAACCTTAGTTCGTCGAAAGAGATACAGTTACGCAATAGAAAGAGACCACAACTTTGAAAGTATGGCGGGGCTGAGCCAGGCGCTATTGCGAACTGTTTTGCACTTTTTCGTGTCAGGGCTAGGGGTCGCTATTTTCTTAAATCATCGTGCGGAGTGAGCTTTCTGTACCATTTCTGTACCGTTAGGTTGGTACTATTATGTATTGCGTGACCAAAACTTAGATACTTCTTCAAATAAAATGATTTATTTGTAATTTCTTATGCCAATCATCAAACTGTTGGATGCTTGTAAAAACCTTTTAAATATGAGAAAGGAATATGTGTCTTACTTTTAATGCGGGCCATTTAGCATTCCTCATAAGTGCCTCATACCGATTGTCGTATACATTGCTCCAGAAATGTTTGTTGACCATCCAAGATGGCTAGAACAAAATTGATAAAAATTCATCACTTCGTTAAATATCCTCATACTTTCAGACTTAAACACTAATGTTCAGTGCTCGTGCACTGAACGAGTGTGAAAACGGCGGGCCTGCCATGGATACTGGGGGACCATTTAACAAAAACAAAACTAAATCAGAATATGTTTATCCGATTCCAATTTTTACAACTTATATGATATTTACGATTGACCTGTTTATACTATATGATCGCAATGTCTTTACATTAGTGTCAATAAATTATCCACTTTTATCATTCTTACCTCAATGTCAAACTCTGCGAACTTTTCTTGAGCATCGATGTCCGCTTTGGCTTCATTAAATTCACTGCAAGAAATCGGTACGTTCAAAGATTTTTTGTTATTGTTCACAGTAGGTTTTGTTGAAGCCTTGTCCGCAAAGAAATCAGTCGGTTTGTCGTCCGTATCCTGGATGGAAGCAGTTAAATTCTGCTCAATGGCATTTTCTTCTAACTCCGGGCGTGTTTCTGTCCTAGAAGCCATACCTTGAACGAAAAGGCTACTATTTGTCAAAGCTTTGTACAAAACATCTTTCAGCATAGACTCCTGTTCGATGCTCTGTGAAACCTTTTCCTCTAATGGCGGAAAGAATTTTGATGTTGGTATATTATATGTCTTCGATATAATTTCTGGTGGTCTACTCGAATTAACATCGAGCGTGATCGCTTCTGCGAGGGCGGGATTTTCTTTCAAGTGCAGAGAGTCAATGAGAGCAAATCTCGCTGACCGTAGGTCGTACTGAGCTACAACATCGGTCTTACTACTGTGCGCTCTAGAAAACATAGCTTTACTTCTTCCTACGTCTGTTGATGTTAAAATGGTAGACATTTTTGGCCGATACATCTTGTGAAGGACTGATTTCATCTGGGCTTGCTTCGGATTCTTATATTCCTGGTCGGCGTTGGTGTCACTGAATGGTCTCTGGACCATTTTGGACTGGTTTCGAACAATTTTTCGCAACGCTGTAAAATAAAGCGGAGCATTAACATGAAAATCACTCTCTGTTACACTTATCAATTATAATCCTTGCAATTACTTTTTTCGTAGCATTTATTTTCATGAATAGTTGTTATTAGTGTGTAAAAAAGTATCATTCCATGTATTCCTTTCACTAAAGACATGTTAACAATGGTCGGACAGAATGAATGATGAGTACCTAAGTACTTATGTGTAAAGTCTCACTGGTCGGCTTCCTGTTTGAAGAGAGAACCATCAATAAAAGGCTACATTTCAAAATGTCTGAATCGTGTTTATACGTTTGTTGAACTGTTTTACTGCAACATAAAAGTGTATGCAGATAAACGCAGGAATTATTCCGGATTGAGGTTTACAAAATATGGATACGTCTTAAATAGATAGGTACCAAGTAGATACATACCCACCTACCTTACTTACAATTATGAAATAAACAACTAGGTACATAAACACGGTCAAAATAGTAGATATTATCTAGTTTCAATTGAATTGAATTATCTGGTTGTTGTGTAGTTTAGTCTAGTTGAATTGAATTATCTAGCTTGAGTTTGAATTGAATTGATTTGAATTGATCAATTTCCAAATATCGATAATAGTCCAGTCATTTTAAACGTCAAAACCTGTAACTAAATTACGTGTGAGGGCTAGAAAAGCTAAAGTTCAAATTGTCGACCAAAATAACCTTGTGCGTTGTCTACCGACATACATAAATTGTACCTGATATAATATGTCGGTGGCGTTTTCCGTCATCTTGAAAAAAGGGTTAAATTCAGTTTTTTCCTCATAACTCGGTTCCCCGTTGAGATACGAAAATTTTTATACAATATTTTTTGTTGCTCTTTGTATGATCTACAATCAAGGTCCTAAACATTTTTCACGTGTCGACCATCGTTATGGAGAATATAACATGAATATAACGATCAAAAAATTTGAAAATAAAAAAAAAATGTTTTTCCTATTTCCTTTTTTCTCGTGAAAGATATCGAAAAATGGCCAGTATGAAACTTGTAGAGCGTATTCAGACCTATAATTTTTTTAGAGAAAAATTACGAACTCTAGCTCGCTCGCTAGCTCGGTTTTGATGCCGCTCGCACGGTTTTATCCACACGTCAAAATGGATGAATGGTAACATGACGAGATAAGAAATCAGTTCGAACAATAGGCTCAGAGCGTTATCGCTATTTCGCCCTCATTTTTAGGGTTCCGTACCCAAAAGGTAAAAACGGAACCCAACTACTCAGATGGCCGCCCGTCCGTCCGTCTGTCACCAAGCTGTATCTCTTGAACCGTTATACGAGTAGCTAAGTACACTTAAATTTTTCAGAGATGATGTATTTTTGTTGCCAATATATGGACAAATACAAAAAGGTGGGGGATAGAACCTAACCTAACCAACCCCCCCCCCCTCCCCCGGAGTTAGGTTATTTTCGTTACAGAATTTTTGGATTCGGTCTCCACGCTCAAGGCCCGCGATAGAAGCTATGCAATAGCTTAAAAATACAATAAACTAAATATTTAAGAGGGCTCCTATACAACAAACGTGATTTTTTGCTCATTTTAAATTTGGCGGGCAGAGGTGTTTTGATTGCAATTCTTGATAGTACGGAACCCTCAGTGCGCGAGCCCGACTGGTACCTACTTGACGAAATATTTAAGGAGAGCTTTTCACGCATGCGCACTACTCCAGTACGAAGTTCATCCCTTAGCTCCCGTAGGTGCCAACATTGAGGAAAATAGGGTGTTAATATCGATTGCTGTGAGCATTGACTTGGCGGCGCGACCCCTTGTACTGACGTGCCCTTTTGACAGATATTCCAGCGTTGAACTAAAATTTTATAATGGTACGTACTTACTTCTTTTCTTAAAGTTACTTATATTTTAATAGGTACTTACTTAGGTATTACAGGCTTAATAATTTTGTTTGCCTACCTTATTATTTACAGAGTATAGTATTCGTAATTAATTATCTATCATACTTATAATAATATTCATGTTATTATTTACTGAAGATACTTTTGAAAGTACATACTTAAGTTGTTCGCGATTTCTGCGTTTTTTATTATGTATCAACCACGAAAGTTATGGAATGAAAACATGCACGTACTTAAATTAACTAATTTCAACTTCCTCCCTTAGATCCTATAATTTTTCTTTAATTCTTAAATCTGACGATAATATGCAGTTTAGAAATTAATTCAAGAAAATTTTACGTATGGAGTAGTACAATCACAAAAAATCAGTGTTTTATATTATTTCCGAATACCTACTTACATAATTGCAGTTTTGGTAACTTAAAGTTTCGCTCAATTTTCAAGTTAAAAATTTTGATTTTTAATTAATTTTCACCTAGATTGGGGCTCAAGTTTTAATTCGTAGTTCGAAGGACTGTATCTCTAGGTAGGTCTGTAGGTAGGTAGGACTGTACCTACCAACCTAAATTATTAGATACATTTTTTATTCACCACAAATTAGTATTGACTGCGATCTTCCGTGGCATGGATATAAATGTTTTCCGTGGTGTTAAGTGACGATTAGGGTAATAATGTTCTGTGCGATGCAGTCAAAGACTAACTCGGAACCACGGTTTCTACACAGCATCGCGACGGAACGCTAAATT
Source organism: Coenonympha glycerion (assembly GCA_963855885.1). Classification (NCBI taxonomy): domain Eukaryota; kingdom Metazoa; phylum Arthropoda; class Insecta; order Lepidoptera; family Nymphalidae; genus Coenonympha; species Coenonympha glycerion. The sequence continues at coordinate 1,976,383 of OY979626.1, forward strand.
GCTTGGCGGTGCGTGTTTGCTGTATATACAGGGATTATAAAAAGTACCAAAAAGCTCTCGGCGTGTAGTTGTTTACATTATAACACTAACAACTTTTGTTCTACTAGTTTTCAAAATTCAGTGTTAATTTATTTAAAAAAAAGATGTTATTTCTGTAGTGACATTACACTGCTGCCGCGTTTCGCGTCGCGGTCCGCGCCGTTGCCACTTGCCGATGTCATTACCACAGAGTACTTTTTATATAGAGGTAGTCATTACATGTAGATTATCTCTGTAAACTATTGAATATTTAATAATTCTCAAAACATCGAGTAAAAAAAGTTGTTACTTTTAATGTAAGCAAATACAGGCCATTTGATATTATTAAAATAACCCTGTCGCTGTATGAACCATTGATTAAACATATTAAAGGATCAGCACTTACTGATGTCACGCATACAATTTTAGGCTCCGCCCTGAAGCCGGATTTTTAATTTGTCAAAACTGTAAAATGGCGTTAATGTATGCGACCGACAGCGGTATGTGCTGTCAGCGGTACCAAAATGTACGACGAGGGACGCCATATTTGAGACATTTTTTGGCTTCAAGATACGCCACATTTTTCCCGTCCTCCTAGCGTAGCCTATTTCGTCGTTGGTTCATACGTGGGTATTCTGTTTGAAGGAGACTAGTGCAATGACGACGTCTGGCCTGCTGGAGTGGGAGCTCTCTCTGTCATCGGAGCAAATCGTGTCGCACGGCTGGTACCACGGCGCGCTCAGCCGGGCTGCGGCCGAGGCGCTGCTGCAGCAGGACAGGCAGTTCCTCGTGAGGGACTCCTCCTCGCAGCCCGACAACTATGTGCTGAGCTGCCGCTCCAACGGGCAGCATCTGCACTTCGTTATACAGAGGGTATATAGCTTCACTATCCAGTCTCTCGAATATATAAAATTCTTTTCAAATTTTGTTAGGTCGAGTAGGTCATAAGCTATATTTTATATCCAACATTTGTGGGGTTAGCTAGTTTTACAAAGAATTATGAGAGGAGTAAAGACGTGCACCGGCTGTGAAGTGATACCTCACGACAAAAGCAGTGTGACCATGTCATTGCATTGTGATATATCTACACACATTGCACTGCACTTATACCTACCTAACCTTTAGAAATCAGTTGTTAAAATTGCATAGTAGGTCAGGCAGGATTTTTAGTCGCATGTTGCTTGCGGCGAACTCAATAATTATAAGATGTCCAATGTTTTTCAGAAATGAAAAATGGCATTTAAATATTGCCCTTACAATTTGTTTTAGATTGTCGTGCATCCCGAAACAGTTTTCGAAAGGTTCCAATATCAATTCGAGGACGAGGCGTACGATACAGTAGCAGACCTCATCACGTCGTACGTCGGCTCAGGGAAACCCATATCCGCCGCCTCAGGGGCGCGGATACAATATCCCGCGAACAGGGCTGTGCCATTGACCAATTTCATATCAGGCGACGATGTCGGAGCCATGGTCTCTCCGAACGGGGAGAGCAATTACGGGAACGGATATAGTCTGTACAGCCACTTCGTGGCCAAACCTGGGGCTCAACTACGAGTGCCTTTCAAAAAGCAGCGCTCGCACTCTCTCACCCCTATCGATATGACGCAACACGTGATGCAAGGAAAGAGCGCCAGCGCCGATGGGGTCATTCAGAGTCAAACGAGTAAACACCCCAAAATATTCTCGAACGAATCGAATTCCGGCTCCAATACTTGGGACCCGAACTTACCGACCAGTCCTCCTGCGAAACCAGCTAGATACGACGGCCCGAAAGCAGACGACAGACGGCTAGAATTGCACAGGCTCTATCACGTCTCTGGATCTGATTCGGGGAACGGCTCCGGCGATTCCACCCAGAGCTCTGCGCACAGCGACCCCAACAAGTCTAGAAACGACTTCGACTACAATCTAGTAAACACTCCGACCTTAAAGCAACAATTCGATTACGAGTTAACCGAAGCGAAGTTGTTGCAGTTGGAAAATTTGGACTACACCGTGGAGTCGAGGATCAACTTGGAAATGTTTCAGTCGCAAATCATAGCGGCGTCACTGACCAAACCGCTGGAGTCGGAGACCTTGCACACTATCAAACTGTTGCTGCGCACGTCGGGGCCTCGGATACTGGCGAACCATCTCACGAAAATAGACATTCATTTCCTGTTCGATGACGCCGTACAGATCGAGAAGCTGGACAAAACAGCGTCGGGGATAGAGCTTTGTTTCCTACCTCAAGGGCGTTCGTTACGTTTGGACGTCATTGAAAGGTAAGATATCTAGACTAGAATCCTATTAATTGTGCTAAGAACTCCCATCGAGTATCGAAGTCCTATAAAAGAGAAGAAACTGACTAGCTTAACATCTTGGAAAAATCCATGGTTCCCGCGGGATTTGTGAGAAGCTAAAACCATGCGGGCGAAACCACGCGGGCGTCCTCTACTTAAAGTGTACTTATACAGCTTAAGTAATGTTTGCAGGGTGGAAACATTTCGTCTTCTCGTAGCCGTTACCGTCCTGACATGCCAGACGGACAGACAGAGGGCTGACACCATAAACGACTGGATACTTCTAGCCATTGAAACGAAAACAGCACTAGGAAACCTGTATGGATTTTCGGCCATTATGTTTGGATTATGTATGCCCCAGGTATTTATGTACCGGTGACATCTATGGCATGAGTAAATCTCTGAAGATTCTAAGTTTTACTTGCCTTTGCTATTCCAGGTGGAATGTTTAGAGAACGCCTGGAATATTCTAAGGCGCGTATACACAGACAATGCGTTCATGTTCGAGGCCAAACTGCGGCCTTGCTTCAAAAGTATGAACGAAGGAACCAACCCTTTGCCGCCTAATACGACCACTCCATATGTAGTACCACCGGTGCTGTGCTTCCACTTGTTTGGTAAGATTGTTTATCTACGCTCATTGCTTAAAGTTCGAATTATGAAATCAAAATATGTCACATATTGACCTACTTTATTCACAGACTTCTATTATTATTAAAAAGTTATTCATTATAACATCGCTGTACTATGGAAATATCTCTAGATAGTTGAATAATTTCTATTACGATACGCGGCTCTGGGTTCCTGTATTTTTGTGTGTCGTCAGCACAGACCAGGGAATAACTTTCTTTTCTCTGTGGTCGTCATAGCCAAAAGAGAGTGTGGCTGTACACTCAATTTTGTTTTTTTTTTTATATATAAGGAGTCCACAGACAACATTTAGTTAGTAGTCATGATCGACCATAGACAACAATTAATTCACGGAAACAATAATTTTTCCCTGCCTGATATGACTGATTAAAAAGTGTTTTCATACTGAATATTGAAAAGAATTATGTATAATTTTTGATTATTTAATCATCCACTAAAAATATAGTTTATCTGACTTGTATAAATATTTTTCTACTCTTTTTTGTTTCATGACTTTTTTAACAGACTATACGCAGTTTGCAACTGAATTTTGGCGCCATACCTAACTTTTAACATTTCAATGTATTATTTTTGTTATTTAGTCAAAACTTAGCGCGGAAAAATGTCTAGCAGTGAAACATACTAAAGAAAATTTAACTCCACCTGACATTTTAATGATTGCAACAAAAATGACCCACAATCTTTTACCAACAAAGTGAAGGATTTACGACAAACATTAGCAAGATTTTATGGTTTGGAATTATGATAATGTAAGCGTAGATAAAGTAGTGTATGAAACTCTACATAATTGGGTATTAAAACACTCGTGTGATACTATTAAAAAACTCGCCTGCGGCTCGTTTTTTAAACTCACACTCATGTTTTAATACCCCCCATTATGCATCTGTTTCATAAACTACTATTATCTACGCTCATTGCTTAAAGTTCGAATTATGAAATCAAAATGTGTCACATTTTGATTTCATTATTTATTTATTCACAGACTTCTATAATTTTTAAAAAGTTATTCATTATAACATCGCTGTACTATGGAAATATCTCTAGATAATTGAATAATTTCCATTACGATACTCGGCTCCGGGTTCCTGTATTTTTATGTGTCGTCATCACAGACTAGGGAATAACTTTCTTTTCTCTGTGGTCGTCATAGCCAAAAGAGAGTGTAGAGCCAAACCTCAATTTTGTTTTTTTTTTTATATATGGAGTCCACAGACAACATTTAGTTGGTAGTCATGGGATGATCGACCATAGACAACAATTAATTCACTCACGGTAACAATAATTTTTCCCTGCCATTAAAAAATGTGTTCATACAGAATATTGAAAAGAATTATGTATAATTTTTGATTATTTAACTATCCACTAAAAATATACTTTATCGGACTTGTATAAATATTTTTCTACTCTTTTTTGTTTCATGACTTTTTTAACAGACTATACGCAGTTTACAACTGAATTTTGGCGCCATACCTAACTTTTAACATTTCAATGTGTTATTTTTGTTACTTAGTCAAAACTTAGCGCGGAAAAATGTCTAGCAGTGAAACCAGTGAAAAGAAAATTTAACTCCACCTGACATTTTAGTAATTGCAACAAAAATGACCCACAATCTTTTACCAACAAAGTGACGGATTTACGACAAACGTTAGTAAGATTTTATGCTTTGGATTTATGATAATTTGAGCGTAGATAAAGTAGTGTATGAAACTCTACATAATTAGGTATTAAAACACTCGTGTGATACTATTAAAAAACTCGCGGCTCGTTTTTTAAACTCACACTCATGTTTTAATACCCCCCATTATGCATCCTTATCATAAACTACTATTCTGTGTGCCTACCTAGTTAACGTTATTTTGTAGTTGAAGGCAAACTATCAAAAATCAGGACCGATGAATCGTATATACTTAATAAGAAAGCTGTACCTACGCTTACATTGCGAACGTCTTGAAATCGTGAATACACAGCTAAGACTGTTGTTGTTTTCAGATGGCGAAGGCGGAGGCCTCCTGCAGCCAGACGAGACGTTCCCCAGCAGTCTCATGAGCAGCTTGGAGTTCGACTTCAACGATACGGCGGCGCACCTCGAAGCGGCGCGTCTCTTCCCTCAGCAAATAGACACATTCAAGAGGAACGCGCGCACAGTCGTCCAAGAAATGTCATCGTTGGGGCCAATGTTGGACCCAATATTGCTAGAACTGTTCCGAACAGAGTTTCATATAAACTTCCTGTGGGGTGAGCGAGGTGCACTCACTAGCCCCAACCAAAGGTTTGCAAGGTTGACGGATATACTGACCGCCATGGCGACGAAGTTGGCGAGCCAGCCGCCGGACTGCGATGATGCCGTGTAAATCCCTCTGCCGTTTTATCAAGCCAGAATATGGCGTCGCCATGACACCGCCTATGGATTTATAATAGGACGTCAGTGGCGCTCCGACTACATAGAGCCCTACCTAACCAGAACAGCTCCGTGAGTGCGGCAACTTTTTCTTGTAGTGTGAATATGTCAGTTTGATGGTGTGCGTGAATAATTGTGTAGCGACGGTGGTTTGTCAACGACAGAGTATTTTTTGCCGCACTTTCGAAGTCACCGGCGGCCTCTTGGACCTTTATGACAGTGCCATAATATTTGAAAACTGTCAGTATCCATAGATTTTAATTTTTTTAACCTTTCGATGTGGTAATATTAAGTATTTTATTATAATTAATAAGCCGATCGTTTTTAACACAAAAGGTAGCAGAAAGCCAAATGTAAACTCGACTATTTTAAGGGTGATCGGCCGCGAAATTCAAATTAACTATATTGAATTTTTTGCAAATGATATGGTTCATAAAAACTATGGTCAAGAACTTTGAGGTTCTGTACTTGACACTGCCTTAATTAATTTCGAAACACCGTGATCCTATGCAGCAATAAAATATGTAACTATTGACTGGTTCACTACAAGTTAAATTCTACAATATAAATGGATATTAAATATTTAATCAGAAGTTATAATTGTTTCATTGTTCCGAGTGCCCGCAAAATTCAAATAAAGTAGAGGCTTGTACTTAGCCTGAAAATGTTTGATACCTACATTTCTAACAGTTGTAATTAATTATTGTATTGTATGTCAATAGTCTTTAAATCAATTATCGACCTAGACCCTAAATGCAGCTAGGATACGTTTCCACTGAAGCGGAGCGAAAAGCTATATATAATGGGCAAGTTCTTCCATTGAAGCGGAGCGGAGCAGAAGTTGATCACAAAAACATGATTTTTTTTACTTTCAATTTCTCATCCATTTTAAATTCGATACAGTCGATGACATTTGACACGAGAAATCTGTTTTCGAGCACTAACGAGTATACAGGATAATATAAAAATACACAATCGCTCTAGGTCTGTAGTTGTTTACATTTAAATTAACATCTTTTGTTCTACGACTTTTCAAAATTCATGCAAAATTCAGTATTAATTTATTTCATTCAAAAAAAAAAATGATATTTTTGTAAAGTGACATTACACTGTTGCGGTTTCGCACCGTGCCAGTACCACGTGCCGATGTTGCATTACAGAGTTGAAACAAATAGAGTAATCTCTGTAAAATATTGAATATTTGATATTTCTCAAACTATCGGTTGTTTTAATGTAAACAAATACAGGCCGAGAGCGATTTGGTATTTTTTATAGCAGGGCGATCGACTAAAAATGTATCAATCATTAAAGAACTGTATCAATGTCAAAAGGTGATTTTCAAGCGTTGTGATTGGTCACCCATGTGTACCCATGTGAACCCATGTTTTGACATTGATACATTTTTAGCCGATCGCCCTGCTGTATACGTTGCAAACGCTTTACGCTATCTAAACCGTATGCTATGAGATAAAGTCGTTCTGGCTCAGTATAGTACTTTCTTTTTGCTATTTACATCATAAAAACATGATCCTAGCAAGAAACTGTTTTTATCATTTTCAACATTAATTAGGGATGAAGTTTAGAGGGCAAAACAGAAAAAAGGCAATTGTGTACAACTAGTATATTTTCTATGCTCAAAAGTCAATAGTAATCCATCAACTTCTTTATCAATATAATATCTTAAGTAAAGGTAAATAGACAATATGCTCCTGTTTAGTAAAAAAAGTAAAAAAAGAAAACAACAAAACCTGTAGATCTTACTTGCTAAAACATGATAATTTATGATAAATGTTTGTGATAATATGCAGTGGCAAAAAAAAAAACATTTTACTTCGAAGTTTAGTTTTGTTACACCATAAGAATGGACAAATTAAGTATTATATAATATGCTCATTTTCCGTATTTTTTAGTAAGTAAACAACGGAATATTAAACATAATTGCATCTTATGATACTTAATATATAATACACTATCACCATAACTTATAAATAATAATATAAAATAAATAACGTTCTTTCTCCTCAAACAAAATTACTTTTTGTAAATCAACGTGTTTTTTACTATAAAATAAATTTTGAATAAAGCACATTGCCTTTTTCATAAAAAAAATACAGAATAACTGTGAATCATAACAAAGTAGATTAATTTATCTCAAATAAAGTGAAAATAGTGGTGATAAATTCCATAGTGCTGTAGCCTGTATCTTGTATAAGGATATATTATACTTCTGTTGCAGTTTAAGAAGTACACAAAAGAATCAAAACAGAATAAAAAAGAGAAACAAAAAAAATTCAGAAGCTTTTTTCTTAAAACAATGAAAACGTTTTTGGCGTGACGTTCAGTCAATAACAATACATTTGAATTTCGATTTATTTCGGAAATCCAAAAAGCAAAAGCTGAAAATATGAATATAAAACGATCATATGGAAAAATGGATTTCTGATCTCCCATAAATCTGCAATTTCATCATGTTTTGTTTTTACCGAGTGTATATTTAAAGTTCATTCAAAGACAAAAAAAAAAATACCAAGCAAAATAACATAAAAACTGTAAACAAATATCAGTTGTATTGTAAGACCCTAGCGTACCTCGAATTTTTTTAATGTAGACTATCTTTTTTGACATAAATTTAAAAATATGGTTTTCATGATTATAAGTTCTATTAATAAATTTTGCTATAAGTATTGTGACTAAAGCCGGTTCCCAATATTCTATCAATCTTCCATTTGCCCTACGTAAAAAAAAATTACAACAATTTGCTAGTGATGTGATAAGTTAAATTCCACTCTTTAACTAAAAGAATAAACAGAATATACTCTTGAAAAAAAAAACCGTTATAACCAATAAATATGTCTATACATACAACTAGCCATGTTAGACATGTTGCATTTAGACATATAAATATGTCTAACATGCAACTGGCGGTAGAGGAGTTACTTTTAATATCCCTATATATATTTTAATGCCTAGTGTGTAGAATGAAAACTGCTTCTCCATTGTAGAAGTCCTTGCTTCGAAAAAAACCTTCAACACATGTACATATTACACATTTAGAGTCAGCTTACAATACAACCTAACGGCAATAGTTTGATATAGGATTCTTAACCTAAAGTTAATTAGAATTTGAGCGATTTGGCGAAAAGAGCAACCGTCGCTTGTGTCTTGTCGCCATTGAATCGCCTTAGCTCTACAATCGCCTGCAAAGAAAAGACAATCTTATTAATTTATTTTATTATAGATTAAATAAATATCATACTATTAAAAATATATAATATGTTAATTGATAAATATCTATGCTAATATTATTAAAGCTGACGAGATTGTTTGGATGCGGTAGCTCTGAAAATTCTGATCCAAATAAAATTTCTTTTTGCATGGACACTGGACAGTTCACTCAGAGAGACCACTTTTTGTGAAAACCATTTCGCATTAGCTTTACTAAAGATGTACGGTGATTTCAATCCACCAAAGCGCTCTCCTTCGTAACTCTTAATATTACGAATCGCACGAAACCACTGATCTCCATAGAGTATAATATAGAATATACTCCGGATAGCTGACTGTCAAAGTAAAAATGAAGGCACTTGATTTTCGCCATTTTGGCGCTGATAGTTGCGTAACCTAGCGTGAGCGTCTATGGAACTAAAATCAAATGACATTCAAAACGACGGTCCACTTCCAACAAATGTCAATTTAGTACCGTGGACGCTCGGGGGAGGCGCTTCAAATCGGCACAAAAAATTAACTGTCAAACGTATGGAATCATGAATCCAGAGATACATATCAGTGCATGAAACATAAGCGATTGTGAAGGAGTGGGGCGCGTCTTCGTGGATTGAACTACCTATACGCTTCGTGCTTACCTGCTCTCTCGTGAATCCGAGGGCAACAATTTCTTCTACTTCCGTTTCGCTAAATCGATCCGTCGGCAAAATTGTCAAGCTGGGGTTCGAGAGACCTATCAAAAAAACGTTATATATATTATTTTTGTAAGTGCCGACAAAATCTTGAAGTTTATTATGATGAGCTCTCAGGCATGCAGATTTTCTCACGATCCTTCCTTCAACCTTAAGACTGGAATTGTATTAAAGTTTGCTCAAAACGTTTTGGGACAAAATGATCGATTTGATATTTCACACAAAGCCTTACTTGAGAATACTTGGGTTTCTGAGACAAATCCAAAGATACATTAACTTCAAAATGCATTCAGCCATTTGAAAGATACGAATTACACTTACAAACAAATATACAAGATACAGAAAAACATAACCCTTTCTACAGTCGGGTAAAAAGAGGATAAAAATGGAGGCGCGGCCTCTACAATCTACAACTTTATACAAGCTTGATTGAAATTCAAGTCTAAAAAGGCAGAAATAATATTACTTGCGATTACAAAATATTGATGCATGATGAATATAATGATGCTTGCATTTCTGAGATTTCAAGTTTTATCAGAAAAATAAAAATAGTACCGTTCCAGACAATTTTACAAAGCTAAACAATTTGGGAAATATTAATAATAGATAGGCTACTACATGAAATATTAATGATAGATACATATTATGCAATATTAATGATATATAGGTTACTATATGCAATATTAATGATAGATAGGCTACTATATGCAATATTAATAATAGATAGGCTACTTTTCATCCCGGGAACTCCACGGTTTTCGCGGGAATAAGAATCGCTGAAGAAGATGACATACCAATTCTCTGATTCGTGGACTGGCTAGAGGGCTGTCCAGGGGACGCGACAGCGGGGCTGGATGCCACGGGTTTGGCAGAACCAGGGGCCTCTGAAAGTAGCGGAACCGATTTCAAGGAAGGCTATATTCATTTACACTTAGGGCTTAACCAGGAAATTAAAAAACCAGCGAGTTTTACAGCAGAGCCTAACAGTAAGTTTCATATGATGTGTAATATTTAACATACAACAAATTAATTTATAACTAACTAACTTAACTTGTAATTAAATTTGTTATTAGTTAGTATTTAAGTAAAGGTTTGACTGTATCAGTGCAGGTTGTGGCAACTTTTAATTAGTCGTACAAGAGTGGTGTATCCAATACCTTTAAACGAGCAATTCTTTATACGGGGGTTTTGGGGGCGATTAATCGATCTAGCTAGGATTCATTTTAGTAAAACAACCGAGCAATGCTCGGTCATCCAGATATTGTTATATTATACAGCTTGTCGCCTGATATATAAATAATTTTTTTTTTTTACAGTACTTGGTAACAACCTTACGAAAAATGACACCGCGCGCGCTTATTGGTTAAATTCCCAAGTTTCCTGTTACACGCTTTTTCCCTTTTCCAAAATCACAAAAAATATCCAACAACCGAGAGGAATGATTTTACAAGACAACAATCCTTTGCTGGAAGCGCTAAATTGTACGGCAATGCATTTGACGTAGTGTGTGGAAATAGTTAATTTCATTTTTGTATGCAATTTATTTATTTATTTATTTAATATTTATTGAACACAGAAAGGTAAAAAAACAACAGCTTAATCCTAATTTATGGTGAGGATTTTTATTTTCCTGGTCAAGCGATAACTATGTACAAAATATGATAACCAAATAACGAAACTATTGCCAACATTACACCATGGAATACTATATGAAACAAACAATACGAGGGCTCGGTCTAATAAACATAATTACTTACAAACCTTAAGCTGTTCAGTTAAGAGTCCTGTGAACTACGATGTCTCCATTCATTCAAAATACCAAATCATTTGTAATTCGTGCATATTTCGATCATGTTGCGGTGTTATTCGGATTCATATAGTAATAATCTTTGCTCCTGGCCATATTTGGTTCTTAAAACGAAATAATAATCGATTATGATCAAAATTTTTATAACTTTTTACGAGTTCCGTAATACCAAAAATTAGGAATGAAAACTTAAACTTAACTTTCTTTATTAACTGGTGTTTTTATTTAATATAAACTGGACAATAATAACTGTGCTCCAGAACTAATTCGACGCGAGATAGTGTTGCTTTTATTACAAAACAAATAAGCAGATAACATGTCCTCTTTGACATAAAAATAAGCAAAACTAAATTGAAAATTCATTTACAATTTCGTTTAACAAAAGTATTTCGGAACCAGATATGGCCAGGAGCATAAATTATTACTATGTGAACCCGAATAACACCACAACATGATCGAAATTTGCTCGAATTACAAATGATTTTGGTATTTGTATGCGAATGTATGGGAGACATCGTGGGTAAGCGGACTCTTAAAAGCCGTGAACTAAAGTGCTAATCAAAATAATTTTACTATCTGTCAAAATTACCATACGAAATGGACTAAACTCATTTGGTTTCGATGCTCGCAATATTAGTTGAGATAACTTTTTAACTACGCACAAACAATAATTAAATTTTGGTGGGTACATATTACATTTCCATCTACAAATTGGTAGAGTAAATAAAAATCATACACACCTTTTAACCCAATATCATATTCCCCACATAACTATCTTAATATATTATATAAAATTATTATATTTATTATTACATAAAATTCTGGTGTATTCATTATAAATTTCTTTAGAAGCAGCTTCATTTTTATGAACTTTATCGTCTACATTCGGTCTGAGAATAGATCGTTAGCTGTTTTTCATACCCTTTGGAGTTTGGCTCTTCCTATAGTATAGTATAGAGTAATAAAATTCTCATATGAAGAAGAGCCAAACTCTTCCTCATTACGAGAAAACATCACAGAAAAACGATGTTGAAAAACCTAATTAAAAAAAATAAGGCAGTCATCAGTTTTTTTCCGAGCGTTTTTTAGAGTTTATAACTACCGACACATATAAAAAAATACTTAGTGATTTTCGATAACAATTAAAAAAAAGAGATTTTCGAGCAATTTTTTGGTAAAACTTTCTAAAGAGCAATTTTTTTTCAAACGTGTTTCTGCTTCTGAGCAAATAATATAGAAAGACCGAAAGAAAGTACATGACGTATTAAAGTACGTAATTATCTTTATAGTTTCTTAACCTGCAGTTCACTTAAAAAACCGTTTAAAAAGATAACACAGCCTTCAAAAGTTCAAATAACAATATTTTTTCGGTTTCGTCAAAAAGCAAACAATATCAGACAATTATCTGAATGTTGCTTTACCAAAATTAAACAAATATGTTTGTAAGTTTGATTTGCTTCTCACATTATGTAATTCGTCTTTAAACACTCGCAGTCAGGGACCTATGTCGCCATCCAATGTACTAGCTACGACATCTATTGACAAATAACGAAACACTGCGATGGAATATCAGACATATTTTTGTTATTATTGTGAAATAAAGCCAATCCAACCATGAGCCAAACCAATCATGAAAGAATCAACCCACCATGTGTCCGACCTACATTAATATTCAAAGCCAAGCCAAATGAGAATGTCAAAAATACGCAGTTTGAGTTTGGAGTTGCTTAAACGAATTTTTTTTGTTGTAAATCTAAGATTGTATAATTCTTAGTTTTCGTAAGGACTAAACACTTTTAAACCAACACAAAAAACCCACCAATTTTACTATTTTTATTCGTTTCAAAATTAAATAATATAAAACGACAAATGAAATTGAAAAAACTACAATACAACGATTTCCTGCATGTGACATTATTTGTACGTACTTTCTAAGATGACTTGTAAATATTTCTTACGTTTTCTTGACACTCCAACATTAATTAATATAACTATAAAAACATAGTTCATTGTAATTATTAAGTTGAAAATTGTGTACTAAATGAGCGAAAAATGCGACCCAACAAACGCAGACTATATACATTTTCTTTGAACATATGAACAATCGGTCAATTTGTAACTCATTTAAGGACTAATTTTCATAACTGGAGATTTTTCAGGCAATTTTTTTTTACTTTAACATGTGAAGCTGATACTACTTTTGCCGAGACTTTATTGTCATTGAGGCTTAGTGTGTAATTTAGGTTACAAACTGGCCAAAAAAAATAGCATTGAACTAATTTAAATAAAAAATATGGTAATTCCCTTTTTGGCATAATATGACATAATATAACATATGCGTTTTTTCAAAAGGGAACACAAAACAACAGTATATTTATATGAACCATAGTCAAGAGCCCGGTGAAATATGGCAATATGCGTTTTTGCACAATGCTTCAACGTTCGGGATAGTTGCAAAGCTATTTTTCACTTTTAGAAAACATAATATAGTTTCAGTAATTATAAGATGATTGCTCTAAGTTTTAATAGGAGCTGTCTAAATATCGCGTAATACGACGAGCAAAAAAGCCCTTCGCACCCGAGTTCTAAGCGTAGTCTTATCATAAGGGTATCGTACAACGCTTCGCGAACGAGGCCTGCAGTGTTGCAGAAACGAATCGTCGCGTAGATGTATAATGATTATAATATTATCGACAAAGGATAGTCAGTAGTTTTCAACCAGTTTGAAGAATTCAATTATTTTTTCAGTCATACAATGTGACTAAAATATAATTGAGTTAACAGTCATAACAAATTGAAGTTCAGTTAAATTCAGGTGTTTTTTAAAGGAAATAACGGAAAGATGACGTATTACGCCTATGTTTGTACGACTATCGTAATGACAATAAACACATACGATTCGCGGCAGTACCGCTTCGTATACCGACTTATTAGAACATGTTCGTACACGTATTGCTGTCGTCGTACGCGCGGATTACGATACGCTTACTCACCGAGTGCGAAGGGGCTTAACCGCTTACGAGTTGGTTATCAATTTCAGCTATTTTATTTTCTTACTCCTCGCACCTTGTTTGGACTTCTCGAGCGCCTCCTTGACTTGTCTCTCCTCGTGGTCGCGCGCTGACTGGTTGACGATCTCGTCCTCCGAGACGCCGGAGAGTCGGGCGCACTCGGGCAGGTCGGCCTCCGGCAGGAAGGGCGTCTCGGTGCCCGTGGTGCCGATGCGCAGGACGTTTCGCTTCAGGTCTATGTTGCACTAGAACAGAATGCAGACGTCTCATTGTAGACACCTTATCTTACTAAATCAGCATCTGCATATCCATATCTGTATCTGTGGAACATCTGTCGCAGAACCGACGGACGTGTTCTGGAGTGAAGCCGTGTACCGGTAAGCGAAGCGTAGGACGACCTCCTGCCCACTTGTAGACACCGAATCACACTCATATAATAAAGACTAAAGTTGGTTTTTGTGTGTGTGTATGTTTTTTTAAAATCGGTTCAAATAATTTGGCTGAAATTTAAAATGCAAATGTAATATAACCTGGATTACAACATAGGCTACTTTTAACCCATTTAACTAAAAATGCACTGCAATGTTCCCGCAGGATTCATGAAAAACCGAAATTCACCTCTGCTAGAATGCAATATTACTAACAAAGGCAGTCGCGGTCAATTTCTCGCCCCCAGATTTATCTAAATGAATGAATCTAGAAGTCAACTACTGTCACCGTGCTATCATACTATGTATAATAGCCTGACTTTGCTCAAATCTACTATGAGATATCAATAGAATAGAAATGTTGCATTCTGAAGATTATACAAAGCAGCTATTATTTCGACACATTCCTATCAAACAGCATCTGTAGAAATCCCCGGCCATGCTGTGACCACTGGCCAGTATAAAGTAGCCTTTAGGCTTCGTAAGCTGGATGGTGTGAAAGGCTTCTCT
The DNA here is from genome assembly GCA_963855885.1 of Coenonympha glycerion. NCBI lineage: Eukaryota > Metazoa > Arthropoda > Insecta > Lepidoptera > Nymphalidae > Coenonympha > Coenonympha glycerion. Next base: position 1,991,408 of record OY979626.1, read on the forward strand.
TCTTCTTAGCTTTTATCCTGGCATAATGTCAGAGTCAGCATGTAAAAGCTAAAGGAATAAAGAATTGGTAAACGAACACAAAAGACTGATACAGATGGAGAAATATCTTAAACAAAGCACTGTAGCACCGTTGATAATGAGGTTTGAGAGCAATTTTTTCTCCTGTTTTTCTCTAGATTGGGAGCAAATAGACCTTCAAAGCCACATGCTTATCGTTATGAATAGTAGAATACCTGATGTCTCTTCAGCATATCTAGGCCGAGCAACATATCCATGGGCTGTTCCTCTAGCACTGAGAAGGAGGTGGTCAAGAAGTCCTTCTCTATGCGCATCTGGACCATGTGTATGCGCCCTATGATCCTCTGCACACCGACGCCTTTCGCTATGCCGGCCCATCTGCAGCAGTAAACAGAATATTCAATCATACAACACTTCTTCAGAGAGTGCAAAGTAGAAGTTCCATCTTGTCCTTCTATCACCATTCATCCACCGCACTGCAGTCCAAAAGAAACCTGGCTGATACTTTGACTACCATTAAAGTGGTTTCCTTCTTTTCTCATATGCATAGATAGATATATACAATTCAGGTGTTTTTAAAAGTGTAACCACATCACTTTCCATCAGGAGAGATTGCGAGCATATGCAGCTAGTACAGTGCAATTAGCTCATAAAACGACTGAACCTGCACATCCAAAATAAATGTATTTATTCAGGCTCCAAATTGTTCTATTCCACAGTCCACATATTTTTTTGGTATAAAGTTACATTACTCACATAGTCGGGTTTGAGGGGCAGAGGGGGGAGAAATTCTCTTTCATCATTTTGTTTTTAAATTTTCAAAAACTATGCTGCTTAGCGCAATTATGTAAAAGAAATTGTAAACAAAAATGGTAGCATAATTTTGTTAATGTGGATGGTTCAAGCGTGACGGAGGGTGTAAAGTAACATTTGGAAGTTTTTTACATTTTTGGAAAAATGTGACATCATCACAAGGAAATTTATTATTAAATACAAAATAGTGTCTTGTAAAAACAAATTGCAATATCAGTGGCCAGTTGTATGTTAGAAATAAGCCTTTGAAGAAATGACAACCTCAATACCTCTCAAGGGGCGCATCTTTTCAAGGAAAAAGAGTTAAAACGCAGCTTCCCACTATGCACAGTAATAGTGCCAATAAAGCAAAACACAGCAATACCTCGCAATAACTGCTTCATAAATCACAATAGAATATGAAGCAGAATGTGTATTCATTTGGGCATTCGGCCGGTTTAATAAAGTCTAACCAACCTAGTAAAAGTACAATACTAATTTGTAGAGAGTAGAAAAAAAAATCTCACCTTGTATCAACCAGTCTCATAATGTTGCACCTCTCGGCACACCCTGCAGACATTATAGTGGTCTGAGCTCCCGAATCGATGAAAGCCTTCACTGGAAACCTGGAATATTTAATCAATGCTAAGGTGATAAGGTTACAGAACTACCTATTAAGCACAGCCTAAACCACTGAACGGATGACAAATTCAACCGAGTTTGACCCCGGGATAGGTTGTGTTGAAAATTGACCTTCTAAATATCTGACACTGTAGAATGCTTTCGGCAATTCAGCTCCTTACAAAGTTTAGTGGGAATTTCCAGTATCACTGAGCTTTTTTATGTTGTGGAAATCTGGCAATTAGTCTGTAGTACAGGCAGATACTATGGGGTGTTGGTATATAGTTTTGTGCCCTTTATATCATGTCTACATTTGAATTACATGCTGAGCTCCATAATTGGATTGCATATGTTCACATTGGCTTTATTATGTTGTATAAATGAGTAGTTTTATACAGTTTATGTATTATACAGTGTATTTTATACAATCCTCTACATACTGATGGTTGATTTTGTGCATTTTTGTTTGAATTGCTTTGTTCAAGTATATGCCCAGATATTTAAAATTTTGATTTTGTGTAAGCTAGTTATCTGACAGAGAGACAGGAGGACGATTCCCTATTCACAAAGTTTGAATGTCATATAGACTTAATTCTTAACTTAGACAACCATTTGTCAACTTCGTGAACAGAAATCTTCAGATATCTTTTTGGATGTCTGTCACTTTCGTCCCTGATCCCTTAATTCTTTGACTGTTGGTACTGGTACGTAACTCACCCATTCACATGACAGTTGATATACAGCATGACGACAGTTCCAAAGGTCTCCGGATTGTACTCCATGGCAGCCTCCATGTTGGCCTCGATATTCTTCTGACGGATCTCCTCTGCTATCATGCGCTGTGCTTCAGTGTCAAACGGATCTGAATTCATCATCCTGAAACAACATTCAGATTGAAATACTTTATTTCATATAGGCCTATGCAACTTTAAACTAAGTTCACTAATGGAAAAAGTCGGTAAATAATAATGAATGTTGTGTTGAAATAAGAGCTCACCTTATTCGCTGCTGCTGACGTTCAGTGCGCGCTGATATTTGTTCTCCTAGCACAGAGGCAAATGTATCTGTGGAAAAAAATGTTTATTATAATTTTGAGGTGATGATATCAAATGTTACCAGAGATGCATCATACACAATCTGTAGTATGGTTGGCATGTACTTGTTACATAATAGACATAAGAAAGATATTTTAAATTAATTAATAAGCAGGTGAAAAGGCAACAGTTTGTTTATAAACATCAGTCCAAATACAGAATCATGACAATGGGGTCTTACACTACTTTTGAATTTGATAAAAAATATTACTTTATTATAAACTAGGACAAAAATAATAACGTGCAGTGAAAGAAATATTAAAATCCAACGAAGATTTACAAAGTTACAGGCGTTTAAACTTTGGAGTGGGGGGATCTTCTATCCCTTTCTCGCAAAACGAAAATTTGTATGAAGCCGCACGAAGCTACTATGGCATTGGTACGGTGTGACGTCACAATGTCTCTGTTGCTATCTCTGTCTAATCACAAATCTTTAAATGCTTATAACTTTTTTGTTATTTGATCGATTTAATTAGTTCTTTCAGTGCACGTCATTATTTTAATTCTACTTTATAATAAAGTAATAAAAAAATTGGAGTCAAATACCCTATTAAAAAGCATTCTATTAAGAATAAGAACAAAGAACTAGTAACTCATGCCTGCACTGAACACATCTGCTGAAAGCCACACCAACCGATGTCATGACCCGAGGTTGCTACCCCATTTTAACAATAGTCACACAAATTCAAGATGTGGGTATATAGAAGGGCGTCAACAAGAAGAAGGTATAGAAGGGTGCTTAAAATCAAATGGTACAGTTTTACCCCTAACGGCAGGGTACTGGACATGGTTAGTAAAAAGAGAGAACTCCTGACAACCATTTTGCACAGAAAACTGGAGTTCTTTGCAATTTACAACGATGAGATCAATACCTCCAAACTTTGATTTGAAGATGGCACTTGATGGTGCACAACTTAATCACTGTACCAATACCAATATTAATATGTACTCTAACTCCGATTAAATCAGTTTCAAACCAGCTCTCCCAGGCTTCACTACAACACTTTCAACCCTCATCACAATCCAATTATGATCTCTATATCTTAATGATTAATGATTTTTTGATGTTTTAATTATACTTTTCATAATTTGCATTCTTATAAAATAGCAATATCAATACACATAACCCAGTCTTGGTTTGCATTCTTGCATAATTGACATTCCTGAAACGTGTATGAAGTGCTTTGATTTATCATTGCATAGCAACTGAAGTCACTGTACACATCCTAGCTTTCCCATCACTTTACTAAATGAGTCCCTTTAAATCAAGAGTGAACAGGAGTTAGCTATCTTTTCTAAGCAGAGCCCGACCATGAATCAAATGAAATGAAAGAGGTTAAGTAAGATAAAGAGTCACCACAAGCTATCACAAAGCTGAGGGCCTTATACCCATTCTCAAAAGTTTAATGTCACAAATAACTGAGAATACAAGAGCGAGTGATGCAAGTTCAGGGCTTGAGGGCACCTCGACTCGGATAATGGATAGGTGACGAAGAGGTGCTCCTGCTGAGTGGTTATTTTCTTTTATGACCACCCAGAACCTGGACCAAGCTTTTAAGAGGGTTAAAGATATATCATGTTTTAAGAAATATTCAAGGTGACCGATTTCAAAACCTTACCATAGAATATGCTTTGCTCCAATTGGTTAAAGCGTGATGTTAGTTTAATAAACATAATGGATGAGGCTTTGAATTGAGTCGCTTTCATTCGAAGCTGAGCTTTTAAGAGGGTTAAAGAAAAAGAGTGAACACTAAAGAGTCAACCTCAAGCTATCACAAGGCTGAGGGCCTTATACCCGTTCGCTAAAGTCTATTGTCATAAATAACTTAGAATACAAAACGAACGAAGCGAGATTGGAACTTGAGGGCACCCCAACTCAGATAATTTAGGTGACCACCCAGAAATAGGAGCCCTGCAAAGCGGGGCTCTGTCAACCGGTCTTTTAAGAGGATTAAAGATATAAGAAATATTCAAGGCGACCGATTTCAAATCGCTTACCAACATAATTTATTACCTAAATTGCCACTTAGTAAGGCATCAGCCAGCCTCGGGTTGTTTTGTTTGAGCAAAGCAAGTTGATCGGGGTTGGCTAGGAACATTTCTCTGATGATGCGGGGATCCTCTTCCACGGGTGAATTTCTGGCTGACATTGAGGTGCTTGCGGCCCCTTGTGGCACTTGAATGTTGCTGAAGTCGAGGCTAGCTAAGCCACTCGGTAGAGCTGAAAATGATCAATTTTATTTCAACTTTTATTTTTATTTTAGATGCAAGTCAAAAATTTACACATATTTGGCAGAACTCATGACTGTCAGTTATTTTTTTTCCAATAATCATAATTCGTCACAGTGGACAGCGTGCATCGCGATACATTGTCGTGATAAGACAATAATTTTATCTCGGCGCAGTGTCAGTCGTTGACAGACAAAAGATGACAATGCAGTTTTGGACAGTGCAGGGAATACGTGCAGTGAAATGTACCTTGGTTGGCGTCGTTCACGTTCAATGAGGAGTCCGACTGCGCCACCATGCGCAGCATCACGATAACGTCTCCATCATGCACCCCCAACTCCTTCAGCGACTTCTTGTCATGCACCATGGGCTTGCCATTGAAAGTCAAAGTGATTCGCGACGCGGGAAATCCCGATTCGATTTCACAAAACGCCTTGAAATTCTCCAATTCCAAATCTTCAGACACATCGAGGACGAAAATTTCGTCGTTTAAAGTCGAAACTGTTACTTTCATTTTGCAGTGATACGCAGTCGGGACCGTGCGAAATGTTTACTGTAAAAGAGGGTATTGTACAATTCGTGTACAACAAACGCAACGCGGCACTGAGGTACGTACTCGGTATTTATATTTCAGGAATGACTGTCCAAAACATTGTTCAGTATGCACGCGTTTGGAATAAGCACAGATTTTTCTTAGAAAGCATGCACAAATAAAAGTTTTTGATTTAGAGTTTGGACTGTATGTGTCCACCACAGACCAGGAACCGAAACGCTGTATATGTATATTGCACAGACCACGAAATGGAATATTGTAGGTATTGAGTACACAGACCACAAAACTAATTAAGTACCACAGACCACAGACCACAAACTCATAACTCATAACTATTTTACGGCCCTGGATGAAAACCGTGTCAAACATAGACATAACATAGAACATCACCACAGAACATAATAAATACTGTCCAAAAAAATCTTTTTTGCTTTTATTAGACTCTATAAGCCATGTTCACTTGTCACATGATCAAGTCCGCTACTGGTAGCCTGTACCATGGAGGTACTTACCTCCATCCTCTATGGCCTGTACAGACCATAGGTATAGACCGATTTCAGACGGCTGCCGCCATAGAGTATATGCTGCCGCGCGCCGGCTTGGTTGCACGCGTTAGTCGTGTACGGTATATTTCAAGCGCTGCGTGCGCCTGATTACGAGGTAGCCCTAGTACCTACGTTGAAAGAGATAAAGTTACGCGATAAAAAGAGCACAACTTTAGAGGTACCTACTATGGAATCCCAATATGGGACAAAGCTGCTAATATGCAAACTATTTTTGTATTGCAAAAGAGAGCAATTAGATCCATTTATAAAATGACGCCACGCGAATCTCTTCGCCAAAAATTTAAAGAAATAGGTAAGTATTCTAACAGTGACATCTCAATACATTTATAATTGCTTGTACGTCAAAATATTAATAATTACTTATAAGCAACGTATAGATATAAGTAACCGTCCCATTAGAAATGGAGGACACAAGTTAGTTGTTAGTGCCCTGTGTCACACCGTTGCGTTTGCGTTGTGTTTGCGTAAGGTACAGAAGTCCTTTGTGGGGTTGAGTGTACGCTTCTACAATAGGGTATTTGACTCCAATTTTTTTATTACTTTATTATAAAGTAGAATTAAAATAATGACGTGCACTGAAAGAACTAATTAAATCGATCAAATAACAAAAAAGTTATAAGCATTTAAAGATTTGTGATTAGACAGAGATAGCAACATGAAATTGTGACGTCACACCGTACCAATGCCATAGTAGCTTCGTGCGGCTTCATACAAATTTTCGTTTTGCGAGAAAGGGATAGAAGATCCCCCCACTCCAAAGTTTAAACGCCTGTAACTTTGTAAATCTTCGTTGGATTTTAATATTTCTTTCACTGCACGTTATTATTTTTATCCTAGTTTATAATAAAGTAATATTTTTTATCAAATTCAAAAGTAGTGTAAGACCCCATTATGATCCCGAAGTTTGTTTTGTAAAGCCACTGTCAAGACACATCTCATAAATCAGGGTTACTAATACTATTGAAGAATTTTTCAACGACAAAGATTCTTAGAATGATGGGGATATATTTCCATCTCCTCATGAGATATTTTAAAAGTTATGTAATAACTTTTCATATTATATAAGAAGAACCTGGCAGTAGAGTTTTTGATTTTTCATGGGTGCCTATTATTTAGGCCTATGTGAAAATAAAGAATTTCATTTCATTTGGATGCTTAGCGGAGGCGATGCCTAGCTTACCAAGTTTCAATAGTATAGACTAGTTCTTATAGTTTCGGGAAAAGTGGCTGTGACATACGGACGGATAGACAGACAGACATGACGAATCTATTACGGATTCCGTTTTTTGTCATTTGGCTATAAAACTTTTGGCTGGAACCCTAATAAAAACTACTCGGATGTCTTCCAAGTTCCCCTTTTGGAGGGCTGTCATACAAAATTTGGTAAGAGCTTTAAAGCACTGCTCGCGGTGAGTGTTATGTGGCTCTATATCCCATTTTGGCGTTTCCCTAACATTGGTCCACGCAAGAAACACATACTTAATAACGGATTGCCAATGCTTTGTTTCTATGAGCACATTCCCTTCTTCTATCACACATTTACTAAATGCAGCCAAATCCGTAGCGACACGGTAATAATCCGGAGAATATCTTTTAATCGTCAAACGCGAAGTTAATGTACTCTTGCAGACATTAGACTTTAAAGATGACAATTTTTCCTTCAACCGTGTTAGGTCAGGCGCAGGTGGGCGCAGGCATTTCATTGAAGATTTCTTTTTCAATGTCGGGATGCTCTTCCGTTATTTTGTTTATAATCTTAATTAGTTGTGAAGGACTCAGGCCTTTAAGTCCAGAATCCAACCGCCCACTAAACTCTTCCTGACGAGTTTGGTCAACCTTTCTTTTAACTGGTGCTGAGAATATTATGTTGCTTCTTCTTGGTTCCATTGGTGGGATTGAGTAAGGCCCTGTTACTTGGTGTCCTAATAAAATGAAAATTATTTTTTACACATTTCACATATCGGAATGTAGCCGAGACGATACGAGAATAACATAGCAGATACGAAACATACTGGAGTTTATGCCACAGTTATGTTATTTTTTTTAAAAGCAAACCCTTATTTAGAGAATACCAATGCAATATAAAATATTATAACAATTTTCTTCTGCTTTTCAGTTTTGCCCACAAATAATATGTAGTAAAACACATTGTTAACAAAATGCAAGTTGGTTCTGTATGAACAAAGAAGAATGCCTAGTCAAATAGAGGTCTACGCTACTCATGAAATGTACGACGCGCGACCCCATGTTTGAGAAATTTTTGGCTTCAACATACGTCACATCTTTCCCGTTCTCTTAGCGTAGCGTATTTTGTCATTGACGCTACTAGTCAGCATTAGGAATTAGGAAATACCTGTTTCAGGAGACGGTGCGGGACTGAGGTGGTCTGGTGACAGAGGAGGTAACAAATCGCTAGAGTTGGCGCCAGTTGCCAGCGAGGTTCTAAGCAAGCGGTCCCTTATATGCGCAGGAAGCTTAGGACCTTAGGACCAGGACCTGGCCGAAAGCAAATACTGCCGCATGTAGTTTGGTGACTCCTCCATAATTACACCTGGAATGTTTGCATTTAAGAAACAAAAGTTTTTCACCAGTGCGTCCTTCCTGTCCTCACCAGCTATGGTGCTAAAACGCGAACACTCACACACTGCCTGATCCACAAATTTAAAGTTGCGCAGCAGGCCACGGAGAGAGCTATGTTTGGAGTTTTCCTGAGGGATAAGTAGAATCCGAAATGAGGATCCGCAAGCGAGCCAAGGTCATTGACATAGCCCAAACCATAAGCAAGCTGAAGTGGCAGTTGGCAGGTCACGCGTGTCGTGGGGCTCAAGTAAGCGTGGAGAACAGGGTGTGGTGGCACTCGCTTGAGAAGTTATGCCTATGTTCAACAGTGGACGTCCGCAGGCTGATGTGATGATGATGATGATGATGATGATGATGAAGTTTTTAAGCCTGGTTTTACCCTTGAATAATAAAAAAAAACAGGACTGATTAATTTGTTTTGCTATTATCCGCTACTTGAAAGGATTCTGTATGGTGCAATATGCAGGAACACCTTCCACATGAAACACCACACACAATTTTCTATCACTTTCTTCGACGCACGTTTCGTCCCGACACCGGGACATCCTCAGGAGATGTTGACTTCACAATGCGAAATCGTAGAGAAATTGTGAAGTCAACATCTCCTGAGGATGTCCCGGTGTCGGGACGAAACGTGCGTCGAAGAAAGTGATAGAAAATTGTGTGTGGTGTTTCATGTCGAAGGTGTTCCTGCATATTGCACCATACAGAATCCTTTCAAGTAGCGGATAGTAGCAAAACAAATTAATCAGTCCTGCTAATTATGGATTTCCGCAAAATAACGCCTGCTTCCATTCAATAATAAAAAAGAAATATAGTTATCTGGAAGAAATTTACTTTCTCTGCGCAATTACACTTCAAACAAACACACGAAGTGGGACTGGATGAGTTTAGCGCAGTTTTACATAGATTTGGTTGGATTGCAATAAAATAATAATTATACAAATACAAAGTATAGTGTGGTTTAACATATTTTTGTAGCAAGTAGTTATATGTGTGAGTGATAAAAACTTAGAGTACCTAAGCTAATGTTTATAAATGCAGATTAGAAATGATTGTATTTTTCGATTTGTTGTCCATTAATCCAAATAGTATATCAAATAAATAATAAAATACTCACTTTTCCTCTAAAATAAACAAGCGTCTCAAAAGTTTGATTAGCGCCTTTATGTGAGGATTGGCGGCAAAAATAGTAGATGCCATAGAGTATATTGAATATAGGTACAGGCTATATATTACAGAACAATGTTGGATCAATGGTAGATGCAGATACGAAGTGGCAACGCATGATCTAGTAAAAATCAGCTTCGATCAGAAATCAAAATTATTATCAATCAACACTTGAAAAACTCATACATCGCTTGTACACTTTACTCAATCTAAATCCGACATTCAAGTAATTTTCTTTTACGGAGTCTATGGTTCATTACAAAATCTGAGGCTCACCCATAAAAATGATCTGAGTTTTTGGTGGAACATCCGGGCGCGAAAATTCAAATTTTATTTAGTTAATTCTCAAACAGGGGATTAATTACATGTCAGGCTTAAAGCAATAAGTAATGCGAGCATAACATGTTTATGCACGCATAACTTATTGCTAGTTCTTATATACTTTAGTCAAAAGTACTCATTTACTTCATAGTGGTTGGCCATAAGCCTATGATAATAAGCCTAATATGATAAGAATTAGCCTATTTATAGCGAAAAACTAAATAAAATTTGATTTTCACTTGCTGCCTGAAACCCCATTAGGGGCATGCCACGGATGTGCCCGCGAAATTCAAATATTTTTGGGGTTTTCGCGATTTTTAATCTAGACAATAGGTTTAAATGACAGTCAAATTGCGGGAAGTCCAGTATCGTCTTCACTTGTGTTTATATAAAAATCTCTGCTTGAAAGTGTCGAGTAAAAGAAATTAGTCCGAGATTTGCGAGTTATTCACATAAAACTCGATATTCGAACTAATTTCCTAGGATACACATTTTTATGCAAAGATTTTGATATAATCATGTAAAGATGATACTGCCATTCCCGCAAATTGACTGCCAGGGTGCAAAATGGTCTCGAACTTCACGAACATTTCCTTTAACATTTCACGAAAATGGACTTAAGGAGCACACCACTGGTGTGCCCGCGAAATTCATTTTTTTTGTGGTTTTGTTTTAAGCTGATAAGATGTAATAGGTTTATGGCAGTCAAATTGCGATAATCTCAAGATCATCTTCACGTATTTATATAAAAACTAGCAAACCCGGCGAACTCCGTTTCGCCACCAGATGGCTTCGTTTTATGTAACATTTTTTTAATTTTTAATTTTTCCTGAATTTTCTTTGCTATAAACCACACGGAGCCCGAGACCTTTCCAACGAATGCAAAACCGTGGAAATCGGTTCGTGCGTTCTGGAGTTATAGCGTCAGGAAGGGAAACCCGACTTATTTTTATATAGTAGAAGATCTCTGCTTGAAAGTGTCGAGTTAAAGAAATTAATCCGAGATTTGCGAGTTGCTCACTTGAAACTCTTTACTCGGACTAATTTCCTAGGATAGACATTTTTATGCAAAAATTTTGATAAAAACATGTAAAGAAGTAACTGCCACTCTCGCAAAATGACTGCCATAAGCCTAATATGTGTTATTAGCGTACAAATTGCAAAAAACCATGAAAATTTTGAATTTCGCGGGCAGACCTGATGTTCACGTATACTACAGATCACTATAACCACAATTTTCATTTTCATCAGTGTCTCGTTTGCATTTTCACCTCTGTCTATGATGAGCTCTCGGTAGAGCTTTCGGTAGAGAGTATTGTGTTCTGTGATGATGAGCAATATCAAAGAGGATATAATCACTACGTTCAATATATTTTATTCTGTGGTAATGTGCTCTGTCATAGTGTTTTATGTCTATGGCTCTGTCTAAAAAAAAGGAAAAGCAAGGAAAGCTGTGGAAAACCTTTGTTGATAATTTTCATTGTACTTGCAGTTTATAGACATTAGTTTGTAGATGGTTTGTAAATCGTAGCTCAACCTCGTACCGAAATAAGACATTTTCATTAGAATTGTATTAAATTCGTGATGTATGATAAATACGAGTGATTCATTAAAGCTAAAAGTGTTTTAGTTGGCCGAATAGGTCATGGTTGGACGGTTATTTTATTCTACGATGTGAACGTGAATTCGATTGACGTACGTAATGGTAAGTCATTTATTATATCATGTATTTATTTTAGTCCATCATCAAAATATGTTATGTGTATGTCTGGTTGAAGTGGTTACCATTTTTTCGAGACTTAGGTACTTTTATATTTTGCGTTATTAGGATGTCAAATGTTGAGGGAAATTGAATGGTGAATGTAATTAATTAATGATTTATTTTTAGCGCTATAAATTGGTTGCTATACCTACATAATTTTTAGAGCTATAAATTTTCAGTTGTTGATAATGGATACATTTAGAAGCTCTTGTTTTAGTCACACTTTCATACTCCCCTGATTATTTCCGTCAATGTGTTAGTTAATTAGTGAAGTTACTTTTGTTGGATTATTTAGAATGGTGTAACGTATAAGCAATTAACACAGCTAATACTTGTTTTTTACGTGCAATTCCTTGAATAGGAACTAAATGTTTTTTAAACACTACAATTTAATACTTTGCTTCAATCTCACCTTATGGTAAGTGACAATGCAGCTGCAGGTGCCATCATATTGATTTGAATAAAGTAAATCACTGAAGTACACAGCATCACACTGGAGTGCTTGGAGTGCTTAATTGCTTGGCAGTGTCAGCATAGTTATACCAGGGGTCAGATGTTTAAGAAAAACATATTCATCATTATCATAATTGGAAGCGAGTTCTGGCCTCCGATTGGCTGACATAAATCTGGGAACCAATCAGCGGGCAAAATTTGAGTACAATAACGATGAATACGTTTCTCTTACACAATTGCTTAAAAGATTACTGAATTTGGAAAGTTTTAAAGTGACATTATTAAATAAAGACTTATTAGATTTGTTACTTACATTAGTTACAGTCCAACAAGGCTCTCTTGGCGCTTGAAGGAAGGCGCTGTTGCAAAACAGAGGCAGCCATAAAATAAAATCTCCTCAATTTTACTTCAATTTTAGTTTTAAATAGTTAATAGTAAGTAAAAACAGCATAACATATAATAGTGATATACTGACAGAGCAAACTATCAAACAGTAGCACAAGATAGCGGCGTTAGTTCAGACTTTGGCCACGTGCCAAAATAGCCTTGTCACACTGTAATTGAAGGAATCGCTAGCATAAGTGCCTGTAAACTATATGTATATAGGCCTATCAAATTATGTTTTTACTTGTACATGTATAACAAACTTTTATTTAGTTTCACCTGTCCCGATGTATGTTTGTCTGTACCTATTCAAATCTTGCAAGTTCAAAATCCATTTCTTGGTTACCAATTTAGTGTAAATTATCCATGCATGTGTAAATTAGATGACAGTGCAAAATTATTATGACATGCAGCTGATATGATGCTGGAAACGGAAGGTGGCCATTGAAACTCGGCAGTTAATCAACACAACCCATCAAGTTTGGACTTGTTTGATCCATCTCGATGAGTACTTTTTTGCTATAGTTTTTAAATGATAATTACTTACTTAAAAATTTAAATCTCCTGTTATTAAAAATCGCCTAAAATTGTATTAAATTCATATCTTATAATTTGTATTGATGTATGGAATTCCATACAAAGCTGATTCAAAACCAATTTTTTTTATAGACCACTAGTCACTAGCACTACACTACGGTATCCATAAGAACTCCTACAAGTATTATTTTTTTAACTAACATTTGGATTCCAAAATTATAGGCAAATAAACAAGTTATAATTCTCAATAAAATCTGCATGACAGGAAATTTGCATTGAAAAGAAAGTAACTTATTGTATTCAAAATTACATTCCGAATATGAAATCAAATTCCTAGGCCAATTGTTCTTAAAAATATAATTTTATTTTTCTAGAATATTTGGTTTTGGTTCATCAAAAAACTTGCTTTGACCACCTTTGGTCATTCTGCTTTGGGATAACAGACAGCCTCTTATAATACGCATATAAATAGTTATTTCCATATGATTGACACATAGGCTAATAAAGTTTCCTCCATTGAGTGAAAAACGAAAACCATTGAGTGAAAGTGAAAATCAAACAAAAAAAAGTCGCAAATTCAATTTCATTTTTCTACAATATTTTGGTTTTGATTCGACAAAACTTGATACCACCTTTTGGCCATTCTTCTTTTCAACCTTTTATGAAGCTACCACTTTTTTATGACATAAACACCTTGCACATATCTCAGTCTTTCAGAATTATTTAGGTGCCGGAAAACATCTCTAATTCTGCCTGCCTGTAACAATATGACAGGACCATTCTCATTCCTTTCACTCTACTCTCAGAGGCTATCTTCTCTTTGTATGCCAGCCGTGGATTAAGGAGATAAGATCCTTCTCTAATTCTGCCTGCCTGTAACAATTTGACAGGACCATTCTCATTTCCTTTCACTCTCCTCTCAGAGGCTATCTTCTCTTTGTATGCCAGCCGTGGATTAAGGAGATAAGATCCTTAAGGAGGCATTTTGTTGCAGGAATCATTGTAAGGTGCAGTAGCAAGAAGCATGTCTTCGGTGGGCCAGCTAGTGCCGCAGGTCACTCGGGGGCCACCCAACATTACCATCAAGTTCAGCGGGCCCCACATAGAGGGCTCGTTTTGCTCGATGGTCGACTATAACTATGACCCCGTCATCAGTGTCATATGTGCTATGTACATTATATTTGGCATAGTGTACACACTTTTTGGTAAGTTTGTTTTACATGAACACATACATGTTTTACATGATATCTTAAAACTCATATGTACAAGGTGTGGGTTAATTTGTTAATTCTAAATTTCATTTTATTTTAATATTCTATAATTCAGAATACTTACCCAAAATAAAATATGTACAAGCATATTGCATGGTCCTCCGATGAACCTGAAAATGTCATGACTTTACTTACATGACTGTAAGTAACATTTTGTTTGCAAATGGTTTTTATGTCATGCTTGTTAAGGAGCTTATACACTTGTTTCTTTGTGATCTGTGAGCCTGAACTGCAAACTTTTGTTGCAGGTTACCGATGTTTCAAAGCGAGTATGTTTCTAACAGGCTTCACATTCGGTTCAGCGATCGTGTATCTCATTTGTCTTCAAGAATACTTGATGCCGCCTTACGGAAACGTTGGTAAGTGTTGTTCACCACCGGCTCCTCTGGCCATCGCCGCTACGTCAAGATTGAGCGTTATACTTGTAGGATTTTGTCATAATGTAGACTATCTTTCATTTGGAAAACATATCTTACCATACCGCCATTCTCTTTCAAAACTAGAGATGAAACGGATTGCAGTTTGGCCGGATACCAGATACCGAATATTCGGCCAACTATGTGGCCGAATAGTCGAATATCCGGTCTGAAACTGGCCTTTTTATGTAGAGATGCGAAACCGCTTGCTACCTCTTAATTAGAGCTAATTAATTAATTTTCTTTCTATTTATAATTACTATATATACTACAATTTTCGTTAATTTACTATAATTGTGTGATTAAAAATTTACAACTAAAACAAATTATATTTCTTAAGTTGTACTAAGATTTTACCTAAATAAAGCAAATAATTACTCATAAATATATTTTTAATAACCAGATTTTTTTTAATTAGGCGGGATGCTTATTCGGCTGGATAGTAGTTAGTTATCCGGTATTCGGCCGTATAGTATTAAGGCCTGCGGATAGGCCGGCTACCGGATAGTTACCGGATATCAGTTTCATCTCTCATGTTCAAAACATCTGCTCATAGTCTTAAGGACATATTGCAAGATTTCCACTTGCAAACAATTTTGCACAAAATCATAGGTCAATATGATTCTGAGCGCTAATACAAGTTGTTTGCAGGCGTGGCTGTCTGTGCGGGGCTGCTCTTCGGCCTCATAACGATGCTGATCCAGTACGTTGGCCTGTTCATGACGGGTTTCCACACAGGCCTGCTGCTGGCCATCGCCGGCCTGGCGATATACGACCACTTCCTCGAGACCAGGCCCAATACGGTGAGTGATGTTTACCTATGACTTATGTATACACTTACTTACGTTTTTAGGATGCCTACCTCAAAGGGAAAAATACGGAAAATGTGGTCAAAATTTTCTCGAAAACGGTCACTTTTACCAATAATCGCGGACAAATATACATACATACATACGAGTACATTACGTGTCGAATACAGAACCTCCTGTTTTTTAAAGTCGGTTTAAAAAAAACCCAGACACAAAATTGTATACCATAAAATTATTTACAAAGGTCCAATTACATGTTCTATAACAATCGCCATTTCCAAGATATCGCGATTCTAAAATTGAAGGTGTCATATTATGCATTATGCGCGTTACACACATTTCCACGAAACATACGTATCTTATCGTACTTAGGTACTACCCATTCGCAGAAGTTTTGCCGATGACTTCCCCTCCCACTTCATACGACCGCAACCCAATCCGATTTTTATATTTCTATATCTAAGAGTATACCATTTAATTTAATTTACCCCATATATTGAAATACTCATAATAAGTTATACAAAAAACACAATAGACGAATTTTGAGATCGAATTAACCTTCTACTTGCGACATTCAAAACTAGTACATATTTTACTTGCATGCAGATAATAATCTTGTACATAACGAGTATTAAAAAAACCGGTTATACACAACCGGTTTTAGATACTACTTACTATTTAAATCAGTTCTACTGATGTATCGTGTCAGTCTTCGGAAATATGCGTATAGACCATTGAGTGACTTAGTACATAGTAACTCTAGGTGTAGACCTATATTGTATAGACGCAAAGACGCGTATACGTGTAGGTATATATTGTTAGGCATCGGCTGAAGATAAAGCAATTTACAGCATTTGAACTTTCTTTTCAAAGTTGACATCGATGTCGGCCTTTGTGTGTCTGTCTGTGACGTCGTAGCTCTCAAATGGATGGACCGATTTCGATGCGGATTTTATCCTTTGAAAGCTAGTTTTACTTACGATGGGTTTAAGTTATGTTCCTATTATCCTTTTTAAAAAGCTTTCCATGGAAGACGCGTCAAACGCAATTTATAGACGCGTCAAGTAAGTTTAGTTTCGATATTTTTGTACAATAAATTGGTACGTATGGATGTCTAAAATCTACTTTCATGCAAGTCTGTATAATATACAGGGGATGTAGATTGTAGGTATCTGCACAGGCGTTATAAGAGGGGTAGCAAAGGGGTAGGGGGCGCCAGACGGGTGCGGGGCGAAGACAGACCGCCAGGTTGATAAACCGACGAACTATCCTGAGTCCGTCAACCCTTGATTGATTCTGCGTTAGAAAGAACGTCAAGTCCAAATCCAAACGTTCCCAGCTGTGGTAAACCTTAGACAAGTCGTACCGATATGATCAGTGTGCTGATTCTGTATCGTTAAGTTAGTTAGTTAGTAACCCGCACTGGGTTATTAACTAAGAAAACGGAGGCAAAAATCCTATTTTTGTATTCTTTTTGTACAAGATAGCAACTAGCATGGTATATTGACATGATACCATACCGACCTAGGTTGGTAATTTGTGCAAAAATAGGATTTTTGTCTTCGTTAGTTAGTTAGTAACCCAGTTAGGGTTACTAACTAACTAACTGAACGATACAGAATCAGCCCACGACAACTTTTTGCAAGTTATTACTCGATTGCAATCTCATCTCATGGTAATTTAAGATGCACCCGAAGAAATGTCGTGATAACTTGTAAGCGGTGAATAACAAACTAAAGGTTTCTAATTGCTCCTATACAATATCGTGACGGAACACTAAATTGTATGGCAATACGTCTTTATAGATTTTCTTGTTGCCCGTCTCCCACACTCATTCCTCACAACAATATACTCGTAAGATCTATTTATACTGAAAGAAATCGATAAATATGTTGTGTATTCTTTAAATGGGATATGAAATAAGAAACAGCTAATGATATTGCCAATCAAATAGGGCATTGAAGCGTTTGCGTTAATTGCGTAATGGTGAACGGTGGGCGTACCGCCGTGCTATTCTGCAAAACAGCGACGAGCGTACATCTCTGCATCTATGAATTTGTCAGTTGTAATAGAGTACAATTTTGCATGCCATATTCGGGTTGGCAGGTGTCTGGCAGCTGTTTCATTTTGTAGAATAGCACAGCTGTACAGTACGCGCGGCGAGAGTTTGGCTTTGACCTTCGGGTGGAGGGGATTACTGCGCATGGGTACTGTCACGCGCGTGCCATCAGCCAATCAGATCACCGCGTCAATCAATCAGCGCCAATCAGAGCACCGCGTGCGCCTACACACCCGCCCCACACCCCGCTAATTGCCCGTTGATACCCAATTTCTGATTTCTGCGCAATAACGGTCAAAGCCAAACTTTCGCCGCGCGTACTGTACCTATTTTCGATAGGTCTGTCAAATTACGAGTCTAGAATTGTAGTACCATACCGGGAAAAAGAGCTGGATAAATGGAGATCTGAGTGATCCTAATAAGGTTCTGTTTTTTTTCGTTAGAGAAGTAAAGAACCTTAAAAATCAGCTATTACTAAAGAGCTGAATGTTAGGCATAGCTAGCGAGGGTTGCCGTGACCTCGATGCGTTGAGACGAGGCACCTCAAAGCATTGTCATAGTTGAGTCGTGTGTTTCAGATACCGCCAGCGCGATTTACTAGGGATGACACAAGCATTAGTAAAAGTTAGCCTCATACGCGTACAAGAATCTCACAGATATCGACGCGCCCCATACCTTCCTGCTCCTTACAAATCGCACGAAACATTAAGCCCAGTTTTCACCAAAGCGGAGCGGACCGAAACTGTTCGGGTGACCAATCGGATTTCGTCATTTTGACATCCGAAACTGACGGGAGAGGGTCGAAATGACGAATCTGATTGGTTACTCAAACACAGCTCCGCTTTGGCCCGGCTAAGCGAGTGAGGCGCGTCTTCGTGGACCGAACTACCTAATCGTAATAGGGCCGTGTGTTGGTACTTCATATTGATCAGAAATAATATATTCTCGGCCACATACCGCTGACGGCTATGGTGGACAATCAAAGCCGGGATTCAATTTTCAAAAATATTTCTTGGCGGAAGTCATAATAGCTGTTAATACATCTTGTAAATCATGGCTATTGAAGAATATCTTATGGATTCTTGGAATGTTTGGTATATGCTTCAGTCTGCTCACGATATACATCATAAAAATCATGTGATTAAGTTTCATACTCAGTAGGTATGTAAATAAAACGCAGACGCCGCAGATAGCAATCCCAGGCCCCTTACTAGCCTGGGTCCTTGGGGTTGACCCTAACCTTGCCTGAAAGTGACAAATGTTAACGGTCAGCCAGAGGTGAGCCCAACGGGCGTTACGCAAGGGAGCCTCCGGTGCGTTCGTATGAGATCCCGGAGGTTTCCGACATGGGCGCTGAGGATGTCCGAGGGGGTTTTAGTGGGTAAAAATCCCACGTAATCCAATTAATTTGATATTTTAGTGGAGATTTCCCCCCGTAATAAAAGAAATAAAAAAGGTATGTAAATAAAGCATTTTTGAAAAGAGCAGCTGCCGAGTTCTTACCAGTTCTTCTCGGCGCAAACCAGCTTTCCGAACTTGGCGGTAGAGTTTTCATAAGAGCCTGTAAATTAGCCTGAAGACAATCCTCCCGCCCCGCTCACGCCTACTACGCATATACATATATAGGTAAACTAGCTGATGCCCGCGACTTCGCCCACGTGGGATAAAAACTATTCTATCTTTTAAGTTGGACCAAATGACAGATATTCACCAAGTTTGAACTAAATCGGTTCAGTAGTTTAGGAGTCCATTGAGGACAAACATTGTGACACGAGATTTATATATATTAGATTTTGCGCTCTATGTCCGTGGCATGGCTGTGTGTTCAAACAATACGCGAATCGCCTGGCCGATTAAAAGAATTTGCGAGCTCATTTTTCACAATTCAGTAGCAGCAGGGGAGAAGACATGGCTAGTTATTTATAGATGCAATCTAATTAAAACACGGTCACATACGCCCGGGGCGTCTGGTTGCGAATCAATTAGCGTCAATTAAGCGTTAATCAAAGTACCTTCCGCCTCCTCTGTATTATGTACCCACTCTGATATGTATCCACTATAATCCCCATCCCTCTGAACTGTATTTCAGTGGCTTATGTTTGTTATAGTTATTAGTAACGTTAAACGTAAATTGGAAATCATTATGGAATCCAGTTTAAAAGCTGCATTACAATGCAGTGCATCCATCGCTGTTAGGAATAATAACGAAATTGTCCAACTTAATTGAACAATCAGTCGATCAATTAAAGAAACACTGCAAATGCACTGACTAGTCCTACTTCAGACCCTAGGTGGAACCCACCTGGAAACAAGTAAATAATTTAAAATTAAAAAACACGACTGCCCTGTGGTGAAAATACTATTTCCAAAAAATATAGCCTATGTTACTCGAAATGATGTAAGGATTCTAAGGATACCCCATATGTCCAAATTTATTCAGCCGTTCGGAAGTTATGGTGGAATAAAGAAACTCACATACATACATACATACTTACACATACATATATACATGAACCCTAAAAACATTACACTCCTTTTTTGGGCAATCGTGTAAAAAGATGTGACGGTCATTAAACATTATGTAGAAACAAAGTTTGGAGTAAAATCTAAGACAAAACTTCGTTTTATATTTTCATGTGTGATTTCACCCATCGCTCGATAGATGGTCTGTCCGGGGTTTGTCTTCCTTAAGTTCGCGCTAACGAGTTCGTCGAACCAATTCTATACGTTATTGCATGCGTACCCCTATTGTTGAATAATAAGAGAAACTTTCATTCTAGATTTTCGAAGATTTTCGTAGATTACGGGGATTTTCTTTCGCTTAGCACAATGCGCGCGATACTGTCTGAAGTCCTTTATTTCTCCTAAGTCCTAAATACATCAATACCTTCATTTAGGACTTATTTTGTAGGAAAGCTTTCTCTTTTTTGTCAATAATTTTAAATTGCGCAATTCTCGTGCAATTTAGGTAAGATTATCCTCTATCAGCGGAGGCACTTTCAGTGCTCATTACGTTGTTTGTGGCAGAACACGGGTTGCTGATGAATCGAGCTTATAATCATCTCACTATCTAATATCTTGAGAGCTTTCTATTATTATCCTAATCTCCTTAATGTATCTGACTACAGACCACAATCTTTAGTTAATAATGATGAAATTATGCTTTATTGTACAACGTAATACAGAGAAAATATAAAAAACTAGTAGGGTGCGTGGATGCGCGGGCCACATGTGGCCCGCGTGCTATCTTCCCGCCCATAAAAATTCTCTTAAAAATTCGCCTTAAATTTTCTATGGAAAAAAAATTCCGCCATATTGGATTTTTTTTCTATTCATCATGTAGACCTTTGGGTCCTGATCAACTCTTATTTCGAAACCATTCTTCCATCTTTCATACTTTCCGAGATATCGGCGAAATTGGAATGGCGGCCATTTTGAATCCGCCATTTTGAATTTTTTTTTCAGCTCACTGCCAATTGGATGACGTTTCAAATGACATTTGGTCGAGCACCCCCCATCTATCTTTAATAGCCTCCCCGTGCTCTTCACCCGTCTCCGAAATCCTCAATCATCAGCTCTCTCCATATTTTTGTTCTTAATGAATTTTTCCCGTGTATACGGGATGGTCATTGAAAAAAAAATTTTCATACAAAATTGTTCAGGAGAGGTGATCAATCAGTGGCCAAT
Organism: Coenonympha glycerion; assembly: GCA_963855885.1. NCBI lineage: Eukaryota > Metazoa > Arthropoda > Insecta > Lepidoptera > Nymphalidae > Coenonympha > Coenonympha glycerion. The sequence continues at coordinate 2,012,730 of OY979626.1, forward strand.
CAGCACGAACAGCTATATATATATACTAGTAGGGCGCGTGAGGGCGCGGGCCACATGTGGCCCGCGTGCTGTCTTCCCGCCTATAAGGCCGACAATAATCCCCCTACATTTTCTATCGAAAAAAAAAAATCCGCCATATTGGATTATTTTTCTAGCCATCAAATAGACCTTCGGGTCTTGATCAACTCTTGTCAAGAAACCGTTCTTCCATCTTTTATACTCTTCGAGATAATGGCGAAATTCGTTTGGCCGCCATTTTGAATCCGCCATTTTGAATTTTTTTTCAGCTAACTGCTAATTGGATGACGTTTCGAATGACATTTGGTCGAGCACCCCCCACCTATCTTCAATACCCTGGCTGTGCTCTTCACCCGTCTTCTAAATCCTCAATCATCAGCTCTCTCCGTATTTTTCCTCAAAATGAATTTTTTTCTTCTATAAGACCCCATCCTTGAAAAAAAATTTTTTCATACAAAATTGTTCAGGAGAGGTGATAATCAGTCAGTGAATCAGCACGAGTAGCTATATATATATACTAGTAGGGCGCGTGGAGGCGCGGGCCACATGTGGCCCGCGTGCTGTCTTCCCGCCCATAAAAATCCCTTCGAAATTCGCCTTACATTTTCTATGGTAAAAAAAAATTTCGCCATTTTGGATTTATTTTCTATTCATCGCGTAGACCTTCGTAGACCTTCCTCGCGTTGACCTATCAGCTAACTGCCAATTGCATGACATTTCGAAAGACATTTGGTCGAGCACCCCCCACCTATCTTTAATACCCTCCCCGTGCTCTTTACCTGTCTTCGAAATCCTCAATCATCAGCTCTCTCCATATTTTCCTCGGATTGATTTCTTTTCTTCTATAAGACCCCATCCGTGAAAAAATAAATTTTCATACAAAATTGTTCAGGAGAGGTGATAATCAGTCAGTGAATCAGCACGAGTAGCTATATATATATTAATTAATATATAAAATTAATCAACAGAGATTTACATCTTCGCCGTAGAAGACAGGATATGCCTAAAAAAACAAAGGAGTAAAAAAATGGTCGTCTATAATTTGAGATTATTTTCAGAATGATGTTAATTGTAAGACATTTAATTTCACTTATCTTTTAACTTTTAATTGATGTTCGAATTCAATATTTATTTTAGTGCAGAATTTGTCCATGAGTCCACGGTTCCCGCAGGATTTATATATATTAAATTTATATATAAAATAGAAATATTTTTGACAATTCCCGCGGGAGCCGTGAATTTTTATTTCGGGGAGATACGAGTAAGTAGCCTGTCTTAATAGGCAACCAGCTATCACCATTCCAAATTTAAAGTAAATCGATTCTGCAGTTACAGTGCGAATAATTAATTAACAAAGATCCAGAATTACTTTAACAAACTTTCACATTTACTAAATTTCATGTATTCATTCATTTTTTTATTATTTATGTACCAAAATAAAACATTTTTAGAAAACTTAAGGAGAAACATAATATATATTATGCATAGGATAGCTTGATCCAAGAGACGAGATGTAGACTTTTACCCGCGGCTCCGCCCGCATTAAATTCAGATTTCCACAGATCCCGATGGTAATGTGAATTTCCCTTTTGCTTTTCCTATTATATCTACTTTCAAGAAAGTTTGCTAAAACAACTACCTAGAACTGTCATTATAAATTACTGAAGACAATTCGCGTTTTTTAAATATCCTACGGGAAGTATGGATTTTTAGGTATAAAAAGTAGACCCTTTTATAAAACGAACTAAAAAGTAAGATACAAGTTATTTTAGTTGAACAGATAAATTCATATGGCAGTCGGGGGCTGTTCTGAGGAACACCTCTTATTCTTAGAGGTCCCCCGACTGCCATATGAATTTATCTGTTCAACTAAAATAACTTGTTTCTTACTTTTTAGTTCGTTTTATAAAAGGGCAGTCGTGTTTTTTTATTTTTTAATCACTTATTTTTATTTACACTATACAAGTTAATACTTTACTGCGAACTCATCTGATGGTAAGTCATGATGCAGCTGAAGATGTTAACGTACTAACTTGGAAGGGGTGAGTAAGGTCACCCCCAAAGGTTTCTACACAGCATCGCACCGGAACGATAAATCGCTTGGCGGTACGTCTTTGCTGGTAGGGTGGTGACTAGCCACGGACTAAGCCTCCCACCAGACCATACCTGAGCCAATTTAGAAATTATAAAATTCCAAAGTGGCTTGTGGCGGGAATTGAACCCGCGACCTCCCACTCGAATCCGAGCGCGCGTCCCTTGCGCCAGGAAGGCGGTAAATATGATTAGAATATATAGGTTTAAAGTAAGTAAAGAAAATTATTATAGCTGACCAAAGCATACAAAGGGGTACGCTTTTGTCAGTTAATAATGTTAGTACCTGGATGACCGAGCTTCGCTCGGTTTTTTTTTTGTAAATTGTAATTTGGAGTAGAAACTATATTTAAATATGAATAACATAGGTACTAATGTAATGATGAAATATGAAAAAATATTTTTCGATCTTATCGACATAATAATAAAAAAAAATATGAACTCGTAAGTATGGTTAAGGCGAAATCAACGACTCTGCCCGCGGAATTCAAAATTTTCATTGTTTTTTTGCAATTTGTTCGCTAATTACGCATTTGTGAGAATGGCAGTATCGTCTTTGCATGATTAAATCAAAATCTTTGCATAAAAATGTTCTAGGAAATTAGTCCGAGTATCGAGTTTTATGTGAGTAACTCGCAAATCTCGGACTAATTTCTTTAACTCGACACTTTCGAGCAGAGATTTTTATATAAATACGTAAAGAAGATATTGGGATTATTGCAATTTGACTGCCATAAGCCTATTATGTCTTATTAGGTTAAAAATCGCGAAAAACCACAAAAAAATTGAATTTCGCGAGCACACCCGTGGTGTGCTCCTTAAATAAAAATCACGAGTAGTTTAATATTTATATATTATACTAATACTTATTTTTTTACATTACATCAACCAATTACGTAAATTATTTTATTTCGAGTGTTTAAAATTATCGCTGCCAACGGGACTTGAACCCGTACCCCCTAGCTATCACGGCTGAGTGCCCTGCCAATTGTGCCATGCATTATCTTGCTCTGTGGATGGCACGATAATTTTGATATTGGGAAACTACGATTAAAAACCAATTTCAAAGGCCCATTATTTCGAATGGAGCTAGCTTTGAACGAGAGAATACCACCTTGCCCCTTTTAATGTTGTGCCCGCAAAACTCATTGCCATAAACTTACGATGTATAATTATTAGCCCACTATTAGCAAAAACTAAATAAAATTTGAATTTTCGCGCCCAATTCGTTGACTCCATAAAAAAAATTAGTATTAAGTACTTCTCGTCAATAGATGTCAGCAGTAAGAGTCATATTTATTGTGTCGTTAAAACAGTTGGATGCCTGGGCCATTATAATAGTATTGCTATTGGCCAATAGATGTCACGTTGTTTCCTAGTTTTCAATATATCGAGAAACAATATGAGGTAAATGAGTATTGTTGAGCAGAGTTTTGATTACAAATATGAGATGCATAAATGTTGTGTATAAACTATATAAACTTAGGATGTATAAGCCCACTAAAAATGAAAAACTAATGGTCTAAGATCCCGCCATACAACGACCTTCACCGAGCTGCTTATTGGATGAAAACTATTTTATATCCAATTAAATATGTCAATAAATATATCGCAAGTGGGTTGCCTAAAAAATTTCAGTCCAGGGTATGATTAATTAAGAATTAAAAAAAAACCATTGTAACATGGACTCCTATTTGTTACAGTTTAGTTGACATCGTAGTTCAAATTAGATTGGATGTTATAAATAGTGCTTTTTGCCAGAAATAATTTCCTGACTGAGGAAAGTATTTCTGCTCTAAATTTTTTGGCAAAAGAAAGTTAACGGATAATAAAATCGTAGGTAAATAAGCACAATTGCAATTTGCGACCTGAATCGATCATCCAATCTAATTTGAACTAAGATGTCAACGGAACTCTAACAAAGCGGAGTTCATGTTACGATGGATTTTTTTTAAATTCTTAATTAATCATACCCTGGACTGAATTTTTTTAGGCAACCCACTTGCGATATATTTATTGACATATTTAATTGGATACAAAATAGTTTTCATCCAATAAGCAGCTCGGTGAAGGTCGACCTTACTTGGGATCCCCTGCTATAAATAAAATTTGAATTTTCGCGCCCAGTTCGTTGACTCCATAAAAAAATTAATATAACTTCTCGCCAATAGATGTCGGGAGAAGTCATATTTTACCTTTAGCATTATAATATTATTCTCGTTAAAACAAATGCCGGCATCGGTCATTAAAATTCGTTTCACTATTCGCTAATAGATGTCATGTAGTTTCCCAGATTTCAAGCTATCGGGAAAAAATATGAAGTAAATGATTATACCTGGTTGATCAAGCTTTGCTTGGTAATATCACAGCCACTCATCAATAGATGGCAGCAGGAAATTCCTGTAATAGTTTAACTTTTTGCCAATAGATGTCAGGCATAGAGGAATATTTTTTTTATTGGTAAATACGACATTTAAAAAAAATGAATCCTAGCTAGATCGATTTATCGCTCCCAAAACCCCTTGTATACTAAATTTCATGAAAATCGGTGCAGCCGTTTCCGAGATCCAGATTATATAGAAATATATATACAAGAATTGCTCGTTTAAAGGTATAGGATCAACTGACCAAAGCGTAGAGTGACCGTTAATACATTGACGGTTCAAACGTGCCGTAACTACAAGGTACGTAATGTACTCTCACTAACAAGGTAATGTCCCTGATATTGATTCATTGGAATAGACTTCACATAATAACGCTCTAACAACATAATGGCTTCAATTTCATCGCAAGAGAGAGCGCACTGTGCCGGAATAAATAGTCCTTATTCTCTTATTACTGCTGTTAAGGGGGATGAGCACCATCTGGGCGCGGAAGTTCAAATTTTATTTAGTTTTTCGCTAATTATACATCGTATCACGTATGGCAATTTGTTATGCGGGCACAACATTTATACATCTACATGTTTTTAATAAAAACTCAGCTCAATGATATCACTTAATTCATATTGGTCCCCGATAGCTCGAAATCTAGGAAATTCTTTCGGGGACCAATTTGAGGTGAGTGGGAATTTTCGAGCAAAGTTTCTAATAAAAAACATTTAGATGTATAATAGATGTTACAGTGTGTCCGGGATCGAACTAGCGATAATTTAAGGGAATGTTCTATAGCTCATTACAAGCAAAACAAATCCCCTATGAAGGGGGGCGCCCCCTCACCCCCTCCCCGGTAGAGCCATTTCAATTTTGGTTGCGTTTTTTTGGGTATGTGCACACAAAATCAGCAATAACTTGAATGTCTACTGCTTCACATGTTCTCAAATGGTCACATTCGACTGGACACAATACCTCATCGCTGGATACCTAATAATAGTGTAAAACTTTAAAATAACTCTACCAAAAATGCCAAAAAAATTTTATATCGTGATCATATTGGTAAATTTTGCAGAAACGGGTTCATTAACACCATATTTTTTGTAGTAAATCAATAGCTTTTGACTTCAGCAATACAACAATATCAACATTTCGTCTGTAGGTTGCTAACTTTTAAAGTTACAAAACAAAAGGTCTTGTAACTTTAAAAGTTAGAAAATGTAAAGAGGTGATGAAAAACACAAATAACGAAATGTTTGTCTTCATATGGCAAAACAACGTTTTCTGGGGCAGCTAGTATTAAGCATATAATATTTTATAACATTCATTTTTACGAATTCATATTATAACATGTTATAGTTTTAAATTTCTCCCATGTATTTAAATACTATCGTCAAGAGGCCCATTGCCCAACTACGTCTACACAGCCTATTCAGACGCACTGACCGTACATTCGTAGCGCCCTATTTAAGTAAAACATGTACCTACAAACAGTTATAATTTTTTGCCGCATTACTTCGCGGGAGTCTTTAATTAGCAGGAAAACGTTAAAGTTATTTTGCTATAATCCGCTTATTCAGAAAATAGTTCATTTCGATACAAATACAGGAAGTAGGTATTGCGTGTGCGGGTTAAGTGGAAATGACAATTCCGCAGCAGGTGCATTAAACGACATATTTACAAAAAGAAGCATTATTTATGCTCGTTAAATATCGTGAGTATTAGCAACGTATTAGGTGTATTAGTTTATTATATTAACGCTGTTTATTCATTGCATACAAAAGTATGCAATTAAATTGTACAGAAATTTTAAGATTAAAAATCTACTTCATATACGAGTATGAGGGTGTTATACCTATTATGCAGGAGCAATACAAAAATCCCAAGTGCGAAAAATAATAAACTTTCCGTGCGCTAAACATATATGGAAAAGTCTATATTTTAATCAAATAAAGTACATTTTAAGCTATTGCATATAGCTTCTCTTCTATCGCGGGCCTTGAGCGTGAAGACCGAATCCAGAAATTCCGTAACGAAAATAACCTAACACTCCGTGGGTGGTGTTAAAAGTTGATAATAAAAATGAGTTGATAAAAAATGCTATGCAATAGCTTTACCGCGTCAGTCTCCGATTGCCACACGTCTTTTTTTATTAACCGACTTCAAAAAAAGAAAGAGGTTCTGTATTCGACCCGTATGTATGTATGTGTGTGTGTATGTATGTATGTATGTATGTATGTTTGTCCGCGATTATTTCACGTTTGGCTGAACCGATTTTGATGCGGTTTTCAGGAAAGTATTTGTTACATTCTGGAGAAGGTTTTAGTATATTAACCGACTTAAAAAAATAAGAGGTTCTTTGTTTGATCGACATATTTGTATTTAAGTTTGTTCGCGATTATCTCGAGTTCGGCAAAACGGATTTAGATGATTCTTTTTTTTGTTAGATAGGCCATACATCACAGGTAGACTCGTTTTAATTTCGTCGAGATTTAATGAATATCTTCGGAGATGGAGAGCGGAACTCCTCAACGGAAAATAGTAAATCGCTTGCGATCGGTATAATAGTGTACAGTGTAGATTTTATCTGGACTTCAAAAGAGAAGGAGATTCTCAAGTTGACTGAAATATATGTTTTAATTGACCGACGTCAAAAAAGAGGTTCTCTGTTTAATCCCTATATCGGTATTTAGGATTTTCCGTGATTATTGTACATGCATTTTATTGTGATAGTCCGTTTTAAATTTGGTTAAAACGTGGCAACTAGATCATAAAAGCTTGTCTTTAAAAACTTTTTTGCACTAAAAAGGGTAAAATAAATTATTTTTTAAAAAAATTGAACCGACTTCAAAACCACAAATAGGCACTCAAAAGCGAAAAATAAATTAATATAATTATTATAACCGCTACTACCCACTCATTTATTTTGAAGTCGGTGCCAGCGAAGCTTACTACTACTACATACTATGGATGTAGTTTTGCACTATTATAAAGATTTACTTATCTATTTGAATTGGCTGGCACCGACTTCAAAATAGATGAGTGGGTAGTAGCGGTTATAATAATTATATTATTTTTATTTTTCGCTTTTGAGTGCCTATTTGTGGTTTTGAAGTCGGTTCAATTTTTTAAAAAAATAATTAAGTATATAATTTCCAGTAAAAGTTAATTTACCTGCTCATCCAATCCAATAAGAAATCAATCAAACCACAATCAATATGGAACAATCTTACAAAACTTTTACACTTAACTCGACGGACGTTTCGCCTTGACACAGGACCATCCTCAGGAAATAATTATTGACTTTATGATACAGAATTACATACCTTTTTCATCCTTTCTTTTTTGCTAGTTATATAAAATAATTCATTTTTCTTTAAATATCTTTAAGATTCCTTTTCTTGCATGTCAACAGCTTCTCGATTGTAATAAAATGCAACGCGAAAGTGTACTACTAATTACTAAGAAGGTAGTCATTCCGCCCCATTCTACTTCTGTGTTCTTAGCCCTTCTATGTATTCTACTAGCAACGCTTGTTATTGCTAAGGCGATTTTTTAGAGTGTTTGCGGTTTGCGAAGTATTCAGTGCTGAGTCTGTACAGTAGAGTCTTATTAAATTGATTATTATTATAGACATTTCAATCCACGATGATGCGCCACACAGCCCACTCTGTCAAATTCCATGCGAATCGAATGAAGCATAAGCGATTTAATTATTGGGGCGCGTCTTAGTGGATTGAAATATCTATATATTCGTATCACAGTTTTGACTCCGCTCCGCGATTGAAAACAGGTTTGCGCCGAGAATAACTGGCAAGGACCTCAGTACTTTTTCATTTCAAAATGCCAAGATTAAAACTTTTCTTGCATAAATTATATAGTATGTGTGATGTGATGACGCAAAGCGACTTGTGTATGCGCGATGCTGTAAGGGGTCGCTTACTCCTTAACTTGAACCGTAACGTCAGTTACCATCAGGTGAGGTAACAGACTAGCTCTAACTTGTTGTGTTAAACAAGTAAATAATTTAAAAATTAAAAAAATTTTGACTGCCCTGTGGTCAAATGACGTTTTCCAAAAAATATATAGCATATGTTACTCGGAATTATGTAAGGATTCTAACGATACCCCATATGTCCAAATCTATTCAGCCCTTCGGAAGTTATGGTGGAATAAAGAAACTCACATACGTACATACATTAACCCTAAAAACATTACACTCCTTTTTGGGGCAATCGTTTAAAAAATGATTTCTCGTGAGCAAACATAAATGGATCTAATTCCTCTCGAGAATCGTGAAGTGTGTGACTTGTAACTATCACCTACAAAGGCTATGTGTCTGACGTGATGAAATAGCTTTTAATGAGTTAGTTCAAGTAAGGCTCAGAAGGAACGACATTATTTTAAGCACCCCGATCGATATAACTATTTATAATTTCTCCCTTAATTAGCTCTTTTCATGTGACCGGGCGTATAAAATGCCATCAAACCAATAAAATGCCAAAGGACTTGAGAGCTCTTATAAACGGAGAGATGTAAAGATTCCAAAATGAAAGTCTCGCTTGGTTCAACTTAATATATAAAAGGCGCTGACTTGAATAAAATGGCTTTGACAGTTCATTAACCTTTAACCCCTATAATCAATTTCTTTGAACGATATAGTTAAAAAGAAAAGTTGTATGTATTCTTTTAATAGTAAATTTCACCTCTAGCAGTGAGATCGTAAACTTGGCAGGTTTTCATCTGAGAGTCGTTCACATCCCGACCTTGAATCTCATATTATGTTCTGGCAAAGCGAAAGAATTTTTTTTTTTTATTGTAGATAGGCTTGCGCTTGACGACAATCATGCCTGATGGAAAGCAATGATGAGGTCTAGGTTGGAGAGCGCTTGCCTAGAAAATGCCTATTCACTCTTCTCTTGAAGGCACCCAGGTATATTTATTTCAACGGGCTAAAAGGGTGCACTATGCAATTTTTAATCACTTAAGGTTAAAGACTGTATAGACAGTTACTTCTTTCTAGCTAGGCCGATTTCTCTGCGTGTGTATATTCGGTAGGTCTAAGAATATTGTTGTAAAGTTTTAACTATTTTTTATCCCTTATGGCAAAACTAGTTTGCCATGTCTCCAATCTTAATTCGTCTAGAGAAAGAAACACCATTGGAGAAAAATAATAATAATATAAATTAAAAATAGTAATATTGTTTCAGTACTGGCTGTGCGTCGTGGTGGCTCTGTTGGTTTCCGGAATCTTCTTCGCCGTCGTCAACTTGTATTGGAAGAAAGGTAAAGATTTATTTATGTTACCTATTATTTATTTATTTTATTTAATATTTTATTGCACACAAAGAGGTACAAAAAGAAACAACTTAATCCTATTTTGGATTTTCTTCCAGCGTAGCTACCCTAGTTGTGAGTCAGCATTTATGTGCGCGTGGATAGGGAGTACGGGATAAAATAGGACGAACATTTAAGGGGCCTGTGAACTACAATGTCTCCATTCATTCAAAATAACAAATCATTATTAATTCGTGCATATTTGGATCATGTTGTAATAATCTATGCTCCTGGCCATATTTGGTTCGGAAATACTTTTGTTAAACGAAAATGTAAACGAATTTAGTTTTGCTTATTTTTATGTCAAAGAGGAGATGTTTTCTACTTATTTGTTTTGTAATAAAAACTAATATTAATATCAAGTATATTAATATCACTTGGCCAGAATAGTAGGCTATGGCCAAACCGGGTTTTGGGGGGAGGTCAAAAATGAGTCGAGACGATGATGATGATGATATTTATCATTCATCTAGTACCCATAGCACAATGCTATCGCTTACTTTGGGCCTAGGTTGCGATGAGTGTAATGTCCTGTTATTTTTATTTATTATTTAATCTGTCTATCTTTGAACTGGTTACAGTATTGACAGTGTTCGGCACAAGTGTGTACGGCGGCGCGGTGATCGCCACCTGCATTGACTACTTCTTGGAGAGGATGATAATGCTCAAATGGGTCAGTATCATGTTTTCTAGAAGAGACACTACTACATGCTATTTCTTCCCATGGGATTAGTTGTGGGAGGGATAGTATAGTTTTTAGATGCGCTAAGTCCATAGCCAGCGGCGACTCGGTGGCCAAAGAGTTTTTTGTTTGTTAAATAAGTATTCACTCGCACTCCCAAGGGCTTGTAAAAGTTGATTACTTGTCAACAATTATTATTATTAATAGCCACAAAATAGATAACACACAAATTCACGTTCAAGTGCCACATACTTTTTAGAGATGGCGTTACTAGTATTTAATTTTTTATTTAAATCGAGTTTAAAAATATATAGTTAGGTAAACTTAAAAAAAAAAACTTTATCACTAATTGCAACTAAACTAAATTGCATCAAAATCATTAGTTCCGTTTTTCGCTATTCGCGAATATATACAAAAACTAGCTGTTGCCGCGACTCCACCCGCGTGAATCTCGGTTTTTCATTAATCCCGTGGAAACGATGGATTTTTTTGGACTAAAAAGTAGCCTATGTGTTAATCTGGGTTATAAGCTTATGTTCCAAATTTCGCTGCGAGTGAAATTTTGTCGAGGGAGATATCGAATGTGCGAGGGAGATATCGAATGTGTAACCAATAAACGTGAGTGCATGCCCGACCACCGGAGTTTCATTAACCTTTACATGGCGCAGTCGGTAGGATAGTAGGCGAGTTGTGAGTGTGGTCGTGGATTAAACCTTTACATGGCGCAGTCGGTAGGATAGTAGGCGAGTTGTGAGTGTGGTCGTGGATTAAACCTTTACATGGCGCAGTCGGTAGGATAGTAGGCGAGTTGTGAGTGTGGTCGTAGATTAAACCTTTACATGGCGCAGTCGGTAGGATAGTAGGCGAGTTGTGAGTGTGGTCGTGGATTAAACCTTTACATGGCGCAGTCGGTAGGATAGTAGGCGAGCTGTGAGTGTGGTCGTGGATTAAACCTTTACATGGCGGAGTCGGTAGGATAGTAAGCGAGTTGTGATTGTGGTCGTGGTTCGCAGGTGTGGGAGCGCGCGCAGCTCGAGCCGGCCGTGCCGCCGCCGTGCCGGCTGTCGTGGCTGGCGTTGGCCGCGTGGCCCGCCGCCGCCATCGTGGGGCTGTGCGCGCAGGCCGCTCTCACCGCCACCGGCCTGCACCACGAGCAGAGTGAGTGTCGTCATCCAACGCGATGTCAAGCTTAACAGGGGCCGTACTCTTATATCAGTGTTTTTTTTCTTTATTTATTTTATTGGTTCCGCCAACAACACTTGAGCATTACAATAACAAGATGATTGATTTATTACATACACAATGAACACGTGTCTATAGCCCGAGCATCAACAACTGGCAGACACAGAAGCTTCATAAATCATTATGAAAGAAGAAAGAAAACAGTTAAGGATAGTTAGATAAAGTACAAAATACAATACATTAAATTACACGAAATACATATGCAAAATTACTTGTAATTATTGTAATATTGTTTTGACATTTTCATACAGTGCCAGTATGAAAATTTTAAAACAATATTACAATAATACTGCTATAAGAGATGGTGGTACGGCCTCAGCTCTAGCCGTATTACATCAGTACAGGATAGCGATTGACGATATTAGACTTATACACAGGATTCGCTGAACCGCGTGGCAAAATATCGCCAGTTTACTGGTGTCATAATATTTTTTTTTACACTAACGGCGTTAGTAGTAAGCCGACCTTAGTTTATGGATCGCGATCCACGCCACAGATCACTTCATTACGTTATTAATCCGCACGCGCGTTTCCATAGGGATGGTTTTTTCCATATTGTGGCGTATTAACGGGAGTTTTGTCATATAACGCTACTTTTTAACCGACTTCAAAAAAAGGAGGAGGTTCTCAATTCGTCGGAATCTTTTTTTATGTATTGTATGAAGAAGTTTCACGGTAAAAGGTTCAGGGGGGCTATTCCGTATCTTTGACAGTTACAGTGATATTAACTCTTGTCGATGGTTCGTAATACATTGCTTCTTAAGAGGACAGGGAAGATGTGACGTATGTTGAAGTCAACGATTTCTCAAATATGGCGTCGCGCTTTCGTCATTTCGGTACCGCTGACAGCACATACCGCTGTCAGTCGCATACATTAGCGCCATTTTACAGTTTTCACAACTTAAAAATCCGGCTTCAGGGTGGAGCCTAAAAATGTATGCGTGACGTCACATTTTTTAAGGCGAAATAATAAGGTTTTCCTTTAAGGCGAAATCAACGAGATGTGCCCGCGAAATTCAAAATTTTCGTGGCTTTTTGCGATTTGTCCGCCAAAAAAGGACTGCCATAAGCCTATTATGTCTTATTAGCTTAAAAATCGCGAAAACCACAAAACAATTGTATTTCGCGGGCACACGCGTGGCATGCTCAATGTTTGAAGGTAACAATCAATGGTTGAAGGTAACTGAGTGATTTTCACGGAGATGCAGAATAAGGGTCCAGATAGGCTTATCCTTAGGTTCATAATTGGTAATTTTTGAAAGCGAGTGAGACGGGCGTGTGTCCGGTGATAGACTGACGGCGTCGCGTCGCCCGCAGGTATAAGCGCGCAGAAGCGGCGGCTGAAGGCGGCGGCGGCGGCGCGGCCGGTGACGCGCGAGCAGCGAGCAGAGATGAAGCAGCGCAAGTACCGCTACCTGTACCAAGTGCGCACCGCGCACGGCGACGTCATCTCGCAGGTAACTTCACACGCACACTGGGACTTGTTTTTTACCAGACTGCGCCAGAAAAAAGAAAGAAATTTTTATTTCTTATACGCGGCTACGCACGCTACAAATTTCGGTTTTTCGATAATCCCGTGGGAAAGATGGATTTTTCCGGGATAAAAAGTAATCTATGTGTTAATCCGAGTTATAAGCTATATATGTTCCAAATTTCAGCCAAATCGGTTCTGTAGTTGCGGCGTGAAAGAGTAACAAAGATCCTTCCATCCAAGTTTCGCGTTTATATATTAGTAGGATAGGACTATGCCTCCACCTGGGCAATTAAACCCAGCTATTGCCCAAGGGACGGAAGCACCAGACACCGTTTGTCTTGTGTGGCACACCCAGAAATGGGAGAGTCATGTATTTCTAGGTTATGTCTGTATGTATGTACAATTGTTTGGCACGCTCATCACGCAGACGGATTTTAGCTTCAGCGGTGTCGTTGGATTCGTGTTTACTGTAAGAGTGACATTGGGTATTCACTCAAAAAGTTATAGCAGTCGGGGGCCATTGAAGAAATGAAGCTACGGCTGGTTTTCTAGAATGGGTTCTATAAGTTATTACTTGGTAGTACATGCAGCCGGATGTTGTCGTTCTAACTTGGATTGGTTGCGGCACTTTTTCGGCATCGCCTACCAATTTTCGATGACATCTCAATGACGGCTACGGTAAACAAACGATCCCATTGCTAGGAGCGTGTGTAATGAGTGATGCCGGTTTCCCCGCAGTCGTACGTGCAAGCACTGCAGAAGAAGGCGCAGTGCGGCAACTGGAGCGCGAGCGCGAGCGGCGCGGCGGGCGGCGGCGAGTGCAGCACGCTGCAGAGCGACTCCACGCACCTCACCGTGCTGGCCGGCTCCGACCACGCGCCGCACACCGACTCCGACGACGACCTCAACCAGATACGCGCCGCGCACTAGCCTCCGCGCAGGTACCGCCGCCACGTGACCGCACACCGCTATACATGTAGAGTGCAGCACGCTGCAGAGCGACTCCACGCACCTCACCGTGCTGGCCGGCTCCGACCACGCGCCGCACACCGACTCCGACGACGACCTCAACCAGATACGCGCCGCGCACTAGCCTCCGCGCAGGTACCGCCGCCACGTGACCGCACACCGCTATACATGTAGAGTGCAGCACGCTGCAGAGCGACTCCACGCACCTCACCGTGCTGGCCGGCTCCGACCACGCGCCGCACACCGACTCCGACGACGACCTCAACCAGATACGCGCCGCGCACTAGCCTCCGCGCAGGTACCGCCGCCACGTGACCGCACACCGCTATACATGTAGAGTGCAGCACGCTGCAGAGCGACTCCACGCACCTCACCGTGCTGGCCGGCTCCGACCACGCGCCGCACACCGACTCCGACGACGACCTCAACCAGATACGCGCCGCGCACTAGCCTCCGCGCAGGTACCGCCGCCACGTGACCGCACACCGCTATACATGTAGAGTGCAGCACGCTGCAGAGCGACTCCACGCACCTCACCGTGCTGGCCGGCTCCGACCACGCGCCGCACACCGACTCCGACGACGACCTCAACCAGATACGCGCCGCGCACTAGCCTCCGCGCAGGTACCGCCGCCACGTGACCGCACACCGCTATACATGTAGAGTGCAGCACGCTGCAGAGCGACTCCACGCACCTCACCGTGCTGGCCGGCTCCGACCACGCGCCGCACACCGACTCCGACGACGACCTCAACCAGATACGCGCCGCGCACTAGCCTCCGCGCAGGTACCGCCGCCACGTGACCGCACACCGCTATACATGTAGAGTGCAGCACGCTGCAGAGCGACTCCACGCACCTCACCGTGCTGGCCGGCTCCGACCACGCGCCGCACACCGACTCCGACGACGACCTCAACCAGATACGCGCCGCGCACTAGCCTCCGCGCAGGTACCGCCGCCACGTGACCGCACACCGCTATACATGTAGAGTGCAGCACGCTGCAGAGCGACTCCACGCACCTCACCGTGCTGGCCGGCTCCGACCACGCGCCGCACACCGACTCCGACGACGACCTCAACCAGATACGCGCCGCGCACTAGCCTCCGCGCAGGTACCGCCGCCACGTGACCGCACACCGCTATACATGTAGAGTGCAGCACGCTGCAGAGCGACTCCACGCACCTCACCGTGCTGGCCGGCTCCGACCACGCGCCGCACACCGACTCCGACGACGACCTCAACCAGATACGCGCCGCGCACTAGCCTCCGCGCAGGTACCGCCGCCACGTGACCGCACACCGCTATACATGTAGAGTGCAGCACGCTGCAGAGCGACTCCACGCACCTCACCGTGCTGGCCGGCTCCGACCACGCGCCGCACACCGACTCCGACGACGACCTCAACCAGATACGCGCCGCGCACTAGCCTCCGCGCAGGTACCGCCGCCACGTGACCGCACACCGCTATACATGTAGAGTGCAGCACGCTGCAGAGCGACTCCACGCACCTCACCGTGCTGGCCGGCTCCGACCACGCGCCGCACACCGACTCCGACGACGACCTCAACCAGATACGCGCCGCGCACTAGCCTCCGCGCAGGTACCGCCGCCACGTGACCGCACACCGCTATACATGTAGAGTGCAGCACGCTGCAGAGCGACTCCACGCACCTCACCGTGCTGGCCGGCTCCGACCACGCGCCGCACACCGACTCCGACGACGACCTCAACCAGATACGCGCCGCGCACTAGCCTCCGCGCAGGTACCGCCGCCACGTGACCGCACACCGCTACACATGGTGAAATTTTGTAATGCCCCCTGTGGGATTAGTACAGGTTACTGTACAGTTCGATTTATTTGTGCGATGCAACTCGAACTCTCGACTCGAAATTCGTTAGAAAACCAATACTAACCCTCTGAAAGTACTCTTAATACTGTAAATAGAGAATAAACTAAAAAACTTTCCTTTATTTTTGAATAGAAAAAACTGATGAACTATTCAAAGATTTTAAAAATTCTCTTGCCACACCGGGGAACCGAACACTTGGCACCGAACAAGTATATTACGCGCCGCGCACGTAACGTATTATACTAACGTAAAGAAGTAGCAGTCATACTCTCCCGCCAATATATTAAATTCTACTGTACCATAGCGCTGAGGGTAACATGACTATCTGTTCGAATCAATCAAGACAGGGCTATACGTAGCCGCAACGGGACCGATAGCAATCAGGCGAAGAGCTGTCGCCTGTCACCGTGCTATCGGTCGCGTTGCAGCTACGTATAACCTGACTTAGCTCGACCCTATGATACTGACAGTTACTCACACAATATACGAATGTTGTAGCTTGACCGTTATGAACTTGGTCCTCCCATGGACTGCGGGACGCGGGGCGGGTGTGCGATAGCGATAAGATGTTATGACTCGCATCTTGAGAATTCGCCTATGGTATTTTCTTGAGTATGTATCATTATCCACGTCGCAAGATTAATATTATCGTGTGTAGCCTAATTCACGTCAGTCACTGACAGCTGATTTGTTGCGCGCACTGATCCCTATTCTATGGATCCACAGTGAACCTAGCCTGAATTGTATGGAATGTTTAATCCATAGAATAGAGATCAGTGCTTGAGTAGCTCCCGCCCCGAGTCCCGCAGACCATGGGAGGGCCAAGTTTATAGCGGTCTAGCTATATGCGATTGGCGCCGGTGCTCGTGCTCTAGTAGTAGTGTAAATAGTTAAACCATGTTATTTGTACTGAGTGTCAGGGGCCTAGCAGACGGTCCATATAACACGTCCCCGCCGAATTGCCTTAGAAAATAGGATGCCATTGTCCCGTATAGATATTTCAATCCGTGATGACTCGCTCCACTCTATCAAACTCCATACGAATCGAATGAAACATAATCGATTTTGACAGAGCGAAGCGCGTCTTTGTGGATTAAAATATGTATATGTGCGACAGAGATCGCAACAGACGATTTGAGTCTACGTTTTGTTCTCCCTGGGGCAGAGACGAATTGCTGAAGGTATTTGCTTATAACAAGAAGTTATTCCTGCTATATGATCAATCAGACTAATGCTTTAGAAGATTTGTAACTGCTTGAAACGCGTAGAACCACTTTTTCACACCAAATCGCAAGTGACCAGGTGTTTATTTTTTAATTTTAACAAATGATTAATTAATTAATGTTCTTGTTTTCAGGTATTCGTCTTGACTGAAAATTCCCCATTTCGGTGATTAAAAAATATTCATTTTATAATAATCCAGTATTATCGTGAAAGAAATCATCTCATTACTATATAACATCGTATTAATATTAATATTGTATTAGCGTTTACTGTATCCATGTATATTTATTGTATTCGACGTGATTGTATCATTTATTACAGTTTAATTAAATTAATTATAATTATTAATTACATTAATGACATACGCGAATTTATATTGTATATCCAATAGGTTTCAAGGCCATTGTGTTGTTTGCATTTGTTTATTTATAAAAAGAAGAGAAAAAAGTAATAATAATGGAATTTTAGATTCTATAGTTAGTCTACCGTACACTGCCAAGTTTATAACAGCTTTACAAACATCTGGTATTCCGAACACTGCCATAAGTGATTTTTTTAAATGTGTATAATACTTGGCATTGAATCTATAATCGTATTGACTTACGTGTTTATTTATGTGTCACCGGAAAATTATATACATCAAGATTATAATAAATGTCGCGAGATTGTAAACCTAAAGGATAATTAATGAACATGCATGTATGGATTCCCGTATCAAGCTGAATCAAATCCAAACTTTATTTTTTTTACAGACTACGACGGTCTCCACATTAATAATTACATTTATTACTTTTTATTAATATCCCGATTCCAAAATTATATACACATAAAAAAGTTGTACTTCTTAATAAAATCTGTATAACATGAAAATTGCATTGAGAAGAAAGTAACTTTTTTTATGCAAAATTAATTTCCGGATATGAAAAACAAATTTCTGGTTTCAATATAGTTTTTAAAAAACGCAATTTTATTTTTCCTAGAATATTATGATTTTGGTGCATGATAAAACTTGATACCATTGCTTTCGACAGATTAAAATCTATTGAAGTGACACCATGAAAGTGTGAATGGTTGTAGTCAGTATGTTATGGTTTACCTACAATCTTTCGACAGTTTACAAATTCACGGTGTTTACAATCTTCCGGTGACACATACATAATAGGGTATTTGACTCCAATTTTTTTATTACTTTATTATAAAGTAGAATTAAAATAATGACGTGCACTGAAAGAACTAATTAAATCGATCAAATAACAAAAAAGTTATAAGCATTTAAAGATTTGTGATTAGACAGAGATAGCAACATGACATTGTGACGTCACACCTTACCAATGCCATAGTAGCTTCGTGCGGCTTCATACAAATTTTCGTTTTGCGAGAAAGGGATAGAAGATCCCCCCACTCCAAAGTTTAAACGCCTGTAACTTTGTAAATCTTCGTTGGATTTTAATATTTCTTTCACTGCACGTTATTATTTTTATCCTAGTTTATAATAAAGTAATATTTTTTATCAAATTCAAAAGTAGTGTAAGACCCCATTATAGTGCGTTTGCATAAATAGATATTATTTCAATCCACGTTGACGCGCCCCACTCTTTCAAACTCCATACGAATCGAGTGAAACATAAGCGATTTGGACAGAGTGGGGCGCGTCCTCGTGGAGTGAAAAATCGTCGTGTTTGTTGAACTAGGACTATATGTATGTATGTGCATGACATTTTTGTTTCTAAATCAACTTCAGTACATATTCACTTAAAAACGTTTAGGTTTGATTTAATACAAAAGTCTGGCATCTGCGATCATCAGTTTGCTTATAGATTAGCTTTATTTATTAACTATAGCAGTTAACTTCAATAACGTATTGACTATTGTAGTTAACTAACTAATAACACTTATGAAATACCGCTCAAAAATAAGCTAAATGATGAAAAGCGAAGGATAGTTGGGTCAAAACTTATTGTCAGAGATTAATAATCTATACCGTCGAAAGACTGACGGAATTAACGCGCACAAAGCAACAACAACGATGACAATTATTATGTAATTTAATCTATACGAATTATACCGTCTTGCCCTGTCAAAGAACTTAAAGAACATTCCGTTTTTAAAAGTATTATTATATTTTATTATTAATTTATTTCAATTATAATTAGTATAAGAATTATACGTGAATAAGACAACTGTTCAAAGTATTTAAAGAGGCTATAAGTTTCTTTTGAAATTTACTAAGAAGATGGAAAATCGATACTCAAATCACTTTTCTGGCGCCTGGTTGTGAGTAGATATAATTATGTATATTGGGAGTTCCGTGGAATCAACACGTGAGTCAATATGATAGTGAATGTTATAGGTAAAGTTGACACGAAGCCTGAAATGTATAAGCCCTTGATGGTTGTTTTAAGACATCGCTCACCATCAACGCAGCTCCTACGTACATTTGAACCATCGCCCTATCTCGACGCATTCCGCGCATATTATATGCGTCACTGCCTTGCCTACATTTACCTTTTCAGAATACATCTGAATACCCACACCAACATAGCGGCGTATACCGTTAGCATCGTTATCAACAGATGACACGCCGCTGGGTATAATTGGTATTCAGGGGCCGTACCACCATCTCTTATAGCAGTGATGCTGCAGTATTGTTTTAATATTTTCATACAAACATAGTTGAAAATGTCAAAACAATACTGCAACATTACTGCTTAAAGAGATGGTATAGTACGGCCCAAGGTCCTTTCAAGGCCTGGGGACATCGTCATCGTCAATTCAATTCAATTTATTTAAGAATATTCTCACACACGCGTTTATTTGTGCTTCGACCTTATTTGGTCATTTACTCAGGTCAAGGTATTTCAACAAATCATCATCATTCAAGCCTCATTTTGCTTACTATTTATGAATTTGATGAGTGAAGATGAAAGCGTAATTTTAAAGTTTTGTCACCTGAAGTATTATTCAGTATCACCTGAAGTGTTGATTTCAATTAGAAAAGAAAAGCATACTTACATATTGACCTCCCTTAAACGGTTTGGTTCTTACCTTCTTTAACGGTTAAACGGTTCGATAAATGGCGGTTCCCAATATTCTTTCTATCCACGGTTTGCCTTACGAGAGACAGGATATTGACATAACTTGTATGCAGCTTATGTCACATTGATATCTCTAGTAAGGCAAATAGGAGGTAGATAGAATAAATAGGAACCGGCATAAGAGATACGAAATTAGAGTAATAGCCTGTTTCCGGAAAAAAACGTCCATAGTGTGTGCTTGCCAATACAGATTTATGGCCCAGAGAAGCAGCGAGGGCTACGATACATCTTGATTTAACGCAGCACTAATATGGCAAGCTAAGAATGTCTGCTACGAAACTGACCCATTCCACCACTACGCATCTAATCGCTATTCTTGCAATTTTCGTTAACGCAGTGAGTACTGAGCAGGCTCCCTTATGTTAAATGTGTTTTGTGTTGTTTTCGATGGGCCACATCTCTCAATATACGACTATATCTACTGTTCTGTTTAGTATCAGTGTTAATAAAAACATGTCAACGCATGCAGGCACACGCGCTCGTGAATTTTTAAAAAAATTATGACCAAAACAACACCCTGTTTCTTGAACCAACTTTCTTGAACCTACTTGAAACGTAATATAGTTAAATGTGGCGGTATGGTCTTTCGTGATAAGGGTCAAACCACTATTTTTAGCGATTGTGTCTCAACAGTCCTCCCAATTTCATAACCAAAATAAATATGATTTTCGTTATGAAATTGGAGAAATGAAAGGATTTCTTGTTTAATAATTTTTAATAACACCGTTACAGGTCAAATATTGTTGTTTTAACTAACTGTATTTTATCCGAACATCTAGAAAAAGTGACTACGTTCGTACTTGTTTTGTTCATTTTTAGAAGCACAAAGCGATCAAGTGAGAACCGGTAAACTCTTTGAGAGTGTAGGATAGTTATTATACCTATAAGGATTTCAGGGAACCAAGGATCAAATAAAAAAGTTTATTTTTTGTTTTTGAAATTAATATAACAACTAAGTTGGTCTGTTTATTGTTACTATTACGAGTACAATGCAAAGCATAACGTCGTTTTTGTTAAAGTCCCAACAAATCATCGGATTAAACCGTGGATTAATCGTCCGATTAGTAGCTCAATCGGTAACTGGATAGCGGTTACCGAGCTTACTTTGCGGAAAACCTAATTAAGTAAGTTTTTTGTAAGAAAGACAAATATAAACAAATATAGAGTTGTCACGTCGTCGTCTGCTTTAGTTAAATTCTTATTAACAGAAGTCTAAATATCAGTTTAAATAGACGGCATATAAGGCCCGTTTGTGATAGTTATTGTTATATTTTAGCCAAAGTTTATTTTAGTTATTACAACTAATGCTGAGAGCACAACTTTTTACTCGTACGTTCTCTTAATTTTAAGCTGGGTACACACGCTGAAGCACGCTCGACGAGCAATCTCACAGAGCTGACCCGTATATATCCTCTATTGAGTATTACTCTTCATTAAAAAAACATGGAGCATGTCTCATCACGTGAATGCCTCGCCTTGCATTTATTTCGCTCACATAATAATTTATTTGTAACGGTACAGTCAACAAGATATTCTAAAATGTCTTGAGTATTATATAAAAGACCGTTTTCACAATGTCAAGTTGTCAAATGGTATGCTCGTGTCTCGTGCCGCTACTTGTGATATATTTGTTTTATAATAATTCATTCATTATCATCAATATATTACTTATAGTTTCGTATCTGTTTAATTTTGAATATAATCGACTTAACACCAGTAGACACTCAGAGACAATTGCAATATGCAGCTGACTGTGCTTTTTTTTACTCAATTGTTGTTGATACATAATACATTTATAATAAATAAATAATCATTTTATAATCGAGTCAGTAGAAAGGTAGTTCTTGTAATACAGAACTTTATGTGTAACGGTTATAATTCGTAGTTTTAACTATTTTGTAAGATACATTAATTATTGTAAGATATCGTGTTTCGGAGTATGTTCATTGTTCAGATACATCAGTGCAGTGCCACGACTTGGCCACGACAATAGAATAACCATTTGGGATTTTAACCGTGCCTTTTGAATTCAATATGTGGTAGAAACGTCCACTATACTAGAACTAGATGATGGTAATTGAATACATATACAATAATGTATAAGAATAAATTATTGCCAAACAGTATTTTCTATTATAAATATTATCCTAAGAAGAACCAAGAGCTTTCTGAGGAAATTTTGCAAAGCTCTGCTGCGTTTTGGACACTGCGCTGACGTGTTTCAACATTGGTGTCAACTCAGCAACCGTGGCCATATGACTTATCTATTCTATTTCTACAATTGCTTTTCCTTCTGGTGCGCCTTTGGAGCGAAGTTCATAATCCTTATTACGTATTTCGCGACAGATTTGCGATAGGCGTAAAATTCGCGATCGTTGCCGTCAAAAATCACTTTAAATTGAAACTTTTGTGGCCTTGGCTGCTCTGACGAGCGCCTTTTTTTATCCCTACTCTGCGGCCGACCGTCACGCGACATGCAGCACACAGACGAAAAAGTTTGACATGATGTAATAAAAGTTTTACTTTAAAAAAAATATTACTAAAATGTAAAGGCCCAAAGGGGCCATCGACAAACTGATCTCGTGACTTATTGATGACAACTTACGTTACAAAAGCGTACCAATAGCAATCATAGCAATAGAAAATGTCATAGCTACGACCATAAGCCTGTCGTGTTTTAAACACTTTGGGTTTTATTTTTCAAATTTTCTGTGTTCGTCGATAAATATTGCGCATCGATCTTTGGAAAGAGACAATCGGTTAATTTCGGCTTCGTAGAGCGTTATCTCTGTCGCACACACTGACAAAACGTCACCGCCATAGATACCGGACTGTGCGTATTTCGTGCGACAGAGATAACGCTCTACGAAGCAGACGTAGCCGAAATTAGCCGATTGTCTCTTTCCAAAGATCGATGTGCAATATTTATCGACAAGTACTGTACAGTGTACAATGTAATATGTTAATTTGACGGCTGCACCTAGAATTAATTCATTTGTGTAAATAAATAGATATTAAGTAAACGGAATGCAGCGTTCTGCCCGCCAAATATTAACTTTATTTAGTTTTTGGTGTGTAGTATGTATATAGGCACATCATAGTGAACTGCGGGAATGGCAGAATCAATGTCACAGGTCTTTTATACCATAAATTATATGACTTGAAAGTGACCAGTTTAAGAAAGTCGATATTTACTCGGGCGAATTTTTTAAAAGCTTTTAAAATGAAATGAAATGAAAATGAATTTATTTGCATAAAAACACGTAAATACAGGTGGAATACAAACAACAAAGGAGTCAATGTGTTTTTAACCACAGACGGGTGTGCAAATATTAATTGTGTTTAAAAATAAACCTAGATTTAACAATAATTATAATGTTATATTAATAGAAATTAATTTAAATAATTTAATCTTTAATATTAATTTTATCTTCGAGGAAATCGCTTATTGAGTAATAACATTTGCCCATGAGCCATTCACGTAGCTTCCTTTTAAAACTTTTTAAAGGGAGTTTTTAATACAAATATTATGATGAATAATACTTTGATTAAGGGAATTTTAATGTCATAAGTCTTCTTTGTCGTATTAGTTTTGCGAAAAACCAAATTATATCTGAATTTGGTGGGCAGATTCGTTTATTTGACCTTAAGGTTTTTTCGAAGTATACTTTCTTTCAGGACGGTAGAAAGGGAACAGAATGGAATGAAATGAAAAGTCTATAATGGGCTCTTCACCCTGAGACAGCACACTCGAACTATTATATATCCATACTATACTTTACCGCCCGTTCCCGTGACCAGGAGCCGTATCACCATCTCTTGTAGCAGTATTATTGCAATATTGTCTTAAAATTTTCATACTGACATTGTATGAATGTGTCAAAACAATATTAGGCCGGCTCCACACGTCGGCCCCAGCGCCACTCGCCCAACGTGTGGATCTAGAAAATAACGCTCTCCAACTTTGGGGCCTATTTCCTAGATCCACACGTTAGGCAAGTGGCGTTGGGGCCAACGTGTGGAGCCGGCCTTACAATAATACTTCTATAAGAGGTGGTAAGGCCCCAGGCCACGAACACTCTGCTCCTAAACCTAGCACCACTACAGTGCTGCCAACTATCCTGACACTTCACATTTTATTGCAGTTTATTTCGCCATACCCACATAGTTTTAAACTATTTATACATAAAACTAATTATTTATTATTAAATTAGTAATGAAATCAAAGTATTTATTTAGAATATTTTGTGGTTTTTTAAATCTGGTAAATAAATAAAATGAACTTTCGAGTAGAAATAGTAACCACTACTAACCATACATTTGTAGGTTATTTTTTAACTGTCAGGATCACACTGTTTCATTGGCCACACTATTACCACCACGCATACGACTTCGATGTCTATCTGCTTATCTGCTCAATTCCTAGTCTTTTATCTTTTTTATAAGGAGTTTCTAGTAACATTATTTTTCTAATATTTTTTATCTTAAAGTTTTGTTAGTTAATGCACGTGTTTCCTTCCTATATTTTAGTAGATAATGTTATGTTTATCAGATATTTATCAGATATCGATTGGTATAGCTTCGTTATTATGTTTTTATCACTTTTTGTGTCATGTGTAGAGGTTTTGAGTAAGAATATATTTTGTTGAAAAATATTTTCATTATAATTATATGGATGTTGTATTGATTTGATTTAAGTAGTTCATAACATTATAAATACATTTATTTTATATTTTAAGTACTATTTTGTCTTATTTTCCTCTAATTTCCATTAATAATTTTACTGGAGTATAAAATGCAATAAGGTGAATAAAAATAGATGTATAACTATGCAGATAAATTCGGTTTAAAAATACATGCTTACGCTACATTAATTCGTGCTTCGTCCTTAATATTTACAATAAAATATATTGAGCTATTTTGTTTACTTAAAATAATCAAATTAAAATATAAAGAAAATCAGCACAATAATGACTAGTGTAATTAAGAATATGATAATTAGCAAAAAGTATGAAAAATACTAATTCAGTAATAAATCGGATTAAAATAGGTACTATGACACTATCACTGCCAGGTTTATTATTTTACTTGATTTAGGCCCACTTGCGCCAACGTGGGTTAGCGTAATAAACTCAGAGTAACTCTAGGTTAAATTTTTAAAATATGGCAGGTAGACGTTCACTCAGCAGTGAGAGCATGGGCAGGGGTCTATTTTGTCCCCGGGAAAAGGACAAAAATTTATCCCTTTCCACGTTTTTGTTTATCCCCCCTAGCATGGGCACAGAGGTGGAGAAAATACTCCCTTGCTTTTTTATGCTTTGTGAAATGTCAAATAGTGATAAAATTTTCCCTTTCCCCTTTGGCCGTGCTAATGCGACTATTTTGTCCCGTGTCAGAGGACAAAGTCGTATGTTTTTATCCACTGCCCATGCTAGGGAGGCTGGTTTAAAAATGTAAATATTTAACCCGCTGTTAAGCGGAAGTGGGCCTTACTTGTACTAGATTAGGAATAAGTGGCGGCCACCTATAAGAATTTACTGTTCAAAATAGGAAAGTCACGGAATACTACCTATAAACATCTAAGTTAGATAATATACTAAATACAAACACTGCAGTAGGTATGCCTACACTATAGCAGTGGCACGATATTTTCATAATTTTAACAGATGTCATAATGATTTGACAGATGTCACCATTTTGACATAGTAACTGCTTCAGCCTGTGTCGTCCGTGTGTGCTGATTCCGATATTTCCACAGACCGACTCGTATGTTTACCTATTTATTCAATCGTGGAAAGTTAACGCCTAATAGAAAAGTCCAACAATTCATAGGATCGACATTAACTAACGCTATAACATGGCGTAAGCTAGTGTCTATCCCATACATTTTATTAAGGGGTCTAGTCGAAGTTGACTATGTCACTTGAGACCAAGGAATAACTTTATATTGATGTCACCCCGTAGGTTAACCAACACATTTCTACAAAACCACACTACACTGTCAAAACGGACATCATGCCGCTCATGTAGGATAGAACAGTAAAACAATAATTGACAATCAAAATAATTCAATATCAGGTATATTCTTCACAAGCAAATAAATAATTACTTTGTGGAAGAGCCATGATATTCCAAGATCAGGTCACTATGAACCATGTATCTAGGTATATTTCAGTATAGTTAGTGTACAATTACTAGACTAGCTAGTAACTATAGTTGATTAATTATAGATTTGGTGAGCAACAAAATTCTAAATTTGCAAACCAGAATATGAAGTAGAAATATAAAATTATTTTGCTATAATACGTAGCCCACTGAAAAGAATCTCCGAGATACCGTCTTTCCCACAAACCTTTAAATTATGACTGAATACTTAGACAGGCAAGCGTGCTCAAACTTACACTGTATCGTCACTTTCCATCAGGTGTGATCACAATCGAACGCTAGCCTATATTATAATTAAATTAAAAAAACTTCAGCAAAACAACGCCCTTCTATTCTATAGAACACTAGCAAACCCGGCGAACTCCGTTTCGCCACCAGATTTCCCGCTAAAAAGATTTACCCGCTTTTCTGTTGAAATTTTTCCTGAATTTTCTTTGCTATAAACCTCAAGGAGCCCGAGTCCTTTCCAAAGAATGCAAAACCGTGGAAATCGGTTCGTGCGTTCTGGAGTTATAGTGTCAGGAAGGAAAACCCGACTTATTTTTATATAGTAGATTAACTGTCCTCGGATGTCGCGAAGGTCGTCAAACTTACCCGTCATCAACTTAGTATCAGCTACAAGTACCACAGAGGTGTTTGTCTTTGTAATATCTCATAACCACTACAGTGGCCACACTACGGTCTACACATATACATTCTATAGAGATTCACGTATTGCTTTGATGGTGGCACTTCACATGGCTATTTGTATTTGCGTATTTGTCATATTTGTCAAATAACTTCCATGTGTGGAGAGTATATTTGCCAAAATTATTGCCATATTTGCCTATTTGGCAAATACAGCCAATAACAAATACGGTTTACCGAACGGCGGTCGGTTTTTTGAGACACATCAAAGGAGACAAATATGCAAACACGCAAATGTACTGGCCACACATGGTCGGCATTTAAGCGTGCGAATTGTCAACCGGGCGGATTTTCTGGTGGCAATTTATATCTTATTTTTTTTTGTATATTTTGGCTCCATGTGTAGACGGTTGTATCACCTATTTGCCCATAGGTCGAAAATTTTGGCAAATACGCGGAACATCAAATCACAAATACAAATAGCCATGTGAAGTGGACATACAGATTACATAGGGACCTATGTAATCTGTATGCCCATCAAGGGTAACACAAATATAGTAACCTTGCAACACAGGATCACAGGATCGATTAGGTTCTCTGTTTCGGAATGTTTCTTGTGAGAAACGAGATTCCCTTCCAACAAACTCAGTCTATAACCATAATAAATAAAGTGTTCTGCGGGGCTAAACAAAGTAAAAGTCGTTTAGCATTCACGACAGTAGATAAAAATGTAGGGACAGACCATGTGACTGTAGAAAATCCACGCGAACGAATAGAAGAAAACACGCTGTTTTTGAAAATCGACTACGACAATTTGGCGTTTTTGCAGACGTTGTAGATAGCTTTAAGCGTACTTCGCGTGACAAGCGACAGCAACAGTACTCAGTAGCAGCTGTGAACAACGCTAAGCATAGAGTACATTCTGCTTTCATTCGTTTTGTACTGGTGGTCACGCGGTTTTCCTACTGTCGCTAACGCTTAACGAGAACTCACTGTGTCTAGGCCTGCTGTTGATCTAAAAACGATTAAGGGGATTTATTGAATTTATTTTTGTCTTTGTCACTCTCACTGATACGTTGGTGGGTGCGACATGCAGCGTCGCGGAAGAATATAACAGAAAAACGACTTTTTACCTAATTACTCAAAAACTAATCCAGTTATCAAAAATCTGTTTCTCAACGTTTTTAGATATTATTATTACTGATACATTTAAACTAAAATTACAATTAACTACATACATTGTAATTTCCGATAAAACTGAGAAAAACTGAGATTTTGGAGCAACTTTTGGGAGAACTTTCTATCGAGAAAATTTTATCCAATCGTGTTTCTGCTTCTCAACGATTTTAGATTAAAGACCCAAAATACATGACATTCAAATTTGAAACAAATTTTCTTTATAGTTTTTAAACAAAACTCCACTAAAGATAGCTTAAGGAGCACACCACGGGTGTGCCCGCAAAATTCAAATTTTTCGTGGTTTTTCGCGATTTTTAAGCTAATAAGACATAATAGGCTTATGGCCGTCAAATTGCGATAATCCCAATATCTGCTTCACGTGTTTATATAAAAATCTCTGCTCGAAAGTGTCGAGTTAAAGAAATTAGTCCAAGATTTGCGAGTTACTCACATAAAGCTCGATACTCGGACTAATTTCCTAGGATACTCATTTTTATGCAAAGATTTTGATATAATCATGTAAAGATGATACTGCCATTCTCGCAAATTGATTGCCATAAGCCTATCATGTGTAATTAGCGTAAAAATTGCAAAAACTCACGAAAATTTTGAATTTCGCGGGCAGACCCGTTGATTTCACGTTAAATACGGCTTCTACGCCGTTAAAGGTGAACGCACATTTACCCGAGCCGAACGCGTTGAATGAAACGTTAGTGTGCGAGGATTCATTGAATTTGTTTCGTTAGGTGTGTTGGGCTGGGATAAGTGTGCGTTTACCTTAGACGAAAGCGTACGTACTATGATTCTCTTTGACGAATTTTCCGCATGCTAACTCTTCAAGTACTTTTCGGCCTTTCCGGTTTATTCTGCTCACATTTTTCGTGTAGCGTTTAGTTGAATGGCATTCACCAGTGCACAGTGACTATGATCACTTTTTAATGAACGTGAATAAGTGTTAATGATAATGTCCTTATTATTTTCATGTAGGTACAGTCAACGTCAAAAGTCCATATAAAAATTTGCAAACAAGTTCCCTTGCACGCACTCGACCAGTCAGTATAAAGAAGTGTCACATAGAAATGCTTTAAACCGAGTACTTCTGTCTTAAGATCGAAGTTTATGATAATATGCGAATACTTGAATAGGTACCGTTTTAGCCTTTAAGCTTTTTGATGCTGACCGTACTTTAATGTTTGTAACTATAGTGGTTACGTAGTATATAGTAGGTTATATTGGAGATACGTAGTAGGTATTTTCTAAGTCCCACTATTCTTTGAATCCGAAGTTAGTAAGTGACCATTTGCGTTGGACAATGTAGAACCTTTTGCTAAGTAGGTAGGTATATTATATCAGGTCCAAAGGCAATTTGTGTGAATAAATAATATAAACCTCGTTGTAACATTGCCTAGGTATGTAACTTAGATGTTTTAGGATATTTTGTAAATATACTTCTACTAAGATAATTATTATTGATCCGCAATGGAATTGCATTCTGATTGATTCTTAATTCTTATCTACGGATTGTGAAATAAATATGCATAGCTGGGCATTAACTCGTTAATCCGTTAATCGTTAATTAACGAAGTTAACATTTTGGTTAACGGATTAACTTTTAAGTTAACTTTTGAAAATGTTAACGGACACGTTAACTTCCGTTAATTTGCAGAAGTCCGTTAATCGTTAATCCAATACCTACTATTCACCGCACAGCACAGCGGTGCGGCGCGAAAAACAGGTTCAGACAAGTATGAAAGGAAACGGCAAGTGTGAAAATACAATACGGCTATACCCTCAAGCGCTGCAGTTGAACGTTTTTCGCGGTCAATATTATGTGCTTTCCAGTTTCCAGTTAGTTTTGTCATAAATTATACCTTTAAACATTTGAATGTCAACTTATTGTACTTTCTCTACTTTTTTATTTTTACGTTTTAGGTAAATTGAAAAAATAAAACTTGTTCCTAACCTGTTAACTTCCAGAACCTACATCAACAGGTTTTTATTAGTTCACTAACGTAATAATATAAAAATGCAATTTTACGCAATATATTAACGGATTAACGATTAACGTTAACTTGCGTTAATTCTTCCGAAATGTAACGCTTTAACGTTTAACGAAGCTAACTTTTTTTGTAACGGATTAACGATTAACGAAGTTAACTATTTGATTAACGGTGCCCAGCTATGTAAATATGTTCGTATAGTTTGAACGTGCTTACTTTATAAAACATCTACTAATTAAATTAACGAGCCGCTTAGTCTCTGCACTAAGTTGTTAGTAAGCATCATCTATGAATCTACACTCTACATTCTTATATATTTTAACAGAAAATAACAAATCTATATGAGCATATTTATATAAAAATTAACTGGAGCTAAAATTAGTGGTAAGTCACAATAAAATTAATGTAGGTACTTATGTAATTTATTGTTTGTCTTGGGCCCGGTTGCATCAATAAATTTTGACAGACACGTAACCGTTAAACATGGCGGCTCAGAACATTATGTCAATGAAAAAGAATTTAACAAATGTAAATATG
The DNA here is from genome assembly GCA_963855885.1 of Coenonympha glycerion. NCBI lineage: Eukaryota > Metazoa > Arthropoda > Insecta > Lepidoptera > Nymphalidae > Coenonympha > Coenonympha glycerion. The sequence continues at coordinate 2,043,594 of OY979626.1, forward strand.
TAACGGACACGCAACGGATTGAAACAACCGGCCCATAATCAAAGATTTAAATCGCAAGATTGGCCCTAACCCTACATTGCGAACATCAAAAACGTCCATCAACATGTTGAGTGAGTGCTCTCATAATGCTTTAGTTTCACTTGTGACAGGGAGAGTGACAATGTGTCGCACACAAGACAAAAACTTGGAAATTTTTGGAGGTTTAGGGCCCATCTAGCATGTAAATCTTTGCCCTTAATATATCTTAGTACTCTATCTTGAATCATATCGACCTAAGTTGTAATATTATTATTGTTTCCAAATTTTCTGACCAACGAAACCAGTACGAGGGGAAAAATCGTAAAGCGAGGACTTGCATTTTTAAAAGAAGGGATACTTCATAAAATAAACCAGCCAACCTCGTCTTAACTTGTTAATTCGTTGAAATTAAAGTTAAGTGTATCTAATATGTAATGAGATTTAGTAGTAGATATTTTTGGACTGTAGTCCCTTCTTGCCAATACTGTAAACTACGAAAGTTATTTTAATAAATAATTTGTTGTCATCTCTGTGTGATTTTTTTTTATTTATTCACGTTTTATAGTCCGATCCGATCCGATCGGATGGCTTACCGCCGATCGGTGCCAGTATTCAGTATCTCGGTGCCTATCAAAGAATGATATCCACTGCCATATGTTTATTATCCATTAAAAGTTTGCTATGAAATAAAAATAACATTTTCTTAGCAAAACTTCAATGGATGAAAAACATTTGCTAGTGGCTATCATTCTTTGATAGGCACCGAGTTACAGAATGGGTACGCGGATCTGCACGCAATACTGGACGCGTTTTATTTCCGCGGCCGCTATACTTCGATTAACGAGTCGAGCTCCCAAAGCACGGAATACTTATGTATTAACTATTATTAGTTCCTTACGGTACAAAAGGCCATAGCTGGGCCCCGTTACCAAATAGTTAACTTCGTTAATCGTTAATCCGTTACAAAAAAGTTAGCTTCGTTAAACGTTAATGCGTTACATTTCGGAAGAATTAACGCAAGTTAACGTTAATCGTTAATCCGTTAATATACATAATATGTAGAATTGCTTTTTTAAGTATATCGTTGCGTTAACAAATAAAACCAGTTGGTTTAGGGCTTTAGGGTCTGGAAGTTTGGTTGGTTAGGAAAAAACAAAATACTTACTTGTATAATTCAAATGTGTGATTTGTTGGGCATAGGGTGCATATTCCCCTTCATGAACACTAACATGTTGAAGTTCACAATTCATCATGAAGATTAAAAATAATTAATGATAATAATAATTAATGTACTTCGCAATAACTTTAAAAATTTTCGGAAGAATTAACGCAAGTTAACGTTAATCGTTAATCCGTTAATATACATAATATGTAGAATTGCCTTTTTAAGTATATCGTTGCGTTAACAAATAAAACCAGTTGGTTTAGGGTCTGGAAGTTTGGTTGGTTAGGAAAAAACAAAATACTTACTTGTATAATTCAAATGTGTGATTTGTTGGGCATAGGGTGCATATTCCCCTTCATGAACACTAACATGTTGAAGTTCACAATTCATCATGAAGATTAAAAATAATTAATGATAATAATAATTAATGTACTTCGCAATAACTTTAAAAATATGTGTACTCAGTTTGATCGGCTAAGTAGTTTCTTCGTAAAAGTGTAACAAACTCACATTCACATTTTATAATGCAAATAGTAGGCATATTGGATTAACGATTAACGGACTTCTGCATATTAACGGAAGTTAATGTGTCCGTTAACATTTTTAGAAGTTAACTTAAAAGTTAATCCGTTAATGAAAATGTTAACTTCGTTAATTAACGATTAACGGATTAACGAGTTAATGCCCAGCTATGCAAAAGGCTCACTCGGCAAGATGATTTAAAGAAATAGCGACCTAGCGTTGACACGAAAAAGTGCAATTCAGTTCGCAATACCGCCTGGCTCCTTCCGCTATGCATCTAATGTTGTGGTCTCTTTCTATCGCGTAACTGTATCTCTTTCGACGTATGTACTAAGGTTGCCTCGTTGTCGGGCGCTCGCAGTGCGTTAAATAGACCGTACAATAACTAACGCGTGCAACCTACCCGATGCGCGGCGGCCTTCTTAAACCAGTCCGTTGAGATGTCTACCTGTAGCTTGGTCGATCACGTGATAAGTGAACATGGCCTGACCAAAATTCAAAAATTTTGAAAAATATCGGAAATTGCCCGAGTCCGCTCATTGGCTAATCCGTCCAGTTTTATGATCGTCTTACATGCAGAATTCTTACATTAAAAGAGCAGGCAGCAGGGTTTTGTTAAAAAAAAACTTGTACATACATAAAATGTTATCACCGTTTTGTTTATTACATAACATACTTTGGTTTAATTTTACTCAACGAATAATAATAATTTACACTTAACACAATAAAGCTGAGCGCACACTTGAACGCGACTCGTAACAGACTATTCAAAATTTCGTTGCGCTCTGTGAGGATCTGCGTTCAGCGTTATACACATGGGAAAAATGAACATACTACCCGTTCGCAAAAGCTTTGCCCATGACTTCCCCACCTACTTAATACTACCGCGACCCGCGCTCGTCCGTTATCAGACGAATGCAAGCCGCGGTAGTATGAAGTGGGAGGGGAAATCATCGAATAAGATTCTGCCAACGGGTAGTAATACCAAGCCGCTAAATTCAAACAATTTTTATTTCAAAAACGAGAAAAAAGGGTTATGGCAGTTGAATGTCGGGGATGCCAGCATCATATAATATTGTTGTTTTAATTGTGAATAATAATATTGTGTGTGAAATAAACGGAAGTATTCACTTTGACTCATAAGTAGACGATTTTCTCATAAGTAAAGTTTATTTTTTATTCCCGAAATTTAACTGCCATAATTAGAGATTTAAAATCTTTGGCCATTATCCTAAAATATTCAAAAAACCTGTGCATAAAAGGTATAAATTGGGAAGCATTAAATTGATCTTGAATTAAACGGGCATGGCATATATGATAACTAACGTAGCCTGCCCAGAAAAATAAAAAACCTAGTCTTGTTCTATGTAAAATAAAATCTTAGCGTCTAGTCATAGGTTTTTTATTTTCTGTTCAAGTATGACTCATCATGAAAACACAAATACAAACCAAAACAAGGTCCATTCAAATCTTGCTAACGTATTCCATAGAAATCGTGTGCAAATAAAATTAGCATAACTTTACAATTCTTGCGGAATAAACTTATTAATTACACATCCTTTAAAAAAATTTAATTCATGTTACAGACACTTAAATATGAACATATAATATTAATGATCATACAAATACATTAATCACGATAATTATTATTTTCACATTTAAACTATTGCATAAATCGTTGATAAATGTTAATGTTGCCCGTAAATTGATATATTTTTTAACTTTCACTAACATGAAGAAATTAAATTAAAGCTTGTAAAAAGTACTGCAGACTTACTTTTCTTTTTTTTTCAAACCTTGGGCCTTGGCGAAAACATGTAAACTGTATGTACGTTTTATGCAATAGGTATATTTTATTCTCTGAAACTTAATAAACACAGACCATAAAAAAGTCAGACGGAATCTCACCAATAAAAACATGGCAATTGCGCGGGAGGCAAGTCGCAAATAAAAACTGAATTAAATAATCTAAAGAAAACTACAGTAATTTAAAAAAATTAATACGAGTATGATAAACGTGTACCTAACGATAAAATTGTATTAAAATTTTCGAGCCTTTAGACATTTTTCTTAAAAATACTTCGATATTACTATGATACATCCAAAGGGGGAACGATGCAACGTGTTTCCTGCACGCTGTTGGTTGGTCAGTTGACTGTAGTGTGATTACACTCGCGTGCACTAAAACTGCATCCCTTGTTAAGTTTTTGTATGGCTTACAATGTGCACTGTTATATTAAAAGGGAAGGAAAAATGAGAAGAAGGCAGTACAGAAGACTGTAGAAGCTATAAAACCCTCAGCCAGACGTAAAGTTAAAGAAGGTAGAAATTCTGAGTTTCCACAGTCTTTAGAAAACCGGAAAAAAGCAACAAAATGAAGCCAGTCCCAGCAGAAGGCACTTCAGACCAGCCTGTGATAAGAAAGAACCTGTGCGCATAATTACAAGAAAAAGAGTTGCGGGCGGTAAAAAAGATTCGAGAAAAATAAAAAGTAAAAGATTCGAGAAAAATAAATAAAAGATTCGAGAAAAATAAAACTACTTTTAATGGCTCTGAACCATAAAATAGTTGCAACCATCTTCTTGAACGTATTGTATGATGCGCAAACTTCCCTGCCACGCCAAAACCTTCTCTAGCCGGCAACTGGTATTACTGAGAATCCGTCCCCATCTTTTTCCTCGTCTAACACATTATAACCAAATTAATACCTCGTCTTACTATAATTATTAAGAAAACTCAATTAACAGTAATACATAATTAACAATACATAACCCAATAATATATTTGTAAATATTTTCGAAAATATAAAACATCAAAAATGTATGTAAATTTTTATAAAATATATTTCCTGTTGGGGTTATATCAATAATGGTTTATTTAGGATGGGATCAAAAGTATTTCCATAGAAAACAAGGAACGCTTATAATATAGTTTCGAGCATCAGTAATTATAGTCATACACAGACACAGTGGTCAACGGTATAGTAGTAAGTAGCAAAGGAGGTCTTTTCTCCGATACGGAGGTATGTATAGGTCTTACATAGGTCAGTTTAACCGATGATCAACGATTAGAGGTTATATATAGGTCAGTTTAACCGATGATCAACGATTAGAGGAAATGAAATGAAATGAAATTTTAGGGCCAGTTGATTCAACGAACTTTGACAGACACTCAACCGTTAAATATGTCGGCCTGACTCTTATTACTTTAGAGATAAGGGTCAGATCGCCATTTGACAACACTTATAAAATTCACATCGTAAATAGTAAAGATGCATGCACTTGTGCTATATACAAGAGGTGATTTCTTCGACGTATGACGAGGGGAAGATTCCGAATGAGCCGTTGAGGTCGCCGCTCCACCAGACGTCGTCCTGCTTCTCGTATATGTTTATGACGTCACCTGATAACAAAATTATATGATTGATCATGTTTTAATTCACATACTTTTGTTTTGTTTTGTTGATAAATGTTGTCTTATGAGACGTCATCCATTGCTAAAAATAAACATCTATAAACTGTATAAATAGAATTATGGATATGCTGATATTCAAGTCGTTTAGAAGGAGAAGAATAATTACGAATACTCGTAGGTACTACGGAGTTTATATATAAACTAGCTGACCTGGCAAACGTTGTTTTGCCCTTAGGGGTAATAAAAAAATAGATAAATTGAGATTTAAACTATCCTATCTCTCAAGTTGGATCGAACTGCACATGGTGTGCGAATTTTATTATAATCGGTTAAGTGGTTTAGGAGTCCATTGAGGACAAACATTGTGACACGAGATTTATATATATTAAGATTAAGATAGGTACTTTTAGAATTAAGTTATAAGAAAGTGATGTAGCGAAATTGGATTTTTACATAGAGGATTTTTAGAAGAAATTCAGTCTATTGACCCAACATTGCATGACATCGCACAACTCAATGACGTCACTAAAATGGTGTCATCAAGTGCAACGTAATTCAAATTATGTAGCGCGAGTGACACAGAGACAGTTAACGTAGTTTATTTAAAAATTATTAATTACTTTACAGCAAACGTTGTTTTGTTATTTAGAATTATGAACTTATGAAAAATAGCTTACGATCTACCGAACGGATATAGAATTCATAAAAATCGGTCTAGCCGTTTCGGAAGAGTTTACTACAGACAGTGTGACAAAAGAATTTTACATGTTAGATATACTTTAGTTAGACTACGGGGAACAACCAAACATACAAAAATACTAACATTGAGTTTGATGACAAGCTGAAAATTGTTTGCTCCATTTTATTTTCATCGCACACCTCTTTTAAATACGAGAAGTTTTGCTAATCAGAAACCAAAAAAAATGCGATGAAATGTTTTTCTAACGGAAATAATGTCACCAGTTATTACGAGCGAGCAAAAAATCGCCAAGCAATAAACTATAAGTGAAGAAACAAAAAATGAAGTATTAAAAGTCAGTAAATAGGTTTTTGCCACGCTTTGGTTATAATAGTTTTTGCGGGTATATATTTTAACATAGTTTTTAATACAAATACCAGGTATTTGTATTAAAAACTATGAAAAACCTATTTACTGACTTTTAATACTTCATTTAATTCCAATATAAAAAGCAGAAACTTATAAAATTTTCTTACAGTAAAGTTGTGTTAAAGTTCAGTCCTTTTTTTAGACAATCGAATTTTAATGAGTAACGCAAACTACATAGTTAAACTTTAACCTAAATGGGTGTATAAATTTATAACAAAATCGATACCAAATCTCTATACGTGATTGCGTGCGTGCCCTAGTCAGTTGACTAGTAAGAGAAATTTTTAAATTGCGAAAATTTCTCTTACTATTTAGTAATTTAATTTTTCGAGAGGGAATCTACGAAAATCTAGATTTTTGTAGATTCCCGTCGGGGATTTTCGTCATGCAAAAATCTATTTTCTTTCGCCTAGCTTCCTACGCGATACCCTCCGAAATGAAACTGTGTTTCAAAAATTATGCATTAATGGGTGAAGAAATAAAGAAACGAGGGAGGGAGGTTTTTAGACCATCATGTTCCATCCACCATCTGAGAACGGAGGGATTTCAGCCGTAGGTGTCCGGGAATACCAGAACGGTGTCAATGAGCATTACTCCTCCAAACGGAAAAAAATTAACCTGGAGACAGCGTGATGAATGAAAAAGAGAAAGAAGGGAAACAAAAAAAGAAGGGAGACTTTGAGGCTTTCGTGTTGTTTTAGGCTTTACGGCAGGCGCATGTTTTTTTTTTACACTTTACAAGTTAGTACTTGAATGCGATCACACCTGATGGTAAGTGATGATGCAGCCAAAGATGTTAACGTACTAAACTTGGAAGGGGTAAGTAAAGTCACCTCAACGGTTTCTACACAGCATCGCACCGGAACGCTAAATCGCTTGGCGGCACGTCTTTGCTGGTAGGGTGGTAACTAGCCACGGCCGAAGGCTCCGAAGAAGTCCTCGCGAAAACGGGGGAGTTTTAGCCAATAGGAGACCGGCACTACCAAATAAGTTCCATAAGGATTTCCCCTCCAGTGATATTTCAAAAAGTCATTAAAAATTTCTGCTATTTTTCGATAGATGGCAAACTAAAAACTAAAAAGTTGTGGAGTTGCGCTCCTTGCTTTCATGCTAGCCTAGTACCAAAAGCTCTACTCTAGGAGTGCCAGGTTATTTTCGTTACGAAATTTCTGGATTCGGTCTGCACCGTCAAAGCCCGCGATAGAAGCTATGCAATAGCTTAAAAATTAACCTGGAGACAGCGTGAGCTCGTCGGCCAGACGCGCTTCGTACGTGTAGAGCGCCCTGCACTTGCCGATGTACTTCTGCACGGAGTCGTCTCCGTTGCCGTTCTTTCCCACGTCCTGCAGGTCCGACGAGCTGTCGCTTTGAGATGAGAACTCGTCTGGAAACAACGTATCATCATTACATCCTGCACCACAGACTCTAGCGCTAACACAATAAAGTTCAATTCAATTCGTAATAGCGCCTTGTACCTATCTACGACTTTATTAAACACTAGCTGATGCCCGCGACTTCGTCCACGTGGGATAAAAACTATTCTATCTTTTAAGTTGGACCAAATGACAGATATTCACGAAGTTTGAACTAAATCGGTTCAGTAGTTTAGGAGTCCATCGCGGACAAACATTGTGACACGAGATTTATATATATTAAGATTTTGCGTTTTTGTCTAGTATCTCCCCTCTTATCTCTTTCAAGCCTAGTATTTTCCAGTGGTTTTATAAGGACAGGGATCCTGATTAAACCGCTGAGCGGTCTGCGATATCTTCTTGACACTTGTACTCGTCGCGTTTCCTACTGTACCAGTGAAGTGCCTTTCTGTACATTCAAATCTGAGCTTAGTTTAATACAGACTTTCTTTGTTGCAGAAACAACTTACATAGTCCGTTTAAAAATGCAGCCGAAGGGGTAAGTACAAGTACAAGCAGCCTAATAGTTGCTACACAGTATCACACCGGGACTCTTTAATAACTTGGCGGTGCGTCTATGCTGAAAGACTGTTAACAAATCCTCTTACCATAACCAGACCTGCACCGCTAGCCATATCGCATTTTTTAAATTTCGTTTGGGAGTGATGCAATAGCTCTTAATGACATATGGCTAGAACTACTAAGCTAATCTAGAAATTCTGTGTGAAAGTGTAAACATATCTGAGATATCCCGCTTAAATCTGAGTGCAAAAAAAAATTACCGAAGTCACTATCTTGCTGATTGGAGAGGCCGTCGCCTGCGCCGCGCTCGCTCCAGTCTAACGGGCTATCGGGCGGTAGAGGAGCGTCGGGCGTAGGGGGCTTGCTCGCCACCGGGGGCAGTTCCACGCAAACGGGCGTAGTCGGCGCGCTCCTGTGGTCGGCGTGCCGTCGGAAAGACAAGTGCTCTATGCGCAGCTTGCTGGACGCTCTGCTCATGATGGAGTCCCGCCTCTCCCGCTCCTCCCCGCCGGTCACGCTCCTCGTGAGCGCGGTGTAGCTCGGCTGCAGGTTTTTGTTCACCTCGTTCTGGTAATCCGTCTGCAGCCACGGCGGAACCTGGAATAATTACCAAATAAAATTCATAAACTTTATTTCGTAAATCTAGAAACATTCAGTTGTTCTATAAATCAAAATCCATTTGTGTCGCTTTGTTCCATAGAATAAAACCCATTTGTCTCGCTTTGTTCTATGGAACAAAACCCATGCGTCTCGTTTTGTTCCATGGAACAAAACCCATTCGTCTCATTTTGCTCCATGGAACAAGACAGATGAAATTACGATGTCATATTCCGTAGAATAAACGGGACTAACTGTTATTCAAACATTTAGACCATCTTTAACATTCAACAAATAGCCATGTCAATAATGATTACAGTTTGCCTTAAGTTTCGAAAGCCATTAAATGCTTTGGTAATCAAGCTTCTGATGTAAATTATTTTTGAGGAATTATTCGTTTACTCACCTTGAGTATGCTCTGCTGGAGGCCCTGCTTGTCCCTCACGATGTGAATGTGCGCGGAGAGAGGGTGCTGCGCCGGCGGCCGGCTGTCCAGCTCCGCGAGGGTCGACGTTATCTTGTACCGCACCGCCTCCAAGTATGTCAGCATGGACCTCATCTTGAACGTTGAGACAACAAATCAATAACAGTCCAGGCGTAAACACAGGTGCACTCTCTACTCGTCTCTCGCATAATCGCTTGTGAGAGGGCCTATGTCCAACAGTGGACGTCCGCAGGCTAAAATGATGATGATGACGATGAGCATTACTTACATGGTACAGTTTATCAGCGACGTTTTGCTGAGAGTCGTCGCTGCCGAAGGTAGGAGTCTGCTTTATCGCCATCGAGAGCTTCTCCAGACCCTGCTTCGACTTGCGCTCCCTCTCGATGTCTTGTTTCACCAGCTGGAGGATCTTCAGCAATGCCTTTGGACAAATGTTTCGCTCGTTAGTTTGAAAAGCTTGCTTGAAAAGCCTCACTGACGCAATTAGTACGAGTATGCACGAAAAACCCGTTGCAAAATTAATTTTTAGTATTTGGAAATAAACACCAATATTTTTCCGGATATAAAGCGTCCCATTTTAAACAGGACCCTTTGAACGACGTAACTTTTTCTGGGTTGAGAGGCTTAAACTCTTTACTCGTTCTACAATCCTGAGATTCCTGAGAAAAAGAAGGGTCATAATGGCAAATAGACTGCCAGACAGACAACACGGTTATCCTATTACGACTTCGTTTTTAGGGTACATTTCTACTGAAACTGAGCGGATCGTAAATCGGCCAATCACAGATTGGACTCATTGTTGCCAATGAATATTTAAGGCACTGTGATTGGTTGATTCATGGTCCACTCCACTTTAGTGGAACCGCACCCTTATCATCTGAAGAATGGAAACCTAAAAAAGAAAAATTTATAACTAGTACTAGCGGACGCCCGCGGCTTCGCTCACGTTGAACCTCTGCTTTACAACCTCAGGCGTTTAATTTCCAAAATTCCTATCGTAACTGCTATTTATTTTAATTTTTACGACAACTTCTTTCTTTTTTCTTGCTGCTATAGTCACTTATCGATTTTAAAATATGAGGTCGTACATAAAGTTTAATATAGTTCAATTAGTGTTCCGTACCTAAAGGGACACGGGAACCCTATTGCTAAGACTACGCTGTCTGCCCGTACGTCCGTCCGTCCGTGCTTGCTTGCTACTATGGTCCAATATCGGTTTTGAAAGCATTCGGCCCATTAACAAAAAAGTAAAAATGGCAACCACTTTTTTCTTCCTTCCTTTAAATTCTTTCTCTTTGGTTGCTGTCATAGTAAGATATCGATTTTCAAAGCAATCGGCCCAGTAACAAAAAAGTTCAAAATGGCGGCGAATTTATTAAATTTTGACCACAAATTCCTCCTCCATGCTTGTTGCGATACTCAAAGATCGATTTTCAGAGCAAGCGGCCCAGTAATAAAAAAGTTCAAAATGGCGACCACTTTTTTTTAATTTTGACCACAAATTCCTTCTCCATACTTGTTGCGATACTCAAATATCGATTTTCAGAGCAATATGCCCAGTAACAAAAAAGTACAAAATGGCGGCCACTTTTTAATTCTGACCATAAATTCGTTCTCTATGCTCGCTGCGATACTTAAATATCGATTTTCAGAGCAATCGGTACAGTTACAAAAAAGTTCAAAATGGCGGCCACTTTTTTAAATTTTGACCACAAATCCCTTCTCCAAGCTTGTTGCGATACTCAAATATCGATTTTCAGAGCAATCGGCCCAGTAACAAAAAAGTTCAAAATGGCGGCCACTTTTTTAAATTTTGAGCACAAATTCCTTCTCCATGCTTGTTGCGATACTCAAATATCGATTTTCAGAGCAATCGGCCCAATATCAAAAAAGTTCAAAATGGCAGCCATTTTTTTAATTTTGACCACAAATTCCTTCTCCATGCTTGTTGCGATACTCAAATATCGATTTTCAGAGCAATCGGCCCAGTAACAAAAAGTTCAAAATGGCGGCCACTTTTTTAAATTTTGACCACTAATTCCTTCTCCAAGCTCGTTGCGATACTCAAATATCGATTTTCAGAGCAATCGGCCCAGTAACAAAAAAATTCAAAATGGCTGCCACTTTTTTAAAATTTGTCCACAAATTCCTTCTCCAAGCTTGTTGCGATACTCAAATATCGATTTTCAGAGCAATCGGCCCAGTAACAAAAAAGTTCGTAATTTTTGTATGGGAAAATCCCTTAAATGTTTTACCCCTTAAAATTAGAATTTCTGAAATCCCCGTCTTAGTACGAATTTATGACCTCATATCAACTTAGGTACCAAATTTCAGATCTCTTCAGAGTTCTTCGGGGATTCCTGGAACAATGAAAAAATTTTTTTTTTGTATGGGAAAATCCCTTGAATATACGATTTTTACCCCTTAGAAATTGAATTTCTGGAATCTCCGTCTTAGTACGAATTCATGACCTAATATCTACCTAGGCACCAAATTTCAGATCTCTACGACTTTTAGTTTTTCGGGAAGTCCTGGAACAACGAAAAAAATTCACTTTTGTATGGGAAAATCCTTTTAATGTACGATTTTTACCCCTTAACATTTGAATTTCTGGAATCCCCGTCTTAGTACGAATTCATGACCTAATATCTACCTAGGCACCAAATTTCAGATCTCTACGACCTATAGTTTAGGCGGAATCCGTGGAACAACCAAAATGCCTCATTCTTTTATATATATAGATTAGTACTAAGTCGCTGGAAATTCAAATAGTTACTGTATGACACCCACATGTCCACATTCGTGCCCACGTTTGCGCCCACGTTGACTATAGGAGCCGTAAGCGCGTTTGGTAGGGTGATTGGTGAGATCACACTAACCTGTTTCCGTCGCTCCCTGTTCATAGCCAGCGTGGTGTGCTCGCAGTAGAAGTCCGGCAGCAGCTGCTCGCTGGCGCCAGCCGGTGCGGAGCGCACGCCTCGCACCACCCGCATGTCTACGTTCGCGTCCGCGCTCGCTATGGGAGCCGTGAGCGCGTTTGGTAGGGTGAGAGCACACTGACCTGTTTCCGTCGCTCCCTGTTCATGGCCAGCGTGGTGTGCTCGCAGTAGAAGTCCGGCAGCAGCTGCTCGCTGGCGCCAGCCGGTGCGGAGCGCACGCCTCGCACCACCCGCATGTCTACGTTCGCGTCCGCGCTCGCTATGGGAGCCGTGAGCGCGTTTGGTAGGGTGAGAGCACACTGACCTGTTTCCGTCGCTCCCTGTTCATGGCCAGCGTGGTGTGCTCGCAGTAGAAGTCCGGCAGCAGCTGCTCGCTGGCGCCAGCCGGTGCGGAGCGCACGCCTCGCACCACCCGCATGTCTACGTTCGCGTCCGCGCTCGCTATGGGAGCCGTGAGCGCGTTTGGTAGGGTGAGAGCACACTGACCTGTTTCCGTCGCTCCCTGTTCATGGCCAGCGTGGTGTGCTCGCAGTAGAAGTCCGGCAGCAGCTGCTCGCTGGCGCCAGCCGGTGCGGAGCGCACGCCTCGCACCACCCGCATGTCTACGTTCGCGTCCGCGCTCGCTATGGGAGCCGTGAGCGCGTTTGGTAGGGTGAGAGCACACTGACCTGTTTCCGTCGCTCCCTGTTCATGGCCAGCGTGGTGTGCTCGCAGTAGAAGTCCGGCAGCAGCTGCTCGCTGGCGCCAGCCGGTGCGGAGCGCACGCCTCGCACCACCCGCATGTCTACGTTCGCGTCCGCGCTCGCTATGGGAGCCGTGAGCGCGTTCGTCACCTTTACGAACGAACATCAAATATTAGGTTCGTAAAACGATAGATCACAGAGTACAATGAATATACATATGCTCAGAAAGACTTAAGGCTGTGGCGAGGCGTGGACGCAACTTTTAGGTTTTTGGAGAATTCTCGGTTAGATGTAGATCACGACATGATCTGCCTCGCCTATCATCAGCTTCCGTGCCACATCGCCGCTTTGACGTTCTCTTAAATTCATAACATTCGGTTTTCAGTTTAAGCAAGGGGTATTTGATTTTCAGTTTCCACAAAAAACACTTAACTACAAAGTCAATAGGTACAGACTCCCTTGTTTTAATAAACGTACCTCTGCCAACTGTGGTGGCACAGCAGCAGTGAGCCTCAGGTAGCAATCGGCGGATGCCTTTAGCTGGTTAAGCCTCTCTTCTTCGAGGGACTCCAGCATGCCAGCGCCTTTTACCACGCTCGTCTCCCATTCCAGTCTGTAAGTACATCGAATATAGTTCTGAGTTTCGTTTGCACGTATATTAGGTACTTGTTAAGATTTGTGGGGAACTCATGAAGAGGTCTTTACCAGCTAGATTTTTTGGGAATATTGTTTGTTAGCAAAATGCAGCACATGAGTCATGCGATATCTTGGAACATCAGCTCTGTCTCAGATTATGCCTTGTAATTGTGCTGGTAACACTGCTCAACAAATTTAAACAATTGAATCGCGGCTATATGACAGACACTACGATAGATACAGGTATAATAGATACGGGTACACTAGTCTTCAACTGGATACTTTAGATACTTTCAGGACCTTCCTTTTTCTCCATTAATTTGATCACAAAGTAATGTTATTTACCTGGCTCGCTCAGCTTGCACGCAGACATTGTAGTAATCAACCTCGGTCTTCTTCACGGCATCTTCTGTCTTCCTCTTCTTTACTTGAAGTTTCGCTACGTCTCGCTCACTCGCGGGGTTGCCGCGCTCTGCCCTCGCTGCACTCAGGATGGAGTGCGGTATGTGCCCCAAACTGGAGCTTCGGGAAATTCGGCTGTTGAACAATGCTTTATAAAAGGCGGTTCAATGTAGAATGGACCGACCTCTTGCCATAGTAGGATTGACCATGTCTTGGTTCAGATAATGGAATAAAAACGGTAAACATTTTATATTCAAAAGAAATCGCTCAGCAGCAACACAGCAACAATGCGTTGTGGTTTTTGTACGGTTGGGGTCAAAAGTCAAATATAGAATTTGCAAACAAGATCCCATGCATGCATGTATTAAAACGAACGAACGACTTAAGGTTGATATTGTTGAAAGTTTATGGTAATCACACATTGTTTTAGCCTTTAAGCTATGTGTGCACTTTTGACTAGGACTTTACATCCACACAGTCACGCTTTTCTACCATATTAGACCACAACGAGTTATAGCAATAAATAAAAGGAAATAAATTGCGTATTTTAAAACAACACTATGCTAAGGAAAATCATTGTTTTGTCAATGGCTGTTAGTTAATAAAGATTTCTGTATCATATTTACTTTTAGTAAGTACCTAGATACTCGTACCAGAAATCAGGAGGACTGAAAATTCTGTTACGATAAAATTCATTTACATTCTGTGAACAAGAAAGGTTCTCAAGACAGGTCTTTATCTGAAATTCTTGTAATGAAGTGTATGGCAAAGGCCTTTCCTGTAGTAATTATACAAGGTAGGCACATAAACACGATAATAGGTCGCCTTCCGAGCCCACATCGCAGTGCATTGAAACTATCGCATAGCATTATCATTTCGCAAATAGACTGAAGGATCCTTCAATTATTGTTATGAGAAAACCTCGACGGGAGCTGATGACGTTCAATTATGCTTTATGACTGTTCAAAAGGGCCATCAGTGCAGTCGAGATCTTTTACAAGAGTTCAAACCTAATATCCAAAGTGGCGTCCTGTAGTTTCTCGTTTTCCCTGGCCGCGGCGTGAGATTGCCTCTTCGACTTTGCCTCGGCCGTCCTGTACTCTGTTAATGTACGCGTCGTTTTGTCAACATTGCCCTCAATCTGTGGACACAGATACAGCACGATTGAGGCCATGCACATCATGATCATTATGATTAAGGCATCATGATTTGATCGTAGTGTGATTATACCTGAGTTAGAAATCACCAACGATAGGTGTAAGAAAATGACTTATAAGAAGGATGGAGAAAGGGACAAATATTCTTGCAATGCTAAATTCAATTTCATAGCATATTTTAAACCATTTGCAAGTTTAGTAAATGCAAAGATGTTATTAAGTACATCAAAAATAAATAACTTTCGAATTTCCCGGATAAGTTTGTGTCACAAAATGGTAGATAGGTACCATTTTGTGGCAGCAGTCAGGATAGATTTATAATGATACCAAATGCACATAATTGTATGGACATCAGTTAAAAAGGTGTGCGCATGTAAATACATTGCACAATCAAGGAATGAAAAGGTTCGTCGATTTTCAAATTGATTCTTTCAACGTATCGCAAGCACAGGTATATAGCAATCGCAAGCATATGTATACTTTTTGAAACGTTTCATATGTTGTTAATCGTTATGTTGGCAAAATGAACTCTTGCAGTACTAATGCAAGTGAAAACCGACACTAAGGTGACGAACCTTTTCATTCCGTGACTGTACAAGTATTCAGAATTACATTCGGTCAACAGGAAGACTGTAAAATTACAATCAGTAGATAAGACACAAACAAATCATAAACAAGGCAATCTAAATAAAACTGTTTAAGTATTGCGTTACCTTCTTTCGCAATTTGAGCTGGCTGTCGATAACTTGTTTCATTGGCTTCACCAACTCCTCTGATAAGGCGCTGGAGTAGTTTCTGTATAAAATATATTATTGAAATTATAAACGCACACCTACTTCAAACAGAGCAGTTATTTGTAGAATACAAACTACTTAAAAACGATTGCACACTCGGACTCACGTACTAAAACTTGTAAATGAATACTCATAACTGTTAAAATTAAAACTGAAACAAAGTTTTAACGTGTTTTTAACATAATATTTGCTAAAGTTAACTTAAGGGTGATGGGTATCATCCAGGCGCGAAATTCAAATTTTATTTAGATTTTCGCTAATAATGGGCTAATTATACACCGTAGGCACATGGCAATGAGTTTTGCGGGCACAAAAATTTATGCATCTACATGTTTTTAATAAAAGCTCAACAATACTCATTTACTTCATATTGGTTCCCGATAGCTCGAAATCTGGAAAACTGCAAAAAATTATCTTTCAGGAACCAATATGAGGTGAGTGGGAATTTCGAGCAAAGTGTCTATTAAAAACATGTAGATAGGTACATAAATATTATGCCCGCAAAATTCATTGCGATATACCTGCCATTGTCTATAATATGTATTGCCACCCATACAACCTGTGGATCTCCGCGCGTTTCTCCATCTCAATGGCGACATGTTTCCACGCATCGGCGCAGGACCCGACGCTCTCTTTACACGCTTTACTCAACTTCGTGCCCAGCTTCGCCAGACACTTCGAGTAATAGTTCTCCGCCTCTACCCTGGAACAAATCACAACTCACATTATTAAAGGCTAAGGTTCATCTGTAAGTACTTATATTATGTATATGCATGTTTGTTAGATACTCCTTCACGCCGCAACTGCTGAACCAATGTTGATGAAACTTGGAACAGAAATAGACTGTAGCGCAGGAATGGACTTTTTAAATATCACATGGGAACCAACCTTCTTGAGATTAGGTATAAAAGTCGGAATAGGGAGCGGGAACGGGAACGGGAAATTCTGATTTCAATCGGGATTTGTGAAAAACCCGAAATTTCACGCGGGCGGAGCCGGGGGCAAAAGCTTGTTTGTATATAAAATATGTTTGTCATAATGTCCTTTTTTTTGGGCAAAACAAAACAATATGATGGCGTAAAAATTGCGATCGACTCTTTACTCATTCCGAACAAACTACTTTCAGTTTTTGCGTTGACAAAACTACCAATGAGAGTACATCGCGCGACCCACTTGGCGCGACGCGGGCGATGCTCTATTTCTGTTTTTGTGGCCGTAAATTATTAGCGTTACAGTTTACGCGGATTGTCACGTTTTTTCCGATCTGCCGATGTACGAATAAATGTAAACAAAACTTTTGCGGCAAAAAAGCAGATAAGTACAGTGTACGCTAACGCGAACTTTTTTTAGAACTTTTAAAGGATATCAATTCCGTCGTACATAATTTTTCGTAACTTTAAGGTATTGCGGCCCTACCAGCCCGCGAAATTAAAATTTTATTTAGTTTTTCGTAAATATTAGGCTAACTAAACATTGTAGATTTATGGCAATGCATTTTGCGGGCTTACTTTTTATGCATCTACATGTTTTTAATAGAAACTTTGCTCGAAAGTTCCCACTCATCTCATATTGGTTCCCGAAAGATATTTTTTTGCAGTTTCCCAGATTTCGAGCTATCGGGAACCAATATGAAGTAAATGAGTATTGTTGAGCAGAGTTTTTATTAAAAACATGTAGATGCATAAATTCTGTGCCCGCAAAACACATTACCTTCGATGTATAAAATTAGCCCAGTATGAGCAAAAAACTAAATAAAATTTGAATTTTCGCGCCCGGATGTTACCCATTGCCCTTAACCCTTTACGCAGTGCGTGCAACGGAAGTTCTCCAGAAGGAACAATTTTTCTAGTTAGTACATTTTTAATTGCTGCTCCGCTTCTATCGGTTGTATCGATAATAGCCTGTACCTTCCTCGACAAATGGACTACAAACACAAAAATATTTTTTAAATTCGGGCCACAAGTTTTTGAGATTTGCGCGTTCAAACAAAACGAACTCTTCAGCTTTATAATATGAGTATACATATTATTGTCATCAATATAGATTACTAGAAGTGCCCGCGGACTCCGTTCCGCGTTAGAAATATTTTTGTCCAGGCCCGTTTGTCCCGCGTAATACCCGTGTGGGTATTATCCACTTATACTTACTCGTAGGTACTTACGTATCGCCACGCAACGGGCGGCGCGCAACCTTTTTGTTTCGCTAATATCTTTGAAGATATTGGTTTAAACTGTATAGAGTAAAGGGCACAAATATTCTACATTAAATTTCCGTTCTAAAAAACGTATTTACAAAGATATAAATTTATACCATATGGGCTAAATAAGCTTCACAAAAATTATTTATATTTTAACCACAATTTTAACACTAAAAGCAGTTATTGTGAGTTACCCGTAGGAGATAGACATATGCTATCGCGGACTTTTTTACAGATTTTGATACGTTCTTTAATATTGTAGAACATTGTTTTGTTCTATCCTCAATAGTTTCCGCAGCGTACGCGATGAAAGCATTTTTTTTTAAGACTTGGATTACATTATTCAAGTTTAAGTAAAGATGCGTAATTAATTTTGGAAATTTTCATAGCCTATGACACTCCACAATAACGTAGCTTCCTATTGGTGAAAGAATTTTGAAAATCGGTTCAGTAGATCCAGAGATTACCCCTTACAACGTCACAAACTCACAAACATCGTTACGCTACCTCTTTATAATATTATATAGTAAATAGTAATAGTATAATAGTATAGATCAAAGCAGTTTTTGCGTTTTATGCGGTTATTATCAGAGCGCATGAGACCTTAATTGGAGATGCCAGTACACGTCTTATTAATATAAGCAAATACTTATTCACAGCAATCATGTCTGATGGAAGTATGCTCCACCCTGCACTGCCAACCCAACAGCATCGCAAATAATGAACTGATTTAAGATTTTCCTATAATCACCAAAAGGTTGACTAGTTGGCCATACAAAGAGGTAATTTAGCCAGCATTAGGTATCTTGTCGTATTAAAATGTTTTTTTTTTTTATATTATTGTTTACATATGTAATAGAAATAGAAAAATGGTAAATAGGTTCCTGCGGGATTCATGAATAACTAAACTTAAAGCGGGGGTAGCCTCGCGAGATAGCTAGTAATAAGTATAACGCTTAAGTATAACTCAACACGTTAGCCGAACAAGGGCGTAAGATGCGCGCTGTAAAAAAATCTTATCTATGTCGTATTTACCCATATAAAAACAGTCAAAAATAGAAAGTTTTGTCGTAGCGCGCATCTTCGCCAAGGGGTATTCACCACTTTTCCCAGACCAATGATATATGTGTAAGACATTGAGGATCTATATATTATATATATTATTATTCTATGTCCCAGACAAAATAATTGGTTCACGCGGGGTTGATGAGAAACCTAATTTTATGCTGGTAAAAGGCAGTATAATATTCTCGTGTCAGAAATTAAATTTAAACCTAAATAATGCAGGATGGAGATATAAAAAAAATGCGAAATAAAGTTCTAATTATTATTTGCTTGCTTAATGCTTTGTAGATATCGATTGTCGAGTAAAGAGATACCTATTTAAGTTAGAGCTCAAACGATCCGCTCATAAACAATGGTATTGTATTGTTGCCACAACCGTAGAAAGCGAATGTACAAAGAGACGATAAGATTGCTTATCTGTAGGTCGTTATAGAAATACAACAATATCTACTAGGTTGATATCTATTATAGGTACATATACATACAGAACAAAGCTATCGGCTGGCGGAATCTGTTGTTTTCATGCTTATTGAAAAACAAAACCTTAGTTAGATACCTACTTACTTGTATTTTGTATGGTGATAATTAAGTTTGATAATTCAATTTCTTTTAGGGTCCGTACTTATCCAAAGGTTAAAGACGGGACCTTACAGTTAAGACATCTGTCACAAGACTGTATCTCTTAACCGTGACAGTCACAAATGATATCTAAAAAATATAATAAAATAAATATTAAGCCCCCCATACAACAAACGTGATTTTTTTGCTCGTTTTTAGTAGATGATTATCTCGCTACGTTCGTGTGATGCAGAAGCTCGTATCAATATTTATTTTGCTCGATATTGAGGTAATCTGAGGATAAGGAACGCATAATCGTATGCCATAACAATTTACAATGCAAAGTCATGTATGCACTATCTACCATAGGCAGGCAGTAGGACGTTCGACTTACTGGGAATTAAATCCTGAAATCTGAACGTACCTTTCCTGTAATATTGCAGCTAGTTCTTTGCTAAAGTCACTGCCCTGTTTCACGTACCGGCGTAACTCGTCGAACCCATTCTGCGCCTGGAACAAGGAAAACGGACATAAGCACGCAGAAACCATGAAACTTGACAGATATTTAAGGCTGGATCTTAATACCAACACTGTAGTATATTTTTAATATATTGACGAAGAGACTTACTGACTGACATAATATCAACACTCAGTCCAAACCGCTGAGTCTATAGAATCACACGTATTCTTTATGACGTCTAGGTGTGCACTGTGCACTACGAAATATTTTTTCAAAGGGCGTGAAACGGGGTTCTAAAGTTTGTATTTCAACCAAGTTAAATACTCCTTCACGCAGCAACTAATGAACTGATTTGGAAAGGAGATAGATTAATATCCTGGATCTACTACTTTTTATCAAAGAAAAATTCACGCGGAAACCTTCACACCACAACCACTGAACCCCCGCTAATACCCCGCAAAAATCTAGGTTCCAGGATTAGTAAACGATTACGATAACGATGAACACATTTTTCGTAGATAATCTAGGGGCTGGGGTACAAGCTCGTCTGTCCATCTGTCTTTCAAAGACTTATTTCTTTGAAATTAATTAACAATCTAGACGGAGATCCAAACAACTATTATAAACAAATCTAGACGAAGAACCTACGAATGCCAGACATACAACACAACTAGCTTTAATAAATATGCACTTCTGTATCTATCTAAATCCCCTACTTTGTTTGTTTCAACTGTAATTTCACATTTAAGGCATAAATGTATAATCTGGCTTTGCGAAAAGGTTAATGTATAATCTGGTTTTAGAATGGCGTCTGAAGTCTACTCGAACGTTTCTTCACAAAAAGACCTAAAGAAACAAGCTTCAGTGGTGTATCAGCGTTAAAATAGGGGATTGCAGGAAGTTCGTAAAGCATTTCAAAATCTTTTTTTATAATTTATTACGACATTTAAGAAAAACAGAATAAATTCACCGTGAAATCGTAACGTGATTCTCCAATACGGCTGAAGAAATGTCTGTTTAGGTAGTCTATTTGCAACTCAACACTGAGTTTTAATTGTATCTGTATCTTTCTATCTGTATAATTATTTTACTAGGTATAGTTTATGTAGTTATAAGCATGTAAGTTTATTGTATATTACATGTACCACCACCTATTTTCCTACTTCCAAATTATTCAATGTTTGAGGTTGTCTGCAAGAGATCGCCAGTTAGCGATAAGTCCGCCTCATTGTAACCTGTTTCTTCTTTGTATTTCTACTTTAATTTTTGTTGTTAATTGTTTCTTGGGTGCATATAAAAGTACTAGTAGGGCGCGTGAGTGCGCGGGCCACATGTGGCCCGCGTGCAGTCTTTCCGCCCATAACGGTATCGCCGTCATCTCCATCGTCCATTGGAATCCGATTGGCAGTAAGCTGAAAAAATTACCAAGGAGCACTGTCATGGTTTTAAAGATAGTTAAGGGCAGTTCGAACAAAAAAATACGCTGAACCTCATCCGATGAGGTTCAGCGTATTTTTTGTTCTAACAGCCCTTAACTATCTTTAAAACCATGACAGTGCTCCTCAATCATCATTCAAATCCTAGATCATTGTCTCTTCTCATAGTATGTATATTTTCCATGGAAAGATAAATTCCGCCACAGTGAATTATTTTCCATGCATCCCGTAGAACTTGAGATCCTGATCACCTCTTGCTAAGAAACCACTCTCTTATCTTTTATACTTTCCGTGATAAAACAACACGAAATTTGTATGGCGGCCATCTTGAATCCGCCATTTTGGTTTTTTTCAGCTCACTGCCAATTGCGTGAAGTTCCGAGTATTTTTTGTTTCAGCAGGCCCCACTTAACTATAATACCTTGCCCATGCTCCTTGACTGTCTTTAAAATCCTCAATCATCACCTCATTCCATATTTTCTCTGGTAGTCTTCCAAAAAACCGCATCAAAGCACTTCATGTTTTACAACTCGTGGTCTCTTTAATATTCCCCATACATTTTCTATAGAAAAAAAAATTCCACCATTTTGATTTTTTTTTTCAATCCATCAAATAGACCTTCGGGTCCTGATTACTTCTTGTCAAGAAACCATTCTTCCATATTTTATACTTTCCGAGATATCGGCGAAATTTGTTTGGCCGCCATTTTGAATCCGCCATTTTGAATTTTTTTTCAGGTCACTGGCAATTGGATGACATTTCGAATGACATTTGGTCGAGCACCCCCCACCTATCTTCGATACCCTCCCCGTGCTCTTTACCCGTCTCCAAAATCCTCAATCATCAGCTCTCTCCGTATTTTTCCTCAGAATGAATTTTTCCCTTCTATACGAAATAGTCATTGAAAAAAAATTTTTTCATACAAAATTGTTCAGGAGAGGTGATCAATCAGTGAGTGAGGGAATCAGCACGAGTAGCTATATATATAGTAACTAGTAGGGCGCGTGGAAGCGCGGGCCGCATGTGGCCCGCGGGCTGTCTTCTCACCTATAAAAGCCAATTGGAATCCGATTGGCAATGGGCTAAAAGAATTACCTCGAAGCACGGTCATGGACTTAAAGATAGTTATGGGCTGTTTGAATAAAAAATACACTGAACCTCATCGGATGAGGTTCAGTGTATTTTTTATTCAAACAGCCCTTAACTATCTTTAAATCTATGACCGTGCTCCTCAACAATCATCCAAATCGTAGACCATCATCTCTTCTCATACTTTTCATAGTTTTTCACAGGCCTTGTTTATTGTCGCATTCACATTTTCCATGGAAAAATAAATTCAACCACTTTGATTTTTTTTTCATTCGTCCCGTAGACCTTGAGGGCCTTGAGATTCTAATTACGTCTTGCAAAGAAATCACTCTGTTATCTTTTATACTTTTCGAGATAGAGCAACACGAAATTTGTATGGCGGCCATCTTGAATCCGCCATTTTGATTTTTTTTCAGGTAACTGCCAATTGGATGACGTTTCGAGTTACATTTGGTCGAGCACCCCCCACCTATCTTCGATACCCTGGCTGTGCTCTTCACCCGTCTCCGAAATCCTCAATCATCAGCTTTCTCCATATTTTCCTTTAGTAACTCTCCGAAAAACCGCATCACAACCTTGCATAATTACCAACTGTTACTTAGTCTCTTCAACATTCCCCATACATTTTCTATGGAAAAATAAATTCCGCCATTTTGAATTTTTTTTCTATCCATCAAATAGACCTTCGGATCATGATCACTTCTTGTCAAGAAATCATTCTTCCATCTTTTATACTTTCCGAGATATCGGCGAAATTCGTATGGCGGCCATTTTGAATCCGCCATTTTGAATTTTTTTTCAGCTCACTGGCAGTTGGATGACATTTCAAATGACATTTGGTCGAACACCCCCCACCTATCTGCAATACCCTTGGCTGTGCTCTTCACCCGTCTTCGAAATCCTCAATCATCAGCTCTCGCTATATTTTTCTTCCTCATGAATTTTTCCTTTCTATACAAAGCGATCAGTGAAAAAAAAATTTTCCATACAAAATTGTTCAGGAGAGGTGATCAATCAGTCAATCAGCACAAGCAGCTATATATATATTAACTAGTAGGGCGCGTGAGTGCGCGGGCCACACGTGGCCCGCGTGCAGTCTTCCCGCCCATAACCTTGCATAATTACCAACTGTTAGTCTCTTCAACATTCCCCATACATTTTCTATGGAAAAATAAATTCCGCCATTTTGATTTTTTTTTCTATTCATCAAATAGACCTTTGGGTCCTGATCATCTCTTGTCAAGAAACCGGTCTTCCACCTTTTATACTTTCCGAGATATTGACGAAATTCGAATGGCCGCCATTTTGAATCCGCCATTTTGAATTTTTTTTCAGCTCACTGGCAATTGGATGACATTTCGAATGACATTTGGTCGAGCACCCCCCACCTATCTTCAATACCCTTGGCTGTGCTCTTCATCCGTCTTCGATATCCTCAATCATCAGCTCTCTCCATATTTTTGTTCTTAATGAATTTTTTCCTTCTATACGACATGATCCTTTAAAAAAATTTTTTTCATACAAAATTGTTCAGGAGAGGTGATCAATGAGTGAGTCAGTCAGCACGAGCAGCTATATATATATTAACTAGTAGGGCGCGTGAGTGCGCGGGCCACATGTGGCCCGCGTGCAGTCTTCCCGCCCATAAAGGTATCGCCGTCATCTCCATCGCTTATTGGAATCCGATTGGCAGTGAGCTAAAAAATTACCAAGGAGCACTGTCATGGTTTTAAAGATAGTTAAGGGCAGTTCGAACAAAAAAATACGCTGAACCTCATCCGATGAGGTTCAGCGTATTTTTTGTTCCAACAGCCCTTAACTATCTTTAAAACCATGACAGTGCTCCTCAATCATCATCCAAATCCTAGATTACTATCTCTTCTCATAGTATGTACATTTTCCATGAAAAGATAAATTCCGCCACAGTGATTTTTTCTCCATGCATCCCGTAGAACTTGAGATCCGGATCACCTCTTGCTAAGAAACCACTCTCTTATCTTTTAAACTTTCCGAGATAGAACAACATAAAATTTGTATGGCGGCCATCTTGAATCCGCCATTTTGGTTTTTTTCAGCTCACTACCAATTGCGTGAAGTTCCGAGTATTTTTTGTTTCAGCAGTCCCCACCTAACTATAATACCTTGCCCATGCTCCTCGACTGTCTTCAAAACCCTCAATCATCATCTCATTCCATATTTTTCTCTTGTAACTCTCCGAAAAACCGCATCACAACCTTGCATAATTACCAACTGTTAGTCTCCAACATTCCCCATACATTTTCTATGAAAAAAAAAATTCCGCCATTTTGAATTTTTTTTACTATCCATCGAATAGACCTTCAAATCCTGATCAGCTCTTGTCAAGAAACCATTCTTCCATCTTTTATACTTTCCGAGATATCGACGAAATTCGAATGGCGGCCATTTTGAATCCGCCATTTTGAAATTTTTTTCGGCTCACTGCCAATTGCATGACGTTTCGAATGACATTTGGTCGAGCACCCCCCACCTATCTACGATACCCTTCCCGTGCTCTTCACCCGTCTCCGAAATCCTCAATCATCAGCTCTCTCCATATTTTTGTTCTTAATGAATTTTTCCCCTCTATACGAAACAATCAGTAAAAAAAATTTTTTTCATACAAAAATGTTCAGGAGAGGTGATCAATGAGTCAGTCAGTCAGTGAATCAGCACAAGTAGCTATATATATATTAATATACATACGAGTACATATCTAACAAATCTGTATGAGTCACATTAACATAAATTTTAAAGAAATTTATGTTGTAGTAGAATTTTTAACAAAACACGACGACTAATACGACTACTATACAATACGTAAGTCTAGCGATTGCAGGATCTCATTGCAATATGTTAATGAGAAGAAATCTCGCAGCAAGACAAAAAGAGAGCAGGCGAGCCATTGAATCGTTCGAGCTATTAATTGCACGCGATTGTTCGATATTATTATGTTAACTGCATATTCATTGGTTACCTATAATAAGCGGTATCCCGTACTTGAAGAGATGACCTTAAATTTGTACTTGTGCATGTTTGAATCAATTTCAGTAATTAAACTAAACAGCAATTTATTTGAAACAATTAATTTTCTTTTCGGATGGTATCGCGTATAGATAGGCTAGGCGAAAAAAAAATGTTTTTTGCGTAATGAAATTCCCGTCACGAATAAAAATTTATAATGAAAATTTCTCCTACTACATACTATACTCTATAATACATACTATAGTCAACAGAATGGATCTGCAAACGCATGCAATCACATATAGAGGTTTGGAATGACAAATTCGTTAGTGCGAGCTAACTGAAAACAGCGCTATGTACCTATAGCTGTATGGATTGAGTCATATCACACATGAAAATATAAAGTGAAGTTTAGTTATGGACCGTGTTTATTCCACTTTGTATAGAATACCGCGACCTTTCCTTTTTTTCTGTAACTCGCATATTGGATAAATCTGTTCTTTTATAAAAAGATGATGATGATGATGGTCTTCCACTGTATTTAGCGGTGTTGGCGACAACCCGTATTTAATTAAAGGGCGAGATTTCCGCTACTGAATTTGGTTTATTTAAATGAATTATTCATAGCGTCACGCCTTTAGTCGTACTAAAGTAAGTAGTTACTTTCTTTTTGGCTGCCCATATTATGAAACAGACATCTTATCAAATGCAAATGCAGTGAATTGCATATCACTTCATTATTCGTGATGAAATTTAAATTTAACTAGCTGTTGCCCGCGGCTCCGCCCGCGTGCAGTTCGTTTTTTTTACAAAAATGTTTCCCGTGGAATTTCTTAATTTTTCCCAAGATAAATGAGTGGTCCCTGGGTTCGATAGACCCGTAAAGGAGTCTTCTTACAATCACTCCTGTCAACGTGCTATCTTCTTTCACACAATTTACCTATATCTTCTTTGGTCTTCCTCTACTTATACACTCTGTCGAAATTGCTTATGTTACTCAATTCGTATGGAGTAAGACAGAGTGGGGCGTGTCATCGTGGATTGTAATATCTATACTAACCAAACTTATCTTATTCTGAGATGATACCAACGCCCAGATATTGTAATTAAGCATTCTGATGCGCGGCTGTGTACGTAGCAACCCGTTCCTGCTACGTACGGGTTATCTTGTATAGTTATATCTAGTTGCACGATCAAAAGGACGATTTAAACTGTCGATATTTCGACCCCATTTTGATTGTGCTACGTAGATAAGTAGCTATAGGTTTTTTTAAACATCCCACGGGTGCTCTCAAATTATTCAGGATGAAAAGTATCTTAAATGTTGACCGGGCATATATATAAAGTAGGATCATAAAATTTCATTTAAATCCGTTACTTGAAAGACGCCTGCTAACTGTTTTTGTAATGTTTTCTTTCCCGCGGGAACTCGATTGGATTAATAAGTTTTACTATATATATATTTTGTTAAAGAGGCAACATAAGGTATCAGCATAACAAATTTTACTAAATTAAGTTCATTAGTTGTTGTTTACAAAGTTGTTAAATTAATTGCAGTTTTTTAACTATCCCACGGGAACTCTTTATTTTACCGGGATGAAAAGTATCCTATATGTTGACCAGGGACATAAGCTACCAACACACAAAATTTCATTGGAATCGGTCCAGCCGTTCCAAAGATTAGCCCGTACAAACAGACAGACAAACAGACAAACAGATAAACAGACAAACAGAGAAACAAAAAATTTGAAAAAAATTTAAATTAGTTTTATTTCACTTCTTACATCCCCCTGACTCCGTTTTTAGCATTTTTTTTATTTGTACAGAATTTCGACCTCTACAGATTTATTATAATATGTATGTATGTATGTATGTATGTATGTATGTATGTATGTATGTATGTATATGTATGTATGTATTGATTTAAATTTAATTTTTATACATTTTTCTTTAAATACCCGCGTACTTCATAAATATATAATATTATTAATACGGGTAGGAAAACGTTATCGCTTTTTGTATGAAAGCGACAACTAGACGATCCTCTTAAGAGAAATTGACCCAAATATACCCCTATTATGTTTATTGCGCCACTGCGATTGAAATCGTATAAATGATCGTCCACTTAGTTGCCCTATCTGGTTACCTCCTACATAAAACACTTTGTATATTCGCAGTAGGTACTTGGTTATTTGTTTATTCGTTATGCGGCTACGCTGTATTTGTCCAAATATTTGTAATGTGAGCAAACAACAAACATGATATCCACACTTGGTGCTGTGTGCCAAATATTGGCAATACATGTCCTTTGAAGTGTGCTAAAAACCGACAAGAGGACGGATAAGCATATTTGCTATTCGCGCTTATGCGTTATTCTTTCAAATAAAGCAAATATAGACGAATGAACCGCCCACACTTGGTCGTATGCGGCCGAATAAGGCCTATAACAAATAACGAAGTGTGGTGCCGCCATCATAGGTTATGGCGAATATTTAACTTTTGCCAAAATTCTGATTTATGGTAACTTATTGTATCTTGTTAGGTAGGAGAACCATAATGGTACCGATACCTATCTCGGAAACGGTTTTAACGATTTGGATGGAATTTTGTATTAAGAGTAGGTTTTGCCTCTTAAGTTTACCTGCATAGTTCGTTGCCATGAAATAAACTTAATAGGCAAAATCTTAATTACGTGACCTAGGCACGTTCTAGGTGCATTTCTCTATTTGAATAATCGCGTCACTCACAACAAATCTTTTTTAGGGTTCCGTACCCAAAAGGTAAAACGAGGCCCTATTATTATGACCCCGCCGTCCGTCCGTATGTCACCAGGCTGTATATTAAGGCACTTGAAATTCTCACATATGTTTTATTTCTGTGGCTGCTGTTACAAATATTAATAAAACAGAATAAAATAAATATTAATTGGGCTGCCATAAAACAGAACGTAATTTTTTGCTCGTTTTTGGTCGATGATGTAGAAGTCGTTCTCGATATTGATTTAGATACCTTAATAGATAGTAAATGATACGGAACCCTTCGTGCGCGAGTCCGTCTCGAACTTGACCGATTTTTTAAGAGTTGATCGCAGTCACGCGCCGATGTGGTATACGAGTGTCTATAATAGTATATCAATGGGTATAATGATAGCTGTACTAAACACGACGCACCCTGTAACTTTCTTTACGCCATGGCCTCAATCCAAGGAATACAGAATCTTAAAGCCAAGGTTATAAGGTTCATTTTTATATGTTATGCTATGTCAGTTAAGTCAATTTCATCTCCGACGTGAGCAGAGTGACGAATGCGTCGTTCTTCCGGTATGGAGGGAAGTGTGGTGCCGTCATTATAATGTGGAAATGGTTTGGACTTCCACGCCATGAAAATTTATAAACCAATGCTAGAAATAAATTACTTACGTAATAAAATGTTTCGTGGAGTGTCTTTCTATTTTTTACTGACTACGGAACTGAGTTTAGTAAGGTAGGTACTATTGCCTATGGTACTCCGTCGTATAGATATTTCAATCTGTCAAACTCTTTACGAATTACGAATCGAATTTGAATGAAACATAAGTATTTTTGAAAGAAGGAGCGTGTCTTCGTGGTATGAAATTTATTTATGGGTTAGGTATATTATGCGTTTAGGAAGTGAGGCCATTAATTGTTTGTTTGTGCATATAATCTAATGTTCACATTTATATCACAAGCGAAGTCCGATTGTTATATATTTAGTTTTCTGTAGGTACTTAAAACATCGAAATATTGTCGCGATGTTGAGATTTTAGTCCATTTGTTGCGCACAAACTTAATGTTTTAAGACTTATTGTATAGTTTTCTCATATTATGCCATTCTGTAACGTGTATTTTGCAATAAAGATATTTCTATTTTTATGCCATTGTCAGAATTGGACCAAATTGAAATAGAATCATAAGGAAAGCACCAGCTTTGAAATGAAAAAAGGATCATCAAAATCTGTTCACCCAGTCGAAAGTTCTGACAAACACAGAAAGTGCAGTTGATTTGAAAACCTCTTCTTTTTAGGGTTCCATACCAAAATGGTAAAAATGGAACCCTTATGGTGAGACTTTCTCCGTCCGTCCGTCCGTCCGTCTGTCACACTCGATTATTTCAGTAACTATTCAAGCTATCGACTTGAAATTTAGATTTTTGACTTGTTATGGTTCGACAAATTTTCAAAATGAGATAATAATATTGAGTGGGGTATCATATGAAAGGGCGTTACTTGTGTATTCTAAAACCAATTTTTATTTATTTTTATGCCTGATAGTTTTTGATTTATTGGGCAAACTGTCGAAAATATACCGTCCCCCCCCCCCCCCCTTATCTCCGAAGTTTACCAATCGAAAAATCTGAAATAATTATGATCGATAGAAGTTAACGTATATTTTACAGCAAAAATAAAATCAACTCGCTGACTAATATACTTTTTTTGTAATCCGCCAAAAACAAAGTTACGTTTGCGGTTTGTCAACAAAAGTACCTACATGTAATCGTAAATTCATGAAAAAAAGAAAAAAGTGATTTGAAAGAAAGTTTTACTTCTTTTATGGTAAGAAATCCTCGGTGCGCGAGTCTGATCGCACTTGGCCGGTTTTTTTAAGTTGTTTGAAAATCGATTTTGGCCGATCTGTCTCTTTAGGGTTCAGTTGTAAAAATGAAACCTTACGATGCGATTTCGTTGAAATATGGGTACCTAGGTCCGTGTTGGGTATTGTGTGAAAAATCACATCCAAACACTGGACATTCATAAAATAGGTTTATTTTTATTTTTATGCACAATAGTTTTTGATTACAATGAGGCAAAATATGGAACCCTATAGGTAAGCAAAACTGCCTCGCACATGGTCGGTTTTTTTAATCGGTTACTAAAGGCTACACAAACCACATTATCAACTCTAATCTAGCCTCAATAAGATCTCTCGTAAGTTGTACTTGGCCTAATATCAAGACACTTTTACTTATTCCTGCTAATCTATGAATATGGACAGCTTAGGTTCGACGTTGATAATATCAATCACCGAGGTATTAGAACTCACATTAGCATAATATTAATGTATGTATAGCCGCCATTGCTTATGATAAGCTTCGAACTGATATTTGACTGATTGCCTTTCTGTGAGCTTGAGACAATATTATTGAGAGTGCATACCAAGAGCCGTACCTATCCTCACAGAGGCCGATTCTAAAAAACCGTTCATGTGCGAGCCAGACTTTTTTTTAGCAGCCAGAGTCCCCTAATAATATGTAGTACGGTCTTTCAGCTTCTGTTGGCTGGGACCCACGTATATTCAAAGATTCAAATGATTTATTTCATATAGGCCTAACTTATAGGCACGTAGGTATGACTAGTCTGTTAAAACTAAAATATGATATTACTATTATTAGAGATAACTATTTCTTATTGTCATCACTTTTACTTAATCTGGGGCATTCAAGAGACATTAGGGAGCACGGTCATGTGCGAGCCGGACTTTTTTTAGCAGCCAGAGTCCCTTAAGTAGGTACATATTTTACTAATATTATGTAGTACGGTCTTTCAGCTTCTGTTGGCTGGGAGTCACGTATATTCAAAGATTCAAATGATTTATTTCATATAGGCCTAACTTACAGGCACGTAGGTATGACTAGTCTGTTAAAACATAAAATATGATATTACTATTATTAGAGATAACTATTTCTTATTGTCATCACTTAAACTTAGTCTGGGGCATTCAAGAGACATTAAGGAGCACACCGCCCACGAAATTCAAATTTTTTGTGGGTTTTCGCGATTTTTAAGCTAATAAGGCTTATGACAGTCAAATTGCGAGAATCCCAATATCATCTTCACGTGTTTATATAAAAATCTGTGCTTGAAAGTGTCGAGTTAAAGAAATTAGTCCGAGATTTGCGAGTTACTCACATAAAACTCGATACTTGGACTAATTTCCTAGGATACACATTTTTATGCAAATATTTTGATATAATCATGGAAAAATGATACTGCCATTCTCGCAAATTGACTGCCATAAACCTCTGATGTGTAATTAGCGAACAAATTGCAAAAAA
Organism: Coenonympha glycerion; assembly: GCA_963855885.1. Classification (NCBI taxonomy): domain Eukaryota; kingdom Metazoa; phylum Arthropoda; class Insecta; order Lepidoptera; family Nymphalidae; genus Coenonympha; species Coenonympha glycerion. Next base: position 2,075,267 of record OY979626.1, read on the forward strand.
CCATGAAAATTTTGAATTTTGCTGGCAGAGTCGTTGATTTCGCCTTAAGGGTGAATAGGCATATTCTAGGCAAGCGCGTTCCACCCTAGACCCTATCAATGCTTTCCATCAAACATGATTGTTGTCAAGCGCAAGCGAAAGCAAGATTCAAGATTCAAATTCTTTATATTTTCATATATTTAAGCCTAAATTTCTGGCTCATATAATAGTTAATAGAATGTTTTTATTTAAAATCTGTTTACTGGGGTGCAACTAAATAGTTCTGTAGAGCCTTGCTTCTTACGTTTGATAATTCTGAGAAGAACCTCATAGGTTTTAGTTTTCAAGCAGCGTCTTTTGCGCAGATAGACTGGTAAAAAGTAGATATTTTCTTTACATTAATTAGAAAATAGTAAATAAGTTAACGTGTACATATACAAGACGAGTGGACAAATAAGGAAGCTTACGAGTATAGTTAGGTAAAAGAAAAAGTTGACAAGTGTCTACAACTCTCCAGTCTCCGTAAACGAGAAATCTTCAGAGTAGAATGGACGTTGCTGAGCTAACGTGATATACCGGATAACTTAAAGTTACGCTTTAGCTGTATAATCTACGAGTACCTGTCTATCTAATGCGTGAGAACAATAAATTCATTTTCTTTAATAAATAAATAAATATATAAATAGTGGACCATATCACATACATTGCTCCGATCCCTTAGTAGCTTATGCACTTATGATAAGGAAATCAGAAACAACGAAGGTACCACAACACCCAGATCCGAGACAATGTAGAAAACTTATTGTTCTACATTGCCCCAACCGGGGATCGAACCCGGAACCTCAGAGATGGCGGCGTCTTGAAAACCGGCACGCTTACCACTCAACCACGGAGGTCGTCAATCAACAAATTACCTACATAAGTATGGCAACTTAAATATATCAAGAAAAGATAAATTTAAATCGTTAACTTCCGAATTCAATAACGTTTGCTGTATAGGAGTCTTCTTTTATTTTATCATGTTTTTTCGGATTTGTCAATGTCATAGTGGCAACATAATAAATGTGCTAAAATTTTACACAGACGTACGGACAGTGTAGTTTAGTAATAGTCGCATAACTCATTGCCATAAGCCTACGAATTACGATGTATAATCAGTCTATTATTTGCGAAAAACTAAATAAAATATAAACTTCGCGGGCTACTAGGTCCGAAGCCCCTTAAATGCCGTTGAGCTTCGAGGCTTACATTATTTCGCTTGGTATTAAAAACTTAAAAAAAACATACCACTTTTGCAGTTCAATCTTGTATCAGCAACACTGGCGAACGATTTGCTCGAGTTTGTTGAGAAACGTCGGATTGGTTACGTGAGTGAAGCCACGATTGTTTACAGTTATGTACATGAATGTAATGGTAACTGTCACGTCATACCAATATTAAATACGACTACATTGACATAATTCGTCCATATTTCTTCAAGAATTGCAATACTTAATTCTAAATATCTGGTTGACCGAGCTTCGCTCGGTAGTTTAACTACTGGATAATAGATGGCAGCAGAATTGCTTCGCTCGGTAGTTTAACTACTGGCTAATAGGCAGCAGAAGTCATATTTTTTTTTTTGGTAAATTCGACATTTACTAAAAATGAATCCTAGCTAGATCGATTTATCGCCCCCAAAACCCCCTGTACACAAAATTTCATGATAATCGTTGGAGCCGTTGCCGAGATCCAGATTATATAGAAATACTAGCTGATGCCCGCGACTTCGTCCACGTGGGATAAAAACTATTCTATCTTTTAAGTTGGACCAAATGACAGATATTCACGAAGTTTGAACTAAATCGGTTCAGTAGTTTAGGAGTCCATTGAGGACAAACATTGTGACACGAGATTTATATATATTAAGATGATATTTGACGACCTCCGTGGTTGAGTGGTTAGCGTGCCGGTTTTCAAGGCGCCGCCATTTCTGAGGTTCCGGGTTCGATCCCCGGCCGGGGCAATGTAGAAAAATAACTTTTCTACATTGTCTCGGGTCTGGGTGTTGTGGTACCTTCGTTGTTTCTGATTTCCATAATACAAGTGCATAAGCTACTTACTATGGGATCGGAGCAATGTATGTGATGTTGTCCTCTATATATTTATTTATATTTATTTTATTTATATTTATTTATTTTTATTTTATATATACAAGAATTGCTCGTTTAAACAAGAATTGCTCGTTTAAAGGTATAGGATAAGTAAGTATCTTTTCACCTGATGTAAGTTAACTCTCCTATTTTTAAACCCCTAAGTCCAGATCCTTCTGTGATTCAGTGATGATCACTCAGTAACCTTCAACGAGCTCATTTGACATTAATTTTGTAACCATTGAATGTTCGCCAAAAAATCTTACCAATGTTTATTTCACACGAAGCAGCAATGTATGTAATATACAAACGAAAAATAACAATTTTACATTTTTTACTTGTAGAAATTTAAGGAAGTTATTGTTGTGTTATGAAAGTGTTATTTGCCGATAAGTTCTGAAAAAGGTACATATCCCTGCATGAACTGTAAGTGCTCGTTTATATTTGTTTAACCTAGGCTTAGTACTAGAGATTAGACTGTATTTATTATTTATTTGTGACAATAAAAATATTTTGAAAACAATCAAAACTTTTAGAATATGGGTTCAGGACCCGTATTCTGTAAATTTGGCGCTTACATTGATAATGATTGTTGTATATGGTTCTTCATACACTGCTGCTTTATTAATTGAATAGGCTGACCACAGGCTGACAGACAAAAAATGTAGCCCGAGGCTACGGTGGTCAGATCTCTCATGTTCAAAAAGACTCACTGACCAGGAAGCTACTCTACAACCAGGTTCCCTTGACACAGTTTAAAAGCGTCTGTTCAAAAATCCTTTCACTGCGAACTTTATAGTTTATTTCATGGAGTAAACTTTTACCCCAATTAAGTCACTTTCACCCGAGATGTAACACCGTTGCGCCGAACGAGAACAATAATGATAGTTTTTAATTGTGTTTTTTTTCGTTTGCAGTTACGTCAACAATGAATCATCGTAATGCATATTAGCAAACGTGCCGCATGAGAAGAAATTTTTTCTCGTTACAAATTGATTTAGTGTTTGTCTGTGATAACGACAAAAAATTACAAAATTTTAATACACGGAGATAAAAGATAAATCACCCGGTGTGATTCGAAAGCAATGTTATCAAACAAAAGTAATAGAAATTTGAGAGATGCCGGACGACGTACGGTCGAGGTCAAAAGTGCATATCATAAATTGTTAGCAATGTCTACCTAAGTTTATGACTATTAGGTTTAAAGTATTTTTATATAATACATGCATGTAAGGGATCTTATTTGCAAATTCTATTTCGACGTTTGCCCCTCTATGTTCCTACACCCGAAAATTGAAATAGGTAATCGAAATATGTATAAGAAAGATTAAAGAAAAGTTTATAAAGAGTCATCAATTTATTGATCAAGATTAATTCCCACACATTTTTTCAATTCCCTTCCATTAGAAATTAATAGATAGATACATAGTTTTTTTTACTAAAAACCACATTAGAATATCTTAATAGATAGATAAGGTAACATTGCTAGTGGCTATAGGAATCACATTTCAGAAACATCATTCAGTAATTCTCTTTGAACGGGTAGTTTTTATTAAAGGAAAAGAGATGGATCATGTCTTGTCAAAGGGTACTCAATAATCCGGTTGAAGCGTAAGGTCATAAAAAACTCACCCAATAGTTGTCTTTGAATGCATGGTTGTTGGAAGAACGGAGGTGGATCATGTCTTCGAAGGTGGTCTGCCAGCGGTCCATGCCGGCGGCGATCTTTGTGCCGACGTCGCGACTCATAGCCCCACCGTCCTCCGCCTCTTGCTGAGCTGCCGCATTACCAATGGCTTCCTTACTGCTGCCGCTGCCGTTGCTGCTGCTCCCGGTGCTGCTGCTGCCGGTGCTGCTTAGTTTCCTGCAACAACAGAAATTACAATAATATTAATAAACTCCTTCTTAGATATGGTAAGGCCTATAGAGCCAAAGCCACTAAGATGTGACTATAGCTAGAGCGCTGGTACTCTCTATTTTTCTTCTACGCTTCGTAGACTAGAATCCGCGAGAGGGTGAGAAGAAGAAAGTGGAAGTACTCGAGATGTGGTGCTAAAGAAGAATTTTATGTCCTGGAACCAATTCCGGACCAACCCGTCCTTTCTAGAAGAACTCCGCATCAAGCAACGTCTATCTTCCATTGTTCACTCGTTAACTCGAATCCTCACTTTCTTTGGTCACGTGGCTTCTAGACGTAACAATGTCTCTATAAAAAGTCTAGTCGTATAAGAAAGAGAAGGCACCAGACCTCGCGGTATATACTGTCCATAGGATAGAGGGACCAAACAAAAGCAGTAGCAGACGTCCTATTGTATGGCTGCTTACAACAAGCAGCCATTATGGATGAATAAACACGTATTATAAGCCAAGACAAGAGTGTATCGAAGAAGAGTCACCTTCCTTTTAAGACGCTCAGTTAGACACGAGACTCCCCTCAGAATGAGAAAAGTTTATTAGTCTATCAATTGAGACACATAAAGGCATTAGCGAGGTACCAGAGAGACCACTTTACGTTTGTCTCTCTCTGGCCCCTAACCTTACTATTGCTATACCTTTCTCATGTGTCCAAACCATGTCCAAACAGAAAATAAACGAATGGACAGAGAAGTTGTTCAAGAGAGAAGTTCGAAACCAATAAATAACAAGTACAATTCAATGCCATGGACTTAGGAAGTCAAGACCAGGTCTTAATTGGAGACTAAGGATGCTGAATACTATTGATTAGCAGCCTATAGTTAACACACCAACGCCAGTAGTACCTAGGTATATTGAACACGTTGATCTAAAAAAACTCAGATGATCGTGGAATTGTATGACTCAATACGAGTATAAGCTTTATGATTCATTATTATACTCGTACTAGGTCCAGTGTGTTACTATTGGGATTTCGTATATAAACTAGTTTCTCGCCAACAACTTAACTAATACAGGACGCAAATACTATGGTTTTAACTTTTAGCATTATTGTTTAAAAGCAGTGATAGCTCAGTGGTTCTGACCTCTGCCTCTCATAAGGAGGTCGCGGGTTCGAATCCTGGGCACGCACCTCTGACTTTTCCGAGTTATGTGCGTTTTAGGAAACAAAATATCACTGGCTTAACGGTGAAGGAAAACATCGTGAGGAAACCTGCATGGCCTGAGAGTTCACAAAAATGTTCTCGATGGTGTGTGAAGCCCGCCAACCCGCACTTGGCCAGCGTGGTGGGTTATGGCCGAACCCCTCTCAGTCTGAGAGGAGACCCGTGCCCAGTAGTGGGACATAAAAAGGGGTTGAGATAGATTATTGTTTAAAAGTTTTATAACTGATCGACATCTAGCCACCCGCAGCTCTCGAAACAAACGGAGATAATTCTGAGAACAGATGACACACAGGAAATGTTTTAAAAATAATCGTCGTCAATGGTCCTTCGTAACATGAAGAGATTCAGCCGGATATTTTAATAAGAACGTGTACCTAATACTCTTACTACATGCTTAATTCTTATTAAAATATCCGCATAAATGAAAATCGGATTGTACTTAGTCCCCTCTGTTTTTTAACCGCACGAGCTCGACTCACACTTGGCATGTATCGAATCACGAATGGTTTTTGATACAAAGCACATAATATAATTATAACTCAGAAAAGTCAAAGAGCGCCTGGAATCCGAACCCCCAATGTGCACAGCTCCGCTACGCACAGCTCACAGCTCCGCATTGGTAGCACTGCATTGGTGGAAATAGACAGCTTAGTAGCACATCCGCTCCGCTTTGGTGGAAACCGGGCCTTACGTACTTACGGAAGATTTGGTGAGATTGACTAACGAACATACAAACTCATATTTACGAGTATAACGCTCCTTTGCGATGCGCGGTGCGCCGCCGTGCAAAGTGATTTTATACAAATTGTTAATTTATTCGAGCAAGCGAGATCGTTCACCGAACCATCGTTCAAAAGTCAAGTTATGAATGAACCGAGTTAGAAACTGTTATTATAATAGAAAGCAGTTACAAAACGGCTCCCTCATGTGTTAAATTGCACATTACCGAGACGCGTGTGAATTTGAAAGAGAGATGAGATTGCGATTATAGACGTAATGTCGTTTTGATGATGTATTCAGATGTACCGAAAAATAATTGGTCAAATGAGAGTCGGGCTCCGTACTACTAATTCCACACACCTTAAATATCTATTTTTAACCGACTTCAAAAAAAGGAGGAGGTTCTCAATTCGTCGGAATCTTTTTTTTTTTTTTTCTATGTATGTTCACCGATTACTCGAAGACGCGTGGACCGATTTGAAAAATTCTTTTTTTGTTTAAGAGGGTTTTATTTCCAGGTGGTCCCATTTTAATCAGGTCAGGATCTGATGATGGGATCCTGGAGAAATCGAGGGAACTCTTCAAATTTTATATGGACACATGAAACTATTTGAGTATTATTAGAAAGAATAATATTTTCCAAGTTGTCCTATGGTCATCAGGTCAAGATCTGATCATGGGATCATGGTGAAATCGAGGGAACTCTTCAAATTTTGCTAGTATACTTAAAGCGAGTTGGGTATTTTTTATAGTTACTGGTGCATATGCTAGCAGATACTGATTTGATGACTTAAGTCATCAAGTCAGGGTCTGATGATGGGATCTTGGTGAAATCGAGGGAACTCTTCAAATTTTGCTAGTACTTGAAGCGAGTTGGGTATTTTTTATAGTTACTGGTGCATTTGCTAGCAGATACTGATTTGATGACTAAAGTCATCAAGTCAGGGTCTGATGATGGGATCTTGGTGAAATCGAAGGAACTCTTCAAATTTTGCTAGTACACTTGAAGCGAGTTGGGTATTTTTTATAGTTACTGGTGCATTTGCTAGCAGATACTGATTTGATGACTAAAGTCATCAAGTCAGGGTCTGATGATGGGATCTTGGTGAATTTTAGGTATCTCTTCAGAGTTTATGAACACACCTCAAGCGATTTCGGTATTTTTACAACGCCTTGTGCATTTTATTGTTTTTCACTAAAAAGTATAAAATAAAAATGGGAAATGCTTTCCAAAAAACCAACTTCAAATGCCACTACAAAGAGTGAAATAATTTTTATTTAAATTTTAGGTACCTACACCAATTCGAAGTCGGGCGATTGTCATGACTTCGTCATTTCTTCGCACATCAAGTAAGTAAGAAGGACTATTAGGGATTGTATGAAATATTGCCCGACTTCGAATTGGTGTAGGTACCTAAAATTTAAATAAAAATTATTTCACTCTTTGTAGTGGCATTTGAAGTTGGTTTTTTGGAAAGCATTTCCCATTTTTATTTTATATTCTATTGTTTAGTATTTGTTGTTTTATTATATAGCGCCAACAAATATACTTACAACTACATTTACTGTGAAAATTGTAACTGTTTTATTTTTGCGGGTCAAGAAATACAGGCTGGTGACGGACAGACGGACAGACGGCGAAGTCTTAGAACCCTAAAAATTGGTTAGTTGCGAGCGTGAGTGAATTCAGGTTTTAGGGTGTTTCTATTCTGAATGTCGGCTAGACGGCTTCAGTAGTTGTGGTGTGAAGACACACACACATACACATATACAGATATTTGTCTTTATATTATGATTACTTATACATAGGTACTACATAAAGTAGAATTAGGTACTAAGGACTATTTTTGGATAGTTTTTTTATGTAGATAGGCTTGCGCTTGACGACAATCATGCCTGATGGAAAGCAATGATGAAGTCTAGGTTGGAGCGCGCTTGCCTAGGAAATGCCTATTCACTCTTCTCTTGAAGGCACCCAGATTCTGGAAACACGGAGGCTGGAAGGGCGTTCCATACCTTAGCAGTTCGCCGGGAAGGGGTTAGAAACGGAGTTCGCCGGGTTTGCTAGTATAACTATAATAATAGGTATACTTTTATATTACAAAATAACTAAAATGAATATACAAATATTCTGTGAATATTTTTATATCTACTTGTTGCCGTTATCAATCGAGCAAAAACAAGCAAAGAAATCACGTTTGTTGTAACTTGTATGGGCTTAAATAATTTATTTCTCAAATAGTATTTGTTGTTATAGCGGCAACAGAAATACATCCTCTGTGAAATTTTCAAGTCTGTGTAGCTGTCACGGTTCAAGAGATACAGGCTGGTGACAGACGGACGGACGGACGGCGAAGTCGTTTAGGGTCCCGTTTTTACCCTTTAGGTGCGGAACCCTAAAAAAGGGAAAACAAAACAAAAGAATACGTATACAAAACAGATTTAACGCGATTGTCTTGCGCTCGCGCATCGTAATCACCGTGTCAACCAATCACATGCATTATGTGCGACCGTTATTGGCGGTTTAAATAACCGCTAACGGTCGAGAGGCGAGACTCGAAACCGCCGAATGAATGTCTTTAACTATCTTCCTCATTGATATATAAACTAAGGACTTCGGGTCAGCGCTAAAAAGTGTCCGAACCTAATGAAAGCCAAAACGCGAAAAGAGTTCCAATTGCATTTAAGCAAAATTAGGCTGTATAATAATGGTTTAAGACATAAATAACAATGTTTTAGTTTGTTTATAAAAGGTACACATGTACCCTCATTTATATAGGTTTTCTCGCGACACTTTTTCGTGAATTTTGTTCTGCACCCGGGGTCCATAGATATATGCCAATGATCTTCCTATATCTACTAGTATCGGTTGACCAACTGCATCGTTTCGCCACTAACTAAATGCCAACAGCCCAACGGCTACTTTGTACAATAGGGTATTTGACTCCAATTTTTTTATTACTTTATTATAAAGTAGAATTAAAATAATGACGTGCACTGAAAGAACTAATTAAATCGATCAAATAACAAAAAAGTTATAAGCATTTAAAGATTTGTGATTAGACAGAGATAGCAACATGAAATTGTGACGTCACAAAGTACCAATGCCATAGTAGCTTCGTGCGGCTTCATACAAATTTTCGTTTTGCGAGACAGGGATAGAAGATCCCCCCACTCCAAAGTTTAAACGCCTGTAACTTTGTAAATCTTCGTTGGATTTTAATATTTCTTTCACTGCACGTTATTATTTTTATCCTAGTTTATAATAAAGTAATATTTTTTATCAAATTCAAAAGTAGTGTAAGACCCAATTGTTTCGAGATAAACTAGAATAAATACAACGCTATCGGCTTATGTAACGCGGTCAGACGGCCCGGCAGACTTTGTTTTGTCCTGATCGATAGGATTTATAAGCAGCTGGTTTGGCATAAAAAATTCCGTACTATATCAGAAAAACATAAAAGAAGAGTATTTTTTTCGACAGTTTGCTTAATAAATCACTATCGGGCAAAAAATAACTTAAAATCTGTTTTAGAATACACAAGTAACACCCTTTCATATGATACCCCACTCAATATTGTTATCTCATTTTGAAATTTCGACGATTCGATTTTCCCCCCTTTTTAATTAAAAGTAAAAATTTTAAAATGTTTATGACTGCATTGACTGCGGGCCATAATTATCTAAAACTATTCCAAAATTCATGTCGATATCTTTAATAGTTACTGAAATAAAGGGTCGTGACAGACAGACAGACTGACAACAAAGTGATCTTATAAGGATTCCGTTTTTTTTTCTTTTGAGGTACGGAACCCTAAAAATGGAGGTACTTAACTGTATATACAAAGTCGATTGAAATTCAAGTACTTTTGGCATTTAAATAATATTTTTTTTTATTTAATAGAAATTTTTCCAATTTCAAAATAGTACCTAAATGATGCAAAATAAGATGTGTTAGTAATATTATGTAGATATTCAGTGTCTGAGCAAGAGGACATAACGGTGACATTAAGCGTAACGTGACTGTAACTTGTATCAGAAAAAAGTACAAAAATTAGTTTCATTTCAAGACATTTTTGTCAAGCTATAAAAATAAGCATTTTTTGTGTTCCTCTTTCGAAAAGAAAATCATATTTCCGATGACAATTAATGATTATTTACTGATTAGCTGTGAGGCTGAAACGAAAGATACCGAATGTTTACTTGCTCAAATGGAAGTAGGTCAATTTGAAGCTAATTGCCTTCAAATCTTAAATAAACAGCTACAACATGAAAACGAAATAATGACGATTAACAAAAAGATACATAATTTAGAACAAGAACACCAAAAACTAACACAAGACATACAGCAGCTTCGTAATGTAATGTCTGCTACAACACATAAACCAACGTCTAATCACGACGGAAATGCTAGGAAAATTGTAATACATGGATTAATTGAATATCCCCAGGAAACACAGGAAGACTTACTAAACCGTGTAACAAATCTGTTTAGTGAAATTTTAAATATTGACCTATATGACTACATAGACAGTATCCACAGAATAGGCAGACGGAACTCAAAAAGACCTCTCATCATTGAGCTTTTATCAAAAAGAATGACTAATTATATCCTGAGAAATACATCTTACTTCAGACAGACCGGCATAGCGGTTACGGAATATTTGACGGAACAGTGCCTTAAGGACAGAAAATACATGCGTGAACAACTACGTATAGCGCGCGAAAATGGCAAATACGCTATTATCAAAAACAATAAACTAATAGTTGAAGGCAAAGTTATCGGCCCACCATTTGAACACCGGCGCTCCACCGAACAGCAACATAAAACAAACTCACCCGAGCGCTTGTCCACGGAAAACACATCTCCCCCGCACACACCCAGAAACAACCAGAGGAATTCACGGCAAGATAGCCATACATTTCGGAACCACTGAGGAAAAAATTAATATTCTTTTTCAAAATATGCAAAGCCTTTATAATAAACAGCACTTAGTTGACGCGTTCCTTGAAAACCAAACATGCCATGTACTAGGCATAACTGAATCATGGCTTACACCCGAAAAGTCTGAACTGATAAGCTTAAATAATTATCACATTGCATCATCTTTCTGTCGACAACGTCATACTGGCGGCGGTGCATGCACGATACTACGAAACGACATTGAATACATAGAAAGAAAGGATATTATGGATAAGTCTTTAGAGTATATAATAGAAGTTTGCGCTATTGAATTGACGAAATTTAATTTGATCATTATTGTAATTTACTGGAACAGTAGGGAGACGGATTTATTCTATCAAAAATTATATGAAATTTTAAACCTATTGCAAACAAAAGACAATAAAAAAGACATAATAATCGGCGGAGATTTTAACACTAACGTGATGCAAAAAAATAGTAATTCAATGACACTACTTGACCTAATGTTAGAACATAATTTTTCTCAACATGTTCGCGAACCTACCAGAGAAACAAAAACCAGTTCGACATGTCTGGATCTAATTTTCACTAATTTACCTAAAAAAACTTTTGAGATATGTGTCAATGATTTTGGTTTCTCAGATCATAAAGGTACGACAATAAAAATAGAAAAAATACAAAACATTATAAATATGTGGAAAACGGAAAAAAGGGTGTTTAATATTAAAAATACTAATAAATTCAAAACTGAACTAAAAAATATTCAATGGCATGAAATTATAAAACCAAATAAAACGACAAATGAAAACTACAACTCATTTAATGAAATAATACAATCATGTTTGAACCGCTGCATACCTAAAAAAATAATAAAAATAAGCTCGAAAACTAAAAACTATTGGTTGAGTAAAGGTCTAAAAAAATCTTGCAAACATAAAAGATTATTAAAAATCCTAGCAAGCTACTCAAAAAGTCCGATATTAAAAAAGCACTATAAATTATACGAAAAAACTTTAAAAATATTAGTAAACAGATCAAAAAAACTCCAAGATAGCAAACGTATTAAAAAATCCAATAATATAATGAAGTGCACGTGGAATATAATTAAAGAACGAACCAATAAAAAAACAACCAAACGATATAATAACATAGAACTATCGATCCATAACAATCTAACGTCTAATCCAATGCTAGTTGCAAACACATTCAACGAGTTTTTTGCATCAGTAGGTCGACTAGATAGTAGGGATGGCCGGCCGGCCCCGCGCGGCCGCCCAGTGCTCAACCCGACGCCGAACACCATGTTCCTGCGCCCGGTGGACGCGCACGAAGTACGACGTCTCCTACGGACTCTAAAGAATAAAAACAGCTATGGCATAGACGAGCTACCACCCTCTCTATTAAGAAAATGCACTGACGAACTTACGAAACCTCTGACAAAATTAATTAATCAATCCTTTTCCGAAGGCGTATTTCCCGACGCACTTAAAATTTCACTTATTAAACCTATCCATAAGAAAAATAAAAAAACAGACGCTAGCAACTACCGCCCTATCGCCCTGCTACCTTCGATGTCTAAAATATTTGAGAAAGCTATGTGTAACCGAGTCTACGGCTTTTGTGAAAAATATAACATATTCGATGACTGCCAAAATGGTTTTAGAAAAAATAGATCAACCACACTCGCTACGTACAAATACATTGACAAAGTACTGAACACACTAAACAACAGAGAGTACGCGATAGGTATATTGTTAGACATGACTAAAGCATACGATAAAGTAATTTATGACATACTTTTAAATAAACTGTACGACGTAGGAATCCGCGGTCTTGCACATAAATGGTTCGAATCATATTTAAGTAACAGAACACAATACGTAGAAATCACACATTATGACTATAAATCGGGCAAAATAACAAATACACGATCGGACGTGGAATACATAAACCATTCAATACCACAAGGAAGTGTGCTCGGATGCCTGCTGTTCCTGGTATACATAAACGATCTCCCGAAAATCCTGCGTGACCCGTGCGTATTGTTTGCGGATGATATTTCAATCCAAACCACATGTACGGGCGCCGACGGTTTACATTCTAAATTAAATGAAATTATTAGCAGTGTGAACGGTTGGCTGGCCGAGCACAACTTAGAAATAAATTTTCAAAAAACAAAATTGATGCAATTTAGACCATATCAAAAACCACCATTAGAAATAAATTTTTCGTTTCAAAATTGTACGCTGGAATGTGTCGAATCATTTAGTCTGCTTGGTATTGACATCGACTGCCACTTAAACTGGAAAACACACATTCAAAAAATAAAAACTAAATTATCGCGATTCACTTATGCGTTGAGTGAATTAAAAAAATCCACCGACGCGGAAGCAGCACTGTTAGCCTATTTCGCGTATGCAAATGCTTGGCTGAGTTACGGAGTCATATTGTGGGGTAATAGCACTGATGCACATCAACTTTTTGTGCTACAAAAAAATGCGTAAGGATTATCTACAATCTAAAAAATAGACAAAGTTGCGCACCACACTTCAAAACATCTAAAATCCTAACCCTGCCAAGCATATACATACTAGAATCATGTAAGTTTGTAAGAAAATATCCGGATTTTTTTAAAAAACTCCAGGACATGCCACGACCAATTAAATTACGGCGTGCGCGAAAGCATAATTTAGTTTATCCGAAATCGAATTTAAATATCCACAGCACCGGTCCCAACCCAATGTGTACAAAAATTTACAATCAGCTTCCAAAAGAAATAAAAGCAGAAGAGAATATAAATATATTCATTAACAAGTTAAAAGACTTCCTGCAAAAAAAAGCGTATTATCATATTAATGAATTTTTAGATAAAAAATGATTGTTATTTGACACATCGTTGTTTGACACAATAAGTCCGCCTCCCTAGTTACAGCGCCCTTACAGGGTTATTTTAATGTAACTGAATAAATAAATGAAATAAATGAAATAAATGAAATAAATGAAGATCAAAGTCACCGGAAGCATGTTAGCGCAAACTACACCTACTCCTACGTCTATCGCCTCGGTAACTATTAGTTGTGTATCGAAACACCGAAAAACCTGATTGATGCTTTGCTATCAATAATATTTACACATTTAACAAATTAAAAAAAAACCGGTCAAGTTCGTAGCAGACTTGCTTACCAATGGGTTCCGTAATACAGAAGACGAAAAACGGTAAGAATTACTTACTTCGTTGACGAATCGCAAAACTAACGTTTTACTTAGAGATTTTTGTAATATGAAAAATACCTACACTATGTATGTTAAAGCGTTTTATTTTTCCCGAATTTTCGATTGAAAAGCTTCGGAAAAATAAGGTACAATGTACATGCACGTTCCACATGCACAAGTAGATTATTAGTTATGCATGTGCAGCTATTTATAGTCGCTGAATGAAAAGGTTCGTCACCTTAGTGTCGATTTTTGATTGCTAGTGCAAACTAAAATCGACACAAAGTATTGCAAAAGTCTATAATGTCAACATACTAAAACAATCGACTAGTGCAAACAAATCTGTTTGAAAATTGACGAACCTTTTCGTTCCGTGACTGAACATAAGATGAACCTCAATTGACGCAGCAATATATCAATCAACCAAATGATTTATTCCATACAGGCCTAACATTAAGGGCCGGCAGGCATTGTACATTTTTGTTATTTATTTTAGTGAAATGTGAGCAGGGGTTCAAAAGTATTATAAAAAAAAGTAATTAAACGTTTCGAAACATGTGGATTGTGGAACCACCATGCCACTTATAAAACTTAGAAAATTAACCACTTAGAAAATCAGATTATTACAAATTCCCTGTTAATATCTTACTAATCTTTATTACATAATTTTGAGAATATTTGTAATGTTTTACCGATGATTTGGTTAAGACGCAAGGTATAGCCCAATTTTCATACAAGAATCGGCATTCTCCTTTCGCAGTCAAATCAGACGATATACTGCCACACATAGATTAACAACGTAGTCTTAATGTACACCTTACTTTTAGCGTCGGTTAAAAAATTAGATCCCTGATCATAATGGCGCAATGTATTTAACTTATTTGTGCAACGGTTCTGTTAGTACCATCTCACACCAAGGCCGATTCGCATAAAGGTCCGAGCGAAGCAATCAAATCGACTTTCTAGCCAAACGTTGAATTAAATGAGTCGATATAAAAAAGAACTACGATATAAATTAAACATCCAAGCTTGAGCAATCTGCCCAAACTTGTTTGCGTCCGAAATCTTGGGAGTCAGAAGTGATGCAATTGTAATTTGTAAATCACTTAGTTGAGTTAAAAAGCTTTATCTGTCCATCAGTAGTGATAGCCCTGTACTTTAAGTTGTTGCGGCCTTACCAGCCCGCGAAATCCAAATTTTATTTAGTTTTTCGCAAATACCTATATTAGACTAACTACACATTGAAGATTTATGGCAATGCATTTTGCGGGCCTACTTTTTATGCATCTACATGTTTTTAATAGAAACTTTGCTCGAAAGTTCCCACTCATCTCATATTGGTTCCCGAAAGATAATTTTTTGCAGTTTCCCAGATTTCGAGCTATCGGGAACCAATATGAAGTAAATGAGTATTGTTGAGCAGAGTTTTTATTGAAAACATGTAGATGTATAAATTCTGTGCCCGCAAAACACATTGCCATCAACCTACGATGTATAATTAGCCCACTATGAGCAAAAAACTAAATAAAATTTGAATTTTCGCGCCCGGATGGTACCCATCGCCCTTAACGTTTTACTTAGAATTTTGGGAATGCAAGTACGCACATCTCTTTAGAATCAACGATGTGTACGGAGAATTAACGATGTGATGGAGAATACCCAAGAAGGTAAATGAAACCCAAAAAGTATTGTGAATCGACAATTATGTCAAAAAAAATAAAAAAATAAGTCGCTCTTCGGATTGTGAAATATGATTTTTAAAAGCATGAGCTAGACTACTCAAAGCAATGAATACTATACCTACTCCAATGATCGATATATATTTAAAATAAAAACAGGTAATGAATTAGCGTTGGGCAATGAGCCAGGAATGGTGGAATTTCAAATAGTTTTAGTGGTTCAATTTGCAGTACTAGATGCTTGACTGCTGCTGTACATTGTACTCGTATAAAGCTTCAAATTCCAAATCCATATTGATTTGTTTCCTAACCTATCTTTGACAGTCAGTTTCCTGTTTATTAAAAAACAAATTAATTTTAAACTCAATTCAATATAACTTTGACCATACACTCTGCCAACTCCACCAAATTACAATGGAGATACATTAAGCCATGATACAGGCTTTTACTAGTGAAATCCTAATTCTACGCGAGCGGAGTCTCAAGAATCAAATAAAATTTATTTCATATAGGCCTAACTTACAAGGCTCATAGTCCATAAAATATGATTATAATATACTTAGTGATTACTATTTCACAAATTAAAAACTAAGATTACGAGGGTTCTAAGTTCTACTAACGTTGGTACCCTGATTTGTGTTGCGATAAATTATTTCACTAATTTACAAAGGGCTCCGTACCTTCAAGAATATATTCCATTTCTCTATAGTATTAACTAGTAGGGCGCGTGAGTGCGCGGGCCACATGTGGCCCGCGTGCAGTCTTCCCGCTTATAAAGGTATCGCCGTCATCTCCATCGCCCATTGGAATCAGATTGGCAGTGAGCTCAATAAATTACCAAGGAGCACTGTCATGGTTTTAAAGATAGTTACGGGCAGTTCGAAGAAAAAAATACGCTGAACCTCATCGGATGAGGTTCAGCGTATTTTTTGTTCGAACAGCCCTTAACTATCTTTAAAACCATGACAGTGCTCCTCAATCATCATCCAAATCCTAGATCTTTGTCTCTTCTCTTAATATGTACATTTTCCATGGAAAGATAAATTCCGCCACAGTGAATTATTTTCCATGCATCCCGTAGAACTTGAGATCCTGATCACCTCTTGCTAAGAAACCACTTTCTTATCTTTTATACTTTCCTAGATAGAACAACACGAAATTTGTATGGCGGCCATTTTGTTTTTTTTTCAGGTCACTGCCAATTGCCTGAAGTTCCGAGTATTTTTTGTTTCAGCAGTCCCCACCTAACTAAAATACCTTGTCCATGCTCCTTGACTGTCTTTCAAATCCTCAATCATCACCTCATTCCATATTTTTCTCTGGTAGTCATCCAAAAATCCGCATCAAAGCACTTCATGTTTTACAACTCGTAGTCTCTTCAATATTCCCCATACATTTTCTATGGAAAACTAAATTCCGCCATTTTGTTTTTTTTTCTATCCATCGAATAGACCTTCGGGTCCTGATCATTTCTCGCCAAGAAACCACTCTTCCAACTTTGATACTTTTCGAGATAAACGCCGATGAAGTTTGTATGGCGGCCATCTTTTTTCCGCCATTTTGAAATTTTTTTCCGCTAACTGCCAATTGGATGACGTTTCGAGTGGTCGAGCACCCCCCACCTATCTCCAATGCCTTAGCTGTGCTCTTCACCCATCTCCGAAATCCTCAATCATCAGCTCTCTCCGTATTTTTCCTCCGAATGAATTTTTCTCTTTTATACGAAAATATTAGTAAAAAAAAATTTTCCATACAAAATTGTTCAGGAAAGGTGATCAATGAGTCAGTGGCCAATCAGCACGAGCAGCTATATATATATTAAAGTAAACTAAATACCCCTGCCCACCAAATCAAAAACCGTGCATAAAATCACGTTTATTGTATGGGAGCCCCCCTTAACTTTTTATTTCATTTTAATTTAACTATGTATTTCTAGAGTAAGTATATAACTAAATATTCTGTGAAAATTTGAAGCGTCTGCCTGTTACCGTTACCAATATTGAGCAAAAACAAGCAAAAAAATCACGTGTGTTGTATGGGAGCCCCTTAAATATTTATTTTATTCTATTTTTAGTATTTTTTGTTTTAGCGGCAACAGAAATACATCATCTGTGAAAGTTTCAAGTCTGTAACTATCACGGTTCCAGAGATACAGCCTGGTGACAGACGGACGGAGAGCGAAATCTCGCTAATAGGGTTCCTTTTTTACCCTTCGGGTGCGGAACCCTGAAAAAAGCTATTCAGCGTTGTAACCTCGGAAAACGTAATTATCTTTTCTGTGGTTGTAACATCGGATGGAACACTTATGTCCGAAAGGAGGGCGAACAGCGCGAAAAAATGTCACCAATTTATGGGTGTCATTAGTAGTTAGTACCAACAGTATAAGACCACGCGGTAGTTCGGCCAGCGGCGGCGGCGGGTATTTTGACAGATGACGCTACTGTTTGCTTGTATGAAGAAGGTTTACGTAAAATGTTCGGATCGGCCTATCTTTACTATTTTTATCTAAGTTATCAACACATTATTATGACATCACGCGAGTAATTCACACCGCCTGGCCGCTGACCGGGATCGGTGTTTCATAATGGACTCTGTTTGCCTCCGCGCAACATGACTTGGCTGAGGAAATACCGTTGATCAGTATATTGAGCAGCCATTCTTTATCATCTCGACAATTCATTTCCTATTATTAACGACAACCCATTTTCGTTGTATTCATAGTATGTTTTACCACCGGGAACCGACGCAGCATTTGTATCTATAGGTACATTATACAATTTTACCTTACTCCCATTGATATATAATATAAACTTATATTTTTTTTAAATCAGTGTTTTTTTTTACTTTTTTTTACATTAAGTAAGACATAATTATACAACTTATAAATGATTTTGTATATTGACGTTCGTAAGTGCTCACGAAAGAGCCTAAATCGAAGATAAATAAATAAATTGAACAAATTGAAACTAAGGATTTCGGGTCAGCGCTAAAAAGTGTCCGAACCTAATGAATGCCAAAACGCGAAAAGAGTTCTAATCGCACTTAAGCAAAATAGGCTATATAATAATGGTTTAAGACAAAAATTACAATGTTTTAGTTTGTTTTTAATAAAAATACACATGTACGAGAACTCTCGTGTATTTTTAGTTTGTTTTCAATAAAAATACACATGTACGAGTACCCTCGTGTATTTAGGTTTTCTCGGGACACTTTTTTCGTGAATTTTGTATTACACCCGGGGTCCATAGATGTATATATGCCAATGCTTACTCCACACAAATCCTCTTAAAGCGGATGCCTATGGATAGCTACATATGCCAAATTTAAGCCTGATACATCAAGCAGTATGCAGATTGTATAGTGAATATCTTTAATATATATAAATCTCGTGTCACAATGTTTGTCCTCAATGGACTCCTAAACTACTGAACCGATTTAGTTCAAACTTCGTGAATATCTGTCATTTGGTCCAACTTAAAAGATAGAATAGTTTTTATCCCACGTGGACGAAGTCGCGGGCATCAGCTAGTACTATTATAGATCAGTCCTACTGTCACCTTTTCTTTTGTAGGTATATATATTATACAGATTAGTAATTTATATCAAAAATCTGTGTTTATATCCAGAACAGGTTTAAGCCCTGCAAAAAAAGTTTTTTTCTGGAATTCAATTGAACTAATTTATTAACTGTTAAAGGGATATGGATTATCCATATTCTCCTCCAGTTCGCCGCTGCCCCAGCGTTGCTGGCCCTGGCGAGGCCAGAGCGTTCGTAATTAATCAGAATAGCATTACAGCTGTGAGCGTTTGATAATAACAAGACCTTGTATTACATTAATTGAAGCTAAAGACCCGTTTTTACAAAAAAACAACGTAGTTTCCTTCCTGTTTCAAATAAGTCATAATGTGCAGGAGAATTTACATATTTTAATTTACACGTGATAAAAAGGAGCGTAGGTACATATTATGTGAATCCAGGACATATGTAGTCTATTTCTAGTCAAAGTAATTCCATAATTTTAGCGTAAAGGCTCTTTCTTTAAAATTGGTTGAAAATTAAAATATAAAAATGTCGGAAAAAATCGAGTCGCCTGGGACTTTTCATGGAAAACGCTGCCCAATCCTTTCGAGATATGGCATAACCTAACAAAACAATGCCATAATTTGTAGTACTACACGTACAAAACCCGATAAGTTGCTTGTAAAGAACGACTTTTTTTATCTGTCTAAAATAACTCGGTGTTCGCTTCACTAAAGGGAAATCGGTTGTAAGGATCGCCCTCGAATGACAATCGATTCGCGCTAACGAAAGTGTCGTGGATGGAAGATTGGATCAAATTGACTTTCACTGAGCCGTGGCGGTTTACAAATTACGGCTTCTATAAGGTTGCTTCAAATTAAATGACTTAAGAGGCCTGTAAACTACGATGTCTCCATTAATGCATAATACTAAATCATTTGTAATTCGTGTATATTTCGATCATTTGGTGGTGTTATTCGGATTCATATAGTAATAATCTATGCTCCTAGCCATATTTGGTTCGGAAATACTTCTTTAAAACGAAATAATAATCAATTTTGATCAAAATTTTTATAACTTTGGTCGAGTACCGTAATACCAAAAATTATGAATGAAAACTTGTAACTTTCTTTATTAACTGGTGTTTTTCTTTAGCTGGACAATAAAAACTGTGCTCCTGAACTAATGCGACGTGAGATAGTGTTGTTTTTATTACAAAACAAATAAGCAGAAAACATGTCCTCTTTGACATAAAAATAAGCAAAACTAAATTCGTTTACAATTTCGTCTAACAACTGTATTTCGGAACCAAATATGGCCAGGAGCATAGATTATTACTATATGAACTCGAATAACACCACAACATGATCGAAAATTGCACGAATTACAAATGATTTTGGTATTACGTTTGTATGGGAGACACTGTGGGTCAGTTGACTCTTAAGAAGATCGTCTAGGTTTGAACTTTCAAACAAAAAGCGATAACGTTTTCCTACTCGTATAAATGTAGTCCGATTTTCATAATTTTTTGAAACGTTGCAGATACTAGAACTTTGCTCGTGTACGATTTAAGTTTTGAGAAATATTGCATATGTTACAAGTTATTAGCGTCCATCCAAAATTTTGACCTAAAATATTCCTTGCTTTTTTTTATTTGAACAAAAAAAACGTACAAGCCTTGAATCTAATGCACAACCCAGTGAGTCCTAGAAATTTAAATACGAATTTCACTCGCAGCGGGAACTGAACCCTATGCTTGTATACTCGTAGCTCAGCGGTTAGAGCACCCAGCCGCGGGAGTGGGAGACGCGGGTTCAAATCCCGCTGCGAGTGAAATTTTGATTCGTATTTAAATTTATAGGAATTATATCCTAAGTGTGTAAAACACTAATTAATAAAAAAGACGTGTGGCACTCCTCCGAGTGTAAAACGAATATGGATTTCTCTGGAGTGGAGTCTCCACTGCCGCGGTAAAGCGATTGCATAGCATTTTTAAGCTATTTATCAACTTATTTTTTATCAACTTCTAACATCCCCCACTTATTTTCGTTACGGAACTTCTGGATTCGGTCTCCACGCTCAAGGCCCGCGATAGAGCGGGCCGGTCGGAGTGGGGGGGTGTTAGGTTATTTTCGTTACGGAATTTCTGAATTCGGTCTCCACGCTCAAGGCCCGCGATAGAAGCTATGCAATAGCTTAAAAATAATTAGACCCCCAGTGAGTGTTGCAAACTAACAAACTGAACGACACAGAATCAGCGAGCCACAGCACGCGGGTGAATCCGCGAGTAAAAATTTGTATTATAGTTATAGGTATATCTTACGTTGTCAAAAGATAGCCTTGTAGTGCTGTTACCCGATCGGAGTAATTGGATCGCCTTTTCAATTTCCGCCTCATATTTGGTGCGGCCAGGGTCGGCATTATTAAGAAATAAAATAAAATATACAGTCTTACAGCCTTCTGTAATGTTACCTGAGCATTAATTAAATTTAGGTATTACGTATAACATGTTTGCCCATAATATGTTAAGGCCAAGGCGTTAAATTAAAATATGTCATTTGTTAAAAATGCGAATTGTACAATATAATGTAGTTTACAATTACATTGTAGTAACTAGTAGGTGTTAAAAATTAGGAAAAATTGAGATTTTAGAGCAACTTTTAGGAGAATTTTCTATCGAGCTAATTTTTGCCAATCGTGTTTCTGTTTACAGCGATTTTAGACTAAAAACCCAAAACACACAAAACACATGACATTTAAATTTGAAAATAATTGTCTTTTCAGTTTTTAAATTGTATGTCACAAAAATCGTTTACGCCGTTAACTTATTTAAGGTGCTTGTCCACCATATATGAGCCGCGCTGCTATACTATGTTTTGTGTCAAACACTCTAATGAAATCTCTTGATATTCAAATTCTTTTACAATTTATGAAAATCCAACGATTTTATTGTTGCGCTCGATTTACAGACATAATATATCTAAATATATAAAAGAAGAAACTGACTTACTGACATATCAACGCACAGCCCAAACCGCGGTCTAGAGACTCCAAATTTGGCACACAGGTATCTTAAGAGGTCTACGGGTGCACTAAGAAAGGATTTTTCAAAATTCACCCTCTAAGGGGGTGAAACGGGGCTCCTAAGTTTGTATATGTATTTTACCAACGTCCAACTTAAAATAATTCTTCACGCCCCAACTACTGAAAATTTTT
Source organism: Coenonympha glycerion (assembly GCA_963855885.1). Classification (NCBI taxonomy): domain Eukaryota; kingdom Metazoa; phylum Arthropoda; class Insecta; order Lepidoptera; family Nymphalidae; genus Coenonympha; species Coenonympha glycerion. Next base: position 2,097,730 of record OY979626.1, read on the forward strand.
GGTTATAAGTTCAAATGAAGATAGATTTCGTCTAACTTATCACAGAAGCTACTTTTTATTCCGGAAAAATCAATGGTTCTTGTACGCATAGGGAAAACTATAATTTACGTATCGGGTATCTTCTAGTTATCTTATACCTTTAAACGAGCAATTCTTGTATATATATTTCTATATAATCTGGATCTCGAAAACGGCTCGAACGATTTTCATGAAATTTAGTATGCAGGGGGTTTTGGGGGCGATAAATCGATCTAGCTAGGATTCATTTTTAGAAAATGTCGAATTTACCAAAAAAATAGAAATATGACTACTGCTGCCATCTATTGGCCACCGAACGAAGCTCGGTCACCCAGATATTATCATATTAACGTGAAATACACGGCTCATCCTTAGAGAGATTGCCGCTAGATGGCGCTGTTACGATAGTTACAGTTTTTAATCATTTACGCCAATCGTAATGAACTTTTTTTAAATAATATTTGTTTTGCGAAAGTTAAACATTGTCTTTTATTTTATCACATCATTATTTCAAACTAAAACGTAGCCAATTCGTTATTTAGTTCAAGTATTAATATCTGTCATCTCGGTGAGCGTAAAGACACAACGCGCACGCATACATTGATGCTATGGTTCCAATCCAAGGTTCTGTGGTTCTTACGTGTTCTATCAATTATAAGCGTAAAAAAGACATAGATGCAACATAGATGGCGTTAAAATTAAAATACTCAGAGATATCATTTATAGTCCACAATATCAAATTTTCGGTGACAGATCAAGGGCAAGACACTAAATTCAAAACTCCGAGCTGGGACTAAAATTTTCTTGATAAATAAAAACAAAAAAAAACTAGTTATTGCCCGACCCAGGTATCGAACCCAGGAGCGCGTGATTACATCCACCTAAGTATTCTACTATTTATTTTACTTGTAGGTATCTAACAAGTAAAATAAATAGTAGAACCTAGCATTACCTACCTATAGATATTTCCATCCACGGAGTCACACCCCATTCTGTGAAAATCGCTAATGTTTCATTCGATTCATATGAACTTTGTCAGAGTGGGGTGCATCGTCGTGGATTGAAATGTTTATACCTATCTAAGTACTTATACTATACCTAATATTGATATCTATTATTTTGACGACCGAATCGCGTAGTGGTAGTGAACCTGCCGTTGCGTCGTCGGTCGGTCGTGGATTCGGTTCCCACTACTGGTAAAGATTTGTGTGATAAGTAGGAATGTTTTCCAGTGTCTGGGACCTGGGTGCTTTTCAGTATATTATATATTATTCTATAATATATAAACTTCTCTCGCCAATCTTTGTTATCAAACTCCTCCGAAACGGCTCGACCGATTGTTATGAAATTTTCAGTGTAGGTATGATTGGTAGGTCTATTTTTTTATATCCCTAATGGCAAGACAACGTTTGCCGGGTCAGCTAGTTTATGTATATACATAAATAATAATAAATAATATAATATATACACGCGTACCTATATATATAGGTATTTGTATCAATTATCTAGTAGATACACAACACTTATAGCTATCGCTTACCTTGGAGCTATATTTTTGCGGTGTGTGTGATATGCTGTTTTTTTTTACGCTATACAAGTTAGTACTTGACTGCGATCTCACCTGATGGTAAGTGATGATGCAGTCGACGATGTTAGCGTACTAACTTGGAAGGGATAAGTGAACTCACTCCAACGGTTTCTACACAGCATCGTACCGGAACGCTAAATCGCTTGGCGGTACGTCTTTGCTGGTAGGGTGGTACCTAGCCACGGCCAAAGCCTCCCACCAGACCAGACCTGAGCCAATTTAGAAATTATAAAATTCCAAAGTGGCCCGTGGCGGGAATCGAACCCGCGACCTTCCACTCGAATCCGAGCGTGCGTCGCCTGCGCCGCGGAGGTCGAATATATAGGTATATAGGTAGGTACCTAAACTTCCGCTCGCTCGAAGTTGCCTAAATTTGCATATCTACCTACTCATACCTGCCTCACCACTGAATATAATTACACGAGTATCGACGATCTTGCGTTTTCAACGACATTCAATTTTACGCTCTATGTCAATATGCGTAAAATTAGTTTTTCACTGTTCCAAAAAAATATTTTGATTTCATTATCATCTGCTTATTAAATAAGCAGACGATAATGAATGAATTTTTTTACGTAAATTTTACGTAAATGCAATCCTTTTTAAAAAACAAAACAGCTGATTTCCGTGACACCCGATTTTTATTTATTTTTATGCCTGATAGTTATTGATTTATTAGGCAAACTGTCGAAAAAAATACCGTTCCTCCCTTATCTCCGAAGTTTCTCATCATCTCAACCCCTTTTTATGTCCCACTGCTGGGCACGGGTCTCCCCTCAGACTGAGAGGGGTTTGGCCATAGCCCACCACGCTGGCCAAGTGCGGGTTGGTGGGCTTCACACACCACCGAGAACATTTTTGTGAACTCTCAGGCATGCAGGTTTCCTCACGATGTTTTCGTGATATTTTGTTTCCTAAAACGCACATAACTCGGAAAAGTCAGAGGTGCGTGCCCAGGATTCGAACCCGCGACCTCCTTATGAGAGGCAGAGGTCAGAACCACTGAGCTATCACTGCTTCTCTTCGAACTTCTCCGAAGTTTACCAATCGAAAAATCTGAAATAATTATGATCAATAGAAGTTAGCGTATATTTTACAGGAAAAATAAAATCAACTCGCTGACTAATATACTTTTTTTGATAATAACAATAAACCACCAAAGATAAAGTTATGTTTGCGGTTTGCCAACAAAAGTACCTACTTGTAAATTATACTCGTAAATTCATGAAAAAGTCATTTTTTCAATGTTTTACTTCTTTTATGGTATGGAATCCTCGGTGCGCGAGTCTGACTCGCACTTTGCCGGTTTTTTTTTCTTTGAGTGTTCGTCGCTTTGCGGCATATAGACATGTACCATGGACAGGGCGGACGGCGCTAAAAAATTTTTTTTATAAACACACCGTATATTATATATCAAACAAGTAGGGCGCGTGGATGCGCGGGCCACAGGTGGCCCGCGGGCTGTCATCCAGTCTTTTTTATTGTTTTATTTTAATGTATTATCACCGACAGACTTATTTTTCGCCCCAAATTGTAATCTCATCAATATTCCCCGTAACAAAGTAAATTCTGCCATTTTGATTTTTTTACACGACTGCCCAAAAAAGGAATATAATGTTTTTAGGGTTCATGTATGTATATGTTTGTATGTATGTATGTATGTATGTATGTGATGTTTCTTTATTTCGCCATAACTTCTGAACGGCTGAACGGATTTGGAAAAATGGGGTATTCTTAGAATCCTTGGATCGTCCCAAGTAACATAGGCTATATTTTTTTTTTGGAAAAAATCAATATGGCGGATGTGAGGCTCCATTTTCTAAACTGGAAAACAAAATTTTTTCTTCAACTATCACAATATGGGTATCAAAATGAAGGTGTTGGAGAGTAGTAACAGAAAATATATATATTTTATATATAATTTTACATAGGTAGGATGTACACCCAAATAATCCTTTTCCATAAGACTGTCCAAAAAAGATTGTACATGCATGTATAAGTATGTATGTAAGTAAGTTTATTTCCATTTACCATAACTTCTGAATGACTAAAGACATTTGGACATATTATTATGGGTTATTGTTGAATCCTTGCTTCACCCAACTGCTGACCATCACTAAAAAATATAAAATAAAAATAAGTAATTAAAAAACACGACTGCCCTGTTATAAAACGAACAAAAAAGTAAGAAACAAGTTATTTTAGTTAAACAGATAAATTCATATGGCATTCGGGGGGCTGTTCTGAGGAAAACCTTCTATTCTAAGAGGTCCCTCGACTGCCATATGAATTTATCTGTTCAACCAAAATAACTTGGTTCTTACTTTTTAGTTCGTTTTATAACAGGGCAGTTGTGTTTTTTAATTAGATACTTATTTTTATTTTCTATTCATCGGATAGACTTTCTGTTCTTGATCACATCTTGTCAAGACCGTTCTTCCATCTTTTACACTTTCTGAGAAACCAACGAAATTCGAATGGCGGCCATTTCGACTCCGCCATTTTGTTTTTTTTTCAACTAATTGCCATTTGGATGACGTTTCGAATGACATTTGGTCGAGCACCTCCCTATTCTCAATACCTATCACCTAGCCACCTAGCACCTATCTTCAATACCTTGGATGTGCTCTGCACCCGTCTCCGAAATCCTCAATTATCAGCTCTCTGCATATTTTTCATCGAGTCTTTTTTTGGCTTCTATACGAAACCATAAGTAAAAGACGAATTGTTCATATAAAATTTTACGAGAGGATATTTTGGGGAAAATCTCTAAAAATTCCCGAAATGTGGCAGCACTGCTTACATATCTTGATACTGTCGGTTGATATACAATATGTCGACTTTCCGATATGTCGCCAAGTACCTCTAAATAAAAATATGATCAAAATTTTCGAAAATCAGAGAAAAATGCAAAATGGTGGCCACCTCATTTTACAGAAATATTTCCATAGTTTTGTACTTTTCTCAGTAACTACATACAGGATATGCTACTTCGTATGGCAAACATCAATAAATACTTGGAGTCTATAGAAATAATCGTCTCATAAAAGTCGATACGCCCCGGCCTCCGATGTTGCCAACCGACTGAAATTTTAATTTCAAAATTGTGTTTTTTCGTACTTCAGACCAATTGGGTAAATTTTTCAACATTTTCACAACACATAATTTGTATGATATTGTTACGTGCTGGGTTCAACGATTTGGAGAAAAACACATGGTGACTCTTGAGAAGACTTTATTCTGCACTTCCAGTATCCAATATCCCTGGTCTTCCAAGTGGTTCGCTTCCTGTTCGCTCTTGATCCCTGGCTTCGCTTGTTCGCTCTTCCCGACCCTCAATCAGACCAAGGACGCGGGCACTCTAACGCGCTTATATACAAATCTGAACGAATTCTCGAAGATTCGAAATCGCTTGTTTATCAGAAGGGTAGATAGACCTTCTCGATATCGCAGCTACCAGAATTCCACTGTCCATTGTTCGAAGATATGTCATTGACCTTGTTTCCAATTTAAAGTCAATACGAGCGATAATGAACCCTATGCTGATTGTTATAAGGTTCGTTCTAGTAGGAACGAGCCATTGTGAGCCTTATTTTGTTTGCAGTAAGGTTTATCCGTAACAATATTATAATTGTCACGGACGGCTCTCTTCTGCAGCACAAAAATAGTATCAATGTCAGCAGAATTACCCCATAACATGATAATTAATTATCATATTTCGGTTTTATTGTAATAACACTTTTAACAATTCTGCTTGCAACGCCGGCTGGACGAAGAAGGGAGTAAAGGTAGTTATGGAGCCGAAGACGAAGGACGATTTTTATCTGTAATACAAGAAAACATTTTATACTTGATTAATTTTCAGAAAAAACAACCCCAAATACTATTTCTTTATACATAAACTTACCAGTTATTTCACTTAAATCTATACATTTTTTATTCTTTTGTACCCGTCTTAAAATAATTTCAGGGAGGCAGCAATTTTTAAAGAAGTTTATTAAATGTAGCAGCATATTGGTAATAAATTCCTCATCACGATGAACTTCTATTACTGTCAGGGGCTGTGAGACGGAAATAAAACAGATGAAATAACATCGCTCCATATCACAAACTCTCAATTGGCCCTGAACATGTAAATAAATTTAAAGTAATATGAATTGCTATTGGAAACTATAGATTAGTTTTATATTCATTTAGATAAATTAATGAATATTATTTACTTGATAATAATAATGGTGTTTCTTGTTCATTGTAAGGTTGTTGTCTTCAAAAATGACAGGAAATCCTTTTTTTTCTTTCGCTGCTTGTTCTACTGTTACAGATGACCTGGCTAGCGAAGGAAAGCATTTAATTTCAATAACTGATTTTTCGTCTTCGATTATACCTGTAAGTAATTGAGATAAAAATGTTATCGATAAACTAAGAGTTTGTAAGTTAAGTCTACATAACAAACTTTAAGCACTCCATTTATTTGCAGTATTATTACGATATATATAGCTGCTCGTGCTGACTGACTCACTCATTGATCACCTCTCCTGAACAATTTTGTATGAAAAAATTTTTTTTACTGATCTTTTCGTATAGAGGGGGAAATTCATTAAGAACAAAAATATGGAGAGAGCTGATGATTGAGGATTTGGGAGACGGGTGAAGAGCATGGGGAGGGTATCGAAGATAGGTGGGGAGTGCTTGACCAAAAGCTGAAAAAAAATCAAAATGGCGGATTCAAAATGGCCGCCATTCGAATTTCGCCGATATCTCGGAAAGTATAAAAGATGGAAGAATGGTTTCTTGACATGAGCTGATCAGGACTCGAAGGTCTATTCGATGGATAGCAAAAAAAATTCAAAATGGCGGAATTTATTTTTCCACCCTCACCCACGCGCACCCACGCGCCCTACTAGTTTTACACTATAAATCGGAATCCTAGACTAAACTGAACTGAAATAAAATTTGCTAACAAGTTCAAGAAGCCTACCATCTGGACTAGCAGCCAAAAAACCAAATTCTTTATCAATGAAAAGACCTGCCGGCCTCACAATTTTTTGGGTTTGTTGCATAAATATGCTTTTCGCCACATTTTCATTTTGCAGGCCAAAAAGCATATCTTTGGTGCAAACATTATTTTTATACAGGATTTTTTTTAAAATAACAAATAAATTAACTAATTGCCACATCTGTTTGAACTGAAACGGTTTCAGCCTAAACCAAAACCGAAACTTACTAGAATATATTCAAATTTCACAAGGGGAAAATTAAAAAAAAATTAAACACCCACGGACCACGACTCTTGTAGACTTAAAATTGAAAGAGGATTAAATAATTTTTGAAACTCTCCGACTAAAGGAAATTAAGAACTAAGAACCTTTCAGTATTATAACAAATCCAAGAAAATCCGCCGGAGCTGCTGTGTTCTGCCTGTGCCGGTGTTGATGGTGCTGTTTACCAGTGTGTGTGTTTACCTCTCTTATGCATTTGGTAACTAATTTAATTTCTCGATACTTCACATATACCAGTAGCTTGACAGTGATCTAGGATTTGGATGAAGATTGAGGAGCACTGTCATGATTTTAAAGATAGCTGTTCGAACAAAAACTCCACATGTGGCCCGCGCATCCACGCGCCCTACTACTTTTTATATAAAATAACGTTGTGTAATAAGGCTCGTGTCTTATTTTATAACATTTTAAGCTGTTGAAGTGAAATATAAAGATTTATTGGAGTTTAGAAAAATACGAAACGTCATTTTACGAATCATAGCATTTTGCGCGGCGTCGCCACCCCGCACCCTCCACTGCCGCACGGCGCGCGCGGGCGGCGGATGCGGGCGCGTCCATAGGTATATTTTATATGCCCATGCCGGCAGCCCTCAAACGCGCGCGTGCGCGGATAACTTGGTGCGGTGCCAATTTACACCTACCTACTTGGGTTTCTAAGTTCAATTTTACCACAATATAATAATACCATAATCTAATTAGGTACTCTTAGGTGAATACTGGATACGTACCTACCTTAAAACACATATTTTGCTACTTTGTTTACTCGGCTCATATACTATATCATTGCTTGGCTCCATCTTTTTATATGCTCGACAAACTCCTTCCCGACTGTTTCATTATCACAAAATGAAAAACGATTAGGTATAAAAATATCAATAAAATATACTAATTATTCTGCTGGAAATAGAGATCCCTAGGTTTTATTGTCGATATAGGTAGGTACCTACGAATAGGTTTTATCCCAGCTAAACTAGTTCCCTGAGTTCTGCCAACAAATAGGCCTAGGCTTCTTAAAAAAATATCCAAATATCTAAATATCTGGATGACAACGTCTAACACTTCTCCTGCCTACTTATTACTTATTATGTACCATCGCCGCACTTCAGCTGGACGTTGTTTGGGATCAAAGGCGTCGTCATCATCGTGGCAACCATTAGAATTTTGGTGACAACTGTTGGATCCAAGCGGCGGCGCAATAATGTCTAGCGTAGCGGCCTCCTTACACTGGCGTTATGTCGCGGGAGCGCCTCGCTCTCTCGATGATATACTTTTGCCTCGATAAGGGGCTAAGGCCTCGACTTTGTGGCTTGAGGCCTGCTGGTGTGCTTGAATAGCTTACAATCCTAAATTAGTAGGTAGGTACTATCCGTTCAAAGAAACTTTGCCGCTCAGACGAGCGCGAAACGATTCTGCGAACGGATTAAATACCTACCTATTATTATCCATGAATGTACTTACGTAGTTTCACCAGTAGTTATCTCTAGGGCGGAACGAATTCTTTTCCTAGATTTATAGGACGCACTTGAAAATTGATGTTTTCCATACGCTATTTTGTTAGTAGGGTTCATTTTGAACGCTATAAATCCGAGTAGGTACCTATCTAATTCGGATTTCGGATGGTTCTACGAAGAACACTCAAACTTAGCGGCAAAACACTCAAACTTAAAAAAAAAAAAAACGGCCAAGTGCGAGTCGGACTCGCGCACCGAGGGTTCCACTATTACCTATAACTTTTCTAAATTTCAAGTCGATAGCTTGAATAGTTACTGAAATAATCGAGTGTGACAGACGGACGGACGGACGGACGGACGGACGGACGGACGGAGAAAGTCTCACCATAAGGGTTCCATTTTTACCAAATTGGTATGGAACCCTTAAAACGGCAGCAGTAACGATTGATGGCAATTGGCAATAATCAATTATTTATAATAAAAAAAAACCGGCCAAGTGCGAGTCGGACTCGCGCACCGAGGGTTCCATACCATAAAAGAAGTAAAACATTGAAAGAATCACTTTTGTTCATGAATTTACGAGTATTATTTACATGTAGGTACTTTTGTTGGCAAACCGCAAAGGTAACTTTGTTTTTGGCGGATTATTGTAATTATCAAAAAAAGTATATTAGTCAGCGAGTTGATTTTATTTTTCCTGTAAAATATACGTTAACTTCTATTGATCATAATTATTTCAGATTTCTCGATTGGTAAACTTCGGAGATAAGGGGGGGGGGGGGCGGTATTTTTTTCGACAGTTTGCTCAATAAATCAAAAAGTATCAAGCATAAAAATAAATAAAAATTATTTTTAGAAGATCCCACTCAACATTGTTATCTCATTTTGAAATTTTGTCGACCCAGTTTTCCCCCCTTTTTAAATAAAAATAAAAACAATTTTCTAATTTTTACAACTGTTATGACGTCAAGTCACTATTACCTATAACTATACTAAATTTCAAGCTGATAACTTGAATAGTTACTGAAATAATCGAGTGTGACAGACGGACGGACGGACGGACGGAGAAAGTCTCACCATAAGGGTTCCACCATTTTACCATTTTGGTATGGAACCCTAAAAATGGGAAATGCTTTCCAAAAAACCAACTTCAAATGCCACTAAAAAGAGTGAAATATTTTTTAATGTAGGTACCTACACCAATTCGAAGTCGAATTTTTATTTTTTACTTTCTAGTGGAAAACAATAAAATGCACAAGGCGTTGTAAAAAATACCCAAATCGCTTGAGATGTGTTCATAAAATCTGAAGAGATCCGTCAATTTCACCAAGATCCCATCATCAGACCCTGACTTGATGACGTTAGTCATCAAATCAGTATCTGCTAGCAAATGCACCAGTAACTATAAAAAATAACCAACTCGCTTCAAGTAAATACTAGCAAAATTTGAAGAGTTCCCTCGATTTCACCAAGATCCCATGATCAGATCCTGACTTGATGACCATAGGACAACTTGGAAAATATTACTCTTTCAAATAATACCCAAATTGTTTCAAGTGTACATATAAAATTTGAAGAGTTCTCTCGATTTCTCCAGGATCCCATCATCATATCCTGACCTGATTAAAATGGGACCATCTGGAAACTATACCCTTTTAAATAAAAAAAGAATTTTTCAAATCGGTCCACGCGTCTTCGAGTAATCGGTGAACATACATAGATAAAAGATTCCGACGAATTGAGAACCTCCTCCTTTTTTTTGAAGTCGGTTAAAAATACGTCATCCTCATTACTCATCACATAAGAACCTTTCGAATTTCCAAAATCTAAACATCGCCAGCGCTAGCGAAGTATTTTAATCATCTAATGATAGATGGCGTGGCGTTGTTCAAAATGAAGTTGTTTTAGGTAGTTATAATAGATGTCGCTTGTAAACATCACGTAAACATAGCTATAGGTTTGTTTTTTCTCACCCACACATCTTTAAATTTGGCGTTTTTTGATTGCTGTATTATTTTTTAACTAAAGTAAATATTTGCCTGATATTGAAATTGCGTGTATAAAAAGTCCTAAGTAAATCGTGAATATCAATAGATTTAACAAAAAATGTATATTTTTCGAGATTAACTCAAGTAAAAAATGTATGAGAGCGTGTGGTCCTTAACGTAGCACATCTCTAGTGGACAAGCAGCGTTAAGATTCCCAGTCAACTATAAATAGTCAGATATTAATAAAGCGTGTGAATGTTAGTGTCATGACGTCATCACCGACGCATTAATTGCGTCGTGTCATTAGCACTAGCGGCCAAAAGTGTTTAATAATTATTATAATTACGGAATAAACGGAAGTCAATTCATATTTGCCGCCATTTTATACGGCACGGTGACAATAAGTGACAGGTGTAACCTTAATCAAACAATCGTTATAACAAGTTTCTAAATCAATAATTAACTGAAACAAATAATTAGGTAAGTACTATCCCAGCTTTTTTTATAGACAGAAAATGCCTAACGCGAACTCCTCCGTCAGGGGTTATCCGTTATGTGGGGCTTGCACACACTAAAACTGTCTGTTTTTTATAGCGAGAACACAAATAGGTACATCATCTGTGAAAATTTCAAGTCTGTAGCCATCACGGTTCAAGAGATACAGCGGTGACAGACGGACGGAGGAACAGACCATAGACAGTGAAGCCTAAGGGCGCCTTCAAATTAGCCGCAAAATGAAGCGCGGCGGAAGCGCGGCTGCAGCGCTACTGGCGCGCTTCCGCTGCGCTGCTGTCACTAGTTTTGAGAATTGTAGTGTTGTACATAGTTTCACGATGGACTCTGACGAAAAAATACTGCTCGATTTGTACAAAAAATACAGGCGCGCAACACTAAAGGCGCCCTTTAGTAATATACCTATTATATTCGGTGGTAATAGGGTCCTCAAGTAATTTTATAAAATCTTGAAATAAATACCCAATTATTATTGTTTAGAAGTAGCTAAACTCAAAGACAATTAAAACTGCATTCGCGATACAGTTACGCATGGTAGGTCTAATATGAGTAAAATGTTTTTAATGCGCATGCGCCCCTCAGCGCGCCCAATGGCGCGTGGGGCTCCGCTAGCGGTCTCCACGCTTCAACACTGCCCCTCTAGCCATGTTACATATCTATACTCTTCCTACCAATAGTCGTGGTCATGGTATTACACGACTGCCCTAAAAAGGAGTGCAATGTTTTTTAGGTTTCATGTATGTATGTAGGTAAGTCTGTATGTATGTGAGATTTTTTTTCCACCATAACTTCTGAAAGGCTGCATAGATTTGGACATATTATGGGGTATCGTTAGAATCGTTACATCATGGCGAGTAACATACTCGTAGGCTACATTTTTTTTGGAAATGTATTTTTAAATTTTTAAATTATTTAGGTAAGTACTTGTTTTACAGTGAAATTGAAAGACAGACAGATTTAATTTGTCGATTGGATTGCGATTTATTATAGCAATCGTTGACGACATAGTACAGATATAATGGAACATAGCTACATTCTACAGTGTTAAAATGAGATGCATAATAATATTATATGGTTAGGTACAGTCGCAGAAGAAATAAGTTCAGGTATTACAGTTGTCAATTCAAAGAACTCAATCATTCATTAGAAATGAAAATCAATTTGTGTTATAGAGGTAAGCGGCATTGTTGTAATAATAATTATACGTCTATTTACAGTAATACGGTTATTATTATCAATACAAAGTAAGTAGATGTTTAAAAACATTCGCGAAGGCGCACGCTAAATATTGTGGTATGTAAATGCAACAATAATAGAAGTTTAAAAATAATAACGAAGAAGATAATAATATGAAGTAGGTGAATATTTTATTGTATCTTACATAATAGTACATTTCAATATAAGATCGGAAAGTTAGTCATTTCTTTACGAGTCCCGCGCCTTCGGCTTGGGTCAACTATAGGGATGAGAAGAAATGACAATTCCGCACGTGCATTAAACGATGTTTTTTAAATTCCTTTGCGAAAATAAAATATTGGTGTTACGTGTTTTCCAGTTTGTGTGCCGTGCTCCGGTGCCGTGCAGGACGAAAACAAAAATAGCACTAGTGCGGAAAAGAATAACTTTCCGCGCTAGTGCTTTTTGTATTCGCTTGTTGTTGTTTTTGGAGATTGTTCCTTTTGGAGAGCTTTTGTTGCGTGCACTGCGTAAACGCTTAAAGTTACGCAAAAATCATACAGTACGACGGAACTGTTCTCCTTTAACAGCTGTAAAAAAATCCGCGAATCCGGGACATGTAAAAACCGAAATTAATGCGAGCGTAGCCGCGGGCAACAGCTATAAGAGATAATAATTAGTAGGTACTTGAGTGACAGTTATAAAGTACTTGTCCACCCGCTTTTTATCTACCAAGGAACCCTAATTAAGTTGCTTAAATAAAAACAAGTATTTCGTATACATGGGTACTATGTCCAGCAACCTTCCATATACGGTTTCTCAATAAAAATAAAAAGCGATCAAGCTTGAAGGTCAAGCTGGGCGCACACTAGAGGGCGGGGGGAGGGGGTTCCTCGTATTTCGGTCGAGATCCGAGAACTAAAATAAGTATTATTGTTATGTTCATAATATATGTCACCGGAAATCTATGCAATTCGTCATTGTATATAACTCCTAGAAATTTATCCAACACATTGCCTAATAAAATGACAGCTAATGTATGAATACTCATGTCCTAGAATTTCTAAACGTTTCTTGAACAGCGATCGGAAATGTATTAAATTAGATTATTCCGTACGCACTGCAACTTTATAGAACGGGTAAACACTAAACAGTTATCTGTACATTATTTAAAAAAAATGGCCGGTCCGTTCAGCCAGGAGCCAAAACCAGGTGTTTTTTTGAACACGGACTATCTGAACTTTACCCAATTTGACCCAATTCTAATGAGATTTGAGAGTATACGACCTAGCACGTCACCTTTTTCTCTCCTTTGACGTCTCCTTTAAAGTTTTACTCATATTGCCATATTCTAGATTGCCAGTAACAAAAACCTGTAAAACTATGGCAGTTCATAGTCTCATACACAGTCCCGAATCACACTAATATTATAACGGACTTTCAACTACTGAACCCATTTGGCTGAAATTTTGAGTAAAGATACCTTACCCTGGATTCATACATGGGCTATTTTTCATGCCGGAAAATCCATCAAAAATTGCGGGGTTAGTGAAAACCCCACGCGCGCTTCCGCTAGTATTAACATACTTCCGAATACTGCTTAGGAATTATTATGTACTCGATTTAAATAACCACTAAGGAATTATTATATATTCGACTTAAATAACCTCTGAAAAAATTAAGATTCTTAAATTTAACGTCAGTTACTACGGTGAAAAATAAATGGTTTTAGATGTGATGCGAGGTGAATCGCTATTCGCAGTACTTTTAATTTTTGCAATTTATTTTGACCCCAGTAGTAAAATAAAAAAATATTTTTCGAGAAATTTTGTTTTCAAAAATTCGCAAACCAGTAGTACTAGGTACCGCACAAGTACCGCACGCCGTGCTCGCGGTGTGAGTTTTACTACTCTACACGCCACGTACCGCATAGTCACTACTATTGGTTATCACATTTTCGAGTTTATCTCGATTATTTTTTTTGCAATAAAAATAAAAATGCTTACTTTTCCGAAACAGTGTAGGTAATTCGATAGTACTACTGATACTGATTCACCCTGCTTAACATCAAAAACCATAAATTTTTCACCTTGTATATTCGCTCGGTAATTGTAGAGGTGCATTTCCTAGGAATTGTGTACAAATCCTTAGTTTAACACATCTCCGGTAACATATAAATGTCATGTAATTGTGATAAATACTTATTCAAGATATTTTCGAGCACTTTAATATACTTAGGTCATAATTTCATTACCTACTGATTTAATTGCCCAAGTGTATATTTGTTTACAAATTAAGTCAATTCGTTTGTTATGCAATCGCTCATCAGAAAAGGGACGCTTCGACGCCGTGGTTCCACGAATATACCTACTTATTACGTGATAACTGGCATCCTTACAAATCTCTGTGTTTTAGACAACGATAAAAAATCTCGATTTTCATCGCCCTTTTGCTACTTATATTATTTATAAGTAGTATTATTTATAATGTGTGGTCGGAACAACAATTCTTCTTTTTTCATTCATTAAAGGGATGAAAAAATTGGCCAAGTGCGAGTCGGGGTCGCGCACTAAGAGTTCCGTACGATTAAGACCAATTCTCAAAGTAAATTAAACACCTCTGTTCACCAAATTCAAAGGCCCACATTTGTTTTCATTTTTAATGAGTAGGTGTATTGTCCATGATTTCACATAATATTTCATAAACATCAATAGCGCAGAGAAAAGTAGCAACCGCGAAACTTTTTTTTTAATTTTTTATATTTAAAGTGATTATATAATTAAATATTCTGTGTCCTCTAAAATGTTTATTTTATTCTACTTTTCAGTATTTGTTGTTATAGCGGCAACAGAATTATCTGTGAAATTTTCAAGTCTGTAGCTATCATGGTTCAAGAGATTCAGCGTGGTGACAGACGGACGGACGGACGGACAGCGAAGTCTCAGTAATAGGGTTCCTTTTTTACCCTTCGGGTACGTGACCCTAAAAAGAAGAAGTGAATACGTGCAATTCACTCTTTTTACGTGCATATCATCTTTCACGCAATTTTTTTTTGGTCTTTCTCCACTTCTCCACAGTCCCCTCACAGAGAGAAGTGCCTATCTCCACGCGATCAAGTCCTGAGAGAGAGAGTCCTGGAGGAGAGATTCCTTCAGGGGGCCTACGTCCACCAGTGGATGTCTGTAGGCTGAGACGACTATGACGATCAAACTAACAAACAATATTTTCCGAATGCTCAAAATTGATCGATATCAGGGGAAACATGCAAAGATTTAGATGTAAACTAATGCCTATTGGATGTTGGAACCTATTTTATTTTAATCGCTTTTTAATAAAGAAATACCTATTTTCCTTCGATTTATTACTATAGTGACCTGTGTTTGAGTGATCTGAAATAGTGACTTTTCTGAATCACACTATTAGCAGGTAAATTTTATTATTTATTTATTTTGAGTCATGCTAGCCATGTTGCTATTAATTATAGACACAGATGGTTTGTGAGTTGTGACCGATTTCAAACGGCATAGGTAACTACACTATTTTATTACTAAAAAGTTTCATCGGAATAGTATAGTAGTAGTAGTAGTAGTTCGGGGCAATGTAGAAAAATAACTGTTCTACATTGTCTCGGGTCTGGGTGTTGTGGTACCTTCGTTGTTGACCTACCTGATTTCCATAACACAAGTGCATAAGCTACTTACTATGGGATCGGAACAATGTATGTGATGTTGTCCTCTATATATATTTATTTATTATTTATTTATTTATTTATCGAAATAGTAAAGAATGGATAAAGTTTTGGTCTATTATTATATTTATTATGCATATTTCAGAGTTTCTTGCTCGTTCTTCTCATCGCAAAATTGCATTACGAACTTGGCGGCAGAGACGGACATTATTCACGAGGGCTTGTAAGTTAGGCCTATGTGAAAGAATAAACATTTTGATTTTGGTGATTTTGATTTTTGATATTTAAAGGTATTCATCGTAACTTTAATTAAAGTAACTATAAATACATTTAATGAAGTTTTGGACTAAACAAATTTCAAACTAGTCTTTATAGCCTTTTGTAGGAGTAACGCAGCGTTAATTTTTTGTTTGTAAAAAACATAAGTGCAAATACCTATTATAAATTACGTAATAGCTGTTTAAAAAAATAAAAATATGTACTTATTCGTTTAAATAAAATCCATATCGGTATATATCCGTAACGATCAGTATAAAATGTTATGTTTCGTTGAAATGTATTATTTTATTTCAGAAAGTGAATGTCCATCAGAAGCAGTTTAATGTGAATCGATCGGAATTCGGATTCGGTGACAGCGTTCAGGGAGTCAGGGTTAGCAACCATTTACAATTCTTATAGTATATTTTTTTTTTAGAAAAATTAGTACCTAATTGCAAGGCGCCACCATGGGCGTAAGAAAAAGAAGTTATCCAGTAACTATATTCTCTAAAAGGAGATAAAATAATTTTCTCCACCAGCTACATCACGGTGAAAGTGAAAAGGAGAAGTTATGCCTTCGTTTTATCTCTACTCGTGCCTTATGTTTGGCGAGTGCATAAAACTTTTAGGAGGGAAAAAAAACATTTTATCCCCTCCCCGTAGCGAAATTATCTCCATTCATTATGCTAGATGTACAAGATTATTGTGTATCATAATCGTGGATTACATGGCTATTGTTTGTATCAAAACCACGGAATACATAATACGAGTAAATAGTAAAGGTACTTACAAAAGTCAAATAGGTGCGTAGCGTACACCGATAAGAAACCTGAGGATATGGGCATCTGAAAGAATTGCGTAAACCTTTTTCGTACAAGCAAACAGTAGCGCCATCTGTCAAAATTCTGTAGGTGGCTGCTGAGTGAATTACATCGCGGCCTTACAGCATTAGGCCTTAGTAACAAAACAAGGATTGTTAGCACCAGTAAACTGGCGACATTCTTTCGCGCCGTCCGCCCTGTCCAGAGTACTATGTCTATTGTACAATTTTAACGCGCAATTTTCTTGAAGCTGACAACCCTGTAAGTGGCGCAGTGTTGCAAAATCCCGTTTCGGTTTCGGCATAGCGCACTCTCAATTGATAAGTTTCAATTTCGGGCGGAATTACGTAAATACAACCCATTTACAACTTATGCCAGTGTCGATGGCTACAGTGATAGGTTCGTGCCTACTGTCCGGCAATAAGGGCCTAATAAACAAATCAAATAGCTTTGAAACAAATACTTACTACCCGCAAAGGAGAACTTTCTAGAAATTTAATTTAATTTTTTTTTTTTTTTAATTTTAACATGTACACGATTAAATTATCGTTGAACACGAATGTTATAGTGACCTTTTCAATTTCTATGGCGTTTGGTGCCGTACTTTTGTGACAGATATTATGTTCACATGGAAAGGTGCTTGCCCTTAGAAATTCAGTACGACACTTATTTTTTTTGGAAATTTAAAGTTTATTAGGCAGCCCATACAATCAGAATAGTCTTATTGCCGACATTCTCCGAAAAAAAAACATTGCGAAGCGCGAAGACGTCTCAGCTGGCTGCCCAATCCACTTCGCACTCCTCAGTAGATATTAACTTATTTAGCAACTGATCTCAATGGCGTAACATAAGCAAAATGAGCGAAACAGCCGTGTAATGCTAACTTAGGGGATAGGTAGCTACTCAAAGCCGTCCTCTTCTTTTTAATTTCATTCTGAGAACCTATTTCTACTCTGTAGCCAATTGCAGGGAACAGTAAAGACTCAGAGGGAGAAAGGGTTTATATAGGACCCAGCAAGCTGATCAAGGGAGGTCTGGCGTTCATTAAATATCTTTGACCTTTCAGGACCGCAGGGAGCTTTTCAACGTCACTTCGTCGCTAAGCAAGTGTTATTATTTAGTTGCCACTAAGAAATAACGCACGAAATTGTGGCACAACACTGAACTGATGTTTAGGAAGCAGACATCTGAAAAACTAACTAGGTAAATACATAAATAGGTCCTTCAACTGAACACGGGTATCCATTGTAATGGGGTCGGATATAGCCCACCACGTTGGCCACAAAGTACTATCTAGTCTCTAAATTATTTTACTAGTTCTTTTCCGTAAAAGCTTACAGGCAAATCTAGTTCTTAATACATACCTAACTAAACACGCACATAAAAGTTCTCACTTTTGTAATATCAATTAAAGTGATTGTGTTCGCGGGTAAGTGTTAATAATAAATTGTTAATAGACTTTAAGTGAGGGCTAAAATATAGAGACATTTTTTTGTCTGGTCTCAGCATTATTTCCTTATATTGATTGACAAAAAACAAGGTGACGGCAAAAAATAAATTTGTCAGTACCAACAGGTCGAATGCGCGCGCGCCGTTCTGCAACATGGGTTTTCAACAGTTAAACCCAATGCAGAACATAGTGCATAAACAATTACCTACTGGTTGGGGCCGTATTCGTAGAATGAAAATGAGAACTCTATTTGCCTTCTAATTAAAGCATTTGCGTATGCAGGATAGGAAAACATCTTGAATGCCATGCATTCCCAAGAGTTTTCCATAATATTATCATTCACAAATGAACCTAAATTTGGGAAGTTTTAAGTAACCATTATTCTTGGAATTTTGACGCATCACATCAGACTCACGAGGGGACGGCGTAAACCTTGTTTTAGCCGACTGACGTCCACTGTTGGACTAAGGTGTCTTGGTACTACTAGGTAGGTACTTGTTGTTAAATAGTGATAATATAAAAAATACCCGGCTGAGTTTGTTGTGGGCTTCTTCTCAGCGGCACGGCGCGTTCATGAACCCTCGTAAACTTAGTTTTAAGTCGTGAATGGTTATCACCATTAAAGTGACCATGACACAAACAAAACGACGTGTCATAAGAGCCTTTGTATGCTAGGCCTATATGAAATAAAGAATTTTTCTATTCTATTCTATTCTAGGCCTCCTAAATGACCGCTACATACTACAATTTTGTACGCATTGAAGTGAGTGGCTGGCACTCCTCTATTGATGAATCCATACACCTATAGCAACGAATATATAATATTACTAACGTAAAGAAGGGACATTCACACCCTCCCGTCAATGTATTACCCCAGAGCGGCGAGCGCGACGCGTCGGGTGGTACTCGTGGGCGCTGTCTCGCGAGTGCGTTATTTCAATAGGTTTGCCACAAATTCATAACTTTATCATCATAGGGCTACTGATTGTAAATAAAAGCATACCTTTTTAAATAACAATTTTTTTATATCAATTTAATAAAAAAATCATATGGGTAAGGAACTGTAATGAATTATTATTTTGTAGTGATTTTGATAAGTATCCCATTATATCCTATTGTCTAATATGATTAATATGGAAGCTTGTGGGTTTGGATATTTGTAACTCTTTCGTGCCGCAACTAGGTAGGTACTGTACCGATTTGGCTGCAAATTGGAATGGAGATAGAGTAATTTGGATTAACACATCTTTACGCTCTTATCCCGAATAATCCATAGTTCCTATGGAATTTGTGAAACTCCATAATTCATGTGAGTGAAGCCGCGGAAAAAGCTATGTACTTATGAAAATAAATAATATATATTTCTGTTATAATTTTATTCTTAGAAATTAAAAAAATTATAGATGCAATGCAACACAATGCAATATAATTAGTTTTCATGAAATAACTAAACAAAGCATTGCATTTGTACCGCAATTCAAATGTTTTACAGTGGGCTGCAAGTTGTCACCGTGGCATTGTGCATCGGTCGGGTCGTTGCCACGTACACCTCGAGTTTTGCCAGCCCTACGGGCAACGATGACATTTACTCACACATACAAATGGAATGCTTATAGGGCCGGCATTTTAGTAGTAGTGTAGGTAGTTAAGTCACGTCATTTGTACTGAGTGTCACCGGCCTGCCTATAGTGAGATGGTCTGCTAATAGTGAGCTTCATAGTGTCTGGCCGCTATTTCAGCATTTTGACTCCCCAACGTCTATCTTCTAAAAGCTAAATGTACGTTCGTTTCAGCCCACGGACGCCCACTGCTAGAAAAAGGCAATGATTTCCAGCTCACACGATCCTGCGCTACGTGAATTTCACTCTTAATGTCGTCAGTCGACAGTCCATCTAGTCGGAGGTCTGCCAACACTGCGCTTTCCCGAATGGCGGGGTCGCCATTCCAGCTCTTTGGGTTGCCAAATGCCAACGTCCATCGGTTCTTCGTGCTAAGTGCCCCGTCCATTGCCACTTCAGCTTCGCGATACGTCTAGCAATGCCGATGACTCTTGTTTATCTACGTTCATCATTTCAGAGAAACTCCGAGCACACCTTGCCCGCCGAGTGACTCTGAGCCTTCTTATGAGGCCCATAGTGAAAGACCATTCGAATTTAAGCTATGTACTCCAAATTTAAAGTTAATATTTAAATCGTTACTAATTATATTTTGATAAGTTTTTCACGTCAAACTTCCTTCTCGGGCTAATTTCTCAATTGGAAACAAAGTTTTTAATATTAAAATCCGGCGATCACGATTCTCCTTTTTGCTACTTTTTCACGAAACTTTTTTAATCCGGGACGCAATGGCAAACCGCAAACTGCCTGTGGGAGGTCATCAAACTGTGTTACCAGTACAGGGTCCTGAATGTGATACTGACTATTATCGGTCAGGCACGCCATTGTCGTGTTACTATCGGCGGTGGTTTTTCCTTTCGGCCTTAATTACGGCTTCCTTTGTACTAACCAGCCATGGCCGAATAGAGATGGGGTCTAAATTTTTCAACCCAGCCTGATATTATCTATACTTTATAATATGGTAAAGCTGAAGAGTTTGTTCATTTGTTAGAACGCGCTAATCTCAGGAACTAGGTACTGGTCCGAATTGATAAATTATTTTTGTGTTGGATAATCTATTCATCGAGGAAAGCTGTAGGGTATATAACATCACGCTATGACCAATAAGAGCGGAGTAGCAATGAAAAATGTTACGAAAACGGGATGAATTGTTCCTTTTGGAGTTAAAGTTATAAAATGCGGGCGGAGCCGCCGGCAACAGCTAGTTTGGTAATAATATAATCAAGAATGAAACTTATTTTAAATACCCCTCTCAAAAAAGATTTTAGATATATTTTAAGTAGATATACTCAATATGCGTATTCGTAAAAGTAAATTCGCCAAGAGGAAATTAATATGGTTAAAATTTTAATCAAAACACCAAATTGTTAACATCATAATACCAGAAGATTGTAGTCGAGACACTATCCAGTAGTAGCCAAACAAAATTAGACAGAAAAGAGAAGTATAACATTCCGATATGTTTATATCTCTGAAGGTCTGTCCTGTAAACATTTCGCAATGGTATTAATAACATGTATAAACTTTCCAATGAGTTAGAGACTTCAATGCTCATAACTGGATGACATTG
Source organism: Coenonympha glycerion (assembly GCA_963855885.1). Taxonomy (NCBI): domain Eukaryota; kingdom Metazoa; phylum Arthropoda; class Insecta; order Lepidoptera; family Nymphalidae; genus Coenonympha; species Coenonympha glycerion. Next base: position 2,119,146 of record OY979626.1, read on the forward strand.
CAATTAAGACTCGCTTTCTTGTGCCTTATGTTTTTTTCGCACATTCACAAATTGCATAACGTGCACCAACGATCATGACGCCTTATCCAGTACTTGATGCTTTAACTTAACTATAATAACTAGGTATTTGACGATAAGTGCGTACTACAACCAGGGTTCCATACTCAAAGAGTAAAAAAGGAACCCTGTTAAAAAATTGAATATGATAAATATGTCAGGGGGCTCCCATACAACAAACGTGATTTTTTTTGCTTTTTATAGCGGTAAAAGGTAGACGTTTCAAAAGTTCACAGAATATTTAGTTATATATTTACTTAAAAAATAAATAGTTAAATTGAAGAAGTCAACGAAGTCAAGTGCATCGAAGAAAGTGTTAGAAAATTGTGTGTGGTGTTTCATATGGGTATTGTTCCTGCATAACGTACCATACAGAATAGAACAAGTAGCGGATTATAGCAAAACAAATTGATCTGTCCTGCTTACTTCAATACTATTGAGAATTGGTCTTGTCAGTAGGGAACCCTCAGTGCTCGAGCCCGACTCGAACTTGGCCATTTTTTGCAAAACTTAATAACACTTGGATCTTCTTAAAGTTCATTATTCGGTTTAGCTTTATGATTTTGGTCGCGGTTTGTAGTTCGGATAGTCACGAATACAGAGGGCCGGATAAATCAATTACTCGAGTAGCTTACCTATATTCAGGATTTTAAAGTGCCGCGTCGATTCGCGAAAATCTGTTTCACAACGGTATTGCGAACGGAAGAAGGATCTGTCACAACGCAGCTCCCAGTGCGACAATTGACTTCAATAGAAAGGTCGCTATAATTAAATTAACGCGCCGATCCTAATGTGAAATATTGTGTGAAATGTACAGCAGCCGTGCTATTCTGCAAAACAGCGACGAGCGTACATCTCTGCATCTATGAATTTGTCAGTTGTAATAGAGTACAATTTTGCATGCCATATTCGGGTTGGCAGCTGTCTGGCAGCTATTTCATTTTGTAGAATAGCACAGCAGCTGCTAAATCGCACATCGTGTATAGTGTTCTACTATATATAGGCAATAATAACCTAAATACGAGTATGTAAAAAAGCGGCAGCTCTATAGGCATATACTTCATTGATATAATATTATTATTGCGATACGATAGATGCAATGAAAATGGAACGAAATTAAATAAAATTGTCAAGTGCGAGTCGGACTCGCGCACTGGGGGTTCTACTATAGAAAAAGTGAAACCATAAGAATCACTTTTCTTACCCAACCGCAAACTTAACTTTGTTTTTTGAGGTTACTTGTTTAAACCAAAAAAGTATAATACTTAGATACTCTTAATTAATCGGACAGACGGACACACAACAAAGGGTTCCTTTTTTTTCATTTGAGGTACCCTAGAAAACTGCATATATCGTGCCCAACAGTGAGATATCTTCCTCAATAAATGGACAAGATTTCAAATCGGCCTAATTGCTGAGATTAGTGCGTTCTAACCAATAACTCTTCAGCTTTATATTTTAACTAGTTATATTTTAATAATGTTTGAACTTTGAACATATTCATACAATGTCAGTATGAAAATTTTGGAACAGTAAGTATTAAAATAGTACCTACTGCTTTAGAGGTGTTATTAAGGCCCCTGATCACTTTGAAAACTGACATAGTGTGGTTTGTTTAGCGCCTCTTAAGTAGCAATAGTGTAATTAAAGCAATCAATGGACTCCACTGACCTCGATCTTATGAGCGTGTGTAGCGTTGCCAGGCGTTCGGATAAAGCCGGACATCGTTAGGCTTCTTTATTCCGTGTCCGGCCAATACAAACACAAACGTTGTCCGGCTTTTGTCAGGTTTTTCATATTTCGCAAACGTGAAAAACCTGCGAGCGCCGACCGTGGCCGAACAAGGTTTATGCTAATAATTTTTAAAAAGTTTGTTTGATTTTAAATACACGTACGTTTTTGTCCTCACAATCATACGAATACGTTGGTGGGTATGACAGAGACGGATTTCGCGCCAAAATCACAAAAACAACAAAATAAGCTGTAACTTTGATGCGAATACTCGTAAAATTTTCTTACAGAATTTAGGAACGACATAATTATTGTCATTAAAATAATGTGAATTTTATTTTAATTTTTACATCCGTAAAGGTATGGAAGTATAAAGCAGTTTAATTTAATATTAGTGACAGAACAATTTTTTGGTGCCCTTTGAAGATGATGAATACAAAATGTTGAGTATTACAAGTAACAACATATTTTTTTATGCTTTTATAAACTCAATCGAACCTATTCAAGTTGAGCAACGTGTATTTCGAGGAAAACCTGTAGAGAGCCATTTAATTTTTATGATGTAGGGTGTGTCCGGAATTTTTACCCAAATGTCCGGCATACTGGCTGGTCTGTCCGGCTAATAGGTTAGGCGACCTGGCAACCCTAAGCGTGTGTAGTGAGCACTGACGAGTTGACACTCGACAGCCGCTGGGCCGCAACCTGGTACAGTTATATTACACTGCGAGTTGCGATTGATAGCGGAAACCAGTAGCTCAGAGGAGATTCGACACCTTTGAGCCCGTTTCCACGAAGGTACACTAACTGTTGTCACTTCCATGGGCTAGTTTAGTTGTTCACTGGTTTCGCTACTGTAACCATTGCTCTCACTCAGCTACCGTACCTCTGATGACTGATTGTATGTGCATTTGATTTAGCTCTCCGTCTTATCAGGGATCAAGGGATCAGTGGTTTGAATAACAGTGGTCAGAATATGTCCCCAACTATGCGTTTTTAAGATGCTTTTGCATCACTGTCGAACGAATGCGCGCAATCACAATATAACCAATTTAGTTATCGATTTTTTTAAGGAGGTACGTAATCGTTTTAACTGAAATTTTAATTTCGGCCCGATGCGATGCGTTACAGTTTACACGAATCGCCTACCGCTAAAAGGTGTGTTGCCAATGGTTGTGATATAATCGAGAGTGGAGTTAATAGCATGCAACCTGCAGCAGTGGGCCGCGCTTCCTGGCTCTAGTGAACGGTGCCGACACAATAGCAGTAATCGTGGTGGTTATCTATCGTTTGACAAACAACGTATTCGGTAATGGTATTCCCCAATGATGAAAAACGCTACGCTAATTGGACGGGAAAGGTGTGACGTATGTTGAAGCCAAAACTTTCTCAAATATCGCGTCGCACTTCATATATTTCGGCAAATACCGCTGTCGGTCGCATATAATATTAGCGCCATTTTACAGTTTTGATAACTTAAAAATCCGGCTTCAGGGCGGAGCCTAAAAATGTATGCGTGACGTTAGTAAAAGCTGTCTGCGTATCGAATGGCAACATAACTATTAAAAACATTGGAAAATTGACGATAAAATAAACAAAAGAAAAAAAAAATGAAAAATTAAAAAAAAATTAAAACACCCACGCCTTTTGTGGACTTGTAATTGAAAAACGATTATTTTTTTTAAACTCCCCGACTAAAGGAAAGTGAGAACTAAAAAGAAGAGCCTATCCAAGAAAATCCGCCGGAGCCTGTGCAGGTGTTGATGGTGCAAGATGTGGACGTTTACCAGTTGGTAACTAAGTAATTCAATTTCTCGATACTTCTCATTTACCGACAGCTTATACCTATACGAACTGCTCTAATTGATATTGGAAACGGAAATAGCAAAGGCAGCTCTGACGGATTTTCTTGGAACCGAAGACAATTTTTCACACCGTCCGCCCCAATGACGAAATACGCTTATTCATGGTCCGCCCTGTCCAGGGTACATGTCTAACGTCTATTGTAGTTCATAATAATTTTGTTCAGTACGGCAAATGCTTTTTGTCAAACGATACGGCCACACGTGTGACGTCACAACTCGTAAAACAATGGGCATGCGTTGCCGACAGCCCTGCTTTGTTGGTGCACTCGGAACTAGCTGTTGCCGTTGACATTTCCTGCGATTTGCGCTGTGCAAACGTCTCTTATGTCACTGAAGCCATCGCCCCGGCAACAAGGCTATCTTGGCACATGGCCAAAATCGGAACTAACGCCGCTTACTGTTGATAATTCTCACTCAAACGGTTACGGTAAACTCACCCCTAAGTTTTTAGCATTGCGCCTAAACGATAAAAAAGGTGATGAGGTAACTAGATATGGCCGAAGCCTCCCACAAGACCAGACCTGAGCCAAATTAGAAATTATAAAATTCCAAAGTGCTCCGTGGCGGGAATCGAACCTGCAATCTTCCACTCGAACCAAGCTTACTCCACTGCGCCAGGAGCACGATCTGAGGCCAGGAAGGTCGTCAACACCGGTAATCTCTACTGAACAGAGGCTGAGCACAGATTTTAATGCTGAGTATCAAAAATAAAGAGATTTTAGCCATAGCTCCACAACGCTGGCTGAATACCAGTATATTAAATTTTCTATGAATGATGTATGATGGATGGAACATGTTTCTACGCTGAAGTGCGCGCACAGAGAAAGTTGCAGCTATGATCACATCAAACAGCTCTTCAGAGCTCTCCTCTTTGAACAACCTATAGAAGACATACAGAGAGCTAACGTCCCTACGGTGTTGAACGCTTTTGAATCCGGTCATAAAGACTAACGAGCTAATCGGCTTTCAATAAGTATACATAAAATATAGCAATATAATAATATAGTACTTATACATAGATAATAACTCTCTCAAAATAACTACACCATTCATTGCCATTCATTGTTATAATCTATTTATTTTATTTATTATACTAAATTCTATTTCTCAGGTACTTACTAATTTTGCTCTTTGCGAACAGTCGCCAATTTACGTCAAGCTCTTTCACAACCGGAAACTTACCTGGAATAAAATAAATATGTTATGAATAACAAAAATACATGCAAGAAATAAGGAACCTTTAAAGTTGTAATAAGCAGTGAGTATTGGCTATAGCACAATTTAATGGAATACCTACTGACACTTAAGTGGAAATGTGGTCAGAGAGACTTTTGAACATTAGGTTTTTTAGAAAACTATTGCTGTCGCTCTGCGACGTTGCCGTGTCCGGTCCGGCAGCCCTATCCATGTGTGTGTAAGTTGACAAAGTGTGCGTGTCCGCGATGCGCGTTGCCGCTTCGCGCGTGCAGCGGTGATCTAGTCACTCCGCAGTCCGCACTCGTTCCTGCTATTTTCTGGTGTTCGCATCATTCTTTACTTACGCATTGACGCAAAGTGATGGATCTCTAATGTTTTTGGCTTGTTTATTGGAATTGTTCTCCCTGCTACGCTATTGATTCGGCTTATGTTTACTGGACCGTGTGTTTTATAAAATCCAAGAAGATACTACTACATATCTACTAGGGCCCCCAAAATCGGAAAAAAAGGAAAACCGGTTTTACTCCGATTTTTAAATCACAAAATCGTTTTTTTTTCGATTTTTTCGATCTTTTCGATTTTCGATTTTTTTTTTATTGGTAACTTTACAATTATCATGCTGAAAGAGATTTTTGACTGAGAATTTTAATATTGACCAACAAAAATTTTGAATCGTGAGCGTGGCAGCAATTCAAAGTACTTACTGCAAGAAAAAGCAGCAGTACCTACCTACTTAAAGTCCGAAAGTATTAGTATTGAAAAAGAAACTGGCTGACTGACTGACTGACTGACTGACTGACATATCAACACACAGCCCAAACCGCTGGGTCTAGAGACTCTAAATTTGGCACACAGGTTCTTTATGAGGTCTAGAGGTGCACTAAGAAAGGATTTTTCAAAATTCATCTCCTAATTGGGTGTGCATCGGGGCTCCAAAGTTTGTATTTTACCAAGCTTAAATACTCCTTCACGCCGCAACCATTAAACCCATTTGGCTCAAATTTGGAAAGGACTGTAAACTATATCCTGGAATAACACATAAGCTACTTTTTATGCCGAAAAATCCATGGCTCCTTCGGGAACTGTAAAAAACAGATATTCAACCGGATGAAACACTCTTTCACGGCGTAACTACAAAACAGATTTGGCTGAAATTTAGCACGAAGATAGATTTTATCCTGGATTAATACAAAAGCTACTTTTTATCCCTCAAAATTACATGGTTTCTATGATAGAAGTGAAAGACAAATATCCACGCAGAAAAAATATTCCTTCACGCCGTAATGACTGACTGAACTGATTTGGCTGAAATGCGGAATGAAGATAGATTATATCTCGGATTAATGAAAAAGCTACTTTTTATCCCGAAAAAATCCATGGTTTCCGCGGGAATACTCAAAAACAGATATTCACGAAGGAAAATATTATTTCACGCTGTAATTACTGAACTGATCCGAGTGAAATTCGGAAAAGGGATAGATTTTATCCCGAATTAATACATAGGCTACTTTTTATCCCGGAAAACTCAATGGCTTCTATGATAGTAGTAGAAAGCAGTGAAATTTGGAAAAGAGATAGATTTTATCCCGAATTAATACATAGGCTACTTTTTATCCCGGAAAACTCAATGGCTTCTATGATAGAAGTATAAAACAGAAATTTCTCGCGGTAAAATATTCCTTCATAGCGTAATAACTAAACTGATTTGAAATTTGGAAAAAAGAAAGATTTTACACTGGTATAACAAATCGGCTACTATTCATCCCGGAAAAATTCATAGTTTCTAAGATAATAGTGAAAATCACATATTCATGCGAGAGAAATACTACTTCGCGCCGTAACTACTGAACCAATTGGACTGAAATTTAGGATGGAGATAGATTTTATCCTGTAATAATACATCGGCTAATGTTTATCCCTGAAAAATCCATAGTTTCTAAGAAAATAATGAAAATCAGATATTCATGTGGGAAATACTCCTTCGCGCCGTAACTACTGAACCGATTTGGCTGAAATTTGGAATGGAGAAAGATTATATCCTAGAGTAACACATCAACTACATTTTTCTCGGGAAAATCTATTGTTTCTATGCACTTTCTATGATAATAGTAAAAAAAATGGTCAAGTGAGAGTTGGGCTCGTGCACTGAGAGTTCCGTACCATCACGACCCATTCTCTATACTATTAAAGTAAACTTAACACTCGTGCCCACTTAATCAAAAACGAGCATAAATATCACGTTTGTTGTGTGGGAGCCCCTTTAATTTTTTATTTTATTTTAATTTTATTATTTATTTCTACAGTAAGTATATAACTAAATATTTTGTGAAAATTTGAAGCGTTTACCTGTTAGCGTTATCAAGGTCGAGGAAAAACAAGCAAAAAAAATCACGTTGTATGGGAGCCCCCTTAAATATATATTTAATTCCATTTTTTGGTATTTGTTGTTACCGGCAACAAAAATACATCATCTGTGATAATTTCAAGTCTGTAGCTATCACGATTCAAGAAATACAACCTGGTGACAGACGGATGGACGGACAGCGATCAGAAGTCTCGCTAATAGGGTTCCTTTTTTTACCCTTTGGGTACGGAACCCTAAAAACAGATATTCATGGATCTATTTATATAACATACAAACTTTCGACTTTATTATATTAGTATGATGGTACGGAACCCTACGTACGCAAGTCCGTCTCGCACTTGGCCAGTTTTTTATAGACACGACCTACAGACAGACAACAAAGTGAGTTCAATAAGGGTTCCTTTTTTCATTTTAAGATACAGTACCCTGAAAATGTAAATGCTTTTATCGATAGCTGTTAACAACACTAGTTTATCGATATTATTATCAACTACTACGCATCACTTCAATCTGTGTACGTATGATCAGACCGTCCCACGTAGGGCATGTAAACTCGGAACTATTTCCAACTCCGGAATTGGATCCGATGTTGGGCCTCAACTCCGGAATTCCGGAGTTGGTTCCGGTTTTGATTTAATAAAATAAAAAATTAAATTTTTTTTTAATTTTCTTTAAATTACAAATGAAATCAACAAATAAAAACCATTTTACTACTATATCAATATTTTGATCAACAATAATTGTAATTTGTAAATAAGTAAAACCATACAAGTTAAGTATTTCCGTTACAAAAACTATAAGTATTTCCGTTACAAAAACTATTAAACGAAAATTCGTTTATGTATATATGCATAGCCATGAAAGTACCTATCTCTTTCTCTCTCGTTCTGTCGTGTCGGTTTCTTGCTATGACAGAACGAGAGAGAGAGCAAGAGTGACTTTAGAGTAAGCATTACGTGAATAGCGCAACACGTGACATGTTGTCTATGGTTTTTTAAACAAGCAAAATTATATTTTGTAAAATATAGGATGAGTCCTGTGACAGATGTCATTTGCATAGACCGCTCTAGTACCGTCTCAGTCTAGTGCTTAGCTATTGCTATACACCTCTCATCTTATGACAGCTGTCGCAGCGATTAATCTACGTTTTAAGGGTTTCAAAATAACATTTTGTGACAAATCGTTACTGGATTAAAAAATATGATACCTATGTTTTAAATGAGTCAGTAAAGATGACTAAGAGAGATTACCGAGATTCAGAAAAGGGTCTAGCCAGGTTACTATAGCGATATTATAAATGTTTTTAAATAGAGAATTGCCATTAAAAAGTGGTGTGTGCTGTGAATTGTTAACTGTGAAGGCGCAAAAGCTCTAACATTCTTACTTTTAAACAAGAAAATATTCCGATGCTGGCTCCGGAACTGCGCTTCAACTCCGGAACTGAAACATCGGAATATTTGCTCCAAAGTTCCGGAGTTACGAAACTCCGGAATTCCGGAATTCATGCCCTAGTCCCACGTCCCCGCCCGCAAATTCGTGCAATAAGGACAACTGCAGATCCGACACAATAGGACCTTGTAAAATGCTATATTTCGGGGTTTGGTTCTCGGCTATTTCCTCCTCCAAAACTGGACCAATTTGAAAGATATTTCGTAAACTGAATATAGAGAATATATACTTTGTCGCTATGTTTTTCTTTTTTCGGTAATAGTTGTCAAATTCGTACACTAGGCATCTGTTATCAGCGAATCTGCATCTGTTATCAGCGAATCTAAATAGGCAATTTTGAGCATTTTCTAAGTCGTCTAGTGCTTATAAAGATAATGTATTATCAAAAATGAAAACATAGAAACATAGAAAAGATTGATATTTATTTTACTGTAAAAAATCATTGCTTTAAGTTCATAAACCAGAAAGAAAACAGACGAGAACGTTTGTATGGAGAAAAGACCGCTATCGTTTCCTCTTAAGAAAGCCCGCACTTAGAATCTTAGTTAGCGAAACATTAAACCATATGAAATCAACCGCGACATAGATAAGTACCTATACTCGAATCCGCAGATCATAAATATTTATTATCTCCACTTTTTATCTGAATTACACTTTATAGATTGTAATGATACATCATACAACCTAACATGCGCGTCGCCGAGAAAATGCCTCTTGATACTTCATTTGAAGATGCCCGCGTTGTTTGTAGTGGTGAAAACGGAATAAGGAAGGTTATTCCAGACCTTTCCTTTGGAAATCGCTTTGTAAGCGTCTTCATAGAGATGCAGAATCTTACGATACCTCATACCAACTGTAAGGGGGATGTCGCTTCGCCCAGTGGTCTAATACTTTTTAACCGACTTCAAAAAAAGGAGGAGGTTCTCAATTCGTCGAAATCTTTAAAGCAATACCACTACAATACGTTAATCTGCCGGGAATCGATGGCTCGAGGCTCGTTTTTGACGGCTATGGTTTTTTCCTCCTCGTGAACACCATATCGGTAGCTCCCTGTGTCAGACTCATACTGGCTAAAACCCCTCTATCTCCGCTGCTGCCGTGTGCCTGCCGCTAATCCAAATCGCATAAACATGATATAGGCTCAAAACCTACCAACTTTTGTCTTCCTAGGAGGAAGAGGAGAAAAGATCCTTCTATTCATTCATTCTAAATTTTGCCATGTCTTTTCCAGAATCACCATTGTTCTACTTTTTCTAACATCTTGTATATAAGGTTTCCAACGTTAGTTTCCCCTTTCTTCACAATCTCCTATCTTTCCTCATCAGGATGAGGATGTGGCTGCCTCCTACCAGATGACTGCTACCACATGTGTATGCGATTCTTTAGACATCCCATTGCTATGCATAGGCATCCGTGGAATAAGTTTCTATTGTCATTTGTCATTATTCAATGGTTAAGCAGTGATAGCTCAGTGGTTCTGACCTCTGCCTTTCATAAGGAGGTCGCGGGTCGCGGGTTTGGGCACGCACCTCTGACTTTTCCGAGCTATGTGCGTTTTTAGGCAACTAAAATCACTTGCTTAGCGGTGATGGAAAACATCGTAAAGAAACCTACATGCTTGAGAGTTCACAAAAATGTTCTCGAAGGTGAGTGAAGCCCGCCAACCCGCACTTGGCCAGCGTGGTGGGCTATGGACAAACCCCTCTCAGTCTGAGAGGAGACCCGTGCCCAGCTGTGGGACACAAAAAGGGGTTAAGATATTTCAATGGATGAAGATGTAGGTATCATAGGTAGGTATACCTATTAGGGTCGGAGTACTGTCATAACAGTGCTATTAAATAGAAAGTCAGGTGAAACCTAAAAAGACTAGTGTTTAGTAGAACTATCCGAGCCGTAACTGTCGCTTACTACCTAGGTACTATCACTTATACAGTATACAGTCGACTAAGTAGTCAGAAATTGCAGGTAAGAACTGGCACTTTGCACTGATAGGCGAAATTTATCGTCAGACTGCCGTAAGAACCGCCAGACTTGAAATAGTCGCAAAGGTATATTTATTAGTTTATTACGAAATATTATAAACAGCATTCAGATACGGTAGCCCACAATAAAAGAGAGATAAATACGCAGAATAATGCACAGTGCATTATTAAGCACAATCTAAATCCACTTAAGTTCTCTTAACTTAAAGACTTATGGGAAAGCAATATTCCGACACGAATTGTACGTTGAGAACAGCTTTCCTATAAAACCTCAGGCCTGCGGCTAAACCCGTAAGTGTGACAGAGAGCGCCAAACTGAGGCGCAGCAGGTGGCCTGTTCCCCCGTTTTATTGCACCAATCTCCGCTAAATCTGGCGTTTCTTGCGGCTCATTGCGGAGGTGTGCGATAAACTTATGGCATCATGTCATATACCTAGAAGTGTTGTTCATTTCCTAATGATTACATCATGGCAATAGTGTAGACAGTTGTGGCTTCCGAAGATAACCGTTAATGTTCTCAAGTCACTATTATGCACAAAGGTAAGACACTTTCCTGTCGGTTCGGACGCTTTGATTACTTCCTTAGAGCAGAGATAGCGCAAGCTCGAATAGGAGCGGGAAGTCCAAGGTTCGATGCTAAACTAACTCAAGCCTGGTCTGGAGAAAGGCTTCGGCCGCGGCTAGCTACCATCACAACGACCAGGAAGTCCTACTAAGCGATTTAGCCTTTCGGTTCGATGCTTTGTAACAATCGATTGAGTGTATTTTACCCTTTCTTATTTAGATTATGTCTTCGTTAAGTAACATGATCAATTTGTGTATCGGAAATATTATTTCATTCCCATACATTACATTTATATAATTTAGTTTCATCAGACATGGACAAGTTTCCTATGACTTAAGTACATATAAGCAAAAGGCTAAGTACAGTGATGTAAAAAAAAACAATGATGTAGCATATAGCTGCATTAATAGTTTATACTGATATGATTCAAGTATTTAAATAGTAGTAATTATTACTATAGTTAGATTTGGACTAGAAACGCTAATATTGATACCCTCTTCAACCACTGCTTTTGTTTTCAAATAATTACTACAGGAAAATAGAATAAATCTTAGGATAATGATATTAAACAGTGTACACAAAACTTTATTTCGTAAGCATGTAAGAGGACACATTGCGAGTATTATCGATATGTAACAAGTTAAACAATATTACGAAACTTGCCAGTCAGCCTATACAGAGGTGTGGAGCCTTCCTATTCTGTAACCCACACTCGTCGCTGAGTTCGTCGTTGTGCAGCGAAGGTAAACTGTTTGTGCTCGTATTTAGTGCAAAGTTTTAAATCTCCTCTTCTTAAAGTTTTGTGTGCAAAGAATATTATGAAAATGATGTATGAATGTTATTGTACAGTCAGGACAATTTCATTCTAATTGATCATCTGAAAATATTTTTGAATCTTTTTGAACAAAAATCAATGTTTTAGTGAATATTGGGTTGAAATAATCTCTTTTAATCGTTAATAAAAGAGCAACCTCCTCAAACGAATTCTGCATTAAACAGCGACTGTAAGGTAAGTAATGTGTTCATAACGTGCTAATTGGTTCAAAGAAAAGCAATAGTGACGATGTTCGGTGACAGTGTTTGTGTATCCATGAGCAAATCACTTTTCACATAAGAGTTTAGCACACACACACGTGGCAAGAGCAACTATCTTAGCAACGTAGAACATCTTCATATGACAAGCAGCTAACGTTGAAAAGGGGAGTGTACAGAATAGCAATAGACGGTGGTATTTCTTAGAAGCTCGAGCTCACATCTCGCTCTCGTACATCGGCGTCGCGTCGCGTCGTCGCCGGGTCAATGAAATTTGAACAAGTGCCCTTCGCTTGACTCGGATCACCTGTCGTACAGTCCTATAGAGCCTTGCCGCTGCGCCCGCGCATGCACACATTAACACTATCTACTCTATTGCATTCATTTTGTAATAGAGCCTCAAATTCCAATAGGCACGCCTGCTCATATCAGATTCAGTGCCCCCCACAACTTTGCATTGCAATATAATTATGACACACTGCACATGCACTGCACTGTGCTCATTATCCTGAGACATCGGTCACAGTTCTTAGGTCTTAAATCGCCCAATCTTCACGTGTCGGCTTCTAATGGCCTATAATGTACCTATAATGCTTTACGTAGAATAAACTGCGCTGTTGCTAATATCTGTTCAAGAATAAAATCCGCAAGGAAAGTTATAGCCTCTACCATAAGAAAAACGCGTCTTTATTTAATTACTATTGAAATTTTACCAGGGTCTAAGTTCTAGTTCTAAGACTCGGTAAGCTCAGTCCATAGATTTTAGCTCAGTCACTCTCACACAGCTCACGAGACCAAGAGGCTCATAAGAGAGCTCATTAAGAGAGAGATTAACGGATTGACCGTTTATACAAGCTCTTGTTTCTTCTGAAGACTGCTACTGGTAGTTGGTAACTACTCGTAACTAAAAGACATAATTATGAGTATGACAGATAAGCACTAACTAACTAGGTGGTTAATACTAGTACTCATGCTTTTGTACAAGTGCAAATAAACTAAACAATGTACGATACGCCAAGACATATCTCGCGGGAAACATCACTATGGGACAAAAATAATTATTTGAATACATTTATATGTGTTCGTACTTACGACTCACGAGTGGGGTATACATTTGTATAATTTTACATTCCTTATTGTATTTTTAACTACGTTACATCGCGTGGGTAGGTTACGCGTGTGCGTACTAAATGAAAACAAAGGTACCACCTACCTACCTATCTAAAGTTCGAAACTGTTAAATGACGAACTTTTTGTAGGCTATAATAAATGTTTTTATTTCGGAATGCAGTAAAATCAATTGAGTAGTAAGTTGTAATATGTCAATCAATAGGTGACTCGATCCAAAATCTCTCTTTACTGCAGTAAGCCTATTAGGTAGGTATATTATCTCCGTTGTTGCGTACTTAAAGATTCCGCCTTTCAGCAATAGAAAGAGTGTAATCCCAGACAATGACATTGATCGCCATTGAATAAAATGAACGCCCGAAAGACAATTCGAAATAATGTATAATCGTCTACACTCTACACGAAAAATTTCATTATAAAATTCAACCATTAGGAAGGTAAACTAGGGGAAATGTGAGCGAAGCTGCAAGGCGATCTTATAACATCGGTTATGACTTATGAGCGTGTAGGTCACTAAACAATCAATTAGCTCACGACAAATCACTTTTTAATAAGCAGTGATAGCTCAGTGGTTCTGACCTCTGCCTCTCATAAGGAGGTCGCAGGTTCGAATCCTGGGCATGCACCTCTGACTTTTCTGAGTTATGTGCGTTTTAGGAAACTAAATATCACTTGCTTAACGGTGAAGGAAAACATCGTGAGGAAACCTGCATGCCTGAGAGTTCACAAAAATGTTCTCGAAGGTGTGTGAAGCCCGCCAACCCGCACTTGGCCTGCGTGGTGGGCTTATGGCCAAACCCCTCTCAGTCTGAGAGGAGACCCGTGCCCAGCAGTGGGACGTAAAAAGGGGTTGAGAGAAATCACCTTTATCCCGGAAACTTTCATGATTCGCGCAGAATTTGTGCAAAATAAAATTCACGCGGGCAATACCATGGGCAAAACCTAGTTTCAGTGCATAGTAGCAATGATCTTTGATAGTAGGTATAATAATTTTGTTATGAATTAATTATTATTTATCATGTCATTCCGGAAAGTCACACCTGTCTCTTACTTCTATCCAATTTAAGAGTTGGTTTGATTTTCACTTTCGGTTAAAATATTTCCTGTTACACACAAAAAAAACATTTATTAAGTAAATAAACTTAAGTAGCCTTTAATATTATGTTCAGGGTTATTATTTATCTGTCTCCGTCAGCCAAATCGATTCTGCAGTTACGGCGTGAAGGAATAACAAACATACACACACATACAGTCGCCTCTTGATTATAAACGCTCTTTATTATAACTCTCGTTAATGTGATTCGTTGTAATAAATAAGCATTTTCTCCGAAATACAACCGGACTGCCTTGAAGACTGAAGTATCGCAGCGCAGTACGTCGGTCTCAGTAGAAGTGGAAGCAACGAACGATTCAGGGTTATCGGTTCACTAAAATTATAGAGCGGATGATGAAAAAATATAATATAATGTTGTTATCCTCAACCTAATTATTTATAGTCTGCTTAAAATAAGTGTATGTTATGATGATTGATGTACTACTTTAGGCCCTTATGGGCATTGATTTATAAACTAAGGATTTGGGGTCAGCGCTAAAAAGTGTCCGAACCGAATGACATACAAAACGCGAAAAGACATACAATATCGTACTTCAGTCTCGTGTTTGAAAATTAAGCTCTATAGTAATGGTTTAAGACATAAATTTCAATGTTTTAGTTTATTTATAAATACTCATGTACCCTCGTATACATAGGTTTTCTCGAGACACTTTTTTTTTTCACTTTTTCGTGAATTTTGTTTTACACCCGGCGTCCATAGATTTATAAGCCTATGCTTATTATGGGTCTAATTTTCGAATTAAAAGGATTCACTGAATTTATTTGTGTTCTTCCACTTACGAATACGTTGGTGCGTGCGACATGCAGCGTTGTGGAAGAATATAACAGAAGAACGACGTTTTGCCTAATTAATAAAAAACTAAGCCCGCAGTTATCAAAAACCCGTTCTGATCGTTTTAGGTTATTATTATAACCGACACATTAAATCAAAAAATACAACTACCTGAATTCTAGCAACGAATATATAATATTTGATTCTAGTTGCCGATAAAAAATATTAAAATTGAGATTTTGGAGCATCTTTTGGGAGAATTTTCTATCGCGAAAATTTTATCCAATTGTGTAGATGTCTCAATAGTGATTATATTATTATTATCATTAGGTATACGTAGGTAAATAGCTCGATCATGAACCATTTCAAAAAATAGTAATCCCAGCAAAAACATTTTCATGTAAAATGTTGCCAAGACGAGAACATGTGGCTCACACTATCAAAAAGTTATCAGATCTCATGTAGAGCAAGACTTCTAACTCTACACGCCCTAACTCTATAAATCCTAACATTATAAACTCTACACTTTAGTCAAAATATATTATGTCTTGGCTGTTTCGGTACCGTCACATGGGCGTAAAGTGAAGAATTTATTCACTGTTCAGTACTTTTCTAATAGAGTTTTGCAAGTGGCATAGTGGACCATGCAAAATTCAAGAAATTTCACATTAAAATTAAATGGTATCACCATTGTTATGGGAAAAAACTTCCATTTATTAAAAATATCCTCTAAAGCAAAGGAACACACTTTTGCAAAGTGTGATGAAGTATTTGAAACCAATACAGTTAGTAAAACCTAAATGCAGTTTCTGAGGAGACTCAATACCTATCTAATAAATAATCGTTACTACAGAAACTAGGTATTGTATATCAGAAAAGTACAAAGTCAGTGAATAATATTTTTACTTTACACCCATGTGACAATAACGAAACAGCCAAGACATAATATATTTTGACTAAAGTGTAGAGTTTATAATGTTAGGATTTATAGAGTTAGGGCGTGTAGAGTTAGAAGTCTTGCTCTACATGAGATCTGATAACTTTTTGATAGTGTGAGCCACATGTTCTCGTCTTGGCAACATTTTACATGAAAATGTTTTTGCTGGGATTTCACTTCTTTTTGTAAGTTGTTTACGACTATATTTTTTATTTGGTTAATTTCCTTTTCGTTGGTGTATTTCTTGAATATCATTGCAAGGTGGATATTTGTCCGAATCAAGTATTCCCCCCCCCCCCCCCCCCTTTTATCATTTAAATGAGGGAACCCTCCTTGATTTACCTAGTTTATTTTTTTCCTTCCTATTGTAGTTTATTACAAAGAGTCCCTGTATCAATTTTGAGACCTCTAGCATCAATATTTGCGGTAATTTCATACAAACTTCCATCCCCTATTTTAAGGGGTTGGGGGTTAAATTTCCAACTTTTGGAATTTTTTTGTTGGTTGTGTGCTAATACTAGCTTATATACCAAATTTCAGAAATTAAGTTTTTATTATACCTATATACTTATGGGAAACCCCATACGAACTTCCAACCCCCTAATTTTATGGATGTGGGGTGATTAACTAAAAATCCTGAAACACGTATTTAATTGTTTATTACAAAGAGTCCCTATATCAATTTTGAGACCTCTAGCATCAATATTTGCGGTAATTTCATACAAACTTCCATCCCCTATTTTAAGGGGTTGGGGGGTTAAATTTCCAAATTTTGGAATTTTTTGTTGGTTGTGTGCTAATACTAGCTTATATACCAAATTTCAGAAATTAAGTTTTTATTATACCTATATACTTATGGGAAACCCCATACGAACTTCCAACCCCCTAATTTTATGGATGTGGGGTGATTAACTAAAAATCCTGAAACACGTATTTAATTGTTTATTACAAAGAGTCCCTATATCAATTTTGAGACCTTAGCATCAATATTTGCGGTAATTTCATACAAACTTCCATCCCCTATTTTAAGGGGCTGGGGGGTTAAATTTCCAACTTTTGGAATTTTTTTGTTGGTTGTGTGCTAATACTAGCTTATATACCAAATCTCAGCTTTCTATGTCTTCAGGAAGTACCTAGGAATTTTGATGATCATCAGTGAGTCAGTCAGTCAGTCAGTCAGTCAGTGACGAAATTTGGGTTTTTTAGACGTCAATAAAATCTAAAGTATAAGACCTATAAAATTGAAACTTTATAGGTTTAATAAGTTCACTGGCGACATCATTTTCCGAGAATTTTGATTATCCGAAATAATTCAGGCCTAAGTTATAAGGGTTTAAAAATACGGCGAAACACTTCGAGAAAAGATAGGTAGTGCCCTCGCGCTTCGCTTGGCTCGTCTTGGCGGGGACACTACCGTGTCCCCAGATATGTAGTACGACAGTTGAGTTAAGATTTGCTTTCCCATAATTAATTTCTAAATTTGTCGCAGCCCAATGCAACGGTGCAAACGGCAGATTTAGAAAACTCCCGCGCACATATGGGTTCGATACACAAAAATAAACGAGTGGACTGCAAAGGAGCTCATTCATCGCACGCGGTAAATTATAATAGGCCCGGTTATTTCAGATGGCTAGCTCCCATGTACAAGGATCATAAAAGGATTATACAAGATATATTTAAATTAATAAAAAAATTTGAAATTGTTAGATCAAGTTTTTTAAAATTTTTTTTTTAGAAAAAAAAACCGGTCAAGTGCGAGTCGGACTCGCGCACCGAGGGTTCCATACCATAACCACTTTTGTTCATAAATTTACGAGTATATAATTTACATGTAGATACTTTTGTTAGCAAACCGCAAACGTAACTTTGTTTTTGGCGGTTTATTGTTATTATCAAAAAAAGTATAATAGTTAGAGAGTTGATTTTATTTTTCCTGTAAAATATATGTAAGACATTGAGGATCTCCAAAAACAAACAACAAATTGTTTCTCTGAAAGTACAAAGGTTTGTTTTATTAACAAGTCTTTACAAAAGTTATTATCAAGTTACGACAATTACACTTCTATCTCACCTGAAAGTACAAAGAAACGACATTTAAAGTTCACTAAATATCGAGTCCCCAATCACATTCTTTCTATTAGTTTTTATAACAATAAAATGCACAAAACAATCTGCGCGTCCCACGCCATTTTAAATCATAGACACAGATCAATATCATAGCCGACAGACAGCTGATACGCGAAGCGCGGCAAATTCAAATGAATGAAATGTCACTCATTTCATTACATCTACCCCCCTAAGAGCGAAAATTCTAAGCAATATATCTGTAAAATGTACTTATAAGTCATCTTCATATTCATTATCATCTCCTTCATCTTCTTCAGCCTCTGTTATGACAGGTTGCAATTTTGTTATATGAAATAATGTTGATTCTGTTTTTCTGTTGCCTGTATCAATCCTATAAATGGAATTCGATATTTTCTCTATTATTTTGAAAGGGCCTATTTTTAATTCGTCTAATTTCTTTCTATTCAGTCTATTTCCATTTTCTACATATACACTGTCTCCTACATTAAATTCTTGCATTTTTCTATTTCTATCAAATATTTTCTTGTTATACTCATGAGATTTTATTGTATTCTCTAATGCTAATCTTCTATCAGCAATCTACTTGTCTTCCTTTTCCATCGTTTTGAATTCATTTGGTAGAATACTGACATTTGTACCATCCAGTAAATATTTTGGTGCAAAACCTGTAACGGAGTGTTCTGTTTCATTATATTTTTGTATACATTCTCTTGCCAGTGTTGTCCATGTTCTCTTATTATTTTTCTCATTCATTTTACACCTTATTTTATTTACTATTGTTTGGTTTAATCTTTCATTCAAGCCGTTCGAGAATGGTGTATTCACGGCTGTAAAAATTAGTTTAATATTATTTTCCTGCAAAAATTGTTTAAATTCTCTTGAATTTATGCCCGGATATTGATCTGTCAGGATAATTCCAATCTCATCTGTCTCTAGTACTTTCTTTGTTAAATTTATAAAGTCACATGCATTCTGGGTTTTCGAAGTCGCAATAAATGCATATCTTGTGTAGTGATCTACTAAAAGGTGTAGATATTTCTTTGTAGACCTAGATCCTCCAAATCCACCAATAGTATCCATTGACATTATTTCAAATGGTTTGGTAGCTGGTCCCAGTTGTGACATTAATCCAATTTTTTTTGACATCTTGATTTATTTTTTATGCATATTTCACATGTTTTACAAATATTTATGATATTTTTTGTTAGGTTTATAGCCGTATATATTGAACTTATTTTTTTCTGCAGTTGTCTGATCCCAATATGGCATAAATCTTCATGCACCTTTTTTATAAGTTTTTTACTAAATTCTTCTGAGAGGATAATCTTTTCCTGTTTCTTTATTTTTTTATAATAGATATTATTTTTTAGTATTAAATTTTGTTTCTTTTCTCTTATTGTTTCATTTTTCTCTTGGTCTCCAACTATATCTTTTATTTGTATTAAATTAACTATTCTCAATGTTTCCTCTCTGTTATCTTCTGGTTCTAATACAGGGTTTCGGCTCAAACAGTCTGCTTCTACATTTTCTTTACCAGGTATATATTTTACGGTAAAGTCATACTGAGATAGGTAGTATGTGAGATCACCCAATTCTTCATCTGTCCTGCATTTAATGTTCATGTTCTCTAGAGGTTTGTGATCTGAGTAAATGGTGAATTGTTTTCCGATGAGCCAGTGCTGCCAATATTTAACAGCTTCTTTCATAGCAAGACATTCTAAATATATAGCCTTTTTCCGTTTTTGATGTTCATTCAATTTTTTTGAGAAATATGCCACCGGTTTGTCTTTACCATCTAGTTGTGTCTGTTTTAATATTGCTCCAATGCCCTCCAAAGATGCATCGGTAAAGATTTTGATTGGTAAGTCTTTGTCGAATATTTCCAAGACCGGTTGCGAACATAAATATCTTTTTATCAGATTGAATGCTTCTTCACATTTCTCTGACCATACAAATTTCTCGTTTTTTCGTAATAGATTGTGTAATGGATCTAAGATAATTGCACTTCTTGGTATATAGTCATGGTAGAAGTTTATTTTTCCCAAAAATTGTCTGATGTTCTTTTGCGTCTTAGGAGTTGGAAAGTTCCTTATTGAAATCAAATTGTCTTTTAGTGGTCTTACTGAATTGTTCTGAATTATATGGCCGAGGTATTTTACCGAGTCTGAAGCAAAGGTACATTTCTTAAACTTCAGTCTAAAGCCTTCTTTAATTATTGCCTCTAATACATTTCTAATGTGCCTTATATGTTCTTCAAAGGTAGACGAGTATATCAAAATATCATCAATATAGTTAACCGAGTATCCTGTGAGATTGTGTTTTCTTAGAATATTGCTTAAGATTCTCTGGAAAATTGCTGGTGATGTTTTCAAGCCAAAAGGGAGGCAGGTCCACTGGAAGTGGCCATCTTGTGTGACAAATCCTGTTTTACTTCTGTCTTCCACCCGTAATGGTATTGCCCAAAATGCTGAGTTTATATCTAGTGTAGTAAAATACTTGCAATTTCTAGTTTTAATAATTAGATCATCTATCAAAGGAAATGGTTGAGCTTGTGGTATAACTATTTTGTTTAACTCTCTGAAATCTACACATAAACGGGATTTTCTATTTTCACCTTTTTTAAACGCCAATGTCACTGGAGCAGCGAAAGGACTGTATGATTCTTCTATTAAATTGTTCTTTAGTAACATCGATATTTGCTCTTCAATTTCTAATCTATCTTGTATTGTACATCTGTATGGTCTTTTACTACAATATTTATTTACTTGTAAATCTATGCGAGCTTCATAATCTTTAACTGAACCTATATCATACTTGTCCTTAGCAAATATTGTTTTATATTCCTTTATAATTTTCTCTATCTCAATTTTCTTTTGATTATCTAAATGGTCTGTCATACTTATAAATTCCTCTGTTTCTATGTGTTCATTGAAATTTACTGTATATTTTTTTATATTATTATCTTCATTTCTGTTATCTTTAGACATCCTGTCTATTTTATTTGTTATTTTCTTTTGTTCTATCTGCAAGTTCTCATTTTGGGTTAATCTGAATTTCTTTATCTGAATTTCTTTTCGACTGGATACTTGGAATGACATTTACTCGATTCAAGGACTAATTAGACCCCATGCAACCTGTACCCAGACACTGATAGATTGTGAAAATTTAAGTAATAAACTAAATGAAGAAGATATTGTAATCTTAGGTATTGGTTGTAATGATAAAAATCCTACGAAATTGTATGCGGACCTATGTAACATATTGCATATATTGAAAAATAACAAGGTTTTTATCATTAACGTTTTTTGGAATCCGTATTTAAATACTTATATGTTGAATAGTATGGTTAGTCTGCTCTGTAAATGCTATAAAAATTGTACCTTTATTTCGCATAATCTAAATTTTAATTATATAAAGTCACTAAGTCATAAATTAAATATTGAAATTGATTATATTAACTATTGCAATAATTACATAACTGGGTCAAAATTAAAACGGAAATCTTTAGTTCAGTCCTTTACCCATAAATTAAATTATATAAATAAAACTGAAAGCTATATAGGTAAAAATAAAAGAGCAACAAACACATACAGAAAAGGAACTATTCCATTTTACTTTGAGAAGCAAAAAAATAAGTTACAAAAATTGAGTTCAAAAATAAACACTTGCAATGAAAATAAAGAGAAAAAAGGTACCATTCCCTATTATTTCAAGCTTGAGAGATCAAAACAATCTACTCATGATCAGCCCGAAGATTTAATTTCCCAGCCCCAGTTATTTCGTTAATACATATAATAATACAATTACTATCTTCCATCAAAATATTGCAGGAATACTGAATAAAATCGACCTTTTTGAGCTAACCCTGCAGAATCTTAATAGCAACACGCAGTTAAGAAACATTGATATTATCTGCTTAACGGAAACTTTTGTCAAAAGGGGAAGTGAGCAAAATTTAAAAATAAGAAAGTATAATGTAGGAGCCCAGTTTACCAGGAAAAATCAGAGGCGTGGTGGCTGTTGTATTTTATTAAAAACGTACTTAGACTTTACCCCACTACGCGATCTTCAAAAGAAGGTTGAGCCAATTGAAAACCACTTCGAATACTGTGCTGTACTAATAAACTCGCTAAATCTAATAATTGTATGTATATATCGTACTCCAGCTTCAAATGTTAATATTTTTTTTGAAAAACTTGAATATTTACTATGTAAGCTGAACGTTATTAAGGGTAAAAAGAATATAGTAGTCTGTGGAGATTGGAACATTAACATACTCACTAAAAATAAGATGTCTGAACAACTTTTATCGCTTTTAACTAACTACAATCTTATTAATCATATAAATAAACCCACAAGGAAGCTGTCCTGTATTGATGTAATTGTCAGTAATATAAAGAGTGTTAATCCGCAAATACACTACCTCGCGTTGTCTGATCACGAAACTGCTCAAACTATTCAGTTTTCAACTACCCCTAAAGCTATTAGGGAAAAAAAGGTAAAAAATTTAACTATTGGCAAAAGAGATTTTTCCAAAATCAATATTGAGAAGTTTAAGGAATGTATATCGGCTCTAACTTTCAATGATGTACTGAATGAGAATAGTACACAGAAAGCTTTTAACATCTTCCACGATGAATTAATACTCTTTTTCAATCTATGTTTTCCAAAAATTGTAATTAAAATAATAAATAAAGATATCAGAAATACATGGATCTCTAAAGGTTTAAAAAAATCTTGTGTGATGAAAAGAAAACTATATCTAGAATACAGAATGTCTGCAGCAAATAAGCGTCTCAATAAAACTAAATACAAAAAATACTCCCATTTATTAAAATCGTGCATAGCAATATCTCAAAGCATATCTAACACAAATTACATACATAAATCTAAAAATAAATGTAAGGCAGCCTGGGATGTTATAAGCTCAAACGCAAATACTAAGAAATTATGCAATGAAATAAAAGAGATAAAAAACAAAAATGATATAACTCTCACTCAGCCGATAGAAATTGCAGAAGAATTCAATCAATATTTTTTAAATACATGCACCTCAAACATTGATAGTTATAGTAATAAAAACACATGTATAACAACTAAAACAATACCAAATAACTGCAGCACTCTGTTTCTAACACCAGTTAGTCCACACGATGTGTACAAAGTCATAATCGGATTAAAAGATACAAACTCAACGGGATATGATGAACTAAGTACTAAAATAATTAAAACATGTGCAAACTCCTTAGCCTTACCTCTAAGTCATATTGTCAACCTATCTTTTACGGAAGGTGTATACCCTGAAAATCTAAAAAAGTCTATCATTAAACCTCTGCACAAAAAGAACAAAAAAGATGATCTGGGAAACTATCGCCCAATCACGCTTATCCCTATTTTGTCTAAGATTTTTGAAAAAATTATGTTTGAAAAAATGTATGCTTTTGTGACATCGTTTGGAATTTTAAAAGAAGAGCAATTTGGATTTAGAAAACAAAGTAGCACAACTCTAGCGTGTTTTGTATTAATGAAATCTATACTTGAAGGATTAAATACTGGTCATTATGTCGTATCTATTTTTCTTGATATGACCAAGGCTTTCGATATGATTAGTCACAAAATATTATTAAATAAACTAGAAAAGTGCGGGATAAGAGGAAAAGCATTAGAATGGTTGTCGAACTATCTCTCAGACCGTAAACAATGTGTAGAAATTGCTAGAACACAAGGACAGCGTATCAACATTTATCGTTCAAATTTTAGGACTCAACATCCCTTCGGTGTACCTCAGGGTAGTGTATTGGGCCCTCTACTATTTTTACTTTACATTAATGATCTTCCGAATGCCACAACTCATGAATGCATACTGTACGCTGACGACACAACTATAACAGTTAAATCCAAAGATAAAGACTGTCTTCAAAATGAGACTAACAAAACAATTGCAGCAATTATTGGCTGGTTAAATCAAAATAATCTTAGTTTGAATATGAGCAAAACAAATTACATACGATTTCAAACATCAAAAAGTAATCCAATTAACCTAAACATATCATATGACTCGCAATCCATTGAAGAAGCCGACACAGCGGCTTTTCTGGGTATAATACTTGATAGGTATTGCAATTGGAAATCCCACATCGAGACACTATGCAACAAGATTGACAGATTTGTGTACGTACTAAAAAGATTGTCACATATATCGAATAAAAAAAAAACAGCCCTATTGGCATATCACGGCTATGTGGGATCAATTTTGAGATATGGCTTGGTTCTATGGGGTAACTCAACGGATGCAAAAAAGGCATTTATCAAACAAAAGGCGTGTATAAGATCAATCTGTAAAGCTGATCCCTTGGATAGCTGTAAACCATTGTTTAGAGATAATAAAATCTTACCTTTGCCGACTCTTTATATATATGAGACATTAGTATTTGTGAAGAGGCACCCTTATTTGTTCCCTAAAGTGGCTGATATAAATCCGCAAAGGAATCATAGGCTCAAGAACAAATTGTTGGTGCCCCATCGAAGGTTGGCCCTATGCTCTAAAAATGCTTTCTGTATGGCAGTGACTTTATATAATAAACTCCCAAACTCCTATAAAGAACTACCGCTGGTTAATTTTAAAAGAAAACTCTTGACGATTTTGAATACAAAGGTCTATTATGGTGTTGAGGAATACTTAAATGACATTAGTTTCTCTTAGCTTTATTTTTTGTTAATAATTATTTGGCAATTGGCTTTTATATTTATTTTGACATTAAAGATTATAACATTTTAATTATTATTATATTATCAATTTTACTTCTTAATAACTGGTTCGTAATTACTTTTATATTAATTTTCTTCATAATGACTGCTATAATAATAATACATTGTTAATTTATTAGATTAAGGACAAATATTCATACACCAGTACTTAATGGTAAAATGTATTCGGCTAGAATTAATTAATGATGTACCATCTTATTGTAACCTACATTTTTATGAATAAATGAATTATTATTATTATTATTATATTATTATTATCATATCTAATCCGATTATGAAATCATCAAAATCTTCATTTTCTAC
Organism: Coenonympha glycerion; assembly: GCA_963855885.1. NCBI lineage: Eukaryota > Metazoa > Arthropoda > Insecta > Lepidoptera > Nymphalidae > Coenonympha > Coenonympha glycerion. The sequence continues at coordinate 2,144,496 of OY979626.1, forward strand.
TATGTATACATCCACCTCTTCTTCTAAATCAAATATTTTAATTTTTATTGTTATCAAGCCATCCATCTTCTTCACACCATTAACCGTTTTCATGTATGCTATGTTCACATCATCTTTTTTTTCTTTTAGTTTTATTAATCTTGAATTTATTATAGAAATCTGTGAGCCTGAATCATAAATACCACTCACTTCTAGTTTATTTTCTAATAAAAGCTTGATTTTGATTAATGGTGTGCTTACTAGTTTTTTTTCTCAGTATTTATGTCTACTTCAATTATGGAGTTATTGTTTACATTTTTAGTTTTAAGAACTTTTTCAGGTTCATTTTTATTTTTCTTGAACCAACATGACTCCTCTGGATGATATCTAATTCCTTTGTCCAAAGACTCACAAGTCTTACATGACTTCTTCTCATAAGTTTTATTTTTATTATAAAATGTACTGCTCTTTATGTTAGTTGAGTTTTTCTTATACATCGTGCCTTCATATTTTCTTATCTCGTTGAACAAGTCAGTAGTGTTGTTGAGTTCATCCCTGTTTAACTTATTTAAGATAAATCCAGGTAAACCAGTTGCAATAAGATCTATCATTGTTTTGGAATCTATAGATTTGTTTATATCTAATAAAAGCCGTTCTTTTTTTATGGCATAATCAATTAACTGTCCTTCTTTATACCTAAATGCGAGAGCATATGTGACTATGTCCCATCCTTGGTTTTTAAAAGTTTCTAAAAACTTGTCTTTCCATTCACTCCATTCAGAATTTATTGTTAGTTTTATGATCATCGAGCTATACCAATCCAAACAAGGTTTATCTAAAAATAACCTCAAAATATCTATTTTTGTCTCATCTTTTGTTATATTAAAGCGCGCACACTCTTTTTCAAAAATTTCTATCCATTGCATCGCATTAGGATTTTTGCTTGTGAATTTTTCAATAATAAATTTTTCTGAGATATGTTTTAAGTTATGTTGACTTTCTTTCTTAGTTGTAGTTTCTATTAATTGTTCCAAGATTTGTTGCAAAGTGTCATTTTTGTCCTTTGCTTGTGTTGTGCTCACTTCATCTAAATATTGATCTAAAAATTGCATATTACCTTCCTCATCTACATATGTCTTCTTTAGATTTTCATCCAACTTTATCCATACTTTTCTACTCTGGTGTCTTTTTTTAATGCTATTTTTTACTTTTGTGAAAGTGTTCGTTTTAACAATATATGTATGATGACTCACCGGCTTCAGTTCCTCGGGTAAAACATAACATTTTCCTTCTTCAGTAGATATTGAGGTTATAGCTAATACATTTGATTTGCCATCATTTGAGGCTATCATCGTAAACTCAAACTGAAGCCGGTCCATATTTTCTTAGTTCACAAAAATGTCGTTTTGTAAGACATTGAGGATCTCCAAAAACAAACAACAAATTGTTTCTCTGAAAGTACAAAGGTTTGTTTTATTAACAAGTCTTTACAAAAGTTATTATCAAGTTACGACAATTACACTTCTATCTCACCTGAAAGTACAAAGAAACGACATTTAAAGTTCACTAAATATCGAGTCCTCAATCACATTCTTTCTATTAGTTTTTATAACAATAAAATGCACAAAACAATCTGCGCGTCCCACGCCATTTTAAATCATAGACACAGATCAATATCATAGCCGACAGACAGCTGATACGCGAAGCGCGGCAAATTCAAATGAATGAAATGTCACTCATTTCATTACATATACATTAATGTCTATTGATCATAATTATTTCAGATTTTTCGATTGGTAAACTTCGGAGATAAGGGGGGGGGGGCGGTATTTTTTTCGACAGTTTGCTCAATAACTCAAAAACTATTAAGCGTAAAAATAAATAAAAATTGGTTTTAGAATACACAAGTAACGCCCTTTCATATGATACCCCACTCAATATTGTTATCTCATTTTGAAATTTTGACGACCCGGTTTTCCCCCCTTTTTAAGTAAAAATAAAATAGATTTTCAATTTTTTATGATTGCAATGGCGGCGCGCCGCAATTACCTACAACTATTCCAAATTTCAGTTCGATAGTTACTGAAATAATCGAGTGTGACAGACGGACGGACGGACGGACGGACGGACGGACGGAGAAAGTCTCACCATAAGGGTTCCATTTTTAACATTTTGGTATGGAACCCTAATTACGGGATTAACCAATCGCGTGACAATAGTCAGTACATAGGGGTTTTTTCTTTAATCTTAAATTTTCTTGCGGCTGTAGATTTAAAGTGTCTGCTCCGTGCTCGGAAAAAAGGTAGTTTGAAATTCACGGACTCTTCGGAAAAGTTCGCAGATCCCAAACGTAGGGCCAAAAGATAAAAACATATTATTCGTCCCGTTCATTGATTACACATATACAGGATCAGTGACTGTAAAGTGGCGCTAATGTAAGCGACCGACAGTGGTATGTGCTATCAGCGGTACCGAAATGTACGACGCACGACGCCATATTTGAGAAATTTTTGGCTTTAACATACGTCACTTTTTTCCCGTCCTCTTCTCGTAGCGTATTTCATAGGTCCCGTTTGCCGTTCAAACCATATTTAAGAGGTGTCAAAAAAACCGACACGCTTAGAATGAAAATAAAGAGTTATTTCAATACCTTTTTATCAAACTCGCCATTTTAGTAAATGAGCACTAAAACACCAATAAAGATATTTGCACACACATTATATCAAACACATCTCGAAACTATCGAGTGAGCTGCGCTTGCGACGGCCTTTCTTGTGACTTATCGTTGGAAACTGCTGGTAGGGTTGACAGTTGGCACCTTTACTTTTCAGGGTTCTGTAGGCAAAGGTCTCCAGTAGTTTGCCAGAAGACTGCATCTCATGAACAATAAAAAGTGTGTATAAAAGTTGAAGAGAAATTTCATTCTTACAAGGATTTCAATCTACTTTAACAATCGCTGTAGTTGTATGATGAAGATGTTTTTTATGCTTTTATCGGTACATGAATCCGACCTTTCACTTAGCCTGCTACCACTCGCCTAGAAACAATCGATCAAAGAATAAAATTAAAAGCAGAGGGGAATTCTTCTGCAGGGCTAGGATGTTCGAGTAGAGATATTACGATTCTCTATAACTTTTGTCGCTCTCTTTATTCTTTCTGATCCATATTGATAGACAGAGAAAATATATCAACAAATGAAGAGAGAATTATCTCTACGCGTAGGCTGCATATGCTAGTGTACCCTTATAAACTTTTCATCAACTTCTAGCATATTGTCAAATTATTTTTTAACAAAGAAAATGATATGAGTACGATGTTCACCTGATATTAAGAGGTAAAATTACGCGTGTCCTTTTCAGATGCAATGCATTTTATAGCTTAGAACTGTCCTCATAATTTTGAGACATCAGGGGGGTTAAGTTGTACAGATTTTTGTACGAATTTGAGTCGACTCGTATCGCACAAATGAATCGCATGCCTCCATACATTTACAGCCAACGCCAGCATGCTATTGACAGCAGCATGTCAGTGACAGCCCATAGATGGCGTCTCAGTCACATTTTACCATCTAATCACGTCAGCTTACAGTGTCTTCAAACCAATATACAGCAATATATTATACTGCTTCACGGCAGAATACCTAGCTGGCGGCAGATCTGCGTAACTACCCAGAAGGACTCCGCAAGAAGAGTTCTACCATTGTAAAAGCGGCAACCCTAACCGCCGCTATCTGTGACAGATCGGCCTCTGTCGACCTTATCGACTGTAATCTAAGAACAACACGTCAATCATGGGACAAGACAACTTATCTCGCGGCTGAGATACGAGATATCCTCACACGGCGTTGCGGCGTCACGTGGAGGCTGACAAACAGTGTCTAATTACCTTTTCATCTCACCCGCTTGGAAAGACTTTCTTTACATTTCGAAATCAGCGTGGAAATGCCGGAAAAATACCATATTAAGCCAGGTGTCATTATAAGCTTTTATTTGATTTGCAATGTACCTATATGTTTGTTTGGATGGAGTCTTGCTATTCAGTTTTGAAGCCGATACCTTCAACAACGTTGAACATGAACAACTTTCCCATTAAGAATTTTACGATGCAAGTTATTTATTGGCTAAATTTTATTGAATACAAAGACATGAAAATATGTATTTCCATGTAAATCAGTATTTACCAATAATTCGGTATTTACTAGTTGCGTAAAAAATGGTTTGCGTCTGGCTTTTTGATGGTTAAAATAATTGAATCCTGACTTCACTACTACTCCTTTGCTCTCATCAGCCTTGCTTGTTCTTGCCTTTATCAATCGAATCTACCAAGAACATAATTAAAGTCATTAGACTCTAAACATGCGCCGCGCCGCTTCCTACCAATCAAATCTACTGAGTGGCGATTAGCAGTAGCTTCAGTAGTTACTGAAATTATAGGCTTTGATACACAGACAGCTAGACCGACAGGCAAGGAAGCACTATAAGGGTTCTTACCATTTTGGTAAGATCTATTGAACTCTATTTTTCATGTGATTCTTTGAACCCCAAAGAATGTAATTGTAAAGTTTAAAATGTTTGCCTACACCCTAAAAATACGTACCTACATCGAACTTAGGAGTAGATCCTCCACTGTTATTTGCGGCGATTAAAAATTAATCACAATAAAGCTTTAATAACAATAAAAAATTTGTTTTTAAAACGAAAATGATTAATATATTATTATACAACCGCAAGTTAACCATTATTGAATTTAAATTGGACGTTTTGTGAATGTTAATTGTAGAAGTTTCACTTCGCAGTTTCTTTTGCTGCTTTCATCCTATTGTGTCGTATTGCGATGCTACTTTAGATGTTACGTTCCAGCGCAATGCTTTGTAGAAATAGAAACCCTAAAGGGTGAGCTTAGTTATTCCTTCTTAGCCTACGACTAGCAGATACCCGCGACTTCGCTTGCGTAAATTATAGTCTTCCCTATTCCCACGGGAACCATCAATTTTTACGGAATAAAAAGTAGTTTTTGTGTTAACTTAGGACGGAATTTATCTCCATTCCAACTTTTGGAAAAAAAAATTCAGTAGTTTTCAGTTGCAGTGCGGTTTGAAGGAGTATTTCTCTCGTTTTCTACTATTCAGTCAGTCAGTCAGTTTCTCATTTTATATAACATCTTCGGCTGCATTATCACTTACCATCAGGTGAGATCGTAGTCAAGTACCTAAGTTGCAGAGTGTAAAAAAACTTCTACCTATAACTATAGCTCCGTGTAACACCTGTTATAACGATTTATGCTATCAATTGAATCATTTCAAAGTTACCTTAGGATTAAACGTGCCAATATATAGTCACGAGACGCGAGGTCACGCCAAGTATTATGTAAGTGGAAAATGTTGCGGCGATCTTTTGTTAAACTAGTATAAAAGCTGAAATCTCAGAACAGTACTTAAATAATTGTTACATGAAACATAACCGGTCCCAGAGCTGTATATTTTTGGAAACTAACCATCACTTTCTAGAGGATGAATATTATTATAATTAATTAATATAATTTTTCAGACGAGCTTGTAAGCTAGCTAGACAAAGCCAAAACTCAGCCGCCAAGTTCGGGAAACTGATTTTCAGCGAGAAGAACTGGCAAAAAGCTCGGTACTCTACCTAGGTATTCGGTATTCTCTAAATGCTTACCTAGAAGCATTTAGAGCTGCATAAGGTGGGTATATTCATATAGGTACATCGAATTTAACGAAATTATAATATTAAACACTCATACGACATTATACATTGTAACATGAACCTTGAAACGATATTATTAGTAGTTGAGTACCTACTAGGTAGTAGTAAGTATTTATTATTTGCTACTTTTTTCAATTAAGTCTTTTTCATCCTCTTATAATACTTGACTGCGATGTCAGATGTTAAGGGACGATGCATCCGCAGATGTTATCGTACGGCTGCTACACAGAATCGTACCGGAATGCTAAATAGCTTGACAGTGCTTCATATCCGGTAACCCTGATAACTAGTACGTCCGAAGCCTCCCACCAGAGCAGTGGGCTGATTCTATATCGTTTAGTTTTTTACTTAGCAACCTTCACTGGGTTGAGGCAGAATTCATATTTTTGCATGCTTTTTGCACAAGTTGGCCTAACCAACCTAAGTTGGTATGGTATCATGTCCAACATACCATGCTAGTTGCTAACTTGTGCAAAAAAAGAATACGAAAAAATTGTCTCCAACTTCAAAAAAAGGAGGAGGTTTGAGGTTCTCAATTCGACGCGGTTTTTTTTTTAGGGTTCCATACCAAAATGGTAAAAATGGAACCCTTATGGTTCTCCGTCTGTCACACTCGATTATTTCAGTAACTATCGAAGCTATCGAACTGAAATTTGGAATAGTTGTAGGTGATTGCGGCGCGCCGCCATTGCGATCATAAAAAGTTGAAAATCTATTTTATTTTTATTTAAAAAGAGGGGAAAACCGGGTCGTCAAAATTTCAAAATGAGATAACAATATTGAGTGGGGTATCATATGAAAGGGCGTGACTTGTGTATTCTAAAACCAATTTTTATTTATTTTTATGCCTAATAGTTTTTGAGTTATTTATGCCTAATAGTTTGTCGAAAAAAATACCGTTCCCCCCCCTTATCTCCGAAGTTTACCAATCAAAAAATCTGAAATAATTATGATCAATAGGAATAAACGTATATTTTACAGGAAAAATAAAATCAACTCTCTAACTATTATACTTTTTTTGATAATAACAATAAACCACCAAAAACAAAGTTACGTTTGCGGTTTGCCAACAAAAGTACCTACATGTAAATTATATACTCGTAAATTTATGAACAAAAGTGATTCTTTGAATGTTTTACATCTTTTATGGTATGGAACCTTCGGTGCGCGAGTCCAACTCGCACTTGGCCGGTTTTTTTATGTTTGTTACCTCAGAAGTATTTAACTGGACGAAACGATTTTGATGATTCTTTTTTTGTTAGTTAATAACCCAGTGACAATTGCTTACTAACAATCGGAACGATAATAATACTATAGAATCAGCCTACTGACCGAGCCATTATTAGAAGCTCGTATAATCGAACCTGCGATCTCCTACTCAAATCCAAACGCGCTTCACTTCGCAAGGGAGGTCGTCATTTGTTTCATTATAGTTATATACCGACTTGGTGTAATGACTAATGACGTTTTTAACTGGCGTTAAGTAAATAAAATAAACATAAAAATATATAAAATCAAAGTTTTTCACATACTAATCATATCATTTTGTTTTGAAAGTCACTTCGTTTATTTTATATTTGGAATAATCGATGCCCTCCCCTGGCGCAGTGGCACGCGCTGGATCCGAGTGGGAGGTCGCGGGTTCGATTCCCGCCACGGGCCACTATGGAATTTTATAATTTCTTATTTGGCTCAGGTCTGGTCTGGTGGGAGGCTTCGGCCGTGGCTAGTAACCACCCTACCAGCAAAGACAAAGGCCAAGCGATTTAGTGTTCCGGCGCGATGCTGTGTAGAAACCGTTAGGGGTGAGTTTACTTACCCCTTCCAATTAGTCCGATAACATCTTCGGCTGCATCATCACTTACGATCAGATGAGATCGCAGTCAAGTACCAACTTGTATCGTGTAAAAAAAAGAGGATTAATCAATGTTAGTAAAATGCGAAACTTCAACGAATTAATATAGTCGAAGTATAGATACCTACGTTCATAAACACGTTTACGTAATCTCATCATCATCTATTCATACACCTGTCGTTTGACACAAAACGTGGGTATTATTAGGCCCGGTTTCCACCCAGCGGAGCGATGTTCAAGTATCCAATCAGATTTCGTCATTTGGACATCGCCTCTCCCCTCAGTTTCGTAGATGTCAAAATCGTCAAAATCACAATATTTGATTGGTTACTCAAACACAGCTCCGCTCCGCTCCGCTTTGGTGGAAACCGGGCCTAATATCGTAACGCCCAGCCGAAAGTATAAAGTTAACGTCAGTTAGATAATTTTCGACATTAGGTAAATATTATACGTAAGTATTTATTAAAAGTCTCAAAAGTCATTCAACCAGTTTCCCTAACACCTGGCGGTGAGGACCGCGTCAAAGTTGTAAAAAATATAATATTAAGTTAGCAACCAAGTATGTAAGTACTCTGCAACTGTTCTCTAAAACCTGACTACATAATATATAGGTACTAGCTGACCTGGCAAACGTTGTTTTGCCCTTGGGGATTTAAAAAATAGTTTAATTGAGATTTAAACTATCCTATCTCTCAAGTTGGATCGAACTGCACATGGTGTGCGAATTTTATTATAATCGGTTAAGTGGTTTAGGAGTCCATTGAGGACAAACATTGTGACACGAGATTTATATATATTAAGATAACTTAATCATCATCATCGTTACATGAGCCTGTGCTCTGCACACGACCACTTCCAGGCTTTCCAAAGCAAGCGCCACCACCACACCGTCCCTGGCCTAACCCTCCCTCATCCAGCCGCTCCCCGCCATTCGCGCCATGTCGTCGCTCCAACGAGTTGGAGGGCGCCCCACGCTACGCTTGCTATACGGAGTCTCCACTTCAGGATTTTTTAGCTCCACCGACCATCACCCCTACGACACGCGTGACGTGCCCACTGCCACTTCGCTTGTTAATTAACTAATGGTTTTGGCTTATAGTACACACTCGTATGACCTTGGAACTCCTGCGGATCTCCTCATTTCAGATACTTAATCAATCAAAATTACTTGATCAATACTATCAATGTGAAAGTTTGTATGTGTGTTGTGTGTGTGTATGTTATTTCTTAACTCCCTGCTGAAGTGATTTGGCTGGAAACGGAGATAGATATGATTCCCTGGGTTAGCTACCTATTAATCCCGGCAAACCCCAATATCCATGGTTCCCACTTCCCAACTCCCGAAGGATTAGTGAAAAATCGAGTCGCGGGCAAAAGCTAGTCTAGAACCTACTTTTTTATTATCAGAATATCTATAACTATAACTACCTTCCAAAGGGAAAATTTTGGGGTAGGTAGGTATAAATGTGAAAGTTTGTGTGTTTGTTATTTACTTCATTCCACCACATCAGAATTACAATACCAATTTGGGTGAAATTTGCAATGGAAATAGGACATACCTACTCTGAATATGTAATAATTTTATGCCAGAATAAGCCACGGTTGATACCCAAGGGATTCCTAAAAAACCGTACTGAATCAGCGCGAAGCAACTCACAGACCACATTATAAGTAAGATACTTATTCTGGTAAACCTTTTTATCTATATTCTATAACGTAAAGGCAGGTCTACTTATATCTATTTGAGGTCAGTGTGAATTTAAACTACAGTAACCTAGGTATCAACTACGTCAGTTACATAGTGTGACAAATTAACAAACACTCGCAACGCAAATAAATGTAAGGTAGGTACACAAACACGGTATTAACTATAATATGATTTATGAATCATTTACTTACCGAAAAAATAATAATCCTCGCACAAACGTCCAACACACTTTAACTATGTACGATGAATTCCAGTTGAAAGTTGTAAAAGTCGATAAATATTTAGACGTAGGTTAGCAAAGTTATATTTCACTTGGTTTTCACGGGGGAAAACTTAAATGAATTGTGTACGAGACGTAAACTGCAAGCGGACGCGACGCGCTGAACTACCGCTGTCGACGGGCGCGGGGGCAAAACTGACGTTTGTCGTTTACTTTACTAGTGCCTAGAAGTGTACGGTTAACCGTTTGCGTTTCTCGTTTACGTTTAGCCTAGGTACCTAGTAATGAGATCGTGTTGCGCCAGTGTTGTTGAGTAGGCACTCACAGCAGACAGTAGGCACAGATGCAGCATGGTCTTCTCCACAGGGAACGAGTCCCTTCGGGGGTACGGGCCTCGAGGCTTGCCTACCCCTATATTCAATATACTCTAATGCTTGCCTCCTTACCCGGGCGATGTGTCGCGGAGGCGCAGCGCCCTCCCGGTGTCGTTTTTCTTGCCTCTGTAAGGGGCTAAAGCCTCGCCGCCCTGGCTTGGGGCCTATGGGTCTATGGCCTATGATTTGCTGGTGACCCGGCACGGTCAGCAATCATGTCGCTTCCCTGCGCGGGGATGTTGGGGTTCAGTTGGATAACCCTCGCGTCCTCATCATCGTCTCCATCGCGATCTACACGCAACCGCGCGGGGGACGGAGACCGCAGGAGCTAGCGGACGAGGTAGCGGACGCCTGTTTGGTTGTCTCATCCGTTGTTGTCGAGAACGTAAAATGTTTTACTAGGTGTTCTCAACTCTTCATCCCTTTTTACGACCCAGTTCCCACAACTGAATTTTGGCCATAGCTGATCGTCCATGCCTCGGAGCCATAGACGAAGATCGAGAAGACTAAGGTTTTGAACAGTCTCGTCTTGGTATTGACATCGCATTCATTGGAGAACATTGTGGTGTGATGATTTTTTTTATTTTTTAGTTTTCTACAACCACATAAGTAACTCATAAGTCATAAGTATATTCCTATAACCACATAAATCAGAGATGCCTGCCTGGGATTCGAACTCCCGACTGCCGAAGCGAGGCAAAAGTCTGAACTCTGAACCTAAAAGGTTGCTCTTGCATCGACGAGCGTCTATTGTAATATGACTATACAATTTCGCATTGTGAAATCAATATCTCCTGAGGATGTCGCGGTGTCGGGATGAAACGTGCGTCGAGTGCTGTAATGGTTGGGGACTCGCCTTCGTGCAGGCGGGCGGTTTCTGCATGTTAGACCATACAGATTCTTTGAGGTAGCGGAAAAGTGTAGGTATTCTAAATTATTCTTTCAGATAAATATTATAATTTAATGTTGTTGTGTTTTAATTCATGTTTAGTAGCGCACTATACCAAAATAATTTAATATTTCATGCTATTTATAACTATTCGTGCCCATAGGAAAAACATCCAGTCGAAGAAAAATGTCTAGTTGTCAAACCACAATTACTTACCTACGGACAACCGGCGACGATACCAGTCGTAGGACCTCATTATACGTAGCCAAAATTAGGCACTTTGATCACCATTTTTCCGGCCAAATACAGCCAACAATGCAGTTTAAGTTAAACAGGTCAATGTGCCGGCGCGAGAAATCAATTATAAACAATGGTTTTCCTGCAACTGCCCATGTGTATTTCGGTTTATCACAAATCTAGCGGAGGTCGTGTATTTTCTTCACCGATATTAACCTGAGGATCTCAGACTGAGGATGAGCTATTGGAACATTTTGAGTAGCGCAATTTTTCAAACTTTTGTAAATCGTCCCTGTGGAAACCCATTAATTAAAATGTGCGGAAAAAATTTACTTATGTTTTACTTATGTTATTTATGTTACTTATGTTGTTTTTTATTATGTTACTTATGAGTTACTTATGTTGCTAAGAGTCCTGTGAACTACGATGTTTCCATTCATTCAAAATACCAAATCATTTGTAATTCGTGCAATTTTCGATCATGTTGTGGACTGTGGTGTTATTCGGATACATATAGTAACAATCTATGCTCCTGGCCATATTTGGTTCGGAAATACTTCTTTATAACGAAATAATAATCAATTTTAATCAAAATTTTTAAACCTTTGGTCGAGTTCCATAATACCCAAAATTATGAATGAAAACTTGCAACTTTCTTTATGAACCGGTGTATTTCTTTAGCTGGACAATAAAAACTGTGCTCCTGAACTAATGCGACGTGAGATACTGTTGTTTTTATTACAAAACAAATAAGCGGAAAACATGTCCTCTTTGACATAAAAATAAGCAAAACTAAGTATTTCGGAACCAGATATGGCCAGGAGTATAGATTATTACTACTCGTATAATATGAACCTGAATAACACCACAACATGATCGAAATTTGCACGAATTACAAATGATTTTGGTATTACGAATGTATGGGAGACATCGTAGGTAAGCGGACTCTTTAACAACAAGGCATGGACCGTGGTTCATATTCAATACTGTGGTCGGCTTATAACCGAAGCTTTTGGCGTTTAAGCAAACATTTTTTATGACGGTGAACTGCCGACATTTACCTATTTGTTCGGTCCGCCGGATCCTTTGTATACGTCTATTATTTTCCCGTAAAATATGTGGCCGTTCCCACTCTTACTTTATCCTGACTATAAAGCTATAGATTGCTAGCATATTTCAGGTTTTGAAAATCGTGGAATTGTGGATTTTCCAGTAACAATTTTATTTATTTTCATTCTATATAGGCACATCGGTTCAGTACTTGTGGCGAATTGAGTAACTAACAATTAACAAACATACAAACTTTCACACTGAGTAGACCGTATATTAAATAGAATATGCAGTCCATAACAAGAGTAAGTATGTTGAGGAAAGTTAAATTTCGATCGTAAGAAGGACCTCTGTACCACTTTTTATAAGGTTAGCTAAGTACGTGCAATGTGCATAGCAAGAGAAATTATCAACTGTTCCTATTTTAATTCATCCATATATTGTTACAAAAGGAAGAGAAACCTTTGTACCAATTTTCAAACAAATTGTGAGAACGGAATATATTAAAATAGTTTTTTTAGAAAATAGTAGTAACTAGTTTTGTCTTTTCATCGGTGCCTGTGAGTTGGGCCTATATGAAGAACTCAGTCAAGACTCAAGTGTGAGATCGTACATAAAATTCTAAGTCGATAGTCGGCAGTCGGCACCATGAGCATAAACGTTTTGTTTTTCCTGTTTTTGTTGATAAAGCCAAAGAAGTTGTAAATACAGATTCTGGGACTATTTTAAGTGCATAGAAAGTAGAAACATTTACAACCAAAAATTCACAAACCGAGGTGTAAAAATGATCGTTTCTTTTAACTGCAATGAACCTCCCCTCAGGTTTGAATTTTGACCTGTTTCGTTGTTTGTACCTAGACCTTGTATGTTTCGAAGAAAAAGTGCTAGTGGCAGACAAACACACGAAAACACGGACAGCCAAAGTGATCTTGCAGCCATAGCCATAGCTGGGCACCGTTAACCAAATAGTTAACTTCGTTAATCGTTAATCCGTTACAAAAAAAGTTAGCTTCGTTAAACGTTAATGCGTTACATTTCGGAAGAATTAACGCAAGTTAACGTTAATCGTTAATCCGTTAATATACCTATGTAAAATTGCCTTTTTTAGTATATCGTTGCGTTAGTGAACTAATAAAACCTGTTGGTTTAGGGTCTGGAAGTTAGGTTGGTTAGGAATAAACAAAATACTTACTTGTATAATTCAAACGTGTGATTCGTCGGGCATAGGGTGCATATTCCCCTTCATAAACACTAACATGTTGAAGTTCACAATTCATCATGAAGATTAAAAATAATAAATAGGTAATAATAATAATTAATGTACTTCGCAATAACATTAAAAATATGTGTACAAAATTTCAGTTTGATCGGCTAAGTAGTTTCTTCGTAATAGCGTAACATACTCACATTCACATTTTATAATGCATTGGATTAACGATTAACGGACTTCTGCATATTAACGGAAGTTAACGTGTCCGTTAACATTTTTAGAAGTTAACTTAAAAGTTAATCCGTTAATCAAAATGTTAACTTCGTTAATTAACGATTAACGGATTAACGAGTTAATGCCCAGCTATGGCCATAGCCATGTATCACTCGTTTATTCCAATGACGAACCTACGCTATTCCGATTTAAGATTGCTTTCGCAACGCTTTTGAACAAAATTCCAAAAATGTACCTAAGTATGACAGCTGTTGTCTCAGCGGGTTTCGCGTAATCGATGGCAAATACGATATTTGCCATCCTATCCATCCAATCAAATCAAATTCAAATTATTTATTTCATACAGGCCTAGTTTATAGGCGCCTACGAATACTCAGGAAATATTTATTATAGTTATTAATTAATAGAATGTGATAACTTTTTAACGACATAAAACAAACTTTAATCGAAATATTCTATCATGTGACTTAATTTTTCAGCATTTCGTTTTTTGCCAAATGAATAAATAAAGGAGTAAGAGTAAAATGAAAAGCATTATATATTTATATTTCATGTTTATTTATTTTATATCCAAAACAAGCAGGAGGCATCCACCATCCTGGATACTCTGTTATAAAAGGCCAATAGATACAATATAACAATTCCTAAAGCTATTTTATGTATATTTGTATATTATAAGTTATTTTAATCATAACATAAGCATCGCACTATGGCAGGGACCTAAGATGAAAAGTTCAAAGACGAAAGTCCTTCACGTAGAGGAACAAACAGATTGGGTATTTTTAAAAAAAAAAATGATTTTACTATAGTTATATATTCAAACTGAATTTACTAACAAATGATGCAATACTAATAAAATCCTTCATTAAACAAGTTATCAGAAACTGAAAAATAAATTCAGGATCAGCACACAAGCACTTCTCCAGTTGTGGGAATCGAATCCACGACCTCCAACGGAGAAGGCAGGATCACTACCGCTGTGCCATTCAGTTGTCAAAGAAATCCATACAAATTTTCCTTTTATGAGAAAGTAACAGAAGAAAGAAAAGAACTCCAAATATATAATAACTGTTTTGTATTTCTTTGTGGGATGTTAAGTTTATTTTCAGTAATAAAAATATGTCCTATTGGTTTTTCCTATCTAGATACTCGATAAATTTCTCTACATGTGAGTATAAATAGAAAAAATTGATACAAAATAAAATAAAGATATTTACATAGTTCTTAGTTCTTAAACAATAAAAATGCCTGTAAGTAACGATAGCCGTGGGGTTCAGAACTCTGCTGCTTAGAAGGCGGTCGGGAAACATTAGGAGTGTTTTCCTATTTGAGGCAGAAGGAAAAAGTGGAGATGCAGATTAAATACAGGGACAATTGTGGCAATTTGTTTAAAAGTTTTTCTTTAAATTTCTATTGCTCGCTGTCCGTAACAAGTGTTTGTATTTCTGTTCTTAGCAAACATTGGGAGCACAGCCGAGAATTTGGGGAGATCAAAATGATCACTCGGCTTAACTGAAACGCGGCTCATACATAAATTAGTACACTGTTCTATATACCATAATCTTCGGCATCACTTGTAAGTTTTTACAATTCGAGAAATATTGCCAATATTTCTCCTATGCCTATATTTCTCGAATTGTGAGTTATTAAATGCAAGCAGTGCGATGCCTAAGATTATGGCACCACACAACTAGTTCATAATATTTGCGTTATATCTATAGTATTTTATCAGTATACGAACAGATTTAATAATACATTTAAATCGTTCGATAAAGCTAACAATATATAAAACAATTTTATATCTAATAAAATCAGACAATAATTAGGTATGTTATTTCATTGCAACGTTATAACAGTTTTGAACAGAACTCACAATACCGTTAATAATAAAGTTATTCCGGCATCATTGTATATATGTACTTAGATGATAAATTTTGTTCTACGCTTATTATTATATAACAATTACAAAATATTATTACATTATATTTATAGATATTATCCGTTTTCAAAACAGTCTGGTCCCTTCTCCTAGTGCTGGGCTAAGAAAGGGTTGAGAGCAAAGATTTAAATCGCTAGATGAGCCCTAAACCACTACGTTGTTGTCTTGTCTGCGACACGTTGTACTCTTACACACAGACTAGAGACATAACTCATTGTCTCATTTACTCTTAAAAGAAATTTGCACTTGCGTTTCTGTCACCCAATCGTACACTACAGTAAGCTGAGAGCACTCACTCATCATGTTTGTGGACGTTTTTGACGTACGCAATGTAGGCTTAGAGTTCATCTAGCGATTTATATCTTTGGTTGAGAGTAAATAGACATTTCAATCCACGAAGACGCGCCCCATTCTGACAAATCGCTTATAGTCTGGGATCCCGCTATACAACGACCTTCACCGAGCTGCTTATTGGATGAAAACTATTTTATATCCAATTAAATATGTCAATAAATGTATCGCAAGTGGGTTGCCTAAAAAATTTCAGTCCAGGATATGATTAATTAAGAATTTAAAAAAAAAACCATTGTAACATGGACTCCTATTTGTTACAGTTTAGTTGACATCGTAGTTCAAATTAGATTTATAGGTTTTCTACAGCACGAAAGTTGGAAAGGTACATAAAGGTTGGTATTTTCCTGGCACAGGCTTTAACTCAAAGAGAACCCTAAAATTAAAATATATATATTGGCACACAATTACTAAAAATAATCTCGACTCCTATCATTAGTTTAAAACTTAAAAGTATAAAATTAAACAGTAATTATAAATATAAACATAATATTATGATTTAGAAATTACGGTTGAGCTGTGAAAAGCAGTGTATTCATCTTTGTTTTAATGAATTGAATGTAAATATTAAAATTTAATTTAAATTATTTTAAAACCATTGTTGTTGTTGTCAGTCTGTGCTAATTAACTAACTGGAAATAAAACATGAGTTTTAATTATTGTGACTAAATAGATACAGATAACCAATGTGAATCTTTGGATACTTGTTCCTTTTATTATTATATATTGTGACCATCTTAAACACAGTTTTAAACCGTGAAATTTTTATCTTCTTTACATTATAAGTCTAACATCCATAAAGCCTATGTTAAAAATTAAGGAATTTGAACTTTGCGTCGAGCCGGGAGTGTGGGAACATAATATTATTTCATAGCAAAGGACGTCGTTCACCAGATGTGAAGTGATCGCCTGATGCAGTACATCATTCCCAGCACTTCGAATTGCAATGTCGTGCAACTCACTGCACTGTGCTCTTCATGCTGAGACATACAAGAGTGTAGAGTTGTTAAAGTCTCATTGGTAGCGGTTCGGTTTTAGAGTCTCTGAATTTAACCCGTCTAAAAATAATACAACAAAAAAGGAATGACACTACTTCCAAAGATTAGTGTTATCAGAGACAATTCCCACTTGTTATGCAATTATTATAATTTTAAAACTATTATTGCTGAATAAAAATATTTAAATTCTGAATTACAAATAAAAGTTAAGTACCTACTAGTAAGTCGTAGACTCCAAAGTCCTAACATGTGTAAATACGAACACAAATTCATTGTATCTACTGTATTAAATTAATAATAATCAGCCAGAAACTTTAATTAGCAGGACAGATTAATTTGTTTTGCTATTATCCGCTACTTGAAAGGATTCTGTATGGTGCAATATGCAAGAACACTACCCACATGAAACACCACACACAATTTTCTATCACTTTCTTCGACACGTTTCGTCCCGACACCGAGACATCCTCAGGAGATGTTGACTTCACAATGCAGAGTAGACTCTACGATTTCGCATGAAACGTGCGTCGAAGAAAGTGATAGAAAATTGTGTGTGGTGTTTCATGTGGGTAGTGTTCTTGCATATTGCACCATACAGAATCCATTCAAGTAGCGGATAATAGCAAAACAAATTAATCTGTCCTGCTAATTATGGATTTCCGCAAAATAACGCCTGCTTCCATTCAATACAGAAACTTTAAAACCGTACCGCTACCAATATGCCCCGCAACTCTAGTCATATGGCATTTTGCGATACGCTAAAAAGATGGAAATGGAAAGAATTCAAACATGTATGAAAATGATCGCTAAATTGGTCACGTGACATCCGCGCATTTTCATACATTTTTTTGAACTTAAAGCGATGCAATAGCAACGTTCAATAAACGGTGGTGACTGGTGACACACAGACAGCAAAGTGATCTTATAATGGTTCCTTTTTTTTCTCTTTTTAGGTACGGAACCGTAAATAAGCATGGATGTCACACATGGCTACAGTGCGACAAGGCTATGTCAGTGGCGCGTGGCCAAAATCGGTACTAACGCCGCTATCTTGATAGTTCGCTGTGTCGGTAATCGATATATCGTTTTTGTATGTTGTGTTGTTTTTGCTTACTATTGACTAATTTAAACTAAAATTGAAGTAAAATTGAAGAGATTTATTTTCTGGATTCTGTCAACGTCATTCAAGTGCCAAGAGAGCCTTGTCAGACTGTAGCTGCTGTAATGAAGACGATCTTTGTAGAGTGTCCAAACTTGTGATGGATCAGCGTTCGTCCGGGTCGCCCTCTCCGCAAAGTGCCGCCACGAGGTTGTCGAACTCGGGAACTGCTTCCTCGCACTTCCTGAGCTGCGCCGCCATGGAAGCCCTGTCCACCGGCGAGGAAGCGCTCTGCCAGGGCTCCGCGCCGGCCTCGGAGCGCGCCTGCATGCACTCGCGGTAGAAACTCGCGAGCTCCGCTATAGGGCTGCCGTCCGCAAACGGAAACTCCTGTAAAATTCAATAATAAACTGTGAATATAAAAAATAGTTCGGTAAACGGTAACTTTTTCGACAGTTTACTCAACATATACTATAGGGCACAAAAAAAATAAATATTTCTTTTTAGAGAAGTATTTCCAAACCAAATATGGCCAGGAGCATAGGTTATTACTATATGAACCCGAATAACATCACAACATGATCGAAATATGCACGAATTACAAATGATTTTAGTATTACGAATGTATGGAGAATCAGCGCATTCCTAAATCTTGGGTGTTCCGCCATGTTGGATTTAGAATGACGTCACACAGGTAACTATGCATCCAAACTAAACGAGTATACAAAATTTCAGCGTCATCTGTTGAAAGTTTCAACTTAAAGATGATGTTGTAAACTCACACCCGAAAGAACATGAACATTACAAGTTAAGTAAAGCTAGTGAAATGTCAAGATTTCCACCTTGACATTTTAAAAAGTCGTTGCCCATGTTCTGGACCATTGATTAAACATATTAAAGGATCAGCACTTACTGACGTCACGCATATATTTTTAGTCTCCGCCCTGAAGCCGGATTTTTAATTTGTCAAAACTGTAAAATGGCGCTAATGTATGCAACCGACAACTATGAAAAACTTTGTGTTCAACATACGTCACATCTTTCCCGTCCTTTTCGCGTAGCGTATTTCGTCATTGTTCTGGCTTTCTGAGCACACTTGCTTTCCGAAAGTGACAATAGTTTCGACCTCCTGCATAAAATAATAAGGGCGCCTTCAGATTTGTTACTTTATAAAAAATGTAAATAAACAAGCGCGGTTGCAGTACTGCGGCCATGCATGAGTTCATCGACAGACCAGTGGCAGCGCGCATTTTTTTTTCTATAAGTCTAAACATCGAGTCCATCGTGAAACAATGCACTACTCTACGATTCTCAAACGACAGCAGCGCGGCTGCAACAGTGCAGACGCGCTGCCAGTGCGCGGCACTTTGCGGCAAAGTTGAATGCGCCCTAAGGCTTGTGTGAAAAATAACTCATTTTGAATGTCTCACCATAAGGCTCCCGTACTTCGCATCCTTGGGCTTGGGCACGTCGATGGCTCGACTGGGTCCGGAGGAGCAACAGGCCTCCTCAGTCGTGTTCACGTCGCTGGCGCCCTCCATTGATAATAGTTTCATTTTCTGTCACCAATGCTCAAGTCAAAATCAAATATACTTTATTTCATGTTGGCTTACCTCATGGGCACTTTAAGTTTACAAGGATTCAAACGGGCTCTGCCACTGGGAAGAAGTCCACAACAAACTCAGCCGGTTGTCTTTTATGTTACAATTTATCAGCATTTACAACAATACATTTATTTTTAACAATATATTAATTTCTTACAAATCGCAGAAAACCAAATAAAATTTGATTTGTGTGTTCTGTTTGACCTGAATGATTTGTGGAAAGTTTCAAAATATGGGAGACATTTTGAACATTGTTTGTAAATGGACTTTTGCTCGCAGGTGTAGCATAAATCACTAAAATACCACTTATTAGGAAATTCGTCCTCTGATGCAGAACTACACAAGAACCAAAGAATCATATTATGGCACAGGTTTTATTCTGTTCCCATACAGATTAACAGTATAAGGTACCACATACCGTTTCTAGCTTGTCTTTTTCTGCGAGCAGCCACATCATAGGTGGTTCTGGCGGCAACTGCTGGCTCAAAGTGTCGTGCAGCTCTTGCATTTTGACTGTATCCACGAAGGCGCCAGCAGTCAGTGGCTTCGACAGATCCAATTCTTTCTTGTCGTTCACCTTTCTTCTACAAATCAAAAGGTCTGTATCAGTACCCAGTAGACCCAGACAAGTGTTCTGTCTGTCCCAGGTTTAGTAATTACTTGGTCTAACTAACTGCCAAATACAAGAAAATAGGCTGGTTTTGGTAAGTTCAAAACGATTATACACTTCATTGTCAGCAGAGTGATAAGACACTGGAACAAAATGCTGGAAGAGAACAGCAAAGTCCCTTAATCAATTAAAGAACCGCCTAGACAAACACCTGAGCGAGCAACAGTACATGAGCACAATCGATATGGGCGCATCAGCAAATTTTTATTAAAATTATACTAAAATTATTATTTTTTTTGGCGGCATTTGCATAATAATATTTCAATTTCAACATCTGCATTTAACGTTTTTACCAGCTAGAATTCCTTGAGAGAAAAAAACAGTAGTAACACTGAGAGTATGCGCTCAGTTGCCATGAATTTTTTTTAAAGAATGATGAAACAAGCAAGTTGTTAAGTGACAGGCATGCTAGATGCAGTGTGTCCCACACTTTTGCATTGCAATATCATAAAACATACAGCACTGCACTCATCATTCTGAGATATCCATTATTAGGTCTCTTTTGCACAGTAATCACATCATCAAGTGCTCTTCAAACCAAAACACAGTAATACATTACTGTTTTACTATATTATTTAAAGACACAGGACGAACTCTGCAAGAAGAGCCCTACCACCATTTAAGTGTAATAATTATAATATACCAACCTTGGGCTTTCCTTTGGAAAATGATCGCTCTTTATCATAATATTGTCACTGGTCTGCAGAATGTTCTTCTCCAAAGATCTGTGATTCTCTGGCAGTACGTTCATCTCAGTTCTATATGCCACTTCTATCTGGATGGTCCCAATTGGGGTGTGGAGTTCACTCACTTTTATTGTTTTATGTTTCTCGCCTGAAACATAATCATCAAATATTTTAAAGATACAAATATTTAAAAGGAAGATATTTACACTTCTTTCTCTATAACACTGCAGCTATTAAATTTTATTTTAAACCATAATTTTAAAACTGTAAAATTAAAAAATAATCATGTTCTAACAATAGTAATCAATTTGAAATAGACATAATTCACTTAGTATATAGGGGATAAAATTGTATTGCTGTACACTGACAGGGTACAGCAATACAATTTGCACGCTATTGGTTGTACTTTAAGAACTAATTATTGAATTTCTAGCAATCTACACATGGTGCAAAGTATAAATAAATAAATAAATATATAATACACATTAAATTATCATACTGACCTAAAAATTGTAAGTTAGGTTCGCCTCCATAAATTTTGTAGCTTATTTGATATGATTCTCTGTGTTGCAACCTTGACAGCTTATATGCTGGCGTTATCCTTGATATGCTCAATGTTGATTTCAGCATGATACTCATCCTGTAGTAGATATTTGAGACGGACGTAATGGTCTCACAGAAGTTACTCTGTGTCAGTCTGACAGTCCATACCTCTAAAACCATCTCATCACCTTCATTTGTCCGTAGCACTATCTCAATGCAAAGGTAGTTACTTAGGGCTTCTATCACTTCACCGTTTAGCACCTTTTTTGTGTCACTGTTCACTTCTGGCACGTCAGGAATGGATAGGTTGAACTAAAATTAGCAATCAAGAGTCAGTAATGTGCACATAATAATTAATCAATGTACCAGATTCTATTGACAGATTTAAAAACATTTTACACCGGTTTATTCAAGGCCCATGATTTAGCACTGTAGTATGATCACATTTAGATATCAGTTCTTAAATCTCATTTTGCCCAATAAACTCTCCAGCATACCCTTCAAACCAAAACACAGTAAAACATTACCTTTTCACAACAGTCTAACATTGCACCTGGTGATACCTACCCAGACAGAAATCGTAAGAAGTCTTATCATCAGTAGGTGTAGAGAAAAATAAAAAGGTACTTAATAAACAAGCTTAATGTTTATCTAAAGTGTATCCACATTACAAATAAACATGGAATAGAGGTGGAATAGTTATACTCTATTTTGTCTTTTTCTTTTTTCGAATATCAAATGATTGATGACAGAGAGGGATAAAGCAGAGTATAACTATTCAACCGATATTCCACTATTTGTTAGGCGGTATAAGTTTTTTTTCCAAACGGCGTAACTGTTAGAAGTTTACAAGTCGAGGACTGAACACTCAAAAAATGGCAAAGCAAACAACTTACCCACTGCAACGCGTGTGGAGGAGCCGCGGGACCTTCCTCGAGCCCTCTATTAATATCGTGAACTATTTTCTTTCCTTGTCGACTTTGTACAACAATCTGGGCCACTTTCAAAGTTAATATCTTCGTGAATTTATACAATTTCACCCTATCCTGTTTTTCAGTTGTAGCAGAGGCCATTGCAAAGGTTTTCGTAAACTATTTACAGCTCTAAAAGTATTTCATAGCCGCGTACTATCTCTCCGTGAATAGTCGAGATTGATAACACATCACTACATTTTACTTATTCACTAAACGCGTTTAGCATGATTATTGGGAGGAACGTACTACATTAATATGTATTGAGGAGAAAATAAGAATTAGATAAAACTAAGCAGCAATTATGAATTTATTTTAATGTAAACTTGAAGAGAAAATACGATTTAGGATTAGCGAAAACAAAAAGTGAAAACCATAGATATTGTAAAGATTCATATCGGTTCCTGGTCTGTGATTTATATAGATATAGTGCTGCGTACAGACCGGCCAAACGAACGCCAACGAACGGGTTTCGTTGGCCTTCGTTGCTGCAATCTGGACGGCTTACCGAATGCCAACGATCGCTCGTTGGCGTGTGCCGGCGATCCGAAGCGTGGCGGTAACATCAAAGAAATCGAGCTATTTGATCGAACTCTGTTTGGACGGTCACCGAACGCCAACGAACGAACGCTTAGTTGAAGCAAGAGAGCGTAGCGTGTAGACGTCCAATTTGATAATTACTTGGATATTTCTCGTTTTGGTATTGGTATATAATGGATATTACTCGTTTTGGTATATAAAACTAGCAATTATAATGATGTCGTCGTCGTCCATGATTAAATTGCGAATGAAAGAGAAAAGAACCGGAATCAAGTGCCAACGAACGTTCGTTCGAGTACTAAATGTATTTGGACGTATTAACGAACTCCAACGAGCGTGCGGAAGCCAACGCTAGCGAACGATAAATATCCATCGTTGGGCGTTCGTTGGGCCGGTCTGTACGCACCATAAATGCCATCAGTACAGTAATCTTTAATTTGTGGATTGGCACAGAGCATTGAACAATATACCTCATAGACAGACACAGACACAGAGGACACTTGGGGAGTGGGGACACCAGACACCATTGCAGTCAATAGTGTTTTATGTCTATGTGCAGTTTGCAAATAGTTATTGTAAAAGTGCTCTGCTGCCACACTGCTCGCAAAGTTGACTGAGGTTGGACCGAAGTTGAACGAAGCGAGCCGTGTGGAGGGGCACTTCGTCTAACTTCGACTCACTTCAGGCAACTTCCATTTGTTGTCGGTTTTTATGCCCGAGTCAAAGTACATCATACGTGCGAGTCGTAGTTCTCGCGAAGTTCACCGATTAGTGTAGCAACACACGCCGAGAAAATTCGCGAGCAGTGTGGACGGGACAATAGAGTTGGTTGGTATGGTTGGTAATGTGCAAGCAGGGCTGCCAGATTAGGAAAACTACATCACGATTTCGGCTACCTTGGGGAGTAAAAAGGCCTATAGTGTTTTATGTCTATGAAAAAGGCGACCAAGAAATATAATGGGCTAGGGTTTAATTGCGTAAGAAAAACGTATTCGCGCTATCATAATCGTTACAATTTCTGCCCGCTGATTGGTACGTCAGGCGGGGCAGAATTTGCTAACGATTACGTTTTTCTTACACAATCTAGAAATTGAATTACCCAAAAATTATTCAATAATTCTTGATATTAGCACCCATGTTTATTTATTACCGTTTTCATAGCAATTTATGTCCCTTTTTCTATACTAACATGTTTGAATGTTCATTGGTAAAAACTCGAAATCCCTTGCATCCCCAGTATGTGGTAGCCTTTAGAATAGGCTACTCGATAGGCGAATTCAGTAGCCGAATGCCGATATCTGGCAACATTGGAACATGTGAATTATAGACTATTCTGTACCCTATATACCTACTTTTTATCCTTTCTAGTTTCTACTCTATTTTTATACCTATAACTTTTTATGATAAGTGTGCTGTGTAATTATATATTATAATACGTTGATAAGTAATTATTACTTACATAATATTATACTTAATTAATTAGTATTCATTATGGTGACAAACCGCATCGTGTAACTAATGACCACAGAGGTCTGAGGTACTGTTATTTCAGTACCTGCCTCACCTCGGATCAACATCGCAGCTAAACCATTGATTTTTAAAAAAAGGTTAGTGTTCTTTTTTTAAAATAATAATACAGTTTAAAATACAAGTTATTTTTTATACTATATAAATAAATTTTACTATATTTAAATCTAATATTTGGAGTAATTTTCTTGTGCTGGTATAATAATTGTTTTCTCTTTTAAATATTCAGCGATATTAGATCTAAAGCTTATAAATATCTTAATCTAGACTACGATTGACTGCAATAATTGTTTTTGCGGTAATAATATCTTATTTTCGTGAGAAATATATCCACGTAACAAAGTAGAACAGTACAAACGAGTCTCGCGTTCTCAGATTAGACTTTGAATCCAGCCATGCTTGTGTGTGTTGCGTGTACGCTTACTTGCGAATGTGTGCGACTTCACGTCGAGTTCATCTTGTCATAAGTTACGTGAACAATTTTTGGATATATAATAAAGTTGTAATTACTACTAGTTTCTGAATAATATTCAATGGATAAAATAAATTCAAGTTTGTGTAAATAAGATTTGGTCGGTAAAAACATTTTGTTTTTTTTTTGTTTATAGAAGCTAAAACCAAGATGAATGTTATGTTTTTACTAAAACACAGTATCAATATATGGTTAATGGTGATCTTTTTTTTAATGTAAATAGGCTTGCGCTCACTGCAACTATGGTGGAATGCAATGGTGAAGAAATAAAAAATCCTTATGGCGAATTATGGGTCTGCCCAGTGCCCACGGAATTCCAATTTTAATTTTAAGGATTTTCATAATTTGCGGGTGGGCAATTCAAATTTGACTAAAATGATGGTTTATGGTTATACTCCTCTATTTTGAGTGTGGTCTTATGCCCAGCAGTTAGCCATAAAAGTGGTAAAGAAGATGATATTGTGTGATGGTAAACAGTGTTTCCAAAATTCATCAGAATCACCGGCATTTATGGAAGAGAAGTATATGACTTATCTTTATAATTTGCTTAAGATTACTGCAAAAATTATGTGATTTCCTCACAAAATTGTTGCTGTTTATTATAGTTGTATATCTGTAGCAGCGATAACTCAGTGGTTCTGACCTCTGCCTCTCATAAGGAGGTCTCTGGTTTAAACCTCTGACTTTTCCGAGTTATGAGCGTTTTTAGGAAACTAAATATCACTTGCTTTAACTGTGAAGAAGAACATTGAGAGAAAACTTGCATGCCTGAGAGTTTACAAAAATGTTCTTGAAGTTGTGTGAAGCCTGCCAACCCACACTTGGCCAGTGTGGTGGGATGGCCAAACCCCTCTCAGTCCGTGCCCAGCAGTGGGACATAAAAAGGGGTTGAGAAGATGATGATGAAAATATGATCTATAGTGGAGTAATTTAAGTATGGTCCAATGAAGTGCTGTGTGAATGCTTGGCGAATCTTGAAACCTCTTGCGAATGCTATTATAATTTCAGTACAACACAACACTGACTAAATGGTCATGAGCGGCTGTGTACAATCCATACATAATCTTACCTTTTTTAGGTTTCCATACCAAAATAGTAAAAATTACCAAAGTGGTATTAAACATGGAACCTTATGGTCAACTGTGTGTCTATTTCACTTGATTATTTTGATGCTGGAGATTTGCTGGATTAACATGAAATATCTGGGTGACCGAGCTTTGCTCGGTAGTATATCTACCCACCAATAGATGGCAGCAGAGATCATATTTTTCTTTTTGTAATTTCGACATTTTCTAAAAATGAATCCTAGCTAGATCGATTTATCGCCCCCAAAACTCCCTGTATACTAAATTTCATGAAAATAGTTCGAGCCGTTTCCGAGATTCGGATTATATAGAAATATATATACAAGAATTGCTCGTTTAAAGGTATAGGATAGGATAATAATCTTTTCTGTTCTTAAAATAGTTAAATTGCTTTAATTATAATAGTCAACAGAAATATATCAGAAATCTTGTGTTTTGTTGATAAATTTTGCTGTGATACAGTAGACATACAGCTACAACTGATTTGTGAAGCAGTGTCGATCCTGCTGTCTGCATTGGGGGTTTTGGGTTCGACTCCCACAAATGGAAAATAATTGCATGATGATCATGAATATTAATCTAATGTCTAAGTGCTTTTCAATATACATATGTATTTTAATATTATGTATATTTATCAGTTATATAGTATCCATAACACAAGCGACTGCTTACCTTGGAGCTAGATTGCGCTGTGTGTAATGGCCTGATATATTTATTTATGTAATTAGTTTTTGCCCATGGCTTTGCTCATATGAATTCAGTTTTACACTAATCCAATGAGACTTTACAGGGATAAAAAGTAGCCTGTTTAAAAAGTATCTTTTTAACTATGTATTTATAAATATGTAAAAAATTATACACAAAGTAATTTCAGACAAATCCTTTCAGCTTAGTATAAGGAAGTAATATTTTATGTTACGGTATCGAAATGGTAAATATTAATATTTACCAGTAAGTATTCCACCAAAGCGCAGTGTGTTTGAGTAACTAATGAGATTTCATCATTTCAACATCTCCTCTTTCCTCAGTTTTGAAGATGTACTGTATTTTTTAACATCCGACATCCATTCTCCATCCATTCCATTATTACCGACAACTATTCGAAATTTCATGTCAATATCTTTAATAGTTACTGATAAAGAGTTGTGACACACAGACAGACAGACAGAATGATCACAAAGTGATCTTATAAGGGTTCCGTTTTTTTAAGGTACAGAACTTTAAAAATACGCAACATGGCTCAGCCCCTATGGTGTAACGACTAATCCATGATCGCATTACGGTTGCAGGCATATCCCGTGAGCCACAACCAAGATGGCGGAAGCGCACTCTGCGGTCGCCTTCTCGTTTGCGATCACGCACGACGGGTGGGACGTGAACTTCGACCGCGAGG
The DNA here is from genome assembly GCA_963855885.1 of Coenonympha glycerion. Lineage (NCBI taxonomy): Eukaryota > Metazoa > Arthropoda > Insecta > Lepidoptera > Nymphalidae > Coenonympha > Coenonympha glycerion. Next base: position 2,171,853 of record OY979626.1, read on the forward strand.
TGCTCTACCTGGTGTGGGAGTCGGGGCTGCGCTCTTGGAAGAAGCGGCTGGCGCGGTTCAGGGTGAGCAACATTTGTTTCTCTCAAGTTACAGATACAGATGCTACGTAGCACGTAAGCATGGTAGTCTTGAACATTTGGTAGTCACTAGCATGTGTCCTTCCACTTTCTCGGTGCATACACTATGTGTTACTATGTGAACATGTTTCTCTGTGCACACACGTATAAACATGTTCCATCCATTCCATCTGGATGGCAGGCAATCCACGACCATCTGGTATGCCTTCTTTCCACGCACATGCAAACTTTGGAACCAGCTACCAGCAACAGGTGACTCGACCCGAGAATTATGGGCAAATCCAATTGTAATATAATAATAAATGAGATTCTCGCACTCTGAGTAATCAGTAATCACGCCCGCAATAATATTACGCAGCAGACAAGTCTAATAGTCTGATAACGTCGTTCTTGTCAGCGTTCGAGGAAGCGGCGCGTCGACGGGCGAGGTCGGCGCTTGTGCCGATTTCTTATCGACCACGTGTTATCTTTACATTGTTGTCAATTACTGCACTCCGAAATTATTCCCGACAGATGATAATTCTACTAGTAATTTAGATGTTTCGGTCATCGGACACTTTTTTGGAAATTTTTTAAATATGTATGTCCTAAAAATTGCTATATATAGGCTACCCAAAAGCGAATATAATAGCCATGCAAAGAGGGAATTAAATGTCTTGGGCACCATGCCCATAAATGATCAATTGGATGATGCATTTTTTTGTTAAAACTATCATTAATTTTATTAGAATGAATTAACATCATCTTGATGCCATTTAGACGCTAGTTGTAACCATAACTCTTTGATGATGACATTCCTTGGGACAGATAGACAGATGGACAGACAGTGGAGGCTTAGTAATAAATACACTTTGGGCACTGAATCCTAAACTTGGCTTGTCTTATAATATTTAAAATGTTTAAAAATCTAGTTCGGCGTTGACCTAAATTTATCGTTCCCAATTTTACCAGTACTTGCACCAAATTCATTTGTATCAAAAAATAGTAGATCAACAGACCAGAATAGAGGTCAGACGTAACGACTCGCCTGTCTCACCCGGCCATGCCCTACTTTTGCTAGACTAGACCATTTCTCTTATCAAACCGCATGCTATCTTTAGGCCTGGTTTCCACCAAAGTGGAGCGGAGCTGTTTTTGAGTAACCCAATGACGAAATAAACTACGCTAAGAGGACGGGAAGGATGTGACGTATGTTGAAGGCAAAAATTTATAAATATGGCGTCGCGCGTCGTACATTTCGGTACCGCTGACAGCACATACCGCTGTCGGTCGCATACATTAGCGCCATTTTACAGTTTTGACAAATTAAAAATCCGGCTTTAGAGCGGAGCCTAAAATGTATGCATGACGTCAGTATGTGCTAATTTAATCAATGGAGTAACCAAACTTCGTCATTTTGTCATCTCCGAAACTCAAGGAAAAAGAGAGGTTGAAATGACGAAATCTGATTGGTTACTCTTAACTTACACTTAAATCCATGTTAGTGATAAGGTACTAACATAGATATTAAGTTGTTTTTGTTACTAACCTAGGTAAGTACTAAAGTAGTGATAAGTTATTGCTTTTTTTTACTAACACAAATGGACTGAATTGTTGTCTGAACTGAATAAATGAATTGAATTGTTACTCAAAATCACCTCCGCTCCGCTCTGCTTTGGTGGAAACCGGGCCTTAAAGGGTTGTCAAAAGCGCGTGAAATTAAACTAAAATTAAATCATACACACATACATACATACATCACTATATTAGTATGATTATACTGTAAATGATAAATTAAATTATTCATTATGTAATTTTGCCGCTTGCTACCATGCTTTGTGTAGGCATCCTATTCATTTGGGGTCACAATGTTAAGTATTTATTCAAGTTATTTGATAAATATTTCATATGAATTATGTATGTCTGTATATAATATAAACACATAGAGGCAATGTTCATTATTGTATTTTCCCTATCTTATAGTCTAATAGGGTTGTCACGGTATTATAATACAAAATACAATAAAATGGTTCATGCTATAAACTGAGGTAACCTTCTCATATAGTAGTTGCTACTGCATGCAACTCTTCTTGTGTAGTCCTTCTGGGTTGCAGCACTACAATGTCAGTTATTCTACCGTGACAGCAATGTTATTCAATATGTAAAGAGATAAATGGCTACACTGAAATGACAGTTTGTTTCAATCTTTCAGAATATAATCACTCCCCACAGTTAAGCACTTGTTCAATCTTTCTTGCAGCTTCCTAATTCCCTTTCTGAAACATTCCTCCGATTTATTCTGAAGCCACTTTTTCCACGAAGGCGCCTTTGAGTGGTCCAAATAGGTAGAAATCAGATGGAGTGAGGTCGGGACTGTAGGCAGGATCGGGACTCGGATCGGGACTGTAGTTTCCTATAAACTAGCTAAGTCGGGAATTTGGCTTATATTAAGCTGATTGCGCAGGCGGCGCGTCTTTTTCTACGCTCTTAACGCTCTTCACGTAGAGCTGCCTCGATTTAGCATTCTTGTAGTAATTTCAAATAAATCTTTTACAAAATTCACACTACCGAAATATTACGAAAATCAAAACCTTTTGGTTTCGTCAAGTTGAGGTTAAAATCCCGAACAATAATCTGTCAAATTCAAATTTTCGTTCATTCGTAGCATTTACGAATTAGAGTAGGTTTAGAAAATAAAAACGTCGAACATTTTCGTTCGACCGAAATTTCGGATCGAAAATGAACCGTGGTAGGAAACATGTGAAACTTCGTGCGATATTTCGTTTTTCGTTGAATAAGAGTAGACCTGATGTCTGAGGGCTGTGAGCAGTGCGCTGCATTGAAAGTTTCAATTGAAAGTGTGCCCCAACACACTGCATCTGACGTGAACAGGGATATCACTTAACATCAGGTGAACGGTTTGGTTCACAGTCTTTTGTGGAAAAAAAATTGTTTTTTTTTTATAACGGTACTAGCTGTCCCTGCAAACGTTGTTTTGCCATATGCCACTCAGTAAGCGATATGAATAATAGTCAATGTCCTTTCCTAAGACGCTACCGAATATACATATTAAAAATCATAAACCTTGAACTTCAAAGTTTTTATTTCACATAGGCCTAACCTAACATACAGGCTCTTGTAAAAGTTCAATACGCTTTTTGTGTTATGTCCTAATGTGGGGTATGGTCACAGACTTGTATACTAAAGACAGGGCGAACAGCGCGAAAAAATGTCGCCAGGTTATGGGTGTCAATAGTACCAACAGTATAAGGCCACGCGGTAGTTCGGTCAGCGGCGGCGGCGGGTATTTTGACAGATGACGCTACTGTTCGCTTCTATGAAGAAGGTTTACGTAAAATGTTCGGATCGGCCTATCTTTACTATTTTTATCTATTGGTATGGTATATAAAAATCAAATCGTCAAGCCGCACTGTGAGTTGTGACACGAGAATTTTATTTATTAAAAGTTTTTATTTTTTTGGTTCACAGAACAGCATTCACAATGGCGTGTACCCGGGGCATCTGCAGTCCCTCTACTTCCTCTGGACCGTGCTGGTGGCTGCTCACTTCTCCGGACTCAGTATACCGTTCGGTTTGGTTCAGAAGGTTTTGACTATACTTCCTAGGTGAGTCTTCAATAATACTTTTAACTAATGCTTTTTTAATGCTTTTAACCATCACTCTTATTTGGGTTCCATATATCAAATGAGCAAAACGGAGTCTTATATGCGGGCGTAGCCGTGCCCATATGACATACTCGTATTTCGTACTAATCGTCGTAATAATGGTGAGGAACTGACGAACGCTTCGTGCGCTAGTCCGACTCGCGTTGGCCGATTATATTATTATTTGAACTGAACTTGTTCCGCTTCATCCATAAAAAAACCTGTCAAAACCTCATATTTATATCTTAGTTAACGATTATGAATAATTTTATTAGTTAATAATTATCTGGTGATCCAAAAGGTTTAAGGGTATAAAGAATTTATAAGGTAAAGCCTATGTAAATGGCTTTTTAACCGACGAAACAAGCGGAGGTGGTTCTAGTCTAATAATATAATAATAATATAATTTTGTACGAAATAGTTCGCTTTTGATAATTCTTTTTTTACTGGAAATGGTATTTCCTGAAGTTGATCCCATATAAATTTCGAATGGAATTCTAACCCCAAGGGCAGGAAAACAGGGGATGATTGATTTTCCAATCAAGGATTATTTATGTATGACCATACATAAGTTTTTACAGTCCGATTTTGATAATATTTTTTGTTGTAGCAATTCGACGCCATGGCAGGTGATTGCCTGCCTTCTAGCCGCCTTGGCGATGTGGCTGTCAGTAATATTTATGATGCGTTACGCGCTCAAACTTCTCCTTATGTACAAGGTAAGTAATGTCAAAGAAAAGTTTGTTTTTATATTACATTGTTAAATTGATGATTTGCCAATCATCAGCCGTGCTATTCTGCAAAACAGCGACGAGCGTACATCTCTGCATCTATGTATTTGTCAGTTGTAATAGAGTACAATTTTGCATGCCTTATTCGGTTTGGCAGCTGTCTGGTAGCTATTTCATTTTGTAGAATAGCACAGCTGTAGTCGCCAATATTGCAAGAGTATAAAAACTTACACAATGAGCTGCCATTTAGGTTGAAAGTACAAAATAAACTCGGGTGCTATGTAGATGTAGACCCTCAGAATAATGAAGATCCTGTAGATCTTAATTTAACCTTTCGTGGCAGTTGTGACAATAGAAAACGGATACTCTTTATCAGTTTCTTAAAGGCTTTTAACAGAATAAAGGAGAATGCCAGAATATGGGCTAGATTTGCTTCACTCTGCGTCTCAAGCACGTATGCATGAATAATCTTCTTTCAAATTTCAATATTGCATATATTTATGCTAGTGAAATGTGAAAAGGGAAAAGTATTATAAAAAAAAGTAATTAAACGTTTCGAAACATGTGGAACCGCCATGCCTTTTATAAAACTTGGAAATTTAACCACTTAGAAAATCAGATTATTACAATTTCCCTGTTAATATCAAATTTTTTTTTTTTTACATAATATTGAGAATATTTCTAATGTTTTACTGATGATTTGGTTAAGACGCAAGGTATAGCCCAATTTTCATACAAGAATCGGCATACTCCTTTATTGTGTCACAGTGTTTAAAAAAAAAAGTCCTTAACGGGGGCAAAACAACGTTTCCTGAGTCAGCTAGTTTATCGTATAATTGATTTAAGGGATGGATGTACGAGTCCCGCGCGCCCGGTTCGCGAGTGTCCTTAAAGACAATGCTGTGGGCCAGCGTGGTCAAGGTGCTCTCTGGTTGGAACAAGCCCCGCCTCTACAGCTTTCAGGGCTCGCTGCCGCGGTTGCCTTTGCCTTCTGTTCACGACACCATGCGACGGGTAAGGCTATGATTTTAGTTAAATACGTGGGTTTCATGGAATATATACAGGGTTATATAAAAAATACCAAATCGCTCTCGGCCTGTAGTTGTTTATATTAACACTAACAACTTCTGATCTACGACTTTTCAAGATTTAATATAAATTTATTTAATACAAAAAAAATGTTATTTCTGTAAAGTGATACTACACTGTTGCGGTTTCGCGCCGAGAGCTCGCGCGTCGCCGCGCCGCGCCATTGCCACTTGCCGATGTTACATTATAGAGTAGGAACAAGTAGAGTATCTCTGTAAAAATATTGAATAATTTATATTTCTCAAAATATCGAGTAAAAAAAAGTCGTAGAACAAGGGTTGTTAGTTTTAATGTAAACAAATACAGGCTGAGAACTATTTGGTAGCTTTTATATAACCCTGTATAGACGATACAAGATAGACCTATACTATACAAGATAGCGCCTATACTTACTTCGTATGCGTGTCACTAAAACTGCAAGGTTGAATATATAACAGTCCCATACCAAAATGATAAAACTCGAACCCCTATGGTGAGATTTTCTCCGTCCGTCACATCACACTCGATTATTTCTGTAACTATATACAAATAGTGTTAACAACAAAATAATACCCATAACAACAATCGTTTGTAGTGGGCTTCTTTTCAGATCTGGGTGCGGTTAGAAGCCTCGTAAAAGTTTTAAGTCGTTAAATAGTCATCACTATTTAATAATTATAAAAGTGTTTCATAACTATTCATAAGTGCTTGTAAAATGAGCCTAAATGAAATAAATATGTGAATCTCTGAATCTCTGTAACAAGATTTTCTAATTTGTGAACCAGAATACTCATCCATACGAATTGTTTTCAGTACTTACTAAGCGTGAGGCCACTATTGGACGATGACAATTACAAGCGAGTGGAAGGCCTCGCCAAAGAGTTCGAGGAGGGAATAGCTGTTAAGTTGCAGAGATACCTGATCCTCAAATCATGGTGAGTACCACACCTCTTTAAATCGTCAAAGCAAGGGCCTGCGTGCCAAAGGATAATGACTGACTAATTAACATCCGGATTCCTTAATTATAGCGAAATAAACAAGTTGTCCTTCGTCTGGTGACCCGAGAGCTGGTGCTTATTCAGCTCAACGGCTAAGTTGAGCCGTTCAAAGAGGTAATAGCGCCAGCGTCTTGGGCACTATGCCCATAAATGATCAGTTGGACGGTGTATATATTTTGTAAATATTAAATTGTAATTTTTTAAATGTTAAAATATTTTTTTTCTTTGTTGTGTGTTTTATAGTTGTCCTTCTCAATAAAATCTGTATGACAGGAAATGTGTATTTAAAACAAAGTAACTTTTTGTTCGCAAAATTAAAATTCGGATATGAAAAACGAATATCTATAACAATTTTTTTATACCTACCTGTATTGTAAACGTATATGTGAACCAAAGTACTTTGTTGGTGGTCGCAGGTGGTCGAGCAACTACGTGTCGGACTGGTGGGAGGAGTACGTGTACCTGCGCGGCCGCTCGCCGCTGATGGTCAACTCCAACTTCTACGGCACCGACACGCTGCTGCGGCCGACGCGCGTGCAGGCAGCGCGCGCCGCCACCATCATACACTTCTGTCTGCGCTTCAGGAGGCTCATAGAGAGACAAGAGCTCGAACCGGTGGGTTTTTCACGAATTTAGTCCACTAAAAAAGATGCTCTGAGATGCTCTATTTATTGGCATTTGGCTGTTGTTTGGCTGTCAGTAAGAGATGACGGCTGTAGTTTACTACTGAAAAAAATAAAGCGTATTCTATTGAGAAAAAATCTGACCGACACAATTTACTCATTATCGGTACACTCTAGAGACAAGACCGACTGCTAAACTCTTGGTATTCGACTGTGGATCTCATTTGTTTTGACAAGGGTTTAATGAACTCACACAGTAGGCATTGACTTAATGTACACCTTGCCTTCAGATAATGCTGCAGGGCATGGTGCCGCTGTGCTCGTGGCAGTACGAGCGGCTGTTCAACACGGTGCGCGTGCCGGGCGTGGAGCGCGACCGCATCGTGCACTACCAGGACTCGACGCACGTGTCGGTGCACTGCCGCGGCAAGTACTACAAGCTGCTCGTGTACTCGCGCGGACGACTGCTCAACCCGGCGGAGATACAGATGTGAGTACCCGGTGTATGTCCCGGTCAGATGATGCTGCACGGCATGGTGCCGCTGTGCTCGTGGCAGTACGAGCGGCTGTTCAACACGGTGCGCGTGCCGGGCGTGGAGCGCGACCGCATCGTGCACTACCAGGACTCGACGCACGTGTCGGTGCACTGCCGCGGCAAGTACTACAAGCTGCTCGTGTACTCGCGCGGACGACTGCTCAACCCGGCGGAGATACAGATGTGAGTACCCGGTGTATGTCCCGGTCAGATGATGCTGCACGGCATGGTGCCGCTGTGCTCGTGGCAGTACGAGCGGCTGTTCAACACGGTGCGCGTGCCGGGCGTGGAGCGCGACCGCATCGTGCACTACCAGGACTCGACGCACGTGTCGGTGCACTGCCGCGGCAAGTACTACAAGCTGCTCGTGTACTCGCGCGGACGACTGCTCAACCCGGCGGAGATACAGATGTGAGTACCCGGTGTATGTCCCGGTCAGATGATGCTGCACGGCATGGTGCCGCTGTGCTCGTGGCAGTACGAGCGGCTGTTCAACACGGTGCGCGTGCCGGGCGTGGAGCGCGACCGCATCGTGCACTACCAGGACTCGACGCACGTGTCGGTGCACTGCCGCGGCAAGTACTACAAGCTGCTCGTGTACTCGCGCGGACGACTGCTCAACCCGGCGGAGATACAGATGTGAGTACCCGGTGTATGTCCCGGTCAGATGATGCTGCACGGCATGGTGCCGCTGTGCTCGTGGCAGTACGAGCGGCTGTTCAACACGGTGCGCGTGCCGGGCGTGGAGCGCGACCGCATCGTGCACTACCAGGACTCGACGCACGTGTCGGTGCACTGCCGCGGCAAGTACTACAAGCTGCTCGTGTACTCGCGCGGACGACTGCTCAACCCGGCGGAGATACAGATGTGAGTACCCGGTGTATGTCCCGGTCAGATGATGCTGCACGGCATGGTGCCGCTGTGCTCGTGGCAGTACGAGCGGCTGTTCAACACGGTGCGCGTGCCGGGCGTGGAGCGCGACCGCATCGTGCACTACCAGGACTCGACGCACGTGTCGGTGCACTGCCGCGGCAAGTACTACAAGCTGCTCGTGTACTCGCGCGGACGACTGCTCAACCCGGCGGAGATACAGATGTGAGTACCCGGTGTATGTCCCGGTCAGATGATGCTGCACGGCATGGTGCCGCTGTGCTCGTGGCAGTACGAGCGGCTGTTCAACACGGTGCGCGTGCCGGGCGTGGAGCGCGACCGCATCGTGCACTACCAGGACTCGACGCACGTGTCGGTGCACTGCCGCGGCAAGTACTACAAGCTGCTCGTGTACTCGCGCGGACGACTGCTCAACCCGGCGGAGATACAGATGTGAGTACCCGGTGTATGTCCCGGTCAGATGATGCTGCACGGCATGGTGCCGCTGTGCTCGTGGCAGTACGAGCGGCTGTTCAACACGGTGCGCGTGCCGGGCGTGGAGCGCGACCGCATCGTGCACTACCAGGACTCGACGCACGTGTCGGTGCACTGCCGCGGCAAGTACTACAAGCTGCTCGTGTACTCGCGCGGACGACTGCTCAACCCGGCGGAGATACAGATGTGAGTACCCGGTGTATGTCCCGGTCAGATGATGCTGCACGGCATGGTGCCGCTGTGCTCGTGGCAGTACGAGCGGCTGTTCAACACGGTGCGCGTGCCGGGCGTGGAGCGCGACCGCATCGTGCACTACCAGGACTCGACGCACGTGTCGGTGCACTGCCGCGGCAAGTACTACAAGCTGCTCGTGTACTCGCGCGGACGACTGCTCAACCCGGCGGAGATACAGATGTGAGTACCCGGTGTATGTCCCGGTCAGATGATGCTGCACGGCATGGTGCCGCTGTGCTCGTGGCAGTACGAGCGGCTGTTCAACACGGTGCGCGTGCCGGGCGTGGAGCGCGACCGCATCGTGCACTACCAGGACTCGACGCACGTGTCGGTGCACTGCCGCGGCAAGTACTACAAGCTGCTCGTGTACTCGCGCGGACGACTGCTCAACCCGGCGGAGATACAGATGTGAGTACCCGGTGTATGTCCCGGTCAGATGATGCTGCAAGGCATGGTAGACTGTGTTTCTGCAGATACAGATGTGAGTAACCGGTTATTCCGCCCCAGTCAGATGATGCTGCAAGGCATGGTAGACTATGTTTCTGCAGATATAGATGTGAGTAACTGGTTATTCTGTCCCGGTCAGATGATGCTGCAAGGCATGGTAGACTGTGTTTCTGCAGATACAGATGTGAGTAACTGGTTATTCTGTTCCGGTCAGATGATGCTGCAAGGCATGGTAGACTGTGTTTCTGCAGATACAGATGTGAGTAACTGGTTATTCTGTTCCGGTCAGATGATGCTGCAAGGCATGGTAGACTGTGTTTCTGCAGATACAGATGTGAGTAACTGGTTATTCTGTTCCGGTCAGATGATGCTGCAAGGCATGGTTGACTGTGTTTCTGCAGATACAGATGTGAGTAACCGGTTATTCTGTCCCGGTCAGATGATGCTGCAAGGCATGGTAGACTGCGTTTCTGCAGATACAGATGTGAGTAACCGGTTATTCTGTCCCGGTCAGATGATGCTGCAAGGCATGGTAGACTGTGTTTCTGCAGATACAGATGTGAGTAACCGGTTATTCTGTCCCGGTCAGATGATGCTGCAAGGCATGATACTGTGTTTCTGCAGATACAGATGTGAGTAACCGGTTATTCTGTCCCGGGCAGATGATGCTGCAGAGCGATGGTTGGCCGATGTACAATTTTATATTTTCGAGAATCACGGCCTAAGGGTGTTCTGTTCATTCTCGAAACCACTTACCAATCAGCTACATAAATGTAAACCATTGATATAACGGATGTAAGCCGCTGCTATTAGTACTTTTGCAGAATCAAGCAGCTGATTAGGAATTTAAATACGTGTAATGTCCTCAGACAGCTACAGCAGATCCTAAATGACGAGTCCGAGGCTGCGCCGGGCGAAGTGAAGATAGCAGCGCTGACGGCCGGGGAGAGGTCCCACTGGGCGCACGTGCGGCAGACGATGTTCCAGCGCGGACACAACCGAACCTCCCTGCACTGTATCGAGCGAGCCGCGTTCCACGTTTCATTGGGTAAGCAATAGACGTATTAACAGAACCCGCTGAACCGCGCAAAAAATGTCGCTAGTTCACTGGTGTCACAAATGTTTGTTTTGACACCAAGGTGACATCTTATGCGACACTTTACATATTATAAATAGTCACGTTTATTCTGTAGACAGCCCATCCATATTGTTTCCTAGATCTGTGATTGACGTCGAGTGAGGCCACACGAGATAACTTCTCTTATTTTTAAAAACCAACATAAATACCTATATCAGCAGATAAATAAATTGATCAATGACGAAATACGTTACGCTGAGAACACGGGAAAGATGTGACGTATGTTGAAACCAAAAATTTTTAAATATTTCGTCGCGCGTCGTACATTTCGGTACCGCTGACAGCTTATACCGCTGCCGGTCGCGTATAACACCGACCAGCAAATAACTTTATATTGTCGCATACATTAGCGCCATTTTACAGTTTTGACAAATAAATGAAGCAGGATTTTTAATCCTGCTTCAGGGTGGAGCCTATATTACATGCGTGACGTCACTAAGTGCTGATTCTTTATAATATATGTTTTATCATTTTTTTTTTACGCTATAAAAGTTAGTACTTGACTGCGATCTCACCTGATGGTAAGTAATGATGCAGTCGAAGATACTAGCGTTAGCGTACTAACTTGGAAGGGGTAAGTTATGTCACCCCAACGGTTTCTACACAGCATCGTACCGGAACGCTAAATCGCTTGACGGTACGTCTTTGCTGGTAGGGTGGTAACTATAGCCACGTCCAAAGCCTCCCACCAGACCGGACCTGAGTCAATTTAGAAGTTATAAAATTCCAAAGTGGCCCGTGGCGGGAATCGAACCCGCGACCTCCGAGCGAGGGGACGCATCCCCTGCGCCACGGAGGTCGTCAAAATCAATGGTGAATACCTGTATCAGCAAATTGATTGATTGTTCGACAGACGACTCGGAGTACGGCTTCGACGAGCAGGACGTGTCGCGGCTGGACCACTACGGGCACGTGCTGCTGCACGGCAAGGGCTACGACCGCTGGTTCGACAAGTCCTTCAACCTCTGCTTCAGCACCGACGGATCGGTGAGCTTTATTAACGTGAAATCAACGGGTATGCCCGCGAAATTCAAAATTTTTGTGGTTTTTTGCAATTTGTACGCTAATTAGACATGATAGGCTTATGGCAATCAATTTGCGAAAATGGCAGTATCATCTTTACATGATAATATCAAAATGTTTGCATAAAAATGTGTATCCTAGGATATTAGTCCGAGTATCGAGTTTTATGTGAGTAACTCGCAAATCTCGGACTAATTTCTTTAACTCGACACTTTCGAGCAGAGATTTTTATATAAACACGTGAAGAAGATATTGGGATTATCGCAATTTGACGGCCATAAGCCTATTATGTCTTATTAGCTTAAAAATCGCGAAAAACCACGAAAAATTTGAATTTCGCGGGCACACCCGTGGTGTGCTCCTTAAACACAAAGTGCCCATTTTCACATTTATAGTAACAATCATTAGCTTTCGCCCGCGGCCCGCTCGCGTTAAATTCGACTTTAAAGACATCTCGTGATATTCTCGTTCCCATTCCCATAACCTAACTACCTGTCTACTAATTCCTACTTTCACGGAAGTCTCCTAAAGCAATTTACCTATAGAGGTAGCTATAGATTTCTATAGAAATTTAGGGATTTTTCAATATCCCACGGGAACTGTGGATTTTCCCGGATAAAAAGTAGCCTATGTTTTAATCCAGGTTATAAGCTATCTATGTTCCAAATTTCAGCCAAATCGGTTCAGTATTTGCGGCGTGAAAGAGTTACAAACATACACACACACAAACTTTCGCCTTTATAATATTAGTGTGACTAGCTGTTGCCCGCGGCTCCGCCCGCGTGAATTTTGGTTTTTACAAAACCCATGGGGATCGTGGATTTCCTCGGGATTAATAGAGTTCCCGTTCCCGCTCCCTTTTCTAACCGTCATACCTACTTTTAAAGAAATTTGCTATAACCTCTAGCTATATACTATTCTAAAAGCGAGTTTTGGATTTTTCTAAATCCAATATATTAGTATGCATAAATAAAAGGTATTTTTCGTGATAAAAAGTAGCCTATGTCCTTTCCCAAGCTCTTGTCTATCTATGTTCCCATCAAGATTGGTTCAGTGGTTTAGGCGTAACAGACAGACAAACAGACTCACTTTCGCCTTTATGATATAAGTGGGGATGAGGATAAGAACTAGCGGACGCTCCGCCCTTTCGGTTTTTCACAAAGCTCGCGAGAAAGGTGTATTTTTCCCGGAAGCCTATTTTTTAATCAATGGTATAATCTAAGTCCATTACAAATTTCAGCCAAATCGGTTCAGTAGTTGCGGCGCGAAGGAGTAATATTTAAAATATGCTTAAAAGTATTCATTAGAATTACATTGGTACCGCTTATTTTAGAAACACAAAAACTACAGCAATTGTTGTCTCGTTCAGAAAATCTTTTAAACAGATAAAATCATAATAATATAGATTTTCCTTGTTTCAGGTTGGCTTCAATACTGAACACACTTGGTGAGTAAAATTTATACACGATAAACCCCGCCTATGCTTTGTGTTTTTTAAAAAACCATTACTTATCTCTTATCTGCATCACTATGGGAATCTCCGTTCAAAATTTCACCTTTCTAGGAAAACATAGATGTGGGTCAGACGATGTAGATTAGACAGATTTATTCTGAAAATACTTTTTTCTCCAATGTTCAAAATTATAAATATCATTTTTATTGGTTTTTAGAATTTATAAGTATTTATGTCGGATATATTTTAGTGTCCATTCATAAATTATCATCAGATTATTAACATTCTTTTATGTAAAAATACGTTACTAGATTTCTGAATGTAGATCAAAATAAAGTAGTGATCGTAAATTATCATCAGATTGTTAACATTATTTAATGTAAAAATACTTACTAGAATTAACCTAGATTAAACTTTTATATAACTAGTATGCTATGGAAGAGTGGGGCTACCTGTTACAAGTACTAGTTTTCAACTAGTCACTTATTGGGATGGTCCCAAACCACAATACTGTTTAATTGTAACCTTTATGCCAAATAAAAAAAAAATGTTAAAAAATGTTACGAATTATGAACGTAGATCAGTCAAAATATAATCTTTTCTTTTTATTAGTTGGTCAGTGAGATTTACGGGTTCCCGCGTTTGATTTTAATAGTATTACCTACTTGCTTTAAAGACATACAATTAGCGGTTATAAGGATACATAGAACTTTTACGCGAAATTGAACAAGACTTTTTTCAGGGCGGACGCTCCGGTCATGGGTCATCTGTGGGAGTACGTCATCTCGTCAGAACTAGCACACGGGTAAGCTAGCTGGAAGAAACATTAGTATATCATTTTCTAAGATTTCGTAGATTTAATAAAAAAAACCGTAGGTACCTGTAAAGAATTTTTGTTGTCCCGCAAATATGGCCCGGAATTCGGAAAACAGTTTTGCACTTTTGGCTTTATGATAATGATATGATATGTCGTTCAGGTACGATGAGGAAGGAAACGCGCAGGGCCCGGTGGCAGTGTCGCCGCCGCCCCCGGTGCGGCTGACTTGGGAACTTTCTGAGCCGTTGCTGGCGGCGGTGGACTCTTCATATCGCATCGCCGACGCGTTGCTCAAGGACCTGGATCTGCGCATACTCATGTTCACCGGCTACGGGAAAGGTACTCGACATCAAGAACAGCAGCCATTTAGAACGAAATTCAAAAAATGTATGAAATAGACACTTGTTTGCACGGAAATCGTGTAATAATTTAGCAATCCTTCAATTAACACAACTCGTCGAAAGCTTGACGTGATTATTTACACGATTTTTTGCGAAGCCGACTTCTGCTGTTTTTTGTTTTAAACTAAATCTCGGTTAAGGGTACATTTCCACTGAAGCGAAGCGGATCCGACAGTGAATTGGCCAAGCACAGTGCTCGACATTTCTGATGAGTGTGTTAATCCGTGATTGACCGATTCACGGTCCGCTCCGCTTCAGTTGGCTTGGTTTGAGTCACAAGTTTCCGTAACGAGTTTCTCCATCAAACAGGATTCATGAAGAGCTGCCACATATCGCCGGACGCGTTCATCCAGATGATCCTGCAGCTGTCCTACTACCGCACCGCGGGCCGCTTCTGCCTCACTTACGAGGCGTCCATGACGCGGCTGTACCGCGAGGGCCGCACCGAGACCGTGCGGTCGTGTACGCTGGAGAGCTGCGCCTGGGTCACCGCCATGCAGGACCCGAGCACGTCGGTGAGTTGTACGAATACAGAGTACCAAATAGTGCGGAAGATTTGCACTGCAATCAATGCAAATCATTGCAATTGTAATTCAAGGATCATAAATTTAGATACGCATTGCATTATCTTTCTATAGATATTTCAATCCACAACGGCGTGCTCCACTCTGTCAAACTCACATACATACTAATCGAATATAACAAGCGATTTTGACAGAGTGAGGCGCGACGTCGTCGATTGAAATATCTATATCGAGTAACTCTCTTCTGATACATTGTGTAAATATAGGGTTAACCCATCGACACGCGGATCACGACACGTACTTATGCTACTTATAGCTTGTACTTACATTTAGAGTGCGCTAGGCTGACCCTTTATGTTTATTACCATGTTATTAACTGACTTTAAAAAAAGGAGGAGGTTCTCAATTCGTCGGAACCTTTTTTTTATCTATGTATGTTCACCGATTACTCGAAGACGCGTGGACCGATTTGAAAAATTCTTTTTTTGTTTAAAAGGGTATAGTTTCCAGATGGTCCAATTTTAATGAAGTCAGGATCTGATGATGGGAGCCTGGAGAAATCGAGGGAACTCTAAAAATTCTATATGGACACCTGAAACAATTTGGGTATTATTTGAAAGAGTAATATTTTCCAAGTTGTCCTATGGTCATCAGGTCAGGATCTGATCATGCATAATTGTTCCGCAGGTCGAAGAACGCGTGAGACTGTTGCGAGCGGCAGCCGCGCGGCACCAGCTGGGCTACCAGGACGCGATGGCCGGCAGGGGCATCGACCGACACCTGTTCTGCCTCTACGTGGTCTCCAAGTACCTGGAGCTGGACTCGCCCTTCCTGCAGGAGGTGTTCAATGAGCCCTGGCGCCTGTCCACCAGCCAGACGCCCCATGGTAACTTGCCTTTGGAATAGTTTACAATCTTAATTATATAATACTACTGTCTTTAATAATACTAGCTGACGCGGCAAACATGTTTAGCCATATATGGATTGGAAAAATTGCTATTCTCAGACCTAATGTAAACAAAAAAATTAATGAAAATCGGTCAAGCCGTTGGGGGGAAGAAAAAGCTATAAAGCTCTTTGTTGAGGTTTGAATGCGCTTATCTCAGGAAATACGGATCAGAATTGAAAAATTATTTTTGTGTTGGATACACGAATCGAGGAAGGCAATATGTTGGCAATAGATTCGCGTAGCGGTAGCGATCGCTTACTTTGGGGCTAGATTGCGATGTGTACATAAATACTCAACCCTTCGCAATATCTAACTTACATTGCCTGTATTAAGGCCCTGTTTCACAATCTTCTGATAAGTTTCGGATAGCTTATACACAAGTTTTGTCGTTGTCACTTCATATAAAGTATGAAAGTGACAAAACTCACGGATAGGCTATCCAATACTTATCAAAAGGTGGTGAAACAGGCCCTTAGAGTAATTGCAATTCGTAATATTCACAGGTCAAACAAGTCTCCTGGACCTCAAGAAGTATCCTAAGTGCGTGAGTGCGGGCGGCGGGTTCGGGCCGGTGGCTGACGACGGCTACGGCGTGTCGTACATCATCGCGGGCGAAGACACTCTGTTCTTCCATGTCTCCAGCAAAGTCAACTGCCCCGTCACGGTATGTCACTGCAGTTATTTCACGTCTCCGACTGTCAACTGCTTCGTCATGTCACGTTACTATTTGCAGGAAAGTCAACTGTCCCGTTATGTTACGTTATTTCGATAGTTTCACATAACTAATAAAGTCTACAGCCCCGATAAGTAACGTTACTGTTTGCAACAAAGTCATGTTACTCTCTGCAGCACTATCCTGTCATATTAGATTCCTGCGATAATTTCATATGTCTAGTATAGTCAACTGCCCCGTTATGTTACGTTACTGTTTGGAATAAAGCTAACTGCCCCGTCATGTTACTGTCTGCAGCAAAGCCGACTGCCCTGTCATGTCACATTACTTCGATAGTTTCATATGTCTAGTAAAGTCAACTGCCCCGTCATGTTACTGTCTGCAGCAAAGCCCACTGTCCTGTCATGTCAAATTACTTCGATAATTTCATATGTCTAGTAAAGTGAACTGCCCCGTCATGTTACTGTCTGCAGCAAATCCCACTGCCCTGTCATGTCACATTACTTCGTTATTTTTATATGTCTATTAAAATCAACTGCCCCGTCATGTTACTGTCTGCAGCAAAACCCACTGCCCTGTCATGTCACATTACTGCGATGATTTCATATGTCTATAGTAAAGTCAACTGCCCCGTCATGTTACTGTCTGCAGAAAAGCCCACTGCCCTGTCATGTCACATTACTTCGATAATTTCATATGTCTAGTAAAGTCAACTGCCCCGTCATGTTACTATCTGCAGCAAAGCCTACTGCCCTGTCATGTCACATTACTTCGATAATTTTATATGTCTAGTAAAGTCAACTGCCCCGTCATGTTACTGTCTGCAGCAAAGCCCACTGCCCTGTCATGTCACATTACTTCGATAATTTCATATGTCTAGTAAAGTCAACTGCCCCATCATGTTACTGTCTGCAGCAAAGCCCCACTGCCCTGTCATGTCACATTACTTCGATAATTTTATATGTCTAGTAAAGTCAACTGCCCCGTCATGTTACTGTCTGCAGCAAAGCCCACTGCCCTGTCATGTCACATTACTTCGATAATTTCATATGTCTAGTAAAGTCAACTGCCCCATCATGTTACTGTCTGCAGCAAAGCCCCACTGCCCTGTCATGTCTCATTACTTCGATAATTTTATATGTCTAGTAAAGTCAACTGCCCCGTCATGTTACTGTCTGCAGCAAAGCCCATTGCCCTGTCATGTCACATTACTTCGATAATTTCATATGTCTAGTAAAGTCAACTGCCCCATCATGTTACTGTCTGCAGCAAAGCCCCACTGCCCTGTCATGTCACATTACTTCGATAATTTTATGTCTAGTAAAGTCAACTGCCCCGTCATGTTACTGTCTGCAGCAAAGCCCACTGCCCTGTCATGTCACATTACTTCGATAATTTCATATGTCTAGTAAAGTCAACTGCCCCATCATGTTACTGTCTGCAGCAAAGCCCCACTGCCCTGTCATGTCACATGACTTCGATAATTTTATGTCTAGTAAAGTCAACTGCCCCATCATGTTACTGTCTGCAGCAAAGCCCCACTGCCCTATCATGTCACATTACTTCGATAATTTTATGTCTAGTAAAGTCAACTGCCCCGTCATGTTACTGTCTGCAGCAAAGCCCACTGCCCTGTCATGTCACATTACTTCGATAATTTCATATGTCTAGTAAAGTCAACTGCCCCATCATGTTACTGTCTGCAGCAAAGCCCCACTGCCCTGTCATGTCACATGACTTCGATAATTTTATATGTCTAGTAAAGTCAACTGCCCCGTCATGTTACTGTCTGCAGCAAAGCCCACTGCCCTGTCATGTCACATTACTTCGATAATTTCATATGTCTAGTAAAGTCAACTGCCCCATCATGTTACTGTCTGCAGCAAAGCCCCACTGCCCTGTCATGTCACATTACTTCGATAATTTTATATGTCTAGTAAAGTCAACTGCCCCGTCATGTTACTGTCTGCAGCAAAGCCCACTGCCCTGTCATGTCACATTACTTCGATAATTTCATATGTCTATTAAAATCAACTGCCCCGTCATGTAAATGTCTGCAGCAAAGTCCATTGTCCCATCATGTTTCGTTGCTTCGATAATTTCACTTCTCTAGTAAAGTCAACTGCCTTGTAACGAAAGGTTACTGCAGTTATTTCACGACAACTGCATAGTCAGGTAACTTTATTTTTTCTTTCGGCCATTTTTTTACTTTTCAAAGAAGAAAGGAAGCATTGTTTAACTAAACAGGCGGTGAATAACAACTCTTGGTTAGATCTTTGTGGCATTTTCTTATATGTGTTCGACTATGACAGAATGAAAAGACCATTATTTCTTTTACAGAGCTCAAACAAGTTCGTACAACAGATCGAGCAGTCTTTGAAAGACGTCCGCAACCTTTTTGCTGAGTACAAGAAACTGAATAACGGCGTGGACAAAAAGAAGAAATGAAGAAGTAGTAGAAACGGGTGCCGATGTTAGCTGATAGATATTATACAATATAGAATACGGCCGCTGAGGAATCGTCCTGTCAATTCGACAGTTACCTCCAAATGTTTGATAATTACTATATGACGGTAAGATTCACTTTTGTAGAAAGAGTTTCTTGAAAATACGTGTATATTCGAGAGAATTACTGATGTTTAATTGGCAACTTACTGACTACATGACGAATGTCATGCACACAGCCATTTCTATCTTAGGTGGTTTAGTTTCTCTTATATTAGGCGTTCTAAGCTAAAACAGGATTTTGAGAACTTAAACCAAGTAAATTACAAAAGGAAGTTTTAAAACACTACTAATACTTTTAAATGTTAAAAATATATTTTTAGATACTAAAATTAAAATCGTCAACCTAAAAGTCTGTTACTGAACTAGAGCTTAAAAAATTTAGAAAAATTAGAGAAACTAAATCAGGAAAGGGGACATATTACACAATTACAAAAAAAGTTTGTAATATTGCTGTGTTAGGAACGAAATCTCTCACTCTCGCCATCCTATCCAGTAAATTATTCGATTATTGCAAACCATATGTAAAATTTACATCGTATGTATAATATAATGTCTTAAGTACAAGTGAGAAAAGAAGTCGGAAGAGAGGAAAATAGAGATTTTCCATCTAAACATATATTTTGTGTACAAGCATATACATATAAAACATTGTATCAAAATTTTTAAGGGATATATTTTAATATTCTACTGAACTTGTAAATTTTGTACCTTCAAAAATTTTACATTTTACAAAAATCTATTACAAAAGGTGATTTCACATCACATAAGATCACAAGGTTAATTTTTTTGTGTACATAATAAATTATTATACAAAATCAATTTCTAGCAAAATATATTTATTATACTCAATTTTAAACTAAGTTTTAACTTAAATATAAGCACATGTTTAAATTTTAAATATTTTAACGCTTCATATCTATTATTTACACAATATGTATTTTCGTTACGCTTTTACTCGAATAGTAGTTATAGACTGAAGTGTCTTAACCGAAATTCACCTCCCTTTAATATACAATAGAGGGTCAAGTAACAAAAATGTTCTTTACATTTTTATGGAACTTACTCATGATTAACAGTAGAAAAATATTTTTTATTATATTAATTTATTAATTTTTATTAGTAATGGACTCAATGGGCGGATCGGTTCACATTAGTTATATTATATCTGGTAGTTTGCTAACGTTTAATAATGTTTTCATTACTTAAAACCATAACGAATAAGTAATAATGCGTGTTACATGTTTGTCTTTGTTATTATTTATTTTAATCATATTTTAATCATTATTATTTATTTTAATCGGTTATTATTGTAACTTAAGAAATCACAATTTTGCTTATTTTTTATTGTATTTCCATAAAAACTATAACATTTAGAACAGTAGCTTTTAAGTTTTCTCCTGGATCAGTATCATCTAAACAACATGCTATCAAATTATTAAAAAAAGTTAAAACCTAACTGCATCACAAAAATAACAAATGTAATAATTTAAAAAAGTAAAAGCCTAACTCTCAAAATCCATCCAGCCGTTTGAAAGATACGAGATAATAAAGAAATTGACAAACATATAAGATACGCGTGGAAAACATAACCCTTCCTTAGCAGTCGGGTAACAACTATAGTGACTACAGTTACTCTAGTCCATTAAATTTCATCAGCTCTAGTTTATCTTAAAATCTTATACCCTGTAATTTTCACTATTAAGATGATAATATAAAAATTCATCAAGACTTTTGGGTTCTAAGTCGTGAGTAAGAAACCTCATACATACAAATCACAAACCTTAACACAACATATTATACTTCTTAGTTCTTAGGAAGTAGGGTATAAGCCCATGATTGGACGCTACCATACAAAGTCTACTCTGCTGTTTAAGGGGCTACCTAAAAATATGCATTCTAGCAGCAACTGTGTTTCTCTAAATGTTATAGTCCTAATTTATAATATGAAAGTATATGTGATAATGTATTTATTATTGTATAAATGCCAAACGAGTTGATACAATTTTTTAGCAATTATTTGCTCATTTGTATCTTATTTTAAACTCCATCTTTGATATAGGTTTTAATATTTTTTTTTTCAATTTATATTATCGTCATACTATTATTTATCATCGTTAAATAAGTGATTTAAGGGTAGTTGTAATAGATGGGATTATATTATACAGGTAAAATCAAATACGCATATCACAATTTGTTGATTCACAGCTCGATGTCGCCGTAGATGTATGTTTATTTATATTGTACATATATTTAAACTCATAAATATTTATTATTTTTCTAATCAAATGTGGTTGCTTTTATGTGCATTTTACTTCTTTTGTCATAATAATTAGATTATTGCGCATACGCAGTGGAATAACAGTGAATTTAAAATTATCTGGGGACTTGTGTTTATACTTGTAATGCTTTTTTGTTATATTAAATATTAATAAAAAAGGTATAACAGTATAAAACTGCACATGTTTAAGTTGCGTGGAATAAATACTCGTATAACGTTTTGACAGATTTTGGATGGCATAAGTTAAAAATGTATTCCTCAGATAGTTTATCTGGCGATTGAAAAATTATCCCTAAAACACTCGTGTGACAATGAGGTTAAAACAGTTGCCTGCGGCTCAATTTTAAAACGTGACACTTGTGTTTTAATAACGCGCTTTATGAAACAGTTTCATAATCTACTATTATTCCACATGGGGTGCGATTTTATTAGTTCTTAATTAGTTAATGTGTTTTTAAAGCGTTAAGTGGTTATATTATAAATCAAAGTTTTCTAACAACATACATATAACACGGTAGCAAATGGAATATTGTCATGCGCTGGTTATTTGTTGTAGATTAAACTCGTGTACGAGTATAACATTACAAAAATGTATTTTTTTTTTAATTATGACTTCGTATCTCAAATGGGACGATCATAATCCTTATAGAATCACTTGACTGTCCGTCTGTCCGTCACTTGAAGCCCCTTTTTAGGGACAAGTAGAAATTGGACAAGCACCAAGTTGAATAATAACAAATACTAAGGTCCTTTGTAACTGTAAAAAATCAAAGTTCTTAATCAACTTAACATTTACGATCGTATCTTTTTGCGGTTTTTTCCTATCCTGCGGTTTATTTCGAATTCGAGCGGCTACAAGCCTATATTCTAAATTGAAGAAATAGGGTAGTTTACTCAAATCAAAATAATGATATAGTTATTTCATTTTTGAAACTATGTTTAATTATAAATTAAATTATGGAAAATGAAATCGAGCCAATAACGAAACAGTTATAAGCAATTTAATATTTTTTTTTTATATTTAAATATTTTTGGAACAGAAATGAACTCGAGCTATTTTAATAACGAAAGAATTATAAGAAATTAAATATTCCCGATAGATAGCTAGCGTGGTGACGTCACCGACCGATAGTGTCATTGTAGCTCTATATAAATTTATATTTTGCAAGAAAGTGACAGTGGACACCAAATCAAAAATTCGAAAAAAATAATAAATTATTTTCAATATATTATGTAAAAATTGTGTAAACTACCATATTAGGCAAAGAAGCGAGACGTTATACCCGTAAAAGATAAAAATTCTGACTTAATGTAATTTCGGAGAATGTGTTGTATGGTCGTATCATCAACAAGTAATAAATGAAATGTTTTACTGATTGTTTTGGTAATTATATGAATTTATTAAGCTCTTGGTGGCACGAAAGCCTTAGTGTGCGAGCCCAACTCACTCTTTACCGGCTTTAGGTATGCGAAATTTTTTGGCACCAAGATCCTTGCTTAAAAAAACGCTTTGGTATTTGGTTTGGTTTAAATTATCTCTTGTATTAATTATTAATAAAATGTATGTAGAAGTATTAATAAGTAAACTGTAACCTTAATTTTGTAACAAAAACTTATTTTTTGTGAAAGATTGATGACCGTATAGATCGTCTACTTTTTAAATGAACGCCCCTCCGTTGTAGGTAATATCGAAGTCTTAGATTAAACACGTGGAGGGTGAAGGGTTTTTAGATTAGACGATATATCGCTCGATCGCAGTTCGTTTGTCTTTTATGCGATTGGTCGACGGGAAGAATACTCCATTCTAATAGTTACAATGTACTTGAATAATTCTAATTGTTCTTATAAAATGCTAATCATTCGTACTTTGATGCGAATTTGTATTGTGCGTAAACCGTATAAATTAACTGTTATAGTGCGCGTATTATCGAAATACTAAAGCTTGGAAGTACATCTTCTATTTAACAAAAAACTGACTCTATAGTAGCCAACTAGGTATATTTTTGAACCAATAAGTCCGTTGGATATAGTGAAACTTTTGGCGAAGTTGCATTTGACTTTAGTTCCATTTTGATCGACAATTTGTACGACAGCTGTTCCATGCTTTAGTATATCGTTGATTGCAACTTGGACAAAATTGGGTAGTTGATTAAAATCAAAATATAGATTTTTAAATGTATTCTTGAAACTACATTTTATTGTTGTAGAGCAGTGAGGTTGTGTAAATGCAGTGATGGAAAAACTGATTATATTCAAATTGTGAGGATACAGCCAAAGTATCCCTATAAAAATTTTCTTTTTGCGAGAAGACCACAAGATATAGTACTTGTTGTATTAATACTTGTTAGTTGTAACCATACATTATGTTGCTTTTAATTTTATTTTCTGCGTACATTATTATTTTTATCCTCGTTTATGAAGAAAGTTAAATCAACTACCCAATTAAAACTGTCAGTTGGATAAATTACTACAGAGTTAGGTGGCAGCTACAGACTCCTGTGAACAAAACGACGATGTACAAAACTATTGTATAATTTACTGCAGTGGCCTTATAGTGAAACTTCGTTACTATTATGAAGAATTCTGTTACAACCAGTCGGATACGTCTCGGCATCGGTACTTCGAAAGAATAACTTTTCTGACCTAGCGTTGAAAGTTAAAATAATTAGGTATCTGTCGCGGCAATACTTGGCTTGCAAAAATCACCAAGCTCAGTAGAAATATTCTCGTAATTTTATCCATTGAAGGTTTGCTACACAAAATAATTATTGTTTCATTGTTAAGATTAGAAATGTAAAGCGACTAGATGTAACAATAGACAAGAGAGCCCAGTGGCTTCATTCAGTGATGACTAAGAGGTTCCCATGGCATCGATCGCGTGACCTCTATTTTACCCATTTTTTGCTTGACCGATACATTCATGATTCTTTCTGTCTTTAGAAGTAAATAAAGTCTTACGCCTATATCTTAAGTTTTAAAACCAACCAAGTCTTAAATATGGGTTTTGAAGGTCTATCAATGACAACTTTTCGATAATTTTATCATTTCCGAAGCTTACATTATAAGGACAACAAATCCATATTAATTATACTTCAATGGATGAAAAATGTAAATAATGTCAAAAAGCCACTTTACACGAGAAGTTCAGTACCGATCAGTAATAATGAAGGAAAGGTGCCGAGATATATCGCGTTTTCCACGATAGCTGTACTGCTCGAAATAGCTCGCATGTGGGGCAATAAAACGTGCAAGCGGGTTTTTTTTTTATATTAGAGATGAAAGGCTTACGCTAGACTAAAATCTTGCTGGTCGGAAAGCACTGACAAAGTCTAAGTTGTAGTGCGCTTGCCTCGGAAACTTGTTAGCGCTTGCGCACATGCTTTACGGAAGGCTTACCGGACTACATGCGTTGTCCTGCTGTGCTACTCTTGAAAATTACATCCCTGAAACAGCTGTCAGTTAACTGCCATATCGAAGACGGCATGCAAAAATGAAAATAAGTATTTTTCCAGAATAGCACGGCTATATTGCCTCGTTATACTGCCCCGCGTGCAGCGAGCTATTGCGATCAGTAATGACTAATGAAGATACCACTAGATAAATGTAGAGTTCCGTACCTCAAATCACAAAAACCGAACCTTTAAATTATCACTTTGTTTTCCATAATAAGTGGGCCTATTGTTGCCTTATTTCTGAGGGACGGGTACAGGATGTAGGCTGGTTCTTCTTCATGGTACGTAGCTCTCATTTTGCTATAATAGCTATCGTAGGAATTAAATTTGACCAGAAATGTAAAAATCCTTTAAAACTAAAAAATTCTGAACGCTATACAGAAATATTTTTTTAATAAAAATAAGTCGGGTTTTCCTTCCTGACGCTATAACTCCAGAACGCACGAACCGATTTCCACGGTTTTGCATTCTTTGGAAAGGTCTTGGGCTCCGTGAGGTTTATAGCAAAGAAAATTCAGGAAAAATAATAAAAAAGTAAAAAAAGGTTACATAAAAGGAAGCCATCTGGTGGCGAAACGGAGTTCGCCGGGTTTGCTAGTTTTTTATATTATGTTGTGTGCAAAGTTTAGTTTTCATGTTCCAAGAGGCCGTTTTTAATCCCGCTAATTACAAAAGTTAACTGTATTTTCAAAATTTTTTGGCCACACACACACTGTAGACTTAAGCTAGTAAAATTGTAGGAATTGTCTTCACAATTTTTAGTATAAAAATCTTCTTCGAAAGTGTCCAGTTCAGGAAATTACTCGACGATTCGACAATTCGTGAGTTCTCGTACTCACGTTAGACCCGAATCTCACTACCCAATCAATTTTCTTACACAATTGTACTACTATTCATATACTATTCATGAATTGCATACACGTGAAGAATATAGGGCCATGAGCTTACATTATTAGCTTACAAATTGCAAAATTTTTTTTAATATGCGGGTAGAACCGTAGAGTTCAGAGTTTTCTAATTGCAGCACAGTTGAAAAATATCGGGTTTTTAATTTTCTGGTCAGATTTTACTTTTTTTGCCGGCCCAGGTATGTACAATCTGATGGGCGGTATATATTCTGATTCACAAATTGTTACTTAGGGTTTTACAATATTTTATTGTAAATAAACATTGTTTTTAATAATTATACTGAAGCTTCAAAATCTTGTTTTTTTCTACCTTTAGTTCAATTACCAATACACCACAAAACTTACCTACAACCAGTAAAGAAAATACAAAATATATGGACGAATCTTATTTATTGTCTGTGCAGACCCTGTTTTAGAATTTAAATGCCTTTGCGCCCTAGGAAATACACATATAGAGGAAACATTTAAACTTAAGATTTGCATTTGTATTCAGCGTGCGGAAAGTTATTCTTTTCCATGCTAGTGCTTTTAAATTCCTTTTTTTTATTTAAATTCCTTTATAGGTTTTTTATAGAAAAGTTTTGTGTACAATATTGGTAATTTTAAAACTCGAATCTGCTGTAGTGTTATCGTAACTTGGTAATAAAATTATCAAATAATTTCATTAGAAACACTTTATTTATAAAAAACACAACAAAATCAATAATATCTCGTTTTACAAAAAATTCAAATTCTTATCTACTGAACGCATAAAATAAAATGTCAAAATACATACTACCTAGTTGTATAAATAAATATACAAGGTTGTAAGATAAATAACGCAAACGCGAATAAAAGCTAACCAAATCAAATAAATCTTGCAATTTTGAAATTACACATTTAATTAAAAACAAAAAACCATTTTATGTAGATTAGATCCACATTAGATCTTCAGTATTCGAGTGTGTTTTGTTCTAGGTTACAAAACGAGACAAACCATTTGTTCCATAGAACTAGAAGGAATAACACTAATAACAACCATTATAATTAAATATTTGGTTAACAAAA
Source organism: Coenonympha glycerion (assembly GCA_963855885.1). Classification (NCBI taxonomy): domain Eukaryota; kingdom Metazoa; phylum Arthropoda; class Insecta; order Lepidoptera; family Nymphalidae; genus Coenonympha; species Coenonympha glycerion. Next base: position 2,198,746 of record OY979626.1, read on the forward strand.
CGCTATATAAAAACACTTATTTAGGGGCAATTTACACCGCGGCGGAATGGAATGGAAGATACTTTTTTACACAGTATTATGAACTTTATGTCAATTGTATGAAATACAAACTAAATACGTTCCAAAAAGGTCGAGCGTCTTTCGGGAATCCTCGCGCACTCTCAAGAATTATTTATTTTGTAAGTTAAACAATTGACATAAAATTCATAAAGGCATGTAAAAAAGAAGCTTCCATTCCATTTCGCCTCGGTGTATATTGGCCTAAATGTTCAGAATTCGAGTAAAAATTAAATAACAAGCCTCCAAAGCTCTAAGTATCCCCGCACATCGGCCACAGGCCACAGCCACAAAGCCGCCACGAGAAGCTATAAAAAAAGAATCTTATAGAAGCTAATGCGGTGGGTGGCTCCTACTTTCATAATGCGCTATCTCTTAATGGACTTTGACAAATAAGGTTGGTGTAAATCACGCGTTTGATGTTGGCGTTTAGAGACCGGGGCGGGCAACAAGATGTGAGCAGCAACGATTTGTAGCTTGTGCCGGCCACAGCTGCGTCACCGTGTCCATATAACATGTATGAAAACCACAGAACAAATGCAGGTGGCGGCGTTTTGTGGTTGTGGCCAGTGGCAAATGTGCGAGGATATTAATTTGGCCACACTAACCAAAAACACAAATTTCACTGAGCATACTTTATTTTAACAAAATTCTCCAAAGTTAGCGACGGATCGAAAAATATAATATTTCCTTGAAGTTGACAAACCAAAAGGTTTTTAAGAATTTGTGAACCAATGCTAAGGAATCCACTTGCAGAATTTGCTTAAGGTATCTTAAAATGGATGTGTGGGTAAAGGAGGCCACAAAATTCAAACATTATTTCATTTTTCGCAAATATTAGACTGTAGTGTATGATCGCGCAATGCTTATACTACCATTTTGCCATAAGTCTACAATCTGTGATAATTAGCCAATAAATTACGAAAAATCTAAAAAGGCGGACGAATTCTTGCATTAACGTGAAATCAAGGAGTGTGCCCGCGAAATTCAAAATTTGACTGCCTTAAGCCTATTTTATACGTAATTAGCTTAAAAATCGCGAAAACTGTAAAACTCCGTCAATTTAGCTAAGTTTGGAGAGTTTCGCGTAAGGGCACCGGAGAGCACCAATTTTTGTATAAAATTCTATAAAAAAAAATTGCTTAAAGCTTAAACTATAGCTGTAAAATCTGCTCCGACAGAGTTGAGCTGAGTTGAGTATTTAATTATCTGACCGCAAAATCTTTTACTGGTGGTAAGACTCTTCTTATGGAGTCCGTCCGTTAGTTACTCTACTGTGAAGCAGTAATCTAAACAGTAATGTACACTACTGTTTCATGATAGATTAACTTCAAAATCCCTTATATCTATATAATAAGAGATATTTCAATCAGAAAGAAGTAGAAAAAAAATAGTTGGATTCTGAAGGAACAGATTTTAAAAACAATTTTTATTTCATTATTGTGATGATAAAGTATAACAAGATCAGTTCAGATTTTCAGATCCATTCTGAGATCATTTAAGGCAGGCCGGCTATCTTAAGGGCTCGAGATTCCTTCGTCCTTCTCTTCAACAGCTGACAGGAACAATTTTTGACATACGTGGGTAAATTTGGCTGAAACAAGATATAAGTGAATTTATGAATCGACAGTAAAGTACTTATTCTATTTCTGAATGAGAAAACGTAGTAAATCTAATTAGGGATACTACTGTATTCCATAGAAAATCCTACTTCAATTAATCCTAATGATGACACCTTAACATCACTTACTTTTGAAGCGAGTGTAAATAAATAAATTACTAACGTAAATAAATTTTACAGTAAATGTGTTTAACTCTGTGGGTGATAAAGGTAATCAAAAACACTATGGGCGAATCATACCTTAGAGTTCCCTCACTGCTGTAGGCTCCGAGTGGACGAGGAGGTAGTACACTGGCACGCCGGCCAGCGTCATCAGAGCGCCGGCCACCACAGCCACCGGCTCGCTCACTATGGGCACCACGAGCAGGATGGCGCACGTTGCCACGAACACTATGGGCACCCACAGCGAAACATACCTGAGAGTTCCCTCACTGATGTAGGCTCCGAGTGGACGAGGAGGTAGTACACTGGCACGCCGGCCAGCGTCATCAGAGCGCCGGCCACCACGGCCGCCGGCTCGCTCACTATGGGCACCACGAGCAGGATGGCGCACGTTGCCACGAACAATATGGGCACCCACAGCGAAACATACCTGAGAGTTCCCTCACTGCTTTAGGCTCCGAGTGGACGAGAAGGTAGTACACTGGCACGCCGGCCAGCGTCATCAGAGCGCCGGCCACCACAGCCACCGGCTCGCTCACTATGAGCACCACGAGCAGGATGGCGCACGTTGCCACGAACAATATGGGCACCCACAGCGAAACATACCTGAGAGTTCCCTCACTGCTTTAGGCTCCGAGTGGACGAGGAGGTAGTACACTGGCACGCCGGCCAGCGTCATCAGAGCGCCGGCCACCACAGCCACCGGCTCGCTCACTATGAGCACCACGAGCAGGATGGCGCACGTTGCCACGAACACTATGGGCACCCACAGCGAAACATACCTGAGAGTTCCCTCACTGCTTTAGGCTCCGAGTGGACGAGGAGGTAGTACACTGGCACGCCGGCCAGCGTCATCAGAGCGCCGGCCACCACCGCCACCGGCTCGCTCACTATGGGCACCACGAGCAGGATGGCGCACGTTGCCACGAACACTATGGGCACCCACAGCGAAACATATCTGAGAGTTCCCTCACTGATGTAGGCTCCGAGTGGACGAGGAGGTAGTACACTGGCACGCCGGCCAGCGTCATCAGAGCGCCGGCCACCACAGCCACCGGCTCGCTCACTATGAGCACCACGAGCAGGATGGCTCACGTTGCCACGAACACTATGGGCACCCACAGCGAAACATACCTGAGAGTTCCCTCACTGCTTTAGGCTCCGAGTGGACGAGGAGGTAGTACACTGGCACGCCGGCCAGCGTCATCAGAGCGCCGGCCACCACAGCCACCGGCTCGCTCACTATGAGCACCACGAGCAGGATGGCGCACGTTGCCACGAACACTATGGGCACCCACAGCGAAACATACCTGAGAGTTCCCTCACTGCTTTAGGCTCCGAGTGGACGAGGAGGTAGTACACTGGCACGCCGGCCAGCGTCATCAGAGCGCCGGCCACCACAGCCACCGGTTCGCTCACTATGGGCACCACGAGCAGGATGGCGCACGTTGCCACGAACACTATGGACACCCACAGCGAAACATACCTGAGAGTTCCCTCACTGCTTTAGGCTCCGAGTGGACGAGGAGGTAGTACACTGGCACGCCGGCCAGCGTCATCAGAGCGCCGGCCACCACAGCCACCGGCTCGCTCACTATGGGCACCACGAGCAGGATGGCGCACGTTGCCACGAACACTATGGGCACCCACAGCGAAACATACCTGAGAGTTCCCTCACTGCTTTAGGCTCCGAGTGGACGAGGAGGTAGTACACTGGCACGCCGGCCAGCGTCATCAGAGCGCCGGCCACCACAGCCACCGGCTCGCTCACTATGGGCACCACGAGCAGGATGGCGCACGATGCCATGAACACTATGGGCACCCACAGCGAAACATACCTGAGAGTTCCCTCACTGCTTTAGGCTCCGAGTGGACGAGGAGGTAGTACACTGGCACGCCGGCCAGCGTCATCAGAGCGCCGGCCACCACAGCCACCGGCTCGCTCACTATGGGCACCACGAGCAGGATGGCGCACGTTGCCACGAACACTATGGGCACCCACAGCGAAACATACCTGAGAGTTCCCTCACTGCTTTAGGCTCCGAGTGGACGAGGAGGTAGTACACTGGCACGCCGGCCAGCGTCATCAGAGCGCCGGCAACCACGGCCACCGGCTCGCTCACTATGGGCACCACGAGCAGGATGGCGCACGTTGCCACGAACACTATGGGCACCCACAGCGAAACCTGTGCAAATGGCAAGACATTAAAGGAAAGTAAAGACAGTAAAGACATTTAAAATAAAAAACATAATAAATGTTTTATCGATGTCTCCTTAGGGAGCCTGAACAATGAATCTACCCCTAAAAGGTCTTCGAGACCTACTATGATGTCGATTTCACTCGTATTAAGTGACTCGTATTAAGAATAACGTACTTAACGTACGTAATGGTAGCCATAAGATATGATATGGCGATAATCTTAATTTTCTTTAATTTCGTTCCATTTCCATTTTCATCAATCGGATCGCATTGTTATGGCTATAGCTCCTAGACCAAATGGGACTGGACTTGTAGTTCTTTTTTTCATCAATCTTAGGACCGATTTTCAATCGCCAGATAATCGTTAACAAGGGAATTAATATGACGTTTTGACAGATTTTGTTGGCATTAGTTTCCAGATAGTTTATCTGGCGATTGAAAAATCAGCCCTTAATCAAACTAAGGACGTCCACTGCAGGACCTTTCCGAGAGTGCGCCACCACGCACGGTCCTCCGCGTTCCTCATCCACCGGGTATCAGCGACATTTTTCAGGACGTCGGTCCAGCGAGTAGGAGGTCGTTCTAACCTACGGTTACCGATACGCGGTCTCCACTCCAGAACACGTCTGCCACAACGTCGTTTCTGCGACAGATATGGCTCGTGCACAGCTGGCTAATTCTTAGGGCCATGTCGGTTACTCTGGTTCTCGTACGGATGTCCATGTACGTGTCTCCACCAATCGTTGCCTGGTAAAATCTATAGTCGTAGTCACCTTGATCGGTCTAACGAGGTCCGGCCTCCTGTAGCGCAGCCACAGCACGGCGCTGCAGCTCAGCGTGGTGAAGAACGACTCCACCCACGTGCAGTAGGTGATGAGAGACGTGAGGTTGTCCGGGATCAACATGATCAAGGACATAAGCATCTGAAAGTATTAGATATATCCAGTTAAAAGGAGAACGCCAGAAAATGGGCTAGATTTGCGTCACTCTGCGTCTCAAGCACGTATGCATGTCATGGTAATCTTCTTTGAAATTGTAATATTGCATATATTTATGGTAGTGAAATGTGAAAAGGGGTTCAAAATTATTATAAAAGAAAAGTAATTAAACGTTTCGAAAAATGTGGAACCGCCATGCCACTTATAAAACTTAGAAAATTAACCACTTAGAAAATCAGATTATTACAATTTCCCTGTTAATATCTTGCTAATCTTTTTTTTGCATAATATTGAAAATATTTCTAATGTTTTACCGATGGTTTGGTTAAGACGCAAGGTTATAAGCCCAATTTTCATACAAAAATCGGCATTCTTCTTTTAAATTTATGGGGGAATATCTAAAGTGGAACTGGGAGGTCACTGGGACGTTGGAGCAGGGAGCTACTGGAATGGCAACCACGACCATCACATAGAAACAACGGTTGAACACCTGCACGATGGCGAGACAACATCGTTAAGGCAGCGGGAAGACAGTGGCTACAGCAAACTAAAAGAAGAAGCGGATGGCGTGTAAATGGATAGGCCTTAGTCCAGCAGTGGACTGAAATAGGCTGAAGATGATCATTATTTCTGAATTGTTTCTTTTGGTGATATTTCCATTCCCGTAATTTCACTGACATAAGGCTACATGTATTGCGGTTTCGCGAAAATGCATATAGCAGCGACGAGGTTACATCTACGCAGCTGATTGATCAATGCTTGCATCGCTCGAGTCGCGTAGGCACTGATTGGTTTATGTTTGCATCGATTGCAGCCAAGGCGCCAATCGCGCCAAAGATGATGGTTGGGTTGTTATGGCGATGGTTGGCCGATGTCCAATTTTATTTTTGAGAATCACACCTCAGTCCAATCTGTAGGTAAGTCAAGAGCTGTCCCATAGTATCGGTCGCGTTGCGACTACGTATAAATTGACTTTGCTCAACCCTATTATAGATCCCTGGTAGTAAAAAAAGTATAAGTGGTATGCGGTGCTCCAATAGTAATTGTAAGTAATTAAAACATGTCAGGAGGGCTGCTTTAGAGCTAGATTGCGATGTTTATAATGTGAAAAGAACCACTCAGTGAGGATTTATTTTGTTCAACTATAATTCGCTAATTGCGAAGATTCTGTATGGTCCAACTGCAGGATCACCGCCCACATGAAAATTCAGACATAAGTCTTCCAGCATTTTCTTAGTCAAACAAACTTCTTTTTGTGAAGTCTACATCTCCTGAGGATGTCCCGGTGTCAATGAAAGATTTGGAAAAATTGTTTGGTGTTTCATGTGCGCGGTGTTCCTACTTATTGGACCATACAGACCTTTCAAGTATCGGATTATAGCAAAACAAATTATTCCGTCTTGTTCCTACTTGGATTTCCGCCAAAGATTTTAATCGCTAGATGAGCCCTTTAAGCCTCCAAAAACGTCCACGTTTTTGTCTTGCGTGTGACACGTTGTCTTCTTACACACACAACGGCATAAGAAATGGATATAGTGACGTCACATTTACTCTTAAACGAAATTTTCACTCGTTTTCTTTGTCACACAATCACACTTCTACAGCATGCTGAGAGCGCTCACTCAGCTTGTTTGTGGACGTTTTCTGCGTGCGCAATGTCCGCTTGGGGTTCATCTAGCGATTGAAATCTTTGATTTCCGCAAAATAACGCCTGCTTCCATCCAACTTTGAAAAAAGCACTCAGTACAAAGACACCTATACTATAGACCCGGCGGACTGCGCAAAAAATGTCGCCAGTTTATGGGAGCAAAGAGTAGTAAGCTGTAAGCCTACGCAGTATTTCGCAGGAGTTTCAACAATGGCTCTACATTTTCTTGTATGAAGAAGGTTAACGTAAAATGTTCGGATGGGCTCATCTTGATGTTATAGTCATAGACTCAGTAAGAAAAAAAAGCACCAGAAAGACGAGCGAGGGCAGCGGCGACATGCACTTGACGTTGATGTGCGCCAGCAGCGCGGGCATGTGTCCGTTGCGCGCGCCCGCGAAGCACATGCGCGACGACGTCATGATGTGCACCGACAGCCCGCCCAGCACCGCCACGGCCACCAGCGCGGGCATCGCCCAGCTCAGCCAGCCCAGCGCCGCGGCCGAGAAGTCCTGCGGAATCACCGCGGTGTATAACCCGGTTACAATATCTGTGGACCTGGCTCGATGACGTCACGTCGTGTCCGCGCTCTGATATGGTGCGCAAAACAAGCAAGCCGGGGCGAGCGCGGGGAGGTGAAAGGAGAACGGGAAGGGGGTACGCATTCCAGCGAGGTCCACAGATATTGTAACCGGGTTGTATAGTTCGTTCGTTTTCACTTTAACGCGCGGCCGGTTGCGGCGTCGCTATTCTCAAAGGACATCAATGTGAAGACAAATTCTAAGCAAACTGACTGTAACTTCAGTGTAAAGTCGCTTCAACCAGAACAGATACCAGACGTTAACACAAGCCGGTCATTACTTCAAAAGGAACGCCTACAGATTTTAATTCCCCAAAGGAAAAACGTCCAAAGGTATGTAACTAACTATTTACTTATTACAAAGATTTTTAATTAACTTTGACTGCGGTGTGCTGCCTTTATTTATTTTCTTATATATTCATTATACTAGTGACGCACTGTAAGTGTCGCGTAACACGAAACTTTCACTAATTCTGGGCTGCAATATTATGGGTAACTAGTTTCAAGATATCATTAAAAATTTTCAAATATTTTACTGTCGAAACATAAATTTACACTAGATATAACAATAACAAACCTACTATACATATTTTCATGTGTGATTTCTCCGTCTGACGAGTTCATCGTGCCAAATCTCTATACTTGATTGCATGCGTGCATAAACATCAGTAGGGGCAAGCAAGTAAGTACTCACGACGGCAATTGCTTCAGTGGCTTGGACTCCGGCTGGCCCGAGGACCGCCATATAAGCGACGTTCGCCAGCAAGTAGATGCCCGTAACTAACGGCAGAGATATATAGATCGCTCGCGGCAAGTTCACGAACGGATCTTTCAGCTCCTCCGTCATGAAGTTGAGGTAGCTCCTGCAACATTCACAAACGCGCCGGTCTTTAGAAACCAAATAAAATCAAAATATACTTTATTTCATGAGCAAATAGGCACTTTACAACTAGTGTATTACAAGAGTCCTGTGAACTACCATGTCTCCCATACAAACGTAATACCAAAACCATTTGTAATTCGTGTAAATTTCGATCATGTTGTGGTGTTATTCGGGTTCGTATAGTAATAATCTATGCTCCAGGCCATATCTGGTTCCGAAATACTGTTGTTAAACGAAATTGTAAACGAATTTAGTTAAAAGAACCAAATATGGCCAGGAGCATAGATTATTACTATATGAATCCGAATAACACCACAACATGATCGAAATATTCACGAATTACAAATGATTTGGTATTTTGCATTAACGGAGACATCGTAGTTCACAGGCCTCTTAATGACAAGAAGCCCGCAACAAACTCAGCCGGTTATTATTGTAATGTTATCACCTTTGTGATAAAAAAAGAAAAAAATGTGTAAATACTAAATTTGCTAACAAATTCAGAGCAATTCAATATCACTCCCAAGGGTTGTTAATTTTATCTTATCATCTTTATTATTAGAAGAAAAGCACTCATCCAATGTAACTGATATGAACATTTTACTTCGACAGAATAATCATAAACACAAATATCGTAAATTCAATAAATATAAGGTAGGAATGCAAAACTCAGCCCGACAAATTATACCTTATTCAGTTGTTCGCAATTTGTAAGCTCGTAAACACAATATTGTAGGCTTATGACGTTCACAGGAAAATTGCGGGGGAACCATCTTCACACTTTATATAAAAATCTTTATATTATAAACAAATCAAATACATTGAAAACTAATTATCTTAATATATATAAATCTCGTGTCACAATGTTTGTCCTCAATGGACTCCTAAACCACTTAACCGATTATAATAAAATTCGCACACCATGTGCAGTTCGATCCAACTTGAGAGATAGGATAGTTTAAATCTCAATTCAACTATTTTTTAAATCCCCAAGGGCAAAACAACGTTTGCCAGGTCAGCTAGTATATTATATATATCTTTACCTCTGATCCTAAGTTAGTTCTAGAAAGGTAAAAGTTATTCCTAGTCGTTTTTGTTTCTGAAATTCAATAATAGACCTGAGATAGGTATACTGTACAATTTTGGTAATCACACCTAAGATATTTCACTATTTCATACTCGTAAATCGTAATCTATTGGCGTGCAAATTAAATCACAAAAAAAAAAAAACAAAAATACAAGAAACTGCAGCTTTGAAAAGAATCAAATTATCAATTTACTATATCATTATTTTGTATATTACATTATTTTATTATATTGAGGGTGTTTTAAAATCTAGTAACTTCAATGCTTCTTGCCAAAAAAAATGTTTCTTGTGTGTAACCCAACATTAGTGAACATGTGAATACACAGTAGACATAAACCATTAAACCGAACCAATAATTTTGCATGCAAGTTAGAGATTTCCCCCAGTGTGAGTTTTATAATTCTTCTAGAAACTTCAATGTTTCTTGCCAGAAAAAGGTTCTTGTGCGTTGAGCCAACATAGGTAAACGTGTGAACACACACTAGAGAGAAACCTTTCAGTTGCAATAATTGTACATGCAACTTAAAGATTTCTCCCCAGAATAAGTTTTATATTTCTTCTAGTAACTTCAATAATTCTTGCCAGAAGAAGTTTCTTGTGCATTGACACTACATACATAATAGAGAGAAACCACACTGAACCTAGAGATGAACACACGCGAGAGAGAAACCTTTCAGTTGCAATAATTGTACATGCAACTTAAAGATTTCTCCCCAGAGTGGGTTTTATAATTCTTCTAGTAATTGCAATGTTTCTTGCCAGAAGAAGTTTCTTGTGCGTTGAGCCAACAAATGAACATGATTGACACACACATGAGAGAAACCTTTTAGTTGCAATATGTGTATATGCAACTTAAAGATTTCTCCCCAGAATGAGTTTTATAATTCTTCTAGTAACTTCAATGTTTCTTGCCAGACGAAGTTTCTTCTGCGTTGACACAACATCGGTGAACATGTGAAAACACGCGGGAGGAAAACATTTTAATTGCAATAATGTACATGCAAGTAAAATGTTTCCCCCCAGTGTAAGTTTTATAATTCTTCTAGTAACTTCAATGTATATTAACAGGAGTTTCTTGAGTTTCCTTTGCGTTGACCAACATAGATGAACAAGTGAACACACACTGGAGAGAAACCATTTAATTGCAATAAGTGTACATGTAACTAAATGGTGTCTCCCCAGAGGGAGTCTTCTTTACTGTTCCGTTTTTTTCGAGTTTTCTTCGTAATCGAATTTACAAAACTGAAAATAACAGTAATTACAAAACTTTGTTTTGGTTCTATATTCATTACAAAACAGTCAAATACTCTTGAAGGAATCCGATTTTTTTGTAACCGATCACACAAAAGTTCTGTACTTTTTAGGGTTCCATACCAATTTGGTAAAAATGGAACCCTTATGGTGAGACTTTCTCCGTCCGTCCGTCCGTCTGTCACACTCGATTATTTCAGTAACTATTCAAGCTATCGGCCTGAAATTTAGAATAGTTAGTTAGTATTAGTTATAGATAATAGTGACGCGACATCATAGCTATCGTAAAAATATGAAAATTGTTTTTATTTTTATTTAAAAAGGGGGGGAAACCGGGTCGCCGAAATTTCAAAAATAGATAACAATATTGAGTGGGGTATCATATGAAAGGGCGTTACTTGTATATCCTAAAACCAATTTTTATTTATTTTTATGCCTGATAGTTTTTGATTTATTAGGCAAACTGTCGAAAAAAATACCGTTCCCCCCCCCCCTTATCTCCGAAGTTTACGATTCGAAAAATCTGAAATAAATATGATCAATAGAAGTTAACGTATATTTTACAGGAAAAATAAAATCAACCCTCTAACTATTATACTTTTTTTGCTAATAACAATAATCCGCCGAAAACAAAGTTAGGTTTGCGGTTTGCCAACAAAAGTACCTATATGTAAATTATACTCGTAAAATCATGAACGAAAGTGATTCTTTTAATGTTTTACTTCTTTTATGGTATGGAACCCTCGGTGCGCGAGTCCGACTCGCACTTTTATTTAACTTCAAAATAAAAATAGCCTTTATGATTAGTCTTCAGCGACCATTGCAGTGTAGATTTATTTATCTCACACTAGAGAGAAACCTTTTACTTGCAATAATGATAATATTGTACATGCAAGTTAAACATTTCCCCCCAGTGTAAGTTTTATAATTTTTCTAATAACTTCAATGTTTCTTGTCAGAAGATTCTTGATCGTCGAGCCCACAGAGTTGAATAAGTGAACACACACGGGAGAGAAACCTTTTAGTTGCAATAAGTGTACATGTAACTAAAAGGTATCTCTCCAGTGGGAGTCCTCTTTATTGCTCAGTTTTTTTTTTTTTGAGTTTTCTTCGTAATTGAACATGCATGCAGAAATCCAATTTTTTAGAACTGATCACACGAAAGTTATTTGTTTTAACTATTAACATCAAATTAGAAAAAGAAGCAAAATATAATCCATATTTTAGTAAAACTAAACACGAAATTATAGTCTCCAAAAAGTCTTCATGATTTTTCTTCAACGACCCTTGCAGTGTAGATTTATTAAACTCACGCTAGAGAGAAACCTTTTCACTTGCAATAATGATAATATTGTACATGCAAGTTAAACGTTTCCCCCCAGTGTAAATTTTATAATTCTTCTAGTAACTTCAACGTTTCTTTTCAGAAGTTTCTTGAGAGTTGAGGCAACAGAGTTGAATAAGTGAACACACACGGGAGAGAAACCTTTTTGTTGCATTATGTGTACATGTAACTAAAAGGTGTCTCTCCAGTGGGAGTCCTCTTTATTGGCCAGTTTTTTTTTTTTGAGTTTTCTTCGTAACTGACATGCATGAAAAATCCAATTTTTTATAACCGATGACACTAAAGTAATTCATTTTTACTATTAACATCAAATTAGAAATAGGAGGTAAATATTATCCACATTTTACTAAAACTACATACAAAATTATGGTCTCCAAAAAGCCTTCTTGATTCTTCTTCAACGACCATTGCAGTGTAGATTTATTTATCTCACACTAGAGAGAAACCTTTTACTTGCAATAATGATAATATTGTACATGAAAGTTAAACGTTTCCCCCCAGTGTAAGTTTTATAATTCTCCTAGTAACTTCAATGTTTCTTGTCAGAAGATTCTTGATCGTCGAGCCCTTGAATAAGTGAACACACACGCGAGAGAAACCTTTTTGTTGCAATAAGTGTACATGTAACTTAAGGTGTCTCTCGAGTAGGAGTCCTCTCTACTGTTCAGTTTCTTTTTGAGTTTTCTTCGTGACTGAACATGCATGCAGAAATCCAATTTTTCTATAACCGATGACACTAAAGTAATTTATTTTTACTGTTAACATCAAATTAGAAATAGGAGGTAAATATTATCCATATATTACTAAAACTACATACGAAATTATGATCTCCAAAAAGCCTTCATGATTATTCTTCAGCGACCATTGCAGTGTAGATTTATTTATCTCGCACTAGAGAGAAACCTTTTACTTGCAATAATGATAATATTGTACATGCAAGTTAAACATTTCCCCCCAGTGTAAGTTTTATAATTCTTCTAGTAACTTCAATGTTTCTTGTCAGAAGATTCTGGATCGTCGAGCCCACAGAGTTGAATATGTGAACACACACGGGCAAGAAACCTTTTTGTTGCAATAAGTGTACATGTAACTAAAAGGTGTCTCTCCAGTGGGTGTCCTCTTTTCTTTTTAGTTCTACCCGTAATTGAACATGGAATATTTACAATAGTGGTTACAAAACGGTCGCGGTTCTATGTTAATTACAAAACACTTATTACTCAAATATATGTGAAGATAACACTGCCATTCCGCAATTTTACTGACATAAGCCTACAATGTGTACTAGCTTACAAATTACGAAAATACACATTAAATTTGAATTTAATACAAACTTTAATTTTTTATAGACTACGGTCTCTCCACAATTAACTCCTACACTTTTTATTTTTTAAATAACAATCCAAAAGATCAGTGCGTCATTAGGAACGACGAATCAAATCGCTTCGTACGTGGCTTTGGTACGTCAACAATGTAGGGATGAAAGCCCTTGCGAAGTAAAAATTGGCACCAGTGTTAATTATAAGGTATGTTTTTCAAACATAATAAAAATTTTCTGTTTTGAATTCTTTAAAAATTCAATATTCTTAATAATCAAATCTTTGATGAACTATAAATTGCTTTCTGCAGCTTGCGCTAAGAGCTTGTCTGGTTTACTAGAGAAAGATAGAACATATATATAGGCATCAAACCTTATTCTTGCAAATTATTATAATCACTGTAAGATTATGGCTTGAGCCAGCGTAAATTCTAACAAAACAATGTTTCTTCTTCCTTGAGCTGAAATATTCTCAATCATCAAATCTTCGATGAACGTTTAAACTTATACTGGTGTCAAACCATATTAAGTTACTAACTATTCATCGGTAATATGTCGCCGGGTAACTTTCAAATCAGAAATAATATTTTCAATAGTGAATGTAATTGTAAGTTCACAAGTGATATAATAATATACAAAAGCATGGTTTAACATCAGCGTTCTAACAATATCAGGCACGAGGAGCGTATATAAAAATGGTACATTACTAATGGCCAGGAAAAAAGGCATTGATGGACGAACGTGTAAATGTGGACCGAGACGCAGCTGAGGCGCACATACGTGAGTCTATCAATATCTAATTGTGCCTAGAGCATGCAAGATTACAGTTTGTCGCCAGTGTGAGTACAGATGATTCGTCCTAACAGATTTGCTCTTGAGGCTTGATGAAAATTTAAACTAACACTGGGGAAAAGCCTCAATCTTGCACTAACGGTACATGCAAGAATGAGGCTTTCCCCAGTGCGAGTTTATAGTTCTTGACATCTTACATGCAAGATTACGGTTTTCGCCAGTGTCAGTACAGATGATTCTTCTTAAACAGCCTTGCTCTTGAGTCTCGATGAAAATTTAAACTAACACTGGGGAAAAGCCTTATTCTTGCAATAGTTGTACATGCAAGAATAAGGCTTTTCCCCAGTGCGAGTTCATAGTTCTTCACATCTTAAAGATCACGGTTTTTCGCAAGTGTAAGTACAGATAATTCTTGTAAAACAGCTATGCTCTTGAGTCTCGATGAAAATTTAAACTAAACCTGGGGAAAAGCCGTATTCTTGCAATAACGGTACATGCAAGAATAAGGCTTTCCCCAGTGCGAGTTTATAGTTCTTCACATCTTCATGCAAGATTACGGTTTTTCGCCAGTGTGAGTACATATGATTCGTCCTAACAGCCTTGCTCTTGAGTCTCGATGAAAATTTAAACTAACACTGGGGACAAGCCTTATTCTTGCAATAACGGTACATGCAAGAATAAGGCTTTCCCCAGTGCGAGTTTACAGTTCTTCACATCTTTAATGCAAGATTACGGTTTGTCGCCAGTTTAAGCACAGATGATTCTTCTTAAAAAGCATTGCTCTTGAGTCTCGATGAAAATTTAAACTATCACTGGGGAAAAGCCTCAATCTTGCACTAACGGTACATGCAAGAATGAGGCTTTCCCCAGTGCGAGTTTATAGTTCTTGACATCTTACATGCAAGATTACGGTTTTTCGCCAGTGTCAGTACAGATGATTCTTCTTAAACAGCCTTGCTCTTGAGTCTCGATGAAAATTTAAACTAACACTGGGGAAAAGCCTTATTCTTGCAATAGTTGTACATGCAAGAATAAGGCTTTTCCCCAGTGCGAGTTCATAGTTCTTCACATCTTAAAGATTACGGTTTTTCGCCAGTTTAAGCACAGATGATTCTTCTTAAAAAGCATTGCTCTTGAGTCTCGATGAAAATTTAAACTATCACTGGGGAAAAGCCTCAATCTTGCACTAACGGTACATGCAAGAATGAGGCTTTCCCCAGTGCGAGTTTATAGTTCTTGACATCTTACATGCAAGATTACGGTTTTTCGCCAGTGTCAGTACAGATGATTCTTCTTAAACAGCCTTGCTCTTGAGTCTCGATGAAAATTTAAACTAACACTGGGGAAAAGCCTTATTCTTGCAATAGTTGTACATGCAAGAATAAGGCTTTTCCCCAGTGCGAGTTCATAGTTCTTCACATCTTAAAGATTACGGTTTTTCGCCAGTGTCAGTACAGATGTTTCTTCTTAAACAGCTTTGCTCTTGAGTCTCGATGAAAATTTAAACTTAACACTGGGGAAAAGCCTTATTCTTGCAATAGTTGTACATGCAAGAATAAGGCTTTTCCCCAGTGCGAGTTCATAGTTCTTCACATCTTACATGCAAGATCACGGTTTGTCGCCAGTGTAATCACAGATGATTCTTCTAAAAAAGCTTTGCTCTTGAGTCTTGATGAAATTTTAAACTAAAACTGGGGAAAAGCCTTATTCTTGCAATAAATGTACATGCAAGAAAAATGCTTTTCCTCAGTGCGAGTTTATAGTTCTTCACACCTTACATGCAAGAGTACGGTTTGTCGCTAGAGTGAGTACAAATGATTCTTCTAAAAAATCTTCTCTCTTGAGTCTTGATGAAAATTTAAACTAACACTGGGGAAAAACCTTATTCCGCAATAGCTGTACATGCAAGAATAAGGCTTTTCCCCAGTGCGAGTTTATAGTTCTTCACACCTTAAACTCAAACTCAAAATATCTTTATTTCACATAGGCCTAATATACTTACCTAATATACTAGCTCTTGTAATAGGTCAATATGATATTTGTCACATTTGTATGGCGATAACTCCAAGTCGACTTAAAACTAAGTTTACGAGGTTTCCAATACGCCCTGCACTGAGAAGAAGCCCACAACAAACTCAGCCGGTTTTTGTTTTCTGTTATCACCACTTCACAAAAGCTCTTAAAACTAATTGAGCTAGTATACAGCAGTACATTCATCCCCTAGGATTTGATTCATGTAAGTAATCCTTAATACTATAGTAAACTTTATTAATAAGCTTTCGTTTTAGAGCGACTTAGAACTTATTGAGTAATAACTTAATAAGCTTAATATTTCATTAGGGAGTTTGTTGTAAAAGCGTATCCCATTGCCTTTCATTGATTTATTTATTTTCTCCAGTCTTGTTTTATGCACTATAAGTTTGTTTTTACTTCTAAGGTTGATAGCATGGAGATCGCTTTTCTTAACAAAATTATTAATATTTTTATGCAAATTTTCTAAGTTATCAAATATATACTGTGCATGTACCGTCATTATATTAAATTATTTGAATTTTTCTCTTAAAGACTCTCTTGGGCCCATTTTATAAATGGCACGAACAGCCTTCTTCTACAGCACGAAAATAGTATCAATGTTAGCAGCATTACCCCATATATTCTTCTAAAACAGCTAAGCTCTGGAGTCTCGATGAAAATTTAAACTAACACTGGGGAAAAGCCTTATTCTTGCATTAACGGTACATGCAAGAATAAGGCTTTCCCCAGTGCGAGTTTATAGTTCTTCACACCTTACATGCAAGATTACGGTTTGTCGCCAGTGTAATCACAGATGATTCTTCTAAAACAGCTTTGCTCTTGAGTCTTGATGAAATTTTAAACTAAAACTGGGGAAAAGCCTTATTCTTGCAATAAATGTACATGCAAGAAAAATGCTTTTCCTCAGTGCAAGTTTATAGTTCTTCACACCTTACATGCAAGAGTACGGTTTGTCGCTAGAGTGAGAACAAATGATTCTTCTAAAAAATCTTCTCTCTTGAGTCTTGATGAAAATTTAAACTAACACTGGGGAAAAGTCTTATTCTTGCAATAACTGTACATGCAAGAATAAGACTTTTCCCCAATGCGAGTTTATAGTTCTTCACACCTTACATACAAGAATACGGTTTGTTGTCAGTGTCAGTACAGATGATTCTTCTTAAACAGCTTTGCTCTTGAGTCTCGATGAAAAAGCCTTATTCTTGCAATAGCTGTACATGCAAGAATAAGGCTTTTCCCCAGTGCGAGTTCATAGTTCTTCACATCTTACATGCAAGATCACGGTTTGTCGCCAGTGTGAGTACAGATAATTCTTCTAAAACAGCTTTGCTCTTGAGTCTCGATGAAAATTTAAACTAACAATGGGGAAAGGCCTTCTTCTTGCAATAACTGTACATCCAAGAATAATACTTTTCCCCAGTGCGAGCATATACTTCTTCACACCTTACATGCAAGATTACGGTTTGTCGCTAGAGTGAGTACAAATGATTCTTCTAAAACAGCTTCTCTCTTGAGTCTTGATGAAAATTTAAACTAACACTGGGGAAAATCCTTATTCTTGCAATAACTGTACATGCAAGAATAAGACTTTTCCCCAATGCGAGTTTATAGTTCTTCACACCTTTCATGCAAGATTACGGTTTGGCGCCAGTGTGATTACAGATGATTCTTCTAAAACAGTTTTGCTCTTGATCCATGATGAAAATTTAAACTAACACTGAGGAAAAGCCTTACTCTTGCAATAACTGTACATGGAAGAATAAGGCTTTTCCCCAGTGCGAGTTTATAGCTCTTCACACCTTACATGCAAGATTACGGTTTGACGCCAGTTAAAGTACAGATGATTCTTCTAAAACAGCTTTGCTCTTGAGTCTTGATGAAATTTTAAACTAAAACTGGGGAAAAGCCTTATTTTTGCAATAACTGTACATGCAAGAAAAATGCTTTTCCTCTGTGCGAGTTTATAGTTCTTCACACCTTTCATGCAAGATTACGGTTTGTCGCTAGAGTGAGTACAGATGATTCTTCTAAAAGAGCTTTTCTCCTGAGTCTTGATGAAAATTTAAACTCACACTGGGGAAAAGCCTTATTCTTGCAATAACTGTACATGCAAGAATAAGGCTTTTCCCCAGCGCGAGTATATAGTTCTTCACACCTTACATACAAGATTACGGTTTGTTGTCAGTTAAAGTACAAATGATTCTTCCTGAACAAATTTGCTCTTGAGTCTTGATGAAAATTTAAACTAACATTGAGGTAAAGCCTTATTCTTGCAATAACTGTACATGTAAGTATAAGGACTTTTCCCAGTGCGAGTTTATACTTCTTTTGCACACCTTCCAGTTCTTTGTCTGAGCATTAAGAGTTCATCTATTATTATTATTAGACATTGGGTATTATTTAATTTTTTTGAAATAGCGTTTTTTATCACAATATACGTAAATACGGAAATACAGCAAATATATAAATAAACTTAAAAAAGGATTGTGTGGTTTTATGAAACCACGGTAAAAGTGAAACTTTTGTGGGCTTAGCTGCTCTGACGAGCGCCTTTCACTTTATCCCTACTCCGCGGCCGACCGTCACGCGACATGCAACACACAGACAAAAAAGTTTAAGGGCCTGTTTCACAATCACCAGATAAACTTTATCTAACAAATAAACTTAACATTTTGACAGATTTCCAATACAAAAACTATCACAGCATCAAATATATTTGCTGGATAAAGTTTATCTGGTTATTGTGAAACAGGCCCTAAGACGATTTAATAAAAGTTTCACTTTAAAAGCAAGATGATACGTAAAAAACACATGGCAATTTTTTTTTTTTTTTGAATGACAAAAGGTGGTGACAACTTTTCTTATAAACCAAAATACTCTAGTAAAATAAGATAGCGTTTTTCAAGAACCATTGGCAGTTGGCACCAGGCATTTGTTTTTCACATCCAGAATTTATTTTTGCATACAAAAAGTTACTTTCTTTTCAATGCACATTTCCTGTAATACAGATTTATTGAGAAGTAGTTGCAACTTGTTTGTAGGCGTATACTTAGGAATCCGGATATTGATTAACAAAATAATTATTGTAGTTATTAATGTGGAGACCGTAGTAGTCTGTATAAAATTAAGTTTTGATTTGATTTCATTATCATATTTAGACGAGTACGCAGTTATATGTAAATATGTGTGTTCTTGATAGGGGTCGTCCATTAATCATGTGACCTTTTTAGTATCTGTTGCTAAATAGGAGAAAAACTGGCAAATACCTATTGCTGTACATTCAACGAAATCATTTGATACAAACAGTTTTGTTCACACTTATATACTATTTGTGATAGAAAAATCATTTTATACACGACTTATTGAACCATGTAAATTCTTATTTAACAAAAAATAAAAATCTGAATATTTTGTATTTAATGCTACCCAACATGAAAAACCTCGTATGTATTTTGTTATAACATGGGGCAGAGACTATGGTTTTGTCTATGGGGAGAAGATAGAATGCTTTTCAGTTCTAGAACCTTATCCATTATCTGAACATATACACACAGAAAAAGATGAAATGAATCGAAAAATTTTATTTAACGTTTTGCTGCATTTTAGCTGGTGCAGAATCTTTATTCCCTGTCACAGTATATAATTGGGATTAACACTTTTATCTCCTAGCCATGTTCGAGAGCCTGATTGTTAAAATTATAATTATTTAATAGTTTATATTCTATCTATAGTCTATGAGTTTGTAATCTTTGGCAACTATAGCAACACTGTCTCTTACTCTACCTGAAATCGCCCATGTCGTTTTGCTTTATATTATGCTAGTGAGTTATTTAACTATCAGTCCAAATAGCAAGAGAATATTTTGACCACTCTTGCAACCACAGACTCTGGCACTGATGTTTTTTTTAAATTTTAAAGACCACATAGTTTATAAAAACTTCCTTTATTGCCTATGTTCTTCTATTTCATTTGTCTGTCATAAAATGAGTATGAGATGAAAACTCACCAGCCCGAGTAAGAAAATATCCCGGAGTAGAAAGCCACAGACCAATCACTGACTGAAGACTTGGTGCCGGCCCAACCATCTTCAAAGTGTCCCGTGCCTCCTGAAATAATTTAATGAAATTAATACATAGCTCCGAGTTTATCACGCAATCTTAAGTTGATAAAAGTGTGGCTGAATATATGTAGATTATAATCTAATCCAAAAAGTCGACACAAACTATTTTGAAATGTTCTCTCTTGCTGACATATCTGATTAAACCCCAAGAAAACTTACATCATTTTATACTTATCAATATGAACTTGCAATAGTGCTAGTAGTTTGTACCTGCTTCTATATCAAACATGTATATGTTACTGTAAAAGCCCAAACCACGGTAAATCCTAAGATTTTCCGGTAAAACCTAAGATTTCCCAACCCTTAATGGTAAAAGTTCGAATCGTTTTAGATTATCGTTTATTTCTAACTTTTACCACCATTAACTTGGCAAATCTTAAGATTTACCTCTAGGCACGGTATATGTTGAGAAAAGCAAGTCAAAACGTATTCAGCATATCGTCTCGTACTCGTGGACAGTCTGCAACCCCTCGCTATTTTGATTTTGGGTTTTGTGATGAGTATAAAGCCAAATCAAATTACCTCCAGCCATCCACACTATACCGCCGACTATAATAATGACCAGAGCTGATATCTTCGTGAACATGAAGACATTTTGAATGCGTGTCGTGAACCTTACGTCATAAGCATTGATGAAAGTTAGGAAACCTGCAACCAAAGAGGATGTGCATCATGACGAGCTGTGATTACATAGATGCACAATAATGAATTAACATTATTTATGATTAGAGGTGAAAATAACCAAGACTTTCATTCCGTGCGGGCACACAAAAACAATGATCTTAAATTGGGTGCGGGTAAGAAATCTTTGGCTGCCTAATATAGCAATGATCCTTATTCCTTAGTAGCTACACCAGGGTTATTTGCACATTGTTCTGCACCAGAGCCAAAAAAAAATGCTCTTAAATTAAGTGTTACTTTTAAAGCACCCTAATCCTCTGGCAAATAGCTTGTTAACCATGGAACAGAGAAAACGACTTAAGCGGGCAAATGTGCTCGATACCGTACAGACTTGAGGACCGTCTTCTCTTCTGATAAATTATAATTATTATTTTATAATAGGCTAAACAGCTTTCGCTGATGCGCCTATATCATCTGTGCTCATATAATCCTGCTTGCTCAGGTGCTTGTCAAGCCGGTTTTAAAATTGGTTGAGGGACTTTGCTGTTATGATATCTTCGGGCAATTTGTCAATTCAATTGTATATTTTATCAAATTTGCTAATAGTCTGTCGACTGATTGCAGATAGCTTCACCGGCTTCAAAAAATTAAGTGTTACGGGTTAAAATAGACCCCAAATTTCACTGTAAGGTAGTTTAATGTCAGGTCATAATAACCCTGTGCCACACTAGGAGAAAGCTCTTAAAAACCTTAGCGGCAGTATCATATTAACTATATCTATATAATATTATTCATTTATAATTTTAACAATAAATAAATTATCCTTTTTCCATTTTCCAACAAATTCCATGAGAAAAAGTAAGGTGCAGCAGCCATTGTTTTGATTTATGTAAACAAAATATTTCATAAAAATCAGTCAAGCTTTTTTTGTAGGAATTTGGTTCAGAACACAGTGACTTGAGAATTTTATGTATTAGATATATATAAATTCTTGTCAAAAGGATTGTACAGATTAAGTTATTGTTACTCACATATAGTAACTGCTGCTATTAATTTTCTGCAAAGTGGATCTATTGAGCAAACAGGAAATATTGGCTGCAGGATATTGTTCGCAAAGGTCAATGACATAATGGCGTTTGTGCTCGGTCTGAAAATAACGAATTTAAGGTCAGAAATAACCACTGATCTTTTTGATGTTGTATGTCCAACTGGATCTACCGTAGTACCAACACTTTGTTGGCAGTAGCTGTCATTCCAGCATCTTGGGCTGTCAATGTTCACCTATTCATCAACCATGTAATGTGCCCATTGCCACTGCAGAGACATTGAGCTATGTATGTTTTGGTTTTTAGGGACCCATACAAAAAGGATAAAACGGGACCCAATTACAAAGACTTTGCTGTCTATCCACCCGTCTGTCACCAGGCTGTATCTCTTGAACCATAATACCTACAGACTTTAATTTTTTACACACGATGTATTTCTGTTGCTGCTATAAACACAAACACTAAAAATTGAAATAAAATAAATATTTGAGGGGGCTCCCATACAACAAACATGATTTTTTGCTCATTTTTGAATTTGGTAGGCAGGAGTGTTTAGTTTACAATCCTACCTATCAAGAATAGGTGGTAACTTCGAATTGGTGTTCATTAAAAATTATTTTACTCTTTGTAGTGGCATTTGAAGTTGGTTTTTTTGGAAAGCATTTCCCATTTTTTGATATAATAATTATTATTTTGTAGTTTTATTCTAGTTGTCTATATAAGTTATATCTTAATATATATAAATCTCGTGTCACAATGTTTGTCCTCAATGGACTCCTAAACTACTGAACCGATTTAGTTCAAACTTCGTGAATATCTGTCATTTGGTCCAACTTAAAAGATAGAATAGTTTTTATCCCACGTGGACGAAGTCGCAGGCATCAGCTAGTAGTTGTATAAGTTTCGGCTTGACACAAGCTTTGAACTTATTGAGCGACATGTCAATATACACTGGATGGCAGTTAATTATAAAATCTTATGCAATTGCATAAAAACGATCTACTTATTTTAGTAAGACGCATGCTGTGGACAACCAGTTTATTTTTCAATTCAATGCTCTTTTTTATTACCAGTTTATTTTTGCTTCTAAGGTTAATGTTATGGAGGTCGCATTTTTAACTAAATTTAATTATATTTTAAACTAGCTGTTGCCCGCGGCTCCGCACGCGTGCAGTTCGTTTTTTTTTACAAAAATGTTTCTCGTGGAATTTTCAATGAAATACCCTTTCGATATTTACTTAAGCCTTTATGAAAAAGAAGAAGAAGATCTAACAATTTAAGATTGTCAGTTTTGTAAGAGTGAACTGTTAGGCATGCATGTTTTTGCCCTCAGGGGGTCAAGTATACTCCTGCCAAGGAGGTGCTGTTGTTCCTTGCGGCACCCAGACTAGGTGGGGAGATATAGACACTGGGAAAACTGGATCAGAAAAAGTCAAAGTGCTACTGGGAACAAAGGTGCCCTGTACACTGCACAGACACATCACCAAGAAGATGAAGATATCAAGAGTGATTAAATTATACTCACACAAATACTAAATTGGCATCCCACAGATAAAGAAATGCAGGCAACGATCCATATGCTTCATTGATGTAGTGATAATCTCCTCCGCTTTGTGCCAGGGTTGTACCTGCAACAATAATTGTACTCTGTTATCTTGCAGCCATGTCTTTGGTAAATAGAGGTTTCTTAGGGTTCTGACTTCCAATGTAGGATCACTTAGTCGCACATCTGCTTGACTTTTTTACTAAAGATCTAGTAGAGATATCAAATTAATAATAGACTGTGTAAAAAATACATGCTTTTAAGACCTGCAGCCGAAATTATTTATCTATATTCAAAAGCCTGCTAGAAATATTGATATAGGATCAGCACTCAGTGTCGTCACGCATGTATTTTTAAGCTCAGCCCTGAAACATGTCAGCGGTAACGAAATGTATGACGCGCGACGCTATATTTGTGAATTTTTTGGGTTTAAACATACTTACCTGTAGTGTAGTGCAGAAACTCCTTGCAGTTTTTCATTACTTAGTATTTCGTCATTGGCTGGAAAGCATTGCCAAATGGCTTGTGAAAATGTCCACGTGCGGCGGAAATCGATTAACATATTTGACAAAAACTTACCTAGTTCCGCATACGACAAAGCTCCAAGCGTCGCCAGAACACCGCATGCCGCCCACACCGACAGCGCACCCCATACAGATCCAGTTTTTTCTATCACTTCCTTGGGCGATATAAAAATGCCACTACCGAATATGATCCCTAATATAATAGCCACCCCTTCAAGCAAGCCGAGTTGTTTTCTCATTTTCACTCTCTCCTCGCCCATTTTGGATCGTTACTAATGATAATGCGCAATAAAAAATCACAAGCTTCTTTTTTATTCCACAAGAGTCGCTGTAAAGTGGAAAATTTTCAGTCATTACAAATGTGGCATAGTAAAAATGTGGCTCACTATTAAACTATCACCAACGAAGTCAGAACTTCTTACAGAACTCAATGGCTTGTATACCTAGGACCGTAACAACTAACAAGCTTCTCAACAAAGAGTATATAATCACTACGTTTCTTCTCAATCACAATTAATTAATTAAAAATCTTATTACTAAATTTCATAACCTAAAAGAACGGATAGCATAGCGGAAGAACCATAATGATTTCCAATTTCCAGATCGATCACTATGATATGAGCCATCTATGTTGTCTATGTACATTGCACTATGACCGATAGAGTAGCGCAGACTACCTAGGTACGGGGGGGTTATTACCGATCTTGCCACAGGTTTGCCACAGGCATAAATCGCGTACTATCCGCTGTCAAACGGCATTTTTGTATTATGTAAACACCGATTAACAGCTGACAGCGGGCGATCAATCTGTGGTACAATCTGTGTTGTAAAAAGTTATGTGGTCTGTGGTTAAAAGTGCATTCAATCCATTGTCGTGCTAACAAGCTGGTATTATGTATGCTAAATTTGACAGCGGCTCGACAGCGACAGCCGCGAAAAATTGGCCGCAAAAGCGACAGCCTAAATACCTGTCGCTCTCCTGTCGCTAAACGATTTTTTGCTATTTTGTCTGGTGGAGTTATAATATAATTATGAGAAAAAATGAGATATTTAATAATAGAAAGGAAGTTTAAAATATGTAAGTATATTATATTGTCTCTATTAACGTGAAAAGGTATAATTTTACCTATTTATATAAAAAATAAAGAGTTTAGAGCCCAATGTACTATGTTCATGTTTGTTTTATAAGTTTTTAAGGGAAAACTTTTTTCTTTTAGAGGAAGCGCTTAATGAGGAAGAGAGCGTGGCCCAATTCTTGGAGAAGGCTCGTTTACGGTGAAATTACATTTGAGAGATCAAGCAAATCCAGTAACCAGCAAGCATCGCCTGACGCAGAGTTTAAAATTCATTATAGGCTCACGAAAGAACTATTTCAAAAACTGTGTAAACACTTACGAAAGTGAAGAGCAACAAAAGCGGCCTTGGAATGGTGATATATTGCCTCCATAGGTGTTTATGAAATGAATATTTAAGATTTAATTATTATTACAGGTTATGTCACTGGTTCATATCAAAACCCAGTTGGCATGAATTTTCTTCATGGATTGAGCCAATCCAGTGTATCAAATGCTGTCAAAGAAGCCACCAAGGCACTCAACAGCATTGATATTTTGCAAATATACATTAAACTTCCAGAGGTGCAAGAGGACAGACAAATTAAATTAAACAGGTGATTATTTTATAGCTATTATATTTTATTGCAAATAATAAAAATATTTACGAATTATACAAATTAACCCTGTTTCAAATATTGCAAGCAATTAGTCAGTGTGTGTGTTACCACCTGTGGCCATTAAGCATCTAAAGATGACCAAAGGTGATGTATAACTATAAAACTGCATGAGGATTAAAAGCAAGATAATACCAAGCACAACAGAAATAAAAATAAAAAAATAAAAAATACAACTGCCCTGTTAAAAACGAACTAAGAATGAGAAGTAAAAAACAAGTAATTATAGTTGATTTGAATATTAACAAAGAGAAAAGTGTTAAAATTTATTACTGAACGAACGCCATATGAATAGATAAATTCATATGGTGTCTATTCTGTGGAACACCTTTTATCACCCTTTTATTCTTAGAGGCCATACCACTGCCATATGAATTTATCTGTTTATCAATGAGAAATTTTATTACTAAGTAACTAAACTAACAAACAGCTATTTATTTCTCTAGTTTCTTTACTGTTATATGATTTGTTAATATTTTAGAGATTTGTGACAGTGATTCAATCAATTTTAATGTCATAAACAATAAATTATTTGCACATTTCAGGTATTGAGTTAACAATGAAAGCAGAGCAGCCGTTGTGAAAATGCAAATGAACTTCAAAATTCCCTCAAGGCACTTTCAGGACTCGAGGGAGCACTGCCACCACTTGATGCCTGAACATGAACTTGATGAGGAAATGTTCAAGTGGAAGTCCAGTCATGTCCGATAAGGGAATGCATGAAGTAGCATTAAGGTTACTTGAGGTACCCATAACATAACCTAACCGTAAAATATGAAAACTAGTTGACAGACAGACAGACCAGACTGAGTTTGTTGTGAGTTTCTTTTTAGGTCAGGGCATCTTAGAACCCTCATTAGTTTTAAGTTATTAAATAGTAATAATTAATGCTACCCCAGTGGTTGTGGAAGAACAGAATAGAAAATAAAAAATTACACAAAAAATTATAAAAATGAGTTTTATTTCAAGACTTAATTAACTTCCATTCAATAATAAAATTTCAAGCAAAAACTCTGCACTTGCTTTTTTTAAAAAAATGTATTTAAATATACAACTTTTCTTACATAATTAAATTAACTTTTATACTATCTTGTGAGGAGCCGGAAGCATATTCTATCCATTCCAAGAATCCTACTGTTAAGGAGTTCTTCAAAGGTGTAACTTGACAAATTACTAATATTATATAATAATTTCTCTCATTTATTCTTATAACAAATAAATTAATATTTTTTAATTGTTAAAATATTTTACACAATATGTCAAAAAGCTTATTCAAGGCCTTTGCCAGCATGCATTCGCTGTAATAGAAGCAGCTTCAGCCAGTCTGCTCTCTGCGCCCACCCTTTGTCTCTCCTGTTCGAAAACCGTTGTCTCTCCATGATGGCTCAAACCTTTGGTCTGTGAAATATAAAACATCTATTAAACACTAATTCTATCATCGATGTTACCAAGAGGCTGATTCAACAGGCAGGAGTTGTATTCTAAGCTTACATTTTGTGATAGTTATGTAGTGCTAAACTATTAAAAGTTTAAGAATTAGTTACTAAATCTAAACAAAAAAGGCTTGCCATTTGTACTCATTCTGGTAACGGTAGAGCTGCTGCTCAGTGTGGGCTGCTGAAACTGTCTTTGAGAAACTGGACTTTCTGAAAAGTCTCTCCAGCTCGACAACATCTTCGTCTCTCCATGATGGTTCAACCCTTTGGTCTGTAAAATATAAAACATCTATTATATATTATAGCATTTTATATATTAATTCTATCATGTTAGAATTTTTTTTTTTTGAGACCAAGAGGCCGATTCAGCAGGCAGGAGTTGTATTCCTATGCTTAAATTTTGTGATAGTTATATAGTGCTAAAAGCTTTTGAAAGTTTGATAAGTAGTAAAGTATTAATATTACTAAATTTAAACAGAAAAGACTTACCATTTGTACTCTTTCTGGTAACGGTGGAGCTGCTGCTCAGTGTGGGCTGCTGAAACCGTCTTTGAGAAACTGGACTTTCTGTAAAGGAAAAAAATATATGAATTAGTTTGAGAATAAGAGTACATTGTAATATGTTCTATATAATTTAGTCTGAATCCTTGTTTCTATAATACTACTATTCGGCACTGGTTTCCTTTCCTATAAAGCCTGCCGACCTTTTCACCATAATGTTTTCTTATGGTGTAAACATTACGGTGACCTCTTAGACATGCAGGTTTTCTTACTACACAAACCTTCAACACTAGCCACTTTCCACAACTGTACACCACTCAAACGAGAGAGAGGTGCATGCTGGGAAGTGGTATTCAAACCCCAACCCATCATTATATACCCCTAAAGTAAACCAGCTATAACCCTCTAAGGTCCACTTGCGCGAATCGGAGGTTAAATATTTTCTTTTTAACCCTTGAGTCAATGGTTAATCTGTCATTGGACAATTTTGAAAACTTACTCTGGGTGAGCGTGTTAACCCTGAGTTAACACACTAACCGTTGACGCAAGTGGACCTAAGATAGGCAACAGAGGTTGATGTGTTGGTTGTTTATGCTACGGGCTATCAGTGTCGCAATTAATATAGTTGCTGAAAGCTGTGGAAATGGCCTGCTTGGAATGGCTGCAGTGGCCTCAGAATAAACTGAAAATTGTATACATTTATGCTGTTGAAAGAGGTCGACCTACCGCAGTGGCCTCAGCAGTATCTAAAAATTGTATGCATCTATTCACAGCAGTATAATGCAGCTGACCACCAGCCGGTTTCATATAAGAAATGTAGTTACATAACTCTTTCATTTTGAAATCGAGAGCATAAAAGAAGGATATTCATAGGTACTCACTTCCTCCGCTGGCCTGACTGGTTGCAATCCCTGCTGGAGGCATTGAATCTGGAATAAATACTATTGTTCCATTCTCGATCGATGGCCTCCTCACTCTCACTCCCAAACCAACTCCTTTAGCTAGAATTGGGTGCGCCATTAGGTGCTCCAGCAACTCGTTCAGCTGGCTAGTAGACACTCGATGATCCTATTGATGCTATAGTAGTTATAAGAACATGTTAGCAAATAGCAACAGGAAAAAAGTAGGTACACATGTTTACGCAGTAAATTAACAAAGAAGTATTTTAAACTAACTGGCAGATGATAATAATTTCATAAAATTCACTCCTAACCTAACAAAACAAAAAAGTACTCTGTGGCTCAAACTATACCGCAGAATGACCGCAGATTTATTCGATGTACCACAGAATGACCATGGAATAACCACAGATGACAATAAAAACTGTGTATTTTGTTTACATCTTTTGCCGTCTGATCGCAAGTGGCGCTAGTGATCGATTGCTAAAAGTGCATTCCACAGACCACAAAAGTGCACTTTGCGACAGGGGAGCAGACGACGCGCGGTCGGCATATGTAATGCGAATAAACAATGACATTTCGCGACCGGTCGCTGTGGCTCTGCATCTGCTGTCGCTACTGCTATGTTATACGTAATAAGGCTACGGGAAGGCCCTGTGCCCTATTTATTCAAAGGACAGAATATCTATGCAGAATATTAAAATATATCTTCACCATAACACCATAGAATATTGAACACCATAGAATATAGGGCGCATATAGGGCGTCCACAGATTACTCTATATCACTAGCGTTAAGGCGTCATTGTATCTTGTATAATATGAGTGATCTGTGGTGGTTATTTGTGGTCTTCCGTCTGTCATAGCTGTGATGACTATTTACCATAGAGTATCCATTTACTCTATGGTGAATGGTGATAGTGGTGGCCACAGACCAGGGTGGTGGCAAATGCACACTGCACAGAACATTATTAGGTACCCTGGCCGGGCAAATGGCCAACGAGTATATAATCACAGATATATAATCACTACGTTGCGAATGGCGATTGGCGATAAAAAACTACTAATAACGTACCTAGCCGTGTGGCGTGTAGTCATCATAAATTAAAAAGATTCTCAGAAATGAGAATGAGTTGTGGAAATTGGAAAATGAATTAATGAAACGCCTCCTAGTGATTACATAAAATCCAAGAAATTTATCCAGATGATGGCTGGGTCGGCTCTAAGGCGGCTGATGGCAGAATACAAACGTAAGCAAAGATTTAAATCACAAGATGGGCCCTAAGCTTACATTGCGCACATCAAAAACATCCACAAACATATTGTGCGAGTGCTCTGAGCTCTCAGCATGCTGTACAAAAGTTTTACTTGTGACAGAGAGAGTGTCAACGTGTCGCACACTTGTGTGTGTTTTGGACATTTTTGTGGGTTTAGGGCACATCTAGCGATTTAAATCCTTGACCGTAAATATTACTTCGATGCTTTATTTACAACAAGGGTTCCTGTTGGATTAGTCAAGCCCAGCTCACCCCAGAATCCAAAGAGGCGATCCAGGTAGCCTAGAGCTTCAAGGAGAGTAGCTGGGGTCCCAAGGGGGCAGAGTTGTGCTTTGTTTTGGTCAGATACACCCTTACATCTGAGTAGTACTATATGTACTACTCAGATGTGTTTCATCCTTCTCCATGAGGCTCTGCACAGGGGCTGTGTGTAATACCTAGAATGTGATTGTGTTTGTTTGATGGATGGTGTCCTGTTATCACAGAATAGCTGCTTATTACCTATTCTGTGAAAAATTGCAATGCCTAGAACAGGGATGTTGTATCTTTAATAAGAAATGTGCCATTTTTCCTCTACGGTTGTTAGTGGAGCTAATAAAAACTCCATGCTAACTTAAACTAATAAATCCTACAAAGTCAAAAGCACAAGATCTACTTATAATGATAAATTTTTATGTGTTTATTGCCTCAAATGCAATGTTCTGATGTGCCATGAATAACACACATGCCATTAGATCACCATCCTTGGCCATTAAATACGTTTAAATGATTTTAAGATAATATGTGACAATATTGCCCTTTTGTATTATGTTATTTTATATCTTGTATAAGTTATATTTTGAGAAATGTTATTCTTTTCAGAATTGACAGTAAATCCTCCTGAAGGTATTATAGCGGGGCCAGTGAATGAAGAAAACTTCTTTGAATGGGAGGCTCTTATAGCGTAAGTCACTATCATACACTACAGCTCTTTGTGGAAGTGGGCCTGTTCCAAAAGATTCCTCCATTGTTCTCCCTCCTTTGTATTTCCCAATTTTTTATTCCTACTGCATTTGCATCCAGCTTTACTACATCCAGCCAGCAAATCTTTGGCTGATTAACTGTCCAACAAATCCTTCTGTATTTCTTTTTACACTACAACTATGAAGAACCATCCATAGGTATGTTCTATTAAATGTCCCGTGTTGTTTGGGTTTTGAGGATCGCTATATTATATGCAGAAGTTATAAACCCTCCTATATCAGCACCCATATGACTTATGTACGCCTTAGAAATTTTACCACTCCGTCCATGATTATATGGATTGGTATTCAAAAAACTTATGTAAATAATCAATAATAAAAATGATGAAAATTAAGGACCATCATCATCAATAAGTCACACGGTTAATTTAACTTAATACTGTTCAGTTATTGAGGATTGCAACATTTTCCAGGGGCCCGGAAGGCACATGTTTTGAAGGTGGCATATTTCCAGCCAAGCTTCTCTTCCCCCCAGACTACCCACTGAGCCCACCAAAGATGCAGTTCATTTGTGAAATGTTTCATCCAAACAGTGAGTGGACATTGAATTAAAGTGCATGCATTAACAATGGCTGACAATCCAGCTATCATTAATGCATGCTTTATTTATAAGCAAGCATCTTATTAGTCTCAACCCTTTCATTCTTGAACCCCTTGCATGGTCTTCAATCCTTTCTTCCAATTCCTACAAGAAAAGTTCTGGCCATTATTTATGCTTACTTACCACAAATGATGACCAAAAGCATGAATAATGAACATTACATGGTTTTCATTCAATACAGCTTTTTTTCTTGACTTGACCAAAACCTAATTAAGTTATTTTGGCCTATTTCGATCTCATCTTCATTGCTTACCTATCTGACTTTCCCAGATTCTGCACATGCTTACCATTCTGTGTTCTGTTTCAACCTTCTGCCTCAATCTTTCAATCTTAATTCCCAAGACACAACTCCCAGTCCCAACTCCAAAGACTCTAAGATAACAGCCACCTATTTTGGGAGTCAGGGCTCTTTGTGTTCTTGTAATATATTTGGCTACGTAAATAGTTTCATTGATATAAATAAGTCAACTTGTTTTAGTATACGCAGATGGCAGAGTGTGCATCTCGATCCTGCACGCGCCCGGCGACGACCCCACCGGCTACGAGAGCAGTGCCGAGCGCTGGTCCCCCGTGCAGAGTGTGGAGAAAATCCTCTTATCTGTCGTCAGCATGTTGGCAGGTGAGCTTTCTGGCTCAATTTACATCGCGGCGGAATTGAATGGAAGCGTCAATTTCGCCGCTTTTAATTTTTTTACTATATATAAGTTAGTACTTGACTGCGATCTCACCTGATGGTAAGTGGTCATGCAGCCGAAGATGTTTACGTACTAACTTGGAAGGGGTAAGTAAAGTCACCCCAACCGTTTCCACACAGATAGCAACGTATTGCTTGGCGGTACGTCTTTGCTGGTAGGGTGGTAACTAGCCATGGCCGAAGCCTCCCACCCGACCAGACCTGAGCCAATTTAGAAATTATAAAATTCCAAAGTGGCCCATGGCTGGAATCGAACCCGCGACCTTCTTCTCGAGAATCCGAGCGCGCGTCACTGCGCCAGGAAGGTTGTCATAGACTTTTCCTGCTTCGTTTGGGTGAGCCCGTGGCAATTTAGATAAATCCTCTTATTATCCTGTGTCTACATTGTAAGAATAACGTCTGAGCAATATTTTAGCTTTGCACAGCGTTTGCGTTAGGCAACATGAGTCAGGGAATAAATGTATAGAAGTTTTGATTTTGTTTACATAGATTTTTAACATTTTAGAACCAAACGATGAGAGTGGTGCTAACGTGGACGCGGCAAAAATGTGGCGGGAGGACCGCGAGCAGTTCAACAAGATAGCCGAGCGATTGGTGCGTAAGACCCTAGGGTTACCTCCATCCGAATAGGAAGGAGCCCTGGGTACATTGTACCCACTGACACCTACTGTGGCCCCTGTATTTCCGAACGTTACTACAAATAATGCTAATGCACAGTATAGGCAGCATATATTTCACCTGTAGAGGGCAAAGATTTAAATCGTTAGACAAGCCCTAAGCCCTGCATTGCGCACATCCAAAACGTCCACAACATGCTGAGTGAGCGCTCTCAGCACTTGTGACAGAGAGAGTGACGGACGTTGTCTACGCATTATTTGCTTATGTTTTTTCACCGTAAACTTACACTGAAATCCCTTCTTGTGCATTTAGAAAGTGTAGTAACAGTCAAGAAATACAAATAATGCTATTACATTTCATTCGTAAGTACATAATAATTTATAAAATAAATTTAATATTCGATTTTAGTTATTGACAAAATTCTGTAGAAAATGACTATTGTTTGACATAGAATGCAAGTGCAAAGCGATGACAATGTGTCACTGTGTGTGACACACAAGATGAAAACGTGGACGTTTTCGGAGGCCTGCTGCTGAAAAATTTAAATCGCTAGATGAGCTATCTAGCGATTTAAATTTTTGGTAGAAAGTATTTTTTTTAATAATGACAATATTTTTCACTTTGGAGGGGTTATTCAAAACCTACCTATCTGAGAAATAAAAACAAATATTTGTATAGAGCTAGTATGGCATTATAAATATTAAAACTATGTATAGACCTGCCAATATTTTACACTGTTTTATTCAATGGTTTTATTATAATTTTCTTATAATCAAATTTTAATACAATTATTCTTAAATAATTTTTAAAATAATATGTGATGAATATATTTGTTTTGCTATAATTTTATTATAATATAATTTTAAATAAAATTTCAAATACAATGTGATGAAAATATAATACTTCTTTTAATAAAAGTTTTAAGTCGATTTTTATTTTTATTTTTTCCCTTACAAAAGTTAACAAATTATAAATAACACATGCAGGTTGCAGCCCCAGTATTTGAGGTCATTATAATCGGTTGGCTTTCAATATATAAAATACAGGGCGTCCCACAGCGATGATTATGGAGGGGAAATTACAGTGCCTTAAATATTTGATAGATGAAATATTTTTCTGAAAGAAGACTTCATTTTAATTGCAAAAACTTAGCGCGTTTAATCAAACAAACAAACTTTTCAGCTTTATAATATTAGTATAGATTGGGAAGAAAAGATACCTTATCAAGTACAAAATAATACATTTATTTGGAATCATAAAATATTGATGTTATCAGTATTTAACGTAGCTTTGCACGCGTTACGAACGCAATATCATCTTATCGAAATCAGCCGTCCGTTCACGTAATGTTTCGAAGACTAAATCGTGGATCTTGTATGAGATGTAATAGTTTTTGGCGAGATCGCTTTCATCACAGGGTTTGCAATTTTTAAAATATGCTTCAGTTAGCCCCTTGAGCTCCGGGGAGGTGGCGCAATATATTATAGTGCTGGCTCCTTGCACCTGAAAACGCATATTTCCGTACAATTGAAACCAACAGATAAAATTCCAATTACATACTATTTCTCTAGAACTAAGTCGAAACTCGCTTGCTTTGTAAAAAAAATTGTCAGGGCAGATTAAATTATTGTTTTGCTATAATCCGCTACTTGAAAAGAATCTGTATGGTCCAATATGCAGGAACACCGCCCACATGAAGCACCATGCGCACGTTTCCTCCCGTCATCGGGACATCCTCAGAAGATGTAGACTTCACTTGCGGGATGCGACTTGGGGGATACGGGTTTCAAGTCCCGTTGGCAGCGATATCTAAATATATAAAAGAAGAAACTGACTCACTGACATATCAACGCACAGCCCAAACCACTGGGTCTAGAGACTCCAAATTTGGCACACATGTTCCTTGTGAGGTCTAGGGGAGCACTAAGAAAGGATTTTTCAAAATTCACCCTCTAAGGGGGTGAAACGGGGGTCCAAAGTTTGGATTTTATCAAGTTAAAATACGTCTTCACGCCGCAACTACTGTACCGATTTGGCTAAAATTTGGAATAGAGGTATATTATATCTTGCATTACCACATAAGCTACTTTTCATCCCGAAAAAATTCATGGTTCCCGTGGGATAAGTTAAAAACCGAAATTCACGCGGAAAAAAAATCTCACGCCGCAAGTACACAACCGATTTGGATGAAATTTGGAATGGAGATAGACTAAATCCTGATTTAATAAATAGGGTACTTTTCATCCCGGAAAAATCCATGGGTTTTGCAGGAGAAGGGAAAAACATATATTCGCGCGGGAAAAATACTACTTCCCGCCGTAATTACTGAACTGATATGGCTGAAATTATGAATAAAGATAGATTATATCTTGGATTAATACGAAGGCTACTTTTCATCGCGAAAAAATTCAAGGTTCCCGTGGGATTAGTAAAAAACCGAAATCAACGCGGAAAAAAATCTTCATGCCGCAAGTGCACATCCGATTTCGCTGGAATTTAGAATGGTGATAGATTATATCCTGGGTTAATAAATAGGCTACTTTTTATTCCGGAAAAATCCATGGTTTTTGCAGGAAAAAAGAAAAACAGATATTCATACGCGAAAATACTACTTCACGCCGTAATTACTGAACTGATATGGCTGAAATTCGGAATAAAGGTAGATTATATCCTGGATTAATATAAAGGCTACTTTTCATCCCGGAAAAATCCATGGTTTCCACGGGAAACCTGAAACATTGATGTTCACACGCGAAAAATACTACTTTACGCTGTAATTACTGAACTGATATGACTGAAATTCGGAAAGGAGATAGATTTTATCCCGGATTATTACTAAGCCCACTTTTCATACCGGGAAATTCCATGGTTTCTATGATAATAATGAAAAACAGAAATTCACGTGTGAAAAATATTCCATCATGCCGTAATTACTGAACTGATTTGGCTTAAATTTGGAATCGAGATAGATTATATCCTGGATTAATACAAAAGCTACTTTTTATCACGGAAAAATCTATGGTGTCCGCGGGAAAATTGAAGAACTGATATTCACGCGGTAAAATTACTACTTCAAGCTGTAATTACTGATCTGATATGACTGAAATTCGGAAAAAAGATAGATTTTATCCTGTATTTATACGTAGGCTACTTTTCATCCCGGAAAATTTCATGGTTTTTGCAGGAAAAAAGAAAAACATATTCATACGCGAAAAATACTACTTCACGCCATAATTACTGAACTGATATGGCTGAAATTCGGAATAAAGATAGATTGTATCCTGGATTAATATAAAGGCTACTTTTCATCCCGGAAAAATCCATGGTTTCCGCGGGAAACTTGACACATTGATGTTCATACACGAGATATACTACTTTACGCTGTAATTACTGAACTGATATAACTGAAAATCGGAAATGAGATAGATTTTATCCCGGATTATTACAAAGCCTACTTTTCATCCAGGAAAATTCCGTGGTTTCTATGATAATAGTGAAAAACAGAAATCCACGCGTGAAAAATATTCCTTCATGCCGTAATTACTGAACTGATTTGGCTGTAATTTGGAATCGAGATAGATTATATCCTAGATTTATACAAAAGCTACTTTTCATCCCGGAAAAATCTATGGTGTCCGCGGGAAAACTGAAACACTGATATTCACGCGGTAAAAATACTACTTCACGCTGTAATTACTGATATGACTGAAATTCGGAAAAAAGATAGAATAAATACGTAGGCTACTTTTCTTCTCGGAAAATTTCATGACTTCTACGAGTATGATCATAGTGAAAAACAGAAATCCACGCGGGAAAAATATTCGTTCACGCCGCAACTACTGAACCGATTTAGCTCAAATTTGAAATGGAGATAAATTATATCCTGGATTAACACATAAGCTACATTTTATCTCGAAAAATTCAAGGTTCCCGTGGGATTAGTTAAAAACCGAAATTCACGCGCAAAAAATTATTCACGCCGCAACTACTGAATCGATTGGGCTGAAATTTGGAATGGAGATAGATTATATCCTAGAATCAACTACTTTTTTCTCTGGAAAATCCGTTGTTTTCGTGATAATAGGGAAAAAGAGATATTCATGCGGGAGAGAATTTTTTGTTCACACCGCAATTACTGAAAATTTTTGGTTTAGAGTTGAAATGAAGATAGATTTCATGTAAATTAACACAAAGAGTTCCCGTAGAGAACTAAATTTTTTTAAGTTTAAACTATTTTTTTTAAGTTAAAACTAAAATTTACGCGTGCGAAGCCGCGGGTTTCTGCTAGTACACTAATAATTTATAAGATTTAATTACTTTTAGACAGACTTACTTTCGCATTTATAATATTAGTAGGGATAGGGATAAGCGCACTAATTCTGGATACTCACAACAGACTTAGAAAACGGAACCATGAGGATGTACAGCATTTCATAGGGCCACCAGTTCCCACACAAGCCGGTCTTGATAAAGGAGCCGGGGTG
Organism: Coenonympha glycerion; assembly: GCA_963855885.1. NCBI lineage: Eukaryota > Metazoa > Arthropoda > Insecta > Lepidoptera > Nymphalidae > Coenonympha > Coenonympha glycerion. The sequence goes on from OY979626.1 coordinate 2,235,771, forward strand.
CGCGCAGAACACCGACCGCTGCGTTCCGCTCCACTGCTTGCTCAAATAGTGCATCAGCAAAATGCCGCAGAACTTCGATATGTTGTACGCCTTGATAGATGTATACTCTTGCTTAGGGAGCGAGAGATGTTCTAAGGCTGGCATGAGCATATTTTCCGTTGTCCAATTTATGTTTCTGCAATTGTTATGGGTCAACTCAATTGGCGCGTATATAAGTACGTAAGCCGATGGACGTCCACTGCTGGGCATAGGCCTCTTGCAATGATCGCCAAACACCACGATCTTGCGCTGCCTGGCGCCAGCGACTCCACGCGATTTTCTTTATGTCGTCCGTCCACCTGACGGGGCGGTTCTGCCGAATGCTGCGGTTTGCTTCCCGGTGCGTGGCCACCTATCCAGCACCTTGTCGTGTAGCCGTAGTCGTATATCGATTCAATGAATGGCACAGAACAAAATTAAAATAATACGAGAAATATCGCTAAATTGATGCTATACTAAATAGCGATGATAATTCTAATAGTTGCCTAATTCCTTGAATTTTGTACCACTTCTTTCCATCCATTGAATCAAATGATGTCATGGTTCAGGCCACGGATCCGAAGTTGACTGCCTCGTCATGGAGGACATCGTTACGGAAGGTAGATCGTGTGTTCAACTTCACATGGTGGGGGCGTTCACTGTTAGATAAGACGATTTATATGTACTCACCTATGCGATTCGGTAGAGCTGAAAACAACACGTGCATCGTGTTCGAGGATTTTCTCCAAAAGAATCAACAGATAGTACTGGCTTAGAAAATTGACTTGAAAAGTAGTTTCCAGTTTATCCTCCGTCAGAGTCCACGGGATACCGAAGGTCGCAGCGTTAAGTATGACAATATCAATGCTCCTACAACAAGCCGAAGATTTTATGGCTGCACAGCGAAATGATGCTGACCTTACGGTTTCGGTCGATGATCATAAGGTTTTATTGTATTAATTATTTGACGCCGCATACAGCGTAGCGGATCATTACTTATTGTACTTAAGTATGCGTTATGATCGCGAGACCATATAAGGGCTTTAGGTACACGTGAAGACAACTAACACTGCTCTTGTACCGAAGATATTAAAAATGAATTACTTTTCGTTTTCAAGTATTTCATCAGCACATTTTTTCACTGAGGCCAGTGAAGCCAAGTTCACGTCGTAGAAAGATATTCGGTCGCTTTGCCGCGAGCACAGCAGCTTCGCAGTTTGCGATGCTTTGTAGTGGTTCCGACAAGCCATGAGGACTTTGCAGCCCCGAGAACTCAGGCACCGGGTTAACTCGCCACCGATGCTGCCACTCGCGCCCGTTATGAGACACGTCTTGCCTTCCAAATTAACATCTTTTACTATCTGAAATAAAAAGACCACTCACCGAGAGCTGAATTAAATTTTAGGCACAACACAAGACTTTGAGGAGTAGTGAGTAAGGATAATAATACCGGCTCATTGATTTCCATCATTGTTATATCCAATAGGTACTTAAAGTAAGTGAGGGGTAATTCGGTATGTCTGGTTATTTCGTTAGTTTTTGCTTCTGGCGTAAAAAATAGCAATAAAAACATCTTATTAATAAATTAAACCTGAATTCTAAATCTTCATCATATTACCTGTTAAGAAAATGAGTATGAGAATTTTGGTGAAAAAGCTCAGACCAATACAACTCTTTAAAACCTAAGTTGGCCGCAAACCGCTGTAGTACGCCTGCGCGTTTGTATTTACCGTTAGCTTAAACATCAAAATTTATAAGCTTACAGAAAGACAAAGGTAAGTCTATTTGAATAAAGTTTTTTATAGTGTTAATTTGTGTTTCTTGACAATTAATATAATATATGATAGAGCTAAATCCAAGTACTAAATTCTCTTAAAATTGCAATTAATCGACTCACGAAATAGCCGACATCATATTATTCTTAGGTTGCGTATTTCGTATCACTACCGAATTAAGAATTTACGAGTTTCTTTTTTAAAGCTTGCATATTAATTTATCAATTAAGATATTTTACATATGAAATCAAAATCATTATTTCAAAGTAATGAACTATCTTATAAGCTAAATTCGTTATATGATTTGTTCAATAAAATTCTTAAAATTTGAGTTTGAACTAGACTTAAATTTGAATTTTTAAGGTGAACTTGCATACGTACTAAGAGCATGGTTTTATTTATAGTTCGTTTAGCTTTATTTATTTTCATATAATATCTTTATATTCAGACTATTTAATAGTTACTTTAAATGGTTCTTGAGTAATTTACAAACTTAAGTGCAGGGCTTTTCCAAAATAAGTATCACGAAATAAGATGCTTTTATTTTAGCACTTAATTTTAATTTCGTGATAAGTAAACCTTCTAAGGAACTTAAACTTAAGTATTAATGTATGCATAATGGTTTATCAATTTATGAGTTTTATTGATGAAATATGTCTTAGGTTAATAAATATTAAATTCTACATTTCAAGTTTCATTACAAAATTCAAAATTCAAAATTCAAAAATTTTATTCTTTCACATAGGCCCAACTTAGAGGCACTTGCGAAACGTTAAGACTCTACCGCCTCGTTCGGAAAGTAGCACTGCACCGAGAAGAACGGGCAAGAAACTCGGCACTTGCTTTTTTTAAAAATAATATTTTTTACAATTTTGTTTTAAACAATAATCACATTATAATAAGCATCTTGTGAGCAGACGGAATATACACTTAGATCCAAGGGTCTTTGTCATTTAAAAATTCATTTATTGTATAGTAACCCTTACTTAGAAGATGATTTTTGACAGTTTGTTTGAACCTATGTATAGGTAGGTCCAAAACTGCCTTCGGGATCACGTTATAAAAGCGTATACTCAACCCCACAAAGGATTTTTGTACTCTGCGCAAGCGGTGTGATAATTCAACCAGTTTATGCCCTCCGTGTCTGATTGGTCTATGACATATGTCAATTCTTCGCTTATAAGTATGAATATTATGATGAACAAATATAACATTACTGTATATGTACTGTGAAGCTACTGTAAGGATACCAATCTCCTTAAATTTGTCACGGAGAGATTCTCTAGACTTTAGTTTGTATATAGCCCTGACAGCCCTTTTCTGCAAAACAAAGATCGATTGAATGTCAGCAGCATTTCCCCATAGTAAGATCCCATAGGACATGATACTGTGGAAATATGCGAAATAAACAAGCCTAGCTGTTTCTACATCGGTAAACTGCCTGATTTTTCTGACTGCATACGCAGCAGAGCTAAGTTTATCTGCCAGTGTCTTTATTTGAGCGCCCCACTGGAGTTTACAATCAAGGGTAACTCCTAGAAAAACTGTGGAGTTTTCTATTTTTAGTGTTTCACCATTTACTACGATATTTTCATCAACGACTTTCTTTACATTTGGTAACGAAAAATCTATACATTTGGTTTTTTTTGCATTTAAAAGCAGGTTGTTCACCGTGAACCAGTGTGATACCTGCGAGATAGCTCTATTCACATCGTCAAAGTCATTCTTATGTTTGTCAGTTTTAAAAATCAGAGAGGTGTCGTCAGCAAACAGTACTATGTCGCAAGTGTCACTTACATGGAATGGTAAGTCATTTATATACACTAAGAAAAGAAAAGGACCCAGAATTGAACCCTGAGGAACACCCATTATGGTAGTGGAGCTCTGTGACTTTACATCATTTATGCAGACCATTTGACTTCTATCACTCAGATAAGAGGCAATGAGATCAAGTGCTCTGTCTTTGATACCATAGTGATCAAGCTTGAGTAATAGTGTCTTATGCTCAACGCAATCAAAAGCTTTAGATAAGTCACAAAATACACCTATGGCATTCTGAGATTTACCCCAGGCATCATAAATATGCTTAAGGAGTTTTGCACCGGCATCTGTTGTATTTCTACCTTTAGTGAAACCATACTGTTCGGAATGGAGTAATTTATTTGAGTTAAAATGATCCAAAAGTTGGTTTAGTATGATTTTTTCAAAAATTTTACTTAAACACGGCAGGATTGAAATCGGTCTAAAGTTATTGAGATCCTGTTTATTTCCGGATTTGAATAGTGGAATTAGTTTGCCATGTTTCATCAAATTTGGAAAAGTTCCTAAATCGACACACTGGTTAAAAATTATTGCCAAATAAGGTCCTATAATGTCGATTATGTTAGACATTACTTGTACAGACATGCCCCATAGATCACCAGTTCTTTTGATTTTTAACGATCTAAAGGCCTTTTTGATGTCCCACGCAGTAATGTGTTTAAAATCAAATAAGACATTGCACTCATTCACACTGCCCCTCAGTAGAATCTGAGCTGATGTGGGTGATGACTTAAGTGAATCTGTCAACAATATAGGAACACTCTGAAAGAAGTTTACGAAAGTATCTGCTACCTCCTTATCTGATGTAATTTTATTGCCATTTGAGATTATTTCAAATTTAGAATCGCGGGGTTTAGATTTACCCACTTCTCTATTGACTATATTCCAGGTTGTTCTTATCTTGTTGTCAGATTTCATAATTTGTTCTTTAATATGAAGCGCTTTCGCTTGAACGCAGACTTTCTTAAATATTTTTGAATATGCTTTTACACGCTCAAGAAAGCTTGGCGCCTGATTAATTTTTTTTTCATCATAGAGCTCATATAACCTGTTTCTGCTTTTTCTGATACCAACAGTAGCCCAGTCACTAAATTTAATTGTTTTGTTTAAATCGACACGTTTAAGTTTAAATTTGTTATATTCGTTGTCTATCATTGTAAATAGAGTACCATAGATGCTGTCAGGATTTTCGTGTTCAAAGACAAGGGCAGGAACCTTAGCAGAAATTTCATCTTTAAATTCCGCCAGTTTCTTTTTGGTTATTTGTCTACAGTGCACAATTTGTTTATTTTCAAAATTACTATTTACAACAGTAACTTTTTGACCGCAGTGATCTGATCTTAATTTATTTATTATCGCCTTGTCTAACATATTGCCGTTGTAAAAAATGTTATCTAGGCAGGAAGCAGAAGTTAGCGTGATTCTCGTTGGTTCTATAAACGCATTACATAGGTCGAAACATTTGAATAAGTTTAGAAACCTATCCGTTGTTGAGTTTTCTAACAAAATATCCACATTGAAGTCCCCACAAACTATAATTTTTTTATTCGAAGCAGACAACCGCTTGAGTACATCCTCCATTATATCTTCAAAATGTTTAAATTCACCTGAGGGGGGTCGGTAAACACAAACTACATTGTAATTTTCCGTCTCCACACAAGATTACTCGATGGTGCGCTCGATAGAAAGATTAACTATATCTTTACGTTCCTTGCAATTAATATTATTTCGAGTTAATATCATAGATCCACCTCGAATGGCCGTCTTTCTTGAGAACGCACTTGACAGTAAAAAATTGTTAAAATTTATGAGCAATTGGCTCTTGTTCAGCCAATGCTCTGTAATACATAAAATATCAACCGTACAATTATTAACAAATAACTCTATTTCATGTTCCTTGCCGGATAGGCCCTGTATATTCTGATGGACTAAACAAATTTTACAGAGCTTACCCTTTGTCGTAATATTTAGTTTAAATTTTTATTTTGGTCACAGTTTACAATAGTAGTATTACTATTAGATGAAGTAAAAATAGGTACATTAGTATTGTTACTAATTTTGTCAATAATATTACTTGTACAACATGTACTGAAGTCGATTGGCTTCGTGCTACATATAGCCGAGTCTACAATATTACAAGCTACAAGAGTAGCTATTCGTTTTTTATAAGTAAAAGGTAAGTACATCGTACCTTCTCTCATTGGCATTCTGTTCACGAATTTATTTAGGTCAAAAATATGGAAAAAGTCTCTATGGCTCAATGCTAAATTATACAAAGCTGCATTGAGTTTGTATGCCTGCTCATTTTGCTTTTGAGTCAAATGGTCTGAGTAGGGAAATGTACATATAATGAATTTGCACCCAGACTTCTTTTGCAAAGTAACCAAATGCTCAAAGCTTTTTATAATTGATTTCTTGGTTATATTTATACTGTCTCCTATCATTAAGACAATAGTCGAAAAAGAGTTTACAGAGTCAGCTGGAATGTGTTCAATTAAGTATTCAAAAGAGGCCCCGGGGTAACATAAGTTAATTACTTTTTGGTTTAAATGATTGCTCAATAAGTGACCAAATTTTTTGCCTAAGTTATCTGATACAATAAAAGTATTCCTCTTCAGAGTGTGAGATATATTACTACTATCAGTGTTGTTACTTAAAAATTTAATACTACTTAAACGCTCTGAAGGACTGCTGAGGCATTGATCTTCTGCCGAGTCCACCATTGGTAGTTTATTTGAGCACTGACACTTGCCCACCATAGAGTCAAATCTCTCTATGTTGTCATTACCAATGGCAAACAAGTCATCAGCAGCTTGTATGTGATCCTGGATCCGATTTTGAGAAAGCTCATACTGAGCTGACAGGAATTCAAGCGATTTTTGAAGGTTTTCAATTTGGTTGTTGAGGCTGCTCACATGATATTCATATTTTTGCTTATTTTCATTAGACAAAATCTGAAATTTGTTTAATTTTTTCAGCAACTGGCGACGCTGGTTTCTGAAGGTGCTTTCATTCTTTTTTAATTTTGAAGTTTTTCTAATAAATTTATTTATCTTGACATATTTCTTAAGTTTATTGCGGCTAAGATGAATTTTACAAAAATTACTGTCCGGATTTAAGAGGGTGGAGCTTTCACATTTCAGATCCAAGTTCACAACAGGTGGGGGAGTGGAGGGTAAATCTAGTAATTCATAATCACACTCCACATATTCATATGCATATGTACTCGTACATAGTTCGTTGTATAGGCAGTCGGTCGTTGTACAAACCTCACTAACTCAACTAAAAATTCTTTGTAACATAAAGAAAGTAACTGTTCCCATCAGATAGCTGCAGGCATTACTTTGCGAAGGTTTGTGATTAGTAGGAAAAAAATTAAAGTTATTTGTTATGTTTCAGGCACATGGAATACATAAGACATACCGTACAAATATCTTCTGTGAATTAATTGAATCGAGCTTACAAGACTTCAGAATTGCTTCAATTATTACTTACCTACTATTAAAGTTGGATAAATTTTTCAAAATTTGTAGTTTAATTTAAAATAAAAGAAGTTATTTTCAACTAAAACTAACACGCAATCATATAAAATCAGAAGTTTCAAGTTGAAACAAATTCTTTTGTACCGCAAAACTCCAATATTTTTTCAAGAAATTGGTATTCGGATTTTGAAGATTCCAATATATGCTGTAAGTCTTACAGCATATATTGCTATTGAAATATTCAAATATCTCTTACAGTGTAAGAGATATTTAGGTAATCTCTACAGTATAATATGGTCAGGTATTAACAATGAAGAGTTGTTAAAACAACTAGTGATTACTATTACTTTTTAGGTGATTTTTTAGTATTTTTTATCTTGGAATCTACTGAACCGATTTTGAAATTTTTTTCACTAATGGAGAGCTACATTATTCTGAATGGATATAGGCTACTTCTTATCTCGGAAAAATCTACTGTTCCTAGGGTATGCAAGCGATATCGTGGGAAACAGTTATGATTAGGGGACAGTTTGTAAGTAAAGCTGAAATTGAGCTTAATGTTACATGTTTTACCCTTAAATATTGAATATTTTTTTTGCTATATTAATGTATTAAACTCCTGTTATGTTTTTATTTAAAATGTTTTAATAGAATATCATGAATTATTGTACAAAATTTTATCCCGAAATAAGAACCCTGAATTCACGAATTAAAAAGTTGAGTCAAATTTTATCACGAAATAAGAGGTAAAAATGAGGTCTACAAATAAATTTATCAAAAAGAAAATTCCAACTAAATTCACTTAATTCATGCACGTATTAGCTGGCAAAAGACCAATGTTCTTTTAAAAAAAAATTTGAACAGAAATCAGGTTTAGTTTTTTTTATATTAATTTTTGAAGTCATCGTAGCCTTAGTATACCGAATTACACCTCACTTACCTTAAGTACTTAAATTAAAAAAAAATACAGCCAAGTGCGAGTGAAGCTCGCGCACTGAGGGTACTATAGGAAAAGCTACGAAACGACAATGTTAATGAAAGCGTTGGTAAGTATTATATCGCATCCGACATCGATAGTTTTAACTGTTACTTAAACAGTCTGGTGTGACAGACAGACGAATGCGGAGAGTTCATTTTTACCACTTTGGCACGGAATCATAGAAATGAACAACTTTTACTTCTTCAGCTGATGGTCCGAAAACGCTTTTTAACACGAAGTCTCTTGGAATTAATTGTTTGAGATAATTTTCCAAAAAAATATCTTTCCATATTATGGTGCTGACGTTTTTACTAATACCCAGTGGCACGTAACTGCAAGAAATAAATCATATAATATTCCTATAATATTATAGACGAAAATTGGGAAGGTTACGGATATAATTGGATGCTTAACAACCAAAAGTACAACGAAACAATACCTACTTAAGGAGTTTCATCATTTTATGCAGATTTTAGGCTATATTTTAGGTGCTCTATTCAATGTTATTATTATTTACTTACACCGTTTACTTAGCTCTTTTTCAAATCTTGTCAAAACTATGACATTATTTGGACAACTGAGTGATAGTTTTAAAGACCTCATAATAGACCTCATAGCAACCTCATAGGCTCGTTCATATCGTTCATATTTCTTGGTAGGTAGTTCATAGTTATACCAAAGTTATACCCATTGGTTATACCATATATTCGTTGGTTATACCGTATGGTACCTACTGGCCACTAAGTATACCTACGCCGGAAAATTTTTACTCTAATATCAATGGGCAAAACAGAAACTCGTCACGTGTAACGGAATAGCTAGTTAAACCAAACCAAAAGAGTCCAAACTCGAACGGTTTACTAGACTGTTTACTTTTCTAGAATGTTAATGGTGTTAAAATGCACTTGTAAGTATTTGTTTGTTAAATAGCGGTAACGAAAAATACTACCGAATAGAATTTCTTTACACTGTATCTATACCCCGCTGAGTTTGGTGTGTTTTTTTTTCTGTAAACCTCGTAAACTTAGATCTAGTCGTGAAAAATAATTGAAAAATAGTTGACACTAAGTAGGTAAGTAATTAGTTAACTATTGAAAAGTTTAATGAGCTTGTAAATGGGAGATAAACGAAATAAAGTGTTTGACGGATATTAGTATTTCACATTTGTTTTTATTTCCGTAACAGTTTGGGTGATATTTCCGGGTCCGGGTCCGGGTAATACTGTAGCAGATCTGCAACAGGCGCTTCTTGGTCTTCATAAAAATCGCACGCCAATAAATATTCACGCTTCGAATAATCGTCGCCTTTGCAAAACATTTCACCTGAAAAAAAAAGATTTTACACGTTTCTTAAATTACTTAGCTTGTTTCACTACAAAGTCCCTAAAATCTGAGCCTAAGCTCAGGCTAGAATTTCATAGATTTTTCCTAGACTTGTAATAATCTGGCTTAGTTTTTAAGAAGTAGTTATCCTAAGTCTCAAGGTAGGTACTTTATCTACTCGTATCCCGTAGCTAACGGGTATTCAAATCAAGAATGAATAGGCATCTTCTGAAACGCAGAGCGCCACCATCCTTGACCAGGGATCATCACTTCCCATCAGGTTATAACTCATAAGGTGATTACTAAGTTCTTACATATCTATTTAAGAATCAGCCTAGAGTGATTCGCCTAGTACCTAACGCTTCTGAATTTCGTGAAGTGAAATGTTCTAAAACGTGGCGGCATTAGCGTCTTTATTTAAACAAACTGCCGTGCTATTCTGCAAAACAGCGACGAGCGTACATCTCTGCATCTATGAATTTGTCAGTTGTAATAGAATACAATTTTGCATGCCATATTCGGGTTGGCAGCTGTCTGGCAGCTATTTCATTTTGTAGAATAGCATAGCTGCACCGTGCACGTGAAGTTAAGTGGACTGCCGAGTGAGGCATCCCGTATCACACTCACACTGAGCGTTACAACAATACGTGAATCCCTAGACAGTATACTCGTATATATATTTTTTAACTTTATAGGCTAGAGCTTGACTGTGATCGGTGATCATACCTGTGGAAAGGGATAAGTAATACAGTCTAAGGTGGAGCGCGCAATTTTCTCGGAAATGCCTAATCACACCTGATTTGAAGGCGCCCACTCCCAGGTTGTAGTTGGTGGAAAAGATGCAGTGCCTGATAAGGTATTCCAAAATGTAATTTAATCACCTTCAATATCCATTATGTGAACTGGGCTTCTGGACTCCAAAGCACCGACGCAGTAATGTTCCTCTGTTAAACCTGGATGCCAGTACATTATGGCGTCTCTACAAGATGTACCCGCGATCGGGAGCAAGATTCTGTCCTGTTGAAGGAAATCATATTCGTGGTAATCAGTAATCGTCAATCGGCAACTAATTCTGATCCCTGATTGAGTAACAAAAGGTAATAAACAAATTAGGTGCCCTGTGCCGACAAATTACTACAAAAGGAAGAAAGTTAAAAATATTTTGATATACCGTTAGTTTTACCCTTAAGTACGTTAAGAAAGATGTGAAATAATAATTGTACTCGACTGGAGTTTATGTATAGGTACCGACATAAAAAAACCTACAGCCGTCCTATTCTGCAAAACAGCGACGAGCGTATATCTCTGCATCTATGAATTTGTCAGTTGTAATAGAGTACAATTTTGCATGCCATATTCGGGTTGGCAGCTGTCTGGCAGCTATTTCATTTTGTAGAATAGCATAGCAGTTACCTACAGAAAAAATAAAATTAACCCTAAATATAGGTCTTTAATAAGAACATCGAACAATACATCTCTTTTTCGATTTTACTTCTATTATTGCAATGAACCCTCGGTGAGCGAGCGGGCAGACACGCACGTGCCCGGTTTTACATATTTGAGGTAAAGAATCCAAAAAATACGGATACCTTACCTTGCATATTATTTTGTTATTAACAATCGGCTCCTTTACTTCGCCAGTGCAGAAGAACTTTCGCTTTTTCCTCATAATAACTGTGCTAACTTCAAGCACAGTTTTTATACTGTTACCCTTTTCCCCATTAATCGCTTCTAGCTCACGCATTCCTCTAACTTGGGTCTCGCGGCTGTTCTGTTGTTTCATGTATGTGGCCAGTCGGTTCATGGCATCCACGAACTCGTCTATAGGACCTACAGGCGCCAGATAAATCACAAAAAAAATGTGTTATAGTGTGTTTTTTTTTTATAAACAAATACATATTTTAATACATTTGCTCAAAAAGAAAAGAAGAAAACATTTCCGTGTATTTAGCGTGTGGAATTAAGTTCTTCTTTTTCGGACTAGTACTTTTTTTTTCTTAAACCAAATACCATGAAATAGGTTTTAAATTAAAAAGTTTATGTATATTTTTATGTAGAAAGAATAAATAATAAGAATAAAACATCGTTACCAGTTCCAAAACTTCCTCCGTCTAAATAATTTAAAAATTGATAAAATCTCAAGGCTTCGTCAGATTCTATTTCGTCCATTACTGGTCTCTGTAATTTTTCAAAAAATGAATAATTATAAATATTTTTGCTCAGTTTTGTTACAGTAAAAGCTTTATAAAGATGGCAGCCACCATCCATTATTGGCAGTATGCCTGCCAATAATGGAACAGTCTATACAATATGTACCTAATTAAATAATAATAATAATAGTTAATACTATACAACCTATACTAGAGCGAAGTGTCTGTGAGTTTGTCCAACTTTTTCTCTATAACCACCTGCTGCTGCAACTGATTTTTACAGTGTTAGATACACAGATATTTAAAAAAGTTATCATTTAAGTTTTGTATGTTTTATCCGTATTCTTCTCAGCACCAGATCCTGGGGACAATCTAGCACCAACGTACTCGGCAAGACAAATCAAACGAGCCCAAACTCGATGAGGTTGTGTCGTTTGACTACCGTGTTCCTTAGGCCACCTTCCGGTTCCATAATCAGATCAGCTTCGTGTCATAATAATTTTGTATTAACATGCATGCAAAATTTCTCCTTAGTCGGTAATCGGGAAGTGGATCAAGAACGAATTTGTCTTCTTGTTTGTTTATTTGTAATCAAACAAATAAACAAACAAGAAGACAAATTCGTTTTTACCAACAATGTTGGTTTTGCGAAGTAATGTGATTTTTCATTCTAACCGTTTCATATTCGCAATTTTCCTCTTCTTAAGTAGTATATAGTACGGAACGGAACCTTACGGAACCCTCGTTGCGTGAGTCTGACTTGTAATTGGCCAGTGTTTTTTTTCGTATTTACGTGTCATTAAGTCATAAAACCCTTTACGTACTTGTTGCACAATCAATTATAATTATCATAAAAGTGTAATTGAAAAACTTACGAATTTCCCACTCCAAGCACCTACGTCGGAATATAAAGAATTGACTCGACTTGGCATCCAGTCCAAGGATGAACGAGCCACTAAAACGGGGTGCTTAAAGAAAATATATTTATAAGGAATTATTTTTGCATTAAATTCATGTAAGTATATACCTATTATTTTTTAAAATTATACTAAAATGTTTTGCCACTAGGGACATAAAGCATAGTAACTTAAACAGCTTACGACCTACTCTCGGTCCTAACGAACATACACAGAAAATTTCTTAATAATCGGTAGAGCCACTTCGGAGGAGTTTGCTAACAAAAATTGGCACGAGAATTTTAGATATTAAGTAGAAGTATTAGATATTTTATATTATTAAAAACACTTACTAAAGATGCATGTCTAGAGTGGACATGTTTTGTATAGAAAACAAAAAATATTAAAATTACTATCTTCATGATATTAATAGATAGTAAACCAAAAATAATAATACTTTCGATAAAGTAGGAGCAAAGAAACTATTTGCAAGAACACCAAGAATATTGAAACATTATAATATCGCATACATATTTTAAAATAGTTGGGAAAAGTTGATTGTTAGCTTGGTATTCTTGCTTGTTAACACGTTAGCTGCGGCACCAATTTTTGTATACTTTCCGTTCCTGCGGCACGAGGTATAATCGGCCCGTACCGTGACCAGACGTTAGGGCGACACGCGGTCTATTAGATCCCACCTCCGTTTACAGACTAAAATCCATTTTCTGGCGCGAAATCAAAGATAAATGAGAATTTTGGTCCTTATTGATATAGACAATGAATTGATGAACCCTAATCCACCGTCGCCCCGGGATCTGATGGCTAGTTTAGGAATTATTAGCAAAACAAAATATGGGATCTTATACACCTCGTAACGCACTGAAATAGGGCAAATTTTCGCTGCGATTAGTGATGGGAAAAATAATATCGACGTTTTTAAACTGTCTTAACTACGCAACGACTTGACCGATTTTGATCAATTATATCTCATTAGATCGTTTTAAGGGCAAAACCTGGCAAAACAACACAAAGCTATCAAAGGATACATTTTTTTTTAAATAATCTAAATTGTGCTTGAAGGCGCCATAAAGAAAAAAAAACCGGCCAAGTGCGAGTCGGACTCGCGCACGAAGTGTTCCATTCTATACCATTAAGAGGCACCTATTACAGACTTATTATTGGAAAATAATGGATTACGGTTTATGCATAAGGTTTATCTTTCTATCTATATACTTATAATAAAACTGTAAAGGGTCGAATTCTGTACATTGAAGATATTTTGAAAATTTTTGTTGGAGGACACTATTTAGTCGATACTGAAGCCAAAACTGTAATTTGTTTAATTTTTGTCTGTCTGTCTGTCTGTCTGTCTGTCTGTCTGTCTGTCTGTCTGTCTGTCTGTCTGTCTGTCTGTCTGTCTGTCTGTCTGTCTGTTTCACGACCGGGCATCACGGCTAATCCGCTGGATGGATTTAAATGAAACTTGACATGATTATAGTTCATACCCCGAGGTAGGACATAGGATACTTTTTGTCCCGAAATTCATCATGGTTTCCCTGGAAGACGGCATCAAAGTCCAAACGTTTTTTAGTTATAATTCATTAACGCGTAGTCCGATTCCATTCATTCTTTTTTTGTTAGAAAGGAGGCTCTTTAAAGATTATTCCATACAAATCTTATCATCATCCCTTTTGTAGTTCAGAAATTACAGACATCAGAACCTTTAAGGTCAAGTAGGTAGGTGACTTGAAACTCGGAATGCACAAAGAACCTAGGGCTAGGACGTGGGGCTCAAGTAAGACTGGAGTACCCTTACAGCCGTAAATAAATAGGCTTAGCAGGAGATTTTGTATGGTTTGAAAATTTTCACTTTTAGGGTGAACAAAAATATACCGTATACCGCCATCTCTACAATTTATGTGGAACTTGAATGTAAAACTCTGAGATAGGTACTACAGAATTTTTTTAAATAAAAATTAACTGTGATGTTATTTACTGTTTCCTGACTTTATATTAAGATGGCACTGTTAACACATGAACAGATTTAAACTTTATCATCCGCAATATGGAAAGGGTAAGATAATGGTTCACAAATATTTTTAACTCTTATCGATCCTAACCGACTGACTGTCATCTAAGGTCTTTTTATACGTAATAAAGAAATATATAGCCATTGTCCATTCTGATGTTTTGACTTTTGGATTGTATTGAGATGAAGCAAAGATTTTTAAAAGACTCTTATATTATGTTTAGCTGGGGAATATTGTTAGTAGAGTAATTTATCCCAGTGGTACCTACCCGGCCGAACTCTGAAAGAAGAGTTCTACCACCAGTACAACTATTCACATGGTTTAATAATTTTTGACATATTTCGTGGTTTCAGAATAAAAATCACAATGAAAAGGACGATTTTAACTGTCGATATTTTGATACATTGGTACAAGTTGTGGTCACGTAGTGACCACGACCTGTGCCACTGGGTCGAAATATCGACAGTTAAAATCGTCCTTTTGATCTTTCAACTACGTATTAATGAAACTTTATATTATTATTAAGAAAAAGGAGTTTTCAAAATCACCACAAGACAACCCGTGCAAAGTAAGAACAGGTTTCTGTACAACATCACACCAGAATCCCGCGATTCATCAAGGGATTCAAATCAAGGAATTCCAGTAGGAAGGTATATTATGTAAAAAAATCGTAATTCACGCGGGCGGAGCCGCGGGCAACAGCTAGTTTGTATATAAAAATCTTAATGCGGTTCACAGAATAGAAAAAAAAGGCAACCAGAAGTAGAAAAGAAACTGTCCTATTTATTCTGCCTCGGGTTTTGTACCTGTTTTGGCTCTGTTTCTGGGTTTTTTAAAATTAACTTCTTCCGACATCGTTTAGACATGTTCGGCGCTGTAAAAGGACGTGCTCTCCAATCGACGTGATGCACAACACTGGTCTCGACTCGCGGGAAGCTCGCGTTGAGTGCGGTACGAGGTCAGGGGGGATATGGGACGTTTTAGCCTCGTTCCGCACTGTATTAAAATTATATTAATTCAGTGCGGCACGAGGCCTAAGACATCCGGTACCAAGGTAGGTACACCACCGAGTCCGGAACCATTAGTGATCTCAAATATATATTTATCTCTTTCCTACACTGGACCAAACCAAAGCTATGCCATTCGCACGACAGAGAAATTCAATTTTTTGCTTGCCGCACCACAGGGAAGTTGCATCAGGGGTGATTTAGGCCTCGCTTCGCACTTAACGTGTTAAGCAAAAAGTCCAATTAAAAATTAGTTCGTTATCGTACCGTGCGGGTATAATAATTGACGAGATATCGGTTCATTTTTATACACTAATGGCACTTGCAGTTTTTTCTGTATAAAATACAGACAAAACTGCAACTGTATATTACTATTACACTAAAAAAAAAAATTTATATCCCTAACGGCAAAACAACGTTTGCCGGGTCATCTAGTTAAGATACGAAAAATGAAAAAATGCTATCAAAACTCGAACGTGAACGTTGCACGTGATGTTGTCATCACACTCATTCTTCATTTTTTTTTTTTTCAATTTTTATTATTCATTATTTTCTTGATTTATAACTTTAAATAGGTTTAGTCGCGGAGTTAAAAGGTTCGTCACCTTACTCTGTGTCTATTTTCGATTGCACTAGTACCTACTGTAAGATTCTATTATGTCAACATAACATACCTAACAAAACAATCGATTGGGCAAACGAATCTGTTTGAAAAATGACGAACCTTTTCGTTCCCTTACTGTACAAACCACACAAAACATGTACAAACTACAAGTACAAAATGAATAATATGACAGATATGATTTAAGACTGATGAAGACATAGGATGAAGAGGGATGAAGATTACAATTTACAAAATATGAATCTTCTATAAAGACCCGTATTTAATTGTTATATGCACAGGTTATAAGCGTATAGCCTATTACTATTTAAGCAATAGTAATAGGCTATAATCATATTACGAGTATTATAGCTAAACCGAAAAATCAGTGCCTACAATGATACAATGTGTAAGTAGTTCGTCTAATATTTGCGTTGCGAAAAACTAAATAAAATTAGAATTTCGCGCGCTGGTGGGCCGACAATTTCTTATACCATAGACTAAAGATGCACGCTGCGTTCTTCTGCTTCAAATTTCTGCGCGCCATGCGTTTATATCTTTGATTGTGTGTTTACTTAAAAGTACATAGCGTCGTTTGAAGATGCATTTTGCATAGTGAATACTATCCCTTAGATTTCCATGTGTACTCACCCTTATTCCTGCTAAGTTGGTACTTTATACTTGCCTGTCACCAGAGAGGGCGCCAACTATTTGAATCTTTTGTTGGTAAGCCCTGATGTCTGTCATAGCGTTTTGTGAATTCCTGCGTAGTGTTTTGTGATTTTCTTTTTTCCTGCACTAATGAGTAAAAACGGTGAAAAAGATTACCAAAGTGCAGTGGAGGGAGCTGGGAGTGATGTTTCTCAGTCAAAAAAAAAAAAAAAAAAAAAAAAAAAAAAAAAAAAAAAAAAAAAAAAAAACAAAACGATGCTGCGACTCATCGTCAGACGAAAGCAGCGGGGACTCCGGAACGCGATTGTTCGCGCCCTCCGAATAAGAGAGCACGAAGATCAAAGGAGAACTCGGACCCACGGGTAGACTTTTTAATGGATCACGTGAGTCAGCTATCTAATTATATTCAGTTATACATGCCGAATAAGGTGCAGGCAAGATCTGACTTACCAACTGTCTGTGTTGAGTCACCATTAGGCTCCTCTGCAGAATTTCTAGTGAACCCCAGATCTAGACAGCTGGATCTAGGGGAAATGAGACAGTTGTAGATGAGAAAAAGATTATAAGAGATGCGCCGGCAGAACGGGTGCAGGCTCTTTGTAGGCTACAAAGGTTCAGTTCAAATCAGTGGAAGGAAGTTAAATATTCAAAAAGCTTACAGACATTGTTAGCTAGGCCAGGTTTTACAGAGTTGAAGATTAATGATGAACTCTGTCACTTGAATAAAGGGAAAGATTTTTTAATGAACACGGAGAGAGTGAGGGCTTACAAACGGTCTTTTGGAGCACAAGGAACAATTTGCAAGAGATTGTAAATTGGGCCAACAGTTCAACAAATGAGTTAACACCAGACAATTTGTATAACAAAGTAGTGAGTCTCTTTGGGCCAGAGTCCCAGAGTCATATTAAGAAAATGGATCAAATTTTGCAAGTGGTTTGTGGGAAGAGAGCAGAGTGTATTGAGGTAAGAAGAGACAGGCTCACAGTAGAGGTTCCTAATAAAAATTTACAAGCCACATTGAAGAATGTACCCCCGAGTGCGGATTACCTGTTTGATCCTAAGGCATTAATGCCTGTGATTAAATCGTTGGGGGGATCAGGATCTTGGCTGAATATGCCAACATATATGAAAGAAGGCAAAACTTTTAAGAATAAAAGCAAGTCTGATCGTGAACCTATTGCTTCCACATCAAAGCATGTAGATCAGGGATATCGTAGCTCAACCTTTCGTCCTGGCAAAAATAGAGCATTTTATAAGAATATAAAAAAGGATACAAAGCCAAATAATAATAAGAAGAATGATTCCTTTCGGTCGAAAGATAAGAAGTGACAATCATATGAAGTTCAGGGGGGGTCAGCTAATAGATTTCTTACCAGCCTGGAAAGATCTAGGAGCCAACAGCTTTATCATGAAAATTATTTCCGGGGCTCGCATACCTTACATGAAGAAACCTCCCCTGATATATCCGTACCAAAATTTGATGAACAGATACAAGACCAAAGTTTCATGGGATATGACATGCATAATAAAAGATTTAAAAGAGCAACAGGTTTTGGAGAGACCAAAACAGTTAACACCAAGCTTCCTATCAAAAATGTTTTTAATCCCCAAGAGCAGTGGCAGCCTTCGTCCTGTGTTCGACTTGCGGGGACTGAACAATCATGTTCAGGCCAAACATTTTCAACTAATATCCCATGCATCAGTACCAGATTTCCTACAGGCCCAAGATTGGATGGTAAAGATAGATATTTCAAATGCATATTTTCATGTGCCAATAGCAGAGTCCCATCGTTGCTACCTCAGGTTGGTGTACCAAGACGAATTGCTGCAAATGACTTCTCTGCCTTTCGGCCTATCATCTGCGCCCCAGACATTTGCAGCTCTAACGAACTGGATTGCGGAAATCCTTCGTTCCAGAGGAATTCGGGTTCTAGTCTATCTGGCCGACTTCCTCTTGGTCCATCAAGACCAGTCCAAGTTGATTTCTCAGACTGCGGAAGTCGTGAGGATCTTGGAATCTTTGGGATGGCAAATAAATTATCCAAAGTCAATGTTGAAACCAACACGCCAATTGGAGTATCTGGGAATAGTCTGGAATACCGAGGAAAACAAGGTCTCACTATCTATAGAGAAAATAAGGAAAGTAAGAATGGCTGTTCTGAAGACATTAAACAAGAAACATTGCACCCTAAAGCAGTTGGAAAAGTTGTTAGGTCAATTGAATTTCGCCAATTTTGTGGTACCAAGAGGCCGACTGCACTGCCGGTACCTACAGATACTCCTCAAACGATTCAGACGAAACTACAAGAGGAAGCAGACGTTGCCTCCTCAAGTGATGGTCGATCTCAAATGGTGGATTCGCGCAATCAAAACCAATTCACTTCTACACCATCGTCCATTCACTCACTTCCTAACAACAGATGCAGCGGATGCGGGTTGGGGAGCCCAGTTAAACGAAATTCTGATGTCGGGTATGTGGACAGAGGAACAGATGAAATGGCACTCGAACTGGAAAGAGCTGTTCGCAGTATATGTGTCGATTCGGAATCGATCTCATACGCTGAAGGATGCTCATATTCTATTCCAATCAGACAACCGGACACTAGTGTCATACATACGGAACGAGGGAGGAACTCATTCCTTGAGTTTGCTCAAACTTACACGCAAGTTGTTGAGGCTGACAGAAGAGAAGAACATACTCTTGTCAGCTCATTACCTCCCGGGGAGGTACAACTGCACAGCCGATCGCCTATCAAGAGGGCAAAGGCTGTCCGAGTGGCATCTATTGCCCACGGCAACAAACCGATTATTTCATCGTTGGGGAACACCAGACGTCGACTTGTTCGCGTCTGCAGAAACAGCCGTGGTCAAAAACTATGTTTCTCTAGACTGCAGAGATCACTCAGCGATGTTCTCAAATGCCTTCAGCAGAGATTGGGATCATTGTCTAGGGTGGATATTTCCTCCGCCCAATCTTATGCCTCGGGTTTTAGCTCAGCTAAACAGAGCAAAAGGTCTTTACATCATCATAGCACCCCTCTGGGAAAGGACCTTTTGGATAGCGGATCTGAAAGCACGAGCCTTG
The DNA here is from genome assembly GCA_963855885.1 of Coenonympha glycerion. NCBI lineage: Eukaryota > Metazoa > Arthropoda > Insecta > Lepidoptera > Nymphalidae > Coenonympha > Coenonympha glycerion. Next base: position 2,255,609 of record OY979626.1, read on the forward strand.
GAACCACCTATAATGATAGAGAGACTTTCAGAATGTCTGATCGACACTGCGACAGGCCTAGCCCCTGCGCAAGTAGACCAACTGACGCTTCAGGCTTGGTTAGTTGGAGGTGGGGTGAACAAATCTGCAGCTGGTCTGAAAGAGAGAGACAGTTGTTAAGCTCTAGTTGGAGACAGTCAACAATAAAAACTTATTATCCAGCTATTAGAAGATGGTTTAAATGGTGTGATGAGAATAAAGTGAATAGTCTTAGACCACAGTTACAAGAGATAGCTAGATTTCTGGCCTATCTGCATTTACAATTGCATCTTGCGTATAATACAATCTTAATTCATAAATCTGCTATATTCACATTTTGTAAGATCAATTTAGAACAGGGAGAAGAGCAATTGCTTATAAAACAGATTCTTAAGGCTATAGCTACAGCACACCCAGTTAAGCCAAAACCACCAGTGTGGGATGCTGAAATAGTATTGGATTGGTTGTCTAAACAAAGTGACAAGGTCACACTCTTTGAGGCATCACGCAGGACTGCAGCTATTCTTCTGTTGGCATCTGGAAGGCGAGTACATGATTTAACATTATTAAGAATATCAGAAACTCAGATATGTATCTCAGAGGATAGAATAATTCTGTGGCCAGTGTTTGGCTCAAAGACAGATTCAATACAACATAGACAGTCGGGATGGTTACTATTGAAACACCCAAATCCACAAATCTGTCCAGTTAGATGGGTCAAACTTTTAATTTCACTCTCGGCAGAGAGAAGATGCAAAGAAGAAGGGCTGAGTCACTTATTTATCACTGTTGTGGGCAAACCTCGGTCAGCTTCCCGGACGGTGATTGGAGGATGGTTGAGGTCGGTTTTGAGAGAGGCAGGAGTGACTGCACCTCCTGGTTCATTTAGAGCTGCTGTGGCATCGGCAAGTTGGATAGAAAACCATCCTGTAGCCATATTAGCCAGGGAAAACTGGAAAAGTGAACAGACATTCCAAAGATTCTATTGCAAAGAAATAGAGAGAAAGACAAGAGGATCTCAGTTTCTGTTTGATAATTTTAAACCTCAGTGATTATGTGTATTGTATGTGTTGATTGTTATTTTTATTTTTCTAAGACAATTTGATTTTTATGTTTGGTTTATAAGTATAAACCATTTAATTATTTCTTTTTATCTAAGAGTTTAAAGAACAGTGGCAGAAATGTACACAAACAAAGTTTAGCGTCTAGATGTAACATTTATTACAAGACGATTCTAGTAAATAACTGAATTTTTTCAAGGTATCACCAGTTATTGTAAAGGACGGGTCAAAAAATAAAATATTTAAAGAAATTCAATTGATTACTGATAGGTTCCGTTTCCACACTCCTGACAGCTAGTGTTGCCGGATGACAAACTTTTCCACTTTTATACTCTATCTTTTTGACGATCGGTCCACTTTTGTAAGAGAACAACATGTAACAGATACTAAAGAAAAACTTACTTTCAGGTACTACGTTAATTCTTAGATCAGAATGTAGAATACAAGACAATAACTGTATCGATTTCAATAGTTCCTTTTTTGCATTTTATTTTACTCGAATATATTATTTACATAAAAAGATTACATTAGTTTAGGGTTTTCCACTGCATTGGAGTAAATCTGAATATCATTATTCCGCGTGAGCTAGTCTTACTTAAATAAACTGCTTGAAGATTTGAGATTATTTGACAGAAGACTACACTTTTTAATAATACTGAAATCTATTACAACCGATTATTTTGAGCATAGATTATTTTGTCTTGGTTGTTTAGCGTTTCCGAAACACCCTTGTAATTCAATATTAATTTATTAACTCAGTTAGAATTTTCTTTCAGTCGAGTTTTTTAATTCCGGCATCTCGCAACACTGTCCGTCAGCTACATGGCTACCAACTGTCAACAGTGACAAATTCTTGGACAAGTGAAAAGTATTTATCAAAGAGTATTTAGTGTATTGTCTATGCTCTCGGATGCTTCATGGCGGAGGTCGTTGTTGTTATAATACTCAGATACAATATTTTGAAAATAAATATTAATTTTTCTCCACTTTTTTGTAAGAAAAATCTTTTAGCATTGAGTTCAGGCTTGCAGGCCCAATCAAAAAAATCTTTTTTCATTTATAGTTGCAATAGCGTAACGTGAGCGAAAGCGATGTATGGGCCCACACCATTGTTCTTTGAGAGTTTTAGTCTATGATTTGTAATAAGATGTCATTGGTTTCAGTTCTACTGACACAATGGAGATTTTTGGTCAATAATAAACAATTACATTTGTCACATAGCGTTTTGTGTTTGTCACCAGCAGAGAACAAACAGGTCTTCAAACGACGCTATGTACTTTTAAGTAAACACACAATATAATATTTTGAATTACAACAAAATTGTTATTGTGTGTTGAAAGAAAAGTACATAGCGTCGTAGGAATGTCTTCCTGGTGAAGACACTATGACAGACATCAGGGCTTACCAACAAAAGATTCAAATAGTTGGCGCCCTCTCTGGTGACAGGCAAGTATAAAGTACCTACCAACTTAGCAGGAATAAGGGTGAGTACACATGGAAATCTAAGGGATAGTATTCACTATGCAAAATGCATCTTCAAACGACGCTATGTACTTTTCTTTCAACACACAATAACAATTTTGTTGTAATTCAAAATATTATATTATGTATCTTTGATCATGCAATATAGGAGCACACCACGGGTGTGCCCGCGAAATTCAAATATTTCGTGGTTTTTCGCGATTTTTAAGCTGATAAGACATAATAGGCTTATGGCCGTCAAATTGCGATAATCCCAATATCTTCTTCACGTGTTCATATAAAAATCTCTGCTCGAAAGTGTCGAGTTAAAGAAATTAGTCCGATCGAGTTACTCACATAAAACTCGATACTCGGACTATTTTCCTAGGATACACATTTTTATGCAAAGATTTTGATATAATCATGTAAAGATGATACTGCCACTCTCGCAAATTGATTGCCATAAGCCTATCATGTCTAATTAGCGTACAAATTGCAAAAAACCACGAAAATTTTGAATTTCGCGGGCAGATCCGTTGATTTCACGTTATTCCCGGTCCGACATTTCGGCAATATTTCACTATCTCACGCTCTACACTACTGACGAAGTTGACCGAAGCGAGCAGTGTGGAGGGGCACTTCGTCTAACTTCGCCAACTTTTCTTAGCTGAGTACTTCGCCGAGAAAATTTTTTGCGAGGATATTATTTATACGTCTACATTTTTTTCATAAATATAATGCTCTGAAATTCCTATTCATCTCACATTAGTTCCCGAAAATTTTCCCGAAAGATTATTTTCTGCAGTTTTCCAGATTTGGAGCTATAAAAAAAACTATATAGTGGGAACTAATGTAGGAACTAAAAATTATATAGTGGTATATAATATAATTATATAGTTATAAATTATATAGTGGTATAACCAATATGATGTAAATGAGAAGTTATGAGCAAAGTTTTTACTAAAAACATGCTCAAATTTTTTGCTCGCAAAACTTATTTCCATAAGCCTAGAATTTATAATAAGCCCACTATAATTTGCGAAAAACTATCCGCGCCCGGAAACTATTTGGCGCCTTCGTGTCGAACTGTCGAGTCTGTGTTCGCACTTCCTGTCATTGTCTACGGAACGTTCGCGCTAGTTCCCGCCAATTTAACTGTCACAACTGAAAAATCAAAAGTAAAAACTAATCTAATTTGTATTTTGTATATGTTAATTTGTTAATTCCTACTTCTTTTCATGATTTCGGAATAAGCTTATAGGAAAGTATAAAATGCATGTCCGAGTGCGGTTTTTCGGGCATCCGGAGACAGTGGTAGTCGTTGAATCCAAACTCACTAAGATCGAGCAATTTAGACGCGTGATCAGAGAAAAATTCAATGTCGAACCAAAACTGCAACAGTTGATTTATGGCGGTAAACTGGTGAGTTTCTTTGCTATTACCTTGTTCAAATATTTCATAAAAACTTCCTCGCTCTGTCCTAAAAGTTTGAGACAAGACATATCAAAGTCAAGTTTCAATCCTAAAATTTTCCTTATCCAAACGAATGTTTGAGGGCCTCACGCGAGCCACCAGATTGAGCACTTACCAGTGACGTAATTATTGTACATCCTTCAAAATGTAATGTCCCTTCACCAACACATTCACAACTTTTTGTGGGTAACTTTAACAACTCTTACCCTAAATTCTTCAGGTTGTCTTACTATACTTCTATGATTGTACAACTCCTGTAATCTCTGCTGACCTTTATCTACCCAATTATATCCTAGTACATTAATTGTAGACTTCAATGTACCACCCGTTCGCAGAAACTTTGCCGATGATTTCCTCTACTACTTACCTCTATACTACAACACCACCCGCAGATGTCTTACAACAGACGAGAGTGGGTGGCGGTAGTACGATGTGGGAGGGGAAGTCATCGGCAAAGCTTCTGCGAATGGGTTATATGAGCAAAGTAACTTCTTGCAAACTAAAATTCTTACAATACACTTAACTTAAAATTCTTGCAATATACTAAAACATTTCTAGGCTGTAAACAAAAGCAATACATTTGGCATTATGTAGTTACATTATGTTATAGATCATCGAATGTAAACATGCATATGTCCCTCCACTGCATTATTCTTTCAAAGTGTAAGCATAAACATGGGTGTTCACTTTTAGATTAGACAATGTATACATTCATACTAGATTTCAATGAAAAGGCAAAGTCTTTGACTTTTGAAGAATCAAGGTAACCTTAAATATTACACATCAAGAGGGGCAAGGGTCAAGCAGTCACCGAAAGTTGTGTTTTATAATGTACTCACATAGGTGTAACCTAGCGGGCATAAAACAATCCAATATCACTCCCAAAGGCTTGCATTGCTAATATGTTATCTAGGTTAGAAATAATGACAAGGTGAAAATAAAATTCTAATCCATCAAGAAAGTCAAAAGGTACAAGCATTTGAATTTTTGAATTCAGTGACTTCTGTTCCTTTCTCGCAAAATGGAAATTTATAGAGCTACTATAGCATTAGTGACAAAAAGGAATTAAATAAATCAATATTTAGATTTAAATAAACTACCCCTTTAATACTAGTAATGCTGGTAAATGGGTTGTAGAAAGCTAAATTATGCGCATATCCATAAAGGAAAATTTTGTGACCAAACCTAGAAGATCGTCAAAACATTTTGAAAGGCCAAAGTCCACTTCTATTCTTTAATTTCAAATGTATCACATATGTTAAACAAATTAAAGTGAACACAGGTTAAATGACCTTGTTTTTCCAAAATTTTATAGCTAGAAGATGGCTACACCTTCCATGACTATAATATTAAGCTTAATGATGTCATACAATTGATCAAGCGAGTGCAGCCAGTTGACAATGATAGTAATACAGAAACAAAGAACCCTTCTCCGGATCAGGCAGAAAAGAAAAATGTTGAGTACAAAGGTTAGTATTACTTTGTCTAAAACAAAACGACTATAAACCGTTGGCAGAAGCTTTGCCGATGAGTTTCCCCCTGTGTATTATGTTCCAGATGGTCTATGATTGATTAGACGTTGCTCAAAAATCTGCCTAAGTGAAATTCACTTTTTCTTGATATCCTATAGATCCATATGCCTACCTACCGTATTTTCAACTAACTTGGTTATAACTTTAGTACAGCACTACACCTGCGCTGAATGTTAAGTTCAATACGCAGATGTATTTAAATGTCAGGATCACATTCTTGCAAAACATTGTAAAGCCCACTGCACCAATAAAAGCTCATTGTAAAAATAATAGCAAGGTAGATTGTCCAATAAGTCAAATATATACCTATGAGTAGGGACGTACACAGTACATGTATGAGATATGTTAAATGCATTGTATTGTATGTGTGATATTCACAAAATTTTGTATCTAAGCTTTGGTAAAAGCTGTTATGCTAGCTAGCTCATGGTATTAATATTGTAGTCTTTGCAATACGAGTACACTAAAAACATTTCAGGCTGTAAACAAATGGCAGATGCTTGGATGGACAAACATGCACAAACCTAGTTTAGAAGAGACCGAATGGATCAATGTTGCCATAATTTTGGAAAAACATAATACACCTTTAAAGTATTTATTGGTATTACTCTGGTTTTGGATGTATCCTTACTCTGATTTCAGACACTACGAGCACAATTTATAAAGTAGGGGATTTTGTTGATGCAAAGCATAATGAGGGTGGCAACTGGATGGAGGGAACAATCTCTAGGATAGTGATTGATCCAGAGACACACAGCGATGACAAGTCCTCTGAAAATAGTACAGAGGACAAACCCCATGAAAATATATTAGTCAAAGTGAAATTGGGACATGAGTAAGTGATCTTAATTAAATGATTTATTTCATATAGGCCCAACTTACCAGGCTCTTATTGTAAAGGTCAGTATTAACAAGAAGATGTGACTGGCTGACTGACTGATCTGAATTCAACTAGTTTGTTTTCTGCGTCTGATTGGTCTATGACATTATTTTGCAGGACTGATAGTGAAGAGATACTGTGCAAACTATCAGACATAAGGCCACGAGCCCGCAGCGTGATTGCCCCTGAGGACATACAAAAAGGACAGATAGTTATGTTAAACTATGACATTGATGAACCGGGAGAAATTGGTTACTGGTAATTTGTTTTTCTAATTTGTATTCCAGAGCACTAAATGTGTTATCTAAAAATTGTATCACTGGCGGTCTAGGCTAAGGGAAGGGATTGGAGGGGTCAAACCATAAGAGGATGTAAAAAATCAATAATTTAGAATGAAATCCAAACCCCAAAGACCAAATTTGAAGTTTACCTTCAGAATATTATTATGTTGTTAGAAATGAAAAGGGAAAGAGGAGCAAACCTAACGTTTAATATAGTATTAGGGAATTATAAAAAAATAAAGAATTACAACACCTGTAGTTATTATAGCTTGTACTACCTCAGATTTAAGTCTTCAATTAAATACAAACAAGAATATCAAGATGCTGTTCTATTTACTTTAATATTGATTTATATTTTTATTTTTGTTCTTAGGTATGATTTCAAAGTGGACGAAGTAAAGATGCGTAGGAAGAATTATGAGCTTACAGGCACCTTGTATTTGGGTCTGGAATCCATACCGCAGGATAATACAAACATAGTTGTCAAAGATAAAATATACAAGATAGAGGACCCCGTGGCTTTGTCGGACAGAAGTGAAGAGTACAACAAAATAGTTGCAGAGGAACCTCCAAAAAGTATGTATTTTTTGTCATAAAGAACCTGACAACTGCAAGTCTGATTGGGTTCCATACCATTGTAGAGTTCAAGAGGCAAAGCGATTGTTGAGCTGCAAAAAGTGTTTTTTTCGTAAACTACTTATTTTTCACTCATTGAAAATTTCAACTGCCTGCCAATTTACAGGACAGATGAATGGGCGGACGCACAGCTTAGTATGTCAGTCTTCTCGCCACTCTTTGGGCTTGGAATATAAATAAATTTTAAATCTTGATAACTTCTCCTTAATCTACAGTAGACACACTATTAATCAAGGATAAAAATAGTGATATACTGTACCACAGATTTGATATCACACTACAGATCCACCATACCAGGCCGTAGAAATTAGAAAGGTTTTTAATGTCAAACAATATTGCAGCTACAGTTTTGAATCACTAGGTATAAAAAGGTCTCGAATCTTGAATGGTATTTGGGTGAATAACATCGCTACACAAATCTGTCTTGATCTAAAAGCAACTACGAGTAAAAGGTTTATAATAAGTACATGGCTATGATAACGTAGTATGTAACTATGAATTCTTTTCAGGGACCGAACCAATACATTGTAAGAAGTGTCAAGACGATAAGCTGAAGCCCTGCAAACAGTGTGGTTGTTTTCTTTGCGCCAGCAAGGAATCACCTGATGAAGTGAGTATATCAGTCATTGCATACAAAAAGTTAGTTTTCCTGTCAATTGTCATACAGATTTTATTAAGAAGAAGAAGAAGAGGATAATTGTAGTTTATGTGGAGACTAGGCTATAAAAATTGGTCAAGTGCAAGTCGGGCTCGCGCACTGAGGGTTCCGTACAATGAAGACTCAATTCTCAAATAAAATTAAACACCCCTGCCCACCAAATTCAAAAACGAGACATCTGTTTTAATTTTTAACGAGTATATTGTATAAACTAATTTTACACAATACGTCATAGACATCAGTAGCCCCGTGGTGCCCAGCCCGCCTGTACCCGTCTTATACCACTGATTACAGCCGACCGACCGAGACACAGCCTGGTGACAGACAGACAGACAGCGAAGTCTCAGTAATACGGTTCCTTTTTTACCCTTCAGGTACAAAACCCTAAAAATAAAGTTTGGATTTGATTCAGCTTGATACGGGATTCTATACATTCAAAGTCAATTAGCTCAGGGGACGATGGAGAGAGCTATGCTCGGAGTTTCTCTGGACCGATGGACGTTGGGGACCCAAAGTACAGAATGGCGACCCCGTACGGGTAAGCGCAGTGTTGGCAGGCCTCCGACCAGATGGACTGACGACATTAAAAGGGTCGCGGGAAGGCGCAGGATACAGTTAGCGCAGGACCGTGCGGGCTGGAAATCATTGCAGAAGGCCTTTGTCCAGCAGTGGACGTCCGTCGGCTGAAACGAAAGTCATTTATGGCAATTTTTAACTGTTTCTAGATAATCCTCTGCGACGAGTGCGACAACGGGTTCCACCTGAAGTGCTTGGATCCGCCATTGACGGCTATTCCCGACGACGACTGGTACTGCCAGTCGTGCAGACGAGACCCCAACGACGTGGTCGCGCCCGGCGCTGCCAAGCAGACCAAGAAGACCAAAGTCTCTGAGACCACGCGCGACTGGGGGCGAGGGATGGCCTGTGTTGGTATGTTTTTGTTTGGTTTCTTACTTGATGGGTCAGATAACTTGTTTTTGTTGGGTTGGTTACTTGATGTGTCAAGTTATCTCTAACTCATAGGCTTAGATAATTAGATAATGTGGTCGATTCTGTTGTGCAAAATCTAAACTAAACTAATTTAAAATAATGTTGTCTTTTTCAAACTGATCGCGATGGAAAAGGATAGCACTATTTTAAATTAGTTTAGTTTAGAATTTTGCACAACAGAATCGACCACATTGGTCGATAAACAAGCTAATCTCTAGTTTGTAATTGCAAGCAACTATAGTTGAGAGAGATGGTTGCTGTGTTGTTACTTCAAGTCCGTTGATTGTTACTTGAAGTGATTGGGTTAACTTGCGTCCTGCAGACGAATTTTAGTTTTTGCATTAGATAGATAACTAATAGTTAAATCAAATCGAAATATTTTCATTTCCCATAAGCTTAAAAGATTCTTTTCCCAAAGATTTGGTTGATCTCAGTCAAGATGTGTACAGATGGCTTGTTTTGTTTTAGGTAAAACAAAGGACAGCGACATGCCACTCAACCACTTCGGCCCCATACCGGGTGTAGAAGTAGGCATGATTTGGAGATATCGCATGCAGGTAAACTACAATGTTTTCATGCCCATTGACTTGACGCGTCTCAACTTAGCCAAGAGATCTTTATTTCTTTCTTCCTGGACGTTGTGGCTCTCTGCTGGATCATTTGGGCTCAGCACTCTCCAGAAGCCTGGAGGCCGGGGTACTGACCACTATTATACTAGTACGCTGGACTAACTTTATAATTGACAGTTTCTTTTTTGTGTCGATTTGAAGCGTCCCCGTCGATGGTCCAACTATACCCCATATGTCAAAATCTATTCAGCCATTCAGAAGTTATGGCTGCGTAAAGAAACTCACATACATACACAAACCCTAAAAGCATTACACACCCTTTTCCACATGCAAACTCTTCATAGAGGTCATCCAAGAGATATCCGCTATTATTATCTATTGCCCCTCCACTGCAGTCCCCTCCAAGCTCAGTAATTTGCTAGTAAACATCTTGGTTTCCGATATGCTAAACCTCTGTTCTCAATATTAGGAATATTCTGGCTCCATGGTAACGGTATTTGGTAATGTCAATATGAATGTGTAAAACCCATCATAAACCCATAATTTATTGACAGCTCTCCGAGAATGGGCTGCACAGACCAAGCGTGTCAGGGATACACGGTCGAGACGCCATCGGAGCCTTCAGTATTGTATTATCCGGTGAGCATAATATTCCACATCCGTTTGTGATAAATGGGCCTTTAGGCAGTACAGTAACTGCAATGTTACCAACTGGATGGCATCACAGATACGTATAAAACTACTTCACTACAGATGAGATAGTCGTGGTCCAGTTGGTAGACGCTCTAACAAAGGTATGTAGAATTTTTTGCCTGCTTATGTACTATGAGATCCCTTACTTAAACTTTTTTTTGTACTTCACGTCTTAAATAAATACGTATTTGTTACAAGGCATATCCTATATATCTTCTGCCTTCTATTTTTTAACCGACTTCAAAAAGGGAGGAGGTTGTCAATTCGTTGGAATCTTTTTTTTTTTCTGTCAAAGATAATGGTAAACAGTTACAATAAACACATACAAAGACTGTGGGATTAGACATAATCTGTGTGCTGTCTCAAAATTAAATTGTAGCTAAATAACAATTAATGTAATTGTTCAATGGCAGGTGGCTACGAAGACGACGTTGATAACGGCAACGAGTTCACGTACACGGGTAGCGGCGGGCGAGACCTATCCGGCAACAAGCGAACGGCGGAGCAGTCCTGCGACCAGAAGTTCACCCGCGAGAACCGGTAACATCCCCCTCGTCCACTGCCAACAGTCTCAACGAGTTCGCGCACGAGTGCAGTGGCGCACGAGACCTATACGGCAACAAGCGCACGGCGAAGCAGTCCTGCGACCAAAAGTTAACCCGCGAGAACCGGTAACATCCCCCTCGTCCACTGCCAACAGTCACAACGAGTTCGTGCACGAGGGCAGTGGCGCACGAGACCTATGCGGCAACAAGCGCACGGCGAAGCAGTCCTGCGACCAAAAGTTCACCCGCGAGAACTGGTAACATCCCCCTCGTCCACTGCCAACAGTCTCAACGAGTTCGCGCACGAGGGCAGTGGCGCACGAAACCTATACGGCAACAAGCGTACGGCGAAGCAGTCCTGCGACCAAAAGTTCACCCGCGAGAACCGGTAACATCCCCCTCGTCCACTGCCAACAGTCTCAACGAGTTCGCGCACGAGGGCAGTGGCGCACGAAACCTATACGGCAACAAGCGTACGGCGAAGCAGTCCTGCGACCAAAAGTTCACCCGCGAGAACCGGTAACATCCCCCTCGTCCACTGCCAACAGTCACAACGAGTTCGCGCACGAGGGCAGTGGCGCACGAGACCTATACGGCAACAAGCGCACGGCGAAGCAGTCCAGCGACCAAAAGTTCACCCGCGAGAACCGGTAACATCCCCCTCGTCCACTGCCAACAGTCATTGTTAGACTAATGTTTGGTTTCTACGTTTCAGTGCCCTGGCCCGCAACTGCGCGGCGCAGCCAGTGAGCCCGAAGGGCGGCGACGCCGGCGACAACTGGCGGCAGGGCAAGCCCGTGCGTGTCATGCGCTCCTACAAGATGGCCAAAGCATTCCCCAAGTACGCGCCGCGGGAAGGAATTCGGTGAGTTTTCTCATTATAATACACAGAAGAGTGCGCAGATATATCTACATAATACCAGGCCGGTGACACTCAGTACAAATGACGTGACTTAACTACCTACACTACTACTAAAATGCCGGCCCTATAAGCATTCCATTTGTATGTGTGAGTAAATGTCATCGCAGCCCGTAGGGCTGGCAAAACTCGAGGTGTACGTGGCAACGACGCGACCGATGCACAATGCCACGGTGACAACTTGCAGCCCACTGTAAAACATTTGAATTGCGGTACAAATGCAATACTTTTTTTAGTCATTTCATGAAAACTAATTATATTTCATTGTGTTTATCTATAATTTTATTAATTTCTAAGGATAAAATTAAAACAGAAATATATATTTATTTTCATAAGTACATAGCTTTTTTCCGCGGCTTCACTGACCTGAATTTTGGAGTTTCACAAATTCCGTATGGACTATGGATTTTTAGGGATAAAAAGATAGTAATGTGTTAATGCAAGTTAATATATCTTTATTCCAATTTGCAGCCAAATCGGTACAGTACGTATCTAGTTGCAGCATGAAAGAGATACAAACATCCAAACCCACAAGCTTTCATATAATTCATATTCATTAAACAATAGGATATTATAATGGGATACTTATAAAAATCACTGCAAAAATAATTAATTACCGTTCCTTGCCCATATGATTTTTTTCATTTGTCAAGCACAATCTGAGAAAACTTTATTAATCCTCCGGTTTTTTCAAAAATTTTACTAATAAAAAAATTGACATCTTAAAAGGTATGCTTTCATTTACAATCAGTAGCCCTATGATGATAAAGTCATGAATTTGTGGCAAACTTATTGAAATAACGCACTCGCGAGACAGCGCCCACGAGTACCACCCGACGCGTCGCGCTCGCCGCTCTGGGGTAATACATTGACGGGAGGGTGTGAATGTCCCTTCTTTACGTTAGTAAAGTAATATTATATATTCGTTGATAATACGGAGATATTGAACAAATAAATAATGAAATAAAATGAAATGAAATGAAATTCTTTATTTCACATACCTAGGCTTAGATATAAGCTCTCATGAAATGTCGAGACTCTACCGCCAGGTTCGGAAAGCAGGTTTGCACCGAGAAGAACTGGCAAGAAACTCGGTACTTGCTCTTTTCAAAAAAATGTCTCAATATACAATTTTTAGTACTTAGTATTAAACAATATTTTTAAGATATCTTGTGAGGAGATGGAAGCATATCACTATCGTTCCAAGAATCTTTGTTATTTAAAAATTCTTCAATGGTGTAGTAACCCTGATTTATTAGATGTTTTTTGACAGTATCTTTAAACCTGTGCAAAGGTAAGTCCAAGACAGACTTCGGGATCATATTGTAGAAGCGTACACTCATCCCCACAAAGGACTTCTGTACCTTACGCAAAATAGAAAATAATTATAATTTAGAGTGAACTTATTCTCTGATCTGTAGTCTAAAACGTACAAAATTAGTAGAGTGCCTGTGAAACATTTTGAATTTATCGAGCAATGTTAACTAGGCTAACGATGTCCCTATATTTGACAGGTACGATGGAATCTACAAGGTGGTTAAGTACTACCCGGAGACCGGCCTGTCGGGGTTCGTAGTGTACAAGTACTTGCTGCGCAGGGACGACCCCAGCCCGGCGCCCTGGGAGCCCGAAGCGAAACAATACTCGATTGTTGTAAGTTTTATAACTGTATGTCGGTCTGTCTGTCTGTATCTCATAAACCACAGTAGTTAAACACTTTAAATATTCGCAGTAATTGTGTTAATAATGTAATTGTGTTGCCCATTTAACAAGAACAAATATAATATCTATACGTGATTGCATCAGTGTCCATTCTGTTGACTAGTAAGAGATACTTTCACTAGATTTTCGTGGATTTATTCGTGACGGTACTTTCGGCACGCAAAAAATTCAGTTTCTTCTGCCTGCGCGATACTCTCCGAAAAGAAACTTTCAAAAAAGAGTAATATACGAGTAGATATTTGCAAACGTGATTTTATTGCTCGTTTTTTGAATTTTGCGGGCAGAGGTGTCTAGTTAACTATATAATATAGTACTGCTTAGAATTGGTCTTGATATTTATATCGAGTGGGTAGTTTCAAGAGGTTGGTCATAAGCAATCTCAAATTAAAAGTAGATACAACGAAATACTAATTACTGTGTGTTGCCCTCACCGTGTACCTACTTTTTGGATTACCTGTGAACGACGGAGTGGGTCATGCACTGATGTTTTCTTGTGTTAGTTATGTTTTTAATGTAAAATTGTATAGACTGTTTGTCGTTCCATAATAAATTAATAAAAATAAGAAAGATATTAGGATTCAGACAAATGTGAATGAATAATTACTTTCTTGCAGTACCCAGATGGCTATCTAGAGGCCGAAGCGCAGAAAAAACTGCTCAAACAAAAGAAGAACGGTACTCAAGAGACGCAAGTGCTGAGTGAAAATAAGCCACTGCGAAAAAACACATCCGCATCTGCAGCCGGCGACAAAGAGACGAGCGCCACCACCAGCAGAGCTGCAAGCAAGAAGACTAACGGCGCGCGCAAACCTGCGGCGAAGAGGCGCAGGGTGTCCTCCAGCGAGGAAAGCAGCCAAAGCGAGAGCGAGAGCAGCGACGGTGCCGAAGAAACGCCCAAAAACAACACCCCAAGTCAGAACCCAGCGAAGTCTTTGCCAAAAAAAGCGAAAATAGATGAAACCCAAGAGAAATCTCAAACCACCGTCAAACTGGGTAGCGCTAAAAGCGATACACCGAAGAGCAAAAGTGAGAATAAATCGTCAAAAGGCCGCAAAAGCTCGTCTGGTGACAACAAAACACAGAGTAAACTAACGTTCACTCCGGTCGCTAAGAAGATGAAGAAAACCGACTCCCAAGCCCCATGCACCGAAGGTATGTTATCTGTTTAACTATACATAGTATAAATAAAACTGGCCGAGAGCTAGTTGGACTCGCGCGCGAGTTATATAGAAATAATTGGTCAGGTGCGAGTCGGGCTCGCGCACTGAGGGTTCCGTACTATATTAGAAAAAGTTAAACCATAGGGCCCGGTAGCCACCAAAGCGGAGCGGAGCGGAGCTGTTTGAGTAACCAATCAGCAGGGCGATCGGCTAAAAAAGTATCAATCATTAAATAACTGATATCAATGTCAAAACACGGGTATTGACCAATAACAACGCTTGAAAATCACGTTTTGACATTGATACAGTTCTTTAATGATTGATACATTATAAGCCGATCGCCCTGCAGATTTCGACATTTCGACATCTCCTCTCCGTTTCGGAGATGTCAAAATAATGAAATGACGTTGGGCCAATATTACCTACAACCTACTACCATTCCAAATTTCATGTCGACATCTTTAAAAGTTACTGAAGTAAAGCATGTGATACACGGTTTCAAACAGCGGTTTGAAACTGAGGTTTCAAATAGTGTAGATAGTTTTTTAGGGTTCCATACCAAAATGGTAAAAATGGAACCCTTATGGTGAGACTTTCTCCGTCCGTCCGTCCGTCCGTCCGTCCGTCCGACTCTCGAACACTCACACACTCGATTATTTCAGTAACTATTCAAGCTATCGACTTGAAATTTAGAATAGTTATAGGAAATAGTGACCCGACGTCATAACAATCGTAAAAATTTGAAAATTGTTTTTATTTTTATTTAAAAAGGGGGGAAAACCGGGTCGACAAAATTTCAAAATGAGATAACAATATTGAGTGGGGTATCATATGAAAGGGCGTTACTTGTATATTCTAAAACTAATTTTTATTTATTTTTATGCCTGATAGTTTTTGATTTATTGGGCAAACTGTCGAAAAAAATACCGTTCCCCCCCCCCCTTATCTCCGAAGTTTACCAATAGAAAAATCTGAAATAATTATGATCAATAGAAGTAAACGTATATTTTACAGAAAAAATAAAATCAACCCTGTAACTATTATACTTTTTTTGATAATAACAATAAACCGCCAAAAACAAAGTTACGTTTGCGGTTTGCCAACAAAAGTACCTACATGGAAGATATACTCGTAAATTCGTGAACAATAGTGATTCTTTCAATGTTTTACTTCTTTTATGGTATGGAACCCTCGGTGCGCGAGTCCGACTCGCACTTGGCCGGTTTTTTTTTTTTGTCTCCATTTCTTTAAGGAGACGTCAGTGTTATGCTCCGACATGTATCGGAGGTTTGTATATCTGCTTTCGCTGTTGCTGTTCCCATTCTGTTAACAACAATCCAATTTTTACCCTAGTGAATACCAGGTATTCTATATAATAAATGTAATACTCAGGGTCTATATTGCCCCTATATATAATGGGCACAATATTATCTAGTTTTATTTTTATATATTACTTTTTTCGCTATTCTTGAACAGTTTAGAAGGAATGCACCCGCGTTTCTTTGTTAGATATAAGAAGCGACAGATTAGCTTCCTCTATCTTACAGTCCAGTGTAGATAGTTGTAAATATGCTTAATTTCGTTTGACCTTTAAACGCCCTTGGCAGCGAGGCTTGCGTTTGAAACCACTGGTAGAAGCGTAGGTTTGAAACTTTTTGAAACCGTCTAGCCCCTTGTTTGAAACCTCGCGAACGACAGTCGTGTTGCAGCGCCGAGCGCAGGCAGACGCACGCGGCAAAAAAAATGGCACGAGAAATTCACCATCCATAAATTGTCCTATTCACATCCATTC
The DNA here is from genome assembly GCA_963855885.1 of Coenonympha glycerion. Lineage (NCBI taxonomy): Eukaryota > Metazoa > Arthropoda > Insecta > Lepidoptera > Nymphalidae > Coenonympha > Coenonympha glycerion. The sequence goes on from OY979626.1 coordinate 2,271,999, forward strand.
ACCCACTTCTCCTTCCTCTCATACACAACAACCTTTAACCATTGCTTCATCCATATTCTTTTTTTTATTTTCTATGTTCTTCAATTGCACACAAAAGAGCAAGACACACCCCAACCTTTTGTTTTTTAGATTGGTTAGGCGCCATAACGCCTTTGTAGTGAATATACTGGAATATACGGTGCGAGCGTAGAGACGTCCTATTCACGCAACGTTCTATAAACACTGATGGTTTTGAACATGTTTTAAACCGTGTAGCCGGCAAAGCGCAAATCTGTTTTTTTCTGTTTGAAACCGTGTATCACATGCTTAAGACGAATGGTAAAGCAAAATGCGTTTTTAGACGTCTTTTAGGCGATGTTTTTCAGCTAAATTACAGATTAGAGAACTACAGCAATTTTGTGTTATTATAAAGCGTATCTTGAAGTATCTTGTTGTGTCGATATTTTTGGTGATCTTTACTCACTAATCAGAAAATACAATTTAGAAAGTGCTATGACTTGCGTAAGATGAATATCTTAAGATGGTTTTTTTTATTGGTTTGGCTAATCCGTTTATCATGAATCTTTGCATACATGTTTCTTTATTTTGTATCTTGTTATTCAAAGTCCATTTGTGACAAACAGTATTGCAAAATAGAAGTTATATCATAAAAAGCTCTTTGGTGCCTACTGTAAATCAAACTCCACTAATAAAGTATTTGCTCACAAAATTAATCAGGCGTTTAGTTACGCATGCAACGTTGCCAGTTCGGCGCAACTCATGCCGCGTTGCCGTTCCGCGCACAGGCATTTTGGCAGTGCGCGCGTGTGTTATGATTTGACATCACAGAGTATTTTTTGTACATTTTGACATTTTGGTACCGTTGTACTGTGTACATGTCGATTGTTGTGTGACTAGGGTTCGATTTCGAAAAAAAGTGAAAAATATATTATTTCTTCTTTTGGTGAGCTGTGCAAATGTGAAACAAGGTGAAAACTTAAAATTTTATGTAAATAAAGAAATATTGTGTTCATGATTTTACGAGTTAAATTTACATATAAGTACTTTTGTTGGCAAACCGCAAACCTAACTTTGTTTTCGGCGGACTATTGTTATTAGCAAAAAAAGTATAATAGTTAGACGGTTGAATTTATTTTTACTGTAAAATATACGTTAACTTCTATTGATCATATTTATTTCAGATTTTTCGAATGCTAAACTTCGGAGATAAGGGGGGGGGAACGGTATTTTTTTCGACAGTTTGCCCAATAAATCAAAAACTATCAGGCATAAAAATAAATAAAAATTGGTTTTAGGATATACAAGTAACGCCCTTTCATATGATACCCCACTCAATATTGTTATCTCATTTTGAAATTTCGGCGACCCGGTTTAAAAAAAAAATGTATTTTTTTTAAAAAGGGGGGAAAACCGGGTCGCCGAATTTTTACCAAATTGGTATGGAACCCTAAAAACGAACATGTCAAGAAATCGAATTGCCTTACCCCGACACCATCGAATTGTCCTACCCCTAGAGTGTTTTTTTTTAAACCGGAGGCGCGGAGGGAGTGCATCCCCCGGGCGAGCCGGAGCGGCCGAGGCTGGTCGCCGAAGGCGACCAGCACGCCGGGGCTGCGGAGGTGAGTGTGGGTCATGGGTGCCTGTGCTTTGCTACGCAAGGGCGAAGAGGCTGCACTTCCCGCAGCGCCGGAGACGTCACAATTCCGAATTGGTCCCTATTTTAGAGCTATCTGTCAAAGTAATTATTTAAGTTATCATAATTAACCTCAAAATTTTTGAACTTTAAATATTTATTTCTCGAAAACTATTAAGATTCTACGGGTTTGGCTTGGGGGGATAGACCCCCCCCACTCCACCCTCCCCTTTACCTCCCTCCCACCCCCCTCCGCTACGGGTCACCAACTAAAGACCACCCTGTTTTTTAATCAATGTTTTGTAATATTTGCTTTTTTGTATAAATATAACCTAGCTAGATATATTTATCGCCCCCGAAACCACCCCCAGTCCAAATTTCATGAAATCGTTTGAGCCGTATTCAAGATACATATAATACGGGACATACATGTTATAGGGGTTAAACGGGGATAAAATAACGGGGATAAAATAAAAATAAGGTAGGTATTCTATGTATATTTATTTACAATTCGAAAAAAAATGTAGGTATTCTCTTCGTTATTACTCTGTCTGCCCAACTCTGCGAGTCTGCGAAATAAATCGCTAAATGCGCCATCTAGCGGTAAGACAACCGAATGCAGTTGCACGCTACATTGAACTACTAATCAAAAATAGATGGCGGTAGCTCCGCGTCCAAACGCCCAAGGTCATTTGCTTGACCATTCGTCTTAAGGGGTAGTGCCCGACAGATAAGCGAACAACAAAGTGAACTTATGAGGGTTCCGTTTTTTTTTAGGTACGGAACCTAAAAAACAGCTAGATTTTATACTTACATTTATATAAAGGCGACATTTTGTTCAGTAAATCAAAAACCCACATAGGGTTCTAATAAATTTCACGCAGCTATTTGAATTTTGTAAGAATAGATACCAGTGTCTGTGATTGTACCAGTGTTCGTTATCGTAGTTTTACTATTAGGCATTGTAGCCTAATAGTAAAACTACGATAACTACGGTACTTGTTTTACGAAGAAAGTCATCATAAAAATATTTGTAATTTATTTGCGTTCTTTCAAGATTCTGAAAATATTACACCGGAGAGTAGTAATGCGAACAAATCGTCAAAACGCCACAAAAGCTCGTCTGGTGATAACAAAATTCAGAGCAAACTTACATTCACTCCGGTCGCTAAGAAGGTTAATCAGAACTCTGTCGCTCAAGCCTCTTGTAAAGATATTTCATCGTCAAATTAACTATAAATCCGTTAGAATAAGGCTCGTCAAACTGACCAGACAAGCGCGGGACGCGGTCGTCTGAAGTAGTACTCTTCGGCAAAGTTTCTGCGCAAAGGTAGTCATCGTTTAATAGTTACTGAAATATCCTGGTGTGACAGACGGAAGGTAGGACGGATGAAGTCGCACCATAAGGGTTCCATTTATACCATTTTGGTATGGAAACCCAAAAATTTTGTTAGAGCTTGCATTCAATTTCACACAACAATTTTTTAGGATGTTGTTAGAATAGATACCTGGTATCTCTTTTAATAACATCCTAAAAAATTGTTAAATTTAACAGCCTTAAAACACTGGTAAACACAGACACTGGTCCAGTGTCTGTGTGTACCAGTGTTCGTTTTCTATTAGTCTTAAATAAGTGTCTTACGAAGAAAGTCATTATAAAAATATTTGTAATTTATTTGCGTTCTTTCAAGATTCTGAAAATATTACACCGGAGAGTAGTAATGCGAACAAATCGTCAAAACGCCACAAAAGCTCGTCTGGTGATAACAAAACTCAGAGTAAACTTACATTCACTCCGGTCGCTAAGAAGGTTAATCAGAACACTGTCGCTCAAGCCTCTTGCAGTAAAGGTATTTTATGGTACAATTAAATTATGGTTCATTCAGAAAACATAATAAGAAATAATTATATTCGCGTTCCTTCATTCAAAATACATTGAGTCATTTGCATTTTATTTTTTTTAGAAAAAAATTATATGTACTGCATAATATTAAATACATGTATAAATAAATAATTATTCAAATCAAATCATTTATTTTGCAATGAATATGGTAGGTACATTAGGGTCTTAAATATAATAAGTTCACATATCCTGTCAAAATGGCGTGCAAAAAGTACAAAGTAAGTTATATTTGAAGTTACAAATTAATTATTAATTATTTTTCTACAGTACTCATAAAGTGCTATAATTCAATTTCACATTTTTTATATAATATATATAAATTCTGTAAATAATAACAACAACAATAATTACAAATTCATTATGTCACAAAATACATTACTTAATTCAAAAGTTAAAACCAAATTAATATAATGCTGAGTCGCCAACACTTATCTACGTAAACATGTTATTATTAAGAAACTCATCTAAGGTATAAAATTGACGGGACATGAGCCACTTTTAGATATTGTTTTAAAATAGTTCCGTGTGTTGCGAGTGTGTAAGGACCTCTATTTATCGGTAAAAATCCCCTTATAACATTGATTTGAGCGTGTTTACTTTAGACATGTTATTTTCGCGAAAGTAGCTTTTGTGTCCTATCCTTGCGGTCACAAACCGTTCTAAGGGAAGGTTCTTTGTAGATCTTTTTTCTACTCTCAATATTAATGTTTTCTTTGATGTTGTTGGGTTGTGTGGTATTATATAATATTTAGATTTAGATGCGAGCTTGTAGTAGTAGTAAAAGTAGTGTAGACATGGAGTAATACCTACTTAGTATAGTATCACAAAATACAGTGTGTGGAATGACTTCAGGGATGTTACGGAGGTAGTTTTAACGGAACCGAAATCGGAGTCGGAATTTCAAAATTTTGTTTTTCGGAGTCGGAACCGGGCTCAGACCAAATCGGGAGTCGGAGGATTTCGACCGCCGCATTGCTGCCGCTGCTTTCTGTTATAATTCTTCGACCTCCGATTGAGACCTCTGATTTAAAGTATCAGGTGCCGTACCACTATCTCTTAAGGAGCACACCACGGGTGTGCCCGCGAAATTCAAATTTTTCGTGGTTTTTCGCGATTTTTAAGCTAATAAGACATAATAGTCTTATGACCGTCAAATTGCGATAATCCCAATATCTTCTTCACGTGTTAATATAAAAATCTCTGCTCGAAAGTGGCGAGTTAAAGAATAAAGTCCAAGATTTGCGAGTTACTCACATAAAACTCGATACTCGGACTAATTTCCTAGGATACACATTTTTATGCAAAGATTTTGATATAATCATGTAAAGATGATACTGTCATTCTCGCAAATTGATTGCCATAAGCCTATCATGTCTAATTAGCGTACAAATTGCAAAAAACCACGATAATTTTGAATTTCGCGGGCAGACCCGTTGATTTCACGTTAAAGCAGTAATGTTGCAGTATTGCTTTGACATTTTCAAGCTATGAAATATTTTAATGTGATGACTGAATATTGTTTAATTTAATGAATGTGTGACCCAGGGAAACGTATTGGATTTTTCTGTAATGTGTTCCTGGTTATGTAATACAAAATAAATAAATAAATAAATTATGAAAATATTAAAACAGTGCTGCAGCATTACTGCGTTAAGAGATGGTGGTACGGCTCCAGATCCGAATTTGTTAGTTTAATCGGAACTTCCGACACATCGGATTCGGAATCGATGCTCCGTAACATCCCTAGAATGTAGTAAAACTTTATTATTTTTCCTTCAAGTTTCAAAGTTCAGTTCTGAAGAGGAACACAACAAAGAAAATGTGAAGTTGTCTGCGAGCGAGCGGGAGGCGATTCAGTCGGACCGACTGAACGCTAAGCTGTGGGACGAGTGTCTGGAGATCTGCAGGCGTGAGAGCAAAACGGTACCTACCTTACATATTTCTCTAAAGGTTTTTCGGCCCTACCAGCCCGCAAAAATCAAGTTTCATTTAGTTTTTCGCAAATATTAGAATGACTACACGTTGTAGGTTTATGGCAATGAATTTTGCAGGCATAATATTTATGCCAATACCAATACCGATACCAATTCCGGACCAACAAGTCCATTCTGGAAGAACTCGGCATCAAGCAGCGTCTGTCTTCCATCGTTCAGGCTCGAATTCCCACTTTCTTTGGTCACGTGACTAGACGTGACAATATCTCCATCGAACGTCTAGTCGTCCAAGGAAAAGTAGATGGAACCAGACCTCGCGGCAGATCGCCTATGATCGCGGACCAAGTAAAGGCTGCAGCGGACGTCCCCTTACATGTGTGCACCAGAAAAGCAGCTGTCCGGTAGGAATGGAGACGAATTGTCAAGCGTGTCACTGAAAAGTGATGACCACGACCGCTCTGACAAGAGCGTTACGAAAGAGATGATGAATATTTATCCATCCACAGGCTTTTAAAAGAAACTGGTCGAAAATTCCCACTCACCTCATATTGGTTCCCGAAAGATAATTTTTTACAGTGTCCCAGATTACGACCTATCGGGAACCAACATGAAGAAAATAAGTATTTGCCACCAAATGTTTGAGTAACTAATCGGATTTCGTCATTTCGCCATATATTTCGAATATTAGCGAAAAACTGAATCAAATCTGATTTTTCGCGCTCGGACGATACCCATTTCCCTTAATATCACTTCATACATATTGGTCCCAGGACTTTTCTTGCAGAGTATGTCCGGGTACTACACTGCAAAGGTCTGGAATACCTTCCCAGGCGTTGTTTTTTCTACCACCTACAACTTAAAAAAATAAAAATAGCCTACATTTGCTTTTTACTTATATCTAATATTATATACACTTATTGATCAGCGTGTCCCTTGACATAGGCCTTCTCTAAACTCTTCCATATAACCTACAACTTGGGCGCCTTCAAATCAAGAGTGAATAGGCATTTCCTAGGCAAGCGCGGTCCACCTTCGACTGTATCATCAATTTCCATCTGGTGTGATCACAGCCCGACAGAAAAAAAATAACGTACAGGTTCTTGTATAACGTCAATATGATATTTGTGACATATAGGTAATGTAATGATAACGAACTCAATATGAGAAGTATTATTATTGTAATTACAGCAGTTCATAGAGCACGTGATGGAAGTGTTCCGCTGCATCATCTGCCAGGGGCCGGCCGTGTGCCCCGTCACCACACCTTGTCTGCACAACTTCTGTTTGGTGAGCGAAACTCTTTCTATACCTAGTTAGGCAAATCATGGATAGATTCAATATTGGGAACTGGCATTAGTAATTCGGTCCTGTTTTACCCTTTGAGTACGGAACCGTAAACAGATAACCATTTGAAAGTGCTTAACGGTTTTAGTCTCACTTTACGACCGAATGGCGTAGCTGTAGCGATCCTGCCGCCAGTGCCGGTGGACGTGGCTCCGATTCCCACTACTGGAAAATGTTTGTGTTATGAACATGATTGTTTTCTAGTGTCTGGGTGTTTTTCAATATATTATTATCTTAATATATATAGATTCCGCGTCATGTTGGTTGCTTGCGATCGACTCTTCAACTACTTGACCGATTTTAATGAAATTTGCACACTATGTGCAGTTTGAACGTAAAACATAGGATAGCTCAAATTTCATTTTTTTAAATATCTCTAATGGCAAAACGACGTTTGCCGGGTCAGCTAGTATTTTATATATATATTTATCGGTTATCTAGTACTTAAAACACAAGCTACTTATAAACAAGGGGCTAGATTGCGATGCGTGTCTTGATATGTTTATTCTTATCTATTTATTTACAGTCGTGCATGAAGCGTGCATTCAAGACGACAGGGTCGAAGTGTTGCCCGTACTGCCGCCAGACGCTGGCAGACTTCGAGCTGTCGACCAACGAGCACCTCACGACCGCGCTGCGCACCCTCCTGCCGGGCTACGACGCCGGCCACAAGTAGCGCAGACATGTTGTAATTCCGTTCGCCTCGTTAAATTGACTTTTATTATTTTCGCAACCAATAAGAGCTCTTCATTTTAGAAATATTCCGACATGATTTTGTATGACTTTTGTTGTATTAGAATTATTCTGATATGCTTTTGTTTTAGAATTATTCCGACATGTTTTTGTATTAGAATTATTCCGACATGCTTTTGTTTTAGAATTCTTCCGACATGCTTTTGTATTAGAATTAATCCGAAATGATTTTGTATTAGAATTATTCCGAAATGCTTTTGTATTAGAATTATTCCGACATGATTTTGTATTAGATTGATTTCGACATGCTTTTGTTTTAGAATTATTCCGACATGCTTTTGTATTAGATTGATTTCGACATGCTGTCTAGTTAAGCTTTGAGTCAAATACTATATTGTGTATATCAAATGCATGATATGGAATTTTACTCAAATCTCAATTGCAATAATTTTTTTATTAATTTAAGAAGTAGCGATAAGTTGAACTTTAGTCTGCCCGCCTAATTCAGATTTTACTTGGTTTTTCGCAATTTATATGCTAATAAGTAATGACACATTACGCCTATGTCAGTTAAATTGCAGGAATGGTGTGAACTTTATCTTCACATATTTAAATGTAAATCTTTGCTTGAATTTATAAGTACATTTTAAGTTAATTTGAGTATTGAGTTAGACGTGAGATACTCAAAAATAGTCAATCCTCGCACTGTTTTCGTAAAAGCACTTAAGTAAAGATTTTTCGTATAAACGTGTGAAAATATTGCCATTACCACACTTTTGCCTGCAGTTTGTTATACAGTTTTGTTTGTGTTATACAATTAAAAAAAATCGAATTTGACGGACGGATCGTTGCATCGAGGCTTTAAGAAATAATTTGTGTTTTGTTAATTACGAGTTAAACATTACAATAATACAGTTGAACCTGAGTAAATAAGGATCTCGGTCCCTTGAGCTCTTACTTAGGTTTGACTGTATTATTGTAATGTTTAACTCAATAATATTTTAATTTTAATTTTGATATTTTGTGTTTATTTTAATATTGACATTTTGTGATGCAAATTTGTTGGATCTGAATGATTGGAATGATGGGACAGCGTTTTTAGATGAGTTGTTTTTGAGATGAGCGACACGGTGGCTGTGAGTTTAGGTTGGCGAACGATTCTCGCTCAAGTTGAACCTGAGTCAAACGCGTATTATGATTTAGTGGAATGAGGTTACGGGTACAAACATTTTTTTTAATTTAGTTTACTTAATATGAAAAATAATACTGTAATAATCTCCCTTTGATGATTACAATTTTTATAATTATTTATTATTTAATACTATGATTGATTTATCACCAGCAATATTGAAATTATTATGATTAATTTTTGATAATTATTATTATATTTTTATTTTTTCCCTATTAATTTTTTTTGATTGATTGATTTTCGTTTTATTGATTTAATTACCTTCAATATTTTTTTTATTAATTATATAATTTTTTTTAAGTTTTGATATAAGTGCGATTCTTACAACTGCAATAGTAAAGATTGTAGATTCTGGATACTGTTAAGTTATAAGTATAAATGTATTACGCTTTGAAGTTAGGTTTGTATTTTCCACATTCCAAGTGGGCAGTTAATTATAATTGTTGTTTTTGATGAATGATAAACAAAGTTGTCAAGTTTAATTTAATAATTTTGATTTTCTTAATTTTCTTACCATTCTTTCAGTTATAAAGAGAAGTTAAATAACTGGATAAGAAAGTTTTTATGTTTGAATAATTTTAATAAATTGTATAAACAAAATATTACAAGGTTTCATTTCATTTATTTTATCCGGCCCATGACTTAATATAGCAGTGATAGCTCAGTGGTTCTGACCTCTGCCTCTCATAAGGCTAGGTCGCGGGTTCGAATCTTGGGCACGCACCTCTGACTTTTCCGAGTTATGTGCGGTTTAGGAAACTAAATATCACTTGCTTAGCGGTGAAGGAAAACATCGTGAGGAAACCTGCATGCCTGAGAGTTCACAAAAATGTTCTCGATGGTGTGTGAAGCCCGCCAACCCGCACTTGGCCAGCGTGGTGGGCTATGGCCAAACCCCTCTCAGTCTGAGAGGAGACCCCTGCCCAGCTGTGGGACGTAAAAAGGGGTTGAGATGATGACTTAATACAGAGGATATAAATGTGCTGAAAGGAAAATGATCAAAGGTGGTATCATATTTTCTCTTGAACCAAAACCAAAATAGTCTAGGAAAATAAAATAGTGTTTTTTAAGAACCATTGGCACTAAGAATTTGTTTTCCGGATATAATTGTTGGAGTTAATGTGGAGACCGTAGTCTATAAAAAATAAAGTTTTGGTTTGATTCAGCTTGATACGGGAATCCATACATCCATGGTCATTGTCCTTTCAATGAAACTTACTTTTCTGATCTGTGTTTAAAATATAAACTTATTACTGATCTGTGAAGTCAATAAGTATTAACATTTTTTAACCAAGTTTCTACAGGATTATATATAAAAAACCAAATCGCTCATGGCCTGTATTTGTATACATTAAAACTAACAACTTTTGTTCTACGACTTGTTTTTTTACTCGAAATTTTGAGAAATCGCAAATATCCAATATTTTACAGACATACTCTTCTTTTTCTTACTCTGTAATTATGTAACATAATCAAAATGTCACTTTACAAAAATAACATTTTTTTGTATGAAATAAATTACTTAAATTTTGAGAAGTCGTAGAGCAAAAGTTGTTAGTGTTAATGAAAACAACTTCAGACCGAGAGCGATTTTTTAGGGTTCAGTACCCGAAGGGTAAAAGAGGAACCCTATTAGCGAGACTTCGCTGTCCGTCCGTCCATCTGTATCTCTGGACCCGTGATAGCTACAGACTTGAAATTTTTACAGATGTTGTATTTCTGTTGCCGCTATAACAATAAATATTAAAAAATAGAATAAAATAAATATTCAAGGGCCCATACAACAAATGTAATTTTTGCTTGTTTTGCTCGATATTGATTACGGTTGCAGGTAGACGCTTCAAATTTTCACAGAATAATTAGTTATATACGTATGTAGAAATAAATAGTTAAATTAAAATAAAATAGAAAATTAAGGCGAGGCTACTAATTTTCTATACAATAATCGTGATTTTATGCACGGTTTTTGTTTAGAAATACTATAGATCATCAATCAGAAATCAGTTTAATACTATAGAAAAAGGGAATAATATACTCTTGAAGGTATGGAACCCTCAGTGCGCGAGCCCGACTCGCACTTGACCAATTTTTATTTCAATATAATCCTGTATACGCAAATAATATCTGCAGGGTCTTGATCACTGATAACCAGAATAAAGCAAAGGGGGCGAGGAACGGAGGATTTAATTAAATTAAAGCCTGTTAATTTTACGATTTATTTAATCGGGAATCGACCCAAAACAACATTGAGCACAATATCGCCTTAATATATTTACTATACTTAAAATACGTAATTATAGAAATTTTCAATGCGAGTCCTAGACAAGTGAGATATAAGGTAAAACTTGTCATATAAAATATATATAAATATTACCCATATTTTTATGTTTTTAACACGTTTTATAACAATTAAGTAGGAGGTACACATTACAGAGCTGAATTATTGAAATTAATATATTTATATAACGGAAAGCTTTGCTTTCAATGTCCGTGTAATAAAGTATTCAATTCATAAGAAAGTATGATACAAGTTTTCAACATTAAATAAATACTATTATAATATATTGTAGTAACAACATTGCTTCCCCATGCAAAAAGGGATTTTCCGCGAATCCGAAATGAAAAAAAGTGTAGTGGATAATAACAATTGTTATTATCCAAGTTAATAGTGTTTACCTATAGTAAAGATTTTTATTAAAGGCAAGTTTTATCATTTTTATATTGTTTTAAACAATATGTAATATAATATACTTATAATATGCATTTGTGTAATATATTCTAATATTTAACCATTATTTAGGCATTAACCTATGACTTGGCCTTTTGTATCGTGAACAGCCTTTTAAAGTCTGCCACGTTGCCTAAATGTACGAGGCAAATAAGTTAAGGTGTTGCGGCCCTACCAGCCCGCGAAATTCAAATTTTATTTCATTTTTCGCAAATATTAGACTAACTACACATTGTAGATTTATGGCAATGCATTTTGCGGGCCTACTTTTTATGAATCTAAATGTTTTTAATAAAAACTTTGCTCGAAAGTTCCCACTCATGTCATATTGGTTCCCGAAAGATAATTTTTTGCAGTTTCCCAGATTTCGAGCTATCGGGAACCAATATGAAGTAAATGAGTATTGTTGAGCAGAGTTTTTATTAAAAACATGTAGATGCATAAATGTTGTGCTCGCAAAACTCATTGCCATTAGCCTTCGATGTATAATTAGCCCACTATGAGCGAAAAACTAAATAAAATTTGAATTTTCGCGCCCGGATGGTACCCATCGCCCTTAACCCGAAATTGTGGCCGTCTGCGCTCGTGGCGCCCTCTCACACCACACCTCAATTGACACACTAAAATTCACTGCGCAGGGTTCAACTTATACGCCGCCTATTCAATTACCATTAAGGAGCACACCACGGGTGTGCCCGCGAAATTCAAATTTTTCGTGGTTTTTCGCGATTTTTAAGCTAATAAGACATATAACGGCTTATGGCCGTCAAATTGCGATAATCCCAATATCTTTTTCACGTGTTTATATAAAAAACTCTGCTCGAAAGTGTCGAGTTAAAGAAATTAGTCCGGAATTTGCGAATTACTCACATAAAACTCGATACTCGGACTAATATCCTAGGATACACATTTTTATGCAAAGATTTTGATATAATCATGTAAAGATGATACTGCCATTCTCGCAAATTGATTGCCATAAGCCTATCATGTCTAATTAGCGTACAAAGTGCAAAAAACCACGAAAATTTTGAATTTCGCGGGCAGACCCGTTGATTTCACGTTAATACTTATTTAAATGTAACATTAAAATATATAGAGTAGATATTTGCGGTAACCGATATATGGCGAGGTCATATAAGTATGTATAACAACTAAAGTAAACTCTGAAGCTAGGTTACGACGATGTCAAACACGTCATATACATGATAATAACAATTCACTAAAATTAAAAGTTAAAAGTACTGAGTGTACGTACTAACATTTAGTCTTATCCTATTAAAATGCCGTACCTACTGTTTTAGGTTCATTCGCAAAGACAAAAATATTAACATAGACTTTATGGGATACCATAATCTTCCTAAACTTATAATGACAACAAAAATAAATGTTATACTACATATGTTGATTCAACTCTTTTTATGACTTACGGCCGAAATTAATAATGAATCTATCATATCCAGAATTCCCATATCATAATACTTATTTGGATTCACTGAGATACAATGTTTTAGACATAGTGTTTGTTCGAGAAACTCGTAGGTTTGTTGTGTTGCCATAAATACTAGTTTCTGAAAAAAATATTTTTAATAGGGTAGACTAGCCGCTAATCAATCATGCAATTAAGCAAGTGACTGACATTTCTGAAAGGTGATTAGGCTATCTAATTATTTATCTAGTAATACTTAAGTAGATATAATTATTTTAAACTGCCGCTGAGCGAATTTATGGGGAGATTCCCATTTGTCTATAAAAAACGTAAATTTTGTACTTTGATCTATACCTAATACATTTGTTGTATTCCAGTAGGTATCTAGGTATATCCACATCTATGGGTATAGGTAAGGTATAACTTTCATAGATAGTATAATTCTAGTATAGAAGGTACCTACTTATAGTAGTATTTTATGTACTTTTATGTCTAGTATATCAGCTATTTATATAACAATTGTTTTACATAAAAATAATATATACCTACGCATAAACATTAAACCTACAATACACGAGAGAGATACTCGTAATATCCTCTCTGTAACATCAAAAAATACTACCAACAGCTCTTCTTAACACGTTAGCTGCGGCACCAATTTTTGCATACTTTCCGTTCCTGCGGCACGAGGTATAATCGGCCCGTACCGTGACCAGACGTTAGGGCGACACGCGGTCTATTAGACCCCACCTCCTTTTACAGACTAAAATCCATTTTCTGGCGCGAAATCAAAGATAAATGAGAATTTTGGTCCTTATTGATATAGACAGTGAATTGATGAACCCTAATCCACCGTCGCCCCGGGATCTGATATCTAGTTTAGGAATTATTAGCAAAACAAAATATGGGATCTTATACACCTCGTAACGCACTGAAATAGGGCAAATTTTCGCTGCGATTAGTGATGGGAAAAATGATATCGACGTTTTTAAACTGTCTTAACTACGCAACGACTTGACCGATTTTGATCAATTATATCTCATTAGATCGTTTTAAGGGCAAAACCTGGCAAAACAACACAAAGCAATCAAAGGATACATTTTTTTTTAAATAATCTAAATTGTGCTTGAAGGCGCCATAAAGAAAAAAAAAACCGGCCAAGTGCGAGTCGGACTCGCGCACGAAGCGTTCCATTCTATACCATTAAGAGGCACCTATTACAGACTTATTACTGGAAAATAATGGATTACGGTTTATGCATAAGGTTTATCTTTCTATTTGTATATGAAAATCTTAATGCGGTTCACAGAATAGAAAAAAAAGGCAACCAGAAGTAGAAAAGAAACTGTCCTATTTATTCTGCCTCGGGCTTTAAAAATACAATTATTAGAACTTGAATTAACATTAAAAAATTAAAAGGACGTGCTCTCCAATCGACGTGATGCACAACACTGGTCGCGGGAAGCTCGCGTTGAGTGCGGTACGAGGTCAGGGGGGATATGGGACGTTTTAGCCTCGTTCCGCACTGCATTAAAATTATATTAATTCAGTGCGGCACGAGGCCTAAGACATCCGGTACCAAGGTAGGTACACCACCGAGTCCGGAACCATTAGTGATCTCAAATATATATTTATCTCTTTCCTACACTGGACCAAACCAAAGCTATGCCATTCGCACGACAGAGAAATTCACTTTTTTGCTTGCCGCACCACAGGGAAGTTGCATCAGGGGTGATTTAGGCCTCGCTTCGCACTTAACGTGTTAACTGCAGAATGTGATCCTGAATAAACTCTCGTATCTTTTTGTTAGGGACATTCTGATTAAAAGGATATTTTCAGTTAAGATGACACACTTACGGTAATTTTTCATTTACAACGTAATGACTTTATAATACTTCGAGGTAAAGCATTAGGTACGTACTTGGCACTGCCGTACTCTGTTGTAAGCAATGAGCTGCAAAGGACATGATGACGGTTAGCGTTTAAATTGATAGATCGCCCGCTAATGTATCCTGCCGGAAGACTGACATGAGTCCTGCCACCGGTCCTGCTGGCAGGACAGGATTTGTGTGAAAATCAAGTCCTGTGTCCTTCCAGCAGTACTGAGAACTAACTCCTACAAGGCTACAACTTGGACTACAAAGCTATCGCGTAAAAATATATCAATCATTAAGGAATTGCATCAATGTCAAAACGTGATTTTCAACTTAGGTCAAAACCCATGTTTTGTGATTGATACATTTTTAGCCGATCGCTCCACAGGCAAACTATCATTAAAGAGGTGACAAAGACATACTTACAAGTTACATATTACATTCTGAACGTGGATTTGTCTGAGGTTTTTAAATACAAATTATTATTTAAACCGTGGTTTTATTCATCTAAGAACCATTGATCGAACCACATTTTTAGTTTTGTTCATTTTGATTTTTTAAATAACATTAGCTTTCCTTAGGTAGGTACGTATTTTGTTTTTCAGCCAATTCACAGCTGGGCAAGAGAGAAGCCTATTCTCTCTAAATTGAGTTAAATATATAAAGCTTATAATCTACAGTAGGTACATCCTGCTTCAAAGCGGGTTGGCACCTGGCTAGCTATGAATAACATTACATAGCACATATTAAATTCTCCTTTCAATGCTCTTATCAACCGACTTCAAAAAAGGAGGAAGTTCTCAATTCGATTGTATTTTTTATGTTTGTTACCTCATAATTTTTAGTATCCATGAAAAAACCAAATAAGTCTTAAATTTTTATTTGGAAAGGAAGTTTGTATTCAACAGTAGTTTAATGATAGTTGAAGTCGGTTTTATGTTAATTGATAACGTATACGTAACATAAGTCGTAACGTATATTATAATTTATTTACGTGTGAGGAATATCTCGGCAGTTAGCTCACACAAGGCGGAAGTATTGTGTTACAAAACTAAAATCACAGTAGGTACTAAACACCTAGTCGTATGTAAAAAAATACTAATCGTGTACCAAAACCAAACATAGATAAATATCATTGGTTCGCCACGAATTTTGAATGCCAAGAGGCATGTAACAATTACAGAAAATCTAGATACTTAATCTATATAGGTCATAAAATAAACAAAGTAAATAATCATGTAATATTAATTCCTTACCTCCTAGTTTATTCTACAAACACTGTCGAATCTACATTTATGAAACAAAAAACAAAATAGTATCAAGACTACAAGTCTATTTAGGAATTCTTTTTAAACAAGTTTTTTTATAAAAAATCGATCGTTGAAAAATCATTATTGATGTTTTCAGGATGGCTGATCAAGCTTAGTTTAGCCGTAGTAGAATGCCTTGGAAGTTGGATCTCTACCTAAATTCATCCAATTTTAAAGCAGTAAAATGCAAATAAAAGTTTTGCGGCGCAAATTTCATAAATGTAATTTCGGACTTCAATTAATAAATATGTTAAATTTCTTACAATACACGCAGAAGTCTTAAACTACGTAATAAAACAATTTGATTACTTATAGTAATGATTTCATCATACTAACCTAAATATAAACCAATCTATATTGTATATACGTATTGTACTCAGTTTATGCCAAGGACGGTTTTCTGGGTTTATAGAAATGGCACTAACTTTTATCAGGTCCATTTTTAATGTACCTCAATGTATTTGGGACCTCACAGTAACCCTTGTTAAATAACTGTATGGTTGCATTGATTTTAAAATTGAATTGTTTGATTTGATTTTGCGTCCTAATGTGCCCTAGGCATTAGACGGACAGACCGGACACAAACTAAATTAAAAACAATAAATTTGACGGAAAGCCTCTTCAAGGCATTATACTGGTGTCATTCATGAGGGTCACATCTACATCAGTGGAGTTATAGATAGGCGCGTGCGCTGAGAACTTGACGATGATGCCGTCCAGAGACGTCCAGGTCCCGACCACTAAGCCGAGGATGCCGAAGACGACTACGATGGCGTTCTTGACGATCATGCGGATCCGCTCGGAGCGCGAGACGAAGTACCAGTAGGTGCAGCTCTGGATGAACGCCGGGAAGGCCAGCCCGAGGGCCGACAAGCAGAGGGCGCCGAATAGTGAGATGAACAGGTCGAGCTCCGGAACTGCTGCGGCGATCCCGACTGGAACAAGACGTTTGGGTGCAGGCCACAGAATACTAAATTGCACCTTAACGGCATAGACAGCGTATAGGTAGTGACATGCAGTTTAAAAACATAAAAGACAATTTTATATCTATTTGGGATTTTAACCTTAAATCGCTGTCAAGCAGAAACACGATTGGATAAATATTTCGATTGATTGACGTAAATCAGGGAACCAATCAGCGAGCAGAATTTTCAAACTATTACGATTAAGATGAATACGTTTGTCTTAAACAATCCAGGGGCTGGTGAACCGTCTTGCACGTCTGGTAGTCGTTTTCTATAAAAAAAAATAGGAACTCACATGTGCAGAGTACAATGACGGTCCTCAGCAGGTACTCCCACAGGATCCTGTGGTTGCTGTTGAGCAGGCGCACGCCGATGTACTCATTCCACAGGATATCGATGGCCACGTATCCAGCAAGGCCGTGTGTTATGAAAATCGCGAACGCAAGCAGGATTTGCACCACGCTCGCCAACCTGAAAATGAATTAAAGAGTAAATAATAAGTCCAAGTAGCCCGCGAAATTTTTCAATGAGTTTTCGCAAATACTTAGTAGGCTAAGTAATTATACATTTTGCGAGCAAAAAATTTGCGAGCATATTATAAAAACTTTGCTCCTAAATTCCCAGTCGTCTTATAATTATATTGCTTCCCGAAAGATTATTTTCCACAGTTTCTCAGATTTGGGGCTATCTATCAATTTTCGTTCAATAGGTTTCTACGAGATAGGCGAATTGTTGACGAGTAAATGGTTTCTATGAGTAGAGCACAAAATATAAAGCGATCGTTGGAGATTCAAACAGGACGGTAATATCCGTAATATCAGTGGTGGACGCCCGTCTGTAGAAACGAACGATCGGCAATAGTTGTGATTTAGGGTACAAGTGCACTACTTAGGTGTAGTTATTTTATTTTACTTATATCTTACGTTTCAGTCGAAGAAGGTAAGTTCAGCGTGATGCTGCCGGCAGCCTCGTCGCCATACTGCAGGTACCCGAAGAGGCCCATCCCGATGTACATGATGATGATACTGATCATCGCTTGATTCAACACTCCGAACTTCCCAACAAAGGATTTGGGAGTCTTCATCTCGTTTTCTAAGGGCAGAATCTGTAAAAAAAATTACTTGAGACTTTTTATACGAGTTTAATTATAGAGTTCCCTATCCAAATGTTAAAAATGGAAAAAAATCCTCAATAAAGTCTACCAACAAGCATTTGTCTTATGGCAAGAGACCTATAGTGTGTATTTTTGTCCTTTACGAGTATTTAGGCGGTCTGGGACCGTAAGTTGAAACGCCAGCTGATTAGGATGATGTTCCAACCGAGATTTGTAGTTACAATTTATTTATAGTATACAATCCTCTTGCATCTATAATTAAGTCATAATCTACGATCTAAGTAATTCAATCATGATATTTGATACCTAAACGACCGACGATTTTAATTAAGGGACTTACCACACCAATAGCTTCCAAAGCGAACAAAACCGTCCCGAAGAACAGTGGAAATTCGGTAACCTTTCCCGCGGGCCGCTTGCCTTCCAGCGTGGGGGCCTGCCTGAAGATGTAGTAGAGGATGATCCCAAAGCTGACGATGGTGACCACGTTCGCGATGGCCGAGAAGGGCGCCAGGTACTTGAGGTCTCGCACCCAGTTGATTAGGATGAGAGGAACGAGCACGTACGTCATCACTTGTATGACCGTGACCTCTATGCCGAAGTGCTTCGACAGAACGAACTGGAGGTTCTCTGCCACGAACACCACGTACACGCAGCAGGTGCCGATTTGGTAGACGAGGAGAAATGCGTTCACGATGTGCCTGTAACGATAATATTACTTATAAATGGCACACTAGGTTCACAGGTTTAAGGCTCCATAACAGGCACAGTGACAGTATGTTTGCAAGCAGAGACCTAAGACAGCATATTATATTATTAGGTCTGTGTCAAAGTTTCAAGGGAGCTTCTTTATAAATACAGACTCAAAGAGAAAACATATGAACATGGCAACACCAATGGTCATACTTTTGCGAAATTAAAGTCGTACTTGATTTGTTTTATTAGGGAAGACTTACGACTGACGTTACGAACGAACGAATGAAGAAATTGGAAGGTCCCATGGGCGTGCGAGGGGGGGTTTACGGGTCCAAACATCTTCCCCCTTCCCCCACCGTAATTTTTCATGCACATCATCATGAACTCACGCAGCGTAAGGCGCGCACGCCTTGCACCAATCAGGGCCCTCGGAGAGTGCAGCCTCGGCGGCCGCGGTGTAGGTCATGGAGGGCACCTTCCGCCGCTTGCACAGCACGTAGCACGAGTCGATCAGCACGTGGATGCAGTACGTGCACAGCACGCCGATCACCAGCGTGCCCACCGCGCCCACCACGTAGCCGGACTTGGCGAACGCGTGCGGCATCGCCAGGATGCCGGTCCCGAGGCTGCCCTTCATCAAGTGGAGGAGCGTTTCCGTGTTGCTGGAAA
Source organism: Coenonympha glycerion (assembly GCA_963855885.1). Lineage (NCBI taxonomy): Eukaryota > Metazoa > Arthropoda > Insecta > Lepidoptera > Nymphalidae > Coenonympha > Coenonympha glycerion. The sequence continues at coordinate 2,291,477 of OY979626.1, forward strand.
CATGAAGCGAACGCGGTCACTGGTAGTTCAAGAAGCTACGAACCCCACTCCCTTCCAACCACTAAAAACAATACTGCTATCCCGCACGCCTGTCCGACGACAGACCTGAGGCCCTACCTACGAGGTAGGTCTGAGAGCAGGAGCCGTACCACCATCTCTTATAGCAGTATTATTGTTATATTGTTTTACAATTTTCATACTGACAATGTATGAAAATGTCAAAACAATATTACAATATACTGCTATAAGGAATGGTGGTACGGCTCCTGCTCTCAGACCTACCGAACTTACCTACTCTGAAAATTTCATAACAATCGGTCGAGCCGTTTCAGAGGAATTTGGTAACAAAGATTGCCGAGAGAATTTTATAATTATTAGACTGGCTGATCCGACAAACGTTGTTTTGCAGTTTAGGGATATAAAAAATAGCTTACGACCTCCTCTCCTACCGAGCATACGCAGAAAAGTTAATCACAATCGGTCCAGCCGTTTCGGAAGAGTTTTGTAACAAAAATTTGCACGACAATGATTATTATATATTAGAAAGAGAGAGATAGGAAAATGAAAAAAATCCGTGCTCATCACAAAACATTCAACTCAGCCCAAAAAGATTTTCCAGTAGTGGGAATCGAACCCACGACCTCCGACGCAGACGGCAACATTACTTCCGCTACGGAATATCACGTCAATTGCGACGTAAATGCGCAACAAACATACACAAACACTCACATAAACTTTCGCCTATATTATATTATTCTGATAAAATGAATGATTGAATAAACTTTTATTGGACATTACATATTACATACATTTGATAAATGTGGTACATAATTATTAAGGTAAGTAAACCAGTCTTCTAGTGGCAACTCTTTCACCGCACTCAGTCTATTCTCACTCAGGCCGGTTAATAGGAAAATCCTTGCAGTCCTACTATAACTACTATACTGAAATTAAGAGGAAATAGGGAAGCGGAAACTGTCTGAAGGCTACTATGTACTGTCAGGTACGAACAGGATACAATATTACTTCAAGTTAAAGAAAATAAGACGCGTTATTTTCATGAAATCTATTTTTACAGCTAGGTCCTGTCCGCGCGAGGGTATTATGATCTGTAGTGCTATTATACAAAATGTCCATCTCTGAAACAGCTGCCGAGCCGAAGATGGCATGCAAAATTGTACTCTATTACAACTGACGAATTCATTTATGCATAGATGTACCATGTACTTACACTACATACACGGTACAGATGTCGCAAAATCCACCAATAAAACCATTAAAAAAATTGAAAGCCACTCATAATAATATTAACGTTGTCAAGATAACCATACCTAAATCAAATAAAATCTTAAAAACAATTGAGAACTCTTGAATAAGTAAAGTGTTGGTAGGCATGTGGCGAATTTGAGTTTGGACAGGTGGTGGTCTGTGGTAGTGCGTGTTGTGGTAGCGGTAGGTACGTACGTGGTAGGGTGTTCCACGACTCTGTTGTCATAGGGCTCGTATTCCTCTTCCTGCAGGTCCTTGTCCTTCATGTTGATCATATAGATGCCCTTGTCTCCGGGCCTCTTCTTCTCATCTTTAACGGGTGATAGGCTGAAACAATAACAGTAGATATGTATGTATGTATATTAATATGTATGTATATTTATTAGTTACCTAATATAGTACGCATAACACAAGCTATCGCTTACTTTGGGGCTAGGTTGCGATTAATGTCATGATATATATTTATTTATTTAATAAATGTAAATTAGTAAGCTGAACAAACGTATATTAAACTTTATTAAAGTTTGCTTTCTGTTCAAGGCACGTATTAATAAAGTCCAATGAGTCATTTAATAAGTCGGCTGCAGTTAAAGTTGTTAACTGCAATAGCGCCATGTGATGGTAAGTGGCGATGCTGCCGAAGATGTCGTATTAAGATAGAAGGGGGCATGTAATGGTTAACGATTGCTACACACCATCGCGGCGGAAAGCTTATCGTTGCCAATGGCTAAAAAGTCCCACCAGACCAGATCTGAGGCATTTTAAAATTATAAAATTCCAAAAGGGATAGTCTTGGAATGCAAATCCGTTTAAACGGGATTAGTTTCAGCGCAAGATCCCGGAATCCGGGATCTTGCGCTGCGCTGGAATCTAAGCCAAAATGTTGACATTGTTGGTAAATGGCGATCTAGATGGACTGTTAAAACATTCAGAGAATCTATGTGGAGGCTCTGGTTCCAAGTACAAACCGTGCAAGTTGGGAGTTTGCCACGGCAGCGTTTGTCATTAGTACGTCCATCGGCTTGAAAGACCCAAACCCTAAAGGTCCATGCAGAACAGCAGTTAGATGGAACAAACAAGAACAATTAGAAAAATAGGATAATATAGAAGTACCTATGTAATAAGAGTTTTTTTTTTATCTGCGGTGTGATTTGATTGGCTTAAATTTCGCTGCAGGTTCAAGTTAACATAAGCAATTACAATATTATAGCAGTGCAATCGCGTAAACTTAGTAAAGGTGATAAATACATGAATTTAAATGAGTAACATTTGATGAGACTACAGTCACGAAAAAATTGTTTATTCTAAGCCACTGAAGATATAGCCTAAATAAATATAGAAAATAATGTGATGGCATACTTGTGAATTCATACTAATGTTGCACTTTTCACGAAAGAAATATTAGAACATAATTAGTACACACATACATTGCCTATAAATTAAGGGTAATAAGTTTAATATATAATTCGCTTAGCACTTATTTTTATATAACACTTAATTCACCAAACAAAAGTGCTAATAAAAGACAGACGAAGTTATGAACACATAAGCAGAATAAACACAGTAGTAGCAACGAATATATAATATTTGGTAGTAGCAACGAATATATTATGTAGTAGTAAAAAATACGTCATTTTATAGGCTGCATAAACTGCCTGCAGGTTACGGTTTTTTTAATGTTACGAGAACATAACGATGTTCAAAACCGACAACTCACTCAACAACTTCGTCAGTCATCGTTGGCTAGGAGACGGCAATGCCAGCAAATATTGATTTATGGATGTTTATTTCTGCGTGATTCAAGCCTCAAGGCTGCATTTAAAGCAACTGAAATCAGTTCAAGTACTGCGCTTTGCAAAGTTTAAACTTATCGCGAATATATTACGGTTATTATTTATCTTTGCAAAAGACGAGTGATTCCCGATACAGCTACTGTTATATTGAAGTTATTATATAGGATTCATATTTAATATCGACTATCTGAAATTGTAAAGAGTCCCGTCGCACCCACACAATCTGCGTTGTGGATGAAATGTGGGTACCGAAGTTAGGTAACACCCCCGTATATAATAATGATTTTGTCATGTAACAAGAGCTGGCCGCAGGACCGTTCTAGAGCAGGCTCCGAATATGTATCACTATCGAAAGATCCGACACACAATAGGCTTTAATATCTATTTATATATCGTTCGTTCGGTCAGCCGATGGACGCACCGAGGTAGGCCTCCTGAAGGGAGTTCCAACATGCACGGATTTGCACCGTTTAGAACCAGCAGCTCTCCCGTCTCTCTAATGTCGTCAGTCCACCTGTTTGGGGATCTGCCAATCCGCTTTTTCCCAATATTCATCCGCCTGCGTGCTGATGTGTCGATTCAGCAGCCGTAATATCATCCTTATATATAACACATGCATTAAAGCGTGTTAGTTTCGAGCAGTTAATACTAACTAGCATGTGTACGAAGTGTATGCTAGTAATGAACATGCATATTCCGCATGCAAATCATTTTGCGCATGCTCTGATAGCTATAATTTTTATAAGCATGTGTGCAGGGACCTTTAACCGTCGATTGCTGGTTCCTTAACTATGTGGAACGAAATTAAAATATATAATAGGCCAAGTGCGAGTCAGTCTCGAGAAATACTCGACAATAGCGAGCAAATACAAGCAAAAAGATACGTTTGTTGTCTGGGAGCCCTCCTTAATTTTTTATTTTATTTTATTTTAACTATTTATTTCTACAGTAAGTATATAAAACTAAATATTCTGTGAAAATTTGAACCAACCTGTTATCAATATCAAGCAAAAACAAGCAAAAAAAAACACGTTTGTTGTATGAGAGCCCCCTTAAATATTTATTTTATTAGTATTTGTTCTTATAGCCGCAGTAGAAATACATCATCTGTAAAAATTTCAAGTCTGTAGCTACGAGTATCACGGTTCAAGAGATACAGCCTGTTGACTGACGAACAGACGAGCAGGGTAATGTAACTTTGTCGATTTTTTTTATAAAATAAATTAATACTGAATTTTAAAAAGTCGTAGAACAAAAGTTGTTAGTGTTAATGTACAACTACAGGCCGAGAGCGACTTGGTATTTCTGTATACAACCCTGGGGTGCTATTCTCGAAAATATAAAATTGTACATCGGCCAACCATTGACGGTAAGCATAGCAACGCAGCCATCGGCAGCCAATTGTCGCCTTGGCTGCATAACTGACGCAAGCATTAACCAATCAGCGCATAGATGTTAGCTCGTCGCTGCTATAAGTATTTTTGCAGAATAATCTACTAAGTATGTAAAAATAAGTCGAGTTTTCCTTCCTGACGCTATAACTCCAGAACGTACGAACCGATTTCCACAGTTTTGCATTCGTTGGAAAGGTCTCGGGCTCCGTGAGGTTTATAGCAATAAATACAGGAAAAATTTCAATAGAAAACCGGGAAAATCTTTTTAGCGGGAAAGCCATCTGGTTGCGAAATTGAGTTCGCCGGGTTTGCTAGTAAGTTATAACTATAATGCCAGATTTAATTAAGTATACCTTTGTGGAAGGAAGTCGTCCGGTTCGAAGGAGGGATTGATCATGGGCCCGCTCTGCCTGCGCGCCCACTCCTCTGCTTCCTGAAAGAAAACATGCATATTAAATTTAAACAATTTTTCTCCAATTAAAAAATACAAGTACCTACCTAAGTCTCGCGACAAGCTTTTATATTACATCATAAAAGTTGTGTGACGACGTTACTTTTTTTTTTTATTAATAGGTAGAGTTATTCATAGCAACTCTTTTGATACCCATATTATAATACAATTCATTTAAAATAACTAGTGCACCATCTTAGTTATTCCACCATGTTGGATTTAGAGTGACGTATTTTTAGGGTTCCGTGCCCAAATGGTAACAACGGGACCCTATTACTAAGACGTCGCCGCGCCGTAGGGACGGTTGGTGTGCGAGTTTGACTGGCGCTTGACCGGTTTTTTTGAATTACATTCCTTCCCTATGGTGGAAATGTAGATGTACCTAGCACTCAGTGTTCAGACAAACAACAATTTCTTTATATCAGGACATTAAACACGTCGGAATCTAGCCCCAAACTAAGCGATAGCTTGTATTATGGGTAACTGATATACATATACATACATAATATTTTATATACATACACAAAATATATAGAAAAACTGGACACAGGAAACATTCATGCTCATCACACAAACATTTACCAGTAGTGGGAATCGAACCCACGTCCTCCGACGCAGACGGCGGGTTCGCTACCGCTACGCCATTCGGTCATCAAAATTTTCCGATCATCTATTACTAGGATATAATGTTATAACTAAATAATAAATAATTATAATTTTACGAGCAGCGCGTAGGTAACAGAAGCCAGACAATAATTCCCAATTAATTGGCGTGTCTAAAATGATGCCCGAACGTGAAACGTGGGTGCCTTTTCAAATGTAAGCTGCCTGTCGGCGTAATGTTCTCCCGCGTATAATGGTGAGCGTACACTGCCGAATGGCGATTCCAGAGTTACGGAGGGTGTAAAGTAGCCATTGAACATTTTTGGGAAAATATGACATTACTCTGTAACTCTGGAACTGTTCACTTTAGCAAGACTAGCTGTTGCCCGCGGCTCCGCCCGCGTGAATTACGATTTTTTTACATAATATACCTTCCTACTGGAATTCCTTGATTTTTCGCGGGCTTCTGGTGTGATGTTGTACAGAAACCTGTTCTTACTTTGCACGGGTTATCTTGTGGTGATTTTGAAAACTCCTTTTTCTTAATAATAATGTAAAGATTCATTAAAACGTAGTTGAAAGATCAAAAGGACGATTTTAACTGTCGATATTTCGACCCAGTGGCACAGGTCGTGGTCACTACGTGACCACGACTTGTACCAATGTTTCGAAATACCGACAGTTAAAATCGTCCTTTTCATTGTGATTTTTATTCTGAAATCACGAAATATGTCAAAAATTATTAAACCATGTGAAAAGTTGTACTGGTGGTTGAACTCTTCTTTCAGAGTTCGGCCGGGTACCACTGGGATAAATTACTCTACTAACAATATTCCCCAGCCCAACATAATATAAGAGTCTTTTAAAAATCTTTGCTTCATCTCAATACAATCCAAAACATCAGAATGGACAATGGCTATATATTTCCTTACGTATAAAAAGACCTTAGATGACAGTTAGTCGGTTAGGATCGATAAGACCTAAGAGTTAAAAATATTTGTGAACCATTATCTTACCCTTTCCATATTGCGGATGATAAAGACGCGGCACTCCGGGAATGTCGACAGAAGTGAAAACTTTAATCCGTTCATGTGTTAACAGTGCCATCTTAATATAAAGCCAGGAAACAGTAAATAACATGACAGTTAATTTTTATTTAAAAAAATTCGGTAGTACCTATCTCAGAGTTTTACATTCAAGTTCCACATAAATTGTAGAGATGGCGCTATACGGTATATCGTAGCGATAACGCCAGTTACATGATTTTTGTTCACCCTAAAAGTGAAAAATTTTAAACCATACAAAATCTCCTGCTAAGGCTATTTATTTACGGCTGTAAGGGTACTCCAGTCTTACTTGAGCCCTACGTCCTAGCCCTAGCTGGTTCTTTGTCCATTCCGAGTTTCAAGTCACCTACCTACTTGAACTTAAAGGTTCTGATGTCTGTAATTTCTGAACTACAAAAGTGATGATGATAAGATTTGTATGGAATAATCTATAAAAAACTTCCTTTCTAACAAAAAAGAATGAATGGAATCGGACAACGCGTTAATGAATTATAACTAAAAAACGTTTGGACTTTAATGCCGTCTTCCAGGGAAACCATGATGAATTTCGGGACAAAAAGTATCCTATGTCCTACCTCGGGGTATGAACTATAATCATGTCAAGTTTCATTTAAATCCATCCAGCGGATTAGCCGTGATGCCCGGTCGTGAAAAAGACAGACAGACAGACAGACAGACAGACAGACAGACAAAAATGAAACAAATTACAGTTTTGGCTTCAGTATCGACTAAATAGTGTCCTCCAACAAAAATTTTCAAAATATCTTTAATGTACAGAATTCGACCCTTTACAGTTTTATTATAAGTATATAGATTATGCTTACAATCATTTTTGTTTGCAATTTAACGTAGATTACTTTTGTCCTTGAGACTTTCGCACTAAATTGCATAGTTTTTGAAATATTTAATAAAAACAGAAAAAAAAAACAGAACTTTTCCCCCTTCTTCCCCTCGAACCCAACGCTGTCAGAGGTGTATTTTTTACCAAACAACATGTGGACTCACATAGAAAAATCTGGCATTGCAATAATGCTTTCACTTTGAGTGACCGGGTTGGTCGTTTTTTGAGGTAATTGCACCGTACTATCAGTCGTTCGGCGTTCCGCTGTTCACTGGACTAGGTTTCAAGAAACCAGTTCTTTGAAAAAAGACCGGGATCATGAAGAAAACGATGTACTGAGCCCAGGGACGATCGATATAGATAATGCGAAAATACATCGAAAATTATCTAGCATATGGACTGTCATGAGGACACTTCTAGAAGTCGATATACACAGTGGAAGGCCAGCCAGGGGTCCTTTATTTCTCTGTGCGCACCGTATTGAAATGTTAAGATTTTCCCAAAATTGTGCGACGTGCGGATCGATGTAGAATGGAGTAAGGTTACCAATATATTCTGATGAAGCCAGAATCTCTTTATTTGGTGAGGACCGACGTCGTAAAATGCTAAGAAGACCAGGCGAGATTTATGCAGTGGTATCTTTTGAAGAAGTTACGCCGTACGATGGGGGCTCTGTCATGTTTTGAGCTGGCATAACTTCTGAAGATAGTTAAGTACTTCTGAAGACACTTTACAGAGTTAGTTTTCGTAGAAAATGGCTCTTAAAATGCACGACGCTACATCACAGAACTCCCAATTCCTCACGCACAACCAGCGCTCGCTGTTACATGAAGTGCTGCTGTGTTTATGGATGACAATGCTTGAGCACACCGACCCGGTGACTTGCTTAAGTAACGTCGGGACCCGCGGTTTCAATCCTATTGAGCATCTATGGGACTTTCTAAAACGAAGTGTTAAAGCTGTAGAGTGTACACCCAGCCCCACCGAACATTCCAGATCTTAAAATTGCTATTATGGCCGAATATTCCCCAAGAACTAATAAAAAAACCTCGTCCAAAGCATGCCACAAAGAATTGTGGCAGTCATTTCAGCCAGAGGAAGCCACACTCGATAGTATTTATTTTACTTTATTGTTGGTAACGTCAATATAAAAGCTGCCTTATTTTATCGTCAAAATGAGTAATTGCCTAAAAATCAAAATAGATCGACTTAATAAGCAAAGTACAAAAGTGTTTTAACATCAATTCATAAGATTTCACGTTTTGCGATTGCGATACGATTTGTCGGTACTAAAAGTACTTACACGAATAAATCAAAAGGGCCGTGTTTTTGCAAAGGAGATAATTATAAAGAGGAAAGATTTGTATTTTTGTGTGAGTTTATGCCATAATAACACCCGTGCGAAGCCCAGGCCGTGCCGCTAGATTATAATAAAACAAAATATATTTAAGGTGGTTTCCAATACAACAAATTAACGTGATATTTTTGCTCTTTGAATTTGGTGGGCAGGACTGTTTGTTTTACTTTTATACTATTGAGAATTGGTCTTGATAGAATAGAATAGAATAGAAAAATTCTTTATTTCATATATAGGCTTATCATACAAAGGCTCTTATGACACGTCGTTTTGTTTTACATGGTCACTTTAATGGTGATAACCATTCACGACTTAAAACTAAGTTTACGGAACTGATTCCGTACGGAACTCTCAGTGCGCGAGCCGGACTCGCACTTGACCAATTTTTATTTTCTAGGTTCTAATTGTAAGCTCAGGAGGCATAAGTGACGGCGTCCGAACCTAACCGTAGGTACTTGAAGTCTTTATCTCATTAACGCTTATATGCTAAACATTTAACACAGTTATTTATGGATACATGGTTGATCACAGAATTATATTAGATAGGTATTATTTTAGCTGTTGCCCGCGGCTCCGCCTCCTGCGTGTTTACAAATCCCGCGGGCGTGTATTCCCGGATCAAAAATGTTCCCGTTCCCGATCCCGCTCCTATATCCAACCTTTATACCCACTTTCGAATAAAATTGCAATAAAAATCTATTTATACATAGTTGCTATAACCAATTTTGGATTTTCCGAATTTCGTATGATACCCCACTCAATATTGTTATCTCATTTTGAAATTTCGACGTCCCCCTTTTCCCCCCTTTTTAAATAAAAATTAATTTTTTTCATGACTGCTATGATGGCTATTATAAATTACAAATGCTCCAAATTTCACATCGATATCTTTAATAGTTACTGAAATAAAGGGTCGTGACACACAGACAGACAGACGGAGAAAAGAAGTGCTTTTATAAGGGTTCCGTTATTTTTCTTTTGAGGTACGGAACCCTAAAAAAGGACGGAGTATGGATTTAGCTTCCAAGAAATTCTTTGTCGCCGCGCCGTGATTATATTTGCCTAGTAGATTGATTTTTCATGTCACATTGGATTGTACTAATTTCAAAAGTAAGCATTAATGTGACACTTTATTTTTAGAGTAGGTACATCTACTCTAAAAATAAAGTGACTAAAAATAAAGTATTTGTGTTAGAATATCAGGTTTTCTCTCTCTCTACCACCGTTATTGGATAAAAATTTGCAATCAACTCTGAAGTGAAAATATTCAACGATTTGCTTACACTGAACTTTGATAATGACCTGGCTAAGAAACAGGTGTTTTGGAATCACTTATAAGAAAACTCGTGAGCAGGGTACTATTTTGTCCCAGGGGAAAGGACAAAATTTTATCCCTTTCCACGTTTTTGTTTATCTCCCTAGCATATGGGCACTGAGGTGGAGAAAATACTCCCTTGATTAGTCTCGGCCCTCGGGCTTCTCGTGGGGTTTATGTCTTGTGAAATGTCAAATAGAGATACATTTCTCCCTTTCCCATTTGGCCATGCTAAGGCGACTAATTTCTCCCCTTTCAGAGGACAAAATCGGGGGAATACAATTTTATCCACTGCCCATGCTAGGGGTGCTGGATATGGACCTCCGAACGATTTACGTAGGTAAACCTTTTTCGTACAAGCAAACAGTAACGCAATCGGTCAGAATTCTATAGGTGGCTGCTAAGCGAACTACAGCGTGGCCTTACTGTTACGGTGGCAAAACAAGCGTTGGTTGCACCGATAAACTTACGACATTTTTTGCGACGTCGCCCTGTCTAGGATACATGTCTATTTTATTGGAATAGAAAAACTACCAAGTCGGGACCTGTAAGAGAGGAATGGTCTACGACGAGGCAACGGCGGCAGTACTGCTGGGAAGTGGGAAGTGTTGTCTGGACTTTCCTCGTTGTTCTGGTGAGTCAGAACCAAAGACGAAGTACGCTATGCTAAGAGGATGTGTGAGTTTCTTGTTCTTCTCGATGAAAACTGCAAACCTGCTCTCAGAACCTGGCGGTACAATATGAGCCTATTATTTAGTGAACATTGAAGATTTTCATAGTGAGATTAAGAATAAACGATTATTATTTATTTCCATTTTAAAACAAACTATTTGAATCTGCGATGTTTACTCGGATTGTATTTAAGGTAATCTCCCACCTACTTGATTGACTATTTTGAACCTAGCAGACCATCAGACATTTTAGGCAAGCGGTGCAACAAGCTCCTATTTTAGGTGGATCAACCGCTTAAATTAGGGCTTGTTGCAACGACGTGATATCGCGTAGGTAAAGACTACGCTAAATAGTGGAAGTGTTAGATTATATGCTTACAAGAAGGTGGGCGGATTGTCTCGGTTTAACTCCATTATACTTAGAACAAGTCCAACACTTACGGCTAGCAGAGATAAGTTACGGATTTGGTTACAAAAATTAGTGCATGCGTGCGCGTTCTGTTGACTAATAAGAGAAACAGACAGGAATACCTAACTTTATAGAAACACATTCTAGATCTTTGTAGATTTTCTTCGTAACGCAAAAAAAAAACAATTTTCTTTCGTAGAGCCCGCTGCGCGATAGGTACCCTCCGAAAAAAAAAGAATAAAAAATAAACATCAAAAGTTCGATATCCTAGACTTAACTGCCTCTGCTATTTTTTTTTTCTACACTATAGTCAAAGTCAAGCCTTTACTATCAGATGTCAAGTCTGCGATCTTGACACCTGATGGTAAAGGCTTGTTTTCATAGGTCCAGTAATTTGATCCAGGCCAGCAATTCAGTGGACTGGATCGATATTTGACCAATGTAAACACTTTGCAATCCAGTTCAGAATCCAGTAATCAGCGCTAGACTAGAATAGAGCGGAAGCTACTTTTTGATTCCAGTGACCGCCTCCCGCACCCCTTACCTTCCGTGCCTGTGACGCTGGATCCGTTTAAACGCGTCGATCCAGTCGATGTCGTGTTATACTGGTGTGACCAAGTGCACGAAAAACGAAGACTCGTCTCTCATAAACGTATTTTCACGTTAAATGGAAGTGTTGATCAATAACAATAATTCGCCAAAAAATCTGTAGCCATCTATTGCTAGCTGATTTATACTTCTTTGGGTCTTCTGACTTTAGTTGGTTCATGAGTAATCAGTAAAATCTCGAGAAATCAGTAAATTGAGTTCAGAAAAATCTCTGTAATCTATAAATTTTCTAATTTACGTATGCTTTTTCTTGTAAGTATAGTTCTTCCTTTTTATACAATGGCTACAGTTGCCTTCGCTTATCAACCCGTGAGTTACTCATAACGTGTAGTCACCCAAACAAATTGAAAATAACTACTGGAAACGTGCGGACCCAGTACCTTGGCCGATCAAGGCCACTGCATTGCGGGGCTGTATTCAAAATACTGGACCTGTGAAAACCAGCCTTAAGTGACTACACCCCTAACGGTTTCTACACAGCATCGAGCCCGAACGCTAAATCGCTTGGCGGTGCGTCTTTGCTGGTAGAGTGGTAACTAGCCATGGCGGTAGGGTGGTAACTCCCACCAGACCAGACATGAGCCAATTTAGAAATTTCAAAGTGGCTCGTGGCGGGAATCTAACCCGCGACCTCCCATTCGAGTTTCCTAGCGCGGCCACTGTGCCAAGGAGGTCGTCAAATATGCTCGTCATTGCTCTTTGCTATGCTATGCTCTATAGCTGCGTAGGTACTTTAGGCATGCTTACGAGTACTTCAACGTGAACAGATTTAGAAAGGTCAGGGTATTCATAGCCTCTTTGATCGCGATGTTCCGTTCTGATCCGCGCGTACTGAACTGCCTACTGACTCGAGTAACGAGTCACTTCCTGCCCTCAGCATGCAAATATCTCAATTAGAATTGTTGTAGTACAGATTGTCATCTGTCCGGTCCCTACCGATCACGTCAGCCGTCATACGTATAGACTACTACATCCATCGTGATTCAGTTACTCTTACGATTGGAAATAAAAAGCTACATTTTCAACTACAAATGTAGGCTATTCGAACTACGTAGCTGTATCTACAGCTTACAATGCTAGAAGTGATTAGAAGACTGAATAGACAGCATATATTTGCTGAACTTTCCGATGGTGAAGTCATCTTGCCATAACAGCCAATTTCATGCAGCACATCTGCCCATAGTCTACAGACTGATTGCAAGATTTCCATAACACAAAGAAAAAAACTCTTACTATTACTGAACACGGAAAGTGATTCTGTTTTGGACTCCCTAAGTTTAGCGCTTTTAAAAATCTTCATACCTTTCATCAACGGTAGATACCTGTGGAAAAGGATTCCTAACAGTATCGTTGTGAAGGGGAGAGTTTTTAAAATTCGCTAAGTTTATAGACTCTCAAACAGAATCATTACTACATTTCCTTTGATATTTATTCTGTTTAGTGTTGAGCATGTTCGACTGTAGATCACGAGGTCTTAGATTTGGCACCTGGGTGATGGGTTGGGTCAAAAAAATATATCAGTCTTAAGTTCTTCTTTCTTAAGGCTAAATCAACAGGTCTGCCCGCGAAATTCAAAAATTTCGTGGATTTTTGCAATTTGTACGCTAATTACACCTATTAGGTTTATGTCATTTTGCGGGAATGGCAGTCACTTTTTTACATGTTTATATCAAAATGTTTGCATAAAAATGTCTATCCTAGAAAATTAGTCCGAGTAAAGGTACCTAGAGTTTTAAGTGAGTAACTCGCAAACTACTAATTACTTTAACTCGACACTTTCAAGCAGAAATTTATATATGAACACGTGAAGACGATACTGGAATTCCCGCCACTGCCATAATAAGCCTATTATGTCTTATTAGCTTAAAAATCGCGAAAAACCACAAAAAAATTTGATTTTCGCGAGCACACCCGTGGCATGCTTCTTAATTTCGTTAGTCCATCTGGTTGGAGGTCTGCCAATACAGCGCTTTCCCGTGCGGGGTCGCCATTCCGCACTTTAGGTCTCCAACGTCCGTCGAATCTACGAGCTATGTAAGTATGTGCTCCGACCATTGCCACTTCAGTTTCACGATAAGTATTTACGTTCAGCTGTGGGAGACTCTGGGTTGTATACGGATCTTTTCATTTTTTATCTCATCTCATAGAGAAACAAGGCGTTCACCATGTTCAAAGATATATGGCTGTTAATTTCAGAACCAATGCGTCCTATTCAATGATCTCTATTATATTATGGATCTCAGACTTGCCAGCCAATGAAGCCACTTGTCGCCATTTTGGCGCAGATTGTTGCTTAACCTGGCGCATGCGTCCATGGAACTCAAATAAAATGACATTCAAAACGATGACGGTCACTAGCAACTAATGTCAATTTAGTACCGTGGACCTTCGAATGGGACGGGCGCTTGAATCGGCACAAATATGAACTGTCAATTATTGTTTGAATGTTTGATCCAGTGTATACTAGTATAATAGAGATCAGCGGTCCTGACATAGCATTGCAGTATCATACGACACATGGCACTGCGCCTATCATCCTTTTTCATTGTGAGATTAAGTACGGCAGCATAAACTACATAAATATAAAAACGTTCTCCAATGGAATATAAGTAGGTAGGTAATAGGAACTATACAAGGAAGTACTTAACTTTTATTGCACCTAACTTATGCACATTAAAGGTACGATGCTAATCGAATTTTTAATAAAGCTGTTGTTGTCGTAAACTGAATCACAGACTGCAGACGCGATTGGAATAGAAATTAAGCAACGCTTGATTATTTCATTCCACTGGCGTACTACTGATTAATCTGATTAATGTATCTTAACTGATACGTATGGCTTTCGAGAAGGTAGGAACTTGGCCATAAAACCCAACTCGTTTTTTTTATAATGGTCACTTATGTTGCCAATACGCTGCTAGGAATGAAAGTCAAAATCGTATGTGGGATTATACTCGTAATCTTCGAAATGTGTATGAGTAGGGTGATGATGTCTTCACAGTTCAACTTCTGCAGGATCATCGTTCCCATTTTTTACTGCCGTGCTATTCTGCAAAAATACTTAAAGCAGCGACGAGCGTACATCTCTGCATCTATGAACTTGTCAGTTGTAATAGAGTACAATTTTGCATGCCATCTTCGGCTTGGCAGCTGTTTCAGAGATAGACATTTTGTAAAATAGCACTGCTGTATTTAAATTAAGCAATTTGTAAAATTTGTAAATAATCCTTTTTCATTGATCCCGTAATGTGATTTTTATGTCCTGTAGTGCCAGATCTATACCACGATGCAGACTTGTGTAGGTACACCAAGGTCCAAAACCATATACTGCAGCTTTCAATTCGGCATTGAGAGATCACTTCCATAATAATAAGCCTTTTGGCCTTTTGTGGGACACAAAGATCAGTGTTGGAAATCGTGTCAGGCCTCAAGATGCCAAAGATATTACGTAAACACCATATTGAACTCGTAGATTTTAACCTCAAGATCGAATGTGGCCATTGCCATCATTAGCTGTCATTGCACTATCAATAAGAGTTGGTGATGTGTGAGTCGTTAGTTACAAATCATTTGGTCAAACAATATACCTACTTGTGTCAATGTGTGTGTACATATTTGTCTTTACGTAAACACTCGAAAGTTCTGTGTACTTAAATGAGCCCTGAGCTGACTGGTCCAAGCGGTTGCGTTGCGGCCAGTGGAAAACTACTGACGCCCTGAGGGTTGGACTAATCCAAGGGCGTCAGTTCGATTCGTGGGTAGGGCTATATCGACGTTTACCTAAAGGTCATTTCTACTGGAAACAAAACTTTATGTAGGTAAGTATAATATTATATTATCCTAATGGCAGCAGACATTTTTGTCTACTGCCTCTCGTCTTTTGTTCTAAGTTAAACCGGAGATTTGTACCGAATACCTACAATAATAATATTATGAGGTAGATTAGGCAAATCAAAAAACCATTTTTTTCTTTAGCTAAAAAACTAAGGGTCTACATCGATAGGCCACAGAAACGAACGAGAAACTTAGCATTTATTTACACTTTTTGCCCAATAGAATGGTTAAGGTCGGGTGTTGGGTTTTTCTAGCGAATAATTCTTAGCTACAACTTTACTTTTTTTTAACGGGGTTTTTGTACACTGACGGACGGCGCAAATAGATACAGCGCCATTGAGTAGGTAACTATGTAATAACTAACGTACATAAACTTTTTATGTTTATGAGCAGAGAGCTCGTGCGCCAACTACATATCTCTCCAGTGATTTCAATATGATTTTTGTGACAGCTGTCAAAGTAACGAGTCAAGAAATTGATTTATAGAATCCAAACGCTGATTGTTTGGGAGTATGGATACCTATATGAATGGATGATTGTACCTATTTCACGCAAAAAAATACTGAACCGATTTGGCTGAAATTTCATGTAGACAACTAATTCAACCTGGATTAACATAATAGGCTACTTTTCTCGTCGCGGGTGGAGCGGGACGTCCGCTAGTCCGAAGAATGGTAATGGTATTTATTGACAGTAATGATTTATAGGAACTGCTAATATTTTGACGGATGGTAGGTTGGTATGTACCTACCCACGTATTCAGTAATTCTTATGTCCAACATTAGTAATATCCGAAAATACCTTCAACCAAAAGTAAAGTTTGGAATAACTCCAAAACAAGTCGGCATAACGTCACATAATATTGCTAACTGTACCTAGTTATTGCCCGCGGCTCTGTCCGCGTGAATTTCGGTTTTACACTCATGATAATTTTATTGATAATATCGACTCTCCCATACTATACCCCAGTAACGCCCCAACATTATATAAAGTAGCCCAGCGGGAATCACGCCGCGATTTTTTACAAGACTGCCCAAAATAGGGTAGGTATAAATATTCTTAGGGTATGTAGATATATGTATGTTTAGGTGTAGGTGTTGACCTATACATATATGTTTGTTTGGACAATTATTCTGTAATACGTTTAATCCAATCTTATATTCTGTTCATTATTTCAGAAGATTTCAGAAGATTATAATGCTCTGAAATAACATACAGATGTACAAGTACAACTCAGAGGCCTCCCTCTTTTTGCTTATTTTTCTTATTTGGGCCTACTCTTAAGTCTTAACAAAGTTCAGGGCCAGCTCAGGCAGAGAGTATTTAGAGAAAGCACCCAAGCGACTACCTACACTAGGACAGTCGTATAACAAATCCGTGCGTGAGTGCAATCCCACATGTGAAGATAACAAAGCCTTTAAAATGATATTGGAATACTATTAGTGGAATTTTCCATGGTGCGATCTCGTTACGACGTATTTAGCATATTTATTTGAAGTTGTTTATTTTTCACGGCTAACGCCCAAGTATGTTTGCTCTATACACGCAAATATAAAATTCGTGGGAGATGCTGCGTAGATGTAAACGTACTTACCAAATTATAATGATTTCCATCAATATTAGTATGTAATAAGTCATATCTAAGAAGGTAATTCTCAAGTTAAACAGACAGTATTTTTATTTTTGTGGAATAATACCGAACAGAGAATAGGTACTCTACCGTCTGACTTGAAGATTACTTGCAAAGTTTTTTTAGTTTTGAGTGATTTGTAGCTGGGCTGTAGATTTTCTAAGGCGACATTCAAAATTTTCGTTGTTTTTTTCCAATTTATTAACTAATTAGGTATTTATAGGTAGGTTCATAATAGGGTGATGGCAGTCAAATTACAGGAATGGCAGTATCATCTTTAGATGTTTCTTTCAAAATCTTTGCTTAAGAATGTCAATTCTAAGAAATTAGTCCGAGTATGAAGTACGTGTTAGTAACTCGCAAATCTCGAACTTATTTCTTCAACTGGCCACTTTTAATTGCGAATGCAAAGTAACAAATTGCGAAAAAGCAGAAAAAAGTCGAGTTTCACGGGCACATCCGTCACGAATCACGATCGACCGATCCGACTTCGCTATATTCACCATTTCAATTACACTGGATTCTGGCCTATAAAATTCTGGATTTTCTAGGTTAGCAAAATATTTTGGAGATGGCAGCCCTAAGTATAGGTACATTAGTACATTCGGTGGTAGGCATAGGTACCAAGCAGGCGATGACGGATAGGTTGGGTTGTATAAACAAAGCTCGGAGCCGCGAGTGCGGCACTCGGTACTCCGAAGTCGGCAGTGGCTCCGTGGCCACTGAACCGGACCTTCACTTTTGGCTCGCGAGCCGAAAACAGCATGCAACTGGTTTTACTGACGAGACGATCAGACGAGTCATTACGAGTATCCCAGCCACACCCCTGCGTTTACATTTTCGCAGATAACGGCGGTGCCAAATGAAATTGAGCAAAGTAAGCAAAATATTTTTTATGCTTGTTGGATTATTGAAAGGAACTTTTGAAGTACCAGTAGTACCTTTAATTAGTACATAGTAACTCAATGACCTATAATAATTATTTTCTCCCAGTTTTCTCCACAACCATATCACACACCACAATATAATATCGAATATGATGTGGGGAACTTTTAAAGTTAGTGTTTATGCACCTTCATGTCATTAGTTCTGCGCATGTGCATAAAGCAGCAATAAAACGATCAAAAATATAAATGGATAGCGCGCATCTTTTAAAATCCGTAAACCACGAGTCCACGTCGCCAAAACAGTTGACCAAATATTTGAAAAGCCAAAATTAATGTGCCATGAGTGCGAGCGTAATTTTAAATGTATGACAACAAAGTAGTCAATTTGCATTGCCTCAGCGTGACTGTGCGTGACAGATCACTCGACTCGTGGGACGTCACAAATCTGTGCCCGAGCCAGGAGTGAGCGACGTCAGCTGCACGATTCTGCAAAAATACTCATAGCATCGGCGAAGTTACGTCTTGAGCACTGATTGGTTTATGATTGCATCTGTCGAAATGCGTAGTCTCTGATTGGTCAATTTTTGCATCGGTTGTGCAGCGTAGGCTTCGATTGGTTGTTGATGGTTGCGTTTGTATGGTTACCGGCGATGGTTTTGCGATGTGCACTTTTATTTACCCGAATATTCCTACTCATGACGTCAACGTTGGCTGCAGGCACACCGTTGCCGGCGCGTCGCGTCGACAAACGACGACGCGCGACGTCGGCGCCTCTTGCCAAACGTTTCTGCTTTATGTAAAACACTGGTACCATTTTATACGCTATCATTAAAATCAGTTAAGAATGGATGAAGACACCCGGAGTTGCGGACCTAGTACATCTCCAAAGGTGACCAAATTTTGATGAAGTCAACTTGGCACAAGTGGAAAATTTAAAAAATTTTAAACACCCACGACTCTTATAGACTTGAAATTGAAAAAGGATTAAATAATATTTTTTTCAGCTCCCCGACTAAAGGAAAGTAAGAACTAAGAACCTATCAGTATAATTACAAATCCAAGAAAGTCCGCCGGAGCTGCTATGTTCTGCCTGTGCCGGTGTTGATGGTGCAAGATGTTGCTGTTTACCAGTGAGTGTGTTTACTTTATTCATTTGGTAAATAATTCAATTTCTCGATACTTCTTATAATAAGCTACCGGTAAGCTTACCTATAGGTACTAACTGCATTAATTGATATTGGAAACAGAAATGGCAATGGCAGCTCCGACGGTTTTTCTTGGATTTGTAATTATACTGATAGGTTCTTAGTTCTTACTTTCCTTTAGTCGGGGAGCTGAAAAAAATATTATTTAATCCTTTTTCAATTTCAAGTCTATAAGAGTCGTGGGTGTTTAAAATTTTTTAAATTTTCCACTTGTTTTATACTTTTTTCAATTATTATACCGATTATATTATTACTAAATAAAAATTAATTTTTAAACTTGCCACTATATCCTCTGTGCAGCATCGGAAGGCATCATTGACCCTTGTCATCAGATCAAATGTGTTAGAATAGTTAAACGAAACCAAATGGGTCTAAGCTCGAAGTATTTTCATAGTTACGATTGTTGAGTAACACTCAATCCCAAGTTGCATCGTCAGATATAATGTCCTCGTCACCAAATATAATGTGTGAGCCTCGTTAGAACATATCAAACAATCATGAAACAATCTCTAACAATAGGAGTTTACTAGAAACATTACTAGACACATTAGAAAATTTCGCTACCAAATGATAAAGAAACGTTTATTGTGGCGCCCCCTGCTGCGCAATCACCGCAACAACTACCTACGAACCATTACCAATAATTCACTAATATTGTACAGAAAACTGTATCCAAATCGGTTCAGTCGTTTTAGAAATGATTGATTTGCAATAATTATGTTTATTATCGCGCCCCCTGGTGAGTGATTTCCGTAACAACTATCTATTAATGTATCCAAATCGAGTCAGTCGTTTTTATTCCAAAAGCTTAAATTGGGAACATTCGCTTGCATTCTAAATGTATTTATGGCGCCCCCTGGTGAGCGATGTTCGTAACTACTATCTACGAACCATCGCCAATAAGTCAGTAATATTTTATTGAAAACTGTATTGAAATCGGTTTAGCCGTTTTTGAAATAAATGGGAACATTCGTTTGCACTACAAATGTTTTTTATGGCGCCCCCTGGTGATCGATGTTTGTAACAACTATCTACGAACCATCGCCAATGAATACCAAACATTATACAGAAAACTGAATCTAAATCGGTTCAGCCGTTTTGGAAATAAATGGGAACATTGGATGTGCACAAACAAACAAACAAACAAACAAACAAGCATTTTTTTTATTGGATATTTATTTATTTATTTATTTTGCACAATGAATTAAAACATAAAACACACAGACAGAGAGGACATGTACAAGGACATCTTATCGCTACAAATGAGGATCTCTTCCAGATGCCCTAGATGTGGGAGCAATATAAACATGATATACAGAGTAGGCAATAAAAACAAAACTGAAAGAAAAAGTATGCATAAATTAAGTGCAATAAAAATAAGAATGCAAGTATTTATATTATAATTACACACATAATATTATAAGTATAAATGGGTATACATAGTATAAATAGTAGAAAATAATATATATACATAAATATGTGACATAATAAACAGAAATTCGTTTTGTGTGAACAATTTAACACACAAACAATCAAAAAATCTCATCAACAAACTAATGTACAAACGGTCTCTCACCCTAAACGCATATACCCGTACTCCGTTCCGTCGTGGGTAAAAAAATTCATGCAAATCAAAAATAAGCATCCAAATCGATTAATAAACAAGGAAATTTTTGCCTGTCTCCGATTGTTTATCCTCATCATAATATTTTCACAAAACAACATGATTAACTAAGCGACGAATGATTATTTGGAGTAATCAAAGACACGAAGGTCCCAAAGACAGGAGTTTCCCTGAGGGATAAAATCTGAAATGAGGAGAACCGAGCACACTGACATAGCTAAAATAAAAATTACACGAATTGCCCGTGGTACCACTGGCAGTAACACAACTGCAGATGATAGTTGAAGGAAAAGCAAAAAGGCTATTACGTAACTGGCTTATTATTCAGGTACTAGCTGTTGCCCGCGGCTCCGCCCGCGTGCAGTTCGTTTTTTTTACAAAAATGTTTCCCGTGGAATTTCTTAATTTTTCCCAAGATTTCCCGTACAAAATGAGTGGTCCTTGGGTTCGATGGACCCGTAACGGAGTCTTCTTCCAATCTCTCCTGTCAACGTGCTATCTTCTTTTACACAATTTACCTATATCTTCTTTGGTCTTCCTCTACTTATACACTCTGTCGAAATCGCTTATGTTACTCAATTCGCATGGAGTAAGATAGAGTGGGGCGTGTCATCGTGGATTGTAATATCTATACCAACCAAACTTATCTTATTCTGTGATGATACCAACGCCCAGATATTGTAATTAAGCATTCTGATGCGCTACTGTGTACGTAGCAACCCGTTCCTGCTACGTACGGGTTATCTTGTATAGTTATACCAAGATGCACGATCAAAAGGACGATTTAAACTGTCGATATTTCGACCCCGTTTTGATTGTGCTACGGAGATAAGTAGCTATAGGTTTTTTTAAACATCCCACGGGTGCTCTCAAATTTTTCACGATGAAAAGTATCTTAAATGTTGACCGGGCATATATATAAAGTAGGATCATAAAATTTCATTAAAATCCGTTACTTGAAAGACGCCTGCTAACTGTTTTTGTAATGTTTTCTTTCCCGCGGGAACTCGATTGGATTAATAAGTTTTACTATATATATATTTTGTTAAAAAGGTAACATAAGGTATCAGCATAACCAATTTTACTAAATTAAGTTCATTAGTTGCTGTTTACAAAGCTGTTAAATTAATTGCAGTTTTTTAACTATCCCACGGGAACTCTTTATTTTACCGGGATGAAAAGTATCCTATATGTTGACCAGGGACATAGGCTACCACCACACAAAATTTCATTGGAATCGGTCCAGCCGTTCCAAAGATTAGCCCGTACAAACAGACAGACAAACAGACAAACAACAGATTTATTATATGTATTGATAACCGAAACTGAAACCTTTGCTTTGAAGCTTTGGTCGGACACTGTTTATCAGTAAGTTGGCTGAAAACAGTAATATGCCACGTGCGAGTCAGATAAATTTACCGAGGGTTCTGTATACTGAATACTTTTTTTTTATGCTATACAAGTTAGTACTTGACTGCGATCTCACCTGATGGTAAGTGATGATGCAGTCGAAGATGTTAGCGTACTAACTTGCAAGGGGTAAGTTAAGTCACCCCAACTGTTTCTACACAGCATCATACCGGAACGCTAAATCGCTTGGCGGTACGTCTTTGCTGGTAGGGTGGTAACTAGCCACGACCAAAGCCTCCCACCAGACCAGACCTAGGCCAATTTAGAAATTATAAAATTCCAAAGTGGCCCGTGGCGGGATAATCGAACCCGCGACCTCCCACTCGAATCCGAGCGTGCGTCCCCTGCGCCACGGAGGTCGTCGAACTTGGACCATGGAATTGTTTGTAGGTACTATTTTATTTGCAAAGAGTCAGCGGAGCGCGTTGGTCTTTTAAACTGTATTTTTCTTCATAAAACTGATTTAAGTACAGCAAAATATATCAAATCTTTAAAAAAAATCCTCGTGTGATGTCAAAATATCATTATAATTACATCGCTCGAGTGTGAAGATTATTTGAATACAAAAAAGACATCCGGCACAAGACAAGTTTCGTTCATGTAGTTGAACTCATTCTTTAAACATTTAAACTGAGTCTTTATCGCTTAGCCATGAAATTGTTCTTTTAACTAGGTGCAACTATTATTATCAAGGTTGTAACGAACAAAAGTAGAATAAAATGATTACTTTAAGACCAAATAACTATACTTTGTTGACTGTAGATTTAATGCGAAACACGTGGGTTTTTAAATTTTTCAACGTTAATTTATGAATGAATTGCATGTGAATAGGTCGTACTGCGTCTATTGCAGTACGACAATAAATTTCCAGGATTTCAGTTATAGCTCGAGTATCAGTATCATTGTGTCATTTGTAAACATATTAGTGGTCCACCCTTTATTTAGACCCCGCAATGTACTCGCTACAGAAAAACCTTCGATAAATAAAATTTATACTCAGAATAAAAGTGTCATGAAGCAATAAATGCATACCTATCGATAACACGCGTTGAAGGAGCAAATCGAAGTCCCCGCAGGTTTGATAGGATTTTTTGCAAAAACGATAACGTTTCTTCATAGACTGTCTTTAGTCTCAAAAACAACTGAATATGATTTACTCGTTCCTGATAAAAATATCCGTAAGTGACGGTCAGACGGACATCAAAGTGATCCGTTTTTAATCTGAGGGTTGAGGGTTCCATCCCTAAAATAAAAATAAACTGCGCATTAAAGCAATTTTAGTGACCTGCAGCTTTAAAAACTATAAGAGGTAATTAGACTGATAAAGACAATTTATTTGAAACAGGTATAAAAGTTACGTATTCTCCAATCGCTGTGAAGCAGAAACACGATTGGTTAAAATTTTCTCGATAGAAACCATAAAAAGTTCTCCCAGAAGTTGCTCCAAAATCTCCATTTTTATCGGACACTACAATGGATATAATTGTAATTTTTGTTTTAATGCATAACAAAAAATTATATCCAAAAACGCTTAGAACAGATTTGTGATAACTGGCTTAGTTATTTAGTAATCAGGTATAACGTCGTTTTTCTGTGAATTTCTTCCACAACGCTGCATGTCGCTCGCACCCACGTTCTTACTCGTATGAATGAGAAGGACAATAAATTCCTTGAACCCCCTAAATAAATAGTAAGTAAATAAGACTATTCGTTCACGACTCAGCTACGTGATAGGTGCTACTAATAAGTTTTAGTGACAATTTACTTAGAGCATGTGCACGTAGATTCGTGCAGACAGAATGATCAAACGTATTATAATAATATTTATGTCTATTTAGTTGTAGGCACACCGCCAACTACACATAATTTACTACATATTTCAGCTCAAAGTATTAGTTATGTACTACACCATGTTCCCAGAAATAACTCTTAGTCTTTTCCTTTCCGACAACGCGCAGTTTTCATAGATTACTTTCTCAGAAGTCTGAAAAAATGAGGAGTAAAAGGTTAGCGTGGTATGGGCATGTTATGCGTAGGGATGAAAATCATGTTACTAAAAGAACGATGTATATGCTTGTGCAGGGGCGAAAAAGGAAAGGAAGACCGAAAAAGAGGTGGATGGATTGCGTGAAAGAAGATATGCGTGTGAAAGGAGTGGATTTCGAGTTGACGGCTGACAGGAGCGAATGGAAGAAGAAGACATGTTGTGCCGACCCCACATAATGTGGGAAAAGGGCAGGAAGAAGAAGACTTTCTCAGAAGTCTCAAATCTCAATATAGCTCAAAGGCAAAATAAAAGGGCGGATAGTAGGCGTATTATCGTACAGCTACTTCTAATGGGTGTAAGCTTAGTAGAATCTTAGCTTCTTTTTCCGATATCACTAAAATAGAAACTATTTTCACCACTGCTTTGACTCACGTGACGATTTTTCGCAGTCTTGAAATTCGCTCCAAAAATTGGTCTTGATACTCGTAAGTAGGAAATAAAATCGATATGGCATTTTGCGTTACTCTAAAAAGATGAAAATAGCACGAAATTTAAAAAATATGTATGTATTTATATGAAAACTAGCCGTTGCCCGCGGCTCCGCCCGCGTGAATTACGATTTTTTTTACATATACCGTAGAATTCCTTGATTTTCGCAAGATTCTGGTGTGATGTTGTACAGAAACCTGTTCTTACTTCGCACAAGTTATCTTGTGGTAATTTTGAAAACTCCTTTTTTTAATAAAAAATATAAAGTTTCATTAATACGTAGTTAAAAGATCAAAAGGACGATTTTAACTGTCGATATTTCGACCCAATGGCACGACAGTTAAAATCGTCCTTTTCATTGTGATTTTTATTCTGAAACCACGAAAAATGTCAAAAATTATTAAATCATGTGAAAAGTTGTACTGGTGGTAGAAATTTTCTTTCAGAGTTCGGCCGGGTAGGTACCACTGGGATAAAATACTCTACTAACAATATTCCCCAGCCCAACATAAGAGTCTGTTAAAAATCTTTGCTTCATCTCAATACAATCCCAAGTATCAGAATGGGCAATGGCTATATATTTCTTTACGTATAAAAAGACCTATGACGGTCAATCGGTTAGGACCAGTTAAGACCTGAGAGTTAAAAATATTTGTGAACCATTATTTTACTATTTCCATGTTGCGGACGATAAAAAAGCCTTGGCACTCTGGGAATGTCCACAAAAGTGAAAACTTTAAGTCTCAACAGTGCCATCTTAATATTAAGTCAAGGAACAGTACATTACATTACATGACAGTTAATTATTACTAACAAAAATTCGGTAGTACCTATCTCCAAGTTTTACATTCAAGTTCCACATAATTTGTAGAGATGGCGCGATACGGTATAACGTGGTGATAAATTCATGATTTTTGTTCACCCTAAAGTGAAAAATCTTAAACCATACAAAATCTTCTGCTAAGCATATTTATTTACGGCTGTAAGGGTACTCCAGTCTGACTTGAGCCCTTACGTCCCAGCCCTAGGTGCTTGTCCATTCCGAGTTTCAAGTCACCTACTTGAACTCATCGATAAAGGTTCTGATGTCTATAATTTCTGAACTACAAAAGTGATGATGATAAAATTTATACGGAATAATCTTTAAAGAACCTCCTTTCTAACAAAAAAAGAATGAATGAAATCGGACAACGGGTTAATGAATTATAACTAAATACACATCTTGACTTTGATGCCGTTTTCCAGGGAAACCATGATGAATTCCGGGACAAAAAGTATCCTATGTCCTACCTCGGAGTATGAACTATAATCACGTCAAGTTTCATTTAAATCCATCCAGCGGATTAGCCGTGATGCGCGGTCGTGAAACAGACAGACAGACAGACAGACAGACAGACAGACAGACAGACAGACAAAAATAAAACAAATTACAGTTTTGGCTTCAGTATCGACTAAATAGTGTCCTCCAACAAAAATTTTCAAAATATCTTCAATGTACAGAATTCGACCCTTTACAGTTTTATGATCTTCGCGCAATTTTACACATCTTTTGAATTTCGGTTGCAACAGATGCAAAAGTAATCTTTAAAAAACACATGGATAGGACATAATTTTATAGCTAGAGGCACAGATCTTGCTCTTGAGCTTACCTATAACTTCAAGTAACAAGCTAAAGCCAATGCCATGTCCGCGTGGAATGGTGCCAAGAATGCTGATAGCTACATTTCCGCACTTATCTTTTTTATTTCACTTTATTAGGTTGTATTATTCACTTTATTAGGTTGCATTTATAAATTGGACACAATAGTATAGTTCACTTAATACTTTTTCCTGCGGCTCCTACCATTTCAGGTTTAACAATTGTTAAAAAATCCGAGATTATTCTAATCTATCACGGCTGTAAGTGTCTTACACTTAACAGATACGCAATATTAAAATGAAATCATAGCAATTTCATAATTTAATTTACAAACAATAGTCTCATAATCTAGTAGGTAGGTACTTACTTATTTATTTTAAAAAGGCACCCAGCACCTGTGCCAATACCTAGCATTTTATTGAAAAGTTACAGCACGCAAGGAACAAACCTTCATAATTAATAATGTATTTTATTATAAATCTGCTCAATACTAATGATTTATTAGATTTACTTAAATGACTACGTTATTAAAATAAAACCGGTCAAGTGCGAGTCGGACTCACGCACCGAGGGCTCCGTACTATACGAGTAGGAAATCCATCCAACCAACTTGATTTATTTTTTAAGGATATGGCGAAATCAATGACTCTGCCCGCGAAAATCAAAATTTTCATGTTTTTTGCAATTTGTACGCTAATTACACTTCAGAGATTTATGGCAGTTAATTTGCGGGAATGGCATTATCATATTTACATGATTATATCAAAATCTTTGCATAAGAATGTGTATCCTAGGAAATTAGTCCGAGTACCGAGTTTTATGTGAGTAACTCGCAAATCTCGGACTATTCGAGCAGAGATTTTTATATAAACACGGGAAGATGATATTGGGATTATCGCAATTTGACTGCCTATTATGTCTTATCAGCTTAAAATCGCGAAAAACCACAAAAAATTTGAATTTCGCGGGCACACCCGTGGTGTGCTCCTTAAAAAAAGTAAATAAATAGGTACAAAGTTGATTTATTTTTTCCGTAAAATATACCTTAATTTCGGAAACTGTATTAACCTTTTTTTCGACAATTTTGTCCAATAAGTACCTAAACCAAAAATGATCTGGCATAAAAAAAAAATTAAATCGGTTTTAAAATACACATGTAAACGCCCTTTCATATAATAATTCAAATCCGGGACTTGAAGCTATCAGGATTAACATGAAGTAGGTAAATGAATATTTTGTGACCAGAGTTTTTCTGATAAACATGTTCAGTCATCGTTTCAGTCATCGTTTGAGTACATAAGTGTGTACTTTATTTTATGTGTGGCGTAATGTTTTGAAATAAATATATTTTTCTTTCTTTCTTTGTTTCTTTCCTCATTAATAAGTGTACCCGCAAAACTCATTGCCATAAGCCTGATAATGTAATGATGTATAATTAGCCTATTGCAGGAAAAACTAAATAAAATTTGAAAATTCGCGGCCGAGCGAATCAAACCACCTTTAACATTGTAATTGTTTTACTTTATTTCTGTTTAAAGGAGTCTGTAGGCGGTGAATATCGAGACGTTATTGAGACTTAAGAACTAATGTGACATAGCTATGTGAAGTCCGCGGATGCACTGCATGCGATATGGGCAAGCGAATCACATAAGTGAACTTCTTCCTCGTCGCGTCACTCTAGGTATAAAACCTGCCGTGCTATTCTGCAAAACAGCGACGAGCGTGCATCTCTGCATCTATGAATTTGTCAGTTGTAATAGAGTACAATTTTGCATGCCATATTCGGGTTGGCAGCTGTCTGGCAGCTATTTCAGTTTGTAGAATAGCACAGCTGCCTCGTTGGTCTATAAAAGAATTATAAAAGAGAGGGAGTAAAAAGTGCACCAGTGTTTTTAACATACTAATTGTATTGTTATACATATACTTAAAATCTGTGCATATACTACCTAACCGCCGCCCGCCCCTGGTTAATAATCTCGGCATGCAGAGATTTAACGTCCGTCCCGTAGCCAGATCGATGACGAATCTGGAGGACATTATTTATAATTAGGTATAAAAAGTGTTTCACAAGTTCCTGAGGTAGTCCACTGCGTGAGTGCGTCCCATAGATGGTGGAAAGCAGTAATTTTCCGCGGTGGACCGGTCCGCCGCGCCAACCGGTCTGCCGCGGCGTCTCCGTTCACCCCGCATCATTATCGGTGTTGCGTCTCCCTACACGTGCTCATTTTGTAAACATGAGGTTACAAACTACTTTGTATCCTACAATTACTGCATGTTTTTCCACTCAATAATAATACAACAAAAATATTGAATACAAGCTGGCGTTACTTGCACAACTTATGATCGGTCGACATACCTAGACATTTTTTATAATCATCAGAAAATATTTCCTATATTCCGCCGTTTACGAGACGACGAGCTATAGGTTAAACCCTTATGCGGCCAAGTGGTAAATAGGGACAGTCAATGTACATGCATCTGATACATGCATACGGAAATGCATCGTTTCAGCCAACCGACGGACGTCTATTGCTGGGCAAACTTAAACGCCTCATGCAATGATTTTCAGCCCACACGATCCTGCGCCACTTGCATCCAGCGACTAACTCCCCGTCTAGACCAACTCCATCTAGTCGGATGTTTGGCAACACTGCGCTTTTGAGTTATTGAAAACCCTTCAATATTAGAAGGATTAAAATACATTTTTAAAATTCCTGGCAGGCTCGATTCTTTCACAGACAAGTAGAAGAAGATAACTGTGCAAAGAATGATCTCAGATCACTTATAATTGTGGATTAACCATTGATACCTATACCATTTGAAAAAGTAATAAATAATTATCTAACAACAACCGTTTGTATTAGAAGCACGTTTTCTCAGCGACATTATCATATTATGAGGTCGAAACATTTAATTTATTAATGATTTAACGAGGATTTTCTCAGGTCGTTCTTCGCTAAGGCATAATTATGGGTTTAATTAAGCAAACTAATAGCTAATGAATGCAATTCATTGTTAGGTAGCTTGTTCATCATTTTAATTTTTATTGCAATGTTTGTATTTGAATTCTACAGGAATAATATTGACTAAAAACTTTTTGAATTGACTTAAAACTAAACTGCAAAAGTAATGATCGAGCTCGTAAAAGAAAGTCACTACCACGAAAAAGAAAAATGCCTGTGCGTAAGATTTAATTTTCGAACACTAATGACAGCCTCTGAAAGTGCGCCATAACTAACAACTGTATTGAAAATATAGTTTTTTGAAAATAGTGGGTTAATTATATGTCTAAACTAATATAATGTAGTTAGCTTATAATTTACATGTAGTGCTTATAAAGGTAGGCACTATAAAGTTTATCGTTGGTGCACGCGGTGATTAAATGTAAATTAAGCTTAAGGCTGATTTTCCATCACAAGACTATGATGTGTGCGATACTTTATATGTCTCTATACAGTGTGTAACAAAAACCCTGTGGTTCCTATGAGCTCCGTTAGTATAGAATCGATATCGAACTTAAAAAATTAACTCATTTGGAAAAACTAATAAATTAAAATAATAAAATTAAATATTAAGTCGTTATAATTTGTAAAATGAAAATGATTTCTGACCACTGCAAACTATATACTATATTATGTATACCTAATTGAAATGAGGTGGAATCATGTACAAGGATCTAGTAGCTACAGAGGTATACCGTATACCTGAGTAGTAAGTTTCTACTATCTCATCTGCAGAAAAGGATATACTAGATACGTGGATCGATACTTCTGAGCTCTAGTGAACTCCCGTAGCTTCTTCTGCTTTCAAGCTTAAGGTTTTCTACAAAATGAGAGGGCAAATATAGCCCACCACGCCGGCCAGGTGCGGGTTGACCATGATGACGATGCCAAATGCAGTGAGTCCCTCAATTGTGGGTGTTGGGTCACATTGCAAGACACACTGCAAAGTTGGCGTTGTAGTATCATACGACACATCTTGAATACATCAGTTCTTAGGTATCATTTTGCTCAGAAATCGCGTTAGAGGAAACTATGATGGTAGGTATTTACCCGGACGAACTCCGCAAGAAGAGTTCCGCCACTGGGACAGTTTTTATTGATGACAATATACGATACTAAAGTTAGCGCTCTTGAATCGTATAGCTTCCCACACTCCCCCGACTTCATGGACGGCAGTAATAAGCGAATGCATCAAAGTACCGCAACGCACACGAAATGTCGTAAGCGGCTCAATCCGGATTGAACCGGCCGCGACGCTCAAGGATTGCGGGCTGATTGACTGAGATGCTGTTGCACAGTTGCCTCAATTGCACAAACCTGCGTACCACGTGGATGACCAGCCGAGAGGAGATCCGCGGGACAAATCCGGACTTTTAATATAGCTTCTTATATACTTAGATGGAAATTGGTGTAGACTGTAGGTTCGCTGTGAAATGCTCGCCTGCTTTCTATGGATGTTTTATGATCACTATTTTAAAACTAGTAGGGCGTAGTAACTTATACTTGTGAAACGATATTTTATAGCATCGCCTAGATTTTTGGGAACAGTTTTTAAAATGCTTGAACCCGCAAACTCGCTAAGATTCCTCGTCGCGCAATAGTGACTCGGTCAGTGGTTCGCTGCGTAGGTACTAGCTCGAGGGGAATACTACTTTCTGATTTAGTTATTATTATCCACTTTGGGTGCCTCAAGTCCCGAGTTCCGGGATATCTGAGGGATTAAATGTAAATCCGTTTCCATGGATAAGGATTTGTCTAGTGCGAACATGGGCGTCGGGAATCGGGATACAAATAAGATGAAACGACGGAAAAGTTTCTACTAACAATACGTCAATTTTATGTCTCGTTGAGTTTCCACGTTTAATGTGGGAAAAATGTTAAATACGCATGAGAAAATTCTCCTGTCCAGTTTTGCCATGCTTTAGCTGGTTGAATGACTTGGAAAATGTGAATAGGGCTATTTCGCAGGTATATAGGTTTATACGATAAAATCCTGCTTTTAAATGCAAAAAAATTATATGTATAGATTTTTCGTTACCAACTGTAAAGAAAGACTTTGTTAAAAATATTGTAGTAGATAAATGGAGAAACACGAATAGTGGAAAACTCCACAGTTTTAACCCTTTATTGTAAACTTCAGTGGAGCGCTCAAATAAAGACACTGGCTGATAAACTTATGCGATGACCTGATTAATTTTTCCCTCTATACGAAGCGATCAGCGGAAAAAAATTTTTTTATACATAATTGTTCAGGATAGTGAGTGAGTGAATCAGCACGATCAGCTATATGTATAGTTATTAATTCTTTTATGACACGTGACAAGTGCTATACGCGCTTTTTTAACGTAGATAGGCGTGCGTAGAT
This sequence comes from Coenonympha glycerion, assembly GCA_963855885.1. Taxonomy (NCBI): domain Eukaryota; kingdom Metazoa; phylum Arthropoda; class Insecta; order Lepidoptera; family Nymphalidae; genus Coenonympha; species Coenonympha glycerion. The sequence goes on from OY979626.1 coordinate 2,323,328, forward strand.
TATTGTAATATTGTTTTCACATTTTCATACAATGTCAGCATGAAAATTTCAAAACAATATTACAATAATACTGCTGATAATAATAAAGAGATGGTGGTACGGCCCCCAGGTCTTGGTTGGAGAGCGCTTGGTCAGACAATTCAGTATTTAATCCTCTTTTAAACTAACGCAGGTTGTAAGTAATTTGATGGGAACACAGTGGCTGGAAAGGCGTTCCACACCTTAGCGGATCTTATCAGAATCCAACCAATCAGATGGCACTCCGCACTATATAAGATGATTACAATGACACGTTTTCATATACTCGATTAGACCGCAGATGATTTCCGAATTCCGATTTCTCAAATTGGGACAAAGTTTGTGCGCATTGCGCGAGTGTGTGCGAACTGTTAAGAGATAATCGCAAGGAAGTATGGAGTTCGCAAATGGCGTCAGCATTAAATATTCAGCCAACAAGAAGGGAAATTAGCTCAGCTTAGCGATTCATGAATTATTTTGCCACACTGTGGGATGCCTCACTAGTCACTCCAGTTCACCTTAGACTTCAATTAAGTGTGACGTATCTAGTAGGCGTGAACAAAACCTTCGCTTGGTGTCTGTTTAAAGACACGAATACGGAATACAGCGACGTTTTTAAACATTTCACTTCATGACATTCAGCCGACGCGTTACGTGAATGCCTATCATGGTCATCCCATGCAAAACTGTTGTTTGTCAAATGTGCGCGACAAGCCGTTGTTTACGACGAGTATGACTACTATTTTACCGAGGGCTAGGCTCGTCGTTCCCTCTACTGTTGGCTGAGTATTTGATACGGCGTCAGCAGTGAGTAGCATCGCGTACGGAACTGGTTTTCCCTGACGTGTATGAAACGAGCAGATACCTACTGCCACACACTCATTAACTTAAAAATGTTGCAAGTTGAGTATGCGCGATAAAACATAGGTACCTACTTAGTAAGGACGAAATGTCTTGGCCAAAAGGCAAAATGCATGCCCCTGCTAAATTAACTAAGGTTTGGATTGAAACCAACTCAGTTGATAACTTCTGCATACGAAAACTTCTTCATTGTGAATACCAAATTGAAACCTTTGCCACTGTTAGTTAGAATTGCGCGATATAAGAAGAATATGCGCACAGAGCTTTGCATAATATTGTCACCGTCGGTGCCAAATATCAGAACTGAGTAGATACTTCATGACATGATTGTAGGTATTTCATGAGGTAGGCAGTACTGTAAAAGACTCAAAATAAGGTGGGTGGACCATGGAAGGCCATGCTCCTTCGAAGGCCAATTATTAAAATTTCGTAGTTATTGCCATGTGATGACAAATTCCTTCTATCTACATAAACATCCATCGAACTAGAAATCACAGACGCGGCGGCGAATTGCTCGCGCCACTATTTTGGCAGTACGGTCCCTCGCTTCATTGATATCGGAAATCGACGACGTTAAACTAAGGTGGGTGAACCATAGAAGGCCACTCTAACAAATAAATAGTTATTATTCATCTATTTACTGGATAAATGAAACTAACAAATATTTAAGTAATACTTTGTTTTATTACGTAACATATAAACCAATTCTTTTTATTGTAGATTTAATCGCTATTTAATAACTTTTAGTGTTAAATGACTGCTTTATTACAATGGCCTTCAAAGGAGCCTTGTTCCTAGCAACGCCATTTGGAAGGGTTCAATGAAACTTAAGATTAATCAATATTGATCGAATCTGAAATTTAAAAAAGTGGTTTATATGTTACGTAATAAAACAAAGTAATACTTTATTATTTGTTCGTATCATTTATTCAGTAAATAAACGAATAATAACTGTTCATTTGTTAGAGTGGCCTTCCATGGTCCACCCACCTTAGCTATTAAATTTTTTTACAAAACTAGAATTAGGTAAGGTTTGGGTTAGGGTACCAATACACCAGTGCACTCCACATATTAATCTGTGGAGTGCACTGGTGTATTAAAAATCACATCAGTTTTTCTCCGTAATAATAATGGACGACCGCATCATGAAAATATGATCAATTTTAAGACCGGGCCACAACGAAACACAACCTTTTCATGAAATGGTCGGCCACATCATGATTTAATGATCTACATATTCTAAGATGTAGCCACGACAGAGATGTATGTACATTATATCATACTAAGCAGTGATATTCCAGTGATTCAATTTTGCATCCAGATACCGAAACCAATTTTCTGCGCTCACAGTTTCATAAAGGCGTATGACGGCTGCCAATCCAAACTAGACCACAAGGCATTGCTGTCAATATAGATCGGCTAACGCCTCTTATCAAAATCGCCATATTTCAAGAGTTCTTTTATGACATATCAAACAATAAACTTTCTGTGATAAATCATAAAGGAATGAATGCAATGCCTTATCTAGTAAGCTCTATCACCTACTTAGGTGTCACCATTCTGTCACTTGACAGAATGGTGAAAATTAGCTGAATCAAAAAAGCTAGATAAAAAAAGGCTAAGTGCCTAACAGTGGGCGTCTGTAGACAAAAATAATGATGATGATGAATTGATGATATACGGAAAGACAACGGTGTTAGAGATTCCTAAAACACACAGTAAGTATAAAAATATATATGTTGATACATACGAGTGTATGTATAAAAATATATCAACTTTCATTACGGTTTGCAACAATATCTTACGTAACTGCTTAGTTAGTTCTCTTTCGCTTACGTAAAAGTTTAAAATATTTTATTATTGACATAACTACCATTCCTAATGATACACGTTACATCGCCTGGTGGAATATTGTATCATCACGTAAAAAGAATATAAAAAGACGATCATTTGTGATTTATCCAGAAAACTTTAATAGTAGATAAGTACACAGAAGTGACACAGTATAACATGAGATAATACACGGAGATTTCTTTTTAACTCTGAGTTAACAGTTAACACACTAACCAGGATGAAGTGTTAACTCTGAGTTAACTAATAATAAATAAATAACCTGGCTCGGCACAAGTTGGCCTTACCGAAGAAATTTTCCGACTTATTAGTTCAAAGACTCATCACCACCTCATGTCAATTAATTATGTTTTGTGACGAATTCAAATTAATATAGATTAAGTAGCTTATAGATTTTTTAAATCAAAATATTTGCACGTTTCCGTACCTTTAGGTTGACCTACAGTCGAATTAAGTACATTGTCGTATCGAAAGTCGATCACGAGGGCAATGTTTCATTTAGTGTTATGAGATTTAAATTAACACGATTTGAGCGTTACGATGAGACCTAGGTCAAGGTTAATCTTGAATCTTGACCGTTGCTCTTGCCTACGCAGCATGCGCACGTAGAGATATGTTTCTCTACTTTTGGCGCTCTCTGTCTATCAATAAGAATCAGAAAGAGAAAAAAAGAACGACACAAGTAGAGAGACATATCTCTACGCGCGCATTTTATTTGGCTAGTGTTTCATCCCGAAGTGAGACCTCATAAACAGAAGGCACTTGTGGGAGACTTTGGCCGTGGATAGGTTTAATACTCTACCAATAATGTAGGTGTTTCTTACCCCCTTCTAAATTAATAGGATAACATCTTTGACTGCATCGCCACTCACCATCTGGTAAGATAGCAGTCTACAACTTAGCATTGCAATTATATGACGCACTGCGCTCCTGCCCATGGGAGCCGTACCATCTCTGAAAACAGTTATGTTGCAGTATTGTTTTGACATTTTTATACTATGCTTATATGAAAATATTTAAAAAATACTGCAGCATTACTGCTTTAAGAGATGGCGGTTAAGCAACAGTTCCTAAGTCTCTCATCACCAACTTACCGCTTCACAGTAAAATAAAAGACACCGCGGTAGATACCTACTCACCAAGACCTATACAGTACAATTTTGGCTGGTGTGATGATGAAGATAGATTCTATATCCCGAAAAAACCCATGGTCTAAAATAATATAGAACAGCTTGGGTAAATCCCCTCTGGTTGGCGCATTATGTGAATACTAATTTATTTCAATTTTCAAGGCGGTCTACTTCATATAGGCACAACCAGTTTAAGAAGGAAAACTACGACATTCTAACCTTCATCTCGATGCGACAATATTTATACTTTAAGTTTAAATATCTTTGTACGCAGGAAAAATGATATTTACTAGCTTTTATACCTTCTTGCTTGAATGCAACCTCAGTATACAAAATGTTAGAAAATACCTAATGGAAAATACCTACCTATACCTAATCAAAGGAAAATACAGCCTAAAAAATCGTACTCCGTATTTTAATTTGATGCAGTAATCTGACGTTTTTAACTGTCATTTGGTAAAGTAAATAAAAAAAAAAAAAAAAAACAAAAATATAAAAACAAAGTATATTAATTTTCACCAAAATAACTTAAAATAGAAAGTTACTTTCAAAGTAAAAAAATATTTATGTAGAATACTTTGATGATATATTTTATTTTGTTTATTTATTTAGAACCTGATTTATTTTAGAACCTGTAAAAACTTAGAATAGTATTTTAATTGATAAACTGTTATCGTACCGGCACTCTAAAATACAAGGCAGTACATCACATCATTCGAACGTAGAAAAAGAAAAACTAAAATGAGGCAAATGAGAAGAATTCATATCTTTTCTATATCTTTTAATTAGAATCTTTTCGCCAAAGTTCGTTTCGAAGATGGCACAGTCCACACGGTGATTGTAGCCACAGTGGTTCAAGATAAGGTGTAGTCCAAATATTCACTACTCAATATTGATGATTTCAATGTGAATATTTCTACCGATGAGATCAAGTTGTTCGCAGATATTCCCACGCCAAGGCTCAATTAACTTACTACTAACTACGACAACAAACAACTACGTCGTTATTGACATTGTGCAAACCTATGCTTAGCTATACAACAATAATTATATCGGCAATTGAACAGTACAAAGGTTTATTTAAAAGCATGGAATGCGATTTGTAATTTCCTAGTCAATAGAGACTGTAAACTCTACTCTTAGATATTGCGTTTTAGCATTCACATGGTTAGCCCCTTTACGCTAAACACGTGAGTATAATATATTAATTTGAAAAGGAACATGAAAAAATTATGGTAGGTCTGCGACAGTAGATCGTAAGCTATTTTTTATCCCAAAATGATGAAACAAAGTTTGCCGATCTGGCTAATATTTATCTAATATTCTGCACATTTCCGGGGGGAGGGTAGAAGTAGAGAGGGAGGTAGTAAAGGGAATGAAAACTAGTAAAACAAGAAAAGAAATGAAGGTACTAATTCATTGCAGATGTAGAAGTGAATGATGTTTAGACGAACTATAAGTATCAAGAACGAAGATCTTAAATAGAGTTGCGCATGCGCAAACATTCAGGTACCTAATTAAAAGAAATGAAAACAAACAAAGCTGCTGAAACATTAAGTATTGCAAAGCGGGTGCGTTTTAATTGAAATACAAAATACAGCTCGCTTTTGATTCCGCGCGGCGCAGATACAAGTAAATATAGCTTTGCTAGTATTTCATTCATTCGCAATAAACGACCTTCGCCCATTCCCGAATGTTGCATACTCTCTTTTAACCAGCAGTGCTATTCTACAAAATGTCCATCTTTGAAACAGCTGCCAGACAGCTGCCAAGCCAAAGATGACATGCAAAATTGTACTCTATTACAACTGACAAATTCATAGATGCATAGATCATGTATTTTTACGCTCGTCGCTGCTTTAAGTATTTTTGCAGAATAGCACGGCAGATATGCGCTCAATTAGGAACATGTCTCATGATCTTCATGTCATTATCATCTCTGAACAGAAGCCTCCTGTAAAGATTTCCGTCCTGCGTTATTTACGCCGTTTAGATCCACTTCGACGGCTTCCCACGTCTCATATAGTTACATATAGCTGCTCCTGTAATCTAGTATCTACCAGTACTCTTATTACTTCAATCTACTATTTTTATCTATTCTTCAAACTAATAAAATCGACAAATGGTGTCATGAAAGGATCAGGGATGTATGGCATCCCGTATCAAGCTGATTCAAATCCAGACGTAATTTTTTATAGACTTCGGTCTCTACATTATCTCCTGCAATTAATTAACATCCCGATTCCAAAATTAAATTACAGATATGAAAAAGATTCGGTTCATGAGAAAACTTGATAGGTAAGTAGATACCAACTTTGGCCATTCTTCTTTCATACAGTCACATCTTTTTTAGATAACTTTAGGAGTTATCCTGTAACTCAGAGATGACCATTGATAGCTACGAAGTTAGTATGATGTATAATTGTTACTTTGAATGGATAAAAAAAAATCAGATAATCCGAGTTCTTACAAGATAAAGTTACAGTCATACAAGGAAATTATAAAAAATATCTGAGAACCGATTTCTTCCACATACCACATAATCTTACTTACTAATAATAATCTACTTATGAATGGGTAGTCTTGGACGGAAACCGGGAGGTTTTGAGACCCTTCAACTAAAATCTCTTAAAAATCGTTAAATAATTGATTAAGTTTTAAACCAACACCGAGCAGTTATCTGTATCATCTCCGAAAATTTTAACACCATAATATTTAAAGAGATAATATTAATAAACACTTTAAATAAAAATATTCATAAAATCGGATACAGAAGATCTTCATCAGATAATAATTAATCATTAATCACTTTTAAATATGACTTCAAGCCCTTTATGAATAAATAAAATTATCAATGAAAATGGATGAAGTCATTAAATTGACACCATTGAAACAACTACTTAGGTACAATCATGACTTCCTCGTAATTCTTTTGTTTTGGATAGAAATACGCGAATGGGTGTGTTCAGTGCAAATCAATTGGCCCGATGACGATTCAGTTATCAATAATGCATTCAATTTATATCCAATCAGAGAAATACGTCAGGATGCACCGAGCCACTGACTCAGGGAAAAAGATTAATAGACCCCGCGGGCCAAAAGCGGGTTCCATCCCGTATCCAATGAGTGCTAACAGGACTCTATTACCCGTAAAGTATTACTGTATGTCTGCGGGATATATCACATGAACACTAACCAACTGAAATTTTTATATAGTGTGTAAGTATCTTTCCGCAACTTCAAGAAAAAAATTCGAAGCACATTGCCTTCGTTATCTATATTTTTAATTTAGTCTGTGTAATGCCCTAATAACACAATAATGTAGATGGAATGTCGATGTTGTAATATTGTTTGAGCGGAAATCAAGGGCAAGGTCGGAGGGCGGAGTCTATGAGGCTGCTACGTCTTTTGTCTTTTGTAACAAAGCCTATCTAACAATGATATTATACAAGTAAGTATTAACCAATTGATGCCTCATAGGTATTAACTAGCTGTTGCCCGCGGCTCCGCCCGCGTGAATTTAGATTTTTCGCTAATCCCGTGGGACCGATGGATTTTCCGGGATAAAGAGTAGAAGGGGGGAGATGAGTGTTAATCCGGGCTATTAGCTATCTATGTTCCAAATTTATGCCAAATTGGTTCAGTATTTGCGGCGTGAAAGAGTAAAAAAAAACCATCCATCCATACTTACAAACTTTCGCGTTTATTATTTTAAGCAGGAACTAGAATCTAAATAACCCAAACGAGGTTTTATTTTTTCAGAATTAGGTACGCGTCCTACGTCACGTATAGATACTTAAAACATTTTTTCCGAAACCCATGTTACTTTTCGAAAACTTATTTTCGTTCTTCGTTTTCCTTTTATACAAAAATGATTTAGTTAGTTCTATTAAAACTCAAGACGGCTCGACTGATTTTAATGATTTTTTTTCTACTGTTTTATTGTTTTTATTTTCTCTCAAATATTGAGTTGCGATGATTGACTGCTATGTTATACGTATAAAGTTTGGTATAAAGAGAAAAATTATGCTCTTTGTCCTTAGATTATGACGTTAGTGATATTGTCGTGAAACCTGTTTAAAAATAATTGCAATTGTACTAATTAATTTAAATGTTATTATGCTCATTTCTCGTATCTCTTTTACTAATATTGAAGGTATAATTTGTGTGAACTCTGAAAACGTTGACTGCGATTCTGCTTTAGCTAATTAAGCCAGTCGAAAAATTACTATTCGTTTACACCTGTACGGTTGGAAGGGGACAGCTCAAAGTACTAGCATTTCAATATACGATGACGCGCCCCACTCTGTCACACTTCATACGAATCGAATAAAACATAAGTGTTTTTGGCAGAGTAGGGCGCGTCTTCGTGGATTGAAATATTTTATAAGTATTACACCTACTTGTTTAAAGGTACTACCTACGTAGATTTCATTCACAGATATTCTTACCTATTAGTCGTGCTTTAGACATTTCCTAAATATGTATAATGCTCCGCGGTAGATAATGAAGCGGCGCGACTCGCTTCTTAGACACTCATTGAGCAACATGCTGCTTCAGACCTTTACTTTCAAATCTGTGGATTAACAGATTCTCAATGACGATTTAGGGTTGTGTTTACAATATACATAGTTGGAAGTAGGAACGCTTTTTTCAGCAGTGTATAAACGATGCCAGCCAATCGCTGAAATCCCTTGAGGGTCATTCGTTAGGTACCTACATACCTATTAGGGGATTGTAAAGTCACGTATTTACTACCAGATACCAGATACAGTGTTCCGGATGCACAGTTTCTGAAACAAAATCTACGTGATTCTGATACAAAGTGTTTGTTTAAGAAACACTTATAGATTGAACACCTGTGCTCCCCTCCCCATACTTGGGAGCAAATAATATACAATATTTTCCTTGGTATTTAAAATTGAATTTGAGTTTGTTGGTTTGTTTGTCCTTCAATTACCTCAGAACAGAGCAACGTGAATTTTGCACATACATAGTTGAAAGCGCGAAAAATAACTACCTAACCTATTTTTATCTCGGGACAATCAATGATTGCCATGGGGTTTGTGAAAAACCGAAACGGAGAAACTAGCAACAAGATTTTCTTGTATTCGAATCTTAATTAAGTACTTAATCTTATTTAATTAATCTTAATTAAGCACAACCGGTGAACCTATGCCAATTTAGGATTTTGCATATTTTTAACCGACTTCAAAAAAAGGAGGAGGTTCTCAATTCATCGGAATCTTTTTTTATCTTTTCCATGAAATCAAGCCAGTCCATACCTACCGGTTTAACTAGCTAAATTACAAACTTGTTTATTATTTGTTTTGTTTATATATTTTAAAAAATCCTTCTTCTCATAAAATTCCTTGGCCCTGAAAGTTCAGACAATCAACATCAAAAGTTTAAGCACCCCTACTTAGTTTAAATAAATACAATATGTCGTAATTCTTAGCACGTTTACTTTTAATTTAGTCAAATTGGTGATTCGCGTAGCGAAAGTCGCATTGCAATTAATTCACATTCGCTAAGCATAAACGTAAAAATGTAGGTACTAGGTACATAAAGTATATTTTTAGTAGGTAAGTTTCTTCCAGAGTATGGCGCGTTGGAATCCTCGTGAATATCATATTATTACCGTCAAAATATATTATATGTTACTGATTTATCTGAGTTACAAATCTAGGTACCTAAAATTGTCCGGAAATCGAACCTCGTACATTCAGGCTAAATTGATACCTATCTTACTTACTGGAAAGTCACTAATAATGAGAGAACTCGTGCAGACAGATAGACAGGCAAGCAGACGGATAAGGATGTCTTAGTATGGCTACGTCGTAGAATTCAAAAGATACACGAAGCCAAATAAATGGTTATAAAAAGTGTAGACTTTCCGGCCCGATGCTATATAGAAAATTTATTCCTTACAAATTAAATGATACATCTTCGGCTGCATTGTCACTTCAGGTGCAATTGCAGCCAAAGTGTTGTTAGTAAAAAACACTACGTTCGAAAAATTTAAGGCAACAGCCATAAAATAGGCTCGATAGCAGTCTAACATCAATCGACCATCTCACGTGATTGTGAGCCTATACTTGTTAATTATCTATTTAGCGCGTTGAGGAGAGGCGCTAACAGGCCTTGCCTATGATGACGTCATTCCACACCGCATACTTTGTAGCTTATAAATTATAATCATTGAGTAAGCCACCAGAAAAGTGGTGGAAAAGCCCTTAGCTGAAACGGTAGTACTCGTACTATATGAAATGGTTCGTTGCACACACTGCCCATACCGCGGCAAGTATCCCACCAAACATTTTGTTCTCAAATAAAATGTTTTTTATTACTCTTACGCCAAGTTTCCTGATAGTTGTTTTAGTGCAAACCCGAATTTGGCGGTAGTGTTTTGAGTTTTCATAGGCCTATGTGAAAAATGAAGATTTCAATTTTTAAAAAACATACCGTTAAGTTAGGCCAAAAATCATAAGATGTCTATAGTATTGCGGCCGGGGGACTCGGTAACGCAATACATGCAGAGAAGTGTCCCCTTCCCAGCTACACCGCCCGCTAACCGCTGACATCTAAGTTCCTTGCCTCCCCCACCGTCTGTCACCCCGCAGGAGGGTCGCGACGAAGTTGCCAAACTATAAACCATCAAGTCAGAAGCCTGATAGTCCAAGCCAGATATTGAATATCTAGGTTCGTTAGGTAAGTAGGTATTATACTGCCAGGCGGCAGCCACATATATTTCTCTCGAATAAATTACACTTTAATTGATATTAATACCACGCGTCGCAATACAAGGAAAAATCTAACAGTAGATACCGACCCGCATAAACTTAAGATACCAAATAAAGTTAGAATTGTTCTAACTTGTAAGACTATGAATTTATTGTTCCGCTTTATGGTTTCCTGTGCAGAATTTCCGCGTTTAGTCATTATCACCTTAAAACACATTGATTACACGCGTATAAGAGAATAGAGATATTTTAGTGATCGCCCTTAACATTATTGTACTTGGCAGTGGTGTTGTTCAGAGTCTGTAATAATAGCTGTTCAATACATCAGCACAGTCGGGCGACATTGCTCGTGGTATCACTCAATCATTAGGAAACTCTATTAGTTTTTCTACAAAGCGTTGAAGAAAAACTATAATAGACTGTCCTTGTGTAAAGTTCGGTCTAATATTGTACGTACTGGCAAAAGTTTTTGTTTTTTTAACACTCTACAAGTAAGTTCTTGACTGCGATCTCATGGTAAGTGATACCGCAGCCGAAAATGCTATCGTACTCACTTGAAAGGGTAAGTAAACTCACCTCTAATAGTGTCTACACAGCATCGCGCCGGAACACTAAATGGCTAATCTTCGGGTGGGGTGTGGTGGTAGGAAGCCTCCCAAAGTCCAAACCTAAGCCAACTTTGGAAGTTATAAAATTCTAACTCCGTGTTCAAAATTATAATACATGTTTTGTTTATGTGTGTATACTTTTTCATGACTCATCTGCGGACCCATTTTGATTGATCGTGGATAAACCTGGATAGGCTAATTTTAATCTCGTACAAAACTACGGCGCTTGCGGAATTAATACAGAAATGAAATACATAGTACATACTACCTAAATAATTTTGTATTACCTAAAACTAAATTAAGAATTCGCGCCCGGAAACCCATCAAAATGCCATATGGCTAGAGGTGCAGTACCTACCTACTCACTCATTTTCTATACAAAATACAAATAATAATATATTCGTGGGGAAAGCGACGGGCAAAAGCTTATTTGAGCGGAAAAAAGGATTTCTAATATCTCACTAATCTTTTTAGAGAGAATTCCTGCGGAGGGAAACTTTTTTTATAGAATTCCCTAAAGGTTCCAGTAGTGAGGGTCCCGTAGGATGATAGACTACTTTTTAATGTGATAAAAATTATTACCGTATTATGAACAAGAATATAAATAATGACGTTCAAAAAATATTAAAATCCAAAGAAGATTTATAAAGATACAGGCATTTTAATTTAAGAGTGGGAGGATCTTCTAACCCATCTCGCAAGTATGAAGCCGCCTGCCGCACGAAGCTATTTTATTGAAAACTGATTGGTTACTCAAACATAGCTCCGCTTTGGTGGTAACTGGGCCTTAGTCACAATCTCTGTCTAATCAGAAGTATTTAAATGTTTTCGATTTAATCAGTTTTTTCAGTGTAGGTAATTTTTATCCTAGTTTAATAATAAAGTTATCAAAAAAATTTGAGTCAAATACCCAAATATTTAGGCTACAGGGTAGCTGGAAATGGCCAAAAAATGCAAAACATAATCTATTCAATTTTCGGCCACTATTTAGCTAACGGGGACCAGGGGCCCTACCACCATCTCTTACCTATAGTAGTAATGCTGTAGTATTGTTTTTACATTTTCATACAAACACAGTATGAAAATGTCAGAACAATAATGCTCTATTATTGCTTTATGAGATGGTGGTAGGGCCCTAGGACTTGAAATTAACTATACCTAGGTGAGATAAGTGGACCTTGGGTATGGAACCCTATGCGCCCTTTGTACAATGCTCGACGGCAGCGGCGGCGCGTGAATGCGGTATTGACATTGAGTTTGGGCTGCTGACCGCACGCCGCACTCCGCGCGGGTTATTTGCGTCCGGCCGTGAGCGCGCCATTCACTCGCAACTCGCAACTCGGACACTGACTAGATGAAAATACCATCGCCGACTCCGACCGTACCCTGCAGCTATAGCCAAGGGACTACCGACTAGGCCTAGCACATAGGCACTTCTATCGAGACGATGATAAGGGCTACTAATATTAGAGAAAATTGGGGCTTCGACTGGAATGCAGAAGCCCTAATCAAAATATATTTAGGCTCCATATTAATTTTTATAATTTTTATAGGTAAGTAGATAAAATATTTTATATTTTTTATAGATACGGAACCCTCCGTGTGCGAGTCTGACTCGCGCTGTGTTGTTTCAGAATGCGCGTTAGTCACGTGATCAATATAGCGATCATTTGGATGCATTTTTGAATTTCGTTCCATTTACATCTTTTAAGGTGTTCCGGCCCTACTACTAACATGTACCTACTCGTAGTTTTTAGATGTTGTGCTCTTGCCATAAGCATACGGTACCCATCCCCCTTAAGGTTTTTCGGCCCTACCAGCTCAAGAAATCAATTGCCATAAGCCTACGATGTATTCAATATTGTATTTATTAAGCCCACTATTAGCGTGGAAGGCAAAAGGCCAAGAGGCAGATCTCCAACCCGGTGGTCAGAACAACTCAAGGAAACTGGCGCCAGTTCATTTTACGGAGCAGTCCACATGGCTGCAGACAGAACGCGGTGGAAGGAGATCATTTACCGCAGGGTTACTCGCCGTGATTGATTGTCACGATCCTCAGTTACGAGGGACCGACCGAAGAGAGAGAGAGCGAAAAACTAAATTGAATTTTCGCGCCCGGAAACCCATCAAGACCCATCAAAATGCCGTATAGCTAGAGGTGCAGTACCTACTCACTCATTATCTATACGAAATACATAATATATGAATTCTGTACACGGGTTTGTAAAAATACCGTATCTTCAGTCTGGTAACAGTGTTAATATCTATCGTTCATAGGACATCTTTGACAATAACTCTTCCACGTTTTTCTTCCACGTTTCTGATACGAACCGCTAAGGTGTGGAATACCCTTCCAGCTTCCGTGTTCCCCGCCAAGTACAATCTGGGTGCCTTCAAGAGAAGAGTGAATAGGCATTTTCTAGTCAAGCGCACTCCATCCTAGACCTCATCATTTCTGCCCATCGGACATGATTGTGGTCAAGCGCAAGGCTATCAATTGTAAAAAAAAGACATTTCAACCTGGGTACGCCTATAGAATTCTAGCGGTCGCCTGTCGTTCCACACGCGTGAATTTCGGGTACCGATTTTTCGTTCATTTCATGAACTAACAACTTTAGAATTTTTAAGGGACCCTTTGTGTTAATCCCGGGACCCGTAGCCCTATTCTGTACCTCGGTGCCTATCAAAGAATGATAGCCACTAGCAAATGTTTTTCATCCATTGAAGTTTTGCTAAGGAAATGTTATTTTTATTTCATAGCAAACTTTCAATGGATAAAAAACATATGCCAGTGGCTATCATTCTTTGATAGGCACCGAGATACAGGATACGGGCGCCGGATATAATCTATTTCAAATTTTAGCCAATTTGGTTCTGTAGCTTTTATTGTACTGTTACTCTTTCACGCAAAAACTTAAAACTTTCGCGTTTATAATATTAGTGGATAAGGATTACGTATATATGCAGGCGCTTTCCATTTCCGAGCTAGAACCTAGAAACTCGAAAAATAGATAGGTATTATGGACGAAGGAGGGACAAGAGTTTGATTTTGCACGGCTTGATTCTAAGACAAGTCATAAGGACACCTGAAACATACTTTGCTTCTTGTCTAGTCAAGTTAATAAGAAGTGGCTATCTGTAAACCTTGGGATGAAAAGATAAAGCAATTCTATTGATGCGTCCATTATCGTATCATATGACATATCATCTCTGGTCGATACTCACCCTTACATTTGAGCACATCAATTACAGTCCATAACGTTTCTGAGTTGCTTATTCAATAGTAACTTGTAATTGTATATTATATGTTACCTAAAGATTTGTGTGGGGAGTAGATATTAAATCGGCTCTACCTAGTTGATTCTCATCATTTATATTTTATATACTAGCTGACCTGGCAAACGTTGTTTTGCCCTTAGGGGTCATAAAAAATAGATAAATTGAGATTTAAACTATCCTATCTCTCAAGTTGGATCGAACTGCACATGGTGTGCGAATTTTATTGAGTCCATTGAGGACAAACATTGTGACACGAGATTTATATATATTAAGATAATACCTTGTTTACGTGAAAAATGGTTTTATATAACGAAATTACTATTGAGGGCTTAGTAGATACCTACACGGAAAAGCTCGCCCCTGAAGGAAACCTTCAGAATGATAACCTTTCTTTTCTTTTATATTAAAAGTTATTTTGATGAATCCAAGCCTTATACAACGAGTACAGTAATTAGTTTTTATTTTGAATAAAGAGCCAGTGTTCTAAACACATTAGTGTCATTTGCTTTTTAGGGAACCGTACCCAAAGGGTACGGAACCCCCTAGGGACCCCTAAGGGACCCCTAAAAAGACTAAGACTTCGCTGTCCGTCCGTCTGTCACCAGGCTGTATCTTTTGAACCGTGATAGCTATAGACTTGTAATTTTCACAGATGATGTATTTCTGATGCCTCTATGACAACCACTGCTAAAAAATAGAAAAATTTAATATTTAAGGGTACCCATGTAACAAACGTGATTTTTTTTTCTTGTTTTTAATGGTAAATAGGTAGACACTTCAAATGTTCACAGAATATTTGGTTAGGTACACACTTAAAAAAAATAGTTAAATTAAAGTCAAAAATATTTAAGGGGGGCTCCCATTCAACAAACATGATTTCTTTTTTGCTTGTTTTTGCTCGATATTGATAACGGTAATGGGTGGTGGCAGACGCTTCAAATGTTCACGGACTATATAGATCTACCTACATTATTTGTATAACATACTTATTTAATTGAAAAGTTAGTAATAGTTGGTTATAATTTTCGTTTTGTTCACCATTAGGTACCTACTCGTTAGTCATGTTTAGGTTTCACTTATGTTAATCTAATTTCGCTCTATTAGGTAGTTCTTGTCGTAACATATACATAGTTCTTGTATATATAATATAGGTAGTTCTTGTTGTAACATGTAAAATAAAAAATCAAAGTCAGAGTATATAGCAGCATTGAGCAACTTAATTCGCAGAGTCTGTGTTTACAGTATCCTTGCAGAATGTAGATTGAATTAATATAAAAGTAGAGTACCTATTTTTGATCGGGTAATAAAATCCAATACATCGCAAATGGCCTCACTATTGAACGACATCATCCGCCCAAAGAGGGAAAAAACATTAAATTTTTAATACTTATATTTATGCAACAGTTTACGGGCTACTTAGTTCGAGGAAAATTTTCGACAAAAAAGACAAGTGGTCTTCTTTATGGTTCATAATTTAATTAGGCATGCTTTTGCCATGATGCTCTGTAGCAGTTGCGAAAGACAGAATGAAGGCAATTTTCTTGCCAGTACTAATACGTTACCTTATATAGTAAACTAGGACACCAGCATGTGTTAAAAAAAATCCATATTTATAAGTCGTTTAAAAAAACATACCTTTTTATTTTGTCTCGCCGGGGTGAGCCCCACTTGGGAGCCCATCTCCGCCAAAATATTCTTCGGCATTTTGAATCACAACTGATATCACTTGGGTAAACAAAAAAATTTTTTTTTTTTTGGTTAAGAGTTGTCGTGCGCAAAAATCCCGGCGAATTTACGTAACGCGGTGCGCGGCGGACGCGCGAATTAGCGAATGAGAGTGGAGCCGTGCGCTTGCGCTTATAATGGTTCCGATGATGACGCGCGCGCACCAACCTGCACTGCACCCTGTTTGTGTGTTTGTGCCAATCTGTGCTACAACTTTACTCGTCTGCCTTAAAAGAGGTTGCACTCCATTCTCTTTTGCGTACTGACTTCGGAGACATGTGCGTTTGGAGTAACTAAAGCACGTGTACCTATCCTTGTAGGAAGCAGGAACATCTACAATAGTTTAATTTTTATGATCTGAAAACATGCGAGAGACATAATATCAGCGTAACAACTTGTAACAAATTGCGCCTAAATAATTTTAATAGCAATGATTTTTTTATGAAATAAATGCTGTTCAAAATGTTTACTCGCATTTTCTAAGCTTTTTAATATTAAAAAATAATGAGTTCATAACCAATACGCATCATTTTTTAATAAAAAATCATTGCTATTAAAATTATTTAGGCGCATTTTGTTGCCAGTTGTTACGCTGATATTATGTCTCTCGCATGTTTTCAGATCATAAAAATTAAACGATTGTAAAGACATAATTATAATAAAATAAATAAATAAATAAAAATCATTTATTTCAGGTTACAATACAGACCCATAAAAAAGTGCAGACATTAAAATATATATCAGCAATCAAAAAATCAAATTACACGCAATAAACATAAAAATTTAAATATGATAATGTTTTAAGTAATTAAAATTTTATATTAAAACTAGCTGTTGCCCGCGGCTCCGCCCGCGTGAATTACGATTTTTTTACATATACCGTGGAAATCCTTGATTTTTCACGGGATTCTGGTGTGATGTTATACAGAAACCTATTCTTACCTCGCACGGGTTACCTTGTGGTGATTTTGAAAACTCCTTTTTCTTAATCTTAATATAAAGTTTCATTAATACGTAGTTGAAAGATCAAAAGGACGTTAAAATCGTCCTTTTCAATGTAATTTTTATTCTGAAACCACGAAATATGTCAAAAATCATAAAATCATGTGAAAATTTGTACTGGTGATAGAGCTCTTCTTTCAGGGTTCGGCCGGGTAGGTACCACTGAGATAAATTAATACTATACTAACAATATTCCCCAGCCCAACATAAGAGTCATTTAAAAATCTTTGCTACATCTCAATACAATCCAAAATATCAGAATGGGCAATGGCTATATATTTCTTTACGTATAAAAAGACCTATGACAGTCAGTCGGTTAGGATCGATAAGACCTAAGAGTTAAAAATATTTGTGAACCATTATTACCCTTTCCATACTGCGGATGATAAAAAAAAAAAAAGACGCGGCACTCCGGGAATGTCGACAGAAGTTAATCTGTTCATGTTTTAACAGTGCCATCTTAATATAAAGTCATGAAACAGTAAATATCATGACAGTTAATTATTATTTAAAAAAATTCGGTAGTACCTATCTCAGAGTTTTACATTCAAGTTCCACATAAATAGTAGAGATGGCGCTATACGGTAAAACGTAGCGAGTTTCATGATTTTTGTTCAACCTAAAAGTAAAAAATCTTAAACCATACAAAATCTTCTGCTAAGCCTATTTATTTACGGCTGTAAGGTTAGTCCAGTCTAACTTTAGCTCTACGTCTTAGCCCTAGGTTCTTTGTCCATTCCGAGTTTCAAGTCACCTAAGTACTTGAACTTATCGCTAAAGGTTCTGATGCCTGTAATTTCTAAACTACAAAAGTGATGATGATAAAATTTGTATGGAATAATCTTTAAAGAACCTCCTTTCTAACAAAGAAAGAATGAATGAAATCGGACAACGCGTTAATGAATTATAACTAAATACACATTTTGACTTTGATGCCGTCTTCCAGGGAAACCATGATGAATTTCGAGACAAAAAGTATCCTATGTCCTACCTCGGGGTATGAACTATAATCATGTCAAATTTCATTTAAATCCATTCAGCGGATTAGCCGTGATGCGCGGTCTTGAAACAGACAGACAGACAGACAGACAGACAGACAGACAGACAGACAGACAAAAATGAAACAAATTACAGTTTTGGCTTCAGTATCGACTAAATAGTGTCCTCCAACAAAAATTTTCAAAATATCTTTAATGTACAGAATTCGACCCTTTACAGTTTTATTATAAGTATAGATGTCAAAACTAAAGAACTACAAAATTATTTATATTTATCAATTATTAAAATTATTTAAAATTATTTATCAATTAGTAAAAGCAATTAGTAAAAGCAAAAGTATAAGCTTTAATGTGACGTACTGTTTATCGATGGCCAGGAATATTTTTTTCCAGGGCACAGCTCCATACAAGTTTCGGCCATGTCCTTTGTGCATTGGCCACTGTTTCAGAGCAGCAGGCTGTTCTACAACTTAACTCGTCTGCCTCCCAACGGAGGTTGCACTCCATCCACTTTTGTGTACTGGCTTCGGAGTCATGTGCGTTTGGAGCAATGCATGTATCGGTGTAGAAAAACGTCTTGAAGAATCATGCATATCTGAATTCTGAGAGTTAGCTCTATAAAATTCTCAAATATGTTCATTGGCCACTGATTCAAGACCGTGGGCGGATTCAATAGCGTTCAGTTTGTTAGTAACCCTCACTGGGTTGTTAATTAAAAAGTCGCCCAAGTGCGAGTCGGACTCGCACGCGAAGGGTTCCGTACCAATTATCTTTATATAACATAGCGAGATGATGATGCAAAAGCCAGAAGGCCCAATTATACCCTACTACTAAGTACTATCCAAAAAGCAAAAAATCACCGTATGGGAACCCCCTTCAATATTTTTTTACTAATTTTTTTAGCATTTGTTGTTATAGTGGCAACGAAAATGAATCATCTGTGAATATTTAAAGTGTGTAGCTATCACGGTTCATGAGATACAGCCCCGTGAGAGACGGCCGGACGGTCTCAGCAACAGGGACCTTAAAAACGGAGGCAAAAATCCTTAAAAAATGTTTGTATTCCTTTTTGTACAAGTATGTCCCACTGAAAATAGTACAGTAGCGGCTCATAACAGAAGTCACGAAAAAAACATACTAGGTACTTAAGTAATAATAATTGATAGGTAGGTACTTCGTGTACTCCAGTGGCCGGCCAACCAATGAAAATTTAGTATTTATTGCCGACTAAACTGATTTGATATTTTTGACCACACTCTTTCAAATCCCGCAAAAACTTTAGCTGAGAAAATTACCGATGACCCCCATGAGTCATGACTACTTACATTTTATTTAGCAAAATTTGTCAAGCTATTTGAGGATAAAAAATTGGAACACGCGCACACCGGTTTTTATAGTATAAGTAGACCGTACGTAATGACGACAACCATGAACTTTACAACATCTTTTACGATCCAGAATCTAGTAAATATAAAATTAAAAACACAATTATAGGCCACCAAAAGAAAAACACTAACTGTTGAAGATTGTCGATAGCGAAATAACTACGTAATCATATTATTAGTTAATTCAATAATTGTTTGCTATCGATTTTATGTAACGTTGATTATTTATAATTTACCTATGTTATATATACTTAAGACTATATGTGAGTCAAATAAATCTTATAAACACCGTATTTTTATTACCTATAGTTAAGATATACAGTAATTTAATATTTCTGACGTTATAAGATGTATATTTTAGGCTATAGCATTTATCTTTGGTAATATTATTACCCTAAACCATGTAAATAACTACTGATTACATACTTGAATATAGGTAGCGATAACTCATACATAATAATTGTATTCCTGTATTAAAATTACTTGTATTAATCATTTAATTAAAAGATATACCAATACTCATAGTAAATCAGCACAAAACCATGTACATTAAGGTATTGCCTATTGCGGGTATACAATCCGTCTCGCTTTAACACATAAGTGCGTCCATGTCAAACTAGCTTATAATCCGTTTCACTCTAATTGTATACCTGTCTCTTACTATTTATACCCACACTTGTTGTCTTTGTCTAATACATAAGCGCGCCTATTGTTATCTTTGTTACTCACTGATTTTATCTATTCAATAAAGAATGCGAGTCTGCGACTACTCAGGTAGCCCATAAATACCCATAAAATTCAGCCAGCAGGCACAGTGCTGGCGTCCCACCTGCCCCTCCGTGCGAAGCTGTGCCTGTACAAGGCATACGTCCGCACGCGACTCACCTACGCGGCCCCAGCCTGGTTCGCGCTGGTCAGCGAGCCGGGCCGCAAGTCGCTGCGGGCGCAGCAGTCGCTCGCGCTCCGCACCATCGCCGGAGCGCCACGCTTCGTGCGGAACCAGGTCATCTCCAGGGACCTGCACATGGAGAGCCTCGACGACCACGTTCGCCGCCTGAGCACCTCGATGTTCGCGCGCGCCGACGGAGCGCGGTCCCAGCATCTGCGGGGCATCGCGCCATACCATCGGCGGCCGCCGGATATCAGGGGTCTGCCACGTGACCTGACGTCGGATTGAGACCACAACGCTTCCTCGCCGCTGGCTGACGGGCGCCCACCGGGACATCACTGGCGGGCACGACCTCGCTGAGCGGCGGGTTGCAAGCTACCACCAGGATTTACCTCCACTCCGCTGCGCTCGCAGATCGCTCGCAACACCACGCGGGCTTGTATCGCAGCGCGGCGGAGTCACCGGATCGACACCAAGGACTAGCAATGGTCCCACCCAGTGCCCCGCCTGTAGTTGCAGGCGGCGCCGAGACCATCGAAATTCGAAAGGGGCCATCGCCCCGAACGATTACCCCGGGACCCTTAGGGGTCCGCGTGGATGACCAGCGGTGTTGAGCAGGCACACTTCACATCGAGGCTCCTCAGAGGTCGCATCTCTGCGGTATAATAAGACCCTGTGTTTTATTTTTACCGTTTACAACCTGCGTGCTCTCCCTGCACGTTCCTCTCTGTGGCGGTCTAACCAAAATCCGCCACACTAACCATTTTACGAACTCTCTTTTTAATTAATTTATTAATGTATAATGTTTGTCTCGTAATTCTACGACTATCAATTATTATTTGTGACCCCATTAAAAGCGGCCGCTGCTCAGTATACATTACCTTCCTACATATTTAACGAATTTTGCATGTATTTGGAAAATAGTTAAGTGTGCACTTTGTTAATGATAACTATTTCTTGTAAATTTTTATTAATAAATAGACTAGGTGAAGGGCATACTCAAGAACAAGGAGGATAGGTATCCTCTTAAAATCTTGAGTATCAATTTTATTATTATTATAATTTGAGTGGTATGAAGTGTTGCCGTTCACGAGGCACGGGTATCAGAGTGCCCTTCAAGAGATTTTACGCTAAATATAACGATTAGCAACCAAATTCTCCTATCAAATTTGTCGACCTCCCTGGCGCAGGGGCGCGCGCTCGTATTCGACTGGGAGGTCGCGGGTTCGATTCCCGCCACGGGAAAAAAATAATAAAATTCCAAAGTTGTATAATTTCTGAATTAGCTCAGGTCTGGTCTGGTGGGAGGCTTCGGCCGTGGCTAGTTAGTTAGTAAGTGGCCACCCTACCAGCAAAGACGCACCGCCAAGCGATTTAGCGTTCCGGTGCGATGCTGTGTAGAAACCCTTGGGGTGAGTTTACTTAACCCTTCCAAATTAGTATATACGTTAACATATTCGGCTACTTCATCACTTACCAACAGGTGAGATCGCAGTCTAGTACTTTATACTACTTACTTAGTACTTGTATAGTGTAAAAAAAATGTTAACTAGCCAGCCAGTCAATTAGCTGCGCCTACTTGTTATATATATACCTACCTGTAGGTATCTAACTTAAAATTACGATTCACTACCACCAAAGGTACATAAACAGCAGGAGGTGTTTTATTCAGCCTATAGAAGACAAAAATGCCTCAAACCCTTAGCGTAGCGTATTTCGTCATTGCTCAAGCCCAACTCAAGCCCCACTATGAAACCAACTACCAAGCAAAGAAAGCCTGTAGGTAACTAACCTAAAATTACAATTCACTACCACCAAAGGTGCATAAATATCAGGAGGTGTTTTATACTACATTGAAGTATTCATCCTATAGAAGTCGAAAATGAAAGCCCCACTGAAAGTACTAGCAAAGATCTTCGAGCTCAGTTTCCCTACTGGGCGCTGAGTATTCAATTATATCCCTTAAGGAATTATTTTGCTACTAGTTATTTCCCCCGATTTCATACATACAGGTTTCACGTGATCCATTTGTTTTCCCGGTTGCTTCGTATTTCTTTAATTTATTTTTAAATCAGTTCTCAGTGGTTTAGACCTGTCTAAACTGTCTTTTGGCGGTAACTATAATCTTCTTATCGCTAGGAGATAGAGATAGAGAATCTAACTTTGCTCTAAATTGTACTTAGAAACTTTTTTTAATAAAATGATACTGTTACCTTATAGTTATAAGTAAGGGCCGAGTTTTCAATCGCTAGATAAATGCTAATGAATAAATATTATGGCGTTTTGACAGATTTTGTATGGGATACATAGAAGAAGTCATTGATGGGATATATGTTTCACCTCGGAAAGTTTAGCTGACAATTTTTATTAAATAAATTGTACTCAACGAGTAACTATTATTTAGGACTTTTGCAAGTATGCTGAAAGAAGTGCCGGACCGAGAAGCGTTTACACCCTAAACACAGCCTAAGTACACACACGAAGACATTAAAAAGAACTATGCAAAATTACCTTTAGTTATTTTTATTGTGCAGGATTGCCCGTGGCTCCGCCAGCGCGAATTTTGATTTTTACAAATCCCGCGGGAATCGTGATTTTTTCCGGGATTAATAGTGTTCCCGTGCCCGTTCCCGCTCCCTTTCCCACAGGAACTATGGTATTTTTCGGGATAAAAAGTAGCCTATGTCCTTTCCCTAGCTCTATTCTATCTATGTTCCAAATTTCATCAAGATTGACAGGCCTGAAAGCGTTTCAGACAGGCAGACAGTCAGACAGACTGAGTTACTTTCGCATATATAATATTTTATCATTTATTATTAATATAATATAATTAGGGATAGAATGAGATGCATGTACGTACAAGTGTTTGACAGGGATGCTAGTAGAATCCATGTTCCTTCGTTTAAATATTGTGAACTGGAATGAGAAAGCTATAGAAAGTGAAATTACAATCAATACGACGTCGCTGTTGCGTAGCACTACGTTCAGTCTATTGATTTCCTGGAGGATGATGACCAGGATTTCATAACTACAAGGTGTTAGCTGTCAACCCGTATAGACTAGTGTGACCGTTTGTGACCGTTTGTCGCAGATTTCTGCCATTTGGGCAGATTTAGCTCCTAAATTTTAACTCTTTCAGAAAAAGATGACGATTTAAGGAACTTGCAGAATGTGGCAGTCGGCAGATTTCAAGGAAATCCTTATCATGATTTTATGTGAAAATCTCGAGGATATCACTGTTTGTATCTATAATAACTGTACTTGTACAAGTACTTTTACAGTTCAGAAATCGAGGTGGTAGATTTTAATTGCTAGTGTTTGGCAGATTTGCCAATTTTGAAACGGTCACATTGATACGTATATCAATGTGACCGTTGCCTATGTGAATATTATGTTATCCAAATTTACCAGCAATATAGGATCTCGTCGCTGCTGAATGAAAAAAAGACGTATAGCCACCGATTTATATTGTACCGTGCGTGTGGCACTCGTTGACTGCCGCGGTCAAGCTATTGCATAGATACAACCAATGCCACCTAGACGCGATTTGCAGAACTAAAGAGACAAGCGTGATATTTCAAAAAGTCATTAGACGGAGTCTGCTGACCCACGGTGTCTCCCATACAAACGTAATACCAAAATCATATTTTGTAATTCGTGCAATTTTCGATCATGTTGTGGTGTTATTCGGGTTCATATAGTAATAATCTATGCTCCTGGCCGAATTTAGTTTTGCTTATTATTATGTCAAAGAGGACATGTTTTCTACTTATTCGTTTTGTAATAAAAACAACACTATCTCACGTCGCATTAGTTCAAGAGCACAGTTTTTACTGTCCAGCTAAAGAAAAACACCAGTTAATAAAGAAAGTTACAAGTTTTCATTCATAATTTTTGGTATTACGGAACTCGACCAAAGTTATAAAAATTTTGATCAAAATTGATTATTATTTCGTTTTAAAGAAGTATTTCCGAACCAAATATGAATCTGAATAACACCACAACATGATCCAAATATGCACAAATTACTAATGATTTGTTATTTTGAATCAATAGAGACATTGTAGTTCACAGGCCCCTTAAGGCAATACATGAAAAATTGTGTTAAATTTCTATAGGGCCACAAGACATTTTAAAGCGATCCTTAAAATAAGAACTTCACGGTTGATTTCACATTTACTAATAATTTTCTTCTAGAACATTGACATTCAAATTTCGCTATTCAGCCAGTACTGCTCATAGCATATCGATAAAACATTATCGACTTTAATTAGAATATTCTGCGTATAGACGAATCTGTTCAGAGTAATCTTAAGAAGTTTTATCACTACTGTACGGATTTTGTACGCTTATCAATAGTAGAAAAATGGCTTTTCATTGCGGTAATAGATTACAGTAAATTTCTGAAAATAATCCCAGCTAGATCGATTTATCGTCCCCGAAACCTCCTGTATACCGTTCATGAAAATCGTTGGAGCTGTTTCCGAGATTCAAATATATACACGAATTGCTCGTTTGAAGACATAAGATTAAACAAAGTTTTGTATGTAAGTCTAAGTAGCAACTTATGATAAAAAGCTTTCTCAAATTAGGTAATAGTAAATTCTTTTCCTTTAACAGTTCTCTGATTGGCCCATTGAGTCATTTTATGTGATTTTTATGACTTAGGAGAAATTAATTAAATTTGATTTTTTCATATTGTTTTTTTTCAACTTTATCGATAATTTTACGAGTCACGGTTAAGATGCATCACTATACTTTGACAGTTATCAAATATTAAAGTTTATTCTTTGCCATTGAAATTTTAACCTTAATTACATAAAAACAGAGTTCCTAAAAAAATCTTTAAAATACGAATCAACTATTTTAAGTCAATTTTTGCAATATAAATTATATGCCTGTGACAATAAGGTTGACTTTAATGGAAATATAGGTCGGAGTGGGGGGTGACAGGCTATTTTCGTTACGCAATTTCTGGATTCGGTCCACCCGTCAAGGCCCGCGATAGAAGCTATGCAATAGCTTAAAAATCGTATTATAATATTTGAGTTTTGACCCAATAGACGTATTTGTGCTCTGCCTGCTGTTTCAGAATTTTAGAACACGCGACAGATAATTTTTGTATGAACGGGACAAGCTACATTAATGATCATTAATTTAAATAAATTACTAGGTTCTGCCAGCAATTTCGCCCGCGTGGAGTTCAGACTTCAGTGTTTGCAAAATTCCGCGCAATTGAGATTATCCCATTGTGGTTTCAGTTCAGTTCAGTTCAGGACTCGTAACTCGTTCCTGAAGGAGAAGACCACGCTACTATCGCCTCAGATCTTATCACAATGTTCTCAAAAGTCTTTGCAGGAACACTTGGCCTCTGGTCAGCAATGGGACATAAAAAGATATTGCACGTATCAGAAAGTGGAAGAAAAACGTTTCGTTTGAGTTCGCTGGAGATCAACCACATATGGATGCTACTGAGGTTGAGTTGAAATACGAATAAATGCTCATCATTTACTCGTACTTAGCTTACTAATATTATATAGGTAAGTAATCGGTGATAGACAGTTAAACTACTTGAGATATCAGAATAATGTTTGTATAGTAGGTATTTTACAGTAGAATAAATAACGAACTAGGATTTCCAGTAAACAGGTAAAACATACTTAGTTAAGTGTTGACCTCGATTTATCAGTTTAAATATGTTCAAGAAAATTCCGAAAAATTCATTTATTGCAGTAATTTAGTGATGATCCATAATTTTTAATGTTAATTATTTATAGTATTGAGTAGGTAGTAGATATAAATAATAATTAGGTAGATAGATTTTGTAGCGAGGCAGTGGAAACAGTGATGCCCAAAATCTGTTTCTGGCCTGGCCTAATGCATAGATTAGACACTTATGCTCGTTTTCACCAACACTTTAAGAAACGCTTAAGCCGATTTGTGACATTTTTCACTTACAACAACTGTCACGGGCTTAGGTGTCTTTTAAAATGTTGGTGAAAACGAGCATTATTCTATCAATATTATACATATCTACTATTAGGGCTATGTATACCTACCTAGAATGCTAAGAGGCTTGTGAGACACAAAATTTCCATGAGCAATTAAAGAATTTCCAGTCAACAATAATTACCTACGCATAAATGAACCAGTATACTTACGAGTACAGCTCTGTCCTACATTCTGTCGTCTATCAGATACCTACTCGTATACAAGTTGACATTCAAACAATAATTATAAATCTCTACTAAATGTATTCATCGATACATTTGCAATTTGCATTTAAACATACAAGAACGTCGACAACTCTTTTGATACATTTCCCTTTTGCATATTATGACAACCAAATGCATGAAGGAGGTTTTTAATCAAAAAGTTTTGTGTGTAAAAATGATGTATAGTGTGAAATGACTTTTTAAAAACTATTTATCCTATAATGGGGTCTTACACTACTTTTGAATTTGATAAAAAATATTACTTTATTATAAAAATAATAACGTGCAGTGAAAGAAATATTAAAATCCAACGAAGATTTACAAAGTTACAGGCGTTTAAACTTTGGAGTGGGGGGATCTTCTATCCCTTTCTCGCAAAACGAAAATTTGTATGAAGCCGCACGAAGCTACTATGGCATTGGTACGTTGTGACGTCACAATTTCATGTTGCTATCTCTGTCTAATCACAAATCTTTAAATGCTTATAACTTTTTTGTTATTTGATCGATTTAATTAGTTCTTTCAGTGCACGTCATTATTTTAATTCTACTTTATAATAAAGTAATAAAAAAATTGGAGTCAAATACCCTATTCATGTATGATCTACACATGATTTACCTACATAATGTAGTAATTAGTTGTAAGAGCAGACGGCTCCCATACAATTCGTGCTTCTACGCTGAGGTGGTCGTGGGCCGCGGCCGGGGACTTGCCGCGCTGCGTGTCGCGCTCGCACCGCGCCACCTCCCAGGACACGTGCACCGCGCGCGTGTTCCCCGGTGCCACGACCGCGCCCATGCGCTCCCGCCATCTCTTCTTTGTGATTCAGGGTTGGGTCTGCGCCCACTATCGGCTTCTCTACACGGAATTTATTTATAAAATAAGTATCTTTGTGATTTTGTAAATCACTCAATGACACAGAAGTCTGCGTTTGGGCTGTAATTTGTTCGTTTCTTTCCAGAATTTTCCAAATTCTTTATTTTGCCCAAAAGTTGCGATTATATCCACTTTAAACTTTTGTTGAAAAACTTTTCTGGTACTTACTTGACAATTTTGTCATATCATTATAAATATCGCCATGAGGTGGACGCCTATGCAAGTCACACATGTATGATGTAATTTCCAATGCCGCTATCACAACAAAAAATAAGGGTTTCATTTTTACCATTTTGGTATGGAACCCTAAAACCGAGTCGGACTCGCGCACGAAGGGTTCCGTAGGTACCGTGGTCGAGGAATATAACGTAGCCAGAACTCTCAATTATTACTATCTACTATATTGCTATAAGTATTATATGAAAAAAATAAATCATATTTTGAGTTTATACATGTAGAGTTGGTAATATTAGGAGTTTAAATAATAAATTTTAAATGTTACGTTCACTCATTCAAAAAGTTATATTTTTAAAGACACATACTTACTATACTTATTTGTCAAACTACTTAAATGTTCATGATTTACATCACGTACCTTTTAAGGTAATTTTTGATTCATACCTAAAGAATGATGACTATCATCAAACCATGTATGAACATAGGGACAAGGAATTGGGCTTTTTTATAAGGAAAGAATATCGTCAGGTGACAAAGATAAGTACTTACCTAATCAAAGGTAGGTACTCGTAGACCGTACATTTTGTCACTGTGGTCTGTGCGAGGCATATAGTGTAGTAAGTTTCTATTTACTATACATACATTATGAACTACTAGTATTTTCTAAAATTAATAAAATATGGGATTAGAAATTATGGGATTTTTATGTATTAGTATGTAGTTATTTGGATGTTACATGTTTTATAATTTCACACCACCTGCAGTCTTGTTCCTCTGTTTTCTTGATCTGAAGGTTGCCTGGCAGAGATCGCTGCTTAGCGATACTTAAGGCCGCGTTTTGGTTCTATACCTACTTTAATATAAAATATGTTTCTGTCTTTTGATATGTTTCTTGAGCGATGCAAATAAAGTGTAATAATAACTACCTACCTACGTGTTTCTAAATAAGTAGGTATAGGTATTCCCATAGTTTGGGAATAGATCGCCTCACAGAACGACAAGGCCAACAATTGTATATTATGACGAGTGCCTCATCCTTTCTGGCTCATAATGTAACAGGTGGTAACAGCTTATTACTGAACTGCCGGCGTTCGTGTATTGTTAAGGAGTTCAATAGCGATTCACCTGTAATCAGCTGAATGAAGATGGACGTGTCGCTTTGTGTGGACGTGCATTAGCAGCACTGTTGCAATCCAGCAAAGCTCCCATCCTATGAACTCACATCCTAGACGTCAACGCTGAATCATCGACGAATGTTATTTATTTATTTATTTAATATTTTTACAGGGTGATTCGTTATCAAGTACCTATAAATGTATGTATGTAGTATGTAGCCTTTAATATTATTTCAACTTTTCGTTACACGTTAGAGAGAAACATTAAGGAATACCTTATTTTTTATTTTGCATATATAATATGTTACTGTTTCGATCATAGAGTAATAAATATTGGTTTCGATTGTATAATAATAAATTACATATTAAGTAGAAGATTTTAAGAGGCTTTCAGCCTCAAAATATTTGAAATCTATGCTTCTACTAGTTATAATTATTTGTAACTATTATGTTAAGTATTATTTATGTTAATAAAGACTTTCAAAAATCAAAAAAAAATCAAGAGAGAAACATAACGGAATACCTAAGTGCTAAATAATAATAGATCTAATCAGGAATGAGGAGATCCGTAAAAGAACCAGAGTCACCGACATAGCTCAACGTATCGAAGCTGAAGTGGCAATGGGCGGGGTACCTACATAGCTCGTAGAACCGACGGAGGTTTGGGACCCAAAATGCAATAGCGGCTCCGCACGTGAAAGCGCAGTGTAATGGCAGACCTCCGACCAGATGGACTGACGACATTAATAGAGTCAAGCGTAGACGCTGGATACAAGTAGCGCAAGACCGTGGAGGCTGGAAATCATTACAGGCCTTTGTCCAGCTGTGGATGTCTATCGGCTGAAACGATGACGATAACGATAAGGTAGATCTTTTCATTAATATACCTAAGTGCTTAAGATTAATTACCACTACAGTTTGGATAGATTCTCTATCTACAGTTGATACCTAAGTACTTAGTTGTGTAAGAAAAGCGTAGGTAAATTACTCATTCATTGTAATCATCACCGAATTATGTTCTTGATCCGTTATATAATTTTTCTCTTATTTGCTGTGTAATAGGCTACGTAGGAAAAATCTGGAGCGCACCTAATAAGGAGTGTTTATAAAACAATTCAACGTTCCAGCCTAATAACAATCAACACGTGCCAAAGGGTACTGAACTTTTCCACGAGCGACAGAATTCAGGGCCCTCTATCGAGGTCCGGTGAAAAATGGAAAGGGAGGATGACACGAGTGAAGACTCGTGCCTCCCACCCAAAGATTTAAGATTGAAACTTAAGGTGGGTCTACGCTAGGCGAATCGAGCACGAGCCGAACACAATTCGGACCGACTTACAAGCCTCGAAAGAGCGCGCCGCGAGCATTTCGTTTGTGCTCGGCTGCGTTCTGCCTGTTGTCAGTTTTTTGACGAACACAAAGGGATTGGAGGACAGTGATCGTTGGAGGTTCGTTGTACGCCCACACTTGACGCTGCGAGCGACGAAGCGAAACGGTTCCGCTCGTGCTCGATTCGCCTAGCGTAGACCCACCTTTATATAATAAACGCCTTATAATTATATTATTATTAACCAGAACTTGAGTGCGGTTTATTCAGAAATCTCAGATCCTGAGGCATCCTGTCCTGCACCATTATTGCAGATGACATCAGTCGAAAACTAAAAATTAAAGGGATCAACTCATTGATCTATATTACCTCATATGATCAACAAGATAATAATAGGTACAAGAGGGTACAAGTTTGTGTTCCCCAAATCTACTGTATTTAAATATTTGCTTATTTGACTTCAAATTTCAATGAGTTAAAGTTTGTTACAACCTCTACTAACGTCGAGCTTAACGATGACTGTCGCGCAGCGTACAGAATAACCCGATTGATAATTGACAAGGTTGAGGCGAGGAAGTGCCATCCACAGGATACCTTCATTGAATTTGCCACACTGCATGACTTCAAAAGTCAAACAATCAAAACAACTGCGTTGGAGGCGGAGCCATTGATTAAACATGTAAAGGATCAGCACTTACTGACTTGTCGTCCTCTTAGCGTAGCGTACCTCGTCACAAACTTCGTCATGGTTGGAGCAGTGACAGAGTCGGTAATTTTCTGTCAAAAAGTAGGCAAACATTTGAAGGAAACCGGCAGTCGTAGACATATGAATTATCTATTCCTGTACCTATATCCTATACTTTTAAACGAGTAATTCTTGTATATATATTTCTATATAATCCGAATCTCGGAAACGGCTCGAACGATTTTCATGAAATTTAGTATAGGGGTTTTGGGAGCGATAAATCGATATAGCTAGGGATTCATTTTTAGAAAATGTCGAATTTACCAAAAAAATATGACCAATGCTGCCATCTATTGGTGGGTACTTGGGTAGATATACTACCGAGCAAAGCTCGGTCACCCAGATATTTATTATTTATTATTCAGATTTTCCATTACCATTTTTTAGGAAAAACGTTTGAATATCCGGCAAAAAAATAAATATTCAATAAAAAACGATTTATTTATTTGGATAGATTTATTTTCACAATAAATAAACATATTATTTAGGTGCATTCAACGATTTAAATCGTTGGGTGCATTAAATAAATAGTTACATATTATACTACAGTCTCATGATCTTTTAACCTAAATAAAAACAAAGTAGAAAAAATTACACGTTTAAAAGAAAATATTGATAAGGTCCTGGTCGATTTGGTTAAAATTTGCATCTGCATTGCATTTCCAAAATAGATTAACCTGGATTATTACAAGTTATGGCAACGTTTTTCCTTACGTTACGCTACTTTTTATACCGAAAATTTCATAGTTCCTACATGATTGGTGAAACTTAGAAATTCAAGCGGGCGAAGCCGCGCGCGACGGTATATATTTATTGATGAATTTTATAAGTATTTAGGACTCTGATTTCAAGATAATAAATGAGAGGGTAATACAATTAATTAGTTCTCCATACATTTATAGTTTTAAATCACATTCATTATGGAATTTAACCTTAAAACATAATACAAAATACAAAAAGGTAAAATTTGGCAACTCATCAAATATCAGAACTATATTAACTAACGGTAAGCTCCCAGTGACGAAATACAAACATAAAATAATATGTTGAAAACTCTATTTTCTGCATCCTCCACATTGACAGATTGACTGGAAGAAGTTTTCAACATGTTTCTTGTCTATGTTTCCTCGTAGAAACTTACGGTAACACGATACATGTCATATACAACCTCTATATTCGAAATTGAATATCTGAAGTAGTAAAAATATAATAGGCACGTTTTGGGCCTAACGCATCGCGACGAGACTAATAATGAACCATACCACTAGCCACTCGCGACTCGGTGAATCGATTCAAGTTTGTAACAGTATTTGATCGATTTTATAAAGTGAATTGGATTAAAGTAATTAACAGAAAATGAAACTCAAACCTAATATTGTAGGTATTTTGGTGATAGAACCATACGAAAGCTCAATTTGTCTTTAATGTAATATTTTTAGTTACAATACCATTCACTCAATAAAACATTCAATCAGTCACGTGCCGCTTGGTCAAAGACAACCAACCCATCCTATAGAAATCAGAGTCGCCAAGCTCATTCTTTTAAATAAAGATCACTACACAATATTCGATTACTATTAAAATCGAATGAAGCCGGTGATATTCAGTAATTAAGTGGTTACAACACTAAAATTAATAAAAGACTGTAAACGTAATTGGTTTCAAAATCACTTTAATGCTATGAGGTATAATTCGGCCGTTCAGAGAATGCGTTCCTGACACCTATTGTTAGCCTGTCACTACCGATATAAAACGCTGACATAACCAGCGCAGTTTAGATTTAGAAAAATATTTGACAAACAATTGAAAAAAAAAATTACCAAGTTATTTGACACTCAGTTTGGCACAAATTTATAACATTAATTGATTATTGATATAATAATGTTGTTTTAATGCTCATCAATTTTTAAAACGGTAAACAACCAGCAATAATATTTTTATCGTAACTGCAACGCCATTACAAAGTTACGTCGTCAGTTCAATCGCGATGTGTCAGGAACGCATTCTCTGAACGGCCGTATTATATTACTTAAGTGATTGTTACTTTCAGTTTCGTTCCAAGTTACATTACAGTCTGTCACAAACGCAAAAACGGGTCTATTATATTTTTTCAAATATAACACAATTTTTTTAAAATTGTAAATACTAAATAGTTACATTATATACAATTGGTATTTAAATATAGAATGTATCTACGATCGTTTGATAATACAGGAAATACTGCTTTAAAAAACAAAGAAATATTAACAACAATGTTTATAAACTTTTCAATACCACACTAAATTTTCATCAAAACAGTATTAAAAATGTGCTTATTGAATTTTAAGATATACGTGATCTATGTAAAATTAGTTTTGCATAGTCAGTCTTATGTCTAAATTATACCGCTGGGAATGAAAATAGATTATATTATTATAGTTCATACATACATTTTTTATCCCGGAAAAATCTACAAAACGGAAAAACGCGCGAGGGAAGCCGCGGGTATAGTCAATTAGTCAATTTCACTTTTTGATATATGTACTACTACATATATCAAAAAGTGAAATTGACTAAAAATTGTGGTTGCCAAAATTGGTTAAAAATGGTAGTTGCCAATATTCTATCTATCTATGGTTTGCCCTGCTAGAGAAAGAAATTTGACATTTAAGTTCGATAAAAGTTTTGTCAAATTTCTATCCCTAGTAAGGCAAACCATGGGTAGATCGAATATTGGCAACCGCTATTAG
Organism: Coenonympha glycerion; assembly: GCA_963855885.1. Taxonomy (NCBI): domain Eukaryota; kingdom Metazoa; phylum Arthropoda; class Insecta; order Lepidoptera; family Nymphalidae; genus Coenonympha; species Coenonympha glycerion. The sequence continues at coordinate 2,357,001 of OY979626.1, forward strand.
ACAAGCTTACCAGTTAAATATTATTTAACTAAAACTGAAATAAATTCTGACAAGGCTGCTAGGAACAGTTTGTGTATCGTATAGTGACAAGATAATAGTGAAAAGTATATAGGTAACAATCATATTATATTAATTATTATCACACGGTACAATTTTTCGTACTACTTATAAACAAAATTCTCATATACTCGATTTAATAAACACAAAAAATATTATAATAGCCATTAACTTTTGTCTGTCAAGATCAATCAGTTTCAATATACAATAAATCACAAAAGTAAATGCACGTTTTTATATTTTAAGTATATAATATAACGATAATAGTTTATTTATTTTCCTAGAACGTGGTATAATAACAACTGTTAAATTGAGTGAACAGTGGACAATTGGTGCTTATTCTGTTTTGCAAAATCTCTAAACGAAACCAATTTCAAGCGTCTTAAAAATATGTTATTACTAGCGGACGCCCGCGGCTTCGCTCGCGTTTAACCTCTGCTTTACATCCTAAGGCATTTAATTACTAAAATTCCTGTCTTAACTGCCATTTATTTTAATAATATTAAGACGACAAATTCTTCCTTTGTGCTTGCTGCTATCGTCACTTATCGGTTTTGAAAATATGAGGTTGTTACAAAAAGTTTAATATACTCGTAGTTCAATTAAGATACCGTACCTATAGGGAAAAAGGCGGGAACCCTATTACTGAGACTACACTGTCTGCCCGTCTGTCCATAATAAATGGCGGCCACTTTTATTAATTCTGACCATAAATTCGTTCTCTATTCTTGCTGCGATACTCAAATATCGATTTTCATAGCAATTGGCCCAGTAACAAAAAAGTTCAAAATGGCGGCCACTTTTTTAAATTTTGACCACAAATTCCTTCTCCATGCTTGTTGCGATACTCAAATACCGATTTTCAGAGCAATCGGCCCAGAAACAAAAAAGTTCAAATGGCGGCCACTTTATTTAATTCTGACCATAAATTCGTTCTCTATGCTTGTTGCGATACTCAAATATCGATTTTCAAAGCAATCGGCCCAGTAACAAAAAAGTTCAAAATGGCGGCAACTTTATTTTAATTCTGACAATAAATTCTTTCTGTATGCTTGTTGCGATACTCAAATATCGATTTTCAAAGCAATCGGCCCAGTAACAAAAAAGTTCAAAATGGCGGCCACTTTTTTTAATTCTGACCATAAATTCGTTCTCTATGCTTGCTGCGATACTCATATATCGATTTTCAAAGCAATCGGCCCAGTAACAAAAAAGTTCAAAATGGCGGCCACTTTTTTAATTCTGACAATAAATTCTTTCTGTATGCTTGTTGCGATACTCAAATATCGATTTTCAAAGCAATCGGCTCAGTAACAAAAAAGTTCAAAATGGCGGCCACTTTTTTTTAATTTTGACCACAAATTCCTTCTCCATGCTTGTCGCGATACTCAGATATCGATTTTCAGAGCAATCGGCCCAGTAACAAAAAAGTTCAAAATGGCGGCCATTTTTTTAAATTCTGACCATAAATTCTTTCTCTATGCTTGTTGCGATACTCAAATATCGATTTTCAGAGCAATCGGCCCAGTAACAAAAAAGTTCAAAATGGCGGCCACTTTTTTTAAATTTTGACCACAAATTCCTTCTCCATGCTTGTTGCGGTACTCAAATATCGATTTTCAGAGCGATCGGCCCAGTAACAAAAAAGTTCAAAATGGCGGCCACTTTATTTAATTCTGACCATATATTCGTTCTCTATGCTTGCTGCGATACTCATATATCGATTTTCAAAGCAATCGGCCCTGTAACAAAAAAGTTCAAAATGGCGGCCACTTTTTTAAAATTTCGACCACAAATTCCTTCTCCATGCTTGTTGCGATACTCAAATATCGATTTTTAGAGCAATCGGCCCAGTAACAAAAAAGTTCAAAATGGCGGCCACTTTTTTTAATTCTGACCATAAATTCGTTCTCTATGTTTGCTGCGATACTCAAATACCGATTTTCAAAGCAATTGGCCCAGTAACAAAAAAGTTCAAAATGGCGGCCACTTCAAAATTTGGATTTCAAGAATCCCCGAAAAAACTGAGTACGAATTGATTTTATAACCTGATAAAAACCTAGGTACCAATTTTCAGATCTGAACTACTTTTAGTTCTTCGGGAATTCCTGGAACAACGAAAAAAATCACTTTTGTATGGGAAAATCCCTTCAATGTACGATTTTTACCCCTTAAAATTTGAATTTCTGAAATCCCCGTCTTAGTACGAATTCATGACCTAATATCGACCTAGGTACCAAATTTCAGATCTCTCCGACTTTTAGTTTTTCGGGAATTCCTGGAACAACGAAAAAAAAATCACTTTTGTATGGGAAAATCCCTTTAATGTACGATTTTTACCCCTTAGGATTTGAATTTCTGGAATCCCCGTCTTAGTACGAACTCATGACCTTATATCGACCTATGTACCAAATTTCAGATCTCTACGACTTTTAGTTTTTCGGGAATTCCTGGAACAACGAAAAAAAATCACTTTTGTATGGGAAAATCCCTTTAATGTACGATTTTTACCTCTTAGGATTTGAATTTCTGGAATCCCCGTCTTAGTACGAATTCATGACCTAATATCTACCTAGGCACCAAATTTCAGAGCTCTACGACTTTTAGCTTTTCGGGAATTCCTGGAACAACGAAAAAAATCACTTTTGTATGGGAAAATCCCTTTAATGTACGATTTTTACCCCTTACAATTTGAATTTCTGGAATCCCCGTCTTAGTACGAATTCATGACCTAATATCTACCTAGGCACTAAATTTCAGAGCTCTACGACTTTTAGTTTTTCGGGAATTCCTGGAACAACGAAAAAATCACTTTTGTATGGGAAAATCCCTTTAATGTACGATTTTTACCCCTTACAATTTGAATTTCTGGAATCCCCGTCTTAGTACGAATTCATGACCTAATATCTACCTAGGCACCAAATTTCAGATCTCTACGACCTATAGTTTAGGCGGAATCCGTGGAACAAACCAAAATGCCTCATTACTATATATATAGCTACTCGTGCTGATTCACTGACTGACTCATTGATCACCTCTCCTGAACAATTTTGTATGAAAAAATTTTTTATTAATGATCACTTCGTATATAAGAGAAAAATTCATTCGGAGGAAAAATACGGAGAGAGCTGATGATTGAGGATTTCGAAGACGGGTGAAGAGCACAGCCAAGGGTATTGCAGATAGGTGGGGGGTGTTCGACCAAATGTCATTTGAAATGTCATCCAATTGCCAGTGAGCTGTAAAAAAATTCAAAATGGCGGATTCAAAATGGCCGCCATAAGAATTTCGCCGATATCTCGGAAAGTATAAAAGATGGAAGAATGGTTTCTTGAGAAGAAGTGATCAGGACCCGAAGGTCTATTTGATGGATAGAAAAAAAAATTCAAAATGGCGGAATATATTTTCCCATAGAAAATGTATGGGGAATGTTGAAGAGACTAACAGTTGGTAATTATGCAAGGTTGTGATGCGGTTTTTCGGAGATTTACTAGAGAAAAATATGGAGAGAGCTGATGATTGAGGATTTCGGAGACGGGTGAAGAGCACAGCCAGGGTATCGAAGATAGGTGGGGGGTGCTCGAGCAAATGTAACTCGAAACGTCATCCAATTGGCAGTTAGCTGAAAAAAATTCAAAATGGCGGATTCAAGATGGCCGCCATACAAATTTCCTGTTTTTCTATCTCGGAAAGTATAAAAGATAAGAGAGTGGTTTCTTTGCGAGACGTGATTAGAATCTCAAGGTCTACAGGATGAATGAAGAAAATTCAAAGTGGTTGAATTTATTTTTCCATGGAAAATGTGAATGCTACAATAAACAAGGCCTATGAAAAACTATGAAAAGTATGAGAAGAGATGATGGTCTACATTTGGATGATGATTGAGGAGCACGGTCATGGATTTAAAGATAGTTAAGGGCTGTTTCAATAAAAAATACACTGAACCTCATCGGATGAGGTTCAGTGTATTTTTTTATTCAAACAGCCCTTAACTATCTTTAAATCCATGACCGTGCTCCGAGGTAATTCTTTTAGCCCACTGCCAATCGGATTCCAATTGGCGATGGAGATGACGGCGATTCTTTTATAGGAGAGAAGACAGCCCGCGGGCCACATGTGGCCCGCGCTCCCACGCGCCCTACTAGTTCTTTTATATATATAGATTTTCAAAATGCTTTTTTGTATAGGATAGCACTATTTCATAACGTGTAAAATGACTTTATTTTAGAGATTTTGCATAAATAATTAGCAACAACTGCGTTCTTAGGAATGCAATAATTCATTATTGCAGCGGCCGTGTGGGCCGACACATAGATATCTTTAAACAAGGGGCCGTACCACCGTCTCTTATAGCAGTATTGTTTTGACATTTTCATACTATATTTGTATAAAAATGTCAAAACAATACTGCAGCATTACTGCTATAAGAGATGGTGGTAGGGCCCTAGACCCGGCATAACCTTAACCCTCCGTGCACTAGGTGGGGTATGCTACATCCCAAAGGCCCCTATTCACTGGCGTTATGCGAGCGTTACGGTTTCTTCAACGTCTGCGCAGCGATGACGTCACGTTGTCGCGACGTCAACATCGAGAGTCTGTAATGGCAACCTTTAGCGCTTCGACTTCGCAACGTCGACCTTGCGTCAACGTGACAACACGTACAATCACGCCGTCGTTGACGTTGCGTTCAGCGGATGCGCAACGTTAAAGTCGCGACAACGCTGCGCAGACGTTGGCGAAACGCCAACGCCCGCATAACGCCAGTGGGATAGGGGCCTAACTTTTAAGTAATAAGGACTTGGGATTTGTTTTTCTCATCAGCTGGTTTTTGCAATGTTTCTGTATCGAGTGTAGCTCATTTGGTCCAGCGGTTGCCTCAGAGTGCGTTGCATTTGTTAAGACTGCGATAACTTTGATGCATATTATGATATCAACAATTTTTTGTCATAATTTCTTAATAGGTTAAAATCAATTATGTTATAGTCTTATAAATTTAAATAAATATTTTATTAGCATAGGCCATGTCAATTTAGTAGTCAAATAAGGTTAATGAGTTCATAAGCTCAAAAAAGTAATGTTTTTTTTTGTTTTCTGTAAAAAGTCTATTTTAATATATCAATAAATCTTTTCTTTTACTTAAAACCATTCGCTATTACTCGTTATAATCTATTTTCTAAAAATTTATTAAGTTATTACTTGTTAATGTTATATTTGTTGTTAATGTTATTTTATTTTATTTTTGGGGTATCTCAAACCGCACCAAGTACAGCAAGTGAGTTTTAGTAATTAGCTTAAAAGATGGTAAAAAACAAGTAAAATTTGAGTTTGGCAGGCCGACCCATTAAGTTCATGCTGCAGTCGGGGCGCTGTGGCAAAGTAGTAGGATCCAAGTTGTCATAAATTATTATCGCAAGTTTGCGTAGGTCCGCCAGTGTCTAGAGCAGCGGGAAGTGCGCGTCGTTGTTGTGCTGCAGCGCGGCGGCGAGCGCGGCGTGCAGCGCGGGCGCGCTCGCGGGCGCCGGCAGCAGCGCCAGCACGCGCGCCTCGCTCGCCGCGTAGCCCGCCGCGCCCGTGTAGCGGGCCACGCGCGCCATCGCCGCCGCGCTTATCTGAAACACCAGCATACGAGGTCATTACTCAGGCCATACTCGAAAAACCAGGATACGAAGTCATTACTTACTCAGATTATACTCGAAAAAACCAGGATACGAGGTCATTACTCAGATCGTACTCGAAAAACCAGGATATGAAGTCATTACTCAGATCATACTCGAAAAACCAGGATACGAAGTCATTACTCAGATCATACTCGAAAACCAGGATACGAAGTCATTACTCAGATCATACTCGAAAAACCAGGATATGAAGTCATTACTCAGATCATACTCGAAAAACCAGGATACGAAGTCATTACTCAGATCATACTCGAAAAACCAGGATATGAAGTCATTACTCAGATCATACTCGAAAAACAAATATTTCTGTTCGCTCAGAAAATGAACCTTCGTGGGATTGGTCAACATTTTTGTTAACAAAAGTGTTCTGCTAGGTTTTTCGCAGATATTAGACTAAGCATGAATGCACGCATGCACACATACGCAGGCACGCTCGCACATACACAACACGCACGCATACTTGCAAGCACGCACGCACGCACGCATGCACGCACGCACGAACAGGCGCACGCAAGCACGCACGCCTGAACGTGCAGCATGCCCATGGTTTTTCGCAATCTCTAAGTCCCCCGAATTAGTTAAGCTGAGACACTAAAATGATGTTCCTTATAGAGTGAAAAATGTTTCCAAAATAAAAGCTGTCAATCGAAGAGAAAGAGCAAAAGCAAGAATTAATGCAAGTGTCTGCATACCAATGTAAGTACTTTGGTTACCTGGTAATCGTTATCCTCGTCCGCGGGAAGTCGGGATTCGGATGTCTTTGTGGACTTTTTCTGAAGTACGTGCAACTGAGGAGAGAAATCATAAAATAAGTTTTTCAAGAATGTATAGCTATCGTTTCGCTTGACGGCGTCAAGGAAATAAAATGTAGCTCTATTTAAAAAAATGCAGTCAGGAATAGTAAGAAAGATACCTCAACAATTTGTCCTTGGTAGGGGCTGAGTGTACAGCATTTGAAGTCTATCATTTCCACGATTCGTTCCGATTCCGGGTCCGCTACCACGAGAAACTGGAAATATTAATTAAGTTAAATTATTAATTTCTTACACTTGAGAAGAAACATAAAATATATGAAAATAGATAAAGAATTGGTCCTTAACAGGAAAGTTATCTAAGTGAAAGAGTTACCAGCAGTAAATAATGTCCTCCCAATCGATCCGGCAATACTTATTCAATAAAGTGCTTCTACACAAAATGTTTTTTTTCAAAATCTTTGCTCAAGTGAACAGTCAAAATAGGTGTTTTTAATCTTTTAACACAAGTAGCCCACTATATTCACATAATATAGTGCCACTACAGAGTAACAATATGAACTGCGTCACAGACTATTGAAACAGACTATATTACAACACAGACCTATAATAAAATTTCAAACTGAAGCTGCCCGGCGTACCTTGTGCGTGACGAGCAGATGGAAGTGCGCGTCGTTGAGCAGCGCGTCGAAGCCCGCCAGCGCGCTCAGCTCCGCGAGCCGGAAGTCCCAGCGCACGCAGTCGCACCGCCAGCCCGCGCCGCGCTCCGCCAACGCGCCGCCACCGGAGCGAGGCTGCGTACCTTGTGCGTGACGAGCAGATAGAAGTGCGCGTCGTTGAGCAGCGCGTCGAAGCCCGCCAGCGCGCTCAGCTCCGCGAGCCGGAAGCCCCAGCGCACGCAGTCGCACCGCCAGCCCGCGCCGCGCTCCGCCAACGCGCCGCCACCGGAGCGAGGCTGCGTACCTTGTGCGTGACGAGCAGATAGAAGTGCGCGTCGTTGAGCAGCGCGTCGAAGCCCGCCAGCGCGCTCAGCTCCGCGAGCCGGAAGCCCCAGCGCACGCAGTCGCGCCGCCAGCCCGCGCCGCGCTCCGCCAACGCGCCGCCACCGGAGCGAGGCTGCGTACCTTGTGCGTGACGAGCAGATAGAAGTGCGCGTCGTTGAGCAGCGCGTCGAAGCCCGCCAGCGCGCTCAGCTCCGCGAGCCGGAAGCCCCAGCGCACGCAGTCGCGCCGCCAGCCCGCGCCGCGCTCCGCCAACGCGCCGCCACCGGAGCGAGGCTGCGTACCTTGTGCGTGACGAGCAGGTGGAAGTGCGCGTCGTTGAGCAGCGCGTCGAAGCCCGCCAGCGCGCTCAGCTCCGCGAGCCGGAAGCCCCAGCGCACGCAGTCGCACCGCCAGCCCGCGCCGCGCTCCGCCAACGCGCCGCCACCGGAGCGAGGCTGCGTACCTTGTGCGTGACGAGCAGATAGAAGTGCGCGTCGTTGAGCAGCGCGTCGAAGCCCGCCAGCGCGCTCAGCTCCGCGAGCCGGAAGCCCCAGCGCACGCAGTCGCGCCGCCAGCCCGCGCCGCGCTCCGCCAACGCGCCGCCACCGGAGCGAGGCTGCGTACCTTGTGCGTGACGAGCAGGTGGAAGTGCGCGTCGTTGAGCAGCGCGTCGAAGCCCGCCAGCGCGCTCAGCTCCGCGAGCCGGAAGCCCCAGCGCACGCAGTCGCGCCGCCAGCCCGCGCCGCGCTCCGCCAACGCGCCGCCACCGGAGCGAGGCTGCGTACCTTGTGCGTGACGAGCAGGTGGAAGTGCGCGTCGTTGAGCAGCTCGTCGAAGCCCGCCAGCGCGCTCAGCTCCGCGAGCCGGAAGCCCCAGCGCACGCAGTCGCGCCGCCAGCCCGCGCCGCGCTCCGCCAACGCGCCGCCACCGGAGCGAGGCTGCGTACCTTGTGCGTGACGAGCAGGTGGAAGTGCGCGTCGTTGAGCAGCGCGTCGAAGCCCGCCAGCGCGCTCAGCTCCGCGAGCCGGAAGCCCCAGCGCACGCAGTCGCGCCGCCAGCCCGCGCCGCGCTCCGCCAACGCGCCGCCACCGGAGCGAGGCTGAAAGGCGAGCGATGAAATTACTATGTCTAGCGAACTATTCTTGGGACGTGTCAGTTTTGAATTATTTAATTTCAACGTGATATATTTTGTAAATTGGCTCAGTTCCTATATCCTACCGGTAATGATTGCTGTTGGTGCGAATCTGTGTAGTACATCCAAGTAATTACGATGACATTCAACAGTTACAAAAATTCAGAGGTATGCAATGTGCGTGGGATTCTCATAACGCGAAGCAGAATACAAATGGGTCTTTAGCAAAGATTTAAATCGTTAGATGGGCCCTAAACCTCCAAAAACGTCCACGTTTTTGTCTTGTGTGACACGTTGTCACTCTCTTTGACACATTAGTGAAACTATAGCATGTTGAGAGCACTCACTCAACATATTTGTGGACGTTTTTGATGTGCGCAATGTAGGCTTAGGGCTCATCTAGCGATTTAAATCCTTGGTCGTGAGTGTATTCGTGTATGAAGTACGAATACCTGCGGCACAGGGTCCCAGCCCGTCTGCGCGAGCAGGCCGTGGCCCGCGTACGCCAGCAGGTCCGCGGTGGCGCTGAGCGGCTTGGCGACGGCACCCACGAGCCCCCTGCGCAGCGCCGCGCCGCCGCCACTCTCGCCCACCGCCACACCCACCAGCGGGTGGTGCGCGAGCCCGCCCACCGCTCCTGTGCCATCGCACTCATCAATTACTTCAAAGTGTCAGAGACATAATAATATATTCTGTAGCGTAGCCTCTGAACAAAATCAATACTGTAAAAAATCTCTGTAGTTTTAGTACTCTGTAACATTTTCATGTCAAGTAGAATCAATTTGTCTATTCTTTTTTTTCTCTTCAATTTCCTCTCGCTAGTAAAATGTCCTCCGGTCCTAGATAAATTAATATAAAAGGTAATTAAATTATAACAAAGGGTTTTTATTTATTTTAAGCCCTATAAAGTGAACTCAAACTCAAAGCTTTAAAGTTCTTCTAAACAAGCAAGGCATATGGGAGACATACAGCAAACAACTTAGTTTTAGGCCGTGAAATAATTATCTCGATGACACAAGTTTTACAGATTATTCAATAATGTGAGGCCTATAAAAACAAATGAAGTACTGACCAAGAATATTGATAGCAAAATTTGTGATGCCCACCACCAGACCCGCCATCAGACTGGGCGGCGGCCTCCTTCTGTAAAGTGTAAATAGTAGCTATTTAATGGTTGTCCAGATACAGGAAAAAGTGGAAGGACCTCGAAAGAGTAATCTACAGACGAATAGAAACATAACAATCATATGCATTCAAAGATCATATTCGGGAAAAAGTTTGTCACAAATCTTGGATTTTTCTGGAATTTACAGAGTAACTTCCGACTATTTTAAATCCAATATGGTGGATATTTTTATGCACTGCAATGATAAGTGAAAGGGTTTATTGGCACGAATGCAATTAAACTGTATTAAAAAAGAAAACGCATATTGCCTCGCTTGCGCAGCTCTCCGCGCGTGGTCGTCATCGCCCGCCAGCAAATCCAAGTTCCTCGCGAGCGAACCGGCAGCCGCACTGAGCGACCTCAGCAAGGCGCCAGCCGCGGCCGAAGCCACGCCCCGGACGCCACCTCCGGCGCTTCCCACCCGAGCCGCCAATGCACCCGGAGCACCGAGCAACTCGAGGCCGCCCACAACCCAACCTGTTCATCAGTAATAAGGCCCGACATAAGTACATCCTTTTAATGCTTTGATAATTTTGCCCGTTTACGTCAATTTTTAATTACTTCTCTTGCTAATTTTCCATCAATCCCTCTGGGACTACAGTTAAATGTCATGCCAAGGTATAATGAATCTCTATTTTGAATTTCAGTCCGGTTCGGAAATCGGTTCAGTGGTTACCGCATGTAATGATAACCACTGCTGAGAGCCAAGTATCTAACTCAAAAAACCACTGATCTACGGGCATCTAGAAGACCTATGGCCACATAATTTTCCATTGTCAGCAAGCTAAACACTACACCGACATTTTGTTACGGGAAACTAATTTGCGACAGTGGCAAATTAGTAAGCTAAACATTACACTGAAAGTTGTCATACGAATTGATAAAATTGATATACGACACATTAAAATCCCTCACCATGCTGTCAGAACAATATAAAACTTATCCTCTGATCCAAAGATTTAAATCGCAAGATGATTCCTAAGCCTACATTGCGGATATCGAAAACGTCCAGAAACATGTAAGTCAGTGCTCTCAGCGTGCTGTAGTGTACGATTGTGTGACAGAGAACGCAAGTGCAAATCTCATTTAAGAGTAAATGAGACCTCGCTATATCAGCATTTCTTATGTCGCTGTGTGTGTAACATGACAACGTGTCGAACACAAGACAAAAATGTGGACGTTTTTGGTGGTTTAGGGCTCATCTTGGGATTTAAATCTTTGCTCTGATCTATGGTTAGCCCTAAGTGCTGGAATGGCGACCCCGCACGGGAAAGCGTAGTGTTGGCAGACCTCCGACCAGATGGACTGACGACATTAAAAGAGTCGCGGGAAGGCGCTGGATACAAGTGGCGCAGGACCGTGCGGGCTGGAAATAATTGCAGGAGGCCTATGTCCAGCAGTGGACGTCCGTCTGCTGAAACGAACGATGGTTAGCCCTTATCGTTGGAGCGAAAGAGCAACATATAGTAGGAGAGTTAGCGGTACCAACCGGCGCCGAGTATAGCGGCAGAGAGGTAGTGCACCGTCAGAGCGTGCGTCAGCCGCCCCGCGGACGTCATCACGTGCTGCAGCTGGAACGCGCTCAGCCGCAGGGGGCTCTCGTCCAGCGCTATGTACATGCGCACCTGGAACACAACATCACTTACGAAACAATATGGACTGGCCACGTCTACAAATTAGCGTGACTATTTTTAATCCGTCAAATGGCGTATAAGATGGCGTCCTAGGGTAGTTATCTCACTACATGAACATTTGACAACAAATCTTGGCGATCATAATGGCGCTGCATGTCGAGCGAATCTACGCCAGAATGAATGAATCTTCATAGTTTTGTTATCTTTGTGCATATCATCCTATACCTGTAGTAAATAGTTGTTGTTCATAAGGTAGTAAAAAGCTAAACGTTGTGTTGCGATCTCTGTACACACAGACTGTAGCACATATAGGCTTTACGGCAGACCTGCCCGACAAAGGCGCTGTCCTGTTTCCGCATTTTATTACATCGCGGGCAACCAGTTATTTTATTTGCTAAGCATCAGAAATTTATACCAGAGCATAAATTAAATGATGGTTAGTAAGTAATAAAAAAAGGAAAAGAACCATTTCTTACCGCCGTGTGTAATGTCAAGGTCAAGTCCAAGGGATGGAGGTGCAGCCTCCTAAGCCTGAGCGGGTGCTGCAGAGTCCTGGCCTCGGCAATGGGCGCGAGCTCCGGCGTGGGCGCGCTCACAGCGGCCAGGCGGAACAGCTCCGCGGCGGCGCCCACGAACGCGTCCTCCACGTACAGCCCCAGCGGCCCCACGCGTAGCTCCACTTCTGTTAACTCTGCAGAGCACAACGACACGGTTTCGACTTTGTTCGTACACGGATAAAACTTGGTCCGAATTTGAGGCCAACAAAACTTGGTCTGAATTTGAGGCGAACAAAACGTGGTCTGAATTTGAGGCGAACAAAACGTGTTCCGAATTTGAGGCGAACAAAATGTTGTCCGAATTTGAGGCGAACAAAACGTGGTCTAAATTTGAGGCGAACAAAACGTGGTCTGAATTTGAGGCGAACAAAACGTGGTCTGAATTTGAGGCGAACAAAACGTGGTCTGAATTTGAGGCGAACAAAACGTGGTCCGAATTTGAGGCGAACAAAACGTGGTCCGAATTTGAGGCGAACAAAACGTGGTCTAAATTTGAGGCGAACAAAACGTGGTCTGAATTTGAGGCGAACAAAACGTGGTCTGAATTTGAGGCGAACAAAACGTGGTCAGAATTTGAGGCGAACTAAATGTGGTCCGAATTTGAGGCGAACAAAACTTTCGTCAGGGATCATCTGTTACCTTGGTAAGTGCAGCCGGCCACGGTCCACCGGTCGTGGCAGGTCCGCAACAGCAGGCGCGCGTCCGCGGCCCTGGCGGAGAACACCTCGTGGAACATGCCCCACAGCGGCGGCCACCGCTCCGGGGGCTGCGGCTGCGCCTTGGTGGTGGCCACCACCGCGAAGTCGTACTGCTCCGTCTCATATTGCGAGTTGTCGATCTGCACGTCGGCGATTGAGATTGTTGTGCGCGTTTTCTGTAAACACAATATACCTTAAAAAACTAGGATTTTTTAAATGAACATTGGTGCGTTGGACATTTTTGAGATTGGAAAATATCCTCAAACTCCCGACGCCGTTTATGTAACCAACACCTCACGTAATTGTTCTCGCTTTTGTCGGCAATCCAGGAGTGCAAAGTCGTTCTCATTCTTTTCCTACAAAAGAACGTCGAGACGAGCACCTGATATTACCAGGAGTAAGTAGTAAGTGTGTCCATGGCTTTACGTTGCAATAGCATACGACGCACGCACTAGGCTCATCTCTCTCGACCACGATGGATTGAACAGCTGCTATAAATAACCGTTGAGTTAGTATCACTCACCCGGCAGTCAGTCTGCACCAGTACGGCAGCGCGCTGAAGATGTACCGCCAGCAGGGGCAGCACGTCGGCAGAGGCGCCCACCGTCACCGCCACACTGCCCACCACGCATCGCACTCGCTCTGTCTCGCGCCAAATTTGACTGTCGTCAGACCATTCTGGCAACAGAAATCTTAATTATTAGATTCTGATTATAGTATGTAATTGATTCTGGATTATAGTACTTTTGATTAATTCCAAAGATTTAAATCGCTAGATGGGCCCTAAGCCTACATTGCGCACATCAAAAACGTCCACAAACATGTCGAGTGAGTGCTCTCAACATGCTATAGTTTCACTTGTGTCAAAGAGAGTGACAACGTGTCACACAAGACAAAAACGTGGACGTTTTTGGAGGTTTAGGGCTCATCTAATGATTTAAATCTTTGATGAATTCCCACTTTTAAGCAAAGATATTAATATAAATAAGGGAAAACGATACTACCATTCCCGCGACTTCAACGAGCCTACTATGCCGTTTTTGCTTTCTATTTGCGAAACGCCAAATAAAAGTTGGATTCCGTGGGCAGAGCTGTTCAGTTTACCTTCATTGCACTTTTACCCTCTTCTTACCTCGTATTAACCATAAGTGCCTGTGAGTTAGGCTTATGTGAAATACATGGTATATTTTGATTTCATTTAATGACGTATATATTTGGAAGCAAAAAAGGTTCAAAAAATTCTCATAAATTATGACGTTGGCATCTAGAAAAGGTATTTTTGATTCACCCTCTAAGTGGGTGAAACGGCGGGCGCACTTTAGTTTAAGATGATGAAGATTTTATTGGAATAACCTTGTTCGTCAACTTCAAGCAAGTTAGAAGGTTCGGAGTAATCTATGGAAAGATCTCGTACCACTGTCATCATACTTATCTTCTCGCTCTTGAACGACTCTGAAAATAAGAACTTATATTTTCTCTAACCAGCTCCTAATGGAATGCATAAAACATATTGACGATATCATACCTAATAGCAAAATTGGAGGAAGAATTTGAACGATAATTAAGTTTTTCTTACACATGTAGGGGAACTGTTAGATTCTTGTGGTAAATTATATGAGAACCGCGATTAGACTTCATTTAGATCAGAAACCTTAAACTTTAGGCATAACCTAAAAAAAGATTATCGTAACGATTCTTCAAAATGTATCCCGCCTCTGGTTGATCCTTATTTGGACGGAGATTACCCTTATTCTCTCTTTATTCATAGCTTGAAATAGCGGAATAATATTTATCCTGTTTTGTCATTTTCCTTCAAATACCAAAATACTGTTAACAAACAAAGGCAAAGGTGAGTATAACTATTCCATCGCTATTTCACGTTTATGAATAAGATGGTTAGTCTTTAGTGAGAAAAAAAGGAATTTATGTTATAATTAAGCAATTAAGCACTGCCTCATACCTGTAATATCGTTTTGAACCTCCGTAGAAAGTTTCATCAGCGACGAATCACTAAGAGAATGCTGATCCTGTGCCGTCATTGTCATCATTTCTCCACCGTGCTGATTTTCTAGCTTAATATTATCCTGAACAAAAAAAAACATTAGTTAAAAAAAAATCTAGACTGAAGTCTAAACAGGAACGAGCTGTAAAACTTATGTCAAATTACTGTTGACAAATAAAGATAAAACAGAGAATCACTATTCCACCGCTACCGCACGTTTATGAATAAGGGGGTTAGTATACTTATGCTCGTTTTCACCAACATTTAAGAGTCACCTAAGCCCTTAGGTGACAGGTTTCACTTACAACAACTGTCACTTACGGGCTTAGGTGACTCTAAAAATGTTGGTGAAAATGAGCATTAATAATTTATTTAAATTATAGAGTATTGTATATTATGTTATGTACGAGTATTGTGTCCTTACATCTTTTACGACTTGTGAAGCCGATTGAGCGTCAATAGCTTCGGCCGATAGTAATGGAACCTCCTCCGTATCTCGCACTTCCGTGGATGCTTGCGTTGCCGCTTCCTTAACAACTGAAATAAGTTTTAGTAGTTAAATAGAGTTTGTAGTATATTTCTAAACGACTATCCACGTTATGTGGGCGCGACTTGGATACATACCACGCCATTAAAACAGAAAAACTAACATTTCAAACAGCCAGTTGCTTTGGTATTTTAGTTAATATGAAGATTCAGACAAAATTTAATGATATTAAACCACAACAGGTGAAAATTAATACAGGTTTAATCTATTCGAATCAGCAGAACATCTTTAATCTGAACACCTTTTTCATTTTTTTCGTCGTCACACGTAAATTGCGAGACAAGGCATTTTATCGAGTCATTAAACCTCCCGACAAACTAAAATATTGGATTTTTTAAAGTCATCGCAAAAACAGTTAAAAGTTCAATAAATATGTAACATACATCGAGTATATTTTATGAAATAAATCTCATTAGTTTTTTAATATATCCGATAAATTCTCTGTACTATAATCCGAATCCATCAATCCGAACGGGAGGTAAATTTTCGGAGTTATGATAAAGATTGCTGTCATAGGTATATAAATCTATGGATGAGGGGTGTAATACAAAATTCACGAAAAAAGTGTCCCGAGAAAACCTATATAAACGAGGGTACATGAGTATTTTTATAAACAAACTAAAACATTGTAATTTATGTCTTAAACCATTACTATACGGCCTAATTTTCAAACACGAGACTGAAGTGTGATTGTATGTCTTTTAGCGTTTTGTATGTCATTCACTTCGGACACTTTTTAGCGCTGACCCTAACTCCTTAGTTTATAACTCAAAAAAAAAAAAAAAAAATGTCATTTATTCATAAGAATGCAGGTACATTAGGTGGTCAGCAATAACAATTATTATCCTATACATTCTGCCTTATGGCGTATGAATATAAAAAAGTAAATGTTAATATTTGTTTGATTGAAATTATCATTTTTCATAATATTACAATAGATAAAGGTCAGGATGTCAATGTTTGTAAATTAATAATTTATCAAGTCAAAAATTAGTAATTTAGAATGTCAATTTGTAATAACCATTTTTCATTATATTATTGATATTATAATTCAGGATGTCAATAATTGTAAATTCATAATTTATAAAGTCAAAAATTAATAATTCAGAATGTCAATTTGTAAAGTACATAAACAATTTTTCATAATATTATTGTCTTTTATAATTCAGGATGTCAATAATTATTGAAAATACATAACATAGTTTATAAAGTCCAAAATGTGTTTCATTTAAAAAATTCGTTTGCAATATATCCCTAGTCATACATTCTTATTTAACATTATCTGCTAAATACTCTGATACAGTATAGTAGCATTTGCTTAACAACATGTCAAACACCCGTTTTTTAAATACTTTAATGCAATGACAGTCCTTATACGAATCAGGCAGCTTATTGTAGATTTTAATAGCCATGCAATGGCAACTCTTTGCACACATGTCTAGCCGTCGGGGAACCACTAGTAATTTATTTTGTCGTCGTACTCTCTTTTGCTCCAAATCATTGTAACCTTTGAAAAAGCTAGGATTTTGTTTAACAAATATAATTATTTCATATAGATATAAACATGGTAGTGGAAGAATACCATGTTTCTTGAAAACCGGCTTACATGTGTCTAATGATGCAAGTCCACACACTGCTCTTAAACAGGCCTTCTGGCAGACAAAAACACTATTGCTGTGCACAGAATTTCCCCACAAAATTATACCATAACGAATTAATGATGATACATATCCCTGATATGCTGTTAAAGCCGTCTTAACACTACATGTCTGACGCAGTCGTCTTAGTACATAAACAAACCTATCCAATTTTCCGCACAACACTTCAACATGGTATTTCCAATTGCAGTGACAATCAACTTGTATACCTAAGAAAGATGTTACTTTGACTTCTTCGATTTTTGTACCTTTATAATTAACATTTAGATTTAAAGAATTATTGTTATATGGCATGAATTGGATGATTTTAGTTTTTTGCATGTTTATTGATAAATTATTTGTTTCTAACCAGCTAATTACTTTTGATAATGTATGGTGTACTAGAGTTTCTACAGTATTTTTTTCTTTAGTTTTAACAATTATTGTAGTATCATCAGCATACATCAAGCAACTCTGTTCTATGTTGTTTGGTAGGTCGTTTATGTAAAGAAGAAATAACAAAGGACCCAATACGCTGCCTTGTGGTACGCCGTATGGGTTTTGTAATTTATATTGAGAGCGATGTGCATTACGGTAGGAATGACTTGTATGTAGAATTTCAACGCACTGCATTCTATTTGCTAGATAACTTTCGATCCATTCTAGACACTTCCCTCTGATACCATACTTCATCAGTTTGCTTAAAAGAGTTTTATGACATACCAGGTCAAAGGCCCTGGTCATGTCAAGGAAGATGCCTATAACGTAGTGTTTGTCATTTAGACCTTCTGTTATTATTTTGTTTAGAGTATAACATGCTAGGGTAGTACTACAATTTTTTCTGAAACCGAATTGTTCATTTTTTAATAAATTATAAGATATTATAAAGTCATATATTTTTTTGTGCATAATTTTTTCCAAGATTTTTGAGATTATGGGTATTAGAGTTATGGGGCGATAGTTCATTATATCTTCTTTGTCGTTTTTCTTATGTAAGGGCTTTACAATACTGCGCTTTAGTTTTTCGGGAAATATACCCTCTATGAACGATTGATTTATTACATGAGTAAGTGGTGATGCTAAATAGACAGCACATGATTTAATAATTTTTGTATTAAGGTTATCGTAGCCAGTCGAATTAGTCTTTTTTAGTTCTAGTATCGTTTTATAAACATCATTTTCGATGACTGGCCTAAGGTATATTGTCTTATCATGATTATTTATAAAGCTATCATAATTGTGTACTGATCCTGAGTAATCTGATTTATTACCTATATTTATAAAATATCTGTTGAATTCTTCAGCTATATCGGCCGGCTTAGAGTATAAAGTACCATTTGAATTAATATTTTTTATTTCTTTATCAACTATTTTATTTTCTGTTATATCACTTATTATATCCCAAGCTGCTTTGGTTGCTGTACTTATTTTTCTGTGACAAAATTGGAGAGAAGGCATAAGATGCAGTTTAACTAAAACTTACCTTCCCAAACAACCGAGAAATGCTCTAGTAATGCTATCACCAACAACAAGATTCACTGATGCCGTGATGCACGTTTTGTTCCGTCACCGGTGCCTTAATGCATATAATAGTAAAATGAGGAGAAGCCACTTACATTTCTCATACGCACTGACTCGGCTTATTTCATTTTTCGACGGCGTTTCATTCTGAAATAACGCATAAAAATACAAAATATCATTATTAGCAGTCACAAATATATTTCATTTAGAAATTTTTTATACCAAACTCATTTCAAAAACTTTATTTTTATAATTTTTTTAAATTAATTTAAAAATTTAAAACAAGTAAGATTTAAGAATTTACCTCTTCATGAAATGACACAGAGTCATCCGAAAAGGCACCCAGTAATCGTCTTCTGATGTCACTAGCGGAGATGTCGTGCTGCAACAAACATTAATTGCGAAGGATTGTAATATATTCCATCCAGTGCCTATTTGATTACTAAAGCTTAAACTAAAATAAGTTCACAGGTCTAAAAATTGTGTCTCAGGGGGTTTTGAACCCGCGTCTATCGGATATTGTCTAAATATTCTGATGATGATGATGTCTCTAGGCTTTAAGTTTTAGAGTGCGCACGGATGTGGCTTGCAAAAGCAAAGGACATGGCCGAAACTTGTATGGAGCTGTACCCTGGAATAAAAATATTCATGGCCATCGACAAACAGTACGTCATATTAAAGCTTATAATTATGTCTTTACAATCGTTTAGTTTTTATGATCAGAAAACTAGCGAGAGTAATATCAGCATAACAACTTGCAACAAAATGCGCATATATATTTTTAATAGCGATGATTTTTTATTAAAAAATGATGCGTATGGGTTATGAACTTATTAATTTTCATATTACAAAGCTTAGAAAATGCGAGTAAAGATTTTGAAAAACAATTTTTTAATAAATATATTAATATTATGTTTAAGTAGGTACAGGAACAGGATACATAATCACAATAAAACTGTATGTGTGTGTAAGTTTATTTATTTTATTTGTTCCGCCAACAACACTTGAGCATAACAATATCAATAATGCTCATTTTTACCAACATTTTAAGAAACACCTAAGGCCCTTATGTGATAGTTTTCACTTACAACAACTGCCCCCTAAGGGTTTAGGTGTCGCTTAAAATCTAGTCGCTTTAATCCTAAAATCAGTCTCAAAACATAATTTGACAGATCTAGGAATCAATATGGGGGCCCAGTCTACAAAATAAGCGTGACAATTTTTATCTGTAAAGTGGCGCATAAGATGGCGTCACCAAGGGAAGTAAATTCAGTACACGAACATTTGACAGCAAATCTTGGCGCTCAACATGGCGCCGCGTGTCACGCAAAGTTAGGCTAGAATGAATGAATGGCGGGGCGCTTCCTTAGTTCTCTTATCTTCATGCAGTAATTGAAGTCAATAGAAGTGCTGTCATCGTGCACACAGCGTATGGCGCATAGGGTGGCTCACTTGGTCGACGTCCTGCAGCTCGACGAGCGTGGAGTGCGGGTGCGTGCGCACGCGCACCTTGACCGTGCGTCCGCGCGCCAGCTGCAGCAGGTGCTCGCCGTCCGCCACCGCCACCGGCTGCGACCACTCCATCGCCGATACGTCGCCTGGAATTATTATTTTTATTTTATTTTATTTAATAGGAAAACTTACAGCTTATTAGAACAAATAAGCAGAGAAAATACATAAAATAAATAAAGCCAATTACAAGTTTTCACAACTAAAAATTACAATAAAAGGAAACAAAACTCACATGGACGCTATAGGTACATATACTTAGTTGAAGTTATATAAAAAAAGGAGAAGAAGGTCAACTTGTTTATAATATAATAAAGGTTTTACAAGAAATACTTTGTCAGAAACTGGTGAGTAAATTCATCGGCCCGAGCTGAACGAACCAAAGAATTCACCAGCCAGGGTTTTGCGTGCAGAGGTGGCGGTGGTGCAGAATATGTCAATTTTGTTACTCACTTTGATGATCTTATTAATGGATATGCAGGATCTCGGGAAAAATGAGTTTTTTCTAAAATTACATACAACATATTTATACAACATTCATTTTTACAACGCGCTAATTTATAATTAAAAAGGCTTATTAGTATATGTGTGTGTGTGTGTGCACGAGTGCGTGCGTGCGTGCGTGCTTGGGTGCGTGTGTGCGTGCGTGCGTGCGTGACTAAAATTTAGAATAGAATCATATTATTTCGGATTAACTTATGCTATTTCTTACTCCGGACAAATCTATAATTATTTATTTATAGTTCATATGGGATTTTTGTAAAACCAAAATTCTCTGGATTTAGAGGCAGAGTCAGGAACCAATGTATAATCACCGTCAATAGCGATCCTGTGGCGTCCCATTTTGTTGCGAAGGGTAACTTTGAGTTTTAGTGGGCATTCTAGATTGATCAGCGATTCAACCCACATACCCACCGATTACATCTCTCGGTTTCCCAACGTTAAATAGCAAGTTTATAGTAGTCATGGAGTGTGGGAACGGAGGATAGTTGTTACCCCGGTTATATCCGACGGTGAGGAAGGGTATCGGCGGGCGCGTCGGGGGCTCCACGGGGGGGAAGCGTGCGCAGTGCGCGGGCGTGGAGTAGTGCGTCGCGGCGCCCGCCTCCACCTCGCACCACCACACCACGCCGCTGCACTCCCGCACCGGCTGCACACCACAGAATGTACTCTATGAACGCAGAAGACAAATAAAGAGGATCTTTACCGGCACCCTCTGTAAACCGACTTGCCCAACACTGTTGACATACACACATAGCTGTGCACCGTTAATCAAATAGTTAACTTCGTTAATCGTTAATCCGTTACAAAAAAAGTTAGCTTCGTTAAACGTTAAAGCGTTACATTTCGGAAGAATTAACGCAAGTTAACGTTAATCGTTAATCCGTTAATAATTAATATATTGTGTAAAATTGCATTTTTATATTATTACGTTAGTGAACTAATAAAACCTGTTGATTTAGGTACTGGAAGTTAACAGGTTAGGAACAAATTTTATTTTTTTCAATTTAAAACGTCAAAATAAAAAAGTAGAAAAGTACAATAAGTTGACATACAAAAGTTTAAAGGTATAATTATGACAAAACTAACTGGAAACTGCCGTGCTTTTCTGCAAAACAGCGACGAGCGTGCATCTCTGCATCTATGAATTTGTCAGTTGTAATAGAGTACAATTTTGCATGTCATATTCAGGTTGGCAGCTGTCTGACAGCTGTTTCAGAGATGGACATTTTGTAGAATAGCACAGCTGGAAAGCACATAATATTGACCGCGAAAAACGTTCAACTGCAGCGCTTGAGGGTATTATAGCCATATTGTATTTTCACAATTGTCGTTTCCTTTCATACTTGTCTGAACCTGTTTTTCGCGCCGAACCGCTGTGCTGTGCGGTGAATAGTAGGTATTGGATTAACGATTAACGGACTTCTGCAAATTAACGGAAGTTAACGTGTCCGTTAACATTTTCAAAAGTTAACTTAAAAGTTAATCCGTTAACCAAAATGTTAACTTCGTTAATTAACGATTAACGGATTAACGAGTTAATGCCCAGCTATGCATACACAAACATTAATTTGACAAATTTACACTAAGTAGGTACTGCATAATAATTGTTAAGATGGCGGTGGTGATGGTGCTCTCTGGGCGTTGTTGTGATTCTGAGCAATCACAATCAAAAACACTGATAGCGCGGTGATAGGCGACAGCTCTTGACTTACAGATTCGAACAGAAAGTCATATCACACGCGGCGCTGCAGGAGGCTGTGACTGTCACTTCTTTACGTTAGCAGGATATTATAATCGGTGCTAAAACTTTGTAATCAGCAACAAAATCATGACTATTTCTTACCTGCGCATTGGTGGGGGCCGTGTCGTCGGCGCGCGGCTGCGCCACGGCGAGCGTGTCCGCCGTGCGGTTGCGCACCACGAGCTGCGGGCACGGGTCGCGCGCCACCGTCACCACCCAGCGCGCCTCGTGCCGCACCTGCGTCACCACCACCGGCACCTGGACCGTTACCTGCGCATTGGTGGGGGCCGTGTCGTCGGCGCGCGGCTGCGCCACGGCGAGCGTGTCCGCCGTGCGGTTGCGCACCACGAGCTGCGGGCACGGGTCGCGCGCCACCGTCACCACCCAGCGCGCCTCGTGCCGCACCTGCGTCACCACCACCGGCACCTGGACCGTTACCTGCGCATTGGTGGGGGCCGTGTCGTCGGCGCGCGGCTGCGCCACGGCGAGCGTGTCCGCCGTGCGGTTGCGCACCACGAGCTGCGGGCACGGGTCGCGCGCCACCGTCACCACCCAGCGCGCCTCGTGCCGCACCTGCGTCACCACCACCGGCACCTGGACCGTTACCTGCGCATTGGTGGGGGCCGTGTCGTCGGCGCGCGGCTGCGCCACGGCGAGCGTGTCCGCCGTGCGGTTGCGCACCACGAGCTGCGGGCACGGGTCGCGCGCCACCGTCACCACCCAGCGCGCCTCGTGCCGCACCTGCGTCACCACCACCGGCACCTGGACCGTTACCTGCGCATTGGTGGGGGCCGTGTCGTCGGCGCGCGGCTGCGCCACGGCGAGCGTGTCCGCCGTGCGGTTGCGCACCACGAGCTGCGGGCACGGGTCGCGCGCCACCGTCACCACCCAGCGCGCCTCGTGCCGCACCTGCGTCACCACCACCGGCACCTGGACCGTTACCTGCGCATTGGTGGGGGCCGTGTCGTCGGCGCGCGGCTGCGCCACGGCGAGCGTGTCCGCCGTGCGGTTGCGCACCACGAGCTGCGGGCACGGGTCGCGCGCCACCGTCACCACCCAGCGCGCCTCGTGCCGCACCTGCGTCACCACCACCGGCACCTGGACCGTTACCTGCGCATTGGTGGGGGCCGTGTCGTCGGCGCGCGGCTGCGCCACGGCGAGCGTGTCCGCCGTGCGGTTGCGCACCACGAGCTGCGGGCACGGGTCGCGCGCCACCGTCACCACCCAGCGCGCCTCGTGCCGCACCTGCGTCACCACCACCGGCACCTGGACCGTTACCTGCGCATTGGTGGGGGCCGTGTCGTCGGCGCGCGGCTGCGCCACGGCGAGCGTGTCCGCCGTGCGGTTGCGCACCACGAGCTGCGGGCACGGGTCGCGCGCCACCGTCACCACCCAGCGCGCCTCGTGCCGCACCTGCGTCACCACCACCGGCACCTGGACCGTTACCTGCGCATTGGTGGGGGCCGTGTCGTCGGCGCGCGGCTGCGCCACGGCGAGCGTGTCCGCCGTGCGGTTGCGCACCACGAGCTGCGGGCACGGGTCGCGCGCCACCGTCACCACCCAGCGCGCCTCGTGCCGCACCTGCGTCACCACCACCGGCACCTGGACCGTTACCACCACACTTTTACCGTCTTATCCAGTATCAGAGAGGAAGAAGAAACAACTTATGTTAACTGAGTTACCAAGCGTGTTCCAGCCCCAGAATGAAGAGGATAAGCACATAGCCAAGAAGGGAGAAGCATCGACTTGTAGGAAGTCAAGGCACCTCGACTCGCTAAGAATAAATATCGGACTGGTGCCACTGCAATTGCAATGTTGATTGGGCAGTGGGAGGTAGGACTACAAAACAATCAATACTGAACTGCAGCCTTAGCAATGATTTATCTAAGATCGTTACAGAGACCTGAAATTCATAGTGTCTTCGATTAATCACGTCATCAATTTGCGATCAGGGGGCCTACCACCTTGACCTAAAGTAATATTATTGTAATATTGTTTTAAAATTTCCATAATGACATTGTATGAAAATGTCAAAACAATATTACAATAATATTACTTTAAGTCACGGTGGTAGGCCTCCAGGTATATGTCATTTCCGAACTCACGGATTGGCCGTCCTCCTGCCGGAGCGCGAGCGCCCGGCGCACGGGCGGGCGGCCCAGGCGCACCGGCACGGGCGCTGCGGGCGCGCGCGCGGGCAGCGCGAGGCATAAGTACGTGCGCAGCTCGTGCGCGTCGCCGCCGCGCCAGCGCCCGCGCATCCAGAACCGACACAGCGGCGTGCCCTCGAGGCTGCAACCACAACAACACTGCTGTTAATGCAAAATCTCTAAGGCGGGGGCCTATAACAGACGTCTATAGGTCGCGTCCGGCGTGACACTGTACGCGGCCTACGAACGCTTACTATGGAAATGTACTAGAGTGTCAGAGAGACACGCCTGACGCGGCGTTTGTTTTTTCTGATAATTCCATAGTAGCATTCATAGGCCGCGTACACCGCCACGTCGGACGCGACCTAACGCGTCTGTTGCAGACCACCGCCTAAACTAAACTAATCTGACGCGTCTAAAAATTCTGTTATCCTTGTTAAAATTCACCGCTTGAAAAAGGACAACATGGATCCAGTCTAACTTGCTAATTTATTTGCATGAATATTTCCCCCCGCGTTTTTATTTCGGTATTCTAAAGGTATAAGCTTAATATGTATAATGAGGTTTAGGGACACTGGTTTAGTTAGTGAAATAAAACTAACTTGAGTTGCTCTGTATTGCAAGAGAAACAACAATAAAAGCCATATTTTCACTTTTTAAATTTGTTACAAATAATTTAAATTCAAACCGATAAACAAAGTCCAATTTCTTCTTGTAATGACATGCATAGACAACAGCTGTCAATCTTGACAGCCGTCAGCGACAAGGCACCCACAGAGTGAAGCCGGCTTATGTCTGTAGGTTACGTGAATGGCGGCGGCGCGGCAAATTCAAATGAATGAAGAAGGAAAGGGCTTCATTTACATATGTACTTCTTTATTTTGATATTGGGAAGCAATGCATCGTTAAAAGTAATTGTCGAGGAAAAGAGAAGCCTTGAGACTATTTACCAACCTCCCTTCCTTAGTTGGCTCTACAACTTTGAACATGTTCGGTCGCAGAACGGAGTCCCTCTCCATCTCATTTGGAACTGCAATTGCCGACACCTGCAGGCACAATATACTAAATTTTTAAACTCATTTTTTATAACACATAATAATTTTTAACTCTATAATAAGTTTTAGATCTAATGTAAGATCACTTTAATATTTTGTGCTGACTTTAGAACTTGAGTTTTTCAAGAGCCTGTACGTTAGGTCTTAGATGTGAAATAAAAACATTTTGACTTTGACTGAATTGAATCAGAGACAACAATAAAAGCTATTTTTTCCAGTTATTTAAATTCTTTAAGTTTTTCCAAAGTTTTTCTCAAAATGACACGCATAGACAAGTGTCAATCTTGACAGCCGTCAGCGACAAAATAGTCACAGAGTGAAGATAGCTCATATTCATAAGTATGTGACGTGAATATACAATCCAGGGTTTTTTTTTCTTCCTTTAGATACGCAGAACGTAAAGTTCTTACCAGAATCGCAGAAGGTAGTCTGTTGATCAATATGTAAGTGGATGTGATGCCCAGAATGTTGATGTCCTCTTTTATTTCATAGCACATCGTCAGGAGCGCCACCTAAAAAGAAAAGTATAAACTCAATGTCGAACTTTTTCATGACTTTTTGAAATATCACGCACGTGATATTTCAAAAAGTCATTAAAAAGTTCTGCTGTTTTTCGATAGATGGCAAATTAAAAACGCTAGCCTGGTACCAAAAGTTCTACTTTTCTATTGATGACAAAACTAAAAATAATTTTAAATTAATTATATGCAATAGCTTTACCGCGGCAATCTCCGAGTGCCACACGCCTTTTTTTTAATTTATAAATTATTTCCTTGTTATTCTCCTTTATAAAGAAGTCATAAAAGAACAACATTTAGTCAACTACCCAAATAGTGTATAGATCGATCTGCACAGAACACACCTTTTGGTTGCAATGTATAGCGAAGGTGGCGTCCCGGTCGAGCGCGAGGTGTCCGGGCGGCGGCTGGCCGTAGCGGCCGGGCTCCTGCGCGCACAGCTGCAGCTGCCCGCTCACGAACGTCTCGCGCCCCAGCTCCACGGACAGGAAGAACGGCTTCTGGAAGCACGGACCGACTCGCACTCAAGCGCTGCGACACTTGGACAGGACTTTACATTGCACTGTCATACTGAGACTTCAGTTCCTATGTCACATTGTGCACAGCGTCCACCTCGTCTACTGTGCCCTTCACAATGAAATATAATTCTGTTAGTTATTCTGTGCAGCACAGCAGTGCAGAATAACTGAACACGGTGGGCGGAAATATTGTCACTCTAGGCTCTGCAGGGCGGCGTGGTGTGGGCGCGCAGAGTCAGCGCTATGGGCGACGCGTTCGCGAGCAACACCACGGGACACAACTGCAGCTCGAGCAGCGACAACGAGTCTTACGTGCAACACAGCGGTGGGCGGCGATATGGCCACTCCGGGCTCCAGTCTGCACAGCGGCGTGGCGTCGTGGGCGCGCAGAGTCAGCGCTATGGGCGACGCGTTCGCGAGCAACACCACGGGACACAACTGCAGCTCGAGCAGCGACAACGAGTCTTACGTGCAACACAGCGGTGGGCGGCGATATGGCCACTCCGGGCTCCAGTCTGCACAGCGGCGTGGCGTCGTGGGCGCGCAGAGTCAGCGCTACGGGCGACGCGTTCGCGAGCAACACCACGGGACACAACTGCAGCTCGAGCAGCGACAACGAGTCTTACGTGCAACACAGCGGTGGGCGGCGATATGGCCACTCCGGGCTCCAGTCTGCACAGCGGCGTGGCGTCGTGGGCGCGCAGAGTCAGCGCTATGGGCGACGCGT
This sequence comes from Coenonympha glycerion, assembly GCA_963855885.1. NCBI lineage: Eukaryota > Metazoa > Arthropoda > Insecta > Lepidoptera > Nymphalidae > Coenonympha > Coenonympha glycerion. Next base: position 2,384,083 of record OY979626.1, read on the forward strand.
TCGCGAGCAACACCACGGGACACAACTGCAGCTCGAGGGAGCAGCCGCCTCCGACACGCACGGCTTGGTACCGCACCTGAAAGAATCATCAAAAGAAACAACATAATATAATTGACCACACAAAATGGGGTAAAATCTGACTAGTTCTTCTGTAACCCGGTTGGGCGCTGTCCAACAACTTTGCGTGATGTATATTATATACTTTACTGCATAAAATTATACTGTTTACTAACTAAATTCGATAACAATTTATATGAGGAGTAAGAAATTATTAACATAAAAAATACCATCTGATCGATCGATGATATTCAAATGCCCAACCGAGGCGGTCAGTAAGTATAAGGAAGTACTAACTAAAATCAGTGGTACTAACAGTGACGTCGCAGCGCGGTTGCAGCAAGGCCGGCTGCCACGAGCCCGGCCAGTGGTGCGTGACGATCGAGTACGGCCACCCGGAGCGCGCGTCGCGGCTCGAGCGATGCAACCTGGGTGACATAGATAATAAATATATCGACATTATGTCGTATTGTTTCTGGTCGAGACTGGCGGAGTAGCCTCCACAACGTCTTGCAACCTCCACAATGCAGTTTTATGCTTTTTACCCACGACGGAACGGAGTACGCGTTAGGGTGAGAGACCGTTTGTACATTAGTTTAGTTCTAATTGGTGCCTGATAGCTCCAAATCTGGGAAACTGCATAAAATAATGTTTCGGGAACCAATATTAGGTGAATGGGAATTGTCGAACAAAGACTCGCAAAACTCATTGCCATAAACCTAAAATGTGTAGTTAGTCTAATATTTGCAAAAACTTAATAAAACTTGAATTAAATAATTAAAGCTTTTATGACCGAAACACCTTGAGTGACGGACAGAAGGAACAGCAAAGTGGTTTCTGATCTGAGGTTCGGATCCCTAAAAAATCCATAGACAGCGACTTGCCAGCGTTTAATAATGTCGATGATCTCCTCTACAGTGTTGATGGGCGTGGGCTTCTCGAACACAGAGGAATCTGTGACGCCGTAGTGCAGGGGGACGGCCTCTCGCGTCACGGGACACTCGATGTTTCTGGAACATACATTCAAATATTATAATCACGCGAATCATTATGATAACTTCATTATAACTATAACACATACTGATAGCCTCTACAACACAGTACAACTAGTGTTGAGTTGAGTTTCTAGACAATAAGCAACTTTTTTAAAGTCACAATTAATGGTACAAGCCACGAATTTTGAACCAGGCGGTCGACCGCGGAAATCAGGACGAAGAAAAGCTGTAGCCATATGTCTATACCGCTTCGATTTGCTCAAATAAAACAAAGTTTAAAAAATATGAGAATGATGGGATTTCTTGACTCGCCCGTCTGCGTGCCCGCCGTGCCCACGCTCGACCTGATGTTGTCGCTTGTCTCGATACCTGTACTGGAAGGTGAGCGCGTGCGTGGCGGCGGTGGTGCCGGGCGCGACGAGGTGCGCGACGCCGCCGCGGCCGCTCGCCGTCTGCACGCGCGGCGCGCTCTCGCCCGTCTGCGTGCCCGCCGTGCCCACGCTCGACCTGATGTTGTCGCTTGTCTCGATACCTGTACTGGAAGGTGAGCGCGTGCGTGGCGGCGGTGGTGCCAGGCGCGACAAGGTGCGCGACGCCGCCGCGGCCGCTCGCCGTCTGCACGCGCGGCGCGCTCTCGCCCGTCTGCGTGCCCGCCGTGCCCACGCTCGACCTGATGTTGTCGCTTGTCTCGATACCTGTACTGGAAGGTGAGCGCGTGCGTGGCGGCGGTGGTGCCGGGCGCGACGAGGTGCGCGACGCCGCCGCGGCCGCTCGCCGTCTGCACGCGCGGCGCGCTCTCGCCCGTCTGCGTGCCCGCCGTGCCCACGCTCGACCTGATGTTGTCGCTTGTCTCGATACCTGTACTGGAAGGTGAGCGCGTGCGTGGCGGCGGTGGTGCCGGGCGCGACGAGGTGCGCGACGCCGCCGCGGCCGCTCGCCGTCTGCACGCGCGGCGCGCTCTCGCCCGTCTGCGTGCCCGCCGTGCCCACGCTCGACCTGATGTTGTCGCTTGTCTCGATACCTGTACTGGAAGGTGAGCGCGTGCGTGGCGGCGGTGGTGCCGGGCGCGACGAGGTGCGCGACGCCGCCGCGGCCGCTCGCCGTCTGCACGCGCGGCGCGCTCTCGCCCGTCTGCGTGCCCGCCGTGCCCACGCTCGACCTGATGTTGTCGCTTGTCTCGATACCTGTACTGGAAGGTGAGCGCGTGCGTGGCGGCGGTGGTGCCGGGCGCGACGAGGTGCGCGACGCCGCCGCGGCCGCTCGCCGTCTGCACGCGCGGCGCGCTCTCGCCCGTCTGCGTGCCCGCCGTGCCCACGCTCGACCTGATGTTGTCGCTTGTCTCGATACCTGTACTGGAAGGTGAGCGCGTGCGTGGCGGCGGTGGTGCCGGGCGCGACGAGGTGCGCGACGCCGCCGCGGCCGCTCGCCGTCTGCACGCGCGGCGCGCTCTCGCCCGTCTGCGTGCCCGCCGTGCCCACGCTCGACCTGATGTTGTCGCTTGTCTCGATACCTGTACTGGAAGGTGAGCGCGTGCGTGGCGGCGGTGGTGCCGGGCGCGACGAGGTGCGCGACGCCGCCGCGGCCGCTCGCCATCTGCACGCGCGGCGCGCTCTCGCCCGTCTGCGTGCCCGCCGTGCCCACGCTCGACCTGATGTTGTCGCTTGTCTCGATACCTGTACTGGAAGGTGAGCGCGTGCGTGGCGGCGGTGGTGCCGGGCGCGACGAGGTGCGCGACGCCGCCGCGGCCGCTCGCCGTCTGCACGCGCGGCGCGCTCTCGCCCGTCTGCGTGCCCGCCGTGCCCACGCTCGACCTGATGTTGTCGCTTGTCTCGATACCTGTACTGGAAGGTGAGCGCGTGCGTGGCGGCGGTGGTGCCGGGCGCGACGAGGTGCGCGACGCCGCCGCGGCCGCTCGCCGTCTGCACGCGCGGCGCGCTCTCGCCCGTCTGCGTGCCCGCCGTGCCCACGCTCGACCTGATGTTGTCGCTTGTCTCGATACCTGTACTGGAAGGTGAGCGCGTGCGTGGCGGCGGTGGTGCCAGGCGCGACAAGGTGCGCGACGCCGCCGCGGCCGCTCGCCGTCTGCACGCGCGGCGCGCTCGCCCGTCTGCGTGCCCGCCGTGCCCACGCTCGACCTGATGTTGTCGCTTGTCTCGATACCTGTACTGGAAGGTGAGCGCGTGCGTGGCGGCGGTGGTGCCGGGCGCGACGAGGTGCGCGACGCCGCCGCGGCCGCTCGCCGTCTGCACGCGCGGCGCGCTCTCGCCCGTCTGCGTGCCCGCCGTGCCCACGCTCGACCTGATGTTGTCGCTTGTCTCGATACCTGTACTGGAAGGTGAGCGCGTGCGTGGCGGCGGTGGTGCCGGGCGCGACGAGGTGCGCGACGCCGCCGCGGCCGCTCGCCGTCTGCACGCGCGGCGCGCTCTCGCCCGTCTGCGTGCCCGCCGTGCCCACGCTCGACCTGATGTTGTCGCTTGTCTCGATACCTGTACTGGAAGGTGAGCGCGTGCGTGGCGGCGGTGGTGCCGGGCGCGACGAGGTGCGCGACGCCGCCGCGGCCGCTCGCCGTCTGCACGCGCGGCGCGCTCTCGCCCGTCTGCGTGCCCGCCGTGCCCACGCTCGACCTGATGTTGTCGCTTGTCTCGATACCTGTACTGGAAGGTGAGCGCGTGCGTGGCGGCGGTGGTGCCGGGCGCGACGAGGTGCGCGACGCCGCCGCGGCCGCTCGCCGTCTGCACGCGCGGCGCGCTCTCGCCCGTCTGCGTGCCCGCCGTGCCCACGCTCGACCTGATGTTGTCGCTTGTCTCGATACCTGTACTGGAAGGTGAGCGCGTGCGTGGCGGCGGTGGTGCCGGGCGCGACGAGGTGCGCGACGCCGCCGCGGCCGCTCGCCGTCTGCACGCGCGGCGCGCTCTCGCCCGTCTGCGTGCCCGCCGTGCCCACGCTCGACCTGATGTTGTCGCTTGTCTCGATACCTGTACTGGAAGGTGAGCGCGTGCGTGGCGGCGGTGGTGCCGGGCGCGACGAGGTGCGCGACGCCGCCGCGGCCGCTCGCCGTCTGCACGCGCGGCGCGCTCTCGCCCGTCTGCGTGCCCGCCGTGCCCACGCTTGACCTGATGTTGTCGCTTGTCTCGATACCTGTACTGGAAGGTGAGCGCGTGCGTGGCGGCGGTGGTGCCGGGCGCGACGAGGTGCGCGACGCCGCCGCGGCCGCTCGCCGTCTGCACGCGCGGCGCGCTCTCGCCCGTCTGCGTGCCCGCCGTGCCTACGCTCGACCCTGATGTTATCAGCACCTGAAAAGTTACACGTACACTCCTTCATATAAATGCTCATCATTTGAAGGATATTCATCTGATATCAAGAGGTATGTGTGTCCATGTCACTGCACTGAGCTCGATCAATCTCAGGGTGACCTGAGATTTATATACGCCAGTCTAAGGTCTCACTTTTCTCATGTCATGTGCAGTGCTCTTCAAACAGAACCACTGTAATAAATTACTGCTTTACGATAAAACAACTGACACCGGGAAATTTCTTGCTGTTGCTGAATTCAATAAATAACTTGCACTGTCTAAATAACAGTTTAAAAGCACGCGTATAAAATAGTATGCAACTAAATAATTTTGTAAAAGAAAATAGCATGGTCTGAATGGGCCTTGCAGAGTGTAAAGTTGGTTGTGAAGTCATACTCACATCTACATCGAGGGGCAAATGCGACCGCAGTATGTAGAATGGCCACGCGGCGGCCACGACGCGCGCGTCACTGCGCGCCCGCAGCACGCGCCACCACACCGACGTGTACGTCGCCTCGCCGCCACTCGGCACTGTGCACGCGGTAATTGGTATACCATACTCCAGATTTTTTTATCAAGAAATTTATAAATACAGTCACATAATACAAAATAGTTCATTTACATGTACAGAAATTTCGCTCTGCAAGGTCATGTAAGTAAATAAGTTCAATTTAGGTCGCAACAGTGCTTATTACTTAGCTTTTTCAACCTCCACCTTGCCTCTATTTCAAGCGCGTAACTCCATCTCTTCCGACACAGTGCCCATGCCGACTACATTGGTATTGGTAACTCGTCTACGGGTCGCTGATCCACGATCACTGAGTTAGCGCATAAACCACGTATCAGACTTCAAGACAAAATACTTATAATTCTTTTTAATAAAATACTTAAAAAAGAGAATACCTTTGACTAGCCATGGCATGTTTTCTTTACGGCATTCCTTCAATGGTATGTCACCAGACCAACCGAGCTCTTGGGTGGTGAATTTGACCCTGGAAGCACATTTATCCAGGTTTTTATATACACTGTACTCCATGGGGAACGAGTTCCTAGGGGGTAAGGGCCTCCTCCTCCGCGGGGGAGCCGAGCTCCCTTGTTTTTAGGTGTTTTTCTTTTAGCCCCGGTAAGGGGCCAAGGCCTCGCCTTTTTAGTTTGTGGCCCGATGGTTATATACAGATGGAAATTTGGGATTTATGTTGCTAGAGTCGCGACCCCGTACTGAAAAATGTGGTGTCGCTACATCCTCAAGTAGGTGGACTGATGACATTAGGAGAGCCACGAAGAGGCACTGAATGCAAGCGACGGAAACTCGTGCAGATTGGAGTTCCCTACAGAAGATCTGTCCATCCAGCAGTAGAGGTCTATGTGCTGAAAGGAACGACAGATGGTGAAAACTTACTTGAGTACGCTCTCGCATTCGGAGTTGCAGAGCACGCTCAAACCAATGCTCTCTGCGTTCAATTCTCCCGAACTGATGGTTTGCCAGACATTTTTCTCGGAGCATCTTGCACGCACCTGGACAATGACATTTCTATTATTATTTTTCTATTATTATTAAAGAAAATTAAGGGCTTTCTCCTTCAATTTTCAACTTGTGATTTTTAGGAGCCATTTGCATTTGAGACCACTAAGTAAGGAGACCATGTAGATCTCAGGACCACGTAGGGTCTGGGGATCGCATAAAGTTATCAAGAATTGGAGCCGTCTAAAGGCGTTGCGAGCTACAGCGTACCGGCCAAAGTGTACCGGTGGCTATCGTGATTCGTGAGTCACTCGGAGATACTCAATATTATATATCGCAAGGAATACTGACACCTTGTGTATTGCATTCGTATAAGACCCCTCGCAGACCAGACCTCGTTCGTAACGTCGCTCTAGACGAGTCCCTCTCGGCAGCTGCCAGCGGAGCACACACGAATGACAAGGACGGTACCATACCAACCTTATAAAGCAAGTTGTGCCGCAGCATGTTGGCCAGCGTGAGTCGCTCGGAGAGGTACATGTCGCGCCGAGAGCCGACGTCTTGTACACGCACGTACAGGTACACCCCTACCGCCGTCCTGACTCCTGACCTCGTTCGTGACGTCGCTCTGGACGAGTCCCTCTCGGCAGCTACCAGCGCAGCACACACGAATGACAAGGACGGTACCATACCAACCTTATAAAGCAAGTTGTGCCGCAGCATGTTGGCCAGCGTGAGTCGCTCGGAGAGGTACATGTCGCGCCGAGAGCCGACGTCTTGTACACGCACGTACAGGTACACCCCTACCGCCGTCCTGACTCCTGACCTCGTTCGTGACGTCGCTCTGGACGAGTCCCTCTCGGCAGCTGCCAGCGGAGCACACACGAAGGACAAGGACGGTACCATACCAACCTTATAAAGCAAGTTGTGCCGCAGCATGTTGGCCAGCATGAGTCGCCCGGAGAGGTACATGTCGCGCCGAGAGCCGACGTCTTGTACACGCACGTACAGGTACACCCCTCCCGCCGTCCTGGCCTCTGTCGTGACGTCGCTCTAGACGAGTCCCTCTCGGCAGCTGCCAGCGGAGCACACGCGAAGGACAAGGACGGTACCATACCAACCTTATAAAGCAAGTTGTGCCGCAGCATGTTGGCCAGCGTGAGTCGCCCGGAGAGGTACATGTCGCGCCGAGAGCCGACGTCTTGTACACGCACGTACAGGTACACCCCTCCCGCCGTCCTGGCCTCTGTCGTGACGTCACCCTCTTCGAGTCTTACGCGGCAGTTGCCGACAGAAAACGCGATACCTACAATTGAAAAAATAAAACTAACAGACTGATCTATCAACGCACACCTAAAACCACTGGATCAAACAGGTAAACGAATAAAATTTGGCTTACAAATAGCTATCAAGAAGAGGGTAAGAAAGAATTTTGAAAATTCTAATCCTAAGTTCTTTACCACAGGGTAGGGTAAACCATCTAGTTAAAAATAAGTCTTGTGTTTAGTCCGTCAGCGATCATCATATTCTGATGAAAACCATTCAGCTTATTTAAAATTATTTCCCTATACATAATTTATTTCCAATATACAGCTATAACGAAGGACTGTTACCAAAGATAATTAAGAGGTTTACTAAATTACTCTATGACTGTTAAAGAGTAAAGCAGTAGAAAACAAATGGCATGTGTACCAAAAATCAAAAGAAATATTTTATTATTAGAACACAGTAAAGTAAAGCATGCTGCAAAAAAGAATATAATAAAAAAAATTACTGTTAGACCAGCGCCAGTCAGCGGCAGGGCTGGCGATGGCGAAGCGTATTTTTTTCGGTGCAGTCGGCGAACGCCATCTGAAATAACAATAATCATCTTTTATATCACTAACTTGCTTAGCGGTGAAGGAAAAGGGTGTGAGGAATCTTGCACGCGAGAGTTAATTATAAGGCGAAATCAACGAGCCAGTCCGCAAAATTCAAAATTGCAAGAAAACGCATGGAATCGCAATCTCATGTCTAATAGCTCACTGGCCTCTATAATACAAGTACGCTGGACTTCAGACTGTCAATGGAAAAATGAAGATATTAATTGATTTTCGTCATTTTGGCGCTGATTGTTTCGTTAACTGGCGTGAGCGTTTATGGAACTACTAAATAACATTCACAATGACGGAAATTTGCAACAAATGTCTATTTTAGTACCGTGGACATCTTCGAGAGGGGCACTTCAAATCTGCACAAAAAATAAACTGTTTGAACATAGAATATTCGATCCAGTAGCAGGCCCCTGACTGACACTTAGTTCAAATAACATGACCTTACTACCTACACTAGTACAAAAGCACCGGCCCTATATGCATTCTATTTGTATGTGAATGTGTGAGTAATGATCGTCGTAGCCAGTAGGGCTGGCAAAAGTCAAGCTGTGCATAACGACGCCACGCGAGTCGCGGTGACCACACTGTCAGTGTTTATGAGTTCCACTGGTCGTGTCGCGCTCGGCGCTGCGGTAATACATTGGCGGGAGGTGTGACTGTCAGTTCTTTACGTTAGTAATTTTATATATTCGGTGCTACTAGTACAACAGAGATCAGTGGTCCTCAGCTAGATATACCTATAAGCGAGGGAAGCTCCGGCGCTCAGCGGAACCAGCTCGTCAGTGTCCTCCTGTCCGACCCGCAGCGCGGTCGAGCACCCGTTGTGCACCCAGAGCGACACCCGCCCGTCCAGCGCCTTCGCGGGGGACTCGTCGCCGGGCCTCTTGTCGGGTGCCGGACTACGCGCATCCTCTTTTATGAACTGAAAGTATGAGACAAAGAACTGCTTAGAATTAAAGAAACAAAGTTTAGAACTTTAATGGTAATAGACCATTGAAGTACTAAACTGTGCAAGCCGTCGTTACATACCGGTCTTTCAAAAAAAAAATACCAAAAAGGGTAACTTATGTATACCTAAGTATGTACCACAGTACCCGATGACGCCGTTGGCATAAGTGTGTTATTCTGTGATCAACCGCTTCACTTCCGCTCCGCTTCAGTATGGTTACGATTGATCTACTCTGTGTTTTACGGTAGCCGTAATGGACGACCGACGCATTCTGGCAGCTGGATCAATCAGCCAAACCATAGAAAAATTACCCCGAAGTGGAATTTTAATGGAGTCACATTTGAGCACAGATTTTTATTTATTTATTTATTTTATTTGAGTGTCAGATTTAATTCCATATATATTTTAAAGTATAAAATGATATTTGAAAGTATGGATATTTGATATTTTTTCACGCTACCACTTCTCTTCATCTTTACATGATTATATCAAAATCTTTGCATAAGAATGTCTATCCTAGGAAATTAATCCGAGTATCGAGTTTTATGTGAGTAACTCGCAAATCTCGGACTAATTTCTTTAACTCGACACTTTCAAGCAGAGATTTTTATATAAACACGTGAAGATGATATTGGGATTTTCGCAATTTGACTGCCGTAAGCCTATTATGTCTTATTAGCTTAAAAATCGCGAAAAACCACAAAACATTTGAATTTCGCGGGCACACCCGTGGTGTGCTCCTTAATTAGGCTTTGGAGTGGCTGTGAGTACTCACGGCTTCGTACACGTCCACCCAGTCGTTCGCCAGCGCACGCAGCGTGCACACGCGCGGCACGTGCAACGCGACGCGCACGTCGCCCGCGCGCAACCGCAGCTTGCGCTCGTCGTTCAGCGACAGCGTGCCTTGGATGCGGAACTCTTCGATCAGCTGTTCCATGGTGCCCGTGGCGCTGTCCAGGATGTCGCTTCTGGAAATTACATCACGTGACGATCTCTCTAGGATGGCTTGGAGTCTCTGGATTCGATTCCCGAAATGTAACAGTTAGAAATTACATATTTCGCGATTGGCTCGAGTATTAATGAGTATTCATTAAAAATCTTTTTTTTTTATGCTATACAAGTTAGTACTTGACTGCGATCTCACCTGATGGTAAGTGATGATGCAGCCGAAGATGTTAGCGTACAAACTTGGAAGGGGTAAGTAAAGTCACCCCAACAGTTTCTACACAGCATCGCAGCGCAACGCTGAATCGCTTGGCGGTACGTCTTTTGCTGGTAGGGCCAAAGCCTCCCACCAGACCAGACCTGAGCCAATTTAGAAATTATAAAATTCCAAAGTGGCCCGTGGCGCGGGAATCGAACCCGCGACCTCCCACTCGAATCCGAGCGCGCGTCCCCTGCGCCACGGCACGGAGGTCGTCAAGTATACAGATTTTTAAACTATTATATACACACACAATACACATGGCTTTTTCTTGATCAACATGTAGAACACATGTAGAAAATGATTTCTAGGCACGTCAAGCGTAGACATATCTTAAAGTAAGCACCACTGAATCAAAGCGGAATACTCAAAAGATACCTGGAATGCCCTCCCAGGCACTGTCTTTTCCATTAACTACAACTTGATCACCTTCAAGAGTGAGTAGGCATTTCCTTGACAAGCGCGCTCCTTACCTCTTTACACCTTAGATTTTATCATCACTTTTCACCAGGTGTGATCACGATCAAGCGCTGGTCTATATACTTACCTACTAAAAAATATTAACATATAATCCACAAAATAACACGATGGTACAAGATACACTTACGAAAAGTGTGTGTCCACTAGTAACTTGGAGGAAGCGCCGAAGACGGCGTGCGCAGCGGTGTCTCTAATGCTGACAGACAGAACGCGGTGACTGCGCATCAGCGGCCGAGACACGTAGTAGCCCTCCAACGACTTGGCTTGCCTGCGATCCCAATCAGAGTTTGTGCTGAAGCCACTGATATGTATCTCTGGATTCATGATTCCGTACGTTTGACAGTTCATTTTTTGTGCCGATTTGAAGCGCCTCCCTCGAGCGTCCACGGTACTAAATTGACATTTGTTGGAAGTGGACCGTCGTTTTGAATGTCATTTGATTTTAGTTCCATAGACGCTCACGCTAGGTTACGCAACAATCAGCGCCAAAATGGCGAAAATTAAATGTCTTCATTTTTACTTTGACAGTCAGCTATCCAGAGTATATTCTATATACTCTATGGAGATCAGTGGCTGAAGCTGATCTACTTCAGCTGTTTACTGTGACGCTTATAATTTGGTACTATCGCTGAATCAGCGCGTGACGTGGGACGAGGGAGGTAAAAGATACCTCGGAGAGTCTATTAGTGCTACATTTTTTTGGATTTTGGTTCATTTTTGTACCACGCGTAGAGTCGCTGTTTGTCACTTGGCTCCGAGGGCAGAATGTTTCCTTCAAGAGAAGAGTGAATAGGCATTTTCTAGGCAAGCGCGCTCCAACCTAGACCTCATCATTGCTTTCCATGAGGCATGATTGTCGTCAAGCGCAAGCCTATCTACAATAAAAAAAAAAAATTTGGTTCATTTTTGTACCACGCGTAGAGTCGCTGTTTGTCACTTAGCTGATGGCTCAGAGGGCAGAATGTTTCCACTCACGGGGCGCGCGCGGGGAGCTCGTTGTGCGCGTGCACGTCCAGCGCGGCGACGCGCAGCGCGAGGCGCGCCCGCGGCATGTGGCGCGGCGCGAAGTACGAGTCCACGCGCAGCGCGCCGCACAGCTGCTCCGCCGTCGCCGCGCACGGCGCGCTGCGACAATCGCTGGCGGCGCCCTCCGCCGCCTGCCAGTGCAATTATTGAAATCACACTAATATTATAAAGCGAAAGTTTGTGTGTGTGTGTGTTTGTTACTCCTTCACGCCGCAACTACTGAACCGATTTGGCTGAAATTTGGAACATAGATAGCTTATAACCCGGATTAAAACATAGGCTACTTTTTATCCCGGAAAACCCCATAGTTCCCATGGGATATTTAAAAAACCCTAATTTTCTACAGTAATAATATAGTACACCTATAGGTAGAATGTTTAGCAAACTTTCTTGAAGTAGGTATAAAGGTTTTGAGCGAGGACGTGAAAGGACGTTTCTCTCAGGATTTGTGAAAACCCGAACTTTACGCGGGCGGAGCCGCGGACAAAAGCTAGTTTTTAATAAGTTGGAGGGTGCGACGTCCAGCGATACGGAAGAATAAAACTGTTTCTGAGCGTTTTGACCTTGAAATTGAGAAATAATTGTCCTTATATTTTTTTAATTATAATAATTTGCAGTGTGCGGGCTGAATGCATGAGACTATGATAACATCACGTTCGAATGCTGCGGCGTTTGAATCGCGTGAATTTTGTAACAGTTTTTATCAATATTTCATTTATTTTGTAGCAGTTTTTATTATTATTTTATAATATGTAATAAATATTTTTTATTTACAATTACGATGTAAACAAACAAAAAAGTAAAGAAACTGATCTATTGAAGATAAGAAATAGAGAAATAGGCTCTATCAGGGATAGATAAAGTAGATGTTATTTGTACTTACCAAAGGATCTTGTCTGGGCATGAACTTCTTTGCGTCAAACTCAAATGGCTGATTTGGTGTGTCTTGTTCTAGGTCAGAGCAGGCCCGTACTCGCCACATTAGTGCAAATACTGCATCTAACACACAAAATGATGCCTTATTACGGCTGCACCCAAGATACATTTTATGATAGGGAATCGTTTTCATCCTGTAGATATACAGTATACCTACTTAGTTTTTATTTTATACTTTTTAAGTGATAAGTAGGTAGGTACTTCATCTATTTTAAGTTTTGGGCTGATTACTACCTTTTCAATTTATTTCAGTGGTAGGTTTTTCTAGTGATAATTTTAGGCTTAGTACTAGCCTAAAACTTATCGCTAAAAAACATGCCATTATGTGGTTGCAAAGAGCCTGTTATAATTTAAATGCAATATACGAGTATGTAAAACCCAGACAAAGTTGAGTTAATTAATGTGAAGGTGTAAACTGGGACACAAACATATCGATCAAACCGAGAACCTCTTGTTTTTTAAGTCGGTTAATATACTAGGTAAAACCTTCTCCAGAATGTAATAAATACTTTCCAGAAAACCGCATCAAAATCGGTTCAGACAAACATACATACTAACATATGGGTCGAATACACACCCTCCTTTTGAAGTCGGTTAATAATCGCGGACACACCTATATACATACCGGTTTAATACAGAACCTCATTTTTTTCAAAGTCGGTAATATACAAAACCTTCTCCAGAATGTAACAAATACGTTACTGAAAATCGCATTCAAATCGGTTCAGCCAAGCGCGAAATAATCGCGGACAAACATACATACAATCATACGGGTCGAATACAGAACCTCCTTTTTTTGAAGTCGGTTAATATACTTAAACCTTCTCCAGAATGTAACTAATACGTTACAGATGAAAACCGCATCCAAATCTGTTCAGCCAAACGCGAAATAATCGCGGACAAACCTACATACATATCGGTTTAATACATAACCTCCTTTTTTAAAGTCGGTTAATATACTTAAACCTTCTCCAGAATGTAACAAATACTTTACTGAAAACTGCATTCAAATCGGTTCAGCCAAACGCGAAATAATCGCGGACAAACATACATATACACTCCTTTTGAAGTCGGTTAATAAACATTGTAATTAATAATAATTGCTTTGATCTCTGTGCTTTCGTTTAAATTTTTTTTTATGGCTAGTCACAGTGGCTACATCCTACTATGAAACACTAGAGCGCATAATACAGTTTGCAGTTTACATACTTTCTAGTATAAAGTTGTCACGATGCAAATCTAGATGGCGCCAGTGGTAACTTAGCTTGCGCTTCAGTTTTGCAGGCTGGCATGGTATATTACGGCAACGGTGCAGGAAGACTATCAAATCCTCAAAGAAATCATGATAATTTTTGGAAAAAGTAGTACGCTACTAGTAAGTATATCAAATGTACTACTTTCATTAGAGAAGCATAAGTGAGAATTGAAGAATTCTCGACAAGACTTAAATGTTACCAAATAAAGTCCTTTCCACAAAAGAAGTTCCGCGGCAAAAACATGTACTACAATTGACACCTGTTTACGAGCAACCAATGCGAGTGAGAGAGCTACATTTAATAATGCGATCACAGCGCCGCGCCTGCGGGAATTCTTTGTGGAAAGGACTTGACAATCCAAGAGTGTTACCAAATACCAAACCTAGAACAGGATCAGAAGATTTTCTGCTTTGGTATCAATGCCCCTGTTTTCTGTTTCATTTTTACTGTTTTTAGGGTTCTCACCTCGCAAAACAAAACGGAACCCTTTTAAGCTCACTTAGGTGTCCGTCTGTCTGTGTATCACGACCCTTTAAGGAGCACACCACAGATGTGCCCGCGAAATTCAATTTTATTGTGGTTTTCCGCGATTTTTAAGCTGATAAGACGTAATAGGCTTATGGCAGTCAAATTGCGATAATTCCAAGATCATCTTCAGGTATTTATATAAAAATCTCTGCTTGAAAGTGTCGAGTTAAAGAAATTAATCTGAGATTTGAGAGTTGCTCACTTAAAACTCTTTACTTGGACTAATTTCCTAGGATAGACATTTTTATGCAAAAATTTTGATATAATTATGTAAAGAAATAACTGCCATTCTCGCAAAATGACTGCCACTACCCTATTATGTGTAATTAGCGTACAAATTGCAAAAAACCACGAAAATTTTGAATTTCGCGGGCAGACCTGTTGAGTTCGCCTTAAATCAATAAGTATTAATGATATCGACATGCAATTTGGAATAGTTGCCCGGCGTCATTGCAATCATAATAAATCCAATCTAATTTGAACTACGATGACAACTAAACTGGAACAAGTAGGAGTCCATGTTACAATGGTTTTTTTAATTCTTAATTAAATTGGACTGAAATTTTTTAGGCAACCCACTTGCGATATATTTATTGACATATTAAATATTTATCGGGAGTGGCAGAGCTGAGCTGCATCTCGCGAGGCGTCATTGCAATCATAAAAAATCGATAAATCGATACAATATTTACCGGGAGTGGCAGAGCTGAGTGGCATCTCTCGAGGCGTCATTGCAATCATAATAAATCCAATCTAATTTGAACTACGATGTCAACTAAACTGTTACAAGTAGGAGTCCATGTTACAATGGTTTTTTTAAATTCTTAATTAAACTGGACTGAAATTTTTTAGGCAACCCACTTGCGATATATTTATTGACATATTAAATATTTACCGGGAGTGGCAGAGCCGAGCTGCATCTCGCGAGGCGTCATTGCAATCATAAAAAATCGATAAATCGATACAATATTTAACGGGAGTGGCAGAGCTGAGCTGCATCTCGCGAGGCGTCATTGCAATCATAAAAAATCGATAAATCGATACAATATTTAACGGGAGTGGCAGAGCTGAGCTGCATCTCGCGAGGCGTCATTGCAATCATAAAAAATCGATAAATCGATACAATATTTAACGGGAGTGGCAGAGCTGAGCTGCATCTCGCGAGGCGTCATTGCAATCATAAAAAATCGATAAATCGATACAATATTTACCGGGAGTGGCAGAGCTGAGTGGCATCTCTCGAGGCGTCATTGCAATCATAATAAATCCAATCTAATTTGAACTACGATGTCAACTAAACTGTTACAAGTAGGAGTCCATGTTACAATGGTTTTTTTAAATTCTTAATTAAATTGGACTGAAATTTTTTAGGCAACCCACTTGCGATATATTTATTGACATATTAAATATTTACCGGGAGTGGCAGAGCTGAGCTGCATCTCGCGAGGCGTCATTGCAATCATAAAAAATCGATAAATCGATACAATATTTAACGGGAGTGGCAGAGCTGAGCTGCATCTCGCGAGGCGTCATTGCAATCATAAAAAATCGATAAATCGATACAATATTTAACGGGAGTGGCAGAGCTGAGCTGCATCTCGCGAGGCGTCATTGCAATCATAAAAAATCGATAAGTCGATACAATATTTAACGGGAGTGGCAGAGCTGAGCTGCATCTCGCGAGGCGTCATTGCAATCATAAAAAATCGATAAATCGATACAATATTTACCGGGAGTGGCAGAGCTGAGTGGCATCTCTCGAGGCGTCATTGCAATCATAATAAATCCAATCTAATTTGAACTACGATGTCAACTAAACTGTTACAAGTAGGAGTCCATGTTACAATGTTTTTTTTAAATTCTTAATTAAATTGGACTGAAATTTTTTAGGCAACCCACTTGCGATATATTTATTGACATATTAAATATTTACCGGGAGTGGCAGAGCTGAGCTGCATCTCGCGAGGCGTCATTGCAATCATAAAAAATCGATAAATCGATACAATATTTAACGGGAGTGGCAGAGCTGAGCTGCATCTCGCGAGGCGTCATTGCAATCATAAGAAATCGATAAATCGATACAATATTTAACGGGAGTGGCAGAGCTGAGCTGCATCTCGCGAGGCGTCATTGCAATCATAAAAAATCGATAAATCGATACAATATTTAACGGGAGTGGCAGAGCTGAGCTGCATCTCGCGAGGCGTCATTGCAATCATAAAAAATCGATAAATCGATACAATATTTAACGGTAGTGGCAGAGCTGAGCTGCATCTCGCGAGGCGTCATTGCAATCATAAAAAATCGATAAATCGATACAATATTTAACGGGAGTGGCAGAGCTGAGCTGCATCTCGCGAGGCGTCACTGCAATAATAAAAAATCGATAAATCGATACAATATTTAACGGGAGTGGCAGAGCTGAGCTGCATCTCGCGAGGCGTCATTGCAATCATAAAAAATCGATAAATCGATACAATATTTAACGGGAGTGGCAGAGCTGAGCTGCATCTCGCGAGGCGTCATTGCAATCATAAAAAATCGATAAATCGATACAATATTTAACGGGAGTGGCAGAGCTGAGCTGCATCTCGCGAGGCGTCATTGCAATCATAAAAAATCGATAAATCGATACAATATTTAACGGGAGTGGCAGAGCTGAGCTGCATCTCGCGAGGCGTCATTGCAATCATAAAAAATCGATAAATCGATACAATATTTAACGGGAGTGGCAGAGCTGAGCTGCATCTCGCGAGGCGTCATTGCAATCATAAAAAATCGATAAATCGATACAATATTTAACGGGAGTGGCAGAGCTGAGCTGCATCTCGCGAGGCGTCATTGCAATCATAAAAAATCGATAAATCGATACAATATTTAACGGGAGTGGCAGAGCTGAGCTGCATCTCGCGAGGCGTCATTGCAATCATAAAAAATCGATAAATCGATACAATATTTAACGGGAGTGGCAGAGCTGAGCTGCATCTCGCGAGGCGTCATTGCAATCATAAAAAATCGATAATCGATATAACATTTACCGGGAGTGGCAGAGCTGAGCTGCATCTCGCGAGGCTCGGAGACGGGCAGCTGGAAGTACGTGTGCGGCTCCCAGCGCGCCAGCAGCGGACAGTACAGCTCCAACGCACACTCCACCTCTTCCTAGAAAGAGCAAAATGTCTCCGTGAATCTATGTCAATCCAAAAGTTTTCAAAAATTTTTTATTTTTGTATTTTGTAAACTGTGCACACAGTCATTAGACTTATGAAAGTAGATAGAATTGCAGGGATATTCTTCACACGTTTCTATTAAAAATTTTTGATTTCGAAACCATCTTCCGTTGTTAAGGAGCACACCACGGGTGTGCCCGCGAAATTCAAATTTTTCGTGGGTTTTCGCGATTTTTAAGCTAATAAGACATAATAGGCTTATGGCCGTAAAATTGCGATAATCTCAATATCTTCTTCACGTGTTTATATAAAAATCTCTGCTCGAAAGTGTCGAGTTAAAGAAATTAGTCCGAGATTTGCGAGTTACTCACATAAAACTCGATACTCGGACTAATTTCCTAGGATACACATTTTTATGCAAATATTTTAACATAATCATGTAAAGATGATACTGCCATCCTCGCAAATTGATTGCCATAAGTCTATCATGTCTAATTAGCGTACAAATTGCAAAAAACCACGAAAATTTTGAATTTCGCGGGCAGACCCGTTGATTTCACGTTAAGGACTAATTTCTTAAACTGAACGTAAATCTTTCAAGCTAACATTATTATAAAAACGGTACTGAGTGAGCTATTTATTTAATATAATATTTTACTATCCTATTTTTTGCGTCACGTACTTACAGTGCGACAAGGCTATTTTGGCGCGTGGCCAAAGTCTGAACTAACGCCGCTATCTTGTGCTACTGTTTGATAGTTCGCTCAGTTAGTATATCACTATTGTATGTTATGTTGTTTTTGCTTACTAATAACTATTTTAAACTAAAATTGAAGTAAAATTGAGGAGATTTTATAATGTGGCTGCCTTTGTTTTGCATCAGCGCCCTCCTTCAAGTGCCAAGAGAGCCTTGTCGGACTGTATATGCTACTTGAGCTTAATGCCTAAACGGCGCCTGGCCAGCCCAAAAACTTTTAACAGTTAACAGTTTTAATAATGGCGTAGTAAAGAGAATAGTCCCTTTTATGTTTCTGAACGCGACATAATGTCACTTTTAACATTTTCATGCCGTGGACGATCAAAGAAGGCGGGACGCAGGAGTGTGGTCCCTCAATCTCACAACATTAATCCTGTAGCTACGCACTACATTGCAAAACTACCGGGATTTACGGGGATCCTGGACTTCTATGAGATCGTAATGGACAGAATAGCATTACGTTACCGTCGACGGTAATTTAATGGCGCCTTCATATAATGCATTGACTTATACTCTAGACGGGGCGGACCGCGCGAAAAATGTCGCCAGTTTATGGGAGCAAAACTCCCTCCGGCGTCAGTAGTAAGCTGTAAGCCTACGCAGTGTTTCGCAGGAGTTTCGACACAATATGGCGCTACATTTTCTTGTATGAAGAAGGTTTACGTAAAATGTTCGGATGGGCCTATCTTGACTATTATTATCAATGATATAATGCCATACATTTGACTGCCTTGTGTCGTGGCCGTCCACGATAGTATCTTGACGGTATAAATAATAAAAGCGCCCGGGAGGTGCAATGATACTCACGTGGCTGGGCACAGGGAACGCCACAAGGCGTGTGATGGCCCGCGGGTGGGGGTACCGCCAAGCCACGGAGTTGCCGTGCAAAGTCACCTGATACGCCATGGGGAGCTGACCGCCAGACACGATTTTGAATGCCCCACTCCTAAACAAATAAAATACAATTATAAATCCAATAATAAATCATTTTATACGTGATTTTTTTTTATACGCTATACAAGTTAGTACTTGACTGCGATCTCACCTGATGGCAAGCGATGATGCAGCCGAAGATGTTAGCGTACTAACTTGGAAGGGGTAAGTTATGTCACCCCAACAGTTTCTACACAGCATCGTACCGGAACGCTAAATCGCTTGGCGGCACGTCTTTGCTGGTAGGTTGGTAACTAGCAATGGCCAAAGCCTCCCACCAGACCAGACCTGAGCCAATTTTTAAATTATAAAATTCAAAAGTGGCCCGTGGCGGAAATCGAACCCGTGACCTCCCACTCGAATTCGAGCGTGCGTCCCCTGCGCCACGGAGGTCGTCGGAGGTCGGATTATTCGTATTCTTCCCAACAAAGACTTTAAATTGATACTTATACAGTAGAAGTGCACAAAAATATGGTCCAAATGACGTCTTTCAACTATGCTGTGTTATCCAGACTAAACGTGTAAGTTTCACCGTTTTTTTTAGCACACGTTGCGAGTTTTGAGCAGAAGATACATATAAACATTAAAATAAAAGCTTCTGACAAGGAAAAGTTCACTTTAGACTGATCTTTCAATGCTGAATGACTAGTCGGAAAATCAAATTTTCAACATTTTGCGGAGTTAATCTTTTGTAACGTAAGATACTATTTTTGGTATCCTGTATGTAGTACATACCTCAAGTCGTCTTTATAATAGTGGTAGTTGGGATCGCTGCAGTCGCTGGCCGAGTGGTCGTTTAAAAGTGACGAGCCGGTATACACGCCGGGTCTCTCTCTAGCTTGCTGCGAGCTGCTCGACGAAGAAGACTGGGGCGTCGGAGGCCTCTGCGAAGTGGGTATCACATCACTATAGACTTGGAAAAAAAATACTTTGATATCATACTTGCTCAGTAACTATGGATTACTATGGTGGAAAGTCTCCTTGTAAGTTGGTGTTTGCAATTCAAGGCAACATTACGTCGCACTATGCTTGAATTGTAATGTTCACATTACAGTTCAAGCTATGCAAAACTCCTTGGTAAACAATCTCTTTTCTTATCAATATTACTATAATTAATTATAATAACCGTATCCCTAACCCTCGCTCGCTGCGCTCGCTCGAGTGAATATAGTTCGAGGGTGCTCGCGATCCATTAGCGCCCTATGCGAGCTGCGCTCGCACTGGCGCCAAATTGGATCTTGTTCTGTAAAAGCTTTCTTACGTCCCTTGTGTAACAATCTACTATTCAAGTACGAATTTAGAAATCAATATTATGATTAGAATGTTATTCCGAATTCGTATATTGTCACAACCCTTGTATTTAATCCCAAAGCTAGCAAAAGTCTGCTCTAACAATGAGAGGGATTTGGTCATAGCGCACTACCCTTGGCAAGCGCGACAGGTCACTGGTCACACCTGCCGGGAGCGCGGTAAATACGACAGTGAATCCCGTACTCCCGCCAGCGGGTCCGCCGTGGAAACAGATAGTTTTAAGTGGATGCAAGCCCCACATAACCCTTCCGTTTCTCCTGACGGAGAGTCACAAAAAAGGGCCACAAGTCACCTATAGACGCCTGAAAAAGTTATCCGAGATTTGTTTAAATCATTTGAGATACTGCACCATAAAAACAGCATCCTCAAGAATCGGCCAGGGTTGTAAAAACTGCATATAGCCTCACCTCAGTCCAACCCAATGTCGTCTGCAGAGCGTCTCGCATCCTCGCCACGGCGGCGACGTCGCCAGGTCGAAGGTCCAACGTGATCCTGTCTATATCAACTCCCACCCGGACTGTCGGGCCACACGCCGCCAGACCGCCTTCCGCTTTGCGCCACGCTTCCCATGTTGCATCTAGTATGGCCCTGATGGGAAAGATTACGAAAAATGTTTTACAAGTAAAGTACTTAGAGTCGTAATTTACATTAAATTTTGATGAACTAGCTTATCCGAAAGGCGTTGTCTATTAAATAGGGATCCTTACTACCATTTTATGACGCTGTCGCTATGGCAATGTCACAACGTTACTGTCATTTTATTAGACCGAATGGCGCATCGTCGGATTGGCCATGTCGGTATGGTAATGTTTTTACATTATAATTAATAATGAATAACGATGGCCGATAGTTTTAAACGCATAAGGTAGTTGAAAACATGTGAACGATGTTAAATTATCAACAGCCATGGCGCCCTCTGCGATGAGTCAAAACGTCAGGGTCCACATTGCGATCACCATGATATCCCGCCTTTAGAGATTGTTGGTGGATACGAGACACCGAAAGCCTGGTAGGCACCAGGCTTTCGGTGTCTCGTATACCGATCGGACTGACAGTTTAATGATGCGTACTCACCCCGCCATCAAAGGCTGCAGCACGATATGCCGCCGGTCTGAGGGTGGTCCGGCCGACAGCACGAGGGCGGTGACCAGGCCTCGGCAGCTGAGTCTTTCAGGCCTCGTGCCAGCCGCAGCTTGGTTTCAAGCCTATCGGACTTTCGGAGTCCCGTACAGCGATCCGACTGACAGTTAAATGATGCGTACTCACCCCGCCATCAAAGGCTGCAGCACGATATGCCGCCGGTCTGAGGGTGGTCCGGCCGACAGCACGAGGGCGGTGACCGGGCCTCGGCAGCTGAGTCTTTCAGGCCTCGTGCCAGCCGCAGCTTGGTTTCAAGCCTATCGGACTTTCGGAGTCCCGTACAGCGATCCGACTGACAGTTTAATGATGCGTACTCACCCCGCCATCAAAGGCTGCAGCACGATATGCCGCCGGTCTGAGGGTGGTCCGGCCGACAGCACGAGGGCGGTGACCGGGCCTCGGCAACTGAGTCTTTCAGGCCTCTAGCCAGCCGCAGCTTGGTTTCAAGCCTATCGGACTTTCGGAGTCCCGTACAGCGATCCGACTGACAGTTCAATGATGCGTACTCACCCCGCCATCAAAGGCTGCAGCACGATATGCCGCCGGTCTGAGGGTGGTTCGGCCGACAGCACGAGGGCGGTGACCAGGCCTCGGAAGCTGAGTCTTTCAGGCCTCTAGCCAGCCGCAGCTTGGTTTCAAGCCTATCGGACTTTCGGAGTCCCGTACAGCGATCCGACTGACAGTTTAATGATGCGTACTCACCCCGCCATCAAAGGCTGCAGCACGATATGCCGCCGGTCTGAGGGTGGTCCGGCCGACAGCACGAGGGCGGTGACCGGGCCTCGGCAGCTGAGTCTTTCAGGCCTCTAGCCAGCCGCAGCTTGGTTTCAAGCCTATCGGACTTTCGGAGTCCCGTACAGCGATCCGACTGACAGTTTAATGATGCGTACTCACCCCGCCATCAAAGGCTGCAGCACGATATGCCGCCGGTCTGAGGGTGGTCCGGCCGACAGCACGAGGGCGGTGACCGGGCCTCGGCAGCTGAGTCTTTCAGGCCTCGTGCCAGCCGCAGCTTGGTTTCAAGCCTATCGGACTTTCGGAGTCCCGTACAGCGATCCGACTGACAGTTTAAAGATGCGTACTCACCCCGCCATCAAAGGCTGCAGCACGATATGCCGCCGGTCTGAGGGTGGTCCGGCCGACAGCACGAGGGCGGTGACCGGGCCTCGGCAGCTGAGTCTTTCAGGCCTCGTGCCAGCCGCAGCTTGGTTTCAAGCCTATCGGACTTTCGGAGTCCCGTACAGCGATCCGACTGACAGTTTAAAGATGCGTACTCACCCCGCCATCAAAGGCTGCAGCACGATATGCCGCCGGTCTGAGGGTGGTCCGGCCGACAGCACGAGGGCGGTGACCAGGCCTCGGCAGCTGAGTCTTTCAGGCCTCTAGCCAGCCGCAGCTTGGTTTCAAGCCTATCGGACTTTCGGAGTCCCGTACAGCGATCCGACTGACAGTTTAATGATGCGTACTCACCCCGCCATCAAAGGCTGCAGCACGATATGCCGCCGGTCTGAGGGTGGTCCGGCCGACAGCACGAGGGCGGTGACCGGGCCTCGGCAGCTGAGTCTTTCAGGCCTCGTGCCAGCCGCAGCTTGGTTTCAAGCCTATCGGACTTTCGGAGTCCCGTACAGCGATCCGACTGACAGTTTAAAGATGCGTACTCACCCCGCCATCAAAGGCTGCAGCACGATATGCCGCCGGTCTGAGGGTGGTCCGGCCGACAGCACGAGGGCGGTGACCAGGCCTCGGCAGCTGAGTCTTTCAGGCCTCTAGCCAGCCGCAGCTTGGTTTCAAGCCTATCGGACTTTCGGAGTCCCGTACAGCGATCCGACTGACAGTTTAATGATGCGTACTCACCCCGCCATCAAAGGCTGCAGCACGATATGCCGCCGGTCTGAGGGTGGTCCGGCCGACAGCACGAGGGCGGTGACCAGGCCTCGGCAGCTGAGTCTTTCAGGCCTCGTGCCAGCCGCGGCCTGCAGTCGCAGCGCACTCCAGCCTACCGTGCCTTCAGAGCCCCGCAGGCCGATCTGACCCGTTTGAACGGTCACACTCTCGATACGATGATCCACTGGAACAAAATAAACTTAGATACTTTAACACGTATTTATTCCCACGAAATCTTATCTTATTTTTTATTCCCCGGGGCATACATTATACCCTTTTAAATTGTTTTTCTTTAAAGCGTAATTCGTCAAAAGAGACAGTATGAAGCCATTTCTTTAAAGATTAAGAATTTGGTACGACAATGATCATGAACACTAATAAAAATGTTTTATTTTTTGTAGAAGTACGCACCCATATACCGTCTGACTTTGTACAATAAAGGATCTTCTGCAATGTGTTCTCCGTTGCGACGCTCTGTGGAACTATTTTTTTCAATCTGAAATAACAAAATGCAAGTCACCTATGATTTCTGAATATTGATGATCGTTTAGTATAGTTTTGAGTAAAAAAAAGTCAAATAAAGCGAAAATAATTTAATTTTATAAGTAAACCCACCGTAAAATATATTTCCTGTACTTGTTCTGTAGAGTCTTGCCTTTTGGTGAATTTCATGATTATGTTTTGTTGTACGGGATTTTGAGTTTTTGACGAAAATGACCGTAGCTTTTGACTGGGTTCACTTAGCGGCTAGAACTTTTTACATGTCCAAGGGATCATAGGTCTCCAATATTAGGTGCGCATATCAACTTGCTAGTTTTACCCGTTACTGAGAAAAATGGTACAACAAAAAAGTGATCCTGTGATAATGTAAGGGTCCTAAAACGTATTCACCAGTGCCATGATGCCCTTGACGCGTCGCAGCCTGTCGGTGCAAACCTCCAAGAGAATGGGCCTCTCCACGTCCAGCTGCACCGCGCCGCGGCCGCTGGAACTGCTGATCGGTACGAAGCCTCCTGTGCGACAGAATTTATTGAGAGAATAGATAATAATAGTCAAGATAGGCCCATCCGAACATTTTACGTAAACTTTCTTCATACAAGAAAATGTCGAAACTCCTGCGAAATACATGTTTATTTTTTATATTTTTTTTTTATCTGGGGACACGGTAGTGTCCCCGCCAAGACGAGCCAAGCGAAGCGCGAGGGCACTACCTATCTTTTCTCGAAGGGTTTCGCCGTATTTTTAAACCCTTATAACTTAGGCCTGAATTATTTCAGATAATCAAAATTCTCGGAAAATGATGTCGCCAGTGAACTTATTAAACCTATAAAGTTTCAATTTTATAGGTCTTATACTTTACATTTTATTGACGTCTAAAAAACCCAAATTTCGTCACTGACTGACTGACTGACTCACTGATGATCATCAAAATACCTAGGTACTTCCTGAAGACCTAGAAAGCTGAAATTTGGTATATAAGCTAGTATTAGCACACAACCAACAAAAAAATTCCAAAAGTTGGAAATTTAACCCCCCAACCCCTTAAAATAGGGGATGGAAGTTTGTATGAAATTACCGCAAATATTGATGCTAGAGGTCTCAAAATTGATATAGGGACTCTTTGTAATAAACAATTAAATACGTGTTTCAGGATTTTTAGTTAATCACCCCACATCCATATAATTAGGGGGTTGGAAGTTCGTATGGGGTTTCCCATAAGTATTTAACCGAATTAAAAATATAGTCGTAAACAACTTACAAAAAGAAGTGAAATCCCAGCAAAAACATTTTCATGTAAAATTTTGCCAAGACGAGAACATGTGGCTCACACTATCAAAAAGTTATCAGATCTCATGTAGAGCAAGACTTCTAACTCTACACGCCCTAACCCTATAAATCCTATCTTTATAAACTCTACACTTTAGTCAAAATATATTATGTCTTGGCTGTTTCGTTACTGTCACATGGGTGTAAAGTAAAAATATTATTCACTGACTTTGTACTTTTCTGATATACAATACCTAGTTTCTGTAGTAACGATTATTTATTAGATAGGTATTGAGTCTCCTCAGAAACTGCACTTAGGTTTTACTAACTGCATTGGTTTCAAATACTTCATCACACTTTGCAAAAGTGTGTTCCTTTGCTTTAGAGGATATTTTTAATAAATGGAAGTTTTTTCCCATAACAATGGCGATACCATTTAATTTTAATGTGAAATTTCTTGAATTTTGCATGGTCCATTATGCCACTTGCAAAACTCTATTAGAAAAGTACTGAACAGTGAATAAATTCTTCACTTTACGCCCATGTGACGGTACCGAAACAGCCAAGACATAATATATTTTGACTAAAGTGTAGAGTTTATAAAGATAGGATTTATAGGGTTAGGGCGTGTAGAGTTAGAAGTCTTGCTCTACATGAGATCTGATAACTTTTTGATAGTGTGAGCCACATGTTCTCGTCTTGGCAAAATTTTACATGAAAATGTTTTTGCTGGGATCTATGTGTCTGTAGTCACCTTGCCTGCAATATTATTATTAATTAAAAAAAAAATGAAATAGGTCTTTACCTATCTACCTATACTGACTACTGACGGCGGAGGGTGCAAAATAGTCATTCTTGCTCCCATAAATTGGCGACATTTTTTCGCGCTGTTAGCCCTGTCTTTAGTATACAAGTCTGTGATTGAGAGAGAAGAACCATGAAGTCAGGTGAAGTTTTTATAAACTGTATATAAAATTGTTTCTTCATAGTTGAACAATGCTCGCCATAACTCTATTGTTTTGAAAGGAGGATTCCCACTGGTACTCAGTGGGATTTTTTGGGCGAAAAAATGGTAAAGTGCGAGTCGGGCTTGCGCAGTGAGGTTTCCGAACTATCATGACCGATTCTTAACAGCTTTGAAGTACTCTTCCCACTAATTTAAAAAACGAGGAAAAATCACGTTTGTTGTATGGGAGCCCCTTTAAATATTCACTTTATTCTGTTGTTTAGAATTTGTTGTTATTGCGGCAATAGAAATAAATCATCTGTGAAAATCCCAACTGTCTATCGCGGTTCATGAGATTGGGCCCGATGACAGACAGGCAAACGGACAGACGGACGAACAGAAGGACAGTGGAGTGATAGTATTGGGTCCCGTTTTACCCTAAAGCAGAGGTTTAGGCTGAGGCCCAGTTTCCACCGGCGCGGAGCGGAGCGGAGCTGTGTTTGAGTAACCAATCAGATTGCGTCATTTTGACATCTTCCAAACTGAGGGGACAGGAGATGTCGAAATGACTAAATCTGATTGGTTACTCAAACACAGCTCCGCTCCGCTCCGCACCGGTGGAAACTGGGCCTAAAGGTGCTTACCGGAGGAGAGGTCCACGCGCAGCGTAGCGAGCGCGGGCGGTATCTCGGTGACGGGGTCGGGCAGCCCGCGCGCGGTGCTCAGCAGCGGCGCGTGCCAGAGCCCGTCCTCTCTGCCGCCGCCGAGCCCGATCCACGCGTTGAACAGAGACACCTGGGGCCGTACCACCGTCTCTTAAAGCAGTATTATTGTAATATTGTTTTAAAATTTTCATACTGGCACTGTATGAAAATGTCAAAACAATATTACAATAATACTGTTATTAGAGATGGTGGTACGGCCCCTGGGCGCAAACACAAGGCATTACGATCTTAAATGCTCCGTCGTTTCAGCCGACGGACGTCCACTGCTAGCCAAAGGCCTCCTGCAATGATTTCCAGCCCGCACCAAGACTTGTCGCGTGATCAACACCGCTACAGGTAGAGGTAAAGACGGACCGATTTCAGACGGCTGCCGCGCGCCGGCTAGGTTGCACGCGTTACTTCTTGCACGGTCTATTTCACGCGCTGCGTGCGCCCGATCACGAGGAAGCCCTGGTACGTCGAAGGGGATAAAGTTACGCGATACAAAGAGAACACAACTTTAGGAGCTTAACGAAGGTGGTGCCAGGCGCTATTGCGAACTGAATTACACTTTTTGTGTCAGCGCTATAGGGTCGATATTTCTTTAAACCATCTTGCGGAGTGAATCTTCCTTACTGTTAGGTACTATTATTGTGTTAAGTGCCCGCACGGTAATGTGGCACATGTATCCAGCGCCTTCCCGCGACTTTTTTAGTCCATCCGGTCTGCCAAAAGGCTACACGCCTCAAAAGAAAGAGTGAAACCCTTACAGTAGCTATAGCCATAATATGTTCCATCCAGGCGTACAGTATAGAATCTCGATTATCTGGACCATTCAAATCCAGGGGTATTCCGTATAACCAAAAATCCGGATAGTGAATTTCAAACGTCATTTTCAAAGACAAAACAATCTAAAAAATCGGTTATTAAAACCCCGAAGAATAAGTCGGATAATCGAATATTCTGATAATCGATTTTTGAATAATCAAGATACTTTATCTACTGTATATTCTAATCAAAACGTACCTGTATAGTCTTTTGCTTCTTCTTCTTCCAGTAATACAGGTTAGGCTGGTGCAGTGTTGCATGGATGAGAGGTATGTTGCCTTCTGTTTTTCTTGCATGAGGCAGATTATACTGAAAAAGTGGAAAAAAAACAAGGCCATTCTAGCGGCATCGAATATTAAAGCATAGAAAAAGTTCTTTCACTGCAATATATAAATATATCAGGACATTACACACATCGCAATCTAGCCCAACGTAAGCCTTAGCTTGTGTTATGGGTACTAGATAACTGATAAATATACATGAATATTTAATATAAATAAATTATTATTTAAAATATTCAGAAAAACAGACACTTGAAAACATTCATGCTCATCACACAAACATTTTCCAAATGTGGTTAATTTTTAAAGGCCCACTTCTGCCAGAAGCTGGTTCTATTGGTACCAATTCTGTTGTGCAAATTAATGCGTCTAATAAAAAATATTGTAATGAATTTTCATTGGAAGCATTTTGAAAAGGATAGCACTATTTTATATAGACACGTAAAGTTAGCTTAGTTTAAAGATTATTTGCGCGACAAAATTGGCACATGCTTATACTAGATAGACAATAAAAACCGTGTTATTGTCTTTGTCACTCTCACGGATACGTTGGTGGGTGCGACATGCAGCGTCGCGGAAGAATATAACAGAAAAACGACCATTTTAGGTAAATGTTTACTCAAAAACTAAGCGGTAAAAATTAAAAAAAAAAATGAGATTTTGGAGCAACTTTTGGGAGAGCTTCCTATTGAGAAAATTTTATCCAATCGTGTTTCTGTTGCACAGCGATTTTAGATTAAAGACACCAATATGACGTTTAAATTTGAAAGTAATTGTCTTTATAGTTTTTAAACTAAACTTCACTTCACTAAAATACAGCTTCTATGCCGTTAATGTGCTAGTTCTTACCACTTCTAGGGTGGTTTTCCCGATGTCCGCGTTCCTAATTGTTTCAGTAAGGCTTCTAGTAGCACTCATGGAGTCCCTCCCGTCGTCCGCGCCTTTCTCCGCTTTAGACTCTTTAGCTTCTTCTATTTTAACCTTGAATCAATGAACTTTTCTTTACACTATACAAGTTAGTACTTGACTGCGATCTCACCTGATGATAAGAGATGTGCAGATGTTATCATATTAACTTGAAAGGGGTATGTAGACTCACCGTTCCTAAACAGCGTTATGCTGGTAAGTAGTCATGGCTAAGCCAGTTTTGAAATAAAAGAAAAAAGATCCAATAATTATACCCCACATAACAAATTAACAAACCCAAAGTACTCACGTACTAAAACGATGCCTGAAACTTAACTCACCTTCTAGAAATTGTAAAAATATTGCAAAGTATGGGCCCACATAAAACCGAGCGCCCCACTGTGCCAGGGAGGTCGTCAAACATTAAAACTAATTCAATGTGTTTCTGAATCTTATAAGCATGAAATGGCAAACTAATGCACGTATTAATGACGATAATATTTACGATTACAGCTTTGATAAGTCATAGATGTTATCTGGCTATATTAGCTTAACTGGCTATGATGTGGTGGTATACAATACCTTGAGCCTGGGTTCTTCTGTTTCCGCCGGCCTGAAGACGCCGGGCGGTGGCCGCAGCCCCGTGACCTCCGGGGACCCGTCGTCCCCTACGTACAGCGATAGCTCGATCACACCCATTGTCACGAACACCTCCAGGAACTCCGATGCTTTCGCCCTGTCGAAACTGTATATAAGACCTTGTCCAGTAGGGGCGAATTCTTGATACTAGGCGCCAATACATCGCGTCCACAAGCATCACGCAAATTCAAGATATGCGCGTTCACGAAATCGCGTGCACTTCACAAGACTCTCGACTCACGCGTGGTTTCGCGCATATTAAATTTACTAGTTTAAAATTACTTTAAGAATAACTTAATGTCATAAAAAAATGGTCAAATATGCTACGGGTTTCGTACTATAAAGACTAATTCCCAGCCTGGTGACAGGCAGACAGACAGGCGGATAGACAGACGGACGGAATCTTGGTAATATGGTCCCATTTTCCCCTTTGGGTACGAAGCCCTAACTTTACTAGTGGGATAAAATGAACAAAATTACACTCTATTCTCTTTTACTCACGTGTGATCCAAGCTTGCGATCGACACAGTCTTCTTGGGGGGCCGGCCCGAGTCGCGGTGGATCTTGTACGTGGACTGAGAGGTTGCCGTTTCGAAACCTGAGTCGAAAACCATACCGCGGCTTACGTCTATTGCGCTTTTTGTCACTTCTGGAGAGAGAAATAGTTTTTGTCTATCCGATTAAAAGCTATTTTGTTTTCTACATGAGGCTAGCAATACGTGAATGCTCGAGTACTAACACTACTAAGGCCTGCGTTGAGTATTGATTTTTTAGACCTGAGTTAACGTCTATATCACTGAACATTTCCACAACCCAACCCAGGATTAGTATGGAACTTGGTGAAAGTGGCTTATCCAATTCAAAGGTTGACGCAAGTGGCCCTAAGGGTATCAGCTAAATTGTTGATTTTTTAAGGTAAGAATTTAAATTTCAAATTAGCTTATTTTGCATGGGACATAAAATTATTCAATGAACTAACAACTATAAACCAACATTCGTCTAACAAACTTCCGTCATTATCATAACTTCTTTAGCGTCTTCTTTATCCACCTGACTTTTTTCACTTTGCCCGATGGAGCCATGGATTAAGGGATAAAAATTAAGTGGGAGAAAGGTACTAATTCTGTTGAGCCAAATCTCTAAACAGAACTAATTTGACCTGTCTAAAAATAGTGCTATCCTTTTCAAAGTTACACAATTGAAAGAGGATAGCACTATTTTTACACAACAGAAATAACAAATTATAAATGAAAAGTGTATCAAAATTAACGCTGCCAACGGGACATAGCTCAGTTGGAAGAGCGTCCACTCGCGACAGGTGGTGGTCACGGGTTCGTATCCCGTTGGCAGCGTTAATTTTGATACACTTTTCATTTATAATTATAACAAGTGTGTGAAGCACTATAACAATAATAATAGTTATAGTGCTTCTAATAAGTGCGTGCTAATAAGTAAATTGTAGAAATAGCAAATTCCAGATTTCAGTACTTTCAGCGTAAACGAGTGAAGCCGTCTTCCGACTTTATAATATTAGTGTGGTACTATGTAGGGGAAACTGCGTGCACTAATGTCGCGTTACAACACATACAAACCTTCAGAAACCGTGGTTTCACTGTCGGTGGGGGAAGAATCCGACATCTCTTGATCAGCCAGAAACGGTGCGTACGGGCATGTCGTGTCGTCGTCTATGAAGCACGAACTGTGATCCCTGTTAACGTAAAAAAATTACTTAATACGTGATTTAATAAGACTAAGGAAGTTATGTATCCTACGGCTTGGTTACATCTGTTTCAATTGCGTTACACCGTAGAAGAGACATGAGCGAGCTTTGAGAGCTTGCGAAGTAGATTCAGTCACTCGTCTAGTCATTATGATATGTAAGATTCAGAGAACATACCTCTGTCTGGAAGCGTGCGCGAAGTGAGCGACGAGCGTGCGGACTAGCTCCAGTCGCTCGATGCCGAGCTCCACGGAGCAGTCGGAGAGCAGGTTCAGCTCCACGGCGGGCCCGCACGCCACTGCGCCGCAGCTGTGTACCGCGGGAGCTATTATGCAGCAAACGTCCACACTAAAATCGAATCAGTACATTTACTTTATTTATTTAATTAGTGTTAGGAACAGACTGGGCATTTTATAAAATGGATATGAACCAGTGTACGTGTCTGCAGCGTTTCCTAATTTAAACACCGTATGACGAAACCCTTTTCTGTTCGCTCTAGTCAGCTTTCTAGTATATCGGGTAGAATTATTAAGTTTACATGTTTTCTTCAGGAGTCACGTGGTTATTCTTCACGTTAAAAATAGCGGAGTACTTACGAATGCACAACCGGCGTTATAGTCGGCGCCACAACTGGTTGACTCCATTTGAGTGCAGGGTTTTCTCCTCCCGTGCCTTTTAACATTTCCGACTCAGTTGCCTTAAATATAAAATGTGTGTTATTAAATAGCATTCATTTGAGTATTTATATTCTCAGACTTACAGAATATAGATAATATATAAACTCTTAGGAGTACAATTTAGCGGCCTTATCGGATAAGTGGTGCCAGAATAAATAAATACAATAAACTACTTAAAATATACATAATTAGATACACAAATAATTTCATTTAAGATATTTCAAGCTGCTTCCGAGGAGTTTACAACCACTGTGACTGTGTGAGGATTAGATAATATAGCAAATCGTTCACCTCTTCGTGGACGAGTTGACTGAACTGCGCGGTCCGCACGGCGAAGTTCTTCGCCAGCACCTCGTACTGGCGCCCCTCCAACATCAGCCCCGGGGAGTTCCACGTATCCGTCGCTCCGTTCACCGACTGTCTGCGGATCAACAACAAAACTATTTAAAAATTGCTTATTTTACTAACTTTGCAGACTTACGCTCGGTTGCTTGACTTGACTTTAACCAAAACGTTATAGTTAAATATGGCGGTCTGACTCTTATGTCTTTCGAAATAAGAGTCAGGCCGCCATATTCAACTATAACGTTTCGGTTAAAGTCAAGTCAAGCAACCGAGCCTTAGCAAAATAGATTAGCTATTCTATTTCTACCATTGCTTTTACGTCTCTACAGTTTCATGTGAACATCTGTGTGTGTGCGCGTGCGTTCGTGCGAGTGCGTGCATGCGTGCGTGCGTGCGTGCGTGCATCCGTTCGTGCATGCTTGCATGCGTTCGTGCGTCAAAATGAATACCATTAAGAATACATACCTACAAATAGGATTTTCCGGATGAGGATTAACAGTGACTTTGCCAACCTGGAAAAGTGAAAATGAATATTACATAAAATATTTTCGCATCCGTCTAAACCTTAGACTATGGAGTCTAACTCTATCTTATCGAAAATATTGAAATACTTGTAACTATTTCGTTAACTTACGATGAGCATGATAGTGTCCTCCGAGGAGTTTTTGTTGTCTTCGCCAGTGGTGAGCAGGAGCCTCATGCCACCCGCGTTGACGTAGCAGAACGGCCACTGCCACGAACTAGTGCTGATGGAAAACCGAACATTATCATTACTAAACAAATACTTTCCAGAAAACAGCATCAAAATCGCAAGCCTAACGCGAAATAATTCCGAACAAATATATAAACACACGGGTCGAATACAGCAGTGCTATTCTACAAAATGTCCATCTCTGAAACAGCTGCCAGACAGCTGCCAAGCCGAAGATGGCATGCAAAATTGTACTCTATTACAACTGACAAATTCATAGATGCATAGATGTACGCTCATCGCTGTTTTGCAGAATAGCACGGCTGAATCTCCTTTTGAAGTCGGTTAAAAACAATGGATGAGACGCGACGGTGAACTTCTTGCTCTTGTCATCATTCTTTTGTATAGAAATAAGTAACCTAATGATTAAAAAATATTTTTTCTTACACATGCTTGGAAAGGACAATGACAATGGATGTATGGATTTCCGTATCAAGCTGAATCAAACCCAAACTTTATTTTTTATAGACTACGGTTTCCACATTAACTTCTACAATTATTACTATTTAACTAATATCCGGATTCTAAAGTTATTGGCAAACAAACAAGTTGCACTTCTTAGTAAAGTCAGTATGACACAAAATGTGCATCGAAAAGAAAGTAACTTTTCGTATGCAGAATTAAATTCCGGATATAGTGGCGGATAATAGCAAAACAATTTAATCTGTTCTACTTATATATTTTATTTTTACAACCTTTTATTTAACTTGCAATGTATGTTTGTTCGGTTCGGTTCTACTAATTATGGATTTGCGCAAAATAACGCCTGCTTCAATTCAATATTTAAAATATATTACTTGGGTTCGTCGTGTTTGACGGGGCAGTAGTGCTTGGGAGTCAGCTCGTGCGCCCAGGACGTCACTTGCTCGAGGAGGTCAGGCTGCAGCACCATCTCTAGCGGAGCGAGCGTCGCGTACACCTCCCACATCGTGTCGATGTTCTGTGGGAGAAGGAAAACGTGCTGAGTGTGTTATTGCCATGATAATACTATAGTTCAAGATAGAGGAGGGAACTTAAACGACACTGCCAAATAAAAAACGTGGAAAGGGGTAAAATTTAGTCCTTTCCCCGAGGATTAATTAGTCCCCTACCCATGCTCGCACTGCTGGGATAATGAGTAGCCTATTTCATTTCATTTATTTTCAGCTTTCATGTACAATATATTGTTCTTAACTAATTAATATTATTATACATGAGACCCTGTTAGGGCTTTGCTGTTCTCATTGAATGGTCGGGGGACCGATTTTATTATCTGTCATATGCTCATCAATCGAGTAGTAACTTTTTTTATCAGATAGACCTTCAACGATTTTATAAATCTTGTTTCTTTATTCTCGTTCCTAATATAGTAAGGGAGGTGAGAATTTTAATTATTAACCCAGTGTCACAGACTTGTATACTAAAGACAGGGCGAACAGCGCGAAAAAATGTCGCCAGTTTATGGGTGTCATTAGTACCAACAGTATAAGGCCACGCGGTAATTCGAGCAGCGGCGGCGGCGGGTATTTTGACAGATGACGCTACTGTTTTCTTGTATGAAGAAGGTTTACGTAAAATGTTCGGATCGGCCTATCTTTACTATTTTTATCTATTCCCAGAGTATAATATGCTGTCTACATTTCAAATGTCAGCCAAATAGGTTCAGCAGTTGTGGCATAATTGAGTAACAAACATCTAAACATATAAACTTTCACACTGATAATATTAATAGGAATTTTGGATACATACTGCGTTTTGCTCGAGAAGCTTCGGGTGAAGCTCTTCTTTCCAACTGACGGGTAAATTGGATATCCTGAAACATTACAATAAATTATGACAGAAATTTTTGATCTGACCCGATAGCGCACTAATTATAAATTAAAAAAAGTGTGAAAATAATAGATAAAAGACAAACATAATATGTGGCACCGATAAACTGACGACATTGTTTGCGCCGTCCAGGATATATACATTGTTTGCGCCGTCCAGGATATATATTATATATTATATATCCTGGACGGCGCAAACAATGTCGTCAGTTTATCGGTGCCATATATATATCCTGGACGGCGCAAACAATGTCGTCAGTTTATCGGTGCCACATATTGTTTGTCTTGTAAGGCCACGCTGTAGTTCGCTCAGCAGCCCCCTATTCAATTTCGACAGATGGCGCCACTGTTTCTTCGTACGTGTAAAATGTTTTACGTAAACCATTCGGATCCCCGTATCCTAAATTTTTACTAATTCTTTGATTCTTTAAGAAACGAACAGATGTAGACTATTTGACTCGCTCGTAATTTAGCCGGGAATAAAAAATATTCGTTCTTATCTTATCACTCTTCCGGTTATAAATAAGGGTTCCATTTTTAGCATTTTGGTATGGAACCACAAAAACGATATTCTCCGATTGCCACCAGTTTCCTGAATTGCATTCATTTATTGCTAGACGGCTGACGCCAAAATTGGTATAGAAAACAGACGGTGTTACTAACTGCGCTTGTGTGACGGTGACTGCCAGGAAGTGGTTCTCCTCCTGAGCGTTAGCCGGCTCCCTAACCTCGAGCACGCGGCCACCCAGCGCGCCGGCCGTCCACTCCTCGCTGCCGCTTCTGTAGGTGTAAATTACAATGAATTAAACTTAAGTAGTCTAAAAGTTTCAACAGTCAATCTGCTCATTTCCTGGAGACAATATCAGGTAGTAATTAGCTGATAGGTAACGCTAAGCTAATGATTAGCTAACGTGATCACGTGGGGACGTAGCATGTCTTCAGTACTCTTTCCCACCCATTGGAAAAAGAGGAATGTATTCAGTACTCTTTCCCACCCATTGGAAAAAGAGGAATGTATTCAGTACTCTTTCTTACCTATTGGAACTAGAAGAATGCTTTCAGTATTCTTTCCCACCCATTGGAACTACAATAATGTCTTTATTACTCTTGCCCACCCATTGCAACTAGAAGAATGTCTTAAGTACTTTATCCACACATTGGAATCTGAAGAATGTATTTAGTACTCTTTCCTACCCATTGGAACCAGAACAATGTCTTGAGTACTGTTTCACTTACCGCTTGTAATGCCTAATGGAGGCGGACGCCACCTTGACCTTGAGCTGGTTGTAGTGGTTCTGGAGGTCGACGGTGCTGATGATGTCGTCGACATCGAACGCCAGCTTCAGTTGCGGCATGACGACTACGAGCGTGGCGTGGCTTACCACCCATTGGAACCAGAAGAATGTCTTTATTTTCGTATCTGAAATTTTTAACAGTCGGCAAGTTTATTTTTTTTTCCATATTTTTTTTAAGGAGGCGCGGATGAAGCTAATCTCAACATTGCTACAAATTAGGCAAGAATGTTGTGCGTAAGTGCTGACAAAAGTGAAAACCCGAACAAATATGAAGTGTCGGTAAAAGTAATAGTGTGCTCAGTGTGAGATGTCAGTTACGGTAACAAATATGAGGTTTCGGTTAAAGTAATAGTGTGCTCAGAGTGTGAGATGTCAGTTACGGTAACAAATATGAGGTGTCGGTTAAAGTAATAGTGTGCTCAGTGTGTGAGATGTCATATACGGTAACAAATATGAGGTGTCGGTTAAAGTAATAGTGTGCTCAGTGTGTGAGATGTCACATACGGTAACAAATATGAGGTGTCGGTTAAAGTAATAGTGTGCTCAGTGTGTGAGATGTCACATACGGTAACAAATATGAGGTGTCGGTTAAAGTAATAGTGTGCTCAGGGTGTGAGATGTCAGTTACGGTAACGTCACGAGTTTTTTGTCAAATGTTCTTTCCCATCTTCAAATATGCTCCAAACGCCTAAAGAAGTTTTCACAATAAAATCGTCTCTAAAGGCAATGTATAAAAAATAGTGGTAAATAAAATAAACTACAATGAATCGGAGACGCAGGTTTACAATACCGACCGAGAGTATCAACGAACTTACCTGAAACGAGTTTTCTGATACGATCTGCTAAGGTGTAGAATACCCCTTCAGTCTGCTGTTCAGCCAAGTATAAGTGGCTTCTGGGAGATTTTTTCCGACTAGATTATGATGATAATATGATATATTGCCATTATTAGTGATGGGGTGGCATTAAGAAGTAATAGAAACACATACCAATACTAGTGTCCCGTTGCGATTCAAAAATACTGATGAGTTGTTCGGAGCGGTTCTCGCTGGCCGTTTCCTCCGATAAGCTCTGCAAAGCGTCCATGTCCGATACGGATCTAAAATAACGGACCAAATGTGAGTTAAAAAGCAACTGCAAGCAAAACAAGAGTTCGTTTGATATACAGGGTTATGTAAAAATACGAATGTATTTGTTTACATTAAAACTAACAATTTTAGCTCATCAACTTTTTTTAACGAATATCAAATATTCAATATTTTACAGAGATACTCTACTTGTTACTACTCTGTAATGTAACATCACCAATGGCGCGGCACGTGACGCGGCGGTGCAAGAACTCGCGGCGCGAAACCGCAACAGTGTAATGTCACTTTACAGAAATAACATTTTTTTGTATGAAATAAATTAATACTGAATTTTGAAAAGTCGTAGAACAAAAGTTGTTAGTGTTAACGCAAGCAACTACAGGCCGAGAGCGATTTGGTATTTTTTATATATATTATAGAAGACACAAAGGTCTGTTTGGTATTTTATATATATATAGAAGACACAAAGGTCTGTACCTCGCAAGATTCCTCTGGCTGGAGCTCCCAAAATGTCCATGTTTCGGCTCTACGGAAGAACGTCGGAGAAGCGTCATGATATGCACGAGCCCATGTATTGCTATTGCCACAGTTTGTACCTGCAATAACAATTATTTTTTTATGTAGGGGAAAATGCTCATAGCTAATGATGTTAGAAACGAAATTGCACAAGAAAATACGCGTATCAACGGAGTACATAAAGGTGCTTTAGAGTGTTTCTAACGAAAAGGGCTATTAGTGGCGCACTGAGGGAAAACCTATAATGACTTC
This sequence comes from Coenonympha glycerion, assembly GCA_963855885.1. Taxonomy (NCBI): domain Eukaryota; kingdom Metazoa; phylum Arthropoda; class Insecta; order Lepidoptera; family Nymphalidae; genus Coenonympha; species Coenonympha glycerion. The sequence goes on from OY979626.1 coordinate 2,421,858, forward strand.
GTGTTAAGCCTTGATCTCGCGATTAAAACGAACAACTCTGCGGTAGGGGCATGCGGCGTCGGACACAAATTGTATGAAAATCGTCACACAAACTGTGTCGGAATGTGAGATTATTCTCAACGTTTTTCATACGATGATGTGTTTACCAATTACGGTCTCGTACGACTAAAGAAACTAACTGTCACCTACCTACCTCTGATATGTGGTAGACGGGATCTACAGCTCTAGCCATGTCATTCATGGGTTTGTGTTGCTAATGCATCACTTTTGAACAAAATTCAAATTCAAAAAATGTATAAAGGAGATCACGTGACCAATTTAGCGTTTTACAATACAATTCATTCCATTGAATGAAAATCAAAATATGTGTGAGAATGGAACCCGGAATTCATGTGAACAATTTAGAGATCATATCCATACTTTTTTTAATTTGGTTCCATTTCCATCTATTTAGATTCGCGCAAAATCCCTACTTAAGTACGGATTCCTGCCAATCACCTGATCGTGGTCAAGCTTCACGATGAGTGGCGGTGTGTCGGCGTGCAGGTTGACTCCCAGGGACACCACCGGCCCCGTCGTGTACGTTGTCTTGAAAGCCGGCGGCGGCTCAGGCGCTTTGTCTTCCGGCTGAAACGGGCATAGCACGGTTAGTGGTTCTTAGGGTATATAACGTGGATATAAAGTTTAACAGCATGGGGCTATAGAGTGACATGAGAGATAAAAACAGTAAAAGTGAGACAAAGAGCTATCAATTAAATTTATATATTTATATTTCTTTATCATGTATTTCATAAGTGTAGAGATTCAGCATCACTGAAATTGTGTATTTCACTACAATCTTTTTTATTACTTTATTATAAATTAAGATAAAAATAATGGCGTCACACCTTACTAATGACATAGTAGTTTTGTGCGACTCCATAATAAATTTTCGTTTCAAACGGCAGGGGTAGAAAACCCTCTCACTTCTAAATTAAAATGCCTGTAATTTGTAAATCTTTGCTGGATTTTAATATTTTTAGTGTACGACAATATTTTTATTCTATTCGGTAAAATTTCTTGTTATAAATAAGGTAATAATTTTACCGAAATAAGGTAATATTTTTTTTTTTAATTATTACCTTGTTTATAACAATCGAATGTAGTGTAATACCCAATGTTCGTTGATTGATCAGTTAGTCAGCTTTTTTTATTTGTATATTAGGAAATTAGGATATAAAGGAAAAATGCTTACCTCTGGACTAGTCTTACTTCGCCTGAAAACAAAATTATTAATGTTTATAAAGGTTCCTAAATATTATATTTTATTTTATTTATATAATATCACAAGTTACTACAGTCCTTCAGCAATAATACTATGTTTTTACTGGAACTACAATCAATTATTGGCGAAATATCTTAACAGTGATAGAATGGGTCAGATATTGTCACGAGCAATAGTTTCAAAGCATTCCTATCTTTCAGTTTGAAGGACACTCTGCCGGTGATATAACTGGGTATAAAGAAAGACTAAACAATCTGAATAACTTTGACTCTCAACGGCTTCTGGAGAACGACGATAACTAATCATTGAAAAAGAAATTTACAAGCAAACATAGCTGTATACATACAAGAGATGCGCGAAACCATAACTCTTGCTTGGCAGTCGGGTAAAAAAGAATCGAACTTGTCTCTACTCATATATGAATGAGTGAATGAATGAATGAATGAATGAATGAATGAATGAATGACACATAAACTCTACTCATTCACATTACATCATTGCATATCGAATTTTGAAACCAGTCTTCGGAACTCAGGATTCGAGTACACTCACCGAATCGGTCCCCGAATAAATTCCTTCAGGGAAGAAGGCTTGAAACCGACTCCAGTTGTAAAGTACTTAGTTTTCTGAAATCAGAAAGAGCAAAGGATAAATTAATATATAGAATCAGATACACAATATCTGAAATCGTGTGTATCTTTGGAGAGTATAGAATGAGTGTAAAGCCACCACACACAATTTTTCCAAAATTGTGTGTGGTGTTTGAGTTTCATGCAGGTTGTGTTCCTACATGTACCATACAGAATCCATTCAAGTGGCCGATTATAGCAAAACAAATTAATCCTTCTGCTTATATCGATTCTATTTCTATAATATAAATAGAATCGCTAGGTTATCATGGTTGTAGGTGCAGAATGAAGAATTGTACTTACATCTTCCTCCCGCGCCGGTTCAGAGTGCTTCGCCTTAGCGTCAGTTTTCTTCACATTCTTGATTTGCAGGCACTTGGTGACCACGCTCAAAGTGATGGTGGTAGTGACCGGGTCCAGCACGGTCCGCGGGAGGACCACTCGGGACGCTTTCAGCTGCGACTTGAGGCCGGATACGGTCTTCTCTCTGCCGGACGGCTCCGCGCCGGGGCTCACTTCAAGCACGTAGCACGACATGTCCGCCAAGCGAGTCTTCCACGGGAAAGAGTCTTCTATAACTGTAACAATTATAATGAGAAATATATCCAAGAACTGTTTTATGAATTTTTTTTTTGTTTTTGACGACCTCCGTGGTTGAGTGGTTAGCGTGCCGGTTTTCAAGGCGCCGGCATCTCTGAGGACCAATGACCAATGAGGTTCGATCCCTGGTCGGGGCAATGTAGAAAAATAAGTTTTCTACATAGTCTCGGGTCTGGGTGTTGTGGTGCCTTCGTTGTTTCTGATTTCCTTAACACAAGTGCATATGCTACTTACTAAGGGATCGGAGCAATGTATGTGATGTTGTCCACTATATTATTTATTTACTTATTTATTTATGAATGTGTGTGTTTGTCCAATTTATCAATAGTTTTTTTGGCACATGAGACAGATGTAACAATAGAGACTACCAGAGGGCTGCTTCTGTATCGTTAGAATTAGCAACTCGCACGAGTTATTGACTAACAAAACTGAGGAAAAAATCCTATTTTTGTATTATTTTTGCACAACTTACCAACTAGCATGGTATGTTGATATACCATACCAACCCAGGTTGGTAACTTGTGCAAAAATAATAGAAACATAGGATTTTTGCCTCCATTTTCTAAATTAATAACCCAGTGCGAGTTAAGTTAAGTAAAGCCCACGGAGGCGAACGTATAGTGATCTTTCTCTAGCACTGATCTCTATTCTATGGATCGCCGACTATCATCGTAAAAATGAAGACACTTGATTTTTGCCATTTAGGCGCTGATTGTTGCGTAACCTGGCCTGAGCGTCAATGGAACTAAAATAAAATCACATTCAAAACGACGGTCAATAGCAACAAATGTCAATTTAGTATCGTGGACATTCGAGGGTGGCGCTTCAAATAGGCACAAACAAGGAACTGTCAGAAGTATAGAATGATTAATCCATAGAATAAAGATCAGTGCTCTGTAGTCTGTCACTGTTTGAATATACAACTTACCGTTCTGTTCACGCTGCGGTCTAAAGTACGTCGGCTGGTCGTGGCGGATGGTTTGCCACAGATATTTCATCTGTGAGTTGGAGTTCATCGACAAGCGGCCGAGGCTGAAACATTAAGCAAAGGCACATTTACCACACTTCAGTTTTACACAAATCCAGCGGATATCATTGATTGCTCTGGGATGAAAATACTCGTGATCTTTGTATTTATAAACGGTATTATTTACTCTTATATCAATTTTTTTGTAAAATCAATTTGATAGTTTTTTCTTGAAGCAGTAATAAACTACAGTGTAGCATACACAAGACTATTTTTGCCGATTTTCTTTCCCTGTCTATTTATATGGATTAGAAAAACAAAAGAGATCTACAAAAGTAGACAAAATTATCACTACTACGCACATTCTTCTCCGGGGCGGAAGAACGGACGTTAGGCGCATTACCACGCGCGTACCCACATTCGAACGCACGCACATACATACACACACACACTCACACAGACGTGCCCGTGCACACACACGCGCAAATACAAATGCACAAAAGGGATACACAGCCACGCACAGAAGATGCACACACACACACATAGCTCGCCTTCCTTCCTTCCTGCTCTCTGTACCATCGAATTCGCCATAAAGACGGTGAGGGATTGGCAGGGTAGAGACGTCGGGACCTGTTGAATGTATTATAGGCAGGACGTTGCTGTGAGGTGTCTTTCATAAAACTAGTACATTACAACTGCTCTCACCGATGTCTTGCTCATGCCCTGCAGGCTGGGAGAATATTGGATTTACCCAAAGACACTCTATATTATAGACCCGGCGGACCGCGCAAAAAAATGTCGCCAGTTTATGGGAGCAAAACCCCTTCCGGCGTCAGTAGTAAGCTGTAAGCCTACGCAGTATTTCGCAGGAGTTTCGACACATGGCTCTACATTTTCTTGTATGAAGAAGGTTTACGTAAAATGTTCGGATGGGCTCATCTTGATGTTACTATCATAGGATTTACCTCAGCACAAGAACCCTCCTCGCGGCGAGCGCGTGTCGCTCCATGGCGTCGCGCACGCTCGCGCAGTCGACGGCGGACACCGCGCCGGACGCCGCGTACACGTGCACGAGCCCCGCCTCCGCCGACAGCAGCAGCCGGTTGAGCCGCTCGTGCAGCCGCCGCAGCCGCTCGCCGCTCAGCCACGACTCCGGCTTCTACACCGTTATTATCAAGGCAGTCTGATGGCGGCACCACACTTCGTTATTTGTTATTCGTTATGCGCCTTATTCGGCCGCATACGATCAAGTGAGGGCGGTTAATTCGTCTATATTTGCTTTATTTGCACGAATAACGCATAAGCGCGAATAGCAAATATGCGTATCGGTCCTCTTGTCGGTTTTTAGCACACTTCAAAGGACACGTATTGGCAATATTTGGCACATAGCACCAAGTGTGGATAGCATGTTTGTTATTTGCTCACATAATAGTAGTTTATGAAACGGATGCATAATGGGGGGTATTAAAACATGAGTGTGAGTTTAAAAAACGAGCCGCAGGCGAGTTTTTTAATAGTATCACACGAGTGTTTTAATACATAATTATGTAGAGTTTCATACACTACTTTATCTACGCTTAAATTATCATAAATCCAAACCATAAAATCTTGCTAACGTTTGTCGTAAATCCTTCACTTTGTTGGTAAAAGATTGTGGGTCATTTTTGTTGCAATTACTAAAATGTCAGGTGGAGTTAAATTTTCTTTAGTACGTTTCACTGCTAGACATTTTTCCGCGCTAAGTTTTGACTAAGTAACAAAAATAACACATTGAAATGTTAAAAGTTAGGTATGGCGCCAAAATTCAGTTGCAAACTGCGTATAGTCTGTTAAAAAAGTCATGAAACAAAAAAGAGTAGAAAAATATTTATACAAGTCAGATAAACTATATTTTTAGTGGATAATTAAATAATCAAAAATTATACATAATTCTTTTTAATATTCTGTATGAACACACTTTTTAATCAGTCATATAAGGCAGGGAAAAATTATTGTTTCCGTGAATTAATTGTTGTCTATGGTCGATCATGACTACCAACTAAATGTTGTCTGTGGACTCCTTATATATAAAAAAAAAAACAAAATTGAGGATTGGCTCTACACTCTCTTTTGGCTATGACGACCACAGAGAAAAGAAAGTTATTCCCTGGTCTGCGACACACAAAAATACAGGAACCCAGAGCCGCGTATCGTAATAGAAATTATTCAACAATCTAGAGATATTTCCATAGTACAGCTATGTTATAATGAATAACTTTTTAATAATTATAGAAGTCTGTGCATAAAGTAGGTCAATATGTGACACATTTTGATTTCATAATTCGAACTTTAAGCAATGAGCGTAGATAAACACATATTTGGACAAATACAGCGTAGCCGCATAACGAATAACAAATAACGCAGTCTGGTTCCGGCATGAGATGAGCCTCACGAATGTCCGCGCAAGAGGAGAGATCGAAATTCTGGTGTGTATGACAACATGAATGATGGTGTGTATGAACTTATAAAGTTTCCCAGACAGGTTTCGACCATTTTGGTTAAAAATACCTCCCTGGCGCAGTGGCGCGCGCCACTTTGTAATTTTCTAATTTCTAAATTGGCTCAGCTCTGGTCTGATGGAAAGCTTCGGCCCTTACCCCTGCGAAGTTAGTACGATAACATCTTCGGCTGCATCATCACTTACCATCAGGTGAGATCGCAGTCAAGTACTAACTTGTATAGTGTAAAAATATGGAATCATAAAAAACGCCTTGCTTATCCCTTGTCTACATCATGAAGAAAACCGCTATGCATACAGTGCGATAAGACTATTTTGGCGCGTGGGCAAAGTCTGAACTTACGCCGCTATCTTGTGCTACTGTTTGATAGTTCGCTCTGTCAGTATATTACTATTGTATGTTATGTTGTTTTTGCTTACTATTAACTATTTTAAACTAAAATTAATAAAATTGAGGAGATTTTATTTTATGGCTGCCTTTATTTTGCAACAGCGCCCTCCTTCAAGTGCCAAGAGAGCCTTGTCGGACGGTAAAGATATATAGATAGGCTACGTACGGTCTGCGGCGAGGGATTGGAGTCCCTCTTGTCGCTGCGCTCGCTGCCCGAGCCCGCGCTGCGCGGCCGCACGTGCACCAGCTCCGCGCCCGAGCCCGACCGGCTGGCGCCGCGCCCGCTCGACGACTGCGTCACGACAATGTACGAGTCACGGCAGGTATGACTTGAACGTGCTCGTTGAGCGAAACGTGGCAACACTGATCTCTATTCTATGGATTCCATACATCAGACAATTCCATTTTTGTGCCGGTTTGAAATGAAATGAAATTCTTTATTCCACATAGGCCCTAAATAATAGGCGCCCATGAAATGTCAAAAACTCTACCGCCAAGTTCGGAATGCAGGTTTGCACCGAGAAGAACTGGCAAGAAACTCGGCACTTGCTCTTTTCAAAAATGTCATGATATACAATTATTCTTATATATTATGAAAAGTTAGTACATAAATTATAGGATATCTCATGAGGAGATGGAAATATATCCCTATCATTCCAAGAATCTTTGTCATTGAAAAATTCTTGAGGCTTGCTTGTTTGAAGCGCCACCCTCGAACGTCCACGGTACTAAATTGACATTTGTCGGTAGTTGCCGTCGTTCTGCATGTCATTTGATCTTAGTTCCATGGACGCTCACGCCAGGTTACGCAACAATCAGCGCCAAAATGGCGATAATCAAGTGTCTTCATTTTTACGTTGACAGTCAACGATCCATAGAATAGAGATCAGTGCGTGGCAGGGATAGCTGCGCATTTAACATTAGAATATGGTCTGAAAACATGGTGCATTATAAGCTATTAAAATTGTACTTAAGATATTTATGCTCAGTCTTCATCATGCTATGTTTTGAATGCTGTTTTACTACATTCAAAACAGAATGAAAAGATAAAAACCACTATAAGGTCACTCACAGGCGGCGTCGCTTTTCTCCTCAACAAAAACTGCGAAGACGATATGGTTCTCACGTTTAACACGTGAGCTTGTGATTCTGAAAAAGAAAGAATTGGCCAATTTTTTTAAGTTGTCGAATATGACAATTTAGCCTACAAGCTAAAAGAGTTTTACTCACACTAATATAAACTTAACATTAATATAAACGTATATCTAACCTCTATTATAACCTATATTATACTATAGCTTGACCGCTATAAACTTGGCCCTCCCATGGTCTGCGGGACGCGGGGCGGGTGTGCGATTGGCTATACGCGATACGATGTAATGACTCGCATCTTGAGAATTCGCCTATGGTATTTTCTTGAGTATGTATCATTATCCACGTCGCAAGATTAATATCATCGTGTGTAGCGTAATTCACGTCAGTCTCTGACAGCTGATTAGTAGAGTGCACTGATCCCTATTCTATGGATCCACAGTGAACCTAGCCTGAATACAATTCTACAATGTTTAATCCATAGAATAGAGATCAGTGGTTGAGTAGCTCCCGCCCCGCGTCCCGCAGACCATGGGAGGGCCAAGTTTATAGCGGTCTAGCTATAGTACGCTGGTAAGCGTCCATGGAACTACAGTAAAATGGTATTCGAAACGACAGTTCCTAGCAACTAACGTCAATTTAGTACTGTGGACATTCGAGGGGGGCGCTCCAAATCGGCAAAAAAAATTAACTGTTAATTGTATAGAAGGACCAATTAATTTGTTTTGTTATAATCCGCTACTTGAAAAGATTCAGGGTACAATATGCAGGAACAGTGCCCACATGAAACACCACACACAATTTTCAAATACTTTCTTCGACGCACGTTTCGTCCCAAAAACATACAGAATCTTTTCAAGTAGCGGATTACTCTGATGTGTAATTAGCGTACAAATTGCAAAAAACCATGAAAATTTTGAATTTCGCGGGCAGAGTCGTTGATTTCGCCTCAATGTATGTGTTGCGGTTACCGCTGGGCGTCTTAACTCGCGGCCGGTAGCTCAGCCACGCCACCAGCAGCGGGTCGACGCTGACCGCCGTCGGCTCCACCAACACGTTCAGGTACTCTATCATAGACGGCAGCGGATCCTTGCACCACTGCACCGCGATGCGCAGGTAGGGACTGAAACATAAAATAACTTAGAGAAAGAAAGAAATAGTAGTTTATGAAACGGATGCATAATGCGGTTCGTTTTTTAAACTCACACTCATGTTTTAATACCTAATTATGTAGAGTTTCATACACTACTTTATGTACGCTCATATTATCATAAATCCATACCATAAAATCATGCTAATGTTTGTCGTAAATCCTTCACTTTTAGTAGATAATGGCGCCAAAATTCAGTTGTAAACTGCGTATGTGCGCGCAGAACCATAGACAATAGACCTTGTTGTTGTTGTCTATGGTCAATCATGGCCCATCATGGAGATACCATACTACTCTCGGTAATGACTACCAACTAACTGTTTTCTGTGAACTACATATATAAAAAGACAAAACTAAGGAGGCTCTACACTCTTTTTTGGCTATGACGACACATAAAAATACAGGAACCCAGAGTCCAGTATCGTAATGGAAATTATTCTACTATCTTAAGATATTTCCATAGTACAGCGATGTTATAGTGAATTACTTTTTAATAATTATATAAGTCTCTGAATAAAGTAGGTCAATACGTGACACATTTTGATTTCATAATTCGAACTTTAAGCAATGAGCGTAGATAAAATAACATAAAGAAAGAAAGAAACATGTATTTGTTTCAAAACATTATGCCACACATAAAACAATGTACACACTTATGTACTAAAACGATGTCTGTACGATAAGACCTACGGCTGCATCATCACTTGCCATCGATTTGATCGCAGTCAAGTACTAATTTGTTGTGTAAATAATTAGAATCGCTTGTGACGAGACAAAGGCTACTTTTTCTCATGTAAAAACATACGGTTACCGAGACCCCTAACGATAATATATAATAATAGCACTCACGTCGTAGTCGGTGACTCTGGACCGGAAAACAGCCAAGCTTGTCTTACTTCACCATCAGCTGAAAATGACAAAACTTAATCATAGCCATGATCAAATCCATACAAGATTCAAGATACATTCAGAACATACGGTAGTTCCTTAGATGGTCGGGCAAAATTAGCCCATCAAATTGAAATTATGTTCAGTTTTACACAAATTGTAGACTAATTACACAAGGCGCGTTTATGACAGTGGTAATTGCACAAATAATAGTGTTTTAATATATTTCAACACAAAAAAATCCCCAAAAGTCGCTATTCTCTCCATATTAGAACTCGAACGATCATAATATGCAGTTTCCCAGATAAGAGTTATCTCAACCGCCCATGTAATGGGAGAGCATCAGAATAGCTTGTCCGCCATCAAAAGTTAAATAAAAGCTTGTAAAAAATAGTTTTAAGGACACAGTCTGCTATGTTGAACGTACTTTCAGGCGGCGGAGAGAGAGCTCCCTATTTTTTCCAGTGAGTGCACCAATAGTGAGTGTAAAGACAAAAAAACTCACTCGGCGAGTGGAAGGCCATCGCCCTTGCGGCGTGCGCGGTGATGAAATGCGTGTTCACGTTTTTGGTTATGAATCCGCGCGCGGTCACGTCCTCTAGCGTCACATCCACGGCCGCCAACTCTGGAACACGTGGTCACACTCTTCAGAAAAATAGTTCTGTAATCACCCTTGATCTCACTTGAGATTTGCCTTTTTATAGACTATTTTCATTACCATCTACCCCGTTTTATGTAAGCAAAAGAGGTAGGCCATTAGGCTCAAGTACGGATTGGGAATCTAATATGTACCTAATTGCTGACAATTCGGGCAGTTACAGCCGAAATTAATGCAACTCATCTTATCCATATTTGCCTAATCCAAGGTCGAAATTCGACATAATTTTCATACAAGTTACGTCAGGGGTCGAAAGTCGAAAAAGTTCGATAACTTTCCTCGGGCGGGTCAAAAAAGACCGTGATTGAATGAAAGTTCGGTATTGAAGTTTCCAATAAATTATCTTAAGTCTTTGCTGGGAACGGGTTCCCTCTCAGAATGCAAGATATTTGGGTTCAGCCCATTTCGGCTTGACTAAGCGTGTGGCCGTAGAGTAAGTAGACTTATGGTCGGAAATGCAGATTTTCTCAAGTTAGGATATATTTCGGGGAGTGTGCTCAGGAGCTGTTTGATCTGGTTCTTCCCTCACCATTTTTCCACCGCACCGCAAGACACCGGGTGAACTTTCATCCCTATGTTGTCGCCATACCACCAGTACGCACGAAGCGATTCGAATCTTCATTTTTAGTACGCACGGCCAAGGTTTGGAATTCTCTCCCGAAATCTGTTTTCCCCGCATGTTACGACCTGGGTGCTTTTAAAAAAAGTGTGAATAGGCATCTTCTAGGTAAGCGCGCTCCATCTTCGACCACATCGACACTTTCCATCAGGTGAGATTGTGGTCAAGCGTAAATCTATATAGCATATAAAAAAAAAGTTGTTTTTCTTCGTTTAATGAAAGGGTTGCAGGGAAGACACGCACCTTCATCGTTGACGGCGTCCTTCGCGAGGCTCGTGTGTCGCAGCGGGGTGGAGACCTTCTCGTTCAGCGTCGATACAACCGCATGGTACGCCGCCTGCAACCGCGCAGCCGACCCGCAGATGTTTGCCTCTCCTTGAATACACAAACCCATATTCACATATTTCTTTTCTATTTCGTCACTGCCCGCCACATGTCGAGACAAAAACAAAGCGAATCAAAGCATTCGTCCATCTTTGACGGCCTCCGTGGCGCAGGAGACGCACGCTCGGATTCGAGTGGGAGGTCGCGGGTTCGATTCCCGCCACGGGCCACATTGGAATTTTATAATTTCTAAATTGGCTCAGGTCTGGTCTGGTGGGAAGCTTTGGCCGTGGCTAGTTACCACCCTACCAGCAAAGACGTACCTGCTGCTGTGTAGAAACCGTTGGGGTGACTTAACTTACCCCTTCCAAGTTAGTACGCTAACATCTTCGACTGCATCATCACTTACCATCAGGTGAGATCGCAGTCAAGTACTAACTTGTATAGCGTAAAAAAAATCCCATAGTTAGAATAGTAACAACTTACGTATTTTGACAGTATAGCTAAACAGCACGCACTCGCGGCGGCTGAAGTAGGGCGTGTTCAGCAGCGTGTGCGTGACCAGCTTGACGTCGGCCCGCGCGCACGGGCGCGGCGCGTCGTGCGCGGGCGAGCACAGCCCCGCCTGCAGCGAGCCGTGCGCCGTGACGTGCAGCCGCGCGCCGCGCCACAGCGTGCCGCCGTCCTCGGGGATCTGGCACGCCGCCGAGCACACTCTGAGCAACACACGTACAGATTATTATTAAATGTCAGAATTGAGTTTCTACACAAAACGGTAAGTACTTGACTGAAATAAAAATCCTATCTATACCTTTAAACGAGCAATTCTTGTATAACTATATATATTATATTTCTATATAATCCGAATCTCGGAAACGGCTCGAACGATTTTCATGAAATTTAGTATACAGGCGGTTTAGGGGGCGATAAATCGATCTAGCTAGGATTCATTTTAAGAAAATGTCGAATTAAAAAAATATGATCCCTGCTGCCATCTATTGGTGGGTAGATATACTACCGAGCAAAGCTCGGTCACCCAGATATTATGAATTTTATTTATGAAACTATAATTATAAATAAAACTGATTAAATCAATAAACCAACAAAAAAGTTTTGAGAGAACATTTTTGTTGGTTGGTCGATCCGTCGCAACAACGCAACGCCCAATGAGGCCGCGCCGATGGCAAATCTCTACAGATGGTCGTGGCCACAGGTCGTGGCGGGATCGGTCGGGGAAGACAATATTATTGTGATGGTAGAGGGTACAGCGGCCTGGGAGGGTACACATACCTGGGAGGGTACACATACCTGGGAGGGTACACATACCTGGGAGGGTACACGTACCTGTGAGGGTACAATGGGCCAGTGATCATCACGGTCGCTTTGGGCAGCTGCAGGTCCAGCACGAGGGGAGGCTTGGCCGCCCGCTCCGAATGCTCGGCAGGTATGAGGCGAACCCGCAGACCGACTACTTCCACGCTGGTGTGCCTCTGGGGTAAGTTTTCCGATAGGGATTCGCATTCTTCTACTGTGAGTGTACGCATTGGAATTTCTAGAAGAACAGAAAAATATAAATTACTAATTCAAGGAATTATACAATAGGATCTGCCCGCCAAATTCAAATTTTATTTAGTTTATCATTATTTGTAAGTACAATGAGGAGTATTTTAACAAGAATAGCACTATTTTTAGATACATGTTTAGAGATTTTGTACAAAGGAATTGCAATTTCATGTCAGCAAAATTGCAGGAATGGCAGTGAAGTATTTACTTGGACAACACCGAATATTTCGTCTCGCAGTTTCTGTCATTCTGCAGTGAAGCAGTATATCTTTGTTACGGTTCGAAGGGTTCTGTATGCCGACAAGATTAGATTGCTGGACAAATGAGACTTAAAGATATTAGATAACGGTAGCAGTGTTGCGAATTCAATGGTTTTTCCCATCTTAAAGAGAGGTGTCGGTTACGGTAACAGTGTCACTAGTTTAATGGTCTTTCCCATCTCAAACAGAGGTGTCGGTTACGGTAACAGTGTCGCGAGTCCAATGATTTTTCGCATCTTAAACAGAGCCGAAACAGTGTCGCGAGTTCAATAGTTTTTCCCATCTCAAACAGAGGTGTCGATTACGGTAACAGTATCACTAGTTTAATGGCCTTTCCCATCTCAAACAGAGGTGTCGGTTACGGTAACAGTGTCGCGAGTCCAATGATTGTTCGCATCTTACACAGAGCCGAAACAGTGTCGCGAGTTCAATAGTTTTTCCCATCTCAAACAGAGGTGTCGATTACGGTAACAGTATCACTAGTTGAATGGCCTTTCCCATCTCAAACAGAGGTGTCGGTTACGGTAACAGTGTCGCGAGTTCAATAGTTTTTCCCATCTCAAACAGAGGTGTCGATTACGGTAACAGTGTCACTAGTTTAATGGCCTTTCCCATCTCAAACAGAGGTGTCGGTTACGGTAACAGTGTCGCGAGTTCAATAGTTTTTTCCATCTCTAATAGAGGAGTCGGTTACGGTAACAGTGTCACTAGTTTAATGGCCTTTCCCATCTCAAACAGAGGTGTCGGTTACGGTAACAGTGTCGCGAGTTCAATAGTTTTTCCCATCTCAAACAGAGGTGTCGATTACGGTAACAGTGTCACTAGTTTAATGGCCTTTCCCATCTCAAACAGAGGTGTCGGTTACGGTAACAGTGTCGCGAGTTCAATAGTTTTTCCCATCTCAAACAGAGGTGTCGATTACGGTAACAGTGTCACTAGTTTAATGGCCTTTCCCATCTCAAACAGAGGTGTCGATTACGGTAACAGTGTCACTAGTTTAATGGCCTTTCCCATCTCAAACAGAGGTGTCGATTACGGTAACAGTGTCACTAGTTTAATGGCCTTTCCCATCTCAAACAGAGGTGTCGGTTACGGTAACAGTGTCGCGAGTTCAATAGTTTTTCCCATCTCAAACAGAGGTGTCGATTACGGTAACAGTGTCACTAGTTTAATGGCCTTTCCCATCTCAAACAGAGGTGTCGATTACGGTAACAGTGTCACTAGTTTAATGGCCTTTCCCATCTCAAACAGAGGTGTCAGTTACGGTAACAGTTTCGCGAGTTCAAAACAGAGCCGAAACAGTGTCGCGAGTTCAATAGCTTTTCCCATCTTCAACAGAGGTGTCGATTACGGTAACAGTGTCACTAGTTTAATGGCCTTTCCCATCTCAAACAGAGGTGTCAGTTACGGTAACAGTTTCGCGAGTTCAAAACAGAGCCGAAACAGTGTCGCGAGTTCAATAGCTTTTCCCATCTTCAACAGAGGTGTCGATTACGGTAACAGTGTCACTAGTTTAATGGCCTTTCCCATCTCAAACAGAGGTGTCAGTTACGGTAACAGTTTCGCGAGTTCAAAACAGAGCCGAAACAGTGTCGCGAGTTCAATAGCTTTTCCCATCTTCAACAGAGGTGTCGATTACGGTAACAGTGTCACTAGTTTAATGGCCTTTCCCATCTCAAACAGAGGTGTCAGTTACGGTAACAGTTTCGCGAGTTCAAAACAGAGCCGAAACATTGTCGCGAGTTCAATAGCTTTTCCCATCTTCAACAGAGGTGTCGATTACGGTAACAGTGTCACTAGTTTAATGGCCTTTCCCATCTCAACTAGAGGTGTCAGTTACGGTAACAGTTTCGCGAGTTCAAAACTGTGACGGAGCAGAGCCGCCCGTCACATCAGCATCGCATGAAGCGGCGGGTCGAGCCGCGCGCCTACAACCAGGCGCAACCGTGACGTCACCAGCCGCGGCCGGCAGCTCGCTCCCCCGCGCCGCCACCGCACCGGCAGCGCGCCCCACCCAGCGATCACCTATATAAGCCCGCGCACGCAGAGCGCAGCGGGCTTCTGTTCCAACAACGCGACGGCTTGATTAGAGATGGGTAACTAGCCAAAATTGCAATAACTTAGCTAGCTGGCTATTGGTGGTCGAATAGCCGGCTAGCTAGCCGGCTATTTGGCTATTTGGCTATACCTAAAGCCTGGCGTCCACTATCGAATCGCAGAAAGTCGCCTCCTATACAATTACTATGAAATGTTAATGTTTTTAAACGTTAATGTTTTAATAAAATGTTAATGTTTTTTAATGTAAATATGGACGTTTTAAATTTTAATTGGATAAAAATGAACAATCCTAATTATTCAAATGTAAATATCATAAAACTGTAAATAAAGTGAAAATTATGGACAATAATGTAAATAAAATTAGTAAGTGTAAATATCTGAGACTGTACATAAAATCAAATGAACTTTGAAATACGCCGATGTAACATTTTGTAGCCGCTATTAGCCGACCGTAGCCGACTGTAGCCGACGACAAGACGGCGACGGTCGGCTACTCAGCTAGTCTGGCTAGAGTGGCTAGTCAGTTATGCGCGGTTACGCGGCTGTTCTCCGCGTTCTAGCCACAGTAGCCAGTAGCTGGCTATCGTGTTGATGAATATCATAGCCATGGCTATTCTTTGAATAGCCGGTATTTGGCTAGCTAGTTGAATAGCTACCCACTTCTAGGCTTGATTACCCTCGGGTCGTTGCGGGGCAGAAGACCCCCAACCCCCAAGTCCATCAGACGGAGGTTGGCTCCGGCACCTTCCGCGCAAATAAAGAATATTATTTGATTTCAACCGAGAGAATCGTGAACGCATTCCCAGCTGAGTTCTCCCGTGACTCGACCCCCAGAGACGTGATTTAAATCTCCGTACCAATCGTACTAATTTACGATCAGTAATGCTTGTACCGTTTGTAAACCACAATAGCCTGTAAGTAGATTTCTAAATACGTTATAGTGTATATCTGCATGCTCTGAAAGTTTAATAAATAATCATTGTTGTTAATCGTGGATTTTATTAATCTCTGCTAGAATACAAAATACCTTTAGTCTCTGCAGGTCGAAATCAATATAACTGGTGGTTATCTAAAACCACCACGTTACATTTGGCGCTCAACGTGGGTAAAACAAAAATATAAAACTACCACGTTACATTTGGCGCCCTAACGTAAAAAAACCCACCCGACTAGCTAAATTTTGACCGCGTTAAATAGAAATTAGTGCTGTGTAAAACAAAAATATAATAATCGCGTCGCGCTCGAAAACTCTCGACACGCGGAACAAACTCCGCACCGCGCCGCGTAAATAAAATAAAACAAGGAGGTAGGAACGATCGCGCGCAAACACAGCGGTCGTAGGTACACCCGCTCCGTGCATATTTTAGAAGCGTAATTTCGCAGGAATCTTCGTAACGAAATAGGATTGCGAAAGATACCGAGCCGATAAAGGCAATCTAGATAGACTTCATCGACAAAGATCGAATTTAAATCTTAATCTCGTGGAGAGAAAAATAGTAAATTTAAATATTTAATCTACGGGCACCGGAGAAAAACGGTAACGATAGATAAAAAGCCGAAGTACGCATTCTATAGGGCTTCCTCGAAATAACTCGAATATTGAGCCAAAGTATCGCACAGGCGAATAAAGATATTAGAAAGTTATAAGTAAAAAAGTATAGGTAATAGATTGAATGAGTTAAAATAATATACTTGGCAACGCGGCCAAAACAGGGTAGTTAAACAAAAAAACTCGCGGAGAAACGTTCGAACGAAATCGGTAAACAAGTGTACCATTGATATAGAAAATAAATAGATACCGCAGAAAAACCGTAGATATACGAAACACCCGGGAAAGATAGGGATCCTTCTGAGTCGGTGTGATTTCTCGCTGCTCGAATCGGAAGGTTTAAGAAATAGGGAATCTTCTCCGTCGGTGTGATTTCTCGCTGCTCGATTGAGAAGAATAGCTAAAAAAATAGGCAGGGATCCTTCTGAATCGGTGTGATTTCTCGCTGCTCGAATCGGAAGGTTTAGAAAATAGGGAATCTTCTCCGTCGGTGTGATTTCTCGCTGCTCGATTGAGAAGAATAGATAAAAAGTAGGCAGGGACCCTCTCAAGTCGGTGTGATTACTCGCTGCTCGAATTGGAAGGTGTAGAAACTAGTTAGATCACAGGATAGGATCGTGACTAGTCCCAAACGAAAAACGTCTACAATTAGGAACCGTCTAGGTCAGGACGACCCATCGCGACGCGAGTAGACAGTCCTAATTAAAAGAATAGGGGTAAATCGTCCCAAAAATAGAAAAATAAAATAAAAAGTTTTTAAAGCGTAATTAAAATTAAATAAGAACAAATATTTCAATATTGCATAGAAATAAAATGAAAATAAAACCGTATAATATAATACATAGGTTGAATAAAACACTATTTATAAATAAACAATAATCAGAAAAAAGCAAATTGTAATCATTTCTCACTAAAAACGCGGAGGAAGGTGCATGCACAAAAAAGAAAGAGTAGATAACATAAAATCAAGAAAAATTTTGTAATAAAGTAAATAAAAACTATAATAAAGTAATAGAATAGTACGAAATAAAGAAATTTGTCTAAGTAAAACGCAAAGTAAAATAGAAAAATTGGTATAATAAATATAGAAAAATACGTAAAAGTATAGAACGTAGAAAAAGAAAAAAAAAGAAACTTGTATATATATAAAAAAAAAAAAAAACAGAGTAATATATTATTTAATATAGCATAAAATAGTAAAATTAAGAATAAAATAGGAATAATTTGCACAAGATTTCTATCTAAAAAAAAAAAAAAAAAAAACTTAGAGTTTACTGAGGAAAATTTTTCACAAAAAAAATCAAAGCAAAAGAGCAAAATGGGAGGAAAACGAAATAAGAGAATTCGATAAGGCCATATCAAGATAGAAAATAGGACTTGAACCTGGGGAGACCCTCTCGAGTTCTTAGAGAGATTGAAAGAGTCAGCAGACACTTTAAATGTCAGTAAAGACAAAGTCTTTCACTTAGTACCGAGATAGGAAGCATCCCTATGGTACCGCGATAACAGTCAAAATTTGACAATGTTGCATTATTATCCTCAAAAAAAAAAAGGAAAAATATACATAGATGTAAATATAGCTAGAAGAATAAGTATAGAAACAATGGCCATTGGAATAAGAAAACATTAGAAATAAAATATAGATTAAATTAGAAAACATTAGCATAATCAAGAATAGAATAAGAACATTAGAAAAAAAAAATAACGTTGGAATAAGCATAATAGAATAAGAACAAAAAACCATTGGAATAAGAAAACATTAGAAATAAAATATAGATTAAACTAGAAAACATTAGCATAATCAAGAATAGAATAAGAACATTAGAAAAAAAAACAACGTTGGAATTAGCATAATAGAATAACAAAAAACCATTGGAATAAGAAAACATTAGAAATAAAATATAGATTAAATTAGAAAACATTAGCATAATCAAGAATAGAATAAGAACATTAGAAAAAAAAAACAACGTTGAATTTGCATAATAGAATAACAAAAAACCATTGGAATAAGAAAACATTAGAAATAAAATATAGATTAAACTAGAAAACATTAGCATAATCAAGAATAGAATAAGAACATTAGAAAAAGAAAAACAACGTTGGAATAAGCAAAATAGAATAAGAACAAAAAACCATTGGAATAAGAAAACATTAGAAAAGATATGGATTAAATTAGAAAAAATTAGCATAATCACCAATAGGATAAGAACATAAAAAAAACATTGAAATAAGAAAACATTACAAAATATATATATTTAGATTTAATTACAGCATTAGCATAATCAACATTAGAATAGGAATATTACAAAAATTATAGGAGTAAGAATACGTTATAAACACATTAGAAGGTTAATAAATTGGAATAAAAACACTAGAATATAAAAATACTGTAATTATACCTAGAATGAAATATGCAAGTTACATAGAATACAAGAAAACACAGTAGATAATAAGAAAATGTACATATATCAAGAATACTTCATAGAATAGTAAAACTTATTAAAGAAATAGAAACACTAAAACAAAAATGAGTTAAGCAAGTAAGACAGCAAATATAAATCAAATAAACAAGAATTAATGATAATTAAAAATACGAAAAGTACCCTCAAGTAAAAAAATATAAGAATCAATGTTACAAGAAAACTACAAATTCAGCCATTCCATAAAATGATCGTCGTCATCCTTCATCGACGCGCTTCGAACTAGGAATTATCAACGACGAGAAATTATACGAACCCGAACATTCGATGGCAAGCTATCCTCACGTATGGGAAAAAAATATATAAGCAGTTATAAAATGAAGAAAATTATAAAATGTTATTAATAATGAAATATTCAAGAAGCCAAGGGAGGCATCTAGAGAAAGTTATACAAGGTCAAAGGGACCAATCGGGCCAAAAGGGCCATAGAAATCATACGTATGAGGGAAAATTTAGTACCTATAATCAAGCCGGGAAAGGCATCAAGATGTAGGTATTCCGGGTCAAATGTGGCCAACTGGACATAGCAAATCTCATCGGTATAGTTATCTTGGCATAGCCGTGGCGGGCTATCCTAGAAAATATACAAAAGTGTTCAGGGTGAAATATGGCAAGCAAATAAATAAAAAGGTTTTAACGTAGCAAGATTGTAGCAAAACCAGAGAGAAGAAAATAAAAGTATTCGGATCTTCGGCCAGATAGGGCCATCAAAGAGTAGGCTTCATCGACGCAGTTCGACACTAGCCATACTAAGAGGAACGAATAAACCAAAAGCAAGCAATGCCAAGTTAGGCTTCATTAACAGAAATTGTAATTAAAACAGGGGCCATCGAGCCCACATGAAAGCAAGGAAAACGGAAATGACAAATTAGTAAACTAACAAGAAAAATAAACCAAGTATACCCCAGAAGGGACAATAATTCAGAAATTGAAACATTTTATAAAGAGCACAAGCAAGTGCTACCAAAGAAAATAGCACCTCTAACTTTGGATTTTTTTTACAGGTAAAAAAAATCTTTCTGGGAAGAAGGGGAGTGTGACGGAGCAGAGCCGCCCGTCACATCAGCATCGCATGAAGCGGCGGGTCGAGCCGCGCGCCTACAACCAGGCGCAACCGTGACGTCACCAGCCGCGGCCGGCAGCTCGCTCCCCCGCGCCGCCACCGCACCGGCAGCGCGCCCCACCCAGCGATCACCTATATAAGCCCGCGCACGCAGAGCGCAGCGGGCTTCTGTTCCAACAACGCGACGGCTTGATTACCCTCGGGTCGTTGCGGGGCAGAAGACCCCCAACCCCCAAGTCCATCAGACGGAGGTTGGCTCCGGCACCTTCCGCGCAAATAAAGAATATTATTTGATTTCAACCGAGAGAATCGTGAACGCATTCCCAGCTGAGTTCTCCCGTGACTCGACCCCCAGAGACGTGATTTAAATCTCCGTACCAATCGTACTAATTTACGATCAGTAATGCTTGTACCGTTTGTAAACCACAATAGCCTGTAAGTAGATTTCTAAATACGTTATAGTGTATATCTGCATGCTCTGAAAGTTTAATAAATAATCATTGTTGTTAATCGTGGATTTTATTAATCTCTGCTAGAATACAAAATACCTTTAGTCTCTGCAGGTCGAAATCAATATAACTGGTGGTTATCTAAAACCACCACGTTACAAAACAGAGCCGAAACAGTGTCGCGAGTTCAATAGCTTTTCCCATCTTCAACAGAGGTGTCGGTTACGGTAACAGTGTCGCGGGTTTCCGCTTCAAAAAGTACCTAAAAGTATAATATCTACCTGGTTGATCCATGGGCGGCACTTCTTTGAGCACATCCCGCACCACAGCCAGTCTGTGTAGCAGCCCGGTGGTCACGTTGACCAGCATCGGTCTGGCGGTGATGTTCAGCGAGCTCTTCTCCACCCAGTCGCTGTACTCGAAGTCCCTCGGCGGGTTTTCGTACGGGTTGGTGAAGGCGTTGGGCGGAGACCGCTCGTGGTTGTACTCCAGAAACATCACCGGCGCCATCTTCTGCCAGAATTCGTCAACTTTCTCTTGTGCTGGAGCGTTTTCCGTCTCTGGCCTCGGTAGTTCGGTAGGTTCTGATTCCTAAACATATAGTTAAGTCAACATTAGTTGTGTCAAAGCTTTTAAGTGCCACACTACTGGATAAGACACTTGTCTAACGCCCGATTTCCACTAAAGCAGAGCGGAGTGGAGCCGTGTTTGAGTATCCAATCAGATTTTTTCATTTTGACATTTCCTAAAAATGACGAATTCTTAATGGTTACTCAAACACAGCTCCGCTTTGGAACTGGGCCTAAGAAATACCTCATGGTGCAGTAGCGAGTGCTCGCCTTCGAGCAAGAGGTCGTGGGTTTGATAAAAGGGCCTCTTTAGAAATTTATAATTTCTGAATTGTCTCAGGTCTGATTTGGTGGGAGGCTTCGACCGTGGCTATTTACTACCCTACCAGCAAAGACGCATCGCCAAGCGATTTAACGTTCCGGAGCGATGCTGTGAAGAAACCAACAGAAGTGAAACAATTACAATAGCCCTTATCAAATCAAATCAAATCAAAGGTTTGGCTATTCAAAACATACAAAACTTTCGGTTATGTAAGAGTTCAGTGGTTTTTTTTAATCCCAAAAATTTTCAAAGCGCCTATATAGAAGTTTTGAATCCAATAGTATGTCTTGGAAGTATCTTATTTATTGATAGGTTACCTCAGTATTCTCTGTGAACTCTTCTTCTGCCGCGACGGCGGTCTCCACCGTTTGTTCGCTCAACTCCTCTTCCACCCAGCTCCAAGGTTCTTCGTCATCTTTTATTTTATCCAAGTATATTATTGAATCCTCGTTACTCTGCGTACAATAGAATCCGTAAAGACAAACAACTAACAAGTGATCATCTAAAAACACTGATATGTATCTCTGGATTCATGATTCCATACGTTTGACATTTCATTTTTTGTGCCGATTTGAAGCGCCTCCCTCGAGCGACCACGGTACTACATTGACACGATATTTGTTGGAAGTGGACCGTCGTTTTGAATGTCATTTGATTTTAGTTACATAGACGCTCACGCCAGGTTACGCAACAATCAGCGCCAAAATGGCGAAAATCAAGTGTATTCATTTTTACGTTGACAGTCAGCTATCCAGAGTATATTTTATATACTCTATGGAGATCAGTGTCTAAAAAGGATTGAAATTTACAACTACGTTACATATGAATAAAACAAAAATATCATTTTGAACCAAACGTTCAATGGGATACAAATAATTCCAAATTAGTTCAGAATATAGGTCCCGCGGGCTAGGCGCAAACTTCTAACGATAATTTTGTCCGCCTTTGTCGATTTTTTTCTCTTTCTAATTCATATTGAGGAGTTGGATACTGGATAACGTAAACAGGAAATTACCGCATTAACGTCCAGATGCCCGCACACACATCTCCCGTGGGATGAGAGCGTGAGGTTCCTCGTGCCGAGCCTCAACAGCAGATGCGTCGGAGCACACACGGAACTCTTTACCACCGCGTCCGTTGCTGTCAACTCGAGGATGCCGCGCGATCGCTTGCGACTTGAGCCTTCAGTCTCCATTATCTGGAAATATATTACAATCACCGATCCGAACCCCCAGTAAACCTTTTTCCTACAAGCGCCATCTGTCAAAATTCTATAAGTGGCTGCGAACTACAGCCTCCTGTGACTACAGCGTGGCCTCACTTCTGGTGTCAAAACAAGCATTTTTAAAACCGATAAACTGATGACATTTGTTCGCGCCGTCCGCCCTGTCCAGAGTATATGTCTATTATCCTATACCTTTAAACGAGCAATTCTTGTATATATATATATTTCTATATAATCTGGATCTCGGGAACGACTCAAACGATTTTCATGAAATTTTAGGATTCATTTTTAGAAAATGTCAAATTTCCCAGAAAAAAAAAAATTAAAAATATGACTCCTGCTGCCATATAATGGCCAGTAGTTACACTACCGAGCGAAGCAAATTAAACACGTGAGTTCCGCGCATTCTTAAACTTTATTTGAATAACATTCCATTTATCGGATCCCAAAGTCATATGGCTAGAGGTCCGGTTTGTTTGCACCTTCAAGACCAAGGAGACGTGATCGAAGTGCGCGGTGAACGCCAGCGGGACGGGCGCCGCGCGCGCCGGCGTCTCCTCCACGCCCTCGCTGTCCATCCACGGCAGCCACGACCACGCCCACTCGGACCAGCTCTCCCTGCGCGCCGGCTCCGAGCTGGAGGACATAGTATCTGTAACGAGAACATACGACCTGCGTGGTTGAGTGGTTAGTGTGCCGGGTGCGATCCCCGGTCGGGGCAATGTAGAAATATAAGTTCGAATCACTTGCTTTTTGTCACTTCGCTCAGAAACAACATTAAACAATTTTTAAATTCAACAATCTTGTTGAATTTAACCAATTCCATAAGTACTGCTCTTTATTAGAATTCACCATCTTGAAAATACGCAGCGGTCAGACGTATCGTCCCAGGCTAAAATGCGACCTACGACGTCTGTTAGGCGGTGATCTGTAACAGACGTCGTAGGTTGCGTACGGCGTGACGCTATACGCAGCCTAGAAATGCTTACTATGGAAATATACTAGAGTCTAGAGTGGTCTCTCTGACATGCCGGAGTGTTCATCGCAGTTGACGCCGGCAGCCGCGTAAAGCGTCAGCTGGACGCTAACGTAGGCGTCTGCTGTACTTTGTTGTAGACCACCGCCTTACAGACCACCGCCTTAGAAAAGCTCTACTTGTATTCTACAGCCGTGCTATTCTGCAAAACAGTGACGACCGTGCATCTCTGCTTCTATGAATTTGTCAGTTGTAATAGAGTTCAATTTTGCATGTCATATTCGGCTTGGCAGCTGTCTGGCAGCTGTTTCGGAGATAGATATTTTGTAGAATAGCACAGCAGTTGAGTTGTGCAAAACTCACGCAGCGGCGTGGTCTGCGCGCTGGGCTGCGGCGGCGCATGCGGCGGCGGCGCGGCGCGCTCGCGCAGCAGGCGCAGCAACAGCGCCAGCTGCTCGTCGTTGGCGCCCCACGCCAGCCGCGCCGACCGCAGCTGCACGCCGAGGCTGCGCGCGCGCCGCGTGCTCGCCGACACCAGCCGCGTCAACACCCTGGAGAGCCGTGTTTACATCCACACTGATATGATCTAAGTCTTTTTTTTTACAATATATACAAGTTAGTACTTGACTGCGATCTCACATGATGGTAAGTGATGATGCAGTCGAATATGTTAGCGTACTAACTTGGAAGGGGTAAGTTAAGTCACCTCAACGGTTTCTACACAGCATCGTACCGGAACGCTAAATCGCTTGGCGGTACGTCTTTGCTGGTAGGGTGATAACTAGCCACGGCCAAAGCCTCCCACCAGACCAGACCTGAGCCAATTTAGAAATTATAAAATTCCAAAGTGGCCCATGGCGGAAATCGAACCCGCGACCGACACGAATCCGAGCGTGCGTCCCCTGCGCCACGGAGGTCGTCAAAAAAGGAGGTCGTCTAATGGCATACAGTCCGATACAGTTTTATGGCGTCTGAAAACCAGCGCTCAGGCATGTAGCCCATAGCCTGAGCCTTCATGCTGAGACGCCACCCTTTCAAATTTATAGGAATAGAGTTTTATGTTTATTTTGTTTGTTTAGTTTTTACTTTTTACGTTTAGCTTTACATTTTAGATCTTCTAGTATTTTTTTCTTTTATGTCATGTACCTATTTCTATTCTTTTGAATAAATTTATTTTCTTTCTTTCTTTCGATAAGGCTCTCTCGGCACTTGAATGACATTGACAGGAAGGCGTTGTTTTAGAACAAAGCGATGACGAAACACGCTACGCTTAGAGGGCGGGAAAGATGTAACGTATGTTGAAGCCAAAATTTTCTCAAATATGGCGGCGTCGTCGGTCGTACATTAATCGTCAAAATTTATGTGTGACGTTAGT
Source organism: Coenonympha glycerion (assembly GCA_963855885.1). NCBI lineage: Eukaryota > Metazoa > Arthropoda > Insecta > Lepidoptera > Nymphalidae > Coenonympha > Coenonympha glycerion. The sequence goes on from OY979626.1 coordinate 2,446,826, forward strand.
AAGTGCTGATCATTTAATGTGTTTAATCAATGGAACAAAGGCAACCAGAAAGTGGTCTCCCTTTGCTCGCTTGCCATTGCCTCATGTGTCAAAAAGAAAATAAACAAATTAACAAAGTATAATTTCTTTTATTTTCTACATTGAAACCGAAATTTTTCGTATTTGGCTTGTCTGCTTCACCTGGTGATAAGCGACGATGCAGAACAGACCCGAGCCAAATTGGAAATTATAAAACTCTAAAGTGTCCTTTGGCGGGAATCGAATCCGCGACCTCCCACTCAAATCTGAGCGCGCACCACTGCGCCAGGGAGGTCGTACAACTAACCAACCTCAGATCCAGTTGGCAGCGGTAGAGCAGCGGCTCGTGGTAGAATCTGATCTTGCCGTCGGAATCACTCTTGTCCAGGCACAGCGTCACGTCGTCCAGACGCACCAGCCTTCTGATCGCCGGCTGATTTTGATCTATGTCTATTTCGGAATAAATATATATTAATAAAATGTATACGCTTATGAAACCTTTAAATATAGATAGCATAAACTTTGCATAGGCTGTATTTAGTGCCACATGTTAATACAATTACTGTAACATTGTAAACATGTAAGCTATTAACAATAAATAAATAAATTAATTAATTAGACAAGGGATAAGAATTAATTCCCTACAATAGAAACGCGATCACCCGAACGAAGTAAGGGCTTTTAATAAACTAAGCATGCATTTGCGGTACTACTACATATTGCAGTGATTTCGATAGTGCAACCCGTATTTCCATGCAAAGCAATCTTAAGCCTTGGTCTCGTGATCACGCGTCCGGCGTGACGCTGTACGCGGCCTATGAATGCTTACTATGGTAGCGTGGCCTATGAATGCTGACTATACTAGCGTGGTCTCATCGCTCGTGCGCCGCGTCAGGCGTTTAGCGAGCACCACTCTAGTACATTTCCATAACAAGCATTCGTAGGCCGCGTATACAGCGTCACGCCGGACGCGACCTAACGCGTGTGTTACAGATCACCGCCTTTAGAAGTTGATTATATAAGTCTGCAGAATACTGTAAAGTAGCGTCTACATAATGGCGTATGCTGGCCCACTGCAGGCCATCGCCATTGTGTACAGGGGGAAATGGTATGCAATGGCGGACAATGGTCAACGATGGCGCGCGATCGGGAAGTTCTCGGTTTTTGGCGCACACTTCAAAGGAATCGTGGCGTTGCGTGGTCAGTGGTGTTCACACAATGGCCCATTGCTTGTTCGTAACCGACCTCTGATACGGATAGTGCACTCTTTTGGCGATATTTTTTTGCAAAATATATTCGAAATCACTAGTTAACATTGTATAAATATTCAAAATAATCTCAACAAAGGATGATATTGAAAATAAATAGCCGCGGCCGTAACTACTTCCACGTCCATCGCAAGTGCCTCACCGGGCAGCAATGAGCCATGCGCCATTGTGTGAACACCAAGTGATCGTGGCCTACAGTTGTGCGTTGCCAAGCATGGCCCATCACAAGCCGTTGTGAAGACGCCGCTTTAACTTTCTGAGTACTTCGCCGAGGAACTTCGCGAGTAGTGTAGAGGCGGCGTAAGAGATGTGAAGACCTACCTGCAAAAGCGGGCTCCCAGTTCGGTCCAACGCTGTCGACGGACAACCTCTTCACGTTGAGCGAGAGCACGATGTCGTCGTGGACGTATTTGACGATGAGCGAGTGCACTCTCACGGCGATGTTGCTGACGATGCGCCGCACGAGGGCCTGCATGTACCCCGGCGGCGCCTCCACCACTTGCGGTCTGCCACTGGAAACCGATTTTTTTTTTACGCTATACAAGTTAGTACTTGACTGCGATCTCACCTGATGGTAAGTGATGATGCAGCCGAAGCTGTTAGCGTACTAACTTGGAAGGGGTAAGTTATGTCACCCCAATGGTTTCTACACAGCGTCGTACCGGAACGCTAAATCGCTTGGCGGTACGTCTTTGCAGGTAGGGTGGTAACTAGCCACGGCCAAAGCCTCCCACCAGACCAGACCTGAGCCAATTTAGAAATTATAAAATTCCAAAGTGGCCCGTGGCGGGAATCGAACCCGCGACCTCCACTGCGCCACGGAGGTCGTTTAAATCGATTGTTTATTGCATTACTTATGAATTTGATGAAAATATTACTTTATTATAAACTAGGATGAAAATAATAACGTACACTGCAAGAAATATTAAAATTCGACGAAGAATTTACAAAGTTAACGGCATTTCAATTATGAAGTGGGAAGATCTTCTATCCTTTTCTTGCAAAACGAAAATTTATAGAAAGCCGCACGAAGCTACTATGGCATTCGTGAGGTGTGACGTCATAATTTAATGTCGCTATCTCTGTCTAATGAGAAATATTTATATGCATATATGTTTCTGATTAGACAACTTTTTTGTTATTTGATCGATTTTACAAGTTTTTAATCAATGTACGTCATTATTTTTATCCTAGATAAAGTAAAGATAAAAAGTTTGGAGCCGAATACCCAGTACATCCATCCCATTAGATAGACAATTTTATATAAAGATTTTGTCAACAAACGTGTAAAGATGATACTGCCATTCCCGCAAATAGACTGCCATAAGCCTAGTATGTATAATTGAAAAAAACCACGAAAATATTTAGTATCAATTATTACTTATTCGCCTCTTGTGGGGGTACTTCCTCAACTGGTGGATTTAAACTGAGGATACATTCTGGAAGGAAAAAAATATATTTTAGTAGCTTGACAAGACAACCATATTATATTGTGAGTATTGCATGTATTCTCTAAATACTATACCTACAATATTATCTCGTGTCAGTTATTATATAGGGAATATGACGTAAACTATGTATAATACTTCTAGCCACAGATTTTACTTCTAGCAGACATAAAATTTATGGGTTTTGGACCAAATTCTTTCAAAATCTTTTTCTGAGATGGCATGACATTTAAAATTTTGTTTGAAAATTATTGAATTTTGTATCTACCATTGCAGTCATTTTGAACCTGTTATTTTTGGACTGAATTATTTTAAAGTCAGTAACTGAACATTGCAGTAAACATAGAAGGAAACTTGTAAATTTTTTAAAACCTTATTTCATATTTAAAAAATTTTTGAATACCCTCACGACCTATGTTTTATAACATGTATGAACGTTATTTAGTAAATATAGGTACTATAGATATTGTGTGATCTAGGCTATACATAGGTAATTGAGCTATAGAATTATTTTCATTAGAAAGTTTTATTTTTGTACTTAATTCTTTTAAAGTCTGTATCTGAACATTGCAGTAAACATAGATAAGGAAACTAGCAAACCTTTTGAAATCATTTTTTTGTTTCAAATTTTTTTAATACCCTCAAGCTATAGAATTAACGGCATACTCACCAATTGTATTGATAGTGACGACAATAGGCTCAGACATGATCTTAGTCCACGGCACTTGTATAAGAAGCTCATGTATCCTTCCAGAGACAAGAGTGAACGGCAGCGCCACCTCTTGTTGAAGAACGTCCGCTTTGAGCACGAGGTTGTGCAGAGTGACTCCGCCCGCCCATAGAGAAACCTGTAAGTAACTTTACTTCTAGAATGTTCCTTGAGCCTCGATGATACTGTGACAGTGTGATTTAAAACCTACAAGCCAGCTTACAACTTGTAAATGCTCCCTGTGTCATCAAGCTTTTATACAATCTAAGCTATGCTCGATCCTAGAAACACATTAATGGAGATAAGACCGAATTATTTTGTTTTACTTTCAGTACAAAACTTATTATTTCATTTAGATAAATTATTGTTAGCAACCCTAACTGTGATGTCAACAAAGCGTAATACTTTTCATTATTTCCAGAATGAACTAGACTGAGGCTTTCGGTTAATTATGGCAAGTAACCAAAATTTTGTATATAGCCCCATCTAGGCTTTATTTGTGTAATGTAATTATGGCAGTCTCATTTTCACATGTTTATGCAGTGTGTTAACTGACTACATAGGAGACAATAACAAAAAATTGTAATTGGCGGGCAGAACAGTTTTGTTCACCTTAACTGCAATTGCACCTCATCTTCCAATGAGTTACTCTTCATACACACCAATGAGTTTCTTACTAAGTAGTTTCAAACTATGAGTTTAGTAAAGTTTGATATGTTGACCTATCCCAAGTAACAATTCACCAGTGATTTCTATTGGGCATAATGCAAAACGTTTTGAAGAAAATTCCACCACTGACAAAAGGTAATGTGGTGCGAGTGACATAAGAAATGAATTTAGCTGTAATAGGGCAGTGCAGATAGACAGAAAGACACTATAACGTTTTGTATTCCCATAGTACCCATAACATAATATATTGCTTACTTGAGGCTAGGTTGCGAGGCTAGATGTGTACTGTCCTGATATATTTAGTTTTATCATCTGATAATTTATTCATTGTAAGTACATTTCTAAATTAACATATTACAAAATAGTTTGTGAATAACACGTGAACATACCTGAGCATCGGCCGGTTTGAAATCTCTAACATATTTGTCCACATAGCTCAGCAGTATGGGTGTAATATATGATTCAATATTGAACATGTTCATTCTTCAAAAAACAAGTGCTGTTATTCAAATGTAATCATTTATCATATTCATTTTCAATTACATCACAGCTACAGCTGTCTGAAATAAAACAAAAATTTTTATTTAGCCTATTTTATCATTGACCTGATAAGGGAAACGCGGCATTGCAGCATTAGCATTTCTTCAATGTCTGCGCAACAACAACGCAACATAGAAACATCACATCTACATTGAGTCTAATGGCAATTATTTGCGTTTCGACTTTGCAACATCAACTTCACAGCAACGTAACGTTTACATTGCGTTTATTGACAACATCTGTCCCCTGACACCGTCTGTCACCCTGCAGGAGAGTCGCGTACAAAGTTGCCAAGCTATATATAGGATAGATAGGTAAGATATAGGATAGAGAGAGATAGGTAATATTTAGGTATAACATAACATCATCAATCATGGCAAAAAAAGTGTACTACTCCACTCCATCTATGTCTGTCCGATTTCTGCTCTAAAATTTGGATTGAAGTTTGATTATAACTCTGTAATAAATACATAGGATACTTATATTCCATAAAATCTGTGATGTGAGGATTTTGTGAAAAACTGAAACCACAGTGACAGAGTCACGAATTCCGCTAGTATTGTTTAAATACTCTGTTTACAAAAATGTTTCCATATTATTATAGTCAGACAAACCAATTCTAATACAAAAACGACAAAAAGTGTAGAATAAATAACTGAATTATTAAAGACATTGTAGGTGTATTAATTGTTGTGTTATCTCGTTACGACCACAAATTATCAAGATAAATTGTCCGTTTATTTATTGTAAGCCTTGGTTATGAGTTAAGACCTTAGTTTGAATTGACAAATAACATTGAATATATTCGCACAAGCGCTGTTAAATGTTCCTTGCATTCCCAAGATAATGAGTACCTATGTAAACATAGTGAGTATGAGTAATTAGAATGGTTATTACCTTTAAAAAAATACAATTAGAGAGGTCGCAGTCATGGTTGTACAATTTCAATTGAAACTTCCTATTTTTGCTGTTGGGTTAGCGCCTGCAACTTTAAGGTTATGTCTCTAACAATGGCTCATTTTCGACATTTTATTCTTGTATTTGGAAGATAATTACGATGGATAAATCAGAAATACCGACTTTTACACAAAAATATTTACAATCATAGACATAAAACACTATATACAATTTTTATTTTGTTGACATTCATTTCATAGACAACAAAGATTGACATTGATGATTGACATTGTGTGTTGTCACCTGTCAGCAATGTTGCCAACCTTTGACGAAGTAATAGAGAGGCTACGAGAAAGGAAACTACAAGTGGAGCAGCTGTAGTTTTCTATACACACATATGCGTTTATATGTTGCGTGAAATCGACATAGCTATAACAAACATCACATTGTCTCTTTCTAACTAATTCAAAATTGTTTACGTTATACGAGATAGCAACATATTTATTTTTTCTGATTTCGGCAACACTGAAGTTGTGACGTCACGAAAAAATAGCCGGGTGGCCAATTCCTCCATAAATTGTAGCATTTTGTAGATTCGAACATGTCGAAACATGTATACAAAGTATATGCATATCATGTTTTTTGAAATATCAGACAATCATATTATTATTCTAATTTGCGTGCGAATTATAATTAGTATTCAGGTGTGAAAATGCCTACTCAGTGTTGTGTTGTGCAGTGCAGATCGCGGAAAGACAAAAATAGGCCACATTTAACATTTCATAGGTTAGTATTCGATTTCATTAATTATATCGTTAAATCGCTAAAAATTATGTGTTATTATGTGTTATAATCATATTACATGCACTTATATAATGTGTAAAATAAGAAATATTTCTTCAGGATTGAAATAAATTCGATTTAATTTTTGTTGTTATGTTAACAAAACAAAAACAAAGTACTAATGATGCGACCGCTGCTATACCGATATCGATAAAATTCATATATGTAAAGTTCAATGTTAATAGATGAGTAGGGCTCCTAATACTAGTGGTATTTGGACCTCGAGGTTTTACACCTCTGACTTCTCGTAGTTATTTCCGCTTTAAGAAAACGGGCCGCGGATGCGAACATTTACTATACAAGCACTCGTTTTGAAGTCAAAATTTCCTGAGGATGTCCTGAAAAAATAAACACGTAAATTAAACCAAACCATTTTCTTTTTAAATATATTTGTAAATACACCGTCATGGCTTATATTTTACTTGTATAATATTTTATATTTTCTAATCCTTTTAACATAAAAGTCACTCAATCACGCTGCAACTATTGAAAGGATTTTCAATAGTTGCAGGTGGAGAGGATTTTTTATTTTACACAATACAAGTTAGTACTTGACTGCGATCTCACCTGATGGTAAGCGATGATGCAGCCGAATGTTTTATCGTACTAACTTGGAAGGGGTAAGTAAACTCATCCCTAATGGTTTCTGCACAGTATCGCACCGGAATGCTAAATCGCTTGGCGATGCGTCTTTGCTGGTAAGGTATATAATTTTATCTTAAATAATGTAGTAAGAGCATTTTACTGAAAGAAGACTTCATAAAAATTACCCTAGTGAATAAGCCGATCGGTATGATAAAACTATTGTACTGGTATTTTTCTCTGAACGGGTTAGAATTCCGGTTCAATCAGGCGATAACTTAAAATTCATGAAATCAAAATGTTAAAATTTTATGCAGTTTAAATTGTTTTTGAAACTAAAATGAATTAGTCTTCTTTCAATAAAATACTCCATCTACAACATTTAAGGCTACTTTTTATCCGTATTCCCAGGATTTAATCCTGTGGAACTAAGCTGTGAGCTTTTCTATAGCTATCAAATGTAGTTTGGTCTCGCGGGATAAGCTAAAAATCCTAATCCGGAAACGCATGCACCGCTGGCAAAACCTAGTTTTACTATAATAATTAATTTTTAATAGTAATAATTCATTCATTTTTGCTCTTAAATATTTAATTACTAACCACAAACTACATCGATAATATTTCCATATCGATAGATAGCTAGAGCAGCCCTTCTGATCAGCTGACTGGTGCCTATCTGTGATTGGCTGATAGCTTTGATTGGCTATTTTTGATGCTACAGAAGATGGCGAAAATACCCAGCCGAAAAGACTCACTACTTTGTGTCCATTACCTCTTTAGTCATAGTAGAGAGGACAGGAAATTGTCAGTCTTTTTGGCTGGCCATATCCGCCATCTTGTGTCGCATTTAAGGAGCACACCACGGGTGTGCCCGCGAAATTCAAATTTTTCGTGGTTTTTTGCGATTTTTAAGCTAATAAGACATAATAGGCTTATGGCCATCAAATTGCGATAATCCCAATATCTGCTTCACGTGTTTATATAAAAATCTTTGCTCGAAAGTGTCGAGTTAAAGAAATTAGTCCGAGATTTGCGAGTTACTCACATAAAACTCGATACTCGGACTAATTTCCTAGGATACACATTTTTATGCAAAGATTTTGATATAATCATATAAAGATGATACTGCCACTCTCGCAAATTGATTGCCATAAGCCTATCATGTCTAATTAGCGTACAAATTGTGGAAAACCACGAGAATTTTGAATTTCGCGGGCAGACCCGTTGATTTCACGTTAAATAGCCAATCACAGTCATCGGCCAATCACAGCTAGGCACCGGACAGCTGATCAGAAGGGCTGCTTTAACTATCTATCGATATGGAAATAATATCGATGTAGTTCGTGGTTAGTCATTAAAGGTTTAAGAGAGCAAAAATGAATGAACATAACTTACTGATAAAAACTAATGGCTAACGGTTTTTAAATTTGTCGCCTTGATGCGAAGTAACGATGATCTTAGGAACATAAAGTATCACGAGTCTGATATACACGTATACATTTTTCTGTGGAGATGCAAAATTATTTTTTTGTGGATTAAATAAAAGTTTTGCGAGGCTCCTATTTCTGGGTGGTCATAAAAGATAGTAACTACCTATAAAGATTCTATTCGTCAACTAATTTGTCGGGGTTCTCCAAGCCCCGAGCTCGCATCGGTCGCTCCCGGACCCATTTGTAACAAACGTCTAATCTGCAAATAGCGTAGACCTGTAGTAGCTGAGACTTCAAGTTCAAATGTTCAAAGTTCAATATGGCGGCCGTTTTTTTAATTCTGACCACAAATTATATATCTTTGCTTGCTGCAATGGTTTTTATAGTTTATTTATTTCGAGATATACATGCATGCCATACATACATGCATAATTGTTTTCTTAAATTATTTCAGTCCCGCCAAACTGACTTACAGCTGTTGTTTATAAAGTGTTGTCATACATCGATTTAAAAGGAATTCATCATTCATGAAAAGAGTTACAAATTTTCACTCCTCGAAAATTCCTGTCTTTGTACAGAATATATGTAGATTCATGACGTAATAACATATGAACCTAGATAGGTACTAAATTTTACAGCTCTAAGAGTTTTAGTTTTACCGTAATCCGTTGAACAACGAAAATGTCTAAATCCTTTATTTATATTTATTATTATATGTATAGAATTTACGGAACCCTTCATGCATGAGTCCGACTCGTACTTGTTTGTCTTTGGCCCTACTCTCTATTTTTTTTATAACTTTAATCTATGTTATTGTCTATTGCATGTTAGTATTGTCTATGTATTTATGTCAGTGATTAGGTTTTGTGGGTTGTGGTCAGTAATATTATTCTATAATATAATTACGTGATGTGCTGAAAATTTTATTTAATTCATCTAATAAATTTTATAAATGTGAAAGTTTGTGAGTTTGTGAGTTTGTGAGTTTGGATGTTTGTTACTCTTTCCCGTCGCATCTACTGAACCGATTTGGCTGAAATTTGGAACATAGGTAGCTTATAACCCTGATTAACACATGTTCTACTTTTTATCCCGGAAAAATCCATAGTTCCCGTGGGATACTCAAAATACCAAATTTTCACGATCAATCTATAGCTACATGTATAGATAGATTGTTCAAGCAAACTTGCTTGAAAGCATGTATATAGGTTGGAATAGGGAACGATAACGGGAAAATGACGTTTCCCTTAGGATTTGTGAAAAAAGCTAATTTGTCGCGAGCGGGGCCGCGGGCAAAAACTAATGATATAATCACTATAAATGTGAAAATGGGCACTATGTAGGTTCTGAACTTAGCACTGCACGCATTTAACAAGTGTGTTTTAGTTAAACAATGGGATATGGAATCATAATGCTATAAATGTGAAAATGGGTACCTGTACTATAGGTTCCGACATTACAACTGTTTCACTATTAACATTTTGTGTTTTAGTTGAGCAATTAGATACAGGTTAATGATATTATAACTATGAAAACGGGTACCTATATAGTATAGGTTCTGAACTAACAACAGCTGTTTCGTTGCTGACAATGTATGTTTTAGTTGAGCTATGGGATATGGGATAGTAATGCTATAAATGTGGCAATGGGTACCTACCCATGAAGGTTCTGAAAATACAACTACAAATTTTTCGCTATTTACTTATAATGTGTGTTTTGGTCAAGCAATGGGATACAGGTTAATCATACTAAAAATGTGTTCCTGTATAGTTTCTGAAATTAGAACTGTTTCGCTATTAAAAATATGTGTTTTAGTTGAGCAATAGAATATGTGATAGTAATCTAATCTAATAAATATTATAAATGTGAAAGTTTGTGAGTTTGTGAGTTTGGATGTTTGTTACTCTTTCCCCTCGCATCTACTGAACCGATTTGGCTATAACCCGGATAAACATTAGCCTAATTTTTAAGCAGAGTTTTCTGTCTCCTGCAGCCAGGAGGGGTCGCGGGAGGAGAGGCGTGTCAGTGTGTCGTTACCGCTCGCCCTATCTCCCGCGACCAAACGGTGGCGCACCGTTAGATGCGTCGGCGGCGGGACCGCAGGGGAAGAGGAGTGTCGGTGTGTCGTTGCCGTTCTCCCTGTCCTCTGCGGCCGTTTGGTGGTTTGCGGCGGAGCCAAAGATCAGATCCGCCGCGGGGCATAGGAGGTCGATGCCTGCGAAGTGCAGGAGCAAGCTTCTCAGGTATCGGCTTACCCGTGCCCACGGCCTCTGGGTGGCGGTCCCGGGGGGGTCCGTCGCCTTACGGATGGGCGCCGAGGAGGTAAGGCCGGCTTAGGTGTTTCTGGCGGTCCTTGCTGTTGGAGGGGAGCTCCATGCTCCACCTCGTGGAGGGGCTGCGCAAGCGGCCGGGCACCGGCGGGTTCGCGGAGGTTTGCGCAAGCGTTCCCGTGTTCCCGTCATACGGTGCGAGGAGGAAACACCGTGGGGTTTAGCCGGTAAGAGTCCGGCATAACCCAGACGCTCCCCCGGGCGACTGGGTATCCATGAGGATTCCCCACGATAAAAAAAAAGGTTAGGTTAGTATGCAGCGTTGCGGAAAAATATAACAGAAAAACAATGTTTTACCTAATTACTTCAAAAACTAAGCCAGTTATTAAAATGTCGTTCTGAGCGTTTTTGGGATTTATTTTTTACCGATACATTAAAAAAAATTACAATTAGGTCCATCGTAGTTTTAGATGAAAATTAGAAAAATGGAGATTTTGGAGCAATTTTTGGGAAAACTTTTGGGCGAGAAATTTTTATCCAATCGTGTTTCTGAAGTTAGGTTAACACATAAGTATTCTGTTTGTTTCCCAGAAAATCCAGGACTCCCATGGGATTTGTAAAACCCCGAAATTCACGCGGGCGAAGCCGCGGGCAAAAGCTTGTCTCTTTTTAACTAATTTAAAATAATTGTTTACGTTAAACGAGATAGCAACGTATTTGTTTTTTCTGATTTCGGCAACACTGAAGTTGTGACGTCACGAAAAAATAGCCGGGTGGCCAATTTCTCCATAATTTGTCGCATTTTGTAGATTCGAACGAAACATGTATACAAAGTTTATGCGTATCATGTTTTTTGAAATATTAGACAATCATATTATTATTCTAATTTACGTGCGGATTATAATTAGTATTCAGGTGTGAAAATGCCTACTCAGTGTTGTGTTGTGCAGTGCAGATCGCGGAAAGACAAAAATAGGCCACATTTAACATTTCATAGGTCAGTATTCGATTTCATTAATTATATCGTTAAATCGTTAAAAATTATGTGTTATTATGTGTTATGATCATATTACATGCACTTATATAATGTGTAAAAGAAGAAATATTTCTTTAGGATTGAAATTTTTGTTGTTATGTTAACAAAACAAAAACAAAGTACTAATGATGCGACCGCTGTTATACCGATATCGATAAAATTCATATATGCACCATGCACCACAACTCAGTGAGCAATTATTTAGTACCACACAGCGCGTCTAGTACGAAGAAGAATAGAAGTCTTTGATTACTAACCACAATATCGATAATATTTCCATATCGATAGATAGCTAGAGCAGCCCTTCTGATCAGCTGACTGGTGCCTATCTGTGATTGGCTGATAGCTGTGATTGGCTATTTTTGATGCGACAGAAGATGGCGGAAATACCCAGCCGAAAAGACTCACTACTTTGTGTCCATTACTTCTTTAGTCATAGCTCTAGCCCCTATATTCAATGTACCTACTCTGTGGCACAGAACATTATTACTGCTCTGTGGTTTCTAGCAGTTCTGTCTTCTGTGTTACGTAGTAACTAATATAGTGACCACAGAACACTATTACTCCTGGCGGATAGTGATAGTGATCTGTGCTTCTGTGGTTATAAGTTTTAGCCCATATACCATACTACTCTATGTTTTAGCCATTTGATAAATTAAAATTCAACATTTTCACAGTTGTTTACTTAAATCTACATGTGTGATGTGTAATTTACTTATAAATTTCGCTTTACACTATCTTTCTGCTTTCGTTAGCGGAAACTCACCGTGAGGATAAACCATTCTTTTCAGCCTGCCCGTAAAAAATGTAAATACTGTTGATATTTATATAAATCTGAATAAACGAAATGTTCCCTTTGTTTGGCTGTAAATATTAGTTTCAGAGCAGCAAAGTTGAGACATAGAGTAGGTACAACACATCCAGTATTATTTTAATGTTTGTAGTACTAAGCAGTTGTAGTAATGTTTTTTGATAAGTACTTAGTTTAATAACAATAAATTTGACTAGGTTATATAACTTAATTTGCCCATATATCCCTTGTCTGATACAATTTACGTTGTGATATGTCAGTTATATTGTCTCTACATTCTGATGTATTTAGGTTTATTTGGCATTCATCAGTTATTTGAAGAGGTATAGTACCTCTTGCCGACTATGTTCAGTGTGCTGGATAAAAAGATCGTTTCCCGCAGTGAAAAGCCCATGTCATCCAGATATTACTATCAGATTCTTTATACTTTGATCATATGGCATACAACAGATATGATGATTTAGTCATTGTTTGTCTTAATCAATGGGCACTGTTGTACAGGTGTTCGGAAATGACTACCCACAATCTGAAGCTTGTGTGTTGTACAACATCAAAAGAGTTACCTTTCCATATTGTCCTTACATCTTGTGGATACTCAGCACCAGATTTGAATTGTAGTAGTAGTTTTACATTCTAGTAGTTTTCCAGGTCCATCACAACAACTTCACAACTTGTTTTCCGGCACTAACTTGAGACTGGGCCTTGCTGTGAAGTACTAGCACAACTTGTTCAATGTTGTTCTCTTTGGTTACTACATTTCTATGTCTATCGCTCAAAGATACATTGAGCACTGCCCTTTCTGGCACTAACTTGAGACTGAGCCATCCTTTGAGGTACTAGCACTATTTGTTCTATGTTGGTCTCTTTGGTTACTTTGTGGGAATCCTCATTTCTATTTCTATCGATCAAATATACACTGAGCACTGCCCTTTCCGGCACTAACTTGAGACTGAGCCTACCTGTGAGGTTACAAGCACAACTTGTTCTATGTTGTTCTCTTTGGTTACTGAATTTCTATTTCTATCGCTCGAAGATACATTAAGCACTGCCCTTTCTGGCACTAACTTGAGAATGAGCCAATCTTTGAGGTACTAGCACTATTTGTTCTATGTTGGTCTCTTTACTTTGTAGGAATCTTCATTTCTATTTCAATCGCTCTAAGGAGACTGCCCTTTCCGACACTAACTTGACAATGAGCCCAGCCCTTTCTGTCTGAAAAAATTTGCAATTTTTGCCAACCACTGCTTGGCCAGCACAACAATTTTAATTTATTCCATAGAAGATTGTCAAATTAATGCTTAAACTTCAAAGTTTATGTCAAATGTTTGAGATGAAGGCATTTCTAATTATTTATATTTTATCAACTGTGGTGTCTTCACCATTATAATAGACCCCTGACTCAGTACAAATAACATGACTTAACTATCTACAGTACTACAAAAGCACCGGCCCCACACATATTCTATCGTATGTGTGAGCTATGATTGTCGTAGCCCTTAGGGCTGCTAAGAGTCATGCTGTATGTTACTACGCGACACGAGTCGCGACCGATGCCACAGTGATAGCCCAATATCAGTATCCATGAATACCACTGGTCTTGTCATGCTCAACACTGTGTTAATACATTGACAGGAGGGTGTGACTCACTTCTTTAAGTTAGTAATATTATATTATATTAGGTGATTATAATAACCGTATCTTTTCATTCATTTGTAGATCACAAGCTTAAATCAACTGTGGAAAGATGCTCTGACAGCTTCAACAATGCAAACATGATCAGACATAGACAGCCTTCAGATATCAAAGCACATAGTATATTCAACGTACTATGAATCCACTTATGTAAAGCTATGCTTAAATTGACACACAATCTTCACAGATGTACAAGGCTCACGCTGGAAAATATTAGTTATAGTTACGGTACTATAGTAGAGCAGTTTGCCAATTTGAGCCGTAATGGCAAGACATGTGTTGCATTGAACAACTTGAAACCATCTCATTTTGTTCCCACAAGTTTTCATTTGAGACTTTTATCCAACATAAAGAAAAGGCTACGCGTGAAGAAGTCACATGTCAAATCGAGTGCAACAAAGAAACACAAGCAAATGAGTGATCCCGTGCAGCCAACAGTGACAACCTTTTTCTGCGGAGGCCAGTTTGAAATGTGAGTTCATTTAAATTGTTATTAATAATTAACTTTTACTTCTTATACTTCAGTTGTGTGCTTCTGCAACGATTATTCTTTGCGGTTGAACAACATACAGTTGTAATATCATTTTATGAAAATAAATACTTGTCAGCTGATACTTAAACAACAATGATATCCGAATTACTGAATACTATGCACACTTGCCCTTACCTCTATCAAAATCGATCTATGGCCTCATTTGTAATGGATAGTAACTACTTATAACAGTTATGATAATACATAAAAACGAGTAGATAATTTAAAAATTTAAAAACACGACTGCCCTGTGGAAAACGAATTTTTCCAAAAAATATAGCCTATGTTACTCGGGATGATGTAAGGATTCTAACGATACCCTATATTTCCAAATCTATTCAGCCGTTTAGAAGTTATGGTGGAATAAAGAAACATCACATACATACATACATACATACATGAACCCTAAAAACATACTCCTTTTTTTAGGCAGTCATGTATTAACGCATATTTTGTTACAATATACAAACTTCTTTATCTAATCTCACTGTGACATTGGTACTTACTTGTGATTTTTCTAATGTATTCTGTTGTAGTTAACAATGTTACTTGTAGTTAAACAAATTTACTCATGTATTCACATACCAGCTGATCCAGCAAACGTTGTTTTGCCATATGAGGACCAAATGCCTTAGCGATAGACAAAAATGTTGTTATGTTTCTCATCACATCTTTACATTTTCTATTTCTCTAGAAATTTTTAACCCATTAAATGTTTAACCACAGTTAGAAAAGTTTGTATGGGAAAATTAACTTGTATATTTATTGTAATTTCTTTAATTTTCTTAATTTTTTGTGTCATGTTCATGTTCATGTTCATGTCAAGAACCTTCTCCTTTACAATAATATAATAACAAAGAATTACTCAAGAATTATATCTTTGATTTATTCTCCATACATTTATTGATTTTATTATTTTCGTTACAGACTACCTATCCATAAATAAAAACCTTTTTTTTTTTTCAGTTCAACAGAGGATGGCACGTCAAACGAGAGAAGTTCATTATTTTGCAATGACAATAAGAAAAACTATATGCCTCCTGACTTTCGGATATGGGAGCCAGTGGAGAAAATAACTACCAATTATGGTTTGTACTTTTCATTTATGTTCGTCAAAACTAAGCCTGTCTGATGGAAAGCAAGTATGGCTGCGGTTTACACAGAATATGTTAGAAACAATAGAACTCTGGCACCTTGGGTTCTGACTAAGTACCTTACCCATTGCCACATTATTCTCCAAATTTTTTTTCCTGCATCACGTGAGCCAGCATACTTCCAATAGTGCCTATTCGCGTAGAAAGTAGGTTGTCTACAAGCGCTTATCTGTACAGGGGGCTATTTACGTAACGCGCCGACATATTCCGACTTGCTACGATCAGCGCTGTTATAAAGCCACTTTGTAGCTTAATTTTTAAGGAAACAAAGTATTTTAATTCGTAATCAATATTTATAAACATATACACATAAATCGTACATTTGAACATTGTACGTAAATAAAACTTCTTTTAGAAGAATTGGTTGCACACGCCAATTACACAATTTTTTTGTCAATCGATATTCCAATTTGTCTAAAATATAGTAAAATGTTTCTGATGACATTATTAAATATTTCTAAAATTTTTCAACATAAAATTTTACATCACATTCATAGCCGACGCGTTACATACATGAGTAGCCCCCTGTATAAGCGCTGGTAGATCGGCGCTGGCAACCTGCTTTTTACATGAATACACCCTTCCTTCCCTATTACTATTTACATGTCTGCCTGGGAGGCTTCGGCCGTGGCTAGTTACCACCCTACCAGCAAAGACGTACCGCCAAGCGATTTAGCGTTCCAGTGCGATACCGTGTAGAAACCGTTGGGGTGACCTTACTTACCCCTTCCGAGTTAGTACGTTAACATCTTCGGCTGCATCATCACTTACCATCAGGTGAGATTGCAGCCAAAATCGCAGTAAAAACTGTTGTTTTTCTTTTCAGAAGGGTTTAAGTTCAGAGTGATGTCGTACAATGTGCTCGCGCAGTATCTTCTAGAATGCCACCCGTACCTGTACACTGGATGCATCTCGCAGAACCTCAAGTGGAAGGTCCGCGCTGCGAAGATTTACGACGAGATACTGAGCTTGTCGCCTGATGTGAGCATTGACTTTGAACATTTTTATGCGACTTTAAGGTACTGTACTTCAAATGGTGCTATAACCAGAGACCCTACTACCATCTCTTATAGCAGTAATGCTTTATGCTGCAGTATTGTATTGGCATTTTCATACTATGTTTCTATGGCATACAATGTTTTCATACTATATTTGTATGCCATACAAACGTAGTATGAAAACATTTCAAATGCCAAAGCAATACTGTAGCATTACTGCTGTAGCGGTCTTCGATAGCGGTCTTCGATAGCTGACGATAGATGGCGTCACCTGCGCAATAGCACACGCTGACAGAGCATTCGACGAGCGTTCTATAAATACAACTTCTGACGTCACACGCATGGATCACAAGCGGTCCCCAGGCACAACACCTGCCTGGAGGGAAATTTCCCTATTGCCCTCTGCACCGCTAAACTGCTATAAGAGATGGTGGTACGGCCCCAGTTTTAGTTAGAAATTCGTGATCTATCAACATAAGATTTTTGACCAAATATAATAAAATAAATCATCATTCTATGGGCCTAAATAAAATAAACGATAGGATAGATCGGCAAATTTAAAAACGAATGCCCCGTCACTACATTATTCCATCATCGTGAAAGCGTAAAACACGTGGAGGGGTGTTCATTTTTAGAATATGAAAACTTGTAACTTTCTTTATTAATTGGTGTTTTTCTTTAGCTGGACTGTAAAAGCTGTGCTCTTGATAACTAATGCGACGTGAGATAGTGTTGTTTTTATTACAAAACAAATAAGCAGAAAACATGTTCTTTTTGACGCAAAAATATTATGCAAATCAAAATTCATTCATATTTCGTTTTAGAGAAGTAATTTCCTAACCAAAAATGGCCAGGAGCATAGATTATTACTATATGAACCCGAATATCAGAACAACATGATCGAAATTTGCACAAATTACAAATGATTTTGGTATTACGAATGTACGGGAGTCATCGTAGTTCAGGGTATCCTTAATTTTAATATATTTTTAGTGTTGTCATACATCATTATTTTTGAAGTGATAAGTTGGGAAAATTTGTGAACACTATTGCCGTTACCGACACCTAGCTCTCTGTATCTAATTAAAATAATACGCATTTCGTCAGTCATACCATTCCTGTGTACTAATTAAATGGTGTTTTCAGATTTTATGTCTTCAAGAAGTTCAAGTTTCTCACTTGAATAGTTTCTACAAAAAATTTGAAGCGCTCGGGTATTGCGGTATATTTAAACAAAAAACTGGAGACAGGCAGGACGGTTGCGCAATCTACTTCAAGAAATCGTTGTTCGACCTACAAGATCACATAAGTGTAAGTGTGTACAAAGAATAGCATAGAAAAGTATTTATTTCATATAGGCTTTGCTAGGACTATACAGGGGCTCATATGACAAGTCATTTCGACCATACTGCGCGAGGACATTCCACGACTTAAGTTATAAGTTTACACGGGTTCACAAAAAGGTTTTCATTAACATAAAATGTCTGTTACAATTTTTTGCATTGCAGATTCGGACGTTTTCAATGAGCAATATGCGACCTTATTCAGAGTTAAGATTTTATTGATAAAGTTGATTCTTATGTAAATTACTCACAAGTCAGATTTTATCCACCAAGCACGTTTAAATTATTTGTAATTCTTTTGTAAAAAGAGATCTCAAATATATAAAGTCTGTGCTGTTAAGGAAGTCAGACGCCGATTGGAGATAACATAATGTTTTTATTGTCATTTGAACAATACACTTAAAAGTATTTTGACTGAAATCTTTTTTATGTCCTATTGCTAGGTATGGGACTTCTCTATAAAGTGGATGGATTCTCTCTGAGTTCTATCTATTGAGGATCGTTCGATTAACTGCAGGTTGGCAGACTTCGGACATCACTTTGTGGGGAGCATCTTGAAATAGATAATTTTGAAATAATCTTTTGGATCACGGCGCTTAGCGTGGGCTTTTGTAGATATTTTGAGTTTCAGATACAGTAGCTGTAGCCATATGTCTCAGCGTCGATCGGTGCTATCTATGACGATCGCCCATTCTATAGCTTGTGTCGAAAGAAACTAATAATTGTCTATGGTTAGCGATAGCTAATATCAAAATATGAATGTCACATCAAAATATGAATTCATATAAAAGTAGGCGCAAGCGACGACCTATTTATAATCTGTACATCAAAAACAATAATTAATCGTTAACGCCTGTGAAAATTGCTTGTTGGCTACCATTTAGCAACTTACGTGGTAGAAAAGTTTTATTTAAGTTTTAGTTAGTTAACGTTAGTTCGCTTTTTTTTATTTGTACCAACGCTATTTGGCACATGCTTACAGGGCTATTCTGTCCAAAGCAAAACCAAAATTTGAACTCGCGGGATCGTTTCATTTATCATGTCACAGATGTGCTCGAAATTACTCACTCGAACATAACTTCCAGGGAACGTACCACTAACTCTTATAGCAGTATTATTGTAATATTGTTTTGGCATTTTCATACAATGTCAGTATGAAAAATTTAAAACAATCTATACTTATAATAAAACTGTAAAGGGTCGAATTCTGTACATTGAAGATATTTTGAAAATTTTTGCTGGAGGACACTATTTAGTCGATACTGAAGCCAAAACTGTCATTTGTTTCATTTTTGTCTGTCTGTCTGTCTGTCTGTCTGTCTGTCTGTCTGTCTGTTTCACGACCGCGCATCACGGCTAATCCGCTGGATGGATTTAAATGAAACTTGACATGATTATAGTTCATACTGCGAGGTAGGACATAGGATACTTTTTGTCCCGGAATTCATCATGGTTTCCCTGGAAGACGGCATCAAAGTCAAAATGTGTATTTAGTTATAATTCATTAACCCGTTGTCCGATTTCATTCATTCTTTTTTTGTTAGAAAGGAGGTTCTTTAGAGATTATTCCGTATAAAATTTATCATCATCACTTTTGTAGTTTAGAAATTGTAGACATCAGAACCTTTATCGATGAGTTCAAGTAGGTGACTTGAAACTCGGAATGGACAAGCACCTAGGGCTACTACGTAAGGGCTCAAGTCAGACTGGAGTACCCTTACAGCCGTAAATAAATATGCTTAGCAGAAGATTTTGTATGGTTTAAGATTTTTCACTTTTAGGGTGAACTAAATTTCATGAATTTATCACCTCGTTATACCGCATCGCGCCATCTCTACAAATTATGTGGAACTTGAATGTAAAACTTGGAGATAAGTACTACCGAATTTTTGTTAAAAATAATTAATTGTCATGTAATGTACTGTTCCTTGACTTAATATTAAGATGGCACTGTTGAGTCATGAACAGATTAAAGTTTTCACTTTTGTGGACATTCCCAGAGCGCCACATCTTTTTTTTACTATCCGCAACATGGAAAGAGTAAAATAATGGTTCACAAATATTTTTGATTGACCGTCATTGGTCTTTTTATACGTAAAGAAATATATAGCCATTGCCCATTCTGATACTTGGGATTGTATTGAGCTGAAGAAGCAAAGATTTTTAACAGACTCTTATGTTGGGCTGGGGAATATTGTTAGTAAAGTATTTTATCCCAGTGGTACCTACCCGGCCGAACTCTGAAAGAAGATTTCTACCACCAGTAGGTACAACTTTTCACATGATTTAATAATTTTTGACATATTTCGTGGTTTCAGAATAAAAATCACAATGAAAAGGACGATTTTAACAGTCAAGAGTACCAATGTATCGAAATATCGACAGTTAAAATCGTCCTTTTGATCTTTCAACTACGTATTAATGAAACTTTATATTATTTTTAAAAAAGGAGTTCTCAAAATCACCACAAGATAACCCGTGCGAAGTAAGAACAGGTTTCTGTACAACATCACACCAGAATCCCGCGAAAATCAAGGAATTCTACGGTATATTATGTAAAAAAATCGTAATTCACGCGGGCGGAGCCGCGGGCAACAGCTAGTATTACAATAATACTGCTATAAGAGTTGGTGGTACGGCCCCAGGTGGAGTTCTACCAACCCGAGATGGCGATCCTGAACCGCGACAACATCGGGCTGCTAGTGAAGCTGGCGGCGCGCTGCGCGGCGGGCGCGTCCGTCGTGGTGGCCACCACGCACCTGCTGTTCAACCCGCGGCGCACCGACGTGCGGCTCGCGCAGCTGCAGGTGCTGTTGGCCGAGATCGACCGATTCGCGTACTGCGGCGACGGTAAAGAGTAAGCGTTGCTTTAAATTTTAAATAAATAAATAAATATTATAGTGGACAACATCACATACACTGCTCCAATCCCTTAGTAAGTAGCTTATGCACTTGTGTTAAGGAAATCAGAAACAACGAAGGTACCACACCACCCAGACCCGAGACAATGAAGAAAACTTATTTTTCTATATTGCCCCGACCGGAGATCGAACCCGGAACCTCAGAGATGGCGGCGCCTTGGAAACCGGCACGCTAACCACTCAACCACGGAGGTCGTCAACTTTCATTTCTTACTAGCTTTTGCCCGAGTAACAAATATACACACACTCAAAAATTTTCGCCTTTATAATATTAGGTGACTAGCCGGATGCCTTGTATGAAATTTTCGGGTTTCCACAAATCCCACGTTTTTTCCCGGATAAAAAGTAGCCTATGTGCTAATCGAAAGTATAATCTATCTTCTTCCCAATCTTCATCAAAGTTGTTGTAGTACACAAATCGATGCATTGGTGATCGGGCTCCCGAGTTGATTTTGCAGAATTTGACTGCACAGAAATAAGAACGCATCTGTCGTCGATTAGAGTACTTAAGAACATGGAAGTATATTTTGTGAAGTAGGTCAGAGCAGTCTTATCAAGTAAAGTCCCATCTAAGTTTGTTGTGGGCTTCTTCTCAGTTCTGGGCGCGTTAGAACCCTCGTAAACTTCGTTTATAAGTCGTTAAATAGTTATCACTATTAATAAGCATATGTACCTACTTAATTATTTTAATTGACATTTCATAAGTGCTAACAACTAACAAGTAATGGCCTATATGAAATAAATGATTTGTATCTTTGAATCTCTGAAAAAGAATGCCTTGGATGCAAAGCTCGTAACCCATAGTTAATTTCAATATTTTTTTCAGATCGAGTTACCTGCCCATTATACTAACCGGAGACTTCAATTCTACTCCTGAGAGCGCAGTGGTTGAGTTACTCGATAGCGGCCATGTCAGGTACGTATTTTCTAAGTGTAGGAAAACTGTCGCTTGCACATGATGTGACGTCATTGGAGCTTTCCTTAAAAAGCACTTCAAAGCAAATTTTATATATAAATGTGTGAAGATGGTACTGCCATTCCCGCAATTATACTGTAGTAAACCTATAATGTATTATTTGCTGACAAACTGCGAGAAAGCAAATAAAAATTATATTTCGCTAGCAGACATTTGCGTAGACGAGGGCCTGGGCTAGCAGTAGAGATGGGCTACGTTGTGTCAAACATTATGCTACACTGTCTTTGGTTAGGTTAGGTTAGGTTAGGTTAGCCTTAAAAAGTTTGCTTCTATCTCAGGGCGAGCCCGTTCCGTGACAACTCCGACTGGAAGAAGATCGGAGTCACAGACAACTGCCAGCATCTGGCGGTTTACTTGAACAGACAGAGAGGCGTCGCCACAGACTTCACAATGACACAGGTAGTCTTTCCACTTTTTGTTTGCTGATGCTGCCATTTACACAGAGCTACGAAACAATATGGACTGGTCCCGTTTTAAAAAATAAGCGTGTCTATTTTTGATCTACGTGGCGTATAAAATGGTGTTACCTATGGTAGTAACTCAGTACAAGAACATTTTACAATAAATCATGGCGCCGTATGCCACGCAAGGCTAGTCTACAATAAATGAATAGGGCACCTCCATCATTGACCTATTAATCTAAGCTCCATAGTTTTATTATCTTTGTGGCCATTTACGCAATTTAACTGTTATAAGGCTACTTACTAAGTGTTGATAAAGCTATCAAATAGTCTTTTACAAAATCAAAATATTACTTTGAAAATGTTGAAAAAAAAAGTAGTGAAATACCGTATTGCAAAGTAACCAAATAATAACAAATAATAAATCATTTTGGCGCGCAAAATCAAAATTCCTTCAACAACAAAAACATACAAAATATATAGTGTATGTGAGTTTGTGCGTGCGCGTGCGTGCGTGCGTGCCTGCGTGCATACGCATGTGTGTATAATACAAAGCCTTGGTCGCTGATAACGGCCTCCGTGTCGTTCAGATCTACAACTCCGAGATGGCGGGGCGCGCTCGCTCGCAGGGCTCCGACCCGCGGCAGCACGAGGAGCTGTTCAACAGCAGCGAGCTGGCGCACCCGCTGCACCTCAGCTCCGTGTACCGCCGCGTCAAGAGCGACGGCCACTGCGAGGCCACCACGTTCCAGGGCTACTGGCTCACGGTTGACTACATCTATTTTAGGTGAGTCATCCCACCACCTTCCCATGGCCCCACCGCCCTCTCGGACTCTTGAACCGAAACGCGGGAGGACACCCGAACGGTACTTGCTCTCGGCGCTTTTCCCAGCTCGGGTGCCTTCTTGAGCTCCCTACAAGTTATTTAACTCTCTTCCTTGTCTCTTCTGTCTTTCTCCCCTTTCTGGGGCAGACTCTACATAGATGTTCCTTCCGCCGCCGCTCCCAGCCTTCTCCTCTCACGGCGAACTGCCATCAAGGCTGCTGCTATTACTGCTCGTTGTGTGTATCGCTCCTCCTCGGCCTCTCGTCTCTGCGGTCTTCGTTGCCGCACATCCGAGCCGCTCCGCCTCCTGTGCCACGCGTGCGCGAACTCCCGTAGTACGTGGAAGTTCACCCCCGACGAAACGAGGTCCCGGTAATACACCGGACCCGCCTCCGAGCGCACTATCCCGTTCAACATCTTGCACCGGAGGTCCTCATACAGGTTTAGGTGAGTCAACTACCTAACAAAAATAGACATATTATTATACTTAAAAGTCAGGACCCTGCGGACCGCCCAAAAAAATGTCGTCAGTTTTCTTCGCCAGTCGTCAAAAAAAAGTTTGTTTTGACAACAACGGCGTCAGTAGTGAGCCGGCCGCAGTATCGTTTATGAATTGCGATCCACGCCACATATAACTTCACCAAGATATTTGTTCGCACGCGAGTTTCCACAGGGATGGTTTTATCCATATTGTGGCGTATTAACGGAAATTTTGCCAGATCGCGCTACTTATCTCTTGTATGAAGAAGATTTACGGCATAATATTCAGAGGGGCTTATCCTTGGGTTATATCGGTGCTAACAAAACTAAAAAGTAAGTAGATAAGCAATACATGCTTTCATACTGTACGCGACCACAATAGCTAAAATTGCTATGAATGTGACTACCTTCTTGTAATTTTGATTTAAATGGGTCTCACACTCGTCCAATTCTATTGGCCGACGTATATGTGAAGTTCATCGTAGGCGTTTGTTGCAGTAGTCACAGCTCCCTGCGGCTCTTGGAACGTCTGCGACTGCCCACGGCGGCGGAGTGCGAAGTGCTGGGTCCGCTGCCCAACGACTATCTCGGCTCCGACCACCTGGCGCTCGCAGCCACTTTCCAGCTCAAGCAGAAGTCCTCCCTGTAGCGCCGCACCATCGCAAGCCTAACCTAAGCCTAGCAGCGAGCAGCCACCGGCGATAAGTACCTAAGCAATAAGTTATTCATTCATTAACTGTTGTACAGTTCGATGACGGAGACATCACTGGATAGGAGCGTAATGCAATTGTTTGTATATATGAAGATAAATAATAATATAATAAAAAAATCGTCGTTATTTTCTTAGCTACAGAAATGACCGTCGGCTAGTTGCCGGTAAAGCGAAGACTCTTAGAAAAGTGAAGACCGTTTTTTTGTTTACCTTACCTTAGAAAAGGTTTCTTTGTTTACCTTTTAACGCAATACAATCTGTGTAGACTTCGTACACACAATTAGTTTTGTAGACCTTTTCAGTTTCCATAGGTCGTCACATTACTAGCTGACCCGTTGCTATGCCATAAGTATAAGTTACTTCTCACTTAGGGGTTTGAAAAATAGTTAACGTCCTAAAATCAGACCTACCATTAATTGTACCACCACAAAAAAATCACAAAAATCGGCCAAGTCGTTTCCGAGTTTTGTTTTGTGTTACACGAGGATTTTATATATTAAATAAGGTGGCGAATACGCTAGGCGAATCGAGCAATACAATCTCAGATTGAATACGTGACAAAATCTTCGCCGAGCGCAGATCCACCGTTGTGGACACTATGGGCATGTTCACAACCTGATGCCCACTAATAGACCTGTGACTGTAAATCTGAAAATTTTGTGACTGTAAATTTGAAATTTTGAAATTTCGACGACCCGGTTATCCCCCCTTTTAACCGTAAGCGTAAGATTAAAGTTATCTTTTTTATTATTATTTTGTAACTGTTCAAGAAAATAATTACCTATTGTATGTACATAAGTATTGCGTAGATACCTTGCAAAACGAATTCTAAACTATTTGTTAGTTACTACACATCACTGAAATGTACTCTTAATTAGATATAATTATTAGTTTAATGATTAGCTGACAACCATCTTTGAGTTCGGTGTTTAATACGGGCTGAAAAATGTAAAGAAATATTGTATAAAATATATTGTAAGTAGCACCAGAGTTTGTATGAAAATGTTTATTATTTTGTGTTATAGTAAACGCATTATCTGGCTGCCGTAAGCCGTAAGTGCGACAAACGTCACAGGAGACTATCGTCTCCCCATTTTATTGCACCACGGGCAGCGAGATAATGCGTTTACTATTAGTAAGGTGTTTTGTTTAATTAGGTACTTTAATAGTTTATTTTGTCTTAATAAACTTTTAAAAAGGAATGGTCTTTCTTTTTTCTGGCTGCCTTTGTTCTGTAACAACGCCCTCCTGACAATCTCATTCAAGTGTCAAGAGCTTTGATAATTAATCAAAGGTCAAGAGAGCCTTGTCGGATTGTATTTAAATACTTACTAACACTGATCTCCATAGAGTAAATAGAATATACTCTGGATAGCTGACTGTCAAAGTTAAAATGAAGACTCCCACTCCAAAATTAAAATGCCTGTAACTTTGTAAATCTTGATACTCGTAATATCTTCTTTCAGTGTACGTCATTATTTTTATCCTAGTTTATAATAGAGTTATAATTATAACTAAAAAGTAGTGTAATAGCTCATTCCAAAGCGGCCATATACAAATACCCATAGAATTTTTGAAAATTACCCTTGAGGCTGATAGGTGCTTGGATTAAAAAAAAAAATAGCAATTTTACTTTATTGAATCATTTATACAGTTCTCATTTACAACTCAGAAGAATACTTACACAGTTAAATCATACATTTCAGCACAATACTATTTGAACTTAGGTATAGTAGAAGTACATACTTTTAATGATAAATAATAATTGAAATAAAATTCAGGTCAAACATCTTTCGTTTCTGAAATCCTACTTGGTTAAATCCGTTAAAATTCAGCCTAACAGACCCGTCGAAAGATTAACATAATAAGTAGGTGTACCTATTTATTAATAAACTAGCTGTTGCCCGAAAAGTGCTCAGCGTGTGATCTTTAGGCTAGATTTTAAACGGAATAACTTTCCTATTTAGATTTAAGTAGACCAGAGACTAGTTAGTGAGCTTTATTTATACATATCAAAGACCTAGCTTTATGTACCTCTAGAAATTAGATAAGCATCTAAAGTAATAGGTATGTTCAGGTATCTATAATACTGAAAAGATGGGAAGTGTTAACCGTAAGCAGAAGAAAAAGAATTCATTTTTTAAATCTTATACAGCTCCCGACATTGGTGTTTTTCGTTTTAATTTATAATAGGTGTGTTATAGACTATACTATTATCAAATTAGCAACTTTTTGTGGACGTATGTATTTATTAAGCTGTAGGTAATTTGTATTGATTACCTGCTACCTATAATAGTGTTAAAAAGAAATAGTTTTGTCCAAAATCACAGTATGTTATACGTAGGCAGGGTCTAACTATCTATCTAAATAATTTTATAGATTACAGGCGCCAAATAAAATCTTATCTAACGTTTCTTATACTTGGGTCTTATTTGAACTAAAAAGTCTTTGATAAATAAAGCGCGTACAGTCTATAGCTCTAGGTTATGCGATAGTCTCCCGTCTAACAAAAGTCTGCAATAGGAACCTCTTCAAAGTATAAACTTAGTAACATAAAAAAGAACGGAAGTCTGATGTTAGCTAGCTTCTACCACCGTATAGGTATGTGATGGTGGACCGAATTACGCTATACCTACTACCTTTATAGAGGTAAGAATAATATTACTCTTGTTACAAGAATGAATTTTAAAAATATCTACCACTATAAAAACGCAAAAATCTGTATCTATGTATTCAACTTAATTGCATTTTGATTTCAAAATCAATACTGTGTTTAAAAAAATTTTAATCTGTTATTCATAGAAAATCTGGAATCTGGAAATATTAGGTTAGTTAGTATATTATATTACGCCTACTCATGATGTTATTGATTGAACTTACCAGCATAACATCTGACTTCCTCGATCGTAGAAAAAATTGTTACTAAGTTTTTACTTTTACTACCAATCATCCACATTTCGATAGTGGAGCAACCAATCTACTTACTATACGGTTGAAAATAATTTGGAGCATCAAAATGTGGCGCAGGTTCAAAACCAAACTATTTCAATCGCATAGTGCACACTACATACCACAGAATTAAAGTTCATATCATAAAGACCCGTTCACACAACTCGACGCATACGCAGATGTTTTACAAGAACATTGATTATCGACTAGTCCTGGTAGAAACTAGAAAGTATACATAAGGTAAGGGATGTATACATAAGGTATGTTGGGAGCAAAGGGCAAATAGCAATGATAACTTTAAACAAAGCCTCTGGGTAGATTCGATCTTAATTATTCTTAAATCGTGCTTATAGTGTTAATGCATTTTTTAATTTATTATACGTATGACTTTAAACTAGTGATGTAACGATTGCATTGACGAATATTGGAATATTTTTAAGGCATTCGCCAGAAACTGTTATATGCAAATATTATGATTAATATATAAGTATATAGAATATGGATGAACTTCAGTGCTTTTGCGTGTTTTTTGGTTTGAAATTGATTTGAAAGCGATAGCTGCAATTGCATTGGCGAATATAATTCAGAGTAGTATTAATTATCCTCCATTCGTTACGTCAATATTCACTAGAGGTACAAATCATAGGAATCTTGGAAATTTCGAAAAATATGCAAATATTCGTCAATGCGAATATTCGTACATTCACTGTCTTTTAGAGGGACTGGTTCTTTGGAATATAAAAACCCCCTTCTGAGCCAAGGGACAAAAGGCAACAGTACCTACCCGTGGGATAGTTATGTACAAATAAAAAAAAATGTATGCCAACTACAACGAGGCCAACTATCACTATTTGAACACTCGACACGCGTCAAAAAAGCGATAGTTTGCATACACTTTTTGAATTTTTCCCATTTTTATTCCCACGCGTAGTATCGCTATTTGTCACTTCTCTCAGCAGGTAAGTAGGAACTTCAGCACAACAAGAAATAAAATTTAAATCGTCGAGTCGTGCTGCTTGACCTAGCTCCGTCCTGAGGTTCTGTTCAAAGTAGTCCGTGCACTATAGGGTTTCGCCCATAATTAGTATCTTATTAGCTTACAGTGCAGTGCCACCAATGACAGCTATCACGCTTATATTTGTCGCGAGAGGCGCTAGTGTGCGGAGAGGTCTCTAAACATGCCATTTAGTTTGAAAGCTTTTCATACAGATTCACTAATTTATTTAAGACTAGCTGTTGCCCGCGGCTCCGCCCGCGTGCAGTTCGTTTTTTTTACAAAAATGTTTCCCGTGGAATTTCTTAAATTTTCCCAAGATAAATGAGTGAATTCGGGTTGGTAATTTTTCTCAAGATAAATGAGTGGTCCATGGGTTCGATGGAACCGTAAACGAGTCTTCCGATCTCTCCTGTCAACGTGCAATCTTCTTTCACACTATTCACCTATATCTTCTTTGATCTTCCTCTACTTGTACACTCTGTCAAAATCGCTTATGTTATTCGATTCGCATGCAGTTAGACAAAGTGGGGCGTGTCATCGTGGATTGAAATATCTATACTAACCAAACTCATTTTATTCTGAGAGGATACAAACGCTCAGATATTGTAATTAAGCATTCTGGTGCGCTGCTGTGTAGCAACCCGTTCCTGCTTCGCACGGGTTATCTTGTATAGTTATACCTAGTTGCACAATCAAAAGGACGATTTAAACTGTTGATATTTCGATCCATTGGTACAAGTCGTGGCACAGGTCGTGGTTACGTAGTGACCACGACCTGTGCCACTATATATTTATCTGTCTGTGCCACTGTATACTGTGCCTATAACTACTTATCTACATAGATAAGTAGCTATAGGTTTTGTTTAACTATCCCACGGGAGCTCTCTAATTTTTCAGGATGAAAAGTATCTTAAATGTTGACTGGGCATTTAAAGTACGATCATAAAATTTTGTTTAAATACATTATTACTTGAAAGACGCCTGCTAAGTGTTTTTGTAATGTTTTACTTCCCGCGGGAACTCGATTGGATTAATAAGTTTTACTATATATATATTTTGTTTAAGAGGCAACATAAGGGTATCAACATAACAAATTTTACTAAATTAAGTTCATTAGTTGTTGTTTACAAAGCTGTTAAATTAATTACAGTTTTTTAACTATCCCACGGAAACTCTTTATTTTCCCGGGATCAAAAGTATCCTATATGTTGACCAGGGACATAAGCTACCACCACACAAAATTTCATTGGAATCGGTTCAGCCGTTCCAAAGATTAGCCCGTACAAACAGACAGACAAACAGACAAAGAGACAAACAGATAAACAGACAAACAGAGAAACAAAAAATTTGAAAAAAATTTAAATTAGTTCTATTTCACTTCTTACATCCCCCTGACTCCGTTTTTAGCATTTTTTTTATTTGTACAGAAATTCGACCTCAACAGATTTATTATATGTATTGATTGATTTGTGACAGGCATAAATCGCGCGATCGTCTCTGTCAAACGTCACTTTTGGAATTCACACACAAGCTAACATTTTTGGTGGCTCGCAGTAAAGGGGCAAGTAAAATCTTATCGCAATCGTTAAATATTTCTGAGTGGGGCAGGGGTAACTAAATTTTATTTTGTTTTAGATAATTATTGAATATACATACTTAAAAAAATATAGACTATGTCTGTCTTTGCAGCCCGGCCGTCGTAAGTGTAGTAACACACACTAAGTGGCCTCGTCCTTACAGGCGTGAATCTCGCGATTGTTGCTGTCAAAAGACTTTAGGTACTATAAAACATATTATTAGCCAAGTGACACACCTACCGAACGTACGGTGCCGAAAGTTCGATTCAATACGCGCATGTAGGTATGAATGACGCCGAACGTAACTCGTAGTACCTACATAGGTAATTAAAATCATTGCGAGCGTATCCAACGGGACTTTCAGCGACGTACGTTCGGTAGGCGTGTCACTTGGCTTTAATATGTTTTATAGTAGTCTTTTGACAGCAACAATCGCGAGATTCACGCCTGTAAGGACGAGGCCACTTAGTGTGTCACTACACTTACGATGGCCGGGCTGCAAAGACATGCATAGTCTACATTTTTTTCAAGTATGAATATTTAATAATTATCTAAAACAAAATAAAATTTAGTTACCCCTGTCCCACTCACAAATATTTAACGATTGCGATAAGATTTTACTTACCCCTTAACTGCGAGCCACCATAAATGTTAGCTTTCATAATAAGCTATGAACAAGAAGTAAAATGCAGTTACTTTACTATTAATTTCGTCACGTCTTAGATACTTTGGTGGCACTGTGCTATGTAAAGTACAAGACCAGCTGGAATCGTCATGGGCGGTGACGTGATGTGGCACAGTTGTAATGTTACAGAATAAATACGTTTTAATTTTATAATCATCGTAACCGCGATTAGCGAATATAGTCCAGTCAATATAGACATTTGGAATACCTAAAATTTACACAGAGCTAAGTATTGGTGGAGAGCTAGGGTGTACCATTGCAAGTAAAGTTTTAAAAATCCCCATCGATCCTGTATGCTACAAAAGTTTTTCGAGTTCAGAGGTCAAAATTGGAGGTTTGGGTTTAACGTTTTACCAAAACAAACCTCAAGGCAAAGTTGTACATCTTAAAATCTCTACAAAAATGGTCTTTATGATTTTTTTCCTTAGAGCACCTAAGCATTCCTGAGATAATGTGACTCTTAGAATCACGATATCTCAGGAATGGTAACTCTTAGGAAAATTCATTAACACCATTTTGCAGAGAATTTTAAGATCAACAACTTTGCCTTGAGGTTTATTTTGGTAAGTTACCGTTTCCGAGATAAATCCAAAAAGCTTCAAATTTTGACCTTTGACTCCGAATAAATTTTGTCTAACACATAGGATCGATGGGGATTTTGAAACTTTATTTGTAATGGTAAACCCCTAGCTCTTCATCAATATTTGGCTCTGTGGGATAAATGTCTAAACTTATCGGACTATTAGGGTTTGGATAACTAAAAAACTGAGAGCTTTAGAATCTTGTGGAATTAATATACGTAAGTTTATAATGTAATTGTGGCTATTTATCCAGTAAAGACGTACCTACTGGATAAATAGCCACAATGCCATTTTTATTGGCACAGCATACCTAATATAGTAACGCAACTGCACCACACCGACGTCAGCACTAATGAAACAATAATTCTATAAAAATAAAAATAAAATATAATAAAGATTACACAATAAACAGGACTTTCTACAGGCGACATTTTGTGGACACTAGTTGTTCTATGGATATCATAAGATTAACGCGTGGAGGGGTCGTGTTATTTTAAGTTACCTCTTGTTTAATCTTGAATCTTGTATTGTAGTATACTTACCTAATCATTTTCTCGGATAGAGGTCGACATCTAAAGTCATATAGAATCAACAAACAGTGTCCGTGGCACTCGGTCAGGCAGTAGGCAGGAGTATTTAATATACAGCGTGTCCGAGATCGAACTAGCGATAATTTAAGGGAGTGTTCTATAGCTCATTACAAGCAAAAAAATCCCCCAATAATAGGGGGCACCCCTCATCTCCTCCTCGGGAGACCCATTTTAATTTTGGTTGAGTTTTTTGGGTATGTATGGCACACAAAATCAAGAGAAGTCTCCACAAAATGCCGTCTGTGTGCCGTGCTGCATACTGAAGCCACCCGATCGGTAAAATTTTATATTCCTGTATAACTCTAGTCTGTATACTGTCCGTTCGTACAATTTCCTGGGTCCACGTTTATATGAATTCCAAAACTCCTTTAATTAACTTTCTTTCACATCGATAAATAAATATAATTTAGTGTCTTTAATCATATCAAAACAAAATAAAAAATGTAGTGTATTGTATAAGCTAAATTAGGTATGTATACCTACTTAATAACTTATAATTGCACTAGCATTCAACTGAAAATATAACTAGAAAACGAAATTTTAATTCATAACGAACAAACTATTACTTGAAATTCTAATAAATTATTGTTATGGGATCTAATCTCCTAACGAGGACCATTTTAAAATTTAATGTACAAGATATTTTGTTGACCAGTTATAGAACCCATTTTACTTTAAAGTACTATAGGAGCTAAAAAATGGCATTCAACATTAATACCTATTTTATCTAATAATACTGGATGGATATTAAATATTTATGTAATAAATTATCGCGAAATTTTCTGATTAATTACTTCATAAGATCTCATTTTTGTTAATAATAATACTATTGCGAAAGCTCTTAATATTATAAAACCTTATTATATTTTTATGTAAGAGGTTCATTAATTATGTACTAGAGAAACTGCTCAGTTTTTTTACTTATCACTTTACGGTAAATTACCTACAAGGCGGTGTTACTTCAAAAATTGAAAATATACTTAAGCTCAAATCTGCAATCATTATAATTTATCTCTATGTATAGGTAGCAGCATAATTGTACTACGTCGTGACCGTCGTACACAACATATAGAAGGAGCCAAAGTTAAGCTTACTTTCCATAAAGTTTCAAAAATAGACTGAAACTAAAACTTGACTGAAAGCAGTTATATGTATCACCGTCACGTCGCTCATGCACTACACGCTTCAGTCAGGCTCTATCAAGTCGAATGGAATATTTTAAATTGACAAGTAACTCGAAAAGCCGGTTTCAATTTTCACATTTTCGATTTTACCGTTATTTATAAATGAACACGCTCAAGTCTGGACGGAGAGGGGTAAGTAGAAAATAATGTTTTTTATAAAATTATTTAAATAAAAATGGACATTAATTTTATCAAACAATTTGCTAGATCATAAAAAAGTTTATTTCGAAAATATTTTGAAAAGCCTCATATTTGTATTGTGTAATATATATAGATAATACTGTTTCAGTTTAGACTTCCGATGCGGATCATGTTTGAAGAGATAGGTTTTGAGATTTTGATGTGTAACTATCCCAATATTCATATAAGAAAATATACTTATTCAGAATTTTATTTATTCTCCTGTATTACGATAGATATCCCTTTGCGCTTATTACATCGCCCTCTTGATTCTGGAGTAAAAATACATATGTACGCATCAAATCTCCTACGTGTAATATATAGGTAAAACTGTAGATACACATTACAGAAGTTAGAGTTTTAGAATTCATGCAATCGTTTCGACCGCAAATGATTTTTGCCGCAAGCAAGATATATATATCTTAAATAAGTTTAGATATCCTCCCACACACGGTTAAATGGTTTGCGGATACACCTTAACTATGATAGATTCTAAAACAAATAGAAGTTATACATATAATTACCAATTACAATATATTCATAGGGCCGTATCATATACAGCCGGAACAGAGCCACCAGCCGTGGCACCTTCAGACTCAGCAGTAATTTTTAAAATTTAACCGTCGCCATACCTAACTACAAAAATTGATATTTCTCGAATAAAGAGAAGAACGTGATTCCGACAGCGAAATCTATGTGGACCGTCTAACTACAATGTGTATGTTTTCGATTTATTACAACTTAAACAGCTATACAGTGGTCGCTTAATAGCATCGGTTACATAAAATTGATTATTATTCATACTTATAATATAGATACGTGAAATTGTGGTTGCTGTGTCCGTTTTGTGTTAAGTACTTACTTAGCCGCTTTTGGAAACGTAAACGAGATTCATCTATTACGTCGGAAAAATCGCGTTAGAAATGAAAATGAACCGAGAAAGCAAAATTTTGGATATTATTTGGGGGGCGGTTAGAAAAGCTTAAGTTCAAATTGTCGACCAAAATAACCTTGTGCGTTTTCCGCTCTCTTGAAAAAAGGGTTAAATTCAGTTTTTTCGTCATAACTCGGTTCCCCGTTGAGATACGAAAATTTTTATGCAACACTTTTTTGTTGCTCTTTGTATGATCTACAATTAAGGTCCTATACATTTTTCATGTATCGATTATTGTTATCGAGATATTGATCAAAAAACTTGATAATCAAAAAAATGGTTTTACGCTATTTCCTTTTTTCTCGTGAAAGATATCGAAAAATGTCTAGAATGAAACTTGTAGAGCGTGTTCAGACCTACAAAATTCGTTTTTTAATCTTCTACTTTCGAGAAAAATTACGACCTCTAGCGTGCCGCAAAGTCAGTAAGGCTGTACTCTTAATTGTAGATCGTACAAAGAGCAACAAAGATAAAAAAATTTGTATCTCAACGGAGAACCGAGTTATGATGAAAAAACTGAATTTAACCCTTTTTTCAAGATGGCGGAAAACGCACAAGGTTATTTGGGTCGACAATTTGAACTTAAGCTTTTCTGGCCGCCCCCCACGTAATATCTAAAATTTGGCTTTCTCGGTTCATTTTCCTTTCCAGATGTATACAATGACTGGACTACTATTTGCCTAGCAAAGGAACATAGTTCAACAGAAGCAGTTCCTTGCTTAGTTGTAAAGAAACAGAATCACTTATTTTATAACACGTACACAGTCACAATGACCCTAAATACAAAAACATTGTAACAATCGTTTTCTTCCGAATTCCATAAGAATCATTAGCCTTAAATGCATAGGTAGATATATTTTTCTTATCTAGATAACTAGCGATACAATGTTTTTCCATTTGGGCGTTGGTATAGTAAAATTTTCTAAAAATTAACACTTTGTTTACAATCGAGACAATTAGGTAACATACATAATAATATTATATAATATGTATATATAGAATGTATACAAGTTTATATATTTTTTTGTCGCACCGGGCCCATAATGAAATCACGTCTATACAATACTCCACTTATCTATCAACTAGAGTGTATTTATTCACATTTATGTGAATCGTAATAAATAAAACATGATATTACAATTTTGGCAGACACGAGTAATTCACACGAAACATAACATTTCATGTATACCGAAATTTAAAAATTTTGTGACTTTGAACAACATACAAGGTTCATACGAATTTAGTTTTTAAACGCTCTTTTCTAATGGTTATTTCGAAAACTAACGGCTCACTTATAAAATGTGTTTACTGAAGGTACTTTTAATGTTTTCAAACGAATAAATCAGTGTAACGTGCCAAATTAAATATTTTAAAGTCCGGAAAGACAACGGACCCGTATGCTGGATTTATTCATATTACACCACATGCATGTTCCTACATTTACACAATACATCGACGCGCTAAAGTAACTTGCGACAGCCTCGATCACCCGCCAAACATTTTACATTCAGTCGGTTGTTGCACTCTTATCCTATCTAAGAGAAACCCTTAAAAATCTTATTTTACTACAATAATTTCCATTTAATAAATATTAGTGGAAATAAGAAGATTAAGGTACATATATAGCGAGTCGCCATTTTCAGTAGAAAAGAACCTTGTTTTTCGAATTTCGTGACTAATCATAGATTATTATTATCATTTATCTTTAGAACATAATATTTACGTCTAAATGTGTTCTTAAATCAACCATTATAAATAAATCTGTAATAATTTATTTATTTCCGCCAATGACATTCGAATGAATTGCAGATTTACAAACGGTTTCCACGTGGCGATTGCAGCTTCGATTTTACTTGCATGAATAGACAAGATTAAATTAAAAACGATTGCATGGTCTAAGTAGATATTATAATTTTCAGTTTCCATACAGGATTATAGTTAAAGTAATCACAACGCAAGTATGGATCGGTTCCACAGTTGCAACTTTCACAGGTTTGAAATTTTCCATGTATCAATATTTGAATAGCATCTGTACCTAATCAAATCTACTCATGTAAATCGTCTATAAAATAGCAAATTAGGTTTTCCTTCAATATACAAAAAATAATATGATATAAAAAATTTAAAAATTCGGCCATTTGACTGTTAGATTGCGGATATTATCTAATAATAATTACCCCACCTGGAAACATTTGTCAAATCGTTCAATATTCGTGCAAATTTTATTTTAAATTAATTGTAATAATTGAATACCTTTATCTTTTAATTTGTGTAAATAATAATAATTAATTAATTTGTATATCAAAACTTTTAAAAACAAGTACTCAATCGATATAAAATAGTCGATACATTTTATTGACAGGTTAAATTTGACTTTCTCCATATTGCTCCGAGATATGTAATTATTCATTCCATTGAGCGATCCACACCACAATCACTGCCCCGACAAAAGAACACGCGAGCAAACAAATCTTGTATTTGTTATAAACATAATAATACACTGTGTAACGAAAACCCCTTGTCCCGCATGAGTTGCATGAAAAAATTAATTAATAATAAGTAGTTAATAATAAATTGATATTAGAAAAATCAATCAATCAAGGTTTAGAGTCCGGTCTATATAGACATTTGAAATAACAAATATTCCCACAGAGTCTATTGGTGGAGAGCTAGGTATTCATTGCAAATAAGGTTCCAATAATCCCCATCGATGCTTTGTGTGCTACAAAAGTTATTCGGGGTCAAAGGTCAAAATTTCAATTTTTTTAATTTTTCTCCAAAACCGTAAGTTTAAACAAAATAAACCTCGAAGTAGTAGTAGTAGTTGATCTTAAATTCGGATGAAATTAATGCGGGCGAAGCCGTGCGCCTTGAAGTTTATTTTGGTAAAACACCGTTTTCGATAAAAATTCAAAAAACCTCAGATTTTTACCTTTGACCCCGAATAACTTTTGTAGCATACATAGGATCGATGTGGATTTCTGAAACTATTTATATTAGACCCTAGCTCTCCACCAATACTTGGTTTTAATTAAATGCTTGTGACAACTAAGTTGTTTTATTAGGTTCGAATATCTATTGTATTTATACAGATCAAACGGTATCCCACGGTTTTCGTTACACAGCGTACACACACACACAATTTAACGTTACTCCATATTTTAATAATATCATGTTGCAGGAGTCATGGAATAAAGCGGTGAATTTTCAATTGTTAGTTGAATAAAAACTCTCTTGTGCAGACCTATTTTATTTCATGTGGTAGCTGTATAAAAAACTTGTAATATTACCTACCCGTTTCATCATAATTTTAAAGCGATATATATGGTAAGCATCGATGTGATAGTACAAAGCGTTCTTAAATTCAGACGATAAACCTATTTAAATTGAATATAATAATGCTTAACGCCTAACACCGATATAACAACACATATTAAGTTATAACATACTGACCGCAATAATATCTAGATACTTGTGTTATTTGGCAGCATTATGTTCTTGTAGTCTCTAATATATTTAGTAATCAATGTTTAAAAACGAATGAATACACGTAATTGCACACGAATTGTATTTAGAATATATTTTTATATTGCGATCGCTTCAGGCATACTCTGTTAACTTCGGTGTATTTTAATGGTACTTATCCGTGACAGATTTTGTGTAATAATGTAATGTAATAAAAAGCTGAACTGTTACTATTTATGGTAAAATCAGTTATTCCATTAGACGGCTAGGCTGAAAGTATACAACAAAGTTGTAAAGTATTTAATTTAACAAAATCTTCAAACAACAAAATCCTTTTCAGATATCGTGAATTTTCTAAGGGGTTATGTAAATTAACCAAGGTTGAGGTTGGAGGAGGTGGAATAGGCCAAAGCTCCCTACTAATAATATTAGGAATTTCTGCATGAAACATAAAGTACCGAATAAAAATTTAAGAAACAACCTGCTCGTTGTCCTCACCATGAGCCTCACGAGCTCGGGAGGCAGTCGTCTGAAGTGGGAGAGTTATCATCGGCAAAGCATCTGCAAATATGTGTTATAGTAGCAATAGTTCGGATGTTATTCCGGCTAACCTAACTATGCTATAGCCGTCTAATAAAGTGGCTTATTTTGACATTCAGTAGCAACATACACTGTAAGTATGCTTATACCTGATTATTACTAGTTGTGTCGGTTCTACACATTGATAGTAATAATATAAGATCTATGCCAGCTATTGAACAGAAAATAGTAATCGGCGCTAACTGTTTAGTCAAATATTTTATCTATGCGACTGCAACTATAAACTAGACTGTAAATATATGATGTCTTTTCACTTAAATATTATGACATGTGTACAAATGATATGATGGAAATTATTTAAGTAACTAACGTTTAACAGCCATAACCGAGTATTTCAAAAACACGTGGAATGTATTTCAAAAACACATAAGAAAAAATAGTAATATTAATAAAATGAGATTAAGAAATTTATACCTACTTACCTAGGGTCAAGAAATAATTATTAATTTATTAAATATTCAAATAAAAATACAACTGAACGATTTGAGAATTTATAAATATTTATAAATATTATTTATTATTTAGATAAAAAATAATGACTAATTAGTTATTATTTATGAATTGGAAAATTTGTGTTTCAGGGTTACAGCTTTATTTAGTATACCCACAGACAAACGTAAATACCTATACGAGTAGTAATGAATTGACGAGGACAAGCTTCTCGTGGAACCAAAGAAGCTCCGACAACATACGAAATTGCCGACCTAATTAGTATTAAATATTTCAATATTTATACGAGTAATAAACACATTTAGTACAAAATCACTTCTTATCGGATATGTCTATAATATTTTATTCGATACTACGGTAAACCCCTTCCGGATCACGCCAACATTTCAAAAAATACGCGAAGCAAGTCATAAATAAAAATTTAGGTAATTCAACTTTAATTAGATGCAAACATTTTTTTTATTCAATTATGGTGCAAGAGATAAAGCCGAGGTTTGCAAGTCTATAGCAGTCCTCAATCCTCATTTATCATCTTTTTAGTATTATATTATTTGAACAATTCATACGTGCAAAGCTCAGATCTATCTTTTCATCTATAATAAGTGGCTAGACAAGTCTTGGTCATAACATGTTTGCCTGACAAAAAAAATATTCGGGTGGAATATATACTATGTCGGTCCTGAAAATTCCGTTCTTCACACTATACTTGTAATTTGCATGTTGAGAACAAAAGTGGCACTACCCAAAAATCTTAATTTTTCGGTATGGCTACAAAATATTGTTGTACTGGACACTAACTGAATAGTAACTGAATAATGAATTTGAAGACCTTACAAGTAGGTTGCTTTTTATGACTGCAACTAAAGATTGGTTTTTCCAAAATCAGCTGGTGTTTGTATAGTGCCTCTTTGTTTTCAATTATGTCAATTGATACCAAGATCTTAATAAATAAAGCTTTCGAACATCAAAGTACTACGAAACAACGTGATACGTGTATATTATAATGTAAAATGTAAATGGCTAAGAGTAAACATCGAATTAGCGCACAAGTCGCGTGCGCCGAGTGTCCGAGGCTGTGTCAAGAGCTGAGGGACGACTGACGAGTGCTTGAGACCGTGGCCGCAGGCACGCAGCACACTGGCGACCTCCGCAACGTGGACGACTTATACTTCCCCGACCACGTGAAGTCGACATCGAGTCACAACCTCGTTCTGTTAGCGTAGAGACCGCACTTCGCCGGACCTCAAAATCAGCTTTAATATTTTTCACAGAACCGTATAAATACATATTGTAGTACAAGAGCGATTGCGGCCCATCGACAAAAACACTGGACACTAACGGATGCAAAGGACCCGAAATACAGCTGATTTGTCAGTCGTTCCCGAAGAGTTTGCGAGAGTTCGGGATAGCTACATTTCGGCATGCATTCGCTATGTCTAGGTCTAGTATGGTCGTACCTACGATAGTGACAGCTCGCTCGTCTCGGAGGCTCCATGAAGTTCCCATAATCGGTATATATATACTATTTGATTAAAACTTACATAGGTACATGTCATGGTCGGTATTTCAGCAATATTATCTACTCGTAGCACATTAATCAATGGTCAGCGAAAGTGTGTACTGGCTTCGCGTCACGGCTGTCGCGGACACGACTACACATGGCACTTGGCGCAGTCACCAGGACACTTTTCACAACTTCACATATTGCAAAACGCAGCGACAACACTATGCTTTTTAGAATTGAATATCGTAGGCCTATTTTGATTACTTACAACCCTCATGTCAGAATTATCGTACTTAAAATTACACGTGTATCGAATTGTATAAAGTGTATTAAGCGGTAGGTAAGCCTTCTGGATCTATTTACAATGATGGCCGAGGCGAATCGCACTCATAGTAGGTACAAGCGTATTCAAAGATTTATTTATAGAAGTCGTTTTAAAATTCGTTTGCTAGGATTTTAACTGGTTAACTAAAAGAAAATTGTAAGCACCTATAAATAGTTCATATTAAGTGATCGACACCGAGTTGTTTGAATGTACAGACGTGC
This sequence comes from Coenonympha glycerion, assembly GCA_963855885.1. Taxonomy (NCBI): domain Eukaryota; kingdom Metazoa; phylum Arthropoda; class Insecta; order Lepidoptera; family Nymphalidae; genus Coenonympha; species Coenonympha glycerion. The sequence goes on from OY979626.1 coordinate 2,487,624, forward strand.
TGGTTCGTGGCTGTTGCTTCCTGCTCGGTAAGTGTGTATCGCTTGTCTGCATGGCTGTGGAGGTCGCAGCGTAGTCAACGGGCGTTAGCTGACATAGCGGCGGGGGCGGTGCGCGTCGGGCGTGCGGACGTGCCCTTACACGTGGCACGCGGGCGGCGAGCGGGCAGGCAGCCGGCCGCGCCACACTGTGTGCGCGTCCTCCACCTGGCTCGCCTTACCTGCAATGTTACCAACAAAACGTCACTCCGTCCATGTGATGAGCCAGATTAAAAGCCGTTACTTAGCCAAAATAAGTCGTACCTACATTTTTTGTTGTTTATTAACTAATAGTGATCCCCTTTTATTGAAAATTTTGTAGCAATTGCCAATGTAATCACCTGCGCCGAATTGTGAGATGATATTAAATTCCAGTGTTATTTATTTTCTACTATATCCCACTTTACTTAACTAAGTAACGTTTATTAATCTTGGCTTCGAGTCTCGCATATTTGTGTACTAAACCCGGAGCTACTACATCAAACAATCTCATATATACGGGGTTTATGGAAGAATTCTCTGTAAGTTACACTTATATCTGATAACTGGGTAGTTGACTAAATTTTGTCAGAAATTTAAAGTTCTTATCAATTGTTTTGTAACCATAGACATTGTCTGTTTCTTGATCCAATCTACACCTGGGCACATTCATAGAAGATATGGTATCTATGAAATGTATTTATTTAGCTACAGAATTTTTTTAAAGGAAGACCTCAGAAAATTCGTTAGAATTTTCAAAATCATTTGTATTTAAGCAGTTTCTTCGTAAAAATGGAGGAATGAGCCGTGTTGCCTCTTTGTGTCCGTTTGTCGGCGTGATGTTAGCAACAGTCAACTACCCGGTTTGAGTTTGAAAAAATAATAATTTTCTTGCAAATACATAAACATTCAACAACGAGGGGGGTTTTAACGTTTAATACAATCATAGCGTTCTCATTATATTTAAACTAACAGATAGTACACTGAATACAATATTGTCTAGGGTTGGGGTTGACACAAAGCGATCAAACACACACATTCACTTTGTTAAGTGTTGGGTAGGTAGTGTAGATTTGCCAATTTCCCTTCTCGATCTGCAGAGCCGCAAGTTTACACTATGTTAACTAGTTTCTAGAGACTTCCAGTTCTGAATAAGCCAGTTGTACTGCATTTTTATGTATTCAAAGGTACGAAAATACGTCGTACTGTATTACCTCCTAGGTGCATTATTTGTTTTAACATTGAATCTATCAATTTATTTTAGTGAAACAGGACAATAGGAAGTTTATGTCAAATGTTATTCGTCTACGAGTAGGATGTACGATTCACATCTAATTGTTTCTCCTACTTAGCCCGAACCGAACCGAACCGAATTATCGGAGTGTCAAAATTTGTAATGTTGTCTATTTTTGGAAAAATATATTAAAAAGCGATTTTCATGAAACGGAGATAACAACAACTAAACTATGGCTTGATTCAAATGGCTAAGCAATAGGTTAAAAGTGATTTAAAAAAAATATCCTTTTAGACCAAAAATAAGGAATTATTATATTATAAGTTGATGGTTGGTTAATTAAAAATGAATAATTTAGTTTTTTTTTCTTTTAAGGGATTGGATGTGAGACATTGTTCATAGGTGATATTTTGAGACCAAGTACTTGAAAAATTAAAACAGTTGAAATATTTTAGTGTAAACCGGCGTAATCTAGCTAGATACGAGAGCTCATGCAAATTTTGATACCATTAAATACATCAAAGAATGCAATGTTATTTCAGTCATATTTAGCTTTCGCCAAAGATCATGGAAAAATATTGGTTGGTAGGAAATACCTCATCAAGGTTTGGAAAGCTCCAATGGGTACCGAGGAAGTGTTGTGGGTAATCGTTTTACATATATATACCGTTATTTACGCAAGATGCCAGGAGTCTCATACGGAGATTTACCTCCGTTACAAAAAAGTAGTACCTAACATAAAAGGCGTTCTTTTCAAACTCGTTCAAACGAGATAAATCAGGCATACCAGTTGAAGGAAGAGTATTTGGTTGCTGTGCGTAGAGTTTGGGATCACATTAATATTGTAGTAACATACACATTCAACAGTTAATCATACACATTCAAGTTCCTTTTATTGTTTACAGCCAACGAACGAACAATATATTATAGATATTGCCCTACTCTGTTAAACTTGAATGTAATCGATTTTGACAGAGTAGCGCGCGTCTATGTGGATTGAAATTGCATCAATTGTGATTGCGTCGCTTTTAGCATGCTTATCATCATGGTATATAATACCTATTTTGAATCTAAGTTGCAACCATATGCACAAGAGAGTTAGCAATACAGTAGTTTACTCAATTTTAAAAAAAGATTATGACATACATTAAAAATAAAATTCTAATTCGACAGTGAAACCAAAATTAATAACCATTGAGGTCCAAAACGGAGCTGTATACTTCAAATATGCGGCAAAAATACTTTGCCCAAATTGGCAAACCCGAGCCGTCGCTACAATTTTCTAGCTTGCATCCGCGCACCATATCTACAAATTTCAAATTGACGCATTCTTACTATAAGAACAATTTGTCGCACTCACGGAGCTGTCGTTGTTAGGAAGGACTCTATCTAGTCGGAGCGCGAGCGACGACCTATTTATAAATCTATGTTAAAAGCATTTGAATTTTTGGAGTTGGTGTCTTCTGTCCCTTTCTCGCAAAACGGAAATTTAAATAGAGCTACTATGCTATTATCGACAGTGACGTTTCACGTTACTGAATGATATCTCTTTCGTATTGGCTAGATTTAAGATAGTTGGCATTTGTTTTTTATTTTCAAAATTTGATATTTTACTCAAATCAAAATATTGATAGGACATTTTACTCAAATCAAAATATTGATTGATCTAACTCATTTTTGAAACAATATTCAAAAAAAAACATTTGAAAAAAAAAATGACGAGCAAATTACGATAAAGTTATAATCCTGATTAGACAAAGATAGTTGTATCGTATAGTGATGTCACTATCACCTCATGGCATAGTGACTTGTGGTAACTCTATACAAATTTTCGTTTTGCGAGAAAGGGACAGAAGAAAAGTAGATATGTAATATACTCGTATGGCATTATTTTACAATATAGCAATAAAAAAACCGGCCAAGTGCGAGGCGTATAATTTACATGTAGGTACCTTTGTTGGCAAACCGCAAACATAACTTTGTTTTTGTCGGTTTATTGTCATTATCAAAAAAAAGTATAATAGTTAGGGAGTTGATTTTATTTTTCCTGTAAAATATACATTAATTTCTATTAATCATAATTATTTCAGATTTTTCGATTGATAAACTTCGGAGATAAGGGGGGGGGAACGGTATTTTTTTCGACAGTTTGCTCAATAAATCCAAAACTATCAGGCATAAAAATAAATAAAAATCGGTTTTAGAATACACAAGTAACGTCCTTTCATATGATACCCCACTCAATATTGTTATCTCATTTTGAAAATTCAAAGTCCCGGTTTTCCCCCTTTTTAAATATAAATAAAAACAATTTTCAATATTTTATAAGTGCAATGGCGTTGGGTCATTATTACCTACAACTATTCCAAATTTTAAGTCGATAGCTTTGATTGTTACTGAAATAATCTGAAATAATCGAGTGTGACAGACGGACGGACGGACGGAGAAAGTCTCACCATAAGGGTTCCATTTTTACCAAATTGGTATGGAACCCTAAAAATGGAGTCAAATATCGCACTGTCCTGCAGCTAAAGAAAAGTAGGAAAGACAATAAGGCGCTCTGAGATGTAACGCCGTATAAATAAATGTTTTGTTTTAGGAAAGCTAGTATTATTAACGAAACTAGGCCAGTATCATAAATAGGACCACTGCTGGAGACAGTGTTAGACTGACTTCAGGCAAATCTATAGATAGCATTATTTAAAGTAGCTACTTTAAAAATAAATATTGCGTATCGGTTTATTCGTATTTGTTTGTTAAATTGCAATTGTGTAATTAAAATTGTTATTATGACTAAATTAATTAATAATGTTACTACTGTTTTAAACTTCTGCCAATGCACAATATAAGTTCTGATCAATGATGGAAGTTGACATATATAGTAATCTGTTTTGGCCATGGGTTTTGGCATATGAGCATATGAGAGGTGTTACATACTCAATCGAGGACTAGAGTGGGACATACTGAAGCAGTATGTGAATAACACATGTCAAAACAGTATGTAGCCGGGTAGCTCTTACACCTACATTTCTTTTATGTAATGACTATTTTATGTAGATGTAAAATAAGCATAGTACCATTATGATAAGTATATAAACGACGTAATCACTTCAAAAATATTGAAACAATACGAAGGTACAATTATTTCAACCCCGGACGATAAGAGACATGAGTCTGGTGATGAAATGCAACTTTCTTATACACTAACAATAATCAAAAGCAAAAGGTAGTGTAATAAATACATTCATTTATTAATCTAGTGACTTGTGATCCCTGTTTGATTTCTGATGATTTAACTATGTATTTCGTCAGGGGATTTGAAACTTGTATCGACGAAAAAACGTCTAGATAATAATAATAATTACTATGCACAAAGAGGATTTTTACTATTTTTCACTCCAGAAGGAAGATTATTAGGATTAACGAAAGAAGTTAAAAGTAGATTAGATGAAAAGATAAGACAGGAGTTGTATATTTAATAATAAAATTTTACAAAATATCAGAATTACTAATTAGTAGACGTTTCCACGTCGTACTGTTTTTAAAATACAATTTCAAGCCTGGGATACGAGAAGGAACGAAGAAAAGATAGCTTCTGCCAAACAAACATTAATTCTGCAAGAAAATGTCTATATCAATGTAAAGCCAACGTCCTACTCTTCTTCTTGATATTTGTCCAAAGTCAGTGACTTAGAAAAAAAGCTAGTCAAGAAAAATCAGTTAATCCATAATTTTAACATCGTATTCCAACCAGCACTCAAGCGAAAATTAGAACTAATTATGTAATGGCTCCTTGAAGCACCTTGTGGTCAACTCATACGAATACAACTTTGAAATAAACCGATACTCCAAGGCAAATATTTAATAGTATTTAATATGATGTATGGTCAAAAAAAATTTTTTTTCCATCTCACCCACTCGGCAAGTCTTTGTATATTCATCTATATATATAAAAGAATGAGGTATTTTGGTTGTTCCACGGATTCCGCCTAAACTATAGGTCGTAGAGATCTGAAATTTGGTGCCTAGGTAGATATTAGGTCATGAATTCGTACTAAGACGGGGATTCCAGAAATTCAAATGTTAAGGGGTAAAAATCGTACATTAAAAGGATTTTCCCATACAAAAGTGATTTTTTTTCGTTGTTCCAGGAATTCCCGGAAAACTAAAAGTTGTAGAGATCTGAAATTTGGTGCCTAGGTAGATATAAGGTCATGAATTCGTACTAAGACGGGGATTCCAGAAATTCAAATTCTAAGAGGTAAAAATCGTACATTCAAGGGATTTTCCCATACAAAAAAGATTTTTTTTCATTGTTCCAGAAATCCCCGAAGAACTAAAAGTTGTAGAGATCTGAAATTTGGTACCTAGGTTGATATTAGGTCATGAATTCGTACTAAGACGGGGATTCCAGAAATTCAAATTTTAAGGGGTAAAAATCGTACATTTAAGGGATTTTCCCATACAAAAGTGATTTTTTTTTTCGTTGTTCCAGGAATTCCCGAAGAACTAAAAGTCGTAGAGATCTGAAATTCGGTACCTAGGTTGATATTAGGTCATGAATTCGTACTAAGACGTGGATTCCAGAAATTAAAATTTTAAGGGGTAAAAATCGTACATTTAAGGGATTTTCCCATACAAAAGTGATTTTTTTTTTCGTTGTTCCAGGAATTCCCGAAGAACTAAAAGTCGTAGAGATCTGAAATTCGGTACCTAGGTTGATATTAGGTCATGAATTCGTACTAAGACGTGGATTCCAGAAATTCAAATTTTAAGGGGTAAAAATCGTACATTTAAGGGATTTTCCCATACATAAGTGTTTTTTTTGTTATTCCAGGAATTCCCGAAAAACTAAAAGTCGTAGAGATTTGAAATTCGGTACCCAGGTTGATATGAGGTCATAAATTTGTACTAAGACGGGGATTTCAGAAATTCTAACTTTAAGGGGTAAAACATTTAAGGGATTTTCCCATACAAAAATTTCGAACTTTTTTGTTACTGGGCCGATTGCTCTAAAAATCGATATTTGAGTATCGCAACAAGCATGGAGAAGGAATTTGTTGTAAAAATTTAAAAAAAAGTGGCCGCCATTTTGAACTTTTTTGTTACTGGGCCGATTGCTTTGAAAATCGACATTTGAGTATTGGAGCAAGCATAGAGAACGAATTTATGGTCAGAATTAAAAAAAGTGGCCGCCATTTTGTACTTTTTTGTTACTGAGCCGATTGCTCTGAAAATCGATATTTGAGTATAGCAGAAAGCATGGAGAAGGAATATTCTGTCAAAATTTAAAAAAGTGGCCGCCATTTTGAACTTTTTTGTTACTGGACCGATTGCTCTGAAAATCAATATTTGAGTATCGCAACTGGCATGGAGAAGGAATTTGTAGTCAAAATTTAAAAAAGTGGCCGGCATTTTTAACTTTTTTGTTACTGGGCCGATTGCTTTGGAAATCGATATTTGAGTTTTGCAGCAGACATAGAGAACGAATTTATCGTCAAAATTAAAAAAGTGGCCGCCATCTTGAACTTTTTTGTTACTGAGCCGATTGCTCTGAAAATCGATATTTGAGAATCGCGACAAGCTTTGAGAAAGAATTTGTGTTCAAAATTTATAAAAGTGGCCGCCATTTTGAACTTTTTTGTTACTGGGCCGATTACTCTGAAAATCGATATTTGAGTATCACAACAAGCTTGGAGAAGGAATTTGTGGTCAAAATTAAAAAAAGTGGCCGCCATTTTGAACTTTTTTGTAACTGGGCCGATTGCTCTGAAAATCGATCTTTGAGTATCGCAACAAGCATGGAGGAGGAATTTGTGGTCAAAATTTAAAAAAGTGGCCGCCATTTTGAACTTTTTATTACTGCGCCTATTGCTCTGAAAATCGATCTTTGAGTATCGCAGCAAGCATAGAGAACGAATTTATGGTCAAAATTTAAAAAAGTGGCCGCCATTTTGAACTTTTTTGTTACTGGACCGATTGCTCTGAAAATCGATATTTGAGTATCGTAACTGGCATGGAGAAGGAATTTGTGGTCAAAATTTAAAAAAGTGGCCGCCATTTTGAACTTTTTTGTTACTGGGCCGATTGCTTTGGAAATCGATATTTGAGTTTTGCAGCAGACATAGAGAACGAATTTATCGTCAAAATTAAAAAAGTGGCCGCCATCTTGAACTTTTTTGTTACTGAGCCGATTGCTCTGAAAATCGATATTTGAGAATCGCAACAAGCTTTGAGAAGGAATTTGTGTTCAAAATTTAAAAAAGTGGCCGCCATTTTGAACTTGTTTGTTACTGGGCCGATTGCTCTGAAAATCGATATTTGAGTATCACAACAAGCTTGGAGAAGGAATTTGTGGTCAAAATTAAAAAAAGTGGCCGCCATTTTGAACTTTTTTGTAACTGGGCCGATTGCTCTGAAAATCGATCTTTGAGTATCGCAACAAGCATGAAGGAGGAATTTGTGGTCAAAATTTAAAAAAGTGGCCGCCATTTTGAACTTTTTATTACTGGGCCCATTGCTCTGAAAATCGATCTTTGAGTATCGCAGCAAGCATAGAGAACGAATTTATGGTCATAATTTAAAAAAGTGGCCGCCATTTTGAACTTTTTTGTTACTGGACCGATTGCTCTGAAAATCAATATTTGAGTATCGCAACTGGCATGGAGAAGGAATTTGTAGTCAAAATTTAAAAAAGTGGCCGGCATTTTGAACTTTTTTGTTACTGGGCCGATTGCTTTGGAAATCGATATTTGAGTTTTGCAGCAAACATAGAGAACGAATTTATCGTCAAAATTAAAAAAGTGGCCGCCATCTTGAACTTTTTTGTTACTGAGCCGATTGCTCTGAAAATCGATATTTGAGAATCGCAACAAGCTTTGAGAAAGAATTTGTGTTCAAAATTTAAAAAAGTGGCCGCCATTTTGAACTTTTTTGTTACTGGGCCGATTGCTCTGAAAATCGATATTTGAGTATCACAACAAGCTTGGAGAAGGAATTTGTGGTCAAAATTAAAAAAAGTGGCCGCCATTTTGAACTTTTTTGTAACTGGGCCGATTGCTCTGAAAATCGATCTTTGAGTATCGCAACAAGCATGGAGGAGGAATTTGTGGTCAAAATTTAAAAAAGTGGCCGCCATTTTTAACTTTTTATTACTGGGCCCATTGCTCTGAAAATCGATCTTTGAGTATCGCAGCAAGCATAGAGAACGAATTTATGGTCATAATTAAAAAAAGTGGGCGCCATTTTGAACTTTTTTTTTTACTGGGCCGATTGCTCTGAAAATCGATATTTGAGTATCGCAACAAGCATGGAGTGGAATTTGTGGTCAAAATTTAAAAAAGTGGCTGCCATTTTGAACTTTTTTGTTACTGGGCCGATTGCTTTGAAAATCGATATTTGTGGATCGCAGCAAGCATACAGAACGAATTTATAGTCAGAATTAAAAAAAGTGGCCGCCATTTTGAACGTTTTTGTTACTGGGTCGATTGCTGTGAAAATCGATATTTGAGTATCGCAACAAGCATGGAGTAGGAATTTGTGGTCAAAATTTAGAAAAAAGGCCACCATTTTGAACTTTTTTGTTACTGGGCCGATTGCTTTGAAAATCGATATTTGAGTATTGAAGCAAGCATAGAGACCGAATTTATGGTCAAAATTAAAAAAAGTGGCCACCATTTATAATTTTTTTGTTACTAGGCCGATTACTCTGAAAATCGATATTTGAGTATCGCAACAAGCATGGAGAAGGAATTTGTGGTCAGAATCAAAAAAAAGTGGCCGCCATTTTGAACTTATTAGATACTGGGCCGATTGCTTTGAAAATCAATATCTGAGCATCGCAGCAAGCAGAGAGAACGAATTTATGGTCAAAATTTTAAAAAGTGGTCGCCATTTTGAATTTTTTTGTTACTAGGCCGATTGCTTTGAAAATCGGTATCTGACCATAGTAGCAAGTAAGCATGAACGGACGGACATACGGGCAGACAGCGTAGTCTTAGTTCACGCGTTTTAGCCTTTAGGTACGGAACCCTAATTGAACTATATTAAACTTTTTGTAAAGACCTCATATTTCAAAATCGATAAGTGACTTTAGCAGGAATCACAAAGAAAGAATTTGTCGTCAAAATTACTAAAATTTTGGTATTTAAACGTCTGAGGTTGTAAAGCAGAGGTTAATCGTAAGCGAAGCCGCGGGCGTCCGCTAGTAGATTTATATGTCAATAATTTTCACGACACCATTTGCGCGTGAAGGTTAGCTTTAAAAAATGTACATTGTACACGATAGGAGCCGATGACTCTTAATTTTACTCGGTCGGCAAAACAAAACACCAAATTGAAGCGATTTAAACATGATTTAAACAATATTTAAACAGTTTCTGTTACTAATTTTGATTTGAATAAACTTCTTTCGGGAATTGCGTCATTAAAAATAATGTTGCATATTGTTGGCTTGGTAGAGACATAATATTGCAACCAAAAGTTCTTCGAGGTGCTTTTTAAGATAGTAATAATGTTCCCTCAAATATCTATATTTTTCATTACTATAGACCACTGTTGCATTGCACAGTGTAGTAAGTAAAACTTTCAAAAGTAATGCCGGGAAAGCTTTTGGATTTAGTTTTACGATGTGCTTTTATATTATACCGTAAAAGAACTTATGCACTAGTTGGATTTCATTACTTTATCGGCACGTTAATTGTATATGAAACTTATGAATAAAATTAGTGTCTCATAGAGCGTTGGCTTTAATAAAGTAATCGTGCTAATAACATGGTCCAACTACCTTACAACTTAAAACTTTCCGCGTGCTTGCGGAGCGTGATGTAACTCAACGGTTACTGAATAAAAGGATAAAAAATAATGTATTACAACCAAAACACAAACAAGAAATCGTTACGCTACATCCTAATTGCTTAAATTTACACGAATTAATGGCCAGTTTTCTTTAGTTATTATAGGTGATAGCGAATTATTTTATTTATTTATTTATTTATTTGTGGCAACTATGGCCCCCATACAAATACATAATATTAATTAATTAACTGCTTAGATTATTAAATTGTCAAACTTACAATAATTACAATAATATTTGACATAATAATTAATCAGTCAATCCACATGTAATTTCAAATACATTCCATATACTGGAGAGTCATGTCTTTGTCCTAACGCCCTCAGAATGCTGTTGCCACTCGCCCACACTCTTCGCATCAGAGATGCTATACGCTTCCTCCTTGTTGTAATATGGACATAATTATGTGTAGTCAATCTGTGGTCCGGTTTGACGGTTATAGGCGTCTATGGCAGAGACGTCACTTTTGGATGTCATGTAGAAAAGTCGACATGTTGGTACCTAATTAATAAAAGAATATAATTACTAAGCAAAGGTTTGCAGAGATAAAGCAATAAGAAATATAGAGAAAAAGGAAGAAAAGGAATATGAGGTGAGTTTGGTTGAAAAAAAACAAAACTATTTGATTGATATAGATGTGTATGAAGGTGACCATTTTATAGACAAAGTAAACTTTTTAATCGACACAGGCGCAGAGATCAGTGCCGTATCAGAGCTTGTAGCGGGAAAATGTGACCTTCTAATAGACAAGTGCAGTGACATTGTGAAGGGTCCGGACGGAACAAGGCTGCAGGTGTTGGGAACTGTACCTCTTAAGTTAAGTTACAAGAATAAAATATTTAAAGGTAAAGTCTATGTAATTAAGGGTTTGCAAACAGCAATATTAGGTCGACCTGCAATCGAGAGTTTGGATATAATAAAAATATGTGCAGTTTCTAGTTCTAAGGATTTAAATTGTTATGATAGTTATTCCATAGAAAAAGAGTTTCCTAATATTTTTGACGAATTAGGTGTATTTAAAGATGAATTTCATATTCAGCTGGTAGAAAATCCAAGACCTTATGTCCATGCCACACCTAGAAGTGTGTCTATTCCATTGCTACCGAAAGTCAAGGCGGAGTTAGACAGGTTACAAAGACTAGGTATAATCAGCCCAATAGAAGAAGCTACTGATTATGTATCACCTATAGTTGTAGTGGTAAGAAATGATAAAGTAAGGATTTGTGGAGATTATACTGAAGTTAATAAAAATATATTGAGGCCTGTGTACCCAATTCCAAAAGTGGAAAATACGCTGGCAAAGATTAAAGGAGCAAAATTTTTTTCTAAAATTGACGCAACATCAGGGTTTCATCAAATAAAATTAGATGACATTTCAAAGAAACTTACTACAATAATAACACCATTTGGCAGATATGTATATAACCGTCTACCTTTCGGGTTAAATTGTGCACCAGAGTATTTTAGCATGAAATTCTCAAATTTATTTAAAGACTTGAAAGTAGCAATACACATGGACGATATTCTCATTTTTGAAGAGAGCAAAGATGAACATGATAGAGTGCTCACAGAAGTCTTGAGAAGGCTGCATAAGGAAGGGTTAACAATTAACAGGAGTAAATGTATTTTTGGAGTAAAAGAAGTTACATATTTAGGGCATGTAATCAATGAAAAAGGAATACAAGTGGACCCTGAAAGAATTAAAGCCATAAATGCTTTTAATACACCTACGAATAAAAAACAACTGCTGCAGTTCCTGGGTATGGTAAATTTTGTTGGTAGATTCATTCCAAATAGGTCTAACATATTGCAGCCACTTCATGAGTTGCTTAAAGACGATCGTATGTTTGTCTGGGGTAGGCTCCAAGAGGAAGCATTCCAGGAAGTAAAGGGAAAGCTGAAAAAATCGCCTATCTTGGCACATTATGATCCAAGTTTAAAAACAACTGTTTCTGCAGATAGTAGTTGTTTCGGTTTAGGAGCAGCACTAATTCAAGAAAATATGGAAGGTCATAAGTATGTGGTGATGTATGCTAGTAGGACTTTGACAGATACAGAAAGACTTTATGCACAAATTGAGAAAGAATGTTTAGCATTAACATGGGCTGCTGAAAAATTTAAAGATTACATAACAGGAATTCCTGTAATTTTTGAGACTGATCATAAACCTCTTCTACAAATTTTACAAACCAAACAGCTTAGTGATTTAAGTCCACGTCTTTTGAGGTTACGGCTCAAACTGACAAAGTATAATTATGAAGTCAAGTATACACC